>LR991022.1:29026170-31672493 GCA_905163495.3 Cosmia trapezina | reverse complement strand
GTTTCCGCCTGTTTCCATATTATTATTATTATTAGGGCCCCTAGAAGCCGAGCGCAGAGTAATAGCGGGGGCAGGCGATGCGGAAGGATATAGGCAATTTAACATAACGCATAATAATAAAAAATGTCAGAAACGAAGTAATAGCGCGGGCAGTCGTTGCGATGCGATGCGTGGGGGTTAGTGGGTGGGTGGGGGGGGGGGGGGGACAAGAAATTTTGCGCGGACGAAGTCGCGGGCAGAAGCTAGTACTTAAATAAAACTGTTTGAATGTATAATTTATACTTGCATGTGGTAAGAAACACCATGGTTTCGCAAATTTGAAGTGGCAGATCGCTTTTTGCACGAGGAAACTGCACAATTAACCATTTTTTGGGAGCACTTTCTTGCGACACAATACGATACACCACAGATACACAATGACAGCAGTCGGCGAATGAATTAGTTTTATATAACGTGCATGGCTCTAAGGCATGGCCATATAAGTAAAAGTACTCTGTGGCCATATGGCCAATGGACTTTGGCAGAGGGGTTCGCTCAGCTATGCCATCTCCATAGGTTAAATGCTCTAAGATCAAAGTAGAAACATTCTCTGTTTACGGTAGAAAAAAGTTTCTTCTCGTCAATTCTCGTTGTTGCAAGTTTGCTGCCACAGGTAACATAGCTGTGGAAGTATTGTAGCTTATTCTGCACCAGCTCGAGAGCGATAAGGAAGCGCGCAGGTGATGGGTACTTTGGGGATCGTGTGAACGTCCTTTAGGGAGCTTTTCACTTGTGCATACTCGATTACTGCTTGTGCTGTAATCTATAGGGTGTCGACATAAATGGAACATTGACTGAACTACATATAAATTTGAACTTAATCTCATTTTCTGTAGTGTTTGTAGTTGTTTAAACTGTAACTGTAATTCTTCTTTTTTTTTCAATTTTTTATCACTCCCCTTGGTTTGTATACCAATAATATATATTGCACTAAGTTACCTATATGTGTGGACTTGTAATTAGCTAAATAGTTACCTATATTGTAATTATTTTAATTATTTGTCTGTAAGTCCTCCTAAAAGATAAAAATAAATAAATAAATAAATAAATAAGATTGTAGCTGTTAGACATGTGGGGCTGACCATAGATAATACACTATAAAAGATATAAAGTAATAATACATCGGTAATAGGGCATAGTGTATTATCTATTACTTTATATAGTGTATTATCTATGGTATTATCTATGTAGGGCTGAAGAGTATGTCAGGCGGTGACAAAGTCGTCGTGAGTCGAGCTCGAAATGTTAACCGCAACGTTGCGGGCGGGGCTGGTGCTCGCGTGCGTGGTGCGCGCGTGCTGGGCGGCCGGCGGCCGGCACGGGTTCTACCGCAGCATGCCGGGCGAGGCGGGCGGCGCGGCGCGGCGCGCGGGCGAGGCGCGGCGCGTGTTCGGCGGCGCGGCCGCGCCCCTGAGCGCGTTCCCGGCGGCGTGCGCGCTGCTGGACCGCTACTGGGCGCCGCGCTGCTCGGCCGCCGTGCTGGCGCCGCACTGGGCGCTCACGGCCGCACACTGCGTGTCGCCGCAGGTCGCCTACGTCAAGTACAACTCGCGCCAGCCCGCCGCGCGCGGCGGCGCCGTCTGCGCCGTCAGCCAGCTGTACCGCCACCCCGGGTAGGTACCGCCGCGCGCCCGGCGCCCGCGAGGCGCCTCTCACGCCTGCTCGTGTGTGCAGGTACGAGGTGCTGCAGCAGGACGAGGGCCGCGGCCCGGACGTGACGCTGCTGCAGCACGACGTGGGGCTGCTGCGCACGCGCGCCGCCATGACGCTCGCCGCCGCGCCCGCGCCGCCGCCCCTGGACACCTGGCGCCTCTACAACCTCGAGCAGCTCACAGGCCGCGAAGTGCAGGTGACAGGGTACCTCCTCCGCTGTGGGCACTGCCGCCGCTCACACGGCGAGTTCTGGTTGTGTGTTGGGCCACACGACGGCTTCCCGTTGACCACACGGCTACAATCAGACGAGTGCTGCAGCCGCAGCGAACTGTGCGTGAGGAGAGCAGCGAGTGTCGTGTCTGTAGCAGGCGGCGCGCTGTCGGCAGGTGCTGGGCTTCGGGCGCACGGAGGCGTCGTCGCGGAGCGAGGAGCTGTTCGCGGTGCGGCTGCGGCTGGTGCGCTGCGAGCGCGGCTCGTGGCGGCCGTGCGCGTGCGGCGAGGGCGCGGCGCGCGGCGTGTGCGCGGGCGACTCGGGCGGGCCCGTGCTGTTCCGCGGCGTGCAGGTGGGCGTCACCTCCATGGGCCCGCTGGAGTGCGCGGCTGCGGGGGGCGCCACCAGCGTGCTCACGTCGCTGTACCAGTACGCGGAGCTGGTGAACGCCACCATGCACGACGCGGAGGCGGCGCTGCGCATGCGGCGGCTGAGCGCGCGCGCCGCCCCGCCCCGCGCCGCGCCGCGCGCGCTGGCGGCGGCCGCCGGCGCCGTGCTGCTCGCGCGCCGCGCCGCCGCCGCCGGGTGAGGCGCGCCGGCCGCGCGAGCTTCACGTATTATAGCGCCTGTTATGACTTCACTGTCTTTTCACGTGGGGTTACGTTAAACTTCTTCTTTACACATGAAATACCTACCTACATAATTATTGTGCAAGTGTAATAAATGTCATCTTTATTATTATTTATTATTTTATAACATGGAGGACTTACAGCTAATAAAAACAAACAAAAAAGGAAACAATAGTACCAGAAAGCCAATTACAAGTCCTCACCTATAGAGAGATTATTGACTAGCTAACTTACCTATTACCTATATAGAACGCATAGCTTGCCGGCGCGGCGCCGCGCTACACGCAGACACTAGCTACCTCCGACAGACGCGACACGTTGTCCTGTCCAAACATACAAAAATCCTATAGAAAAGACGTTCAGTTTTTCCCGAATTTGAACAATTTCCGGAAAACTTTTCACATTTTTCTTTCCCTAAACACCTAATTCGGTCTATTACGGACATTATAACAAAGAATAGTGCAATAGCTCCAGCCATAGATGTCATGTTTCTATTTGCAGCCTCCAGCCTCCATCCCAGAGAGCAGTTTATATGTTCTGTGCTTCAGCCGTTCAGTAGAGATCTCGATGCGCTTATACCGGGTTCACACGGTTCGAGTGTAGTTGATCAACTGCTAAGTCGAAAGCGATGTGAAACGTCTGAACAGACTTTCGTCAGGAACGTTATCGTTCGTTATGGGAATCTGGGGTCGCGGGTAGTTTGAAAAAGATACCGCGGCACTGGCATAGGCAACTGAAGGAACACGGGTGGGTTTTAGTCAGTAAAAGTCTGACACGCCCTTCCGCTCCACCCAGAGCGGGAGAAGTTATTTGATGATTTCCCAACCTACAAAAAAAAAAAAAAAAATGGGATTCCAATAAACCTGATTTGTTTATGTTTTTGTGCACAAATCGGAGCGTCTGTTACTGGTTGGGAGGGGTACGTAGTATGCGGTGAGTTCGATGAACTCTGTAGCTAGACAGAAAGTGAACAGCTGATTTTACGCGTCGTTCGTTAGAGTATTTCAACATCCATTGCTGGATTTTTTGCTATTTTTTTATGTACCGGTCATCTTAGTATGATATACTGAATTCACCCCATCAGTCTGCGGAGGGCTGTCCCTCACACCCTGTATAATGTACGCTGGGGCATCTGGGGCGTAAAATGTCAACGTTCAAAACATCGAAAATTTAAATATCGATTGTATCGTAATATCGAAAATTGTTATATCTAGGTAAGCTTAAAATGTCTCACATAGAAATGCCGAGTGATACAAATATCGCTAGTCATTATACCTAAATTCAAAATGTCAACATTTTTAGGGTTTCGTACCTCAAAAGGAAAAAACGGAACCCTTGTAGGAGCACTTGTCTGTCCGTCTATCTGTCTATCTGTCAAGCAAGACCCTCTTTATCAGGAACGCGCGAAGATATCAAGTAGAAATGAATACCAATACGGTCTCGGTATCTGTGGTCCCTTGGAGTTCTAAAAAGATAAAGCTTCTAAGTCAAAGCAATAAAAAGAAACCGGTCAAGAGCGAGTCGGACTCGTGCACCGAGGGTTCCGTACGATCATTTATATGTATTTTTAGGGTTCCGTACCTCAAAAGGAAAAAACGGAACCCTTATAGGATCACTTCGTTGTCCGTCTGTCTGTCTGTCTGTCTGTCCGTCAGTCTGTCTGTCTGTCAAGACCCTTTTTCTCAGGAGCTCGTGGAGGTATGGAGTTGAAATTAATATCAAATACGTAAGCCTATGGTCTCTTGGAGTTGTAAAAAAATCAAGCATCTAAGTCAACGCAATAAAAAAATACGGCCATTATGCGACATATTTTGATACTCGCAAGTAAATCAAAACCTATAGGGTACTTCCCGTTGACCTAGAATCATGAAATTTGGCAAGAGGCAAGGTCTTACAGTACAAATAATGAAAAAAGTCCAAAAATTGCTAATTTATAGTTTTATCACATCCATACTAATATTATAAATTCGAAAGTAACTCTGTCTGTCTGTCTGTCTGTTACCTTTTCACGCCTAAACCACTGAACGGATTTCAAAATTTGGCAAGGCTATAGATGGTATCCTGGGGACGGACATAGGCTACTTTTTTTTTTCAAAAATATTCCTACAGGGGGTGATATAGGGGATGAAAGTTTGTATGGGAAACTCAGTATTTCTTAAGTTAGGGATGTGAATATTAAAATGTGTGCTTTTGATAGGAAATAAAGAAATATGCGGTTCAGCGTTTTTGAAAAATCATCCCCTAAGGGGGTAAAATAGGGGTTGATTTTAAAATTTACAAAACTGCACGGTTTTCGACAAAATTTGGCAAGGCTTTATATAGCATCCTGGGGAACGACATAGGATACTATTTTTTCCAAAAATAATAGTACAGGGGGTGATATAGGGGATGAAAGTTTGTAAGGGAAACCCAGTATTTCTTAAGTTAGGCATAAAAAAATTATGCTACGAGTATTGGTAGGAAATTAAGAAATATGCGGTTCTGCGTTTTTGAAAAATTATCCCCTAAGGGGGTAAAATAGGGGATGATTTTAAAATTCACAAAACTGCACGTATATCGATAAAATTTGGCAAGACTATAGATGGCATCCTGGGGTAGGACATAGCCTACTTTTTGTCTTAAAAAAATATCCTACAGTGGGTGATATAGGGGATGAAAGTTTGTATGGGCAACCCAGCATTTTTTAAGTTAGGAATATGAAAATACTAATTTATGCTTTTTGGTAGGACATAAAGAAATGTGTGGTCCAGCGATTTTGAAAAATCATCCCCTAAGGGGGTAAAATATGGGATGATTTTAAAATTCACAAAACTGCATGGATTTCGATAAAATTTGGCAAGACTATGATGGCACATACACCATAGCCTACTTTTTGTCTTAAAAAATAATCCTACGGGTGGTGAAAGTTGTATGAGAAAGCCAGCATTTCTTAAGTTGGGGATATGAAAATTCAAATTGATGGTTTGGATTTATTTCACAAATAATATTAAAAATGTTTTGTACCTCTTTTTAAGAGATTTAAGGGATTGGAAATGTAGTCATAGTTCGTATCTTGAAGTAACATTTAGTCCGCTCCTCGGGTACTATAGGTATAAGCAGTGCGAGAAGACATTGTTTACCTGGATTAACACCAAGGGTACTTTTAATCCCGGTAGTGCGTTCTCGTGGGATATTTTCCGAGATCCACGCGGGCGAAGCCGCGGGCAAAAGCTAGTAAAAAAATATTTTGAAGTATGTCATCTGTCAAGGGCCTTTTTCTAAGGAACGCGTAGAGGTAGTAAGTTGAAATCAATTCCAAATACGTAAGTCTATGGTCCCTTAGAGCTCTAAAAAAATCAAGCTTCTAAATCAACGCAATAAAAAATACGGCCATCTAAGCGACATATTTTGATACTCGCCAGTAAATCAAAACCTATAGGGTACTTCCCGTTGACCTAGAATCATGAAATTTGGTGAGAAGCAAGGTCTCATAGCATAAGTAAAGGAAGAAGTCCGAAAATTTATTATTTGTAGTTTATCACATAAAAAAAATAGTTTTTAGTTTTTTTTTCTGACAAAATGTGGTTGTATAAGTACACCTTGCCCAACCCTTCGGTGAAATAAGGCGTGATGTTATGTTTAAGTAGTTTTTGCGAATACAAACTTAAATATGCAGTTGGAGAATTGTCCGTGACGTATATCAATGTATGGGATAACATGTTTTTCAACACAATGTTAAGTTTGTCTTTGGGATAAATTCTTTTCAACTCCGGAACCCTCATTGTGCGTGGTCTGACACGCACTTGGCCGGTTTTTTTGTTTGATGATTTCTGAAAAACTGTACTAGTTAGGGACATCGTTTTATTTTTCCTGTAATCTTTACATAAACTTCTATCACATAGAATAATTTCAGATTTTTCGCTTTGCAAACTTCGGAGATAAGGGGGGGGGGGGGGGGGGGAACGGTATTTTTTCTTACATTTTTCATCAAAAGTCGAAAACTATGTGGCCTAAAAAAAAGAAAAAAAATGTTTGAGTATGTGCACACAGCGTTCTTTCAAATGATATACCACATGCCCAAGTAGCCCCACTTTGAATTTTTCAGTCCTTGTTGCAAAAAAAATAAAAACATTTTTATTTCTTTCTTATTTGCAAAATAGTTGGGTAAACATCATCTAAAACTGTTTCAAATTTCAAGTTGATTGCATTAGTAATTCTTGAGATATCCAGTCCGTCTGTCTGTCTGTCAGTCTGTCAGGACCCTTTTTCTCAGGAACGCGTGGAGGTATCAAGTTGAAATTAATATCACATACGTAGGTCTGTGACCCCTACGAGTCCTAAAAAACTCAAGCTTCTAAGTCAATGCAATAAAAACATACGGCCATTTATGTGACATATTTTGATACTCGCAAGTAAATCAAAACCTATAGGATACTTCCCGTTGTTCTAGAATCATGAAATTTGGCATGAAGCAAGGTCGTACAACACGAATAAAGGAAAAAGGACGAAAATTGTTGATTTGTAATTCTATCATATAAAAAAAATGTTCAAGTCTGTCAGTCTTTCAAGACCCTTTTTCTCAAGGACGCGTGGCAAGTTGAAATTTATGTTGAATAGGTAAATCTATAGTCCCTAAAAAAATGAAGCTTCTAAGTCAACGCAATAAAAAAAAAACGGCCATTTTGCGACACATTTTGATACTCGCAACTGTCGCAAGTAAATCAAAACCTATAGGGTACTTCCCGTTGACCTAGAATAATGAAATTTGGCAAAAAGCAAGGTCTATCAGCACATATAAAGGAAAAAGTCCAAAAATTGTGAATTTGTAATTTTTTGGCATAAAAAAAAATTTTTTGGGATTCAATGTTAAGTTTCTTTTTGGGTTAAATTCTTTTCAACTACGGAACCCTTCATTGTGCGTGGTCCGAGACGCACTTGGCCGGTTTTTTTGATACTAGCAAGTAAATCAAAACCTATAGGGTACTTCCCGTTGACCTAGAATCATGAAATTTGGCAAGAAGCAAGGTCTCACAGCACAAATAAAGGAAAAAGTCCGAAAATTGATAATTTGTAATTCTATCACATAAAAAAATATTTTCAAGTCTGTCAGTCTGTCAAGACCTTTTTATCAGAAACGCGTTAAGGTATCAAGTTGAAATTAATATCAAATACGTAGGTCTATATTTCCTTGAAGTTCTAAAAAAATCAAGCTGCTAAGTCAACGAAATAAAAAATACGGCCATTTATGAGACATTTTTTGATACTCGCAAGTAAATCAAAACCTATAGGGTACTTCCCGTTGACCTAGAATCATGAAATTTAGCAAGAAGCAAGGTCTCACAGCACAAATAAAGGAAAAAGTCCGAAAATTTGTAATTTTCACGTAAAAAAATGTTTTTTTTGGGATTACAATATTAAGTTAGTTTTTGGGATAAATTCTTTTCAACTACGGAACTCGACAAGTGCGTGGTCCGACACGCACTTGGCCGGTTTTTTAATTCATCACATAAAAAATATTTTCAAGTCTGTCAGTCTGTCAAGACCTTTTTCTCAGAAATGCGATAATGTATTAAGTGAAATTAATATCAAATACGTAGGTCTATAGTTCCTTGAAGTTCTAAAAAAATCAAGCTGCTAAGTCAACGAAATAAAAATATACGGCCATTTATGCGACATATTTAGATGCTCGCAAGTAAATCAAAACCTATAGGGTACTTCTCGTTGCCTAGAATAATGAAATTCGGTAAAAAGCAAGGTCTCACAGCATTTGTAATTTTATCACATAAAAAAATTGTTTTTGGGATTACAATGTTAAGTTTGTTTTTGGGATAAATTCTTTTCAACTACGGAACTCGACAAGTGCGTGGTCCGACACGCACTTGGCCGGTTTCTTACACTTTACTTCATTATATTTACGTTAAAAATACCTACTAGTTTTTATTTAAAATATCGAACACAAAAATGTAGGAGGAACCTCGGCTTGCCCCTGACGTCGACCGTCTAGGGTTAGGGCGTAGGCAGAAGGCCGCGCGGCGGAGTCCTGGCCTCTTGGGGGCGCGAATCGCTCTAAGTTGGGGGGGCCAGTCGCGGGTCGCCGGAGAAGCGCGTGGGCAGTAGGCCCCGCGGCGGAGTCCTGGCCTCTTGGGGGCGCGAATCGCTCTAAGTTGGGGGGCGAGTCGCGGGTCGCCGGAGAAGCGCGTGGGCAGTAGGCCCCGCGGCGGAGTCCTGGCCTCTTGGGGGCGCGAATCGCTCTAAGTTGGGGGGGCGAGTCGCGGGTCGCCGGAGAAGCGCGTGGGCAGTAGGCCCCGCGGCGGAGTCCTGGCCTCTTGGGGGCGCGAATCGCTCTAAGTTGGTGGGGGCGAGTCGCGGGTCGCCGGAGAAGCGCGTGGGCAGTAGGCCCCGCGGCGGAGTCCTGGCCTCTTGGGGGCGCGAATCGCTCTAAGTTGGTGGGGGCGAGTCGCGGGTCGCCGGAGAAGCGCGTGGGCAGTAGGCCCCGCGGCGGAGTCCTGGCCTCTTGGGGGCGCGAATCGCTCTAAGTTGGTGGGGGCGAGTCGCGGGTCGCCGGAGAAGCGCGTGGGCAGTAGGCCCCGCGGCGGAGTCCTGCCGGTCGATTTTGTAAAACTCTCACCGTGAAAACTTAGGTGAAGTGAGTTTGTTTTTGCTAAGAATTGACACTATTGACAGCTCACTCTACGCTCACTTCACCTAAGTTATCACGGTGAGATGGTTACAGAATAGCACTACTGCCGGTCGATTCTGTAAAAATCTCACCGTGAAAACTTAGGTGAAGTGAGTTTGTTTTTGCTAGGAATTGACACTATTGACAGCTCACTTCACGCTCACTTCACCTAAGTTATCACGGTGAGATGGTTACAGAATCGCACTGCAGGCCTCTTGGGGGCGTGAATCGCTCTAAGTTGGTGGGGGCGACTCACGGCCGCGGGTCGCCGGAGACTCGCTGTCGCTCTCTGCTAAGTTGGGTAACGTTTGCTCTCGGTACTTACTAATGTATGGAGCCGGTGAACACTCATCGGTACTCGTATGATCTGTAACAATGGAGATACACACGAGTGAGTACAGCGAGCAGTGCGGACAATATTACAGACTATGTTGTAGTTAGCCCGTGAATCCCGCACTCGGGGACGTTCTCCTGGTCATGTCTACACCCCTTTCTAACCCCCTGAGGGGAAAGTTTTGGAAAATTGATCATTTCGATCTTGATTACTTGCCAGATAAGTGCGTACCCATCAAAAACATTTCATGTAAGTAAAGTAAAGCTTGCTGAGACTTACATGACCGCTTTCACTGTAAATGTTATGAGCTGTAATGTCGGGCCCGTAACTCTACAAACCTTACATCTCGGCCGAATTCAAGTAGCTACAGTACAACTATTCTCTTATTGTCCCTCGGCAATCATCGCATTTCCGAATACAAACGAATGCTAATTTCCATGCCATCAATCATTAGATTTATCGTGTATAATACGTAATTTGAATTCAGAACGACTACTGAGTACTAGTCATCAAGCTATACATCTCCAGTTTACACTGAGCTCTCATTCTAAGGAAATCCTATACAATGCGAGATCAGCTTATACTGGCTTGATCTGTAGCCGTGCGTACAGTATGTCAATTTGTTATACAGTTTCGGAGGGCTTATTCCCATCAGATCCCACAATCGGATCCCACTACGCGGATAAAATGAATATTTTGTTCCAATCCGATCCCATTTGTGGGATTCCTTTAGAATATGGATAAAATCAATATCCGAACGTATTTATCGCCTGCTTGAATCGATAAATGAAAACAAAAAGTAAGTATGTACAGACGCCAGCACATCAAGCTACTACAAACTGTCAATTTTTATAATAGATTTTAATCTTTATCGCTGAAGCATTAGGTTCAAGGTTGATTGGGAAAATTTGACAGTTTCGGGTGGCTTGACCTGCTGGCGTCTGTACATAATATCGAGATAAATAATAAAGTCGGTAACAGTGCACCGGCAACGCTAGGCCTCACTCTTGGAATGTTGTTGAAGTGATATTTATTTTAATTTTAATATTATATGACCATAATCTGTATCTCGATATTATGTATGTACTTACTTTTTGTTTTCATTTATCGATTCAAGCAGGGATTCATTTTATCCGCGTAGTGGGATCCGATTGTGGGATCGGATGGGAATAAGCCGATAAGAAGGCGGGCTGCCAACATGGCGTCCGCACTGGACACCACTAAAAAGTGAAAATTAATAAAATCTTTTTACAAAAAAAAAACCGATCAAGAGCGAGTCGGACTCGCGCATCAAGGGTTCCGTTCCGATTTCTGAAAAAGTGTGCTATTTAGAGACATAGTTTTATTTTTCCTGTAATCTTTACATAAACTTCTATCACATAGACTAATTTCAGATTTTTCTTTTTGCAAACTTCGGAGATAAGGGAACGGTATTTTTTTTACATTTTTCATCAAAAATCGGAAACTATTTGGCCTAAAAAAAATGTTTGAGAATGTGCAAACAACGTTCTTTCATACAATACCCCACATGCCCTAGTAGCCCCACTTTTAATTTTCAATCACTGTTGCAAAAAAAAACATATTTTTATTTCTTTCTTATTTGCAAAATAGTTGGGTAAACGTCATCTAAAACTGTTCCAAATTTCAAGTTGATAGCATTAGTAGTTCTTGAGATATCCAGCTGTGACAGACAGACAGACAGACTGAGTGACACCATAATGGTTCCTTTTTTACCATTTTGGTACGGAACCCTAAAAACAACCGACTCCCAAAAAAAAACACTACAAAGTGAAATATTACTTTAATTTCGGAAGTCGATGGCAAAAAACGAAACTAAAAACCAAAAATACCGACTTCCGAAATTAAAGTTATTTTTCACTTTGTAGTGTTTTTTTTGGGAGTCGGTTGTTTTTTTTTTTGTTTTTTAGACGGGTTTTAAATCGACTTAAAACAAAACAGAACATATGAATCAAAGTCATTCTGAGTTGTGCATCAATTTATGAAGGACTGTTCATAAGTGTCGGGGCTACGAGCTGCGCTTCGTAGCACGTAGCGCGTAGCCTGTAACACGGAGCGCGTAGCCCGTAGCACGTACCGCGTAGACCGTAGCACGTAGCGTTTAGCTCGTAGCACGTAGCGCGTAACCCGTAGTACGTAGCCTGTAGCACGGAGCGCGTAGCCCGTAGCACGTAGCGTTTAGCTCGTAGCACGTAGCGCGTAACCCGTAGCCCGTAGCGCGTAGTCTGTAGCACGGAGCGCGTAGCCCGTAGCACGTAGCGTTTAGCTCGTAGCACGTAGCGCGTAACCCGTAGCACTTAGTGCGTAGGTCTCAGCAAGTAGCTCGTAGGTCTCAGCAAGTAGCTCGTAGCGCGTAGCACGTAGCACCGCGTTTGAACAACCGCAGCCAGTGCTTGAGCGCGTCTACTTAGGCTGATTTAAGCTTCGGCCACACCTGCGTAAGTAATGGAAAAATCCAAAAATAGTTAATTTATAATTTTATCACATAAAAACATATTTTTAAGTATGCCATCTGTCAAGGCCCTTTTTCTCAGGAATGTGTGGAAGTATCTAGTTGAAATTAATATCAAATACGTAAGTCTATGGTCCCTAAGAGTCCTAAAAAAAATCAAGCTTCTAAATCAACGCAATAAACAAAAACCGGTCAAGAGCGAGTCGGACTCGCGCACCGAGGGTTCCGTTCCGATTTCTGAAAAAGTGTGCTATTTAGAGACATCGTTTTATTTTTCCTGTAATATATAGCTACATAAACTTCTATCACATAGAATTATTTCAGATTTTTCTCTATTGTAACGGACGTGACGTCACCCAACATGTAGCCCGCCAAAGCCAAGCCGCCATATTGACCCCCCACTCCAGCCAAGCCACGAGCCAAGCCAAGCCGAGTGGGGAAGAGTTAATATAAGCCATAGCCAGCCATTTATTAGCATCATTTTGATTTTGATTACAAGACATAAACGAAACTCTGCCAGATTTTCATTTAAGTACCCCGTTTCACTATGCAATCTTCGGAGATAAGAGGGCGGGAACGGTATTTTTTTTTTTTTTTCATTTTTCTTCCAAAGTCGAAAACTATGAAAAAAAATGTTTCAGAATGTGCAAAACACGTTCTTTCATATACTCGTAATATGCCACATGCCCTAGTAGCCCCACTTCAATTTTTTAAGACCACCTTCAACCCTGTGGCAAAAAAAAAAAAAATTCTTAACGTCATCTAAAACTGTTCCAAATTTCAAGTTGATAAAATGAGTTAGTAGTTCTTGAGATATCCAGCTGTGACTGACGGACAGACAGACAGACAGACTTAGTCACACCATAAGGGTTCCTTTTTACCATTTTGGTACGGAACTCTAAAACCACGAGAAGTGGCCAGCGGGCGAATCTGTGTCCGCGCGACATGCTCAGTATGAGCCGTTCATAGTCAAACGGCCGTCTCCGCGAACTAGTGCGCTTTCGACTGTGACCGTGACAATTTATAAGAATGCCGTGTTGTTCAGTGGTTTCTTGTAAACACCGAAGCCATGTAAACCATGGAATCACTTTCCATATGTAATACTTATAAAAGTATTTTCCGTATTCGTCTTTAAAATCATGAAAGTGACAAAGGGACAAAGTGGAGACACAGGGTTCCGATACATTTTAACATACTGATCACATCTCCTTCTTTCTTATATCTATTTACAGACCCAAAGATCAAAAGTACAGCTCACGTTGTGAACCTGCGAGAGTGCATGCCATGGCGAGCGCGCAGCCGGTGCTTGACCCACATATTAGCATACCGCCGCGCTGTCGCCGGCGCGCAGCACTCGTGAGCACTCGGTACCGCCAGCATGTCGCCGCAGTGCTGACCTTGCCTGCGTGCTGTACGTACAGCAACTTGAGACAGAACTGTGTTTTTTAGGGTTCCGTATCTCAAAAGTAAAAACGGAACCCTTATAACAACATGTTTTCCCACCTTCAAAAACATAAAATGAAGTCAAATATAAAATATAGGGGCCAGTTTCTAAATCATTAGATCGGAAGTTCGGGACGTGGCGAGCGACCCCGATCGCGAGCGTCGCGTCCGGCGGGCGGCGGCGCCGACAGCGCGACGGCGAGCGCCAGCCCCAGCACGCGACACACTGCCGTGGCGGCTGCCG
This sequence comes from Cosmia trapezina, assembly GCA_905163495.3. Taxonomy (NCBI): domain Eukaryota; kingdom Metazoa; phylum Arthropoda; class Insecta; order Lepidoptera; family Noctuidae; genus Cosmia; species Cosmia trapezina. The sequence goes on along the minus strand of LR991022.1, from coordinate 31,658,812 downwards.
AGCGTCAGCGCCAGTTAGCCGACGCCGACGTTCGCACGGACGTAAAAGTATCGCGGCGGGATTTTATCGCGCACTGGATTTTCAACTCTCGGTGATGAGCCGAGCTTCGAGAATCCAACAACAACAGAGTGCATTCTAACGTGTCGACAAAATATACTGTTGGGTTTTCAACTCTCAGCGCTAAGCAGAGCGTTGAAAATCCAGTCGCGAAACAAATCCTCCGTGATATTTTTACGTCCCTGCGAACGTCGACTTACGGCGGCGCCGCGTGTGCGAAAACATGCAAGAAAAGAAGCTCTATGTATGACGAGTACGACCGGTCAGCTCTGCACTTGTTCCGACACGCACGTAGCCACTGACAACACAGCGGTCCGGCGCACGTACCTGGGCCGGCACGGTCGGAGCTGAGGCTGCCTTCAACACTGCGGCCTGTATGCAGTTATCCGCACATTGTCTCCCGGATAACGATGAATGGGCCGCATTTAGAGAATACAATCCCGAATTCCGGAATCCCGGGATTCGGGATCTCGGGATTCCAGCCGTTTTCTGACCCCAAAAATCCCGGGACTGTACTTGGCTAATCTCGGGATTTTCGGGATCGTCAAAAACAGGTCTAGTTTGCACTCCTCCGTCCGTTGCGCCTCGCCAATGCCTTGCCTAGATTGCATATACATAGCATAGCATATTACATATCGCCAAAAAGACATCCCTTTGATACGCGTACGATACGTACTACATGTACAGTACAGTACAGTACAGGTACAGCCCTAATAATATGTTTGTCGTAGAACATATAAGGGAATTCAATACAATACTCTTAAGTTAATTCGCCAACGGGCCAATAGGATATTTTCAAAATTCTAAATATTTTTTTTTGTCTTTTTAGGGTACCGTACCTCACCTAGGGTACCTAGGGTAGGATCACTCGTGTGTCTGTCTGTCTGTCTGTCCGTATGTCACAGCCCATTTTGTACACATATGGATTTCTCTGACCCAAACACGTACGGCTAAAGTAAATAAATGAATTTTGAATATAGAGGCCACTTTTAGGGGGAAAATAAGAAAATTAAAAAATAAATTTTGCAAACTGCACCGTGTGACATATGAAATGAAAGGGCTTACTATGAGGGTCTCAAATATATATTTTTTATAATTTTAAAATAAATAGTTTTAAAGTTATTTAAAAAAATAGACGAAAATTGACCATTACCACTTATCTCTGAAACTACTGAGCCTAAAATTTTGGAAAAAATTCAGAAAATAGTTTTATACCTGTAAATTACAGGAAAACCTGTAATAAGTTTTTGGTCTTAAAATAACATGATACATCAATATTGCGAGTACAAACTTACATTTAGGTACTGTTGGAATGTATAGGAGAAAATGTTTTTCAACTGTAATGTTGATAAACATTTTCTCCCATACATTCCAAAGTTAAGTTTTTTCTTGTGATAATTTCATGCCAACTACGGAACCCTTCATTGTGCGTAGTCCGACACGCACTTGGCCGGTTTTTATTTCTTACCAAGTATAGTATCTTTGTTTTGTCTTTTTTCTTTTCTTACTATATTGTGATTTGTGTTGTGCAATAAAATTAAAAATATATTTCAAGAAATTACTTAGGTACTTACCCGTTTTTTTTTACATTTGAGACCAATTAGAAACCCCCCCCCCACACCCCCGGGTCTATCCCGGGATTCCGGGATTACGCATCAAGAATCCCGTAATACCGGGATCGAAAAACATGCTCGGGATTGTATTCTCTAGCCGCATTACTCACAATTAACCATATTATTGTGGTTTTATTAGGGTTCCGTACCAAAATGGTAAAAAAGGATCCCTTATGGTGCGACTCAGTCTGTCTGTCTGTCTGTCTGTCACAGCTGGATATCTCAAGAACTACTAATGCTATCAACTTGTTTGGAACAGTTTTAGATGACGTTTACCCAACTATTTTGCAAATTAGAAAGAAATAAAAATATTTTTTTTTTTTGCAACAAGGACTGAAAGGGGTCTTAAAAATTCAAAGTGGGGCTACTAGGGCACGTGGGGTATCATATGAAAGATAGCTGTTTGCACATTCTCAATTTTTAAAAAAAAAATTTTTTAGGCCGCATAGTTTTCGACTTTTTATGAAAAATGTAAAAAATAATACTGTTCGTTATCTCCGAAGTTTGCAAAGAGAAAAATCTGAAATTATTCTATGTGATAGAAGTTTATGTAAAGATTAGAGGAAAAATAAAACGATGTCTCTAAATAACACATTTTTTCAGAAATCGGAACGGAACCCTTGGTGCGCGAGTCCGACTCGCTCTTGACCGGTTTTTTTTATTTAACTTTTATTTCATTTATTTTTGACCGACCTCTAAAAGGAGGAGGTTATCAATTCAACTATAGTTTTAGGATTCCATACCAAAATGGTAAAAAGGAACCCTTATGGTGCGACTCAGTCTGTATGTCTGTCTGTCACAGCTGGATATCTCAAGAACTACTAATGCTATCAACTTGAAATTTGGAACAGTTTTAGATGACGTTAACCCAACTATTTTGCAAATAAGAAAGAAATATATATTTTGCAACAGGGACTGAAAGGGAGTGTCTTAAAAATTCAAAGTGAGGCTACTATAGGGCATGTGGGGTAACATATAAAAGAACGCTGTTTGCACATTGTCAAACATTTTTTTATTTTTTTAGGCCGCATAGTTTTCGACTTCTGATGAAAATGTAAGTAAGTACTGTAAGAAAATGTAAGAAAAAATACCGTTATCTCCGAAGTTTGTAGAGAAAAATCTGAAATTATTCTATGTGCTTTAAGTAAGATAAAAGTTTATGTAAGTTTATCTACACCCATGCCATAAATCCTCTATAAAAGTCTCTAAACAGTTAGCTTATTGCCAACATTAAAACAGCCAGTGTCATAGTAACCATAATAGCATCCAAACGGGTGCTTTAATGTTGTGCTGAATTTCATAATGCAACTCGTTTTCAAAAAAAGAACGTTGTAATGCACGCGCGTTTCACTACAACAGCGCCGTAACTTACAAAAAGAACTTATTCGAATTCACGTCGTATACTATGACGCCGGCCGCCATGTTCGGTACGAGTATTAGTATTGCAAAAAACTGTTTCAGAACCTTTTATAGAGGATTTAACACGGATGTAGATAAAGTCTTGTATGCAACTGTACATAATTAGGTATTAAAACACTCATGTGATACTATTATCACAATACCCCTTATTATACGTCAGTTGCATAAATAACTATTACAGGAAAAATAAAACGATGTCTCTAATTAGCACACTTTTTCAGAAATCGGAACGGAACCCTCGGTGCGCTAGTCCGACTCGCACTTGACCGGTTTTTTTTTTTGTGTGTTTGTTACGCGATTTCTCCGTCAATTGTTGACCGACTTGAACATTCTGTTTTTGTTTGAAAGGGTATGCTCTCGAGGTGATCCCATTGTCACCAAGTCAGAATCTGATGAGGGGATCCCATGGAAATCGAGGAAATCCCTCAAATTTTATAGGCACACCTACAGCGCGTTGGGTATTTTTTATAGTAACTTGTGCAGTTGCTCTCGGAAAGCACCATTTGGTGAAGTGAAATTATATATCTATAGAAATTAAATATAGAAAAGATATCGGCAATAACGTGTTTTTCACTGTTTCGGTGGCGCGGCCACGAGGGTTTTAGTCTCACAGCTCCTAAAATATTAACCTAGGATTTTTTCTATATTTTTACAAATTATTTACAAATTCAATCTGTTATTTACCTACATTTCAGGTCTGTGCAACGCTTAGTTTTGGGGAGCTCCGTGGCCGCGCGGGTATCCGCGTTTCGATGGCGCGGCCACGTTCAAACCCTTCTAACTTTTTAACCATAGCTTTGACAAATTTGTGGTTTTTGGAATCAACTTTTACAAATTGTTACAAAGTCTTGGCATAGTTTTTTTTATTGAACATGGCCACGCGGTTGAAACGCACTCCTTTAGCGTATGCGTGGTGATGTGCTGGGTTTGGCCCTGTTCATACGTTTTGTTGGAAGTACTGAATTTCGTGGGATTTTTTTTATTCAGGTTCAATCCCAATTTATGAGAGTAGAATAAAGTAGTGTATGAAACTGCACATAACTAGGTATTAAAACACTCGTGTGATACTATTAAAAACCTCGCCTATTGTCCGGTTTTTAAAGACACACTCGAGTTTTAATATCCCTCGCAAGTGTTTCATAAACTACTATTCTTCGAGTTCTCTATACAGAAATGCTGTGTTGACATCCAGTAGAATTATTTAGTACGGACCGCTGACCGCGGAAGCTTCCTTGCTCAGCGCCGACACGCTTCGGCGCACAGGACAGCTCGCGGCCACTACTTACACCACACACGTCCTCGCAAGCTATAAACAGAGTCGTGGGAATAGCAGAGTGCTGTTAATGTGTCCCCCGACTGTGCGCGAGGCATCGATCTTAATATAGTGTCCCGCGACATCCCTTTATGGCACTTGCCGCGGCGCCGGCCGTGAGGGCCGAGTTCACTCGGTTTAGTTTCTGTTTCGTAACAAGATCTAACTCGGTACTCACCGGTGCTGTCTGCGTGCACGCAGGCCGGTAACAGGCCCGCGGGCTGGCCGGGCTGGTGGGGTTGACGGGGCTGACACACAGTTACAGCCGGATGATTGTTATAATTATTTATTCATCATCAACAAACAATACACAAACAAATACAGAAAAAAACTTAAAAAAAAATAACCGGCTTCCAAAAAAACTGCTAAGTGAAAAATGACTTTAATTTCGGAAGTCGGTGTCTTTGGATCTGTATTTTAGTTTGCCACCGACTTCCGAAACTAAAGTTATTTTTCACTTTGCAGTTTTTTTTAAGTGGTTTTGCATTGTTTTTTCTTTTGTATTTTTGTGTTTCACGGACTGTGGCCAAATAAATATTTTTCTTTTCAGTGGGTCAGTTTGTAATTTATCTTATTTACAATTTAAAAAAATGAACCGTGATAGGACAGTTATTTTCACAGATGATGTAGCTCTGTTGCCGCTGTAAGTCACCATCAGCTCCAGTTCAGCATAGGCCTTGTGACGAACGAGCATCAATTGGTAATCGTGATCGCAACCCGTCAAATACTTATTACTGAGTAGCTTCGATGGCTATATGTGGTCTTCATAATCAGTTCCATTTCACCAAATGATGCTTATAAAAATACCCAAATCTCTATAGGTGTGCCTATAAAATGTGAGGGTTTCGCTCGATTTCCACGGTATTCCCTCATCAGACTCTGACTTGGTGACAATGGGACCACCTCGAGAGTATACACTATGAAATAAAAAAAAAAGAATTTTGATAATCGGCCCACGGAGAAATCGGTGTAGGTATGTACATACATACATAAAAAAAAAAACACATATATACGCGACGAATTGATACCCTCCTCTTTTTTTAAAAAATTCGGTTAAAAAATACAACCGACTTCCAAAAAAAAAACACAACAAAGTGAAAAATAACTTTAATTTCGGTGTCTTTGGATCTGCATTTTAGTTTTTTGCCACTGACTTTCGAAGTTAAAGTTATTTTTCACGTTTTTTTAAGTTTTTTATTTTTCACTTTTTAGTTTATCAGTTTGTAATTTATCTAAGTTACAATAGCCTAATATCAACGTGTGCGTTTCACCCGCGCGGCCATGGCGTTATTCAATAAAAAAACTATGCCAAGATTTTGTAACGATTTGTAAAAGTTGACTCCCAAAACCACAAAGAATCATGACCATGGGCCATACATTGATTGACCTGTCACTTGATTCGTTTTACAGGTCGTGTCCACCTACAACTAGTGTTGTATAAAAACAATTATTGTTTTTAATAACATAATTACTTATCATCTTTTCTTAGAAAGGGCAGGGAAAAGGGAAAAATACAAATAAGTTTTTGACATAATAACAGCTGTCAGATAAGGTTTGACAGCTGACAGCTGCTACAACCTCAAAAACTATTGTAAGTACGATAATTAAAATCAAAGTGTTCCGCTGAGTTACAAATTACAATCACTCAGAAATAAATCCTCTTCAATGTAATATCATCATCAAATCGGCGCGCGGTCGCAAACAGCAGTTATATTCTCGTAATATCCCGCCGATGCAGAGTTTTAGACTTCACGTGTGATGTTATGCCATTCTACACTTTGTGCAAGTTAGAGCAATTTAGGTACCTAATTGAACATTGAAGTATCAGTCAAAATCTGTCGTCGAAGCGGGCCAGACTAAAGGAGTCGGCTTCATAGACGGTGCTTTTAACCATCGAACTCGTAAGACTGATAGACAGACAAGTGCATAGAGTAAATAATAATACCAGCCTATTAGTGTGCTACTGCTGGGCAAGTGCCTCTTCTCATACAGAGAAGGCACCACGCTTGGTCAAGACGGGTTGGCGATTTTTGATTATTATTGATTATTATATAAATATAAGTGCAGGTTTACTCAAGATGTTTTCCTTCACTGATGACCAAAATTAACTTAGAAAGTAAATACCTACGCATTGAAAAAGACACATCGGTACTTGCCCGGGTTTGAACTCACAGCCTAGTGCATGAGAGGCGAGGAGTTAACCTCTGGGCCATCACAACATAAATAGATAACGAAAAAAACTGTCCATACTTACATGTTTTCAGCGAGGACGGAAATTAAATAAAAAACAGGATTTGATTTATTTTTATTTATTCAATGTTGTTTCATACAACAACTTCACCTAAAAATGCTGGAGCCACAATGTTGGTTTCATGCCTGGCCCAACCTAAGTACCACGCCAATGTCATAACATGCGCACAACAACCTAGGTACAGTGCGACATCCTACAATGCAGTTGCAGCAATACTCTATAATGCCTTCTTGTCCATTAATACCATTTGCTATCAAAATGTACTGTTTTCTTTCGATATGTCTCGATTTTATTTTATAAGTGAATTTTCCCCACTGTAAGCAGTCGGGAAAATTCACTTACAAAATAACTCGGATATACAATTAGTGTCTAGACAAACTTCTATTCTGTATCCGCCATGGAAAAGTATGTGTTCACCATAATATGAATGTGTTTGACGAATTTGGTAGGTTCCCAAGGCGAATCATATTAATTCACTGAATTCTAGACGGGGGAACTCAATATTAGCATTTTAGTGAGGAATATAAAAATTGTAGTTGGACAAAATGGTAGCCCGCAGTGCATCTGACACAGTATGCAGATTCTCATTCTCACACCCATGCACTTGGGAGCTGTATCTTACTGGTTGGGTTTGAATAGATTGTTGGGAATGAACCTCTGGAGCTGGAACTGATTCAACAGATGGTTCTCTTTCATGCCCCTCATCTGTACTTACAAGAGGCGGGGGAGGTTATATTTCTGGGAAATGGACTGGATCAGCAGACTGTGCCACTTCTTGTTCAATTGCTTCACCATGAAGAGTCTTGTCACCGCCTAAGCCTCTTCTCTCATCCTGTTGCTGAGTTGAAAGAGCTTGTCTTTTGAATTGCAACCAACAGACATACACAATTAGATTGTGATATCTGTGAACAAAAAACAACATATTTGTTATAAGTGCAGTGAAATACCTAACTCCATCGGTTTAGGTAATTACTGTAATTATAGGTAAACAAAAAAACCATGTGTCTCTTCAATTTAGCAACTTTATATTTCATTGAACATTGCTAATAGAGTACAATTTGTATCCTAGCATGATGACTTGAAGTGACAAGTATTATTTACACATGTTTTTTTTTTTGTTTACATTTATTTAATTACCTAAACCGATGGAGTATAATAACGTCATGGATTACAACATGATATTTATAGAAAAAATTGCATGCAATTTAAATTGAGTTTGAATATTTAAATACAAACCTGACGAGGTGCTACAGTAGTTCGAATTAAGTTGATCATCCTTAGTGTGAGGCTTGATGGGTTTTCTTTACCTCTATGATTGAGCAATGATCGTCCACAAACGGGGCATACATGAGCATGACCATGGCGAGATGAACCAGCCGATGGATCACATTCATTGTTTCCATGAATCTGAGCATTAATAGTCTGCATGGATACATCAAAGCATATTCACAGATGTAATCTTCTTCCGTTATCTGAAAAACAAATCAATTATGAGATTTTAAAGCCTACAATGGAAATAAATATATTTAATTTGTATTTTTACATGTTCTGTTTTAAACAGCTGTCTAAAAGTGTAGAAGCTACTAGTTCTATTTATCATGTAACTTGAAAAAATATACTTTACCACTTCTGAATATCAATCTTTTTTATAAAAAAAACAATCACTTAGGGGCCGCCTCCACGAGCGAGAGAATCGCGGCGATATTCACGCTGTGCCTACAAATTATCGCCGTGTGGAGATTGATTCATAGTTTCTATTGAATTTGGTAGCACGACGAGATTATCGCCGCGATTTTCACACTCGTGGAGGCGGCCCCTGTACTAGAGTCCGTTGACTGGATACTGAATCGTTAGGTACTTGATTGTTATTGTACTTACTATTACTGGAGATATCGAAGTGCTAATTAGCGATGACTCTGCTATCAAGCTGAAGGGCGTAATAACGCATAATGTTGCAGTTTATACAAATCAATCTCGTAGAAGGCTCCATAACGCTTTCCAATAAGAGCGATGACGTCTTGGATCCTGTTCAAAAAGCACTTTCGGTAGGTATCAAAGTCCGTGAAAAATGCAGAAGTTATAAGTGTATCAGAAAATCCAAAAAATCGCACACCTGCAAAACGTCAAAGAATGACACCATAGATAATACACTATAATAACAGCCTGTCATTCACTTAAGGTTGCGTTCTAGAAGTTCGTTTTGCGCGTAAAAATCATATTATTCATAAAAGTAATGTAAAGAAAAAATACCAATTGGTTATTTAAACATTCATTAACCACATGACGAACGAACAAGTTTTTCGTATTCTTTATAATGAAACGTGTGTAAAACGCGTTCCGGTTCCGACGCGTTCCATTTCCAAAAGTCTATTGAGAATGGTAAACGTATGTAGTAATATTGTTTTTTTTCCTATTATTAATTTAAAATTCCATTATTTGATACGAATTAAGCAAAAAAAATGCAATTTTTTAAGATATTGTATATCACTGGACGCGATAGAAAATTCTCAGGTCAATAGCTGACATCATTCTTTGTCAAAGCTATGGTTAAAAGTTAGAAGGGTTTGAACGTGGCCGCGCCATCGAAACGCGGATAACCGCACGGCCACGGAGATCTCTAAAACTAAGCGTTGCTCAGACCTGAAATTTAGGTAAATAACAGATTGAATTTGTAAAAATATAGAAAAAGATTGGCTCGGGTGACGCTGAGACGAGTGGTCGTTCTTTGAGTGCAAGCTCCTCAAAGTTTTTGATTGTTTAGCGTCTGGTCGTGTTGTGTAGTGTATATTTCATGTATGGTGTGTGATTGAGTGTCAGTGATTATTTATAATGATAGGTAGTGAGTTATTGTAACGGTCTCCTGAAAGTACGAGAAACTAATTTCCTGCCGAAGGATACAGTTTCCCGAGCAACAAGCTGGGTGAGATCTTTTCATGTCTTTCAGGGATACGCTTCTCTCTGCAAAGCACACACTAGGCTATTTTTTGGCTACCTAATATAATGTGCTCGTATCTAACTTTCAACAATACGTGTGTTACAGTGAACAATAAAGTTACGTTCGGTGCAGCGCGCATTCTTAGACATTTTCAGGTACCTACTCGTAACCCAAACCAAGGCAAAAAACTTAGTGCATATTGTTCCTGTGTCCCAAAAACGTAGTGTTCAAGTGGTGAGGTGCGTTGTTTCGAGAAGTAAACTCAAGTACTGCGCTTGCGCCGCATTGACGCCACACCCGACAGGATTTTTGTCGGGGTCCAGTTTAATTAACTATTTGCTGAATTGTGTGCATTACTTTGAACTATAAACTCAATCGCGCAAAAAATATCTGCAATCGCGTCAACTTGAAGTGAACAGCGGCGAGCTATAGGTCGAACTTTGAATAAAAACAAAAATTACATTATTTGAAGTCGCAGCTGGAAATAAAAACGAGGAGCGATCCGACCGCGTCCTGGACATTCTGCTGCTGACAACTCATCAGAACGGAGAATAAAAGAGTCTAGAAGGCAGATTACCTATAATACAGCATAGGAGCGTCATAAAGGAGTCGAAAACGCAATTTAAACACCAAAAGATTCACCAGGGAAGCTGAACTTGAAGCAACATGGCGGCGTCGTCTTAAAAAGAGCCCATCCATAATTATATCACCCGTCTCTCCACTAACTAATTACTTATTATACGGTGCATACTTTATAGGCTGTATAATCCTTATCCATATCCTAAGGGCACGTCTTCCCTACCATTACCGCACCCCCGGTCTACTCACAGATATACAATGGTCTCTGTTGCACCATGTAACATGAGGCAAACAGGGGCTAGTGTGAATCTTTGGGTTCATTCGAGTAATCGAGTCTGGTTAGACCACGCTGGGATTTTTTTCATTCATTCATTCATCATTCAATTTGTAAAAATATAGAAAAAAAATCTAGGTTAATATTTTAGGAGCTGTGACAGTAAAACCCCCGTGGCCGTGCCATCGAAACGGTGAAAAACACGTGATAGCCGATATCTCGCTGAAAAAGCATCGCAGACGTCTAGAGTTTTTTGTAAAACCCAGATTTGAATTTGTCAAAATTTGCAAAAATAAAACAAAAATCCTAGGTTTATATTTCAGGAGCTGTAAGACTAGAACTACATGGCCGCGCCATTGAAACGGTAAAAAACACAATATCTCGTTGAAAAAGCATCGCAGAGGTCTGAAGTTTTTTGTTAAACCTAGATTTGAATTTGTCAAAGTTTGTAAAAATACAACAAAAAAATCCTAGGTTTATATTTCAGGAGCCGCGCCATTGAAACGGTTAAAAACACGTTATCGCCGATATCTCACTGAAAAAGCATAGCAGAGGTCTGAAGTTTTTTGTAAAACTTAGATTTGAATTTGTCAAAGTTTGTAAAAATACAACAAAAAATCCTAGGTTTACATTTCAACTAATTCAGACTAATTGTACAGAACAAATTCTAAACAAATTCAATATGTGTAATGCTAAACACTGTTCCAGTCGATCCTCGAAGTTGCATTTTATGCAACTTCACATGAGACGGACAAGCTGAACAGGACATACCCTATAGAGAAGCAGTTGTCTCTCTCATGCATTTGGCCTTTGTGAGTCGACCCGATATAATGTTTGCAGTCATCGCATGCACAGAGTAGAAGCTATGTACTAGATATTGTCCAGATTTAATCGCAGTGATGGCGCCTCGTGGCAGGAAGCAGGCAGCCTCGCGGGGCGCGGGCGCGGGGCGCGGGCGCGGGGCGCGGGGCGCGCGTGGGGAGAAGCCTTCCGCGGTAATTAGTGGTGCGTCACGGCACGGCGACAGTGACGGACGTCGCCGGCTCTAATGAAACAATAATGACGTCAACGCGCGCTCTCTGCATGAGTCAATTAGTAGAGATCGTGCTGCCCAAAGAGATTTAGGATACTATAGAGAGGCTATCAGAAGAAATGTCTTACAAAAACTGTTATCCCACGTCTCGGTGACGCCGTCTAGCATAATGAAGCAAAATTACATAATAGCCAAGTATGACATGAATACCCGATACACTTCTACCGACACCAACCTTTGATTTAGCAACCGTATTATAAAATACTAACGAAAATAAACCGCATTTGAATCGAGTCGTTCTATCACTACGAGGGTACGAGGTTTGCAATACCACAATGTACAATTCGGCATATTTTCTTGGAAAATAATTTTCATTAAATTGATGGACACCAAAGTGACGTGACATGCAGGCGTACCACACAAGACTGAGCGACTTTTGACCACTAGGACATAAGTATCGGATTACGATTTTGTTCGCTATATCCCGTCTATTGTTAAGTAATATTTAATGTCTTTGGTGCTACCGCTGCGGCCGCTACTGAGCACGAGCAGGGTACTGTACCGCTACGAGCTGCAACTAGTAGAGATCGTGCTGCTGCTGCGGCCGCTGCTGAGCACTAGCAGGGTACTGTACCGCTACGAGCTACAACTAAATGGCAATACGAGTCTATGGCTGACGTTTTTGTTGATGATATCAAGACTAAATAAATTCCAATTAAAATAATGAATCGCACATCGCACATGAATGACTATGTACACTCAACCGCACGTCGGTTATATCAACTTGACACTGGCAACGCCTTTATGTCGTAGCATGAAGGGTGATTTTCGTAATGTTAGTGTATCTTGCTACTGTGTTTTCTATCTATCTATCTTCTATCTATCTACTGATGTGCGGTTGAGTGTACCCACAGTTCCGCAGCGCGCCGGGCCCGTCACCCATCTCGCGCGGTCAACACGTCGACTCGTTGCGTACAACGTGCGGTTCATCAGCCACAGCAGCTGTGATCTCGTGTTTTCTATTACAAAAACTAAAAGCCGACTACTGAGAAGTCACGCTCTAAAAAGTAACATCACCGTCATGTTCCGGCCGTCACCCCGCGGTACGTGTTGTTCTGCTGAGGTACGCGCGGTCGCCGGTCGGCGCAACACGTCTTCTTCTTCTATTCTCCCCTGTCAACGCTCTAAAAAGTATGAAACAAGAAAATATTCTCTTGAAATTAGAAAAGACAGACAAATTAAAAATCCGAGGTCACGCGTTAATATCTGCTCGATTCATTTCCTAACATGACGTGCGACTCCGGATTTTTAATTTGTCTGTCTTTTTAACCGACTTCCAAAAAAAGGAGGGGGTTATCAATTCGGATGTTTATATTACATTTTTTTTTATGTATGTTCGGGCATAACTTCGTCATACAAAGACGGATTTGCAAAAATTTTTTATTTTTTTTTTGAAAGTGTATACTCTCGAGGTGGTCTGATGAGGGGATTCCATGGAAATCGAGGGAAACTCTAAAATTTTATAGGCACACCTATAGCGATTTGGGTATTTTTTATAGTAACTCGTGCATTTGCTCTCGGAAAGCACCATTTGGTGAAGTGGAACTGAAGATGAAGACCACAGATGGCCATTGGAACTACTTATTAATACCTAAGTATTTCACGGGTTGCGATTCGATTACTTTAATATGGTTGCTGAGCAATTTATGCTCTTCAAAATGCAGAGCTCATGGTGAATTCACCATCACCACGATCGTGACTTCACCATGAGCTCTAGTTCTCCTGGTTCTTACAAGGAGAACTCCTCAACAATTAACGTCCCTGCATCGGAAAAAGAAATACTTTGTCAAAAGTACTGAGCAGTTGACATTGGGTTATTGTAACTTAGATAAATTACAAACTGACCCACTAAAAAGTGACCAATAAAAACTAAAATACAGATTCAAAGACACCGACTTCCGAAATTAAAGTTATTTTTCAATTTGTACTGTTTTTTTGGAAGTCGGTTATTTTTTTTTTGTAAACAGGTTTTTATTCTAATTTCAGATAAGAATATTTTCTTGTTTCATAATTTATAGAGCGCGATTTTTCACTAGTCGGGTTTTTAAACTTACTTTTTATTTAAATTATTTAGGGGTTATAATTTACATTTTTTTATAAGTACTTTACATTTCTAAAGAAGATAATTATTATATACTAGCTTTTTCCCGCGGTTTCGCCCGCATGGATGTTGGAAAATATCCATCGGGAACCAAAATCCATCCTTATTCCTTGTCTACATTTAATTACAAGGGGAACCTCTGTGCAAAATTTCAGCTTTATAGGTCCTAGGGTTTGGGTTGGACGTTTATGAGTCAGTCAGTCAGTCAAGACTTTTCTTTTATGTATTGAGATAGGATAGCTTTTGCCCGCGATTCGTCCGCGTGAAATTTGCTCCCCCGACGCCGAAATGCAAAAAATTAAAGTCCGACTGGTAGTTCCAGAGATTAACGCGTTCAAACAAACAAAAAAAAGTGTGTATGTCAGCTCCGACGCACGACTGGAGTTTACTCCAGTCATTCCGAGATTCCGACTTTCTATTTTTCGGTCATTTCTGTCGAGCTGGGTTTCTTCAATTGCGATGTAGGGGAAGGAGGAGTTAAGTAAACAACGTGGTGTGTGGTTCTCCGAGAGCCGGCTGACCGCTGGCTCTCTGTTCCTTTCATTGCGATGTAGGGGAAGGAGGAGTTAAGTAAACAACGTGGTGTGTGGTTCTCCGAGAGCCGGCTGACCGCTGGCTCTCTGTTCCAAGAGCCGGCTGACCGCTAACTCTCCTGTTCCAAGAGCCGGCTGACTGCTGACTCTCCTGTTCCAAGAGCCGGCTGACCGCTGACTCTCCTGTTCCAAGAGCCGGCTGACCGCTAACTCTCCTGTTCCAAGAGCCGGCTGACCGCTGACTCTCCTGTTCCAAGAGCCGGCTGACCGCTGACTCTCCTGTTCCAAGAGCCGGCTGACCGCTAACTCTCCTGTTCCAAGAGCCGGCTGACCGCTGACTCTCCTGTTCCAAGAGCCGGCTGACCGCTGACTCTCCTGTTCCAAGAGCCGGCTAACCGCTGACTCTCCTGTTCCAAGAGCCGGCTGACCGCTGACTCTCCTGTTCCAAGAGCCGGCTGACCGCTGACTCTCCTGTTCCAAGAGCCGGCCGACCGCTGACTCTCTGTTCCTTTCATTGGTAACACAGCATATCTATCTTAACTTAAACTATGTGCTATACGTGATGTGCTGATGTACGTGACTCCACACCACACAATGAATCAGTGCTATACAAAAAGCAACTTTAATGTGTAAAGGCACTCGTCCTCCCCTATCACCCCGCCCTCTCTCCCTCTAAACCCCTCTCACCCCTCCTCAGAAATCAGAAATCATTTATTTGCCAATTAGTGTAGGTATACAGATGTGATGGTTATTTTGATGAGGGTCTTGATACAGTTTACCTTACGACATGCAAAATTATTCCTCATCTCCCTCTAACCTACCTCTCACTTCCCTCCCCTTCCCATACCCTCTCACCCTCCCCTATCGTCCCCCTCACCACCCACTCTCAGCCTCCCGATCCAGCTCTCCTTCTCATACCTCCTCTTTCCCCCTCCCCTCTCCCACTCCCCTATCCTCCCACCTCCTCTAATTACAACCCCAAAATAATTTAAATAAAAAGTACTTAAGTTTAAAAACTAAAACCCGACTACTGAAAAATCACGCTCTAAAAAGTATAAAACAAGAAAAAGTATAAAAAGTATAAAACAAGAAAATATTCACATCTGAAATTAGGAGAAGACACAATTTAAAATCCGGAGTCACAGACGTGATGAATCGAACAGATTAGGTACGTGTGACTCCGGATTTTTAATTTGTCTGTCATTTTCTAATTTCAGATGAGAATATTTTCTTGTTTATACATCTTAGAGCATGATTTTTCCGTAGTGGGGTTTTAGTTTTTATTTAAATTATTTTGGGGTTGATTTCGTGATAAAGTATTTGCAGAGCCACTTTACATTTTTACATTTTAACCGTAGTTCTATGCTGCGTGGAGGTTCTCTAATCTTGATAAAAAATTGTTTAAAATCTAAGCAACGCAATGACATAGTTGGTTTATCAGTTGAACATTGCGTTGAACTGTCCTGTGTTGAGCTAGATAAGCATGTCGTAGTGTGCGTGTACAGACCCCCTAATTGTCAGAACTTTTCTTTATTTGAGTCAGTAATGGAAGATGTACTAGCGAAACTTGCATCCGGTAACAAAGCTGCAATTATTTGTGGTGATTTTAATATTATTTTTTTGGAAAATAATTCTAATAGCAGTCGATTATTAAGCCTTTTTAAATCATTTAATTTATCTAATATTTTTACAGAACCGACTAGAGTAACTCTCACTTCTGCTACTTGTATCGATAATGTTTTCTGCGATTGTGATTATTTAGATAAAGCCATCGTAAATTATTTACCGTCGGATCATAGTGGACAAACAGTAACTTTTAAGTCTAAAACACCTTTGCAAAAAGTGCAAATACAATTTAGACCAATAACAACTGGCAAATTAAATAGATTCAATAGTACCCTATGTAATAAGTTAAGTGTTCTGGGCCATAATATGGATGGAGCAAATAAATTGTATGAGGATTTCTTTTCAGTAGTGCACACTGAATTCAATAAAACTTTTGAAAAGAAAACAAAAAATGTTTGTCCCAACTTTTTATTTAGTGACTGGGCAACTAGAGGTATTAGGATAAGTAGGGAAAGACTATTCGAACTGTATGGCCTTAAGCCTTACATTAACACTGAAACGTTCAACAAGTATGTGGCTATTTATTCCAAAATTTTTAGAAATACCTGCAAAATAGCTAAAGCCCTGTACATTAGCAACAAGATCAAATCAGCAGAAAATAAAGTAAAAACAGTGTGGAAAGTTATAAATAATGAAACTAATAGGAAAAAAATACGAAACACAGATTACACATTGGAGACTTCTCGTGGTGTCATAAGCTCTAACTTAGAAGTAGCTCAAGAATTTGTACACTTCTTTACAAATATACCATCTAAAACGACGGAAGCTTTAAATTCCTCACCCGATGTCTCAATTGATTTATTAAGAGCGAACGTTCCAAGCTGCCCGGTTGAATTTCAATTTAAACATATAAACCCTATGGTAGTTATAAAAGCTTTTCGGCAAATTAAAATCAAATTGACCGAAGATCTATGGGGAATGTCTATCAAAGTTTGTACATCCATAATTGAAACTATAGCACCATACTTAGCATTAATATTTAATTTGTGTGTGGATGAAGGAGTCTTCCCGGATTTAATGAAATTTAGTAAGGTTGTACCACTTTTTAAATCTGGGGACAGTAAAGACACCAACAATTATAGACCAGTATCCGTGTTGCCGGTATTCAGCAAAGTGTTCGAAAAGGTAATGCTCAATCAAATGCTTAATCATTTTAACACCAACCAAATATTGCACGATCAGCAATTTGGTTTCACCAAAGGACGTTGCACGATTGACGCGGGTGTCACTTTATTAAAGCACATATTTTCAGCGTGGGAGGAGGCCCGAGATGCCATAGGAATCTTTTGTGACCTCTCCAAGGCATTTGACTGCGTAAATCACGAAACCTTACTCTTGAAACTTGAGCATTACGGACTAGGTAAACTTGCGCTCAGTTTAGTAAAATCTTATTTAAATGATAGACAACAGCAAGTTCAAATAAATGGTGTCAATTCACTCGGTCTAAAAGTACAAATGGGTGTTCCACAGGGCTCGATATTGGGTCCTTTCCTCTTTTTAGTATATATTAATGATTTAACCCATTTATTTAAAAACCAACCACAAATGGTGTTATTTGCTGACGATACATCCTTAATTTTTAAGATAAACAGACGTGCATCAAATCTTGACGACGTAAATAACGCCCTACTGCAGGTTCAAAATTGGTTCACTGCTAATAATTTAGTATTAAATGGGAAAAAGACTAAATGTATAAGATTTGCTTTACCAAATGTTAAAAGTACTGATTGTGACATAGTATTGAATAAAGAGAAACTAGAATTCGTCGATAAAACTGTTTTCCTGGGGATTACGCTCGACTCAAGGCTGCAATGGGGTCCTCATTTAACATCTCTTGCAGGACGGCTAAGTTCAGCAGCATATGCTGTGAGAAAAATACGTCAATTTACTGATGTAGATACCGCGAGGCTAGTTTATTTCAGTTACTTTCATAGTATTATGTCTTACGGTATCTTACTATGGGGACGGGCTGCAGATATAGAGTCTATTTTTATTCTGCAGAAAAGAGCCATCAGAGCAATATATGGCCTCCGCAGGCGCGATTCTCTAAGGGAACTGTTTAAAGATATTAATATCATGACGGTACCTTGTCAATATATCTATGAAAACATCATGTACGTAAGGAAAAATCTAAATCTTTTCGGTAAAAGAGGTGAAAGACACAATTATAGGACTAGAAATAGGGACCATTTAGTTCAACCAGGTTTCAGACTAGCTAAAGTAGACTCATCCTTCATGGGGTACTGTTTAAAATGTTATAATAAAATACCTCCGCACATACTCCAGTTAAATGAAACGAAATTTAAATCATGTATAAAACGCACACTATGCAGCCAGGCATATTATAAGTTGGGAGATTACATTGCTGACAAAAATGCTTGGCTAAATGCTGGTCCTGCTCCACAAGGACGCTTAAACTAATTGATTAGCATTCGGAAATATTGTTGGAGCTGCTGAAGATCAAGAAAAGAGAAAATTTTCTTTGCATTGTGTAAATTCAAACTCTTAATATTGTATAATTGCATAGCACATGTGTGAGCACTATGTAGCTAATATAAAGCTACCTTTTACTGGGTTCGTCTTTCACTGACTTGAATGTGCCCTGGCGGTTGAGAGTATGTCATGCTCACTCAAATGTCTCGCTGGTGGTGGCGTGTGTGTTGGACCATTAAGTTCCCTTCAAAATGGTTGAGCTAATTGGTGCTGATCCATGCGTCATGTTCGTGAACGGGCGCCGTCAGTTGGGACTGGTCGTCTCTTAGCTGCCACGGCTTATTTTTAATTTAGTTGTTTTTAGTTTTTATCTTTTTCATTACGGACGCTTTTAACGTGCACGTCTTTCTACATTGTCCTCACATCTATATTTTCAATATGAACGATGTAACCAATATTATGTAAAATATTTGATTTAAAAGAGTGTCCGTGGAGTTTCTTGCCCGTTCTTCTCCAGGATCTACGCTTTGGAATGGGCAACTAGCTTCATTTTTCTGACTGACCGACCCAAGACCGACCCTTTGACAATTCAAAAGTGCCTGTAATTGGTTTATTTGAAATAAATGCTTTGAGTTTGAGTTTGAGTTTGACAGAAGAATTATTATTATATAAATATACTCGACGCCAAGTATAATATTGCTCTGCACTACGAGGCTCTCCATGAAAATACATCGGTCCGGGCTTAGCGCCCACAGCGTGTTCGGTATCCGGCGCTCGGTAGCACGCCGACGATGGCGCGGCGCCGGACGCCGGTCGCCGGACGCCGGACGCCGGACGCCGCATGGGCCGCAGCAGACAGAACTTGTCGGCCGCTCAGCGAGCTCGTAAAAATGTTAGCTTCACGTTTCATAACAAGTCGTTAAAATAATATGTCAACTCGTAAATAAGCTTCATATACCTAATATACTATTTATTTCATGATCAAATTTACTGTAGTGCTCCATAACCCGCATTTTTCCTCGACTTTGGCGGAGCGCAAAACGTTTTTAGGGTTCCGTAGTCAACAAGTAACCCTTATAGTTTCGCTATGTCCGCCCGTCTGTCTGTCTGTCTGTCTGTCCGCAGCTTAGCTCAGAGACTATTAGTACTAGAAAGCTATAATTTGGCATGGATATACGTATTCATTACGCCGACAAAACAAAATCATAAAAAAAAATTTTTAGGGTAACTTCTGCACACATAAAGGCTCTTACAGACAGAGGCGATATTGCGATATTATCGCGTCGCAACACCGCTACGCGACACGTCGCGACGCGATATCGCCTCTGTCTGTAAGAGCCTTAAAGTGGGGATGTTAACCATGTAAAAACTTACTTATTTATTCCGAAATAAAAATAATATTTTTTTTTTTTTTTAATATTTAAAAAAATAAAAATATACTTAAGTACAAAAATAAAATCATAACATTCTTATTAATAATGATTTCTAAATTAATAATATTTACGCTCGAATAACGACGGGCGGCGGCGTGCACGACGGAACCCTATTCCTGCGCGTGGCCCGACACGCTTGGCCGGTTTTGTTATGGTAGTATGTAGGTATGTGTGTCTCTACGTTCCCTCGTTTCCTCGCGGCCTCGTACAAACTTAACAAGTGAACCGATTTTGACAAATTAATGGTATCCGTAGATTTGTATTGTAGTACTGGCGTGAGCGACACTGGCTGCATAACTTATAGCATGGCAGAGTGTAGCTGTCACACAGTACCTAACGACCGAGCGTCATGAGAAATAAAGAGGGGGTTTTCGCTGAGAAAAAAAAAAACCAAAAAAACCATATTCCCATGACGTGGTGTGTCAAGACTAAGAGAAAGGTCCCGAAGCGGCCATTCCAAAAATATAACTCACTATAATAGGTTTCAAGCGTCCTGCTTTCAATTCACCCACAAGATCGCTTAGGAGTTAGGACTCCCTACTTCACCCGAGTATGTAACATTTCTCCATTTGTACCTGTAATTCATATTGATGGTGATCATACTGAGAGTATTCTGTTGATGGTGATCATACTAGAGAGTATTCTGTTGATGGTGATCATACTAGAGAGTATTCTGTTGATGGTGATCATACTAGAGAGTATTCTGTTGATGGTGATCATACTAGAGAGTATTCTGTTGATGGTGATCATACTAGACAGTATTCTGTTGATGGTGATCATACTAGAGAGTATTCTGTTGATGATGATCATACTAGAGAGTATTCTGTTGATGGTGATCATACTAGAGAGTATTCTGTTGATGGTGATCATACTAGAGAGTATTTTGTTGGCAAGACTTAGATATCTAATATAAATAATTGCGTCACACTTTCATCTGATACTTTTGGGATAGAGGATAGCGGAGATCGCGTGTCGCGGGAACTAATTGTACTTCAAATTGGCTTGCGGGTTGCGGGGTTGCGGCTGAGATCTAAGTATTTGTAGTTTTAAACATTACCTTACCCATGTTTGAAACTCAGATTTGTTATAATTGAAAGTTGTTATTTTATAAAAAAGAAACAACAACTCTCCTAAGCCGTACATCAATGTTATCTACCTGTCGAGGGTACTGCAGCGAGCGCACGCGACGCGCACGGGCAGCTCGTGTGCCGAGAGGCGCGTGAGGCGCGCGGAGGCCGCGCGTAGCTCCTTTCTGGTAATGTATGCGTGCAAAAGTACGTCACTTTCTAATTGTGTTGTTAAAGTGTTTAAATCATGTCATGACAGACATGACATCTTACAACATTTTGAATCATAACTCGTAGTCTAGTATCAGGTAAAAATATTCAATCTACGGTTACTTTTTCTACATTTAAAAACAAACTGCCGACATAAGTTTTTTATAATCTTGCAGAATTTTACTTTGGATGCCTCGTCAAACTCGTCATAATTCGTCGTGTCTTTAAAATATTTCATTATTCTATCAATTTATCACAGCAATGGTTAAAAACCTCAAAACGTTTTACACCGTCCGCCATATCTAAAAAAAAATAAAAATAAATACTTACGTCGGATAACGGCACATAAAAATTTCAATCGTGTAAGCTTACCTAATAAGTAATGGGAAAAAGACATTTCAAGACCAATCCGCTCCAATCACAGTAGTTCTACTCTGATTTAATTTATTTTACTCTATATTTTAGTACTTTTTACTTATATTTTCATTAGGTAAGATATCGCTGATAAAAATGTTATTGAAATACATGATAAGACAATAATAAAGCCATACATGTCCGCTCAAGTTTCATAGTTAAAAATTAAACAATTATCTCATAAACAAACGTATGGTGCCTTGAAACTTCATGCTGACTGGCGGACACACGATGTGCGCGCGGACGCGTCAACGAGTTGCAACTACACACATCAACACGGTCTAGGGATATTTCATACTCAACTAAATAACTCGAAAAGTACTGGCCGCATTGGAATCTTTTATACACCGATTTGTTTGTAATTTATCTCAGACTAATTCCAAATTCAAATTTTTGAAAATTCTTTTATTTCGGTGGCATAAAAATGTCTTGATGTGTAGGAGAGGGAATTTTCATTTGTGCGAAATTTAGAAAACAATACGAATTACGTTTAGTTACATTTTTTTTTCATTTTTAAACGAAAGATAAAGTTTAAATTGAGGTATTGTAGCCATGCAACGCCAACATTTGACGAGGGCGGAGATGTTACGAGCTGTGGGAATGCTGGAAGCTGGGTCTGTTCAGCGTAATGTTGCTGAGGCCATAGGGACCCACCAAAATGTAATTTCAAGATTGTGGACACGCTATCGTGCCACAGGTGAAGTAGCGGAGAGGCACCGGGGGCCAAGTCGCATCACTACCCCCAGACAAGACCGATTTTTGCAAATTACTGCGCGAGCTCAACCAAATGCAACGGCGACTCTATTGGTCCAAAGGCTGCGAGTGGAACACCAAGTGCTTGTGAGTGACCAAACTGTAAGAAGGCGACTGCATGAAAGCAATCTACGCTCTCGTAGACCACTCCGGGTCCCACCTTTACGGAGAGGTAATCGTGGACGACGATTAGAATGGGTTCGGAACCACGTGGACTGGGGCCGTGAGCAATGGTCCAATATGCTGTTCACGGACGAATCCAGGTTCGGCTTCCATCCAGATTCACGAAGGACGCGTGTTTGGCGAGTTCCTGGACGATGGAGCCGTCTTCAGAACCCTCAGGAAGTTCACCCATACCAAGGAGGAACAATTATGATTTGGGCAGGAATTCGTGTTGGAGGACGGACGGATCTCGTTTGGGTGCGGGGCAATATGACGGCTGAACGATACGTCCAACAGGTGCTGGGGCCCGTAATCTTGCCCCACAGAACACAAATGGGGCAAGATTTCCTGCTCATGCACGACAATGCCCGGGCACACACGGCGAGAACGGTAGCAGCTTGGTTACATACACACAATGTTAGGGCCTTAGACTGGCCTGCTCAATCGCCAGATCTAAATCCCATTGAGCATGCGTGGGATATGCTGCAAAGAAGAGCTCTGAAGGAAGTTCCTGAAAATCTGGCTACAGAAGATCAACTTTTTGCGCACCTCAGAAGGACATGGGACAATATTCCGCAGAAAGACATTGACAGCCTTGTTCTGAGCACGCCGAATCGTTGCCGATGTGTTATGAACATCATGGACGCTTTCTCAGACTACTAACTTCAAGTTTATAAACACAAATTAAATGATTTTTCTATTTTTTCAGTTTTTACTCACAAATTAAAAGTTAATTCATATACGGTTTCCGTCTATGCTTCATTTTTTTTCCATAAAATCCTGAAATTTTAATCTAAGTAGCTTAACCATTATTAAAAAATGGTAGAATATTAAATAACTTATCTTTTAAATATATACATGTAGGATGGAAGAATTGGTTGGTTTAGCAGAAATAAACACCTTTTAATTTAAATAAATCAGCTTTTATTTTTGCACACTTTTCATCTTTTTCTCCCGCCTTTTGTTTTCTCTCTGGTTTTATTCGGAAACATAAATCAACACCATAGATACAGTTTAGAAATAGTATAATCGACTAAACTTACTAATCACTTCAGATTAAATTAGTTAATAATATAAAATAACCCACAACTCGGCCATCCTGCCATAGTCTGGCCTCAGACTATGAACATACCTACTCTACTACTTACTATTTTAAAACAAAGACTTAAATATAAGCTAGTATCATAGCAGTTTTAGAAATAAACCAGTACAAACATCTTAGTATCTAACTTCTTAAAATTAAATGTCAATGAACACCTGAGATCCAATGCCTTATACCAAACTTAAATGCTTAACTGTTTTAAAATAAAATAAAGAAAACTTAAGATGAAATGTTGAGGAATGTCTAACAGAACAAATATCATGAAAAGAAACAACCTTAGTAGCTTACCCCTGGCCATCTTTTCATGTAGTCGGCTGCAGTTGATGTTTTTATAGGACCCTCAGCAGTAGCTTCAGCTTTTTCCACCTCATATCGATCTTTCCCAAGTATCTTCACCACCTTGTAGGGTCCCAAATACTTTGCCTTTATCTTCAAAGTCTTTCCGAATTGTGTTCTTCTAATGGCTACAAAATCTCCCACAGTATACTTTACACTCTCCTTTCTTTTTCTGTTATAATTCTTCCTATTTTCTTCTTGTATTTTTAGAATCTGTATTTTAGCGTGTTCTCTCAGCTTTTCTCTTTCCTGTACATACTCTTCTCTTTCCTCTTCCTGTAATATGTTAATTATCTCTATATTTTCTTTAAGTTTCATTTTGGTACCAATCAATAACTCGAAAGGAGTTGTACCTATACTGCGTTGAAAAGTACTATTTAATGATCTTTGCACCTGGCTTACATGGCGGTACCATTGCTTCTCATCTCCTAGACACAACTTGGTAAGTATGGAGATTAAAACTCTGTGTACTCTCTCCACCTGTCCATTACCACGGGGAACACCAGTGGTAACTGTAATATGTTGTACGCCTTCAGCTTGACAATATTCTGAAAAATCCTTGCTAGTGAATGCAGCTCCTTTATCTGTTATCATCCTGCTTGGGTTCCCAAAAACTTGTTGATGTATCCTTAGTTTATTAATTAGCTCTGTAGAATTTGTGGTTTTTGTCGGGAACAACCACACAAACTTAGTGAAGGCATCTACTATAGTCAAAATACAATTATATTGTTTCTTAGTTTCTGATAGAGGACCAATGTGATCACAATGTAGAGTACTAAGAGGTATACTTTCCTTCTCTATACTATTCAAAAATCCTTCCTGCTTTCCTTCCTTTTTCAATGCTAGTAAACAAGGTATGCAACTGACAATAACTTCTTCTATTTTCCTAGTGACATCTTTAATATAATAATCCTTTTCAATGAGCTCTATCATTTTCTTCTTACCAAAATGACCATTTTCGTGTACTTTTTTAATTATCTGCATTTCCATTCCTTTTGGCACAACTATTTTGCCTTCTTCACCTTTATACAATAGTCCATTATGTTCATAATAATCCATATATGGCTTCTGTCTTACAACCTCTAAAATAGCATTTGTTCCTTCATCACACTGTTGAGCCTTTCTTAACTGATCATGGACTCCTCTTGTAACAATATTCACATAAGCGCTGCGACTCAGAGCGTCTACATGTCTCATCTTGCTTCCAGATCCATGTTCAACTGTATAATCATATTCTTGTAATAAAAGAACCCACCTGGCCACTCTGGTTGTTAAATCTTTCTTTTTTAAAGTCATCTCAAATGCTGAACAATCTGTAACAATCTTGAACGGGATTCCACATAGATATTTCCTAAACTTTTTCACACCTTCAATCACAGCTAAGGCCTCCAACTCGTAACTAGTGTATTTTTTCTCTGCATCTGTAGTCTTTCTGCTCATGTAGTACACGGGATGTAAACAATTGTCATTCGGATCTTGTTGCATGAGCACTGCTGCGTAAGCTTGTTGGGAGGCATCAGTGTGCAGTTCTGTCTTCAAAGATGAATTAAAAATTTTGAGCACCGGAACCTGTGTCAACTTCTCTTTCAACTGATTGAAAGCAATTTGCTGCTCCTCACCAAAATGATAACGACTGGTCTTCCTTAACAAATCGGTCAGTGGTCTTGCAATCCATGAGTAACCTGCAATAAATTTTCTAAAGTATGAGGTTAAACCTATAAAGCTTTGGAGTTGTTTAATAGCTCGTGGCTCTGGAAACTTCATGACTGCTTCCACCTTATCACTTGAGGGCCTTACTGTTCCATTGTCAATTATATGACCAAGGTACTCGACCCTAGTGGTCAGTAAATTACATTTCTTCCAATTAATTTGGACTCCATGTACAGCAGCCACTTTCAATACTTCTTTAAGTCTGTCAAGTGCCTCTTGATAGGTCTCTGCCATTAACATGATATCATCTATGAAAATTAATAAATAACCCTTTGCAATTACGTCCCTGAAAACAATAGTTATAAAACGAGTAAAATAATTTGGGCATATAGAAAGACCAAAAGGTGCCCTATTAAACTCATACTGCCCTGTTTGCGTCACAAATGAGGTATATTTTATACTGCTATCCCACACTTTTAAATGAAAATAAGCATCTTTGAGATCCAACTTACTAAATATTTTATAACCTGAAAGCAGATCCACATGGTCATCTATGATTGGTAAAGGAAATTCGTCTTTGACCATCTTTGCATTAATCTTTCGATAGTCAACACAAACACATGTTGAACCATCCTTCTTTTTAACCAACACTAGAGGGCTTGAATACTCAGAAAAACTGGGCCTAATAATACCTTTCTGCATCCACTCCTTGATCTGTTGATCCACTATATGCTGCTCATGCAGGGATAGGCGTCTGGGTCTTTGTGCAACCGGAATGTCATCCTTCAGAATTATTTTCATTTCGATTGGCGCCTCCTGCACCTGCATGGGCCTGTAATCTTCCACCATTTGCATAACAACTGTGCGTATGTTATCATCTGGAATATAACTCACCACTTGTTGCTGCTGTGCATCTGAAATTAAACACCTTAACATTTCACCTTCCCCTTTTGATATTAAACTAACACACCCATTATTAAACAACACAGTCGTACTCATTAAAAAAGGTTGACCTAGTAAAATCTTGTAAGGCATTGTATCTACCGGCATTACATAAAATAACACATCCAAATTATGTCCGTCCATGTTTACGTTAACATTAAACTTTCCTAACGTATTTACCTTTGACGATCCAAGTCCAGTTAATAACAACTTTTCACTAATATATGACGACACTTTTAATTCAAAAAATAAATCTACTGTTATCAAATTTAAATCACTTCCGCTATCAATTAATGTTTCGACTTTTTGACCACAAATTTCTATTATTTTCACCGATTTTTGAAGTTTGTTTTGATTTTTATTGTTGACATTCAACACCGACTGAAGTTGCGGACCACTGTCACTGTCACCTTCAATGTTGACGTTTGACACTTCAATTCGGTTTTCGCCTCCTTGTTGTTTGTGGTCGCCACCATCGTTCGCCGCAAACTTCACGCACATCGTCTGGTGACGTTCTCGATTTTGCGGCTGTGAATCATGCTTTTGAATGTTGCTCGACTTACAATCTGGTGCAATGTGGCCAAACTTATCACACTTAAAACATTTTACTCCATTCGGACAAGAATTAGATAAATGAGATGTATCACCACACTTGTAGCAATTCTTTTTAGGTTCAGTGGCTTGCAACTTTTGTCCGCGACCGCCTCCACTTGTACCTTCTTGATTCTGTTTAAACAAACTGGCACGGATTCTCGACTTATTCTTGATATTTTCATATATGGCCAGCTTTTCCTTTAGGGCCGTGTAAGTAGTAACGCCATAGAGTATTGCCTTGTTCATCTCCAAATCCTGTATCCCATCCACAATGTACTGAATTGCCACATAATCCGGGAATTTCGCCCGCTTGCCCAATTCTTTCATAACCAACATGTACTGGTAATAAGTCTCCTCGCGCTTCTTCTTACGAGAACTCATTAACTCATGCATTTCTTTAATGTTCAATGAGTCAGGAAACTCCTTTTGTAGTGCAGCTCTCAGCTCCTTGAACGTCTTGTAGGCTTTTTCTGACCGCAACCAGAGCTCAGCCGTGCCTGTTAACGATCTTCGGGCAACGATCAGCTCCTGTTCAGGCGTCCAGCTGAAGATCTCGGAGTTGTCTTCAATATCCTGAGCCCATTTTGAAGACGAATACGTCTTGTCATCGCCACTAAATTTTAAAATACCATCTGCGCCGAAACTGTTCGCGAAGCCAAACGTCGCCTTGTCGTCTTGCATCTTCAAAATACACCTTTTACAACTTTCCCAAAGCGACCGGCAACGAGTTCGCCACATGCGTGAAAAACAAATCTAGTTCCGAACGTAATATTTCTGCTAAGATTTTTATTCTTCCAATCCCGGACGAGCCCCCAAAGTTGTAGGATGGAAGAATTGGTTGGTTTAGCAGAAATAAACACCTTTTAATTTAAATAAATCAGCTTTTATTTTTGCACACTTTTCATCTTTTTCTCCCGCCTTTTGTTTTCTCTCTGGTTTTATTCGGAAACATAAATCAACACCATAGATACAGTTTAGAAATAGTATAATCGACTAAACTTACTAATCACTTCAGATTAAATTAGTTAATAATATAAAATAACCCACATACATGTCATATAAATAATTAACACATTGATAGTAATTCGCTTTTTTAAAAATATCCCTAAACCGTGTTGATGTGTGTATATTTGTTCATTGGAATGAACAAATATACACACATCAACACTCAATGTCTGAGCAGATCGTGCAATTTGGAAATTGCACGATCTGCTCAAATGTGAGTGTTTTGATTTGCCTGGTTATCTAAGAATTTATTCAAATAGTTTTTAATCCATTTGTATCGCATAAATTTTATACCTATTGCACGCATAGATTACCAAAAAGTAGCTGCGTGTGGCGCGCGCCGGCGTCGGAGGGCAGGTATTAGGTACGCGATTTATCTCCCGGCGACATTTAATATTGAAGATTGATGATCCGATACCTGACACAGGTGGCGAGACACACGCGCGCTGCCACGCGTGCTCATCATACACACTGCCCATCGCGAATATAATCCATATCTATTCAAATAATAATCCATAATCACGGCCATTGCACGAGTTTTGTGCAAGCGAAATGCACCGCGGCCACCTACACTACGTAGCAAAACTGCGACACTGGCAGCGACCGCGGGGAACGTAGATAAGTACGTATTAGAAATGTAACGGCTCGGCGGGCGGCCCGGCCGGCGGCGGCCACGAGTTTTGTGCAAGCGAAATGCACCGCGGCCACCTACGCTACGTCGCGAAACTGCGACACTGGCAGCGACCGCGGGGAACGTAGATAAGTACGTATTAGAAATGTAACGGCTCGGCGGGCGGCCCGGCCGGCGGCGGCCACGAGTTTTGTGCAAGCGAAATGCACCGCGGCCACCTACGCTACGTCGCGAAACTGCGACACTGGCAGCGACCGCGGGGAACGTAGATAAGTACGTATTAGAAATGTAACGGCTCGGCGGGCGGCCCGGCCGGCGGCGGCCACGAGTTTTGTGCAAGCGAAATGCACCGCGGCCACCTACGCTACGTCGCGAAACTGCGACACTGGCAGCGACCGCGGGGAACGTAGATAAGTACGTATTAGAAATGTAACGGCTCGGCGGGCGGCCCGGCCGGCGGCGGCCACGAGTTTTGTGCAAGCGAAATGCACCGCGGCCACCTACGCTACGTAGCGAAACTGCGACACTGGCAGCGACCGCGGGGAACGTAGATAAGTACGTATTAGAAATGTAACGGCTCGGCGGGCGGCCCGGCCGGCGGCGGCCACGAGTTTTGTGCAAGCGAAATGCACCGCGGCCACCTACGCTACGTCGCGAAACTGCGACACTGGCAGCGACCGCGGGGAACGTAGATAAGTACGTATTAGAAATGTAACGGCTCGGCGGGCGGCCCGGCCGGCGGCGGCCACGAGTTTTGTGCAAGCGAAATGCACCGCGGCCACCTACGCTACGTCGCGAAACTGCGACACTGGCAGCGACCGCGGGGAACGTAGATAAGTACGTATTAGAAATGTAACGGCTCGGCGGGCGGCCCGGCCGGCGGCGGCCACGAGTTTTGTGCAAGCGAAATGCACCGCGGCCACCTACGCTACGTCGCGAAACTGCGACACTGGCAGCGACCGCGGGGAACGTAGATAAGTACGTATTAGAAATGTAACGGCTCGGCGGGCGGCCCGGCCGGCGGCGGCCACGAGTTTTGTGCAAGCGAAATGCACCGCGGCCACCTACGCTACGTCGCGAAACTGCGACACTGGCAGCGACCGCGGGGAACGTAGATAAGTACGTATTAGAAATGTAACGGCTCGGCGGGCGGCCCGGCCGGCGGCGGCCACGAGTTTTGTGCAAGCGAAATGCACCGCGGCCACCTACGCTACGTTGCGAAACTGCGACACTGGCAGCGACCGCGGGGAACGTAGATAAGTACGTATTAGAAATGTAACGGCTCGGCGGGCGGCCCGGCCGGCGGCGGCCACGAGTTTTGTGCAAGCGAAATGCACCGCGGCCACCTACGCTACGTAGCGAAACTGCGACACTGGCAGCGACCGCGGGGAACGTAGATAAGTACGTATTAGAAATGTAACGGCTCGGCGGGCGGCCCGGCCGGCGGCGGCCACGAGTTTTGTGCAAGCGAAATGCACCGCGGCCACCTACGCTACGTCGCGAAACTGCGACACTGGCAGCGACCGCGGGGAACGTAGATAAGTACGTATTAGAAATGTAACGGCTCGGCGGGCGGCCCGGCCGGCGGCGGCCACGAGTTTTGTGCAAGCGAAATGCACCGCGGCCACCTACGCTACGTAGCGAAACTGCGACACTGGCAGCGACCGCGGGGAACGTAGATAAGTACGTATTAGAAATGTAACGGCTCGGCGGGCGGCCCGGCCGGCGGCAGCCACGAGTTTTGTGCAAGCGAAATGCACCGCGGCCACCTACGCTACGTCGCGAAACTGCGACACTGGCAGCGACCGCGGGGAACGTAGATAAGTACGTATTAGAAATGTAACAGCTCGGCGGGCGGCCCGGCCGGCGGCGGCCACGAGTTTTGTGCAAGCGAAATGCACCGCGGCCACCTACGCTACGTCGCGAAACTCCGACACTGGCAGCGACCACGGGGAACGTACGTATTAGGACATGGCGTTCAAAACTTGTCCTATCGACTACATACATATGTAAACAAATTAGCAAGTACATAGGTACTTACCTGCTAATTGGCTGACAGTTAACCGACGTTTATCATCACGCATCACTTTATTGAGTCAATAGCTATTGAAAGTTTATCTGAGGATCTCAGCAACCGGACATAAATGCGTTAAAATATGTGAACACTTTAATACTTTAATACATTCATTTAATCTATTCATTCCATCATTGTTTTTCATTCATCCGTTCCATCATTGTTTCTACCTATATGTTTACACTACGGATTGCAATAAACTTTGCTGTACCCACAGAACAGATAATTATCTGTTCTGTGGCTGTACCCGACAGGGGCCATCATTGTTTCTACCTATATGTTTACACTACGGATTGCAGTAAACTTTGCTGTACCCACAGAACAGATAATTATCTGTTCTGTGGCTGTACCCGACAGGGGCCATCATTGTTTCTACCTATATGTTTACACTACGGATTGCAGTAAACTTTGCTGTACCCACAGAACAGATAATTATCTGTTCTGTGGCTGTACCCGACAGGGGCCATCATTGTTTCTACCTATATGTTTACACTACGGATTGCAATAAACTTTGCTGTACCCACAGAACAGATAATTATCTGTTCTGTGGCTGTACCCGTCAGGGGCCATCATTGTTTCTACCTATATGTTTACACTACGAATTG
Organism: Cosmia trapezina; assembly: GCA_905163495.3. NCBI lineage: Eukaryota > Metazoa > Arthropoda > Insecta > Lepidoptera > Noctuidae > Cosmia > Cosmia trapezina. Next base: position 31,627,608 of record LR991022.1, on the reverse strand, counting down.
CAATAAACTTTACTGTACCCAAAGAACAGATAGTTATCTGTTCTGTGGCTGTACCCGACAGGGGCCATCATTGTCTCTACCTATATGTTTACACTACGGATTGCAATAAAGTTTGCTGTACCCACAGAACAGATAATTATCTGTTCTGTGGCTGTACCCGACAGAGTCCATCTTTGTTTTTACATTACGGATTGCAATAAAGATTATTTGAATTGAATAATTTTTAATACCCGTCTTTGCGAAATTTGAAAATAAATAAGAACAGTCCGAAAAAACTGTTCCCCTTGCGCTTCACTCTATTAAATTAAACATCCATCATAATCATTATGAATAGATGAGTAGTAGATCCGAGCTTCGGAAGTGTTCGGGACATCGTTCGGAAGCATTCGGGGTATTGTTCGAGGTGACGAAACCAGCGTGTAATTATTTCCGCGGCAACTGTCGCCGACTATTAATACATCTCCGTGTACACACAGTGTCACGAGCGCGGTATTAATAGACGAGGCGAACTGTCGCCAAGCGGCGCGGCGGCGGCGTGGGCTCTAGCCACTAGCCACTAGCCACTGCATTAGCCACTAGCCACTGCACTAGCCACTAGCCACCAGGCCAATATCAGACTGTTTACGAATAAAGAGAAAGAAGAAGCAGAAAGAAAAGAGCTGGGGAAGGATTTATTGTAGAGGGCAGTAGTGAGAGGGTGATTTAACACCCGCACTCTACGCAACGGCAACCAGTGACCTTCATAAAAGAGCTGGGGAAGGATTTATTGTAGAGGGCAGTAGTGAGATGGTGATGATAACACCCGCACTCTACGCAACGGCAACCAGTGACCTTCAGAAAAGAGCTGGGGAAGGATTTATTGTAGAGGGCAGTAGTGAGAGGGTGATGATAACACCCGCACTCTACGCAACGGCAACCAGTGACCTTCATAAAAGAGCTGGGGAAGGATTTATTGTAGAGGGCAGTAGTGAGATGGTGATGATAACACCCGCACTCTACGCAACGGCAACCAATGAACCTTCATAAAAGAGCTGGGGAAGGATTTATTGTAGAGGGCAGTAGTGAGAGGGTGATTTAGCAACCGCACTCTACGCAACGGCAACCAGTGAACCTTCATAAAAGAGCTGGGGAAGGATTTATTGTAGAGGGCAGTAGTGAGAGGGTGATTTAGCAACCGCACTCTACGCAACGGCAACCAGTGAACCTTCATAAAAGAGCTGGGGAAGGATTTATTGTAGAGGGCAGTAGTGAGAGGGTGATTTAGCAACCGCACTCTACGCAACGGCAACCAGTGAACCTTCATAAAAGAGCTGGGGAAGGATTTATTGTAGAGGGCAGTAGTGAGAGGGTGATTTAGCAACCGCACTCTACGCAACGGCAACCAGTGAACCTTCATAAAAGAGCTGGGGAAGGATTTATTGTAGAGGGCAGTAGTGAGAGGGTGATTTAGCAACCGCACTCTACGCAACGGCAACCAGTGAACCTTCATAAAATAATTCGGTTGGAAATACTATTGAGTATAGCAAAAAAAAAAAAACTGGCCAAGTGCGTGTCTCGGACCACGAACAATGAAGGGATCCGTAGTTGAAAAGAATTTATTCCAAAAAAAACTTCACATTGTAATCCCAACAAAAAATTTTTTTAGGTGATAAAATTACAAATTATTCATTTTTGGACTTTTACCTTTACTTGTGCTGTGAGACTTTGCTTCTTGCCATATTTAATTATTATTATTTGTTGGTATACATTTTTGTATCTCGGCAACGATGTGCCGGTTTTATAGGATAACACGGGCCGAAGCCAAGTGCTAACCTAAAAAGTATTAACCTAAGTGATTGATGATAACAAATTATGATGTGATGATTATTATTATTATGTTGAGTTCTTTATTTTTCTTCTCTATTAAGAGAGTTTACGACCTTACACACGGGCCGGAACCAAGTGTGTAAGGGGAAAATTAAATTGAGAAGGTGGATGATAGTGTAGACGAAGTCAGGAACTTTCGGGTGATGCGACAGGTGTTGAGAATGGTGGCTTTTTGGAGCATGTAAAGTGTGTGAGAGGGCATGTGTAGAGTGTTAAGACTTTGTGTGAGAGCCTTCGGTACTACACCAGTAGATGAGAGTACTATAGGGACGATATGGACGGTTTGTGCTTTCCATTGGGTTTTTATTTCTATGGCAAGATCTTGGTACTTACTAAGTTTTTCGGATATTGTAGTTTGAATGTTGTGTGAGTTAGGTATAGCTATATCTATCAAGTAAACTGTTTTGTTTATCTTGTCGTGAACGGTGATATCAGGTCTATTGTAATGAATGGTTTTGTCTGTAATTATTGTTCGGTCCCAATAGATTTTCTGATTCCTGTTTTCTAAAATGATTTCAGGTTTGTATTTATAATATGGAATCATTTCACCTATAAGTTTATATTTGTGTGCTAAGTGTTGGTGTATAATTGCGGCAACCTGGTCATGTCGGTGTTTATAATCTGACTGTGCGAGTGATTTACAGGCCCCTGTTATGTGTTGAATGGTCTCAGAGGCACTGTTGCAATGTCTGCACGTGTCAGTCGGCTGATTGGGATCTTTTATTATGTACTTTCTGTAGTTATGAGTTGCTATTATTTGATCCTGTATGGCCAGCATAAAACCCTCGGTCTCGGGAAACAATTCGCCTCGTTTAAGCCATTCGTTCGACTTAACTTTGTCGACGTGTGGCTGGCTCAGGAAGGCTCGGTGTCTTCCGTGTAGGGCTTTTGCAGACCAAGTTGCAATTTTTTGTTGTGTACTAACAATGTGTTCATTTATTTGCGTGTCCCTGTTTTGTAGGTTTAGTGGTGAGAGTTTTTTATCTGTTTCTGTTACCTGTTTGTGTAGTGATGAATGTTCTGATTTGTTATGGAAGTACGCTCTGAGTGAAAGTATCTGTTTGTTGTGTAAATTGTGTATGTCTATTAATCCTCTTCCTCCCTCTTGGCGTGGCAGTGTAAGTCGTTGTATGCATGATTTTGGATGGTGTTTTCTATGTTTGGTGAGGAGTGTATTGATAGTGCACTGTAGTTTTTTGATATCAGTCTTTGACCATCGTATAATTCCGAAAGAGTATGTGAGAATAGGTATTGCAAATGTGTTGATGGCTTTAATTGTGTTTCTAGAGTTTAGGTTGCTTTTTAAGATAAGGTTGAGGCGGTGTGAGAATTTTTTTATCAATTCTTGTTTTGACATCTTTTGATGTATCTGCCTGGACTGTTTAAACCCTAAATATTTGTATGTACTCTGTTCATCCATTGGCTCGATCGATTCACCTGATGCGAGTGTGTAACTATTACTTTGGATTTTTCCTTTTAAAATTGATAAAATTTTGCACTTATCTACTCCGAATGATTATTATTATTTTATTATTTTTTATTTTTTTTTATTTTTTTGTTAAAGTCGACAGTCCTTTTCTTGGGCATTGGGTACATACGCATTTGTGTACGCGGTGTCTGTTTGTGGGGACGCGGTCGAGGTGAAGCTGTGGTTGGTGGATGAAGTTTCTGACTTAATTAGAATTTTATTCATTGGTCATGGTTTTGCCCAATCAATGTTTTATTTATATGTCGTTACTAACATAGTTTTGTAAGTACTTAACATTGTAACTAACCAAAATATGGATATACCTTGTCCGAAATAAATATTTTTGAATTGAATTGATATTTCATGATCCTAGGTCAAAAGGAAGTACCCATAGGTTTTGATTTACTTGCGACTTGCGAGTATCAACATAAAATATGTCGCATAAACGGCCGTATTAGGGTTCCGTACCAAAATGGTAAAAAAAGGAACCCTTATGGTGTGACTCAGTCTGTCTGTCTGTCTGTCACAGTTGGATATCTCAAGAACTACTAACGCTATCAACTTGAAATTTGGAACAGTTTTAGATGATGTTTACCCTACTATTTTGCAAATAAATAAGAAAGAAGTAAAAATATTTATGATTTTTTTGTAACAGGGACTGAAAGGGGGTCTTAAAAAATCAAAGTGGGGCTACTAGGGCATGTGGGGTATCAGATGAAAGAGCGCTGTTTGCACATTCTCAAACATTTTTTTTTATGTTTTTTTAGTCCGCATAGTTTTTGACTTTTGATGAAAAATGTAAAAAAAATATACCGTTCCCCTTATCTCCGTAGTTTGCAAAGATAAAAATCTGAAATTATTCTATGTGATAGAAGTTTATGTAAAGATTACAGGAAAAATAAAACGATGTAGAGACATCGTTTTATTATTATTTATTATTTCTTTATTATTTAGAGACATCTGAAAAAGTGTGCTATTTCCAGAAATAACATACTTTTTCAGAAATCGGAACGGAACCCTCGGTGCGCGAGTTCGACTCGCTCTTGACCGGTTTTTTTTTATTGCGTTGACTTAGAAACATGATTTTTTTTAGCACTCCAAGGCACCTACGTATTTGATATTAATTTCAACTAGATACCTCCACGTGTTCCTAAGAAAAAGGGTCTTGACAGACTGACAGGCAGACATACAGACGGACAACGAAGTGATCCTAAAGGGTTCCGTTTTTTCCTTTTGAGGTACGGAATCTTAATAAATCTAACTAGAATAGAACTATCATCGATACTACAGACAACGGTCGTAAATTACAATCATATGTCAACGATAATTAGTGTTGTGAACGCTGCTCGGCGGACTGCCTGCGGCCCAGGGATCTATTACAAGTGTCGTTGCGTCGCCGCGCTGTATACTGTCGCAGTAAGGTGGTGGTAGCCGTGATCTATCCTAGGGATATAGATATCTACCGTAATATGTGAATACTGTCGGAGTGCCCCGTGCTTTGCACGGCTTGCTGGTCGGTGTGCACGCGGCGCGCGGCGGTGCTGACGCGCGCGCTGCGGGACGCTCGCCTGATAATTTCCGTCACTCCTCTGTTTATTACACTAAATTGGCTCGTACTAAATGACGGGCGCGATGAAACGCCTTCAGCACTGCCTCATGATCATCATCGTGTAAGTACGCAGGTGCTCACAGCTACCTCAGTAATAGGGCTCGCAGTCGCAACGCTCTGCGTGAACTGCAGCCTCCCTGTCAGCTACACTCACTGTAGGTGGGGTTTAAGCCGTATCCGTGTAATCTGATGCGCATCAGTGAGCACACAGACGGAAGGTCGGGACTCCCTAACGCTGTCAGGCAAGTTCAGCGCAGTACAGAACTGTAATGCGTACAATATTGTAAGTTACGCTTTATCTATATCGGTTGTGTCGTAACCCGGGATTTATCGTGTGCTCGGGAGCGCTCGCGGGATTATACAGCTCAACGGATGAGCAGCCCGGGAGCGGCGCGGGCGAGGTCATTACAGGCACGACATCACTGCGGGCGACAGTCACGAGTTGCATCGAGACACACAAACGTCACAATGAGCCGGCGCATGTTCAGCAGACGTGTTGGCTCGCGACGGATGTGCACGAGTCAGGCGGCGCTAGACCCCGCTGATAAGAAATGTAATCAGAGTCGCGTTCCGACCGCGGCCGGCGCTCACTCAAGAGAGCGCTGATTGTGATCTGCGGTCGGGGGCGCGGAGGGCCTGACGCTGCTCACTGCACTTCGCCGCGAGCCCGCGATACTCGTGATTTTTTAAGTCATTATTTATTTTTATTTTGTACATTTTAGAGACAAGTTTTTTTTTTGGAATGTGCTCATCAAGGCCTTCAATTCGATACGAATATTGTAATAATTGAACATTTTTTCACATTTTAAAATAGAGACATAAATTACCAACAACAACCCCAACCAAAACAAAGAAACAACATAAAGAATTTTAAAAAATCGGTCAAGTGCGTGACGGACCACGCACAATGAGGGTTCCGCAGTTGAAAAGAATTTATCCCTAAGACAGTCTCATTGAGTTGAAAAACATGTTCTCCCCATGGACCTAATATACTATATAAACAGGACTGAGCTCTCCAAAAATCGTATCATACAAAAATTAACCTTAGGTATTGTACTTTTGGTTTACTTTTGATAGGATATCTTAGTTGAGGCAAAACGAGCCGAGAGAGAGAGCCCGACTTGAGTAATTTGTCCCTTTTGCTCAATTGCCAACAGATAAAAATGATAAAGATGGTAGAAAAATTTCACCAACTACAAGTAGGTAAAATAAGTTACGTATATTTTTTTTTAGCATTTAGATTAGTTTTAAATAATTTTATTTATAGGTTTACAATCTGTATATCATAGTCAATAATTTTATAAGTAAGCTCCATGAGTAAAATAATCAAAATAATATAATTTTGATTATTGTTTGGTAGCTATCATATAATTACTCTGGTAACACTGAAATCTGACATCAATGGTTTCATGGCGGTTTTTTTCAATTTAGATAGCGAAAATGGTGAGAAAGTGTTGTATCTAGAAATGTAAAAGTGAATGTTATGCTGGTTGTGGCATTTAATTTCACAGGTAAGGTTTAACTTGTAAGGAATAACAAAGATTTAAATAAATCTCGATAAAAGACCTAAAATTGTTACTAAATAATAACAATTTTGAGTTTAAGTAGTGTAACCATGCTCTAGACGTTTTGTAGACAGAAGACTTAGCGTCTTCTGTCTACAAAAGCTATAAGTAATGTATTTCTGATTAAAACTATTAATATTAGGCGCATAATAAATACAATTTGTACTTATGTATCGCATGATTGAAATAGCATTATTTTTAAGTTGTTTACAGCTTTCCATCCAAAGAAGAAATTCAACAAATATGGTTGGATGTAATTCCAGAATCATTTTAGTTCCCTTTGCTTCAATTACATACTTACCCAAACCAGCTCTGTAGAGTAAACGAAAAAAGAGCAAGAAAGTACCATGGTCCCAGAACGAGATTCTACATGCCTACTTCATCATAAGCCACGTATACCTACGTGATCAAATTTGATGATTCGCCACAAGACGAGTCTCACCAATATTGTAGTCCTTCCTTCTTGCCTCAAAACATGGGTAGGTACACGATTCAACACCGACATAGAACACAATAATGTTCAGTTTCATAAAGGAGCTTTCGAAAAAGGTCTATTTCTTTATATTCTTTAATTACAATATGTTTGTAATACAAACAATAATTTGAAATCACTTATGGTCAACCGGACGCAAATTATCTCTGTATAAACGAATTTTCCTGTTTGTCATAAAAATGTTTGGTCACCCTATTAGAAGGAGATAAACTGCCTCATGTGACATATCTCTTTCTGCTCGTGTTTTTGGTATGAGAGCTCAGTCCAGTTTGTATATTAGGTCCATGGTTCTCCCATACACCGACATACGTCACAGACATACGTTTAAGTTATAACATAACATTACGCCTTGTTTCCCCGAATACCTATGGTTTTTACACATTTTGGCAGAAAAAAAAATTAAAAACTATTTTTTCTATGTGATAAAACTACAAATAATCAATTTGCGGTCTTTTACCTTTACTTGAGCTATGAGAGCTTGCTTCTTACCAAATTTCATGATTCTAGGTCAACGGAAAGTACCCTATAGGTTTCGATTTACTTGCGAGTATCAAAATATGTCGCATAAACGGTCGTATTAGGGTTCCGTACCAAAATGGTTAAAAAGGAACCCTTATGGTGTGACTAAGTCTGTCTGTCTGTCTGTCACAGCTGAATATCTCGAGAACTAGTAATGCTATCAACTTGAAATTTGGAACAGTTTTAGGTGACGTTTGCCCAACTATTTTGCAAATAAGAAAGAAATAAAAATATTTATATTTTTTTTGCAAAAGGGACTGAAAGGGGGTCTTAAAAATTCAAAGTGGAGCTACTAGGGCACGTGGGGTATCATATGAAAGAGCGGTGTTTTTTGTACATCCTTGAACATTTTTTTATTAGCCGCATGGTTTTCGACTTTTGTAAATAGCGTTCTTTCATATTATGAAAGAACGCTATTTACACATTCTCAAACATTTTTATTCTTTTTTTTAGACCCTATAGTTTTCGACTTTTGATGAAAAATGTAAAAACAAATACCGTTTCCCCCCCCTTATCTCTGAAGTTTACAAAGAGAAAAATCTGAAATTATTATATGTGATAGAAGTTTATGTAAAGATTACAGGAAAAATAAAACGATGTCTCTAAATAGCACACTTTTTCAGAAATCGGAACGGAACCCTCGGTGCGCGAGTCCGACTCGCTCTTGACCGGTTTTTTTTTATTTCGTTGACTTAGAAACTTGATTTTTTTACAACTCTAAGTGACCATAGACTTACGTATTTGATATTAATTTCAATTTGATACCTCCACGCGTTCCTCAGAAAAAGGGTCTTGACAGACAGACAGACAGACGGACAGACAGACAGACAAACAGACAGACGGACAACGAAGTGATCCTATAAGGGTTCCGTTTTTTTCCTTTTGAGGTACGGAACCCTAAAAACAGCCAGTCTCTTGGGATGATGTAAGGATTCTAACAATACTCCATACATCAAATCTGTTCAGGCATTTAAAAGTTATGGTGGCATAAAGAAACTCACATACGTACTTATACATACATGAACCCTGAAAACATTATACTTCTTTTTTGGGGCAGTCGTGTAAAAATGGTCGGCGGCATGTAGCAAGCGCTCTTGTAATGTTCGTTTGCATATTTGTAATCACGCTCTCGAAAATGGCTCTAACGATTTCGATGAAAGTTGCAATATAGGGTTTTTTTTTATATGGTTACATCGAGATGTCTGTGTTGTGTCAAGTTTAATATTAACATAACACTGAAAACTTCTGAAGTAAATGTACGGTGAAACCCGCACTCAAATCCATTGTATAGTACTTTAGAGGTCATGAAAAGCGAATCGTTTAATACTAATTATGGATACGTCACACAAACAGGCGCGTAGCTAAACTTCAGGCTGTCGGGAGCAACATGGGCAAGCGGCGAGTGGCGCAGGTTACATTGATGCACGGGAGCTACGAGAGCGGGCCGCGGGCTCGGGGGAGCGGGGCGAGCTCCTGACGACGCAAGGGACAGGCCATTAACAGAGATGAACTTTGTGTGGAACTTTTGTTCGCTCGCTGCACTAAAACCATTGTGAAAATGACTGCGCCCTTCACAACCACACACGTACGTACTGTACACGAGTATACCCTCAGCTTTAATATAAATATCAAAGTGCGATGTTTGTAAAAAAAATACAAGTACTTAACTAAAACTATAAGTAGGAACTAAAACTTCACCGGAGTTACGAGCGCAGTAAGTGCGAGCGCATAGTTCATTTGAGCTGCCTTATTTATAATTTTACATTTTAACTTTTAAGTATTTTTAGGGTTCCGTACCTCAAAAGGAAAAAACGGAACCCTTATAGGATCACTTGTTTGTCCGTCTGTCTGTCTGTCAGTCTGTCAAGACCGTTTTTCTCAGGAACACGTGAAGGTATCAAGATGAAATTAATATCAAATACGTAAGTCTATGGTGCCTTAGAGTTCTAAAAAGATCAAACTTCTAAGTCAACGCAATAAAAAAATACGGCCATCTATGCGACATTTTTTGATACTCGCAAGTAAATCAAAACCTATAGGGTACTTCCCGTCGTCCTAGAATCATGAAATTTGGCAAGAAGTAAGGTCTCACAACACAAATATAGGAAAAAGTCCAAAAATTGTTAATTTATAATTCTATCACATAAAAAATATTATCAAAGTTGTCAGTGTGTTAAGAACCTTTTCTGAGGAACGCATAAAGGTATCAAGTTGAAATTAATATCAAATACGTAGGTCTATGGTTTCTTGAAGTCCTAAAATATATATTGAGTATTGAGTAAAAAACTCAAGCTTCTAAGTCAACGCAATAAAAAAATACGGCCATTTTGCGACACATTCTGATACTCGCAACTGTCGCAAGTAAATCAAAACCTATAGGGTGCTTCCCGTTGACCTAGAATAATGAAATTTGGCAAGAAGCAAGGTCTCCCAGCACAAATAGAGGAAAAAGTACGAAAATTATGAATTTGTAAATTTATGACATCATTATTATTTTTTTTTTGAGTTTGTTTTTGGGATAAATTCTTTTCAACTACGGAACCCTTCATTGTGCGTGGTCCGACACGCACTTGTCCGGTTTTTTACATTGTTCTCACATGTAGAAGCAACAAATATAACGTACCCATGATGTTGTAATACTTATCTTGATTCAAAAGAGTGTCCGTGGAGTTTCTTGCCCGTTCTTCTCCATAGAGATCTACGTTTTGGAATGGGCAACTAGCTTCAACTTTCTGACTTACTGACCAACTCTTTGACAATTCAAAAGTGCCAGTAATTGGTTTAACTGAAATAAATGCTTTGAGTTTGAGTTTCGAGTTTGAGTTTGAACACAAAATGTGCGCGATTCACTGATAACCAGCCGGTGTGCACATGATAGGGACACCAGTAGGAATACTCGAGATAGCCATTATTATGCAGGAGTCTAATACCTAACCTAACCCAACGGTATCGGACTTTCGATCGAGAAGTCGCGAGTTCGATTCCCACTCAATACTGACTTGAACCTACTCCTAATACAAGCATTTGAAGTTTAAAAAAAAAACCGGGCAAGAGCGAGTCGGACTCGCGCACCGAGGGTTCCGTTCCGATTTCTGAAAAAGTGTGCTATATATAGACATCGTTTTATTTTTCCTGTAATCCATACTAATATTATAAATGCGAAAGTAACTCTGTCTGTCTGTCTGTTACGCTTTCACGTAAAAACGGCTGAACCGATTTTGACGAAATTTGGTACAGAGATATAACAGACCTTGAGAAAGGACGTAGGCTAAATTTTATCGCGAAAAAAGGCTTTGGAGGCGCGATATAACCGAATTCAACGCGGGTGAAGCCGCGGGCAGAAAGCTAGTCTTTACATAAACTTATATCACATAGAATAATTTCAGTTTTTCTCTTTGCAAACTTCGGAGATAAGGGGGGGGAACGGTATTTTTTTTTACATTTTTCATCAAAAGTCACAAACTATGCGGCCTAAAAAAAAGAAAAAAGTTTGAGAATTTGCAAACACCGCTCTTTCATATATGATACCCCACATGCCCTAGTAGCCCCACTTTTAATTTTTAAGACCCCTTTTAAGTCACTGTTACAAGATGTCACAAATACTGCTAAAATTGCTAACAACTCAAATGAACTTCTGTCCCTTGAACCCAGTCCGAAACAGTCTCTGGATAAAATAAATGACTACTTTGTAAGTGTTGGTGGGTCTCTGGCCGATAAGATCCGACAAATTAATTCAAACTCAGCAGGCACTAGTATTGATACCAACTCTGATAAACCTTCATCAGTTAATTCTTTTGTATTGGAAGATACTGATGAATCTGAAGTAGACCGCCTCATCATTAACTTGAAAACAGACAGCTCAACGGGATTTGACGGAATTAGCAATAAATTTTTAAAAAGATTCAAAGACATTTTAGTTCCCCCCCTTGCCTTTATTTTCAATTCGTGTCTCCAAAATGGAATTTTCCCTGAATCGTTAAAGAAGTCGGAAGTTTGCCCTATATATAAAGGTGGAAACAGAGATTCCATTACTAATTATAGGCCAATATCTATACTCCCTTCCATTTCAAAGCTCCTGGAGAGAATTATCAATAAGAGACTTACTAGGTACCTTGAGAATAATAACTTGCTCTCACCTAATCAGTACGGCTTCCGAAATGGTAAATCTACTGAACAAGCGGTAAACAATCTTGTAAAATATATTAGTGATAATTTGGATAGGAAGAAAAAGTGCCTGGCTATCTTTTTAGATCTGGCAAAGGCCTTTGACACAATCTCGGTTTCAGTCCTTTTGGCCAAGCTAGAAAGGCTGGGAATCAGAGGCACGCAGTTAAAACTCTTCGAAAGCTATCTTACAAATCGCCGCCAGTGTGTCCGTGTGGGAAACTTTACCAGCTCAGACCGCCTAGTTACACACGGCGTTCCACAGGGTAGCATATTAGGACCAACCTTGTTTCTTGTATATATCAACGATCTCACTAACATAATACTTTCCCAGGGCGAAATCATCTCTTTTGCGGACGATACTGCTCTCCTTTTTTCTGCTAATAACTGGGACGAAGTATTTGACGCTGCCCAATCTGGATTGGATACTGTGAGAAAATGGCTAAATAACCATTTCCTTACGTTAAATATCGGCAAAACTAAATACACTTGCTTTAGTATTAGATCAGACATGGGGTTTAACCACGATCATGCCATTATTCCACATGAGTGTACACCGCATGATTTTTGCTCTTGTACGAAATTAGAGCGGGTTAATTCCAACAAATATTTAGGCGTAACTATTGACGAAAATCTCAACTTCAAGGAGCACATAAGAATTTTATCGGGACGGGTTCGGAAACTCATATATATCTTTAAAAATCTACGACACATCGCTGATCCTCATATCTTGAAGCGAATATATTATGCTCTTTGCCAGTCACTCCTAACCTACTGTATTTCCGTCTGGGGAGGTGCTCCGAAGACTATACTTAAGTCTGTTGAGGTTGCCCAACGTGCAATACTTAAGGTCAGCACCTTTAGACCAATACTTTTCCCTACAGCCATGCTTTACCAGTTGTGTGGAGTACTAACTGTGAGACAATTATTTTTATTGAAAATAATCACTATGCAACATACTTCCATAAATTACGACCCCCAGATTTTGAATACACGTAGAAATTATATGGTTTGTACTCAGCACAGGTTTTACAGCACTAAATTCTGTACTAAATTCTTTAACTTCCTCGGTCCCTATATATACAATAAACTTAATAAAAATCTAAATATTTATCCACTCAACACAGCTCTTTGCAAGAAAAAAGTATCAGAATATCTACAAGGTCTTACATATGATGAGACTGAGGAACTTCTAACTGTTCCAAGTTAGACAGTAACTAAGAAATAATCTATAAAAATAAAAAGAGAAGTCCCTACTGACTGACTCACCAACGTCGGGCCCTAACCCTTGGATCTGGAAGGCTGAATTTTTTTCAGAGGCTCCCTTTATAATGTAGACAAGGAATAAGGAGGGATTTCCCGGTAGCACGTTCTCGTGGGTTTTTTTTTTGCGATTGCTACCCGGGCGTAGCGCGGGCAAAGGCTGGTGTTTAATGTTAGCAAAAATTATTTTACTAATAAATAAATAAATATATATAAATAATAGGTATATATAATTATATACATATTCACTTTATCCGTGTATCTCACTAATTCATGTGTTCAATCATAAAAATCACAAGCACACTAACAAATAGACACACCCTCTCACACTCATTCATTCACTATATCACATAACTCAAAGAGAGGTTCAGACCTATTGTAAAACCTTAGACTACCTACTACTATTCCTTTGTTTTGTAAAATGCTAGCATTTAAGAACTATTATTTAATGTAACTCGAGGGGATTGGCGCTGTTAGCCGAAATACAGGTTCCTCCTAGTTCGGCTCCAGATGCTAAAACTTTTGTGTACTTTTGTTTTATTATAGCACTTTACTGTAATTTAATGTAATCTAAGTACTGTTTTCATGAAATAAAGCTTATTATTATTATTATTTGTTTGTATACATTTTTGTATCTCGGTTGATCTGCCGGTTTTAAAGGATAGCACGGGCCAAAGCCAAGTGCTACCCCTGAGAGTGCTAAACTAAGTGATATTTGATGATAATATATTATGGCGTAATGATATTACATTTTGACTTTGTGTTGCAGTGGTGAGTGCTGTGTGCGTGTGATACTTGTGCGTCACTGTCGTTCTGCAAGAATTTTCGGACAATTCTGCAAGTGTTCAGGATAGCAGCTTTCTGTAGAGTTTGGTAGGTGGAGGGAGCTAAGTCTAGCGTTTTTAAAGACTGGTGCAGTTGTTTAGGAATGACACCCGTGGTTGAGAGTACTACAGGTATAATGACAACGCTACCTAAACGCCACATTCGGCTAATTTCAATTTTTAAGTCTGTGTATTTTGATAGCTTTTCTGCAATAGTGTTTTGTAGGTTGTGTGTGTTTGGTACTGCTATGTCAATAATTTGCGCGGTTTTATTAATTTTATCTAGTAAAGTTATGTCTGGTCTATTGTAATGTGTTGTTCTGTCTGTGAGGATGGCCCGATCAAAGTATAGCTTGTGTGTTGTGTTTTCTAGAACCGTTTCTGGACTATATTTGTAGTAAGGTACTTGGGGTGTGGTAATCAGTTTATATTTTATGGCAAGTTTTTGATGTATTATGTTAGCTATTTGATCGTGCCTGTGTTTATAGTCAGTCTGAACTATTGCTTTACATGCTCCAGTAATGTGTTGAATAGTTTCAGAAGAACTATGACATCGCCTACAAATGTCTACGGAAAGAGGGACTCGCATGATGTGCTTTTGATAGTTACGGGTTTCAATAACTTGATCTTGAATTGCTGTCATGAACCCTTCAGTCTCAGGGAATAAATCTCCGCGCCTGAGCCATTCGTTCGACGCTAACTTGTCGACGTTAGGTTGGCAAAGGTCTTGGCGATGTCTTCCATGAAGTGACTTTTGGGTCCATTCCAATATCTTAGTCTGTCTGTCAGTCTGTTTCTCGTTAATTTGGGTAGTTTTGTCCGCCATGTTCAGTGGGGTTAGTTTTCGGTCATTATAAACTATTGCTTTGTGTAGGGTAGAGGTTGTGCTTTTTGTGTTAAAATATTTTCTAAGGGTGCTGATTTGTTTATTATGTAGGTTTGTAATATCTATAATGCCTCGTCCTCCCTCCATCCTTGGTAGGGTTAGTCGCTGTACACATGATCTTGGATGGTGTTTTCTATGTTTGGTTAACGAGGTGTTAATGATGCGTTGTAGATTTTTAAGTTCCGTTTTGGTCCAGCTTATTATGCCGAAGGAATAAGTAAGGACAGGGATCGCATAGGTATTGATAGCTTTAGTAGTATTATTATTATAGTTGTAATTTTTTTTGCAAGTACAAGCCTTTGACAATTAGATGTAGGTATTCCTACAGATACAGGGCTGAATCAAAAATGCTGGCAAAGATCGCTTGGTGACCATCTTTTTAAGGTTCCGTACCAAATGGTAAAAAGGAACCCTTATGGTGCGGTCTGTCTGCCTGTCTGTCTCTGATGGATATCTCAAGAACTACTAATGCTATCAACTTGAGGAACAGTTTTAGATGATGTTTGCCCAACTCTTTTGCAAATAAGAAAGAAAAGAGCGTTGTTTACACATTCTCAAACCATTTTTTTCTTTTTTTAGGCCGCATAGTTTTCGACTTTTGATGAAAAATGTAAAAAAAATACCGCTCCCCCCCCTTATCTCCGAAGTTTGCATAGAGAATGAAACATCGTTTTATTTTTCCTGCAATCTTTACATAAACTTATATCACATACAATAATTTCAGATTTTTCAAATGGACCAGTAAACTTCCCGGCAACATCCAGAATCATAATCTGCAAGCTTTTGTGAGCTTATAACAATTTACAGAATGCGGTCCTCATATTTTGCATACTCAACTTTTTTGTCTTGATTATTTGGGATTGCTTCACATATTATTATTGTTAATATTATATGATATTATGTTGGCCGATCTTATCCTACCCTGTGTCGAGCTGATAATAATAAGTATGTGTGGATAGGGTCTTATTAGTTTGAAAATGTTAGAACGAACGAAATTTTAAAAATACCTCGTGTTCTTCGCTATGTCCTCCACAATGAGTAGGTATTTGATGCGGCGCAATAGGAAAGCCCTAAGGTGGACATGAGAACAAATTTGCAGAGGTAAAGAGCGGAGAAGAACAAACAAATGATGTATCAACATGATTGAGGAAGACTAAAAGTCATGGGAAGGAAGATTAAGTGCTTGTAAGCTACCGTATATTATATCAGACCGAATGAGGAAGGCATACTGGCGGCAACGCACCGCGAACAACAACACCCCACGTTATTGTTCGCGCCACACGTTTGTTACACCACTGCGGTCGACACGAGAACAACAACCCGTGTCTGTCGTCGCCGGCGCCGAGCAACCTGCCGCGACTGCAATCTGTGTCTAATATAGCACATTTAGAGACAGCCCGTTTAGTACACTTTAGTTATTTTTATAACGTGATGTCGTGCGGTATTCTGCTGTGAGGTGATAGAATACAATAGAATACTTTTAGTTTCAGACAGAGCGAGCGCCGAGTCGCCTGCGCCGCCGCCGCCGGCCCGCGAGTGTCCGCGACGGAATATCTGCGGAACTTGCGAGTACTTACACATCATTGTCCACTTGATATCAATCCCGCGAGTGTACCAACGGGCCTCCCGCTCGCACAGACCTCGCGTGCTGCTAGCGCGGAAGTGCCACATTTAGTACTTAGAGTCAGTACATGATAGTCCCACTTAACGAGTCGGAGCGCGCCAGGCGGCGTCACGCGGCGCACTGATATGGGCTGACGCGGTCATTAACGAGCATCTGCACATTTAATGAGATCATTGTGAGCCAGCAGCCGGCGCGGCGCGCGGCAGCACCCGACGTAAACAAGCCGCGGAAGGTCACCGGTGGAAGGTGTTCGGAACAATGCGCTATAAAGCCGCTCGCGTAATCTTTAGGACTAATGTGGCACAGAGCGGCGCACGCGCATTCCTGCGCGGCGAGGGCGCGGCCCGCAGCACACGAGTCATACACGCACCAGCGCGACACCCGTTGCTGTTCCTGCTGACGTGGGGCGCGGCGGTGCGGCCGGTGCGGGCGAGCCGCTGACCGCGCAGCAAGTGCCTCATTTGTTCATTGTACTGTAATCAACATCTCCACATCGTCGAGGACATCGCCGGTGAAACTCATGAAAACCCCAAATGGCGCCTGCGCATCCATCGGATCCGCACACAATAGTTGCGTCATAGATTATCTCATGAACGAGTTTCAATCTATACAACATTAAGTATGAAGACACCAGCGCCGCGCCCGCGCCGGCTGCTCCACAGAGCGCAGCCCCACAGCTGCCCGCACCGGCCGCACCGGAACAAGTGTACCCGCACGGGGAGCGCGTCACATTACCAATGCAATATACAAAAATATAGATGGTGGCAGCTGGCGTTCTGTACTGTCTGCCTTCCCCATGCCAGAAAGGCGTGAGTGGATGTTTGTATGTCTGCTACTCTATAACTCGTGTCAAGAACGCTGTGGCCGGACACACTCCTGCACGATTATGTTAGAGCTTGTCCACATGAGGCGATTTACGCGCGAGTCGAGTATCACTTAGCCAATCGCGACGCCCAAATCCATAAAAAACAAAGGTTTTGGGCTTCGTGATTGGCTACGCGCTACTCGACTCGCGCGTAAATCGCCTCACGTGGACAAGCTCTAACGATACGATCCGTGCGCCGTCGCCAAGGACTATTTTTATAAACATTAGACGACTGTTTATGTTCGCATGTTTGAGGACAGTCCGAGTCTCGTTACGTGAAGGTCTTCATTCTGTCGTAAACCTTGATTGCTGAGTGGTTGCGCTTAGTGTTCACGAGCTGACACCCGTCCAACTGTTGCCGAATTGTCTGCGGATATATAATAATATGCTCGGCGATAAGACGAGTTAACTAAATATTCTGCGTCTGTCGTGTCCACGGAAGTCTTTCCTCTTCGGTCGGGTCCGAGCGGTTCGATTTGCGTGACGGTCCGTCTGCCGAGGGCGGCTGTCTCGCTCTTTATGGGCTCATTTGGACGCGGACGTTGCGTTTACGACGATAGAATGTCCTCACGGTGGACTGTGTAATGTGCGAGCAAAACGAGCTCTCTCAGCGCGGTGACGCGAATAAGTGTCGCAGAGGGTCGCCCGGGGCCCGCGGCCCGGGATGTCGCACAACGTCAGCGCGAGCATGGAGTTGCGGAGCACCGGGTGCGGCTAGCAGCACCACCAAACTTTGGTGGCATAATATGAATTACGTTAGTGTCATCAGACATGTCGTCTATGGGTTGCAGCGAGGAAATGATACACAATCATACACCGCAGTCCCAGCGGTGCTCGTTATCGCGACTCGCGACTGTCGCGGTGTATTTGGCAAACGAACGCGAATACAAATAACGCTGGTTGAGGGCCAAGCGGCCGTAAAATATAACAAGCGGTATAACAAAACCCGCGAGCCGCGAGTGTGACGTCGCGCAGAGCGGCTAGTTTCGTGACGTCGTGTCGCGCAGAGCGGCCAGAGTTGCGTGACGTCGTGCAGAGCAGCCAGAGTTGCGTGACGTCGCGCAGAGCGGCCAGAGTTACGTGACGTAGTGTCGCGCAGAGCGGCCAGAGTTGCGTGACGTCGCGCAGAGCGGCCAGAGTTGCGTGACGTCGCGCAGAGCGGCCAGAGTTGCGTGACGTCGCGCAGAGCGGCCAGAGTTACGTGACGTAGTGTCGCGCAGAGCGGGCAGAGTTGGTCAAAAACTAATTTCAAAAAACTTTTAACTGAAGGCAGGTTAAAATAGTTATGGCTAATGTTATTTGAATAGCCACTTCATCAAAATGCGCAAATGTAAAGGAAGTTCTATTAAACTAGGATACCACCTGCAGTAAAAAAATCAGTTCTCCGTCGCTTTAGAATCACAAAACGAATAAAGAACTGGTTCTGAAACATGGATTCTGTAGCTCCAAGTATTTGTTTCTTAAGATACTTACTAGTTAGTACTTTGCAACTTTTCTTTTCTTATTTTTACATTATGAGGCCGTTCACGAAATTTTTCCGTTTTCGCTGATTTACCGTGATTTCACAGACGTGATTTTATTAGTTATAATTTTTTATAAGTCTGTGACAATATAATACCTATGTACTGTATTTCTTGTTTTAATAGAATAGAATAGAATGTGTCTTTATTCGAGTAACCAAGACTCAACAAGATTGTTAGTACAACTTACGACTATGTTAGTAAACACAAACACAGACACTAAACAAAAACAAAACAAGAAATAACGGTTGGTCACTGTTGCGACCTCCCATGAGAGACGGCACAACAGATCTTTTTAGAGAAGCATTTTTTGTAAAATCTCCTCTAGGAGCCTCGCGGTACCGCCGTGTTCTCACGGAGGCGATCGGCGGCGGCGAGTTATTTGATGATTTCCCACCCTCAAAAAAAAAAAAAAAAAAAAAAAAAGGAGCCTCGCGGTCGGTGCTTGATGTTGTGCCAGCATGGAAATAGGGGTGAAATTTAAGTCCCCGGAGATTGCTCGGACTATTATATGTGTGTCAAGGGGTAAGTCCCCTGGTCATGACGGGCTTAGCATCGAGCATCTACGATGTGCTGGCCCTCACTTACCTAGGGTGCTTGCTATGCTGTATAGCTTTTGTATGAGCCACAGTTACCTGCCCGGTGAGGTGATGCGAACAGTGGTAGTGCCAATTGCTAAAAACAAAACTGGTGACCTCGCCGACAACGGTAACTATAGGCCCATTTCACTAGCTACCGTGATTTCAAAGGTATTTGTCAGCACGCTTAATACACAATTAAGTAGTTGCACCTATTCATGACAACCAGTTCGGATTCAGAGCTGGTTTGTCAACAGAGAGTGCGGTGTTGTGTCTTAAGCATGCTGTGACGTACTATGCGAGACGCGGGACTTCTATTTATGCTTGCTTCTTGGATTTGTCAAAGGCATTTGATCTGGTTTCCTATGATGCGTTGTGGAGTAAATTAGAGCGGGTAAATTTACCCACAGAACTCGTCAACATTTTAAAGTTTTAGTAAAGGGACTGAAAGGGTGTCTTCAAAATTCAAAGTGGGGCTACTATACAGGACGATTTTTTTATCACTTGCCAAATTTTCACAGGGTGTTCTACCCATGAATACGAACAACTTTTACTATGGGACCAAACCTGAAATCGCGAAAATAAAATCAGCTGCTCCCTACATTTTGACGAGTTTGGTGTAGATAAATGTACTGAACAGCTGATTTTTTTTTTCGCGATTTCAGGTTTGGTCCCATAGTAAAAGTTGTTAGAACACCCTGTGAAAATTTGGCAAGTCTGTCACAGCTAGATATCTCAAGAACTACTAACGCGATCAACTTGAAATTTGGAACAGTTTTAGATGACGTTTACTCAACTATTTTGCAAATAAGAAAGAAACAAAAAAAATATTTATATTTTTTTTGCAACAGTGACTGAAAGGGGGTCTTAAAAATTAAAAGTGGGGCTACTAGGACATGTGGGGTATCATATGAAAGAACGCTGTTTGCACATTCTCAAACATTTTTTTTATAAGGGTTCCGTACCTCAAAAGGAAAAAACGGAACCCTTATGGGATCACTTTGTTGTCCGTCTGTCTGTCTGTCAAGACCCTTTTTCTCACGAACGCGTGAACGTATCAAGTTGAAAAATACGTAGATTTAGGGTCCCTTGGAGTCCTAAAAAAATCAAGCTTCTAAGTTAACGCAATAAAAAAATACGGCCATTTATGCGACATATTTTGCTACTCGCAAGTAAATCAAAACCTATAGGGTACTTACTGTTGACCTAGAATCATGAAATTTGGCAAAAAGCAAGGTCTCACAGCACAAGTAAAGGAAAAAGTCCGAAAATTGTTAATTTGTAATTTTATCACATAAAAAAAATATTTTCAAGTATGTCAGTCCGTCAAGGCCTTTTTTGTCAGGAATGCGTGGAGGTATCAAGTTGAAATTAATATCAAATACGTAGAATTATGGTTTCTCGGAGTTCTAAAAAAATCAACTTTCTAACAAAATAAATTAACCTTCTACGAGTGAGGACGCGAGTGGTGAACATTGCCACATGGGACGAGTGAGGACGCGAGTGGTGAACATTACCACATAGGACGAGTGAGGGCGCGAGTGGTGAACATTACCACATAGGACGAGTGAGGACGCGAGTGGTGAACATTACCACATAGGACGAGTGAGGACGCGAGTGGCGAACATTGCCATATGGGACGAGTGAGGACGCGAGTGGTGAACATTGCCACATAGGACGAGTGAGGGCGCGAGTGGTGAACATTGCCACATAGGACGAGTGAGGGCGCGAGTGGTGAACATTGCCACATAGGACGAGTGAGGGCGCGAGTGGTGAACATTGCCACATAGGACGAGTGAGGGCGCGATTGGTGAACATTGCCACATAGGACGAGTGAGGGCGCGAGTGGTGAACATTGCCACATAGGACGAGTGAGGGCGCGAGTGGTGAACATTGCCACATAGGACGAGTGAGGACGCAAGTGGTGAACATTGCCACATAGGACGAGTGAGGGCGCGAGTGGTGAACATTGCCACATAGGACGAGTGAGGACGCAAGTGGTGAACATTGCCACATAGTCCAGGAAGCTGCCGCTTGTTCCTTGTGCAAACAGATGGGCGCCGTAATGCCATGGTAATGTATTCTCGGACCGGATTCATTTGACTCGTGTGTTAGGAATAACATTACAGAAAGGGTCTTCAGAATCCTCGAACACTTTAAATAGGCGACATTAAAGAGGTGTGTCAGGCGCTGCCCGCCCCGGCGCCCCCGGCGCCGCTCGGACATTCTGCGCGGAATATATTATTACAAGCAACTGATCTCTGCGAGTACCGCGGCGACTCTCACGCCGCCGCCGTGCCATTAAATTCATCAGAAACTTTATAACTTCATTCATTGGCTGATTATGTAATGTCCTCTCTGGAGCGGGCGGCGCCGCGCGCCGGAGGGGTCTAACAGGCTCTTACTCAATCAAACCACACAATTTCCCTTCAAATTAATTTCAGGTAGTGAGTCAGCGCAGTGATCCGTACCCGGCTGGTAGGGTGGGGCGGGCGCTGGTGTGGTTGCTCGTAATGACAAACAATATATATATTAATATCATACTTCTGCATCATCTGTGCAATTCATCACAACGCGACAATGCAAATGATTTCACATTCGGTGATCTTGCTTCACCGCAGTGCTAATTGGAGTAATAATTTGGACGAATTTCCTCGCTGTGTTGTGTGCCCCGAGCCACACAATAGACAATAACAGCCGCACGGGGCAATCGAGGCTCAACTGAATGGGTGACCATCCATTCATACCGTAACCCTCCGTGCCTCGGAAGGCACGTTTAGTCCCGCTCCCGGCTGTCATTCGTAGATCTTGACAGTCTGAAGCCCGAATGTCTGACAACCAGTCTTATCAAGTACGTATCGTTTTACCCAGTAACTTTGTTGTGGTAGTCAGATAGGCAGGCACTTCATGTAAAATACTGGTATTCACCTGTACCCGGTTAGTAACGGAGCGGAATAAATTAGTTTTCAGCTTAATATGAGTGCACACACCACGGATATCGAGGGATATGGCTTGCAGGCGCGGCACATGTCGCCTGCACGCGGTCACTACTGACCATGCGGTGGCGGTGAGCCTTGGAGCAAGTGTGCAGTAAGTGTGCGTCGAAAAACTCATCCTGTGTGCCGTCTGTATTGTGTGAGGTGGCGACACTTGAACTGGAACAAATATAGAGTGAAGGCATATCTCCGGATGTCTGTGGCACACATCACACAGCCGCCTGTCCGCGGGGTCCGCGCCGGCGCCCGCGCCGCGCGCACGCGTCGCACGCTCGAGCTCGACACATTCCGGTGTCAGTCATTATATTTAGCCGCGCGTGTCGCCGCTATATTTACACGCTGCCGTGACACCGGCGCAGCTGTTTGTTTAAAAACAAACGCAATGACCTTATTCATCATGACGAGCAAGCGCGTGGCCCGCCGCGGGCCCGCCGGCAGCTACAAGGTCAAGTCATGCGACCGCAGCAAGCAGCACTCGACAGTCGCGCCGGGCTGCACGCACCGACGGCTGCTGGGCGCGGCACTCCGGGGCGGAAGCAACAGATGGGTGTTCCTGTTCCTGCGACAGTGGAGCCGTCGCGACGATAGACGGTGTTTGCACGCGACCTCTGATATCAAACTGTTACATCTACGCGTTCCTGAGAAAAAGCGTCTTGACACACTGACAAACAGATGGACAACGAAGTGATCATGTAAGGGCTTTTGAGGTACGGAACCTTAAATATCAAATTAAGCTGTTACTTTTTATACTTACTGAAAAATTTTATATGAAAGTGGTAAAAAGTGATTCATACATTGTATATAGACTATTTTCACACGAATATATTGTATTTTTTCCATACCCATTAGAAGTTAAAACAATTCGTACCTAAATATGTGATATTCTAAAATTCTTACAGCAAAAATTTACAAAACGCAATATTAGAAGTAGAGTAAGTAGAAGTTTTATTGAAAAATACAATAATAATATTGTATTTTTCAATAAAACGTTAATAAATAAATAAATAAATAACTTTATTAGCAACTCAAATTACAACTTACAAAAATAACAGTGAAACCACACTAGGCAGAGCCTGAATCGTGGCTATCAAACAAAAACGATTACTCCAATAATAGTAAAATAAATTAAATCTGCATATCATTCTCATGAAGTTTAAGTGCGAGTGTGTTGTATGTATATGAGTGTGAAATGTGTAAATAAGTGTTTGAGAGAGTATTATGTGTGAAGTGTGTTATGTGTGTCGTGTGTGATAAAATTTAATGAGAGTGTTTAGCTTAGTCTTTAGACAACTGTACGTAGCAATTGTTCCATCTGATAGTAGTTCATGCCGGTAATCAATTTCCTAACTTTAACTTTGGCTTCACGAGTTGTATTATGCTGGAGCTGGTATTTATTTACAATTTTATTGTACAAGTATGGAAACATAAACTTCTGTGATCTTCTAGCAAATGACGTTTTACATTTAGTAGTAACGATTTTAAAGACTCTACGCTTCAGCATGTCATTGTAATTTGGCGAATTTATGACTAGCTTATGAGTGGAGATAATTGCATGCGTTGCATAGAGCCCTCGCACGCTAAGTAGATCAGCCTCTTTGTAAAGATCTTTTGTTGGAAATCTAATTGGCTTCTTTAACATTACTTTTTAGAACGGATCTCTGTGCTCTTTCCAACAACATGAGGTGTGATGTCGATGTGGCACCCCATACGCTTATACAGTATGATAAGATAGATTGACACAAAGAGATATAAATAGCTTTAATAAGGTTCATGCAAGCAACATCTCAAATACCCGGTTTCTGAATTGAGAATTTGAAGTTGAGAACGTCCTAATCTGTACTTAAGTATGACTTAAACCTTTTTTCGTTTCTCAATTAAGTTTTTTTAAATTCTAATCAATATTTGAGTAATTAATCATCATTTACTCAAATTTGAAAGAAAGCATGCTTAACTCATGCTTAAGGTCGTCAGTTGCGTTTCTGAATTAAGAAAAACGTGTTTGACAACACTCAAAGCATTATCAACGTCAAGTTGAGCAGTTGAAAGTTGACACACCAATTTTGGCTATTCAAACTGTAATCAGCTATATAATAACTAGTGATTTTGATCATAATGAGTGACGACGATACTTCCCTGTCGTCTTTGAAGATGCCTCAACGCAGACAACCGCGCAGAAGAATAGCAGGACATCAGCCTAACTTGTTCATCACGCTAAGTGATGAACAATTCAAGAGTCGGTTCCGCTTTACGAAGGAGTCGCTTCGTTTATTTATGCGACTGGTAGCTTTCAAGCTGTTGTGGGGGACACCGTGAATGTGAGCAAGTCGACGGTGTGCCGCGTGGTAGAGAGGATGACTAGCGCCATAGCATTGTTGACGGCAATAACTATGTGCGTATGCCCACTGCACAGGAGAGACCATCAGTGGCGGCACGATTTTTTGACATAGCTGGATTTCCTAGAGGAAAGATTTAGGGCGAGCGCGCACTGCGGTGCGTTTCCGTTAGTTCTGCCGCACTGGGCGGGGCCTACAGTAACAAAACGCATGACCGCAGTGCGCGCACTTCAAAGACATTCCATACTTCACAGATTATGCGGTAGAAAAACGCACCGTAGTGCGCGCTCGGCCTTAGATTTCCTATTTAAAAGATTTCCATGCCTACATTCAGGAATGCAGTTAAAACTTCCAAAAGTATTGAAGGTGATTGTGGCGTGTGCTGTTCTTCATATGACTATTCATCTTGACAACTACATCGTGGAATATGATGAGCATGTACAAGAAGAAAGCGATGAACCATTACCTCAAGTGTCAAATACCCAAAATTTTGCTGCCAGAACATCCATAGTAGAAAATTATTTTTTATATTCTAATATTTAAAAATGTAATTTATATGTATATTTATTGAAATAAATACAGATATACAGTTATGTATTTTTTCCTTGCATTTAGAAATCACAACACAATATTTTAGAAATCAGAGCTATTTGTTAGAAGTATGCTTACTATAAATAAGGTAATTTATTACTACATCAAATGTAAATATGTCTCTATCTCTGCCT
The DNA here is from genome assembly GCA_905163495.3 of Cosmia trapezina. NCBI lineage: Eukaryota > Metazoa > Arthropoda > Insecta > Lepidoptera > Noctuidae > Cosmia > Cosmia trapezina. Next base: position 31,602,310 of record LR991022.1, on the reverse strand, counting down.
AGCCTTTTCCCAACTATGTTGGGGTCGGCTTCCAGGCTAATCGGATGCAGCTGAATACCAGTATTTTACATGGAGCGACTGCCTACTTTTTGAAAAGTACCGGTTTTTTAATGTAAATTGGAACGTGTTAGATTTGATCAGGAATAGTTGAGTAAATAATCAGTTGATTATGGTTAGACGGAATTCGATTTTGACTTGTGAAACACAAAAAACTTAAGCGCATACTTATGTATTTGAGAAAAATCGGTTGAGATTTGCTACTTTTCTCAAATCAGAAACCGGCTGTAAGTTCCCTAATGATATAGATTAACTTTCTGGTTTTGGCTGAGAGTGCAGTGGTATGCTCCTTGATATACTTCTAATATTGCGTATAACGACAAGCAATAATAGGGTTGCAATTTACGAAGAGTTATTCAACGTCTAAATAGACCAGAGGTTTTCAAGACCGCTTGCCGTGCATAACATTGGAGTTCAAATCTTAGGCACGAATTGTGTTTTTTGTATGGACATATTTTTTTTAACATAAAGTAAGTATTTTTCTATTTTAAGTATTTTTTTTGTATTTTTTTATTTTGTTTTTTTTTATTTCTTTTTATTCTATTTTAGTAATATTTTTAAAGAATTTAAAAATCAAGAATAATAAAATACTTTAATAATCATTTAATAATATTTTTTATTGATATTATGTAACAAAACTACAAAGATTTATATTTTACAATAATTTGATTTGATAATTTACAGTCACCATAATTTTGCCAACTGAGACAAACGAGTTCCTAGACAAATGGCGAAAGGTGAAGCAAAACTAGACTCATCAGACGGTAACTTACAGTCACCATAATTTTGCCAACTGAGACAAACGAGTTCCTAGACAAATGGCGAAAGGTGAAGCAAAACTAGACTCATCAGACGGTAACTTACAGTCACCATAATTTTGCCAACTGAGACAAACGAGTTCCTAGACAAATGGCGAAAGGTGAAGCAAAACTAGACTCATCAGACGGTAACTTACAGTCACCATAATTTTGCCAACTGAGACAAACGAGTTCCTAGACAAATGGCGAAAGGTGAAGCAAAACTAGACTCATCAGACGGTAACTTACAGTCACCATAATTTTGCCAACTGAGACAAACGAGTTCCTAGACAAATGGCGAAAGGTGAAGCAAAACTAGACTCATCAGACGGTAACTTACAGTCACCATAATTTTGCCAACTGAGACAAACGAGTTCCTAGACAAATGGCGAAAGGTGAAGCAAAACTAGACTCATCAGATGGTAACTTACAGTCACCATAATTTTGCCAACTGAGACAAACGAGTTCCTAGACAAACGGCGAAAGGTGAAGCAAAACTAGACTCATCAGACGGTAACTTACAGTCACCATAATTTTGCCAACTGAGACAAACGAGTTCCTAGACAAATGGCGAAAGGTGAAGCAAAACTAGACTCATCAGACGGTAACTTACAGTCACCATAATTTTGCCAACTGAGACAAACGAGTTCCTAGACAAATGGCGAAAGGTGAAGCAAAACTAGACTCATCAGACGGTAACTTACAGTCACCATAATTTTGCCAACTGAGACAAACGAGTTCCTAGACAAACGGCGAAAGGTGAAGCAAAACTAGACTCATCAGACGGTAACTTACAGTCACCATAATTTTGCCAACTGAGACAAACGAGTTCCTAGACAAATGGCGAAAGGTGAAGCAAAACTAGACTCATCAGACGGTAACTTACAGTCACCATAATTTTGCCAACTGAGACAAACGAGTTCCTAGACAAACGGCGAAAGGTGAAGCAAAACTAGACTCATCAGACGGTAACTTACAGTCACCATAATTTTGCCAACTGAGACAAACGAGTTCCTAGACAAACGGCGAAAGGTGAAGCAAAACTAGACTCATCAGACGGTAACTTACAGTCACCATAATTTTGCCAACTGAGACAAACGAGTTCCTAGACAAATGGCGAAAGGTGAAGCAAAACTAGACTCATCAGACGGTAACTTACAGTCACCATAATTTTGCCAACTGAGACAAACGAGTTCCTAGACAAACGGCGAAAGGTGAAGCAAAACTAGACTCATCAGACGGTAACTTACAGTCACCATAATTTTGCCAACTGAGACAAACGAGTTCCTAGACAAACGGCGAAAGGTGAAGCAAAACTAGACTCATCAGACGGTAACTTACAGTCACCATAATTTTGCCAACTGAGACAAACGAGTTCCTAGACAAATGGCGAAAGGTGAAGCAAAACTAGACTCATCAGACGGTAACTTACAGTCACCATAATTTTGCCAACTGAGACAAACGAGTTCCTAGACAAACGGCGAAAGGTGAAGCAAAACTAGACTCATCAGACGGTAACTTACAGTCACCATAATTTTGCCAACTGAGACAAACGAGTTCCTAGACAAACGGCGAAAGGTGAAGCAAAACTAGACTCATCAGACGGTAACTTACAGTCACCATAATTTTTCCAACTGAGACAAACGAGTTCCTAGACAAACGGCGAAAGGTGAAGCAAAACTAGACTCATCAGACGGTAACTTACAGTCACCATAATTTTGCCAACTGAGACAAACGAGTTCCTAGACAAATGGCGAAAGGTGAAGCAAAACTAGACTCATCAGACGGTAACTTACAGTCACCATAATTTTGCCAACTGAGACAAACGAGTTCCTAGACAAACGGCGAAAGGTGAAGCAAAACTAGACTCATCAGACGGTAACTTACAGTCACCATAATTTTGCCAACTGAGACAAACGAGTTCCTAGACAAACGGCGAAAGGTGAAGCAAAACTAGACTCATCAGACGGTAACTTACAGTCACCATAATTTTGCCAACTGAGACAAACGAGTTCCTAGACAAATGGCGAAAGGTGAAGCAAAACTAGACTCATCAGACGGTAACTTACAGTCACCATAATTTTGCCAACTGAGACAAACGAGTTCCTAGACAAACGGCGAAAGGTGAAGCAAAACTAGACTCATCAGACGGTAACTTACAGTCACCATAATTTTGCCAACTGAGACAAACGAGTTCCTAGACAAACGGCGAAAGGTGAAGCAAAACTAGACTCATCAGACGGTAACTTACAGTCACCATAATTTTGCCAACTGAGACAAACGAGTTCCTAGACAAATGGCGAAAGGTGAAGCAAAACTAGACTCATCAGACGGTAACTTACAGTCACCATAATTTTGCCAACTGAGACAAACGAGTTCCTAGACAAATGGCGAAAGGTGAAGCAAAACTAGACTCATCAGACGGTAACTTACAGTCACCATAATTTTGCCAACTGAGACAAACGAGTTCCTAGACAAACGGCGAAAGGTGAAGCAAAACTAGACTCATCAGACGGTAACTTACAGTCACCATAATTTTGCCAACTGAGACAAACGAGTTCCTAGACAAATGGCGAAAGGTGAAGCAAAACTAGACTCATCAGACGGTAACTTACAGTCACCATAATTTTGCCAACTGAGACAAACGAGTTCCTAGACAAACGGCGAAAGGTGAAGCAAAACTAGACTCATCAGACGGTAACTTACAGTCACCATAATTTTGCCAACTGAGACAAACGAGTTCCTAGACAAACGGCGAAAGGTGAAGCAAAACTAGACTCATCAGACGGTAACTTACAGTCACCATAATTTTGCCAACTGAGACAAACGAGTTCCTAGACAAATGGCGAAAGGTGAAGCAAAACTAGACTCATCAGACGGTAACTTACAGTCACCATAATTTTGCCAACTGAGACAAACGAGTTCCTAGACAAACGGCGAAAGGTGAAGCAAAACTAGACTCATCAGACGGTAACTTACAGTCACCATAATTTTGCCAACTGAGACAAACGAGTTCCTAGACAAACGGCGAAAGGTGAAGCAAAACTAGACTCATCAGACGGTAACTTACAGTCACCATAATTTTGCCAACTGAGACAAACGAGTTCCTAGACAAATGGCGAAAGGTGAAGCAAAACTAGACTCATCAGACGGTAACTTACAGTCACCATAATTTTGCCAACTGAGACAAACGAGTTCCTAGACAAACGGCGAAAGGTGAAGCAAAACTAGACTCATCAGACGGTAACTTACAGTCACCATAATTTTGCCAACTGAGACAAACGAGTTCCTAGACAAACGGCGAAAGGTGAAGCAAAACTAGACTCATCAGACGGTAACTTACAGTCACCATAATTTTGCCAACTGAGACAAACGAGTTCCTAGACAAACGGCGAAAGGTGAAGCAAAACTAGACTCATCAGACGGTAACTTACAGTCACCATAATTTTGCCAACTGAGACAAACGAGTTCCTAGACAAATGGCGAAAGGTGAAGCAAAACTAGACTCATCAGACGGTAACTTACAGTCACCATAATTTTGCCAACTGAGACAAACGAGTTCCTAGACAAACGGCGAAAGGTGAAGCAAAACTAGACTCATCAGACGGTAACTTACAGTCACCATAATTTTGCCAACTGAGACAAACGAGTTCCTAGACAAACGGCGAAAGGTGAAGCAAAACTAGACTCATCAGACGGTAACTTACAGTCACCATAATTTTGCCAACTGAGACAAACGAGTTCCTAGACAAATGGCGAAAGGTGAAGCAAAACTAGACTCATCAGACGGTAACTTACAGTCACCATAATTTTGCCAACTGAGACAAACGAGTTCCTAGACAAACGGCGAAAGGTGAAGCAAAACTAGACTCATCAGACGGTAACTTACAGTCACCATAATTTTGCCAACTGAGACAAACGAGTTCCTAGACAAACGGCGAAAGGTGAAGCAAAACTAGACTCATCAGACGGTAACTTACAGTCACCATAATTTTGCCAACTGAGACAAACGAGTTCCTAGACAAATGGCGAAAGGTGAAGCAAAACTAGACTCATCAGACGGTAACTTACAGTCACCATAATTTTGCCAACTGAGACAAACGAGTTCCTAGACAAACGGCGAAAGGTGAAGCAAAACTAGACTCATCAGACGGTAACTTACAGTCACCATAATTTTGCCAACTGAGACAAACGAGTTCCTAGACAAATGGCGAAAGGTGAAGCAAAACTAGACTCATCAGACGGTAACTTACAGTCACCATAATTTTGCCAACTGAGACAAACGAGTTCCTAGACAAATGGCGAAAGGTGAAGCAAAACTAGACTCATCAGACGGTAACTTCATTATAGATTAGTAAAATGTATGCATAACTACCCTCTAATAACAAACTATTCATTCACTGCGATTTCATAGACAGAGACAGAGTTATAACGCCAAGTAGATTGAAAATTCATTGAGTTATTAACTACCTAACTGGCTTAGTTGGTAAGAGCTCGCGGTAATCATTGTATGACCAATGATTCGATGATTCGAATCTCGTCCGGGCTAAGAAACACTTTTTGTGTTATTCTTAAGGATGTATTGTTTGAATTAGCAAAGTTAATTTTAATACAACTGGGGTACCCAATTGGTGCAGCCCACTGTACTATTTATTGGTACTTAGATATTTTTTCTGTTTAAGCTATTAGAAAAAAAAAACTAGGTATGCCATAGGCTTCTACTCTGTTCACCTAATATACCCATTTTTTTTCGAGACGGTAAAAAAAGTCATCCGGTATTTAGTGATTGTGAGGCCAAAAATATATTAGTGCTAAGTGACTTAACATCTGACCACTGTGCACTGCGGTTAATCTAAGCTAGCTTCCCTAGCATTACATAAAAAGCCGCATAAAATAGAATGCAGGCCTTATACAGCTAATCGTTGCAACAACTTTAAAAATAATATAGCTCACAAAATGACACCATCTATAGCAGATTCATAGATATATGGAGCCGCAAAAAGATTACCAATTTAATCTCCTTTCAAGACCAAAACCATTAACACTAATGGCACCTCCGTTGGCTTTAGCCAATGTGCTATTCCTGGTACTTAAATAAAAATAGAGCGAGACTATTATGAGTTACTTATATGCTTTGAAAAATACAGGTTTGATACTCCTTTCCTTGCTCATGTCAAAAATTATTCAAAATTGTTTAGTGTTTTTGCTAAATCTAAATTTTTAAGCGATACAATTAAAAATTCCAATAATACAGTAAAAAACTAAACAAGAAAAACAACCTGAGAGTTATATGGTCGACAGCAAATTAATTAATAAAGCAGCTGACGTAGCTGCGGCATTCAATGAGTTTTTTACCAACATACATATATCTACGACTCGTTCCTTACATTCGTCAACAAACTTTTGCATGGTAGTGTACCCAAATGTCGCTTATTTGGCTTCGAACATGTAAAACCGCGTGATGCTGTTAATGTTTTAACACAATTAATTCTAAAAACTCTGGTGATTACTGGGGCATCTCCAGTAAACTATTAAGTAATATAATAGACATCGTAGCCCCCTATCTAGCTATTACTTTGAATAAATATGTATATATATGTTGTGTTTGTTTATGTTGTATGTATATGTTGTACGTGGTGATTTAGGAACTTTTCCTGACCTCATGAAAAGTAGTAAAGTCATACCATTATTTAAATCCGGTAATAAAAATGACGTTAGCATTATCAGGCCCGTTTCTATCTTATCTGCATTTAGCAAAATATTTGAAAAGTTAATACTCAAGCAGTTGCTAAAACATTTTAATTTAAACAGACTCCTTCATGATGAACAATATGGCTTCACTAGAGATCGTTCGATTACAGATGCAGGTGTTGCTCTGCTGAAACAAATATTTTAACGCTTGGGAGAACTTGCAAAATGCTATTGCAGTTTTTTGAGATCTCTCCAAAGCCTTTGATTGTGTGCACCATGACACGCTTTTGCGTAAACTACGTCATTACTGTGTCCAAAACGAAGCTCTCAAAGTAATTAATAAATTCTTATTTACATAATTGGTCCCAATGTCAATGGTGTGAAATTTTCCGGGTTACCAGTTCAGTTAGTTGTACCTCAAGGCTCAATACTGGGTCCTATTCTTAGTATTGTTAATGTCTTACCAGTCTATTTAAAGGGTATCTGTGACGTTGTACTATTTGCAAATGGCACCTGTCTTATTTTGAAATAGACATGATTTTGACGACGTAAACAGTGCACTCTCAATGGTTACGCATTGGTTTACGACAAATAACTTAGGTCTCAATGCCAAGAAAACGAAATGTATAAAGTTCGCCTTACCGAATGTTAGAAATCTGGGACCCAATATCGTCTTAGATAAAGAGGTGCTTAAAACTGTAGACTCGGCAGTTTTTCTGGGTACAACAGTAGATGCTAAAGTTCAGTGGGGCTCACATATGTCAAGCCTAGCGGGAAGACTCATCAGTTCAGCCGCCTACGCCGCCGTCAGGAAAGTTAAATAATACACTGACGTTGATACAGCTCGGTTAGTCTATTTTAGTTATTTTTGTTATATATATAGCGTTATTCTGCTGTGGGGCAAAGCGGCTGACATTCAATAGTATATTATGCAATTAGTGAATAAAGGACGGATTTAAAGCGAGGGCCATAGATGAATCACGAGCTAGTGAAGGATTCTAACGATTGAATCACGACCGTAGGGAGTGATTCATCATGATTGAATCACGAGCGTAGCGAGTGATTCAAGTGTTAGAATCCTGAGCGACGCGAGTGATTCATGGCCCTCGATATAAATCCGTTTTATTCAGGAGTTGCATACTATACTTTATACCATGACTACGAGAAAAAGAAAGATTTAAGTGAAAATAGACATAATAATATAATGAAGAAAAAGGAAGGTTAAATTGGCTTTGATGTAAACCAGCCGTGATTTTTTGGGTAGCAAGTTTTCCACTATATCGGCCGCCCTCTCTTTCATAAACTCACATCTTCATCACTAGAATGCATTTTTAATCAATTAGAACAACACTAAACAAACACAAAATTAAAGATTAAAGTAACACTAAACTTTGTGTTCGTACAACTTACAGTATTCAAAATAGCGCCAATTTACTAAGGACAGCAAAGAACACAAAACAGTTTTTATTCTAATGCTAAACTCCTTGTCGAAAATGTCGACCAATCAAATTGAATTTAGAACACATCAATATAGGTCGAATACATAGATTACACTTATACTAGATACGGCAAGCCATCCGACCAAGCGTGCCCTGCATGTTCGACTGTTCTGACTAAAAAAAGTCTGGTAGCTCAGTGACTCTTAGCGATTGAAACAATTCTGTTTACTTTGAGCACATGACTAAATGGCTGGGGTGAACGATAACGTAGGTATAAAAAAGATGACACATTCGGTTTTCATACTATCTAATAACATGCCGTATCTAGCCTAGGTACTCTAAATCTGTGGTCGAATACATTGGTGTGTTCCATTTTCAAACATCAAAACAGTGAGTAAAAGTGCTTTTTATTCACTGTTTTCAGTGAATAAAATAAGCTTTTTAGAGGGGGAATGGTATAAAATATACACTCCTTTGCAAAAAAAACGGGCGGTTTGGGTTTTTCTACATTATTGGTAATCATTTAGTTCTAAAGAGGTTTTAATAGCCAAACTATGTTACTGGCACTTAATAAAGAGTCTAGGTATGAAAAAAAAGTTAATTTCAAATTCGAAACTGTTGTTTTTAAAAATAATAATCCCTTTTTCAGTTTATGACTTTTTACTTGCTATTCGCGGGTTTGCGGTTAAAAGGTTATCAGGCAACTAAAACTAACTTCTCGTTATTTTTATTAAAATAATTTATGTTTGTCGCATAATCCTGCCTTATTGTGACTTAAAACTGATATCTTTGTGTCGATTGTAATGGCAGAAAAAGCAATAAGAGCTAGTAAAGTTATAGCGCTGTTGGAAGTGGGGTGTAGCCAATGTTACGGCTCACAGCGGTTAAACGTGGGTCGTTCCACCGTCCAAAGAACCTGGACTCGATACCAAGAGACAGGTTCCGTTCAAAGAAGTCAAGATTCTGGGAGAAAACGTTGCACACAACCACGAGACGACCGCTTTTTAGTGACTGAGGCGCTGAGGAACCGCACATGCAGTTACATAGACCTCAAAAGAAACGTTGAAGAGGTACGAGGAGCACAAGTTAGCCTATGGACAGTGAGGAGGAGGCTTTTAGCGGTTGATATACGCAGTCGACGACCAGCGCGGTCCCCCAAGTTACTCCGTGAGCACCGGATTGCTCGACTGAGGTTCACTAGAAATTGTCTATCTTGGACACTATGTAACTAGAGTAGCGTACTCTTCTCCGATGAAGCTCGAATTTGTCTGAATGGTGAGGACCGACGTCGGCGAGTGTTACGAAGACCAGGGGAACGCTATGCCGACGTGTGTTTTGAAGAAATCACCCATTATGGTGGGAGGTCCGTTATGTTTTGGGCGGGCGTAACTTCCAGCTATCGTACCGAGATAGTGTTCATTGAAAATGGCTCACTAAATGCACAAAGGTACATAACAGGAATAATTTGTCAACATGCACAGCCCGCGCTGACTGTAATTGGTGTAGATGCCATTCACATGGACGATAATGCTCGGGACCACCGTTCTGGCGACGTAGATGCTTATATGCAAGAGGTCGGTATTCGTCGCCTGGATTGGCTAGTGCGGAGCCCCGACCTTAACCCCATTGAGCACGTCTGTGACCTCTTAAAAAGGCGAGTACGATCTGTCCAACCCCTTCCACAAAACATCAGGGAGCTTAAACGTGTGATTTCGGCGGAGTGGGAACACATTCCACAGGACACCATCAAAAGCCTGGTGGAAAGCATGCCAAGACGATTACATGCCGTAATCGCTGCAAGGGGAGGTCATACTCGTTATTAATTTTTATTTTTTAATGTCTTTTTTTAATTAAAATACCATGAAAATACTCGTAGTCATAATTTAATTATACCCTAAAAATTTCCATTTTAATACGACTCTCTGTTTACATTGACTAAAACACCGATTCCAGGATCTAAGGGTTAAAAACTATCTTCTCAATGATAATAAGAAATTTATAGTCATTTATGCTAATGACATACTAAAAATATAAATATTATCCAAAGAAAAGCCAATGACTGTAAGGTGCCCGTTTTTTTTGCAAAGGAGTTTATTTGTTCTTCAAAAACGAGCTGTTCGAGCAATTTACCAGCTAGGTGCCAGAATTTCTCTGAGAGAATTTTTGAAAGATATTGGGATTAGCTTACCTACTGTCTTGTTATAGGAGTTCATTATAATTGTTTATTATATTTCACAAATAATGTTGTGTTGCATAATGTAAATGATTTAGCGTACCTACTGTAGAGAATCAAGTTGTTCTAACTGAGCAGACAGCTGTGCTGCTGGACAGTTCGCAGCGCCGCTTCTTCTTGCCAGCTCAGCACTACTAAGTGGCGCGCGTTTTGTGTGACTGTGGTGTGTAATGTTGAAGTTCGAAAAGTGCTGGTTCCCAGCCTACTTTAAATAAATGACTTTTGATTTTGTTCAGTTCGATGGTCTAACTAAAGCACTCCTTAAAGTTTTTAGACTCAAAATAACAACAGGCCAAGTGCGTGTTGGACCACTCACAATGAAGGGTGCCGTAGTTGAAAAACATGTTCTCCCATAGGTACACTGATAAATAAATTGTTACACATTTTTCTAAAAGTTTAAGTTCGTAATCCCAAAAAAATAATTATTATGTGTTACAAATAATGATTTTCGGACTTTTTCCTTTACTTGTGCTGTGAGACCTTGCTTCTTGCCAAACATCATTCTAGGTCAACAGCAAGTACCCTATCTATAGGTTTTGATTTACTTGCCGAGTATCAAAATATGTCACATGCATGGGCGTATTAGGGTTCCGTACCAAAATGGTAAAAAAAGAACCCTTATGGTGTCACTCAGTCTGTCTGTCTGTCTGTCTGTCACAGCTGGATATCTCAAGAACTACTAATGCTATCAACTTGAAATTTGGAACAGTTGTATATGACGTTTACCCAACTATTTTGCAAATAAGAAAGAAATAAAAATATTTATATTTTTTTTGTAACAGGTGCTGACAGGGGGTCTAAAAAATTCAAAGTGGGGCTACTAGGGCATGTGGGGTGTCATATGAAAGAGCGGTGTTTTTTGTACATTCTTGAACATTTTTTTATTATTTTTGGGCCGCATGGTTTTCGACTTTACATGAAAAATGTAAAAAAAAAATACCGTACCCCCCCCCCTTTATCTCCAAAGTTTGCAAAGGGAAAAATCTGAAATTATGTGATAAAAGTTTATGTAAAGATCACAGGAAAAATAAAACGATGTCTCTAAATAGCACACTTTTTCAGAAATCGGAACGGAACCCTCGGTGCGCGAGTCCGACTCGCTCTTGACCGGTTTTTTTTTACTGCATTGACTTAGTTTTTTTAGAGCTCCAAGAGACTACAGACCTACGTATTTGCAATTAATTTCAACTTGTTATAAGCGTTCCTGAGAAAAAGGGTCTTCATAGACTGTCAGACAGACAGACAGACAGATGGACGACGAAGTGACCCTTTAAGGGTTCCGTTTTTTTCTTTTGTGTTACGGAACCCTAAAAAGTAGCTAATTCATTAGATCATAATTGAAATGATCTTTCATGTTGTGCATTAAAACTATAGAAATACCGTAAAATCAGCGAAATCAGCGAAATCAGCAAAATGTCGTATCGGGCGCAACACATCTCGTTTTCTTGGCATTGAGAACTAATTTATTTGTCATAAAACAATGCGTAACCATTGAGAGTGCACTGTTTATGTCGTCAAAATCTTGTCTGTTCCTGTCCAATTTAAAGATAAGAGAGGTTGCAGTTTCAGGAATAATAGATAACTCCCGATAGAAACGTTTCAATGTGGAGAGGAATCGCTTCCTAATGAAAACAATCAAATGCCACTTCACACGAATGCTGTGGCAAGGTTGAATCAATATCGGACTGCTTATGTACGTGTAGACACAGCGCGGCTGCTCCCGCACTGCCGGCAGACCTACCGGCACGCGCTCCTGAGGAAAGGGTCTTGGCCGACTGACATACAGACAGGTGGACAACGAAGTGATCCTACACCTAAGGGTTCCGTTTTTCATTTTGAGGAACGGAACCCTAAAAACAGCTTTAAGTACCCCACATTTTGATGAGTAAAGCTCCTTTATACAGTGCAAGTTTTTGGAACATCCATCGCATGCCATAAAGCACGTGCAATTTTATTGTCATTCAAGAATTACATGCAAGTGTTTACACGCGTGCGATTTCATAAAATGGCAAACAATAATTGATTGCGAGTTTTGCCATTCAATAAAATTGCATGCGACTTACACCAAGGCAAATAAAATTGCAAGGCGATTATTGCATGCAAGTTTTGCCTCGTCTAAACACAGAGTTGCACGTCCTTGTACAATTGATGCAAGTACAGCACGTTTTTGCGCTGCCAATGTTTCACTTAAATTTTATTGAACGTCTTCTCACGATTTTTAGGGTTCCGTACCAAAATGGTAAAAAAGGAACCCTTATGATCTCACTCAGTCTGTCTGTCTGTCACAGCTGGATATCTCAAGAACTACTAATGCTATCAACTTGAAATTTGGAATAGTTATAGATGACGTTTACCCAACTATTTTGCAAATAAGAAAGAAATAAAAATATATGTATTTTTTTTGCAACAGTGACTGAACAGGGTCTTAAAAAATCAAAGTAGAGCTACTAGGGCATGTGGGGTATCATATGAAAGAACGCTGTTTGCACATTCTCAAACATTTTTTAAATTTTTTTAGGCCGCACGGTTTTCGACCTTTGATGAAAAATGTAAAAAAAAATACCGTCCCCCCCCCTTTATCTCCGAAGTTTGCAAAGAGAAAAATCTGAAATTATTCTATGTGATAGAAGTTTATGTAAAGATTACAGGAAAAATAAAACAATGTCTCTAAATAGTACACTTTTTCAGAAATCGGAACGGAACCCTCGGTGCGCGAGTCCGACTCGCTCTTGACCGATTTTTTGTAAATTGGCTGAAATATGACGATGATTATTGAAGATGTCGAAAAAAAACATGCTGGCTGGGAGCTTTAAGCCCGCAACGCTTAATACACGGCAACATTTGCATAGCTCTATCGAATGGCCCTATGTTTTCCACATGATCGTTCCCATGGGTTATTTTCCGTCATCTAGGCGGGCGAAGCCGCGGGCAAAAGCTAATAATTGTATAAAACAGAAACTAGTATTCTTTGAATTATTTTTTTATCGAAAACAAGTAATCATGTTTCGGTTTTAGTGCAGCAGTAGCCAATAAATAGTCAACTAACACTTGGGGAAAATCCAAATGATTTAACAACATACATTTGGATAAAGGAATTTTAAAAACACAAAATTATCGATGTATCCCCTTAACACTGTTACTTATTTGTAAATATTGTAAAACCCTAAACCCAATTATTTAGTAAGCTCGCCACTCTGCGTCACTGGCAGCTCGGCGGATACTGTTCTTTGATGTGATTTGACAAAGTTAAAACAATTTATGAGTAAGTTAGGTTGATAAGGTTTCTTCGTAATCAAAAACTATACAATAGGTACCTACCTCTATGTATACTTACATAGGTTAACACAGAGCTCATCCATCTCGTTATCATTTACACATTGGCTCATTGGGTTCCGAGCTCTAGTGGGCGCCGCGTAAATTCATGAAACTTTGTAAAGAAAATGTATTTCTTATTGTTTAATCGCGTTCCGCGTAGATAATATATATCAATACTTTTTGATCATCAATCAATCAATCTGCCTAGCCTTTTCCCAACTACGCTGGGGTCGGCTTCCAGTCTAACCGGATGCTTTTTACTCATTAACAAACAATAAAGAGTTTCTCTATGACAGTGAGTTCGGATGCCAACTGGAAAATGGGACATGTAAAAATACAATAAGTATTCATTTTTTAAAGATTTCAGTTGTTAAAGATTTTATTATAAAATTTTATTACAACGAGAATCGACATCTGTGTAATAAAATGTCGTTCTTTAATTTCAAAGTTTTAATGTAAGTAGGTAGGTACTTACCTAGTAGGTACATAATTTTAGTTTATAGTTTAATTTATTAAAACTTATTATTTAATTTCCAGAAGCAACACATTTGGGTTTTATTATTACGCCTGATATGATAAGAATAAAATCGTCTACATATAATATTTTATCCGTAACATGTTTACAAGAAAACTGTCCGAGATACTTGACAGGCGGCCAAGAACGAAAGTTTCAGCGACCATCAGCAACTTTATGCTGACGAGTGACGCGTGACGGCGTCACTTGTGGAATAATATCTTCATTTATATTCATGAAACTGATGTAAAGAATTGTTCGCACACGCAAACTGTCTCGTCATCGACTCAACGAACTGCGAAAAGTTTATAAACTTTCGGCAACTTTCTATCAACTCGTGTGCCTACTGCCAGGATTGGAACACACCTACACAAGGGACTCCTGATCCAGGAATAAACATGTTTATTATTTATCATTAAAAAGTGCGGTAAGTACCTGTAGGTGCTGCGCCGGGAGCCGGGACCAGGCGCGCGCCGGCTGCCCACTGGCCGCTGTTGAAGTTTGCTGGAAGTTTTCCCGCGCGCTACGTTAAAACTTTTCCTTGACACTGAACTGATCGCAAGTAGGTATAGCACTGCACTTGGGTGGTCACTTCACACGGGCTTGGTGCTGGAGCGGCGGCGAGGAGCCGGGCGCCGTGCGGGCGGGCGCGGGCGCGGCGGACAGCGGGAGAGCGTGGCGGCGCGGCGGCGGTCGGGCGCACAGTGCCGCCGCGGCCCGCTGCGCCCCCGCCCCGCGCCCCGCGCTCCGCCGCCCGCCATCACCAGCGCAGCAGCACCAGCAGCATCAGGGAGTCACGAGGAGGAAGGAACTGCAACGTTGTGGAGCCACCAACTAATCTAGCTCAAATTGACAAATCAGCAGTTAGAGTTTCATGTGAATCAATCATTATTGTCTGTTCTAATTAAGTAGGTATATTAGTTTTATAACACACTTGTCCGGTACAATAAGCAACCGTACATTTCCATTAATGCATGTAGCGTAAGTATTAACATTTAGTACGTGTTGGAATACCAATCGCCGGCAATACCAACCGGTACTTAACTCAAACCAAACCAGATGAAACCGTGGCTACATGTGACTATCAATGACATATCGAGATCCCTCCGTGCCCAGGAAGCCACGCTAAGCCGTTGCTCTCGGCTGTCATTCGTAGATCTTTGACAGTCGTTACGAATAGTCAGAAGTCCAAAAGTCTGACAACCAGTATCGTGTTACTCAGTAACTGGGTTGTGTGGGTCAGGTAGACAGTCACTCCATGTGGTAAAATACTGATATTCAGCTGCATCTGGTTAGACTGGAAGCCGACCCCAAAGTACCTATTCAATATAGCTTTTAATTTTTAAACCATATTGAGTATTTCGTATCATCAAATCAGAGAACGCAAACCAACAAGTAGGTTCGGCCAGAATCCTGAGAAGAGCCTAAAAATCTCAGATCTCAGGATTTTTAGGCTCTTCTCAGGATTCCGGCCGGATTTTGGAAATCTCATGAAATCTCAGTATGTTTAGGCTCTTCTCAGGATTCCGGCCGGATTTTGGAAATCTCATGAAATCTCAGGATTTTTAGGCTCTTCTCAGGATTCCGGCCGGATTTTGGAAATCTCAGGATTTTTAGGCTCTTCTCAGGATTCCGACCGGATTTTGGAAATCTCATGAAATCTCAGGATGTTTAGGCTCTTCTCAGGATTCCGACCGGATTTTGGAAATCTCATGAAATCTCAGGATGTTTAGGCTCTTCTCAGGATTCCGGCCGGATTTTGGAAATCTCATGAAATCTCAGGATTTTTAGGCTCTTCTCAGGGTTCCGGCCGGATTTTGGAAATCTCAGGATTTTTAGGCTCTTCTCAGGATTCCGACCGGATTTTGGAAATCTCATGAAATCTCAGGATGTTTAGGCTCTTCTCAGGATTCCGGGCGGATTTAGGAAATCTCATGAAATCTCAGGATTTTTAGGCTCTTCTCAGGATTCCGGCCGGATTTTGGAAATCTCATGAAATCTCAGGATTTTTAGGCTCTTCTCAGGATTCCGGCCGGATTTTGGAAATCTCAGGATTTTTAGGCTCTTCTCAGGATTCCGACCGGATTTTGGAAATCTCATGAAATCTCAGGATGTTTAGGCTCTTCTCAGGATTCCGGGTGGATTTAGGAAATCTCAGGATTTTTAGAATTTTCAATAACAGAGTAGATTTTTTAGATCTTTTTATTACAAAAACAAATAATAATTTTCTTTTAGACTAATTTAAAAATTAACTTTGGTCATGTGAATTACACAAATAAAATCAACACGTAAAATCTATGAAATCTATTCTAATCATCGGTTTTAACATATTTATTTTGCGATACCTTTTTAAAGTAAACTTTTGTCTTTTAACACTGTTCTATAAAATGCTTCGCACGTTAAAATCTCCAAATGATACTGACTGTGGGAAAAGTAAAGCTTGCATTGAAGACACCGGTAGTCGGTTTCTGTCATGTGACCATTCAGCCCCCATGATAGAAAAAACTATTTCTGAGTTTGCATTCTGTGTTGTAATAGCAAATACGTATTGACAAATACGCATTATCTGTGGTAATCTTGAAACACCGATGGTCTTGAAAATGGTTGCCCACAATGATTGGAGTGATAACATCAAAAAATTACGTTTGCGAGAGAATTCACAAAATTCGAGAAAATCTCAGGACTTTGAAATTTTGTTTCTGGTAACCCTACCAACAAGCAAACTGTCCAGTCTAATGTAATAAGTACCATCATCATCATCTTCCTGACTTGGTACGTGGTACGCGGTACGTGGGGGCAGCGCAACGTGTTTCCTTGTTCCATTCTCCCCTGTACCCGTCGCGCTATCACTCACTTCTCCTTCAGCTTTCTCTTTCTTAACATCTCTCACACCATCCATCCATCTTTTCTTTGGCTTTCCTCTCCATCTAATGTAGTCTAATGTAATAACGAATCAACCAAATATCAAGCAACCCAAAAGTTAGCGCTAAACCACGCAGGCGCTAATCTCTGTAGTCACCACGTTCTCGTCGGAGTTAAGTCGCAGATTTCCTGAAAACGATCAAAAAGGTGGTTTTTTAAAGCTGTGTATCTCATAAACCGTAAATAATTTTGACATGTAAAAAAACCGGGCAAGAGCGAGTCGGACTCGCGCACCGAGGGTTCCGTTCCGATTTCTGAAAAAGTGTGCTATTTAGAGACACCGTTTTATTTTTCCTGTAATCTTTACATAAACTTCTATCACATAGAATATTTTCAGATTTTTCTCTTTGCAAACTTCGGAAATAAGGGGGGGAACGGTATTTTTTTTACATTTTTCATTAATAGTCGAATACTGTGCAGCCTAAAAAAAAAAAAAAAATATGTTTGAGAATGTGCAAACAGCGTTCTTTCATATGATACCCCACATGACCTAGTAGCTCCACTTTGAATTTTTAAGACCCCCTTTAACCCCATGTTGCAAAAAAAATACATATATTTTTATTTCTTTCTTATTTGCAAAATAGTTGGGTAAACGTCATCTAAAACTGTTCCAAATTTCAAGTTGATAGCACTAGTAGTTCTTGAGATGCTGTGACAGACAGACAGACAGACAGACAGACTGAGTCACACCATAAGGGTTCCTTTTTTACCATTTTGGTACGGAACCCTAAAAAATATGATATTTTCAAGTCCTTTTCGCATACAGTGATGGAAGCCAAAACGTAATTAACCATACTTTAATGCACCAAAAAAATCTTTAAACATACTTCCTAATAATCTTTATAAGCTGTTTATCCCTTCATTAGCAATTATAATTATAATTAAAAATATACCATGAAATATCAAATTCCAAACTGCATCCAGTGATCGATTACTTTTTATTAAATAGTTAATTTCTAATTTTATACGATTTTATTTGCACTTTTACGACATAATTCCGGTGCGCGTGAGAATCTTCTATCTCGTGCGTCAAACTAGACAGCCATAAAGCCATTTCACTTACACACCGAGCTAAACCAAGCTTGGAACCAGGGCCTTAACTGTACCCCACCACTCCCATTTAGATTATCAACATGCATATTGCCACGAATACTTTTACTAATAATAAAAATACTTATGATTTTCCCACTGCAGAGCAGGCCCCTTCTCATACAGGCACCAGCATTGATCACCACGCTTCCCTCTTCTCATACAGAACAGGCACCAGCATTGATCACCACGCTTCGCTCTTCTCATACAGAACAGGCACCAGCATTGATCACCACGCTTCCCTCTTCTCATACAGAACAGGCACCAGCATTGATCACCACGCTTCCCTCTTCTCATACAGAACAGGCACCAGCATTGATCACCACGCTTCCCTCTTCTCATACAGAACAGGCACCAGCATTGATCACCACGCTTCCCTCTTCTCATACAGAACAGGCACCAGCATTGATCACCACGCTCGCTCAAGGCGGATTGACAATTCCGGACTTTTATTGTATAAGTCCAGGTTACCCTTTATTGTGCGTGGTCCAACACGCACTTGGCCGGTTTTTTTAATTTTCATTTCTATTTTTTAATGTAACTCAATTTAAAAATTCTGTATAATTAATGTTGCTTTTAGTACATAATAATAATTATATTCATGTGCACACCTCAGTAGGTTATATAATACAAATTACCTTTTATCCTGTAACACCTTTCTGACATGTATCATTAGTAAATACATTATTATTATTATGCAAATAAATTATTTAATTTGATTTGATCTTCTTTTTACCCGACTGCGCCAGAAGGAGGGAAGATGTATGTATGTATGTATGTATAATTGTTTGGCACGCTCGGCGGCCTGAACGGCTCGATGGATGTTAGCTTGAGAGGTGTCGTTAGATTCGTTTCTGTGAGAGTGACACTGGGTATATCAAAATAAAAAAACAAAATGGAGGATTTTTGGCGCCAAATGATGTCTTAAAAAAATATTTTTTATCTTAAAACCTGTCGAGTGGGGTATCAAAATAAAGGGATTTAAAAGGTGATAACAAAAATATATACAACATAAATGGTTAAAAGTACATCGAAGTGACTGCGACAGAAGGAGGGTTATGTTTTTTTATATTTTCAAACTCAAATGGGTCCCGCCTGCTTCCAACTTTTATTTAATTTAAAATGGGCTTGTTTTTAGCTTCTCAGTTTTTTTTTAAACTTAGTCTTTTACCGCAGTCGGGTTTTTTTTAATTACTTTTTTTGTTTCAATATTTTTGGCATAAAAAAAAGGTTTAATTTTTTTAAACAAGCTATTTGGATGGGGAAATTTAACTGTCTACAAATTGTTTACACAAAGTAAGTATTATGTATACCTACTTTATGCGTCGTTTGCGAGATATATTGAAAAAATAGAAAAGGGTGCATTTTCACTCCTATCTCTTATTTCCACGCTCTAATTTAATAGCTCTCCGCGGTTTCTTGTTCTTGAATTACCCATTGACCGATACCTGCAATAAAAATACGGGAAAATCTTAGTTTCCTTCTATTATGAGTTTATGACGTAATCAATAGTCTGATATTCGACAGTATCGATGTATTCGATTCGATGTTTAACATACCAACTATGTACACATTATGGAATGCAATAAAATATTGAGTATTGAGTATCAAGAGGAAATTGTCATTCCATGACGTTTAAAATATCATTAAACTTACTTATAACCCTAACCGGAAAAAAATATTCAGAAAACTAGTGAAAAACATTCGAATAATAGGACCTCAGTCTAATTTGGCTGCGCTTGCGTTAGTTCTGTAATTGGGCGAGCAAACAGTTTGTTTCGCACAAATACTATAATTTAAGTTATAATATGCAGCTACGAGTATTAACGACCCATCCGCAGCCATTCATTTGCAATGTTTACGCTACAGGTACGATTTATGCTGAATATACTTGATAGTGCACTCAACAAGGGTGCTGTAGAGTGCGTGAGCTGGGACGTGAGCGATTTTTTCAGAAAGTTGTTCAGGGTGCTGCGGGAGTAAACATACCTACTAAAAGTACCCGCGTCTAGGAGTTACGCCGGAGGTGTTATTCAATCACGCAAAAACCGCTGCACGGATTGGGATGAAATTTGGCATATAGATATAACCTGGATTAACACATAGAAAACTTTTTATACCGGTAGTAGGTTCCCGTGGCATAATATTCGACATTCACGCGGGCGATATATTACATACATAAAAGTTTCGATAACTCAACGCCTGAACGGATTTGGATGAAATTTGGCAGGTAGATTGATTAGGACCTGGATTAACAATTATATGCTACTTTTTATCCCAAAATAAAGCGAACGAAGAACAGGCAACGGCTATAGTGTTTGATAAAAGTCGTTTTTTCGACAATTTTCACTTTTCCGGAACGTGTAGTTCGAAAATGGGTAGGAATTCGAAAAAGTATATAAGGTAAAAGTTGTAACAAACTTTGAGAACTTCTATACACCCCCCCCCCCACTCCGGTGCACCCCTAGACGCGGGGACTTTCAGTATGTTTACTCCCAGCACCCTGAACAACGTTCTGAAGAAATCGCTTACGTCCCAGCACACGCACTTTACACCCCCTTTTTGTGGGCATTTGTTGAGTGGACTGTGACGAAACATGGAGTTTTGTTCATGGAGCGCTAACACTTGCTTTAGTATGTGTGGCATCCCGGGAAAGACACGACAGTGAGCTCGCCGGCCGTGTAGTGCAAGTGCTTGTTCCTACAGCAGCACACTTCTTAAGACTTTTTACAGAAACATACGAAACCCGCAGTTGTTCTGTATTATTAAATGTGTTCAATAAGAAGCTTTTATAGGTTTAGTTACTACTACTACTTACTAGTAAGTATGGGAGCCTGTCACCCGATTCTGTACAGATCATTCTGCTTAATGTTACATTACACTGGTTAACTGGTTACAAAAAACAATTATGATTATAAACAAGGCAAACGAAACACATAAAAAACTTTTTTACTAAAGGCTTTTGTCTAAGTTACAAAAGCCTAATGTCAACTGTCAACTACTGTCCTGATGCTGGGACGTTAATTGTTGAGGAGTTCTCCTAGTAATAACCAGGAGAACTGGAGCTGATGGTGAAGTATATGCTTTGTGACGGAGGAGCATAAATTGCTAATCGAATCGCAACCCGTGAAATACTTATTATTGAGTAGTTCCGATGACCATATGTGGTCTTCATCATCAGTTCCACTTCACCAAATGGTGCTTTTCAAGAGCAAATGCACAAGTTACTATAAAAAAATACCGAAATCACAATAAGTGTGCCTATAAAATTCGAGGGATTCCCTCGATTTCCATGGGATCCCCTCATCAGATTCTGACTCGGTGACAATGGGACCACCTCGAGAGCATACCTTATCAAATGAAAAAAGATTTTTTTAAATCGGTCCACAATTGACGGAGAAATCGGTGTACAAACATAAAAATATATATGTATATATACGCGACGAATTGATAACTTCCTTTTTTTTTTTTGAAAAATCGGTTAAAAATTACTTTTTCTGTTGGTTCTAACGATTAACACTCTCCAGCATCTGTTGCTATTGCTCGACTTTGCTCTGGATCTGAGGTCCATATTCATCGTAGGTACACATACACTACACCAGGGCGGCTAGTGGCTGTTCCTATGTGGTGATACAGCGGTGAGGACTTGGTGCGAGCCTACATGCCTTACAGCGGTGAGGACTTGGTGCGAGCCTACATGCCTTACAGCGGTGAGGACTTGGTGCGACCCTACATGCCTTTCTTACAGCGGTGAGGACTTGGTGCGAGCCTACATGCCTTTCTTAATCCATTTCCTTCACGAAACCACATTTGCTTGTTCTATTTAAACAAAATACCAATCTTTACATTCTCCTCGTCTCTTACACTCGGTAATAGCTTTCCTATGCAGCATCGCCGTTCCTACGGGTCGGTAACAACACCGATTTTAAAATGATCATAATAACAGGTCGGTAATTGCTGCGTTTATCTTAGCTAGCGCACTAACACCCATATTCTAAGACGTTTCCTCGAAACTTCCTCGACTTAACTGAGGTTACCTTAAGGATCACCTCAACTGATCCTCGAAATCGGTATTCTTAGTTAAAACTCGGGCTTGTCGTGAGGTAATCTTGAGGATCGTCGAATGAGGTTGAGTCGAGGTAAAAAGTCATTGAATACGTCATTGAATCATAGATTCAGCATACACTTTGATTTTTTTGTCTATGGTCACTCAATAGTTGTCAGATTGCTGTTAATTGAACTAAAACTGAATTAAATTAAAGGCGGAATGGGTAGTCCTCTGTTACTGGACTTAGCTCTGTTATTGAACACAAGTGGTAACAACATATTCAACACAGTTTCTTTCCTAAAACGATAGCGTCTTTGGAATTCTACACTGTCATAAAATTCTATGGGGTTTTTGGCATCTCGTAAATAACGTCGTTCGGGATAATCGTACGGATTATCATTATACAGATAATTGAGAAACTTTTGGAATTCCATTGAAAACACTAATGGAAAAGTTATTCAGATAAAATAATCAGCTCTGTTTAACAAGCGTGGGTGAAAGAGTCTAGTAGAAGACGCGAATAATGGCGGAAATCTTCTTTGAGTGTTCCTTTAGGTACATCCCGACGTACCTTGAGTTTGACAGTTGTTTCCTCGCCTCGAATGAGGGAAAGTGAAGAAGATTTTTTGCAACTGTGAGTACCGATTTCCTTGAATGAGGTTGAGTGGTGGCGAGGAAGTTTCGAGGAAACGTCTTAGAATATGGGCGTAACTTCCGGAACTCGCGGACTAACTACTGTTAGAAGCTAAATGATGTCCGGATTACACGAGTGCAGAGAGTGGTTCTGCGAAGTGTTTACCGGCGCCCAGGTGCGGCCTCGCGGCTTCATAACATCGTCCGTAACAGTTGACCTCGCGGTAGCCGCCCGCCCGGCGCCGCTGCGCAGTCGCGGCCCGCGGCCAGCACGCGCCGCGCACGCGCTCACGTGCTCACGCGCTCACGGAGCCATTCCGTCTCCTGAAGTCGGTTCGCTCGCATTACGTAGTGATCGTAGTTACAGTTGCGCGGGCGCAGTGACACAGATCTGCGGCTGGTTCCGACGCGCGCGCAGCTGACATGTGGCGGACTGGCGGCGTGCCCGCTGACCCCGCACATTCAGCGAATCGTAGTTATAAAATTATTGAGAAAAAATAAACTTTAACGTAGATTAAATAGATGAAGGGCCTGTTTTGCACCTACGGTTAAGTTTAACTTACTAGGCAGATAATTTCATACAAACTCTGTTCCATTTTTCAATTTATTCGGTGAGTACCTAGTGGCTACTCGGACATCGTGAAATACGCCCCACAAACTTTGATTTGAATATAGAAAGCGGAGTTGTCAGTCAGGCGGGCTCGGCCCGAAGTGATAGATAAAAAAATTATCGAAAATTAACTTTATAAAAAACCCGGCCAAGTGCGAGTCAGACTCACACACGAAGGGTTCCGTACCATATACACTCCTTTGCAAAACAAGCCACGCCCCGCGCGAATTATACAGGGTTTAAGGGACAGCCCTCCGCAAACTGATAGGGTGAATTCAGTATGTCATACTAAGATGACCGGTACATGAAATTTTTTCAGGAAAGTTAAGGGAATCCAAAAAACCTGATTTGCTTGTGTTTTTGTGCACAAATTGGAGCGTCTATTACTGGTTGGGAGGGGTAGGTAATAGGTATGCGGTGAGTTCGATGAACTCTGTAGCTAGACAGAAAGTGAACAGCTGATTTCACGCGTCGTTGGTTAGAGTATTTCAACATCCATTGCTGTTTTTTTTTGCAGTTTTTTTTCCATAAATGGAGTGCTGCGAACACACAATGCAATTTTACATTGAAATAATGAAAATGTAACTGAAAAAAAAATTGAAAAATGAAAATTTTCCTGAGAAAATTTCCGGTGGAATATGATTTAAAATGAGGAGCTGAATGCACCCTGTGAGTTTGCGGAGGGCTGTCCCTTACACCCTGTATTATTATTTACCTAGGCACCTATTACAGATTTATTATTTTTAGAAAATAATGGTTCACGGTTTATGCATAAGGTTTATGTAAAAAAAATTATATTTTTTTTTATTTTTATATTTGAGTTGATTGAATAAAAGGTAAATTGCGGTTTACGATTTATGACGTATTAAAAAAACCGGCCAAGTGCGTGTCGGACCACGCACAATGAAGGGTTCCGTTGTTGAAAAGAATTTATCCCAAAATCAAACTTACATTGGATCCCAAAAAATTTTTTTTAAGTCAAAAAATTACAAATTCACAGTTTTCGTACTTTTTCCTTTACTTGTGCTGGGAGACCTTGCTTCATGCCAAATTTCATTATTCTAGGTCAACGGGAAGTACCCTATAGGTTTTGATTTACTTGCGACAGTTGCGAGTATCAAAATGTGTCGCAAAATGGACGTATATTTTTATTGCGTTGACTTAAACGCTTGATTTTTTTAGAACTTGGGACAATAGACTTACGTATTAAATATTAATTTCAACTTGATATCTCCACGCGTCCTTGAGAAAAAGGGTCTTGACAGATTGACAGACTTGAACATTTTTTTTATGTGATAGAATTACAAATTAACAATTTTCGGACTTATTCCTTTATTTGTGTTGTATGATCTTGCTTCTTACCAAATTTCATGATTATAGAACAACGCGAAGTACCTTATAGGTTTTAATTTACTTGCGAGTATCAAAATATGTCGCATAAATGACCGTACGCTTTTATTGCATTGACTTAGAAGCTTGAGTTTTTTTAGGACTTCAAGAGACCACAGACCTTTTTGATATTAATTTCAACTTGATACCTCCACGCGTTCCTGAGAAAAATTGTGTTGACAGACAGACAGACGGACAACGAAGTGATCCTATAAGGGTTCCGTTTTTTCCTTTTGAGGTACGGAACCCTAAAAAAACCGGACAAGTGCGTGTCGGACTACGCACAATGAAGGGTTCCGTAGTTGGTATGAAAATATCCCAAGAACAAACTTAACATTATAGTTGAAAAACATGTTCTCCCATACATTCCAACAGTAAATGTAAGTTTGTACTCACAATATTGAGAGATTTACCATGTTATTTTAAGACCACAAACTTCTTATAGGTTTTCCTGTAATTTATAGTTATACCTGTAGATTTTTTGAAAATTCGGTTAAAAATAGGTCGACTTTTCAAGTAAAAAAAGGAGGTTATCAATTCGTCGCGTATATATATATTTTTTTTTATGTTTGTACACCGATTTCTCCGTCAATTGTGGACCGATTTTTAAAATTATTTTTTATTTCATAGGGTATGCTCTCGAGATGGTCCCATTGTCACCAAGTCAGAATCTGATGAGGGGATCCCATGGAAATCGAGGGAAACCCTCAAATTTTATGGGCACACCTATAGTGATTTGGGTATTTTTTATAGTAACTTGTGCATTTGCTCTCGAAAAGCACCATTTGGTGAAGTGGAACTGATGATGAAGACCACATATGGCCATCGGAACTACTCAATAATAAGTATTCACGGGTTGCGATTCCATTGCCAATTTATGCTCCTCCGTCACA
Source organism: Cosmia trapezina (assembly GCA_905163495.3). NCBI lineage: Eukaryota > Metazoa > Arthropoda > Insecta > Lepidoptera > Noctuidae > Cosmia > Cosmia trapezina. The sequence goes on along the minus strand of LR991022.1, from coordinate 31,576,680 downwards.
ATGCATATGGTGGTGACTTCACCATCAGTTCCAGTTCGCCTGGTTCTTCCTAGGAGAACTCCTCAACAATTAACGTCCCAGGATCGGGAAAAGCAATATTTTGTAAAAAGAAGATGCGCAGTTGACATTACGATATTGTTATTTAGCTAAAATTACAAACTGACCCACTAAAAAGTGAAAAATAAAAACATTTTTCCAAAATAAAATAACCGAAGTCGGTTTTTTTTTTTTTGTCCAATTTGTTTTAAAATAATAAAAAAAAATAATTTGAGACTTTCATGGTAAGCCCTTTCATTTGATATGTCACACGGTACAGTTTGCAAAACTTTTTTTTTAATTTTCTAGTTTGCCCCCTAAAAGTGACCCTCATATTCAAAAATGTATTTATTTACTATAACTGTACGGGTTTGGGTTACAGAAATCCATATGTGTACCAAATTTCAACTTAATCGGTCTATTAGATTCGGAGCAAATTGGCTGTGACAGACGGACAGACAGACAGACACACAAGTGGGTCTTAAGGGTTCCGTTTTTTCCTTTTGAGGTACGGAACCCTAAAAACTACTTACTAGATCTCGTTCAAACCAATTTTCGGTGGAAGTTTACATGGTAATGTACATCATATATGTTGACGCTTCCGCTTTGTATGAAAATCTTAATGCGGTTCACAGAATACATCTACTTACCAAGCTTCAACAGTATAGTTCTTATAATTTCGGAAAAAAGTGGCTGTGACATACGGACGGACAGACAGACAAACAGACATGACGAATCCATAAGGGTTCCGTTTTTTGCCATTTGACTACGGAACCCTAAAAAAGATCTGTAATTTAATTCTATTATCAATTACCAATATATCAGAGTGTCGAGGAGGAGCTCGTGGCAACGTAGTAACAGTCGTACGGCCGATCCATCAGGTTCAGTTACGGTTGCCTTGCTAAATCTTTCTTTTATGCGACATATTTTGATACTCGCAAGTAAATCAAAACCTAGAGGGTACTTCCCGTTGACCTAGAATCATAAAATTTGGCAAGAAGCAAGATCGTACAACACAAATAAAGGAAAAAGTCCGAAAATTGTTAATTTGTAATTCTATCATTTAAAAAAAATGATTAAGTCTGACAGTCTGTCAAGACCCTTTTTCTCAAGGACGCGTGGAGATATCAAATTGAAATTAATATTAAATACGTATGTCTATTGTCTTTTATAGTTTAAAAAAAATCAAGTGTCTAAGTCAACGCAATAAAAAATACGGGCATTTTGCGACACATTTTGATACTCGCAACTGTCGCAAGTAAATCAAAACCTATAGGGTGCTTCCTGTTGACCTAGAATAATGAAATTTGGCAAGAAGCAAGGTCTCCCAGCACAAATAGAGGAAAAAGTCCGAAAATTGTGAATTTGTAATTTTTTGACATAAAAAAAAATATTTTTGGGATCCAGCGTTAAGTTTGTTTTTGGGATAAATTCTTTTCAACTACGGAAAACTTTCTTCTCTACGGATTCTTTTCTTCATTGTGCGTGGTCCGACACGCACTTGGCCGGTTTTTCTTTTTTTAGTGGGTCAGTTTGTAATTTTATCTGCCGTTGGTCCCGGCTGTCATTCGTGGATCTTTGACAGTCGTTAGGGGTCGTCAGAAGCCCGAAAGTCTGACAACCAGTCTTGCCAAGGAGTACGTATCGCCGTATCGTATTACCTAGTTACTGGGTTGTGGAGGTCAGACAGGCAGTCGCTCCATGTAAAAAAATACTGGTATTCAGCTGCATCCGGTTAGACTGGAAGCCGACGCCAACATAGTTGGGAAAAGACTAGGCAGATTGATTGATCAATATATCAGAGTCTTAGAAGCAGATCCCTCGATCAGTTAGTAGAAGGTACAGCTCAAGACTAGGCAGATTGATTGATCAATATATCCGAGTCTTAGATGCAGATCCCTCGATCAGTTAGTAGTAGGTACAGCTAAAGACTAGGCAGATTTATTGATCAATATATTAGAGTCCTACAAGCAGATCCCTCGAACAGTTAGTAGTAGGTACAGCTACAGCTACCAGCCCTGTGAGATTCAAGCTCTCGCAGTACCTTCGCTTCGTATGACATAAGTAATAGGAAATGCGAGCTATGTTTAGGGTTCCGTAGACAAATGGTGAAAACGGAACCTTTATAATTTCGTCACGTCCGTCTGTTCGTACGTCCGGATGACACGCAGCCATTTTATTAAGAGAGTCGACATTAAATCTATGAAAACTTAAGGTATATTATGTGCACCGCTAAACAATGGTGTAGTAAAATTACGAAAAATATAATTAGGGGTGGCGTTCCCTATCTTCTATATACAGGGTTTTTCTTTTAAGGTGTCAAGCCAGTGCGAGCCGATAGCAGAGTATGTTCTACGGTTTTGTTGTAGTTTTCGAGTTATAATTTTTTTTCGGTATTTTTCCTGATGCAACGATAGGCTTTAAAAATTATATCTTTTTTTGGGTCAACTTTGAACAAGAATGTACTTAATAGGGCATTATTTGTTGAAATCGGTCGTTGAAAGTGGTGTATCTGAAATCTTGTGATTTATAATCTTTGCATATTTTTATCAATTCTGTTCTGATATTTACTATTAGCTTAAACGTAGAGGACGTTTAAGCAGAGCTCAGTTGATAATAAAACATACATTCTATACCTACTACTAACCTTAACCACTACCATTGATATGAAATGAGGGATCCAAAATAACTCGAAAACTACAAAAAATCGTAGAACATACATGGGGGTTAAATCGATAGGTATGGTACTCTGCTACCAGCTCGCACTGGCTGGACACCCCTGTAGCTACCAGGTCACCTCTCCATTCACTATTTCAGACAAGCTGTCACTGACAAAGTGGACGTCGCCTCATTCGTTTGGCTAATCCTACTCCAAGTTTACAATTTCATTAATTCGTCAGCAGCCCGATGCCAGCCGAACGGAAAGGACAAACGCGAAACTCGGCGACTTGATCTTCACGACATGTAAGTAACTGCTAGTATAAACATTAAAATATGAACTTAAAGTAGGAATAGTAACATGCTAGAGTCCGCCGAATTTCGTTTTCAGTAAGTATTCCGCAACCCATTCTCGCCGCCATGTGTTTCTGTTTGTATGTTTTCTCGTAGCCTATTTAACAGTTTACCCCACCCCAACTTGTGCTGTTTAGCCAATAGGCTAATTGACGGTAAGAAAAATACCTTATAAATTTTATTATGTAGAGTGGTGTCAGCTAAAAGTATCAAAATTCAACTTCCATTCGTATAAAAATAATATGTAAACTACTATTATAGCAGCTGGCAGAAAATAGTGGGTTTTTTATTGTAAACATTTCAATTAAATATTCAAAAGCACACATTATCTGTCAGCAGCTACAATAGTATAGTACCTAAGTAATCATTACGTTAATGTTGTAAATTTTCAACAAGTAATACCGTCACAAATCTGGAAAATGACCCAAGAGCTAGATTGACCCGACACTATACCGAAGACATCCCGAACGTCAGCTTGTACGAGATTAGGATGGTTCTGAAGCAGCTCAAAAACAAAAATGCGCTGGGTGATGATGGAGTTACGGACGAACTCTTGAGGGCCAGAAGAAAACCCGTTCTTGAGTCCCTCCAGAGGCTGTTTGATTCCGTCATACTCGAGGGCAAACGCCGCAGACATGAAACAGAGGTGTGGTGGTACTATTCTTTAAGAAGGGTGATAATGCTGTTCTTAAGAATTACAGGCTCGTCTGACCAGTCTCACTTCTGAGCCATGTCTGCAAGCTATTTTCAAGAGTCATCACGAACCGTCTCGCACGCAGGTCTGACGACTTCCAGCCTCCCGAACAAGCCGGATTCCGTAAAGGCTATAGCACCGTAGACGCTGCGGCAGATTATACAGAAAACTAAAGCCTGCCTCTCTGCTTAGCGTTTGTGGACTACGAGGAAGCCTTCGATTTGATCAAGCCATGTGCTGTACTGCGGTCTCTTCAACGGTGCCAGACCGACTATCGGTACATTGGGGTGCTCGAAACCTATCTTTCTGCAGCGAGGGGTGGCTCAGTACTGCTCGATGACCTCAGTAGAGGTTCCGAAAGAGTTAGTCTTAAAATGAACATGGATCAAAAAAAAAAAAGGTCAAATGCCCATGTAGCACCCACTCTCATGAAGATCGAAGACACTACACTTGAAGTTGTGGATGAGTATGTTTATCTAGGAATAACTGTCCAGTTAGGTAGGTCCAACTTCGAGAAAGAGATCAATCGTCCAATCTGACTCGGCTGGGCAGCGTTCAGGAAGCTTCGCAATATCTTCTCGTCTCACACACCGCAGTATCTCAAGACGAAAGTCTTTGACCCAGTACGTATTGCCAGTGATGACATACGGCACTGAAACGTAGTCGCTCACAATGGGCTTTACTAGAATGCTAAAAATTACCCAAAGGGCAATGGAGAGGGCTATGCTTGGAGTTTTTCCCTACGTGATCAAATCAGAAATGAAGAGATCCGCAGGAGAACGAAGGTAACCTGGTGGAAGGTAACGAAGGTGACATAGCCCGAAAAATTGCTAAAAGTGGCAGTGGGCAGGGCACATTGCTCCCAGAACAGATGGCCGATGAGGCCGAACGGTTCTGGAGTGGCTGCCGCGTACCGGAATCCGCTCCATGCGGAAGCACAGAACCGGTCAAAGTGGCGGTGCTTAGGGAGGCCTATGTCCAGCAGTGGACGTCTTTCGTGTAAATTTTACAGTTTAATTAGTGGGACAAAAGCTAAGTTAGCAACCTAAGTTACTAATAAGTAATAATAAGCTGATCTCAAAATACTATGTTGTTCTCAAGTACAAGTTGATTCATAAATAAGAAGTATTTTCATTTTATAAACTTCAATCCACAGGAAATTTAAGAAAAAGTAAAGATTTATATCTGTATTTTGCTTGTAGAAAATACGTTTGTAACTTTTGTGGCGTCTTTCGTAACTTTCGTGAGAACCGAAATTTCAAAATAGAATATCTTTGTAGTTTGTGCTCCGATTTACATATATTAAAAACTACACTTATTATTTTTACAGCGTCATAAATGCATGTCCATAAATTTGAAGATTACTCTAAAAAAAAATTCGCCACGAAAGCTACGCGGAGAATACTTTTTGAAGAACTACTCAACTGCATTTAAAATACCCAGGGTCTGGATAACGTGTGCGATATTAAGTAAAAGTGTGTTCATGAAGCGGATGTCGCACTCGCTCACTCGTGAAACTTAATGACAGTAAGTATGATTTAGTGAAGTGTTTTTACCGAACAGGGTCGCAGGCGGGCATTAGCGGCCGCTAGCGACTAACTTCGCTCATTAGCTCCCCGCAGCGCGTCCTCGGCGGTACCAGCGCTGCTCCGCCTCGCGCCGCGCTCCTGCAGGCTGAGGGAGGCTACTGCGGAGCATTCCGCTACGGCGCGATATTACAATCATAGTAACAAACTCCGTACAGTTGGCGGACTCATTGACTTGTTGCGCATGTAAACAGCGGCTTGTTCAGGCTACGACTGTGCGGTGCGGCGCGCGGCGCGCACTCGGCGCGGGCACGCCGCACGCCGCACGTGCGCTCTGCTGTCGCATGGCGTGTCTGTCGCCTCTCCAGCTCCCTGCTGACACAGTTGCCACTTGTTGCCGCTTCATCATCGCAGTGGGCTAAGACATCGCACACCGTCTCCAGAGAAAATAACAACCGTGGAAATATTAAATGCAGTTTAATAATATCAAAAAACCATTCCGAAAGTAGCGTGTGGATGCGAGCAGCTTGTCTGCAGCCCGCGGGCCACCGACACGCGGCCGCACGTCCTGGTGAGGGACGCACTCGCCGGGCTGCGGGCCCCGGCAGCGGCGCGCCACGCCCAGCTCTAATATTGACAGTCAACGACGAATGATCGCTCTCCATCAGGCGCCACTGTAATGTGACTTGCGAGCGCCCCCCCGCCCCGCTCCGCCACCGCGCCACCCCGCCGGCTCGACAACTCATTACGTTAACAATTAATTATTCTGACCGCATAAACTTGGTCAAACGCCGCCTCGAGGTACTCAGATAGTATTATTATATCCAAATTAAGGTATCTAAATATTATTATTGTTTATTATTTGAGTCATAACTTTAATATTTTATTATTAAGTATTAATGTTTGAAATCAAATACAGGTTGAATTATTTAAGAATTAAAAATTATTATTAATGTTGGCGTACACGTGAAATTAATTAATTTATGGAAGTCGCCTCTGTGCCGTAGGCCTGCCGCAACTTTCTCCATTGTCCCCTATCTGTGCTCGTCTCCTCCAGCCTGGTGCACATCTTTAATATAATCTCCCCAGCGCTTCCGCGGCCTTCCTCGTTTTCTTTTCCCGTCTCTAGGTAACCACTTTATGATTTTCTTTGTCCATTTTTCGTTTTCCATTCTACAGATATTTTATTTATTTTATTTTACAGTTTTTGGAAAACTTACAGCTAAATATTTTGCAAGATTGAGAATAATAAAAATAAGGCCAATTAAAAAAATTCACAGATAGAAGAGAGCATAATATAAACAGCAAAAAAAAACTTGAGAAGGTAGACAGTGTGCGTGTGTGCACATGCGCCGCCCACGTCCACTTCAGACTTCTTGCTCTCTCTACTGCAGGAAATAAACAGTGACTAATAAATAGATCGCATAATGTTACACAATTTCACGTTCATGAGAATTGAAGCAAAAACGTTATGCAAATTCTTTTGTATTTATTTATCAAAACGTTCAATATCAAAGTTATTAAAACACATTTTACTATATTAAATTATTCACTGAAGATCGCGCATTGTATTTAAGAATAAGTAATTCTTGCTACATTACTTCCTGAGCTTATTCGTAGCAACAGGCTACGCGGTAGTGCTACGACTGCTCGTAGCAACATCCGCTACGCCGCTACGCCGCTACGCTGCCCCCCACAAGCCTCAAGTAACGCACCGTGTCACCCGCCGCCGCCATGAGCGCGCTGGTGTGTGACGTCACGCCACAGTAACCACCAACTCCTCTGCGTCGGCGAGCTGCAGCTGTTCACTCGTGCCAGTAATAATTGACAAGTAAATAGAACACGGTGAAGTCGCCGCTCACGGGAGCAGCTGCGCCGCCGCCGCGCCCAGCACTACACAACAATATGGGTGTGCAGCAGCTCCGCTCTGGGCACGGATACATCAAGCAGATACGTGAACATATTACCTATTTGCTATTGAAACGAAGATATTTTAAGCTCGCATTGATTTTAGTGACTTTTAAAAATCTGTCATCACGTCTTCAAATAATGCAAGTAAGTTATGCAAAAAATGTCTGTTAAACTAGAACGCGTACGCATCAGTCCGTCAGTCAGGTGACAATGTTTAACTATACTGTAGTAAGGTACTTCAATATTATCGTATCGTGTTGTAGTTTTAGGAAGTATATTAGGTCCAACCTTATTTCTTATTTATATAAATGACCTCTGCAGTCTCAATCTAAATTCGGGTAAAATAATATCATATGCTGATGATACCGTACTCCTGTTCTCCGCAAATACATTACATGAAGTTTGGTTATGTGCACAGCAAGGTTTCAATACAGTTAATCGATGGTTACAACATAACTTATTGACATTAAATGCTGACAAAACTAAATATATACGCTTTTCCTTACGCAACTCAAAGCCATCTATAATAATTCCAGATATTCATGCACATGTTTGTAACACAGCTGCAAACTCGAAATGTAATTGCCCAATTATCCTTAATACGAGAACTATTAAATATCTTGGAGTAATTATAGATGCTATACTCTTACATTTAAAAATCACATTGACCTATTATGCAGTAGAGTCCGTAAATTGATGTTCATTTTCAAGAAAATTCGTCCTTTTGCGGACTCTAACGTGATAAAACAGGTATATTATGCTTTGTGTCAATCGATCATTACATATTGCATTACCTCATGGGGAGGAGCGGCTAAAACAGTTTTGCTACCATTGGAGCGCGCTCAAAGAGCTGTATTGAAAGTATCCACATTCCGGCCTATCCTATTCCCGACCCAACTTTTATATCAATCTTGCAATGTTCTGACAGTGCGGCAGTTATTTATTATGAATACTTTATTAAAACAGCACTCTAAATTGCCTTACAATAGAGTTGTCACTGATAAAAGACGTAAAGACATCTGTATGGATAATTATAGATTAAGGCATTCTTTTATGTATAGATTTTTTATATTCTTAGGACCATTTCTTTATAATAAAGTAAACGCAATTTTGTCTATGTCTGCATTAAACACGGTACATTGCAAACATGTAATTAAAACTTGGTTACAAAAATTGTCTTATGTCAAATGACACAGAAAAGTTACTGCTTGTTTTAAGTTAAATATTATTTTTAATTCAATGTTTTCATTGCATTAGTCTGTTATGTTATTCATTATTTATGTATTATCAATTATCATCAATCTTAGGAAATATTTATGTAAACTAATGTGCACTTATGATACCTGAGATACAGGTTTATCCTAGTTCAGGTTAATCCCATTATTATATACCTACCATTTTAGTTTAAGCCTTAATATTGTAAATATGCATTATTTAAATGAATAAAATAAATAAATAAAATAAAGTTTTGTTTATAGAGGCATAAGGAACAGGGTGTAAAGTTCACTCATCCTCCACAGAAAAGGGAGGATCCTCCGACCAGACGGGTGTTGTGTCTGGTGGGCTACTGCCCGACGGTTGATGTCGGGCCGTTGTATATATGCTAATCGCGTGGTAAACTTTAATTACGCGATGCAGGTTTGCGTGACGTCATGTCATTGATGCGTAGTTCATATGTGGCGATGTAGATGCCGCCACAGTTTATATTCAAATATGTATGTGTAGGTCACACAGCGCCCACAGCGCCCACAGTGACTGCTAGTTCCCAGTAAGCGACTGGTTAGCGTCGAGTGCACTCTGATGTTTATAGAGTGCGAGCGCGGCTCGCCACCGAGCTATTTAAGTTAGCGCAAGTTAATAAAGAAATAGTGCTCGGAGCACCGAGAGCGGCCGCATTAACTTTTTAATTGGAAACTTTCATTACACAGATCAGGCTGCGCCGATAACGGCCGCGGTGGCGGCGCCGCTGCAGCGCTGTGCAGCGGCTGCGAGCGCTGCACGACGCACTCTATTCTTCCATTGTGGTCGCGGCAACTAGCTCTAATCGCTGCAGTGTTCACGTTTATTCAGCCGGCAACTGACAACGCTTCCACCTGCACTGAGCACACAATGGCTCACAACGCTAGCAAACTATAACATATCGTAACGAACACACAGCAGGGTTCCTAATATTTCACCGAAACTTCCTTCACTACATTTATGTTGAAATGTTGACAACAACAACAAATGTTGAACTATAAGGGACCATTAACTTGCGTATTTGATATTAATTTCAATTTGATACCTCCACGCGTTCCTGAGAAAAAGGGTCTTGACAGACTGACAGACAGACAGACGGACAACGAAGTGATCCTATAAGGGTTTATTATCAGAGAAATGTTAATTATTTCAGACAAATGACTTCTTAAATTCCGATCTAATAGGTACCAACACAGTAATACCACTGGTATTTGTTTGAGCTCATATTTATTTTGTATTCCGAGCGGACACCAAAGTTGTTGGTATTCGTTCGCACATTCAAAATTATTTAAAAAGTGGTGTCCGTTCGGAATATGAAATAAATACAAGTTCAAACAAATACCAGTGGTATTAGTTTTTTGGTATTAGTTCCGAATAAATCCTTGAATTGATTGTTTTGGAATTTGGACTAAATATAATTTCAATTAATTTAATTATAATTTAATTTTGACTATAGAAAGTTTACCTAAACTTGCTATTGTTGGATAGTTTACTCAGACATTGTATTTTGTAATTCAATTTGAACGCCAAGTTGGCAAAACATGTACACACATGTTTGTAATCATTATGAAGCGTCGGCAACATGCGGCGCGCGCGGCGCTGCAGTGTTGGCGCTGGGCCGCTGGCAGCCGCGCGGCGCGGCCTGTGCGCCCGCGCCAGGCTGGCAGGACATGGCCGCGCTGCTGGTTCCCGCGGGTTCAGCGCACGATTCCCGTGCGTTGAAAGGTTGCGTCGGTAAATAGAGAAATAATAAGCTGTTCCATACAATTTGACACATTACTGAATCTGAATCTGTATTTTGCTGTGTAACATTGGTAGTGCAATAAAATAGTTATCAAACAGTGACCTGAGTACACACATACCTAAATGTCGGGGGCTGTTGCCGCCAAGAGACGGCGCGCAGCGGTATCTATAATAGTCATCTGGTGTACCTAGTGCGGGTTCGCGTCCCGCGAGGCGGCGCCGTCGATGTGCCCTCTGAGGACACTCCTGCGTTGTCATATTAAAGATATTTGTGGTTAATCACGGCGAGCACACACTGTATCGGTCCTAAGTCAACACCCCGCCGTGCGCCGCGGCCACACAACCCACACCAGCTCGCTACCAGGCTGGGCGCCCGGCGCAGGCGCCAGGAGATGCTGTCACTCCGCTACAGCCACAGCTCGCTAAGAATAGAATAGAATAGAAAGCGTTTATTTCAACCAACAAAGGATCATAGTCTCAAAAAAAAATGCAAAATTTAAAAATAAAACAAAAGAAATAAAATAAAGCACAAATAATTACATGAACAAACGAAATTACAAATCTCGATAGCTCGGTATGTGCACCACACAGCAATGGTTCCGGTGCTGCCAGTCGAGCCTCCGGCCGCTGCGCCCGCATGATAAATGCCACGAAAATCGGACATTGTTTTTTTATTCTTCTAATCGATAGATACCTACACTGTTTTGAATGCTAGAGTAGAACTCCCATAATCGAATTCAACTCAACCAGAGCTATAATTTATTTAATATTTTATTCTGGTTATCCATAGAAATCAAAAGAATTTTTATAACTGTATACAGGGTGATTTTTTAATGACCAGCCAAATTTTCACAGGGAGTTCTACCCATGAATATGAACAACTTTCACTATGGGACCAACTTTGAAATCGTAAAAAAATATCAGCTGTTTCATACATTTTGATCGAGTAGGTATTGAACTTTTGTAGGAAACCGCTAGTTTTTTTTTCGTGATTTCAAAGTTGGTCCCATAGTGAAAGTTGTTCATATTCATGGGTAGAACACCCTGTGAAAATTTGGCTGGTCATTAAAAAATCACCCGGTATGCATCTTTTTGTGTTTTAATTATAGTATGCGATAAAGTCAAATATCTTAGGGGCAATTCTCGTATTTTTAACAACGTTCGCAATATCATCTCAAGACTCAATCTGACAGAAATTGTATAGCGTTTACCTTCATTTTTGACATTTTGATTGACGCTGGCATGAGATTGTGAACGTTTTTAGGTACGAGAATTGCCCCTCTGCTATGTTTAGAAACATAAAAATATTTTTTAGATAATATAATTTATAACACATTTGCTTACGAGCAAATGTGTTATAAATTATATTAGGTTCTCTTATTCCACGAATTTCAATATCATAATGTATGTCATTACGTACTTGTGCGTAATTGTAATGTAAAACGCACAGGTTTCTTTTTAATAAGGTATAACGTAATTTATCAAGATGCTCCGTCTAAAACGAAAGGTACTTTTTAAATCTTAGCAAAGAGTTTTTATGTCAGAAAAGTGGTCAACATTTTATGAATAAAATTAACTTTGGGAGATAAAATAAAAAAATAAACATTAATTAAATTAAAGAATTAATTCTTTAATTTAATTAATTTTGACAGTAAATTGCAACAACAACAAACAAAAACAAAAAAATATTAATTTACTTTATTAGTAATACTGGCTGTTTTTGAGACTGCTTTAAAAAAAAAAAAAAAGCTGATGCGCGCGCATCGCTAATTTGTGAAATGTGAACAAGTAAAAATTATTCCGCGCGCTTTTTCTTTTCGCTATATTGTTTTTATTTGAAAATGTCGTCAAGTAATGATGAATTTATTAATTCGGCACCGCCAGAAGTCTCAGAGGCAGCGAAAAAGGCTACTCTAAGCCTCTTGCCTGAAAAATCGACCGATAGATACTTACAAGCGTATCAAAATTTCATCTTATGGAAAACAAGCAAAGATCCAAATTCATTTTCAGAAAGTGTGTTTTAAAGATTTATTCGTTTATGAAAGTCCGAGTTTCATTTATTTCCTCGCAAATATGTTATAAAACGTCGTATGACATACGTGCGCTTTGATAATTACAGCCTCTGCTTTCTTGTAGCCCTCACCTACGGCTCGGGCTAGCAATATCGCCTCGGTTGTAATTTTCAACTTACCGCTCTTATATCATAATGTACTATTACAGCAAGTTACGTAATTTTTTCTGTAATTTTGAAATTATTTTCACACATATTATTGTTTAGTGTTACCTCAGCCTGCCTGTAAAATATCAGATGTATAAATGAAGTAATTCGGATTTTTCGAGTTCAGTATTTTTTTTTTGTTAGAGTTTATCAGTTTGTCACTAATCAAAAATCTATAGCCAAACAAATAAGTCTTAAATTGAATGAGGTACCTATTTTATTATTACAGCTTTATTTTCCACTTAACCCTTTACAAATATACATACAATTATAATTATTTGTTTTCCGTTTCATTGTTATGTGGCCCCCTATGGGTAAAAGCCTCCTCCATTCTTTTCCACCTTTCCCTGTCTTTTGCCATATGCATCCAACCTTTTCCAGCTATGTATATTATGTCATCCGCCCATCTTTTCTTCTGTCTTCCCACTTTCCTTTTGCCTTTTGGGCCCTGCCATTTAGTTATTTGGTGAGTCCATCTCTTATCTTTGTATCTTGACAGGTGCCCTGCCCAGTTCCACTTCTGTTTTAAACTAAAATGAAGTGCGTCTGTTAATTTAGTTTTCATACGGATGTCTGCATTTCTCGTTTTCTGAATTTTTCTCAGTTTCAGTATACTTCGTTCCATTGCATGTTGGCATGATGAAATTTTTTTCTTTACTTTTTCAGTGAAGACCCATGTCTGGCAGGCGTAAGTTAAGCTTGGGAGAATGCAAGAATCCATTATAGTCTTTTTTATATTAAGACTATAGTTCCCTTTTAGGATTTCTTTTTGGGCCCAGTATTTTTTCCAAGTTGTACTTATTCTTCTGTCTATTTCGTTTTCGTTGCTATTTGCATCAAAGGATATCAATTTATCTAGGTACACATATTCATTTACATAATCCATAGGTTTTTCCTCTAGTTTAATTGTTTTCTTTTGACTATATGACATAATTTTAGTTTTGGATGCATTCATGTGTAGGCCGATTTTTATGCTTTCAGAATTTAGTTTTTGTAGCATTGATTCTAGCCCTGTCGCAGATTCACTAAAAAGAACAATGTCGTCTGCAAACCTTAGGTGTGTTAATTTGTTATTGAGTATCCATATGCCGTTATTTTCCCAATTAATGCTTTTGAAAATGTCTTCAAGAACAGCTATGAATAACTTTGGAGATAGCGGGTCCCCCTGGCGCACTCCTCTTCCAATTGTGAACTCCTCCCCTTGTCTTTCCAGTTTTACTCTGCTTACACTTTTAGCATAAATGTTTTTTATGATATTTACATATGTTTTGTTTACATCATTATTTCTCAGAGCAGTCCATATAGACGAGTGTACTATGCTGTCGAACGCTTTGGAGTAGTCCACAAAAGCTATGTAAAGTGGTTTATTGAATTCTTTAAATTTCTCAATAATTTGTTCAATTGTATGAATGTGGTCTATTGTTGAGTAGTGCGGCCGGAAGCCCGCTTGTTCTATTGGCTGATTCTTGTCAATATCTGGTGCTATCCTTCTTAGGATGATTGACGAAAAGAGTTTATATGTTGTTGATAGTAAGCTGATAGGCCGGTAGTTGCTGATGTCGAGCGGGTTCCCTTTTTTATACAGTAGTATTATATTTGATTTACTCCACTGCGATGGTACTTGCTCTTTTTCCAGTACTAAGTTGAATAATTCTGCCAGATATGCAACTAAGATTGGCGCTCCGATTTTCAGGGCTTCGTTTGTGATGTTATCTTCGCCTGGGCTCTTCTCGGGTTTTAGTCGTTTGATTTGGGTCATTACTTCTCCTTCTGTTATTGGGTCTAATGGTGTTTTTGCTATATCTTCTCCAGTTATAATACTACTATCTTTTCCATCATCTTTTGTCTCGTCATGTGGAGGTTTTTCATAAAGAGAAGTATAGAAAGCCGTTGCACATTCTATTATACCTTTTCTATCTTTGGTTTCGCCCTTTTCACTGTTCAAACTTTGTATCCAATTTTTGTGAGTGGATAGTTCTTTAAAGGCTCTTTTGGAACTTCGGAAAGTAGACATATTTTTTTCTATAATTGTTCTTCTATGGTTAGCGTAATCTATTTTGATTGATCTGTTGGTTTGTTTGAACAATGTCTTTAGTTCCTCTCTCATTTCTTTGGACTTGTTTTTCGTGAACATAAGTTCAGTTCTTCTACATATTAAATTCTGTGTGTGTTCGCTAATGATCTTTTCTTTTTGTTTATAGTTTTCATCCATTTTTAGGCTTTTTGTGATTGCTTCTTCCAGTTTGTCGCTGAAGGATTGTACAGTCTTATTTTTCTCTAGAAACTCTTGTAGTCTAGGTAAGTTCTGTTTTAGATTTTGTATGTAGTTGTTTTTCTCATGTGAAGCCTTCAATTTGTTGGGCATGGTTTTGAATGATCCTCGGTTAATTTTAGGTTTTTGAGTTTTTAAAGAACATCTTAGCATCCTATGGTCTGACGGGAAGCACATTTTGTTCAGGACTTCTACATTTGTTACATATTTTGGGTTGGGGCTCAATATAAAGTCTATTTCATTTTTTGTTTTATGGTCTGGTGATAACCATGTCCATTTTCTGGAACTTTTCTTCTTGAAATATGTGTTCATTACTGCCAGCTTGTTCTCCTGTGCGTATTGTATTAGACGTTCACCTCTGTCGTTCCGTATGCCGTAACCATATTTGCCCATTATAAGATTTTCGTGAGGTTTAGGTTGTCCAATTTTAGCATTGAAATCTCCAATGATTAATCTGTTTTTATCAGCTAGTTCTTGCGCTCTTGTTAAGTCATTGTAGAATTTTGTGATTTCTTCTTCACTTGAACTCTCAGTGGGAGAATATACTTGAATCAGCGATAGTGGTCCTTCCTTGAAGTTCAGTTTTAGCAGAGCCACTCTCTCCGATATTCCCAAAAAGCTTAATATGTTGCCCTTCAGTGATTTCTTTATTAGGAAGCCTACGCCATGAAGTCCCTGTGTCTCTCCTATATAACAAAATATGTATTCTTTATGCTCTTCAATGGTATATCCTATCTTTTTAACTTCTGCGAGTCCTATGATATCCCATTTTATTTTATCTATTGCATTATTTAGTTCTAAAGTTCTTTCTTTTGTTGATAGGGATCTCACATTGTATGTGCATATCATAAGGCCTTGTTCTCTTCTTGACTTTAAACTATTGCTAAGGTTGTGTTTGTTAAAATCATTCTGTTTATTTTTATTTGATGGAGGGTAGTGGTCATCTTGCCCCACGGTGACCAGCCGGCTTGGGGTGCTTTTTTTAGAGGTTAGTTTAAATAATGTTCTGGTATTTGTTTTGGTTATGTTCCGGGTGTCGGTGGTCGTTGCTAGTTTTTTGAGATTTCAGGTAGCGAGGCTGTTCTGCCTCGTTCTACATAGTTAAGAATATTAGGTTTTACAATTTCTTTTGAGACACTTTTGTTTGCTGAATAGTCGCCTCACTGCACAGGTTGAGTTGCACGATGCCCAGTTCGGGTTCAAAGCGGGAGTCTCAACAGAGAGCGCTATTCTAAGTCTGAAGCGAACTGTCATGTACTACACAGCGAGGAGGACGCCGGTATACGCGTGTTTCCTCGATTTGTCAAAAGCATTTGATCTGGTTGCATATGACCTGCTGTGGGGCAAGTTGAGGGACGCGGGTGTGTCGGCGGAGTACACTTCCCTTCTTAAATATTGGTACTCTAACCAAAAAAACCGGGTGAGGTGGGTGGGTACGCTGTCAGACGAGTACAGACTGGAATGCGGAGTCAGACAGGGGGGATTAAGCTCGGGACTGCTGTTTAACCTTTATGTCAACCTGCTTATCGAGCGACTGAGTGGTGCACATGTCGGCTGCCACATTGACGGAACGTGTGTCAACAATATAAGCTATGCAGACGATATGGTACTGCTCAGTCCATCGATAAGTGGTTTGAAGAAGTTGCTATCTACCTGCGAGACCTATGCGGAGGAGCATGGCTTAATATACAACTCGAATAAGAGTGAGCTTCTCGTTTTTAATGCTCCTAGGCAGCAGCCGCGCAGTGTTCCTCCCGTAAATCTCAACGGTGTAGCATTGAAGGTTGTCAATAGTTTTAAGTACCTTGGCCACATTGTCACGAGCGACCTAAGGGACGACGTAGACATAGAGAGGGAGCGCAGGGCGTTGTCTGTGAGGAGCAATATGCTCGCCCGCAGGTTCGCTCGTTGTACTACAGACGTCAAAGTTACCCTTTTTAAGGCGTTCTGTCAATCGTTTTACACGAGTGGCCTGTGGGTGTCATACACGCGCCGAGCCTACAACGTCCTGCGTGTTCAATTTAATAATGCTTTTAGGATGCTGTTGGGACTGCCATGGCGTTGTAGTGCTTCGGGCATGTTCGCAGAGGCTCGCACAGATGGATTCCATGCCATTATGCGAAAGAAAGCGGCCTCCTTACTGCAGCGTCTGCATGGTAGTAACAACAGCATTCTAAAAATGATCGCTGCCAGAGCGGATTGTCCCTTTCAGAGACACTGGGTGGGGACAGTCCTAGGTCTGAGTTGATAATAATAATTAATTACTTACTGTTTCAAAACTAACAATACTAACCTAGTACATAAGAATTATTGTTACTAACATCAAAATACTAACATATTTATGGACCTAACTAGTCTGAATTAAAGTTTTATTTAATTTTTTTAATTTTAATTTGGCAAATGATGTTTTTGAGATTTCTTCCAAGTTTATTTTCTTTTGGGTTGATGAATTTGGTGAGCCTGAAAGTACTCTCTTTCTTTTATCTCTGGTTTTTTCAGTTGGTTTCTTCACTATCAGTTTGTCATGACAAACTGATAGTGAGGTACCTATTTATTACTCATTAATTATAAATCGCACGGGTCGATCCGTCAGGTTAAGCTACGCTTGCCGGGGTTGGTCAGTGGATGGGTGACCATCTTTACATATCGAGATTCCTCCGTGCCTCGGAAAGCACGTTAAGCCGTTGGTCCCGGCTGTTATTCGTGGATCTTTGACAGTCGTTACGGGTCGTCAGAAGCCCGAAAGTCTGACAACCAGTCTTACCAAGGGGTATCGTATTACCCAGTTACTGGGTTGTGGAGGTCAGACAGGCAGTCGCTCCATGTAAAATACTGGTATTCAGCTGCATCCGGTTAGACTGGAAGCCGACCCCAACATAGTTGGGAAAAGGCTAGGCAGATTGAATTATAAATAGTAGGTATAGGAGGTACCCTTAAGTAATTTAATGGGATAAAAAGTTTTTTTGTCAAAAAAATATTTTGTGAAATTCAAAAATTTCTTGTTTGTGTGATTGTCTGTCATTTATTCCTATTTATTGACAAAAATATGTTTCTTACTGTTGTTTACGATGTTTCTTCTCAGAGTAATCAGATACGAAACATCGGCCTCATCTAGTAAAAAAAAACTATTACGACTGACCTGTAAAAGTGTTTGTACAAACCTATTTACAGAAATAAATATAATTCATCATTTATCACAAATTTTATCTTTTTATATTCAGTACCTATAGACACCGAAAAGTACTGCCCCGGCGCGGCGCCAGCAGCGCGGCTCCTCAAATAGAAAATTAATTGTCTCTGTGGAAATTATTAATTAATATGTTTGTGTTTTGAGAGTCAAACTCAAACTGAAACTCAAAGCATTTATTTCAAATAAACCAATTACAGGCACTTTTGAATTGTCAAAGGGTCGGTCTTGGGTCGGTCAGTCAGAAAAATGAAGCTAGATAACCCTTTTATCAGAGAAAGTATTGAAAACCAGAGAATCATTATATCTTCGATTTCCTGATAGATTTGCAACTGTTTTTTTTATGGTTAATAGTACAGTTCTGAAGAATATTTTAAGATAAACATAAGGTGCTACTTGCAAAAGATGTCCGAGGAGAAAAAAAGGAAAAAAAATAAAATCAGGCATATTTGATTTTCTATTATAGAAAAATCATTTCTGCTTCGTCTATAGAATACCTTGTATTTAAATTGTCAATAAACTTGAAAAACAAATGTTCATATATGTTTATCACATCGTTGATTTTTGAGGTTTTTTATGAAAATCCAGAAAAATCTAATAAAAATTATAACTCCTGTTTTAAACTATCTTTGAGTTCCGGGAGCTCTACTCTCGCGTTCTAAACAGAGCATACTATCGAGTAGAAGAATAAAACTACGATGTTCGATTGTCATGGCCTTTATCATAGTGTGGCGCCGGCGCCGGCGCCGTGCCGCGTGACACTCAGCTTTGCTTGTTTTATTATTATTACGCAGCTCGTTTATTTTAATTACATTGTATGTCGTGCGTACCGCGAAACTAAGTGGTAAACACACAGACCCGCGAACGTTAATAACAGTCGTTTCATGTTTTACTAACAAGAACAATTAACTAAATACCTACCTTGTGTGTTCTACTTGAGGAACAACAAAGTCTTGTTTGTAAGGAATCATGTTTTCACTCCCTTATTCAAAATCTACAGGTAACAGGTATCTACGTATGCCAGAATAAGACGTGGTGACGGAGGGTCGTGAGAGACGCGGTGCTTGACATTGGCAGCAGTGCAGCACCCGACACCCGCGAGCGAGCCGGGGGTGCCGCCGCCGCCGCCGCCGCCGCCGCCGCGCCGCGCGGCCGCCACGGAGCGATCAATTGGCGCTGATTACGTCAATCAGCCGCTTGTTTCCGAGAGTTAACTCATGGATAAAACGCTCGCTTACACAGTGAACCTACTTTCTGCCGATTATATTGAAAACGTGGCAATCGACGTTGAAATTAGAAACGAACGCTAACTTAATTGAACATTTATTTGAGCAAAATATATCGTTCCTCAGCTGGCCGAGCCTGGAGCTGCGACGCAAACAGGCCGAGGTAAGGTAATGCGCTCTTTTCAGACAGAGTTAGCCGTCTTTACTTGCGAAGTACCTAATCGAATAAAGTGTCGGCCCTTGTGCCGTCCGCCATCGCCCGGCTGCCTCTCCAGGCCGTGCTGACTGTGTCAGCTTTATTTATTGCTACTAATATATCAAGAAAAGATATCTAATGATTACCTTTACAAAGACACTCGAGGCGCGCACCTCGCTTCGCGTATAAAACATTTGCATCGCGTGGAGAGAACTGCTGTATCTAGGGACAAACCAAACAAAACATAAAGCTCGAACATAAAATCAAACTTGTTAAACCCGGGAAAACTGACATCATAACGATACCTATAAAATATGATCGGCCGCCCTCGGGCCGCGGCCGGCGGCCCCCGACACGATGACGCATCGGTAAGTGATCCTCAGTGTAAACACGCGGACGTTACAGGGACGCGCTCCTAGAGACTGCTCGAGACGAGAGGCCGCCGCACGCCGCGCTGAGTGCGGAGAACAAGTCATTAAACAAGTTGTGTGCCGCTAATTATGTTATAACTTTGTAAGTTGTGGAGAGGTCAGAGCGGCCGGCCCCGCGGCGAACGCTAAGAGCGTTACTGAGTTACCGCACGCTGCAGCACGACCCACATGACCCACACGACCCACACGACTCATACGAGCGCCACTCTACTCTCATACATCACATAAAGTTTGCACGCAAACAGTGCGTTCATAACATAACAGTTCATTTCAAATTACATGTAGATAAGAAAATATACGGGAACACATCGCGGCATCGGGAGCTTCCGAAGGGAATATATTGTGTGAGGGTGCTGAGGGCGCGTGGGGGTCGCGGGATAGGGGGTGCGCTCGATATTCGCTCACTTAAATAAGGATTGAAAAACTGCGGCCATATTTCTGTGCGATACGGCGGCCGCGGCGGCGGGATGGAGCCGTTCCACTCATGGCGTCGTATTAGTCAGGCGCGACGCCGCCGCTCCCGCGGGCGCGCCTCCCACACGCGCGGCTCGTTGTAATTGTTTTCGGTGCGCTGGTGTTACAATACAGTCCGGCGAATCCGGTACTATTAAGGCTTACCTACCAGATCCGTTAAAAATCTGTCGGATCCAGTTCGCATCCGGTGAACCGGATGAAAGCGCGGAGGAGTACGTGTTTCTTCACACACAATTAATACCATTAATTGCCCTTACTCTTACTCACACGCGAATAATGCATAGCATCAGTTACGTGCAGGTGTCCGGGCGCCGCGCTAACTGTTGCAATGATTATTCATTAGGTACACAGAAGTACACCAGCGTTGAAAATGTTGAAATTCGATGGTTTTTTTAAATCTGCGTGTGTGGTGTGTTATGTAATTTAAAAAAAAACCAATTCAGATTTAAAAAAACCAATTACTTGGCCATTAACCTGCGACCTGTGCTGCGACATACACACACACTTATAGCACAGTATAAAAACATACAGTAGGACGGACGACGCCTTTGATCTCGTGGTAAATGCCGATAACGTCTAGACATGGTCGCAACAGCAAGGGTTGTCCGTATAGTATAATGTACTCTGTGGGTTGTCCCAAGTAAACGATATTAATTAATTAATTTTCACACCACCTGCTCGAAAATGTCAAATTATATGTCAAGCAACCTTAACCTAAAGTGAGTCATTAGTGGCCGGGGGCACAGCCGGTCAATAATGTTGTACTGGATTTCATTATGACCCGCTGGTCAATAATGTGATTTGAATTTGGAATCTCACATGCTCAGCTAAATTGGCAGTATAGTACTAACAAACACCCTTTGGTGACAGAAAGAGGAAAGCTATTCTCGAAACCCTTACTACGCGTGGATGATATTCTCGATTTCCTACAAAATCATAACGACTGCTTCTTCATATCGTTGCCATGTTTTCGAAGACATAATATTGTAAGAATAATTAGATAAGTACGAACCATTTTTTTTTTTTTTTTTTTTATTCCACATCAACATCTATAAACGTACCAAATAAAAACTTAACTTTATCTTTGCACAACTGGACTAATGTCTCAAATGTTACCGTTAACTTCAATTAATATAACTAACTAGTTCTAAATATGTTATTCTTACTGTTTGTTTATTTAATAAATACTTTGTTTTTCGTACTATGGCTATTATTTTCTCACAGTAGGTGTAAAAAGTAGAGTATCCTCCTCTGGGCTAAAGGTGTCTTTGCCTTGGGCTAGCTTGAATCCCTCGCTGCATTCAGGATTCTTGTATTAACTCCCTCGCTTCGCTCGTGAGTTAAACTCTTAACTCCCTCACTACGCTCGGGAGTTAAATCCCGAATCCTTCATTGCGCTCGAGATTCAATATGACGCCCGTGACATAAGACACAACTTTAGCCCCTCGGTGCATAATCTACTATTGTTTATTTGAGATCAACATCGTCATCAACATTTTTATTATTATAAACGACATTTGAGTGCCTGCTTATTTCTTAAGTTTTTTTTTTTTCTAATTATTTTATTATTTTTCTTTTAAGTAAATTTTTTTTGACATGGATGTCATTCTCATGGTTTTTGAAGTCGCTTATGATGAAAATGAGGTTAAAATCAAAATTCAAGATGGCGGCTGCGAAAATTTTCAAATTTTTCGTCATGGGTATCGTTTCTATGGGTTTCTAGGACGGTAAAGCCGATAGTGAAGTCAAAATGAAAATCCAATATGGCGGCTGCGAAAATTTTCAAATTTTTCGTCATGACCTCATTATCGTTTTCAGCGTCTTTATTTGACTTGGATGTGCCCTGGCGGCTGAGAGTGTGTCATGCTCACTCTAATGCCTCGCTGATGGTGGCGCGTGTGTTGGATCATTTAACGAATCCATACGTCAGGTTCGTGAACGGGCGCTGTTGGTGGAGGCTGGTCATACCTTAGCTGCCACGGCTTATTTTAATTTTGAATTGTTTTTGTTATTTTTTTATTCCGGACGCTTTTAACGTTCATCGTTCTCACATGTATAATTTCAATATGAATGATGTAACCAATATTTTGTAACCATATTTTGATTTAAAAGAGTGTCCGTAGAGTTTCTTGCCCGTTCTTCTCCATAGATCTACGTTTTGGAATGGGCAACTAGCTTCAACTTTCTGACTTACCTACTGAACGACTCTTTGACAATTCAAAAGTGCCTGTAATTGGTTTAATTGAAATAAATGCTTTGAGTTTGAGTTTGAGTTTGAGCGACCTCAAAAACCATGAAAATGACACCCATGACGGAAAATTAGAAAATTTTCGCAGCCGCCATCTTGGATTTTCATTTTGACCTCATGACCTCATTATCGTTGACCTCATGACCTCATTATCGTTCATGACCTCATTATCGTTTTCAGCGACCTCAAAAATCATGAAAATGACACCCATGACGAAAAATTAGAAAATTTTCGCAGCGCCATCTTGGATTTTCATTTTGACTTCATTACCGTTTTCAGCGAGCTCAAAAACCATGAAAATCCCACCCATGTCATTATTTCATTTTATACATGTATAAGTTACATTTTTTTTTTTTTTTTTTTATTCAAATTTAAAGGGCTTTGTCGCACATGCGATTATGACGCCCTGGTTGGCTTAACAAAATCATATTAATAACTATTTAACTTAGTCTTAGCATAGCTAGTTTGTAAAGTACTCTAGCTGCATCAGAAAGTGGCGCAGCTAGAACACTATTACAGTAACCTATCTCTCTAATCCTACAATCTAAGCTATTTCTAAATTCCTCGTTGCGGACACACTCGGTTAATATGTGATAAACATCATCAACGGAATTGGTACAAAAATCACAATTAGTAGTTGTTGATTTTGCCATCAGGTATAAGAACTTATTACACGGAATGTGTCCGGAACGAAGTCTTAATGCTGTAACAGTATCACATCTGTTCAACAGTTGGTTATCTATCCACGGTGAATTCAAGGGATGTGGTTGGATCGTTTTGTACCAGATTCCTTTTTGTTGTGATCTTTTGTTGAAATATTCTTTCCAAAGCGAATAACAATCCTGTTTGATATTAGGTATAAAGTTAGTAAAGTAAGGAGAAAAGTTTAAGTTTAAAGTTTAAGTTTATTTATTCATTTAAATAATGCATATTTACAATATTAAAGCTTAAACTAAAATGGTAGGTATATAATAATGGGATTAACCTGAACTAGGATAAACCTGTATCTCAGGTATCATAAGTGCAAATTAGTTTACATGAATATTTTCTAAGATTGATGATAATTACATAAATAATGAATAACATAACAGACTAATGAAATGAAAACATTGAATTAAAAATAATACTTAACTTAAAACAAGCAGTAACTTTTCTGTGTCGTCATAAGACAATTTTTGTAACCAAGTTTTAATTACATTTTTGCAATGTACCGTGTTTAATGCAGACATAGACAAAATTGCGTTTACTTTATTGTAAAGAAATGGTCCTAAGAATATAAAAAATCTATACATAAAAGAATGCCTTAATCTATAATTATCCATACAGATATCTTTACGTCTTTTATCAGTGACAACTCTATTGTAAGGCAATTTAGAGTGCTGTTTTAATAAAGTATTCATAATAAATAACTGCCGCACTGTCAGAACATTGCAAGATTGATATAAAAGTTGGGTCGGGAATAGGATAGGCCGGAATGTGGATACTTTCAATACAGCTCTTTGAGCGCGCTCCAATGGTAGCAAAACTGTTTTAGCCGCTCCTCCCCATGAGGTAATGCAATATGTAATGATCGATTGACACAAAGCATAATATACCTGTTTTATCACCTTAGAGTCGGCAAAAGGACGAATTTTCTTGAAAATGAACATCAATTTACGGACTCTACTGCATAATAGGTCAATGTGATTTTTAAATGTAAGAGTAGCATCTATAATTACTCCAAGATATTTAATAGTTTTCGTATTAATGATAATTGGGCAATTACATTTCGTGTTTGCAGCTGTGTTACAAACATGTGCATGAATATCTGGAATTATTATAGATGGCTTTGAGTTGCGTAAGGAAAAGCGTATGTATTTAGTTTTGTCAGCATTTAATGTCAATAAGTTATGTAGTTATGTTGTTATGTTGTTGTCAATAAGTTTAATGTCAAAAAGTTAACAGGAACTCCATCACATATGGCCTGCTTGGCTAATAGATCCACAATATCGTTGCCTCTTATTCCGATATGTGATGGAATCCATTGAAGAACTATGTGTTTTCCATCAGAATGTAGTTTCAAAATAATTTTCAGTACAGTGTAGGCTATCGGTGTTCCTCGAAATGTCGAGGTACACCGAGCCAAATGTTGGAGCGCACTTCTTGAGTCCGTGAAAATGACAATCATGTTTTGTTGGATTGATTCTACATACGACAGAGCTTCTGCGATCGCAATCAGTTCCGCTTCCATTATACACACACTGGCATTAATTCGAAACTTCATTGAATTTCCTTCAGACTCATAAAAGGCGGCCCCCATACCCTCACCGTCCTTAGATCCGTCTGTAAATATTTTAAAATAAGTCGAGTATTCGGAAGTAATGTAATCAATAAATAAATTTTTTCATACGTAAATCGAGAACTTGGGAGATTTTGAAGTGATTTTGGTCACATAATTTATTTTTTTAGCTTCTTTTGACTTCAATCATCGTAATTATCATATATTTTTATTTAAAGTCTATTAAAAAAAACTTGTTCAAATTGAATTATTGACTACGAAAACAGTCGATTTGGAAGGCGCGATTTCCAGATGACGCGCGAAGGCTCAACTTTGAAGTAATCTTACACCAATTATTACTACTAATTAAGAAGGTAAAGTGGTATTCATTCGAAGAGGCATATCCTGAAATTTAAAATGCATTGAGAAAAGTTTGATTTTTAATTCATTAACTTGTATTTTAATCACGTCTAAGATAATCAAAAATCGAGAAATCGACTACAAAAAAACACATCATTTCTCAGAATCTAAAAGTCATTTGGAAACACAAATCATTTTATACGTAAGAAGAAAGATTGTACTATACAGGGTTACAGGTTAAGTCGACCTAAATCCTTTAAGAGGTGGTAGTTTCCATCATTTCTGACTGATTTTACTATGGAACCCCATACCCCAAACTTAACCGTTCTCAAGTTATGGGACTTTGAAGTTTTTTTTATAAAAATCCAGATTTTTTGTCTTTTGTCCCCTTTTTTTGTGTTTTATACCTCTAATGTTTTTGTTTTTGTATTTTTTGTGTAGCAGATTAGTTGTTTCATTATTTTAAATACAAAAACTGCAAGTAACTGTACCAACTGAGTCATATTAGACGATTGATTGTTAAAAAAAGAAATAAATTTGTGGAAAGTTTTTTATTCTTTGTAAGATATTTAAAAAAAAGTCTATGTCAGTTATGCTGCAGATGTGCTTAAAAATATCTACGGTTCTTCAGCTTTCTGATAAGGTATAATACAACAGGGTATTATTGGATTTTTTTAACAAAAACATTGATGATATGCTACCAGAGGGGCAATTCTCGTATTTTTAACAACGTTCGCAATATCATCTCAAGACTCAATCTGACAGAAATTGTATAGCGTTTACCTTCATTTTTGACATTTTGATTGACGCTGGCATGAGATTGTGAACGTTTTTAGGTACGAGAATTGCCCCTCTGGTAGTAGTAAAAAATAACGATACTTAAGCATCAAATTTAACTTTAGTCAGAAAACAAAATAAAACAATCCAAATAGGTAACAATTGAAGTTTATTATTCCTTTTACAGTACATGTTCCACATGTCCACCCCTATTTCGCAGGACCTCAGAATGCAGGACAATAGGCGCTGCGAGCAACTTTACGAAATACCGATATTTTTGTTATTACCTGAGAGTCTTTCATCGATGATTTTTCCGAGAATCCTGATAACACCAGACCATTAGAGGTACAAAACACAAAAAAAGGGGACAAAAGACAAAAAATCTGGATTTTTATAAAAAAAACTTCAAAGTCCCATAACTTGAGAACGGTTAAGTTTGGGGTATGGGGTTCCATAGTCAAATCAGTCAGGAATGATGGAAACTACCACCTCTTAAAGGATTTAGGTCGACTTAACCTGTAACCCTGTATATGTGTAAAAAATAAAACATATCTGTCTTCAATCATTTACGAAAATAATTTTTTAAAGTGAGTATAAAATCGGGTGCATCGAACGGCCTAAGTCAGTCGCGCTCTGGCGCTCTTCGACGCAGGACCTATGTCAGTTGACCTCCCGCCGCCGCGCATGCGCCTCGCGTGATATATAGTCAATTGTAGTGCGACTAAATATTTTTAATCCTTTCATTTAAGTAATATTCTAAGAAGCTAACGTGGTAGGCACACTTACTTTAGGAGAATTATGTTACAATTTTTGAATTATGTTGTATTACTTGTAATATTGATATTGTAATTACAATATCAATAATATAATATAATTTGGTCAAAATGGTAATCCAAGATGGTGGCTGCGAAAATTTTTAAATTTTTCGTCATGGGGATCGTTCCCATTGTTCTCGAGGATGCTAAAGCCGATAGTGACGTTAAAATGTAAATCCAAGATGGCGGCTGCGAACATTTTCAAATTTTTCATCATGGGTATCGTTTTCATGGTTCTTGTGGGTGCTAACGTCGATAGTGTAGTCAAAATGTAAATCCAAGATAGCTACAAGAATTTTGGAGGATGAATATGGAGAAAAAATTTATATCAGATTTTTATTTGAAATCTCTACTGCCACAATCTCTATTGTGGATCCGTGACAAAGGAGACGGAAACCATGTCATATAAACTTGGGCCTGGGCCTGGGTTGTAAAAAGATGAAATTGGTGTCAATTTATAGCTACTATATTATCAAACCATCACTGAACATTTTGCGGATTTTCGCGGTCTGAGTTCCGAGTTAAAAGAGATGTAATAAAAGTGAAGTTACATAACGATCGACATATAGGTACTTAACAGCTGATTTTTGAAGTTCTTCAGCTCGACGACCACGTAAACTACA
Source organism: Cosmia trapezina (assembly GCA_905163495.3). Classification (NCBI taxonomy): domain Eukaryota; kingdom Metazoa; phylum Arthropoda; class Insecta; order Lepidoptera; family Noctuidae; genus Cosmia; species Cosmia trapezina. Next base: position 31,549,435 of record LR991022.1, on the reverse strand, counting down.
GCCTCTAGTCACTTTGCCACAATTTACACAACGATCCATGGTACCAATATGAAATCGGTAGGCTGGTCGTAATATACAAAATAACAAGTTCAAGTCCAACGTTTATGCGGGGTTCTCCGTACCGTGTCCAGTGTGGTAGCAAGGTTCGTACAAGAAGCAAGATCAGAAGTCCGCAGAAAGAAAACAGGGGTCGAGGAAAACATCAATAAAACTATGGGAAATACACTCAAATCGCGACCGCACTAAACGATACGAAACGAGTGAGGCATAGATAAAGGCACTATTTAAAGGTTTGTCCAAATATAGAGCGGCATTTGAGCGCGGCTGCCACGCGCGGCTAGCCGCGCTCTGATCGGACAAGGGCCGCGCGCGGCGGTGTTGAGCGTAATATATCTTCTCGTCTCACATTAGTGATGACCTCTGGCACTGAAACGTGCTCGCTCACAACATAATGGGTCTCAATCATAATCAGCCTATAATGTTCCCACTGCTGGGACACAGGGCTCCTCTCGGTGAGAGGGAGTGGGCCGTAATACACCACGAGGACCCAGTGCGGGTTGGTAGATGTCACAAACATGTCTTCGAATTTTTGGTTCTAGGCGGTTTCCTCACGATATTTTCCTTCACTGATTTGAGAGTAGTGGTGATGAAATTATTTACACAATGTGCCTGCCTGAGTTCGAAACCATGACCTACTCGTATGCCGGGATCGTTACCATTGGGCCACCATTGCATTGCTCTCTTGGGCCGCATAGTGCAGTCAATTATCCCTTCTAGGATGATTGACTTCACTATCGGCTTCATCCTCGAGAACTATGAAAACAACATCCATGACGAAAAATTTTAAAATTTTCGCAGCCGCCATCTTGGATTTTAATTTTGACTTCACTATTGGCTATAGTCGAAATCGAAAACTATGAAAACGATACCTATACAAATCCTTATCACTTACCACTGACGTGCGACGTGTGGTCGACTGTATAGTCATTAGGTCGACTGGGCACGTACAATACCTGCCTAGGCTAATAAACATTATAAAACCAACCCCACACGAACGCAGCAGTACTATTATTTATTCTGTGGCAGCGGGGTGACCTACCTATTTGAAATTTGAAAACAGTAAACCAAACATTTGCGCATGAGGCGGCTTTATGTATTTATGTATTATTGTTGGTTCAAATTTAACTGTTTTATGAACTTGATGCGGTTGCTAAACCTATAATGCCGCAAGAAAAATAAATAATTATAGCTAGCGCGTGGCGTCTTTATCTACATTAAAATAGGGCTTAAATTGAACTGTTTTACACAAAAAAACGATGATTTTGGACAAAAGATGGCTCCGCTGTTAACAAAATTTTATTCTGATTGTGTTCTCCTAGAAATTATAGATCCAAGGAAAAGTCGATCAATCCCCTTAGACAAATAAATAAAATAAATAATAAATAAATATCCTTGGACATTTCACACAACGCCATCTAGTCCCAAGCTAAGCAACCTAATGCTTGTGTTATGGTGACGAGATGGCTGATAAACTTCTTATATACATTTTTTTTTGTAAATACATACATATTATAGATAGAAAAACACCCGGACTCGGAAACAAATACTTGTAGGTCGTACAAATATTTGTTCCGTGCGGGAATCGAACCCACAACATGCTGCGCAGCAGTCAATTGCTCAGCCACTGCGCCAACCGTGTCGTCAAATACAAATACTTTTATAAAACTTCAATTACTTATAAGTATACAAATACTTAAGCAAATAAGTAAAATGAGTTTAGTTTTTATAAGTACCTACATAATATTATTTTCTTCATCCATATTTGTATAAATTTAATTAAAATACACTAATAATGTATTGTGGACAGTCTTTTTATTTTCTCCGTAAACCTCTAGCTTTTACTTCAAAAAAATATAGGTACGCCATAGCTACAGATCAAGATCGTTTAGTCGTCGCTGCATCGCAACTGTGTGCCGTACATGAGGAAAAATGCACACACGCGCACTCGCTACGCGGCGTCGAGCGTCAGATGTTTAAAATCCGAGCGCGAAAATAGGCGACCAGATTGTATTGCCTTTTTGGTCTGCTCATAAAAGTTACGTCATATTTTATAACATTGTTGCTATCTATACTGCTGACCCATGTATTCAGGGAAAACATACCTAATTTATTACTGCAATGAACTTTTAAAGTGTGAAGAGTGTCGTGAACCAAGATTAACAGGGGGATTCTTTTGTTTCGCCAATATGAAGAATTATTACACAATGTGGACAGCTCGGAAAGTAAGTTAATACCTCCAGTATTTGCATGCAAGGCTTTCATTTTAAGCCAGAATTTACTAGCCAGGAAACGTCGACGTAGATATAACGGTTGTAGGCATAACTCGCTCTCCATCACGTGAATGGGTGTAGTTTTAATAAAACTACGGGTAGTGGGTAGTTTCATAGCTTGGTTCTGTAATTTATTTAATTTTTCAAGGTAAATTTTTGCACTATTGTCATAGAAAAAGCTTCCATAGTCAATACGGCTTCTGATTAAAGATATATAAAGTTTTCTTAAATATTTTGGGTGCACACCCCAAGTCGAACCGGCTAACACTTTAATAATTTTAATGAATTTAAGAACTTTTTGGCAAACCTCATTGATATGCTTTCCCCACCTGAGAGAACGGTCCAACCACACACCAAGGTATCGAACCGTGTCAACAACCTCCAATCTAATACCTCCGAATGACAAGTTAACTGAAAGTCTCCTATAGCCTCTGTGAAAGATGCAAATTTTACTCTTATCTGGTGATATATTTAGATTAAGGGTGTCTAATTGAGTACACAAGATATCCAACGCTCCCTGTAACTCAGCGAAGTTACATTTTTAAATATTAGAATATAAAAACAAAACACAAGGGTCGTGACGGAATTTCGTGCCCCATCAGCCAAGTTCGTACCGTCCGTTCCAAAAAAACTTAAGGAATAATCAAGCAGGTACTCAAATGTTACTGTGTCGTATCTCTGTATTTTTCTGTGTACATAAATTAAATAATAATAATAAATTAAAACAATAATACAATCAACACGATAGCCCTGAAAATCGTGTCCCGAGCTACTAACACGGTGGAAGTATGCAGCTCGGGCTCGCGCCTCCCGCGTCTCGCCCCTCGCGCCCAGCACCTCACGCCCCGCACGATTGCCTTGTCTAGACGGCGTCGTCGGACGACTGTATGATGTATATGTAAGGTCCGCAAGTAGTAGGCACCTTACACTTGTACAATAAGTTATAGTTCGCTCACTTGAAGTAGTTAAAGTCAGTTTAGGTGAGTTGACGGAAACCACGGATTTAGTAACACTTGATCGTTTATTAAGTAGCCCGATTCACAAGTAAAGATTGGATGCTAACCCGCAGCGCTCGCGTTAGTAGTAATTCAACTAACCCTATTAATAAGAGAATGAACTAAGTAGGTTGCTGCGTATGCAGTTTAATACATTGTACGTGAACCGTACAGTATAGACTGTGCTTTAAATAGTATGTATCATAAAGGAATAGTCAAAATGAAGGTTGTGGACTGACCATCAAACTGAATAACTTTCTCCAGGGACCCATCGTAATCGAGAAAAAATAGTCAGTCGTCCCATACAAGACTTCAACACCTACTTGACCCAAATATAGGAGGACTGATTATTTTTTCTCGATTACGATGTTGGTCCCGCGGAGAAAGTTATTCAGTTTGATGGTCTGGACCACAACCTTCAGGTTGAGCACACCTTTCTGATACACCCTGTATATTATTAAGTTATACTTGTTGTGTATCTTTAACATAGGTACTTATTAGGAAACCTTCTTGACAAATAAGATTCGTACAAAGTACCCCACAGGCCCACAGCCACGTGCGGGAAAATATCACATTAGTTTAAGTATACCTAGTACTTATGTTATCCACGAAATAAAACAGTGAATTACCCAATTAGTGTATTAGAAACATAATTATTACTATTAGGCTATAGGTATAATTATATATCAATAATAATATTATATTAAATATTACGGCGAAACAGACATATTTACAAAATTTCATTAGGATCGTTTTCATACGGCGCGCTGAAGCAAAAAGGTAAATCCTGTTTATCTTTCTGTCTCCGCGTCGCCGTCGGGTGCGCTAATACGGGGGGTAATGAAATGGAGCTGTTATTACCGGCTCGCCGCGCGTTTACATTGCTTACTGATTCCTACTGTGCAAGAGAGCGCGCGATATATTACTTATCTGTGATAGCTACGAGCATGGTGTGTCGAGGGATGTGGAGCACCACAGCGCGCAGGTTGCTGTGGCGCGATCAGCTGTCGCCGCAGCATTCATAAGTTAGCCTTTTCAAACTTTTCAATGAATTCCGTAGCGAGTCTCGTAGCAATCTGGCGTAGCGAGCCTCGTAGCAATCTGGCGTAGCGAGCCTCGTAGCAATCTGGCGTAGCGAGCCTCGTAGCAATCTGGCGTAGCGAGCCTCGTAGCAATCTGGCGTAGCGAGCCTCGTAGCAATCTGGCGTAGCGAGCCTCGTAGCAATCTGGCGTAGCGAGCCTCGTAGCAATCTGGCGTAGCCGGCAGGCGGCTGCTACAGCCAACAATTAAATAAATACGGACTATAGACTCCAATATCGCGAAATAAAAGTCAGCTGTTCCCGACATTGTGTGTGTCGAGTGCGAACACAAATGTATGGAGCAGTTGTATTATTTCGCTTCAAGTTTTCATTCATTTTAATTCCACTTTTTCGTAAGTAAAAGAGTATGACATACGGTCGGACAGAAGGACAGGCTACAGAACCCTTAAGCGACTTACCCGGTTGTGGTTCTCTTATTTACATATTATTACAAGACTGCCCCAAAAAAGGAGTGTAATTGTTTTCAGGGTTCATGTATGTATATGTGTGTAGTTATATGTATGTGAGTTTCTTAATTCCACCACAACTAAATTTGGATTTAGGGGGTGGGTGATTCTTTGAACATGTGCATATCACGCGGCGCTCCCCAAATAACTACTTTGTGAGCTAAAAAGTTATGTTTTTTTTTTATTTCACGTAAAACATAGTTCCTGCACACAAACATATAATATGATGCACATAATATGTTCTTATTGTTATAGACAACTAAGTTATGTTCATAAACTTTCCTCAAATCTCATCACCATTCGTGTCCCAATTCCCAAATTTTAACAGTTCATGCTCGAAAAGTTACAAATATACCCTAAAGATCGTATTTTTAAATAGTAATTTAGATAGTACACAACATGCTTCACCAGTTAGCAAAACTATAACATACACACATTAAAGTACTAAAAAACTCAAGCTTCTAAGTCAATGCAATAAAAACATACGGCCATTTATGCGACATATTTTGATACTCGCAAGTAAATCAAAACCTAGAGGGTACTTCCCGTTGTTCTAGAATCATGAAATTTGGCATGAAGTAAGATCGTACAACACAAATAAAGTAAAAAGTCTGAAAATTGTTAATTTGTAATTCTATCACATAAAAAAAATGTTCAAGTCTGTCAGTCTGTCAAGACCCTTTTTCTCAAGGACGCGTGGAGATATCAAGTTGAAATTTATGTAAAATATGTAAATCTATAGTCCTTTAGAGTTCTAAAAAATCAAGCTTCTAATTCAACGCAATAAAAAAATATGGCCATTTTGCGACACATTTTGATACTCGCAACTGTCGCAAGTAAATCAAAACCTATAGGGTACTTCCCGTTGACCTAGAATAATGAAATTTGGCAATAAGCAAGGTCTCTCAGCACAAGTAAAGGAAAAAGTCCGAAAATTGGGAATTTGTAATTTTTTGGCCTTAGAGTAAGCTTATTAATTCTATGTTTTTGGCATAAAAAAATACTTTTGGGATTCAATGTTAAGCTTCTTTTTGGGATAGGTAAATTCTTTTCAAGTACAGAACCCTTCATTGTGCGTGGTCCGACACGCACTTGGCCGGTTTTTTTTTATTATGTGAAGGTCCATTCCATATTTACCAAAGTTTGATAGGAACAGCAAATCTTTTGTATTTTTCTGTTTAGTCCTAAGTAGATCGGCTAAATCATCATCATGATGATTTAGCAGATCTACTTAAGACTGAATTATTTTATGATTAAGTACAGACGCCAGCACATCAAGCTACTACAATCTGTCAAATTTCTTTAATAGATTTTCAACTTTATCTTTAAAGCATTAGGGTCAAAGTTGATTGGGACAATTTCTCATTTCTAATTACCAATCACGAAGCGTAATTACCATATTTTAAATGCTAATTACCGTGTGTTTCATTTCTCATCACCGTTCGACGAAAATTTTCAGCTTCAGATTCAGACCTTTAAAGCAGATCAAATACTGTGCGTTTGATTTATTTCGTTAATCTGCACTATAAACTTTACGTTAAATCCCTAAAAGTTGTAATTGGAAGCATTATTTGAACTTAATTTACGAAGCCTGAATATGTCTGTTAGGGCACCTCGCTAGCCCCGCGATTTACGAAGCCTGAATATGTCTGTTAGGGCACCTCGCTAGCCCCGCGATTTACGAAGCCTGAATATGTCTGTTAGGGCACCTCGCTAGCCCCGCGATTTACGAAGCCTGAATATGTCTGTTAGGGCACCTCGCTAGCCCCGCGATTTACGAAGCCTGAATATGTCTGTTAGGGCACCTCGCTAGCCCCGCGATTTACGAAGCCTGAATATGTCTGTTAGGGCACCTCGCTAGCCCCGCGATTTACGAAGCCTGAATATGTCTGTTAGGGCACCTCGCTAGCCCCGCGATTTACGAAGCCTGAATATGTCTGTTAGGGCACCTCGCTAGCCCCGCGATTTACGAAGCCTGAATATGTCTGTTAGGGCACCTCGCTAGCCCCGCGATTTACGAAGCCTGAATATGTCTGTTAGGGCACCTCGCTAGCCCCGCGATTTACGAAGCCTGAATATGTCTGTTAGGGCACCTCGCTAGCCCCGCGATTTACGAAGCCTGAATATGTCTGTTAGGGCACCTCGCTAGCCCCGCGATTTACGAAGCCTGAATATGTCTGTTAGGGCACCTCGCTAGCCCCGCGATTTACGAAGCCTGAATATGTCTGTTAGGGCACCTCGCTAGCCCCGCGATTTACGAAGCCTGAATATGTCTGTTAGGGCACCTCGCTAGCCCCGCGATTTACGAAGCCTGAATATGTCTGTTAGGGCACCTCGCTAGCCCCGCGATTTACGAAGCCTGAATATGTCTGTTAGGGCACCTCGCTAGCCCCGCGATTTACGAAGCCTGAATATTTCTGTTAGGGCACCTCGCTATATGTCTGTTAGGGCACCTCGCTAGCCCCGCGATTTTTCTGGGGTATTTATGGCTGCTGGGTGTCCTTTATTTGAAGAGATCTCGTATATTTATGCGACGAGTGTGTGCGGTGGATGGGAAACGAATTAAGTACTACTGAGGCTACAACGCAGTTATAAGATTTAATGACTTTTAACAATATTTTTGTAGAAACAATTAATTACTTAAGGTTGATGCGCCAGGGTAGCCCGCGAAATTCAAAATTTCTTACGTTTTTTGCAATTTGAAGGTCAGTGTGAGCTTGTATGTTGATTAAAATATGATTCGCGGCCGTAGCTAATACGGCATTACAGAATTATAATCATTAGAATCAGCAATACAACTCCATAAGTTAGCATTTATCTCAAATCTAGCGATTTCATGAAATCATGAGGTTTGAGGTAAATGCTAACTTATGGAGTTGTATTGCTGATTCTAATGATTATAATTCTGTGAAGCCGTATTAGCTACGGCCGCGAATCATATTTTAATCAACATACAAGCTCACACTGACCTACAAATTGCAAAAAACGAAAGAAATTTTGAATTTCGCGGGCTACCCTGGAGCTTTCGCCTTAATAATACAGTTCTAACGTTCCATCCACACGGCTCTCCAAAATTGGTGTTCTATTAGTCACCCACTTCACTGTAATGTTACACATTCAAAACATTCACGCCAGAGGCGCCACCGTCAGCGCTGCATTCTGGCCGGTTGGAGCTTCACGACGTCGTCGCTGTATGGTGTTGGCAGATCAGTAAACAATGTCTATCTTCAAATATTCACCCGGGTATCGTTAGAATCCTTACATCATCCCGAGTTATACTGGCTATATTTTTTTTTAATTCAATATGACGACACGGTTGGCGCAGTGGTTGAGCGATTGACTGCTGCGCAGCATGTCGCGGGTTCGATTCCCGCACGGAACAAATATTTGTACGACCTACAAGTATTTGTTCCGAGTCTGGTTGTTTTTCTATCTATAATATGTATGTATTTACAAAAAAAAAAATGTATATAAGTAGTTTATCAGCCATCTCGTTACCATAACACAAGCATTAGGTTGCTTAGCTTGGGACTAGATGGCGTTGTGTGAAATGTCCAAGGATATTTATTTTTTTTTTAATTATTTTCAAATACTTATGTGAAAAACAAAAATTATTATATTATTACAATATTAATTAACTATCTAAGGCCTTGATGAGCTCATTCAAAAAAAAAAACTTGTCACTGAAACTTAGCTTGCTAGCGCGGAATGAATGTAAAGAAAAGATTATGCCATGTCGGTCGCAACAACGATCGCAACTGTGCCGCAGGGCGCGCCCGAACATTGCACAAGAACCAGAAGTTTTCAACCGTTGCGGCGGCGCGTGAACGTAAAGTTCTATCTAACATCCGCAACCGTCCTTGTGACGGCTTCCTGCCTGGTGCTGTACAACAATAACCACGCGAGACGCGAATGTAATCAGCTGCGGGGACATTCAATTATGCTCTGTTATTGTATCATTTGGTGTCGCCTCCAGCCTCCAGCCTCCAGCCTCCAGCGCGCGTTCCTGATCCACGTGAACCCGTTCTGTTGCCGTTCAATTCAACAACTCGAGTACTTTCATGTGAGTATTGTTTTCTAAACTTCTCACTAGATGATTCTTTATTTCGTCGAAATTCAAATTAGTTTCCAGTTGAGAAGCATTGAACTAGTCAATTGTTCAGTGCAGTAACAATAATAATAGTAACCCCACCGCCGTATAGATATACCGTGTACCGTGGTGCGGCGCTGTGCGGCGCGCGCCTGCAGCGGGGGCATATTTATGAACAGCAACTAGTGCAGAGGTCTGTGACGATCCGTGCTCAGCGGGTGTGTCCGCTGCTCGCAGCGCGGCGCGCGGCTGCTGCGTGCGAGACAGACCAGCCAGCCAAGCGGCACCGTCTTCTAACTGTGATTAACGACAGGAAGACATAGGAGAGAGCCGCCACCCCCGCCGCCCCCGCCACCCCCGCCGCGGACGTACGGAATTTCTTAATTAAAACCGTTGCCAGTGAGAACAGTTCAAGTGGGCGCGACAGGACGACGTCACGTCGGCTGATGTCGCAGCTTGTCGTATTATAGTCATTATCATTTCAGCCGAACTTTACGTTCACTACGGGACCTATGAATATCCTTCACCCCAGGGTTGCCTCGAGGACCGCGACCAATCCATTGCGGGACCTACCAGACTCAGTGCTTCCGGTAGGTTTGCAGAAGCACCTGATAATTCCTTACCCTATTTAAAAAGACAGCTACTCACACAATATAATATCGATGTATTCCGGAGCGCTGGAGCATGGCGCGCGCCTGCACGAGTGAGCCCGAGCCGCCCGAGCTGCCCCGAGCAGCCGCGAGCTCCTGACTCCTGACTCCTGACTCCTGCCGACGCTGAGGACGCAGTTACCTGTACAGACGTGATTCTTTTAGTTTTTTCATTGTTATACAGGGTGAAATTTTAATCGTTTTAATCCTCTTAAGGGGTCATTGTACTCATCATTATGAACAACTTTTACTATGGGACCAAACCTGAAATCGCGAAAAAAAAATCAGCTGTTCAGTACATTTGTCTACATCAAACTCGTCAAAATGTAGGGAGCAGCTGATTTTTTTTTTTTTAAAAGAACACGCGAAGTATCGAATTTACGGTCAAAGTAAATCAAATCCATTGCATCCTGGGAAGTATAGGGTCATACTTCCCACGTTCAAACAAAAGAATCATTTTTCAAATCGGTCCAGCCGTGTTCGAGTAATCGGAGCAATTACAAACATATGCATAGAGCAATAGTGGCCCAGTGGGAACGGCTGCGACTTACGAGTTGTAGGTAGCAGGTTCGAACTCAGACAGACACTTTATTTTATGTAAATTATTTCATCACCACTGCTCTCAAAACGGTGAAGGAAAACATCGTGAGGAAATCCTATGTCCTAGAACCAAACATTCAAAGACATATTATGTGAGATCTGCCAACCCGCACTGGCCCCGCGTGGTAGATCGGCCCCATCCCGCTCACTGACAGGAGGCCTGTGTCCCAGCAGTGGGAACATTACCGGCTGATGATTATGCAGACATATGATCTTTGGGGCCGGTCACACCCGACACACTGCTGATACTAGCTACAAGTTCATTTACACGTTCCTGTCTGTTTCTGAACGAAGGAAACTACTTAGAAGTAAAAGAAAAAGGAAAAACAGCACTCCTTCGAACTTTTAAAGAAAAAGTTGCAAATAGAAACGTCGGGCATGTTGCCCTCCGGCATTTACTGAATTTAAATAGCAGCACCGCAGTACCTACCTAGTGCAGCCTCGGCGTGCTGGCACACTGCTTTATGTGAGTTATTATTAATTAGGTATGTAGAGCACTGTTCCAACCAACAGCCACGGCGTCGGACCACTACGGTATTGCCTCAGACGGCAATGTGAGATCATATTCTCATTGACCTCCATATTCAAAATTAATTTATTTACTTTAGCCGTACGTATTTGGGTCACAGAAATCCATATTGAACCTTTCAACTTAATCGGTCCTTTAGATTCGGAGCAAATTAGCTGTGACAGACGGACAGACAGACATACAGACAGACAGACAGACACACGAGTGATCCTATAAGGGTTCCGTTTTTTCCCTTTGAGGTGCGGAACCCTAAAAATGAGGGTTTCCCTCTATTTCCATGGGATCCCTTCAATTGGTGACAATGGGACCACCTTGAGAGCATATCCTTTCAAATAAAAAAAGAATTTTCAAAATCGGTGCACAATGGACCAAGAAATCGGTACATAAAAAAAATATACATAATATACGTGACCAATTGATAACGTACTCCTTTTTTTGACGTAGGTTACAAATAGGTTTATAAATTATAGAGCGTTAAAGGGGGTAAGTGCCTAGCGACTGTCGCTCGGTGACGTCACAATATAAATATTCTGTGTGACGTGCGGCGCGAACTGTTTGGATAAACCTCCGCTTGTCGTTTTTAGGGTTCCCTACCTCAAAATAATGTTCCTAATATTTGCACACCTCACATGGTTATAATACAGTGTACGCACCTTATGAACCTTTTGAAACATCTTCTGAACCTGTGTTATGCAAATAAATGATTGATTTGAAAAAAGGAAAAAACAGAACCCATAAAGGATCACTCGTGTGTCTGTCCGTCTGTCACACAGCCAATTTTTTCCGAATCTAATGGACCGATTAAGTTGAAATTTTGTGATCCAAACATGGACGGGTAAAGTAAATAAATGAATTTTGAATATTTGGGGGGCAAATAAGAAAATTTAAAAAAAAAGTTTTGCAAACGTGTGACATAATTATCAAATGAAAGGGCTTACTGTGAGGATCTCAAGTATTTACATAATTTTTTTAAATAAATTATTTTTAAGTTATTTAAGAAAATAGAAGAAAATTTTAGTCTGTGTAGACGAGTCTAAAATTTTGAAAAAAAGAATACAGAAAATAGTTCTTTACGTAGATTACAGAAACACCTATAAGAAGTCTGTGGTCTTAAAGTAACATGGTAAATCTCTCAATAATGTACAAACTTACATTTACAGTTGGAATGTATGGGAGAACATGTTTTTCAACTACAATGTTAAGTTTGTTTTTGGGATAAATTCATTCCATCTACGAAACCCTTTATTGTGCGTGGTCCGACACGCACTTGACCGGTTTCTTTCTGCCGCTGTATACGTGTTTGTAAGTACTTCCACAGAATAAATATTAGGTACTACTAAGTAAGTATAAACCTACTTCCACTGCTTGTCAGCAGTTTTTTCCTGAATGTCACGTCACCTGTTCTGAACGAGGGAGATGACTGGGACGTAAGCTGCGAGCGGCGTCACCGACCGGAGTATGTTGTGTGCGTGCTGACGTGCGCCGGCGAGCTGCTGCTGGTGTACAACTGGTACCTGTGGACCCTCGCACAGACTACAACTTGTAATGAATACTGCGGCTTTTATGACCGCCGGCGCAGTAGTACAACACGCGAACGAACAAGCAAATGTTGTCACTTTGAAAGCTATCAGCAATTACTGAGCGCGTGTGACAGGGCAATTTGTGTCGTGTAACTCGTGATCCAGGAAGCGCAGCGCCGGCGTCGCCTTGTGGTTCACTGTCGCCTATAGCAGGCTACATGTCCTGCACCCGCACCACTCTGTCCTGCACCCGCACCACTCTGTACCACTTTTTTAAATACTTACATTTCATTAAATATCAAAAAAATACACCGGCCATGCGTGTCGGACCACGCACAATGAAGGGTTCCGTAGTTGGATTGAATTTATACCAAAAACAAACTTAATAAGTATTGTAGTTGAAAATATGTTCTCCCACGCATCGATATTCGTCACGGTCAATTATCAAAAGTAATCAGATAAAACTATAAATTAACAATTTTCGGACTTTTCCTTTCTTAGTGCTGTAAGACCTTGCTTCTTGCTAAATTTCATGATTCTACGTCAGCGGGATGTACCCTAAAGGAGAACAAGGTTCTGATTTATTTGCGAGTATCAAAATATGTCGCATAAATATCCGTATTTTATTATTGCGTTGAAGTCAAAACAAAAATAAAATAAAAAAACCGGTCAAGAGCGAGTCGGATTTGCGCAGCGACGGTTCCGTTCTGATTTCTGAAAACGTGTGGTATTTAGAGACATCGTTTTATTTTTCCAGTAATCTCTACATAAACTCAACAAAAAAAAAAAGATTGAGAATGTGCAAACAGCGCTCTTTCATATGATACCCCACATGCCCTAGTAGCCCCACTTGAATTTTTAAGACCTCCATACAGTCCCTGTTGCAAAAAAAAAAAATATTTCTTTCCTATTTGCAAAATAGTTGGGCAAACGTCATCTAAAACCGTTCCAATTTCAAGTTGATAGCATTAGTACTTCTTGAGAAATCCAGCTGTGACAGACAGACAGACAGACAGACTGAGTCGCACCAGAAGGGTTCCTTTTTACCATTTTGATAAGATTGATCAAGCTTCTATGTAGAAGCTTGATTTTTAGAGCTTTATGGGACCGCAGACCTACGTGTTCTATCTATTTCAACTTGGTCCACGCGTCCACGCGTTCCTGAGAAAAAACGGTCTTGAACTCTGGACAGACAGCTACAGACGGACAACGAAGTGATCTTTTAAGGGTACCGTTTTTCTTTTTGAGGTATGGAACTCTAAAAATTGACGTTTAAATTTATTATTTTGAACCAATTTACAAAATAAATAAGTAAATAATAAAAACTTTATTGCTATATTAGTTTACAAAGATTTTACATTGGCCGCAAACTATGCCAGCCTGTAGCTTAGGCACCATTATGAAGGGTTTACCATTAAACATTTATTTTAAAACATATTCGGTAGTAAAAGTAAAAAATCCGGTCAAGAGCGAGTCGGACTCGCGCACCGAGGGTTCCGTTCCGATTTATGAAAAAGTGTGCTATTTAGAGACATCGTTTTATTTTTCCTGTAATCTTTACATAAACTTCTATCACATAGAATAATTTCAGATTTTTATCTCTGCATACTTCGGAGATAAGGGAATTTCGGAATTTTCGTCAAAAGTCGAAAACTATGCGGCCTGAAAAAAAAAAAAAATTGAGAATGTGCAAACAGCGTTCTTTCATATGATACCCCACATGCCCTAGTAGCTCCACTTTGAATTTTTAAGACCCCCTTTCAGTGCCTGTTACAAAAAAAAACATAAATATTTTTACTTCTTTCTTATTTGCAAAATAGTTGGGTAAACGTCATCTAAATTTCAACTACTATTACAACAACTATTCCAAATTTCAAGTTGATAGCATTAGTCGTTCTTGAGATATCCAGCTGTGACAGACAGGCAGACAGACAGACTGAGTCACACCATAAGGGTTCCTTTTTTACCATTTTTGTACGGAACCCTAAAAAGATTTGCTTCAAATTACAAAAAACTAAATAACTAAATATAGTTTTATTTTATCATTTCCGTCAGCTGTAGAGCGCCCGACACATGTTCTGTATTGCGGTTGGTTCGCAGACTTCGCAGGAAGCCGCCGTCAAATGAAGAAAGTTGTCGTTATCGATATCGGTACAACGTACAACTTCTTATTAAATGCGCTTCGTTCGTCTTCCGAACTGTTTCCATTCCGGTCGCGTACTTGCAAACAAATTGCTTATTATAAACTTTAATTTGTTTGCGATTGTCGCTCGCATGTCGCATGTCGTGCCGTGCTACCTCCGCCACGCAGAGCGCACGCATCGCACTCCTCGCACGTACCGGCGCGTCGCGTCGCCTCCGGACTCAAACACTTCCGCTGGTTAATTGAATCATTAGGTACATAAATTATTATTGAAAAAGGCGCCGCTCCACAGCAACCTACTGCTGCGCTACGCAAGAGCCTACCTACTTAACTTCGCTTCGTATGAGAATAGGCACAGCTCCGCCAGGTATTGCTGGTGAAATTAGAGCAGCGCGTTGCGCGTCCCAGCGCTGGGCACGCCGCAGTAGTGACGGTGACTGGAGAGATGGCATGGCGCAATCACTTTCCGGCTCACACAGGTGCCAGTAACTGTCGGACTGATGCAACCGCCTAAAGGCGGAGGACACCCATGAGGACTTCCACATGCAAAAATAGGCGGTGTGATCGTTCACGGCGACACACGGCCACGCTACGCGCACGAATGTGTGACTCCGTGCTCATCCTACGTAGCATGTCACTCTGTGCACATCCTACGTAGCATGCCACTCCATGCACATCCTACGTAGCATGCCACTCCATGCCCATCCTACGTAGCATGCCACTCCATGCCCATCCTACGTAGCATGCCACTCCATGCCCATCCTACGTAGCATGCCACTCCATGCCCATCCTACGTAGCATGCCACTCCATGCACATCCTACGTAGCATGCCACTCCATGCCCATCCTACGTAGCATGCCACTCCATGCCCATCCTACGTAGCATGCCACTCCATGCCCATCCTACGTAGCATGCCACTCCATGCCCATCCTACGTAGCATGCCACTCCATGCCCATCCTACGTAGCATGCCACTCCATGCACATCCTACGTAGCATGCCACTCCATGCCCATCCTACGTAGCATGCCACTCCATGCCCATCCTACGTAGCATGCCACTCCATGCCCATCGTACGTAGCATGCCACTCCATGCACATCCTACGTAGCATGCCACTCCATGCCCATCCTACGTAGCATGCCACTCCATACCCATCCTACGTAGCATGCCACTCCATGCCCATCCTACGTAGCATGCCACTCCATGCACACCTTACGTAACAGTGGACCGCTCATTCGCTAGCTCATTTTTTACGATCTTTTACTGCGTTTTTTCATTAGTGTGAAAGGGAATTTTTTCATTGACGTAGCAGACGTCTGTCTGAAACAAAGAGACGTTAGGCACAGCAGCCTCTGATGT
Source organism: Cosmia trapezina (assembly GCA_905163495.3). Lineage (NCBI taxonomy): Eukaryota > Metazoa > Arthropoda > Insecta > Lepidoptera > Noctuidae > Cosmia > Cosmia trapezina. The sequence goes on along the minus strand of LR991022.1, from coordinate 31,533,674 downwards.
ATCTGCGGGACGTGGGAAGTGTTAATGGAAGGCCTTTGTAATGAGTGCGGCGCTCGACGCTGCATGCACTCGCATCACTTACACCCGCAGCTTCGTTATACAGCATCATTCGATTTATTATTTTATTTATTCTAACTATTTTTTTCCATTATACCATTTTACATTTATGTACACACGGCTACATATCAAGCTATACATTTCCAGTAAAGCTGACTTCTCATTGTACGGAAAGCCTAGAGCTACAAAGCGAGATCAGCTCATACTGGAAATGTATGGCTTGATATGTAGCCGTGTGTACATAAATGTATGTGTACAATGATATGAATAATAATTTACTTAAATATTGTGTTATTTAATTAATTATTGTGAATGTGAAGACTATGTGGGTCATTGTTTTTTTTTTTTCATTATGTCTGGACATTATGTCTGGCCACGTTGCAAGACAGTACTGACTTTTTCAAACAATGCGATGTCCCGCCGCACTCTATGCATGTCAGCAATTGTAAGATTACTCGAAGACGACGACTGGATCGATTTGGAAAATTATTATTTTGTTTGAACCTGGGAAATATACCCTATACTTCCCAGGTGATCCCATTGTCAGGTCAGGATTTGATGACAGGATCCTGGAGAAATCCAGGGAACTCCTCTAACTTTATGCTATTCTTACTGACTTAACGGAGGTCCCCTACAGCTCTGCCTAACCTGCGGGGATTACAGGCGTGATGTTATGAAGATTAATAGTCAAAGGGCTGTGCTTAGATGTCTGTGTATCTTAATACGGACAACTAGTTATCTGTGGCGTACCTACTCAAGTACTTTCCCGCACTAGTGCGGAAATAGTAAAAAAGCACACGTCATGCACTAAATCCACTGCATTGTGAATCTAAAACCGGCGCAATGAAAGTCACTTTTCAAGCAAGTATATTGGTAAAGTATCAAACACATTAGATAGGTAAGAATTTTATTTGGAACATTGAATTAAGCAATACCTACACATACAAGGGATATAAGTACATTATAATACTTTAACACATAAGTATGATCGGATTGGCGGCGGCGGCGACGACGGCGCAGCGCCGCCGTTAGACCTTTTCACTTCTACACATACTTATATGGAGCGTCGAGCAAAATCGTCGTCACGAACGTGGCGCCACTTCTTGTTGGTCCTCTTGTCGCCGAGGCGCAGCGCGGGCGCTCGGGGCGGCGGCCGCCGGCCGGGCGGCGGCGCGCGCGCCCGCGCCATGCGCTGGCGCACCGGCAGCTCCCGCAGCGGCACGTCCTGCAGCTCGTCGCGGTGCGGGTCGGTGCCGCTGCGCAGCGCTGCCAGCATGCGTTCGTGGCGCTCTTCCTTACTTTCTCTTTTCCTTTGCCACGTTTGTACCATAATTACTTTATTTTCGATTTCCGCGCACATCCGATATACTCGTCCCAACTCGTTGGCGTTCTGTTCAAAAAATTTAAAAAGTAAAGTGAAAGTTGTTAAAAAGAAAAAAAATCACAAGTATTACTTATAGTAATTCACATCTGGTGTACCTTGAATCCATTTAGAGTGGACAGGAGGCCATAGGAGACATTTTTGTCAACTGCTTGGTAAATTCTAACGACTTTTTTGAAGATGTCTCGCATCTCGTACACCGTGTCCCCCAGCTGGTACTGCAGCGAGCGGTAGTACTGGTCGCGGTAGCGCTGCGCCGCCCGCACCTTCATGTCGGCGTCCACCAGCAGCTCGCGCGACAGCCACGTCAACTTGCCGCGCAGTCTCGTCTGTGTGTCGTACTTGTAGGCCGGCTCGCAAGGACTCCACAACACTGGAACAAATACATATGCGCACAAATAATAAATGAGTCAATTTCAACAACTCGATTTTTTACCTAATTTCCATGGACATTTTCATTTTCAGGTTTTGTAAAAATCTTTAATAATAAGGCGCAACATATCTACATTTTATATACATTTTCTAAAAAGGGATTGTACTTATATATTACATAATGAGTTATTTGGGCCACCGAAGTTGGCGAGCCACAGAAATTTTATTGGTGACACAGAAATTGTGCGTGCCTTACATATTACTAAAAAAAATATTTTTAGTAATATGTAAGGAAAGATAAGGTATAATGAAAAAAACTGATATAATACGAATAATTTCAATAAGCATTTATAAAAATGCAAAGTGGTGTAGTATTGCTTAAATCTTGAAAAACTTATCATAATATGATTGATTTGAAACTAATAAAAAAATCCTAAACAAATTACTACCTATACCTTGTATGTATGTCTACCTTGGGCAAGTCATCCAGCTCGGTAGACACAACTTTGAGAAAGAAGCCGACAGAAGGATCCAATTGGGTTGGGCAGCGTTTGGAAAACTTCGTCAAGTCTTTTCGTCACCCATCCCGCAATGCTTGAAAATGAAGGTTTTCAACCAGTGCGTCCTGCCCGTTACGGTGCTGAAACGTGGACACTTACAGTCGGGCTGGTCCACAAATTCAAGGTTGCTCAACGCGCTATGGAGCGGGCTATGCTCGGAGATTCTTTGAAGGATAAAATCAGGCATGAAGTTATCCGGAAAAGAACCGGAGTAATCGACATAGCTTGCAGAATAAGCAAACTGAAGTGGCAGTGGGCTGGCCATGTTTGTCGAAGGACTGATAGCCGGTGGAGCAGACGAGTCCTGGAGTGGAGACCGAGTATCGGTAAGCGTAGTGTGAGACGACCCCCAGCTAGATGGACCTAAAGAAAGTGGCTGGGACAGACTGGATGCGGAAAGCGGAGGACAGGGTGTTGTGGCGCAGACTGGGAGAGAGACTGAGTTGATTGATTGAAACAGATTACTTAAATATTTGTGGACATTTGATGGTCTTATCTTGAGGTATGTTCTTGGTTTGAAAGTAAAATAATTCAGATCCTCTATATCTATGAATGAATTGTTGATGGCTTAAAACTGGAATGTAATTATGATGCAAGTGGAACGACCGTTGCATTATCCAGGATTTCAAAAGGCAATTCATAGAAACATAAATGTATTCCGTGAATGCATTCTAAAGGATAGTAAAGACAGTTTTCATCAGTGCATGACAGTGATCGCATTGCAAGAGCTTTGGATGTTTTTGCCCAAATTTCGGCATAACAAATATTGTTTCTTTTCAAAAACATTCATTAACATTGGTACAATAATTGATAAGTACAATTTATGTGGAGTCGTGTAATTTCCGTGGACACCCAGATGCCACGGAAACCACAGAAATTGGCCCACAGAAATTAGAAACGTGGCTATTTTTTTTAAATTACAAGAAACTATCGAGGCTATGACTATTGTTTTCTATAATCTTAAATGTGTACCAAAGGCTACTTAGCATGCATAAAAGTGATACCTTTATTTCTTGAAAAAATCTTTTTAAAACCTGATCACCGAAATTGCAAAATTTCGTTCCGAGTAAACTGAAATCACGTTCTTACATTTTTGACGGGAAGACGTGGCGATATGGTGCACTATCGTTCTCACTGCGTGTAAACGCACGACAATCTCTTGCCGGGCAGGGATTTATCGTTCGTTTAAACTCATTGGTGGAAGCTCAGGACGGCGAAACAAAATGACCACAGAAATTAGTAATTTTGCGCGGACAAAACTATCGTTGACATGTACTCATTAACTATGAGTCTAAACATTCAAAAATAATTAGCTTCTTGTAGGTCAATTATTAGTTAACGCAATAAAAATACTTTTTCTTAAATATGTTGGAGATTATCTCACTGAGATGCAAATGCTGTGTATGAAAGTGATTGTGGACAAGACACAGAAATTGATAATTCGTCATTTACTGATGTTTTTCTTAAAAAGTAATAGTCTTATAAATATAATTTAAGTGGCTTCATATAGATTCACGTCTCTTTAATTCTGAGAAAAAAAATCGTTGCATTATCTGTAAAGCAGCACTGCGTTTTCAGCCTAGACGCGTAAATTTTTCGCCTGAGAAATTCACTCAAATGCTAACAAAAAATTAAGGGCATAATAATGTAGACCGTATTTTATTATAATAGATGTAAAAGAGCATCATCAAGCCGAGTTTGATGTACTGAATGCGTAGACGCATTCAGTACATCAAACTAAGTAATTGAATAGTACATTTTGGTACTCGTATAAGTGGAGAAATGTTTTCTCGGCTCAAAAACACCGCATGCAATAACAAATGTCCACGTGTATCAAACGACATTTTTCAATACACTTTTGAAGATTAAAATAAAATAACGAAAAATATTTTTGTCATGAATTATTAGGAAACTATGATTTCAATTTTCTTTTTTTTTTCGCGCTTTGCTTTCGCCAGGTTGAAGGAGAAGCAAAGGTATAAAGCTGATAAACAGCCTAATACGAAAAATAGAAAATTAAAATATTTTTGAGTTTAGAACACAAATAAATGTTAATTTGTTCATGAAGACAAGAAAGTATGTGCTACTGTATTCCTAGACGTGGCGCAAGCGTTTGACAAAGTATGGCATGAAGGCCTTATACATAAATTGAAGAGCCTGTTACCGAAGCAGTTTGCAGATATATTAGAATCTTACATTTTGAACAGAGTCTTTAGAATAAGACAAGAAGACGCCTACTCAGAACTGAAACAAATTAACGCTGGCGTACCGCAAGGAAGTGTGTTAGGTCCGGTCCTGTACCTACTATACACTTGCGATATTCCTGAATTAGAGCAAAACACGGTTGGGACCTTTGCTGATGATACAGCCATAATGGCTGTAGGAAACAGCCACGAAGAAGCAGTAGAAAAGGTTCAAATGGCTGTAAATCAAGTTTATGACTGGACCAAAAAATGGAGGATTAAACTGAATGAATCCAAATCTGTTCACATAGACTTTTCCAACAAAAAACACCAGTATTCTCCAGTTTACATTGACACTAAACAAGTCCCATACGAGAATACAGCCAAGTATCTCGGTATGACCCTTGACGCAAAGTTACGCTGGAAAGCCCACGTCAAGAAGAAAAAAGATGAACTCGACCACCGATTCAAAAGAATGTATTGGCTGCTTGGAAGAAACTCCACGCTGTCCGTGCCAAATAAATTGTTGCTATACAGACAAGTACTGATGCCAGTTTGGACTTATGGTATCCAGCCGTGGGGCTGCACCAAACAGACCAATATATTAACTATACAACGATTTCAGAACAAAGTGCTAAGGGAAATTGTAAATGCACCTTGGTACATACGAAATGATGACCTACATCGGGACCTAAAAGTTGAGTTCATCGAAAAAGTGATCCAGAAATGTGCAGAAGCTCTCGAAAAGAGACTTCATCAGCATGTGAACGTCGAGGCAATCCAGCTTCTCGACCACACAAACATAGTGAGAAGACTAAAAAGAACAAAACCGTTCGAGTTAGTGTTTAGTGATAGTGAATAGTGTAAAGTACAAATGTACCAAACGAACACAAGAACGAAGTGTATTCGCCTTAACAGAGACAATAAGAAAAGTGCTATTGGACACATTCTTAGTAAAGACAATTTATTAGTTTAGGTTATAATTTAATTACTTATTAGCCTATTTATAAGGCTAGATTGTAATAAGATTAGGGTCCATTCTATTGATGAGCCCTAAGATAAGGGAAAAAAAAAAAAAAAAATTTGTTCATAAACGTTTTTTTATTGTAATAGTCATGGTTTTTGATGATATTCTATTTATAAACATTATTTAAATATTCAAAAAATATTAACGCCGTAAAGACGCATATCTCTTTGCCGAGATTTAAAAAAAACATTCACCTCCGAATAGAGAGGACCGTCTCGCGCCGAGAGACGGTTGTGAATAGAGGCATTGAACAAATTTGGACTAAGTATAGGTATAAGTTATCTGTGGCAATTTTTATTGCCGCACACGTGTTGGAAAATGAAAAATCACACGAGTGTGAGATACATTGCATTGTGAGCCTAATCGTAGTGCGATATGAACCAGTTTTCGAGGAAGTGTATAGAAAATGTATTTATTTGTCAGGCTTTTTATCAAGATTTATTACTATGTAGAATGGCACTTGTATCATATTCATTGTTACTGCATTATTGATAGTCAACGTACCTACCTACATACCTAGTCAATCAATTATTTTGAAACCATAAACAAATGACCAATAAAAATAATTTAGTACTCACTGGTAGCGTAAATAAGGAATGCTAAGAACAGCGCGACCCACATCGTCGCGGTCACGTGAGCCAGGAAGCACTCGCATCCCTGCGGCCGCTAGTGAGACCACTCCGCAGGGTGCGCCGGCGCAGCCACAGCTCGCGTGCGCCTGCACCTGCTGTGTTCAGTGGTTGTGCAACGATACTTATCAATTAATGACTGTTTAAAAATCATAGCTTGTAATTGCTTGTAGTAGTAAACAGATTGAAAATAAAGAGTTCGTGAAGTTTTTCCCGTACCTACATCTGTTCCACAGTTCTGAGCCCTATTTATTAAACGTCACAATTAATGCTAAGTACCATTTTGTAACAAAAAGTGACATAAATAAAGTAATACATATAATATAAACTAATACAATACATATAATACAAATATGTAAGAAACTGACAAGTAAATATCTTACAATTATCACAATAATAATTTGTAAATGCTGTTTAGTAAACATTTACATATTTGTAAAAAACGCCTGCCGATTTTGATGACAATATCTTGGGAGCTCGGTAGTGCCCCCGCCAAGACGAGCCAAGCGAAGCGCAAGGACACTACCTATTACCTTTCCTCGAACCACTTCGTCATTTTTTTTAACCTTCCTAGATAAATAACATTCATATACAGGGTGATTTTTAATGACCAGCCAAATTTTCACAGGGTATTCTACCCATGAATATGAACAACTTTCACTATGGGACCAACTTTGAAATCGCAAAAAAAATATCAGCTGTTTCATACATTTTGATCGAGTAGGTATTGAACTTTTGTAGGAAACCGCTGATTTTTTTTCGTGATATCGCGTGGTTTCTGAAAACGGGACAATTTTGCGTCCCCAGGTTTTTTCGGGGACACCGGGACGAAGAACCGAAAAAAGGGACGGTCCCGTTCAAAACGGGACGTATGGTCACGTTATTCATATAAAACAATGTAATTACAAACAAACAATAAAAAACCGGATATTCGTTACGGTGACAAAACTATTAGTGATACACCAAATTCTTAGGTATTTGGATAAATAAAAATATGAGTTGGAAAACACATGTTGAAAACACATGCAAAAAGCTTAGCCAGTATTCTTATGCTCTATATAACCTAAGAAAAGTGTCAAATCGTGCCACGTTATTAGTGGCGTATCACGGGTATGTTGCATCTACTTTACGCTACGGACTTATATTTTGGGGGAACTCGCCAGACAGAGAAATGGCGTTCAAAGCCCAGAAACAATGCATAAGGGCAATGTGTGGCATACAACGCACAGAAAGTTGTAAGCCACATTTCCAACAGTTCCAGTTACTAACATTCCCGTGTCTTTATATATATGAAATGGCGATCTTTGTCAAAGCTAATTTACATCTTTATACCCATCCAAAAAGCACACGACACAAAAATAAAATATGCGTAAGACGTCATAAAAAAGCAGTATTTAATAAAAACATTTTGGGCATGGCACCCAAAATATACAATAAGTTGCCAAAACATATCATAGATCTACACAGAATGGGACATTTCAAATTAACTCTACACAAATTCCTAGTTGAAAAGTGCTATTATACAATAAATGATTATTTAAATGAAAGATGACTGTAATTTTAATTGACTTTTTATAATTTGACATTTTTTTATTTTGACATTTCTATTTTTTATGTAACTCAATTTAATTTATTCAGTATAATTATTTAATTTTGCTTAGTACCTACCTAATAAATTTGCACACCTCAGTAGGTTATAATACAATGTACTTTTTTATACTTGTAACACCTTTTGTAACCTGTATTATGCAAATAAATTATTTGATTTGATTTGATTTGATTTGATTTACGTTTTCGGAGACAGGGAACGGCAGGTTTTCGGCGCTACCATCTGGAGATAGGGAACTTTTGAAAATTTCCTGTGCTCACATGTGAATGTGTAGCGCCACCATCACGAGCATTCTCAAGGGTGGCGCTAGTTGCTCTACTCGCTGTGAGGCAGGTGAGGTGGAGGTAGGGCTAACAAGTAGGGCTAACAAGAATAATTTAATTTAATTTTTAATTTAATTTATTTAATTTTAATTTAATTTAATTTATTTAATTGAAGGAGAACCAACAGCTATAACAGATAGATAACAATTGATTAAAAAACATGGAGCCAATTACAGGTTCTCACGGGTAAAAACAGAAAAATTAGTAGAAATCTTAGGATCACTAACAAGCACGATAGAAAAAAAAAACAATATTGTATACATACATAATACATAAAAGGTACAACAGCACTATGCACTTTTAAAGAAGTCGGCGTTCATCCGAGTGCGTACAGTATAGGTTTTGGTGACAAATGGGTCAAATGAGAACTCTTTACAAATAACATTAAAATCCTTACTCGCTCGCACCATATATGAGTTTTGCCTGTAATTGGAAGAGGTAAAGGGAATGGAGATAGGCGGATTAAATCTAACTGATCTCTGGGGGACATTGAAACGCAACTTATGCAGGAGATCAGGACAATCAATCTCATTAGATAAAACTTTTAAGAGAAAAGTGCAATCTGCCAGACGACGACGATTAAGTAGTGGCTGAAGGTGAAATTTCCTGCAAAGATTAATGTAATTATCAGAATGTCAGTAAGAAGTTAATGTCCTGTACAAAATAGTTGAGCTGGCTGGTGCTGATGTTCGTGAGCGCCGTCAGTTGAGACAGGTCATCCCTGCCAGGCCCTATTTTCTGTTTTTAGGGTTCCGTATCAAAATGGTAAAAAAGGAACCCTTATGGTGTCACTGAGTCTGTCTGTCTGTCTGTCACAGCTGGATATCTCAAGAACTACTTATGCTATCAACTTGAAATTTAGAACTGTTTTATATGACGTTTACCCAATTATTTTGCAAATAAGAAAGAAATAAAAATATTTATATTTTTTTTGTAACAGGTACTGAAAGGGGGTCGTAAAAATTCAAAGTGGGGCTACTAGGGCATGTGGGGTATCATAATGAAAGACCGCTATTTGCACATTCTTAAACATTTTTTTATTTTTTTTTTAGGCCGCATAGTTTTCGACTTTTGATGAAAAATTTAAAAAAAAATACCGTTCCCCCCCTTATCTCCGAAGTTTGCAAAGGGAAAAATCTGAAATTATTCTATGTGATAGACGTTTATGTAAAGATTACAGGAAAAATAAAACGATGTCTCTAAATAGCACACTTTTTCAGAAATCGGAACGGAACCCTCGGTGCGCGAGTCCGACTCGCTCTTGACCGGTTTTTTATATTTCTATTATTTTCTATGGTTCCTGTAATTGGTTTAATTGAATAAATGTTTTGAGTTTGAGTTTGTATGTAGATAGATACTATGCTAATCGAGAATTAAAACTCCCCAAGCCTCAGCGCCCCAGGGCCCGGCCCCAGGGCAAGCTGAACTTGACGCCAGCGAGCTCAGCGCCAGCGTACCTTACGGCACCCAGGAACAGCTTCCATCCAGGCTGAACACTCATTATTGTAGTTGTTAATCCCGCTCCGGTAGACACGTCATATTAATTACGAAATTCTCAACTGGAAACAAAAAAGCAACTGCAATTAATTAAAATATTTCGTCCACTTTGTTTTAATTATCCGCTCGGAGACAGCGGCGGGCGGCGGGGAGGCGGGGGGCCGCGGAGCCGCGGTGTGGTGTTGTCCAATCTAAACACGGCTTTGGAAGCCTCCTCCCAAAAGAACATTATTTTTAACTTTTTACCAAGATATTATTGCTTGTGGAAATGAAAAAACTCGTTTTATCCGTTTTCTGTTTTGGTCCCATAAGACGAGTTTTTCATAATGATGAGTAACTACAATGAGGGGTCATTGCACTAAGAGGTTTTCAATGTGTACATTGAGATATAGATAGGTAATTAATAGGGATAATGCCTGGATAATAAAAAAAAACAAATTCTATTTAGACCATCAATAAGATAATAAAAAATAATTAGTGCTTTATCATATTAAAGTTGGGGAGTGGGGCTCGCTACGTCATAACTATTACAAACTACGTACAAAATCTAGCAAGGAGTGACGTCATGCCACATTTTACGTCAATATTGCTGTAATCTTTTGATTAGGTACGTAAAAAAAATACGTGTCCAATATTTTTTAATAATTAAAATGACGGACAAAAAAAAATAGTCATCATCCCTATTCGCTTGGAATCGGGAAGCTCGGTAGTAACAGTCGTACGGGTCGATCCGTCAGGTTAAGCTACGCTTGCCGCGGTGGGTCCGTGGATGGGTGACCATCTTTGCACAACAAATTCAAATTCAAATTCAATATAATTTATTTTCTCTTCACAAACGATGAGATGACAAATTAAAACAAGCTTAAAAATGACATGACAAAGTTTGTGAGAGACTGGTGTCTGCACTAGGAATACCTGGTTAGCAGGGTCAGATCACCAGGGTCCACCACACGGCATGTTAACATTATTTTATATCGTAAATGTGAACGAGTTGAGCATAACAATATTTAAATCATATTAAGATAAAAGATAAAAAACAAATCAGAAATAAAATACACAAACAATAAGGAAGCGGAAAAATGTGTGAATTACTGTGTGGGGAAATTACTGTGTGGGGAAATTAGATGGGAAATTAGACGGGACGGACTATTTTGGATGAGTAAGTAATTCCTCAGTTGCTACATAATCTAAGTTAAGGAGCAACTCAACTAAGTTACTCTTACATGCCTTTTTAGTAAGGTGATAAACCGTGGTTACGCTGTTTTTTATTATATAGGTGGGAACCTAGGAATGCATAGAATCTATGAGAGAAGCTCGTTTTTAGACCCTTAGCTGTATTGCAAACAGAGTATTTTCTGCGTTTACCCAAGGTCGAGCTGGGATCAAATATTAAGGAGGAGTGCTTCTTGAGAACAGTGTAAAGAACAAATAGTTGCCGTGCAAACAAAACTACAAATAGTAGCAGTGCGCGCAGGGCCTTAGTATCGCACAAAAAGTCTGTCGTCTACTGCACCTTAAGTGGGGGACATAGCGTCTACTTTCCTACAGTTCGGCCGACAGAATGATCGAAGAAGTGCGTCGTGTGTGTTGGGTCTGCGTACAATCCGCGACGGACTTTTTGTGTGCCATGCAGACATTTTGTGCGCCGCAGACTCGATCGCACAAAAAGTGTACACACCTAACTAATACCTACCGCACGACCCCACCCGGCACCGCACGACCCCACCCGGCACCGCACGACACCGCACGACACCGCACGACATCGCACGACATCGCACGACACTGCCACGGGATGTAAAAGTAAGAATTCGGAAAAATAAAAATATGAAGGAATAAGAAATTGGCCAATTTAGAGTTCGGAAAGCATCGCCGACACCGTCCCTTCATGACGCTGTCGTGCGCGCGGCGCCGGCTGCTAGTGATCGACAGACATCAGCGCGCACGCGATGCGGAACCACTATTCGAGCGCACTCAGCGCGGAGCGGAGGCTACCGAACTGTTCACATAAATAAATCATATAAATGTTCGCTTCATTAGACAGCCGACAACGTTAAACCCGCTGCGAGTGGGAGCTCCGGGCTCCGCAATCTGGACGAGTAAGATGGAGTGACGCGTGGCGTGCGGAGGGAAATGCCTCGTTTATCGTACGAGCGGCGGCGCGCGGCGGCTCGCCGTGTGCCGTGCAAGCCATCTGAAGGCCAATTCTCGTATCTCATAAATGACGGAGTATGAGGTAACAAACATAAAAAAAGTACAACCAAATTAATAACCTCCTCCTTTTTTTCGGTTAAAAACGTTCAAATTCAAGTCGCAATCTCATGCCAGCGGCAATCAAATGTCAAAAATGTAGATAAACGCCGTACAATTTTTGACAGATTGAGAATGAGATGAGATTGTGAACGTTGTTAAAAGTACGGGAATTGCCGCTCAGGTGGCGAGTTAGCGTCAGCGTCAGCGCCCGCTGCCCGAATGAGGAACATATTTAATACCATGTGGGGCGACAATACGACAACAAATGAAGACGCTGGTAATGCTGCTAGAGTAGTAGAGTAGAGTACCTGCTGCAGTGGTAGAGTAGAGTCCCTGCTGCAGTGGTAGAGTAGAGTACCTGCTGCAGTGGTAGAGTAGAGTACCTGCTGCAGTGGTAGAGTAGAGTACCTGCTGCAGTGGTAGAGTAGAGTCCCTGCTGCAGTGGTAGAGTAGAGTACCTGCTGCAGTGGTAGAGTAGAGTACCTGCTGCAGTGGTAGAGTAGAGTACCTGCTGCAGTGGTAGAGTAGAGTACCTGCTGCAGTGGTAGAGTAGAGTACCTGCTGCAGTGGTAGAGTAGAGTACCTGCTGCAGTGGTAGAGTAGAGTCCCTGCTGCAGTGGTAGAGTAGAGTACCTGCTGCAGTGGTAGAGTAGAGTACCTGCTGCAGTGGTAGAGTAGAGTACCTGCTGCAGTGGTAGAGTAGAGTACCTGCTGCAGTGGTAGAGTAGAGTACCTGCTGCAGTGGTAGAGTAGAGTACCTGCTGCAGTGGTAGAGTAGAGTCCCTGCTGCAGTGGTAGAGTAGAGTACCTGCTGCAGTGGTAGAGTAGAGTACCTGCTGCAGTGGTAGAGTAGAGTACCTGCTGCAGTGGTAGAGTAGAGTCCCTGCTGCAGTGGTAGAGTAGAGTCCCTGCTGCAGTGGTAGAGTAGAGTACCTGCTGCAGTGGTAGAGTAGAGTACCTGCTGCAGTGGTAGAGTAGAGTACCTGCTGCAGTGGTAGAGTAGAGTACCTGCTGCAGTGGTAGAGTAGAGTACCTGCTGTAGTATTTTCAAACCGTAAAAAACATAAGCCCAAACATCGTAAATAATAACCGGTCAAGAGCGAATCGAACTCGCGCATCGAGGGTTCCGTACCATCATTTATATGTAATTCCGAAAAACTGTGCTATTTAGACCCATCGTTTTATTTTTTCTGTAATCTATACATAAACTTCTATCACATAGAATAATTTAAGATTTTTCTCTATGCAAACTTTGGTGATGGGGGAATGGTATTTTTTTTAACATTTTTCATCAAAAGTCGAAAACTATGCGGCCTAAAAAAAGAAAAAAAATGTTTGAATGTGTAAACAGCGCTCTTTCATATGATACCTCACATGCCCTAGTAGTCCCACTTCGAATTTTTAAGACCCCGTTTCAGTCCCTGTTGCAAAATAAAACATACTTACTTATATTTTTATTTTTTTCTTATTCGCAAAATTGTTGGGCAAACGTCAACTAAAACTGTTCCAAATTTCAAGTTATAGCATTAGTATTAGTATTAGGAACATGGATGACTGTGAAAGACTGCAGAGAGATATAGACAGAGTAGTAACTTGGAGCAAGAGTAATCTCCTGCAGTTTAACACATCCAAGTGTGTGACCATAAGTTTCTCGCGCGCACACACGCCCATTAGATATAGTTATACGGTGGACGGGGTACCGATGGCTAGGGTCACTGAAGTGAAGGACTTGGGTGTCCGTTTCACCACTGGGCTAACGTTTCGTGATCATATAGTTAAGGTATGCAAAAAAGCATACAGAAACCTAGGATTTGTCCTAAGAATGGTTAAAGGCTTTACAAATATGAAAGCTATAACGGCATTGTATAATGCTTTAGTAAGGAGCCAATTAGAATGTAATGCAGTTATCTGGGCTCCGCATGAAACTAAATATAGTCTCATGTTGGAGCGCGTACAAAATAAATTTATTAGATATAAATATATGAGGGAATACGGGGTGTATCCATTTTATCCATTGCTATATCCAACTCTATTTGTCTTAGGTATGGTCGGATATAACGAACTTAGGGTCAGGAGGCAACTCACACTTGTTTCTTATATCTTTAAGATAATTAGAGGGAAGATACACAATGCGGATATATTGCGAAGGGTGGAACTAGTCGTGCCAGACCGGTATGTGGGTCGTCGTCGTCAGCCGCGGGTGCTGGCGGTACCGCGCTCGCGAACTAACTTGCTGAGTGAGGCGCCGCTGACGAGCGCGCTCCGTACTCTCAACCTCATTGCTGATGATGTCGACATATTCTGTTGCACTTTGGGTGAATTTGAGAGAATAGCGACCCATAGAATTTGTTATGGTTTAAGCAGTGGAAATATTTAATGTATGTGTGCTACAATATCGCATTGGGTCTAGCCTGTAAGGATATTTGTATGTTTGGAGTAAATAAATAAATAAATAAATAAATAAATAAATAAATAAATATTCTTGAGATATCCAGCTGTGACAGACAGACGGATAGACTGAGTCACACGCACACCATAAGAGTTCCGTTTTACCATTTTGGTACGGAACCCTAAAAAAAACAATCTATGTAGGTATACCTAATTGCCGGCACGAGTCGTGAGCACAAACTCTACTCTTAAACCTAACGAATCTCATTAAGATAGAAATATTTACTTGCAAGTATCAAAATATGTCGCATAAATAGCCGTATTTTTTTATTGGGCTGATTTATAATATAAGAGTTAAAAACCTGATTTTAGTTAGAACTCTAAGAGACCATTAGACTTACGTATTTCATATCATTTTAAACTTGATACCTTTACGCGTTCCTGAGAAAAAGGGTCTTGACAGACTGTTTTTTTATGTGATAAAATTACAAATTAACAATTTTCGAACTCTTTCCTTTCTTTGTACTGTAATACCTTGCTTCTTGCCAAATTTTATGATTCTAGTACAACGGGAAATGCCCCATAGGTCTTGATTGACGCGAGCGGCCCAGCGGCCCATTGCCATCCCATTACTGAACATGTCAGCCACTATCAATCATAATTACGGAGTCAGAAGCACTGAAGCATTGCGCCCGGCCGCTCGCCTCTCGTCCGCGGCCGCCAGCGCTCGCGGCGCGCGCCGGCGGCCGCTCCATCCATAACTGTCGCCGTTTTGCAACTCATTTGACGCTAAGCAACAATAGACACCGACTTATTCATGAAGCACTTCGTTACTTGCACTTTTGTTATTCTCTGAAACAAATCTCCCAATAAGTACGTACCTACTTGCCTACATACTTTCTGAGAGAAAATGCTGAATGTTTTGACGTTCTGACTTCGATCATTGATAGATAAATTGTTAGTTTCGGGACTGCAAGTCACCCTGCATAACGATTTCACTTAATCTGTGGTGGCGTGCAGAAGTCATACGAGCAATTGTGCACGGAAACGTAGCTTCATGAGGCGTATTCGTCGTACATAAACGTACAAATCTGAAGAACTCTGTCGACAGGGCAGCGTCGTGCTAGCGTGCAGTGTCGTAGCCAGGAATTCAATTCGGGGGGGTTAGGGTTGCCAACTTTCTTAGAAGAAATATAGAATTTCTGATTCCAGAAAAGGTAAATAAAGAGTACCTACAGATTTATAATACAGCATTTTTGTTCTTTTTGCGGAACATTATATATATAAGTATATATATTTTAGTTCGAATTGATGAAGAGCGTAAGTAGTTATTATCAGTTTCAATAGAGCCCTCTGTTACTCACTTCCCGCCACTTTGCAATCATGATCAAAAGCAGGGCCGTCCATTTAAAGCCACTGGGATAGTGGGGCCGCTATTTATGGAGAATGTAGGATGCAAGAGCGAGCAAAGCGAGATCGAAAATTTTAGCACTCAGTTTTGAATAACATAAGATTTCTTTAACCGTTCTTAAAGAAGTAGAAGTAACTTTATTGACTTATGCAAAAAAGTTTGAGAATGAAGAGAATGCAGGATGCAAGATTATTGACGTGTGAAAGTGTTTGTACAAACCTACTTACAGAAATAAATCATTTATCATTTAACAAGAGCAAGCGAAGCGAGCTCGGAACTGTTTGCATCCCGCCTGGGAGTGGTTAGACTCGGAGAACGTTGAGGTTGCAGGAATCTATTCAATACAAAATCAAAAAGAAAAAAATCAATAATTAAATTTAAAGTCAGACTCAATAAAATTCTTACAATCATAAAAAAACTAAAACGCTCTATTAACCTATTTTTTTATAATAATTTTAAAAATAAGCTAAAATAAGTTAAAAATATCTTAAACTAAAACTAATTAAAAACTAAAATATGGCGTCGAAAAATTCCTCCGCATCGCTGTCGACTGGTAGAGTACCCAAGAGACTGGCGGCATTGCCACGTTGTATGGCAACGCTAAGCCTCTGGCCAAAGTAAAAGCCAGCCCTCGGGTCACGGGAAGTGTCAACGAGCCGTTTGGAGATTTCGTTAAACAAACTATTGAGCACTCGGACCCCACGGCCCAAGGGTTTCAACCCCAAATGGCTCAAAAATATAATTACCGATAAGGTTATTATATTTCCGCCGCTTGAGGTTTTCCGCAGCCGCAGCAGCAGTGCCAGCACAGCACGCCGAGCCAGGAAATTCTTGACAAATTCTTTCGAATTATGAATTGAGTTTGAAAGAAGAAGACAAAACACTTCTTTAACTAAAATAGGTTTATCCACTAACGAAAGAGCCGTAATATTACGCATATGCAGCTAGGAGCCGTGGTGGCCCAGTGGTGAGGGCCCGACAGGCAGGCTCAGCCATGTCACCACCACGGCTCTCACAACGGTGAAGGTTCACCGTGTTATCATCGTGAGCAAACTGGCATGACCTAGAACCAACAATTCGAAGACATGTGACATCACCCGCACTGGGCCCGCGTGGTGGATTACAGCCCACTCCCTCTCACAGAGAGGAGGCCTGGGTCCCCGCAGTGGGAACATTATGTGCTGAGTGTGCTGAGTGTCGCCCGGGTGAATTTCATGTCTCTGTCTCCAGTGGTTTAGGCTGTGTGTTGTCTATATTCATACAAAAATACATCCTTTCCGACTTTTCCGGATAGTTTAAAAAAAAAAAACGATCATACAATGACAATTACAAACACAACAAAAAAAGTATCAGCCAAATAGGTGCAACCATGGAATTATTATTTATGTTTGTATTTAGTTCCATGGCGCATGGGTGCAACCATGGAATTATTATTTATGTTTGTATTTAGTTCCATGGCGCATGGGTGCAACCACAGAACAAATAAACCTCTTTATCTGTTCTGTGGGTGGGTTGCACGCGGTGCAACCACAGAACAGTAAAAGAGCTTGATCTGTTCTGTGGTGCAGCCGTTCTGAAGTGATGCGCTTACATACATTCGGCAATTGATTTTTAGGGTTCCGTACGAAAATGATAAAAAAGGAACCCTTATGGTGTGAGTCAGTCTGTCTGTCTGTCTGTCTGACTGTCTGTCTGTCTGTCACAGCTGGATATCTCAAGAACTACTAATGCTATAAACTTGAAATTTGGAACAGTTTTAGATGACGTTTACCCAACTATTTTGCAAATAAGAAAGAAATATAAATATTTTTATCTTTTTTACAACAAGGACTGAAAGGGGGTCTTCAAAATTCAAAGTGGGGCTACTAGGGCATGTGGGGTATGATATGAAAGAACGCTGTTTGCACATTCTCAAACAATTTTTTGCTTTTTTTTAGGCTGCATAGTTTTCGACTTTTGATGAAAAATACCCCCCCCCCCCCCTTATTTCCGAAGTTTGCAAAGAGAAAATTTTGAAATTATTCTGTGTGTTAGAAGTTTTTGTAAAGATTACAGGAAAAATAAAACGATGTCTCTAAATAGCATACTTTTTTAGAAATCGGAACGGAACCCTCGGTGCGCGAGTCCGACTCGCTCTTGACCGGTTTTTGTTTATATAGAAGATTTTACATATTTATAGTACCTAATTGAATTCTTTAATGTCGATTGTACACACGGCTACGCATCAAGCTATACATTTCCAGTTTACACTGATCTCTCATTGTAAGGAAATCCTATACAAAATGTATAGCTTGATGTGTAGCCGTGTGTACAGCTAACAATAAACAATGTATTGTATCTGCTAACTGGCGAGCGACGGGTTGAAAGGCAACCAAAATAAAACGCGGGACGACCATCTCTGGATTGAGATAACTACTACATTCATGACCGCGATGACAAATTGTACTGATTGCGAGTTATACGCTACACTTGGAGCGTCTCGCGGGCCCGCTACTGCGGGACGTAGCACATACTATACGTGACTTACACTGGCACCCTTACAGAGAATTAGAATGTTATTCAAGGCCGGGCCGAACCAATATGAGCCTCAACGACAGTTAATATGCAAATATAAACCGCTATCCAGCACTCTCGTCTCCATCAACAACCGAAAATCAAGTTGTTGACTTTCAAGCGAGAGCCAGGCGCGAGCCGCGAGCCGTCAGCACACTGCACACAGGGACCTATTAGCTCAACCAGCACCCTAATTGCGTAACACATTATCAATCGGAGTTGGTTTCATTTTGACAGTTCAACAACATTCATTGCGTTATTTACGCTGTCGAGCAGACAAATTTTTTGGACATATGAAACAATGGATTAGCAATTTGTTTCAAAATGAAACCAACTCCGATCGATAATGTGTTACGCAATTAGGGTACAGGTTTCAGATTGGCTAAAGTAGACATCGTTCATGGGGTACTGTTTAAAATGTTACAATAAAATACCTCCACACCACATACTTCAACTAAATGAGACGAAATTCAAAACTTGTATAAAACGCACACTATGCAGGCTGGCATATTATATCAGTTAGGGGATTACATAACTGATGAAAATGCTTCGCTCCGCAACCACAACTAATTTATTAACATTTGAAGATACTGTTGGATCTGCTGAAGATTTTATGACTATAATATTTGCCTTGTATAAACTCAATCTCCTTTATTTTGATATAATTGCATAGCACATGTGTGAGTACTTATACCTACTCTAAAGCTACCATTTACTGGGTACGTCTTTATTTGACTTGAACGTGCCCTGGCGGCTGAGAGTGTGATGATCACTCTAATGCCTCGCTGATGGTGGCGCGTGTGTTGGATCCATAGATATACAGGGTGATTGGAAGATGGGTGCAAAGCTTTAAGGCGAAGATAGTACAGACAATTTAGAACCATTTAAGCCATGGTTGTCTCAGGCGAAGTCTTACCATTTTTTTAAACCAAATTTTATGGTTTTTTTTTCCAAAACTCCTAAAATTTTAACTAAACTGATTTTTATGGCCAAATTGAATGATAAATTAATTCATTTTTATTGTATTTAATTAAATTAACGTGTAAGCAATCTAGAAAACTATGTTTTAGGCCTCTGTGTCGTTAGAATTTTTTTTTACAGACATTTAACATTCATTAAAATTTTAAAAATTCATAAATATTTTTTGTAAACTTTATTTTAAAAAAAACGGAGGGTGCTTTTTTTGTTCAAACATTTTTGAAAACATGCTTGATAATCGCTCTTTCTTTTGAGGTATCTGTAGGAGCCAATGGTTGTAGGCACCGTACACTATCACTTAGTTGATGTTGATTTAGTTTATGGAGTACACAGAAAGAACCACAAGTTAAGTTTGAAGTTATAATATGATGTTTATGGTTAACAAGGTAAAGTTGTAGGGATTCTTTCTCTTGACCAGTGGTTTGTCTCACAGTTATTGTCTGACTCAATGTTTATTTATTAAAACGGTGTAATTATAGTGAAATATTAATGACGCACGACATCCAAGTAGGTTGCCGCGTTTGCAAAGTAAATGTACGGTTGATGAGACCGTACATGTTGGCAACCCCACAAAGATGGAAAGAAAAGTAATGAAAGATTGTCAAGAGAAGAATCCCTATTACAAAGAAACAAATAATGTTTGATTTGTTACCAAATCAAGTAGATAGTTTTCGTTATTTTGGACAGCTTGTATGTCGTTGTGGTATTATCTGCGAACCGTTGATCTAGAGTACCGAAGAGGCTGTTAGCGACGTATCCCACTCCATCAATCAGTCCTCGTTTTTTACGATTACTCAAGTGCTTATGAGGAGCTAGAAATATAGTATTGTAGTAGCTCAGTATTTCCATTTCGTGGTTAAGCTGTTCCAAAGTTGTCTTGCAGTATCTTGGGTCGGTTTTTTGGCACAGTTCGTTCAATCCCTTGAGGTAAGCTTCAATTCGATGTACTCCGTCCCAGTAAGTTGTTAAGTTATAGTACATAAGTAGTGTCCATTCGTCATGAATCACTTGTACGTTTCCTATTGTGTCGTAATAAATCGGCCGCTCAAGTTCGAAGTTGGTAATTTGAACGCCAGACGTCACGATTTCGCCATATGACCCAGTTATTAACGTAAGTACAATTAATAACATTGTAAGAAGCGTTGAAAAACATTTATTTCCGCCCGTCTTTGGCATGATTGGAGTTTTCTTGTCTGAGTGATCTTGGACGCTGCTCTCGATAGGGAGTGGTGACAGTTTCACGACGGGACGTTTGATGATACCAGATTGAGTTCTAACCGTGGTCACTCGAACATAGCCGTCGGAGCCCGGATGCAGTTCAAGTACGCGTCCCATGGCCCACTTTCCCGGTGGCAAGTTGTTGTCCTTGATCAAGACTATATCGCCTTCCTGGATGTTCCTTTTTGGTTTGTTCCATTTTCCCCTGATCTGGAGTTGTGTTAAATATTCACTCGACCAGCTCTTCCAAAATTGGGTCAGCATGTGCTCTGTTAGTTGCCATCGTTGACGCAAATTAACGTTATTTGCGTCACAGCATGTTGATATTGGTAGTGACATCGTTGGGCTTCCAGTGAGGAAATGACCAGGTGTTAGATAGTTTTGAAATTCATCGGGATCTTCAGTGAGCGGACAGAGGGGTCTTGAGTTCATACAGGCTTCTATTTTTGCCAGTAGCGTAGTAAACTCCTCGAATGTTAGTTTCTGATCTCCTAGTATGCGGTGAAGATGATGTTTCATCGATTTTACGGCCGCTTCCCACAAACCACCAGCACTTGGCCACGCGGGAGCGTTGAAGTGCCATTCCACCTCCATTTTTCCGATCTCGTTGAAGAAGTCCGGCGAAAGCTCTTGTTTAAAATATTCAAATTCATTCCGCAACTTCTTCGAAGCTCCAATGAAATTAGTGCCGCAGTCTGAGTACACATGTTTAGGTGTACCACGTCTGGCGCACATGCGCTGAAAAGCGGCAATGAATGTTTCGGTGCTTAAATCAGACACCAGTTCAATGTGTACAGCTTTAGTAGCCATGCACACGAAAATAGCGATGTACCCCTTCGAAGTCTTTACTCCTCTTCCTTTATTTAGTTTGACTTGCACATGTCCAGTGAAGTCTACACCAGTGTGTGTAAAAGGTCGGGATGGGGTAGCTCTCTGTTGAGGTAGGTCCGCCATAAGTTGGTAGTTGTCTGTTGGTTTATAGCGGTGACAGCGCACGCAACGTCGCAGTTGAGTTTTTACAGCTCTGTTGCTTCCGACAATCCAGTATCGCTGTCGGATTTGAGACAATGTCAGACGCGCACCTCCATGAAGTGTTGTAAGATGTGCTTGTTCAATTACGAGCTGAGTTAGCCGTCCCGTTCGAGGAAGAATTATAGGATTTTTCATCTCGAAGGGCAAGTAGGAATTTCTCAGTCTCCCACCGACTCTTATAATCCCTTTTTCATCCATATAAGGATTCAATTTGTATATAATGCTCTTGTTGTTTATAGTTCCGTTTGATTTCAGTTGTTTGTATTCATTTTCAAACTCCGTACTCTGCACATATGTAATTACTCGGTCAGCTGATAGCTTGAGTTCGCTCACACTTAGGTATTTGGTTTCAAATTTCATCTTGGAGCGTGCCGTCGCGATAAAGCGCAGTACCTGAGCCGTTTGTTGTGGAATTGTCTGTGGATTAAGTTTGAAGAAAGAACACAGAAGAACAGGAGACTTATCAGCCGAGGAGTTCACAGAAGCTGAAAATCGCTTACTCGCTGTACTTCAAGGAGAATGTTTAGTTGATTTTTCGAAAAACAATAAGAAGTTACAAACCTTTTTTAATGATAAAGGACTCGTTTGTGTTAAGACTCGTTTAACAATGAGCAACGACAGTGATGGTTTCATGTCACCTATATTACTGTCAAGTGATAATATTATTGTTGAGAGAATTGTTCAATATTTTCACGTAAAATATCTTCATGCGGGATCACAAACGTTAATTAGTAAACTTCGTGAAAGATATTGGATTATAAGCATACGTCGTCTTGCCAAAAAGGTTGTGCGGCAATGTGTCGTTTGCAAGCGTTTCAGCAGCAAGAGTTGTTCAGTACCTTCCGCACCGTTGCCTATAGACAGGGTACAATGTGGCAGTCCATTTGAGGCAACCGGTATAGACTTGGCTGGGCCACTGTATTTAAAGACGGGAGAAAAATGCTGGATCGTTTTATTCACATGCGCTACATACCGTGCAGTCCATTTAGACTTGTGTTCTTCACTGTCTACAGAAGACTTTATGCTAACGTTCCGCCGGTTTGTGGCAAGAAGAGGTTCCGTAAGGATAATATATACAGATAATGGAACGAATTTTCGCGGAGCCAGTTCAATACTTAAGAACATCAAGTGGAATGAAATAGCACAGGAGACCTCTACGCAAAAGATTGAATGGCGTTTTATACCTCCGTCAGCGCCATGGTGGGGAGGATTCTGGGAAAGAATGGTACGTACGGTTAAAGAAATGCTAAGGAGAGTGCTTGGTAGGGCAGCGCTTAAATATAATGAACTGTTGACTGTGTTGTGTGAAACCGAAGCAATGATTAATTCTCGGCCGCTAACCTATATAGCAGACACTACGGAAAATTTAGCTCCGTTGACTCCTTCAATGTTTTTACATGTAGGTAAAGAAGGGAAAGATGTCCTGGATATGGGTCATATTGATGGTCAGCTCTTGACTGGACGTTGGCGTTATATTAAAAGTTTATGTGGCGATCTGAAGCAGCGCTTTCGCAGCGAATACCTGGCTCTACTTACTCAGAAATCAACAGCTAATATTATTAATACAGTTGAAATCGGGGACATAGTTTTGATAGGGTCTGATGATGTAAAGAGGGTTAAATGGCCATTAGGTATTGTTGTTGAGACGTTACAAGGGGTGGATGGTCACAGGCGTGTAGCGCGAGTTAGAACCGCAAGAGGTGAGTTAATCAGGCCTCTGCAGCGCCTATTCCCTTTAGAGGTTCGTCATAGGGATGTGCCAGCCACTGCACCTGCACAGCAGCTGCCCACTAAAATGCATGTCACTCGTTCCGGTCGGCTGGTGAAACTGCCCACTAGGTATTTATAAATTTAAAGATTTTATTTTACTTTATTATTCCCAAATAGTGTTTTAGTTTTTATATACATTTCTTCCGCTTTCTCGCGGGGCCGGAGGATGTTGTGGAATTGTCTGTGGCACTTTTTAAGAAGAAAATGTTTAAAAAACTGTCATTATAGAAATATATGAAAGTATGAAAGTCTACTATTTTTTTCTGTGATCTTTTTTCCTTTTACAAGTAAATCGTTGTAGTTAATAAAGTAATTCCCGACCCAATTTGTATCACCGTTACTCGAATTACTTGCGTCAATGTACTATATTTATGTAATAAGTTATTTATAAAATGTTCATTGTTTCTTGTCATCGTTTTGGTTGTCACTGTTAAGTTGACACTTTCCTGGTTGGTTGTAAACAAACATGTGGAGTTTTTCATGAGGTCTGGCGTTAAAAACCACCCTTAGTTTGGTAGTAGTGGATTGTTCTCGCAAAACACCATGGTGCGGAAGGTAGCATTCAGACATAGTAGTTGCTATTGGAGACGCCGGTTTCATATGCTGTAGTTGTGTATATTCTTTGATGAAGTCTCGGTACATTGTTGCAAGTTTGTTGTTCTTTCCCAGGCGTTTTTCTAATTGGAGAAATTGCGAGATAGCCATTGACCTTGATTTGCCTAATTTGTTTTGCAACTCTGAGCTCATAGGCATCTTAACGATGTATTTGTTATCTGCGTCTCGTTGTACTGTCTTGGTGTAGTATTCTTCACACTGATTATCCTTGGGCATGTCATGGTTGCTGCTAGTTATGTCTTCGTTCTCCCAGAATTTAGTGAATTCGCTTAGGTCGACCAGTGTTACGTGACAGTTATAAGTTTTCAGTTTGCCACATAAGATCCATCCTAAGTGCGTCTGTTGTGCTACAGGAGACTGTTGACTGCCTCTCAAGACTCCGTCCAGGATGATGTCAGAATATACGTCTGCCCCAAGTAGTAGATCTATAGGACCTGTTACGTTGAATTCCGGATCTGCTAGTTTCAAGTTTTCCAGGTGTGGCCAGTGAGCCTTTTCGAACGATGAGTTGGGTAAGTTGTTTGTTAGTTTGCTTAAGATGAGTGCCTGAGTTTCGAATGCGTAGTCAGAGTGAATCGATTTACAGGTGAGCTGAAGCCGTCCTTTGCAGTTTCCAGGTGCAGCTCCCACTCCAGTTATGGTTGCGTTCAGCCGTTTCCTTGGTAGTCGTAGCATCTGTGCGGCGTTCTCGGTGATCAAGTTTACTTGCGAACCTTGGTCTAGTAGTGCTCGAAGCGTAATGTACTCCCCATTTGCAGACTTTATCTTAAGCTGCACAGTATTTAACAAAACCTCCATCTCGTTAGTTGATACATGGTTGGAGCTTTGTTTGTGTGTAGATGTGGTTGGTCGTTGACCTACATTGTCGTTTTTTCCTTCCGTATTCGTTGAGTTGACAGCATTTTTCTTTTCTGCGTTATGCAGTAAAGTGTGATGCTTCATATTGCATTCTTTGCATGTTTTTTCTGACCCACATTCTGTGTTGCCATGACTGTATAAGCAGTTTTTGCACAGCTGTAAATTTGCGACTGTGTTATTCCGTTGGAATGTGTCCATTTTGATGAACTTTGGACATTTCATCATTACATGATTTCCTTCACAGTGTGGGCAGTGTCCATATGCTGTATGATAAGTTTTCTTGAAAAATTTTTGTCGCTCGTAGTCATGCAGTTTTGCAGAATTATGTTTGTTAAACGACTTGGACGAGACTTGCTTCTGCTGGTTCGGGACTTCTTTTTTAGCGTTCTTCATAGTTTCATACGCCATGAATCTGTTTTCCAGGAAATATAACAGCTCGTTCAAGTTTGGTACGTCTCTAGGATCTCGCAGTTCCTTTATGTACTCGCTGTAGGTCGTCGTGTCGAGTTTCTGCGACATCAAGTGTACGATTATTGGGTCCCAGGTTGCGATGTCTAAACCAATGTTTGTTAGTCCGTTCGTACATTCTGTTATGACGTCATGCATCTCCTTGAGGTTGAAGCTGTCGGGTTGTTGAATGACAGGCAGGTTGAGCATGGTGTTCAGGAATGACGTTAATTGCAGCCTTCGATTGTCGAAACGCTGAGTCAGTATTTCCCAACAGGATGTGTAGTTTTCTGCGCCAATACTGAGATGTTGCACTAATCTTTCAGCTTCGCCTCTCAACCTCGTTTTCAGATGCTGCATCTTTTGCGCTTTGTTAATCATCGGGTTGTTGTGAATGGTTTCCACGAAGAGATCCTTGAAGGAAATCCATTGAGTGTAGCTACCCGAAAACTCAGGGACCTCAATTTTTGGCGTCGATTTTTCGTAGTGCACTGTCGACCAAATCTTACTGTTCAAGTTTCTCCTTATCTCGTCGTACTTGTCCTCCATATCGACGAACATGTTGTAGTAGTTACCGTCGGAGCCTTTGAGTACCGCTTCCAGCTCCCAGTGTAGTTTGTCGATGACATTCCATTTCGACCTTAAAATGGAGAGATGGTCTTCTAGCTCCCATTTCTCCGTGACAGCTTTTATGTCAATTTTCGACATGGCGCGGTCGAGGGCTTTAAAGTTGCACTCTTGCCTACTCAGCAATGTTTTGGTGGTATCGTCAGTATCTCGATCCAGCATCCCAGTTAAGTCGAATTTCACTAACCTTTTTCCCCGTAGGTGGTCCAGTAAGTTAAGCATGTCTCCTTTTGTAGATTCGTATTGAGCTTGAGTTTTGCTGTACACGTTATCCACGAAGTAATTGATGTTCTTGTCTTCTAAGGTTTGCTCCAGAATAGCATGTCGTTCCTCGAAGTCCTTCCACTGTGCTTCGAGAGATTCCAGACGTTTGATTAAGTACTCTTCAGTTTTCCTTGAGGCGCTATCCTTTTTATAGTTAGAGCACAGAGCTTTGATGTTTTCAAAGCAAGATTGTTGGAGTTGTAGCTTCTCCATAGTGAGTTCTCTTCTCTAGTTGTCGAAAAGAGGTAAGTTCAGTGTGATGTATGTAGCTCAGTAGTCCAGCACGTAGTTGACGGTGATAGACGTATAGCTTGGCGTTAGTTCACGACACGAAGACCGCAGTTTGCAGGCTTCTTCTTTCAAATCTCCACGGATCCGTCCTCGTAGTTGTAGTAGAGTTGCGTAATCCTCAGCGTCTTGAAATTGTCGTTTGTTTCTATTTATTGCGTTCGCACTCTATGTACAATATTATGCGCCTTCTCAATCCAACTGGGGCGACCCGCTTGTGGGAGACCAGCTGCACCGATTCGCTATCGTAAATAGAGACACTCCACACAACAAATGTAAGGCTCGAAGGACCATTTAATGTAGGAGCCAATGGTTGTAGGCACCGTACACTATCACTTAGTTGATGTTGATTTAGTTTATGGAGTACACAGAAAGAACCACAAGTTAAGTTGAAGTTATAATATGATGTTTATGGTTAACAAGGTAAAGTTGTAGGGATTCTTTCTCTTGACCAGTGGTTTGTCTCACAGTTATTGTCTGACTCAATGTTTATTTATTAAAACGGTGTAATTATAGTGAAATATTAATGACGCACGACATCCAAGTAGGTTGCCGCGTTTGCAAAGTAAATGTACGGTTGATGAGACCGTACAGTATCATTTACGTGGATATCTTACAAATTACTGAAATTAGGACCTACAAACCAATTTGAGGGAGAAATTTTAAATTTTAGGCCTTAAACATGTTTTGCTAGATTG
Organism: Cosmia trapezina; assembly: GCA_905163495.3. Taxonomy (NCBI): domain Eukaryota; kingdom Metazoa; phylum Arthropoda; class Insecta; order Lepidoptera; family Noctuidae; genus Cosmia; species Cosmia trapezina. The sequence goes on along the minus strand of LR991022.1, from coordinate 31,506,639 downwards.
CTTACACATTACTTTAATTAAATAGAATAAAAATGAATTCATTTATGATTCAGTTTGGCCATAAATAAGCAGTTTAGTTAAAATTTTGGGAGTTTTCGATATAAATCATAAAAATTAGGTTAAAACAAATGATAAGACTTCGTCTAAGACAACCATGGCTTAAATGGTTCTAAATTGTTTGTACTATCTTCGCCTTAAAGCTTTGCACCCATCTTCCAATCACCCTGTATAAGAAGATAGATATTTCTATGATTGGATCAATTAGCTAATCCATGCGTCAGGTTCGTGAACGAGCGCTGTCAGTGGAGGCTGGTTATATCTCAGCTGCCGCGGCTTATTTTAATTTAAATTTAATTGTGTTTTTTTAATGTTATTATTACGGACGCTTTTATCGTTCTGCATCGTTCTCACAAGTCACGCATAACTTCAACATGAATGTACTTAACCAATATTTAATAACCATATTTTGATTTAAAAGAGTGTCCGTGGAGTTTTTTTTCCCGTTCTTCTCCATAGGGGCCTACTACGCTTTGGAATGGGCTACTAGCTTCATCTTTCTGACTGACCGACCCAAGACCGACCTCTTGACAATTCAAAAGTGCCTGTAATTGGTTTATTTGAAATAAATGCTTTGAGTTTGAGTTTGAGTGCACACACATGCTACTCGATATGATCAATGCCCGCCCGCTCTGCACCCGCCGGCCGCGCCGCGCCGCGGGCTGCTCGACAATCCGATTCCAATCAGTCGATTGTGATGGACAATTAATTTAGTAAACATATTGGAACACGTTCAATTACAAGCTGAACCAATTAACTGCGGAGCTTTGTCAAACAAACACATAATGCACTATAACAGCGCCATTATGTACACGCGTGTGATGGAGCGCTGTGTGTCGTGATTAACGCACGACTTAGGCTGATTACAAAGCGGGCGCTAATTAAATAAAACCACAGAGTAACGCAAACTGCGCGGTCGTTGTGTGGCGCGAGTGTATTGCTGATCGTCGGCAAAGGGTTAGCGGCTGTTTACCGAACTGATGTGAGTCGCTATTGTTGAGCCGTAGAGCCGCGTGGGGGGTGGGGGGGGGGGGGGTGCTAATATGATACAGACGCGTATCATAAGTATACAAATAAAAATCAATTGCCGAATGTAAGCGCACATTTCGGAACGGTTGCAGTTATTTGTATTGTTGTGTTTGTGATATATCGTCGCGACAAGGTTCGTATATGAAAGAAAATGTTTGGAAAATAGTACGGAAAAGTGAAAAATTTAGGTTAAAAAATCTCCATATAAAAATGAGGGAGTGAGTAAGACAGAAGACAGTAGGGAGATCTTCAAAAATATTGACAGATTGAGATTTAGTTGTTCAGTTTCTTACAATTTTTTATCTATTAAGTACTTACATAATACGACTAAAAATGTTTTGGTTGTTTTGTGAAAAAAGTAGTACTTACTTAAAAAGAAACGGCCAAGTGCGTGTCGGACTACGCACAATGAAAGGTTCCGTAGTTGGGATGAAATTATCCCAAGAACATACATACATTCCAACAGTAAATGTAAGTTTGTACTCACAATATTGAGAGATGTTACCATGTTATTTAAAGACCACAAACTTCTTATACGTTTTCCAGTAATCTACAGGTATGGTATGGAACTACTTTCTGTATTTTTTTCAAAATTTTAGGTTCAGTAGTTTCGGAGATAAGGGGGGAAATGGTCAATAAAAAATAAAAAAATAAATTAATTAATTAAATCTTAAGGTATCATGTTATGCTGCCGAAAAGATTCTCTGTTTCCTCATAAGCATAATTGTCTAGCCAGTGAATAATTATTTTTTGAATTGGTAGTTGTTTAGCTGTTTAAGTTGTTTGATCCTTTTTCTTGGCCGATTTTGTTGTAGAGACGAGGGGCAATGTAGCAGTAGTGTTTGCTAGTGAAGACGCTTTTGGTACCCACGACTGGGCACCTGTCAACCCTCTTGGTTGAGATTGGCAGACTCGGCATGGCGTATCGGTGGTATCTTCGCAAGCATTCGTAAATGAAGATCTTACGGATGCTGACTACTTTGGCTTTTTCGTATACCTCAGTCGTGGGCGTCCGGTATCTCAGAGAGAGAAGAACTTTTAGCACCACACGCTGAGCGCGCTCAAGCTCAATCATATGGGTCTTGCCTGTCACACCCCAAGCGCAAATAGCATACCCCAAGACACGGTGGCATAGGGCTTTATAGTTTAGTAACAAAAGTTTGGAACTGGCAACATGTCTCAGGATTTTAAAAATATGGATCAGCTTGCGCACTCTTTTGGCGGTACCCGAAATATGTAGTGACCATTTAAGGTTGTCGTCAACAATTACACCTAGATATTTGATAAAGTTCGCTCTGTCTAGCGTGGGACACGAGCAGGAGGCAAAGTTATTGCTATTCCCATTGCTGGGAAACGTGTGAGCCGTAATTTTAAAGTGTTTGGGGCTTCCTGTTCGAGTCTTACTAAAACATAGGTATTTTGTTTTATTTGTATTTAGTGACAGCAAACTATCTTCCAGTCAAGCTGTTACTTGGAAAAGACCCGCATCACAGACAGCTTCTAAACATTTCCATGATTTATCATGGAACAAAATAACGGTGTCGTCAGCAAACATCATGACATCGGTTTTACTGATTTTTATATCACACAGCTCATTGATGTACACCAGGAATAGGGTCGGAGCAATCGTACTGCCTTGGGAACACCGTACGAACAGGAAGCTTCATCGCTAATCATATTATCAAGGCGAACGCTTTAACTTCTTCCAGATATGAAACTAAGTATCCATTCCTGAGGCACTCCTCTGATTCCAATGTTTTCTAATATACTAATTAGAATAGGAATAGAGACAGTGTCGAATGCCTTCTGGAGATCGAGGAAAAGACCGACACATTTTTCGCCTTTGTCTATATACTTGGTTATGTTTTCAGTAAGTTTTAGAATGGCATCATGAGTGGACCTATTGGCTCTAAAACCGAATTGGTTTGATGAAAGTATATTATTTGTCTCTTAATATCTTACTAACCTTTTGTTTGCAAGTTTTTCTAATATTTTGGACAGTGTGCTAAGTAGAGAGATGGGTCGATAGTTGCCAACAATACCCTTGTCGCCAGCTTTAAAAACAGGAGTGACGGCCGCTTTCTTAAATGTGGCTGGAAAAGCATCATTACAGAAACTAATATTACAAAGATGGGTTATTGGAGATGCTAATTTAAATTTGTATTTTTTTAGGATGTTAGCGGGTATATTGTCTAAGCCAGGAGCACTGCCATTCTTAAGGCTAGATATCACCTGGATAACTTCACATTCGTCTGTTGGAGAAAATGCCATCGAGTGTAGGAAACCATTAGATTTATGTGCTTGTGTTGCTAGAGTTCCTTCATTCTGCTTGAGTTTACTTAGAATTGTATTTGCCTGGTCTTTTCCAATTGATGTGAAGTATCTGTTAACTTCATTAAGAGAGTTAGTTGGGATAGATTTGATCTGTAGCAACTCAGTAGATCTGCTCGGGCCTTTTTAGGGTTCCGTACCAAAATGGTAAAAAAGGAACCCTTATGGTGTCACTCAGTCTATCTGTCTGTCTGTCTGTCTGTCTGCACAGCTGGATATCTCAAGCACTACTAATGCTATCAACTTGAAATTTAGAATAGTTTTAGATGATGTTGACCCAACTATTTTGCAAATAAGAAAGAAATTAATTTTATTTTTTTTTGCAACAGGGACTGAACGGGGGTCTTAAAAAATCAAAGTGGGCTACTAGGGCATATGAAAGAACGCTGTTTGCACATTCTCAAACATTTTTTTCTAATTTTAGGCCGCATAGTTTTCGACTTCTGATGAAAAATGTAAAAAAAATACCGTTGTTTTTTTTAAGAAGAAAATAACAATTATTGTACTCATACTTACCGCTGAACACAGCTAACTTACCATTCTATTTTATTTAAGTGAGTAATGTTGACATGTTGTTGTACTAGCAAACTAATTGTATCATCCATTTTATCTCAATTAAGATGTAATTGAGTATTAATAAACTACATAATGTCTGTAATTCTGTGTAAAGTTGAAGAGTTTAGTATTTTCCTAGTAAGTGTAACTTAATGCGCATCTACATCGCCACATATGAACTACGCATCAATGACATGACGTCACGCAAACCTGCATCGCGCAATTAGAGTTTACCACGCGACTAGCATATATACAACGTCCCGACATCAACCGTTGGGCAGTGGCCCACCAGACACAACACCCGTCTGGTCGGAGGATCCTCCATTTTCAGTAGAGGATGAGTGAACTTTACACGCTGTTCCTCATCCCTCTAAATAGCTATTTGTAATTGAATAAATAAAGAAGTAAAATACCTACCTTGATACTAACTATGATAGTCATCCTGTGTAACAAGTTAATGGACCTAAACATGTAAGTAGTATGTGAGACTGTAAGTAAATAATACTTAGGTGTTGGAGTGTTGCTAAAGGAGTGAATGGTTGTGTGAGTTTATTATAGAAAGAAGTGTTATCCGCTGGTGCGATCTCGACCGTCAAAAAAAAAAACACGAACGCCCACGCTCCGATGACGTCAGCAGGCGTGACACGCCCGTGTTCACTTAGAATCTAATTAGACTTAAAAGTTACTTAGAATCTTGTTAGAATCTAATGTTTTTATGAAAGCTAGATAACAGGACTATAACGTACTTTTTGTTTCATTTGAAAATATCTTTCTGTTAAAATCACAGAAATGGGTTTGTAAACAAATTACGTTCAGATTTATGTTTAGTTTTTTTTGTTGTAGAGATGTTTAATTTTTTTTTTTTTGTTGAAGCTGTAATTTCTGTAGTGAACCTTATAGATTGTTAAAGAAACTTATTGTGTTAACTGATAAAAACTTTTGCTTAGTTTTCTTATTGTACTACAGTCAGTCTGAGGGCAGACTGAAAGCAGAATGGCCGAGTTGTAGGATGTTAATTCTGAACGCACCATAATTTAAAAATAAGTTGAAGTATGAATGCAGCGCTGAGTGAATGAGAGAGTATGTGTGAGAGGGAGACGGAAGAGGAATGGCGTGCGAGCTATGAGACAAGTTAAGACGTACGATGTAAGAAGTTTTTTTTTAAATAAAAATCAAGAAGTGAAGGATTTTATTTTGGTCATTCACAAGCACCAACCCCTACAGTAAACTTCGTAGATAAGAGGCGGGGGTTATCTCCGAAGTTTGCATAGAGAAAAATCTGAAATGTTGTATGTGATAGAAGTTTATGTAAAGATTACAGGAAAAATAAAACGATGTCTCTAAATAGCACACTTTTTCAGAAATCGGAACGGAACCCTCGGTGCGCGAGTCCGACTCGCTCTTGACTGGTTTTTTTTATGTTACACAAGTCTTTAATTACGTTCCAGGTCTTTTTCAGGTTATTTTCGTTTTTTTGTAATTCAGTCTCGTAGTAAGAGCGCTTTAACGTTTTTCGTCAATTCTCGTCTATTTTGTTAAATAACTTTAAAATGATTTATTTCAAAATTATAAAAAAAAATATTTGAGACACTGATAGAATCATAAAATAAAATCCCTTTCATTTGATATGTCACACGGTACAGTTTGCAAACTTTTTTTTTAATTTTCTTATTTGCCCCCTAAAAGTGACCCCAAAAGTGTTTGGGTCACAGAAATCCATATGTGTACCAAATTTCAACTTAACCCCTCAAGTGTCTGAGTGTGGGCTATTTTTAGACCCAAAACCCCAGCGGTGGGGGGGGGGGGGTTGTGGTTAGTTGCGAACCCTATAGGTTCACAACTACTGATGATGATTGGTTTTCCATCGGATGATGTTTTTTTACGTTTATATATATGCGATATAAGCTTATATACCACTATTTAAAAGTTTTTCCTTATGCACATATGGGGTGCATTCGACACTTGAGGGGTTAATCCGTCCATCAGGTTTGGAGCCAATTGGCTGTGACAGACGGACAGACAGACAGACAGACACACGAGTGATCCTATAAGGGTTCCGTTTTTTACTTTTGAGGTACGGAACCCTAAAAACTTGTAAAACGTTACAGTAATGTTATACTCTGCAATTTTTAAAAATACCATCAATAGTAGTGTATAGAACTCAGAGAGTCATCGTTGTGAAAATATTTATTGTCATTTTATTTCATTACATGGTCGTACTGTAAAGGGAACATTTCATTAGTACCTACACCCGAGCGAAGCCGGGGCGGGCAGCTAGTTTCCAATAAAAATAACAGTGTTGTGGATGTAGTCGCCGTCGACAGATCAAAAGCTTCAGAAACCGTTCGACAAACGTTAATACTGCCGGCCTGCCGCTGCCGGCCTGCCGCTGCCGGCCTGCCGCTGCCGGCCTGCCGCTGCCGGCCTGCCGCTGCCGGCCTGCCGCTGCCGGCCTGCCGCTGCCGGCCTGCCGCTGCCGGCCTGCCGCTGCCGGCCTGCTGCTGCCAGCCGCTGTCGCTCAGTGAAGTAAGTAGCCAATGTGTGGCCAGCCTTAACAGTTGCTCATTGAATCGCATGATTCCGCGATCATCTTGAAATAGCGGGCGGGCGGAGGGGTGAGAGGGAGACCCCGGCAAGCCGGCAACTTAATAATTCAATTAAATAATCTAACTGTGACTAACTCCACGGCAACAGGACAGAATCAATTCGATTATTTCTACTTAAAAACTAGCACTTCCCGCGTGGCTTCGCCCGCGTATATGTCGGAAAATATCCTGCGGGAACGTGCTACCGGGAAATCCTTCCGTATTTCTTGTCTTCATTAATAAAGGGAACCTCTGTGCAAAATTTCAGCTTTCTAGGTCCTAGGGTTTCGGCTGGGCGTTGATGAGTCAGTCAGTCAGTCAGTCGCAGTCAGGCAGGACTATTATTTTTATATAAATAGATAGATAGATAGATAGATAGAAGATGGATAAAAATAATAACTGTAGGTATTTAGTTATCCACCGGGTAGGTAACGAGAAACTTATTCGTAAACTATTTTTCTTGTTGAGTATATATTTGCAAAACAAAAACAGTATTTTACTGTCAGAACCTTATTTATATTAAGAACTGTTTTGATCTCAGTTTATGTAGCTAGGTAGCTACTAGTCCGTTCCCATTCTTTGATGAAGTAAGATAATGCCGCTACGTTAAAAAATCTGCAGTCAACTACAGAGTCCACAGTCGCAGTGGTTTAGCTTGAGCGACGAAGCGTAACAAGTACTCGATATTTAGTTGTGAGCGAGTTCGACTACAAAGTGGCGAATTGAAGCGATTTACATGAGCGATGGCAGGTCGCCCCCCACGAGCTGCGCTGCCGCAGGAGGTGCCCTGTGATGTGGGAGGTCGTCGTGTGGCCTGCACAGGCTGACCAGTGACTGCAGCAGCGGGTGTACGGTGCCCGAACTTGCGGCGGCCGCACGCGCCTCCCCGCGTGACGGCTATCGTACTTAGAGAACGACAGCCCCGAGCCGTGCCTTCTGTAAGTGTCTGTCCGGTGTCGCTTCACGGACGCTTGCTCAGCTGGCCCGCTGCATCAATTCAATTCATTTATTGCATCGGAGCGTCACTTCGTCACATTTTCCTACAGTCAATCTGCGTAGCCTTTTCCTAACTTTGTTGGGGTGTGCTTCCAGTCTAACCGTCACATTTTCCTACAGTATATATTTTACTTACAGAAGTCACATCATTGACCTACTTCACTGCTGTGTGCCGCGTCCACAGAACAGATAAAAATTCTGTGGCTACGTTCGTCCTCTCGTAGTCCCTGGCTCCTGGGTTACTTAACACTGTGCGCCACGTCCGTCCTCTCGTAGTACTGGGCTCCTGGGTTACTTAACACTGTGCGCCACGTCGGTCCTCTCGTAGTCCTGGGCTCCTGGGTTACTTCACTGCATTGCGCCGCGTTCGTCCTCTTGTAGTCCTGGGCTGCTGGATTACTTAACGCTGTGCGCCGCGTCTGTCCTCTCGTAGTCCTGGGCTCCTGGGTTACGGTTTTATTTATTCTATGGTAATAGCGAGCTTACTCCGTAATTGCCTATTTTATTCAATAGCCTATTAAAGCTTGGAATTGGGGTTCAGTCACATAAACTGCAATAGATTTGCTCCCATCTCAATCAATTGGACGTAATACGGAGTTGTGGATGTAGGTAACAGATGCCGCGCCGGCTGCTCCCCAGAGAGAGCCCTTCCGAGGCTGAATGCGTGGCGGCTATATCTTTCTTCTATATAAAAATGAATCCCTATTTCCCTCGGTCATCGCATCACGCGTGAAGGGATGGAACAATTTCGCTAATTATTTTTTGTTGTGTTTATTATTGTCAGGAGAAGGTTCTTATGAAAGAAAAAATTAAGAAAATTTCGCAGAAAATTGGAAAACTTCAGAAAACCGAACGACTATTTTAACTTCGCGCGTTTATATTAGAATATTCATAGCTAAGACAAGACAACGTCTGTCGGGTTAGCTAGTGTAAATATACATATATTAGGGGTTAAAGTATGAAATTGCCGATTTGTACTGAAAAATTGAAATTCTTTTTTTTTTTAATTTAACATATTTATTTAATCAAAATAATTACCATTATTATCTATACATAGCTGCCATCTAATAGGAAGGTCATTTATGCCTTTGCGATAGAACTCTCGTGATCTAGATTCGACAAACTGTGTGAAAGCATTCTGTACTGCCTCCTGAGAAGAAAACTTTTTATCACGTAGAAAATTGTCCAAATCATGAAAAAAATGGTAGTCCGTTGGAGCAAGGTCTGGCGAATACGGAGGGTGACGAATGTTTTCTAATTGCAGTTCCTGTAGAGTTAAAACGGTTTCTCGTGCTGTATGAGGTCTCGCGCTATCATGGCGCAACAATGGTGAAGATCGATTCACGAGTCGGGGCTGTTTCACTGCTAGTTTTGCTATCATTGTTCGGAGTTCGGCACAGTAGACATCTGCCGTTATTGCTTGACCAGATCGGAGAAAGCTATAGTGAATAATACCATGCTGAGAGCACAAAACAGTTACCATTACCTTTTTGTTGGTAAGCTTTGCTTTAGGACACTACTTTAGTGGTCTTAAAAAATAATCCTACTAATATTATAAATGTGAAAGTTTGTATGTTTGGATGTTTGTTACTCAATCACGCAATAACGGCTGAACGGATTTGTATGAAATTTACACACAGTTACACAGATAGTTTATAACCTGGATTAAGACATAGGATACTTTTCATGCCGGTAGAAGGTTCCAGTGGGATAATAACCGACATACACGCGGGCGAAGCCGCGGGCAACGGCTAGTTTAGAAATGAAATCATTGGCTGATGCACAATTCAGAATCAGTATTAGGAAGATCTTACCCAAGTATAACCGTCGCATACTGGACCACTCTAATTTAACAAAAATAATTAAAAATCTCAAATGTATACAAAAGAAAGTACAATTCATTTAGCAATATCGCTATCGGCTACTGCAGAAACTCATTTGTTCAGATAATCACCCCACAGTTATGAATACGACAAACAATCGACAACTAGCCTCATTTAAAATATTCGGGTTTTGGGAATCGTGTCCGGCCCACAATGTGCGTCGTCTAAAGCTACAAATAACATTGAGTGTAAGTAAACTGCTCCAGGAGTAGTAGGTGTAAATACATTAAATTAAATATCACATAATCTTTGTTTCAAATTACTCAAATATTGTAAATGTGATCAAAAGTTTGTTTGTTGGCTATCCCTTCACGCCCAAACCACCAAACCCATCATGCCGAAATCTAAAAGTACTGTTCCCGAGGAAAACAATAACGTTATAAAACAATATCGAGAACGGGACTTATCGCGATATTCCTTTTTTTTACGAGGTATACAGGTACTTACTTGTTTCCCGACAACAAACTGACAACAACGTACACTAACAAAACTAACAGTAACGTTCTTATCATAATAGATTGCGCCACGTGTCTTTCGAATCATGATTGAATTATATTATTACAAGGAATAAGGAAAGATTTCCCGGTAGTACGTTCCCGTGCGATATTTACCAACATTCACGCGGGCGTAGCCGTGGGCAAAAGCTAGTTAAATATAAAAAATAATAAGAAAGAGAACAAGTACTACATTAATGAACGTTAAGATATTATCTTGAAGGTATGCAACAACTAAAGCAAGTATTAATACTTGCTGCATCCCACCACATTATGTACCTACTCAGTTTTATCGTGAATAGCCTGTAACTGTACATTCTGCAAACAAATAAAATCCATCTGTGACGAGACAGGCGTTATTGTCTAAAACCAAAATCAATACGAGTGTTAAACAAGAAAAATACCCGGAAGCACTAAACACTGTTGTAGTGCACCCAATAGGTATATATAAAAAAATCAGTTCTACCGACTGTGGAAACTATAGACCGTTTAGGTACTATTCTACCCGTTATCGATAAAGTAATAGAAAAATATGTTTGTAACCAGATACAAGACCTTTACGTTCGATACGCTTAGACATGATACGCTGCTAACAAAATTTTATAACTCTGGGAGTTCGTGGACCAATACCAGAAACGATGTGAGGAGATGAACGCCATTGAAGTCACTGAAGGAACAACCCACACTACTTGGACGTTTATACTATCTGACATATTATATAAAAAAAAAAACCTTCATTCTTTTAGTCCTCAACAATAAAATGATCAGATCACATATGGATATTATTTTTAAAAAAATAACCTCTTTGTTATCTAGTGCAAAATTCCAGTTTAAAATCCTGCTAAAATAAAAATATAGCATACGAAATTATCGTTTTCATCTTAAAAACTGCGAGTTATGTCCGGTTTCTGAGACAATTAACTTTAGTTTATCTATCCAATAGCGCTAGTAGTTCGATAACTTGTAACTAGCTAACATAACTGACCAATGTTGGCAGTTTAATCGTTCTATAATTAATTGACGTAGTAGTCATGGAAACAACCTTACTTCTTTTTAAAACGTCATACACAAAAACTAAGACAGTGTTAAGCCACTTATTTACCCTCGAAAGAAATATTATTATAAATAAAACTAGTATCAATTTTTAGACACTATCTCTTTCGGTGTCATAGTTGTTTTTTATTTAAAACACACAACTATCATCACAGGCTTACCTAATACGATAGTGTAGTTTTAATAGCTTAAGTATAAAGATTACAAAGAAAGACTTAAATTATTTATTACTAGCAACCTACTATATATAAATAATGTTCTTACAACTTGACAAAACATAAGGTTTCTATAGGTATATTATATAAATAAGTTAAATATTAATGTTTTTACGACTTGATAAAACATAAGGTTTCTATATTAACCCCTCAAGTGTCTGAGTTTGGCTGATTTTAGACACAAAACCCCCGCGAGTGGGGAGGGTTGGGGGTTAGTTGCGAACCCCATAGGTTCACAACTACTGATAATGATATGTTTTCCATCGGATGATGTTTTTTTACGTTTATATATACGTGATCTAAGCTTATATACCTATTATGTAAAGTTTTGTCCTTTTGCACACTTGGGGTGCATTTGACACGCGGGGGGGGAGGGGAGGTTAGCTGCGAACTCCATAAGTTCACAACTAATGATTTGATTGGTTTTCCATCGGATGATGTTTTTGTGCAATTATATATATGTGATATAAGCTTATGTACCGAACAAAAAAACGGTTTTTCTTATGCACACATGGGGTGCATTCGACACTTGAGGGGTTAATATAAATTAAATATTAATGTGTTATACATAGTTAAAAACCTCCCGGAATAAATTCTCTAAATGATCTAAATGATAGTGAAATGTTGAATGGCTTGTTACGTATTTAGAAACGTGCTGACAGTTAACCGACGTTTATCGTTACGCATAACCTTCTTGAGTCAATAGCAATTGAGAGTTTATCTGAGGATGTCAGCAACAGAACATTAGTCTTTTAAAACTCATCGTACCTAACCTATCTAGAAAGATAAAAACAATGTATGGGTAACGTCATCGAACTTTTAAAAATTAAACATCCAGTACAGACTATTAAATATGGCCCTCTTCAATCACAAGAACAAACTAACAGTAACTCAGGTTAGAATTCATTATGGCAAGCGAAAAGTAATTTTTATTTTTATTTTTTTTTTATTCCTGCAATAATTATTGCAATGTCAAAACTTATAAGCAAAATGAAACTCAAACCTAATTTAGCTTAGTAAATTTATAATTTTATTGCCAGGCTTGACATCAGATGTCATTGTTACACCTCAATGAAATATGGAAATATTACACACTATCAGATCCGACAGACGTTGCATCAAAATCTCAATATGGTCTCTAGTTCATAGAAAATGGAGGTTCACTTATTCCAAAATTTTATCTTTTTTTTTTTCCAGGAAACTTTCGATTTATATTCCCATAAAACCCTATTAGGGCTAACGAACATTTAGTAAAAACAAAATATAACCAAATCGGTCCACAAGTTATCAAGTGATGCATTTAAGTTTTATTTATGCAGATTACTTGGGGCGTAATAAATTCATAATCTTTACACATGAATCAGAATTCAAGGCTAGATATACTCAATGTCCCAATGATTCAGCACAATAAGCACTAAGCATCATAATCATAAAAAAAAACATGGTATAATAAAATTCATCATAGTATCATAAAATCAGTGAGCATCATAATAGCTAATTGACATGTAAAAATGGTTCTACAAACCTAACCATAGAAACAAAACCATTTATCGTTCGCACAATCAGTATCATTTATCATTTGCCTACCCACAACTTCAATTCATTCGATACTTAACCGCTCACGCGAGCGAGATATAAGCTGTTCCCGAGTTGTTCGTGTGAGCGGCTAAAATTCATGTAAATAAATCTAAGCAAAAATAAAGTGTTGGCTAAGTTCGTTAATTCAATCAATTGAAACAGGTAATAGATTATGCCCAGCTACTATACACATTTAGAACAATTTAACCGACGACTAGTGATTCACTGGTAAATCACAAAGTACGTCCAATATCACAATCCGACGACTAGTGACTCACTCATCCATCAAAATCCATAAAATCCAGTGAAATCACAAAGTACCTACTCACCTTCCAGTATTTATTTATTTATTTAGGGAAAACAAACAATTGTACAAAATATGTTACAGTAAGTAGGTACCATATCCATCCATAAATATCTATAATCCATAAAAATCCAGTAAAAATCATATCCACTCAAAATCCAGTGAAGTCACAAAGTACGCCCAACAATCCCACGGAACAACTACAGTTCACTTATGCCGGGCAACATTATACGTCAACGTCAATGCCTATAAACGCTTTAAACATCGCGATAGACTATTGTGATAGATAAATTCAGTAAAGATTCGGTCAAATAATCGCCGCAAGTGGTGGCTACACCTACGCGGTAATCAACGGCGATGTCCGTATAGTGTGGCCGCGGCATTATCATTTATTATTTGTCATTTATCATATTGTTCTTCATGGCAATTACTAAGGTAGGAATAGTCATAACCAACAATCTATTTATGCTAACCTCGTGTTGCTTGTAAATTATCATAAAATAAAATAAATACTATGATGAAATAAAATAAATACTCATCATCATGGCAATAGTTAGTAAGGTAGGAATAGTCATAACTCATACATAACCTTTAATTTATTCTTGCTTAACGTGTTGCTTGTAAACTATTACATAATAGAATAATATGTTCAACTGTTGTTCATTTATATTCCATAAAGAGGCTTACGGGAACGTAGCTATAATTAAGTTAAATGGTAGCAAAAATAAAAAAAATGGAATCATTATCAAATTGGAAATATTGCTTCATTTAAATTACCCAGAAATCATAAACCTAAGGCACCATCCTGGCTAAGACATATCCCGCACTATCAGAGGGTGGCCCTGATCAAAGCGCGTGATATGTCCAGTCAGCAGTGTACTTCTCCGCACATCATCAGAGTGTTGCTCTGACATAATGTGCGGCACCCACACCAGTACCACGAAATCATGCTCATGGGTTCCATTTAGGCAACCATCCTGGCTGAGACATATCCCGCGCTATCAGAGGGTAGCCCTAATCAAAGCGCGTGATAAGTCCAGTCAGCAGTGTACTTTGCCGCACATCATCAGAGTGTTGCCCTGACATAATGTGCGGCATCCACACCAGTACGCCAAAATCACGCTCATGGATTTCATTCAGGCAACCAACAAAATGATAGCATTATTTAAAAATAAAATACAATAATCGATAAAGGAACAGGTAAGTACCTAGTTCTCATATGCCTCTGGTAAGTTTATCAAAAATTAACTTTATCAATTGTTTTAAATACCATTAATTACAAGCAATTCATTATTATCATTCTAAAGATTATTTACGTACCTTTTTGGGTTTACCCCGCTTCTGAAGTGAAATGATAAACGTCTTCATTGATATAATATATTTTATCTTCTTGCACACATACAAACTTGGTACAGGGTAACAATATTGAACAAACTATTTAACTAGGCAGTCAATAAGTATCAGCATAGACTAGATTTCTAGACAACCTTTAGGTTTCGAATATCCAAGAGAATTAACTTAGAAACTAGGTGACGCTCCAAACATCACGTTTTTTACCAACTTTCAGCCATACTTTTTGGTGGTAAATGTCAAATGAGATACTTTTTAACTACTCGAAAACACAGATACAAAATCATCTGAGTCAAATCACATACTTTCAACTCTAAATTCAGTATTTTAAATGTATTATTATTTGAAAATCATGACAGTTGCGGCGTTTGACCTGGGGTCAGCCATTGCATTTTCCGCTTACGGTTATCGTACAGAATCCACTTTTCATCACATATCACAATTCGATCCAATATTCCTAGAACAAGGCAACACAAGTTTCAACACGCGTTTCTTTCTGCAGATCAGTCAAATCATGAGGCACCCATTTCTCATATTTTTTTATTTTATTGATTTGACGCAAATGAGTCAATATTGTTGGTAAGGTAACGTTAAACCATGCTGCTAATTCCTGGGTAGTTTGGCTCGGATCGGCTTCCACCATCTCTTTCAATTCATTGTTGTTCACCTGTGTGGGCGGTCTTCCACGTGGTTCGTTCTTCAAATCAAAGTTTCCATCACGAAAGCGTTTAAGCCAAAATCGCACGGTGCGTTCATTAGCAGTCCACTCTCCAAACGCAACATTGATATTGCGACCTGTTTCTGCCGCGTTAATAGTTCCGTGTCGGAACTCGTATTAAAAAAAAACCGGTCAAGAGCGAGTCGGACTCGCGCACCGAGGGTTCCGTTCCGATTTCTGAAAAAGTGTGCTATTTATAGACATCGTTTTATTTTTCCTGTAATTTTTACATAAACTTCTATCACATAGAATAATTTCAGATTTTTCTCTTTGCAAACTTCGGAGATAAGGGGGGGGAACTGATACCTCATTCATCAAAGTAGGTTCAGTAATTTAGGCGCTATGGTGGAACACACGTAAATATATACTTATATACATACCTACATACACAAGTAGACTGCTAAAATCATAACCCTTCCTTTTGGTTTTGCCGTAGTCGGGTAATAACTCGAATTTTCGAAGTATCCATCTTTCTTGTCTAAGCTGAATAAAAAAAACAACTGAAAGTCGATAATCGAATGTTGCACATTTTTTAAAAGAAGAACTTCATAGGCATTTCATAGGTACCATGTGAAAGAAGTTTCACTCAAAAATCTCAAACCATGAAGGTTCTATGTCAATTCGAAGTACCTAATACAGTAAAACGGCAATTTTATACTTTAACCGCTATTATTTCAGTTTAAACGTAATGCAGGCCAACCACACATTAAGTAAGTATAACGTATACTGTAAGTAGCCAAACTTAAAGACATCATATTTTACCGGAAGATACAGCGCATAAGTTATTATAATACTCAAGTAATTGCGTTTGTGAAAATCTGCATGAGACATTAAGTACTGAATGTTGGACATCAGCCAGTCCAGCTCTGATGTGTACGTCACTGTGCGTGTGTGTGCCAGCGAGTACGAGTCCAGTGAGTCCTGCTAATCGTCCGTGAAGCGTCATACTTTTCATAGTGCGAAAGAGCGCAGGCGCGCGTGGATTTCTCCAACGGGTCGACGTGATTTTTTGCATAGAGATAGTTTGTAAAAATGCATATTCTCCACGGGAGCGAAACCGTCGGTAAAAGCTACTTTTTAATAAACTAATTTAAACTCCGTCGATATTTTCAATTTAAAAGTCGCATTGCTGTCGCAGCCAACTGATTGAATTAGCCGTTTGGTCAACCGCCTAGGCATTTCATTAAACGCCGCCAATTAATCAACGGCCTGGATGATATTCGGCCGATACGTCTAATACAACATTTAATGAACTGGCTGGCTGACGCTTAGGCCATTAGCTCGTAACCTGTGTGGTGCTGCACCGAGTGGCCCAGCATGTGGCGGCGCCCTGCTGGGCCCACGACGCAGCGGTACATGTCGCGTCTGCATCACTCCACGACAGTTTAGGATGTCGTGCAGTTTGGGAACTGGACTCTGAGGGTCGGAAGGTTGGAGTCGCGCCACGATGTCAACTTTAAGTCATTCGTGGTGCGAGTTCCAACCCAACATCTGCAAACCTGCTTGAAAGAGGACTTTGGCCGAAAAGTGTCGTATGTCGACGTGTCCGAGGACGGTCACGCGACTCCGTGCGGCGCAACACGGCGCTGACAACATTACGTGTATACCTAGTTAGAGTTAATTGTAGTAATATTTATTAGTTTGTAATTTTTCTTTATATTATCCTGAAAATAAAATGATTCATTGATTGCTTTAGTTAGGTACTTATATTATTTAATTAAATTTAAAATTACAGCGTAAAGGTAACGCATCGTTCTTGAGAAAAACCAATTATTGTAACTTAATCTCAACCGTATGGCACGCATGCGCGCCTGCGCAGCTTCGGCTCAGCCGCTGCGGCTCGCGGCTGCCTCTGCTTTGTTACAGCAGGCGGGGGCTGCGCTCCCTCCGCGCCTCCGGGTTTTTAAATACAGTCTAGTGTATCAGCCATAAGACTACGTGGGGTCGGGGTACCCCGATTCGTTTTTGCGTAAACTCATTTAAACTGTGAGAAACACCAGAAATATTGTGGCTTGTCGACGCCTTAGTGACAGTGTGGACAACGCCAGGTGGCAGAAAATGGAACTAAATTTAAATTGAAATGTCTGGTCTAGAGAAGTAGTTAAACGTTATCCAACCAAGTAAACGTTATCCATCCAAGTAAACGTTATCCATCCAAGTAAACGTTATCCATCCAAGTAAACGTTATCCATCCAAGTAATTTGCCGCTGTTTGATGGCTATACAGGGTGATTTTTTAATGACCAGCCAAATTTTCACAGGGTATTCTACCCATGAATATGAACAACTTTCACTATGGGACCAACTTTGAAATCGCAAAAAAAATATCAGCTGTTTCATACATTTTGATCGAGTAGGTATTGAACTTTTGTAGGAAACCGCTGGTTTTTTTTCGTGATTTCAAAGTTGGTCCCTTAGTGAAAGTTGTTCATATTCATGGGTAGAACACCCTGTGAAAATTTGGCTGGTCATTAAAAAATCACCCAGTATATCATTCAGGCCGTTGCGTTGATTGAATGGCAGCGTTTAGTGAAATGGCTAGGCGGTTGACCAAACGGCTAATTCAACCAGTTGGCTGCGACATTTCCATTACTTAGTAGGCGGTCCACCGGCGGTATTAAGCAGCACATCGGCGGCACAGCGGCGGCACAGCGGCGGCACAGCGGCGGCACAGCGGCGGCACAGCGGCGGCACATCGGCGGCACAGCGGCGGCACAGCGGCGGCACAGCGGCGGCACAGCGGCGGCACAGCGGCGGCGCAGCGGCGTCACAGCGGCGGCACAGTGGCGGCACAGCGGCGGCACAGCGGCGGCGCAGCGGCGGCACAGCGGCGGCACTCGGCGACACAGCGGCGGCACAGCGGCGGCACAGCGGCGGCACAGCGGCGGCACAGCGGTGGCACAGCAGCGGCACTAAGCGCTGGTCACAGCTGCCCTCACTGATTTACGCGTTTAATTATGCAGCGGCAGCGTAATAATGTTTCGTTCAATTGCTGGGCTCTAGATACCGTAACAATAAAATCCTATTTACGTCCGCGTCCTGTAGAGAAGAGTAACAGAATCGCTGAGGCTTTGCGGAGAAACGCGCCCAACTTAGAACATTATTTAAAGATCCAGACCAAGACTAAGAACAATAAAACAATTCTTTACCTTCTTGTTTTATGTACAAAAGTTGGAACAGACAAAATGTGGCAGCATTAGTAAACCTTTTAATTTAGAGGTTGTTCGCTTCTATTATTATTTTAGAGAAATTGCTGTAAGTTCTGAGTCATTTAAGACTAGCTGTTAGACACATGGTTAGTCCGCTAACACGTCTGTACGGCCTCATCAACACGTGTGTACGACCTCATCAATACGTCTGTACGGCCTCATCAACACGTGTGTACGACCTCATCAACACGTCTTTACGGCCTCATCAACACGTCTGTACGGCCTCATCAACACGTGTGTACGACCTCATCAATACGCCTGTATGGCCTCATCAACACGTGTGTATGACCTCATCAATACGTCTGTACGGCCTCATCAACACGTCTGTACGGCCTCATCAACACGTCTGTACGGCCTCATCAACACGTCTGTACGGCCTCATCAACACGTGTGTACGGCCTCATCAACACGTCTCTACGGCCTCATAAACACGTGTGTACGACCTCATCAACACGTCTGTACGTCCTCATCAACACGTCTGTACGGCCTCATCAACCGTACAAATACTTTTCAAACAGAGCATCTCACTTGTGTGCCCGACATACAAGTCGCAAATATTACACTAAGCACTATTTCTTCTTGTAATCATGTAAGCCTATAATTATAACCTTAGCTCAAATTAAATTTCGCCCGCGCTTCCCCGCGCCACCTCTATATTGGAATACACTCTATATTGGTCTCTATTTACTGCCGCCACATAATGGCACCATTGTTGCTTTACACTCCATTTCATTCCAAAATAACTTTTCAACTAATATACGCCACTTTATGAGCGAAATTAAAAATAAAATATCTACTTAACCTTTGACGAGCTCAAACTCATATTAAATTCGTACGTAGGTACTCATATTAAGAATGCGGAACAAGGAATAACATCAATAAACCGAAATAGACACCTGACAGCTTTGCTGTTTGTTGTACCGAACTGCCGACCTTCGACGGAGAAAAATACATACGGGAAACCATTGATATATACGCAGTAATATATAAGTCAATGCGGAAAACCGTTTTTTGTGTGGATCGGAAATCGGCAGCAGTATCGTCCATGCCAGTGTGCCCCATACATATCATTTATAACAATTTGTATGGGGTGCGCACATCGCCAACAAACGAGCTAACGACATAGTTGTCGTCGCAGCCAAGTGGCCGCGCGAGGCGACTAGCGCGTCCCGCATGCTCCTGCATCCTTTATACACACAATGATCACATGAAATAATAATAGCATGCATTACGACTACATAATATCAAATTCTTTTACTTGCATAAATATTTTATGTAGAACGTACAATATGATTACTTAATTTCAAAGAATCGGCGCCAGCAATTTAATATATTTCTCATATAAACATGAATAAATGCATACATTTGCAATTCATAGCGAAGACACATAAGAGTGCAACAGCCGCCAGACGCCCGCGCCGCGCCATACATGCACTAATCATGTGTAATGATCAATCTATATTTACGAATACTCCCCCCCATCAGCTGTACAGGCTTACTTCTGTGATCCGAGGGTAGGTACAGACGCAGTCAACCACACATCAGTGATTACAATGTGACACTGATAGTGCCATTGTGTCGTAGATGGTGATTCTCGTAGTGCTAGTAATACCACTGCCGTGCGGTTCACTGTACCATTATAATAAAGAGATAAAGAGATAAAGATATTTTTATTTTGTAAAAACATGAGTAAGTACAATACATGTGCATTGTGGATGGAATTAAAAAATAATAAAAAGGAGCTACATGTTTTGCCAGTTATAGCGTACAAAAAATCTATAATTTATTGTTAGGTACAATGACCTAACTACCTCATTAATACTTACAGCTGTTTAGAAACATCTAAATTACCTACCTCACAACAGTTTAAGAAAAGAAACTAAAATAGAAAACACAAAACACAAGAAAGAACAAAATTAAATGAACAATTAGTAATTAGGAGAAAAGTCGCAATAATGTGTCTATATGTACTTCATTTCGCTCATTTAGGAACTTTGTTAAGCTGTAGTAGCATTTGGCTATAAATTTTTTTTTAAATGCAACTTAAACAACCTTGTGGGCAGCTGTTTCAGAGATGTTGGGAGCTTATTATAATTTTTTGGGACTAAACAGAATATGCTTTTATGCTTCAAGGCCGTGCTTGACCTTACTATACATAGCTCAACCTCAACCCGACGGCTACGACGGCCTTCCAGTTCCAACGCCACGTCTCCCGGAAGTCCGCAACAATCAGTAATCGCCTAACCACCTAACTTGATCATAGTTTGTGATCTTCCTGTGCGAGTCACAATAAATACTTTTTCTTTGTTTCTTTCTAACGATTAGTAATTGCCAGTGTAATACATTACCTAACTTGCTAACCATTAGTAACATTGTCTGTGTAACCCATCACCTAACTTGCTAACCATTAGTAACATTGGTGCCGATTCTGTTGTGCACAAACTAAACTTAATTTAGGGTATTGCTAACTTTTTCTTTCTATTAAAGTAAGAAAGAGACAGACGTAAATTAGAGCTGTCAAATTTAGTTGAATACTATTTTCCATAGAGATTTAGACGACACGTGAAAACATGTCGACTAAAAACACGGTGAAGCGCAAGGCGTAAACTAGTTTGACATTTCTAACTTACTTCATAGCTATAGCCGTCCTTTTCTCGCGCTGCCTGTTAGTAAAAGATAGCGATTCTCTAATTTTGGTTTAGTTATTGAACAAGAGAGTCGGCACCATTGTCTATGTAACACATCACCTAACTTGCTAACGATTAGTAATTGTCTATGTAACACATCACCTAACTTGCTAACGATTAGTAATTGTCTATGTAACACATCACCTAACTTGCTAACGATTAGTAATTGTCTATGTAACACATCACCTAACTTGCTAACGATTAGTAATTGTCTATGTAACACATCACCTAACTTGCTAACGATTAGTAATTGTCTATGTAACACATCACCTAACTTGCTAACGATTAGTAATTGTCTATGTAACACATCACCTAACTTGCTAACGATTAGTAATTGTCTATGTAACACATCACCTAATTTGCTAACGATTAGTAATTGTCTATGTAACACATCACCTAACTTGCTAACGATTAGTAATTGTCTATGTAACACATCACCTAACTTGCTAACGATTAGTAATTGTCTATGTAACACATCACCTAACTTGCTAACGATTAGTAATTGTCTATGTAACACATCACCTAACTTGCTAACGATTAGTAATTGTCTATGTAACACATCACCTAACTTGCTAACGATTAGTAATTGTCTATGTAACACATCACCTAACTTGCTAACGATTAGTAATTGTCTATGTAACACATCACCTAACTTGCTAACGATTAGTAATTGTCTATGTAACACATCACCTAACTTGCTAACGATTAGTAATTGTCTATGTAACACATCACCTAACTTGCTAACGATTAGTAATTGTCTATGTAACACATCACCTAACTTGCTAACGATTAGTAATTGTCTATGTAACACATCACCTAACTTGCTAACGATTAGTAATTGTCTATGTAACACATCACCTAACTTGCTAACGATTAGTAATTGTCTATGTAACACATCACCTAACTTGCTAACGATTCAGGCTAACGTTGAAAATACTTGCAAAAGATTTCTACTGAAAAACATTCACCATCATCGTCTATCCATTAGTGTAATCCACAAATGATAAGAACGTCATCTTTAGTAAAAGATGCATGCGTTCAATAATTTTAGTCACTTTTTTACAAGGAGATTTTAAATGTATTTATAAACTAGCTTTTGCCCGCGGCTTCACTCGCGTGGATGTCGGAAAATATTCTACGGGAACGTGCTACCGGGAAATCCTTCCGTATTCCTTGTCTTCATTATAAAGTGGAATTATATGCTAAATTTCAACTTTCTAGGTTCAAGGGTTAGGGCTGGGTGTTGACGAGTCAGTCATTCAGGGCTTTTCTTTTTATTTATACAGATAGATACTTAATTACTTAGATAAAAACAAATAAGAACGTGCAATGTGATGATAAGATATCGAACAGAAATAATGTGCTTTTAGATGTAGATTATCTGAATAACGCACTGTCGCCAGGTTTCGGTAGGACGGCAAACATATTGTGTAGAATCAACGCTCCTTTCCGCAATGTTTGTTAAACGACTAATAAATCTGGCGGTGTGGCAGACATAGCCGCACCGCACCGCACCGCACCGCACCGCACCGCTCCGAGGCACAACAATATCGTCTAATTTACTTATTACCGTTCCCTTTGACGGCGACAAGCATTCGCGGAGGGTCGAATTGTTAGCCTCATAGCCGCGCGCACATTCCAGCCTTATTCAATTGAAGTGGCTAATCTCGTGGGTGCTTCCCCCCCCTCGCCCCTCCACCCGCTCACTTATCTAGCGTCGCTCTACTCTCGCGGTACTCTGGGACGATGTATTACAAAAGGATTTTTCCACCGATTTTCCCACAAACTGGATAAACCCGGCTTTAGATCGAATGAAATATACCGTCAGCAAGTTGCTCACCCGTTTTGATCCGCCTGAAATAAGACGGTTTCATGTTGCTCAGTTTAACGCGACACAATTTTTTGGCGTTCTTCATTTATTTTTTCTAAACAAGGCGATAAGGAAAATAATGTAAATAATGTGCAGGAGAGGAAACGTGCCGGAACTGAAAGTTCATAAACAATACAGCACACAGGGGTGGGTCGCGTGGCGCCGCACGCGCCGCGGCTGTAGTCAGTGGCGCCCCCCCCCCCCCCCGGACCACCCACGCACACAGACATAATCTAAGATCCGAAGTAAGATATTATCCGTTTGCCGGATAATTTTTTTTGACGTGAAAACGTCTTTTCGCTCGGTGACTCTGAGCGTGCCACGAAAGTTGAGACTCGACGAGTGCAGTACTCTTTCCACCGCCCCGATGACGCCCGGTCCCTTCCCGTCTCAGACCTCATACCGCTAAAGAGAATAATCAGAGAATTATAAAGGGGTATCGTATTACCTAGTTACTGTATTGTGGAGGTTAGGTAAGCAGTCACTCCATATAAAATACTGACACTCGAGTTAATCGGACCGCGCGTTAAAATTCTTCCATACAAACTTACACAACCCCCAATCCGTCCTTAGGGGGTAGGTAGGTTTCAAGTCTAATAACCCAAGGAATAAGATTTTTCATACAAACTTTCATCCCATATTTTACCCCCTTACGGATGGAATTTCCAAAAATCTTTCCTTAGTGGATGCCTACGCATGTTAGTGGATCTCAGTGGAGTGAAGTCTCAGTGGGTATCTTAGTGGATGTATAAGGTATCTATGTGCAAAATTTCAAGTATCTAGGTCCAGCGGTTTGGGGTGTGCGTTGATAGATCAGTCAGTCAGTCAGTCAGGACTTTGAATTTTATACAGGGTGATGATAATTGGAAGATGGGTGCAAAGCTTTAAGGCGAAGATAGTATAGATAATTTAGAACCATTTAAGCTATGGTTGTCTTTCATTTTTTAGTTCATTTATGATTTTTTTCCCAAAATTTTAACTAAACTGCTTATTTATAGCCAAATGGAATGATAAATGAATACATTTTTATTTAATTTAATTAAAGCAATGTGTAAGCAATCTAATAAAACATGTTTTAGGCCTCTGTGTCGTTAGACATTTTTTTTACAGACATTTAAAGTTCATAAAAATTTTAAAAATTCATAAATACTTTATGTACTTAATCCTTATTTTTTTTTTAAAAATGGAGGGTGTTTTTTTAAAACAGATTAATTAAAACAACATTAAGTATTTATTTTCCATGTTCAAAATGTCTGCCGTGATTCCTAACACAAGCACGGCTGCGTCTTCTCACTTATGTGGTTGTTGTTTTCAACATCATCTCGAGCTTCATTGTTTCAAACGCTGAATTAATTCTCTCTATCAATTCTTCTTTCGTATACACCAGTACTTTGCCCCGGCCCACACGAAAAAGTCCAGCGAGGTCAGATCCGGTGAGCGAGCGGGCGAGGGATGGGTCCATCTCTGCCGACCCAGCTGTCAGGAGAGCAGTTACTTAAGTGTTCCCTTACCTTACATTTCATTTAATTTATTCATAAAACAATTTTTACATTGTGTTGAATATTTATACACATACAATTTACATAAAACAAAGAACTATGAATTATTAAAACATTCCAAGTAAGTATTAAATATTTAAAAAAAATAAAAATAATGTCAAAACTTTTAAATATAATGTCAGACATGTCTAAAAATTATAATGGCAAATTATTTTCAATGTAAATCATAATCTAAGTGTAAATCATTAATTATTGTGTGCCGTTAGTTCCGATATATTATATAGACATTTTTCTAATAAAAAGGCCTTTAATTTTGTTTTAAACAAGTGGGTGTTATAAATCAGGAGCTTTAGGTCAGAAACGTACAACTACATTTAACGTCCAATGCGCTGCACAGCCGTCTTGCTGAAAGATGAAAAAAATGGTAAGACTTCGTCAAAGACAACCATGCCTTAAATGGTTCTAAATTGTCTGTACTATCTTCGCCTTAAAGCTTAGCACCCATCTTCCAATCACCCTGTATAGACTTGCTAGACAAGACTTGTGCTAGTTCAGCTAGTACGAGTGCATGATATAAATATAATTTATAGCCTCACTCAGGAATAATGTAGCTTTCTAACAGTGAAATCATTTTTAGAATTGGATCATTAGTTCCCGATGTTACCCCCTACATACAAACTTACAAACATACTACAAACTTTACCTCTTTATAATATTAGTACTTATAGCTATAGATTTACTTTTCCAAGTGAACGTTTAGTAGACGTTGTGACTTGTGAGCCGCTGAAACCATATTCATGAAACATCAAAAATAGTCCTCATTATTGTGCAACTACGGAACCTATATTTTATTTCTATATATTAGTAGGATAGAAAATTAAAATCCATTCCTAAATGTTAAGGAAAATGTTTTTTTAAATGTTCACGAAACCATTATAGAGAAACACTAGAATTAAAAAACCGGTCAAGAGCGAATCGGACTCGCGCACCGAGGGTTCGGTACCATCATTTATATGTAATTTTTGTTGATGATTTCTGAAACAGTGCTATTTAGTGACATTGTTTTATTTTTCCTGTAATCTATACATAAACTTCTATCACACAGAATAATTTCAGATTTTTCTCTATGCAAACTTAACATTATAGTTGAAAAACATGTTCTGCTATACATTCCAACAGTAAATGTAAGTTTGTACTCACACTATTGGGAGATATACCATGTTATTTTATGACCACAAACTTCTTATAGGTTTTCCTGTAATGTACAGGTATAGAAGTATTTTCTGTATTTTTTTCAAAATTGTAGGCTCAGTTGTTTTGGAGATAAGGGGGGGCGGGAACGGTCAATGTTCGTCTATTTTCTTAAATAACTTTAAAACTATTTATTTTAAAATTATAAAAAAATATATATTTGATACTCTCATAGTAAGCCCTTTCATTTGATATGTCAATGTACATTGCAGAACTTTTTTTTTAGTTTTCTTATTTGCCCCCTAAAAGTGACCCCCATATTCAGAATTCATTTATTTATTTTAATCGTACATGTTTGGGTCACAGAAATACATATGTATACCAAATTTCAACTTAAACCGTCCATTAGATTCGGAGCAAATTGGCTGTGACAGACGGACAGACACACGAGTGATCCTATAAGGGTTCCGTTTTTCCTTTTGAGGTACGGAACCCTAAAAAAGAAAAAAAATGTGTGAGAATGTGCAAACAGCGCTCTTTCATATGATACCCCACATGCCCTAGTAGTCCCACTTCGAATTTTTAAGACCCCTTTAAAAAAAACTTACTCAAATATTTTTATTTTTTTCTTATTTGCAAAATATTTGGGCAAACGTCATCTATACTGTTCTAAATTTCAAGTTGATAGCATTAGTAGTTCTGGAGATATCCAGGTGTGACACCATAATTTTATCATTTTGGTACGGAACCCTAATGGGGGGTTTACACGGGTGACTAAAGCCGCACGATTTTTGCCGCGCGGCGTAAATCGACCATCTAAATGGCAATTCGGCTAAGTCGCAAGTGACTAAAG
Organism: Cosmia trapezina; assembly: GCA_905163495.3. NCBI lineage: Eukaryota > Metazoa > Arthropoda > Insecta > Lepidoptera > Noctuidae > Cosmia > Cosmia trapezina. The sequence continues at coordinate 31,480,183 of LR991022.1, read as the reverse complement.
CCGCAAGCCCCAAAGTTGGGCAGCTTTGGCCGCGCGGCGACCGGCCGCATGCGACTGGTGACTAAAGTCGACCGTGTAAACTATCAGTTGCAGGCGATCGCCCGCCGCATGAAGGTGTTTCGCGCACGCACGTGTATTTTGCACGCATGCGATTTTAGAGACCTGTGTAAATGGGCTAGCGATGCGGCTTGGTGAGGCAATTTGTGAAGCGACTCGCCGACCCGTGTAAATACCCCATTATGAAGCCGGATGGCAAACATTGAGAGCGGCAGCACCTGCCTCAGTGAGGGCGGCAGACCGCGGGCTCAGCCGGGAGCCGTGGCTGCCGGCAATCCCGTCAGATGGCAGCCCTTATCGGCGTTGTGAGTTCATTAGCAAATCATTGTCTAATCATAACCCTGAAGAAAGAAGAAAGGCGAGGCCTATTCCGGGCTGAAATGATGATGATGATGAAATTAAATTAATTAATATTTCAAAGAGTTTTGCAAAGTTTTCATTTCAATTGGGCGGATGTTAATTATGTGCTGAGCCAAGGTAAACAAATTACACATCGCCACTTAAAACATATGTAGGTCTGTATAAATATTTGGAGGCAGGAAATTACAGTGTGAATTTTCAGCGTTTGATAGATTTATTGATCAAAAGAATTCGCCACAAAGGGCTTTATATGTCGACACGTGTGCCGCGGTGAAACAAGAGCGATGATCCCCCGCGACACCGCGTCACGGTAAATTGCCAATTTGTGGCCCGCGCCGCGCCCCTCCCCGCCTTCACCGCATCGCACCGCTCCGCACCGCATCGCACCGCGCCGTTGCGAATCGCCACGTCATGCGACAAAGGATTGCCACGACCATAGAAATATCTTATATCTATGGCCACGACCAACGTGTGGTACTAACTCACTTCAAGCCTACTCCATCGTGTTCCGTAGGTATAATTCGTGCCCGTCTAAAGCTGAAAACCTTTTAGATAGTAGTATGCCTAACGTAGTTCCTTATTTTAGCTTCGAACATGTAAAGCCTCGTGTTGTACTAAAAACTCTGGTGTTTACCTACTGGCGCCTCTCCATTAAACTTTAAGTTATATTATAATAGACTTCGTAGCCCCCTATCTAGCTGTTACGTTTAATAAATGTGTTGATTTAGGAACTTTTCCTGACCTCATAAAGAGTAGTAAATCATAGGTACCGTTAGTTAAATCAGGTAATAAAAACGACCGCGGCATTTTCTGGCTTGTGCCTATCTTACCTACAATTAGCAAAATATTTGAAAAGTTAATACTGAAGCATTCGCTAAGACATTTTAATTTAAACAGACTCCTTCAGGATTCAGAACAACATGGCTTCACAAAAGATCCAAACCCTAATCAAAACCCTATTTTTTAATGAAACGACTGAGAATGGAACCAAGTCTGACCGAGTGAAACTAAGCAAAGCCCAAGTTTGTTAGCAAGTCTGACCGAGTGAAACTAAGCAAAGCCCAAGTTTGTTAGCAAGTCTGACCGAGTGAAACTAAGCAAAGCCCAAGTTTGTTAGCAAGTCTGACCGAGTGAAACTAAGCAAAGCCCAAGTTTGTTAGCAAGTCTGACCGAGTGAAACTAAGCAAAGCCCAAGTTTGTTAGCAAGTCTGACCGAGTGAAACTAAGCAAAGCCCAAGTTTGTTAGCAAGTCTGACCGAGTGAAACTAAGCAAAGCCCAAGTTCGTTAGCAAGTTTTCCGTGAACTTATTAAGTGAAATGCAAGCGTAAAATAAAGTTAAGCAATAGTCAAACACGGTACCTACTTGATCAGGATACACTAACAGATATTATTTTTAAAAAGTTACGTGGGCCGCAATAGTTCTATCCCGCTTCTGAGCTATAAGAGCTCAGAAAAACATGGTAAAAGATTAATATAATATTTAATTAAAAATAGACATAACGCAGTACAACAAGATGTTAGATAGATGTTAAGCCGTCGGAGTCCGCGAGTGAAAAGGGGCGAACGCCTCGGTGCGCTATCCCAGCTAGGCGCACCGCCCGCCCGCGCGTTGCTAACTTCGCAGTTGTCAACTTCATGACGGTTCTCGAGCGCCATCTCCCTTACAGTATTTAAACGTGAACTTGGAAGACGCATCATCTCACGACCCAGCCTGAACCCTCTGGCTGTCCTCCCTACCCTTACCGCAGCGACGTGCAGAGTCGCTCAAACCCCTAGTTTTAAGTCTTAGTTTTAAGCCTGGCCGAAGGCTTTAAGCTCTCGCTTAAAGCAGCCACAGGAAAGTCCGGTTAAACAGTCTCGACCCCCTGTGGTAAACTGCGAGAAGCCACTCAAAAAAAAAAAAAAAAAAAAAAGACGCATCATCAGTTCCGCAGCGCGTCGGCGGCGGCCGGCGGGGAAATACTCCACACCGGTGCCGTCGCTCTCGTAACCGGTAACTTGATCGCGGCGCACTTTTCACAGAAACGGCGAGTATCGGTGACATAGGGCACGTCACACGTCACAGGTCGCGCCGCGTGCCGGCGGGAGACGAGCGCAATTCAATCGCCGCGTATCGACGTCGAACGTAATGTGACGTGTTACTGACACGCCGCGACACGCTACAAGCCGCCTCTCAAATTGCTATTAGCGTGCCACATTAACCCGACCGCGTGTCACACACAGACGGCGCCCCCCGCACCCCCCGCGCCCCCGCACCGCCGCCTCGGGAGTCTCGCAGTACTCGCAGGTAATCTCAGCGCCGCAAAACAAAGTAGATACTTTATATAATTTAATTAGAGAGTACGGGCCGACGACGCCGCGACGCCGGCATGTAAGCCGAGCACACAAAAAGGGACGAACTCCCGGCGGCCGCCAGCGTGACGCGCTTTAATTCACTTACTTCATCATATTAGTTGTTTTCGGACGAGCGCTCACTGAAGCTCCGTGAAATACTTCGCACACTCGTTACTTTCACAATACCTGTCTGCGGCATATATTACATTTCTAAGTATAATCATATAACTACATAATATTACACATATTTTATTGCGAAGAGCTCTTAGAACGAGTGCGCTCTAACATCAATCACAAGGCGAACTAAGTGTGATTGATTAGAATCCGATTGGAACATCTATTTAAATAATGTGCTCTAAAAGAGTGGAGGCCTGTAAATATTATGAAAGTTTCGATATAAACACATAAATCAGCCAGATGTAACGCGGCGCGGCACAGTGAGTGTGGTGTGCACTAGTCCGCCACACTAGTTCGTCCGCGTGTGACTAACTCACCAGCGGTACAGTGAGTGTGGTGTGCACCAGTCCGCCACACTAGCTGGTCCGCGTGTGACTAGCTCACCAGCGGTACAGTGAGTGTGGTGTGCACCAGTCCGCCACACTAGCTGGTCCGCGTGTGACTAACTCACCAGCGGTACAGTGAGTGTGGTGTGCACCAGTCCGCCACACTAGCTGGTCCGCGTGTGACTAACTCACCAGCGGTACAGTGAGTGTGGTGTGCACTAGTCCGCCACACTAGCTGGTCCGCGTGTGACTAACTCACCAGCGGTACAGTGAGTGTGGTGTGCACCAGTCCGCCACACTAGCTGGTCCGCGTGTGACTAGCTCACCAGCAGTACAGTGAGTGTGGTGTGCACTAGTCCGCCACACTAGCTGGTCCGCGTGTGACTAGCTCACCAGCGGTACAGTGAGTGTGGTGTGCACCAGTCCGCCACACTAGCTGGTCCGCGTGTGACTAGCTCACCAGCAGTACAGTGAGTGTGGTGTGCACCAGTCCGCCACACTAGCTGGTCCGCGTGTGACTAACTCACCAGCGGTACAGTGAGTGTGGTGTGCACCAGTCCGCCACACTAGCTGGTCCGCGTGTGACTAACTCACCAGCGGTACAGTGAGTGTGGTGTGCACTAGTCCGCCACACTAGCTGGTCCGCGTGTGACTAACTCACCAGCGGTACAGTGAGTGTGGTGTGCACCAGTCCGCCACACTAGCTGGTCCGCGTGTGACTAGCTCACCAGCAGTACAGTGAGTGTGGTGTGCACTAGTCCGCCACACTAGCTGGTCCGCGTGTGACTAGCTCACCAGCGGTACAGTGAGTGTGGTGTGCACCAGTCCGCCACACTAGCTGGTCCGCGTGTGACTAGCTCACCAGCAGTACAGTGAGTGTGGTGTGCACTAGTCCGCCACACTAGCTGGTCCGCGTGTGACTAGCTCACCAGCAGTACAGTGAGTGTGGTGTGCACTAGTCCGCCACACTAGCTGGTCCGCGTGTGACTAGCTCACCAGCGGTACAGTGAGTGTGGTGTGCACTAGTCCGCCACACTAGCTGGTCCGCGTGTGACTAGCTCACCAGCGGTACAGTGAGTGTGGTGTGCACTAGTCCGCCACACTAGCTGGTCCGCGTGTGACTAGCTCACCAGCAGTACAGTGAGTGTGGTGTGCACTAGTCCGCCACACTAGCTGGTCCGCGTGTGACTAGCTCACCAGCAGTACAGTGAGTGTGGTGTGCACTAGTCCGCCACACTAGCTGGTCCGCGTGTGACTAGCTCACCAGCGGTACAGTGAGTGTGGTGTGCACCAGTCCGCCACACTAGCTGGTCCGCGTGTGACTAACTCACCAGCGGTACAGTGCGTGTGGTGTGCACCAGTCCGCCACACTAGCTGGTCCGCGTGTGACTAACTCACCAGCGGTACAGTGAGTGTGGTGTGCACCAGTCCGCCACACTAGCTGGTCCGCGTGTGACTAACTCACCAGCGGTACAGTGAGTGTGGTGTGCACCAGTCCGCCACACTAGCTGGTCCGCGTGTGACTAGCTCACCAGCGGTACAGTGAGTGTGGTGTGCACTAGTCCGCCACACTAGCTGGTCCGCGTGTGACTAGCTCACCAGCGGTACAGTGAGTGTGGTGTGCACTAGTCCGCCACACTAGCTGGTCCGCGTGTGACTAGCTCACCAGCAGTACAGTGAGTGTGGTGTGCACTAGTCCGCCACACTAGCTGGTCCGCGTGTGACTAGCTCACCAGCAGTACAGTGAGTGTGGTGTGCACTAGTCCGCCACACTAGCTGGTCCGCGTGTGACTAGCTCACCAGCGGTACAGTGAGTGTGGTGTGCACCAGTCCGCCACACTAGCTGGTCCGCGTGTGACTAGCTCACCAGCGGTACAGTGAGTGTGGTGTGCACTAGTCCGCCACACTAGCTGGTCCGCGTGTGACTAGCTCACCAGCGGTACAGTGAGTGTGGTGTGCACTAGTCCGCCACACTAGCTGGTCCGCGTGTGACTAGCTCACCAGCGGTACAGTGAGTGTGGTGTGCACTAGTCCGCCACACTAGCTGGTCCGCGTGTGACTAGCTCACCAGCGGTACAGTGAGTGTGGTGTGCACTAGTCCGCCACACTAGCTGGTCCGCGTGTGACTAGCTCACCAGCAGTACAGTGAGTGTGGTGTGCACTAGTCCGCCACACTAGCTGGTCCGCGTGTGACTAGCTCACCAGCAGTACAGTGAGTGTGGTGTGCACCAGTCCGCCACACTAGCTGGTCCGCGTGTGACTAACTCACCAGCGGTACAGTGAGCGTGGTGTGCACCAGTCCGCCACACTAGCTGGTCCGCGTGTGACTAGCTCACCAGCAGTACAGTGAGTGTGGTGTGCACTAGTCCGCCACACTAGCTGGTCCGCGTGTGACTAGCTCACCAGCAGTACAGTGAGTGTGGTGTGCACCAGTCCGCCACACTAGCTGGTCCGCGTGTGACTAGCTCACCAGCGGTACAGTGAGTGTGGTGTGCACCAGTCCGCCACACTAGCTGGTCCGCGTGTGACTAGCTCACCAGCAGTACAGTGAGTGTGGTGTGCACTAGTCCGCCACACTAGCTGGTCCGCGTGTGACTAACTCACCAGCGGTACAGTGAGTGTGGTGTGCACCAGTCCGCCACACTAGCTGGTCCGCGTGTGACTAACTCACCAGCGGTACAGTGAGTGTGGTGTGCACTAGTCCGCCACACTAGCTGGTCCGCGTGTGACTAACTCACCAGCGGTACAGTGAGTGTGGTGTGCACCAGTCCGCCACACTAGCTGGTCCGCGTGTGACTAGCTCACCAGCAGTACAGTGAGTGTGGTGTGCACTAGTCCGCCACACTAGCTGATCCGCGTGTGACTAGCTCACCAGCGGTACAGTGAGTGTGGTGTGCACCAGTCCGCCACACTAGCTGGTCCGCGTGTGACTAACTCACCAGCGGTACAGTGAGTGTGGTGTGCACCAGTCCGCCACACTAGCTGGTCCGCGTGTGACTAGCTCACCAGCAGTACAGTGAGTGTGGTGTGCACCAGTCCGCCACACTAGCTGGTCCGCGTGTGACTAGCTCACCAGCAGTACAGTGAGTGTGGTGTGCACTAGTCCGCCACACTAGCTGGTCCGCGTGTGACTAGCTCACCAGCAGTACAGTGAGTGTGGTGTGCACTAGTCCGCCACACTAGCTGGTCCGCGTGTGACTAGCTCACCAGCGGTACAGTGAGTGTGGTGTGCACTAGTCCGCCACACTAGCTGGTCCGCGTGTGACTAGCTCACCAGCGGTACAGTGAGTGTGGTGTGCACTAGTCCGCCACACTAGCTGGTCCGCGTGTGACTAGCTCACCAGCAGTACAGTGAGTGTGGTGTGCACTAGTCCGCCACACTAGCTGGTCCGCGTGTGACTAGCTCACCAGCGGTACAGTGAGTGTGGTGTGCACCAGTCCGCCACACTAGCTGGTCCGCGTGTGACTAACTCACCAGCGGTACAGTGAGTGTGGTGTGCACCAGTCCGCCACACTAGCTGGTCCGCGTGTGACTAACTCACCAGCGGTACAGTGAGTGTGGTTTGCACCAGTCCGCCACACTAGCTGGTCCGCGTGTGACTAACTCACCAGCGGTACAGTGAGTGTGGTGTGCACCAGTCCGCCACACTAGCTGGTCCGCGTGTGACTAGCTCACCAGCGGTACAGTGAGTGTGGTGTGCACTAGTCCGCCACACTAGCTGGTCCGCGTGTGACTAGCTCACCAGCGGTACAGTGAGTGTGGTGTGCACTAGTCCGCCACACTAGCTGGTCCGCGTGTGCCTAGCTCACCAGCGGTACAGTGAGTGTGGTGTGCACCAGTCCGCCACACTAGCTGGTCCGCGTGTGACTAACTCACCAGCGGTACAGTGAGTGTGGTGTGCACTAGTCCGCCACACTAGCTGGTCCGCGTGTGACTAGCTCACCAGCAGTACAGTGAGTGTGGTGTGCACTAGTCCGCCACACTAGCTGGTCCGCGTGTGACTAACTCACCAGCGGTACAGTGAGTGTGGTGTGCACCAGTCCGCCACACTAGCTGGTCCGCGTGTGACTAGCTCACCAGCAGTACAGTGAGTGTGGTGTGCACTAGTCCGCCACACTAGCTGGTCCGCGTGTGACTAGCTCACCAGCGGTACAGTGAGTGTGGTGTGCACCAGTCCGCCACACTAGCTGGTCCGCGTGTGACTAACTCACCAGCGGTACAGTGAGTGTGGTGTGCACCAGTCCGCCACACTAGCTGGTCCGCGTGTGACTAGCTCACCAGCAGTACAGTGAGTGTGGTGTGCACTAGTCCGCCACACTAGCTGGTCCGCGTGTGACTAGCTCACCAGCAGTACAGTGAGTGTGGTGTGCACTAGTCCGCCACACTAGCTGGTCCGCGTGTGACTAGCTCACCAGCGGTACAGTGAGTGTGGTGTGCACTAGTCCGCCACACTAGCTGGTCCGCGTGTGACTAGCTCACCAGCAGTACAGTGAGTGTGGTGTGCACTAGTCCGCCACACTAGCTGGTCCGCGTGTGACTAGCTCACCAGCGGTACAGTGAGTGTGGTGTGCACTAGTCCGCCACACTAGCTGGTCCGCGTGTGACTAGCTCACCAGAAAGAAAGAAAGAAAAGAAAGAAAAAACCTTTATTTTGCACAAATAAAACGCACATTAGAAACTAAAAAATAACAAAGTACACACATTATGCAAAGTAAGCAAAACCCTCGTATCCAAGTTGTCTTTGATCTCAGACCAAAGACAATAATTTAAAACAATAATTCTACAATACTACTTAGACTATGAACTCTATATTGCCTCTGCTCTGTGTTGTGACACTAGGAAATGTCATGCAACAAACAATAACAAACAATAAGAGCAGCAAACACACAATAACAAATCCGAATTGCAGAGTGTAAAAATAATACTTTTATAACAAAAATAACTAGAACAAATTAATCCGTGCGTCGTATCTGTGCAAGAAAGGTCGTTGCTCAGCAAAATGCCGTGACGTCGGACGAGCCTATCATCAGCGGCGCTGATTTTCAGCAACTACCTATCGAATGACGTAATGACGTCCCCCTGTGTAACATAATATCTCGGGTAAGTAACTTTATTCACAGAGATACGTGTGAGTTTAGCTGAACATAATTTACCAATAAATAAAGATAAACATACAGAATAAAATAAATAAATAACATACATACCTATATGTCTTCAGCTATGCGTAACTTAAAGAAACAAAAATGAAATACATAAATGGCGCCAATACCATTAGGTACTTATACTTAATAATTCCTTACTCTAAACATTGTAGTGTGGTGAGCTACTGCTTACGCTCAGTGAACGAAACGCTATTATAATTATTGATTACAGTTTCGCACCCATACGTCATTACTTCATAGTTAAATCTCAGAATACAGAAAGAACGTTAAATATAGGTAATGTAATGTCATGGGATATTAGTGATGGCATGGCAGCCATTTGCAAACAGCCATCAATCAAAGGTGAATGAAAGCATGGCGTTTTCAACCGCACATTTTTCTGTTAATTAAATGCTGTGTGCTTTTTCTTTTCTAACCGACAAGTATGTTTCTCAGTTCAAAGCGGTTCAGGTATAGCTTGATATAATATAGTAAGTAATGCTAATGTGGAAATACTATTTTAGTGAGGCGAATGGATCATGGATGTACGTTTACGAACTAGCTAGATGCAACAGCAACAACTCAGAATCACGTTTCCTCCTGAGATACTGACGCAGACCTGTCCAAAAACTGGAAGCAATCAGACAGAGACCACTCGCACTGCTGGTAAGCCCCATCCCTTGCCTGTAGGCCATAACCTTTTAGGTAAGTACAAAAAGAGCAGAGTTGTTAGGCACTAATGATATTATTCATGTGGATTGCTGTATTTGCATGAAATATTTCTTTAATATACTCAGAAAATGCTTTTTTGATTTCAGGACTCTTACTGGAGGAGGAATGTTATTCCAACAGTGCGTGGCGGCGTATCTAAAGCTCCCCCTGAATGCTGCGGTCCTATGTGTTGCTGTACTCAGAGGTTTGGTAGAGAAACGTGGTTCGTATTTACTCTGTCTCCAACTTAATTTCTCAAACAAATAGTGTGGTTTTTGTGTAGTGACTACCCCAAACAGTAAACTTGCCATATGTAACTTTCTCCTAGCGGCCATTTTCAAAATATTATTCTCATTTATGTAAGGAGTAACATGACTTCTACGAGGTATCTTTACACAGAACCGAGTACATGCATTTTGTATCCGTTGTATCAGCTTCTCTGTTCTTGCTAATAGGCATGGGCCATATACGGTATCGCAATAGTTAAGCCTTGATAAAATTAGGCTGTCCACTAATTGTTTACGTAGGACAACACTCAGGTAGTCTCTAATGGAATATAGTAATTTTAATCTATAAAAACAATTCCTCATGGTGTTACTGATGTGCTTCTCAAATCGTAATTGTGGATCCATGGTTAACCCAAGGTTGCATGCTATCTCTACCATATCTATTTTTTCCCCCCTGATGACAACTTCCGGCTTAGCTGACAGTATAGCGCTGATCATTTTTCTAGTACCTAAAACCATAAATTTGGATTTCAATGGGTTTAATACTAGTGAGTTATTATCTGACCATTGCATTACTCTTTCAAGATCCCCATTGATTTTTTCCACTGCCTCTCCTGTATCAGCTGATTTAAAACTTATATATAATTGGATATCATCCGCGTACATATGATACCTGCAATGCTGAAATGACTTGATAATGTCAGCGCTGTAAAGGATGTACAGCAGGGGCCCTAAAATTGATCCTTGAGGCACACCACGTAGCACCTGTCGAAGGGGGGATGACACCTTTGATCCATCCTCCTTCTGGATTTCAACGAGCTGTGACCTATCTTGCAAGTAACTAGCGAACCACTCTATTGTTTCCATTGTAAAACCATAATAGGCCAACTTTGAAAGCAACAGAGTGGTGTTTATTGCATCGAAGGCCCGTGAAAAATCAAGGAGTACAAGGATTGTTCCCTCCCCCCTGTCCCGTGCCTCTAGGATATTCCCCACTACGTCAGAAAGGGCTGTGGCCGTCCCACGACCCTTCCTAAAACCAGACTGAACAGTGACCACTGTGACTAGCTCACCAGCAGTACAGTGAGTGTGGTGTGCACTAGTCCGCCACACTAGCTGGTCCGCGTGTGACTAGCTCACCAGCAGTACAGTGAGTGTGGTGTGCACCAGTCCGCCACACTAGCTGGTCCGCGTGTGACTAACTCACCAGCGGTACAGTGAGTGTGGTGTGCACCAGTCCGCCACACTAGCTGGTCCGCGTGTGACTAGCTCACCAGCAGTACAGTGAGTGTGGTGTGCACCAGTCCGCCACACTAGCTGGTCCGCGTGTGACTAGCTCACCAGCAGTACAGTGAGTGTGGTGTGCACTAGTCCGCCACACTAGCTGGTCCGCGTGTGACTAGCTCACCAGCGGTACAGTGAGTGTGGTGTGCACTAGTCCGCCACACTAGCTGGTCCGCGTGTGACTAGCTCACCAGCGGTACAGTGAGTGTGGTGTGCACTAGTCCGCCACACTAGCTGGTCCGCGTGTGACTAGCTCACCAGCGGTACAGTGAGTGTGGTGTGCACTAGTCCGCCACACTAGCTGGTCCGCGTGTGACTAGCTCACCAGCGGTACAGTGAGTGTGGTGTGCACTAGTCCGCCACACTAGCTGGTCCGCGTGTGACTAGCTCACCAGCGGTACAGTGAGTGTGGTGTGCACTAGTCCGCCACACTAGCTGGTCCGCGTGTGACTAGCTCACCAGCAGTACAGTGAGTGTGGTGTGCACTAGTCCGCCACACTAGCTGGTCCGCGTGTGACTAGCTCACCAGCAGTACAGTGAGTGTGGTGTGCACCAGTCCGCCACACTAGCTGGTCCGCGTGTGACTAGCTCACCAGCGGTACAGTGAGTGTGGTGTGCACTAGTCCGCCACACTAGCTGGTCCGCGTGTGACTAGCTCACCAGCGGTACAGTGAGTGTGGTGTGCACTAGTCCGCCACACTAGCTGGTCCGCGTGTGACTAGCTCACCAGCGGTACAGTGAGTGTGGTGTGCACTAGTCCGCCACACTAGCTGGTCCGCGTGTGACTAGCTCACCAGCGGTACAGTGGGCCCCAGGTCAGAGCTCAGCTCGCTATCACCGTCACTTGGCAGCGTATTGCATAGATGTTACATGGTTTTGCTAGGAAAGCACATTTCAGTATGAATAAATGATCTTGCAATTGTTACGAATATTTTCAAACCGTATTCCGGTCATGACTTACATAATATTCTTCATTAAAACGGGGTCCTAAGTACTGACGCAGCGAATGAATCACCGCTCCTCGGAGACTTATTTATTTAGAGTAGTACTTACCGCTCATTACAGAACGCGTCGAAATAATAATTTTGTGACGACTTACAAATAGCAGCTATTATACAGTGAAACGGTTGCGGCGTCGTTTGTGTGTTTTTATCTGAGGCGGTTAGAAGTCGCGCCACGTCCGCGTATTATATTGCCGTGGCGGAGATACCCCCTGCCTCCAGCACCCCTCGCGGAGGCCTTGTTTAAATAAGTCATTGTGGTTAGTAAATACTGTCTGCACCGGGACGATCGGCTTCCTGACTAGAGGAACTTGGAGGAATAATACTATCTGCTAAATTAGGGTAATTTACCTCTGTATTGTATGAAAGTGGGCTTCAAATAGATCCGAGAAATCGTGCTCTGCATTCTGTGTTTTTGTTTATGATACCTGCGTACTAGGTGGGCCGACCACCACCGCCCAGCGCCCGTGCACCTGCGTACTAGGTGGGCCGACCACCACCGCCCAGCGCCCGTGCACCAACACTACACAATATACCTACGTACCTACTGCGTACTAGGTGGGCCGACCACCACCGCCCAGCGCCCGTGCACCAACACTACACAATATACCTACTTACCTACTGCGTACTAGGTGGGCCGACCACCACCGCCCAGCGCCCGTGCACCAACACTACACAATATACCTACTTACCTACTGCGTACTAGGTGGGCCGACCACCACCGCCCAGCGCCCGTGCACCAACACTACACAATATACCTACTTACCTACTGCGTACTAGGTGGGCCGACCACCACCGCCCAGCGCCCGTGCACCAACACTACACAATATACCTACTTACCTACTGCGTACTAGGTGGGCCGACCACCACCGCCCAGCGCCCGTGCACCAACACTACACAATATACCTACTTACCTACTGCGTACTAGGTGGGCCGACCACCACCGCCCAGCGCCCGTGCACCAACACTACACAATATACCTACTTACCTACTGCGTACTAGGTGGGCCGACCACCACCGCCCAGCGCCCGTGCACCAACACTACACAATATACCTACTTACCTACTGCGTACTAGGTGGGCCGACCACCACCGCCCAGCGCCCGTGCACCAACACTACACAATATACCTACTTACCTACTGCGTACTAGGTGGGCCGACCACCACCGCCCAGCGCCCGTGCACCAACACTACACAATATACCTACTTACCTACTGCGTACTAGGTGGGCCGACCACCACCGCCCAGCGCCCGTGCACCAACACTACACAATATACCTACTTACCTACTGCGTACTAGGTGGGCCGACCACCACCGCCCAGCGCCCGTGCACCAACACTACACAATATACCTACGTACCTACTGCGTACTAGGTGGGCCGACCACCACCGCCCAGCGCCCGTGCACCAACACTACACAATATACCTACTTACCTACTGCGTACTAGGTGGGCCGACCACCACCGCCCAGCGCCCGTGCACCAACACTACACAATATACCTACTTACCTACTGCGTACTAGGTGGGCCGACCACCACCGCCCAGCGCCCGTGCACCAACACTACACAATATACCTACTTACCTACTGCGTACTAGGTGGGCCGACCACCACCGCCCAGCGCCCGTGCACCAACACTACACAATATACCTACTTACCTACTGCGTACTAGGTGGGCCGACCACCACCGCCCAGCGCCCGTGCACCAACACTACACAATATACCTACTTACCTACTGCGTACTAGGTGGGCCGACCACCACCGCCCAGCGCCCGTGCACCAACACTACACAATATACCTACTTACCTACTGCGTACTAGGTGGGCCGACCACCACCGCCCAGCGCCCGTGCACCAACACTACACAATATACCTACTTACCTACTGCGTACTAGGTGGGCCGACCACCACCGCCCAGCGCCCGTGCACCAACACTACACAATATACCTACTTACCTACTGCGTACTAGGTGGGCCGACCACCACCGCCCAGCGCCCGTGCACCAACACTACACAATATACCTACTTACCTACTGCGTACTAGGTGGGCCGACCACCACCGCCCAGCGCCCGTGCACCAACACTACACAATATACCTACTTACCTACTGCGTACTAGGTGGGCCGACCACCACCGCCCAGCGCCCGTGCACCAACACTACACAATATACCTACTTACCTACTGCGTACTAGGTGGGCCGACCACCACCGCCCAGCGCCCGTGCACCAACACTACACAATATACCTACTTACCTACTGCGTACTAGGTGGGCCGACCACCACCGCCCAGCGCCCGTGCACCAACACTACACAATATACCTACTTACCTACTGCGCAAAACGTTAAGTCATGAAAATCATAGAATTGTCAACGCTCAATGACATTGCCGGATGACCTCCACTCGCGTGGGATGCGCACTCCGGAGCGGGCGGCGACGCGCGGCGTCCAATATCTGAGCTCTTACGAGATATCGTTTATCAATCCGTCTCCGATTCCATTCCATTATGACTGGGGACTTGAACCTGACGTTTTTATTACCGAGAGCCGAACGTCGAAGGCCGAGAGCCGAGAAGACGCCGAGCCGACACCGAGAGGACACTTTTTCCCGTCATTTAATACGGCACTCGATCATGTCCGTACTTTTCGTGCACTACTTCGAGGCGTTATTTCGTCTACAGCGACACGTTAGGTACTCGCATGGCTAACGTACCCGTGGAACATAAAACAGACAAGTTCATTCTTTAGGCAAGCTAGTCTACTAATTTTTATGTGATGGTACAACCCCTATATGGGGTGTAAGGCATGTGATCGTCTATATATCGTCTAGTGCATAGAGTAATTTTGGAGTCAGCTGAGAGATACTATTGTTAACAGATAGGGAATTATTGCCTCATTAGTCTTTCTTTGTTTATTCTAGTACATAGCATGGTCGGACAAAGAGAGTCTAGACAACTGATTATAAATATAAGCAGACTACGCGTACGTAGTGTAGGTATGTAGATAAGCACAGCTACGACTTACTTCTGCTATCTCTGTCCATATAACGAGATTTAAAATGTCTCAAATTGGAGCCCGCTCCGCAATAAAAGGGCGAATCGAATTTACATTAAATTGAGACAATTGACAAATGTAGCGCAATATGGCGCCTCGCCGCGCCTCGCGCCGCCGCCGTGTCGGCTAATCACCTGACTTGTCGAGCCGCTTTGCTAGCAAATCATATTTCAGAATTATGGGACAACCAATTTATACATAGCTACAGTAATGGCTACAGTAGACCGTAAATATTACGACTGAAAAATATTGTTTCGTATTTCTATCAATAAATAAAACATCGAAGTCGGCTTCTGTCGTTTTTATGAGAATACTTAAGCGATCAGCCACCGGCAGTCCGTTGCAGCGAACGAGGAGAGAGAGAGAGCGAACACAAAAGGCATTAAATCAAACCAACGACAGCCGCACTCGGCTCGCGCAGCACTCGGCTCTCGCAGCACTCGGCTCTCGGCTCAAAACGAAAAAAAATACAAACGTTTCTCCACAATGAAATTAATTCGAAATAAAATTCCCCTGACGATGCGGACGACGCGGCCGCGGCCCGCCGACGTTTTACTTTGTTTCGGACTTCTTTATGAGTCACCCGCAGCCGCCCGACGCCCGACGCTAACGGAGTTCAGCTGAAAGAGGCTATCTGCCCCCCTTGCTCGCTTATCGCTGACGAACGGAGCGGAGCGGAGCGGAGCGGAGCGGCAAATCAACTGGAAGATTGAACGGCAACCGCCGCTATTTGTCGTGCCATCACTAAGCCTGCCCACCGACTTACCTCTGCGACTTAATGCGGTATTATGTCGTCTCGTTAGTAGATCCACTCCTCAGCTGCTTCACCCGACGAGAGGCCGCACGACGCTCGCGACGCACGCGGCGCACGAGTACTAAGACTGCTTCCGATCCAAGCCTATACAATATGATTTATAACTAAATTGCGGCAACAACCTAGTTTTATAAGTTTTGTTCCTGCAGAGCTACTTTAGGGTTTCGTAGGTAAATGGCAAAAAAATGGCAAAAACGGAAAAGTTGATAAACATGGCGTACTTTCAGAGAAAATTAAATGTTTTGCTGCGGCATCTTTCTGTTACGCGGTCGTGACTTTTGTTTACGAGCTCGATCATTAGTTTGGCAGTTTTTAGGGTTCCGTACCAAAATGGTAAAAAAGGAACCCTTATGGTGTGACTCAGTCTCTCTGTCTGTCTGTCTGTCACAGCGGGATATCTAAATAACTACTATTTAACTTGAAAATTGGAACAGTTTTAGATGACGTTTACCCAAGTATTTTGCAAATAAGAAAGAAATAAAAATATTTATTTATTTATTTAATTGAACGAGAACCAACAGCTATAACAGATAGATAACAATTGATTAAAAAACATGGAGCCAATTACAGGTTCTCACGGGTAAAAACAGAAAAATTAGTAAAAATCTTAGGATCACTAACAAGCACGATAGAAAAAAAAAACAATATTGTATACATACATAATACATAAAAGGTACAACAGCACTATGCACTTTTAAAGAAGTCGGCGTTCATCCGAGTGCGTACAGTATAGGTTTTGGTGACAAATGGGTCAAATGAGAACTCTTTACAAATAACATTAAAATCCTTACTCGCTCGCACCATATATGAGTTTTGTCTGTAATTGGAAGAGGTAAAGGGAATGGAGATAGGCGGATTAAATCTAACTGATCTCTGGGGGACATTGAAACGCAACTTATGCAGGAGATCAGGACAATCAATCTCATTAGATAAAACTTTTAAGAGAAAAGTGCAATCTGCCAGACGACGACGATTAAGTAGTGGCTGAAGGTGAAATTTCCTGCAAAGATTAATGTAATTATCAGAATGGTATGGTATACGTAGTCGGAAACAAAGAAAACGAACAAATTTTTTCTGTATATTCTCGATACGATCAATATATTTGCCATAACACGGGTTCCAAATTTGTGATGCATATTCGAGATGACTTCTGACAAAAGAGCAATAAAGAATCTTAAGGGTTTTGGCCTTCTTGAAACACCCTGCGAGTCTCATAACAAAACCCAGAGACTTCGAGGCTTTGGCCACTATTTGCTCAATGTGCACGTTAAATAAAAGTTTGGAATCATGAAAAACTCCAAGGTCACGTACACCGTCAGATCTCTGTAATAGCTGCCCTTTAAGTTTGTAGGTTGTAGGGAGAGGGACACGTTTTCTGCTAAAGGTGATTACTGAACACTTAGCAGGGTTTAAATCTAGTCTGTTGACCAAGCAATAATCATCCAATCGGACCAGGTCAGATTGGAGAGCATTCATGTCATCATCTGATGATATTGCAGAAAATATCTTCATATCATCGGCAAAACAAAGTAAATTTGAGTTGTGAAAACACGAGTCGATGTCGCTCACATAAATTATAAAAAGTAACGGACCCATCAAGGAACCCTGAGGAACACCACTAGGAGCCGAAACCCAGCTCGACATGTAGTTACTGATAACGACAGCTTGAGACCTGTTTTCTAGGTATGAAGTAAACCAACGAAGTAGATCTCCTCTGATACCATTGATAAAAAGCTTGGTTTTTAGAATATTGTGATCAATTCTATCAAAAGCCTTACTATAATCCGTGTAAACGACATCCACTTGTGCCCCACTGTCCATTTTGTCCGTTAGAAAGTCATTGAGCAAAGCCAGGTTAGACACAGTTGAACGGCCCCTAAGAAATCCGTGCTGAGAAGGGCTAAAAGACTGACTGAGCGCTGCGTAAACCTGGTTATAAACCACTCTCTCAAATACTTTTGCTAGTATGCACAGTTTGGAAATAGGCCTGTAGTTTGCTATTTCATTTTTGTGCCCTTTTTTATGCACAGGAGTTATAAAAGCAGATTTCCAGATTTGGGGAACAGAACAAGAAGAGAGCGATTTTTTAAATAATAGAGATACTGGTAAGGCAATGGTTTTAGCACACCCAATCAGCAATCTAGGTGATAAGTGGTCCGGACCAGCAGATTTAAATGGGTCAATTTTACTAATTAGATCAGCTACAACATTTGTGTCAATCTCAATTGAATGAATATCTGAGGGTGTATTGGAATTTATGTCAGTTAAGGGAGAACAATAATTAGCAGGCAAATCATTGGTAGGATCAAGAAAAGTAGAATGAAAGTGGGAAGAAAATGCATTACAAATAGACTGTGCGGGGTGCAGGTTTGTCGGTAATATTAAAGCACTGATTGGTGTTGGTTTAAACTGTTTATTAAATGTTCTACAAGTTTAATGGAAAATGTTCTTAAAGTAAAATGTGAAATGCTATGTTAAAATGTTATGAATGCACCCGGTCCGTTTGATGTCTCGCAATGCACTGATGTTAGAGTATAACGATTGTTGTAAACTGCTGCGTTAGCAAGTGTTCGGTTGCTTAGACCGAACATATTCCGGGGCGGCAAAGATGTAGTTGAGATGAGTTGATGATAGTACAATTATGTTAGCTAAGATGATAGTAACCTATGTTAGTGGTGATTCTTAAGATAATAAGAAACAATAGCTTTTAGAGAAGCACTTAATAGATAATCTTAATGTCTCTAGTTTTTGTTTAAGATTCATGAACACGCTTTATTTTGTTTTTTAACCACGCACACTTGCACTGCACTTTGAGCACTGAGCTGACGGTCAGCCTTTGTTTTGTCGCGCACAAGCACTAGCACTCGCGTCGTTACTTCGTAGCTCGATGTCTGGGGAGATGAGCACGCGTCGCATGCGGCGTCGTCGCCACCGCCACAGGAGCACGGCCGCGCCCGCTACCGCCACCAGCACGAGGGTGTAGCTTACCACGTAGTGATGGATGTCATGTGGTGACATCTCATATAGTTCCACGTCGCTGTTTTTTATCTGTTTAATTTGTTTGTAGATTTTGAGCAAGTCGTCATTTAATTCGTCTTCCTCAGTTTGGTTGTCATGGGTCTTCTCTAGCGGTATGCTCACATTGATAATATTGTTTAGTTGGTCAATCTTGGGTACGAAAGTATTTGACTGTAGCGTTATATTGTTGTCAAATTTTGTGTTTGCATGCAAGGTAAAATCTTGCCCTTTGAGAACACAACCCTGTCCGAGGTATATTACTCCTGCTTTGTTGAGTTGTTCGACTGTGATATGCTCTCCGCAAATTATTTTAATGGAACAGTTGTTACAGCAATGATATAAATATTCAGAAGGTTCGTTCAACGGTACCCACATGTTTGTACATAAAGTTTTTTCAACTTTACATTGGTTAGTCTCATGATTGAGATTGCAGTAATTGTTGTTGTCACTGCTTTGATGGTAAACAGGTTTCTTTAGCAAGCACATGTACGTCTCTTCCTGAGTGAGGCATGTTGAAAGTTCATCGTTGTTTATCGGTATGTATGAGTCCTTTTTCAGATTCACTGCCATGTATTCTGATTTTGGCAGAATGATTGTCATATCCTTACCGAATTGTTTGGGAATCGGTATCACTCTGTATAATTTGTATCGATCTCTGCTGATTAATGGGAATGTTATTTGAAATATGAAATATTTCTCAGTGGTTCGTGCGTTTATTTGCAATAGATGATACAGTTTTCTCACATCAGTTTGATCGACAGGTAGCATTAGGTCATCCGTAAGTTGGCTAGCAATGACGTTGAGTTCTTGTTGTAGTTGTTTAGGTGTTAATAAATGTATGTTGAACTGACCATGGCGAATGTTCGTCAAAGTGTGCAGTAAAGTATCTTGATTCCCCCTTAATGTTTGCAGCAAAGTATTTGCAGTGAATGCAGTTACAATCTGTCCTTGTACTACACTCATGTTATTCATTGCTTGTTGTACTCCATTTGTTAATTTGTCCAATTTTTCTAAATGTTGATTTATAGTTTTATGTTGCTTGTGAATAATCCTTTCAGTTCTTTTCAGAATGTTGTATTCTGACTCTACAACAGATGTTTGATTTTTCCATAATTTAACCAAATGATTTTGATTTTGCTTTATGAGTTCTATGTCCCTAGTGTATTTTTCAGCGAAACGCTCGTCCAATACGCCGAAGAGATAATTCGCGGCGTAACCTAATCCATTGATAAGGCCACGACGCTGTCTGGAGTGTGCGATGAATTGTTGTGTCATCAAGAGCGTGTTGTAGTACCTTAGTTCGAGGAACTCGTGCTGTAGTTGTGGCACTATCATGTTACACACACCGCTGTTTATATTAGTACATGTGTTATCTAAATGAGTTAATAGTTTTTCTAGCGCCGTCGTGCCCTCCCAGTAGGGTGACATATCGTAATATACGACTAAGGTCCATTTCTCACGGATGAGATTCATTTTGGCCACAGGGTCAAAATATAAGGACTGATTATTCCTTAATTTTGTAATGTTATACATCATGCCATGCGCAGTGTTGATTGCGATTGACATAAATAATGTTAATGCTAGGGCCAAAGAAATGAAGTTGGTATGGCCTAGTCTTACCGGTGGTCTACGTTTTCTTGTTTTGTTCTCTTCTTGACTGTCTTCTGTTCGTTTTTCTTTTGTTTCATGTTCTTGTTCACTTGTTTCCGGCGAATTAATTGGTAATAGGGAAAGTTTTATGATAGGTCTCTTCATGATTCCATTTTTAGTTTTTAAGGATACCACCCGTACAAGTCCATCTCTGCCCGGGTGGACATCGACCACTCTTCCCATAGCCCATTTTCCAGCAGGTATGTTATTTTCTTGAATGACGACCAAATCGCCTATTTTCAAGTTTTGTTTTGGTTTCAGCCATTTACTTCTTGCAGTTAGTTGACTTAGATATTCTGACTTCCACCTTCTCCAAATGTCTTCTGATAGCTTCTGGACTAAATACCAGCGTTTCCTAGCATCCCTTTCTGTTTCTATAACTGTTAATCCTGTGCGTCCTGTCAAAAAGTGTGCCGGTGATAAAAAGTCGAGATCTTCTATGTTTTCTGTTATGGAGCACAGAGGTCTAGTGTTCAAGCAAGCCTCAAGTTGAGCAAGAATAGTCGAGTGTTCCTCAAATGTGAGTCTCTGTTCACCAATTACTCGCTTAAGGTGGAACTTAAGGCTTCTTACAGCTCTCTCCCATAAGCCTCCGGCACTCGGCCAGGACGGTGCGTTAAAGTGCCATTCGATCTTCATCTCGGTCACTTCTGCCAAGAAGTTATCGTTGAAAATTTGTTGTAATTGTTGGTATTCACTCTCCAAAATGTTGCTGGCGCCAACGAAATTAGTTCCTTGGTCGCTGTAAAGATGTCGCGGAGCTCCTCGTCTAGCTGCCATCCTTTTTAACGCAGCCAAGAAGGCAGAGCTTGTTAAGTCCGAGACTAGCTCCAAGTGCACGGCTTTAGTGACCATGCAAATGAAAACCGCCACGTATCCTTTTGTAGTTTTAACTCCACGTCCCTTGTTTGTTTTAATATTCATAAACCCTGTGTAATCGACACCTGTGTGATAGAAGGGTGGAGCGGGGTTGCATCGCTCCTCGGGAAGATCGCCCATTAGTTGATATTGTTTTCCTGACTCATGTTTTCGGCAAATTACGCATTTTCGTATCTGCTTCTTGGTAGCATTGTTCCCACTCGTTATCCAATAATAATTACGTAGTTTGGCGAGGGTTACCCGGGGTCCACCGTGAAATGTTAGTTGATGTGCTTCGTCGATTAGAATCTCCGCCAACCGACACTTATGTGGTATGATTATCGGGTGCCGCATCTCCTCACTTATGTTAGCGTTCTTCAATCGCCCACCCACACGTAACAATCCGTTCTGATCAATGAAGGGATCTAAATTCATTAATTGGCTTTTTAAGCCAACGCTACCATGTTTGCGCATTTTTTCTATTTCCGTCGCAAATTCCTTATTTTGCACATGTTTTATTAGAATTGTTTTAGCTTTGCGCAACTCTTGTAATGTGAGATAGCTTGGTAATTGTTTACGGTAACGTGCAGGTGTTATCGCTCGATATATCCATGCTAATATATGTGTTATTTTCTTTGTACTGTTGTATTTTTCTAAGAGGTGATCGATGATATTTGGATAATCTTGCACGATGTTGACTTGTTCTTTGACTGTTTTTACCTCCTCATTGATGATAAATATTTGTTTTTCAGTTTCATCATCCGGAATCCATGTTTTCAGCCATTGGGGGCCTTGCCACCACAATGCATGTTGTATCAACTGCGACGCTAACATCCCGCGGCTGGCACAATCCGCTGGATTATCCTTTGATTTTATATAACGCCAGCAGTCAGGAGACATTGTTTCTGTTAGTTTGGCAACCCTATTTGCGACGAACGCCTTCCAACGGTTAGGCTCACCCTGTATCCAGCTGAGTGTTACCATCGAATCTGTCCATCCAAATATTTCTAGTCTGTTTGTTAAGGATTGTTGTATTTTGTTTATTAGTTTAGAAAGTAGGTATGCGCCACTAAGTTCCAGTTTTGGCAACGTAAGGGCTTTCTTATGCGACACGAGTTTAGATTTTGCGGCGATGAGTATTACGTCCGATTTATGTTTTATGCGCGCATAAACTACACATGCATATGCCTTCATGGATGCGTCACAGAACCCATGAATTTCGATGATGTCATCACTGTTGTTCTTCAACCATCTTGGTACCTCGCAGCTGTGTATGTTGTCTAGGTCTGCTTTTATTTTGGCCCAGTCGTTGAAGATGTCATCGGACACTTGCTCGTCCCACTGTAAATTGTTTTCCCATAGTTTTTGGAACAGTAGTTTTAGTTTAGTTGATAATGGCGTTAACCAGCCTAACGGATCGAACAATTTCGATATTTCCGATAGTAGGTTGCGTTTTGTTGGCCTTGACGACTGTTTAGAAAAATCGCAACGAAAGAAAAAATTATCCGTGTTCGTGTTCCAACACAAACCCAATGTTTTCGAGGTCGGCTCCGATTTCGAGTTAAAAACAATGTTTGTGTCAGGATTTTGATGACTCGATATGTCTTCGATTAATGTTGGTTCGTTGGAGGCCCATTTACGCAAGTTAAAACCCCCTGAATGTAGTAAGGTCATCAAATCTGATATTAGTTTCTTACCCTGTTCAATAGAATGACAGCCATGTACAAGGTCATCCATATAAAATTCTTTCTCTAATACCTGAGCCGCCTCTGGATAACTGCTATGTTCGTCTGCTGCTAATTTCTTGAGTGTCATTAGAGCTAAAAATGGTGCCGCTTTTGTTCCATATGTTACTGTTGTAAGTTGATAAGATTGTATAGGACATTGAGCATGGTTGCGCCAAATTATTTTTTGTAGATGTTGATCCAATTCATGTACTTGGATCTGCCTATACATCTTCTCTATGTCTGCTGTATAAGCGTATTGGTATTGCCTCCATTTTAGCAATAATGTTTGCAGATCTTGTTGAAGGTTGGGTCCTTTATGCATTAAGTCATTGAGGCTGGATCCTGAAGATGTCCTCGCAGATGCGTTAAAAACAACCCTGTATTTTGTTGTGGTCGATTCCTCTCGTAGCACACCGTGATGAGGTAAGTAGCATTCCAGTGTCATGTTACTTTGTAAAGCTAGCTTCATATGTTTTAATTGTAAATATTCATCCATGAACATTTTGTAATGTTGTGCTAGCGTCTCGTGTTTTTGAAACTTGCGCTCCAAATTTCGAAATTGAGCTAAAGCCATTTGTTTTGAGGAACCCAACTTGTTTTCTATGTTTTCCTTTAACGGTAGCCTGACTTCGTAGCGCCCGTTTTGTTTCCTAGTTGTGGTGTTTAAGTAAAACGTAATGCATTCCTGATCCTCGACAGATAAACTGGGCTGTTCTGTTATCTCCTCTATTTCCCAGAATTTATGCATGTCTTCCAAGTTGTGCAGAACTACATTACATTGGAATGTTTTTGTTGAGCCTCCACACAATATCCACCCCAGATGGGTTTGCTGAGCGATAGGCTGTGTTGTGTTACTCCCTTTGACGACTCCTTCCATGATAATGTTAGCGTAGACTTCGGCTCCGAGTAGCAAGTCAATTGGCCTACTAATGTAATATTCCGGATCCGCCAAGGTAATGTCTTCTGTGAATGACCATGAAGGCTTCGAAAATGTGTTGTTGGGGAGATTTTTAAGTAGACTTTTCATAATCATGGCCTCTGTTGTAAAAGTGTAGTCACTGTTTATTGACTTGCATGTTATGTAAACTAACCCTTTACAGCTGTTTTCCTTTGCGCCTACACCTAGAACAACACCATTGCATTTTTGACGTTTTATCTTCAACAACTGAGCGGCTTTTTCGGTTATTAAAGACACCTGCGAACCCTGGTCGATAAGAGCACGCATGTTGTGATAAGTCCCGTCGGCTGCCATAACCTTGACGAGAGCAGTTGTAAGCAAAATCTCTGCATTACTGTCCTGTGATGCATTAGAGACCTTGACCTTCTGTTCAGTATGTTTAGAAACTTGAGAGCTCGTCGGCTTTGCAAAGGCGTCATGTAATATCGTGTTATGATTAGCTGTACATTTGCGGCATCGGTATTTTGAAGTACACTGGTCGCCGTTATGGCTGAATAAACAATTGATGCACACCTGCAGTTTTTGCGTTATTGCAAGCTTTTGTTCAGTGGGCAATTCCAAGAAAGTTTTGCAATTGTATAGACCATGTTCGCCACTGCAATGTGGACATTTGAACTTCGACACGTGTAGTGTCTTTTTCAAGGTTCCATTATTCCCACTGTTGTTATATTTCTTGAAACCTGTTGAGGAATGTTGTTGGTTGTTAGACCCTTTTTGTTGGGTTTGGTCTTGTTTGCGACGAGCTGACTCCAAACTGATGAATTTGGTCTCCAGGAAATCCATAAATTCTTGAAGTACTGGTAGCTCCCGCGAGTTTTTTAAAGACTCTATGTAATCAGTATACGTGTCAGAGTCTAGTTTTTGGGATAAGATGTGTACCACCATAGGATCCCACGATGTTGTATCAATGTCTAAGTTGCGGATAGCATTCAGACATTCTAATGTTGTATCATGCAGTTTTTTGATTTGTTGTAAGGACTGCTGTTGAATGTTGGGCAATCCTAGAAGAATGTTCATGTGAGAAGAGAATATAGCCCTTTTGTTGTTGTATCGATGCTGCAGAATATCCCAGCATATAGAATAGTTATCTGCGCTGATTGGTAAATGTTGGATGAGCCGTTCAGCTTCCCCTTTAACTTTTCCTTTTAAAAACTGCATTTTTTGGGCACTCGAAAGCGACGGATTGTTATGAATTGCTTCTTGAAATAAATCTTTGAAGCACGTCCACTGGTTATAGTTACCGCTAAAAACGGGTATTTCTAGCGTAGGTGTAGTTTTTTCTCTATGAGCCACAGACCACATTTTAGTATTAATGGCCTTCTTCAGACTGTTATATTGTTTTTCATGACTCAAGAATGTTTGTTCATACTCTCCATTTTCTTCGCTTATTTCAGAATCGATTTCCCAATGCAGAGTATCGATTGCTATCCACCTAGATTGCAGTGTTTTAAGGACATCTTCAAATTCCCATTTGTCGGAAATAAGTTCCAAGTTAATGTTAGAGACCGTTCTTCGGAATGCCTTAAAATTACCTGCCTGCTTGCGAAGCATCTCGTTGAGTTTACTGTTTGTACCCTGATTTACCATCGAAGCATGACACGATCCTTGACCCCACTCCGAAGGTTGACCATCTTTTGCCGGCTTCTGTTCCTTTGTAGGCTCCTGTTCAGTCTCTAATTCTTTACCAAAAAACGTACCTTCTCCAGGCCGTCCTTGATCATCACTCCTAGATGGAGCTTCCAGCAGTTGTTGATGCATCTGGTTGATTAGTGTTTTGACAGCTTGGTACGAGTTGCTTGTTTTCTCGTGCTCCTGTTTCGTAAAGTAGACATGCGACTTACTTACTTCTGTTGAAAAGCGATCGTGGTTAAATTGATACTCCTTCCAGTATTCTTCTAAATTGTTCAAACACTTTGTCAAGTATTCGTGGGTTCGTCTTTGGACAGCTGTCTTCTTCAAAGTAACCCCTATCTTTTCGATGTTAATGGCGAGCGCCAATTGGACTTCGTAAAGCTCAGCCATTTCGCCAGTTGTTTAAGGACGTAAAATCTCCCAAGGTGTAGAAAATAATGGAAAGATCTTACTTGTGGTCTGCTGTTATACCACCGTTGATGTTCTCCTTGGATCAGGAGCGTAATCCAGTCACCAACCACTCCAGAATACCACCTAAGTCCACACACACCACACTGTTGTTCAATGTTCACGCAACACTCGCGAGTACTGTTCGAAACGCGCGCGAGCCCGCTCGAAGGACCACTATGTGCGGGGTGCAGGTTTGTCGGTAATATTAAAGCACTGATTGGTGTTGGTTTAAACTGTTTATTAAATGTTCTACAAGTTTAATGGAAAATGTTCTTAAAGTAAAATGTGAAATGCTATGTTAAAATGTTATGAATGCACCCGGTCCGTTTGATGTCTCGCAATGCACTGATGTTAGAGTATAACGATTGTTGTAAACTGCTGCGTTAGCAAGTGTTCGGTTGCTTAGACCGAACATAGACTCAGGAGAAGAAATTGTCACATCACCATACTTAAGGAAACTGGGTATTGCATTAGATTTGGATCGCTGCTTAACAAAGCTCCAAAATCGTTTAGGATTCCTTTCGATGGAGGCTTCTGTATCAGCTAGATAGTTGGTGTAACAAACCGCCTCCAGTTTATTAACCCGCTCACGTAAATGTTTAAAGGTCGCCTCGTCTGAAAGTCTGCCATACGTCTTAAATTTACGCAGATATTTAGCCTTCTCTTTAATCAATCGTTTAAGTGCCGGGGAGTACCAAATAGGGTATGAGCTGTGAAAGACTTTCTTAGCAGCATATTAATTTTTTTTTTTCGTAACAGGGACTGAAAGGGATTCTTAAAAATTCAAAGTGGGGCTACTAGGGCATGTGGGGTATCATATGAAAGAGCGCTGTTTGCACATTCTCAAACATTTTTTTTTCTTTTTTTTTACGCCGCAGAGTTTTCGACTTTTGAGGAAAAATGTAAAAAAAAATACCGTTCCCAACCCGGGGGGGGGTTGGGAACGGTATTTTTTTTTTACATTATCTCCGAAGTTTGCAAAGAGAAAAATCTGAAATTATTCTATGTGATAGAAGTTTATGTAAAGATTACAGGAAAAATAAAACGATGTCTCTAAATAGCACACTTTTTCAGAAATAGGAACGGAACCCTCGGTGCGCGAGTCCGACTCGCTCTTGAACGGTTTTTTTATTTAGTCAATTTAAAAGTTTAGTAGCGAGGAGTTTTCATACATAGAATAAAATGGGATAAATTTCATACAAGGAAAAATGAATGAGTCCGTACGTCTTAGCATTGAATTCTCAAAAGTCTTTTAAATGGTTGTTTAATATATTTAATTACCAGTTTTAATTTAATTATTTTCACATCAACATTTGTCAAAAATCGAATAGGCTGAATATATAGGGTGTTTTCGTTGTTAAAAAATATATATCCAGTTGCAAAAACACGCCATTTTCTGAAAATTTTAATGTTTTGTGTGATAAATTGATTATGAGTTCAAGTACAAAGTGATGAAATGGAATTAACTCCACCCGATATTTTATCTAAGAGGAAAACTGCGCAAGATGAAATTTATCTCCCAAAATCTCGAGAAAGATATATCTAAGTATGGCGACTTACGATCATTTATCTTACTGTAATTTCGACGTTCAAAAAGTGCTGATTCTCAGCCTAATTTGAATAAAGGACTTTTGATTTTGATTTTGATTTTTTATTTTATGGCAAAAACAAAAGAAAACTAAATCATTTTCAGCAATGATGTCTACCTACCTCTATAATACGTCGTTGATTTTCAGAACATGTTTATTTAGCTTATTTTCATGAATTGAGTGGCAAATATAAACCATTGCGGTCAATTTATTCCATGATAAAAATTACTCTCAAAAAAAAAATATTTTATTTGTATTTTTACTATTTCCCGCCACTGTATAGAAAAACGTCGTGTGATACACGGGTGTGTAGGTTATTGCAAACGAGCTGTCATTAACAAGCCCGAGCCGAAGGCGAGGGTTTTAAATGACACGAGTTTCCACCCTTGTATCACAATATACGAGTACTAATGATCTGTCATTGCTCTAAACATTATTTTTACCTGTTGTGGTAAAGTAATTTTATTCTAGGTGCATCGTCTTCACATATTGTAATGATATAATTAATATATACAAAAAGTTTGCTGTGACAGACGGACAGACAGACACACGAGTGATCCTATAAGGGTTCCGTTTTTTTCTTTTGAGGTACGGAACCCTAAAAATAAAATAGAATATGTAGTGACTTTGCTGTTTGTGTATATAGTTTTGAAATGTGAGATATGTTTTCGGTTACAACGACAGAAACAACTTTATTTTTCGAAGTTTTTTCCTGTGCTTGCGTAAATATTCATCCCAACTACCTACAGTACCCACCACTGTGCGCGGTCGGACACACACTTGGTCGGTTTTTGTTATTTATTGAACGTCCTCCCGATGGTGGCCAGTGGAACAAAGCTCAACAAGAGACGGTCCGTGCGAGGACGTGCGAGCGCCGTGTCTCCGCGTGTAGCGAACAGGGGGAACATCAATGTACTAACAACGTTCAGCCGCTACCGATGGTGGCCAGTGGAACAAAGCTCAACAAGAGACGGTCCGTGCGAGGACGTGCGAGCGCCGTGTCTCCGCGTGTAGCGAACAGGGGGAACATCAATGTACTAACAACGTTCAGCCGCTACCGAAATCTGACCGAAGTAATATTGCTAGTGCGAGTATCGCGCCGTGTCAATACCGCTCCTAATCTATACATCGCCACAGATTAATACACATGGGACACTCCGCAAAATCATTTCAATAAAAAGCGACTCTTGCTACGACACAATAAAGTGCAATTCAGTTCGCAGAACGCTTATTACCTACAGTTATATTCACCTACACATTGCCTCTCTTTGTATCACCTTCGGCGCGCGGCAGTTCTACTGAAGTAGCCCCGTGGACGGGGCCCGCCGTGTACTTGTAGCTTTACACCTACCTAAACTGCGGAGTGTCCCATCTGTATTAATCTGTGACATCGCTCAGTTTATTGCTCTCCGGTAGATTCATAGCAGACAAATATTGCTCGGAAGAAACAATAAAGCTGTACCGTAGGGTGAGGCCTGTGACACGTGTTAGCGGGGGGGGGGGGGGGGGGGGGGGCACGCAGAGCGCAGGGTTAGAGGAGCCCATTGCAACAGTAACTTTAACATCCTTGTTTAGTGAGAAACATTTACAAAACCGGTCGAGTGCGTGTCGGACCACGCACAATAAAGGGTTCCGTAGTTGAAAAGAAAATTTATCCCAAAAACAAACTGAACATTGTAATCCCAAAAAATATTTTTTATGTGATAAAATTACAAATTAACAATTTTCAGACTTTTTCCTTTACTTGTACCTTGCTTCTTGCCTTTCATTATCCTAGGTCAACGGGAAGTACCCTATAGGTTTTGATTTACTTGCGAGTATCAAAATAAATCTCATAAATGGCCGTATTTTTTTATTGCGTCGACTTATAACCTTGATTTTTTAGAGCTCCAAGGGACCATACATTTACGTATTTAATACTAATTTCAACTTGATATCTCTAAGTGTTCCGGACAAAAAGGGTCTTGACCGACTGACATACTTGAAAATATTTTTTTATGAGATAGAATTACAAATTAACAATTTTCGGACTTTTTCCTTTACTTGTGCTGTGGGACCTTGCTTCTTGCCAAATTTCATGATTCTAGGTCAACGGAAAGTACCCTATAGGTTTTGATTTACTTGCGAGTATCAATATATATCGCATAAATGGCCGTTTTTTTTTATTGCTTTGACTTAGAAGCTTAATTTTTTTAGAACTCCAAGGGACCATAGACTTGCGTATTTCAACTTGATACCTCCACGCGTTCTTGAGAAAAAGGGTCATGACAGACAAACATACAGACAGACAGACGGACAACGAAGTGATCCTAATAAGGATTCCGTTTTTTCCTTTTGAGGCACGGAACCCTAAAAAGTAAGCAGCTCTGAATGTGAAGTACGTGCCAACGAGCGGCCGGTGTCGGAGCGCGCTCACCAAGTAGCCACACACACAAGTAATGTATTCAGAGAGGCGATTGCCGCGCGGGACGTCTGCGGAGAGTGCAGCTACCGCCCGCGCTGTATCAGCTACAGCACTCAAGAAGTATAGCGCGCAATGGAACATTGAGGAGGACAATGGTATTACCATCGTGCAGAATTAATATGGGATTCGAAGATGGTACATACACTGAAATCTCTCTCTCTCTATGCGTATTTGTATATATTATAGCAACGTACATAGAGATTGCATTAAGTATCGAAATTAAACGATAATTTTGAAAAGAAAGAATAAGAAATGAGTATATGAGAGGAAGTTTGAAAGTGGCACCGGTGACTGAAAAGTTGTGCGGAAACCGGTTGTCATGGTATGGGCATGTGATGCGGAGGAATGAGGAAAATGTCGTGAGGAAAGTTTTGAGTATGAATGTTGATGGCTGTAAGAGTAGGGGAAGACCAAAGAAACGATGGATGGACTGTGTGGAAGATGACATGGCTAGAAAGAGTGACTACCGAGATGACGACTAATAGAGAAGTATGGAAAAGGAACATGTTGCGCCGACCCCAAATAGATTGGGGTAAGGGCACGAGAATGATGATCAAACGATAACTTTACTTTGTTTAAATTAAAATTAAATAGAATCAACAAGAATTCTGTTCAATGTATACAAGGGTGATGGAAACTCAAGCAATTCCTTGAAAGGGGCTGGCACCTACTAGACCGTAATTGTAAGTAAGTTGAGCCGCCAACTTGTGGGCGAACCTTGTTGGCTTCCAGTTCTTTGTTTATGGTTACAGAACTGTATTTTCCTCGAAATGATTGTTACTTTATGATCAGCTGCTCACCTTCAGTGTTGCCATGGTAGCGCCTGAAGGGGGCACCACCACCACACAAGGCGAACTCAATGCTCGGTATTCTCTGCCGGTCAACGTTTGGGTTCAAATGAAAACACATCAAATTAAGGTATATTAAGTAATCGCACTTTTTTAGTTTTATAACGGTATTTAATTAATATGTATTTAAAACGACTTATTAAATTGAACTTGAAGAAACTTGAAGAAACATTAAATACTTGTTCTATTTAATTATTGTATGTAGTGTGAGAATTGAGTATTGTTTAATTAATTAAACTGAACAACAGATCTTTTGTTCTGTGAAATTACTTATTATACTCATAATTTTCGTGTAGAACAGCTTTAGTAATAAATAGAAAATTGAAATTCAATTTTACACGTCCTCGTCAAGCACGATGTTTGCATTCGTAGCAGGTTTTAAAATAATTGAAGATGGTCACACGCGTGTAGGAGGCTCTTAGCGCGTCGGCGCTACGAGCCCCTACGCGCGTAGGAGCTCATAGGCGCTACGTAGAGGTTCGTAGCGCGTCAGGGCTCGTAGCACGTTGGAGTTCGTAGCGCTACGAACCTCTACGCGCGCGTAGGGGCTCGTAGCGCGTAGGTTACGTGGCACATCGGACTCCGTATTGCGTAGAGGCACACACGGAGAAAAATATATTCTACTAAGTTACCAGAACAACTTGTAAATAATAATCTAGTAAAAAGAAACAATGTATGGTCATGTCTATCAGAATTATTGTTATGGTTATTTAATCACATTTTAAGGAATACTGAAAAAATCTGGTACGGAAGTTTAGAACATGTTAAACATGTTAAACAGTATCAATTATGAACACTCTCACCGCCACGTGGTCCGCCTGCCGCCCACATAAGTGTCGGTGCAACAAGCCCCATAGATTGTGTAATGTTTACAGGCGCCATGTGGGCTGCCTGCCGCCCACATAAGTGTCGGTGCAACAAGCCCCATAGATTGTGTAATGTTTACAGGCGCCATGTGGGCTTCCTGCGTGCCGCAACTAGCGCGCCAACTTCTATGACAATAGTACTTGTTGCAACCTGCACATGTTGGTAAGGGCAGGCCATACGTGTTAAATGCCCGACTCAACCTAGTGTTTGTGGTCAATGTTACGGAGAAATTCACATTTTCGTAAAAATAAATTAAACTTTAATTTTCTATGATTAAGTATATTTTCATATAATTTCTCTTTTTTTATTTTGTATCAAAACAATTTCTTTTCTTTGATTTCATTTTTATTTGTGACAACATAATCAATAAAAATGACTTAATAAACTAGTTTTACTTACTCGACCTTATAAATGTATAAATATAGTCCGACTTTTTTCGATTTTTTTTCATTAGTAGCTCTTTCACTCACCAATTTAAAGCAGACGACACCGAATCCTTATCCAGCAAGCCAAGCTCTATAAAAATAAATGAATTTGTGGGGTCACAGCGGACCACACGGCCTGCTGGTGAACTTAACGACGTGTCCCGCCGGCCGCCCACATGGCGTGCTGCAGAAGTTACACAAAATCTAGCGTGGCGTGGTGTAAGACATTGCATGGCCCGCGCGCCGCCCGCGCGCCGCCCGCGTGGCCTGTTGCTCTAGAGAAACCTTAAATGTGAATGGCGGTGAGAGTGTTCATTATATAGTAGAGATTACAATGTAAACTTGGTGTTGGACACGACTTTTTTATGGTTACGTCTACCAGAATAATTGTTTTTAGTACAAGGCATATTTTTACCCCTAAAAGTTAGAACACATTTAGAACAAAAACAACGGTTTCCAGTAATATAATATAATCTGATAGGTACGAATTACGATACACTATTTTAGATAAAACAGTAAAAATATTGTTCACTTAAAAGATATTTTATAACACATTTGCTCGTAAAGGGTCTCTTATTTCACGAATTTCAATATCGTAATGTATGTCATTACGTACTTGTGCGTAATTGTAATGCAAAACGCACGGGTTTCTTTTTAACAAGGTAAAACGTAAGGTTTATCAAGATGCTCCGTCTAAAACGAACGGTACTTTTTAAATCTTAGCAAAGAGTTTTTATGTCAGAAAAATGGTCAACATTTTATGAATAAAATTAACTTTGGGAGATAAAATATAAAAAATAAACATTAATTAAATTAAAGAATTAATTCTTTAATTTAATTAATTTTGACAATACATTGCAACAACAACAAACAAAAACAAAAAAATATTAATTTACTTTGGAAAACAAGCAAAGATTCAAATTATTTTTCAGAAAGTGTGTTTTTAAAGATTTATTCGTTTAAGAAAGTCCGAGTTTTATTTATTTCCTCGCAAATATGTTATAAAACGTCGTATGACATACGTGCGCTTTGATAATTACAGCCTCTGCTTTCTTGTAGCCCTCGCCTACGGCTCGGGCTAGCAATATCGCCTCGGTTGTAATTTTCAACTTACCGCACTTATATCATAATGTACTATTGTAATGTCACAAAACATTAAGTAATGACAACAATTCGTCCGGTTTTTATGAAATGTTGGTCAGTAAGCTCAACCATTGCTATTTGCACACAGTACACATTTGCTAATAATGTGTACCGAAAATTAGGTTGAACATAACAATATCTTAGTATTATCAGAAACTAGATATTTTTACTAACGTTTACAAAATGAATAGTTGTCACGTAATACACCTTCTAGTGAACGTCGCAAAATTCTGGTAAACTAAACTGGATTTCTTTCTCCGTGCATGTAGCATGAGGTTTATTTGTGTATACAGTAACCGTTAATGAACAACATACTAACAGACAAGAAGAATTGCTTTTACTGTAGCACGAAGATCTATAACGCACGGTAATATAGTCAGCCTCAAAAAGTACGAAATAAATGATGTCAAAGTCAAATAGTTACCATGAGCGAGCGGTTTATTGACCGTACATTGTTTAAGAAGAGTATGGAATATGGAACTCGCGTGTCGCATCAAATCAAATCGAATCAAAAATATAAAAATATTTATTTGCAAGAATGATGTTAAAGTAATTTTGGATTCAGCATATCCTGCGATGATATCCGCTCACGCCCGCAGCTGCGTCCATCCGATGACGTCTGTTGTTTATTTACGATTTTTTGACAGCGAAAATAATATTTTTTTTCAACTGGCAACCGTAGTGTCTCTTGTCACCAATATTTTGGAATTGATTATATTTTTTTTACCAAAATACAAGTCTCCAAAATACATAAATACGAAGTTACAGACTGTTAATGGTAATAACTATTTTAAGCTATCTAAAAAGTGAGCTCCACACATTGCTTGGACACATTTTTTACGGTTTCGTACCACAAAAGGAAAAACCGGTCAAGAGCGAGTCGGACTCGCGCACCGAGGGTTCCGTTCAGATTTCTGAAAAAGTGTGCTATTTAGAGACATCGTTTTATTTTTCCTGTAATCTTTACATAAACTTATACTATACTCACATAGAATAATTTCAGATTTTTCTCTTTGCAAACTTCGGAGATAAGGGGGGGAACGGTATTTTTTTTTTACATTTTTCATCAGAAGTCGAAAACTATGCGGCCTAAAAAAAGAAAAAAAAATGTTTGATAATGTGCAAACAGCGTTCTTTCATATAATACCACACATGCCCTAGTAGCCCTACTTTTAATTTTTAAGACCCCCTTTCAGCACCTGTTACAAAAAAAGTATAAATACTTTTATTTCTTTCTTATTTGCAAAATAGTTGGGTAAACGTCATATAAAACTGTTCCAAATTTCAAGTTGATAGCATTAGTAGTTCTTGAGATATCCAGCTGTGACAGACAGACAGATAGACAGACAGACAGACAGACAGACAGACAGACAGACTGAGTGACACCATAAGGGTTCCTTTTTTACCATTTTGGTACGGAACCCTAAAAACGGAACCTATAAGGGTTCCGTTTCCCGAGCACTTCGTTGTCCGTCTGTCTGTCAGTCTGTTAAGACCCTTTTTCTCAGGAACGCGTGGAGGTATCAAGAGGTGAAATTAATATAAATTACGTAGGTTTATGGTCCCTTAAAATAGTTCTAAAAAAATCAAGCTTCTACGTCAATGCAATAAAAACATACGGCCGTTTATGCGACTTATTTTGATACTCGCAAGTAAATCAAAACCTCTAAGTTACTTCCCGCACAAGTAAAGAAGTCCGAAAATTGTTAATTTGTAATTTCATCACATAACATTTTTTTTTTTGGGATTACAATGTTAAGTTTGTTTTTGGAATAACTTCTTTTCAACTACGGAACCCTTCATTGTGCGTGGTCCGACACGCGCTTGGTCGGTTTTTTGGTGCTTTGAAAACTCTGTCAAAGTTTACTGAGTTACCCAAGAGTTACCCCAATATAATACCGTTTAAGTCAGTCAGTCACTCAGTCCTCTAAGTTCAGAGAATAGGTAAGCCTGGTAAGCAACCATCGCAGTATCGAGGTTAACAGTTTGCCTGATTATTTTCAGGACATATAGAAATCGATATACTTTTATTACGATTTTATCTGTGTGGGGTCCAACTGCAGTTTTTGTCGACGTTTATACATAAAAATACACATTTAATTTACTGTAGTTAAGTAGGAATCTGTATATTGAATGTCTAGATTATCGCTGTGTGCCTTAAAATATAGAAATATAAAACGTATATATATAAAAAAAAACAATACAATTTCAGAAATTTAAGGCCATACCTTAAATTTAAGGCCATACCTTAAATTTCTGAAATTGTATTGTTTTTTTTTCATCATGTTTATTTTAAAGTTATTTTTATGTAGCCAATAATTGCATCGTCTAAAGCTTTCAAAATTTCGTTTTCCAATTATTGTTGTTGTCACTTTTAATAATGAATGTCGGGTCATCAGAACATCATGCAATGCTTGCTTATCACCTCCGGCAGCTCGTTGATGTGTACTAGGATGTCATAATGTGAACTGAACAAAAATCAAAATCAAATCAAAATCATAAGTCATTTATTCAAATTAGGCTGAGAATCAGCACTTTTTGAACGTTAAAATTACATAAGACAGCCCCACAAAACGCCCGCCCTTCACCACTTCCTAGTGCTTTAGCTAGGAAGAAGTAGCGCAACAAACAGTCCAGCAGCACAGCTGTCTGTACAAACTGATAGAATAGACTATTATAGCGAGGACGTTCATTCACTTGTGACCTTTCAGTGACGTCGTGTAGACGATGAGAATAAATCTAACCGAGACACAATGGTGGTGTGTGGGTGAACTCACTTGCTCTCACAAGTAGTTATTGGTCAGTAAACGACCAGCTAGGACGAACAAGTACCGTGCCATAGGTACTTGTTCGTCCTAGCTGGTCGTCACAGCCGCGAGGGTCATGGCCCGCGCTGAGCGGACTGCCGGCCGCGCTCCGCGACTCGTGGAGGGAATATCTAATCGTCCTCCGCTCCACTCGGACATGGAACACAAAAACGCACTCACTCCGAGCATTTAGTTGCTAAGAGTGCGGCACGACCTCATTATGTTGAAGTACAACGGATTTCATTCGAGAGCACTCAGCCCGCGCGGCACGTGCGGCGAGTCTGTCAGGAGCGAGTTCCAGCCGCCGCGGGCCGCTCGATAAAGCCAATAAATTTCTTGTCAGTAAGTGTTATATCGACACACACTGAGGGAAACTTCAAGTGGCGCTCGCGAGCCACCCACTTGTTAGTCAGTAACATCCACAAAGCTAATATTGACCTGTCGCCTGTTACTGGTATATTGAGCGAGTAACTCCGCAGATTTCCATAAACTCGCAGCTGTTTGCGATGACTTGACAACCGCTCCGTGGCCAGCGCGGACCGTCACTTGTTACTTGTGCTACATTGTTGCACAACACGTTGCTAACTAAGTTACCGTAGCAAGCCAATCGGAAACTTTTAGCGGTGATGAGGCAGTAACGAGCGGCCGGCATGACTGGGCGGCTTGCGGGTAAGTGTTATGTCGGAGCCGCAGCAGCCTTCCGCTGAGGCGCGACGCCCCCCATCAATCAGCACCCCCCCCCCCACCCGCCGCCCCACCGGCGCCACCACCCACGCATTCTTTCTTTCCTTATTCCACCAAGTAATTTAATTAAACTGTCGAAGAATCTTACTTTTATTCCAGTAAATGAGAGTTTTCACTATCCAAAAATGCGTAAAAAATAATCCGTGTCTTTTTACTAAAGTGAACATTTTTAACGAAGTAATAAAAAGATCTGGCAAACAAAAGAGCACCGCGCTAACTACCTACTTGTTTCATTGTGACAACATGTTCAGTAGTGAGCTCGTGTCGAGTGAGGACAGTATGAGAACTGCCGAGATTGGAAGTGTGCAAGGTGTATCGTATGTGAGGGTATGAATTCAAAGTCGTGAGCGAACACGCGCTGTCCGAAACACGTCGCTACAAATTGCCGCGCGCCCCACTCACCGAACTGGAACACGCGCTGTCCGAAACACGTCGCTACAAATTGCCGCGCGCCCCACTCACCGAACTCGAACACGCGCTGTCCGAAACACGTCGCTACAAATTGCCGCGCGCCCCACTCACCGAACTCGAACACGCGCTGTCCGAAACACGTCGCTACAAATTGCCGCGCGCCCCACTCACCGCACTCGAACACGCGCTGTCCGAAACACGTCGCTACAAATTGCCGCGTGCCCCACTCACCGAACTCGAACACGCGCTGTCCGAAACACGTCGCTACAAATTGCCGCGCGCCCCACTCGTGCAACAATTAAAAGCTGTATTGTTTGAGAGCGGCCGCACATTGCACCACATGACTACAGTATCCTGCGGCCGGTGAGTGAGCGGTACAAGTTGCCGCGCGCCCCACTCGTGCAACAATTAAAAGCTGTATTGTTTGAGAGCGGCCGCACATTGCACCACATGACTACAGTACCCTGCGGCCGGTGAGTGAGCGGTACAAGTTCTGTACACACACTCCGATGCATACCTAAGTTCCGTCAGGCACTCGTTGTGTTCTGTAAGCTGTAGACATGCATAACATACAGTTCTCCGTTTCGCCGTCTCATCAACAGTCCTATGTACACTGAAAGTTTCGAACAGTTAAATAATAAGTTACCTACCTACATGATAAGATTATCATCAAATCTACAGATTTATTATGTATAGAAGAAAACATGTATCGATAGGCCGACAGCACTTTTCGAAAGCTAAAATTCTCTAAGAAGCGCTCCCCGCCGCCGCCGCCGCCGCTGCCTAGTGCTAAACTCGAGCTAAAGAAGAAATAATAGCAATCTCCCCGCGCTCCCCGCGCTCCGCGCGCTCCCCAACACTCATGGCGACGTTGTACATTTCCTCCCCGCACTGATCCGGAAATGAGACAATACCATCAAGTCCAGCAGGAAATTGGGTAAAACTTACAGAATTAACTATTATAGCTGCTTCGTTCTAAATACTTCTCGAAGCGCTTTTGTTATTTTATAGTCGATTATTTAATAATGATGGCAAAGGGACTAGGTAGTCTGTTATTGTACACCTCTGCGCAACCCTCAGAGAACTGCTCAGCTGTGCGGGGAGCGCGGCGTCATGCCACGTGTTCAGCTGTGCGGGGAGCGCGGCGTCATGCCACGTGTTCAGCTGTGCGGGGAGCGCGGCGTCATGCCACGTGTTCAGTTAGTTCGCTAACTGCTCAGCTGTGCGGGGAGCGCGGCGTCATGCCACGTGTTCAGTTAGTTCGCTAACTGCTCAGCTGTGCGGGGAGCGCGGCGTCATGCCACGTGTTCAGTTAGTTCGCTAACTGCTCAGCTGTGCGGGGAGCGCGGCGTCATGCCACGTGTTCAGCTGTGCGGAGAGCGCGGCGTCATGCCACGTGTTCAGCTGTGCGGGGAGCGCGGCGTCATGCCACGTGTTCAGTTAGTTCGCTAACTGCTCAGCTGTGCGGGGAGCGCGGCGTCATGCCACGTGTTCAGCTGTGCGGGGAGCGCGGCGTCATGCCACGTGTTCAGTTGTTCGCTAACTGCTCAGCTGTGCGGGGAGCGCGGCGTCATGCCACGTGTTCAGTTAGTTCGCTAACTGCTCAGCTGTGCGGGGAGCGCGGCGTCATGCCACGTGTTCAGTTAGTTCGCTATCTGCTCAGCTGTGCGGGGAGCGCGGCGTCATGCCACGTGTTCAGCTGTGCGGGGAGCGCGGCGTCATGCCACGTGTTCAGCTGTGCGGGGAGCGCGGCGTCATGCCACGTGTTCAGTTAGTTCGCTAACTGCTCAGCTGTGCGGGGAGCGCGGCGTCATGCCACGTGTTCAGCTGTGCGGGGAGCGCGGCGTCATGCCACGTGTTCAGTTAGTTCGCTAACTGCTCAGCTGTGCGGGGAGCGCGGCGTCATGCCACGTGTTCAGTTAGTTCGCTAACTGCTCAGCTGTGCGGGGAGCGCGGCGTCATGCCACGTGTTCAGTTAGTTCGCTAACTGCTCAGCTGTGCGGGGAGCGCGGCGTCATGCCACGTGTTCAGTTAGTTCGCTAACTGCTCAGCTGTGCGGGGAGCGCGGCGTCATGCCACGTGTTCAGTTAGTCGCTAACTGCTCAGCTGTGCGGGGAGCGCGGCGTCATGCCACGTGTTCAGTTAGTTCGCTAACTGCTCAGCTGTGCGGGGAGCGCGGCGTCATGATAAATGATAAATGATAAATGATAAATGATTTATTTTCTGTAAGTAGGTTTGTACAAACACTTTTAAATACACGTCAAACATATTTTTTTTTAAACTAGATGAGTTCGACGTTTCCTATCTGACTACTCTGAGAAGAAACGCCGAAACAAACTCAGAGGTCACAGTCTCTTTTAAAGTCCAGACATAATCTTGGTCAGATCATGTGAAGACCATGTAGATTGCAGTCTGAAATGGTCTTTTGATGAAAGAACCACACAGATTGAGTGGACCTGTCCAGTCAGTGCACGCATTTGTCAGTAATCGTGCAGCTCAACTCAAAACTTAAGGAGCTTAACGATTCGACGAACAATACCAAAGAAAAGACATTTGGGTAGGCCGCATAAATTACTCAAACTGTCAGACTATAACTAAAACTGAGAAAAGGATAAAATAAATAAAAAACAATGATCCACGTAGTCTTCACATTCACAATAATTAAAAATAGTATAAGTAATACTTTAC
Organism: Cosmia trapezina; assembly: GCA_905163495.3. Taxonomy (NCBI): domain Eukaryota; kingdom Metazoa; phylum Arthropoda; class Insecta; order Lepidoptera; family Noctuidae; genus Cosmia; species Cosmia trapezina. Next base: position 31,440,426 of record LR991022.1, on the reverse strand, counting down.
AAAGTAAATATTCATGTCATTGTATAGAATATGTAAAAAGGTATTTAAATCAACATTAATAGTGTAAATTTATTGGAGCAGCTCAATCCCAAGCCTTTTTGTCCTCAATATAGTCTTTGACAGTATAAAAGGCTTTCTGACAAAGTTTCCGCTTTATACAATTTTTGAATTTATTAAGGCTTAGTTCTTGAATGTGGCTAGGTAGTTTATTATAAAAACGTATACATTGGCAACTAAACGAACCACTTATTTTCTTCAGCCTGGTTGTAGGAACAACAAATTTGTGTTTGTTTCTAGTATTCACATTATGGACGTCACTGTATTTTTTAAACAAATTGATATTTTTATGAGCATACAAAAGTTTTTCATAGATATACTGAGAAGGCACAGTCATTATATTAATTTCTTTAAATTTATCTCTGAGGGAGTGTCTGGGACTTAATTTGTAAATTGAACGAATAGCCCTTTTTTGTAAAACAAAAATTGTCTGAATATCGGCGGCATTTCCCCACAACAGAATACCGTACGACATCACACTATGAAAATAACTAAAGTAAACTAAACGGGCTGTCTCTAAACAAGTTAAATCACGAATTTTCCTAACGGCGTATGCTGCAGCGCTAAGCTTTTTCGACAATTTATCTATATGGGGGCCCCATTGAAGTTTGGCATCCAAAGTTATGCCCAATAGAATAGAATAGATAGAATAGATAGAATAGAATAGATTTATTTATTTGCATAGAATGTAAGTAATACAATTAGGTGTTACAATATTATGAGTCCTTATACATTCTGCCTCATGGCATGCAAAAATTTTTATAACTTACTATATTGTATACTTTTAACTTACACTACAATTTATTACATGAAGCTATAAAGTCTTGTCATTTAAAAAATCTGATACAGAGTAATAGCATTTTTGGCTTAGTATTTTTTTAAAGTATTTTTTAAATCTTCCTAAAGGTTGCTCCTTAATACTTTTTGGTATATGGTTATAAATAAGAGGCGCCATGCACATAACACTCTTTCTCAATAGTGCAGTTTTATATCCACCTATGCATAACTTGTCTTTGTATTGAGTTCTTAAACTTGTAGTCCTGGTTCTAGTATTTTGCAAAGTCGGGAATAATTGATCATTTGTTTTAACAAAAATGGCTATTTCTAATATATATAAGCATGCAAAAGTTAAAAGATTATATTTTTTTAAAACAGGTATGCAGCTGTCGGTCACTTTGAGATTAAAAATAGACCTAATACAGCGTTTTTGCGCCTTAAAAATATTTTCTCTCTCGCTACAGTTTCCCCAGAATATTATACCATACCTCAATACAGAAACAACTAAACTGTGGTATGCTATCAGTACTGTCTGAAAGTTAACTTTTTTTGATAAATTATATAAAGCATAAGCAGCTGAACTTAGTTTATTGCATACAGTATCTGCTTGAATTTTCCATGTCAGTCGACTATCAATTGAAATTCCCAGAAATTTTGCGTCACATACCTTGTCTATTGTTTGTCCATTATAATTTATATCCATATTTGAATCTAATATTCTTTGATAGAAATGCATCACTTTTGTTTTCTCTAAATTTATAATTAAGTTATTTTTACTAAGCCAATTTATAAATTTTTCAAGCGTACTATTGACATTAGCTTCATATGACTCTTTATTATGACATTTAATTATCAAAGTGCTGTCATCAGCAAAAAGGACCATTGGATTTGGCATTTGACTTGGCAAATCATTTACATACAGTAAAAATAATAAGGAGCCGATTACACTGCCCTGTGGAACACCAAATTTGATATTTCTTCTAGAAGAAACATACTTTACTTCTTTTTTTGTTTTAACACAGACTCTAGAAATTTCTGTAAACTGTTTGCGTCCTTTTAGGTAAGTTTTAATAAGATTAAGCACATTTCCTCGTATACCGTATGATTCAATTTTACTTAAAAGTATGTCATGATCTACATAATCAAACGCTTTTGATAAATCAGTGAATAATGCACATACAGGTATTTTTTTATCAACATTTGGCATTATGATATTCAAGAAATCGAAAATAGCCATATTAACATTATTATTTTTTCTAAACCCCTTCTGCTCGTTACATAAAATATTAAATTTTGTTAAAAAGGTGTATATGGAATTGTAAATTACTTTTTCTATTATTTTGGAAAAAATCGAAATTAAGGAAATTAGTCTATAGTTTGAAATTTCATCTCTGGCGTTCTTTTTATGAAGTGGCTTCACCTTTACAATTTTAAGTTTTTCTGGAAATTTTCCAGCTGATATACATGCATTAATTACATGAGCTAGAGGGGCAGCTATTATAACTACCGACATATTTTATGACCTTTGTAGAAACACCATCATAGCCAAAGCTTTTTTTGTCTTTTAAAGATTTAATTATGCGTGTGATATCTTGAGGAATTACTGGAGGTAAAAAAATGGAGTGTTGATTTTCCTTTATAACATTATTAAACTTACGTTGCGATACTGCAGCAACTTGATCCACGAAAACATTATTAAAAGTTTCAGCTAAGTCATTAGGATCAGTTAATACTTTGTTATTGTATTTTATTTGAGAAATGGGTTCACTTATACTTTTATTGTTATTTATTATTTGCCAGGCTGTTTTAGATTTATTCTTAGATTGATTAATTAAGTAATTATTTTGCGATTTCTGAGTCAATTTAACAATTTTCTTAAATTTACGCGAATAATTAATGTATAATGTCTTATTTTCTTTTGATGGTTTTAATCTCTGTTGCCATAGTAAATGTCGTTGTTTTCTGCTACAAATGCGTATGCCTCGCGATATCCAAGTAATCTTTTTTTCAGATTTTATTGTGACTTTTTTAAAAGGAAAACATAAATTGTGTAATAACCGAAAAATATCCATGAATGTATTATATGATTCATCAGGATCTTCTGTATTGTACACGTTATTAAATGATAGACTTTGGAGATGATCCCTAAAAGTTTCAAGATTTTCCTTGGAAGTATCTCTTTGCATGGTGTGCCAAGATTTTATCAAGCAAGTTTTGTTTGTTTTCACATTTATTATTTGTGCAGTATGATCTGACAATCCAAAATCCTTTACTTTGTATTGACAACTTTGTTTAAAGTTGTGAGCAAAATTATCAAGACAAGCATTGCTAGCAAGTCGAGTTGCTTCATTAATGTGTAACTTTAGATTGTAGCTTAAGAGAAAGTATTTAAATTCCAAAGTATGTCTATTATTTTTTAAAATATCTATATTGAAATCCCCGCACACAATTACTTTTTTATTTTTAATACAAACTTTTTTTAAAATGGCATCTAAATTTTCATAAAATTTACTTAAATTTGTAAACTTGGGGGGTCTATACACACATATTATAATCAACTTCTGCTGCGTCAGTTCAATAGCGCAACACTCAATTATTCCCGCTATAGAGAACTTCATGATCTCCGGCAATTCCTTATATTCGTAACCGTATTTAACTAAGATACACGAACCTCCACGTTTTATATTACTTCTTGCATAGCTTGCTGCAAGTTTATAATTCGGTAAATAAAGTAACTTTTCCTGACCGGACATTATGAAGTGCTCAGTTATGCATATAACATCTATCAATATATGCTCGCTTGACAATTCCTGGATGTACATAGTTAAAAGATCCGACTTGTTTAAAAGTCCAGCAATATTTTGATGAAAAATACACAAATTATTCGAGAAAAAACTGGTTTGAAACAAGATCAATTACATTGTCCTGTGGTTGTACAGATTCGTTGTTGTTAACAAGTAGCAATAAGTTTTTAAAAACGTTTTTCATTCCTCGGTTATTCAATTTTCTGTCATACTTAGAGAACATAGTAAAGTCGTATAATAAATCTAGATTAGAGTCCAACACCATGGTGTAATTGTGAGACTGAAGATCCAAATGAAGTAAGCTGTTAAAAGTTTCTATACGCCAGTTAAACATTGTCGAATAATTGCTCAATTTAAAAGTCGGTACGCACAATATTATATTTGTATGTTGTATTTTTTGCAATTGATTTGATCCAAGAACACTGTGGTATCTTCGGGAATCAACTCTTCACCCTTTATGAGAACACTAGTTTTTACTTGTCTAACATGAGGTATAGTGAACTTAATACACTTAGTTTTTTTCTCGTTAACCCCTCAAGTGTCGCGTGCACCCCATGTGTGCATAAGAAAAACCGTTTTTTTGTTCGGTATATAAGCTTATATCACATATATATAAATGTACAAAAACATCATCCGATGGAAAACCAATCAAATCATTAGTTGTGAACTTATGGAGTTCGCAGCTAACCTCCCCCCCCCCCCGCGTGTCAAATGCACACCAAATGTGCAAAAGGACAAAACTTTACATAATAGGTATATAAGCTTAGATCACGTATATATAAACGTAAAAAAACATCATCCGATGGAAAACATATCATTATCAGTAGTTGTGAACCTATGGGGTTCGCAACTAACCCCCAACCCTCCCCACTCGCGGGGGTTTTGGGTCTAAAATCAGCCAAACTCAGACACTTGAGGGGTTAAGAAGTAGGTTATTAACATTAAACCAGTTAACTACTTTTGCGAGGGCGCTATTTACATTGTCAGTAACCAGCTGCTGACGTTTGAGTTTAAATAAAAGTGAAGTGTCATCTGCAAACAACACTATATCATGATTATCCTTTATGAGGTAAGGCAAGTCATTAATATAAATAAGAAACAAAAACGGGCCAAGAATTGAGCCTTGGGGGACCCCCATTGTTACTACGGATCCGGGTGATCTTTTCCCGTTAACATCAACTCTTTGAATCCTATCACTTAAGTAAGAAGTGAGAAGATCCAGAGAGGCGTTCCGGATTCCGTAGTGATGCAGTTTCCTGATTAATGTTTCATGAAGAACGCAGTCGAATGCCTTGGACAAATCACAAAAAATGCCCAAAACATCGCATTTATCCTCCCATGCATTATAAACATGACCTAAAAGTTCAACACCGGCATCAGTAGTCGAACGACCCCTTGTAAAACCAAACTGTTTGTTATGTAATAATTTATGTTTATTAAAAAATCTTTGCAGTTGATCTAAAATAACTTTTTCAAAAATTTTACTAAAGGTAGGTAGCACTGAAATAGGTCTATAATTAGTAGGGTCAGATGTACTACCCGATTTAAACAACGGTATTATTTTACTATATTTCATAAGATCAGGAAACTCACCACGGTCAATACAATTGTTAAAAATAACTGCTAAAGTAGGTGCTACAATGTTTATAATTGATTTAGCAACGTCCACAGAATTACCCCATAGATCAGCAGTCTTTTTAATATTTAATGTGTGAAAGGTTTTAATTATGTCTCTACAGGTAACATATTGGAAATTAAACTCAGAATCACAAACTGAAACGTTTTCTTTAAGTAAAGACTCTGCAGCAGTGGGTGATGACCTTAGAGATTTAGTAGTTGATACGGGAATCTCAGCGAAGAACTTTTCAAAGGCCGCGGCGACTTGGGAATCTGATTTAATTATGTTGTCATCAATAGCAAGGCTGTAGTCACTACTTCGGTTGCTTGACCTTCCTGTTTCGCTATTAATGATATTCCATGTCATTTTTATTACATTACTACTATTTTTTATTTTTGTACTCAAGTAACGTGACTTGGCCATACAACAAACTTTTTTAAATAATTTAGAATAGTTCTTAACATATAAATTAAATTCAGCAGTGTTAATACAAGTCCGTTCATCATACAACTCATAAAATCGTTTTCTACTTTTATGTATACCAATGGTGGCCCAGTCACTGAAGCAAGTGTTATTATTAACCGAGAATGCCTTTGGAATGAAAGTGTTATCAAATTGTGTGCAATACATATTAAAAAAATCATTATATTGTTCATTAGGGTCATCATTAGTTGACAAAAGTGGTAATTTACTCAAAAGTTTAGTTTTAAATGATTCCAAACGATCAGCTGTTTTTGGATTAACAGTGATATCCTTTTTAGTATTTTTTTTTATTAGATTTGGAATGGTAATCAATTGTCCGCAATGATCTGAGTCTAATAAATTAATAATTTCTTTGTGGGTTGGTGTAATATTTGTATAAATGTTATCTAGGCATGTGGCACTAGTGGGAGTTATTCTAGTGGGCTCTAAAAATTGGTTAGCAAGATTGTATGACTGAAACAAACTTATAATTTTAGTACTTGACCCAGAATTTTCTAACAAATTAACATTAAAATCACCACAAGTGATGATAGACTTGTTAGAATTATAGATTTTGTGCAATACTTCATCCATAACCTTTTCAAAACAATCATACAATCCTGATGGAGGCCTGTACACACTTAATATAATGAACTGCTCCAATTCTATACAGGCTAATTCAATTGTCCGCTCAACAGATAGGCTCACAATATCCTTACGATCTTTAAATTTAAGCTGTTTATTTACTAAAATTAATGAGCCACCGTGTATAGCATTTACTCTGCTGAACGAACTACCAACCTGGTGATTACTAAAATTGAACATGAACTGGTGGCTTTTAAGCCAATGTTCTGTCAAACAAAGAATGTCTATATCGTTACAATTCAGGAATAATTCTACTTCTAAATCTTTGTTCAAAAAACCTTGAATATTTTGATGCACCAGGTTGATACTATTTAAATTTTTTACACTTTTATTTGATTTTACCTTCCTTACATTTTTATTTATTTATTTATTTATTTATTTATTTATTTATTAAATTGAAGGAGAACCAACAGCTATAACAGATAGATAACAATTGATTAAAAAACATGGAGCCAATTACAGGTTCTCACGGGTAAAAACAGAAAAATTAGTAGAAATCTTAGGATCACTAACAAGCACGATAGAAAAAAAAAACAATATTGTATACATACATAATACATAAAAGGTACAACAGCACTATGCACTTTTAAAGAAGTCGGCGTTCATCCGAGTGCGTACAGTATAGGTTTTGGTGACAAATGGGTCAAATGAGAACTCTTTACAAATAACATTAAAACCCTTACTCAAGAGCAAGAGGTTGCCTCTTTTGTCCTAATTTCTAATTTAAATGAAAATCAATGTCATTAATAATTGTGGCCAAATTATTGGCAGAATTGTTTAAAAAACGTGCCACGTGTTCAGTTAGTTCGCTAACCACATCAACTGAGCAGGCTGCTCCTGTCCGTCTTGTAGTGTCCGGACGGAGAGCTCGGTAACTTATCTCTCAACTTTGCACTGTTACTATATTTCGCTAACCACATCAACTGAGCAGGCTGCTCCTGTCCGTCTTGTAGTGTCCGGACGGAGAGCTCGGTAACTTATCTCTCAACTTTGCACTGTTACTATATTTCGCTAACCACATCAACTGAGCAGGCTGCTCCTGTCCGTCTTGTAGTGTCCGGACGGAGAGCTCGGTAACTTATCTCTCAACTTTGCACTGTTACTATATTTCGCTAACCACATCAACTGAGCAGGCTGCTCCTGTCCGTCTTGTAGTGTCCGGACGGAGAGCTCGGTAACTTATCTCTCAACTTTGCACTGTTACTATATTTCGCTAACCACATCAACTGAGCAGGCTGCTCCTGTCCGTCTTGTAGTGTCCGGACGGAGAGCTCGGTAACTTATCTCTCAACTTTGCACTGTTACTATATTTCGCTAACCACATCAACTGAGCAGGCTGCTCCTGTCCGTCTTGTAGTGTCCGGACGGAGAGCTCGGTAACTTATCTCTCAACTTTGCACTGTTACTATATTTCGCTAACCACATCAACTGAGCAGGCTGCTCCTGTCCGTCTTGTAGTGTCCGGACGGAGAGCTCGGTAACTTATCTCTCAACTTTGCACTGTTACTATATTTCGCTAACCACATCAACTGAGCAGGCTGCTCCTGTCCGTCTTGTAGTGTCCGGACGGAGAGCTCGGTAACTTATCTCTCAACTTTGCACTGTTACTATATTTCGCTAACCACATCAACTGAGCAGGCTGCTCCTGTCCGTCTTGTAGTGTCCGGACGGAGAGCTCGGTAACTTATCTCTCAACTTTGCACTGTTACTATATTTCGCTAACCACATCAACTGAGCAGGCTGCTCCTGTCCGTCTTGTAGTGTCCGGACGGAGAGCTCGGTAACTTATCTCTCAACTTTGCACTGTTACTATATTTCGCTAACCACATCAACTGAGCAGGCTGCTCCTGTCCGTCTTGTAGTGTCCGGACGGAGAGCTCGGTAACTTATCTCTCAACTTTGCACTGTTACTATATTTCGCTAACCACATCAACTGAGCAGGCTGCTCCTGTCCGTCTTGTAGTGTCCGGACGGAGAGCTCGGTAACTTATCTCTCAACTTTGCACTGTTACTATATTTCGCTAACCACATCAACTGAGCAGGCTGCTCCTGTCCGTCTTGTAGTGTCCGGACGGAGAGCTCGGTAACTTATCTCTCAACTTTGCACTGTTACTATATTTCGCTAACCACATCAACTGAGCAGGCTGCTCCTGTCCGTCTTGTAGTGTCCGGACGGAGAGCTCGGTAACTTATCTCTCAACTTTGCACTGTTACTATATTTCGCTAACCACATCAACTGAGCAGGCTGCTCCTGTCCGTCTTGTAGTGTCCGGACGGAGAGCTCGGTAACTTATCTCTCAACTTTGCACTGTTACTATATTTCGCTAACCACATCAACTGAGCAGGCTGCTCCTGTCCGTCTTGTAGTGTCCGGACGGAGAGCTCGGTAACTTATCTCTCAACTTTGCACTGTTACTATATTTCGCTAACCACATCAACTGAGCAGGCTGCTCCTGTCCGTCTTGTAGTGTCCGGACGGAGAGCTCGGTAACTTATCTCTCAACTTTGCACTGTTACTATATTTCGCTAACCACATCAACTGAGCAGGCTGCTCCTGTCCGTCTTGTAGTGTCCGGACGGAGAGCTCGGTAACTTATCTCTCAACTTTGCACTGTTACTATATTTCGCTAACCACATCAACTGAGCAGGCTGCTCCTGTCCGTCTTGTAGTGTCCGGACGGAGAGCTCGGTAACTTATCTCTCAACTTTGCACTGTTACTATATTTCGCTAACCACATCAACTGAGCAGGCTGCTCCTGTCCGTCTTGTAGTGTCCGGACGGAGAGCTCGGTAACTTATCTCTCAACTTTGCACTGTTACTATATTTCGCTAACCACATCAACTGAGCAGGCTGCTCCTGTCCGTCTTGTAGTGTCCGGACGGAGAGCTCGGTAACTTATCTCTCAACTTTGCACTGTTACTATATTTCGCTAACCACATCAACTGAGCAGGCTGCTCCTGTCCGTCTTGTAGTGTCCGGACGGAGAGCTCGGTAACTTATCTCTCAACTTTGCACTGTTACTATATTTCGCTAACCACATCAACTGAGCAGGCTGCTCCTGTCCGTCTTGTAGTGTCCGGACGGAGAGCTCGGTAACTTATCTCTCAACTTTGCACTGTTACTATATTTCGCTAACCACATCAACTGAGCAGGCTGCTCCTGTCCGTCTTGTAGTGTCCGGACGGAGAGCTCGGTAACTTATCTCTCAACTTTGCACTGTTACTATATTTCGCTTACACCATGCGCACGAATATTCATTATAGTTATAAAAAAAAAAGTAAAAAGTAAAAAAAAAGTTTATTGATTTCTGTAAGTACATGTTTCAAAAAATCCTAATTCCTGTTGTTTATATCTTATACTAGCTTTTGTCAGCGGCTTCGCCCGCGTGGATCTCGGAAATTATCCCACAGGAACCGTACATTTTAACAAGTAGCCTTTGTGCTATTCCAGACTATACCTAATCTATCTCTGTGCCTTTCATCCAGATCCGTTCAGCCGTTCTGGCGTGGCTGAGTAACAAACATCCATCCATCCATCTAAGACTCGCATTTATAGGTAATAGTAAGTTGTAACATTATTTTATTAATATTTAAAATTATTTTATTTTATTTGGATGGCTTACAGCTACAATACAAAGGTAACAGTGAGGTTATCACGACAAGCCATATAAAAGCCTCCACAGTTAGTAATAGAGTAGGTAATAAGTATTGTACAATGTCTGTGATCGATTAACTATTCATTAATCATAACAACTAAGTAAAGCCACAGTAAAGCACTAAATTAACAATTAGGTATGTTAAGTATGTTTGTGAGTTTGTGAACATGAATGTTTGTTAATCATTAACGGATATTCAATAATCTGATTTGGACGTTTGGTACAATGAAGGGTAGATCTGGATTAGGGAATAGGATACCTTTTATTCCGACAGCCGCCGGTTCCGGTTCCCGTGGGATAATTTAGACATATTTTTTGTCGTTTTTCGACCTCAACACGGACGAAGCCGCACCCAAAAGATAGTATTTATTACAACACTTTACTATCAAGCGAAAGTATTTCCAACAATGATTGCCAACAAAATGCGCCGACTAAGCCGACGTCGCACGGGTGTAAAAAAATCGCGGCGATTTTTTGTCGCGCGCTGCATTTTCATCGCTCTGCTTAGCGCCGGCAGTTGAAAATCCAACAGTGTGATTTTCGTCGCGCTGGGATGCACTCTGTTTTTGTTAGGTTGGATTCTCGAAGCTCGGCTCAACACCGACAGTTGAAAATCCAGTGCGCCGCGATTTTTTTACGTCCGCGCGAACGTCGCCCAATGGTGACAAAAAGAAATAAAAAGTTCCGTCAACGAAGCACAGATTGTTTCAGTGCCGGCTGCCGCCCGCCGAGCGGCGCCGAAGTGACAAACAAACTTGTGGCTCAACATGAAGTCGTGAGTCAATTTGTTATTTTTTCTCAGCACAACAAGCGCAGACGGTTCCCGTGAGACCGAAGTTACGCGAACAAACCGCGAGCGAGCTTGTCAGACCAGTAGAGGGCGGCAAGGTCGCGCCACGCCGCGTCGCCGCAGATACGCCACAAGTAATCGCTTCGGACGATTTCCGCAAATTTAGATAAAAGTTATTATCTTCAGGAAGTTCCCAAATTGTTCCGTCGCAGGGATCGACTGATATTACATAAGAACTCATGGCGTGGCATTACTAGGTATTTAAAAACACATCCCATTCGAAATTATTAGAAATGGCACGAGAAATGTTTTTCATACAGTAACGTGTTGTTGAAAGGTATGCGAATTCCAACGAATTAGGAATGATATTCTTAATTCGTTGGCGAATTCTAAAGAATCCTTCTTTGTAGTGTGGTATTAGGTACTTAATACCTACATAGGCATGGCTCGGAGAACCGATAATAAAGTCAGATGTTAAATAAGTTGGTTCGTTGGGCGGTTCACAGTATTGTATCGATGTCATGTCGTTTCTACACTATTCATTTTTCATCTTATTGAACAAAGACAAAGACAATTTAACGTAGCGTAGCGAGTTATCATCAGATTGGTTATGTCAGCATCATGAACCCTCCCCCCTCCCCCACCCCACTGGCCACACGGCCGCGGCTTATTGCAAGTATAAATATAAGTGTGGTGAGCCTCGGAGCCGCTCTATTTATGTGTACACGTGTGCCCTCAGGTAGTCCTCCAAGACGACACACAAATCGAATTGTATCCGCCTCGCCGACCTCTTGAGATTTATTGAAATCGGAGGATTTCGTGTGACATTAGTGTGCGGAGGGGACCTCGCCAGCGGCAGCGCCAGCAGCACACCTCACTGTGCAGACATGCATCATGAATACTGCATGAGGCGGAAACAAGCACTTGGCATAACTGACGACATAAATACGTGTATCATACTTAGACCCAAATAAATATCACCTAACAGGGCATACTTACATAAGCAATGGGAATCTTTTACGGAACAACGCCGACATTAAACATGTATGCTAAGTTATGTAAACAGCCAGTCGCAGCGATACCTAGACACACAACGCGGCGGCGCGGCGGCCAGTGCGTGCGGCTGGTTGTGCCGGAGTACGGAGCTCTAAGTAGCAGTAGCGCTGTGCTGCTGATGAGGGCGCTGCGGATTAATCTTTGCCACGAGCAGTCGGCGGGAGACGCGCCGGCGACGCGGGATAATCGCGCGTCATTTGTCGCGGCGAGGAGCCCGAGCGCCGCGCCCTCGTAATAAACGCCAGTAATAACATTCCACAGCCGCCGGCGGCTTGTGTTGTGCACATTGTTGAATTACTGCCTTAATGTAAGCCATTCTCACGCCTTCACCCTCCGAAGATAACTTAAATTGTTTAGTAGACACAATTGTTTTAATAGGTAGGCCTTACTCCTGAGATTACATGTAAAGCGCGAGTGTAGTCGCTCGTCCCTGCGGAGAACAGTCCTGTGTCACAGATTACCTGTCCCTAGGTGTCAGCCGACGCGGCCGCTGCTCATTGTATCACAGTAATAGTTAGGAGTGCTAAGTGATGAGCTCGTTAAGGAGCCTCGCGCTCTGCTGATCACATTAGCAAATACTCACGAATAAAACTAACACAGAATAAATTAACACAAACATCAAACACATACGTTTACGTTTGTTGGCGGCTCATGTCTACCAGACTGCTAAATAGACTAGTGTTTTAGTTGGGTAACTCTACTTACTAGGAATAAAACATTATTACTGACATCGTGTACGACCTGCACCTATTGAGGCACGTAGCAAGGAGCGCACAAGCTGTAGCTTCTTAAGAACTGTAACATCCATCACAGCAAGTCTTGGCGCATTCAATGCACAAAACACTGAATAAAGAATAAAGTTCACCTTCAACTCGCTTCACACGCGATTCTAACTTTCTTTAAGAAATGCGAAGGAGCGAAGTTGTATGACATGTCGTGGGCAGCGCAGGGCGAGCGACGCGGACGACGCGGCACGACACAACACGACGCGGCACGCCGCACGACACGGCACGACGCGACACGTTGTACTAAACACTCGGATCTTCTTACAGCTCGTGAGGCGGAGCACACTTCCGCTGCCACGCCTCGCCGGCTCCGCAGCCCGGTCCGCGATATGCGACACTTCCACTCTATTTCAAATACAAATCTGACGTAAGTAGAACAGTATTTTTACTCAACATTTCCAAGCTTAGCTTTCCAGATAAATATTTTAACCACAGACTTCAGTGGGACACAGACTTAGGCCTGCGAACTAACTCATCAGACTAAGTGCAGGCCGCGTGTGGTTGTGTTGTGCGACGGGCTGCACTCGACAGCCTCGTGCTACGGCCAGACCGGAGCGGCTACAGCGCGAAACTTTTACGTGCACCCCTGCGCGACCGCAGCGCGAGCGGCGAACGAAAGTAAAGGACCGTACCGTACGCTTTCGACGAAAACGAAGAGACGTTAACGACGAGGGACGAAAAAAAAAGGACCGACAACAACAACAATAGAAAGTCGGAACCGCCCGTCCTATCCGACGACGACGACAACGAGGGATGAAAACAACGTCAACAATAGAAAGTAAAACAAAGGACCATACCGTACTGTTTTGACGAAAATAAATTTCATTTCATTCATTTATTCAGTAACAATTAACATTGTGTTGAACATAAAATTATCGCATGCAGAAACAAAGCCTAATTTAAAAAAAAACGATCAAGAGCGAGTCGGACTCGCGCACCGAGGGTTTCGTTCCGATTTCTGAAAAAAAGCTTTTATTTAACTTGCAATGTATGTATGTATGTTCGCGTGGAATCTTGCTACTCAATTTTGAAGCAGATATCTTCAACCGATTCAGCTGAAATTTTGTATACACGTTTAGTTTGGATGTTTTCTTTAATTTTTATATAAACTTCTATCACATAGAATAATTTCAGATTTTTCTCTTTGCAAACTTCGGAGAAAGGGGGGGAACGGTATTTTTTTACATTTTTCATCAGAAGTCGAAAACTATGCGGACTAAAAAAAAGAAAAAAACGTTCTTTCATATGATACCCCACATGTCCTAGTATACTTTGATTTTTTAAGACCCCCTTTCAGTCCCTCTTGCAAAAAAATTATAAATATTTTAATTTTTTTTTTTTATTTGCAAAATAGTTGGGTAAACTTCATCTAAAACTATTATAAATTTCAAGTTGATAGCATTAGTAGTTCTTGAAATATTCAGCTGTGACAGACAGACAGACTGAGTGACACCATAAGAGTTCCTTTTTTACCATTTTGGTACGGAGCCCTAATTATGTGAAATGTTAAGTACAAGGGTGAATTAATTTAAAATATGACAACAAAGAAATATACTTAATGTCAAATTAATATTCAATGTCAAAATATTTAGAGTACACCTTCATCAAGGTCCTAGTGATGAGAACAGTGTTAGGTCAAAAATAATTTAATTATTAAAACAATAGAAAGTCGCCTGACGAAAACAACCTGTCCGACGAAAACGACGAGGAATTTTGTTTTCGTCCAACAATAGAAAGTCGCCTGACGAAAACAACCAGTCCGACGAAAACGACACAAGGTACTTTGTTTTCGTCCAACAATAGAAAGTCGCCTGACGAAAACAACCTGTCCGACGAAAACGACGAGGGACTTTATTTTCGTCCAACAATAAAAGGTCACCCGACGAAAACAAAGGACCATAGGCCCTTTGTTTTCAAATTCGTGCGCTGACACACATACTTTTTTTTTGCAAAGCTGGGTATTTTAATCACGAAAATTGTGTGGTACCTATTTGAGGGTTGACATTGTAAAGCGCTATTTACATCATAAATGGTACAAACGATGTCACTATGCATAAAATTCACGCTTCGAGCAGACAAGCTACACACATCTGCCCGCTTTGCAACTCTGCAACGCACATTAATCGTAACGTAATCGGATACGGTGATGATCCCTTTCCGAGTTGGTATGTGTGTTATGAACTTATACATTAAGATAACACAGGCAGTGTCCGCCGCAAGTGTGGCCGAAGCTTTATTAAAGCAAACGTTCTCATCTACCAGGTGTGAAAAAAAGAGAGCAACAAACATTAAATCCCGCAATCGGCCGCGTGCAGGGCGGCCTCATTATGTTATTGTAAAACAAATTATTTTTGGCTCTCGGATTATTTCGGAATGTACTTTAAGAGCGTTGACTCGGTACGGCATTTCATACAAACTTTCAAGTCCTTTTTTATCGAAATGAATGAACCGATTTTAATGAAACTTCATACGCATAAGCAGAATACATAGGTCTAAAAAGTTAGTAAAGAACATTTTCGAAAAATAGTGTTGCAGCAAAATTAGACCGATTTTAAATATTCCATAGAAGCAGAGATTTCCATTTATCTTTTTTTAAATAAGACATTTAGAAAATCTTCTTTACTAACTTTTTAGACCTATGTATCCTACTTATGCGTATGAAGTTTCATTAAAATCGGTTCATTCATTTCGATAAAAAAGGACTTGAAAGTTTGTATGAAATGCCGTACCGAGTCAACGCTCTTAAGGCTCGCAGGAGAGCGGTGGTGCGGGGGCGGGGGAGGGGGGGGGGGCGAGCGCCCGACATTGCGGGGCACCGCCATGTGCCACCACGGGCCACCTCTTCCATACGGTCACTAGTTTTGTCGAGACAAGCCTCGCTCGACCGAGCCGGACTGGTCCCGAAATTCAATAAAACTTAACGTCTACGAGTAAAACTTCTGCTGCTTACTTGATCCCCTTACATCAAATATTAAAATCCGTCTCAAATGTTTGAAATAAGCCGTAAGTTGTATAGAAACCCGGTAAACTAAGTTTATTTGGTTGAAACCTGTCAAACGTAAAGTTATTGCGGGTCGTATGGTAATACTTCCCGAATATTAGCGAATAAACAAAAGAAAGCAGAGAGCAGTGGTGGCCCAGTGGTAATAGCCCCGACTTACGAGTTCTAGGTCGTAGGTTCGAACCCAGAGTCCCAGACAGGCGCTTTACTTTGGTGTAAATTATTTCATCACCACTGCTCTCAAAACTGTGAGGAAACCGACATGTCCTAGAACCAAAAATTCGAAGACATGTGACATCTACCAACCCGCACTGGGCCCGCGTGGATTACGGCCCGCTCCCTCTCACTGAGAGGAGGAACCCAGCAATGGGAACATTATAGGCTGATTATGTAAACAAAAGTGATACTTATCTATACTTATAATAAATCTGTAGAGAGGTCAATTCTGTACATGATATATATTTTCAAAATAACTATCAGGGGGTAATTAGTGATCGATACTGATGCCAAAAATGCAATCAGTAAAATTTTTGTCTGTCTGTCTGTCTGTGTATGTTCCTTATAGAAACAAAAACTACTCGACGGATTTTAACGATACTTGGTACAATTATTCTTCATACTCCTGGGGAGGTTATAGTATACTTTTCATCGCGCTATAATCAATAGGAGCAGAGCAGTGAAGGGAAATGTTGGGAAAACGGGAGAAGTTGCTCCATTTTTTAAGCTTCCGTCGCGTGTGCAGCCTTAATGGTTAAAGATACATAGAAATAATTTATTACGGAAATGTTCTACATAAAATTATCTAAAAAATATCCCACAACAGCATATGTCTATCTTTTATGGTTGACTCACAATAACACGTGTAACTCCCGATAGCTTAGCAGTCCAATACATTAACTTAATAACATACAAGGAGGAGTACTCCGCTGACGGAGTCGCGGGCACAGCTATTAATAATAATATTCTGCGGTTCCTTATTGCGATATTTTTCAACAGTATTGTGGATTGACATATTATATTTCCCTACTAAAATACGAAACTTAATCTGTCTGTTACATCAAAACCACTGAACCGTGAGGAAGGACATATGGTACTTTTTTACGAAAAACGACGGAAACGCTGACGAAGTCGCGGGCAAAAGCTATACTTATATAATATGAACTATGAAAATGTGAAGTTATTATATTACAACGCCGGTACATTTCTCACGACAAATCCGTGATTTCTCAAAACAAACCTAAGGGCGAGCGCGCACTGCGGTGCATTTCCGTTAGTTCTGCCGCACTGGGCGGGGCCTACAGTAACAAAACGCATGACCGCAGTGCGCGCACTTCAAAGACATTCCATACTTCACAGATTATGCGTTAGAAAAACGCACCGCAGTGCGTGCTCGCCCTAGGTACTATCATAATGATAAGCAGACATCAGCCGGTGTGGCGGCGGCGGTGCTCGGGGAAGACTTTCTATAATGATAAGCAGACATCAGCCGGTGTGGCGGCGGCGGTGCTCGGGGAAGACTTTCTATAATGATAAGCAGACATCAGCCGGTGTGGCGGCGGCGGTGCTCGGGGAAGACTTTCTATAATGATAAGCAGACATCAGCCGATGTGGCGGCGGCGGTGCTCGGGGAAGACTTTCTATAATGATAAGCAGACATCAGCCGATGTGGCGGCGGCGGTGCTCGGGGAAGACTTTCTATAATGATAAGCAGACATCAGCCGATGTGGCGGCGGCGGCGGTGCTCGGGGAAGACTTTCTATAATGATAAGCAGACATCAGCCGATGTGGCGGCGGCGGTGCTCGGGGAAGACTTTCTATAATGATAAGCAGACATCAGCCGGTGTGGCGGCGGCGGCGGTGCTCGGGGAAGACTTTCTATAATGATAAGCAGACATCAGCCGGTGTGGCGGCGGCGGTGCTCGGGGAAGACTTTCTATAATGATAAGCAGACATCAGCCGGTGTGGCGGCGGCGGTGCTCGGGGAAGACTTTCTATAATGATAAGCAGACATCAGCCGGTGTGGCGGCGGCGGCGGTGCTCGGGGAAGACTTTCTATAATGATAAGCAGACATCAGCCGGTGTGGCGGCGGCGGTGCTCGGGGAAGACTTTCTATAATGATAAGCAGACATCAGCCGGTGTGGCGGCGGCGGTGCTCGGGGAAGACTTTCTATAATGATAAGCAGACATCAGCCGGTGTGGCGGCGGCGGCGGTGCTCGGGGAAGACTTTCTATAATGATAAGCAGACATCAGCCGATGTGGCGGCGGCGGCGGTGCTCGGGGAAGACTTTCTATAATGATAAGCAGACATCAGCCGATGTGGCGGCGGCGGTGCTCGGGGAAGACTTTCTATAATGATAAGCAGACATCAGCCGGTGTGGCGGCGGCGGTGCTCGGGGAAGACTTTCTATAATGATAAGCAGACATCAGCCGATGTGGCGGCGGCGGCGGTGCTCGGGGAAGACTTTCTATAATGATAAGCAGACATCAGCCGATGTGGCGGCGGCGGTGCTCGGGGAAGACTTTCTATAATGATAAGCAGATATCAGCCGGTGTGGCGGCGGCGGCGGTGCTCGGGGAAGACTTTCTATAATGATAAGCAGACATCAGCCGGTGTGGCGGCGGCGGTGCTCGGGGAAGACTTTCTATAATGATAAGCAGACATCAGCCGATGTGGCGGCGGCGGTGCTCGGGGAAGACTCTATAATGATAAGCAGACATCAGCCGATGTGGCGGCGGCGGCGGCGCTCGGGGAAGACTTTCTATAATGATAAGCAGACATCAGCCGGTGTGGCGGCGGCGGTGCTCGGGGAAGACTTTCTATAATGATAAGCAGACATCAGCCGATGTGGCGGCGGCGGCGGTGCTCGGGGAAGACTTTCTATAATGATAAGCAGACATCAGCCGGTGTGGCGGCGGCGGTGCTCGGGGAAGACTTTCTATAATGATAAGCAGACATCAGCCGGTGTGGCGGCGGCGTTGCTCGGGGAAGACTTTCTATAATGATAAGCAGATATCAGCCGGTGTGGCGGCGGCGGTGCTCGGGGAAGACTTTCTATAATGATAAGCAGACATCAGCCGATGTGGCGGCGGCGGTGCTCGGGGAAGACTTTCTATAATGATAAGCAGATATCAGCCGGTGTGGCGGCGGCGGCGGTGCTCGGGGAAGACTTTCTATAATGATAAGCAGACATCAGCCGGTGTGGCGGCGGCGGTGCTCGGGGAAGACTTTCTATAATGATAAGCAGACATCAGCCGGTGTGGCGGCGGCGGTGCTCGGGGAAGACTTTCTATAATGATAAGCAGACATCAGCCGATGTGGCGGCGGCGGTGCTCGGGGAAGACTTTCTATAATGATAAGCAGACATCAGCCGATGTGGCGGCGGCGGTGCTCGGGGAAGACTCTATAATGATAAGCAGACATCAGCCGATGTGGCGGCGGCGGCGGTGCTCGGGGAAGACTTTCTATAATGATAAGCAGACATCAGCCGGTGTGGCGGCGGCGGTGCTCGGGGAAGACTTTCTATAATGATAAGCAGACATCAGCCGGTGTGGCGGCGGCGGTGCTCGGGGAAGACTTTCTATAATGATAAGCAGACATCAGCCGATGTGGCGGCGGCGGTGCTCGGGGAAGACTTTCTATAATGATAAGCAGACATCAGCCGATGTGGCGGCGGCGGTGCTCGGGGAAGACTCTATAATGATAAGCAGACATCAGCCGATGTGGCGGCGGCGGCGGTGCTCGGGGAAGACTCTATAATGATAAGCAGACATCAGCCGATGTGGCGGCGGCGGCGGTGCTCGGGGAAGACTTTCTATAATGATAAGCAGACATCAGCCGGTGTGGCGGCGGCGGTGCTCGGGGAAGACTTTCTATAATGATAAGCAGATATCAGCCGGTGTGGCGGCGGCGGTGCTCGGGGAAGACTTTCTATAATGATAAGCAGATATCAGCCGGTGTGGCGGCGGCGGCGGTGCTCGGGGAAGACTTTCTATAATCCAGTGAAAGGGAAATGTGTCAATCTGGCACGTCGCGTTGCATTAACATATTACCCGAACCGCGCCTGCCTCTCTGTATCACCGTGTGCCTCTTTGTGTTTCTGTGCTCCTGTACCCCGGCGTTACTGTGTGCCTCTTTGTGTCGCGCTGTTTTTGTAGCGCGTAAACGGGTGGACTGATTTGGATGCGGTTTTTTTTATTTGAAAGCAGGTTTTCCAGCGATGGTTCTTAGACATGTTTTATCAAAATCGGTTCAGCCGTTTCAAAGTTATCCGCTCTTTTGTTAGCTGCGGTAGGGATCTTAGACACGTAATCAAATCAAATCAAATCAAATCAAATCAAAGTTTATTTGTGAACATAGGTGGATAAAAGGTCTTAAAAATACATTTTAGCGTGATCTCTATATTCTACCAATGCAATTGGTATACAAATAATTCGTTAAGTATATAATTTTAATAAGTACTTATAATGATTCGGAAACATGCAATAATAAAACAATCAAAAGAATTTTATAAAATCAAACAAATAATTTCAAGAGTCTAAGTCAGATAATAACATACTTAACATTGTAGATGATGTCAAAATAATTATTAAAAACAAAATGTCAATGTCATAAATTATTATTAAAACTTTTAAGGAGTAATAATAAATAAGGTCTTCTCTAACTAGAATTAAGGAATATTTACTTTTAAAATGTCAACATTTTGTACACTTCTTATGCATTTTTGTAATTTATTGCTTTGGAGACATTACATAAATCATACATCATTTAATTATTTGCAAAAACCAGATTCAAATAGATTGCAATTAAAAAAAAAAAAAAAAAAAAAAAAAAAATGGGTATTTACTTTACTTTCAAACCTTAGTGTGACCTAAAATTTGAAACATCCATGTAGGTATGCTATCTATCTATGCAAGATTATGGAATTCTTGGTCTGATGCTGCAGCCAGGATATCCAGCACACTAGTACACTCTTGAAAAAATAATAGCAGAAATGTCGTGTTTGGATTCATTTTAATCAGTATTTGATTCTACATACAATGAAATGGTGGCAACACGATGAGCTGATACTGCAGCCAGGATGTCCAGCAAACTAGAACACTCTTGAAAAAGTAATAGCAGATATGTCGTGTTTGGATTCGTTTTGATCAGTATTTTATTCTACATACAATGCAATGGTGGCAACATGATGAGCTGATGCTGCAGCCAGGATATCTTGCACACTAGAATACCTACTCTTGGTAAAATATTATAGCAGATATGTCGTATTTGGATTCATTTTGATCAGTATTTGATTCTACATACAATGCAATGGTGGCTACACGATGAGCTGATGCTGCAGTCAGAATATGCAGCACACGAGTACACTCTTGAAAAAAAATAGCAGATAGTAGTGTTTGTATTCGTTTTTTTATCAGTATTTAATTATATTTGCACTATGATGGTGGCATCAGGATAAGTTAATGTTATGTGCAGAGAAACTTAACATTCTGCAGTAATAACAATGCATTTCTATATTTTTAAATTGTTTAAAAAGTTTAAAAATGTTAACATAAAAATTAAATTTAAAATTTAAAAAACCCCCAACGCAAAAAATAAAAGCAAACATTTAAAAAGTCAGAAATAATACCTATCGTTGAGCCATCAAATTCGATTGAGTAATTCTTATATATATTTTAATTACAGAAATTGATGGATGGCACGATAAGTAAGTCAGACCCTTCACTTGATTGACTATCTACAATATGCGGTACCCCGCCGCGACATTAAAGCGCCATTTCAATGAGCAAACCTTATCGTGCCATCCATCAATTTCTGTAATTAAAATATATATAAGAATTACTCAATCGAATTTGATGGCTCAACGATAGGTATTATTTCTGACTTTTTAAATGTTTGCTTTTATTTTTTGCGTTGGGGGTTTTTTAAATTTTAAATTTAATTTTTATTATGGTGTGCATAATAAAGAGTATCCTGTCTATCTATCTCTCTTCCCGAAGCTAAAGATACGTGTTCATGTTTACACGCGTATGTAAATAGTGTCGGGTTAGTAACTCGTGTGCGCTCGTGAGGCCGATACGCTCAACTGACTCCGAGCTTACTGACTGAAAACTAATATCTAAACGCGTCAGTATTTCTTCATCCATTCAGGTCAATAGGGATATAAATTGTATGAGAATGAAGTTCCCGATGAGCCCAGCGACGGCTCACAGGTACTGGTGCGTGTTTCGCCGCTACACTATCGCACACCACGTGTGTGAAGCAGCTGATAGCTGTGTGTCTGTTTGTTCTCAGCAACATGTTCGGATGCGCAGTCTGCGAAGTCAAGTAAGACACCGAACTAATTTATATCCAGTGCGTCCCGTGGGGCTGCGAGGCCCAGCTGCCATGATTAATGTTCCCGAGGCCATTCGAATCGCTTTCTATCGGCGCGCTCGTGCGCGCAAGTTCTAGCAACTTGCGACATCCGACACAATCTAATTTATGCCGCCATGTCAATGTTGGCGCTCAATCTAATAAGCGAGGAGGCGAGGCGGGCGCTAACTACTACGACTAACGTAAATAGTTAATGAATCCTCCAAACAAACTGTCCGCGCGTTCAAAGTTTGCTAATTATGTACCCACAGTCCACAGCTACAGGTATCTGAAGTTACAACCAGGCACAGTTTTCCGCGACACTTTTAAAAAGGAACTAAGTAGCTAAATCTTACGGTTTTAGACATTTATTTTCTCAAAAGATTTACAATCACTTACAGAGAAAATACAATATGATAACATAAAAATACATGAGGCCGATTTGCGTAGTAGGTTGGTACAATAAGTCAATAAATCTTCTCTATTTTATAATAACAACTAATATCGTTTAAAACCATTACTTTGCCAAACGTGGTCCGCAACACTTATGTGGCGGAATCAGGGCGAGCGCGCACTGCGGTGCGTTTTTCTACCGCATAATCTGTGAAGTATGGAATGTCTTTGAAGTGCGCGCACTGCGGTCATGCGTTTTGTTACTGTAAGCCCCGCCCAGTGCGGCAGAACTAACGGAAACGCACCGCAGTGCGCGCTCGCTCTTACTGAACACATCTGAGCTTGAACCGGTGGAAATGTGTAATTGGTTCTGTACAAATCCGGCAAAAAGGAAAAAATATTGGAAAAAAGCTTTCGCAACTTGAAGTCGATGATTGTGGCACGAATGTGTCTATTTGGGTTATTAAACTCCGCGTAGAATTGTATGAATAGTTGGAATGCAGTGAGAGCACTCGCTAACTCGAATCACTGCTGCCATGTCAGTGCGGCGCCGCGGCGCTGTACTGAGGGGGAAATGTGGCCAGACATACGTCATTCATGAGTTTCACGACTAAACGTTAACTCTTAAACGAATGCAGATTCAATTAAAACTTCCTGTACTTACTCAATAAATTGCATTCAATATCTATAAATAAAAAGCGTACGAGTAGTAAGTCCTGGCTGACTGACTCGTCAACTCCAAGCCCATACCCTTGGGCCTAGAAAGCTGAAATATATAGATTCCCTTTATAATGTAGACAAGGAATAAGGAAGGATTCCCGGTAGTACGTTCCCGTGGTATATTTTCCGACTTAAACGCGGTCGAAGCCGCTGGCTAAAGCTAGTAATTAATGAATGCATAACATTTGGTGATTAATCCATTAAAAGGCTTTTGAGTAAAGGGTTCGAGTGCCAGAGTTTACCGTGATACAGATATTATATGTATAGTTTACCGTGATACAGATGTTATATGTATAGTTTACCGTGATACAGATGTTATATGTATAGTTTACCGTGATACAGATGTTATATGTATAGTTTACCGTGATACAGATATTATATGTATAGTTTACCGTGATACAGATGTTATATGTATAGTTTACCGTGATACAGATATTATATGTATAGTTTACCGTGATACAGATGTTATATAGTTTACCGTGATACAAATGTTATACAACTGAAATCGCGAAAAAAAATCAGCTGCTCAGTACATTTATGTTCGCATAATTCATCACAATGTACTGAACAGCTGACTTTTTTTTCGCGATTTCATGTTTGGTCTCATAGTAAAAGTTGTTCATAATGATGAGTATAATGACCCCTTAAGAGGTTTTGCGCATTTAACGTTACACGTTGTATAGTTTAAAGTGATACAGATATTATATAGTTTACCGTGATACAGATGTTATAACGCCGCCGCGGTCTCGTAACAAGGGCAGAGCATTGTCGTAACAACCCTCGCAGCTCGTAACCCCGCTGAGGATGGGTTAATGTTTCAACAGAGCGGCGGAGCGGCACTTTGTGGCTTCATACTATTATGTCATCAATTTTTAAGACCGTTTGACGCTAAAACAGATTTCAAGTACCTCTTTATAATGTACCTAGGTTGCTTGCTGGGTACCGTACACGCTCACATACGTAAGTAAATTACGGCAGCAATATTTATGAACGCTTAGTTTGAAAGCTTTTTATATTATCTTTATGTAACAATTAGATAATTATGTGTTTTATTTAGTGCACGAAACAAGTACTTTCGGCGCTTAAGATTTTCTATACATAAATTACTACCTACATTTCCACCTCTACGGAGAGGAACCACGTCAGACTCACTTGTAATTCATTAATTTAATGAAAATGAACAGCAGCGGAGCCATGAATGTAAGAAACAAAGATGTATTGTATCGAGAGCCGCCCGAGGGAGGCTGGGCTTATTATCACTGAATCTACTCGCCGCCGAAAGACGCGCCCCGAAACCCATTTCATTTGATATTTATGTAACATACCTACTTCGGATACTTCGGATAGTGTTACTGTTACAGCCAAACTGATTAATTAGCGGTTATCACTATCACTACATAGTATATAAAAAATAAGTTTAAAAACTAAAACCCGACTATTGAAAAATCACGCTCTATAAAGTATGAAACAAGAAAATATTCTCATCTGAAATTAGAAAAAGACAGACAAATTAAAAATCCGGAGTCACACGTAATGTAACATATTATGCCATAAATCGAACAGATACGTGTGACTCCGGATTTTTAATTTGTCTGTCTTTTTCTAATTTCAGATGAGAATATTTTCTTGTTTCATACTTTATAGAGCGTGATATTTTTCAGTAGTCGGGTTTTAGTTTTTAAACTTATTTTTTATTTAAATTATTTTGGGGTTATAATTTCGTTTTGGCTTGAGTCAATTTACATTTTCAAAGAAGAATAATTATTATATAGGTATGTATTTTAGGTAGGTTAGAAGAGACAATAGGTTTAGCTCACATCTGAGGCGTGATTTTAGAAATTATTCCCAATTATCGGCTACATGCAAGCAAGGCCGCGTGCAATATCTAAGAATATATATTTTTTTTAAATAGATAGAGTGATTCAGTCGCAGCACGCCACAGCCACGCCACGCCCACACATACGGTATACACATTACGTGTAGTTCTGCATTGAGTGCAAGCTTCATCGTAATGTGAGTGTGAGTACGTACAAGATTCACGAATGCTAAGGTAAATTCGCGAGCGGAACAGTTGCCGGTTCAAGCACCAGGCGACGTCGCTGAGCAGCGTCTCATAAGGAGACTGTATCTCGGTATTTACTGTCAAAGAGATCTCACATTCACGGCTCAACTTACAGCGGAGCTCACTGAAATTGCATTTTACCTCTTCTCATGTTATGTTTTATTGCAATATATTTACAGTAGGTTACACCTAAGTACTTACTGTAAACATAGGGAGGGCGTATTAGTAAGCAATCTAAGAATAGGTACATAATGATTATAGAAATTTAATGAAATAGTTTCAATATTATTTCAGTCAGCAAGGTGTGAAATGTCACATTAACAGGCACGATCAAATAGCCAACATAATCCATCAAAAACTTGCTACAATATTTAAATTAATAATAACTACACCCCCAGATCTTACTACAAATATAATACTGAAATAGTTCTTGAAAATGCAACACACAAACTATATTTTGATCGGGGCATCCTTTTTTTTTTTTTTTTTTTTTTTTTTTTTTTTTTTTTTTGAGGGTGGGAAATCATCAAATAACTTCTCCCGCTCTGGGTGGAGCGGGAGGGCGTGTCAGACTTTTGCTGACTAAAACCCACCCGTGTTCCTTCAGTTGCCTATGCCAGGGCCGCGGTAACCCTTTCAGACAACCCGCGACCCCCCATCCTCACAGACAGAACAATACATTGTAACTATTTATAACAGACCAGACATAACTTTACTAGATAAAATCAATAAAACCGCGCAAATTATTGACATAGCAGTACCAAATACACACAACCTACAACACAATAGCAGAAAAGCTGTCAAAATATACGGACTTAAAAGTAGAAATTACACGAATGTGGCGATTGGCGATTATATAGGCAGCGCTTCCATAATCCCAGTAGTACTCTCAACCACGGGTGTCATTCCCAAACAACTACACCAATCTTTAAACACGCTAGGCCTGTCTCCTTCCACCTACCAAACTTTACGGAAAGCTGCTATTTTGAACACTTGCAGAATTGTCCAAAAATTCCATCACAACGACAATGATGCACAATTAATATCACATCCACAAATATCATCAACAACACAAAGCTTAAACATATCATCACATCATAATCTGATATTTTCAATCACTTAGGTTAGTACCTACTTTTTAAGTTAACACTTGGCTTCGGCCCGTGTTATCCTATAAAACCGGCACATCGAAGCCGAGATACAAAAATGTATACCAACAAATAATAAGAATAATAAACCATTTATTTTCAGGTAACAAATACCCATAGATACATAGGTACCTTAACCTACCTTAATACCTACTTGGGCAACTTATCATTCAGGAAATCAAATCTGAGACAACCTTCCGAGCCGGCCGCCGCGCCGCGCCGCGCCGGCCCGCGGGCGGGGCGCTGGCTTATTATTTACGAATGTATCTACATAACAAAGCATAAGTTCAGCGCCAGCCCCGGCGCAGCTCGCGGGGGCCGCAGGGCCGCAACACCACTCTCGGCTCTCGACGAGACATGACAAACTGTCTGCGTCCCTCTATTGCCTGTTATAAATGGCGCACCAAAATAAGAAGACAACTATGTTTTTCCTTCATGCCCAACAGAGCATGAAAATAAAAAATAAATTCTTAAACAGTCTTTCTATGAATAAATAAAACCGACCATCTAAGAAACACTTAATTTTACGTAAACATGAAATATGTAAATTGCCACACAATATATTATACATCTATCTCTCTCTCTCTCTCCTCCGGTTTATAGATACAGAGAGTAAAGATGTATGTGTTGAACTAAAATAAAATTGTGAAACCTAACTTTTCACACAAACTAAGTCTACGATTGCCCCCAGACTCCATCGAGTATAATTTGGCTCGCTAATTCACGATTGGGATCCAAAAACCATTGTTTCAAACTGTAAATAGGGTTTTTAGCTTTACTTTGACTATCTCACTAACAGTTTTTATATTGCTCGTTGACTGATGTATTCTTTCAATCGTTAGTACTTCTGTTGTCAGCAATACAATAAAATTAAAGAAAATGTATGTTTTTCTAAACGTGTACAGGACGCGGGTGTTTCCTGAAACACCACGCAGCGGGCTGTCACGCGAGCGAAGTAAACCATTCAGACTACTGGAGTGAAGCACGTACTGTGTCATGCAGACTACTGGAGTAAAGCACGTACTGTGTCATGCAGACTACTGGAGTGAAGCACGTACTGTGTCATGCAGACTACTGGAGTGAAGCACGTACTGTGTCATGCAGACTACTGGAGTGAAGCACGTACTGTGTCATGCAGACTACTGGAGTGAAGCACGTACTGTGTCATGCAGACTACTGGAGTGAAGCACGTACTGTGTCATGCAGACTACTGGAGTGAAGCACGTACTGTGTCATGCAGACTACTGGAGTGAAGCACGTACTGTGTCATGCAGACTACTGGAGTGAAGCACGTACTGTGTCATGCAGACTACTGGAGTAAAGCACGTACTGTGTCATGCAGACTACTGGAGTGAAGCACGTACTGTGTCATGCAGACTGCTGGAGTGAAGCACGTACTGTGTCATGCAGACTACTGGAGTGAAGCACGTACTGTGTCATGCAGACTACTGGAGTGAAGCACGTACTGTGTCATGCAGACTACTGGAGTGAAGCACGTACTGTGTCATGCAGACTACTGGAGTGAAGCACGTACTGTGTCATGCAGACTACTGGAGTGAAGCACGTACTGTGTCATGCAGACTACTGGAGTGAAGCACGTACTGTGTCATGCAGACTACTGGAGTGAAGCACGTACTGTGTCATGCAGACTACTGGAGTGAAGCACGTACTGTGTCATGCAGACTACTGGAGTGAAGCACGTACTGTGTCATGCAGACTACTGGAGTGAAGCACGTACTGTGTCATGCAGACTACTGGAGTGAAGCACGTACTGTGTCATGCAGACTACTGGAGTGAAGCACGTACTGTGTCATGCAGACTACTGGAGTGAAGCACGTACTGTGTCATGCAGACTACTGGAGTGAAGCACGTACTGTGTCATGCAGACTACTGGAGTGAAGCACGTACTGTGTCATGCAGACTACTGGAGTGAAGCACGTACTGTGTCATGCAGACTACTGGAGTGAAGCACGTACTGTGTCATGCAGACTACTGGAGTGAAGCACGTACTGTGTCATGCAGACTACTGGAGTGAAGCACGTACTGTGTCATGCAGACTACTGGAGTGAAGCACGTACTGTGTCATGCAGACTACTGGAGTGAAGCACGTACTGTGTCATGCAGACTACTGGAGTGAAGCACGTACTGTGTCATGCAGACTACTGGAGTGAAGCACGTACTGTGTCATGCAGACTACTGGAGTAAAGCACGTACTGTGTCATGCAGACTACTGGAGTGAAGCACGTACTGTGTCATGCAGACTACTGGAGTGAAGCACGTACTGTGTCATGCAGACTACTGGAGTGAAGCACGTACTGTGTCATGCAGACTACTGGAGTGAAGCACGTACTGTGTCATGCAGACTACTGGAGTGAAGCACGTACTGTGTCATGCAGACTACTGGAGTGAAGCACGTACTGTGTCATGCAGACTACTGGAGTGAAGCACGTACTGTGTCATGCAGACTACTGGAGTGAAGCACGTACTGTGTCATGCAGACTACTGGAGTGAAGCACGTACTGTGTCATGCAGACTACTGGAGTGAAGCACGTACTGTGTCATGCAGACTACTGGAGTGAAGCACGTACTGTGTCATGCAGACTACTGGAGTGAAGCACGTACTGTGTCATGCAGACTACTGGAGTGAAGCACGTACTGTGCCATGCAGATATTTATATGTCTATGGTTTCATGGGTTACATTCACGCGTCACATCCTTTGTTAGCTTCGTTAGCTTATTAATATGCGGACAAATTCTGACACTGACACCTTATATTACGGTTATAGCTTAGCCCTCTTACAAATAAATCCATACATTTTCCTATACACCAATACCATACATTTTCATAGGTTTAAACTTGGAATAAGTTTATTCTTTGTTTATTAGTAAGACGGTAAGGTTATAAGTATCTTAGTTATGGTACAGAATTTTAGATGAAGTCAACAAAGGATTCGTTTTTTTTTTTAAACGAATCCTAAATAATATCTTTAATTAGATACTTAGGCTCGTATTTATAATCAAAGTAATTACTTGAGTAATTACTTGCTACTAAGTAATTTCATACTTGAGGGTAGAATTCCTAAGTAAAGAAAATGGTGACTATTACTTGGCTAAGAATTCTAAGCTTTGACAGTTCTAACTTCAAGCAATTACTAAAATATTTTTATTTGTAGAACTTAGGCATTGAACATAATTATGTAACCAAAAAAAAACGGATTTCAATGTACATAATTAAGCTTAAGTAAGTTGAAAAGTGAAATTTAAACCATTAAATTTCACATTACTTTTCTAGGTCGACTACACAAATAATCAGAAACGTATAATTGTACCTATCTAATATTATTTCCATAACATAAGATCTGTATTTATTTTACCTATGTTAACAAATAAAATAAATAAATAAATAAATAACATTATTTTTCAATTGCTGCTCATTTTGGATCGTAGCCAATAATGGCTAGGTTCGGAGTCATGACGTTAGGAGGCGTTCGCGACCTGAGTCCACTAGTCCAGGGCCAGGGCCAGGCGAGCTAAGGCAGGCAGTGGAGGTGAATATAATGGGCGTATAGAATAACACTCGTCCGACCGAAGATTGTTGCCGAAAACCAAAAACGATTTTTTATTATTTTGCTTATGGGTAGGTTTTTGTTTGGTAAAAGTGAAATAAGTAGTTACTTACAGGATCAATGTTTTAATCGTTGTAATTGACCGCTTTAAACTTAAATCACACAAAAATTAACTTAATAGTTGTCTTGAGACAACTATTAAGTTAGGCACTAAGCATAATTATTGAGGTTATTAGGCATAATTAATTTCCTTCATTTTCTCATTCATTGTACTTACTTTTAGTTGTATTGTAACGATGGAAAATTTCTGAAATAAAAAACATTACTACCTACCTACTTACCTACATATTAATTTGCTGGAACTTAATTTTTTTCGGCCTCCGCTGAAAATATTATTTTTTTCGACCGAAAACGGATATTCCATTGCCGAGAACGGAAAACGAAATTTGAACTGACTCTACCATAGAAATATAAAACTTTCTCATTACCTGTGGACTCGACGGACCTTCGTCGTATACCTACTTAATCCTAGCTACAACTATGTTACTTATATTTATTTAAATAAGTTTCTCCGTCTTTCTGGTTTTTTACGACTTAATTCCCTATTAAAGTAGAGAACCTATGATTTATTCAGTTTACTTGTAGACTTAAGACGACGTGCTGTGCCTTCCGCAAAACAGCGACCAACATGATCGTTCCTAATACTAATATGAAAGGTACGCGGTACCTATGTACCTGTTCCTACTAGCAGCCGCGAACAACACTGGGTATTGTGAGTGATTATTAAACGCCTACTTATTACTTTATATTCATTAACCACATGACACTTTGATTAACTTTCGTACAATGTGTAGCTGTTGTATTGTCATTAGGCTTAACTTACACAAGTAGTCTGCGAAGTTTCTAAACAATACAACATTTAGAAATACTGTATGCAAATTGAGTTGTAAAATGTTCTGCGCACCAAATAAATTAAATCTGGGAGCAACTTATAATAACAGTTCAGCGTATTTATAATTAGATTACTTTACAACGACAACAACCGCGCGGAGCTATTAATAACATAATATCTATAATTTACGAATAAGTATTGAACAACAAAAACGTTTAACCGTTCAGCTATCGATCCAACTGTAAAATTTTACGAGCGCGAAAGTTCCCAACCCCGCTTCGGGGGTGGAATTAAGAACTAATAAAACACGAATAAATATCAAATAATTACGCAGATCAGAAACAACTCCCACAACTTTGTGCGGTAGAGGCTGGAGCTGGAGCGTCTTCCACACATAGCTACATACATACGAACTTCACACATAACTCATAAACTCATAATACTCATAAAGTAGGATAAAGTTTCTTTTGGTTTCAGTTCAGCGCAGCTTGAGGTACTTACCTACTTTAACAGATATTTAGATCTCTTAAGTCTTTACTTTAAGCCTAGCCTTTTCTAACAGGCTTCCAGTCTAACCGGATGAAGCTGAATATCAGTATTTTACATAGAGCAACTGCCTATCTGACCTCCACACTGGGTAACACAATATACCACTTGATAAGACTGGTTGTCAGACTTTGGGCTTCTGACGACTGTCAAAGATCTAAATCCGAGGCACGGAAGGTGTCGAATATTATCGATACGTAATGGCTAGTCACCTATCCGCGACCCGACCGCGGCAACCCTCCGACCCACCCGTGCGGCTGCTGTCATGTAGCCCCGAGCCCGTAAGCGTCAGGCTCAGGACCCCTGGACCAATAGAGATATTTGATGTTTAGAAAATACCAAAATTTACTACCTTTTTGCTACTATTTGATACCTAACTTCAAATATTTAGTACCTCGACCGACAGCGAAAAAACACGTAAAGAAAGTGGTCAGACATCCTGACGTCAGGTTGTCTGGACCATTTTTTTTTCATAGTTCGAGACAACAAAACTAATTTATCTATTTGTAAATATTTAGTACCTTTACTACCTCAACATATATTTTTTTCAATTTTTTTTGGCACTATAGAAAAATGTTACGCTTGAAAGATTGCTGCCTTCAACTGAACTGCCTTCAAAAGAAAATTAGATTTTTGGATTATTTGCGTTGGTAAGAAAGAAATAGAAAGCATTACGTCACTCAGTGAGTTTGTTAGCGATAACGACTCAGAAATGTTTCAAGATGATGTGTTTGAAGAATTGGTCCAATATCTCAGTTCGATACGCGCATATTTCGAAAAGTATTTTCCCGAAGCACAGAATACAAAAATGAAACTGAATTCATGGATTCATAATCCTTTTTTTACCCAACTTGGAAAAGCCCGAAAGTATAAAATATGTCAAACGAGATATATGAATCTCTTTTAGAAATGTCATCAGACTATTACTTTATATAGTGTATTATCTATGCATCAGACACAAGTATGGAGTCACTACCTATTCAAAACGACGCCTCTCAACGATTTTTGGTGCAGAATCCGTGATGAATATCCAATGCTTGGCAAAATGGCTCTGAATATTCTTCTCCCGTTCCCAACAACATATTTGTGCGAAACAGGATTCTCAATCTATGCAGCCACGAAAACAAAATATCGCAATAGACTGGACGCCGAACCTGCAGTGCGATTCTGTAACCATCTCACCGTGAAAACTTAGGTGAAGTGAGCTGTCAATAGTGTCAATTCCTAGCAAAAACAAACTCACTTCACCTAAGTTGTCACGGTGAGACTTTTACAGAATCGACCGGCTGATATGAGACTTCAACTGTCTAACCGGGAGTGATACGTGAGTTCGAATTACGTTTTTGCGAAGGTCGCCATTTCGAAAAATTTTGCGAGTGTTACGCCAGTTCGAAAACTCATTACATCGAAAACCGAATCGAATGACATTATTGCGAACCAATTGATGAAAAATAAAAACAGTTGTAGTGGTATGTTTACCCACACATGTACACCACTTGCGAGCTTATAAGTGCCTATGACGTTGCACCGTCAAGTTAAGTTCGAAGTCACGCGTCTCCGTGACAACACATATAGTCGGTTAATATCCGTTACTCGCATCAATCATTTATTGTAACATTTTACCGTGTTTAGTTGTAACAAAATTTATATATTATTAAATTCATAGTTTAACATAGAATGGACATTTCATTTCATCTCACTATAATAGAACCTATATCACGTCCCAACAAAAGTTCTATATTGGTGACCCCGACGTGAATGAAATAATACGGTTCCATACTTTGATCCGCGAGTGCAATTACGTTCAATACAGACGTAGACTTTATTTAGTGTTGTTACTGTGAACTATACCAAACCTTCAAAATGGTCAACCCTAACACTGTTGCTGCCAGTGAACATAAAGTTACCATAAATCCCGAGCACACAGCCACCACGGCTGCCGCCGCACCTGATAGCGTCAACGCACCTCAACAAGCTGGTCCGTGTTACACCATAGACCAGCACCAGCAGCCAGAGACGGGGACGATCACCATCAACTCCCGCATCGCCGACTTCTGGACAGCGCGTCCGCGACTATGGTTCCATCAGTTTGAGGCCATAATCGGTGCACAAAAAGCAGGTGACTTGCATAAATATCAATTAGTTATAGCTAAGTTAGGTCGAGATGAATTGGGTCAAATTAGTGACATTCTTGAGAACCCGCCCGTGAACGGTAAATATATAGCACTGAAGGACAGGTTAATTTCGTCCTATGAAGAGTCCGAGTCCAAGCAATTACATACGTTGCTTACGAAAGTCGAGCTAGGGGATCAACGACCCACTCAACTTCTTCGTAAAATGCGAGAGCTTGGAAGTAACAAAATTCCCGAGGATACAATCAAAATTTTGTGGTTAGATCGCCTGCCTCAAACAGTCCGTGCAGTAGTTACTGTCTGCGATGTAACGTTGGACAACGTCGCAGCAATTGCTGATAAGATAATGGAAACTTCACGGTCATCTGAAGTCTGTTCGCTAAATCCGGTCGCTATCCCTAGACATTCAACGGATCAACAATTTAATAATTTAATTAAAGAAATTGCCGCGTTAAACACAAAAGTTAATGATCTACAAAACACGCGCCAGAGCACAAGTAGGAGTCGTGGCAATTATCAGTCGCGATCACGGTCACGATCACGCTCTCGGTATCTTGACAATCAAGACAGATACAGGCGTCAAACAGCGCAACCGGGAGACAAAGATTTTAAGTGCTTTTATCATTATATTTATGGAGATAACGCCAAGAAATGCGGCGACGAGCAATGCATCAGAAAGGCGTTAAACTAAACCCGACACCTGCCTTGGCGAGAGTAGGTGTCGAAGGAACATCTCGCTTGAGCGTCACCGACTGGAAAAGTGGTACGCATTTTCTTATTGACACTGGCGCTGATATTTCAGTTATTGCCTACAAAAACGTTAATCGTCAACCCGCTGATTTTACTTTATTTGCTGCTAATGGGACCACAATCAAAACATATGGGACTCAGAAAATGACTTTGGACCTTGGCTTACGTCGAGCTTTTACCTGGGAATTTGTCCTGGCTGATGTACAGCGGTGCATTATTGGGGCAGATTTCCTATCCAAACATCAATTGCTTGTTGATCTTCACGCAAAAAAGTTAATTGACAAAGTCACACTACTCTCTAGGTACACTAACGTAGAAGATGCCTCAAATATTCCTACAATTAAGGTCATCGACTCGGATAATAAGTATCATCGCATTTTAACAGAGTTCCCAGACATCACTAAGAGCGAATGTTTCAAGGACCCACCCAAGCACAATGTAACGCATCATATATGTACCCATGGCCCACCTGTTTATGAAAAAGCACGTCCACTTAACGCTGCAAAATACAAAGCGGCAAAGGATGAATTCCAACGAATGGTAGATTTAGGAATATGCAGACCGTCATCCAGCCCATGGGCAAATGCTTTACACGTCGTTCAAAAGAAAAACGATGAATTACGACCGTGTGGTGATTATCGTCGTTTAAACGCTATCACCGAGCCCGACCGCTACCCGATTCCTCGTTTAACGGATTTCACATACATCCTCAAAAATAAAAAAGTTTTATCTAAAATTGATATTAGACGTGCTTACCATAACATAAGCGTCGCACCTGCGGACATACCGAAAACCGCAATAATAACTCCATTTGGTCTGTTTGAGTTTACAAAAATGAGCTTCGGTCTGAGAAACGCTGCGCAGACGTTTCAAAGATTTATCAATGAAGTTTTGAAAAATACTCAAAATACGTTTTGTTACCTGGACGATATACTTATTGCTTCAGAATCAGAAGAATGTCACATTCATGATCTCAAAGAAGTGTTCAAGCGACTTAGTGAATTTGGCGTCACAATCAACACGTCTAAATGCGAATTTGGAAAATCCGAAATTACATTCCTCGGTTATCGCGTTAGCTGTGATGGCATAAGGCCGGACAAAGAAAAGGTCAAAGCTATCAATAACTATCCACAACCTGAAACCATCGAAGAACTGAGGCGCTTCCTCGGTCTTATAAATTTTTACCGAATGAGCATTCCTAAAGCCGCCGACACTCAAACTATCTTAGACAAATACTTACACAATGCTAAGAAAAAAGACAAAACAAAAATCGCTTGGACCGAAGAAGCAATCACCGCATTTAATCAATGCAAACATCACATAAGTGAAGCTGTCACTCTCACGCATCCAGACTCATCATCCAAACTTATTTTAATGACCGACGCAGCGAATACCTGCGTTGGCGCAGCACTTCATCAATTAGTCAACAAACGGTTAGAGCCACTAGGATTTTATTCGAAAAAACTAAGTAGCGCCCAGACAAAATACAGTACCTACGACAGGGAATTATTAGCTATTTACATGGCAGTAAAACACTTTCGGTATATGATTGAAGGGCGTGATCTCACAGTGTTAACCGATCACAAGCCGTTAATATTTGCTTTATCGAAGAAAGAATCGAAATCCGATCCACCAAGACGTCTTCGTCAATTAGATTTTATTTCTCAGTTTTGCAACAAAATTGACTACGTTAAGGGCGAGCTCAATAATGCCGCCGACGCTCTTTCGAGAATAGAAGAGGTTTTTCTACATGATATTTTCGACTATGAAGAATTATACAAAAGCCAAGTCGAAGATACGCAATTATCATTACTAAAACAAAAACCTAACTTGGAATTTAAATTGTTCCGCATGCCATATGCAAATCATGAGCTTACGTTCGAAACATCAACGTCATCAGCGCGACTTTATTTACCGTTGGAGTTTCGAGAAAAAGCGATTTCAAGTGTCCACGCACTTAATCACCCTGGGGTAGCCGCTACGCGTCGCCTTATCGCGCAGCGCTATTTTTGGCCTAACATGAACACTGACGTTGCAAACTTTGTAAGAAGTTGCATTAAATGCCAGAAATGTAAAGTACAAAGGCATACAATTACACCTCTAGGAGAGTTCGAAAGGTCAGACCGTTTCGAGCATGTGCATATAGATATAATTGGACCATTACCACCTTCCGAAGGATACACCTACTGTGTCACAATGATTGATCGTCATACAAAATGGCCTGAAGTCGTTCCTGTAAAAGACATAAGCGCTGAAACCGTCGCGAAAGCTCTACTCGAGCATTGGATAGCACGTTTTGGTTGCCCTGCAAGAATAACTTCGGATCAAGGTCGTCAATTCGAATCCAATCTTTTCAAACAGCTGACCAAACTACTTGGAATAGAAAAGATTAGAACAACAGCATACAATCCAAAGGCAAATGGACACGTCGAAAGGATGCATCGAACGCTAAAAGCTTCCATCATGACACGTTGCGATAATAGCAGTCAATGGTCACAACAATTACCTATCGTGTTATTAGGAATGCGCAATACAGTTAAAGAGGACTCAGGGTACAGCCCTGCTCAGATGACCTACGGTAAATCTATGCGTCTACCGGGAGATTTTTTTGTTCCCACCGAAACAGACATCAACAACACCGATTACACTTGCAAACTCATGGAAACATTAGCGAACCTTCAACCAACCACAAGAAAACAAGCTGATAACAGAAACATTTTCGTGCACAAAGATTTGACTAAATCGGACTACGTTTTCATTAAAAACGAAGTTAAACGTTCGTTAACACCGCCATACGAAGGTCCTTATAAAATACTCAAACGAAGCAATAAACATTACGTCGTTCAAGTAGGTTCTCGAGAAGTCACTATTTCTCTCGATCGTCTCAAACCTGCTTATGTTATAATTAATAGCCCTGCACTTCAGTCGCCACATGAAGTTTTTGTTTCGCCTAAAACAACTGTGATAACACCGGTTGGAACCAAATCGACCTCACTTGACAAAACTGAGCCATCTGTCACTACAAGATCGGGTCGCGTCGTGAAAAAGACCGTGAGATTTGCCATTTAAAACATTTTTTGTCGCCAGTCCCAAAGTCATAAAAATATCAAGTGAAATTTGAAGTGCGGTGAAGTGTTCTGTGTTTTAAAATAGACCAACAAAACAAACAATTTTGTGGCGTTCTCACACTAATTATGTCAACTTGTAACGTATTTATTTGTATGTTATCGTTACCACTTAGTTATATTCTTAAGTTTAAAACGTTTTTGTATAAAACCTTTTTGTGTCAAGTTGTTACCAAATTTATGACCAAATTATTTTAATATTTTTTTACAAAATGTCTTCAGTTTAAGTATCCATTTGTGTAGTGTTGTTTTTATATTAGAAATACCTCATGTTAGCATAGAGTCTTATTGTTTATTAATTTAGGAGTTAGGTATAGTTATACACTTTTACACCAAACCATTTTATTAGGTATTTGCAATGTTTTTACACTTTGGTCATTGCTTTTGATGATATTTTTTTTTCACCCTTTTATTAAATTGTCTTCATCTAAGGGGGGAGGACATGTAGTGGTATGTTTACCCACACATGTACACCACTTGCGAGCTTATAAGTGCCTATGACGTTGCACCGTCAAGTTAAGTTCGAAGTCACGCGTCTCCGTGACAACACATATAGTCGGTTAATATCCGTTACTCGCATCAATCATTTATTGTAACATTTTACCGTGTTTAGTTGTAACAAAATTTATATATTATTAAATTCATAGTTTAACATAGAATGGACATTTCATTTCATCTCACTATAATAGAACCTATATCACGTCCCAACAAAAGTTCTATACAGTTTCATAACTCCCATTAGTTAGATTTTTCTTTTTTGATATCTTCTATTATTGTACTTGCCATGTGGTAAAGTAAGTAATAATTAGTAACTGTTACATTGTACTTTTATTATGCTTATTAATAAAGAATACACTTTTAAAAACTATTGTTTTACTGTAGGGTTCCATCAAGTATTTGCTTCCCAAAAGGGTTCCGTCACCAAAAAATTTTGAGAACCACTGATCTATGGTAATGAGGTTGTGCCAATGGGTTGAGCAAATGGCCTGGAAATAAAGGAAACAACTTTATTATTTTTGAAACCTCTCTAGCGCCGCTGAATAGTGTCTTTCTTTGGCTGCAATCTCAACTTATTCTGTAACTAGCTGTGCCCGCGACTTCGTTCGCGCGCATGTCGGTGTAGGTATCACTCCTCCAATAAAATGAAGAATCTTCCGATCTTGCCTGATGGGAACCGCTACCTGGGGTTCTCTACCACAGCCCTGCAGTTACTGCGGTTTATAATAGCGGAGTTTTACACGTATTCGGACTGCTGGAAACACAACGCGCCATTCCAAACTATCGTTTCGGAACGAACGAATAGCGGGTTTAGGTACCTACAGTTTGGACCACGGATCTGTGGACTGCGTTCCAAACCGCGGATGGATCTGTGCGGTTTGGACTGCGCATCAAACTGTCTTTCGTTTATACCGTGAACATCCATGTTTATGGAGCAAAACTTTTAAAAACGATCGAAGTCCATAATTACTGACCACGGATGCAACTACCCAGTAATTTTTTTTGATTTCTGTACAATAACCAAATCACTGTAGGTACGTATACCTACTGTATCTGCGTTATTGAGGAGTTCAATTGTCAGATCTTCACCATAGTAAAGGTGACCATCTCTGGAGAAAACTCTTTCAAACATTAGGTGTGTGGCATACGGACGGACAGACGGACAGGACGTAATGATAAGACTTCCCTTTCTATGTACTATTTGGCTACGGAACCCTAAAACAGAAGAATTGAAAACTTCTTTCTTTTGAAGTCGGTTATAAAGATGCCTCAAATAATCTCGACCTCTAGAGAGAAATCCAGGTCCAGAGACCGGAATTCCTGGACAGCATATACGAAACTGCTATATTTAAAAGTGAAAACCCATTTTAAAAAAAAGTGTGTGTGTCAGCTCTGACGACGACTGGCGTTTACTCCTTTTTAGGGTTCCGTACCTCAAAAGGAAAAAACGGAACCCTTATAGGATCACTCGTGTGTCTGTCTGTCTGTCCGTCTGTCACAGCCAATTTGCTCTGAATCTAATAGACCGATTAAGTTGAAATTTGGTACACATGTGGATTTCTGTGACCCAAACACGTACGGCTAAAGTAAATAAATGAATTTTGAACATGGGGGTCACTTTTAGGGGGCAAATAAGAAAATTTAAAAAAAATGTTTTGCAAACTGTACTGTGACATATCAAATGAAAGGGCTTACCTACATAATTATTTTAAAATAAATCGTTTTAGAGTTATTTAAGCAATTAGACGAACATTGACCATTCCTCCACCTTATCTCCGAAACTACTGAGCCTATAATTTTGAAAAAAATACAAAAAATACCTAGTTCTTTACATGTAGATTACAGGAAAACCTATAAGAAGTCTGTGGTCTTAAAATGACATGGTAAATCTCTCAATATTGTGAGTACAAACTTAAATTTACAGTTGGAATGTATGGGAGAACATGTTTCAACTACAATGTTAAGTTTGTTCTTGGGATAAACTCATCCCAACTACGGAACCCTTCATTGTCCCGACTTTCTATTTTTCGGTCATTTCTGTCGGGTTTCTTCAATGAATCCAGTGCTACACAAAAAGCAACATTAAGGTGTTAAGGCGCTGGCGCTCTGTCACCCAACCTCTCAACCCTCCTCCTCTAACTCTCCTCTCACCCACATCTTACCGTCCCCCTCCCCATACCCCTCTCACGTTCCCCTCTATTTCCCCGTCACCGCATCCGCTTCCCCCTACCTCCCCCTCACACCTCTTAACTGCTTCCCCCTCCCCCTCACCACGTCCCCTCCCCCTAACCTCTCAACCCCTCCCCCGCTCCTTCTCTATGTATGAAAAGTTGATAGGATTATTATCTGACATTGCATTCTTTTTCACTCAGAACACCACATCAGTTATTAGTATTAACTATCATATTACTATTATATCCCCATTTTTTGGGTTCCGTACCTCAAAAAGAAAAAACGGAACCCATAAAGTATCACTCGTGTGTCTGTCTGTCTGTCCGTCTGTCACAGCTAATTTGCTCCGAATCTATTGGACCCATTAAGTTAAAATTTGGTAGGTACACATAATTATGAATTTCAAATACATATTTTTTTATAATAAGTATAAAAAAAAAAAAATTTAAAGTTGTTTATGAAAATAGATGAAAATTGACCAATATATCCCCTAATCTCCGAAACTATGAGCCTGAAATTTTGAAAAAAAAAATACAGATTTATGTAGTTCTTTACCTGTTGATTACAGGAAAACCTATAAGAAGTCTGTGGTCATAAA
Source organism: Cosmia trapezina (assembly GCA_905163495.3). Lineage (NCBI taxonomy): Eukaryota > Metazoa > Arthropoda > Insecta > Lepidoptera > Noctuidae > Cosmia > Cosmia trapezina. Next base: position 31,399,819 of record LR991022.1, on the reverse strand, counting down.
ATAACATGGTTAATCTCTCAATATTGTGAGTACAAACTTCCATTTATAGTTGGAATGTATGGGAGAATATGTTTTCCAACTACAATGTTAATTTTGTTCTTGGGATAAATTCATCCCACGTACGGAACCCTTCATTGAGCGTGGTCCAACACGCACTTCTCCGGTTTTTTATATTTGAAATTATTTTAACGTTACTTACTAATCAACCACCAATAGAATCAATCTGCCTAGCCTTTTCCCAACTATGTTGGGGTCGGCTTCCAGTCTAACCGGATGTAGCTGAATACCAGTATTTTACATGGAGCGATAGCCTATCTGACCTCCACAACCCAGTTACTGGGTAATACGATACCCCTTGGTAAGACTGGTTGTCAGACTTTCGGGCTTCTGACGACCCATAACGACTGTCAAAGATCCACGAATGATAGCCGGTACCAACGGCTTACCGTGCTTCCCGAGGCACGGAGGAGTTTCGGTATGTAAAGATGGTCACCCATCCACTGACCAACCCCGGCAAGCGTAGCTTATCCTGCTGGATCGACCCATCAGGTTAACCACCAGTGGAAAGTGATTTTTATTGAAATAACACAGACACAGGACGTGTTTATAATATTTTATTTTGTTAGTACCATTTGGTATCAATAGATGTCGTTACGTGTACGTATGAACTTTATACACCATAATGAAAAGTTTTTCTTGAACAATTTAAATTCATATATCTTTTGAAAGACTGAAGCGATTGCGATGAAACAAAAACTAAATATGACTCTGAGTTACACACAATATTTGAGTATAACATTTAACCATATTGGTTTTGTACTTTTGACGTGTACTTGAACAAAAAAATGAACTCTCACAGACAAACAGATAAACAGACAAACAGACAAACAGACAAAAATGACAAAAATGGTAGAAATGGCATCTGTTGGTCATTCTTTAACACCCCAACAATTTTTTTTTTTAATATTTGTAATGTACAGAAACGCTTCGTCTACAGATTTATTATATGTATATAGACAAGTACCGCCAGGCGCCATCTATCATTCACTACATAACAACACTGACATAATGCTCTGCTCAGGTTTTATGAAATTTCCATGAGATGGCAGCACAATCTAGGTAGGCTCTACCATAGAATAAAAGAGGCACTAGTATACTACATACTAATTCCATGCATGACACACAATTTTATATTATTGATGTGTAAACATCATTCCTCTGGCGTTACACAGTGGGCTGAAAATCGGCTTTCATAGACTTAGGGATTTCTATCTGCAAGTGCCGGATTTTTTCCTGGATATTGCTTCTATTAGTTGTTACTATATTCCAAAATGACACCGGAGTTAATTTTGGACAAAAACGAAGGAATTATAATTTTTTTACGAAAAATTTGTATGAAGCTAGTATAAAAAAGTTAATTATCTCGCAAACAGCAAGGAAAACCGTAATATCCTTACAGGTGGTTATAGTACTAATTATTTATGATTTTTTGACATATGTCATATAACGGTTTTCGCTGCTAATTTTTTTTTAAAAAATCGTCAAAATATTTTTACTTATTTTTACGTATGAAACGGTTCCTTTTAGTGACTTAATTAAGAACATTGTTAATTATAAATAATTTTAGTAACCCAAATATTAAGACTATATAAAACAAGAAAAATATTTAAAAAAATAGAAAAAATTAAATCAAATATTAAACATTTTCCTTATCACTGTCGTTGTCGGACTCCAATTCTGAGTCAGAATCCAGATTGGATATATCTAAAAACTCGAACTCACTTTCCTGAAACTTAATTAATTCGAGAGTTTCAGCAAAAAAGCTCTGCTTTCTTTTGGCATCTAACTTAGGCCTTTGTGCACTTAGGAAAGGATCCGAAGAAACAATAAGCATATTTAAGATATCTTGATTACAATCTTGCCTGCTTCTTTTCCGCGAATGATGTTCCCGGAACCTCCTAAAATCTTTGTTTCGAGACTCTGAGGCTTCTTCCGAGAGAGTCCCAATCGGCACAATATCATTTTTCTCGATTATGTCAGCCCCGTGTATTAGTAATTTATGTACGGTTGACGACATGTAGTACCAGTCGTACAATTCCACGTACTTTTCTGCTGTTTTGCGGGCAAAATCTTTAAATTTTATTACGTCGATCTTCTCGCCAGATGTTATCGCTTGCAAAATCACAGCAAATCTTTTAATAAGATCTTCGTCCAACCCGGTAATAGCTGCAGTTTTATTGGGAAACTCGAAAAACTTTCTTGCGGTATTCCCGTCATTGGTAGTTCCCGAGCCTTGTTTTACAATATCAATCAACAGATTGAGCTGATCTTTGAATTTATTTTGAATAGATTGTTTTCTGTTCTGCAACATTTCTTTGTCCTCATTACTTCTCGCTGCCCACCGTTTGAAGTCGAGCCTGTACGCAATATGTAACAGACATTCCATACAATTAATACGTGCGTGTGGGGATGACAAGCCAAATTCGTATATGTCAGCACACACAGTCTTTGATGTTACAACATCTAAGCGGTTCATTTCCGTAGGTTTTGCTAAGCACAGGTAGCACGATGCATTTGATCTGGCCTCAGAAAGGTACGTGCAGACTTTGGCGTCGATCATTGTCATCATTAGTTGATGAGTCACCATGTTATTATTAATGCACTCTGTGGGGTTAAGGTCCTCAATTTCATCATCCATTTGTCTTTTGAAACCAATGACAACTGCTTCGCTCTCCTTTACAAAAGTAAACTGAACTGGACGACAATACAAAGTTGAGCATGGTTTTGGGTTCGTCCATACAGTATTATCACCATCTGTCAGTTTTAGTGGCACCAAGGAGGTCATGAAAATGCTTGCATCATCTTGCTCACCCTCCATTTTCTGCTTGTATCGGCTTTGGTTGGAAGCACCATCAAATCCCCACTTGGATATCAGCTTTAGCTGCTTATTTTGCACATCTGCATAGTCAGAAAGACTTTGAAGAATCCTCGTCACCGTGATGTCAAGTAAAGCTTGAAGTGTAATCCTAGCCGAGGAATCCGTAACTGACACTGATTGCTTCGGAGGGTAGCAATCAAGCTTAGTTTGTTGCACTTTATAGTAGGATGGATAAATATCCTTAGCACCTTCCCGAATGGCAGCCTCTCGCAAAGTAATATATTGCCACTTTGACAGTTTTAGTGAAAGAAGCAATCCAAGCGCTTTCTCTGGTGTAAATATGACTTTTTTCACTGGTTTCTTAAGCGTTTCTTTAATTTTAACGGCTGCTTCAGGATTTTTCATTATGTATTCGATCACAGATGCCATATCCTCATGCCCTTCTTCTTTTAAACGCGCTGCAGCTGCATATGCCAATTCACTGGAGTCTTCGCCTGTATGATCATCAGATCTTCTCTTTTTCTGTTTACTTCCCAAATCTTCGAATGGTTTTCGCGACCTTTTTGTCATTGTTCCAAAGGACAATGATGCCGACGACGAAGGTTCTTGAGAGTCTGATTGTGCTCTTGGTATCTCATCAACAGTTGGTTCTTGATTAACTAAAGCTTGCACACAACTTGGCCAATCAATATTTGCTTGCAGCCAATTTCCGTACAGTCTTCTGAAGTGATCAAGGAATCGGTTGGATTTCTGCCATCTCTGTAAAGCAGCTCGCGTGAATTTCCGACAAAATTCTTTGAGAGTTACTCGATCTTCGGCAGAAAGGCAATCGCCTATGCGGGATACAACTGCACCAAACAATACTTCATGATTAAATGAAGTACTTTCACTTTTTAGAAGAACAAACAAGTCTAAATTGGTGATTAAACTTTCCATTTCAAGATTTTATAGTCGCAGGGCAAAAATTTAGTGTTAGCAGTTACACCGTTGTGAACAATCTAAATTATAAAGCAAAATTTTAGCCCTTTTATTGCAAAACGTCGATAATTAGTTAACTACCCTCATTAGAGTTTTAAAAGATGTGCTAATGAAAATTTATAATCGTCCAAAACATTTCTTAGAACTCTTAGCACAACTAATCAACAAATTAGCTTACTTATCAGAAATCATTAACAATAATTTAATCACCTATTCAGACTTATTAGAAGACTAAACAATTTGTTATTTGGTATTTTGAATGTATGTAAAGTTTTAAAACTCATTTTGTATTGATAAATATCTAATTCAAACATAGTTGGCTAAGTGTGGATGTACTATAAACCTCTGACTACTCCTTCGGGAATATAGGGGTGATGCTATTTTATGTTACGTGTTGTTAAAAGTCTGTGTTCCTCAACCTAAACATCAAAAGGAACATTTTCATGTGTAAAAATAAATAAAAATATTTTGACGATTTTTAAAAAAAAAATAGCAGTGATAACCGTTATATGACATATGTCAAAAAATCATAAATAATTAGTAATATAACCACCTGTAAGGATATTACGGTTTTCCTTGCTGTTTGCGAGATAATTAACTTTTTCATACTAGCTTCATACAAATTTTTCGTAAACAAATTATAATTCCTTCGTTTTTGTGCAGAATTACCTCGGTTGTCATTTTTGAATACAGTAACAACTAATAGAAGCGATATCCGGCAAAAAATCAGGCACTTGCAGATAGAAATCCCTAAGTCTATGAAAGCTGATTTTCAGCCCACCGTGCGTTACTGCAATCTGTAATCTTCTTGTCCTTCACACAAATAATATTGCCGTTATTTAAAAGGGCTTCTTTTTGTGAATTTACTTAGGGTGAAACAGCGGGGAGCAGATAGTAAGATATAAAAGTTTGAATGTTGTTTTTTGATGCCCTATGAGCTCTTCCACCCTTAGCTTCCACCACTTTTTATTTTTTATTTTTTATACTTACCCACTTGTACACTAAACAGTTAAAAATAAAATATCTTTGTATTAAAAAAGCAACTCACTTCTGAAATTAAGTTAATATTTCACTTTGTAGTGTTTTTTTTTTTGACAACAGATTGATGCCAGTTTGATCGTCTAAGGTCCCCTTTGTTTGGGCTATAGTCTAATACAGTTAGGTACGTACACACGCAATGACTAGTACGCGTACGGTACCGGCTACAATCATGTTCAAGCACAGATTATGACATCCGATTTGTCAGTAGCGATGCGATGTCAAAATCTATGTATGAACATGAGAAATGGAGGTCTTCACCGAGTCACTGCGTGTGTGTGTTGCATAAATCACCAGAATATAGTACTTAGTAATTCCATGGACATCACTGGCACCCACTGACTCCACAGCTTGCTTGTCAATGTCAATTTATATGTCAAAACGTTTTATTTTCGTTCACTATAAGCTTCACTTCACTCACTTTCATTTCAGTTCAGTCACTCAGTACAGTCAACTTTCTGTCTTTGGTTGTGTGCAGTTGTGTGGTGTGTTTGTAAAACATTTTTTATTATTGTTAACTTAACACACTTAAAATACCATCACTAGATCGTAAAAGAAGTGAATTAAGTTTATATTTAAGTGAGCAAAGCCTAAAATGTGTTGAACATAATCTTTTGAAGTGTTCGTCGACCCGTCGTGGGTGATCCCAAGGTACAATAAAAGTATTCAAAAGTGCGTGTGGTTGGCTGACTATGTACAATTCTGAGGATTGATTTGGCATAGATGGCAACGCTTTGAAGAATTTGCAAGTTAAAAACCTGGAACAAGTTTGTCTTCGGTAATACGTCAATGGATTTTTAGCAGGTAAGACATCGACCGAGTTATGCGAAATATGGGGGAAAAGAATGCATCGGCGAGCGATGGAGTGCGGGTACCGGGTATTGTGCAGTGCGAGCGGACGGAGAGCGAGCCCGAGCTCGTTGAAACTATCATTCATTATCATTAAACGCCTTACCTGGTGTAACGAGGCAATAACTACAGTTAGACGAGACGCTAGTTAGAGCGCGGGGTCATCGACGTCGCCGCCGACACTGCTGCGGCTCTTATCGAGCGATCTCTGATTATGTCAATGTTTTTGTATCAAGTGCACCATCTGTAATGCCTTCCAATAAGAACTTGCTGTCGACATTGTCTGCTTATTTAGTTTGTTTATAAAGTTAACTTGTAGCAGACCTAGTAATATTGGCAGGTTTAAAGGTGCAGTTTGGCCATAGTATTGTTTGCTCAAATTATTTTGTGTTATCAAAATGGCCTTAAAACAAGATTGGGTATCTACTCAAATATTCCACTCTTGCAACATATGTGAAGGATACAAAGTCTGCTACAGAACAACAAGTGTTGCATGCATTCAATTCAGCAACAAGATACTTATAATAATCATCACATTTCTATAACTAAAGCAGTGTTAAACAGGTAAGAACTGGTTCACAACTAGATGAAAGTGGTTCACACCTTCGGTGCCATGTGTATCATTTTGTCACACATGGTCTGGACATTGTGTAGCCAAAAGTATACACATCTTTCTACTTGGTAAAAGCGCTGTGTATCAGGCACATGTTTTCTATAAATTTATTATGCAAAAAAATGAAAACGCTGGCCTGTTGCATGTTTTCAGTATAAATGGTTGGGGAATCAGTTCTGGTAATGAGGGTGTTAATTATATTTGTGACACAGATCATTATATTATTCAATGTGAATGCCTGAGATGAGAGTCCAGGGCCAGAACTAAAACTGTGACAGATAGCGCAAAGTAAACTACAAACTTTAATGTGGAGACAATATTAAAAGAAATTAAGCAAAATAGCAAAATAAATGTAATTTCTTTTGATTGAAAACATTTCTTTCAAGAATTTGATTATAACCAGCGCCAGCAGCTGGGGATAACACAACTGTGTACTGTATTGTTAGCCACTATGATTGGCAGTGCTTCCTAGCTTAACAAAGAGCTTTTTCAATAACCTAAAAGTGCATTTTTGCTTTTACAATATCATAGTCAGTGGCGTAACTACAGGGTGGCAAGTCGGCAAAATGCCACGGGCCCCCAGCCGGAAGGGGCCCCCGGTCAGAGGAGAATCCCAACTCCCAAAACTTAATATTACACATTTAGTAAAAATCTGATGAATTTGCCACGGGCCTCGAACGGTATAGTTACGCCACTGATCATAGTTTCAGATTTTACCCTTTTTTTTTTTTTTTTTTTTTTTTTTTTTTTTTTTTTTTTTTTTTTGAGGGTGGGAAATCATCAAATAACTTCTCCCGCTCTGGGTGGAGCGGAAGGGCGTGTCAGACTTTTACTGACTAAAACCCACCCGTGTTCCTTCAGTTGCCTATGCCAGGGCCGCGGTAACCCCTTCGGACAATCCGCGACCCCAGCGGCAATCAGATTTTACCCTGAGGTGTCATATTCATCATAATTATATTATAATTTATGCATTTTTTATTCAGTTCTTGCATTATCAAATTATAAAGCTTAACTTATTATTTTGCATCTCCATTCAGTTGCTTAAGATTGGTGTGGCCGACTCAAGATGATGGTGGAAACCATCCTGGAGTCCTCCCAGGACTTTGGTAAGTTTCGCAATCATTTTCTGTAATGTAGCAGGCATAGAGCCTGCGTAGTTCTGAGTGGAGACCTAACCAACAACATTACAACAACTGACCACTGATTGTAACATTTACCCTTCCTGTGCTGTAATTTTGGATGCAATTGTAACATCTAATGATAGTACAATGCAAATAAAGTATGTCATTATTTATGTTTAATACAACTAGAGTGCAAATACATACTTGAATTTAATTTTGAGAATCAGTGCATACCGCACATTAGGGAAACTGATAAAACTTGCTATAAATAATATTAAATGAGTATGTATTTCCTGTGAGTTGCCAATGGCTTTTCCTACTGGCTACAGTGAGTTGATCGTCTGTTTAGTCGCCGCAGCTCAGTGATTGGTGCGAGTACTCTCGCTCACCTCATTATTGTTTTGTAAACTTGTTTCTAAAATGTTATCATATTAACTTCTTGAGTTTTACTATTACAATATTGTAAACATTACAAGTTACTTGAAAGTATTAAGTTTTTTATTCAAAGATGGAGTGATTTCAATTTAGAATTAAAATATTGTACCCAAAAGTGTGTTTCACAGATTTAGTTGTAAGTAAATGCTGGCTTTACATATCTAAATGTCAATTTTTTTATTTTTTTTTGCTTTTTCATATTTCAATATCAATTATTAAAACAAAAAGTACATAACTGCAATATTCAACTTACACATGTATGTGAATTTCTGATTTGTCACCATGTTCATTTATCACATTTCATATTTAGTAACAGTATGACAAAGGAGAGCGCCCATTCTGTCACGTATTAGTGCACACATATGGACACATACTTAATAAAGCATAAGTTCAATACCTACCTACACAGTAAATGAAATGAACAAAGTAGTTATGGTTAAGCTATGCTTCTGCTTGAGTAAATTCTTCCATACAAACTTTGACCACCCAATAATATAAGACAGTTTTTGTTTTTCTAAACTACGCCCTAAACGGGCGGGCCCTTTAGGGCGTAGTTTAGAAAAACAAAAACTGACAACTTCATAATTTACTTAGGGCTGATTTTTCAATAGTCAGTCTATTATCTGAAGAATAAATACGACAGCATAGACTTATAAAAAAAGATGGACTCCGCGCTGCGCATATCGAAAGTGAAGCACAGTAAGTATGCCGGGACCGTTTGTACAAACACGCCTCGCGCACACATTTACATCATAGTATGCCGACCGGCCGCCATTACGTGACACGAGCGACGACGGCGTCTTTGCAGGTACTCAAATCACGCACACATAGATCGGTAGGGTGCTTCACTTTCGATATGCGTGGCGCGGAGTCCATCTTTTTTTATAAGTCTATGTACGACAGTTTGATATATTTTATATACAAAAGCTTTCAAATTGAAATATTTATTCTTCAGATAAGAGTTAGGTAGGACTATTGAATAATTAGTCCTTAGATTATAAGTATTTGTGCCAAGTTTCAAGTTTATTAGCGCAAGGAATAAGATTTTTCATACATAAAAAAATCACGCTATTAAAGGTTGAATTTCCAAAAACTCCTTTTAGGTGCTCCCCGATATAAAAAGAAGCCGTGTGCAAAATTTCAAGTTTGTAGCCTGTTTTTAGGCTCTGGAAGAAAAATGACACCCCCCCCCCCACCCACCCCCCTCCACAATTACAATATCTCCGAAGTTTGCAAAGCGAAAATCTGAATATAATCTAGTAGTCCGGGAGGTACCGTTGCATTTCAGGTACCCATTTTACGCCGATCGATTGCCTATTTTTTCAGTAGTTCTCGAATCACTAATAAGTAAACCAAGCGTCAGCTGACGCACCCGCGGTGGGTTTGGGTGTGGGAGGTTGCGAAAGTTGTAAAAAAAAAAAAAAAAAAAAGTCATAGTACGCCGGCTGAAACCTTTTTACATAAATAGTTGACATCATACTGAGCTGAAAAAAAATAGTCAGCTGCACTGTGGAAGGGGGAATATGCGTCAGCTGCTCACATGAACTTGTAAAAAAACACGTAAATTAAAAAGTCATAGTAAGCCAGCTGATGTTGACATGGATAGTTGATCTTGTATGACTAATAAGTAAATCGACCGTCAGCTGCTCAAGTAGCGGTGGGTTTGGGAGTGGGAGGTTGCGAAAGTTGTAAAAAAATAAATAAAAAAAAGTCTTAGTAAGCCGGCTGATATTGACATGGATAGTTGATCTTGTATGACTAATAAGTAAACCGACCGTCAGCTGCTCAAGTAGCGGTGGGTTTGGGAGTGGGAGGTTGCGAAAGTTGTAAATAAAAAAAAAATAAAAAGTAATAGTACGCCGGCTGAAACCTTTTTACATAAATAGTTGACATCATACTGAACTGAAAAAAAATCGTCAGCTGCACTGTGGAGGGGGGAATATGCGTCAGCTGCTCACATGAACTTGTAACAAAACACGTAAAATAAAGTACGCCGGATGAAATTTAACTAGGCGATTGTTTAAATAATTTAAAGTACGAAAACAACAATCAGCTGCGTGCGTAGCGGTGGAAAGACCGTCAGCTGGCGCAGTAAAGATACAGATTATTCGAGCAATGCACAGTACCTTTCAGGGTCCAGCTGACAGAGTTCCCCTACCCGCACCCAGCTGACTGATAGTTTTTGTAAACGTAACTATTAAACTATCTTATTGTCAAATTTCAACCGGCATAGTGGTAATTAAATGCTAATGTCGGGACATGTGTAAAACTATATCGTAAGAAAACATTTTGTTTTTTTTTCTTGTTTTATTTTATACTAGTTTTCGCCAGCGGCTTCGCCCGCGTGTATTTCGGAAATTATCCCACGGGAACATACTACCGGGATAAAAAGTGTCCTAGAGTCAGTGCGGAAAGAGAAGCGGCTTAAGATTTGGTGGCACAGCTGTGCTTAATTACCGTATTTGTGATGTTGTCAACACTGTTACGACATTATAGTGCGACATTATATAACGTCTAGATTATTATGAGGCTGTGTTAGAATATTATAATGTTTTTAGATTCTGTGTTAATAATTGTTTTGATGAAATTTTTAGTAGTCATACATAATGTTAGTTCCATTTTACGCCACGCCGCTTCTCTTTCCGCACAGACTCTATCTCCTATTCCAGGTCATGGTCTATCCGTGTACCAAATTTCATCCAAATCCGTTCTGCCGTTTTAGCGTGAAAGTGTAACAAACAAACAAACTTACTTTCACATTTTTAATATTAGTTAGGATTAGGATATTTAAACGAAATGCATGATATAAAATAATATTGACTGTAAAAAGGAAATGTAATCATTTAATGTAAAGAAATAGAAATAGGAATAGAAATATAAAAATTAATGACTGCAGAAATTATTCTTTATGACTGGTATCGCAATCATAATCGTTCTCTGATAAAACATCATCAGAACTCTCCTCTGTTAAAACGTTCTCTTCATCTTGTTCAACTTCTTGGGCTCGATCCTCTTTACCATCATCTTGTAATGAACATTTTAATCATTAAAATTAGGCTACCAGAAATATACTAGCTTAAAGAAAGTGTCACTGACAAAAAATCCATACCGGCAATATTTTCGCTGCTATCATCCGATATTCTCGTGACTGATGGGGGTACTTGATCTGCTTCGAACCATTTGAAGATATTTTCTCTTCTTTTTCTTCCCTTCCCCAGTCAGTGGGCGACAATTGAGAAGGGTCTTCAAGGTCACCATGGCTCCAAAGGTGCGCTATGTACGACGTGCGCAGTAAATGCTGGCGTAGCTCGGATTTACACGGGGGGAAGATTGCCCCGCGCGTCGATATGATTTTTCATACTCATAATTATTTAAACAATCACCTAGTTACATTTCATCTGGCGTACCATAACTTTATTTTACGTGTTTTTTTACAAGTTCATGCGAGCAGCTGATGCATATTCCCCCCTCCACAGTGCAGCTGACGATTTTTTTTCAGTTCAGTATGATGTCAACTATTTATGTAAAAAGGTTTCAGCCGGCGTACTATTACTTTTTTTTTACAACTTTCGCAACCTCCCACTCCCAAACCCACCGCTACTTGAGCAGCTGACGGCCGGTTTACTTATTAGTCATACAAGATCAACTATCCATGTCAACATCAGCCGGCTTACTTTGACTTTTTTTTTTTTACAACTTTCGCAACCTCCCACACCCCAACCCACCGCTACTTGAGCAGCTGACGGTCGGTTTACTTATTAGTCATACAAGATCAACTATCCATGTCAACATCAGCCGGCTTACTATGACTTTTGTATTTACGTGTTTTTTTACAACTTCATGTGAGCAGCTGACGCATATTCCCCCTTCCACAGTGCAGCTGACTATTTTTTTTCAGCTCAGTATGATGTCTACTATTTATGTAAAAAGGTTTCAGCCGGCGTACTATGACTTTTTTTTTTTTTTTTTTTACAACTTTCAAATCCTCTTACACCTAAACCCACCCCTACTTGAGCAGCTGACGGTCGGTTTACTTATTAGTCATATAAGATCAACTATCCATGTCAACATCAGCCGGCTTACTATGACTTTTGTATTTACGTGTTTTTTTACAAGTTCATGTGAGCAGCTGACGCATATTCCCCCTTCCACAGTGCAGCTGACTATTTTTTTTCAGCTCAGTATGATGTCAACTATTTATGTGAAAAGGTTTCAGCCGGCGTACTATGACTTTTTTTATTTTTTTTTTTTACAACTTACGCAACCTCCCACTCCCAAACCCACCGCTACTTGAGCAGCTGACGGCCGGTTTACTTATTAGTCATACAAGATCAACTATCCATGTCAACATCAGCCGGCTTACAATGACTTTTTTTTTTTTTTTACAACTTACCCACCGCTACTTGAGCAGCTGACGGTCAGTTTACTTATTAGTCATACAAGATCAACTATCCATGTCAACATCAGCCGGCTTACTATGACTTTTACACGCCGTCTGTATGTCTTTACAAACAAACTTGCACTCCCAAACAATGAACATTAACCTTTGTGTGTATCATCCCTAACGCTGCTGTGCGGTCTGCGCAGGCATGTCGAACGGAGCGCTGCCGCAGTGGAAGCGCGAGCTGCTGCAGCGCCGCGCCGCGCGCAGCCGCCCGGCGCAGCCCCCGCCGCAGCCGCCGCCGCCGCCGCCGGCGCCGCGCGCCGAGGAGGACGAGGAGCTGCGCTACGGGCCCGGCATCGTCAAGCGCCTCAAGTCGCGCTACCTCAGCCTGGCGCTGCGCGACGCGCCGCGCCGCCGCCCCTCCGTGCTGCGCCGCGCCGCCTCGCTGGAGCACCTGCTGGACGAGCGGCCGCCGCCCGCGCCGCGCGCCGCCCCGCGCGCGCCGCGCCCCGCCTCCGTGGCCGCGCCGCCCGCGCCCCTCGCGACCCCCGCGCGCCGCGACTCCGTGAAGCGGGCTCGCTCCGTGGACGCGCTGAGCCGCCTGGACTCTCGCGAGGAGCCCCGGGCTCCCTCGCCGTCGCCGCCGCCGCCGCTGGCGCCGCGTCCTCCGCCGCAGCCGCGGTCGGCGCGCCCTCCCCGACGTCCGACCCCGCTGTTGCGTGAAACCGAACGTCCGCCCCCTGACGTGGTCCGCTCGACCCTGCGCAAGTTTGAAAGTGCGCCGACACGCCGCGCCGCGCCCGCTGCCCGCGTGTCTGCCGTGCTGCGCGGCCTCGAAGGTCCGCGCACCTCAACGCCAGAACTATCAGACGCACCGCCGCTCAGCCCCCGAACACCCAGTCCGTTGCCGCCGGCTGAAGCGTTGTCGCCCGTGCCGGCCGGCGCCGCCGCCAGTGACGAGGTAGAGAGCTCGCCAGAGCCCGCCAGCTCGCGGCCGGTGTCCCGCGCCGCGCTCGACGGCATCGCCCGCGCCGGCTCCACAGTACGCTACGCGTTCGAAGCTCCGCGCGCTGCGTCGCACTTGCCCCCGCTGGCGGCTACTAACCAGGTCCTCGTGGGCCGCGCGCGTCGCGTAGGCGTCATACGTCCGATGCCGGCGCGCGCCGCCGACACTGCGACCGACGACCTGGTGGAAGACATCGACGAGAAGAGTCCCGAGCACGGCACGAGGCTCGCGTCGCCCTCCCCGCCGCCGCCAGCCGACAGCGAGCAGACTCCGCCAGCGCGTGCCGAGAGACGCGAGCCTCCCCCGGCGGCGCTGGTGGAGCCCACCCCGCGGCCTCCACCTGAGCCGGCGCGCTCGCCCTCGCCGCGTGCGACCGCGCAGCGCAGCCCCAGCCCAGAACCGAAACCTAAAGCGGCGCCGGCCACGCCCAGCGCGCCTCTCGTGAACGGGCACGCGGCCACTGAGCGTGCGCCAGACAGCAAAGCAGCCGTATCCCGGATCGGCGCCGCCGGCATCGAGCGCGCGTGGAGCGGCTCCGGGGACAAGAGCGCGGAGGGCGCGGCGTGGGCGCGCGGCCCCGTGCACGCGCGCCGGCCGCGCGCGCCGCCGCCCGCCACCACGTCCGTGGTGTTCAACTTCTCCAACCGCAAGGAGGTGCCCGACTACATCGAGAACGACGGCATCGTGCTGCGCGCCAGCCGCCGCCACAGGATCAAGGTCAGTCTGCCACACAGCACGCGCGCAACAGAACTGCTACTCGTTAGGTACAAACACGAGAACGACGGCATCGTGCTGCGCGCCAGCCGCCGCCACAGGATCAAGGTCAGTCTGCCACACAGCACGCGCGCAACAGAACTGCTACTCGTTAGGTACAAACACGAGAACGACGGCATCGTGCTGCGCGCCAGCCGCCGCCACAGGATCAAGGTCAGTCTGCCACACAGCACGCGCGCAACAGAACTGCTACTCGTTAGGTACAAACACGAGAACGACGGCATCGTGCTGCGCGCCAGCCGCCGCCACAGGATCAAGGTCAGTCTGCCACAGCGCGCGCAACAGAACTGCTACTCGTTAGGTACAAACACGAGAACGACGGCATCGTGCTGCGCGCCAGCCGCCGCCACAGGATCAAGGTCAGTCTGCCACAGCGCGCGCAACAGAACTGCTACTCGTTAGGTACAAACACGAGAACGACGGCATCGTGCTGCGCGCCAGCCGCCGCCACAGGATCAAGGTCAGTCTGCCACAGCGCGCGCAACAGAACTGCTACTCGTTAGGTACAAACACGAGAACGACGGCATCGTGCTGCGCGCCAGCCGCCGCCACAGGATCAAGGTCAGTCTGCCACAGCGCGCGCAACAGAACTGCTACTCGTTAGGTACAAACACGAGAACGACGGCATCGTGCTGCGCGCCAGCCGCCGCCACAGGATCAAGGTCAGTCTGCCACAGCGCGCGCAACAGAACTGCTACTCGTTAGGTACAAACACGAGAACGACGGCATCGTGCTGCGCGCCAGCCGCCGCCACAGGATCAAGGTCAGTCTGCCACAGCGCGCGCAACAGAACTGCTACTCGTTAGGTACAAACACGAGAACGACGGCATCGTGCTGCGCGCCAGCCGCCGCCACAGGATCAAGGTCAGTCTGCCACAGCGCGCGCAACAGAACTGCTACTCGTTAGGTACAAACACGAGAACGACGGCATCGTGCTGCGCGCCAGCCGCCGCCACAGGATCAAGGTCAGTCTGCCACACAGCACGCGCGCAACAGAACTGCTACTCGTTAGGTACAAACACGAGAACGACGGCATCGTGCTGCGCGCCAGCCGCCGCCACAGGATCAAGGTCAGTCTGCCACACAGCACGCGCGCAACAGAACTGCTACTCGTTAGGTACAAACACGAGAACGACGGCATCGTGCTGCGCGCCAGCCGCCGCCACAGGATCAAGGTCAGTCTGCCACACAGCACGCGCGCAACAGAACTGCTACTCGTTAGGTACAAACACGAGAACGACGGCATCGTGCTGCGCGCCAGCCGCCGCCACAGGATCAAGGTCAGTCTGCCACACAGCACGCGCGCAACAGAACTGCTACTCGTTAGGTACAAACACGAGAACGACGGCATCGTGCTGCGCGCCAGCCGCCGCCACAGGATCAAGGTCAGTCTGCCACAGCGCGCGCAACAGAACTGCTATTCGTTAGGTACAAACACGAGAACGACGGCATCGTGCTGCGCGCCAGCCGCCGCCACAGGATCAAGGTCAGTCTGCCACAGCGCGCGCAACAGAACTGCTACTCGTTAGGTACAAACACGAGAACGACGGCATCGTGCTGCGCGCCAGCCGCCGCCACAGGATCAAGGTCAGTCTGCCACAGCGCGCGCAACAGAACTGCTACTCGTTAGGTACAAACACGAGAACGACGGCATCGTGCTGCGCGCCAGCCGCCGCCACAGGATCAAGGTCAGTCTGCCACAGCGCGCGCAACAGAACTGCTACTCGTTAGGTACAAACACGAGAACGACGGCATCGTGCTGCGCGCCAGCCGCCGCCACAGGATCAAGGTCAGTCTGCCACAGCGCGCGCAACAGAACTGCTACTCGTTAGGTACAAACACGAGAACGACGGCATCGTGCTGCGCGCCAGCCGCCGCCACAGGATCAAGGTCAGTCTGCCACAGCGCGCGCAACAGAACTGCTACTCGTTAGGTACAAACACGAGAACGACGGCATCGTGCTGCGCGCCAGCCGCCGCCACAGGATCAAGGTCAGTCTGCCACAGCGCGCGCAACAGAACTGCTACTCGTTAGGTACAAACACGAGAACGACGGCATCGTGCTGCGCGCCAGCCGCCGCCACAGGATCAAGGTCAGTCTGCCACAGCGCGCGCAACAGAACTGCTACTCGTTAGGTACAAACACGAGAACGACGGCATCGTGCTGCGCGCCAGCCGCCGCCACAGGATCAAGGTCAGTCTGCCACAGCGCGCGCAACAGAACTGCTACTCGTTAGGTACAAACACGAGAACGACGGCATCGTGCTGCGCGCCAGCCGCCGCCACAGGATCAAGGTCAGTCTGCCACAGCGCGCGCAACAGAACTGCTACTCGTTAGGTACAAACACGAGAACGACGGCATCGTGCTGCGCGCCAGCCGCCGCCACAGGATCAAGGTCAGTCTGCCACAGCGCGCGCAACAGAACTGCTACTCGTTAGGTACAAACACGAGAACGACGGCATCGTGCTGCGCGCCAGCCGCCGCCACAGGATCAAGGTCAGTCTGCCACAGCGCGCGCAACAGAACTGCTACTCGTTAGGTACAAACACGAGAACGACGGCATCGTGCTGCGCGCCAGCCGCCGCCACAGGATCAAGGTCAGTCTGCCACAGCGCGCGCCTGCAACAGAACTGCTACTCGTTAGGTACAAACACCAGCACATCAAACTACTACAGTCTGTCAAATTTCTTTAATAGATTTTCATCTTTATCGCGAAAGTATTAGGTCCAAGGTTGATTGGGAAAATTTGATAGTTTCGGCTGGCTTGACCTGCTGGCGTCTGTACGTACGAGCAGCGATGCGACATGTATGAATCACCTCATTGAACATGCTTATGTCTCGAGGACGTCGTGCTCTCTTATCAAGAATTACAACATAATATAAACATAGTTTCGTAAAGTGTCGCATGCCGTCGTTATCGCCGATAGATGATATTGAGTGGTGTTATTCGTTGTACTTATTAATTACTTCGGTAGGTATACATAAAATAAAACTTAAGCGTTTGCTGTCAATGTAGATATGTTTTGTGGATATGAGCTCAGTATATGCAGCTGTACGTACTGCGGAAAATGCCTTAGTTTAGTCGGCGCTGCGAGCTAGGCGCGCGCACTGTGAACTTTAATTACAAATCATAGGCTTCTGTTTGCTAAGAACAGCAATTTCACATTTGACCGCACTCAACCTGCCGCCTGCAGTACTGCGCGCGCTCCGGCCGCGCCACTACACGGTTCACGGCGCCGCTGGCTTCCAGCAGCGGGCGCGGTGTAAGTGCCCATGGAGCGTCGGTTACGCAACATTCGATATGCAAATATAAAAATAATTTTCTACAAACGGTGAAAGTGATAGCGTAAGATGGCGCTATGTGTGGCCGGGAGAAACCGGCGGGCGGCGCGCGGCGCGGTCGATACATGCCCGAATCGAATGCCACTCTCGATTTCGTCAAGATCGCTTCCGCTGGAAAGCGCCGGCGCGTGCGCCGCGTCTCCGCCGCGGAATGTTAACGAGCCCACACTACGACACCGTGCTCTCGCCAGCTTGCTCGTGTAATCTCTGATGAGTGGCTTGTAGTGGTCGCCGTGGCGGCGGAGAGTTGTCTAACACCCGCGGCCGCGCGCGGCGTGTGCCCCGCGGCGACATTGCTTTCGCCGCGAGCCCACGCGGCCGAAGCTCGTTGCTGGCTGGCGGTCGCCGTCGTAACCACTGATAACCACTCGTAACTTTATTGCTTTCCAATGTTCTAACAACGCTGCTCACATACGTTAATGTGAAGCTCTGTTCTTATAGCGCAGCGTTGAGTTTAGCGATCAATCCTGTAGCTGTGATCGCCAATCGCATCCCGGCATTTTATATTATGGTTATTTAAATGCATATCTTTAAGCAAATGCAAAAGTAATAAATTATCTTGAGAGGCGTCTCTCTGCAGATACAATCTAGCTTACATAACAAACAAGTTCGTCAAAGCTAAAGTGCTTCGGGAACGTTGAATCATGGCGATACTTTGGCAACGGCATTCACATTGACGATTGACGAAGGATTTAAATTCAATGAGCATTGACGTTGACCTTTCAAGTGTGCGCACTCAATTCATCGCGTTGAACAACGGAACAATTACCGCGATGTTTAAAACGTTTATGGGCATTGAGGTTGTCGTATAGTGTGGCCCCGGCATTAGGTAGGAGCAGGAGCGGGTTCGCGGGCTGGCTGCGCTCCAGCGCCACATTCCTCAGCCAGGCTGTGGCGTGTTGTTTTCCGCATAAGGGTAGGTAGGTACAGACAGCAACAGAGATAAGTAACCAGTGTTGTAGTGTGCGTGACACTACAAAACAGTATTGCTACTGTTAAAACGATTCATTACGTACAACACACAATGCCCTCACGCACACATCGCGTTCATGTGCGAGTGAGTGCGCTAATGTCTTCTCAATTATAGTATAACATAATTTCGCGTTGAAAACTTAAGCGTTCGTAGCCCAACGAATAAGGCATTATACTTCTGAGTACTACGGTGTGAGTTCAAATCTCTGAAGTGATGATTCTTTTTGCGATTTATTATTTTAAGCTAAAGCAATTAGAACAATTTTTGTTAAGAAAATGTTTTATTTATTTAAAATTGCTTAAATAAATAAAACAATTTTTAATAAATATCTTTATTTAAAAAAAAGAACATCAAAAGTGAACATGTTTTATTATAAATACAACAATATGTTTAGAACATGCTATTACATCTTTTTATACCATTATATAATATGTATACAACAATGGGCGGAGTGAATAAACATGTCACATAGATAACAAATATAATCTGATCCAGTAACAATAACATCACTCACACACTCCTACCTACACAGTACCGCCGACTTAATTTATTATGGCTAAATATGCTGTGAAAGTATTAAGTATTTCGTTTAGGTATCTATTATAAAATAAAGTCGCTTTTCATGTCTGTCTGTGTAGCCGCGTTGTTCTTCTAACGCCACAGATTTTGATGCGGTTTTCACTATCATGATAAATATTTAACTTATATATTATAGAAACCTTCATGTTTTAACAAGTCGTAAAAACCGTGCGAATCAGGGCCGGGTCGCTAGTTCAGTTATATACAGATATGAATTACCTACATTTTTGAAAATTAAAATTAAAATAAAAACATTTACCACCTGTATCGGGAACAGTAGGTATTATAATTATTACCAACCATTATTAATTATTTCTAGGAAAATAATAGATTTAAAAACGTTAAAATGTCTGAAATTTAAAGGTAGTATATAATATGTATGTTACGATAAGTCGGTGGTGATTTTCGACGAAGACAATTTTCATCAGTAATTATGACGACATTGTTTTGTCAATCGAAGTGCCGATATTCCGCAATTTTGACGGTGCACGGTATATAACAAAATTTTACGCGTCGGTTTGCAACATGTCAAACCGTCTGCTTGCAGGTGGTTCCGTACAGTTTGCATAATGACGTTGTGTGCTGCTGCTGTTATGCTGGTCTAAGCGAATGGATCTGATGTATGGGTGGCAACAATTTCACGCACGATGCCGAGGCGAAACATTTGTGTAAGCCAATGGTGTCGGTCCAGGCAGGCGACGGTTTATTTCGCTTGTCTCAGTGACAATGCACCCACAGTCAAACGGTTTTTCTCTACAAAAAAAAAAGTGAAAATATTAGGTCTAAACATACACCTCCCAAATTATAAATTAAGAAATAAAAGTTACACAATATAAATACAATGCAGAGAATATATATTTATATACTTAAATACAATTGATATATAAGGCTAGTGGTCAGTAATAATAAAAATTATAATACGATAAAATGGAAATAAAAAGGCAGGGCGAGTGACCTAGGAAATACATAATATCATACTTATAAAAAATAAAAAATAATATAATATAATAATGACACAAATAAAAAAAACAAACAACAAATAATATAATATAATGATGATTTTTTATTTTTTCTAAAAAGTATTAAACAATATTATTATACTTTATTTAGAATAGAAATCCTTTGTTTAATTACCATACATGCAATTTACATTTTTAAATATTTTAGATAAAAAATGAAATCTTTTAAAATTGTATTTTATTATTATTATCTAATCATTTACAAACATATTCATTATTTTTGAATATTTTATTACAAAACACTGATAAAAACTATTACTATAATACTGTGTAAACCAATAATGGAAATGATTAAATAATTATCGATATAATGAGTGGCTATGCAGTTAACAAAAATTGTATTTATTTGTTAACTGCATAGCCACTCATTATACTAAATTCAACTATTCCGGTGTCATTTCCTATTAGATTCAACTATTCATATCCACAATTCGTTAAATGAGATACAACAGACAATCATAATAAAATTACTGGGTGGGATCACGGTGACATAATAAATTAATACATTCTAATAATAATTTCACTCACCGATAGCATTGGGCGCCTTGCGATTTCACTAATAGAAATATTTTTTTTCTCATGCAAAACAATAATCTGAGCTTTTTGAAATCTTGTTAAATGATGCATGGTCTAAATTAATCAATATATCACAATCACAAACTTCAAGTGCAAAAGAAAGAGTATAATGTGTAGTTGCTAATGCAGACTGACTACATAAGTTCACAATTAAAGGCAGGAATATATTTTTAAAGCGGGTAGTTAGCTTCTAAACTGGGAAATAATTTTAAGTAGGCGAGAAACTTGTGGTAGATTCTCAAACTGGTCAGAATATCGCTTTATTCAGTTAGTATATTCATTTTAAATTACAAAATCTCAAAAATAATATTTTAGTAAACTCGAGGCTCGAACTCAGATCATTCTGTCACTGTAGGTTGAATGCTTACCTGTTGCGCCACGAGAGCAACTATCCTACATTGCGAAATTATGTTACACTATCATTTAAAAGACGTCAGCGCACTCACTCTATGAATGGGATGTGTGCGAGGCTGTCATTGTGAGCAGTACGTACAGTAGGATATAGTTTTGTAGTGTGCGTGTCTGGTTACTTAATTCCTTTGGCCTGTGTACATATAATGAAGTAGTTTTCCTGTTTGGTTTTTGTTCATGTTTAGTTCGTAGCTGTAGTACGCATTCATAACATTTGAATTTAGCAACGACATGAACATGGTATGGCGCGCACCGTGCGCGTGCGCAGCAGCCGCCAGCCAGCGCTGAGCAAGCGTGTGTGGTGTACTCTGGCAATTGTTAAGTAATATTTAGTTTGGTAAATTTCAATCAATCAATATCTTTATTGTGGATCATAGGTAGGTACATAATACAAATCTTAAATAATTGTATAGTGATCAGCTCTGTCCCGCCCTAAGGGCAATAGTTACATAGATTACATGAAAATTAAAATTACATTATTGTTATAAATACATACAAATTATTAAGATTTCACGTAAAATATAAAAAAGATTAAAATAAACGGAATGAATTAGGTCCCAGGGGTCAGTGGGCCCCTGAATGCATCATGACTTAGGGGACCTGTATTGGAGCAGTGATTTGTCTGATAGGAAGTCTTGAGTCACTTGTTTATATCAGACTAGCCTTTGCCCGCGGCTTCGCCCGCGTGGATGTCGGAAAATATCCCAAGAGAATTCCCACTACCGGGAATTCCTTTCTTATTCCTTGTCTAGATTATAAAGGGAACCTCTGTGCAAAATTTCAGCTATCTAGGTCCAAGGGTTTGGGCTGGGCGTTGATGAGTCAGTCAGTCAGTCAGGACTTCTCTTTTTATTTATATAGATCATGGAGATTTTTTTTAAATTTCCAAAATGATTCTAATAGGCCCCGGAATATTATTAAAGATGCGTGAAGCTGTACAAATACTTTCATGCATTAGATGCGTCTTGCTAGCTACTGTGCGCAATTTGTCCTTACCCCGTATACGCGTATAGTAATTATACATCTCAATATTATTTTTAACAAATACTACAGCCTCAAATATATAGACACATCGCAGTATTAAACATTCATCTTTTTAAAAAATGGCTTACTGGAGTTTCATATAAGTTACATATAACCCTGATGCAACGTTTTTGAGCAATGAAAGCACGCTCCTTGTTTGTACTGTTGCCCCAGAATATTACACCATATCTCAGGATAGAGCTAACGTAACCGTGGTAAGCTGTTAGTAAATTAGTCTTGATTCGCTCAGTTCCCATAGCCTAAATAAAGCACGTCGTGTACTCTGTCAAGTTCCCATGGCCTAACTAAAGCACGTCGTGTACTCTGTAAAGTTCCCATGGCCTAACTAAAGCACGTCGAGTACTCTGTCAAGTTCCCATAGCCTAAATAAAGCACGTCGTGTACTCTGTCAAGTTCCCATGGCCTAACTAAAGCACGTCGAGTACTCTGTCAAGTTCCGATGGCCTAACTAAAGCACGTCGAGTACTCTGTCAAGTTCCCATGGCCTAAATAAAGTACGTCGTGTACTCTGTCAAGTTCCCATGGCCTAACTAAAGCACGTCGTGTACTCTGTAAAGTTCCCATGGCCTAACTAAAGCACGTCGAGTACTCTGTCAAGTTCCCATAGCCTAAATAAAGCACGTCGTGTACTCTGTCAAGTTCCCATGGCCTAACTAAAGCACGTCGAGTACTCTGTCAAGTTCCGATGGCCTAACTAAAGCACGTCGAGTACTCTGTCAAGTTCCCATGGCCTAAATAAAGTACGTCGTGTACTCTGTCAAGTTCCCATGGCCTAACTAAAGCACGTCGAGTACTCTGTCAAGTTCCCATGGCCTAACTAAAGCACGTCGTGTACTCTGTCAAGTTCCCATGGCCTAACTAAAGCACGTCGTGTACTCTGTCAAGTTCCCATGGCCTAACTAAAGCACGTCGTGTACTCTGTCAAGTTCCCATGGCCTAACTAAAGCACGTCGTGTACTCTGTCAAGTTCCCATGGCCTAAATAAAGCACGTCGTGTACTCTGTCAAGTTCCCATGGCCTAACTAAAGCACGTCGTGTACTCTGTCAAGTTCCCATGGCCTAACTAAAGCACGTCGTGTACTCTGTCAAGTTCCCATGGCCTAAATAAAGCACGTCGTGTACTTGTGTGTCGTGTACTCTGTCAAGTTAGTAGTTTTCACTTTCTTTCTTGATGTCGCACCAACTACCAATATATATTTAGTTTAACGCTGTATCTAAAAGTGACGATGTAGACAGTACGTAGTTTCCTAATACTACAATGAGCCGCCGAGCCGTCCGAGCTGTACCTAGGTGTTGTACATGCCGTGTGCAGTCACTTGGCGCAGTAAAGTGAGGAGACCCGACCCCAAATGAAGGGATCAGGGACGGAAGAAGAAGAGGGCTCGCACTAACCAACGCAACGTATCTAGGTTTCCATCAGCTGTTCCGGTTCCAAACTCCGCTTAACATTAAGTAGAGTAGTTCCATCAGGCATTCCGTGTGTGTAGCAAGCAGGCACATCGTTCGCTAGTTGGTAATGAGCAGGCCAGCAGCGGCTGCAGACGTCCTGTTACTGCTGCTTTATTGCCCTAAACTGCATACAACTTTGTTTAGATTTGAATCCATATCTCGGGATTTTATTTCTATTTTTTGTAATGTCCCTCACGACTCGACTTACTTATCTGATAGACACCATGTTATTTATATTACGATAAATGACTAACATAACAAGCGAGTACTTCAGGATTACATTGATAAGTATTAACAAGTAATTTGGAGACATTAAAATTTGTCAGCGGCACACGGTGAGTCAGCGGGCGCTTCCTGTAGCAACTGCGACTCATCAGTCGACGTGATAGTACTCCGCAAAAACTGCTCGGTTCTCAACACGAGGCACATTCTCTGTGGCGAATAAGGAAACGTGTTTAGTAATTACTAATTATACTAATATCTTTGCTTTCTAACTCGGGCAAAAACGCTTCTGCTGAACGCTCGGAGCGCTCCACAATAGCGATGGGCTGCCAAAAAAGTGCGTTCCCAGCGCGCGGCGCGGGTGAGAGCGGATAGATGCGCCGGCGCAGCTCCGCCTGCACTTTACATAAGCTGCCCTGCCGCCCGCTCCCCAGCTATTTGTTTGTTTATTCTCCACACTACTTCATAGACTCGAGCAAATCCTAACCAATATTATAAATGCGAAAGTGAGTTTGTTTCTTATGCTTTCACGCTAAAACGGCTGATAGGATTTAGATGAAATTTGACATACGGGTAGACCATGACCTGGAAACGGACATAGGCTACTCTTTATCGACATACCACGCGGGCGAAGCCGCGGGTGGAAGTTAGTCTAAAATAAAAATGAATTGCTTCTCCAGCGGAGATTGCTTTAGAGATATTAAATCTCGCTCCTAACTAGTCGATGTTTATTATGTCACGGTGCAACTGGAACACTTACTTTGTGTAATAGTAGTGGACCTTTAGCGGATTATATTGAGGTGCCGAGTGATCCGATGTCTAAGGGGGGCGGGGGCTCATCAACATTTTGTTTAGATGTGGTTTCAGCATAACATTGTCATTGTGCCTGAACTCGTTAACATGTACAAAGCGAATCCCGTGAAACATCGCATCACGGAAACTTACAATAGGAGTGAAACATTCAATCTAGTTTGAGTCAGCGATCTGTTTTGCAAATATCTTGTTTAGCAAATCGTCGTTTTGTCCAATCATTATTTCTTAGCAACAAACTGCTGAGGTCGAACCGAGTTGCTTTACATACCTAAAAGATGACCGTGTAGACATATTAAGCGAATGCAGACTATTTCACAACATCAAAATCATCGATTTTAAATAGTCGCATAATGTTAAACAAACAAGCTATCTATTAAATGTTATATAACTTAGGTGTGAGGATTGTCAGATGAAAGTGAAATCTGAGGCATCCCCGTAACGTAGCGGTGTGACGCGCGAGATTATGTGTGAGAGCAGAGGTCAGCTGGTCAGCACACGCGCCGCCCGCGCCCCGCGCCGACACGTTCACACCGTCGTCGTATGTTTACACCGATTATAGTAAGCCGACGTAGGACGGACGTAAAAATATCGCGGCGATTTTTTCGCGCACTGGATTTTCAACGCTCTGCTTAGCGCCAAGAGTTGAAAATCCAACAGTGTGTTTTTTCGACGCACTGGGATGCACTCTGTTGTTGTTAGGTTGGATTCTCGAAGCTTGGATCAACACCGAGAGTTGAAAATCCAGTGCGCGATAAAATCCCGCGGCGATATTTTTACGTCCGTGTGAATGTTGGCTAATAGCTCAGACAACGAATCATTAGCAAAGAGGTCTCGTTTACAAGTACAAATTAAAAAGTAAGTACAAATTTAATCAACGTGTCCTGTAAGCCAACACGCTGGCACTAAATGCTCAGAAAAGCAGTTATTCATTGTCGCTTCATGACATTTAATGTTGTCAACGTGTGCAACTGCAAACCGATTCGACCTTGGGAAATGAATATTTAAACACGAATAGAGTGGAGCGAGCAAACCTGCATCATCACAGTATACACAACTGTGCACGTCACCTTCAAATGAAAAGCAATGTCAAGTGACCACGAAGACGAGGTCCACTCCACGAAGCGGTCGCGTGTGCGGTTCATGTTATCTACAGCATTTTCAAATGTTATTAAAACGCCTGCAATCGATATCGATTCGATCAATATTTTCTCGTCTCACATACCGCAATGTCTCAAGACGAAAGTCTTTGACCAGTGCGTGTTGCCAGTGATGAATGGGCCTTACTCGTATTAGAAGGCTAAAAGTCATCCAACGGGCAATGGAGAGGGCTATGCTTGGAGTTTTCCTACGTGATCGAATCAGAAATGAAGAGATCCGCAGGGGAACCAAGGTAACTGACACAGCCCGAAGAATTGGCAAACTTAAATGGCGGGGCACATAGCTCGCACAGAAGGCCGATGGGGCCGAAAAGTTCAAGAATGACGACTGCATACCGGAAGACGTAACGTTTGAAGGCCTCTTACAACGTGGACCGATGACCTTGTGAAGGCCACAGGAATACTCTGGATCCGGAAAGAACAGAACAGGTCGAAGTGGCGGTGCTTGGGGGAGGCCTATGTCCATCAATAGACGTCTTTCGGCTGAAATGATGACGATGATGAATCGGCTGCAATGTTCCTACTGCTGGGAGCTGGGACTCAAGCCGACTTCTTGTCAGAGCGAGTGGGGCAACCATCACGTGGACCCGGTGTGCAGGTTGTTGGATGACCCATGTCTTAACGGAATGCAATAACCCGAATAACCCGAATCAAAGAATTCGTTGCTAAACTGCAATGACGCATAAACTTCTTGTAAACAATGATAAGAAATTGATGCTTTTGTATGTAGGTTCTCATGCGCGTTTCTAACGTGTTATTAAACCGTTATTTATGATGGAGCTCGGAGGCTCGGTGGCCGCACCACTCATTAGTCCGTAATAACACTTCAAATAACCCACAGATGACTCCATAGCTCCAGCAACCAGTCGGACAGCCTCACATCGCAACATATTGCATGCACACGTGCAGGACGCATAGTTTCCTAAATAATAGCACGGCCTGACCGGGACGCTCAACTTTGTATCTGTCCTCATTAGCGCAAATAATAATTAGGCACTAATTTTGAGAGCAGTTGTAAGTCCTGGGTTAGAATAGAGGCAGGTGCTTTACTTTGTATAAATAATTTAATCACCGCTGCTCTCAAAAACGGTGAAGGAAAACATCGTTAGGAAACCGGCCTAGAACCAAAAATTCGAAGATATGACATTCAATCTACCAACCCGCCTGCGTGGTAGATTACAGCCCACTCATTCTCGCAGAGAGGAGGCCTGTGTCCCAGCAGTGGGAACGTTATACGCTGATTATGTACTAATTTTAGTCGGTTTTTAAAGTTAATCCAGTACAAAATAGCAGAGGTATTCAAAATCAATCATGCGTCCTTGCGAGAGTTAGCGGCTTAGTCAGCAGTACATTATGTGATAAAGCTGTATCTGATATGGCGCTATCGGCGATAAACTCTCGCATGCAACAGTACTCATGAAGTCATGAGTACGGCGCGGCCGCGGCAGGCGCGAGGACCTGCAGGGCTTCCACCCGCCGGCCGAGACGCTGCTCACGAAAGTGACGCTATGACGTCAGCGTTGTGTGCCTGATTGATATGCGATGTATTGTCTTGGATCAATACAGTGCTTTAGGGAACTGTCCCAATTTCACTGACATTATGACCCCGATTTCGAAAACGTTAACAATCAGGATTTCATCTTACCTATTATTAATTTCACAGCGACGTTCAAAACATTTGCATCTAGTATCTACTATGGAATCTACGTATCGATGGTCAGAATAGCGCGTAAGTCGTACCTAACACTCTATTTCTTATGATTGTTAGAGTCATCGCAGAAAAACGATTTGTCTAAACATATAGGTCTGAGTCCGTCTGAGGACTACAAACTGATTTTTCAAAAGAAATATGGTTATCCATTTATCTTGTTTAAATACTAAAAAGTCACCCAGCCGCGTCTGTCGGACGTCTTGTATCAAAAACTTCACCCGATGGATTTTGATGTAGCCTTGTAGTTTTCATCGTCGTGATTGCAGCCATTTCTCATTGATGAGTATATCTTGTAGGATTCCTTAACTTAAAGTATCCAAACAGTAACTGACTTGTGCCGTCAGAGCTGTGAGTTTCCCGTCTGTGGGTGTTTAGATGATCACGAGGGTCGAGTAACACCATGTGTTGATGCCGTAGGTGGATCGCCGCCATGTAAGAGCTGATATAACAGCAGCACGTGAAGCACCGCCCGCGCAGCATCGGAAATGGTATAATGGCACAAAAACACTGGTGCGGTTATCAACGTTCCGCTCTGGTTGGCCGTGTCAGCGCCGCGCGCTGCTCTCTACGTGATGTGTGATGCGCACGCGCGGCCCCGCGCACCGCCCCTCACCGCACTCGCTCATCCGACATCCTTACTTCAACGGTACCTCTACTGTTCCTTTTCTTCATTATTTTACAGCTGCTGTTGGCACAGATTCACATACCTGTCTACAAATGAACATCATCTTATGTCCCCCAGGTCTAGTTTAATCGTGCTCACTACAGGAGGCCTCGCTGTTACTCAGTCCAATCCAAACACTCCAAAGTCATCCCAAAACAAAATGAATCCGAATGCTGTTGAATTGAACTCACATATATGTCATGTAATGATCTGTTTAAGCAATCCTGTGTTCATTAGTAATGGAAGTGCGTCCGAATTACCATCATGGTGAGAATGCAACTGCGTGTGTGCTTAACTGTTCCACTGGTAACATTGGTAAACACATTAGATTAGAACGTGGGCAGTCTGTCGCTAATTGGACAATTAGCGCCGACTGGCGGGTCACAGCGCCTCGTTTGACCAATTAGCACGTGTGACGTGCGCTGTGCTCCGGCTCCGTGACAGAGCGGCGCGGCCGGTGCAGCGGTGCAAGCCCGTCAGTCCGAGTGGTTCCAACGTCAAACGGCATTAATATCACTGCGCGGCGGTCTGTCTAGATAAGGAGATCCGCAACATCATTTACGGAATTACCTAATCTGAGCGCCGAACTGGACGGAATGCATTCGCGTCGCACCAACATGTCCTTTACGAATTAATTGCTTCCTGCATCAGACAATATCACGTTCCCAAAATGTAGCAATTAACTGTTATGTAGTGTAAGTACCGTGACCAAGCCACCAAGGTGAGCTCCTGTGTTACGTATGAAACAAGCCACACAAAACAATTTACTTGAGCGCGTAATGGAAGTGGTTCCATGACATTTGATTAGTTTGTTTAGGGAAATGTGTGTGGCGCAAAATAGTATGAAATTGAACTGAACACTGTCGCGTCCAGGTTGTTCGTCGAACTATTGACACACAGTATGAAGCCTGTCAAGTGGCAGACTGTAGTGAATGGCTACTTCGTTGAATGTAGTCAGCGTCTGCAATATCAGCAACTAATAAATAAGGAAATGAATAGAAGACACCAGACAGCACTTTAGTTGGATGCTGAGGCACACCCTCGGATAGCTCTGATGTATTCAGCTAAGCGATGTACCGCAGCTCCATTACGATTTTATTTAGAGACAATGCCAGAGTTTTGAGACCATGTTTTGTCTCCATGACTTGGAATTGCCAGCAGTGTGTCGTGAGTTTGCCATGATTAGACACGCACGGTCCGACATATTCGTACCTACAAACGATACACAAGTACAACAATGATAAGTAGGTCGTCGTCACCGTGTTAGTCCAATTACTAGTAGCGAACCGCGACTGAGACGACACCTGTATGTCCAATTGTCGAAGCTAGGTAAACACGCGTGTAACGGCACCGGCGCGTGCGCAAGCTGAGTTGAGCCACTCGGAACTAAAGTTAACTCTACCAAAGTTTATAACTGGGGAAACTCCGGTTATTTCTCAGGCATTTCTCAACAACGAGCTCCTAATATTTGTATTTCATAAAAAATACTGATAAGCGGCTATTTAATCTTAAATTGTTACAAATACAAGCTAAACATTGCTTTCCATTTTTGATTAACGCGGAAATTAAGCAGCGATCAATTAGTCTCGGCTGTACTGTTATCAGTTTAACGGAACTAGTTTGGTTACGATTGTTGGTCGACAATCGACACTCACGGATAACTTATATCTTCAACATTTGTAATATTGTGTATTCTTGAGAAGTGGATGATAGTAAACAGTGTTGAGTGTTGCCGGTGCTGCGCCTGCTGCTGGTAGTGGCAGCAGGCGGCATTAGACAGTATGGCGAGTAGTGTTGATGGCAGCAGGCGGCATTAGACAATATGGCGAGTAGTGTTGAATGTTCCCGGTGCTGCGCCTGCTGCTGGTAGTGGCAGCAGGCGGCATTAGACAATATAGCGAGTAGCCGGACATAATCGTTTACTTTCTCTCGCGAGCGCCGAGTCGCCGACGTATTGTAACAAAGCTTTATGTTAATTAATGCGGCTGCCATGAGACGACGCGCTCGATGGGCGCACGCGTTGTGGGCAACACTGCTATGTGCGCGCGAATACACGAGAACGCAGCTGGACACTAGGTAATACCCGCTATTAATAGCTATCCTCTGATGTAAATCGCCGCCAAGCTTCCGCAAGCCACGCTGCACTCTGGTCTGACGGTAAGCACCAGAGAATAGGTTAATCCGTGTGTCAGATCCGATACGTTCATACGACTCAACGCGCTCTTCGATGTACGGAATTGTATGAATCGAAATGCAAAGAGCCCTTACATTCAACCTAGACAGTGACATCGGATCGTTGCGGAACGCTAGATCGATGCATCTGAGTTGTAATAGCTGTTTAGCCACGCGCTCCACAGCTCCATCATACGATGAAGGTGTGGAGCGTGCGCACTGCGTGTGGTGCGCGCGCGCAGTTGCATAACTGATCGTATTGTATTTCTGCGGTTAGAGGGCCGGCTGCGACGCGCCAGGGCCGCAGGTGCCTCGGTAACACGTGCAAAGCACTTGTTTTACGAAATACATGTTATAAGTTTGATAATTGAAGATCGTCGCTTCTCAAATCTTATGGACTAATATTATAAGTGCTTGTCTTCTATATTTGGCGTTGTATAACCAAACCACCGCGCGTGGTCATGATCTTAAGCTGTTAGTCCTTTTGGAGTACCTACGATGGATGACACATTCTCGTGAACCCAGTCCTGTCAAGAAACTCCACCCGTGAGAGTCACGAGTCACTGGAAGTTATTGACGATGATGTTTACCGACGATGCTGCCCGACGACGATGTTTACCTACAAACGGGAAATCTTACCTAATTTGCGAAAGAATCAATCGTCTCAAATGTGTACAGTGATCCCTTCGCAATACCATCTCGTTCCAAATACCGCAGCGTCTCAAGATGAAAGTCTTTTGTGGACAATGGCCCTGATAAGAGGGCTCAAAGTCACCTCAAAGGGCTCGGATTTTCCCTGCGTGATCGAATCGGAAATTAAAAGGATCGCAAGATACCCAAATAACCGTCGTATAGTGAGGAAGACCGGGAGGCACAATAATTCACAGGATGTTGCGCCGATGCTCGGGGAGGTCTATGTGTACTTGTTTTCATAAGTAAAACCTCTGTATACCCTCAATAAAACAGTAAAAACTTAAAAATAGTAGAATTAGTAATGAATAAATACGGCACACAAACACGCGTGGCATGTCACTCGTTACAACGTATTCCATACATACATCTCGCGCGTCTACGTCAGTTTATGAGTCGCGCTACTTTCCTGACGGCCAGTGGAATGCTATCGGTGACGATTTATTAATTTACTGCAGACTTATACAATTTAGTGCGCGATTGAACGCGATAAGGTAACAAACAGGTTTAAAATGCTGTGGGTCGGCGTGACTCCCAGACACGCACGGATCGATCGGGCGAGCCGTCGGCAGGGGGACAGTCAGACGTGCCTACAACCTCGCATATAGCGGCTAGCTCGAGATTTGTTACCAATACTAACTTTTGGAATGAGTCACGAAAGTTCGCTGAAGGCGTTAGAACTGACTGACTGAGCATTGCTGGTCTGCTGGTGCATTGGAATTGGACGTTTACTAATGTTCTGTTACAGGGCACGCTTACAATCCTACCCACTGAAGTTTAAGCACCTTGTCTATGTAAGTATATCGGACATTCGGAACCAATCAAATGATATCTATATCCCACTGACAAGTGAGCAATAGCCAGGCGATCATTGAACGCGTACGAACTGCTACGGAGCGCAGAAACAATAGCGTTCGTATTTCACGTAGTTCTTACATTTCTTTTCATTGGAAAACTTGACTCATTGGTGTAAAAACGAATAATTACACAAATACTGATTCTACCTAAACTCAATTAATACCAAGATTGGCTTATTGCAATTCAAAAGGGTTGGAAAGAGCAATTTTGGTTGGCTTTATTATGCAAAGGGAGGGCGGAGGGAGCACCCTCGAGGTAATTAGGCTAGCTGTCTAGACTCCACACCGGCTACTGCCATGAGTACCTACTGCACAAGTTAATACAATGCGGACTAAAGCCTAGATTGTTCAACACAACAGCGAATAAAAACTCAGATCAAATACAGTGGAGTATATCAGCAACGATCACATGCTTACTAGTAGTTCGATCACTATCGATCTGATACTATCCGCTGTATCGGTGAACACCTTCTGATTAGTTCTGATATAACTATAGGCTGATGCACTTGCGTGTGCGTACGCGCAGCGGAATGTTGTTGAATTTAAAGATTTTAATTATGCAGATATTTAGTGTATGACGTCGTATAATTGTGTATGGTAAAAAAAAATTTGTGCACGCAACCATTGTGGAGAAATTCACCAAAAACTGATTCCGCTGGGCGAACGTTGTCCTGGCGGAACTTTTTTTAATCCATAGACTTTAGAAGAAAAGAGATGTGTCCAAAAATTAGTGTGTATTTGTGTGTAATTGTGTATGTATGAATAAAACTAGTGCATGCATAAACTTCGGAGAAATTCAAGTTTCCGCTACGCGAACGTTTGGCCATTAGCTAGTTTTCATATAAAGCGCTTACATAGAGAGCTGTAGATTTTTACATACGTTGTTTTGAATTTGTTTATATTTGTTTAAAAAACAGATTTAGAAAAAATCGTAGGGCTTAAAAGATAAAAATATAAACGTAAAATACGCTTATTAGGTCTTAGTTCTTAAAGTATGCACTTTGGGATCTAGATTTTCACGTTTATACAAACCTTGTAAGTGTCTGCAACATGTTGCCAAGTATCAATGATGTTCCGTTAGTAACTAAAGAGTTATAGGACAAATTTACCATGAACAGATCACTGTTTACAAAGCAGTCAAATATCACGACGTTCTGAAGGAATTGCATGGTAATATGTATGTCAATAATTAGTGTATTCATTCAACTATTCTTATGCAAAATTTCATGTCATTAAATTCAGTAATTAAAGAAAAACAATTATAATACTGACGAAGCATCGAAAACCTACATAACCCGACCAAGTTCGGATGGCTACCAAAAAGCGGCCGTGCCATATATCTTAGAAACGTTCTTAACCTTCCAATATAGTATTTATTAATATGGTACAGTTGCGTACACAAGCGTTAGGAAAAAATAAAACAATTGCATTTCTTGAATGAAAAATATTTTTTTAATAATAACGCCACTATCTACGATAAAAACAAATCATCAATTAACAAGTACTTCTCTATTTAAATACCTTATTGGGTGGTCGACCGGAAAGTAATGCCACTGTACTTACATGATTATATTGTTTAAATATTATATAATTTCAACATCATGGACTCATGGTGGGCTATCGTCAAGATGTACCATCACTTTTCGACCTTATTACTATAGGAATAAGGGTTATTATGATTTCATTGAAAATAAAGATATCTAAAGAAAAAACCTTTGTTTAATTTCCAGAAAAACATTATGTTTTGTCTTACACAGGCAATTTAACTATTCTAACTTAGTAAAAAACCCAAATATATAATTATATAATATAATATAATATAATATATATAATATAATATAATATATATAATATAATACTCGCTCTTTTAGGGAGTGCAGGAGTGATAAATAGCATGTTCGAGTTCTTTTGTATCTCACACTAGCGAGATAAGCCGAAATGCTGATCATTTTACGACCATTATCTCGCTACAATGGTACATAACTTGGTGTTTGCCATTGTAATTGTCTTTACTAAAACATAGCTATATACTGTAAAGCTTCTTATTTTGAATTCTGTCGTTATTGGTAGGTTTGATAAAAATAATATTTTGCCTTGTGAAGGCAATTTAAATAGATTAGCCACTGAAAGCGAAAAAAGAAATACCTGATAATTGATGTACTTAAAATAATGAAAAAACTAAAATAGGTTCCGTTCGCGCCGGGCCTAAGGGTCGCTAAATTTTGTATGGAGCGTGACCCTTATTCTTTAAGTAAATAGATATAGAATTAGATCAATCAGTAGATATTAACTTGGGTTTATGGTGTCTGTCCAATGTTAACATAACACAATTATTATAATTTATCTGCCTAATAAACTACCTACGTAAATGAATAAGTCTATAGCTATTAATTTATTATAAAATCTTACCTTATATCTGTTATCAGCTTCTCACTATCATTCACTCAATATTCCTACTACATAATTATGTTATGCTTCACTGTTACACTATAACATTAATAACACACTTTGTCAATATTATTATTACAGAGAATTGGCGATGCATAGCAAAACAACAGCGCATACGCACATTGTCCTTGACTGCACATTTATTTGTTTGTGACTGGGGATGAAACAAAATCAGGTTCAAGTTCAACAGCAAACGAATACGCGCGAAAACGTATTGCCCTCTCTTTTCTTCAAGGATGACCGTACCGTTGGCAGTACCGTTTCAAGCGGGAAGCCGCCTATCGCTCGTTATGCGCAGCGCGTTGTCTATTTTTTCACACAAGAATATTTTTGATCAATTCATAACTACAATACTTAGACTATTTAACTAAAGGATTAAGCGTACCGAACTTCGAACAAAATAATTCTGCATATTTTGGTGGGGTGCGGGGGAACACGCTCACATACATAAGAAAAAAAATCGATTCAAGAAGTAGTTTTTTTTTTAAGTTATTAGATTGTTTGATCCACTAAAGTTGCAAAAGGGAAAGCTCGTGCATGCCTAGTCTATTGGTTAAATAGTGTAATAAGCTACAATATGATAAATATTTACCTAAACAGTAGTACATACTTACATGTGGTAAATATTTAATTTCCCTAAGGGGTCTATAGTTAGAATCCTGATCCGTGAAATCTTCAATAGAAATTAGCTGTATGAATTTTATTTGTCTTAAATAATATATTTAGATTATATCTCAAGTCTCAAGCGCATACTTAAATAAAGTACCTACGTAAATAGTACCTACTTTCTGTCATAGTCAAATACATTTAAAAAAGTAGGTGTACAAAAATAAATGACCTATAAATTTTATCGAAACAACAATTGTGTTATCACCTATACCAATTCAATACCGGTATTATACTGTAAATTTTGGGATGTTACCTAAATATATTGCATGGCCGCTTTTTTGTAGCCATCCGAACTTGGTCGGGTTATGTAGGTTTTCGATGCTTCGTCAGTATTATAATTGTTTTTCTTTAATTACTGAATTTAATGACATGAAATTTTGCATAAGAATAGTTGAATGAATACACTAATTATTGACATACATATTACCATGCAATTCCTTCAGAACGTCGTGATATTTGACTGCTTTGTAAACAGTGATCTGTTCATGGTAAATTTGTCCTATAACTCTTTAGTTACTAACGGAACATCATTGATACTTGGCAACATGTTGCAGACACTTACAAGGTTTGTATAAACGTGAAAATCTAGACCCCAAAGTGCATACTTTAAGAACTAAGACCTAATAAGCGTATTTTACGTTTATATTTTTATCTTTTAAGCCCTACGATTTTTTCTAAATCTGTTTTTTAAACAAATATAAACAAATTCAAAACAACGTATGTAAAAATCTACAGCTCTCTATGTAAGCGCTTTATATGAAAACTAGCTAATGGCCAAACGTTCGCGTAGCGGAAACTTGAATTTCTCCGAAGTTTATGCATGCACTAGTTTTATTCATACATACACAATTACACACAAATACACACTAATTTTTGGACACATCTCTTTTCTTCTAAAGTCTATGGATTAAAAAAAGTTCCGCCAGGACAACGTTCGCCCAGCGGAATCAGTTTTTGGTGAATTTCTCCACAATGGTTGCGTGCACAAATTTTTTTTTACCATACACAATTATACGACGTCATACACTAAATATCTGCATAATTAAAATCTTTAAATTCAACAACATTCCGCTGCGCGTACGCACACTGCACTTGCTTCAACTTTGAATTATCGAAAAAACAAGTCGGAGCAATTCAACAAAATAGATGGGTGTACCCAGTGATGTATTACCTTCTGCTCTGTGGGTGTACCACTTTGCAGCGTGATTTATCCCAGTATTTGGCGTAGTTTTCTCATAATCAGTGGCATGAAAGTAAAAATGTGTCATTATAGCGGTGCAGATTATCGGAGGCGTGCGGCGACACACGTGCGCGCCATCGCCACGGACGTGTGAGCACACGAGCGACTGCTGCGCTACCATAACACTATATACTTACATTCATTTATTTATATTACTATTAGCTCTAGGGAACTCATAAAGTCCTTAATTTGATGTGTGCTTTTGTACCCAAGCATTCTATAACACTTGTTCAGGTTTTGAAAAGTGACTCATTTCGATGTTGTTTAGTATTTTCGGAAAATTTGCAGACTTTGATGACTCAAATCAGAAGCAAAACGTGTATAAGTTCATACGTTCGGAAGGAAGACGTCTTCTTTTATAGGCTTGACTTGTATCATTGCTACTTTTACCACATCTTACCTCACCATTCTAGCTGCCCTCTTTGTAGAGTTTCCAATTAGTTTTATGGTAGAAGTCCTCTCCATGCTTAATGTTAGTGCATACATCTGGTTTTCCCCCAGATCGTATACTGTCATCGCACCTAAATGAGGAGCTCGCGATTTAGTTGCAATGTATGCATAAAACTACGGATACCTTGACGACATGCTGACCAAATAAAGACAAGCAGACATTGTGAGCCGCGTGCTGCGAATTTGCCACATTCAGGCGTCACCGGCATAATGTCAGTGTAGCCAGTGTTTGAACAAGTTGGATCGCGTGACGACCAAGTGATGTGCCGAAATAAGGCCTGGTCAGTGAACGACCTGGTGGCCGCAATCGTACCTTACAATAGTACCTTCTGAAAACTGGACATGCAGGAGACAGATTTCAAATCACAATAGCCGTCCTTCAAAACTAAAATCATATTGACTAACCTTCATTGGGACTGGCGGACTATAATAGTGCACGAATACATTGTTCCTTATGGAAAATGATTGCAAAACTGTCTATCGATATGATTTATGGGACTTACTAAAGATTAAAATGCCATTTAGACTGCGATAAAAGTAGCACATTCAGGGGCGGTCATAATCATGCGTTTTATCCGCGATTAAGATATGGTATCGCACGCTGTCTCCGAGGTTGGTACTGTTCAGTGTCCATGTTCGTAGTGCGAGGCGGCGCGGGCGCCACTCCGCTGACCAAACTGACGCACATTATTAGGAGCGTCACGTCAAGCAACTTCGATTTTCTGGTCTTTGTGACCTTTAATAATGGTCCCTCATTCGTTATCATTAATGTAACATTAATATTATCTATAGCTTATAACGTTTTGATTATTTATTATCATGCTGAACAGTCTCCAGGATTTATTACGAGACGAAGGAGCAATCGTCCTGATCAAGGTACGATGTTTGAACCGTTAGGAAGATGATATCGCGGAAGTCATTTGGTGTCTTGACGTTGCCACTTGTCAGATCCGATTCTGTTGTTTGTTATGCTTGTGACTCTAGAACCTTTTCATTCATCAGGTTTGCTACGTGTGCTTGTAGCCCTTATAAATCTGAGTAAATAAAAGATGCGCGAGAGCGTAGGTAGGTACTGCAAATTGTTTCAAAACAAAGTGGCCGACCGACGAGCCGTGAGCCTACAGTCTATTCAAACCTTCGTTTCCAGTTGATCCTATTTCCACTTAAACAAACTGCAAATCTATGCACTAGTAAATTAAGTTGTTTTCAGAATTACACTATTGATAAAGTCATAAAAATATTGAATTTGTAGCGCCGACTGAACTTTATATGGGAATTAAAGTTATGTTTCTTCAAACACATAAAATCTACTTGTTTACATGTTTGGAAAGCGGATAGCTGGCAGCACAGCTAAGTAAGCGGCTAGCTGGCAGCACAGCTAAGTAAGCGGATAGCTGGCAGCACAGCTAAGTAAGCGGATAGCTGGCAGCACAGCTAAGTAAGCGGATAGCTGGCAGCACAGCTAAGTAAGCGGATAGCTGGCAGCACAGCTAAGTAAGCGGATAGCTGGCAGCACAGCTAAGCGTAAACTGTAATATTGAGTGTTCAAGTTAAGGGGATACGTAGATCATTTTGTGTTTTGAAAATTCCTATAAAATCAAATGTATATGGTCAAATCATTTGGATGTTCCTTATGTGTTGTGTATATTGTCTACTGTTGTACATACTGAAACCGAAACCAAACAATACTTACCTGAAATTTTTTCGATAGAAAAAAAATCCAAAGTAGCACCGTCTATTTTCTGTTTTATTAACCGACTTCTAAAAAAGGAGGAGGTTCTCAATTCGGATGTTTGTATTTTTTTTTTTATGTTTGTTCGCGTATAACTCCGTCGCTTGCCAACCGATTTGAAAAAATATTTTTTTGTTGGAAAGGGTATACTTCCCAAATGGTCCCATTTTTGTCAAAATCCAGTTCTGATGATGGGATCCTGGAGAAATCGAAGGAACTCTTCAAATAAAATAAATATTATAGGAACACCTACAGCGATTTGGGTATTTTTATAGTAGCTCGTGCATTTGCTCTCGGAAAGCACCACTTGGTGAAGTGGAACTGATGATGAAGACCACAGATGGCTACCGGAACTACTCAATGATAAATATTTCATGGGTTGCGATTCGATTACTTTAATATGGTTGCTAAGCAATTTCCGCTCGTCACACAATGCGTGTGGTGAGTGGTTGTTGAGGAGTTCTCCTGGTTCTTACCAGCACAACTCCTCAACAATTAACGTCCCAGCATAGGGAAAAGCAATATTTTGTAACATGTGATGAGCAATTGACATTAGACTATTGTAACTTATACATAATAAAAACAGACCCACTAAAAAGCGAGAAATAAAAACTTTTTAGCAAAAAAAAACCGACTTCCAAAAATCACTACAAAGTGAAAAATAACTTTGATTTCGGAAGTCGGTGGCAAAAAAAAAA
Source organism: Cosmia trapezina (assembly GCA_905163495.3). Classification (NCBI taxonomy): domain Eukaryota; kingdom Metazoa; phylum Arthropoda; class Insecta; order Lepidoptera; family Noctuidae; genus Cosmia; species Cosmia trapezina. The sequence continues at coordinate 31,360,827 of LR991022.1, read as the reverse complement.
AAGTAAATAAAAAACGAAAGACACCGACTTCCGAAATCAAAGTTATTTTTCACTTTGTAGTGATTTTTGGAAGTCGGTTTTTTTTTGTTAAAAAGTTTTACGTAAACAGTTTCCTGTACGGTTTCCTGTAAAATTTTACTGTACAAGTACAGTAAAATTCGTTTTAAATCGTAGGTATTTAAATATGTTAAGAACTTACTAAGCTAAAAATTTATTTATGTATAACATTTTCTCAAAAATCTACATTATAACGAAGCGCGTTTAGTTCCGGTGCGCGGAAGTCTTCTATTTCTCTCGCGTCAAACTAGACGGCTTCAATTTATCCTCTTAACAGAGTACTTAGTTTCAATATTTTAAATAACTCATACTATGTAGGTGGTACATGAAGTTGAGTGGTTGGTACAAAATGAATAACAGCGGCGCACAAACAACGCGATAGATAAACAATAATGTTACAAGTATCCTTGTGGAGCCGGGCTTAGACCTATTAGCTGACTACTCATATATTTAATATTAAAACATGTTTAACATTATTATTAATTATTAGATATTAAAGTGGAACAGCACGCAGACGGATACATAATACAATGTTATCATTATATATTAAATTTAAGTAAACTGAGTAGGTACCTACAAGAACGTAAACCTAGCGAGCTCTCTTTTAATTCCGTATGGACTAACACGTTCCTGAGGATAACATTGTTTGCAACGACTTGCTGGGGTACTGGGGTCAGCTTCAACGTACCGGTTGTGGTCTACACGAGTACCTACTTGCATCACCACTTGTGCACCAGTATGCGTCAGGCGGACGCGCGGAGTCCCCTTATCGGCGCGGGCCTGCCTCGCGCCTGCCCTGTTATTGTGTGGACACGTTCTCGTCGCCCGCCCATCTGCCGGACGCGCCGACTGACAACTATTGCGACCACTCCTTTGTGTGACAATTTGACTTTTATTAGTAACATGTCTTCAACACACCCACGTTTCGCTAGTTATAAAGTAGGGGCGAGTCCATTGCCAAAGTACCAGCCACGAATCCAGACTCCTCTCGGAAGCTCACTTGCTCAGGCTCATCAGTCGCGCTTTGCCGTCATCATCTTCCTGCCCTTGTCCCATGTTACGTGGGGTCGGCGCACACTTTTTCTTCTTCCATTCTCCCCTGTCAACCGTCACGCTATCATTCACTCCCTTCTCTTTCATATCATTCCTCACACAATCCATCCATCTTTTCTTTGGCCTTCATATCCCTCTCCATCCATCCACATTTATGTTCATCACATGCCTTCTCATCAACAGTAGCGCCAGCGAACAGTAACCCACCGGGGCCACGATAAAGTGGTCGATGCTACTTTTCAATTGGAGAACATGTTCGTTATGTGTGTGAGTGAGTGCGAGAGGTTCCCAGCGCCGGCACACCGGTCCGGCACGTTTCCCTTGAACCCGGCGCGGCCGCGGCCCGTCACGGTCACCGGACGCCGGCGAGATTCCGCTGCTAATCGCCCGCAACTCGTTTTAGGAAATTCGTTCCGACAACTGTGCCGTGAAAAAGAAATGTTTTCTATACAGATACCTACAGCGTTCCTAAAGCGAATAGTGGGAAACACTACCAACTGGTTTTATTTACTGCTTATATGGATGCCGGTGTTAACTTGTCTAGTGGCGTCAATAAGTCCACAAATTAAAGTTATCTAATTATGTCTCTGAACTTCCTTATTACTTCCTCGACACAGTGCAGCAGTGTGCGACATGACATAACACTGTCAGATGTCTCGTTCACAAGTGACCGTGGTCGCTCGTGTTTGTTCCGCAGCTGCCATCTAATCCGACTCGTCACTCCTCCCAAACGTAGCCGCTTATCGAATGGATGTCCACACAACAAACGAACTCGTTTAGCGTCCGGAAGAGAAGCCCTCGTTTAGTTCGCCGATTAAAATGTGTTTTTGATAACAGATGCTTTAGACACAAGTAAATAAAACAGAAGCAGGCTATCGGCGTAACGCGCTGGTCCTTATTAGGGATACATCGTACTTATAAAGAATTACATACTTAGATAGACATTAGTTAGGTATTAAAATTAATAATGTTAAGGTTATTAGTGTTAGTAATTAAAATGAACATTAATAAGATTGTTGTTTGAAAAACAAAGAATTCTCAAGTTTTGCGGAGATAGGCGCTTTCGCAAGTCTGTTTGCATGAGACCTACTGCGGTGGAAAATAGTCTCGCAGACGCGACAGAACTCATTTGGAAACTAAAGTATTTCTGCGCCATTTTTTCTAAGTTTGGGTACTTATTTATAATAAGTCATTGTTCGTGCCTCGTTTGCAATGAAATAGAACGAAACAGCACACGCGTTTGCATTACTTTTTAGAAGCGCGAAATTTGAAAAGTATATCGCCGATGTATTGGCAAACCCGAAGTATCGCCGCTATGTCTGTATCGGATGCATCCCTACTTGTATAAGACCGTCATTCCCTGTTCGGTGTTCACTTATTGCATCACCTTCACGCCGGATACTAATGCGTTAATTGCACTGTCGAAAAAATCTCGTCTAATAGGTATGGCGAATCGATGGTATACAGGGTCGCGATAAGACCCGTTCTCGATATTGTTTTATAATGTGTACAAATCGCGAAAGTTTAAAAAGTTTAATTGGTATACAGGGTGTCCAGTAAATAATGAATAACCTTGCAATAGCATATAATAGACAATTCCAAAAAAAATAACAACCATTTGACGACACGGTTGGCGCAGTGGTTGAGCGATTGACTGCTGCGCAGCATGTCGCGGGTTCGATTCCCGCACGGAACAAATATTTGTGCGACCTATAAGTATTTGTTCCGAGTCTGGGTGTTTTTCTATCTATAATATGTATGTATTTACAAAAAAAAATATGTATATAAGTAGTTTATCAGACATCACATCTCGTTACCACAACACAAGCATTAGGTTGCTTAGCTTGGGACTAGATCTCGTATCTCAGGTACTTGGGATTTATTTTTATGTTTTTTTTAGGTTATCCATTAATTTCCGGACACCTGTATATGCGAGAGTGACTGCTACAAACTCGTTAGCGGGCCCGACATCCACAGCCCGCAGCGTTGTAATCACAGTGTGCAAGAGCGCACAAAAATATTTACATGAGCTTAGCAAACATTTCTAGTACTAACTCCAAAGTACCTAAACGTAGATTTTTTGTCGAGCTCTTTTTTTTTGTTTTTATTTTAATTTAATCATACATATTTTGTTGCAACATGCGCAAAAAGTTTATTAGCTTTATGCTGACGTGTTGTTGCAGCGAGTAGTTATACAAGTCCAACATTACCATGTTATCTGGTAATGATTCCAAACGACATCATACTTAGCCCTTCAGTAGTAAGAGCAGTTTGTTGCTTGTGCAGGCGGGCGAGCCGGGCGTCGTGCTGCTGCGGCCGGACGCGCTGGCGACCTGCGACTCCGACTCGGAGACGGAGACGGAGACGGACGGCGCGCCGCCGTCACCCTGCCGCGTGCGCTTCGTCAACGACAACGTGCTCATCAACGGCCGCTCCTCCATGCCCGACAGACCCAACAAGGACCGGATCTCTAAGGTAACGTAGTAGCTCAAGTTTTTATATACTCATTCGTATCTTACTTTGTTTATTATTTCTGCCGGCAAGCAGTAGTATCGGTATGAAGAGTGTGGTGCTGAGCACTGCTGGGCACAGCTGGATACTGCCGGGCACTGCTGACTCATTACAGGCACGCAACACATCGGGGCAGGAATCCGCTGGATGCGGAGACACAGGAGCGGTCGATGTGGAGGTGGGCTATGTGCAGTAGTGAACGTCTTTCGGCTGATATGGAGACATTTCGGCTTTGTTTCCGATAATGCAACGCACCTGCGATGTGTCCGATAGTGCCACTACCCACTAGTGGTGCTGGTGGGTGCCCAATAAAATATTTTTATCAAAAATGCTAGGAAATTCAAGCATTCTTTTGACAACCTTCTTCGTGATAAGCCGAAAATGCTGTACTGGTCTAATACTTGCGAGCAGCGAACTCTTTACTTCGAAACATGGCAACCAAGCAGGGAACTTTCGACCGCTGCAAATAGAGCTGTTTAAAGTAAAACAGAAACAAATGAACATATTGGTGCGTGAAAAATTATTGTTGTTCGCCATTGATTCAGGAATTTATAAATCCGCGTATTATTTGAGAAAAGTACTATACAAGCCTTGGTCGCGACTAAGCATTGACGTACGCGTGTCCCGGGCTTCGCCTCGCCCCACATGTCCGCGTTCGTCATCAATGCCGGCCGCTGCAGTAATGCCAAACGTGCATAAGTCTGCTGACAATATTTTTTAGTGGAGACCTTCCACTGAAAGTGCCAGCGCCCAAAAACACGCATTTCGCAACAAGAGGTTGTTGGCTCGAATAAAAACCCTTAATTGGTCCTAAATATATCCCGTTGTCTTTGAATGTTACTCCACACAAATACCACTAACATTGGAGCGACACATTGATGACGATTGCTGCCTCAGGTGAACCATGAAGTGTTATCTAGACGTTGTAATGGTTGCACAGCAGCCCTGCAGTGCCGCGACCCGCGTCACCTGTGAGCGACCACGGCGCGGTCATTATCACCAGCAGATCAATCAAACCGGTTCCGCCGTGCTGCGGGCGGCCGCGCCGGCGCCGCTCGCGACGACACCAACCACATGCTTCACACGCCCTGCAGTGTACAACTTGTTTACTTCAACTTGTACTTGTTGCGCATTCGCATCTATTTGATTGTTCATAAATCGTATCCATTAGAGGTAAATCTGTCGCACCGGCCTTCTTATTGTTTTCAATACAGCGAATGGCCAGAAAGGTAATATATGGAAGAAATGCGGAGCTAACTAGATATAAATTGGTATAAGGGCTGGAGGCTGACAATAAGACCTATTTCTAACGTACGAGTAGTGGCTCCGCATCAAATGGCTTCGCATCAAGTGGTTCTGCATCAAGTGGTTCTGCATCAAGTGGTTCCGCATCAAGTGGCTCTGCAACAAGTGGCTCCGCATCAAGTGGCATTTCTGTTTGAAATCTCACACAAGTTCGTCACGCAGCATTGTTTCGTGATGGGAAAGAAATGTATTGTGTCAGCGATGTGAGCGCGAGCTGCAGGCAGCAGGCGGTCAAGCGAGCTGAAGGGTTCGCCGCCACGTGCGCCCACGCGGCCGTCGCTCGCCTCCTGTCAGCGATGTGAGCGCGAGCTGCAGGCAGCAGGCGGTCAAGCGAGCTGAAGGGTTCGCCGCCACGTGCGCCCACGCGGCCGTCGCTCGCCTCCTGTCAGCGATGTGAGCGCGAGCTGCAGGCAGCAGGCGGTCAAGCGAGCTGAAGGGTTCGCCGCCACGTGCGCCCACGCGGCCGTCGCTCGCCTCCTGTCTGGCGTGCTTGCCAACTTTTTAACCGACTTCCAAAAGGAGGAGGTTCTCAATTCGTCGGAACCTTGTATGTATGTTCCCCGATTACTCGAAAATGGCTAGACCGATTTGGATTTTTGTTTTTTGTTCGAAAGGGTATACGTCCCAAGTGGTCCCATGATCATCAAGTCAGGATCTGATGATGGGATCCCATGGAAATCGAGGGAAACCCTCAAATTTTATGGGCACACCTATATCGATTTCTGTATTTTTTATAGTAACTCGTGCATTTACTCTCGGAAAGTACCATTCGGTGAGCTGGAACTGATGATGAAGACCACAGAGAGCCATCGGAAATACTCAATTATATCTAAGTATATCACAGGTTGCGATTCGATTACTTTAATATGGTTTATGCTCGTCATAATAATGGTAATGGTGACTTCACCATGAGCTCCATTTCTCCTGGTTCTTACTAGGAGAACTCCTCAACAATTAACGGCCCTGCATCGGGAAAAGCAACATTTTGTAAAACGTGATGAGCAGCTGACATTGGGTTATTGTAACTTAGATAAATTACAAACTGAACCACTAAAAAGTGAAAAATAAAAACTTTTTTACAAAAACAAAAACCGACTTCCAAAAAAAACACTACAAAGTGAAAAATAACTTTAATTTCGGAAGTCGGTGGCAAAAAACTAAAATACAGATCCAAAGACACCGACTTCCGAAATTAAAGTTATTTTTCACATTGTAGTGTTTTTTTTGGAAGTCGGTTTTTGTTTTTGTAAAAAAGTTTTTTTTGATATCAAATATAGTATTTTTGAAGGCATTGCCTGTAAAAATATAGTAATGGCGAAAGAAAAATGTTTCAAAAAAAATTTTTTGATGCATATTTTTTGCTACTTAGTGCCTTTATTAACAGGTTTTTTTTTGCTGTCTCATAAAGTCATAACTATTATACTCTAAGGTTACGAAATACTCTAAGGTTACGAAATACCATTAATTCAGCTTTTATGATATTAGTACTGGCCCTGTTGCGCTCATCTCGCCGTTTTGTATCACGCGCTCTGTAAAACCTGAAGTTGCTTGCAACTTCAGGTTTTACAGTCGTAGAGCGCTGGAAACTTGTAAAGTTTCGTTGAAAAACAGATAACGGCTGCTGATAATTCTGCGCCCCGCGGTTTCACCCGCGTAGACCGGGATAAAAGATAGCCCATGTGTTAATCCAGGGTATAAGCTATCTACATACAAAATTTCATCCAAATCGGTCCAGCCGTTTGAGCGTGAAGAAGTTTATAATGTTAGTGTGATTAGTAGGGTTGGTAACCCTAGGCGGCCTGACGTGTGCCTGCAATGTTGACGACACGGAGCTGCCTCACGGCGCCGCATTCCTCCTACTCTGCATCACTGCACTAATTCGAAAGAAACAGAGCCGCGTTCAGCTAATATAATAATAAGTTCAGCCTTACAAGCCACGTGACCGTTGCACTTATGGACCGAATCGATGAATGCCGTTTCATGAGAATTGTTATTTGCAACTGTTTTTACCCGACAGCGGCACAAAGGAAGGGTTATGAATCGCACTGGTTATGGTCTGTGAATAGGTTCGTCACCTCGTACAGCCTCAACTCGTAACGCAAACAGCCTAAAGTAAATCAATTTTAAGATGCTTTCCTTGTATTGGTCTTGGTCTAGAGAGAGTAGTCGTGAGGGGTGCCGACATGACTAACTTGTGGCGGCATCTACATCGCCACATACGAACACATCACAATGACGTGACGCCACGCAACCTGCATCGCGATTGATTCAAGAGGAATAAATGCGGGCGAAGCCTCGGGCAAAAGCTAGTAACATATAATTTATTTAACACAGTCATGCATTCTTCTCACAAAAATTATTATTATTTCCAGTTGAAGCTGCAGTTCGACGACTCGATGACGCGCACGTTCGAGTACCCCTCGGAGACATCCCTGTGTGAGGAGGCCCCGGCGGCGGCGCCGGAGGCCCCCACGGTCCCGGCGGCCGCCGCGCCCGGCACGCCGCAGCTCGCGGAGTCGCCGCTGCACGCCACGCTCGCCGCCAACACACATATCAGTAACTATCTCATACTTATTGTTGAAGTGTTGCTCTCTTCGGGCGGGCATTGCTCCATGAGAGTGCCCGGTAGCGCCACTCAGGGCGAGCGACCTGAGGAACCAACAGTTCGTATGTAGTCCATGTGTAGCCAAGCTGACGCTGGACTGAACCAGTCCGCAAGCCGCGGTGTCGGCCACACACTGCTTCCTTCCCAGCGGTAATTAGTGAGAAACAATCTCCTTAAAGCGCGGTATTAGCACAATATTCACAAAAATTGGTTTTTTGGATTGTCGAGTATGACGTAACGCAATGAAACTATCAGACGCTAAACATACAGTGGACAGAGAAGGTTTAAAAAAAAAATTAACTGAATAGAATGGTAAAAAATAGTTTGATATTCCCAATAAAAAATTTGGAGGTGCTCCACAAAAACAAACTTTGGCGTCGAACATCTCTATATTTTCAGCGATAACGACATTCTTTTTTTTAAGAATTTGATAGAATTAGCATTTTTTTTTAACTTTAACCGGACAATTATTTAATTTATTGTGTATATTCTGAATAATCTAAAGAAGACCCGGAAAATAAATGCACATTCGCAGCTTAGTCACATCTCGGCAACACAAATATTATTTTCAATTTTCAACCTTATTTCTGTGTCTTTGGATCTAGTTTTAGGTTTTTGCCCCCGACTTCCGAAATTAATGTTATTTTTCACTTTGTAGTGTTTTTTTTTGAAAGTCGGTTTTGTAAAAAAGTTTTTATTTTTCACTTTTTAGTGGGTCAGTTTGTAATTTATCTAAGTTACAATAACCCATTGTAACTGCTCATCACGTTTTACAAAATATTGCTTTTCCCGATGCAGGGACGTTAATTGTTGAGGAGTTCTCCTAGTAAGAACCAGGAGAACTGGAGCTCATGGTGAGGTCACCATCACCATTATGCATTTTGACGAGCATAAACCATATTAAAGTAATCGAATCGCAACCTGTGATATACTTAGATAAAATTGAGCATTTCCGATGGCCATCTGTGGTCTTCATCATCAGTTCCAGTTCACCAAATGGTACTTTCCGAGAGCAAATGCACGAGTTACTATAAAAAATACCGAAATCGATATAAGTGTGCCCATAAAATTTGAGGGTTTCCCTCGATTGCCATGGGATCCCATCATCAGACCCTGACTTGATGATCATGGGACCACTTGGGAAGTATACCCTTTCGAACAAAAAAAGAAAAATCCAAATCGGTCCAGCCATTTTCGAGTAATCGGGGAACATACATAAAAAAAAAGGTTCCGACGAATTGAGAACCTTCTCCTTTTTGAAGTCGGTTAAAAATCATAGTCAGTCCGCGCATTATGTAACAATCATTATAACCGGCGTCTTGTCCAGGCAGCAATGTCCGCCAGCGCCGAATGCGTTGATGTTTGCGAGCAGTCCCTAGCTTGACAAGCAGTACTGAAACAGGCTGATTGTTTGGCCAGCGAATACTAAACTTATAAAATAAAAATAAACACTTGTGTAACAAAGGCGTGCGCGGCTCCCCTCCCCGCCGCGCCCGCGTGCGCACGTGACGAGCGCGTGTCGCCCGCTAGCGATGTTGTACGCGAACTTTCAACAGCTATCGGTGCTCACTTGAGCTCGGGGATTTCTGTGCCGCTGCGAAAACTCACTGTAGAAATTATATCGCGTGATAAGGGAATAGCAGTAGTCTAGATGCGGCTACACTCTCGGTTGTGACGTACACACTGACAATAGTAGTAGTCTAGATGCGGCTACACTCTCGGTTGTGACGTACACACTGACAATAGTAGTAGTCTAGATGCGGCTACACTCTCGGTTGTGACGTACACACTGACAATAGTAGTAGTCTAGATGCGGCTACACTCTCGGTTGTGACGTACACACTGACAATAGTAGTAGTCTAGATGCGGCTACACTCTCGGTTGTGACGTACACACTGACAATAGTAGTAGTCTAGATGCGGCTACACTCTCGGTTGTGACGTACACACTGACAATAGTAGTATTCTAGATGCGGCTACACTCTCGGTTGTGACGTACCCACTGACCGCAGGTGTGCCGGCAGCCAGACGTGCCACCAGCCTTCTGCCGACATTATTAGGAGTAGTGTCTGTAGTGCAGTGCCGGCGACTGTCTACACTCTACTGCAAACCTGCTTACATGTAGTGTAGCGCCGCCGTATGATGCTAATGTGAAGTATACAGACATTATCTGAGTTGTTGTGGTGGCGACAGCATACCGGCGCGTGCGACGCCTGGCGCCCGCCGAGACCTTCGTGTGAGCGCCGCGCCGCCGCCGCGCCGCCCCGCACTGCCAACGTGCCGCTTGCTATAGTGCAGCTCGCAGCTGGTCGCGACGAACAACACTTTGTTTTGTTTTTGAGTAAATGAATAGCTCGTGTGAGAGTAGCGGTATCGTTGCCAAATTAAAACACACTTGTTATTATATTGGACACATTTCATTCCATGTGAGTGGCTAAGGAAGTAGTCGTAAGTTTGACAAATTCGAAGGACGCGCTGTAAAAATATAACAGATTTGTTCGCGACCAGGGCTTGGAACCGGTACCAAAAGTACAGGTTCTGAATTGGTACTTAGCGGTTCATGCCATTTCGATACCTGGTTACCGGTTCCAAAAGAGTACCGGTTCGAGAAGGGTACCAGTAGTCGACCTAACAAGTACCGGTACAAACCCGGGCACCCGGCGCATACCACAAATCTCATATTTGTACGAGAAGCCTCGTACGGTTGGCATCAACCTAGCAGTTATTTTTGTACAGTAGTACCCAACTAATAAGGCGCGTCGTGAAAGTTCGTTCGCACAGAAAAGAAAGTATGGCCCCGAAGATTAACGAGAATGCTTAAAACTTACAATCAACCTTAGATCACTACTATAAGGTTGATAATACACTGCAGCTGTTAGTTCCGTCTCACTCGCAAGTATGGCGGCTGACTAACATCATGGCGGCAGTTGCCGACCAATAGCGGTACAGGAAAAAGAAGCACGGAAATGCTATTGACCAATCGGCACGCTTCACGCAGCGTGCCGATTGGTCAATAGCATTTCCCGCGCGTTGAAAATTCATCTTCTGCGCAGGTACATCGGTAAGCCATATCAGTTGGGTACTACTGTAATGCCTATTCCTTTTTACTTACTATATCTGTTTTCTCACTGTAACTTAGGGAAATATTTGTTTGGTTTATTTTTGGGTCCAGTACAGTACCGACACTGTCTAGATACACCAACAGTACAGGGACTACTCTGCCACAGGTAGTCACCGACCGAGCGAGCGAACCGTCTCTGCTTCCAGTCGGGCAAAATTTGCTTTCCTCTGTTAGTTTGTTGGTACTCCTTCTACAGGTCGTATTTTACAACCGATCTGGACGAAAAATTTAAAGTCCTAAAACCTGTATACCAAGTACAGGTTTTAGGACTTTATAGAATTTTTTTGTCGACAGGGATTTTTTGAATTGGAGGGGTACTTCCTCCAAAGGGGCAAAAAGTGGGCTACTGGATATCTCCGCCTTATGAGATCTGATTTCGGTGGTTCTTTTTTATTTGAAATGTAGTAACTTTAAGTTGGTCTCACAAAAATTTGGTGAAGATCTGATGAGGATCTTCGGCGTGATGAGCAGAATGGAGCTATTCTCTATTAAAAATGCAGTAAATTGCTGACTTTTAGATTTCTAACTGTGGAATCGGCCCTATAAACCATCAAACCCTACATAGTAGGGGTTTGATGGAGCACCTGGCACTTTTTATCATAAAAGTAAATATTTTAGAAAATAATTATCAGAATTCTCTAAAACGAGGCTTTAAAACCAATATGAATGTTAGTTTTACAATAAGGTCACTAGATGGCGCTACTGTGCACCGCTAGATCGCGCTGTCGGCGCTCGCCAAATGGTTAGGTCCAGTGGAACAGTTTGCGTGACTGCTACTGTTCGCAGAACTACTAGCTAGTGTACAGGTGCTGTGTGGTACCGGCATCACACTAAGGCCAACGGCATGTACTGGTTCCCTAAACTATCGGTATTTGAAGCCCTGTCCTCGACAGTCACGGCTGCTATCTTATCGAGACTGACGCACGCATGCGTCCAATTCTTATAAATAATTCTCATCCGGCTTTATCGAATATACGTATACAGCGGACAGAAATTGATTTGAACTTTGCAGAAACTCAGTAAGACCTAGCGCTAGCGCAGCAGTTAGTAAACAAGCTAAGCACACTAGTGATTGGTAAACTAACAGTTTGTAAGGGTGCTTTTTGTATAAACCAACGACGCACGAGCACGCACAGAGAGTGTATTCCCGTTCGTCCCCCTGACTTCGTCTCCCTAGGGGGACGAACGGGAATTTGTTATTTTTTTTCCCGATCTGCCCCTGATTTTATTGGCGGGGACGAACGGGAATAATTTATTAATTTTTTTTGTGTTCCCGTTCGTCCGTCCGGAGTCAGGGACTCTGTCGATTCAAATCAGGGGGACGTACTTACGGGAATACACAGCACAGAGCACCAACGTTGGAGCAGGGCACATGGCAAACTCGACTCACAAGAACCGTGCGCGGGCCTTGTGGTGAGATAAGCTTTACGTAATTAACATACGTTCGAGTTACTTGCAAACCCTCTGGGACAAAAAGCAGACGCAGGCTGTTTCCGAGAGCGCTCGCAGCTGTCGGAAACCGCTTACGTGTGTACGCAGCCGTCGTCGTTGTGGTCGTGTCGCCTGCTCCTGCTCGCTGTGCTTGTGTCGCCTGCTCCTGCTCGCTGCAGCGTCATGTAGCCAGCATCGTCAGCAATCAACATCAAAACTAGATGATATCGCTTCACACACGTGAAGATGCGTTTCCACTGCAATTCTTGACAATGTCTGTGTTTACAACTGGTTACAATTGTTCAGAAAGTTATCACATCTGCTTAATTTTGTCTGCACCAAATTAAAAAGTTATCAACAATTTAAGAAACATTTCAAGTTAGCCATTTGGTTGACACAAAGTCGTCATACGACGGTGCTGTACCCAACTGAGCAAACGTACGCAGAGAAATAAATATCGGTAACATTCGAATAAAACGTGTGCAATCTTTGTTAACAACTTACACAAAGAAAGAAATTACACAAACTTTTGTCACCAACACGTGTTGCCAACACAAATGTTGCCAATTTTCCTTCATGTAGAGTAAACCTTTAGCTTTCTACACAATTTTGTTTAAAAAAATGTAAAAAAAAATGTACTTATTTTAAACCATTATTAATTGATTACAAACAATGTGTACTGTTGATGGTGCCACATAAGGTGGCAATAGCGGTCATACCCTTTCTTTAGTAACTGTCTGTGCGTGAAATGTAATGAGTACAGTATAGATAACAATGCGGGATAGTAACGGACTTTATTTCTGACTTTGTATTAGAATAAGTAAATAAATGTAGGAGGTTTAATGACCGGTATTGCCACCGCACTGGCCGGTAGCCACAGCTCGTGTAGGCTAGCGCAGTAGTTGATGCTCGCTTCCCCTCAGCGTCGGCGGCGCTGTCGCGCTACACGCCGCACAAGACGCTGCCACACGCCTTCCAGCTCGGCGTGGCGCGCCACGAGCCCGACATCGACGTCGTCGCCGCGCCCGGTGAGTACCCGCACAACATACAGGGCCTTTGTTAATGGACTGCGGAATGTCTGATATTGGCATTTAATAGCAATTTAAAAAACGATTTTTATATAATTATAATTTCAAGTAAATTACAGGGTCAACATCCTAGTATAGCGCGTTTGAAAAAAAAATGGCTAAACTCATAATTTTATCTAAACTTTTGTACTTATAATTTTTTTTTTTTTTTTTTTTGTTTTGTTGCATTATAGCAGTACTCATCACGATTCCGATACCAAAACCGACTGTAAAGTTTCGCAGATTAATTAAAAATCGTCCTGTATGTATAATGATTTGGCATGCTCATGTTGTCCCTGCCCTGCAAATGTGTTCCTCTTTCATTCTCTCTTCTCAACCGTCAAGCTATCATTTACTCCTTTTCCATTAAAATCATCCCCCACACATTCCATCCATCTTTCCTCTCTCTCTCCATCCATCAACACTTTTATCCGTTGCATTTAGTCACATGGATTTCGTCCCACCTCATCGCATATCCATACCGACTCCTCTGTGTCAACACCTACAAGGTGTAATTGAAATAACCGTAAACCTCCTAAGAGGTCATTGTACTCATCATTATGAGCAACTTGTACTGTGGGGCCAACCACGAAATAGCGAGAAAATAATCAACAGTTTGTTCCCTACATTTTGTCGAGTTATGCTTAAATAAATGTATGGAACAGCTAATTCTTTTGGCTTGTTCAGTTGTTCCCATTGCAAAAGTTGTTTATAATGACCCCTTATGATGTTTTCAGTTATTTGAATTACATCTTGTTAGACCTTGTTGCTGAACTCGATTAGGGACTCTGAAAATGTCCCAAAATTCATAATTAAATATGATTTTTCTGTAAACTCTCAAATTGAATGGCCATCAATGCAATTTATTAGGTACTAAATACGTTAATAAAGCGTTCAACGTAACCAAGTGTTCTAAAACATCAAACAGTTAAAAGATACAACAAGAAGTTAATTAAAGATTTTCAAAATCTTAAATTTATACATGGATTTGGACACCATTTATCTCAAGATTGGACAATGACAGTAAACGTACACAAATACGGTATGTGTGCTTCTTCATTTATTTAGCTGTTGGTAGTAGCCCAGAGGGTTTTTGAGCAAGCATATGCAGCTCGAAAGTTGATAGCTGAGTAGGTGCGGCATTTGCGTTAATTAAGTTGTTGTATCTTTTAAAATGTTGTTGTATGCTCAGCAGTAGGAGTTGTTGAAGTCGTGCTGTGTAGTGTGGATTATGTTGTGGTCGGGCTGTGGAGTGTGGATGATGTTGTGGTCGGGCTGTGGAGTGTGGATGATGTTGTGGTCGGGCTGTGGAGTGTGGATGATGTTGTGGTCGGGCTGTGGAGTGTGGATGATGTTGTGGTCGGGCTGTGGAGTGTGGATGATGTTGTGGTCGGGCTGTGGAGGTGGATGATGTTGTGGTCGGGCTGTGGAGTGTGGATGATGTTGTGGTCGGGCTGTGGAGTGTGGATGATGTTGTGGTCGGGCTGTGGAGTGTGGATGATGTTGTGGTCGGGCTGTGGAGTGTGGATGATGTTGTGGTCGGGCTGTGGAGTGTGGATGATGTTGTGGTCGGGCTGTGGAGTGTGGATGATGTTGTGGTCGGGCTGTGGAGGTGGATGATGTTGTGGTCGGGCTGTGGAGTGTGGATGATGTTGTGGTCGGGCTGTGGAGTGTGGATGATGTTGTGGTCGGGCTGTGGAGTGTGGATGATGTTGTGGTCGGGCTGTGGAGTGTGGATGATGTTGTGGTCGGGCTGTGGAGTGTGGATGTTGTTGTGGTCGGGCTGTGGAGTGTGGATGATGTTGTGGTCGGGCTGTGGAGTGTGGATGATGTTGTGGTCGGGCTGTGGAGTGTGGATGATGTTGTGGTCGGGCTGTGGAGTGTGGATGATGTTGTGGTCGGGCTGTGGAGGTGGATGATGTTGTGGTCGGGCTGTGGAGTGTGGATGATGTTGTGGTCGGGCTGTGGAGTGTGGATGATGTTGTGGTCGGGCTATGGAGTGTGGATGATGTTGTGGTCGGGCTGTGGAGTGTGGATGATGTTGTGGTCGGGCTGTGGAGTGTGGATGATGTTGTGGTCGGGCTGTGGAGTGTGGATGATGTTGTGGTCGGGCTGTGGAGTGTGGATGATGTTGTGGTCGGGCTATGGAGTGTGGATGATGTTGTGGTCGGGCTGTGGAGTGTGGATGATGTTGTGGTCGGGCTGTGGAGTGTGGATGATGTTGTGGTCGGGCTGTGGAGGTGGATGATGTTGTGGTCGGGCTGTGGAGTGTGGATGATGTTGTGGTCGGGCTGTGGAGTGTGGATGATGTTGTGGTCGGGCTGTGGAGTGTGGATGATGTTGTGGTCGGGCTGTGGAGTGTGGATGATGTTGTGGTCGGGCTGTGGAGTGTGGATGTTGTTGTGGTCGGGCTGTGGAGTGTGGATGATGTTGTGGTCGGGCTGTGGAGTGTGGATGATGTTGTGGTCGGGCTGTGGAGTGTGGATGATGTTGTGGTCGGGCTGTGGAGTGTGGATGATGTTGTGGTCGGGCTGTGGAGTGTGGATGATGTTGTGGTCGGGCTGTGGAGGTGGATGATGTTGTGGTCGGGCTGTGGAGTGTGGATGATGTTGTGGTCGGGCTGTGGAGTGTGGATGATGTTGTGGTCGGGCTATGGAGTGTGGATGATGTTGTGGTCGGGCTGTGGAGTGTGGATGATGTTGTGGTCGGGCTGTGGAGTGTGGATGATGTTGTGGTCGGGCTGTGGAGTGTGGATGATGTTGTGGTCGGGCTGTGGAGTGTGGATGATGTTGTGGTCGGGCTATGGAGTGTGGATGATGTTGTGGTCGGGCTGTGGAGTGTGGATGATGTTGTGGTCGGGCTGTGGAGTGTGGATGATGTTGTGGTCGGGCTGTGGAGGTGGATGATGTTGTGGTCGGGCTGTGGAGTGTGGATGATGTTGTGGTCGGGCTGTGGAGTGTGGATGATGTTGTGGTCGGGCTGTGGAGTGTGGATGATGTTGTGGTCGGGCTGTGGAGTGTGGATGATGTTGTGGTCGGGCTGTGGAGTGTGGATGATGTTGTGGTCGGGCTGTGGAGTGTGGATGATGTTGTGGTCGGGCTGTGGAGTGTGGATGATGTTGTGGTCGGGCTGTGGAGGTGGATGATGTTGTGGTCGGGCTGTGGAGTGTGGATGATGTTGTGGTCGGGCTGTGGAGTGTGGATGATGTTGTGGTCGGGCTGTGGAGTGTGGATGATGTTGTGGTCGGGCTGTGGAGTGTGGATGATGTTGTGGTCGGGCTGTGGAGTGTGGATGATGTTGTGGTCGGGCTATGGAGTGTGGATGATGTTGTGGTCGGGCTGTGGAGTGTGGATGATGTTGTGGTCGGGCTGTGGAGTGTGGATGATGTTGTGGTCGGGCTGTGGAGTGTGGATGATGTTGTGGTCGGGCTGTGGAGTGTGGATGATGTTGTGGTCGGGCTGTGGAGTGTGGATGATGTTGTGGTCGGGCTGTGGAGTGTGGATGATGTTGTGGTCGGGCTGTGGAGTGTGGATGATGTTGTGGTCGGGCTGTGTAGTGTGGATGATGTTGTGGTCGGGCTGTGGAGTGTGGATGATGTTGTGGTCGGGCTGTGGAGTGTGGATGATGTTGTGGTCGGGCTGTGGAGTGTGGATGATGTTGTGGTCGGGCTGTGGAGGTGGATGATGTTGTGGTCGGGCTGTGGAGTGTGGATGATGTTGTGGTCGGGCTGTGGAGTGTGGATGATGTTGTGGTCGGGCTGTGGAGTGTGGATGATGTTGTGGTCGGGCTGTGGAGTGTGGATGATGTTGTGGTCGGGCTGTGGAGTGTGGATGATGTTGTGGTCGGGCTATGGAGTGTGGATGATGTTGTGGTCGGGCTGTGGAGTGTGGATGATGTTGTGGTCGGGCTGTGGAGTGTGGATGATGTTGTGGTCGGGCTGTGGAGTGTGGATGATGTTGTGGTCGGGCTGTGGAGTGTGGATGATGTTGTGGTCGGGCTGTGGAGTGTGGATGATGTTGTGGTCGGGCTGTGGAGTGTGGATGATGTTGTGGTCGGGCTGTGGAGTGTGGATGATGTTGTGGTCGGGCTGTGGAGTGTGGATGATGTTGTGGTCGGGCTGTGGAGTGTGGATGATGTTAGCCTTAAAAGCTTTATTAACTTTGATGGCTATTCAATTTGAGGAGTTATGAAAAAAATATCTTTAATAACGAATTTTGGAAAATTTTCAGAAACACAATTCTTGGATTTTCTCTAATCAAACTATGACGTCCTGAAAGGAATACGTCGAATTATAGTTTACCCTGTCTCGTATTGTGTAATGAAAACTTGGTATATCTGCACGTGCCTCGTTGACATTGTGTTTGTTGCACAGCAGTACCTGCGGCCGGCGTGGGGGACGCGGAGGGGGAGGGGGACGTGGAGGGAGAGGGGGAGGGGCACGCGCGCCCTTGCGGCGCAGATGCGGCGCGCTCGTGGAGCGAGGCACGCACGCACGCCACCGACCTGCTGTTCTAGTCACACACTCACAGGTACGTACATGCCGTGCGGCGCGCCCGTCGCATCTACATGCCGCATACTAACTACGCATACGTAGTTCGCATGTGGCCATCACTCCCCTCCGGAAACCGGAGGTGGATAGTGGGCTGAGTCGTGTATCTTGCGATGCTTGCCAGTCGGAACCGGGTGCCGTATAGTTCACGGTGAGTTGGCACTGTCTGCGTTGATTCCCCCGTGAGTCGGATGTGGTACAGCGCCGGCTTGAGGCTGACTGCTGGCGTCGACCAGGAGAGGGTTAAAGGGCGTTGCCCGCTGCATGCTGGTGGTCAGGATACACACTGAAGCCGTAGGTGCTGGCTGGCTGTGTGACTCGCCGCTCGAAAGCTTGAGCAAGTGATGATGATGACGTCACGCTGAAGTAGTTGCACGAAGGCTGAGCTGACATTCACGTTCGGGGTCACCAATGTGGAGGTATGAGGAAGAGCTTGTAAAGTTCACTCATCCTCCATAGAAAAGGGAGGATCCTCTGACCAGACGTGTCTGGTGGGCTACTGCTGCCCAACGATTGATGTCGGGACGTTGTACATAAGCCAGCCATGCGGTAAACTCTGCTTGCGCGATGCAGGATTTTGCGTGACGTCAGTGAGATGTTTAATTCGCATGTGGCGATGTAGATGCCGCCACACAGGTATAGAAATTTAATAAAATAATAATAAGCAACCGCTTCAAGGTAATAATCCATGATGTTTTATTTGTAACTCCCCAAGAGAACTGGTTACATTTCAATATAAATGACATTTGCATCGTCAACAGGTCGCTGAGACACCGGATTCGATCAGATGTCGCCGAGAGGGGCGGGGCCGGCGCGTGACGTCACGCGGAGGCCCGTGTGCAGTCGACGCTGTTCATTCTGCTCAACTATGTATATCCGCGTAGGTTAAGTAGTACATCCAGTCATACCTGTAGGCGCTCAGACACGTGGCCGTCATCTATCCGTCGCTGAGTGGCCGAGCTCGACTGATTAGCTGATAACGACTTTCACTTGACGTTTTGAGACATTTTGGAGCATTCAAATGATTGTATGTATTTAATAAATAATGATATAGATATTATTTGTTCTTAGTCTATGACGGAGCATAGACAAATAGACACGCGTGAGGCGTCCGCCGCACGTGTCTCCCGCAGACTCGCGGCTGTGATCACATTGAACTCATTCCACATAATCCATGTAGCATTCCAAAATTTTGTATCAATTTTTACTAACCATTTTTTAAGATTTACAAGTTTTTATTGAAACGTAAAGATAGGATCGCCAATGTATTGCTAAAAAGAAAAGTGTATATTTTTATAATATTTCTTACGAACATTGGATAGTGAAAACAAAACAAAAAAGTTAATTCAATTGCTTAGTAAAAAATGTATTTAATTGTAATTGATTTTGCTAAAAAGGATCTGTGCCTTCGCTAAGCTGCGCTTCACCGCCTTATGTATGTGTGACAGAGCGTGTCGTGATGGTGGCGTCCCGCTCGCGCTCGGCCTGCACTGCGAGCACGTGTTGCACTAGTGCAGTAGCGAGGCGCGAGGCGACCGCGCGCGGGAGGAAGCTCTTATGTATGTGTGACAGAGCGTGTCGTGATGGTGGCGTCCCGCTCGCGCTCGGCCTGCACTGCGAGCACGTGTTGCACTAGTGCAGTAGCGAGGCGCGAGGCGACCGCGCGCGGGAGGAAGCTCTTATGTATGTGTGACAGAGCGTGTCGTGATGGTGGCGTCCCGCTCGCGCTCGGCCTGCACTGCGAGCACGTGTTGCACTAGTGCAGTAGCGAGGCGCGAGGCGACCGCGCGCGGGAGGAAGCTCTTATGTATGTGTGACAGAGCGTGTCGTGATGGTGGCGTCCCGCTCGCGCTCGGCCTGCACTGCGAGCACGTGTTGCACTAGTGCAGTAGCGAGGCGCGAGGCGACCGCGCGCGGGAGGAAGCTCCCGCTAGTTATTATTATGTACGTAGATGTAATGTTTCGTTCGGGCACGCTGTAAGAGTGTCATAATTATATTATATTGTTTGTATGTACCGCGCGCGCCGCACGCGCGTGCTGCGCGCGCGCAGGCCGCCCGGCCGACACTTGCCAATGCCTAGTTGTATCGTACTTTACGCATATTAATGACATTTAGGTGGTTTATTATTGTTATTGTAGTAGTTACTGATATATATCATGTAGTAATGCAATATTGTAGTAGTTACTGATATATATCATGTAGTAATGCAATATTGTAGTAGTTACTGATATATATCATGTAGTAATGCAATATTGTAGTAGTTACTGATATATATCATGTAGTAATGCAATATTGTAGTAGTTACTGATATATATCATGTAGTAATGCAATATTGTAGTAGTTACTGATATATATCATGTAGTAATGCAATATTGTAGTAGTTACTGATATATATCATGTAGTAATGCAATATTGTAGTAGTTACTGATATATATCATGTAGTAATGCAATATTGTAGTAGTTACTGATATATATCATGTAGTAATGCAATATTGTAGTAGTTACTGATATATATCATGTAGTAATGCAATATTATAGTAGTTACTGATATATATCATGTAGTAATGCAATATTTTGCATTTATTTTTTGTAAACTGAGGTGCGAGTCGGTGAGATCTTGATAGTGATTTGTAAGGAACCGTGTACAAAAGAAGTTATATGTAATCATTACTAGTAGTCGTTAGAAGGAAGCAGTCGCTGAGTGCGAGCGAGGCCCCTCGCCGAGCCGGCCTCGCTAGCGCGCCGCGACGTAGCGTGACGAGCAGTCGGGTGTGTACAAAGTGGCGCCGCGCGGGCAGTCACTGCGCGGCGCACACAGTTACTGTGTTGTTTATCCATAATGTATTGATCCTGAATTGCAATAAAAATATATGGAAATTGACTCAAACGGAAGTTTTATTGTACAGCACTGACAACACGTCACGTAACCGCAGGCTCACGGGGTCACGGGCGGCGTCTGCTCCATGTAGCTGTACGTGACGTCGCGCGTCGGTGCTTCCTTGATGGAGCGTGCCGAACTGCAGCAGGTACGACACGGCGCCGCCTGCAACACGCCCCGCACGTGCTCCGTGCACGGTCCACGTCACCGAGAGGGTCTCTCCTTACAAGAATACAAAGTGTCTTCTTGCTAAAAAGCAATTTCGTCTATACAGGGTGTAAGGGACAGCCCTCCGCAAACTGATAGGGTGAATTCGGTATGTCTTACTAAGATGACCGGTACATGAAATTTTTTCAGGAACGTTTTGGGAATCCAATAAACCTGATTTGTTTGTGTTTTTGTGCACAAATCGGAACGTCTATTACTGGTTGGGAGGGGTATGCGGTGAGTTCGATGAACTCTGTAGCTAGACAGAAAGTGAACAGCTGATTATTTTTTTTTTTTTTTTTTTTTTTATTTAAGATGGGTTTGCTCTTGACTCTAGTCTAGGTCAGAGGTGACAGAGACAAAGTCGACGATGGAGTGAGCTTACCCAGAAGAAGCCTGTTCACTCTTACTTTGAATAGTTCAGGGTTGTATGCGGTCGGAAACACAGACGCAGGCAGAGAGTTCCACTCTTTTGCTGTGCGCATTATAAAAGACGTTTGGAAACGCTTAGTGCGAGTTGGTGGAATAGCAACCAGGTGTGGATGGTAACCTGCAGTGCGCCTAAAGGTCCGATGGTAGAAGGGGGCCGGTGGAATGAGGTCGTGGAGTTCATGGGCACACTCTCCGAAGTACAATCTGTAGAAGACTGACAAACAGGCAACCTTGCGGCGATGAGCCAAGCTGTGAAGTTTGGCGTCCACCAGTTTTTCGTCGCCAATGAGCCTCTTAGCTCTGCGTTCCACCGAGTCAAGCGCGGCAAGTTGGTACTTAGCTGAACCATCCCAAAGGTGGCTGCAATACTCCATGCAGGATCGGACTTGCGCCTTGTAAAGGGTTAAAAGCTGTCCTGGCGTAAAGCATCGCTTTACCTTATTTAGGATGCCCAGTTTCTTAGCCGCAGTTTGAGCTTTGTACTCGATGGTGGCGCCAAAGTTGAGACCAGATGTCAACTCCATGCCTAGAAGCTCGAGCCTATCAGTGACAGGAACAGATGCACTCCGAAAAGTAGGAGTTTTGTCGAATCGAC
Source organism: Cosmia trapezina (assembly GCA_905163495.3). Taxonomy (NCBI): domain Eukaryota; kingdom Metazoa; phylum Arthropoda; class Insecta; order Lepidoptera; family Noctuidae; genus Cosmia; species Cosmia trapezina. The sequence continues at coordinate 31,339,016 of LR991022.1, read as the reverse complement.
TCTTTTTTGCGGTAAAAAGACACGCCTGCGTTTTGGCGGCGTTAAAAGAGACCAGATTGTCATCACCCCACTGGGAGACAAGGCTTAAGGTCAAATCTGTTCGCTCTACCATGGCCTCTCTCAGGGATCGAACTTCGGCCCCGCTGGCCCTTGCGCTGGACACGTATCTCTCTGAAACAGTACTGTCATCTGCGTACCCAACAATACCAGGCAGAAGCAGGTCATTGATGTGCAGCAGGAAAAGAGTTGCAGAGAGAACAGACCCCTGAGGAACTCCGGCATCAATAGCCATAGGGTCAGAGGAGCAGCCGTCAATGACTACTCTGATCGACCGTTCCCTAAGGAAGTCTGATATCCAGCTACAAAAATCAGCTGGGATGCCATAAGCAGGAAGCTTGCTGAGTAGTCCGGCTTGCCAGACCCTGTCAAAGGCCTTCGAGATATCAAGCGATACAGCAAGTGCTTCGCCGTGTTTCTCGATGGCTTCGCCCCAGCAGTGCGTGACATACACAAGAAGGTCGCCAGTTGACCGTCCCCGGCGAAAGCCATATTGACGGTCACTGAGGAGATCATTGTCTTCAAGGTAAGTCAGCAACTTACTGTTCAGTACCCTTTCCATAACCTTGCACAGAATGGAGGTAATGGCGATCGGACGGTAATGGGCAGGGTCTGCACGGTCACCCTTTTTGGGCACTGGTTGTACATTTGCAAGCTTCCAAGATTTTGGCACCGTTCTTTTTTCAAGAGAGAGGCGGAACAAGCGTGTCAACACAGGAGACAGTTCAGGTGCACACTGCCTCAACACTCTCGCTGGAATGCCGTCAGGCCCACTGGCCTTGTTCACGTCTAGACTGCACAATACTCTTCGGACCTCTTTAATGTGAACTGTGATCTCCGGCATCGTGGAGTCACAACGAGGTACAGTAGGTGGTTGCTTTGAGCCAGCGTCCAGACGTGAATTGCTTGCAAAGAGAGATGCAAATAAATTTGCTTTCTCACTTGCAGAGTGAGCCAGCGAACCATCAGGTTTCATCATTGGAGGTAAAGTGGGACGACAGAAATTCGTTTCAACCGCTTTAGACAGGGACCAGAACTGTTTACTACCCGGAGGGTGCGATGCCAGCTTGGCCCCAATACGTCCGACATGGTCGAAACGTGCCTTACGTAAAACCCGTTTGCAGAGCTTGGCGGCAGAATTAAAGGCTCTTTTTCTCGCGCGAACCCTACGCGCTCTAACTTTACGGTCGCGGGCCTTGACCCAGACTTGGTAGGCAGACTCTTTTCGGGCCTCAGCGTGGGCGCATTCTGCATTATACCAAGGCCGGGATTTGTGACCAAGCGGGATGTCGGAGAATGGAATAAAATACTCCATCCCCTGCCGAATCACGTCCGCAACCGCGTCAGCACAGCGCGAGGGGTCACCCGAGGAGAAGCACACTTGCCGCCATGGATAAGACGCAAAAAAGTGCCGCATCTCATCCCAGTCTGCTGACTCGTATCGCCATACTCGCCTCGTGCCTCTAGGACTGTCATCAGGAGGAGAGCAGGTAGATATGGATTTCACCAGACAGTGGTCAGAGGTTCCCAGAGGGGCTGAGACCGATACTGAATGACTGTCCGGATCAGATGCCAGCAGAAGGTCCAGGCAATTGGGTGTATGGCCGTCAACATCCGGTACCCGCGTTGCCACATTCACCAACTGGGTTAGATCTAGCGTTAAAGCAAACTTGCGCGCCTCTAACCCGGCATGGTCAGTTTTCTGGTATGGGTACAACCACTCTTTATGGTGGGCATTAAAGTCCCCCAGAAAAATGAGCTTCGCTGTTGGGTATCGTTGCTGGGCTATGTCAGTCGACTCCACGAGGAAATTAAAGAGTGCAGTTGTCTCCTGGTCACCGCTGTGCGATCGGTAGATGCCGATGTAGAGAAACTTCTCCACGCCAGTGTCCACAAGTAGCCATATGGCAGAAAAACCCGACTTCTCAAAGCAACGGAGACGACGACAGCAAATGTCATCGCGGACGTACACACAGACCCCAGCATGTTTCTTGAACTTGTGTTCAAGAGAGTAACCCGGGTAGTTGAGGTACGCCACGTCCGACGGGGTTGCTATCTTCGTCTCCGTTAGGAAAAACAGGTGCGGCTTCTCGGTCTCAAGGTGGTGATGGACCGGATCGAGATTGGAGTGCAATCCCCTGATGTTAGTGAGGTGCACTTTTAGTGGGAGGAAGTGCAGCCGTTGTTTTACCCGATTTTTCTTTGCTTTGGTCATTTTGAGTAGAGTTGTTGGGGAAAAAGTCGATATGTCGAGGCGCTGCTCAGTGAACCAAGTGGAACACTAGAGCTAACTAAACCCATGGGAAACTCATTTGGAGACTGCGGGGACGCCCGAACCCCCCCGGATATGGCCACCGGGTCCTCCCGTCCAGTCGCCAGCTGGCACGGTGGAGCATACCGGGATTTTTCGCGAGTTGGCGGGGCAGCCTTTGGCACGTGGCTGGCGTGCTACTTGGGCCCCCTACTGACTGCGGTCGGCCAACGGCTGGCACCGTGCTTCGGATCCCGCTACCCTCCAAAATGAGTCACCCGGCAAGCTATGCCCAGAGACCAAGACCGGCTCTGAACAGCGCAACTGACAATCTCCTTCTCCCCCAGAGGCACTGGCACTCCCACACACCGACGGAACACAGCAAGCTGCTTGGCGCCGGACTCCGGTGGGATGGTGGTCGCGAGCCAGGCGGCCCCTTGTGGAGCCTACCACCGCTAAGTGGGACCGTTTAGCCGTACCACAGGCAAGCCTGTGGTGCCGTTGCCCGGGGTGGACCACTAGGAGGTAGATCCCAAACCCACCCCAAAAATTATTCGCGTCGTTGGTTAGAGTATTTCAACATCCATTGCTGGTTTTTTTTTGCTGTTTTTTTTTACATAAATGGAATGCTGCGAACACACAATGCAATTTTACATTGAAATAATGATAATGTAACTGAAAAAAAAATTGAAAAAATGAAAATTTTCCTGAGAAAATTTCCGGTAGAATATGATTCAAAATGAGGAGCTGAATGCACCCCGTTAGTTTGCGGAGGGCTGTCCCTTACACCCTGTATATAAAGATTTAGGTAGTGAAAAAAAGGTAAACAATCTTGATGTGTCTCGGTTTAAAAATAAAATGCAACTAAAAACAAATGTAAATACAACAATAATGATTACTAATTGAACCATTAATTTAAGCAGTAGTTTATTTGTTTAATAAGCGTTTGTGTAAAAAGTTGCATCAAGATTGTTTACCTTTATTTTACCACCTAAACCTTTCTGGTATAGGCACCGAACAATGATAAGTAAACTGCGATGTAGCTAGGATAAAGATAAAGGCCTTAAAACATTTTTTTAACTTTCAAATTCTACCATCAAGAGCGCTGAGAACGAGCAATCAGAAAATATAGGAAGTTGATGTTCTGTCTCTTTCTAAAGCGGAACGAGCAGTCAGAAAGTATAGGAAGATCTCTTTCTGACGCGGATTCAAATTGGAAAAGAATAAGTTTTTGACGTATCCTTACTCGAAGAGTCGAAGCTAATATTGACCATAGATAACATTACACCAAATCTTGTGACACCTTGGCCCCGCTGGCGCTCGACTTGCGGTCGTTGAGGAACAGCGTGGCCGCCAGGTCGCGTAGCTCGCCCGCCGCCCACTGCGCAAACGACATGTCCTGGTAGGAAAAAATTCTCACGCACTCAATGTTTGTGAGAAAACTTGACATTCATTTATTAGAAAAACCGGTCAAGAGACTCGCACCGAGGGTACCGTAACTACCGTACCACAGATTAAGTAGTATATCATTTGTATGTCATTTTTGTTGATGATTTCTGAAAAGGGGACGGTATTTTTTTAACATTTTTCATCAAAAGTTGAAAACTGCGGCCTACAAAAAGCGGAACCCTCGGTGCGCGAGTCCGACTCGCTCTTGACCGGTTTTTTTTTCTTTTAGATGCATTTTTCGGTAAAATTATAACCACCACCGCCGCTGAAATCAAGACTATGCTCGGACTTTTAATTATCTGCAGTAAAATGACACTTCTTCTGTCATTTCGCTATTTGGTTTTCTCCTTGTCATCCTTAGATAATATACATCTAGATCGAGCCACCGCGTGGCCGGTCATGAGACAGCAATGGGGAGCCACACGCAAAGCTGTTTGTAGATGGCGCTCTGAACGACTGTACATTGTTTTACAAACAAATCCATACAATTTGACAATCGTTCGTTATGTCAAATCAATGAAAAGAGGACAGTCGATCATGTGCCACCTAGCGTGATAAAAAGTTAGTTTTCCTCCCCATTTTAACAGTGAAAGTTTTGTTTGGCAACATTTTTTTTGCCATGCAAAGTACTTTGTTTGGCAACATTTTTAAAGCAAAAATACGGCACGCCGTAAGGGACAGAAGATACGATGCTTTGTCCCAATTTTCCTAATTATTTCGTATATATGTGTCTCACTTCCACACTTCACACTGTAATCATGGCAATGTCTAGATGTATTATGTCATTGGGTTGAAGCGTATATTATGCAATATAATGTTTTTTTTTTTTTTTTTTTTTTTTTTCTTTTGGCTTCGCACGGTTTGTGCATTTAGCCAATGTCACGTTTAGTTTCGTAGGTACAAAGGTAGGGAAACGAAGATATTATTTTGAATAATTCATTAAAACGGGATTTAGGATAGTAGGACGGTATATAGGATCAGTATGTGATGTTATAATTAATGAGCAAATTACATTGATGAAAATTTACAATTTAATATTATTTACAGTAATGAATGAGACTATACATTTATAAATAGGAAAGCTATTTGTACAAAGTAAAGAAAGTATTGAGGTAGGAAAAGGAGTTCTGAGGGACAAGAGGTTACTGAAAAAAGAAGAACGGTCATATAAGGGACAGGAGAAGAAAATGTGATTTAGGTCGCCAACGTCTGTGCCACACGAGCACATGGGTTCATCGATGATATGAAATTTAGCAAGATGGGCTGGAGAACAAACATGACCTAGTCTCATCCGTATTAGAACTGAGGTCTCCATCTTGCCAAACTTTGCAGTGCCAAACCACGGTTTTTCCGGAATATCGGGTTGAATTACAGAAAAATAACGGCCCTTGGATTTGCTACCGATATCCCAAGCTACCTTCCAGGTGTCCCGAAGAAAAGTCTTTGGTAACGTCATAATGTCATTGCTAAAATTTATGTAAGGAGCTAAGTCCCCACACTGCACCGCATCACCGGCGAGTTTATCAGCCACTTCATTGCCATGGATTCCAGCATGGGCCGGAATCCACGCAAATTGCAAAGTGTTACCTTCAGAGATGGTTCTAAACGCAAATTCTCTTATCAAATAAATGATTGAAAACTGTGATTTGTGTTCGAAAGGGGATTTATTAATGGCTAGAAGAGCACTTTGAGAGTCTGTAAAAATTATGGTTTTTTTGAGCTTAAAAACACGAGTATATTCGATGGCTTTTAAAATACCAAAGCATTCCCCCGTAAAAACAGAAGTTTCCGGAGGCAGTTTTATTTTTTGTACAATGTTGTATTGAGAATGGTAAGTACCTATCCCAACACAACCCGACGGAGAACGCTTGGCAGCATCCGTGAATATATGATGGTACTCTAAGTGTTCAGCAAGGAAATTATTAAAGCTTATACGACAATTGGGATCTGATTTACTACTGACACAGTTATATCTAATGATGGGGCTGAATTGTAAACTCTCATAACTACAATTAAATATGGGAAGTTTATTGGAACGGTGAATAGGAGAAGAAAGTGATAGGAATTTTTTATAGCTTACAACTAAACAAGGAGCACGTTTATGGGACCAGTAATCTGAAGATTCAATCTGTAACACTAAAGAATCTAGTTTAGGAATGAGAGGATGAGTTGAGAACTGAAGAATCCGGAACAAATATTTGTCAGATAAGAATTGTCTTCTAAGATGCAAAGGAGCTTCTCCGCATTCAACTTGGAGTGCATTAATGGGACTAGACTTCATAGCACCCGAAATAATGCGTAATGCTTTAGACTGAATGCGATCCAATTTTTTAAAAGCCATAACACTACCAGGTTCTAAAACGAACAAACCATAATCCAGAGTGCTTCTGATAATTGCGTTGTAAATAAGTTTCAAAGAAAACGGATGTGCACCCCACCATACACCAGAGAGGCATCTAAGCATGTTTAGGTGATTTTCACATTTGTTGACAATATAATCACAATGAGGGACACTACTTAATTTACAATCAAGTATTACACCTAGATATCTGAATTTATCTATAACTGGTATAGGTATATCCTTATAAAAGAGGTTTACCAAGGGAATATTTCTCTTCCGGGTGAATAAAACAGCCGCGCTTTTAGACGTGGATAAATCCAAACCGTTTAGGTGTAACCATGACTTCAAAGTAGACAAAGCAGAATTGATGGCACAGCTAGCTTGTTCAACAGATTGGCTTGAAGAATATAATAATAAGTCATCGGCATATTGAAGAACCTTAACATGATTAGTAATTAAAGACGAGTCTAGATCAAAAGTGTAAATATTGTATAGAAGGGGACTGAGCACAGAACCCTGTGGGAGACCTCTCCATACAAGATGAGATACCTCATGATCTCCTATTAGCATGTTAACAGAGCGTTCAGTCAGAATATTAATAATGAAATTCGATAAAATCAATGGAACCTGTAAGGCTTTTAATTTATTTTGTAAAACTGATAATACAACATTATCATAAGCTGCATTAATATCAAGGAAAACTGCAATGGTGGATTGGTTATTAGAGAAGGATAATTGAATATCCGATGTTAAAATACTTAAACAGTCAGTTGTACTTTTACCTTTTCTAAAGCCATATTGTGAATCTGCCAAAAGACGGTTACTTTCCACATACCATTCTAGACGATTTTTAACTAAGTGTTCCGCTAATTTCATCAGAATTGATGATAAAACTATGGGACGGTATGAAGAAGCATCAGATGGGGTTTTATTTGGTTTAAGGAATGGCAACACCATTTGACGTTTCCATTCAACAGGGATGTTTCCTGTATTCATGATAGAATTAATAAGCTCTAAATAATAAATAAGGACGTCATCATTTAAATTAGCGAAAAAGGAATACGGGATGCCATCAATGCCTGGTGCAGAATCCTTAGTTTTATGAATAACACCCTTTAATTCAGTGAGAGTGAATGGAAGATCTAGTGTCGTCGTCGTGTCTTGGATATTAGTTTTGGATACGAGAGACAGGTTAACCTCTTCCGGGACCCAAGGCGGTGCTAATTTATCTAAAAATTCACTGGCTAAAGAATCAGGGATAGGAGAAGGGTTGTTGTAAGTGGACCTAAATTTACGGATATTGCGCCAGACAGTGGTAGGGTGAGTATTTGGAGAAATTGATGAGCAAAAATTACGCCAAGATTCAAATTTTTTCTTCTTAAAAAGTTTACAAGTTTCATTAATTAGGTTAGTGACGATTTCAAAATTAATATCGGACATATCAAGGTTATAATTGTATTCAGCCTCTTTACGTTTCTTGACCAATTCAGTGCACTCGGAATCCCACCATGGAGGCGAGGGAATTGTACTAATATTGTTATTTTTTACAGGGAAAACTTCATCTGCCGCTGCGATTAATATGAGTGCTAAAGCTTCAGCACAACTATTTTCATTGCCATCAGAAATAACAGGCAAGGAGCAAAGCTTACTGTCAACAATGTTCCTAAATTTGTCCCAGTCATTATTATTTCTATTAGGTAGTTTATGTTTTAAGTTAGATCTCCTTATGGAGCATTTGTTTTGGAAAGAGGATAAGAAATAACTATTGGAAAATGATCACTACCATAAGTAGAGGCTAGAGTATGCCAAGTTAATGAAGAGGCTAAGTTTGGAGAACAAATAGAAAGGTCGATTGCGCTTTGGTTCTGAGTGGGATCTGAGCGACGTGTGGCAGCTCCTGAATTCAAGATGCATAAATTATGTAAGTCTATTATATCTAGTAATTCATCACCATAACAATTAGTAGTTGAACAACCCCATGATTGGTGATGGCAGTTAAAGTCCCCCAATATTAAGAAAGGCTTTGGAAGAAATGAAAAGAGATTATTCATCTCTTGGAGAACAGAAGAGGAAGGGTGAGGAATGTAAATAGAAACAAGACAAGTGTGATGAACTTTAATAGCTACAATTGAAATTTCCTCACTATGAGGAGGTAATGTAATAATAGAAAAAGGGATAGAATTCTTGATAAGTATAGCTACTCCACCATACCCATCAGATCTATCCTCTCTAATGGTTAAATAACCATTAATTTTAAAAATATGATTCGATTTGAGCCAAGTCTCTGCTAAGGCAAAGGCAAATGGCTCATATTTGTTTAAAAGATATATAACATCACTCTTTTTGTTTACTAGACTGCGGCAGTTCCACTGGATTATTTTGGATGTGTTGTCCATTATGAATGGATTGAGATACATTGAAAGACGGGGCAACGTTGGACGGTGAAATGTTGAACTGAGAAAGAAGATTGTGTAAAGCAGAAAGAAAATCGTTTATGGAAAAATTTGTGTCGTTTTTTTCATTATTATGATTAATAGAAAAAGCACAACCATTTGATGGTTGTGGAATGTCATAATCTTTTATAATGGCATTGTGAGCCTCTTTATTATATCCTTGTACCGATTTGGGAGGGGACCGTGGTTTAAGGAAGACAGTCTTCTTATAGCTACTTGAAGCAGGCATTCTGTTAGGTGAAGAGATTGATGGGGTGTGTGCAAAGTTTTTGGAAGGAGAAGATAAAAGTGTATCAGCATATGACTTAGTTACTGGTGGGTAACATTTTTCCGCTTCAGCATAAGATACTGAACTTTGTGCCATATATGTTTTAATTAATTTTTGCCTAGAAAATTCTGGGCAAGACTTATTCGTAGCATAGTGAAAACCAGAGCAAAGGCAACAAGATGCACTTTCTTGTTCTCTTTCACAACTGTCCCCAGTGTGGCCTTGGCCACATTTATAACAGCGAGGCTTGGACCTGCACTGAATTTTAGTGTGTCCAAAACGACAGCAGTTAAAACACTGTACGGTAGGGAATATATATAAATCTACAGGTAATGCATTATAGCACATAAAAATTCTTTTTGGTAGAACCTGCCCATCAAATGTAACAACTATGGATTGGGATGGTTTCCAAACGGTTGTACCATCAACAGTGGTTTTAAAATTGAGACGTCTGACTTTTAAGATTGGCCCACAACCTATAGGTACCGTTATGTTATCAATGACCTCCTCGGGAGACCATTCCGCAGGAACACCACGCACTAAACCCATTCTGGTAACATTAAAAGTAGGTATAAAAGCTTTGTAATTATATGTTTCAAGACTATTATGAGTAATAAAAGAATTAGCGTCCAGAAAGTTCGAAAAAGAAAGAGAAATTTTGTTGCGTCCAATTTTCTTTACGCTACCGTTGATAATATTTTGGAAGGCGTTGTGCTTTAAGAACTTGCCAAATGTGATTGGGTGCAGTGTCATTCCATCATCTGGTGAAATTATGATTTTTTGAACATGAATGACAAAAGGCGCGCTGTCCGTTTTACCGTATGTTTTACGACCTATCTGTGGTTGAACAACTGAGGGCAGAGCAGGGATATCGGGCATTTTGTTATTAGAACTAGGTATTTCATTAGTGACGATTATTTCAGATTTAGGCTCTGATGTAATAGGTTTTAGAGTAGAGTCCATGCAATCACAACCAGAAGACGCGGAACCGGGGTTTTTCCGGGTACGGCGACGTTTATTGCAGGTCTTGCACACATGTACACGGCTTCTTTTCAAATGACGAGTCGAAGACGACCCATCGGTATCCATGCCCGATTCATTGGACATGGAAATAGTTACAAAATTGCCTGCCGGGGGAACGAAGTCCCCCGGATCAGGCGGGTCTTTAATTTTTCACAAAACTAGCTAAAAACAACTTACCACTACCGATGAAAATATACAACACTAAGATTAAACTACAAGTAAAAGAAAATAGAACACTAAAACTATGACTACTGATCTTATAATTAGGGTTTTTTAAATTTACAAATTTTATATCAAAAAAGACGCGTCCGCCAAGTTTGATGTTTCCCGCGCTTTTTTTCCAATATAATGTTAATCAAATGGGAACATTTTTTAACGAAATGACAGTTATGAAGTGTCATTTTACTGCAATTAAAAGTCCGAGGTTCCGCGGGCGACATGTTGTCGACGACTGAATCGACTGGTCATGCGTAGACAGACAACGTTGCTGAACATACAAAAGTTCCGCGCTAACTTTCAACATGTTGTGCAACATGTCGCGCGCCAAACGTTGCCTAGTGGATACGAGGCTTTAAAGTCATAACCTGCCTAGCCTTTTCCCAACTATTTTGGGGTCGGCTTCCGGATACAGTTGAATACCAGTATTTTACACGAAGCGACTGCCGATCTGACCTCCACAACCCAGTTACTGGGTAATACGATACACCTTGGTACACACGGCTACACATCAAGCTATACATTTCCAGTTTACACTAACCTCATAGTAAGGAAATCCTATACGATGCGAGATCAGCTTATACTGGAAATGTATAGCTTGATCAGTAGCCGTGCGTACAATGACATTAAACATATGCGTCAGAACCGCGGGTGTACTTTTCAGATGCACCTAAATTTATTGCAATTATTTGGTACCTTCCGTGTACCTTTACGTACCTCTCTTGAAAATCTGTGTACCTACACCCGTACAATGATATTTTAAAAATTAGGTACACCCGCCATCCTGATGTCAGAACCGCGGGTGTACTGCTAACCAATGTATGTTGCTAAGTACACTCTATAAGTAGATTTGGTACCTCTTGTGTACCTGCAGAAACAAGTATTAAAAAAACAAAATACTGTCAGGTTGCTGCGAAAAGTAAAAAAAACAATCTTCTTTCTTTGACGTTGTTATGATTTAAATAAAAAAAAAAAACAATCTTCAGTATTAATAACGTAAGTTAAATATTTTAAAAACCTATTAGAAAAACAAACAAGTTTGCCTATTTTAGAAAAAAAAAAAAAAAAAAAAAAAAATATGTTTATTTTGACAACTTTGTAGTTTACATAGCTTTGAGTTTGGAGGCACCTTTTCAGCAAAGATTTGCTTGTATTAGGTGGTCCAGCTCTTCCAGTTTACTTTAACAATACACAAGTTAAATTTGTAGCTATATATATTATATTTGTAGTTTGTTTGTTGTTTATAGTAGAATTTTGAACGATTTATAGAATTCAGATATTTGTCAGTGTTTTCAGAATCGAAATGAAACAAGAGAGAGTTTTAAAGGTTTTTTAAATTAATTTTAATGGTAACGAAATAAGTAATGATTAATATAAATAACGCATTGATTCCATGTGCATTTAACTCGGCCAAATAATTTGTTACAAGACTTATATAAGGTAATCTATTAGTAAGTACAAACATTTGAAGGATAGATTCATTAACTTAAGATAAACATTTCTTGAAAAAATCATAAATTTCTATACGCTAGTTTCCAAGAAAAACACCAAAAAACCATTTTGTTTAAAAAGTAAAATTCAACACCCCGTGTATAACGGGGAATTCCAGCTAACGTACTTTATGGCAGATAACAAAGGAGTCGCGTTGTTTACCTGAATGTGTGGGCAGGACTGCTGAACGGCCAATTATTAGGACCCGTTTTTCTGGATCGACTGACTGCGGACACGTATCTCCAGTTCCTCCAGCGAGATCTACCAGAGCTACTGCTGGATATACCTGTGTTGTACCGCAGGTACATGTACTACCAGCACGACGGCGCGCCGGCGCACTTCAGTGTGCGGTTACGCACCTACTTGGATGAGGCGTTCCAAGGGCGATGGATTGGGTGCGGTAGCGTTATCCGCTGGCCGCCACGCTCACCTGATTTGACGCCAATGGACTTCCACGTGTGGGGTCGGGCCAAAGACCTAGTGTATGGGAACGAACCGTACATTAGATGAATTACGTGCGCGAATTGTGAGTGCATTTGACGTGATGTCCAGTGAACAGCAAGTGCTTACTGAAGTGCGGAGGCATTGTCTCGATCGCGCTAGACAGTGTGTGCGTCTACAAGGGCGTCACGTCCAACAATTGATGTGATATGTGTAAATAACTAGTAAATTGTGTAAATAAGTGTAAATCTGATAGTGAATTTTGACTTTTAAACACGCCAAGTTAAAAAAATAAAAAATAATTGGCGAGTTTTATTTGTTATTTTGTTTTATTTATTTGTATTACTAGCTTTTGCCCGCGCCTTCGCCCGCGTGGATGTCGGAAAATATACCACGGGAACGTACTACCGGGATTAAAAGTACCCTAAGGCCGACATTCGCACGGACGTAAAAATATCGCGGTGGGATTTTGTCGCGTTCTGGATTTTCAACTCTCGGTTTTGAGCCGATCTTCGAGAATCCAACCTAACAACAACAGAGCGCATTCCAGCGTGACGAAAACACTGTTGGATTTTTAACTCTCAGCGCTAAGCAGTGCGTTGAAAATGCAGTGCGCTAAAAAAATCGCCGCGATATTTTTACGCCCGTGTGAACGTCGGCTAGACAATAATTATCTTCTCGCACTGCTTATATAAGGTCATTTATTAGTAAGTACAAAAATTTTGAGGATAGATTCATTACCATAAGATAAACATTTCTTGAAAAAATCATAAATTTCTATACGCTAGTTTCCAAGAAAAACACTAAAAACCATTTTGTTTAAAAAGTAAAATTCAACACCCCGTGTATAACGGGGAATTCCAGCTAACGTACTTTATGGCAGATAACAAAGGAGTCGCGTTGTTTACCTAAAAGCATACCCCGCTTCGCCCCTGCCGCACCCCGTTGCGCGGCCAGCCATCATTCGACGCAGGACCAGCGTCTAGTTCGCTAAAATCATTTCACTGATAACGTGCTATGGACGGATAGTGCACATTTACGCGCGAGGGACTATGTAATGTGCATAATGCGCATTACTGGTGCGATTACAATCCACGAGTGATTCGGCCGGACCACTTCCAACACCTTTTCAGTGTGAATGTGTGGGCAGGACTGTTGAACGGCCAATTATTAGGACCCGTTTTTCTGGATCGACTGACTGCGGACACGTATCTGCAGTTCCTCCAGCGAGACCTACCAGAGCTACTGCTGGATATACCTGTGTTGTACCGCAGGTACATGTACTTACTACCAGCACGACGGCGCGCCGGTGCACTTCAGTGTGCGGGTACGCACCTACTTGGATGAGGCGTTCCAAGAGCGATGGATTGGGCGCGGTAGCGTTATCCGCTGGCCGTCACGCTCACCTGGACTTCCACGTGTGGGGTCGGGCCAAAGACCTAGTGTATGGGAACGATCCGTACATTAGATGAATTACGTGCGCGAATTGTGAGTGCATTTGACGTGATGTCCAGTGAACAGCAAGTGCTTACTGAAGTGCGGAGGCATTGTCTCGATCGCGCTAGACAGTGTGTGCGTCTACAAGGGCGTCACGTCCAACAATTGATGTGATATGTGTAAATAACTAGTAAATTGTGTAAATAAGTGTAAATCTGATAGTGAATTTTGACTTTTAAACACGCCAAGTTAAAAAAATAATAATAATTGGTGAGTTTTATTTGTTATTTTGTTTTATTTATTTGTATTATTACTTAGGATTAATTTCCACTGAACGTACTGAACGTAACGTTTACGTTATTATTTGATTACTGCATTACAAAGGCAGTCTTACACCAGTCAGTAGAAAAATTTTAAATGAATGTTAGTAAAATTGTTAATATCTATCATAAAAAAACAATAGCTCCACACTGATCCGCTTCGATTTATTGGAAATATCTCTACCAAAGATAAGCGCAAATGTTACTTTCGTTTATTGCAGCGGAATATTAATAGCGTTGCTCAAGGTGGAAACAAGATCCTAGACGAATAGGTAGGTACCTACTAAGAAAGAAAGTCATAAATAACGGTTTGCAACACGTGCAGCAAGCGGGGAGCGGAGAGTCCGAGCGATGACGTAATACGGTAGATTTTTTTGCCTCGCGCAGGACAATGACTGAGTTCACTGAGTCAGTATACAGGATGCTTTTAAAAATATTGTTATTTTTTGTTAGAAAAATTTAAAAAAAAAACTAGCCTGAATATTTGAAAAAAAATGCTAGCGCCGTATTTCTAGCGTATAGTTAGATGTACTGTTTAAATATTTGTAATTAAAAAAAGTTCACCTTATATAGTACTCGAGGAGCGGCGCGCAGATTGATATCTGATTGCTGGAGGATAATAAATCTTAAAACCAAACAATAGTAAACGGAAAATTACCAACATGCATGCCTTTGGAAGCAACTTTAAAGCGAAAATATAAATCCTCTTTATTCCCTATCCCGTGGGAATTAAAAAAATATTAAAACTAAATGTTACTTGAAGATACGAATTACCCAATCCCTTAAATCTCTTAAAAAGAGGTAATTTTTCATAAATCAAACCCATAGATTTGAATTTTCATATCCCTAACTTAAGAAATGCTGGGATTCTCATAAAACTTTCACCCCCTGTAGGATTATTTTTTAAGACAAAAAGTCTTATCATGTCATTCCCCAAGATGCCATCTTAGTTTTGCCAAATTTTATCGATATTCGTGCAGTTTTGTGAATTTTAAATTCATCCCCTATTATACGCCCTTAGGGGATGATTTTTCAAAAACGCTGGACCACATATTTCTTTATTTCCTACCAAAAGCATAAATTTGAATTTACATAGCCCTAACTTAAGAAATGCTGGGTTTCCCTTATAAACTTTCATCCCCCATATCACCCCCTGTAGGATAATTTTTTAAGATTAAAAATAGGCTGTGTCCTTCCCCAGGATGCCATCTGCAGCCTTGCCAAATTGTATCGATATCCATGCAGTTTTGTAGATTTTAAAATAACCCCTATTTTACACCCTTTAGGGGATGATTTTCCAAAAACGCTGGACCAAATATTTCTTTATTTCCTACCAAAAGCATAAATATGTATTTTCATATCCCTAACTTAAGAAATGCTGGGTTTCCCATACAAACTTTCACCCCCTGTAGGGTTATTTTTGAGACAAAAAGTAGCATAAGTCCTTCCCTAGGATACCACCCTAAAGCTTTGCCAAATTTTATCAAAATCTGTTCGGTGGTTTAGGCGTGAAAAGGTAGACACAGACACGTGGTACAGACAGACAGACAGTTACTTTAGAATTTATAATATCAGTATGGATAATTGTTAGTTTCCTCGCTGAGAGCTCCGATAAACGCGTGCGATCTCTGCTAATCATAAAGTGCTATAGGGCGAAGCGCGGCCTTCGACACGCTATTTATGTACCGCCGCCCGCTATGTCCCTGCATTTTTAACCGACTTCTAAAAAAGCAGGAGGTTCTCAATTCGGTTGTATTTTTTTGTATGTTTTTTACTTCATTTCTCCGTCATTTATGAACTGACTGGGAAAAATTATTTTTTTATTTGAAAGGGTATACTTTCAGATTGGTCCCATTTTTATCAAAATTCAATTCTGATGATGGGATCCATGAGGAATCAAGGGAACTCCTCAAATATTATAGGTATAGGTACTATACTTAGAGCGAGGAGCTCGTGGCTAAGTAATAACAGCCGCACGGGTCGATCTGTCAGGTTAAGCTACGCTTGCCGGGGTTGGTCAGTGGATGGCTGACCATCTATACATACCGAGATTCCTCCGTGCCTCGGAAAGCACGTTAAGCCGTTGGTCCCGTTGGTTGTTGGTTGGTTATTCGAGGATCTTTGACAGTCGTTACGGGTCGTCAGAAGCCCGAAAGTCTGACAACCAGTCTTACCAAGGGGTATCGTATTACCCAGTAACTGGGTTGGGGAGGTCAGATAGGCAGTCGCTCCATGTAAAATACTGGTATTGAGCTGCATCCGGTTAGACTGGAAGCCGACCCCAACATAGTTGGGAAAAGGCTAGGCAGATGATGACTATACTTAGAGCGATTTTGGTATTTTCATCAACAAATCAAGCGTTTGCATTCAGAAAGTATCATCTAGTGAAGTGGAACTGATGAAGAAGACCACAGATGGCCACGGGAACTCCTCAACGACGATAAGTAGGTACCTATTTCACGGGTGGCGATAAGATATCTCGATTAAAATAGTTAAGCGACTATGACGAAATGGTTCTGATGAAAATGGTACCATCGAACCGATATGATGAAGAAGCCGGAAGGTAGGCATCGGAACTCAGTAATAAAACAATGTATCCTAGCCGTACTCTATCGCGACGTATTTGCCTGTTTGCAAAGTTTTTATTTGAAATGGTATACTCCTGAGACTGTCTCATGAAAATATCTTCAAGTTCTGATGAGTGCTTATGAGTTAGATTTAATAATTTAATACATATTTTTCCCATTATTTTAGTCTATGTGGATGATGCTTTAATTTATTTTGCAGAGTGGTATTCAGATTTGTGTGGTATAGGTACAACTAAAAAGTGAAAAATAAAAACTTTTTACAAAAAAAAAACAACCGACTTCCAAAAAAACACTACAAAGTGAAAAATAACTTTAATTTCGGAAGTCGGTGGCGAAAAAAAACGAAAATAAATAAAAAACCAAAGACACCGACTTCCGAAATTAAAGTTATTTTTCACTTTGTAGTGTTTTTTTGGAAGTCAGTTGTTTTTTTTTTTGGATTTTTTTTTTAAATCTGTAATATCTTCGAAAATATTCATTTAAATTACATGCTGTAAAGGGCCATATTGATCTATAGTAAATGCACAATGTATTTAAAGTACTTAATTGGATAAGGATTAATGCTGTATTGCTTAAAATCGCTTCGTAAGTAAGCCATTATTTCTCGTAAAAAGTAAAGGATAAAAAATGGTTATTGTGGGTTATCCCTGAGAGATAGACATATATCATCGCGGACTTTTTTGCAGACCTTTTTAAGGTGTACAATACTGTAGTACATTATTTTGATCTATCTCGTAGGGTTCAGCCAGCGTTTGCAATGTAAGCGCAAAAAAATGTGTTTATTTACGACATCACATTAGAATCCTCTAAAATTATCAGTGTTTCTTTACTATATTATGCATGTATTATACTTATAAACCTTCCTGTTGAATCACTCTATCTATTAAAAAAAACCGCATCAAAATCCGTTGCGTGGTTTTAAAGATTTAAGCATACATAGGGACAGACAGACAGCGGAGCGACTTTGTTTTATAATATGTAGTGATTACTCAGGATTAATTTCCACTGAACGTACTGAACGTAACGTTTACGTTATAATTTGATTCCTGCATTACAAAGGCAGTCTTACATTGATTCCTGCATTACAAAGGCAGTCTTAAACATTTTAAATGACTGTTAGTAAAATTGTTAATATCTGTCATAAAAAAAACAATAGCTCCACACTGATCTGCTTCGATTTATTGGAAATATCTCTACCAAAGATAAGCGCAAATGTTGCTTTCGTTTATTGCAGCGGAATATTAATAGCGTTGCTCGAGGTGGAGACAAGATCCTAGACGAATAGGTAGGTACCTACTAAGAAAGAAAGTCATAAATAACGGTTTGCAACACGTGCAGCAAGCGGGGAGCGTCAAATGCACTCACAATTCGCGCACGTAATTCATCTAATGTCCGGTTCGTTCCCATACACTACGTCTTTGGCCCGACCCCACACGTGGAAGTCCATTGGCGTCAAATCAGGTGAGCGTGGCGGCCAGCGGATAACGCTACCGCGCCCAATCCATCGCCCTTGGAACGCCTCATCCAAGTAGGTGCGTACCCGCACACTGAAGTGCGCCGGTGCGCCGTCGTGCTGGTAGTACATGTACCTGCGGTACAACACAGGTATATCCAGCAGTAGCTCTGGTAGGTCTCGCTGGAGGAACTGGAGATACGTGTCCGCAGTCAGTCGATCCAGAAAAATGGGTCCTAATAATTGGCCGTTCAACAGTCCTGCCCACACATTCACACTGAAACGGTGTTGGAAGTGGTCCGGCCGAATCACTCGTTCGATTGTAATCGCACCAGTAATGCATGCGCATTATGCACATTACATAGTCCTTCGCGCGTAAATGTGCACTCATCCGTCGATAGCACGTTATCAGTGAAATGATTTTAGCGAACTAGAAGCCGCTCCCGCGTCGAATGCTGGCTGGCCGCGCAACGGGGTGCGGCAGGGGCGAAGCGGGGGATGCGCGCCGCCACGGGGTTTTAGGTAAACAACGCGACTCCTTTGTTATCTGCCATAAAGTACGTTAGCTGGAATTCCCCGTTATACACGGGGTGTTGAATTTTACTTTTTAAACAAAATGGTTTTTGGTGTTTTTCTTGGAAACTAGCGTATAGAAATTTATGATTTTTTCAAGAAATGTTTATCTTAAGTTAATGAATCTATCCTTCAAATGTTTGTACTTACTAATAGATTACCTTATATAAGTCTTGTAACAAATTATTTGGCCGAGTTAAATGCACATGAAATCAATGCGTTATTTATATTAATCATTACTTATTTCGTTACCATTAAAATTAATTTAAAAAACCTTTAAAACTCTCTCTTGTTTCATTTCGATTCTGAAAACACAGACAATTATCTGAATTCTATAAATCGTTCAAAATTCTAAAATAGGCAAACTTGTTTGTTTTTCTAATAGGTTTTTAAAATATTTAACTTACGTTATTAATACTGAAGATTGTTTTTTTTTTATTTAAATCATAACAACGTCAAAGAAAGAAGATTGTTTTTTTTACTTTTCGCAGCAACCTGACAGTATTTTGTTTTTTTAATACTTGTTTCTGCAGGTACACAAGAGGTACCAAATCTACTTATAGAGTGTACTTAGCAACATACAGGGTGTCCCGTAAATAATGGATAATCTCTTAAGGGGTCATTGTACTCATCATTATGAACAACTTTTACTATGGGACCAAACCTGAAATCGCGAAAAAAAATCAGCTGACCAGTACATTTATCTACATCAAACTCGTCAAATGTAGGGAGCAGCTGATTTTTTTTTCGCGATTCCAGGTTTGGTCCCATAGTAAAAGTTGTTCATAATGATGAGTACGATGACCCCTTAAGAGATTATCCATTATTTACGGGACACCCTGTACATTGGTTAGCAGTACACCCGCGGTTCTGACATCAGGATGGCGGGTGTACCTAATTTTTAAAATATCATTGTACGAGTGTAGGTACACAGATTTTCAAGAGAGGTACGTAAAGGTACACGGAAGGTACCAAATAATTGCAATAAATTTAGGTGCATCTGAAAAGTACACCCGCGGTTCTGACGCATATCATTAAACATCTAGACGTTGCGCGTTGCCATGATTACAGTGTGAAGTCTGGAAGTGAGACACATATACAGGGTGAAATTGAATAGATGCGACAAAATTTAAGGGGCTGTTCTACGCATCAATATGAACAACTTTTACTATGGGACTAAACCTGAAATCGCGAAAAAAAAATCAGCTGTTCAGTACATTTTGACGAATTATGCGAACATTAAATGTACTGAACAGCTGATTTTTTTTTTCGCGATTTCAGGTTTGGTCCCATAGTAAAAGTTGTTCATATTGATGCGTAGAACACCCCCTTAAATTTTGTCGCATCTATTCAATTTCACCCTGTATACGAAAATTGAGACAAAGCATCGGTATCTTCTGTCTCTTACGGCGTGCCGTATTTTTGCTTGGCGAACTTTTAAATGTTAGCCAAACAAAGTGCTTTCACTGTTACAACATTTATCTTGCGACGATTAATTAACTTTTTTGGACAGTTTTTGCATTGTGCGAATGTATTGACATGGGTTCAGTCCAAAATATGGAAGATTTCTTACGTTAAACCTCATTTCTAATACCACATAATGACATAACCTAGAAAAAGTATTATATTGCTGTCTCATGACCGCCCACGCGGTGGTGGCTCGATCTAGATGTATAATCTAATTATCTAAGCCTTGTTAGGCCTGGTTGTCAGATTTTCGGGCACAGACTACTTATGGATACCTACGTACGAGATGCCTATTTGCCGAATATTAAAAAAGCCACAATGGCAAGTGAGTATAGAATAATTCAGTAAGTACTTATACCTACGATATAAATTCCTATCTCAAGCAATTTTATTATTTACTAGCTGCGCCCAACGCACACTCTAGCAAAGTTTGCTAGCGTGGTGTGGTGTTTAGTGGTTCATGGACTCCAGAAGTCCAGAAAAATAGGGCCGTTTAAATTACTTTACTTATACTTATTGTACTCTATGACTACCACTAATATACTGACCAATACTACTTGGTCTCTGACTGGACCACAGAACACTATATAAACTGCACTAGACCTACCTACTAAACCTACTATTAGCTAGACAAACCTACAAACACGTACGACGCCAGCAGATCAAGCCACCCGAAACTGTCAAATTTTCCCAATCAACCTTGAACCTAAAATGCTTCTATTATAAAGACAAAAATCTATTAAAGAAATGTGACAGATTGTAGTAGCTTAATGTGCTGGCGTCTGTACACATGATCTGTAGCCGTGCGTACAAACAAGAGAAAAAGAAAGAGATAACAATGTCACATTTTTTTTGACGTGGGATATACAAAATTTGTTTAATATTTTACTTAGAGCATTTATAGGTTAAATGCTCTAAGATATTTTAGTTAGTATTTGTAACCTTTGCATAACTTAAAGATTTGTCCCCACGTAGACACGTGACATTGTAAAAGCTTTGTATGGGCTATCTATTCTGTGGGAGTGTGGGCGTATCGTATTGTATAATCCGTTCGATTTATGCGCGTCAGGTCAGCGCGTTGCAGTATTATTCGCAAACGCAAATGTCAGCTCAGCTGTGTCCAGGTTCCGAGTTGTAAAAAGAAAAACATATCAAATATCGATTACCCAATCTTACAAAAAAAATGGCAAATAGAACACGCTGAAACCCTTATTGTAAACCCACACATATTTTAAAAGTACGAAGAACATCGTATAGAAACTACACAATAGTATTTTGGTGGTGTCTTTTCGTTCGTTACAAAATGTGATGGATCGGTGAAGGTCGCAGATTCTGTGGAAATTATATCGACGTCAGTTACCTTGTCCGTGCGCTTTTAGTCTTGTCGTGTTTGCGAACGATACGGTTTACGTAACAAGCGCTTTTGACAGTACTTTGCCATCCCAGAAAACAGTCGACTGATTACGCAAAGATGTTAAGCGTATGGAAGAGAACGACCCGCGGGGTTCGCGCGCTTGAGCGCTCGCTCTCCAGCATGGTGGAGCTGCCCAATTTACAGGACTTCTCCGTACAGAACGAGCCCGTGCTGGAGTACCGTAAGAACAGCGCGGAGCGCGCCGCGCTTGTCGCCGAGCTCGGGCAGACCGCCGCCGTCATCGAGGAGGTGCCCATCGTCATCGGCGGCGAGTGCATCAAGGAGGGCGAGCCGCGCTTCCAGGTGATGCCGCACGATCACTCCAAGAAGATCGCCAAGTTCTACTACGCAAGTGAGAAGACAATACAGAAAGCAATCAAAGTGGCAGCGGATGCGCAGGCGCGCTGGGACCGCACGCCGCTGCAGGAACGGATTTGCATCTGGCAGAGTGCTGCTGACCTGATGGCTGGAGCTCACCGGCAGAAACTCAATGCTGCCACCATGCTGGGCCAGTCTAAAACTGCCATTCAAGCTGAAATTGATTCAGCTTGTGAACTCATTGATTTCTTCAAATTTAATGTATTCTTTTTAAAAGAAAGTGCTAAATATCAGCCTATTTCTGAAGATCCCTCAGTAACTAGAAATTCTCTTAGATTCCGAGGTATTGATGGATTTATTGCAGCAATTGCTCCCTTCAACTTCACTGCTATTGGAGGCAACTTGGCTTACACGCCTGCTCTCATGGGTAATGGTGTAGTGTGGAAACCATCTGATACAGCTCTTCTATCAAATTGGAGGATCTTTAATATAATGCGTGAAGCTGGTCTACCCGATGGCGTAGTTAATTTTGTTCCAGCAGATGGACCAACTTTTGGACGGACCATTACTTCCTCTTCTAAACTGGCAGGTATCAACTTTACTGGATCGGTTCCAACATTCAACTGGCTGTGGAATGAAGTTGGAAAAAACCTTAACCAATATAATAATTATCCAAGGCTGATTGGTGAATGTGGAGGCAAAAATTACCACTTTGTTCATCCTTCAGCTGATATTGAAACTGTGGTCCCTGCCACTATTCGCTCAGCATTTGAATATTGTGGACAAAAATGTTCAGCTTGCTCAAGAATTTATGTTCCTAAATCTCTGGCGGAGCCCATCAAGAAAGGTTTAATTCAAGAGTGTGCTAAACTGAAGATCGGTGACCCAACAGACTTCACAATGTTTGCTGCTGCGGTCATTGATGACAAGGCTTTCAATAGAATCACAGGTTACATCAAGAATGCCAAGAAAAATCCCAAGAACAAAATAATTGCTGGAGGACAATTTGATGGCAGCAAGGGCTACTTCGTCCAGCCCACTGTTATTGAGACCACAGATCCCCATGACAAGCTTATGACTGAAGAGATCTTCGGACCTGTACTCTCCATGTACGTGTATGAAGACTGTGATGTTGACAAGACAATATCGCTCATCGGCTCATCCACCAAGTTTGCACTGACGGGGGCAGTATTCTCGATGGACATGGGATTCGTACAGAAAGCTCTGGAGGAGCTCAAGATGACGGCCGGCAACTTCTACATCAACGACAAGTCGACGGGGTCGGTGGTGGGGCAGCAGCCGTTCGGCGGCGGCCGCATGTCGGGCACCAACGACAAGGCCGGCGGGCCCGGCTACGTCATGCGCTGGACCTCGCCGCAGTCCATCAAGGAGACCTTCGTGCCTCTGCGCGACATCGACTACCCCTACATGAGAGATTAAATTAAAAGCTAAACAAAGAACAGCAAAGATAATCATAATTGATATCAGTACAATAACAATAACTACAAACATATTCAATAATTAATTAATAATAATAATATGATCTAGCTAAGATTGCTGAATAATTAGGCTTATTAGATGTTATAATGTTTTTCTCATGATCTAACTGTAAAGTATTATTTTTCTTTATATATTGACTTTAAAATAATTAGAGTAAGTAAATAAAAGTAGCAATTCACAAAGTAGGTAGTATACACAAGGCACAAGCACAAAGGATGTATAATTTGTAAACGGTACTTGTTTGTGTATGCTACGATACTACTGTCTGTTAGGTGAAGCAGTAGAAGCACTCACTGACTAGTGTACGTAGACTTGATGGTTGATGATGTAACTGTTGTGTGATATAAGTTAAATTACGAGTGGCGTCTCTCCTCGCTGGCTATCGCCCTGCGACTGTCCGGACTGTCCCTTATCAGAATATTATTTACTCTTTACTTCTTATCAGTTTATTCTGTTATTTATCTGTTTGTTTTTCAGCTTTGCCTGCTCTCTTGACTCATTTAATTGCATTTATGTTTTATGTTAACTTGCATTCTAATTCATGGTTTTGTTTATATTTTTAACAAAACCATTGTTGTTAATTAGTTTGTCACTTCAGTAGCTTGTTCCTGTTACTTGTTTGTATGATGTTTGATCTTTAATTCCAATAAAATAATTATTGATATGAATACATAAGTCTATTGTTTTATTGACTAAATAGTCAAAGAGCTAGATAGAACAAGAGTTTACGATAAAATCTTTGATCTAGCTCTTGGACTATACTAAAAAATTGAACTAATTATATCTTCTGAACTAAGACCCGACTATATCTGTGACTTGGCGAAAACTTGCCACTATAGGGAAAAAACTTAGAGTATGAATTGTCATAATCTTAGGGAAAAAACAGATCTTCGCTAGGGTGGCCTAGTTTTTGAGATATAACTAGCCAAGCTGGGGAGACGCTCCCCAGATCGGCCACCTACGAACCATACTGTATAATCTATGCTATGAACCCTTATAACTTTTGAACCAGTGACTGACAAATTCTGATATTTAGCGGCAAATTCCGACTAATTTTATTAGCGACTAATTTTTTGTTACCTACTTATCAAAATTAAAATCCCTGGGGGCTCTTACTATGAGCTGTCTTATAGCAGGGCAGAAGTTGAACGGTTTCAGTGTTAGAGAGAGACGGAGCTACATACCAATTAATCTATGCTACATACGACCTATGGGCACCATTCACCATCCTTTTAACCGACTTTTCAGAAAAAAAAACCGGCAAAGAGCGAGTTGGTCTCGCACCGAGGGTTCCATTCGGATTTCTGAAAAAGTGTGCTATTTATAGGTAGATATAGTTTAGGTATATTTTCCCTGTAATCTTTACATAAACTTCTATCACCTAAAATACCTAATTTTTCTCTATGCAAACTTCGGAAATAAGGGGGACGGTATTTTTTTTTACATTTTTCATCAAAAGTCGAAAACTATGCGGCCTAAAAAAAAGAAAAAAAATATTTGCGAATGTGTAAACAGCGCTCTTTCATATGATACCCCACATGCCCTATTAGCCCCACTTCGAATTTTTAAGACACCCTTTCTGTCCCTGTCGCAAAAAAAAAAATCTCTTTAATTATTTCTTATTTGCAAAATAATTGGGCAAACGTCATCTAAAACTGTTCCAAAGGAGAATGGTCAGAAATATATAAATCTTGATCTACCTACTCAACACTAACACCATCTACGGTAATGAAAAGATTATATCTATTCAAACTAATAAATAGTAGTGTGAAAGTTCTAGGTACTGGCAGAATTTAGAAAAAGAGAAAACAAAAGAAGAACATAAAAATCATGTGATTGAGGTATTACATGATGCTAGTATCTATAATAACATTATTCAGGTGAGCTGCTGGCGGTGTAAGTACCATAATATTGATAAAACATGTACACACGTCCCAATAGTGCGACTCGTCCAGTCAAATACGTGCAGTAATAGTGCCTGAAAGTGTCTCTTCCTTCAATCCCTCTGTTTATTAGCACGTACGTGTAGTACTTCTTGGCTCTTGTATGACGTGATTCGTCCCTCAGTAAGAAACTTCCTTGTTATATGCATTGATATCACCGAGTTCATTATCTCTGTGTAATTAAATAATATAAATTCCATAGCTTAAATGTTCAGCACAGAAAGATCTGACTATCTTAATGTGGTAAGTTCCAGGAGCGATTAGAATAACGTGTTCTTCTTCTAATCGAGGTTTATCTTCAAAATCAGTAAGTATCGCGTCAGTACGTATTATCCGTGATCGGCAGGTGATAAGCATTGATCTATGCTGCAGCAATTCGGAAATGTTCAATCATGTTTGGAACGGACCTGTTACAGTTATTAACCCGTAGAAACTTGAAGTCACGCTTGAACCTTCAGTTTACTATTTCTACTAAGTACCCCATCTTACTATTCTAATTAAACGTGACTTATTCGCTTGTTCTATTGACAGACTGTGTCGTGTTATTGGCAGACTGTTTGTTCTTGCATATGTGCTTCATAACCGCATGCTTCAAAATCAGGTATAGCGTCTCTGAAGCCGTGATCCAAAATAAACACATCATTTATTATATAAAACCAAAGCACAGTCATGATCATGAAGAATAGTTCTCATAATCGGCGATGTAGTCGCTGCATAAGGGCCTGTTACGCCTATAATATATCCAAATCAATCAATCTGCCTACCCTTTTCCCAACTATGTTGGGGTCGGCTTCCAGTCTAACCGGATGCGGCTGAATACCAGTATTTTACATGGAGGGACTGCTTAACTGACCTCCACAACCCAGTAACTGGATAATACGATACCACTTGGTAAGACTAGTAAGTATATCCATACTAACTAACTGGTAAGCCTATAATATATCCATTGCTACAAATAATTACAAATGGTTTCAACAGATTCCTGTACATAAGATGCCTGTAACTACATATTTAAAAGATGAAATTGCTGCTCTTCTGGTTGTAAATGTACGTCGCGTCACAAATCAATATTAGTTTCGTGTTGTTATGATCTCCAAAAAGCGCTTTTGGTATCAACAAATTCTTGGTAAGCGCTTCGTTACTACTTATATGGTCAACCCCCAAGTGCGATGGCACGAAGTCTGCCAGTAAACATACTCCCGCTATCACAAATTGGTGTTCGAATATTCGACGAGATACTTTTAGAAGTGATGCTAGGCGTCTGTTAGTTTCGCCTATTCAAAGTATCATGAGATATCCACCCAGAACCACGTTTAGTACATTCGACCGCTGTCGCAGTGATGGGGTTTGTTCGAGTAACGAATAAAATCCAGCTATCGTGAAGATCAACTGCGAGGTGCAAGTGAGTGTGAAGGCGAAACGGCACGGTGTAGGTGGGGGGACAGCGAGCAGGTATACCCCGCTCCCCCGCAAAACCCTGTCGAACTGTAACTGTACAGTAGATGTAAAATCTTTATTTAGTTATAAGTAAAAGGGAGGGGAAACCCTACACTACTATTGTTTTTGACATTTATACAAAGCACACCATGAGTTACACAATTGCGGTCATACAAAGAAATAAAGTATAAAAAATTTGCTTTTCATTGATATATGGCGTATTCTTGGTGTAACTGAGTAGGTAGACCAACTTGCTCATTCTCCTTTCAATTTGATAGCATTAGTTATTCTTGAGATATCCAGCTGTGACAGACAGACTGTGTCGCATCATCGATATGGTGCGACACAGTCTGTCTGTGAAATGGTACGGAACCCTAAAAAGAGGAGGTTAACAATTATTCGTCGCGTATATATATATACCTATATATTTTATCTACCTATGTACGCGCGGCTACAGATCAAGTTATACATTTCCAGTATAAGCTGATCTCGGATTGTATGATGATCTCGCATTGAATGAGAGATCAGTGTAAACTGGAACTGTATAGCTTGATGTGTAGCCGTGTGTACAGAGGCCAGCAGGTCAAGCCACCCGAAACTGTCAAACCCAATCAACCTTGAACCTAATGATTTAACGATAAAGATGAAAATCTATTAAAGAAAGACATTGTAGTAACTTGATGTGCTTGCGTCTATGTGGTCTATCACTGATTTCGTAAGTACAATTATAGGTAAGTTTGTATATTTTTCCTAGTTTCATACAGATAAAATAAAAATTTAAAAAAATCGACGTAGTATCTAAACGCAACTGACGTTATTATTTTGACATTGTCAAGCTTGATGCGTCTACAGATAAAAAAAATGTATAGAACACGATTTTGACGCGGACGATAGAATTCTAGAATAAAGTAGAATTTTGTTAACATTACTGTTGTTTATTGGGTTTACTATTAGCCGTAAATATTAAACTAATATAAGGATGTCCAATGTATTTGGATTAATTGTGTCGGGTCGTCTCGTAAGTAGAAACCACGTTTTTACATAGTATTACTGAATAAAGCTCCTTAGTGAAGAGGTTTTTTGGGTTTTCAGGTGCAGACAGACTTCGCAACGTTGTCAGATACTCAGTTTCTCATCACAATCACGGAGGCGGACAATATCAACCATGCGGTGGTGTTCTTAACTGGTGTCTCTCCGCTGCCGGTCGGCACCGTCGGCATGGTGTACTGGAGCTGGCCGGACCCCGCGGCGCCACCCAATTGGCAGCTGCTCGGACACATTTCCAATACTAAACCCTCTGCTATTTTCAAAATAGGAACATTGAAAAAGCTACATGAGCTATCTAGTAAGATTCTTTGATTAACCTGTCTTTTATACATCTTGTGCTTGTTGTAAACTGGTGCTTTACCCACATTTCTCCTTATGGTTCACAGGTGACAATAAGTTCATAACTGCATTTGGGCAACAGCAGATATGTCACAATGCACAGATTGGGATAGCCATTGAACCTGAATCAAATGTGCAAATCCTTACCTCCTCGGTTGTAAGTATGCATTGATTGATACCAAACTAACTGTGTCTCACATTATAATAGACACCCCTGATGATGAGCGAATTGAATGACAACAACAACAATTACTGTTTCAGTCACAACAACAAAGCAATTACATAACATTTGCCCAGAAGATGCTAGAACACCTGGTGAACTTTGTGGCGTCATTCTCGGTGACGCAGGACCAGATGACTCCCACGCCGGGTGTGTCCTACATTCCACTCAACACTTTGCACACATGGTATCAGAACTTCGAGAGGAGGCTACAACAAAACCCCAATTTCTGGAAAAATTAATGAATAATAATGTTACAATTTACATCCAACAACTTGGAACATCAATGCAATGAAACTAGAATCATTTTAGATTTTATATTTAGGTTCAATGTGTGCAGCTGCTGGTGACACTATGCTCATTCAGCTTGTAAGTGTAACCTAGTGAGAAATGCATTTGTTCAGTTATTGACCACACACAAACGTGTGAATTTTTTAAACAGGTGACTGCAATGTCTACCCATTAGTGTACTGTACTGGAAGGGATAGGCTATAATCATTTGTAACCTTGTAAATTGATGTAGAACCCAAAATAAGAAATGTATTATAACAGCATGTGGTATACAAGTGCACGACTGTGTTGGCACTGTTTGGTTGTGGACAGCTAATTATATGTATTAACCCACCTAAAAAATTATGTTTTTGTTTGCTGATACTTGTTTCCTAAGGAAAAAAATTAAAGCCTACTGTTCTGCATGCTTGATTTGCAATGAGTTACGTCTGCAGCCCTGAGACCCTGGGATAACACCAGCAATGAAATCTCTTGTATGTCTCGGTACCTACATTAGTCAGAAAGACTGCTTAACAATAACAATTTTGATAATAAAGTATTTTTAAATCGAAACATAGAGCTTTTGATTTTATCGCATTCCTTAACATTACATCACGCCTGTATCCGCGAAGGGTTGGGCAGACATGTTCAGTTCATTTTACAGTCGCCGATCCATGAATTGTCGGTTTTTCGGTGTGACTGACACTGGCATGCATGGCCACCATCAGGGATTTTAATTTGATAACACAAAAAATTAGTCGAAATTTGCCGCCAAATATCAGAATTTGTCGGTCACTGTCACTGGTTCAAAGTTATAAGCAAAGACATTAAATAGGTATTAAGTTTATTGATAAGTGGCCGATCTGGAGAGCGTCTCCCCAGCTTGGCCACATTTATATATCAAAAACTAGGCCACCTGGTGTAACGTCCCTGCTAGGGCAGGTAAATTAACGAAGATCTGGTTTTCCCCCAAATTTTTAAGTAGGTATAGTCCAAGAGCTAGATTAAAGATTTTATCGTAAACTCTTTGATCTAGCTCTTGGATTATACTTAAAAATTCTAAACTAAGGGCGAGCGCGCATCCCAGACTGACACGGGCTGGGGCTGCCTTGAGGCGGCTCCTGCCCAATCTGGGGGGTCCAAACGCCTCCTACCGGAGGCTCTACGCGGGGGTAGTGCGGTCCATGGCCCTTTACGGAGCACCGGTGTGGGCGCGTTCCCTAAGGCTGGGACCAGCCGGCAGGTTGAACGCGTCCCAGAGGGTCATGGCCATCCGGCTAGTCCGGGGATACCGCACGGTATCCCGGTAGGCGGCCAGCCTCCTTGCCGGATTGCCGCCGTGGGATCTGGAGGGAAAGGTCCTCGCGCACGTGTGGGAGTGGCGCGAGGAGGCGAAGCGCCGGGGCGTAACTCCGCTGCCGCGAGAAATCACGGAACAGCGGACAGAGCTCCGGCGGGATCTCATGGCGGCATGGAGAGCGCGACTGTCGCAACCCAGCGCTGGGCACGCCGCAATTGCGGCGATAAGTCCCCTCTTTGAGGAGTGGTTAGAGAGGCGCCACGGCGTCCTCACCTTCCGCCTGACGCAGGTCCTCACCGGACATAGTTGTTTCGGGAGGTTCCTGTTTCGCATAAGGCGGGAGGAAACGCCCGGGTGTTACCATTGTGTGGATCGCCCTGGAGGACACGGTGGAGCATACAGTGGAGGTCTGCCCGGCTTGGGCAGAGCAACGCCGTGTTCTCACGGAGGCGATCGGCGGCGGCGATCTCTCGCGTCCGAGCCTGGTCCAGGCCATGGTGCGGAGCGAGAGTGCATGGGAGGCCGTCACCTCCTTCTGCGAAGCAGTGATGCTCGCGAAGGAGGAGGCGGAACGCGTGAGGGAGAGGCAGCCTCACGCCCTCAGTCGCCGCCCTGGGCGGCGGGAATCGCGGGGCGATTTCCGGCCACCGTAGGCGCGGGCCTGCGGACGGTGAGCAGCGGGTAGCTCGCCATCCGGTAAGGACCAGGCCCGAGTCGACGGCGCGTTGTGTTCCACGCGCGCCTCAAAGAGATGTCAGCAAGTGACGGGGTCCAATAGGGCCGACGCCGCTGGGGTCGCGGATTGTCTGAAGAGGTTACCGCGGCCCTGGCATAGGCAACTGAAGGAACACGGGTGGGTTTTAGTCAGTAAAAGTCTGACACGCCCTTCCGCTCCACCCAGCCTAGAGCGGGAGAAGTTATTTGATGATTTCCCACCCTCAAAAAAAAAAAAAAAAAAAAAGGGCGAGCGCGCATTGCGGTGCGTTTTTCTACCGCAATAATCTGTGAAGTATGAATAAGAATAAGAATAAGAATAAGAATAATTTATTTGCACAAAATACAGGTTTTACCAGATGTAAAATTGGTGGTGTAAGCACAGTCCATATTTTGCCTGTTCAGGGCATGCAAATCGGTTATTAAAATAAGTAGGATTTACAACATGTAGGTACCTACTAATTTAAATTACAGTAGGAACACACACTACAAAACTATAAAATATACCTAGTCTAATTTAAATTACAAGATAACCTTAACATAACCATAATTTATAATTTAATAAAAACCTTAATATAATCTAATACACACTACCTTATGATCTAATATAAAATTACAAAACAACCTTATCATAACAATTTTGATTAAATTACCTAATATTTATCTTAGAATAATGTTTTTTTCCCTATGCTGCATAAATTCTTGCAGTGTATAAAAACAATTTTCTACTAACCATCTGCGCAGTTTTACTCTAAAATATTTAAATGGGAGTTCTCTTAAATACTTTGGTAATTTGTTAAAAATAGTGATGCACATATGATAAACATTCTTTTTAGTTAGTGTTGTATTACAAAATGGAATAAGAATTTTTGTTGCATCCCTGGGTCTCTGTTTGGTATAATTGTCACCTTTGAATCTAAAGAATTCTCTATGCTTCCTTACAAAAACTGATACCTCAAACAAATACATGCCGGTCAAAGTTAATAATTTCATCTTTTTGAATAAAGGCCTACAAGATTCAAGTGGACCGACACCGCATATAGCTCTTACACATTTCTTTTGTGCAATAAATGTTTTATCATTATCAGTTGAATTTCCCCATATTATAAGTCCGTATCTTAATATTGATTCAACGTATCCACAGTATGCTATGCGGGCTGTTTTTTCATCCGACACAATACGAAGTTTCCTTAATGCGTACACAAATCTATTTAGTTTATTGCATACTTTGTTAATGTGTTGTTTCCAATTACAAAATTTGTCTAGAGTTATACCTAAGAATGTAATATTTTCTGTTTCTTCTATGTTTTTATCTTTTATTTTAATGTTAATACTATCGGAGAGTTTGCATTTGTATGTACGAAATTTAATTAGTTTTGTTTTGGATATATTTACACATAGGTTATTTGATTCAAGCCATTTGATTACAGACTCTACGGCTTCGTGTATTTTACTTTCATGACTTGAAGTTTCAGTTTTATTAGGCACTATAACAGAGATATCGTCAGCGAATAGGACACTATCATACTTAATTGAGTCGGGTAAATCATTAATGTACAGTAAAAATAGTAAGGGGCCCAAAACGCTCCCTTGTGGTACGCCATATTTATTTAGTTTAGATGAGGATCTGTAGACAGTGGATTCAAGGTTTGTATTTAAATTAGTAACTTCAACACATTGTTGTCGGCCCGTTAGAAAACTTTTTATCCAATCTAGAGCGACACCACGGATACCATATTTTTCACATTTCTTTAGTAAGATGCTATGATCCACAAAATCAAATGCCTTACTCATATCGAAGAAGACTACTACAACCGGAATTTTTTCGTCTAGATATTCTGTGATTTTTTTAATAAGAGTAAATGCTGCTAAAGATGTTGATTTATTATGTTGAAAACCGTTTTGTTCCTGTTTTAGAACATTATGCTTATCTAGGAAACTTATTAATCGGTTGTAGAATATCTTTTCATAGATTTTGGATAACACAGGAACAAGTGTAATAGGGCGATAGTTATTTAGTTCTTTTGGATCACCTTTTTTGAATAATGGTTTAACTATAGAATGCTTTAAATTTTCTGGAAATATTCCTTGTGTTAATGAACTTTCTATAATATGGTTAAGAACAGGGGCTATGACATGAGCACTTGCCTTAATAATCCGTGTGGAGATAGAGTCATAACCTACTGCTTTGGTGTCATTTAATGATTTTATTATATTAATGATTTCTTGCTCCGTGGTCGGTCTGAGAAAAATGGAATTATCATTTATCTGGGTTTGAGCCTGTGGTTGTTTATTTATAACGTTCGAGTTGTGATCATTGGCAATATTGATGAAGAATTTATTAAATGTTGATGCTATTTGAGTAGGTTCTTGAATAAGTTCTCCGTTGTGCTTTAGCGATGCTATACTATTTATTGTCCTAACACTATCATTTTTATCTTTTATTATGTTCCAAGTAGCTTTGCCCTTGTTATTTGCTTGGTTAATCAATTTTTTATTGATATTTTTCTTTGACCATACAATGCATTTTTTAAGTAATTTTTCATAGTTATTATATTTTTTGTGAGTCTCTTTTGTTTTATGTCTGTAATATGAAAATCTCAAATGTCTTCCATTTGCACTAGATTTTCTTAGTCCTTTAGTAAGCCATTTTGGAGATTGTAAATTTGAAGTCATTTTAACTTTGTAGTAAGGAAAACACAGTTTGTAGAATAATATGAGTTCTTGATGAAAATAATTGAACGCTTTATTTATATCAGGTTCTGTGTAGACTTCTTGCCAGGATAGTTGTGATAAATAATATGTAAATTTTTCTATGTTTTCTTTACTAAAATCTTGTTTTTGACAGTACCAATATTGTTCAATTTTCTTATAGTTTCCTGGAAATTCTAATATTTGAGCAGTATCATGATCAGATAGATATAATGGGTGAACTGTACCAACAGCGTCAACAAGGTTGCTTGCTATAAGATCTATGCAGTTGTTTTGACGTGTAGGTTCATTTATGTGTAATGTTAGGTTAAAATTAGCTAGTATGTTTTTTAAGTTTATCGTGTTGTTGTTGTTGACTAGTGTATTAATATTTAAATCACCTGTTATTATGACTTTTTTATTTACAATTTTATATAATAGCTTATGTAATAGTATTTCTAATTTATTAAAAAAAGAATTTAAACTAGATGAAGGTACTCTGTATAAACAAATAATAATAGTGTTCATACTAGGAATTTCTATTCCGCAACATTCAAAAATATTATCACAAGAGTATTCCTTGCAAATTTCTATTGGCTTACAATTAATTCCACTATAAGTTAAAATGCACGTACCACCACGCTTTTGCTTCTTTCTTGAGTAGTGACTACATACTTTATACCCTTTAATATTAATATTTGACTCATCTCCTGCTTTAATGAAAGTTTCACTGAAGCATAGGATCTGTATTGGACATTTTTCAATTGCAAGTGCATTTAGACATAATTCAATAGAATCTACTTTATTTAATAACCCTGCAATATTTTGGTGGAGTAATCTTATTTTTAACTTTTCTTCTACAGCATCATTTAATTTATGTATAAAAAAGATTCGTTGTTATCTTTAGGCAGAGTATTATCTGGAATTAGATTAACAGCACGGAAATAATAGGGAATGGTACCTTTTTTAGGCGTACTCGTTTTGGCACTTTGACTTAATCCAAATAGCGTTTCATTGTTTTGTCCAGAAGGAATGCATTTAGCCTTATAGTAGTCCTCTGCATCTATGATTGAATTTATTATCCTGCATGTATGATTCTGAAAGTAACGGTATTTATAATAATATTCATATAAATTATTTAGATCCAGAAATTGACAATTATGAAAAGTATGACATGTAAATTTTAAAAGAGTATTTAACTTATTTTCATTTAAGTACAGATTTTTATTAATACTCAGTACTAATACATTATGCTTATGCAAATAGTTTAATACATTCAGCAATTCAAACTGAATTTGATTCGGGTTTTGATCATTTTGACCAATACATAGTATTATCCAATCATGTTCTGTAAGATCTAAACTATAGCATGCTTTAAGTGATTCGTTACATTTGGCAAATGGTTTAATAAAGGAAAATATTTTGTACTGTTCGTATTCATTTTCCTCCCTAGACTTAATTAATTTTTGCGCGAGTCCCACGCATTGTTGTTCTCCTATGATGAATATTCTTCGTTTATTTTTTTGCTGAATTTCTTTAGGAACTGCTTCTGGAGTAACTTCCGCTACTGCCTGGCATGATAAATTATCATTTCTTGCATTATTGCTTTCAACGCCCTCTATTGTTGAACTGATGAACTTTTTTGAGTTAATCCGATGTTGCGAGTGGTCTTGTTGTTCTGTTATTTTTTTGTGTACAGCGCCCTCTGTGATTGGATTGTTGAACTCTTTTGGAGTATTCCGTTTTTGTGAAATACCATGTTGTTTTAGGTCATTTATTTCTTTTTGAGCAAACAGTGTTTTTTGTTGACCGATTTTGTTTTCTGCTTTGGCTGTATTCTTATTTCTGCAAATTTTCTTTAAGTTAATTATTTCTGACTGCTGTTCATCCTTTTCTTTTTTCAATGAAATAGTTTCGATAGTAAGTTGATCTACTTTATTATGAGCAATTTCAAGTTGTTGTTTCAAAACATTGATCTCTTCTTGTAACTCGGAAATGTACGAGTTGTGTTCTGTTGATAAATCTGGTAAACTTCTGGCGAATATTTCTGAACTAGTTGATGTGAAAGTTTGGTTAAGGGATTCCACCGACATTGTTTTTTGCTTTTTGAGTGCCATTTTCGTTGAATATCGAGTTATCATTTTTGTTTGTTGTGACATTTTTATTTGGCGAATTGACAAAAAGTATTGTCTAGTGTGAGGTTCGAAGACACGACCAAACACGCCAACTCTAGTTCTAGTGTGCAGTGCTAACGTAATGAGCCACGAAGACTGTTGAGTAATGAACTGAAATAGGTCTTCTGTTTATGTGATAATTTAAAAGTTCGTTATGACGCCTGTTTTTTCAAAAAAATTATGCGCGCGCACTATTTGAAATTGTATACACAATTAACGTTTGTACACTTTGTTTTGATCAAATCACATAAGTTTCACTTAGTTTTTGCTATTTTATATGAATTGTATGTTTGGGAATATATGTATTATACGTAGTCCATACCATATTCAATGTTTTTGAAATGTTTTTTATCACTTTGTTTACATTCACTTAGCACTCAATTGTTTTGGTTGGAATATATGATAAATCGTGAAAATAATTATTGACTTCACTTGTACGGGGTCACTGCTTCTATTTAATAACATTCTGCATGACAAAATCACTAAAGTAAGCTTTTTACTATTTAATATTATTTTTTAACGCGGAGTTGAGCTGTACGTGACGGCAGCGCCATCTTGTCCGAATGGATGTCTTTGAAGTGCGCGCACTGCGGTCATGCGTTTTGTTACTGTAGGCCCCGCCCAGTGCGGCAGAACTACCGGAAACGCACCGCAGTGCGCGCTCGCTCTAAGACCCGACTCTGTGACTTGGCGAAAAATAGCGACTAAAGGTAGAAAACAGATCTTCGCTAGTTGCCTTAGTTTTTGAGATATAAATGTAGCCAAGCTGGGTATGTGCTCTCCAGATCGGCCACCTATGAACCCTTATAACTTTTAAACCAGTGACCGACAAATTCTGATATTTGGCGGCAAATGTCGACTAAGTACCTAAGTACCTAGTTACTTGTGTTATCAAAATGAAAAGCCCTGATGGTGGCCATGCCACACTGGCATTGGTGTACCTACTTAGGTTATGAACATGAAAATTACACACCTTCATGTACTTAGGACGTAAGTGCAAAGTTTCCGCATTTGATTTTGCACGAGCTCTAACGATTTTCATATTAATTCAGCGATAACATGAATCATCAATGGGGACCAATGTTTTAACCACAGAATAATACAGATGGGACACTCCGCCGTTTAGGTATGAAGCTACAAGTTCGCGGCAGGTTCACCTCACTGGGTCAATTCAGTGTGGGCTGCCGCGCACCAGCAGTTAGAAGGGATAAGAGTTACGCGATAGAAAGAGAGGAAACTTGTAGGTGTAGGTGAATATAACTGTAGGCTGTGCTGTAGGTAATAAGCGTTGTGCGACCTGAATTGCACTTTATTGTGCCGTAGCAAGAGCTCTTTGTTTAAATGATTTTGCGGAGTGTCCCATCTGTATTAATCTGTGACAACTTTAATTTTTACAATTGCCATCGAAAGAGTATATACCTGTTCATTATGTAGTACTATGTCTTCGGATGTGAATTACCTGCCTCTGAGTAGCGCTACAGAAGGTCATCTTACCAAGCACCAGGGACATCTTGACATACTTACGTCCTGTAACTAAAGGTAGGTACAAATGTCTTGTTTAAGGTACAAACCACATCACACTAATATTATAAAGGCGAAAGTTTGTGAGTGTGTGTGTATGTTTGTTACTTGTTCACGCTCAAACGGCTGGACCGATTTGGATGAAAGGTATGTAGATAGCTTATACCCTGGATGTTCACATAGGCTACGTTTTATACCGGTCTACGCGGCTGAAACCGCGGGGCGCAGCTAGTAGTTCCTAAATAATTAATAAACACTTAAATGTGATAGGTATATTTTAATATGGGGACTTGATCCCGTCATCTTGATGCTCACAATGCTTCATATCTTGCTACTGTCTACTAATACAAATGGAAGTGGAGTCCATTGCTACCTTTATTTAATTTCGGTATACAACCATTATCTAAATCTCAGTATTTGAGTATTTTGGTAGCCATTATTATCGCATTCAAACTATCTCAAGACGGCGCTTTGCTGTCCTCCGGTGGACGAATCATCGGCGATCGGGTTGTCCTTGCACGCAACTAGCCGAAAATCCCTTTGATGCGTTCCCGTAAAACCGTGTGACTGAACTGGCATGGCCATCAGGGATTTTAATTTTGATAACACAAATAATTACTTGGTCGTTTGCCGATAAATATCAGAATTTGTCTGTCACTGGTTCAAAAGTAACCGTAGTGGTGGTAGTGGGTTCATAGGTGGCCGATCTGGAGAGCGTCTCCCCAGCTTGGCCACATTTATATTCATTAGAAAGCCAGCGTCAGGCAGCATCTGTCTGGCATTAATGCTGAAATAGACCTTTTTGGCGCAGCCGCACGGTGGGCTGAAAATGAAGCTCCATAGACTTAGCGTCGCTCAAATATCAGTTTTTAAAAAAGAACGATGCCAGCTTATTCCTTTACTTAATTAATAGCAATATTTTATGTAGTGGAACTTTTTTTGATAAAGCTATTATTTAAATAATTTTAAATTCATTTATTTTCAGGTAAATTACACCTATTGCCAGACATGTAAAATAAATCAAATAAAATTATTTTTAAAATTAAATCAAATCAAAATAAATTAAAATACTTAATTAAAAAAATTAAATTAAATCAAAATAAATAAATAAATTATCCAATAAAATTAAATCAAAATAATCAATCGTCCAATAAATTTAAAATTAATGCTTTCTCTCCGACACTGGTACAGCAACATGTGTGCCGGAACAATGTCGGATGAAGCGGCAGTCCAGCCTTCCCGCAATCATCGCCAGCACGATAGGACGCGGCGCGCTTGCGCATGGTCGCGTGAAAGCAGTCGGCGCCTCTGCGAACATACCCGAGGCGCTGCAGTATCGGGGCAGCCCCATCACCGCCCTGAACGCGTTATTATACTGGACGCGCATGGCGCTGTAACTTCTATACGAGTAGTGAGTGAGCCCACAGACTGCATGAGTACATCGATGTACAGTACGCTCGCTCTAAAGAGCGTAACCTTAACCTGATTAGAGCACCGCGCAAATCTGCGGGCGATCATGTTCGCTCTAATAGACATTTAACAAGTTATCTGCGATTTCATATTTTTTTATATGGAGCTGGACAAAATACTGTTAATACCGTAATGATGGCCAGTACGCAGTACTCAGCTTCAAAATTGCATAAAAACTTTTATCTACACCCATGCTATAAATCCTCTATAAAAGTTTCTGAAACAGCTTATTGCCAACATTAAAACAGCCAGTGTCATAGTAACCATAATAGCATCCAAACGGGTGTTTTAATGTTGTACTGAATTTCATAATGCAACTCGTTTTCAAAAAAAGAACATTGTAATGCACGCGCGTTTCACTACAACAGCGCCGTAATTTAAAAAAAGAACTTATTCGAATTCACGTCGTATACTATGACGCCGGCCGCCATGTTCGATACGAGTATTAGTATTGCAAAAAAACAGTTTCAGAACCTTTTATAGAGGATTGATAACATGGATGTAGATAAAGTCTTGTATGCAACAATAATTAGGTATTAAAACACTCATGTGTTTTAATACCCCTTATTATACGTCAGTTGCATAAATAACTATTACTCTGACTTATCATTATTTTGATGTTTTAGTACTAAAAACATAAACATTAGGTGGCTCGATTGGAAGTGTAGGTAGGTATGTAAAATGATGATACTTGTAATAAAAAACCCAAATTGCTTAATTTAGCTTTATTAATGTAGAGGGTGTTTACAATGAGGTAACATAACAACATTCTTGTGAACACAATAAGTATAAAAGGCACACATGCTTAAACGTTTACTAAACAGATAGTGAACATCGCGGGTCATTGCGCGCCTCGCCACTATTACTCTACTTTGTACTCCATATAACTTAAAGTTTACTCTGAGATCCCCATTACATTACAATTAATCAACAATAAAACTTATATGGACGCACAGTCGCGTCAGTCTCATCTTACTTGTTACTGGATGCCGCACGATGCTCGCCGCGCGCGCTTGCATAATATAAGGCACTTCACCGTTTGTCTACGTTATGTCAAACATAGCTTGCCATGAGCATGACAATAGCTTCTTGCAGCTAGTAGACAGACAAGGTTGATTTTTAAGATGGGGCAGTAAGTGCAGCTACCTTAGCCGTTGTAGCTACAGGAAAACGGTCATATGAGACTGTCCTTAACTTTTTAAGAATTTTTGAGAAGCATTCATTGATTCGGAATAAAATGTAGGTACCAACAGTCGGCAGGAAAATGTAGGTAGCAACAGTCGGCAGGAAAATGTAGGTACCAACAGTCGGCAGGAAAATGTAGGTACCAACAGTCGGCAGGAAAATGGGCAATTTTCTAAAAACTTTTTTTTATGATAATCGATCCTGTTTCTGAAGGAGCTCTATCGGACCAACTGAGGTTTGAGTACTACAAAAGTTATAAATCACAAAAACTGTCTCCATACATTGCGTAAGAAATGAAACTCCAACTTACATTTTTTACCATCCATCGATAAACTCGTTTGACATATCTAAGAAAATTATTTAATTTATCTTAATACTCGGTAAATTATAAAGTAGTAGCGAAAATAAAGCGCAGTTGAATCGAGTCATTTTATCATTTCGAGGTTTCCAATATCACGATGTACAATTCGGCATAATTTTTTTTTTTTTTGTGAAAATTGCCCATTTTCCTGCTGGCTGTACATTTTTTTCAAAATCTGTGAATGCAGATCAATATTTCTCAAAAAGTTAAGGACAGTCTCCCAAGACCTGTTTTCCTGTAGCTCCAACGGTTAAGGCAGCTGCCCTTACTGCCCCATCTCAAAAATCCGCCATGTACAAGTCTAAAATCCATATAAATACTCATAGACGTATAAAAAAAAGGAGGACTCCGCGCCACGCATATCGAAAGTGAAGCACAGTAAGTACCGTTTGTACAAATACGCCTCACGCACACATTTACATCATAGTATGCCGACCGGCCGCCAACGTGATACGAGCGACGGCGTCTTTGCAGGTACTCAAATCACGCACACATAGATCGGTACGGTGCTTCACTTTCGATATGCGTAGCGCGAGGTCCTCCTTTTTTTATACGTCTATGAAAATACTGTATGTACTGTGTTACTGTAACACAGAAATTATACTATGAGACAATGACCCACCTTTAGGCGCTAGGCAACACGAATGAACTTGACGAACAAATCTCATACATTTCTGGGCTAGCGGCTAATAAAAATGACGGTAAATTCAGTTTTACTTTACGAATTATTTATTTTACAAAGGTAACGTTTAAAAAAAACAAAAGACAACCACAGCATTCTTTCTATAAAAACTAACATCGACAGCTGTGCAGAGGGTATTTTTAATTAATCACTAATCATAAAAAGAAGTGGATAACGGTTTCACAAAAAAAAAAAAAAAATATGGTAGCTATCTGTCAAATTCATGGAACACTCGAACTCTTGAAGCGAACAAGTAGTAGTTTTTATCCCCAATTAGGAGTAAGTGGGTCATGATTCAAATAGTTAAGACTGTACCTACGAGATGAGACTCAGATGTCCCATCTCGAATTAAATAATAATGTAGTTATACAATAATTATTGGTTGTTATTAGTTGGTTTAGAATAAATACAAAACATTATAACTATTAGATCATAGCATTAATATAATAATAATAATTCAGCTATCCCACGAGGGGACATGGTTCACAGCCGTCGTTGGCCTTCACATGAGGCAGCAAGGTGACATCACCACACGCGATATACGCTAATATGAGGCAGCAAGGTTACATCACCACACGCGATATACGCTAACGTGAGGCGGCAATGTGACATCACCACACGCGATATACGCTAACGTGAGGCGGCAATGTGATATCACCGCACGCGATATACGCTAATATGAGGCAGCAAGGTTACATCACCACACGCGATATACGCTAACGTGAGGCGGCAATGTGACATCACCACACGCGATATACGCTAACATGAGGCAGCAAGGTGACATCACCACACGCGATATACGCTAACATGAGGCAGCAAGGTGATATCACCGCACGCGATATACGCTAACGTGAGGCGGCAAGGTGACATCACCACACGCGATATACGCTAACATGAGGCAGCAAGGTGACATCACCACACGCGATATACGCTAACATGAGGCAGCAAGGTGATATCACCACAAGCGATATACGCTAACATGAGGCAGCAAGGTGATATCACCACACGCGATATACGCTAATATGAGGCAGCAAGGTTACATCACCACACGCGATATACGCTAACGTGAGGCGGCAATGTGACATCACCACACGCGATATACGCTAACATGAGGCAGCAAGGTGACATCACCACACGCGATATACGCTAACATGAGGCAGCAAGGTGACATCACCACACGCGATATACGCTAACATGAGGCAGCAAGGTGATATCACCGCACGCGATATACGCTAACGTGAGGCGGCAAGGTGACATCACCACACGCGATATACGCTAACATGAGGCAGCAAGGTGATATCACCGCACGCGATATACGCTAACGTGAGGCGGCAATGTGACATCACCACACGCGATATACGCTAACGTGAGGCAGCAAGGTGACATCACCACACGCGATATACGCTAACATGAGGCGGCAATGTGAATCACCACACGCAATTTACGCTAACATCTCGCGAAAACGAAAAATGCTAGAACATCAGTCGCATTATAACTTAAGTTACAAACATATCACTGTTACCAACGTGAACATAAGTGTTTCATACAACCTCAAATAGAGGCAGCTACTATGTCACACGTGGGCGGCAAGTATGGGGTGCGCGAGCGCGCCGGCGACGGAGTTGCGCGCTCGCTGGTCGGGCTCCAGCAGGCGCGCCTCAGCCCGAACGCGTAGTCCGCGAAGCGTCATGTCAGTCGTGCGCGGCGAGGAAGGGGTGCGCGAGCGCGGCGGCGGCGGAGATGCGCGCGCGCGGGTCGGGCTCCAGCAGGCGCGCCGCTAGCCCGAAGGCGCAGTCCGGGAAGCCGGCCACCCAGCGCGTCAAGCTGAACTCCTCCGCCTGCGACACACGAGGAGGAGGAGGTAAAGGCAGAAATTACAAAAATCGCAACAACTATTTACACTTGGTCGCTAGCTCGCCCGACATGTTCTATCACACTGGAAGCTTTTAAGAATTCGGGTGTCCATGGCATTCAACGAACAACCGAGACGAACATGAGCGAAGAACGGGGTGCTCGCCATCGTTTATGTACAGACCCAGTTCTTGAGTTTTAGCCCGATGATTTCCATGGGCATCTGAACTCGCGTGAACGACCAAATACGCGCGCTATTAGGTTTTAAGTTAAATTAAAAAGTTATTTGTTGCGGGAGTGATTATTTGGGGTTGAATTTGGAAAAGCATTTGCTTCAGAGAACCTTATTGCTTCGACGTAACATTACATCATTACTTCAATTTTGAAGGCAATTTTTACACTCTTTAAATATTTGGAACGATTTTTTATAGTTTTTTTTTTTTTTTTTTTTGTAGAATTGACCCTTTTTAGTGTATATTATTGAAAACCCCAATAACCATAGGTGCAGAGAAAAAAATCACCATTTGTTTTTTCAGGATAGTGGGAGTATTGAGGGGCATCACGTATCGGGTCTAAAGGAGAATGCCAGATCCTGCCCCA
The DNA here is from genome assembly GCA_905163495.3 of Cosmia trapezina. NCBI lineage: Eukaryota > Metazoa > Arthropoda > Insecta > Lepidoptera > Noctuidae > Cosmia > Cosmia trapezina. Next base: position 31,296,151 of record LR991022.1, on the reverse strand, counting down.
TCCTTTCATTAATTTACAGGAAATGTAAATTAATCAAAATTATTGCATGAAAATAAGACCCTTTTTATAATTAACTGTTATTCTGTTAAACTTGCGGATAAAAAGTTAGAGAAAAAAGGAATTTTAAAACCCAAGGCCTAGTTCCTGTGTTTATGTTGAACATCTGCGTTACTTAGTATGCATACACGCGAAACAAAACGAGTTATTTAATTTAAAAATGACGTCTATTAATGTATTATGTAATTAATATGTATTTAGTTTAAATACACACAGTTAATGAAAATATTGTTTGTTAATACCTACGTAATATTATTATGAATGTACATTCTAATAAATCTTTCGCATTTGAACATTATAGCAGATCATTAGGTGTAACGAAACGTCAATGACGCGCTAATAGCAATGTCAAAAAGTCATTCATTGAAATTCACTCTGTTCTGTTTGCATTGTTGTTTGTTTTTTTACGCTCCCTACTCCCTAATCTCTACATTTATTACTGTTGTGTCTTAATTATAATTTGCACTACAAACTCTTCTCGCAACATGGAAATCGTTGCAGTGATATTCGTTCTTTCTTTATTCTGAGATTTGACCGTAGCGAAAAATCCTAAAATCATTGTACTGACTGCGGTTTCGCTTGGCTTGTAACCTTCATCACAGAATAAATAATAGTACTAACGTACAGAAGTTGCACTGCTTTGATCTTGAAGAAAGCCGCTTTTATAATAGCCTACAAAATCTTTTCCTCCCCATGCGCAAGCTAAATTGCTCTTAATCGCCGCGCTTGAGAGTTGTTATTACTTTGTGTCGTTACTCGTCCGTAACATACCTACGCCGCTTAGCCGAGTACTAGGGCTGTGCGCAAAGAAAAATAAAATATGGTACCATAGCACCATATACCACACCATACATACCATATGGTATGGTGGTGGTGGTGGTGGGGTATATGGTACCTTTTTAAACTTTTATTGTATATAAGAGTAGTCTATTTAGAGTTATTTCACTTTAATGTAATGTCTTATAATTTTCAAACGTTATTTTTTATGAATCAATTAAACAATCATTATAATCATGATCATCATTCAATCATCAATTATTTTTAATACACCATCATCTCGTATAATATTTAGAAGTGTTCTAAAGTAAACAAGGTACAAACACGTCTTAAATTGAAAGTGACATTTGGGGCACTTTAGTCGCCTGAACATAAAACCACTAAAGATGCCTCAACGCACCAGTGGCTAAGTTTGTGCGTTCGTACGATCGCGGGTAGGTACAGTTGCTTGTTAATCCTAAGTTAATCCTTAATTACTTTAAGCGATTGTGGACCTTACTCCTGAAACAATACGACGCGCACACAAACCCCCACCACTCCGCCGAGAGCTCAAGTTAAATGTCGGCAACTATAGTAAGTAGGTAGGTAGGTAAAAAAAAAGGTAGCAACAAGACTCGACATTTCGTAATGGATTTTCGTTATTAAAAAAGTAATTATATCACTAATTTATATATAGTAAGTATAGTGATAATATGAATAGTATACTTAAATTTAAAATCTAAGATTTATTTTTTTCATGGGCGGCCGTACGTGTCTCGCTTGCTGAGCGCATAATACACCCTGACTGACTTGAAACTAAGAGTTGCCGCGAGCTGTAGGTACTTATCTCGAGCGGAATGTACCAGTGCAAGAGGCCTGCCTTAATGCACAAACTAAAAAAACACTACCCACTAAACTATGAACACTATTTGTTCATAGTTTAGTGGGTAGTGTTTTTTTAGTTTGTGCATTAAGGGTATACCAGTATACTATTTTAGTTATATTGGTATACACTTAATGCACAAACTAAAAAAACACTACCCACTAAACTATGAACACTATTTGTTCATAGTTTAGTGGGTAGTGTTTTTTTAGTTTGTGCATTAAGGGTATACCAGTATACTATTTTAGTTATATTGGTATACCCTTAATGCACAAACTAAAAAAACACTAAACTATGAACACTATTTGTTCATAGTTTAGTGGGTAGTGTTTTTTTAGTTTGTGCATTAAGGGTATACCAGTATACTATTTTAGTTATATTGGTATACCCTTAATGCACAAACTAAAAAAACACTACCCACTAAACTATGAACACTATTTGTTCATAGTTTAGTGGGTAGTGTTTTTTTAGTTTGTGCATTAAGGGTATACCAGTATACTATTTTAGTTATATTGGTATACCCTTAATGCACAAACTAAAAAAACACTACCCACTAAACTATGAACAAATAGTATACTGAATTACTGGTATAGGCAAAATAGTCTAGTTTATGTTTTGGGGGTTATGTGTGGATGGTAATATAATTATGAACTTGTTTATCTGAACCATATACCAATAATATGTGTTTCTTACCTTACAGCTTCCACCAGAAGCTGTGTTTAGCGCGTTAAGGTTCAGTTTTGGTTGGCACAGTTTCTGCAGTAATTAAGACGTGTGGTTTGGTCTATGCTTTATTTTCAACTAACACATGCTTCACTTTAAACGATACACAATCATCACATAGCTATAGGTACAATCGTTCCCAACAAGCTGTAATCTCTTTTATAAGTTGTTTTATTTTATTACCAATCAACAGTCAGGATAGTTCATGTGTGTGTGTGATATGTTAGGTTAGTGTCATGCCATTCTTCCTTTCATAGCCAAATATCCTAGGATAGCCTAACAATATACAGCACTTAATTAATTATTTCTACAATTATAACTGCAATTAACCTAAACTTAAGGTACCTAACCTAAATTCAATAAATGTTCTTATATTTGAACAGAAACCGCAAGTTCTAAAGGCATTAAAACACATTTTTAGCTATCACTAATAAAGCAGCAATAGAATGCTACATTCGGCATGCTTGTAAACCAACTTTTACTTGATGGGTCAAAGCTCAATAGAGCGTCTGGCATTGTCCTTTAAGTAAAAAAAATAAGTAAAAATGCATTTATTTTCCACGCTAATCAAAACAGTACAGACATTATTAAAGTAGGAGTGGACTGGAGCCTAAACTAGGGCAGCCCTGTATTTCAGGACTCCAGGTCTTCCTCCCGCGGCGAGTAAGTTGGTACAATTTATTTATTAATATACTTATATAGAATGTGTGTGTATGTGTGAGTGCGTGTGTGTGTTGTGAGTGTGTTAGGGTGTGTGTGTGTGTGCGTGTGTTGTGTTTGTAGTGAGTGAGAGTAAGGTTGCGCGCAACTGTGTTTGTGGTATGTAAATATATATGTATGCGTGGTATGGATGAGTGAGCTTTGACTGCTCTTGATTCACTGCAGACAGAACGGAGAAGTTATTTAGGTATTATAAGTAAGGATTCCGTGTCATTGTAATTTAAATTTAGAAGATATTTTTGGATAATAGATTTACATTCATGCGAGATTTTTGGGAATATATTTAAAAGAGAGTTAAGTTTATTATATAAATAAGGAGCAAGGAAACATGAGTGTCTTCTGAGGAAACCAGTTTTGTGTTTAGTTGCCTTGCATATTCTGTTATTTCTTCGTGCAGGATATATTAACTTAGCATCGTAAGTTAGTTCTTTATGCTTGCGAAGTGTTGTGTGAAGGATGAATAGTTGCCTCACTGTCAAGACATTGCAGTCCTTATATAGACTCATTGTGGGATAACGAAAGGGTTTTCTGAGCATTACTTTGAGTAATGACCTTTGTGCGCGTTCAACTTTTATGATTTTTGTCTTGCAGGTCCCCCCCCATGCCGGAATACAATAACCCAAGATTGATTGAACCAAGGCAAAGTAAACCGTTTTTAACATCTTCAATTTGAGTACGTTTCTGAGCTTTCTAAAAATCCATATCATTTTACGAGTACGTGCTGCCAGAATATCTAGTTGTGCATGCCATGAAAGGGTATCATCTATTTGAGTGCCGAGATATCTAATATTGGTAGTTTTTACTAGTGGCGCACAGGAGCATGTTACAGACTGGGTATTGTTACAGATGTGTGCTTTTAAAATGAAGTTATTTGGTTGTGTTGTTTTATTAATCGAAAATGTTATATATTTTGTTTTATTGACATTTAATGTTAGAAGATTTTTATTTAACCATAGTGATGCCTGATGAAGTCCTTTTTCGGCAAGGTACCGTGCCTCAGCCCAGGAATCTCCCCGAAATATGAGCGCAGTGTCATCCGCGTATGAAAATATTTTTCCTTTTGTCGGTTCATATTGACATAGTTCGTTGATATATATCAGGAAGAGACCCGGGCCAAGAACGCTTCCCTGGGGAACTCCACAGGTGATGGGGAGGGGGGAGCTTATGTAGTCACCTATCTTCACTGATTGGTACCTGTTGGTAAGAAAATCTTTCACGAGTTGCAGAGGTAGGCCGCGTATGCCAATCGCATCGAGTTTCGTTAAAAGTAGGTCAATTGAAATAGTATCGAAGGCCTTGGCTAGATCCAGAAAAACTCCGACACATTTCTGACCCTGGTCCAAATTACTTGCTATAAAATTTGTAAGCTGTATCGCCGCATCTTCTGCAGATTTATTAGATTGGAAACCATATTGAGAATCTGATATAATATGTTCTTGTTTTAGAAAACTCATTAGGCGTTTGTTGATAAGCTTTTCAAATATCTTGGACATCGCAGGCAAGACCGAAATCGGACGATAGTTCTCGACACTGCCTCTAGACCCACTTTTATGAATAGGATGAATTAGTGAATGTTTGAAGCAGTTTGGAAAAATACCTTTGTTTATACATAGGTTGAAAATATGAGTCAGTGAGGGGCTTATTACATTTTTTATGCGTTTTAGGAATGTGGTGGGTATGCCATCATATCCAGTAGCGGAGTCATTTTTAAGATTTTGAATTAAAGATTCAACTTCGGTATTATCTGTTTCCAGTAGTACGATGGATTTTAATCTACGATGGGTTTTAATACTACAATTTATTTTAGATATATCGAAGGACTTAGTAATATTGTCTACAAGTGTTTGACCAGTACTTACAAAGTACTGATTTATCTTGTCTACGGATTGCTGGGCTTCGTGTGGCTTAGTATTTATTAATTCTTCCGCTGGATTTTTGTTTTTAGTAGTGTTGGTGATTTTCCGTATCATTTCCCAAGTTTGTTTTGGATTCTTACAGTTTTCAATCGTCGAGGTTTCATGTTTCTCTTTAACCTTGTTTAGAACATCATTACAGAAGTTCCTGTACCTATGATAGGAGATCTTTAGAACTTCATCTGAAGGAGAAGCCTTCAGTTTTTTGTGTAGGGCGTCGCGGTGGGTGATACATCTGAGTAAACCGGGCGTAATCCATGACTTAAGTATTTGCTTCCTATTAGGAACTTTACGAACTGTAGTGTTTATATCTAAAGCGTCTTTGACGTGCTTTATCAAAATGTCAATTGCATTATTTGGATCATCTATATCAAGAATACTTGATAAATCAGTATTCACAAGCGTATTGACCGCGTTATCGTAGTTAATAATATGTTTGTATTTTGGGCTTTTGTTTTGCTTTGTTTGTATTAAATTAAGTAAGACGGGTAAATGATCAGTGATGTTAGTTTTGATTACAAATGTTTGAGCTTTACGATTTGTTTTAAGAATAATATGATCTAAGCAGTTAGACGCACGTGTAGGAAAAAGGTGAGCAGGCAGAAGGCCGTTTTCAGCTAAAAGATTGAGATACTGTTCGCTTTTCCGATCGTCGTTGAGGGGTTTAATATCAATGTTGATATCACCAAGAACAGCAACTGTATGAGACTCTCGGATTGATCGTAAGTTTGTTTCAAGAGATGTAAGAAAGGGGTCTATGTCATGGTTAGATGGCGATCTATACACACAGAGAAAGGCAATATTGTTACTTTTTATAAGTAGACAGCTAGCATCAACGAGTACTGGTTCCTCCACAGTATGGCATAAATCCATGTGAATGTATATAACGACGCCATCACTTTTATTATGGTTAGCAGTGGAGTAGTAACATCTGTAATTATCTATTTGTGGTATAGGCTTATGTTCCGAGATCCAGCATTCCGTAAAAACCAAAATGTCACAGTGAGTGTCTATGCGTTTTAGAAATACAAGAAATTGATCTAAGTTCCGATAAATACTTCTGATATTGTGCGTTATCAGTTTTAGGTTACTGCCCGAGGTGTTTAGTAGGTGAGGACAGTCATTAGGCTCCACTACTGCCGATTCTGAAACTGTTGTATTGTCTAAATCATTTTGTATTTTAGAGATACTGTTGTTGTTATCCGTGGTGAATGTGATGGCCTATAACTAGTGGTATATCTGAGTGAAACGATCGGGTATAATATATAAATAAATAAACAAAACAAAATACAAACAACACAGCCCTGCAAAAAATCCTTCGATAAAAACTACTATACATTATCTGGGTATGTATAGTTGCGTGCGTATGATATCTATTATGGTTACCTAAGTTATAATATCTGTACTGTGTGAGCAGTCTACTGTATGCAGAATGTAAGTGTGTAATATTGGGAGGTGTGTGTGTGTGAGCGAGGTAAGATGTGTGAAATGTGTACAATTGTGTTGAGTATGTGCGGTATATGTAAGTTAAGAGTATAAAACTAAACAGTAAACAAAACAATATAGAAAAAAAGGCTGAGCAATATAACCTGTAGCAATATAACCTGTAGCGGTGCATGTAAACCTGCAGGTCATTAAGTCATATAGTTGAAACCAGTTTATTGAAGTCCGCTTCATTAGATAATCTGATTGCTTTGGCACCTTCTTCCTTGCGTAAGTATACGAAGCCATAAGCGGTCCAACAGTACTTATAGTTGTTATCGTTGGCGTATGTGCGAGCCCTTGCAAAGATTTTCTTATTTTCCGCGGTTAAGCTTTCTGAAATGTAGATGGGTTCACTAGGACCGTCAATTTTGGCGTGTGTAGTTGACAAATAAGTTTTTGACTCCTGTTTTAATTTTTTCACGGTGTCTAACAAAGCTTCCTTTTTTATTACCGTGGAAAACTCGACGACTATGGGCATTTTAGACGACAACTTCGAGTTATAGCGAAATACGTCCTTGACATCAGTATCATGAATGTCAACGTTGATGGACGTTCCAATACTTTTCATTATTTTGATCAAATCTTCCTTTTTTTCTTGGTCGCGCTTGTTTCCAAGCAATAATAATAAGTTATAGTCGACTGGGCCTCAATGGTTTAAAAAAAATAACCACGAAGGGGATGGCGGGGTCTTTGTCCCCCGCCATCCCCTTCGAACCTAACCTGTCCGTCTCGGGGTGACACAAATCCCGAGCTCGCTCTTGCATCCTAAAGTTTGTCTCCTAGTAACAGTGATTGGTAACATTCCTTTTTGTACACGTACGAGGAGTGAGAACTGTCAAACGTTAGCGTCACGGTCACTTTACATTCGATTACGTTTCGTTACCCTCGATCTTTTAAGAGTATAAATAAACCTTAATTATTTTTATTTCATTCTTTACATAATATATTATTTGCTTCATAATTGAGTTCATTGCGGTAGCAGCCACTTAAAAATGTATTATAGTTAAAAACTTGCAATATTTATACTAAAAACTAGTGTCCGACCAAAACTAGTTTTTACAACCGAAACCGAAACCGCAATTTGGCAACCGTCTCAGTTCCGGCCGAAACCAAAACTTCCTTACTTGGTTCATGTTTTGAGGGAAAAATAAAGAAAACATTATTATAATCAGTCAGTTTTATTTTTAGGGTTCCGTACCTCAAAAGGAAAAAACGCGACCCTTATACTGCCCTCCCGAACCTAAAGTGCAGTAATAGGAAAAACACGAATTCGGGAAAAAGACTTTTCGATTAAACTGTGAATGCAAGGTGAAAGGATAAGTACAAAACTAAAAACTAGACATTGTGACATTAGTTTTTTTATAAAAAAAATCTATAAAATAAAATGGGAAATCAGAATAATATTTAATTGAAAACCTATAGTGTCCGACCGAAACTGGTTTTTACGACCGAAACCAGGGGGTCTACTCCCTAAGGACGAAGTCCGTTGTTTCGGCCTTCGTGGCGGGCGTTTCCTACTCCGTATCACTTACGGATGGATGATTGGTTCGGGGCCCGAACAAAGTATGAATGAGAACATAATTTGCCAGTTGTCCCTACTCCCGATGTGTTTTTGCCCGTCCGAAAAATTTAATTTTTACACTTGTTTTGATGAATCGTAATGTCAGACGGACGGATAAACGGACGGACGGAAAGACGGACGGACTTAGGGAGTAGGCCCCCAGAACCGAAACCGAATTTCGGCAACGATCTCAGTTTCGGCCGAAACCGAAACTTCCCTACAAGGACATGTTTTGAGGGAAAGATAAAGAAAACCTTATTAAAATGAGTCAGTTTTATTTTTTGTCTTTAAATCACATAGCTACTTATGCATTCTTCGACATTTTCACTTATTTATAATCAACATAACAACCTCTCATTTAAGAAAAAAATATTAATTGCGCCATACTTAAAATAGGTGAGGTGTTTATTTGAGTAGGTGCTACCTAAAAGAAGAATATACCTACTAGGTAGATTCTTCTTTTGAATGTTATTCATGTTTTTTTTTAAATATTAAAATGAACTTTGAAACTTTGAATCTTTATCACCACTAATGCACTAAGTAAGCACCTAGTTAATGTTTGTTTAGGTATAGCATTCGCGAATGACTTAAATAAAGGTGATTGCGCTGTGTAGCCCGCGAAATTCATTTTTTTTTTGGATTTTTTGCAATTTGCAGGTTCGTGTATCTTGATCAAAATATGATACGCGGCAGTAAAACATACGTATTTACATAATTTTAACCATAAAAATCATCAATACATCTTTATAAGTAAGATTTCGTGCAGATTCGTTAGATTTTGTTCGTTTGAAGAATCTAACATAAAGAGATGTATTGATGATTTTTATGGGTAAAATTATTAATACACATGTTTTACTGCCGCGTATCATCATACTTTGATCAAGATACAACCTGACACGGACCTGCAAATTGCAAAAAACCGGAATTTCGCGGACTACCACTGCGCATCATCCTTAACCAAAAAAATATTTAAGTAGTTATGTTACACAATGATTCTACTATAATCTATGTATTAGTTTGTTATATTAAATTATTTTTTGATGTTTACAATCTACTCTTATGCTATATCACGTGATAAAACTTACCGAATTCAAAATAAATCACACGAAAACTCACAACAAACAAAACGAACTGCAAACACAAGCCAGTCATGACATGATTATGCACGTGGACGCGGTAAAATGTCTTCGTCGCTTGCATGGAATTTACCACGCCCAATATGACCGAGCACAGTGCAAGAACTCTCGAATGCGGTTTCGGTCGTAGTTTCGGCAGGTTTGCTGCCGAAACCGAAACCCGTTTTTTTGCCGAAACTCAACCGAAACCGAAAATACTAAACTAACACTTATGTATCTCATTATAAGCGAACTACTATTTGTTAAGTTCTTATGAGAAATAAAGTTCTTTAAACCGAAACCGAAACCGAACTTTCGGTCGGACATTAAAAACCTACCAAAATTTCTAATACTGCACTTAAATTTTGGTAGGTTTAGGAGCCTAAAGGCTCAGATGGGCAGTATAGGATCACTCGAGTGTCTTTCCGTCTGTCACAGACAATTTGCTCCTTGATTCTGTGACCCAAATACGGACGGGTAAAGAAAATAAATGAATATTGATTATAGGGATCACTTTTTGGGGGCAAAAAGAAAATTAAAAAAAAAAGTTTTGCAAACATTACCGTATGACCTAATAAATGAAAGGGCTTACTGTGAAGACCTCAAACATATTTTTTTATAATTTTAAAATAAATTGTTTTAAAGTTATTTAAGAAAAAAATTCTCCCCCCCCCCCCCCCCCGTTATCTCCGAAACTACTGAGCCGAAATGAAAAAAAGTAGATTACAGGAAAACCTAAAATAAATCTCTCAAAGTGGTGAGTACAAACTTACATTTACAGTTGGAATGTATGGGAGAACATGTTTTTCAACTACAATGTTATGTTTTTTCTTTGCATAAATTCATCTTAACTACAGAACCCTTCGTAGTGCGTGGTCCGACACGCACTTGGTCAGTTTTTTCATCTCGAAATCACATAGCTCACAACAAACAAAACCAACTGCAAACACAAGCCAGTCACGATATGATTAGGCACGTGAACGCGGCAAAATGTCTTCGTCGCTTGAATGGAATTTACGGCGCCGAACATGACCGAGCACAGCGCGAGAACTCCCGAATGCAGTTTGGGTTTCGGTCGCAGTTTCGGCAGGTTTGCCGCCGAAACCGAAACTAAACCGAGACCCGTTTTTTTGCCGAAACTCGACCGAAACCGAACTTTCGGTCGGACACTACTATAAACCATTAAAATCCTCTGTCACTTGTATCTGAACGTAAACCGAACCGAACCGTAGTGAAATTTGTACATTATCTGTGGTAAAATGACAATTTTATTTATTACGTAAGAAGTTAATTTTTTTTAAACTAGGATTTTTTTTAAACTACGCGTTTGCGTAGAGTGAAATTTTGCGAGTTTTTTACATGAAGACATCTTTAAGGTATAAAATTGTGAAGCTTGGCACGCGCGGGTGTTAAAGTACAGTAGAGCCAAATATTTTATTTTAAATGATTGAATCAATTAAAGATGGTTATCACCTGACTGGAGTGTCAGGTGATAACCAGATTTAATTGAAGAGTTCCCATTCTCTATCAGGCCTTACGGCCGCGATGACGGGATTGGCGGTCACATTTCCAATGTGGTTTTATTAGTAGATAAGTGATATTTTTAGGGACATACAAACAGGTTTTTCTTCGTTATAGTTGCTTTTAATCACTGACACCTGCTGTAAATTCGTATCACAGAAAATCTTAGTATTTACTAATAAAACCACATTGGAATGTGACCGCCAACCCCGTCATCGCGGCCGTAACACAGATAGCGATGAGGGGGTTTGGCGATCCACGCCGCAATGTACAGCGCTTCGAAGTTGGGAAGTCTCAGTCGCCACCCGGCGGCAACTGGGATTTTTTTTCCCAATTGCCGCCTGGGGGCAATTAGGAAAAATTGATTAAGATAAGTAGGTACCTTTTTCATGTCATCACGACACAGGCACTGATCCCTGGGCAACCGACAGCAAGCGCAGCCCGCGCATGCGCCGACCGCAGCAGCCGGAGAGCCGCCGCGCAGCCGCGCCGCCAGCTTGCGCAGGCACAGCCCGCGCCGCGCCGCCGACGTCACCACGCGCCTTCCTGTGCAAGTGCGCACGCGCCGTCAGTACGCCAGCGCGCGAACCGGCGCACGGACGGCGCGCGACACCTACCCAGCGCCTCCGCGGCGCGCTGCAGCGGCTCCGTGCCCAGCAGGTCGGCCAGCTCGGCCAGCGCCGCCACGTCGTCGCCCGCGCGGAAGAACGGGTAGCGCGCCGTGAGCGCGCTCGCCAGCACCACGCCCGCCGCCCACACGTCCACCGCCGTGGTCTGGTGCGGGTACTTCAGTAGCACCTCGGGCGGCCGGAAGCCCTGCGTGCCGGCGCGCGGCGCGCGGGGCGGCGCCCGGCCCGCGCACGCGCCGCACACGCCCGCCAAGCCCGCGCAGGCGCAGGCGGGCGGCGCGCGCGCGGCCGCGGCCACGGGCCTGCCCGTGCTGAGGTCGAGCGCTACCCGCTTTGCCGCAGAGGCATCCTCCTAAAAGGTAAGTTTCAACAATAACTATGTACAGTCAACCGCACGTCCACCATAGGTAACAATTTGACAATTACAATACATTATTATCATTAGTAACTCCTTTTTAGTACTTACATAAACAATCAGAATAAAAATTGTAATATATGAATTACATATTTTTAGGGTTCCGGTTCCTCAAAAGGAAAAAACAGAACCCTTATCGGATCACTTCGTTGTCCGCCTGTCTGACTTCAGTCTGTCAAGACTAGAGAATACAATTCCGAGCATGTTTGTCGATCCCGGGATTAGACTCCACATAGTCTAATCCCGGATCAGACACAAATCATAATATATTATGAAAAGAAAAAAGATAAAACAAAGATAGGTAAGGTAGGTGGGTAGGTTAGGTCTTTGTAAGAAATAAAAAGACAAAATAAACTTATTTTGAAAATACAATCGTAGAAATATCAATGCAACCAAGGTTTGACTTCCTTAAGCCGGCTTCGTAGTTTATTGCCAGCATAAGCAGCAGCTGAAAGCGCTTGTTCAGGTTCTACACTGGTTGGAGGAATAAATACCTACTATACATCACAGGCTTATTTTTTTGGCGATATGTAATAAATGCTATTAATATAATCTAGGCAAGGTCATTGTCAAGGCGCAACGGATTACGGAGTGCAAACTAGACCTGTTTGTGGCAATTCCGAAAATCCCGAGATTAGCCAAGTTCAGTCCCGGGATTTTCGAGGTCAGAAAACGGCCGGGATCCCTGGATTGTATTCTCTAGTCAAGACCCTTTTTCTCAGGGACGCGTGGAGGTATGAAGTTGAAATTAATATCAAATACGTAGGTCTATGGTCCCTTGTTGGAACTCTAAAAAAACAAGCTTTTAAGTCAACGCAATTAAAAAAATACGTCCATTTACGCGACATATTTTGATACTCGCAAGTAAATCAAAACCTATAGGGTACTTACCTAGAATAATGAAATTTGGCAAAAAGCAATAAAAAAACAAAAAAGGATAATTCATAAAAATATAAACGGATTCCACTGAATTATTTCTTTTTCAGTCAGCTTCGTACCTCCTCGCGGGTTCGCTTCCGCACGCCATTGGAGTGCGCCGGCGGCGGCGCGGGCACGGCGGGCGCGTCCTCGGGCGCGGACACGGCGCGCGCTACGTCAGGCGCGGGCACGGCGGCCGCTTCCTCGGGCGCTGGACACAGACGCTGCGCTAGCCCGAAGTCGACCAGCAGGTACCTGAGTGGCAGACATTTATTTACACAATAATAATCATGAACATCATAAAATATATGTACAACTTATTCAACGCTTTAACGTAACTGTGATATAATTTAATGTAATGAGTTGTGTATACTCAAGTTTTGGACAAATAAATGATCTTACCACTGTTATCACTCTTCACACTTCTTGTTCAACTTCAGTTGTTAGGTTCGCGATTAAGGGACTAACTACACTTACAAAACACGTTTTGTATGGAGACGCGTTCAGGTATACGGATGCGTACGCATCTCCATACAAAACCTGTGTTTTCTCTGGAGAAAAGCTGAATTGAGATGATTAATGCCCGATTTCTGAGGCACTTTTAACTGTGGTTTGGCTTGTTAACTTAATAAATGTTTATCTCGTGCATAATTTTATTGAGTCAATAGTTATTGAGAATTTATCTCAGGATCTTAGCATCCGGGTATAAGTATATTAGTCACTAATACATACATGGTTATGATTTAGGAAACCCATTCGAGACCTGCGCCTTTGATGACGGGTTTAAACTGACAAAATTGGCGTCAAAAGCGATGTCACGGTTCGTGGGCGTGGTGTCCCAGCCCTGGGGGCTTACTATGAGCTCTTATAGCAGGGCAGAAGTTGAACGTTTCCAGTGAGAGAGAGAGACGGTGCTATAGGTCATATGTAGCTCCATCGCTGTCTCTCACTGGAAACATTCTGCTGCCCTGCTATAAGAGCTCATAGTTAAGCCCCCCTGCTATTAGCCATGCAACCATGATGGCATGGTGGACGTCGGTTCGCTGCGTGTGCGTCATACCGTTTGTTTTCGCGGTCGTAGAGGAAGTTGCTGGGCTTCACGTCGCGGTGGATGACGCCGAACGAGTGCACGTGCCGCAGCGCCAGCATGAGCGCGCGCATGTACTGGCGCAGCTCGGCCGCGTCCATCTCGCCCACGTACTCCTGCAGGTGGAACCGCAGACCACTACTGTACACTTACTGATAACCATCACGTGGATTATATTGTTTGCGTAACAAGTTTCTGCTTTAGTGTTTTGAGTGTTTTCAATAAAATCTTTGGACATAAACAAACAAAATCAAGTCTAAATCGTACTATGAAGTCCTAAATTGCTTCTGCTGTCAGCTGAAGTAACCAAAATTGCTAAAATGCATGTAAGTACTTATTTTATTTATGACTTTTATGCTTGCAAAGCATGGAAAAAGTCTAAAGCAAGCTATGCTCAGTGTTTCTTTTAATAACAAGATCAGAAATTAGATTATCTGAAGAAGAACGAGTCGCCAACATCGCTTGAAAGGTTGGCAAGCTGAAGTAGTAGTGGACCGGACCTGATGATTGACAACAAATCCTCGAGTGGAGAGCGCATATCAGCAAGCATAGCGTGGGACACTGCCCAGTTAGTTGGACTGACAACCTTAAAAGGGTGGCTGGCCCTGACTGGATGCAGAAAGCAGACTGGGTGCAGTGGCTTGGAAGAGGCTAAGGGTGGCTGGCCCTGACTGGATGCAGAAAGCAGACTGGGTGCAGTGGCTTGGAAGAGGCTAAGGGTGGCTGGCCCTGACTGGATGCAGAAAGCAGACTGGGTGCAGTGGCTTGGAAGAGGCTAAGGGTGGCTGGCCCTGACTGGATGCAGAAAGCAGACTGGGTGCAGTGGCTTGGAAGAGGCTAAGGGTGGCTGGCCCTGACTGGATGCAGAAAGCAGACTGGGTGCAGTGGCTTGGAAGAGGCTAAGGGTGGCTGGCCCTGACTGGATGCAGAAAGCAGACTGGGTGCAGTGGCTTGGAAGAGGCTAAGGGTGGCTGGCCCTGACTGGATGCAGAAAGCAGACTGGGTGCAGTGGCTTGGAAGAGGCTAAGGGTGGCTGGCCCTGACTGGATGCAGAAAGCAGACTGGGTGCAGTGGCTTGGAAGAGGCTAAGGGTGGCTGGCCCTGACTGGATGCAGAAAGCAGACTGGGTGCAGTGGCTTGGAAGAGGCTAAGGGTGGCTGGCCCTGACTGGATGCAGAAAGCAGACTGGGTGCAGTGGCTTGGAAGAGGCTAAGGGTGGCTGGCCCTGACTGGATGCAGAAAGCAGACTGGGTGCAGTGGCTTGGAAGAGGCTAAGGGTGGCTGGCCCTGACTGGATGCAGAAAGCAGACTGGGTGCAGTGGCTTGGAAGAGGCTTATGTCCAGCAGTGGACTGCGATAGCTTGATTTGGTTGATTATAACTAGCTGTGCCCTGCGGTTTCACCCGCATAAGTCTCAAACCCGTAAGAATATTGGGATAATTTAATTTGTGGAAGCTTTTAAATGGCATATTGTAAGCAATATTGTACCTTAACTTAACTTTATAGATATTAGACTGTACTTTCCCAAGAAGAAATAAATAAATAAAGAGTATCCGATGTGTTAATCCAAGTTATAAACTGTCTGTGTGCCAAATTTCATCAAAATCTGTTCAGTACTTTTTGCATGAAAGAGTAACGAACATCCATCCATCTTCACAAACTTTTGCATTTATAATCTTAGTAGGTACTAGGATAGTAGGATATCACTAAAGATAATGAATTAACAAGCAACTCACTGAAAATTTCCTGTGAGGTATGTAAGGCATGATAAAAACTATAGTATCCAAGTTGCGAAGACACAACTCCACCCCTATCACATGGTGTTTGCCTCTGGAACAGAATCATTAAAAGCTTGTTAAAAGAGCAAATACATATATATATATCATTTGATGGTATTTAATATAGCAACATGAATGATTCATGCCTAATTAACATCACTGAAATCTGGAATCACCTTCAGCAGTCCACTTATAATATGTGCTCAGAGAACATGATAGTAATGCAACAAACAGATGGAGGATGTTGAGACAGTACCTCAGTTTACACTTGTGTTATAGTAATAGAATGAGCAGTACCCCATATCTTGCAGGCAGCGCAGTTCATGTTCTATCCTAGCTGGGTGTGCGGTCGGCACCAGGTGTTTGATAGCAAACCATCTCTTCTCGCCGTCGGACAGAGCGGCGTGCTGCCTCAGAGACCCGAGGTACACGGAGCTAAATGTACCCTCTCCAATCTTACGATGAACTTCAAATATTTTGTCCAATCTTGGAAGTTTGTGCAACAACTCCTTTATCTGATATCCTAAAATAATGCACCAATAAGTCAGTTCATTAAGTATACTTATAAATAACGTGTACACGTGCAATCATTCGGATACTTTCATCTCATGATAAAATTAATAACAAAAGTAGACCTAACCTAAAATGTTGTGTAATTATCTCAAAATCATACGATGAATATTCTAATAATCTAAGAAGTTATGCTATTTATCTAGCAAAAATCAAAATAATGACTTACTTTCCACATCATCTTTCGAATTTGCGGACTGATCCTCGTTTTTCTTATTATGGATTTCGTTGAGCCCATATTTGCGTGTTTGTAACACTTCCTTTTGAACTATTCCTCTAATTCTAGACATCACTTGCTAACTTAAATATAAATTTGTATTACATATTACTACTATTTTTCTTTTAGAATCTGAAAAATAATGAAAATAAAATTTGAATGAAAAAGAAAGACGAGACGAAGTCAGAACCACAGGCACAGATACGTAGTATCATACTTACTTTACTCTTTGGTAGTATCACAGATTAAGTAGTATTGGTAGTATCTTAATGTATTATCTATGGTAGTATCCCTAAGTAGTCTGTACAGACGTAAGCACAGACCGCACAGACCCATGACCAAGTAGTATTGACGCGAATTAACGTAAGTTTCGTAACAGAGTATAAAAGAACTGAGAGCTTACGATATATCTTAAGCTGTGCATACACGGACACGGTCAGTCCATGATGCCAAATATCGTTACATCCTTTGATGGTGACTTGGTGAGTCGATTCTTCAATCCTTTTTTGGCGTAACGTCAATCCACGGATTTTCCGTGCGCACACCCTTTCTTTGTCCGAGGTAGCTGCCAGCCAGCTCTTCGGTCTCCATGATCTATGTCTATAACAGTGTCAAAAATGGATAAACTGTCACTGTCAAGTGTCAGGTGACATTGTCGGTTTGTCGCTTGTCATCTGTCAGTGCTGTACTGCTGTCAGCTGTCAGTAGAGATGGGTAGCACACTCTTTTAAAATGAGGATCGTGCGAGGCACTCTTTTTACAAAGTGTGCTAGCACACTGTGCTACCACGAATGAGGCGAGGCCGCGAGGCTGCGGTGGACTGTGAGCACGTAGGTGCGCGAGTCGCGAGTCGGCGAGTGTGGTGTGTACTCTGTGTTGTGAGACAACGCGACACGGCACACACGGTAGAGTAGGCACACGCTGTTACTAACACAGCTCGCACGAGTGCGAGTGATGATGAGGGAAAGAGACATGAGAATGGTTACTGTGACGTCGTCAAACGAAAGCAAAATAAGGCAATTAAACTTAGTCCTTAACTCCTTTGCTTAGAATCGTAAATATTATACGTACACACGGCTACACGTCAAGCTGTACTTTCCAGTTTACACTGACCTCTCATTGTAGGGAAATCCTATACAATGTGAGATCAGCTTATACTGATCGTACAAAATGATCTGTGTAGCTAATCTGTGGTGTGTGCTAGCACATCAAAATAAAAAGAGTGAGTGACTCTTTTTATCCAAGTGAGTAGCTACAACTGTGCTAGCACATGTGCTGAGTTACCCAACACTAGCTGTCAGCCAATAATGTGAATAGCGAGTGCAGATTTAGTTAAACTATTTTATTTAGATAAAAATTAATATAAATATCAAAAAAGGATTTAGAAATCATACCAAGAAGGATAATGCTATTAATATTAACCATGTCTATTAGAAAACCTTCACAACTTCTTGCCACAAGTATCTTAAGATCGGTGAGTTCATTTAACCATTTCATGAAGATCTCTTATAGCCAAAATCTCATCCCACTGAAAGTTAAATTTTACTGATTACTTTAAATTGTCAATAAAACATTCTATGCTTCAATACAATATTGAATTTAACACAAATGTATTGAGTATCTCCCCGATAACAATGTACTTAACCTTTATTTATAATTTTATTGACGCTAAGTATATTTGCAGGCAACCTATTCAACAAAAAATACAAAGCCCGAGATCCCGAAGAATCCTTTGGCATCAGTATACTCGGCGACAAATCAAAAGGATAATGGTGCTGTGTATGACAAGAAACCCTTCAAGCTAACCCTTGAGGCAGGGAAGACGTATCACTGGTGCCTGTGTGGACGATCCAAGTCACAGCCGTTATGTGATGGTACCCATAAAGATATCTATCTTAAAATAACACAGAGGTAAAATTATGTTCACCAAACCATGATTGTTATACAAGGTGATTGGAAGATGGGTGCAAAGCTTTAAGGCGAAGATAGTACAGACAGTTTAGAACAATTTAAGCCATGGTTGTCTTAGACGAAGTCTTACCATTTTTTTTTAACCTAATTTTTAAGATTTTTTTCGAAAATTGCCAAAATTTTAACTAAACTGGTTATTTATAGCTAAATTGAATGATAAATGAATTCATTTTTATTTAATTTAATTTAAGTAATGTGTAAGCAATCTAGCAAAACATGTTTTAGGCCTCTGTGTCGTTAGACATTTAAAGTTCATATAAATTTAAAAAAATCATAAATCATTTTTGAAAACCTTATTTAAAAAAAAAACGAAGGGTGCTTTTTTTGTTCAAATATTTTTGAAAACATGCGTGATAATCGCTCTTTCCTTTGAGGTATCATTTACGAGGATATTTTACTAATTATTGAAATTAAGAACTACAAACCAATTTGAGCGACAAATTTTAAAATTTTAGGCGGAGTAATTAAAACAACATTTGAATCTAAATTATTTATTGTTCATGTTCAAAATGTCTGCCATGATTCCTAATACAAGCACGGCTACGTCTTCTCACTTCTGTTGTTGTTATTTTCAACATCATTTCCAGTTTCATCGTTTCAAATGCTGAATTAATTCTCTCCATCAATTCTTCTCTCGTGTTTATTTCAACATTCGTATACACCAGTTCTTTGGCCCGGCCCCACATGAAAAAGTCCAGTGGGGTCAGATCTGGTTAGCGAGCGGGCCAAGGGATGGGTCCATCTCTGCCGATCCAGCTGTCAGGGAAGCAATTATTTAAGTGTTCCCTTACATTTAACGTCCAATGTGCTGGACCGCCGTCTTGCTGAAAGACGACTGTTCGGTCTCTTTCGAATATCGGGACACCGGTTTCCTCTATCAGAACTGGTAAATCGAATTGTAGAAAGTGCAAATAATTTTCACCATTTAAATTATCCGGTAAGAAGTGGGGCCCAATCAATGTCCTGCCAATTACTCCAGCCCATACATTGACAGAGAATTTTCCCTGAAACGACACTCGCTTCTTAAAATGTGGATTCAATTCGGTTCTTTCATGTGCCGCACTGCGCGCGGCGGCCATTGTTTAGATAATCCCCTCAATTGGCATTTGCAAAAAATTCTTAAAATTGAAGTAATTATCATTTCGAACACATAAAGTAAGCTTAGCGTAAGTTTTTTAAGCAAAAATTTTGTTTTAATTAGTCTGCCTAAAATTTAAAATTTCTCGCTCAAAATGGTTTGTAGATCCTAATTTCAATAATTTGTAAAATATTCTCGTAAATGATACCTCAAAGGAAAGAGCGATTATCACGCATGTTTTCAAAAATATTTGAACAAAAAAAGCACCCTTCGTTTTTTTTTTAAATAAGGTTTTCAAAAATGATTTATGATTTTTTTTAATTTATATGAACTTTAAATGTCTAACGACACAGAGGCCTAAAACATGTTTTGCTAGATTGCTTACACATTACTTTAATTAAATAAAATAAAAATGAATTCATTTATCATTCAATTTAGTTATAAATAACCAGTTTAGTTAAAATTTTGGCAATTTTCGAAAAAAATCTTAAAAATTAGGTTAAAAAAAAATGGTAAGACTTCGTCTAAGACAACCATGGCTTAAATTGTTCTAAACTGTCTGTACTATCTTCGCCTTAAAGCTTTGCACCCATCTTCCAATCACCTTGTATATGTTCCTTATTTTGTAGCCTGAACAAACATTGTATACAAGGTGTAAAATAAATAACCCACAACCTCTTAAGGGGTCATTGTACTCATCATTATAACAACTTTTACTATGGGACCAAACCTGAAATCGCGAAAAAAAAATCAGCTGTTCAGTACATTTTGACGAATTATGCGAACATAAATGTATTGAACAGCTGTTTTTTTTTTCGCGTTTCCGCGAAAATTTTTTTTTTGTAATGTGTTTGTTTTTCGATGTCGAGTATGTGGACGAAGTTCTTGCAGTTAATTAATTTACACCTAATATATGAGCTGGAGGACTAACAGCCAAGCGCATATTTTGCATGCGGTTGGCAATTTTTAGGTCCAGCCTGTTTCCAGTTTCAGACTTCTTTCAAATTACAATAATTAAGATCTTGCTAAATTGCTAAAGTTGTAGGTTTTTATTAATTCAATTTGTTTCTTTCTAGGCCTGTTAGATTTACTGTGGAAAAGACTAAGGATTACTGGCTGTGTAACTGTAAACAAACAAAGAACAGACCGTTCTGTGACGGTGCGCACAAACAGAAAGATGTCCAAGAGGCCAGCTCGGTCAGACTGTAGACACACCCCAAATGTTATAATGTATTATATCATTAGTAATTAGATTATGTTGAACATTTTGTTATTTTAGCTCTATAGTTACTGTTGTAAGTGCCTAAAATAGATCATTGATATTTATTTTGTGTTAATTAATCTAGAGCATTTTAATCTGCATCAACTGTCTTACCCATATTGGCAAAAACACCACAGTGGTTTAATTAGTTATATGTTCTGAGATAAACACAATGAACTTGTCTTCAGTTGTCTCCTACCATCACTTTACATGTTTATTAACTTGAGTTTAATCTTTGAAGGCAGTTGTGGAATCAGAAAACTCTGTGAATGAGGTGTCCTGCGCCTCGTGTAGCGTGACGTGAGGCCCACACCCACAGAGACAGTGTCTGTGAATGAGCTGAACTGGGCCTTATGTGGCGTGAGGCCCACACCCACAAATACACACAATGTCTGTGAATGAACTGAATTGGGCCTCATATGGTGTGAGGACCACACACAGTGTGTGTGAATGAGCTGAACTGGGCATAATGTGGCGTGAGGCGGGTGAGGCCCACACTCACACACTCACACTCAAGCACCTTAAGTACCGGCGTTGCCCGGAATCGCCGCGTGGCGCGGATTACTATCCTTTTTTGCGTATTTGAGTATAAATGAAACTAAATCAATGCCGAATATTTTTCCTACACTCGCAATAATATTTGTAAACCATTACCAGTGTAGTAAATATATTCGGCATTTATTTAGTTTCATCTATACGCAAAAAAGGCTAATATTCGGCGGTGGCGCCACCGTCTACGCGCCACAATTTTGTAGATTTTTTAGACAAATGAAAATTAAAAGATTGAAAAAAATGTACTGAATACATTGATATTGATATAAAAACTACGCAGTAATAAATATAAGTCAATGATTGAATATGTTTTATTTTATTCTGAAATTGAAAAAAATAAAAGTAAACTATTTTTTTAAATCTCTCTGATAAAAATATGCATAGCGGCGTCGGCGGCGGCGGCACGGGGTGAAAGCGACATTAAGTACGAACCGAATCTTTTTGCGTAAAAAACTTTTTTACAAAAAACAAAACCGACTTCTAAAAAAACACTACAAAGTGAAAAATAACTTTAATTTCGGAAGTCGGTGTCTTTGGATCTTTTTTTTGGTTTTTGACTTCCGAAATTAAAGTTATTTTTCACTTTGTAGTGTTTTTTTAGAAGTCGGTTTTGTTTTTTGTAAAAAAGTTTTTATTTTTCACTTTTTAGTGGGTCAGTTTGTAATTTATCTAAGTTACAATAACCCAATGTCAACTGCTCATCACGTTTTACAAAATATTGCTTTTCCCGATGCAGGGACGTTAATTGTTGAGGAGTTCTCCTAGTAAGAACCAGGAGAACTGGAGCTCATGGTGAAGTCACCATCACCATTATGCATTTTGAGGAGCAGAAATCGAATCGCAACCTGTGATATAGGTACTTAGATAAAATTGAGTATTTCCGATGGCCATCTGTGGTCTTCATCATCAGTTCCAGTTTACCAAATGGTACTTTCCGAGAGCAAATGCACGAGTTACTATAAAAAATACCGAAATCGATATAAGTGTGCCCATAAAATTTGAGGGTTTCCCTCGATTTCCATGGGATCCCATCATCAGATTCTGACTTGATGATCATGGGACCACTTGGGAAGTATACCCTTTCGAACAAAAAAAGAAAAATCCTAATCGGTTAAGCCATTTTCGAGTAATCGGGGAACATAAATTAAAAAAAAAAAAAGTTCCGACGAATTGAGAACCTCCTCCTTGTTGAAGTCGGTTAAAAAATACGGATATAACGAATTTTCCCAGACATTAAACCTAGCTAGATCGATTTTTCGTCCCCCTAAACCCCTGTATTTCAAGTTTCATCGAAATCGGGAGCCGTTTTTAACCGACTTCAAAAAAAGGAGGAGGTTGTATGTATTTTTTTTTTATATGTTTGCTACCTCAGTACTCCGTCAGTTATGAACCGATTCGGAAAATTCTTTTTTTATTTGAAAGAGTATACTTCCAGATTGGTCCCATTTTTATCAAAATCCAGTTCTGATGAGAGGATCCATGAGGAATCGAGGGAACTCCTCAAATATTATAGGCATACATATAGTAATTTTGGTATTTTCATCAACAAATCAAGCGTTTGCATTCAGAAAGTATCATCTGGTGAAGTGGAACTGATGAAGAAGACCACAGAAAGCCACGGGAACTCCTCAACGATGATAAGTATTTCACGGGTGGCGATAAGATATCTCTAATTAATAGTTAAGCCATCAGAACCATTTATTTAAAGCTTCGTCATAGCTATGACGAAGCTTTAAATAAATGGTTCTGATGAAAATGGTACCATCGAACCGATCTGATGAAGAAGCCGGAAGGTAGGCATCGGAACTCAGTAATAAAACAATGTATCCTAGCCGTGTTTGGGATTATTGGAATTGTCATGAGGTGCACTCTGGCTATAAATGATTTACTGCTAACTATGTATATGCCGCTTCAAATTGCGCTACTTGAGTTGTATGTTATGTGTAGCCTTGATTGTCAGAAGGCTAATTTCGTAGCCTCGTTATCTCCGTCAACTAAAACTACGCCTACCAAACTTCTGACACGATTAGCGCGATGTATTGCCTTTTTACAAAGTTTTTATTTGAAATGGTATACTCCGGAGATGATCGCATAAAAATATCTTCAAGTTCTGATGATGAGTGGCTTTTGAGTTAGCTTCAATAATTTAATATGATGCTCTAATTTATTTTGCAGCATGGTATTCAGATTTGTGTGAGCTAGGCTAAAAAGTGAAAAATAAAAACTTTACAAGAAAAAAACAATAGACTCCCAAAAAAACACTACAAAGTGAAAAATAACTTTAATTTCGGAAGTCGGTGGCAAAAAAACGAAAGTAAATAAAAAGCCAAAGACACCGACTTCCGAAATTAAAGTTATTTTTTACTTTGTAGTGTTTTTTTGGGAGTCGCTTGTTTTTTTTTTCGAGAACGTGGTTAAAGGATTATCAAAAGTAACTTCTCCTAACGATGAGATCAGTGTGACCAGATTCAAATTGAACATTATGCTCTGCTTGCCTAATCCTGCTATATTTTTTTATAAAAAATGCTAAAATTCTTCTAATGAATACATAATTTGTAAAAATATTTATTAACCACTAGCGTGAATTGAAAATCTCACGTCCACTAGAATTCTCTATCGACGTCCACACCATTCGTGATCCACACGCAAGTTTTGATATCGCTAGCGACAAATCAGCTGTCAAAGTGTGTGGACGTAGGATTGACCTAACACCAAGAACACCAGGCCTCCAGGCAATAATCAAAGCTTAAAAAAAAATAAGAGGGTGGGTTTGTCAGTGGTTTCTTGCTGTCAGTCAACTTGTCTTTGTCAAGTGTCATTGCAATGATTTGCTGTTGCTGTCAATCTTAGCTGTCAATCTGTCAAAGCGAAAGACGGGTGAGTGAGGCATTTCCTATAAATAAATTCGTAAATACTTCGTTTAGCCGCTGTTGAATGATTGTAGTATCTGCGTCGACACGTCGACACTGTGATAATACAGTTTTGTGCTTGCTTATCCAGTGTCTGATTGTTTAGTGTGGTGAGCAGTGGCACGCACGGGCAAGCGCATTCACGGTACTCGAACATAACAGAGAAGTGGTGACGAATACAAACCACGATGGAGGAGCAGCCCAAGTTGTTTACGCGCGAGGAGCTGAAGTCACGCTGCACGCGCAATGACGCTGTACTTATCATTCACAACGAGGTGTACGACGTCACCAGCTTCCTCACAGAGGTCAGTTGACTATTTGATGCATGGCACGAATTATTAATTTAAATTGCCGATATTTTACTAACCTTTCCTATTTTATATTAGCCGGTATTTTATCGAACAACAAAATTAAAAGTAATTTCTATCTGAATTATGATTTTTTTTATAAAAACTAGGTAATGCCTGGCATGCATTGCAAATGCCTTTTCATATTTTTTATTTGCAAGGAACCTTCTCCGGCGCTTATACAAATACTTACCTAAGTTTCATCACAATCGGTCAAGCCATTTTCCAGTTTTGCGAGACTAACACACTGCAATTGATTTTTATTTTATGCATCATCTGCCACCCTGTATAAACATCAATTTCTGTGCGTTAGTAGACATCGTCGCGCAACCTGTTACCATTGATTTCGTACATGATTCTGGACCCTATTGCGTTGAAATTGTTTATCAGTTATTAAACAAACATTTTTTATTTGACAAAAATATAATTTAATGTATTGTGTTGCGTAAATTATTTTGCATAGGTACTATTGTATAGAATCTAGTTCTTCTAACTGAACAGACAGCTGTGCTGCTGGACAGTTTGTTGCGCTACTTCTTCTTCCCAGCTAAAGCACTAGGAAGTGGTGAAGGGCGGGCGTTTTGTGGGGACTGTCTTACTGTAATTTCGACGTGCAAAAAGTGCTGATTCTCAGCCTAATTTGAATAAAGGACTTTTGATTTTGATTTTGATTAAAAAAAAAATATCTGCAATTTTCTACAAAAGTTTTTTACTATAAGTTACGGTTATGCATTAATGTCCTTGCCAGCCTATAAACAGTGTCTTATCAGAAAGGTGTGGTCAAACTTAAGGGTATGGTACAGACGGGTGCTTTACTAATGTGCCGTGCGACAAAGTGGCTTTACTTAATTACTGATACATCAGCCCACCGACATGTTAACATAATGCATGATTTAGGTACACAATGAAGTTTAATTCAATTAACCAATGGAACTGTTTTCAGTGTCCTATTTAATGAAATATTAGGTAGGGGTTGTGACTAGTGAGTCAGGCTTACTCCGGTATAATGTTTGTACCATACGTTTCTATGTACTGTAGGTAAACGTCAGATGACTGCAGATGATACTATAAAGGGGATCACCATATTGTCATCTCAGAGATCTGCGGATATCAAAGAACAAGTCATCAATGTTTTTCATGACATTCTCAGTCTATGCAAGGTCAAAAATGTAAAAAATTCTCTTTGACCTTTGTCTTGGTTATTTGAACTATGAACTTATTGCGTCTTGTCGAATAATGCCCGAAAACGTTTTATTTAAGCATCTAGAATCAAGATTGTTACGTAAAGGTAATATTCAAGCTCGTTATTAGCAAAACAAATTACTTGTTGTTTAATGAACAATATTGATGGCAGGACAGTCTGCATGCTCTCTATCAACTCGTCCGAGGATGCTGTACAGGCACTTGCTGGTATCTACATCGGGCCTATTAATTAATGCCGTGGACGGTGAACACAACCAAAAATTAATTTCGTAAAAGTAGGTATTATAGCGACAACGAAATCGAGTGTGGTATGATAATAATCTATACCTACTGCTGTACTAATATTGTAAAGAAGTAAAATTAGTTTGTAAGTTTGTATGTAGGGGGTAATCTCCGGAAAATCCCGATCCGAAAATTTTTTTACTGGGGTCTGTCTTAAATAATTCTACAAAAAAGTCCGCGAAACCGTATTTCTATCTTATAAACTTCTTTTATTGTTTTAAAAAAGTATTTTTTCGACTTACTTACGCTTGGATGATTATTTAAGCAACAAAATATTAATCCTTATCAAAATAAGTTACTTTATGATCACAAGGACATCATGGAGATAAGATTTGGCCTTTACAGTATGTCAATTGGTCATACTATTATATGACCAATTGACATACTGTAAAGGTAATGGTATATTATCTCCGAAACATAATTATAGTTACAGATTAATATAAAATTACTAAAACGCAAAATAACTTTCATTCATACCGCTCTTGAGCATACTTAAAAGGGTCAGCGCACACCAAGAGCAGAGCATTTTCTGAGACTATTGAAAAATTAATCTTATGACAATTCCATACATTGCAAAATTAAATACACGCCAAGCATGCTCGAGCGTAGTCGAGCATCAAGTTTGGACGATTTAATTTTGCAATGTATGGAATTGTCATAAGATTAATTTTTCAACAGTCTCAGAAAATGCTTTGCTCTGCTCTGCTCTTGGTGTGCGCTGACCCTAACATGCTTATTAGTGGGGACTTTTTATCAATTTATCCATAGATGGCGTTGTGCAAATACATAATTTTTCTGAATTGCAAGATTTTCCGCAGATTGATGACCGTCTCGAATTCTCGATTTATTATTTCAATATTGTTGGTGGAATAAAGAGGAAGAGTTTGTTTTTTTGTTAGTTTGTTTGAACGCGCCAATCTCTGGAACTACCCCAGTCGGATTTGAAAAAATCTTTTTGCATTTTATAGCCCAATTGTTGAGGAGCTTCAAGCTATTGAACATCACGTTAGGGCCCAGGAGCCGAGCAAAAATAAACAAAAGTCAGAAGCTGAACGCTAAGCGCAAACGAAGTAATAGCGCGGGCAGGCGATGAGGAAGGATATAGGCTATTCAACATCACGATAGGGTCATTAAGAGCCGAGAAAAAATAAAAAAACCGATCAAGAGCGAGTCGGACTCGCGCACCGAGGGTCCGTTCCGATTTCTGAAAAAGTGTGCTATTTAGAGACATCGTATTATTTTTCCTGTAATCTTTAAATAAACTTCTATCATATAGAATAATTTCAGATTTTTATCTTTGCAAAGTTCGGAGAAAAGGGGGGGGGGGGGAAACGGTATTTTTTTTACATTTTTCATCAAAAGTCGAAAACTATGCGGCCTAAAAAAAAAATAGTTTCAGAATGTGCAAGCAGCGCTCTTTCATATGATACCCCACATGCCCTAGTAGCATCACTTTGATTTTTTATGACCCCCTTTCAGTCCCTGTTACAAAAAAAATATAAATATTTTTACTTCTTTCTTATTTGAAAAATAGTTGGGTAAACGTCATCCAAAACTGTTTATGATAGCATTAGTAGTTCTTGAGATATCCAGCTGTGACAGACAGACAGACAGACTGAGTCACACCATAAGGGTTCTTTTTTTACCATTTTGGTACGGAACCCTAAAAAGTCAGAAAGGACGCTACGCAAACAAAGTCATAGCGCGGGCAGGCGATGCGGTGCAATGCGACGGTGTGGGGGGACAAGAAATTTGACGCGGACGAAGTCGCGGGCAGGAGCTAGAAAGTATATAATAAGTAGGCATCGTCGGTATATCATCCATACTATCCATACTTAATATTATAAATTCGAAAGTAACTCTGTCTGTCTGTCTGTCTGTCTGTTACCTTTTCACGCCTAAACCACTGAACGGATTTCGATAAAATTTGGCAAGGCTATAGATGGTATCCTGGGGAAGGACATAGGCTACTTTTTTTTTCAAAAATAATCCTACAGGTGGTGATATAGGGGATGAAAGTTTGTATGGGAAACTCAGTATTTCTTAAGTTAGGGATGTGAAAATTAAAATGTATGCTTTTGATAGGAAATAAAGAAATATGCGGTTCAGCGTTTTTGAAAAATCATCCCCTAAGGGGGTAAAATAGGGGTTGATTTTAAAATTTACAAAACTGCACGGATTTCGACAAAATTTGGCGAGGCTTTATATAGCATCCTGGGAAAGGACATAGGATACTTTCAAAAACAATACTACAGGGGGTGATATAGGGGATGAAAGTTTGTAAGGGAAACCCAGTATTTCTTATGTTAGGGATAACAAATTTATGCTATTGGTAAGAAGTTAAGAAATATGCGGGTCAGCGTTTTTTAAAAATCATCCCCTAAGTGGGTAAAATAGGGGTTGATTTTAAAATTTACAAAACTGCACGGATTTCGATAAAATTTGGCAAGGCTATAGATAGCATCCTGGGAAAGGACATAGGCTACTTTTTGTCTTAAAAAATAATCCTACAAGGGGTGATAA
The DNA here is from genome assembly GCA_905163495.3 of Cosmia trapezina. NCBI lineage: Eukaryota > Metazoa > Arthropoda > Insecta > Lepidoptera > Noctuidae > Cosmia > Cosmia trapezina. The sequence goes on along the minus strand of LR991022.1, from coordinate 31,267,677 downwards.
AAGGGATGAAAGTTTGTATGGGAAACCCAGCATTTCTTAAGTTAGGGATATGCCCTATGTTTTCCACATGAACGTTCCCATGGGATATTTTCCGAAATCTATGCGGGCGAAGCCGCGGGCAAAAGCTAGTACATAATGAAGTGCCGAACGAGCGCCTCGCGCGAGCTCGCGTGATCACTTCCGAACTCGGTCGTGGACGTCGAGGTCCCTGCGGTCACTCGGTCAGTGCCCGGGCCGACCGCACGCCTTCTTTTTTTTCGAATGAATTAGCCTACTCTTGCTCAGCCTTATGTGTACCAGTACCAGTTCATCATACACAATTTATTCTTATAGGATCAAACACTAATATTTCTGTAGCTTCCAGAAAACATGTTGTTTGAAGGCTATTTTACAAGTAAATATTTTCAAGGCATTCATACACCGCTAAATTTTAATTAGTACAAATACTTAAAGGGCTTATTACAGAAGGTCTTGTTATTATACAGGGTGACTGGTAATTAGTGACCGATACTTAAACACATGATTGTACTCATGATAACAAACAACTTTTATTATGGGACCAAACCTGAAATCGCGAAAAAAAAAATCGGCTGTTCCCTACATAAATTGTCAAAATGTGTCGTGTAGCAGCTGATTTATTTTTAAACACATGATTGTACTCATGATAACAAACAACTTTTCCAAAGAAATGATTTTTTAAATTTACTAAGCGCATGACAATCATTCCAGTAAGATATTGAGTACCTAACGAGAATACGCGAGACGCGCGTTATCAGCTGTTAGTCTCTTGATCCCGTTATTCTGTCTCGTGTTACAGGAAGGTACCGGGTACGGTATAAGGCAGAGACACTTCACATCCATGTAAGGTAGTGTGTGTGTGGGTGTGTACTCAGGTTGTTGCTAAGATAACAAAAAGTTAAACTTACAAAAACGCTCTGTTTAACAGTACTCCACTTTTAAGATGCAATGCAATGCAACATATGGCCGCATCACTACGAAATATCTAGACACTATCACTGGCACTACATACCTGTACACACACGTACTTAATTCTAGTCCCGTTAGTATTAGCAGGTTTAACGAATAATAATAACCACTCTGACGCGCTTCGTCCGCGGAGGAGCCATTTACGTACGCAATGTATGTCACTTTTCACTCATCTATGGTCTATCCCTGTTGGCAGCACGAGAATTACTAAGGTAATTAGTGGTGCGGTGCGGATTTGCAAACGGAGTAAACACGTGAGGCGGCGGCCTCAAAGAGCTACTCCTTTTACACTCGCTCTATTGTTTATTTAAAACTATTTTGAAAACACATCTTTACTGCGAACTAAATAATGTATTCCTAAAGAAATGCACATTTTGTATAATGGATGTAGACAACAATCTTCGCTTATACAATCGAGCAAACCATTTACAAATTTTAGACAATAGATTTTACTGCGAAGCTCGGCGATAAGCAAGTGCAATAGGTACGAGACTCGTAAAACATCTGCTAATTTCTAAAGGTTGTTATTTAAATAGTGATTTTCCCAGAAGTAATACGTCGTCGTTTTGTGGGAACTCTGACGAATCGTTTGTAATTACTTTTAGTGATATTGAAGCTGCCGACAAGGACAGACCATAGAACTAACATTTATCGAAAGTGATTTGATTTGATTTGAAGTGAAAAATTACATACACTGCGTACGGCACGATAAATCGCGAGAGTTTTAATAGTGTGATACCGTAGACAGTGATTTTGTCATTTCGTTAATTATTATTATTCGTTAAAACTGCTACTACTAATCGGTACTAGAATTAAGCACGTTTGTGTACAGGTGTGTAGTGCCAGTTAAGGCTCTTACAGACATATCGCGTCGCGACGCGATATCGCCTCTGTCTGTAAGAGCCTTGATACAGTGCATCTTGAAAGTGGAGTACTGTTAAACACAGCATTTTGGTAAGTTTAATTTTTTGTTCTCTTAGCAACAACCTGAATATGTAGTTACACTATCTTACCCGGATGGAAGTGTGTGGGTGCTCTGCCGTTACTTTCATGTAACACGACAAGACAGAATAAAGGCGTCAAGCGACTAACAGCTGACGGCGCGCATATTCTTGTTAGTCAATATCTTATTGGAATGTTTGGGGTAATGTCTAAATTTAAAAAAAAATTGTTTCTTTGGGAAAGTTGTTTGTTATCATGAGTACAATCATGTATTTAAAAATAAATTTGCTGCTCCACGACACATTTTGACCAGTTGTGTAGGGAACAGCTGATTTTTTTTTTCGCGATTTCAGGTTTGGTCCCATAGTAAAAGTTGTTTGTTATCATGAGCACAATCATGTGTTTAGGTATCGGTCACTAATTACCAGTCACCCTATATATGTAAAGTCTCAATAAACAATATTCATAAACAGCAAAGTTATTAGCGTTTGTTTATATCCCAAAATGTTACTCAATTTATGGAAATCTTGTCCATAGTAGTGGACAATTTTGGTATTTCGTTTTTTTTACTTTTGACTACCCAAATATGATCAGTAACGGGTACGGATACAGCCCCATCTTTTTTTGTACTAATTAAAAAATAGTGTTGTAAATCATAATAATATTTATAATGTAGGTACGAGCCGCGCGAGAGTCTAGAACAGCGTGGAATAATGAACCGGTCCGCATGGCCTAACAGGATGTAAATACAAGCCAGGATTAACTGACCTGGATGCCTGGATACATCAGCCACCCACTTGTTCCCACCCCTGGGTGTCACTTGTTATTGTTAATCCCTAAGGGCGCTCCCTCGCCGGGAGCCTCGCCTGTAATGTAACCTCTACCTGTACCTTGTCGTGTTACTTCTACCTGTTATGTTATGTTGTTCTACCTGTTTATCCTGCTGGTTTCTATTCTCTGTACACTACCTAGCAGTAGATGGCGGGCGCTGTCTACTAGTAAACATTACTAGACGAATGCTTCCGGTGGGGGAGCGCCTTTACGTATGTCGCGGCAGTCTATAATTCGATTCCGTATGCTTGTTCTAAAAATGTGATACGCTTAGGTAGTGAACACTTTCCTTTTTATCATGCAAAAAGGCAACGGAGCCTTGAATTTATTAAACTAGCACGAAGGAAGTAACGTTTTGTTTATGTAGCGATGATTAAGCAATCATCACTGAAATCATGCTACCTATAACCTCAACAGAATTACCTACATAGATACATTCATGGACGTTACGAAATGAGGGCGCAACTTGCGTTGCAGAAATATGCAAACGTAACCTTCATATGTTATTCACCATGCAGGCAGGCCTCTTGCACTGGTACATTCCGCTCGAGATAAGTACCTACACCTCGCGGCAACTCTGGGTTTCAAGTCAGTCAAGGTGTACTACGCGCTCAGCGAGCGAGACACGTACGGCCGCCCATGAAAAAATTAAATCTTAGATTTTAAATTTAAGTATACTATTCACATTATCACTATACTATATATAAATTAGTGATATAGTTACTTTTTGAATGACGAAAATCCATTACGAAATGTCGAGTCTCGTTGTTACCTTTTTTTTACCTACCTACCTACTTACTATATAGTTGCCGACATTTAACTTGACCTCTCGGCGGAGTGGTGGGGGTTTGTATGCGCGTCGTATTGTTTCAGGAGTAAGGTCCAAAATCGCTTGAAGTAATTAAAGATTAACTTAGGATTAACAAGCAATTGTACCTACCCGCGATCGTACGATCGCACAAACTTAGCCACTGGTGCGTTGAGGCATCTTTATTTGTTTTATGACCATGTTCAGGCGACTAAAGTGGCCCAAATGTCACTTTCAATTTTAAGACGTGTTTGTACCTTGTTTACTTTAGAACACTTCTAAATATTATACGAGATGATGGTGTATTAAAAATAATTGATGATTGTTTGATTAATAAAAAATAACGTTTGAAAATTATAAGACATTACATTAAAGTGAAACAACTCTAGATAGACTACTCATAAATAAAGTAAAAGTATAAAAAGGTACCATATACCCCACCACCACCACCACCATACCTTAAGGTATGTATGGTATGGTGGTATGGTACCATATATTATTTTTCTTTGCGGACAGCCCTAGTACTGGGCTAAGCGGCGTAGGTATGTTACGCACGAGTAACGACACAAAGTAATAACAACTCTCAAGCGCGGCGATTAAGATCAATTTAGCTTGCGCATGGAGGGGAAAAGATTTTGTAGGCTATTATAAAAGCGGCTTTCTTCAAGATCAAAGGAGTGCAACTTCTGTACGTTAGTACTATTATTTATTCTGTGATGCAGGTCCTAAGGTACACTCTGCAACAGAGATTAGTAACCAGTGTTGTAGTGTGCGTGACACTACAAAACTGTATTGCTACTGTTAAAACGATTCATTACGTACAGCACACAATGCCCTCACGCACACATCGCGTTCATGTGCGAGTGAGTGCGCTAATGTCTTCTCAATTATAGTATAACATAATTTCGCGTTGAAAACTTAAGCGTTCGTAGCCCAACGAATAAGGCATCATACTTCTGAGTACTACTGTGTGAGTTCAAATTTCTGAAGTGATGATTCTTTTTGCGATTTATTATTTTAAGCTAAAGCAATTAGAACAATTTTTGTTAAGAAAATAAAAAAAATAAAAAAATTACATTTTATATGTGCACACATATAAAATGTAATTTTTTTATTTTTTCTAAAAAGTATTAAACAATATTATTATACTTTATTTAGAATAGAAATCCTTTGTTTAATTAGGTACCATACATGCAATTTACATTTTTAAATATTTTAGAAAAAAAATGAAATCTTTTAAAATTGTATTTTATTATTATTATCTAATAATTTACAAACATATTCATTATTTTTGAATATTTTATTACAAAACACAGATAAAAAACTATTACTATAATACTGTGTAAACCAATAATGGAAATGATTAAATAATTATCGATATAATGAGTGGCTATGCAGTTAACAAAAATGTATTTATTTGTTAACTGCATAGCCACTCATTATACTAAATTCAACTATTCCGGTGTCATTTCCTATTAGATTCAACTATTCATATCCACAATTCGTTAAATGAGATACAACAGACAATCATAATAAAACTACTGGGTGGGATCACGGTGACATAATAAATTAATACATTCTAATAATAATTTCACTCACCGATAGCATTGGGCGCCTTGCGATTTCACTAATAGAAATATTTTTTTTCTCATGCAAAACAATAATCTGAGCTTTTTGAAATCTTGTTAAATGATGCATGGTCTAAATTAATCAATATATCACAATCACAAACTTCAAGTGCAAAAGAAAGAGTATAATGTGTAGTTGCTAATGCAGACTGACTACATAAGTTCACAATTAAAGGCAGGAATATATTTTTAAAGCGGGTAGTTAGCTTCTAAACTGGGAAATAATTTTAAGTAGGCGAGAAACTTGTGGTAGATTCTCAAACTGGTCAGAATATCGCTTTATTCAGTTAGTATATTCATTTTAAATTACAAAATCTCAAAAATAATATTTTAGTAAACTCGCGGCTCGAACTCAGCTCATTCTGTCACTGTAGGTTGAATGCTTACCTGTTGCGCCACGAGAGGAACTATCCTACATTGCGAAATTATGTTACACTATCATTTAAAAGACGTCAGCGCACTCTATGAATGGGATGTGTGCGAGGCTGTCATTGTGAGCAGTACGTACAGTAGGATATAGTTTTGTAGTGTGCGTGTCTGGTTACTTAACTCCTTTGGCCTATGTACCAAGTCCTAAGTCGATATTTATCTAAAAATCCCCTCACCGACAATATTATGATGATGATGATGACATCCTGTGGCAACCTGTGGACTCCGATCCGCGCTGCGGAGTCGCGGACGGAAGCTAGTTCAATATAAATAACAAAAAATATATTTCCAATAATTACATTCAAGGTACGCTGATAATGACTACAGCTCCTTAAAATACACGCTTCATCTTTTTGAGGTAAGATAATGTCTGAATGGTTGACGGAGGATCAGGGGGCCTACTCCCTAACTCCGTCCGTCCGTTTGTGCGTCCGTCTGACATTACGATACATCAAAACAAGTGTAAAAATTACATTTTTGGACGGGCAAAAACACATCGGGAGTAGGGACAACTGTCAACGAACGAAGTATGAATGTCAACATCATTTAATGATGTTGTCATTCATACTTCGTTCGGGCCCCGAACCAATCATCCATCCGTAGGTGATACGGAGTAGGAAACGCCCGTAACGAAGGCCGAAACTACGAACTTCGTGTTTAGGGAGTAGATCCCCTGCAACCTGCACGTAGGCCCAGCTTGCTCCCCATCGCATCAGTTGAGTATTCCTTGCACTCTCGAGTGTGTAGACAAGCGAGTGTTGGGCACCGCGCCGCCTGGGAGTGGCTGAGTCCAGCAGTGAACTGCCATAGGCCGAGTTGATTGCAGTAGTTGAGTACAACGACCATACCGACACGCTTTGCTACTGGGATTCAGAGTGCTGAAATCAACTGTAGGAGTAACGAGATCACTCCTACAATTTATTTCCCTTAGCCGACGTTCGCACGGGCGTAAAAAAATCGTGGCGGGATTTTATCGCGCACTGGATCTTCAAATCTCGTTGTTGAGCCGATCATTGAGGACCCAACCTAACAACAACAGAGTGCATTCTAGCGCGACGAAAAACACATTGTTGGATTTTCAACTCCCGGCGCTGAGCAGAACGTTGAAAATGCAGTGCGCGAAAAAAAATTAATTTTACGTCCGTGCGAACGTCGGCTTAGTGTCAATTTTATGCACATTTTTATTGAGATAGCAGTAGGTACCTATGACGTCTACACTATTTGCAATCTCCAGGCGGCACAGCAGATAAAGTCTATAAATGTAGGAGGGAGGTGCCGGCGGCCCCATCCCCGCATTCCGTCGACGCCGCTAAATGAGAAATTCCAGCACATCTTCACGACCGAGGTCGGATTATTAACATTCCGTGCAGCCGCCGACACGCGCCCGAAGGACTGTCATACACTAATACAGGGTGTTAAAGAAATTGCGTGCCATAGCATATGGGTAGGTTCAGTATCGATAAAGGAACCCAGGAAAAATAAATAAAAATAAAAACATTAAAAAAATACTGCAAGATCAACATAATTTAGTACCTATTAACTTAAAATAGCAGTCGTTTAGTATTAAAATTATTTTATTTGTAAATGCTTTAATTACTTACCTAAGTACTAACGAACGCGTTGTCATTTTATCCTTCACTTCTCGCGTCCGAATACTAAGGACCGGCGCATTATTTGTTACTGAAAACGGCTCGCGATAATTTTAATTCTAAACGATTGCTATTTTAAGTTAATAGGTAGGTACTAAATTAGGTTGATCTTGCAATATTTTTTTTTGTTTTTATTTTTAATTTTAATTGTTTTTTTTTTATTTTTCCTGGGTTCCTTTATCGATACTGTACCTACACCTAAGCTATGACACGCAATTTATTTAACACTCTGTATATGCATATGACAATAAACTAGGATGTACAATATTGAGCACTGACAAAAAGAAGTAACTATAAAAAAACTCGACTGCGTAAAAAGTGAACTTTAAAAAAGATGGGAACAAGGTGACCTATTTCTGTCTCCAAACAATCAATTTAACAATAAAGACTTATTCCCTCCGACTGCATGATATTGTTTGGAGACGGAAACAGTTCATCTTATTTCCATTTTTTTAAGTTCACTTTTTACGCAGTCGGGTTTTTGTTTTTTTTAAATTGACTTCTGACCCAACAGACGTTGTCGTGTGGCGTGCCCAAACAATAATTCATGCAAAATTCCCATTTCCATTTCATTCCCGCGTTTGGTCTCTAGAGTGCCACAAAGGAACAAACATACATACCTACATTTACATGCATACATTATATAGGCTGATAAACTCATTACAAAAATAGAGGATATAGGATGCAAGAGCGAGCGAAGCAAACTCGGGAATTTGGGCACCAGTGTAGTGGTGCCCTAATTCCCATAAAAAAAGTAAAGTACATAATCTACTATTTATCAAAAAGCTGACGACCAATTTAGACGCATCATAAAGTCCATCCCCCATTTAAAAACTAGAGCTGCGTCCCTAAATAGTCGAGCTGGAGATACCTCCCTAAAAATATGCCATGTATTTATCCCTTCTTCGTAGATCCACGCGAGACACAATTGGCTTTTTAATTGTTTCTGTACTTAATTACAATAATTATTATAAAAACAATCAATAATTTCCATTTTGCTTTCCTAAAAATATAATTGAAAACTTGAATATGATTGCGCCTCTTTTAGTGAACCTCAAATAATTCCATTTTGAGGTCCTAAAATACTAAATAGCCGAAGAACTGCGACCAACTTAGATGTAGCGCTCGCCGGCCGCACCGCGGCACTTCTTGGTTCGCACGGGGTTGATCGCAGTTTTAACCTGACCTAACCCGTTTGGTCTTGGTACCTCCAACTGTGAAAAAAAAGTTCAGAAAATTAAAAAGACCCTCATTTATTCTTAAAAGCCCGAAAAGTTTTAACCCCTCAAGTGTCTGAGTTTGGCTAATTTTAGACCCAAAACCCCAGCGAGTGGGGAGGGTTGGGGGTTAGCTACGAACTCCATAGGTTCACAACTAATGATCATGATTGGTTTTCCATCGGATGATGTTTTTTTACATTTATATATATGTGATATAAGCTTATATACCTAACAAAAAAAGGGTTTTTCTTATGCGCACATGGGGTGCATTCGACACTTGAGGGGTTAATAGGTTCATTAATTTAAAAAAGCGTACCTACATTAAAAGAAGGTCGAGTATCAATTAATAAAAATATTCCTCGGCACCCATAGTGGCACCCTCCACCCCCTCAAATTGTATAAACCCTAGGCGTTGTGGGCGCAAAGTCGAGTAACCTAAATTGTATAAACCCTAGGCGTTGTGGCTCAAAGTGTAGTAACCTAAATTGTATAGACCCTAGGCGTTGTGGCGCAAAGTCTAGTAACCTAAATTGTATAAACCCTAGGCGTTGTGCTTGTGGCGCAAAGTCTAGTAACCTAAATTGTATAAACGCTAGGCGTTGTGGCGCAAAGTCTAGTAACCTAAATTGTATAAACCTTAGGCGTTGTGGCGAAAAGTCTAGTAACCTAAATTGTATAAACCCTAGGCGTTGTGGCGCAAAGTCTACTAACCTAAATTGTATAAAGCCTAGGCGTGCCAGTCTAGTAACCTAAATTGTATAAACCCTAGGCGTTGTGGCGCAAAGTCTACTAACCTAAATTGTATAAAGCCTAGGCGTGCCAGTCTAGTAACCTAAATTGCGTAACACTCTACAATCCCTTCATTTTGCATTGCTTTATTTACTTTCTCGAATAGACGAATTTTTCAAACATTATAGGAAGAAATTAATTATGGATCACCTTCAAAATCAAGAAATTTGTAATTGTATGTGGACTGTGGATTCGAATTTGTGTAGAGACCGTGATTTTAAACTAAAGTAACAGCAGTAACAGTTAGTTACTCCTACTAGGGCTACAGGCTACTACATATTCATTAGGTACAGCTGTGAAGCAAGTAGGTATAGTATTAATTCGTACGTACACAGAAATACCATAACGTATTATAATTAGGTGATCTTATGACATGTAATAGGTATATGTACGTATTTAGTGATTTGTTGACGATAATAAATTATTATCTAGCTCAGTGCCAATCACAGAATGATAGTACCAATTTAATCACTGGTAATGCAAAGTAACATATACCTACATACCTACTGTTACCTAAAATGGATTAAGAAAATTATTTCATGATTTTGCGACTTGCTAAAGTTATGCTTTTTTCCTTGAGTAAGCAAAATAGCACAGCATTAATTTGCTTTTAAAGCCTGTGTGTCTTTAAACGCAGTAGAAAATGTTATGTAGCCAAAAAACAATCGCATGCTGCGTCAAGCGACGCTGACAACGACGGAACTATTAAATATAACACAATAAATACCTATTCTCGTAGGAGAACTTTGTACCCTCTTCGTGAGTGATCGCCTCTCACATTACGTGTGCAAATGAGACTTGCCTGACGTTTCCATTGTGTAGTTATCTGTCGAGTGATCGCCTCCTCGTTAACTGGTGCCCTTGACCTCACACGAGATACTTGTGTGTATGTGCATGTTATGTGTGCAGAGGAGCCATGCTCATATTTTTTGCCAACTTATGCTGATTACAGCAGATAGTTTTAATCAGGAACAGATCTTGCACGGGGATTTCATTGAACCATGCCTTGCAATTATTTATTACTTCACTCCTTCTGAATTGATAGTATGCTCATTATTTTAATTCATTAGCTAGACAATCTTAAATAGAAAAAACCGGTCAAGAGCAAGTCGGACTCGCGCACCGAGGGTTCCGTTCCGATTTCTAAAAAAGTATGCTATTTAGAGACGTCGTTTTATGTTTCCTGTAATCTTTACAAAACTTCTATCATATAGAATAATTTCAGATTTTTCTCTTTGCAAACTTCGGAATTAAGGGGGGGGGGGGGGGGACGGTATTTTTATTTACATTTTTCATCCGAAGTCGAAAACTATGCGACCTAAAAAAAAATAAAAAAATGTATGAGAATGTGCAAACAGAGCTCTTTCATATGATACCCACATGCCCTAGTAACCCCACTTTGAATTTTAAGACCCGCTTTCAGCACCTGTTACAAAAAAAAATATAAATATTTTTATTTATTTCTTATTGCAAAATAGTTGGGTAAACGTCATCTAAAACTGTTCCAAATTTCAAGTTGATAGCATTAGCAGGCCTCTTGCACTGGTACATACCGCTCGAGATAAGTACCTACAGCTCGCGGCAACTCTGGGTTACAAGTCAGTCAAGGTGTACTACGCGGTCAGCGAGCGAGACACGTACGGCCGCCCAAGAAAGAATTAAATCTTAGATTTTAAAAACTATACTATTCACATTATCACTATCCATACTAATATTATAAATTCGAAAGTAACTCTGTCTGTCTGTCTGTCTGTCTGTCTGTCTGTCTGTCTGTCTGTCTGTCTGTCTGTCTGTCTGTCTGTCTGTTACCTTTTCACGCCTAAACCACTGAACGGATTTCGATAAAATTTGGCAAGGCTATAGATGGTATCCTGGGGACGGACATAGGCTACTTTTTTTTTCAAAAATAATCCTACAGGGGGTGATATAGGGGATGAAAGTTTGTATGGGAAACTCAGTATTTCTTAAGTTAGGGATGTGAAAATTAAAATTTATGTTTTTGATAGGAAATAAAGAAATATGCGGTTCAGCGTTTTTGAAAAATCATCCCCTAAGGGGGTAAAATATAGTAAAATAGGGGTTGATTTTATAATTTACAAAACTGCATGGATTTCGACAAAATTTGGCAAGGCTTTATATAGCATCCTGGGGAAGGACATAGGATACTATTTTTTTCAAAAATAATACTACAGGGGGTGATATGGGGGATGAAAGTTTGTAAGGGAAACCCAGTATTTCTTAAGTTAGGGATAACAAATTTATGCTATTGGTAGGAAATTAAGAAATATGCGGTTTAGCGTTTTTGAAAAATCATCCCCTAAGGAGGTAAAATAGGGGTTGATTTTAAAATTTACAAAACTGCACGGATTGCGATAAAATTTGGCAAGGCTTTATATAGCATCCTAGGGTGGGAAATAGGCTATTTTTTGTCTTAAAAAATAATCCAACAGGGGGTGATATAGGGGATGAAAGTTTGTAAGGGAAACCCAGTATTTGTTAAGTTAGGGATAACAAATTTATTCTATTGGTAGGAAATTAAGAAATATGCGGTTCAACGTTTTTGAAAAATCATCCCCTAAGGGGGTAAAATAGGTGTTGATTTTAAAATTTACAAAACTGCACGGATTTCGATAAAATTTAGCAAGGCTTTATATAGCATCCTGGGAAAGGACATAGGATACTTTCAAAAACAATACTACAGGGGGTGATTTAGGGGATGAAAGTTTGTAAGGGAAACCCAGTATTTCTTAAGTTAGGGATAACAAATTTATGCTATTGGTAGGAAATTAAGAAATATGTGTTCAGCGTTTTTTAAAAATCATCCCCTAAGGGGGTAAAATAGGGGTTGATTTTAAAATTTACAAAACTGCACGGATTTCGACAAAATTTGGCAAGGCTATAGATAGCATCCTGGGAAACGACATGAGCTACTTTTTGTCTTAAAACATAATCGTACAAGGGGTGATATAAGGGATGAAAATTTGTATGGAAAACCCAACATTTCTTAAGTTAGGGATATGAAAATTCTAATTTATGCTTTTGGTAGGAAATAAAGAAATATATGGTACAGCGTTTTTGAGGGGGTACAATAGGGGTTGACAAATGTTTGTGTACCTACCTCTTTTTAAGAGATTTAAGGGATTGGAAATGTAGTCATAGTTCGAATCTTGAGGTAACATTTAGTCTTTATTTCATTCGGCGTTTTTACGAGGAAATTATTTGAACGAGTGGACACTCGGACAAAAGTTATTTGTTATTAGAGCGTGACTGGCATAATAAATTTTAAGTAATTAACAAAGTCCCCCCGCCGCGTAAGTCTGTTTGTTTGAATGCGATAATGTCAAAAAGTACCGAACGGATTTTCATACGGTTTTCTCCAATGAACGGAGTGATTCAGGGTAATTCATTATAGTTTTTTGTAAATTGGCTGAAATATGACGACGACTGTTGAAGATGTCGGAAAAAATCATGCCGACTGGTAGCTTTATGCCTACTATACACGGTAACGATATATCGTAGCGATTTGAGTTTGCACAGTTATATCGGAACATTCCCATGAGATATTTTCCGACATCCACGCGGGCGAAGCCGCGGGCAAAAGCTAGTTCTATATATAAATTAGTGATATAGTTACTTTTTGAATGACGAAAATCCATTACGAAATGTCGAGTCTTGTTGCTACCTTTTTTTTACCTACCTACCTACTTACTATAGTTGCCGACATTTAACTTGAGCTCTCGGCGGAGTGGTGGGGGTTTGTATGCGCGTCGTATTGTTTCAGGAGTAAGGTCCAAAATCGCTTAAAGTAATTAAAGATTAACTTAGGATTAACAAGCAATTGTACCTACCCGCGATCGTACGATCGCACAAACTTAGCCACTGGTGCGTTGAGGCATCTTTAGTTGTTTTATGACCATGTTCAGGCGACTAAAGAGCCCCAAATGTCACTTTCAATTTTAAGACGTGTTTGTACCTTGTTTACTTTAGAACACTTCTAAATATTATACGAGATGATGGTGTATTAAAAATAATTGATGATTGTTTGATTGATTAATAAAAAATAACGTTTGAAAATTATAAGACATTACATTAAAGTGAAACAACTCTAGATAGACTACTCATAAAATAAAATAAAAGTATAAAAAGGTACCATATACCCCACCACCACCACCACCATACCTTAAGGTATGTATGGTATGGTATGGTGGTATGGTACCATATTTTTTTTTTTTTTTGCGGACAGCCCTAGTACTCGGCTAAGCGGCGTAGGTATGTTACGGACGAGTAACGACACAAAGTAATAACAACTCTCAAGCGCGGCGATTAAGAGCAATTTAGCTTGCGCATGGAGGGGAAAAGATTTTGTAGGCTATTATAAAAGCGGCTTTCTTCAAGATCAAAGGAGTGCAACTTCTGTACGTTAGTACTATTATTTATTCTGTGGCATTAGTAGTTCTTGAGATATCCAGCTGTGACAGACAGACAGACAGACTGGCTGCAGCATCAGACCAAGAATTCCATAATCTTGCTAGATGATAGCATACATGGATGTTTCAAATTTTAGGTCACACTAAGGTTTGAAAGTAAAGTAAATACCCATTACGCGTCTAAGATCCCTACCGCAGCTAACAAAACAGCGGATAACTTTGAAACGGCTGAACCGATTTTGATAAAACATGTCTAAGATCCATCGCTGGGAAACCTGCTTTCAAATAAAAAAAACCGCATCCAAATCAGTCCACCCGTTTAAGCGCTACGGTGCCACAGACAGACACACAGACACACACACACACATAGCGGTCAAACTTATAACACCCCTCTTTTTGCGTCGGGGGTTAAATAGGTTCTATCTAGCTAGTGTTGCGTGAGGCCGCTATGCTCGTGCGCTGCCAATGCCAATCTAAAGCGAAATGTTTAATTCTATTAGTCCGGACTAAAATTCTTAATGTACTTACACTTTACCTAATTATTAAGCAATAGCTACCTAGTTCAAAGTGTGTCAAATCGCGAATTCATTTCATTGTGTGTAGTTACTTAAATGCAAATAAGTACAAAGAAACTATTCATTTCCTTTTAACCGACTTAATTAAATATAGGTAAGCCTTTTCAGAGCACAGGCTATGTAGAGTAGGTATCGACAATATAATTATTATATAAGACTTTGACCTTTAACCTATGTTTTACAAATAAATAATTCTAATTCTAATTTTAAAACTGAAAAGTCACTCGCCGCCGCCGTGGCTGGTAACGTACTAGTCAGCTTTTAGCCGACTAGTACGTTACTACTATACCTACTATCTAAGGGCACGAGTTATTGCTGCACGGGTCGGTGGTGGTAACACTAACTTACTTACTAACTAGATACAATTTAATGAACCCGACAAACACGTGAAAAAAGATCTTTTTTTTTTTTTTTTTGAGTGTGGGAAATCATCAAATAACTTCTCCCGCTCTGGGTGGAGCGGAAGGGCGTGTCAGACTTTTACTGACTAAAACCCACCCGTGTTCCTTCAGTTGCCTATGCCAGGGCCGCGGTATCTTCTTCAAACTACCCGCGACCCCAGCGGCGTCGGCCCTATTGGACCCCATCATTTGCTGACATATCTTTGAGGCGCGCGTGGAACACAACGCGCCGTCGACTCGGGCCTGGGGCTCTACTCCCTAAGCACGAAGTCCGCAGTTTCGGCCTTCGTTACGGGCATTTCCTACTTCGTATCACCTACGGACGTATGATTGGTTCGGGGCCCGAACGAAGTATGAATGGCAACACGATAAGACAGTTGTCCATAATCCCGATGTGTTTTTGCCCGTCCGAAAAATGTAACTTTTACACTTGTTTTGATGGATCGTTGGATGGATAAACGGACGGACGCATGAAAGGACGAAGTTAGGGAGTAACCCCCTGGTCCTTACCGCACGAAATCAAAATCAAAATCAAAATCAAAAGTCCTTTATTCAAATTAGGCTGAGAATCAGCACTTTTTGAACGTCAAAATTACAGTAAGACAGTCCCCACAAAACGCCCGCCCTTCACCACTTCCTAGTGCTTTAGCTGGGAAGAAGAAGTAGCGGAACAAACTCCCCAGCAGCACAGCTGTCTGTTCAGTTAGAAGAACTAGATTCTATACAATAGTACCTATGCAAAATAATTTACGCAACACAATACATTAAATTATATTTTTGTCAAATAAAATAAACAATTTTAGTACTTAACTCATGTAACCTGTCATTATGTAAGCTGATCCTGGAGAAAGAACATAACATAAACATTGTCTTGAGTTAATCACAGCGACCAACTATTCTTATCGTTTAAGTAATCGTTGATAGAATAGTATGCCTTTGAACAAAGATTGGATTTAACTTTAATTTTAAACGCATTAAAAGGCAAATCTAGCAAAGAAGAAGGTAGCTTGTTATAAAAAGCTATACCAAGAGCTACCCGCTACTCACCGTCCGCAGGCCCGCGCCTACGGTGGCCGGAAATCGCCTCGCGATTCCCGCCGCCCAGGGCGTCTCGTGCGGCGACTGAGGGCGTGAGGCTGCCTCTCCCTCACGCGTTCCGCCTCTTCCTTCTTTCTGCCCGTCCGAAAAATTTAACTTTTACACTTGTTTTGATGGATCGTTAAGTCAGACGGACGGATAAACGGACGGACGGATGAACGGACGGTCTTAGGGAGTAGATCCCCAGGTTCAGACGCGAGAGATCGCGTCGCGAAAAAGGATGGTGCTATAGCTGCGTCTCTCTCTCATACTGGATCCATGATCTTTTTTCACGTCATAGTACCGCCCGATTTCTGTTGGATAGAGGTACCTAGCACTTGTATGTTCTATGCCGAAATGCTCTTTCTGTTTCTAGCATGGCAAGTTTTTGTCATTTTGTAATCCTAACTTCCCAACTAATATTATAAATGCGAAAGTGAGTTAGTTTGTTACTCTTTCACGCTAAACCGGCTGAACGGATTTGATTGTTTGGCACATGGGTACACCATGACCTGGATTAGGACATAGGATAGGTACTTTTTATCCCGGTATAGTACGTTCCCGTGGGATAACTGTAGACCTCCACGCGGACGTAACGCAGGCAAAAACTAGTCACTTATGGGTGTCCAGTACAAAGGTTGAAAGGAATGAAGGCTACAATACTAGCAATTACTTCGTGCCTACAGCCGTAACGTGACACAGCATAGTTTTGAAATAGTATTAAAACATGTGCTTACGTATTGTACTTACATTGAAAGCCGCGCTTGTTCCCAGCACCCCGGCGGCGAGGAGGTGCTGCTGGAGAAGGGCGGCCAGGACGCCACCGAGCCCTTCGAGGACGTCAGCCACAGCTCCGACGCCAGGTACACACCTCACAACATCTACCACCGACCTGTACGAGCCACAATTTGCATTAAATGCACATACAGGACACGTTCACATGAAACATCTCAATAAACTATCTCGGGATCCGCCCCGCGAACGAGTAATTGATGTTCGCACTTCGCAGTATGTATGATTTTTTGTACTGTTTGGTTCATTGGTTGTTCTACTGGCGTTTTACTACTGGTTTTTCGAAAAACGATTTCTGTAATCACAATTTTGCCAACATTAAGTTGGTAGATCTATGGCGGAGGCCTTTATTTAATTTTTAATTAAATTTAAAATTACAATACTTAATTAAAGGCACATAAGACACAGAAAAGAAAATGTAAAATTATAAAACAATATATTTAGCAGAGAACAATAAGTACCTACTCAATATTATTGGCTCGGCCCTGTTACATGGCGCGAGGTGTGTGTACCTACTATGGGAGCACCTCTGCCTAACTCTCGGGAAACACAGGCCTGATGTTATGTATGTACCTATGAACGATTCCTGCTAGCACAGCTATAGCTGCTATTTTGTGTTGGTAAAACTAATTACGGAGCATTACAACTCTCAAGTAAAAAATCAATCATGCTGCATGCATAACCTTGGAAGGCAGCTTAGAGGTTATTAAGGTTATGAGCGTGACCTTCGAGCCATGCCTTTTATTCTTCATGCTATTCTTCTGTAAGATATTAATATAAAACATGTCATTCACTTAATGTATGCTGAGCAGGTCATTCACTTAAGAGAATCGGTTGGTCCTCGTCTAACTGAGTTGTGCTTGTGTCACAGATCGCTGATGAAGAAGTACAAGATCGGAGAGCTGGTGGAGGCGGACCGCGTGCAGAGCAAGAACGCGTTCGCGCCGCAGTGGAGCAACGACCAGGCGCAGGAGCAGGGCAAGTGCGTAGTCGCCTAGTACCACCACCACCACCCCACGACCACACCCGCGTCGCTCACACTCATGACATTGACACGCTATTGCTCAGAATGTAAACAAATAAATTGTTTGTATAAATTGCCTGTGAATTACAAAGTCCACTCAGCTGTGGAAGGTTGGTCACATTAACAATAATTGCTCTATAAGTAGCACTATTATTTTTATCTTGTTTACATTCTTTGCAACATTATCAGTAGGTAGACATAATACAGGCCTAGTTTCATAAAGTACCATTAACGCGGTGCTTCTGTAGTCGGTGATAGTGTCTATTGGTGTATCAATAAATACATACACGTTTTGTATCACTAACGTCAACAGGAATAACAGAACTGAAATTAGAATAATTGTCTCTGCTCAGCACGTCATTATTCAGAAGTTACTGTTACCTTTTAAATAAACATCGATTGAGTATCTACTATCTAGTAAACAGATCATTCTTTGAATTTTAAATCCGACACAAATACAGGGTGACTTTGTCTTAACAGGGATCACTATGATATCTAAGCGAATTGACAACCGTTAGAATTAGAAGGATTTAATATTAGGAATCCATCTGCAGTCTTATGCGCTAAATTCGCTTCAAAATCTCTCGATGGATTACTTAGGTACATCAATGAAAACCTTCTGTCTGAAGAGATTGCCATTGCTGCCATAGCCAAAAAACCCCACCATACCTGACAATAAGCGCACCCGCGACGCGCCGTGTTGGTTCACTGATTTTATCAACAATGTATTTGACACGAATTTTTAATTTTTGATAAGAAAATTCTTAATCAATTCATTGTCATTAACATGACCAGTGACAAATATTCTAATGCCAGATTATAATAATGGCAGCAACAGATTGTGTCCAGTAACCTTGGTGGGGCACGTGTATCAACCAGCTATGAGCTAAACTAATCGCTCATTGCGTGTCACGAGATTCTATCATTCCTTATTATTTGGTCAAAGTTACATGCGCACGCGCACATGGCTCTGTGTAATGGTGAATACTCACCCCTAGTATGTACTTAAAACATGCCACAAATAAACGATTGTGATTATAATGATCTGTAAACGCTTTCCTATAGATTATGTAGTATGAATATATTGTTATACATAAGTATCTAAAGTATAAGCTTAAGTATACATTATTTTATGACATTTTAAATAAATTCGTTGTTAGACAAGATCTCTAAATAAATTCCATTAGTTAGTTGTAGACAACTGCTTGTTGTAAAAATTATTGCACAATAATTAATTATGTTTTATTTTAGATTTTATAAAATATCTATGAAGGCCTTGAAGCCTTGTCACTTGGTGCTTTATTTTGTTATCGTAGTAATGCTAACTATTGTACTGTGATTATTGACTAATAAAGTGCATAATGTTTCATCAGCCTCATTATTTACACATCCTTATAACATCCTCTTTATTTGCTTGTTTAGTTACACAGACCCACGTGCTTATTTTTTCTTTTTTCGTCCTGATTGGTACACGTCTTATACATAATTGTAGTAAGTAAAAGGCGACGTCGTATCTATATTAAAATCCATACTAATGTTATAAATTCGAAAGTAACTCTGTCTGTCTGTCTGTCTGTCTGTCTGTCTGTCTGTTACCTTTTCACGCCTAAACCACTGAACGGATTTCGATAAAATTTGGCAAGGCTATAGATGGTATCCTGGGGACGGACATAGGCTACTTTTTTTTTCAAAAATAATCCTACAGGGGGTGATATAGGGGATGAAAGTTTGTATGGGAAACTCAGTATTTCTTAAGTTAGGGATGTGAAAATTAAAATGTATGCTTTTGATAGGAAATAAAGAAACATGCGGTTCAGCGTTTTTGAAAAATCATCCCCTAAAGGGGTAAAATAGGGGTTGATTTTAAAATTTACAAAACTGCACGGATGTCGATAAAATTTGGCAAGGCTTTATACAGGGTGTCCCGTAAATAATGGATAATCTCTTAAGGGGTCATCGTACTCATCATTATGAACAACTTTTACTATGGGACCAAACCTGGAATCGCGAAAAAAAAATCAGCTGCTCCCTACATTTTGACGAGTTTGATGTAGATAAATGTACTGGTCAGCTGATTTTTTTTCGCGATTTCAGGTTTGGTCCCATAGTAAAAGTTGTTCATAATGATGAGTACAATGACCCCTTAAGAGATTATCCATTATTTACGGGACACCCTGTATAGCATCCTGGGGAAGGACATAGGCTACTTTTTGTCTTAAAAATAATCCTACAGGGGGTGATATAGGGGATGAAAGTTTGTATGGGAAACTCAGTATTTCTTAAGTTAGGGATGTGAAAATTAAAATGTATGCTTTTGATACGAAATAAAGAAATATGCGGTTCAGCGTTTTTGAAAAATCATCCCCTAAGGGGTTAAAATAGGTGTTGATTTTAAAATTTACAAAACTGCACGGATTTCGATAAAATTTGGCAAGGCTATGTAGCATCCTGGGGAAGGACATAGGCTACTTTTTGTCTTAAAAAATAATCCTATAGGGGATGAAAGTTTGTATGGGAAACTCAGTATTTATAAAATATATGCTTTTGATAGGAAATAAAGAAATATGTGGTTCAGCGTTTTTGAAAAATCATCCCCTAAGGGGGTAAAATAGGTGTTGATTTTAAAATTTACAAAACTGCACGGATTTCGACAAAATTTGGCAAGGCTTTATATAGCATCCTGGGAAAGGACATAGGATACTTTCAAAAACAATACTACAGGGGGTGATATAGGGGATGAAAGTTTGTAAGGGAAACCCAGTATTTCTTAAATTAGGGATAACAAATTTAAGATATTGGTAGGAAATTAAGAAATTTTTCGGTTCAGCGTTTTTGAAAAATCATCCCCTAAAGGGGTAAAATAGGGGTTGATTTTAAAATTTACAAAACTGCACGGATGTCGATAAAATTTGGCAAGGCTTTATATAGCATCCTGGGGAAGGACATAGGCTACTTTTTGTCTTAAAAATAATCCTACAGGGGGTGATATAGGGGATGAAAGTTTGTATGGGAAACTCAGTATTTCTTAAGTTAGGGATGTGAAAATTAAAATGTATGCTTTTGATACGAAATAAAGAAATATGCGGTTCAGCGTTTTTGAAAAATCATCCCCTAAGGGGTTAAAATAGGTGTTGATTTTAAAATTTACAAAACTGCACGGATTTCGATAAAATTTGGCAAGGCTATGTAGCATCCTGGGGAAGGACATAGGCTACTTTTTGTCTTAAAAAATAATCCTATAGGGGATGAAAGTTTGTATGGGAAACTCAGTATTTATAAAATATATGCTTTTGATAGGAAATAAAGAAATATGTGGTTCAGCGTTTTTGAAAAATCATCCCCTAAGGGGGTAAAATAGGTGTTGATTTTAAAATTTACAAAACTGCACGGATTTCGACAAAATTTGGCAAGGCTTTATATAGCATCCTGGGAAAGGACATAGGATACTTTCAAAAACAATACTACAGGGGGTGATATAGGGGATGAAAGTTTGTAAGGGAAACCCAGTATTTCTTAAATTAGGGATAACAAATTTAAGATATTGGTAGGAAATTAAGAAATTTTTCGGTTCAGCGTTTTTGAAAAATCATCCCCTAAAGGGGTAAAATAGGGGTTGATTTTAAAATTTACAAAACTGCACGGATGTCGATAAAATTTGGCAAGGCTTTATATAGCATCCTGGGGAAGGACATAGGCTACTTTTTGTCTTAAAAATAATCCTACAGGGGGTGATATAGGGGATGAAAGTTTGTATGGGAAACTCAGTATTTCTTAAGTTAGGGATAACAAATTTATGATATTGGTAGGAAATTAAGAAACATGCGGTTCAGCGTTTTTGAAAAATCATCCCTTAAAGGGGTAAAATAGGGGTTGATTTTAAAATTTACAAAACTGCACGGATGTCGATAAAATTTGGCAAGGCTTTATATAGCATCCTGGGGAAGGACATAGGCTACTTTTTGTCTTAAAAATAATCCTACAGGGGGTGATATAGGGGATGAAAGTTTGTATGGGAAACTCAGTATTTCTTAAGTTAGGGATAACAAATTTATGATATTGGTAGGAAATTAAGAAACATGCGGTTCAGCGTTTTTGAAAAATCATCCCTTAAAGGGGTAAAATAGGGGTTGATTTTAAAATTTACAAAACTGCACGGATGTCGATAAAATTTGGCAAGGCTTTATATAGCATCCTGGGGAAGGACATAGGCTACTTTTTGTCTTAAAAATAATCCTACAGGGGGTGATATAGGGGATGAAAGTTTTTATGGGAAACTCAGTATTTCTTAAGTTAGTGATAACAAATTTATGATATTGGTAGGAAATTAAGAAACATGCGGTTCAGCGTTTTTGAAAAATCATCTCCTAAGGGGTTAAAATAGGGGTTGATTTTAAAATTTACAAAACTGCATGGATTTCGACAAAATTTGGCAAGGCTTTATATAGCATCCTGGGAAAGGACATAGGATACTTTCAAAAACAATACTACAGGGGGTGATATAGGGGATGAAAGTTTGTAAGGGAAACCCAGTATTTCTTAAGTTAGGGATAACAAATTTATGCTATTGGTAGGAAATTAAGAAACATGCGGTTCAGCGTTTTTGAAAAATCATCCCCTAAGGGGGTAAAATAGGTGCCGCTGGGGTCGCGGGTGCCGCTGGGGTCGCGGGTTGTCTGAAAGGGTTACCGCGGCCCTGGCATAGGCAACTGAAGGAACACGGGTGGGTTTTAGTCAGTAAAAGTCTGACACGCCCTCCCGCTCCACCCAGAGCGGGAGAAGTTATTTGATGATTTCCCACCCTCAAAAAAAAAAAAAAAAAAAAAAAAAAAAAAAAGGGGGTAAAATAGGTGTTGATTTTAAAATTTACAAAACTGCACGGATGTCGATAAAAATTGGCAAGGCTTTATATAGCATCCTGGGGAAGGACATAGGCTACTTTTTGTCTTAAAAAATAATCCTACAGAGGGTGATATAGGGGATGAAAGTTTGTATGGGAAACCCAGCATTTCTTAAGTTAGGGATATGAAAATTCAAATTTATGCTTTTGGTAGGAAATAAAGAAATATATGGTACAGCGTTTTGGAGGGGGTACAATAGGGGTTGCCAAATGTTTGTGTACCTACCTCTTTTTAAGAGATTTAAGGGATTGGAAATGTAATCATAGTTCGAATCTTGAGGTAACATTTAGTATTCATTTCATTCGACGTTTTTACGAGGAAATTATTTGAACGAGTGGACACTCGGACAAAAGTTATTTGTTATTAGAGCGTGACTGGCATAGTAAATTTTAAGTAATTGACAAAGTCCCCCGCCGCGTAAGTCTGTCTGTTTGAATGCGATAATGTCAAAAAGTACCGAACGGATTTTCATACGGTTTTCTCCAATGAACGGAGTGATTCAGTGTAATTCATTATGGTTTTGTGTAAATTGGCTGAAATATGACGACAACTGTTGAAGATGTCGGAAAAAACGACTGGTAGCTTTATGCCTACTATACACGGTAACGATATATCGTAGCGATTTGAGTTTGCACAGTTATATCGGACGGACGGCCCTATGTTTTCCACATGTACGTTCCCGTGGGATATTTTCCGACATCCACGCGGGCGAAGCCGCGGGCAAAAGCTAGTAAATAATATGTTTTAAATGAAAGGTTAAAGGTCGCAGAAAGTGTTTAGGTTGAATGAAGGTACCCGGGTACAGTCCGCGAGGCCTAAGCTGAGCTTTGCATTTGTGTGAGTGGTCACGAAAAATTTTGTCTTATTGTTTTACGTAAGACAAAATCTTCAATCGTCTTATCGTTTTACAACGATGCAACATGGTTTTGGTCATGGCCTCTCGTACTAAAAGAACAAAAGCCGATTGCCAAAAAGCAGTATAAACCGGTTTCAAACCAAACAAAGAACGCTTCGCGCTCTATGTCGCACGTCACACCTACACTATCTATGTGCACTCACACAAATGCAAAGCTCAGCTTACACCTCGCGGACTATACCCGGGTACCTACCTATTTAAGTGACAGGTTAAGCCAACTTTCGCAAGGACGTAAAAAAATCGCGGCGGGATTTTATCACGCACTGGATTTTCAACTCTCGGTGTTGAGCCGAGCTTCGAGAATCCAACCTAACAAAAACAGAGTGCATCCCAGCGCGACGAAAAACACACTGTTGGATTTTCAACTCCCGGCGCTAAGCAGAGCGTTGAAAATGCAGTGCGCGAAAAAAAACGCCGGGGTTTTTTTACGCCCGTGCGAACGTCGGCTAAGGTTAAGGTTGCTGAAAGTATTTAGGTTGTTTAAAGGTACCCGGGTACCTACCTATTTCAGTGGCGTATTTATATTTTTACGTCTATCTGTTATCATGTTACTTAGGCCAGCATCCAAGTTGGCGTCGTTATCCGGTTATCCCTGGCACTAAGCACGCAACACTGCCACAATAACTAAAGATGAGACCGGCCCATTCGTGTGCCTATTTTAGTTGCTATTGCCACATCAATTCATTTCTCATCATCATTGGAGATTTGTGGAGTAGCTGGTTAGAAATTAACTTAAACGTTTGTATTGTGCTTGGAGACGACTATTATAATGTGATTTGTTATTACGTAAGTATGCGTAGTTACGTTTGGTACCTACCGTCAATTATAAATGACATACAGGATGTTAGGCAGACGGTTGAACATACGAAAATGGTGAATCCGTGGGGCCGTCTGCTACGTGTTTAGGCCCAATAACAAGACCCAGGCCACACGTATTGTATTTTAAACGACTGTTTCATTTCATTTGAAATTCGTCGTTGCTCAAACTTCAAACGTTAAGGATGATGCGCCAGGGTAGCCCGCGAAATTCAAAATTTCTTACGTTTTTTGAATTTTGAATTTCGCGGGCTACCCTGGCGCTTTCGCCTTAATAATTTAAAATAATAAAACTGGCAACATTTTTTTTATTTTCATCTACTAGAATAATTGCAGAATCTTATAAAATTCGTATTTGATACAGAAGATTGCTAGATTTTTTTTTTATTGGCCTAACCACGTAGCAGACGGCCCCACAGATACGTCATGTTCGTATGTTCAACCGTCTGCCTAACACCCTGTATAATTAGTGACGTAGCGTGTAGGCGTGTACTTAATTGTGTATTGTATAATATGTGGTATTAGCATGTGTTGTTGTGGTCCGCAGCGCGTGGACGTCGTGGCTGACGCCGCTGCTGCTGGGCGTCGCCGCCACCGTGCTGTACCGCTACCTGTTCGCGTAGTCGCCGCCACGCAGCCGCCACGCACACGACACGCAGACACCCACCTTACACCTAACGTAGATATATATAACATCGTCCAACACAACATCAGTTCAATACGCTGATATTAATAATGCAAGTTGGTGGCATTACTTATTACGGTACTACTCCTAGAAGTAATGTACCTATTACATTGAAACGATACAAGTCGCCAGAGTTGCTCGCGGCGCATTTCTGAAGAACGCTCAAGTAACGTTGGGGCATATTAGAGGACTGCTGACTGAATAGAGCAATAACCGAGTGCGTGGCCTTTTAGCAGCCGTGTGCGGCGCAGTCGGCAACTGCACAGGACATGAATACCAACGCAAGCATACAAAACGGCCAATATTTCCACTTCAACTGTTGTGCCCTTTACAATGAAGTTAATAATAAACGCGATGATAACAGTTCGCTCGACTGCCGCCGCTGCAAAGTTATGGCTATGTATAAATTAATTTATTTTACGGAAGGGTGCCAGTTACTGTAAATATATTTAACGCGTGATTGAGATTTCGGGTTGTTTGTTAAACTGTAACTTGTATAAATAAAATATATATTTTGATGCTTAAAAACTTCAATTACTTACAAACAATATGCTTGTATGCTTATTGAGCAAAATATATTATACCAGTGCTGTATTTCTACAAAAGTTAAGTAGGTATTGACATCTTAACCTGCACCAGCAATATTTTATACTTATTGATTTATGTATAATCATAATAATTAAAACGTAGGTATACCTAAAGGTGTATGATATGAGTACCTACCCGCGGTTTACTAAAGCTGCTGTGTAAGTTGTTCGGCAATATCGTTGGCGTCATCGCGTGGCGTACTCTAGTTTTCTATGATGCCAGTATGCAGATTATATTAGATGAATAAGCGAAACATGTATTTTTAACTTTTTCTTATTGGGACTAGGAAATTTGTGCTATTTGATAAATTAAGGGATATAATTTTGCTATTCAGAGGTTCATTCAAATAATATAAAAAATTATTGAAATAACATTTTATACACAGACTACACAGTTCTTTATGATGGCATTAATATTATGTTTAAGCAGGGATGACAAGTACCAATACTGCTTTTACTGTGAATATCCCCACATTATAGTAAGAATTATGTGTACCTATGTATAGAAGATAATATTATACTGATTATGTTGCAATAAAAGCAGTCTGTGTTCTTAAAGTGGGAAGGTTTAGGTAAATGTAAAATAATAATACTTACCATATTTATTAATTTATGAATGGATGGATGAGGGTATATTTAGGTGCTGATTTTTCGAAATAAATGGCCAGCTTGAAGAATTGTGTTTAATGTCAATTTTATAAAATTGTATTCCATGTCCATTTACATGTAGAGGTCCCACATGTAGTGGTTGTGTGATCCATGCACAAAATACGTATATTTCGGTGATACCTGCATTTTGAATGTCCACATGGTGTTACTAACTGCATACACATTTTATCCGAATTCAAGAGAACATTTTTTAAATATTGATATTTGATAGTGACTTGTGCTGGATTGCATCCATGGACTTTTATTGGGACTGTCTTTGATGTAAACCTTACAAATGAATATGGGATGTGTAACCATAGTGTCCTCGCAAGACATACATTTTATTTATAAGGAGGAGGTTGAAATTAAATTTCAAGTTGAAGCATAAACTTTGTTTTGTTATATTTTACACATAAACTACATTCATGAATTTTGTGTTTTATTTTCTTCAAACCTACAAAAAAGTTACAGCCTTTTAAAACTTACTTACTAATATATTTATTTAAATACTTAACAATACAATTAATTAAAATCTCAGATGTTTAACTTACTTATTATATGCAGTATGAACTATTTAACTATAACAAGACACACATACTTCTGAGCCTTCCAACCTGAAAACAAAAATAAAACAGGAAAAAATAAATTCTGCAATATTATGTCTTGTAAGAACATGACTTATTTCTATTTTATTTTAATTCTTAGCAAATAATGATTTGTTATGATTTGGAGATTGGCTGGTGGCAACCTTACCTGTAACACTGGTTAAATAGGTACCAGACCACACAAATGTAAGGGCAAGCAAGCTTCAACACACAATAGGGGTACCACACCACCACAGTGTGTCATTACCAGTGATCGGAGTAGGTAGATTGATTTTTGGTACTTGTATCATAAATGCCCACAGAAAGAAGAACATGGATAAGCCATTTTCACGGAAAGTAATTCCGGTATTTCCGGATCCAATTAAATATTGTTAGTGTTGGTAGTGATATTATTACAACTCAATTCAAAATTTAAAGGAAGGTATCAAAACTAAATTAATTTATAATTTATCTGTTGAATAATAAAATTAATTGAATTCCGACGAAGCTTTAAATACACATTTTTAATATTTTATTTTTAGCCTTTTAATTATTGCCACAAATTTTTATAAATTGTTTTCATAGTGGTCACGGTCATTGACATTAAGGGTGGAATGAATAACAATAAGGATAAATGTTTATTGTTAAATAATTATGTACAATTTACATCCCAATTTTTTTTGACAAAAATATAATTTAATGTATTGTGTTGCGTAAATTATTTTGCATAGGTACTATTGTATAGAATCTAGTTCTTCTAACTGAACAGACAGCTGTGCTGCTGGGGAGTTTGTTCCGCTACTTCTTCTTCCCAGCTAAAGCACTAGGAAGTGGTGAAGGGCGGGCGTTTTGTGGGGACTGTCTTACTGTAATTTTGACGTTCAAAAAGTGCTGATTCTCAGCCTAATTTGAATAAAGGACTTTTGATTTTTTTTTTTTTTTTTCAATTTTTATCAAAAATAAAATTACTACAATTTCTACATAAGTTCCGGTTTTTTTAAAATAATCAACCATAATTTCGAAATTCCGGAGGAATGTCCATATTAATATATAGGTACGTTTCGGATCAATGACCCCAATTCAATCTACCTACTCCGATCATTGGTAATTACCTAGGGCACACACTGATGTCTTTTGTTGAGTTTAGAACAATGTAAATTCATTGATAAACTTTGATTTATTTATAAGATCACTTAATGATTTTAAATTCCCTTTTCAATAAAAAAAAATTGGTATGTAGATAGCTTATACCCTGGATTAAGGATTAACACATAAGCTACTTTTTATCCTGGTCTACGCGGGTGAAACCGCCGGGGCCAACTAGTCCTACTATCCTAATAATATTATAAATGTGAAAGTTTGGATGTTTGTTACTCAATCACGCCAGAAGGGCTAAACGGATCTGGATGAAATTCAGCACAGAGATAGATTATAATCTGGAATAGCACATAGGCTTTATCCCGGAAAAATGTATGGTTCCCGTTAGACAATTTCGAAATTCGAACTTTTATAAATGCGAAAGTGAGTTTGTTTTTTACTCTTTCATGCTGAAACGGCTGAACGGGTTTACATGAAATTCGGCACATGGGCAGACCATGACCTGGATTAGTACATAGGATACTTTTATCCTAGTAGTACATGCCCGTGGGGTAAATTCCAACCTCTATGCAGACAAAGTCACAGACAAAAGGTGTGCGTTACTGCAGCGGAATGTTGTCGCTTTTCAGGATTTCGTCTTAACAGGAATTAGTACCCAATCTCGTGTAAATGTGCCCGAAATTTAGAATTTGTGCGTCCAGCCGATCCAAATATATTCACGAAAAACAGATTCCGCTGGAGTAACGTTACTGCAGCGGCATGTTTTTTTTCCAGTGCTCGTAGCTGAATACAAACTAGCTACTTAGATAGATATAATTTGTGCCTAATTGTGCCCAAAAAATAGAATTTATACCATTCCCCCTCTAAAAAGCTTATTTTATTCACTGAAAACAGTGAATAAAAAGCACTTTTACTCACTGTTTTGATGTTTGAAAATGGAACACACCAATGTAGTCGACCACAGATTTAGAGTACCTAGGCTAGATGCGGCATGTTATTAGATAGTTTGAAAACAGAACGTGTCATCTTTTTTATAACTTCACCCCAGCCATTTAGTGATGTGCTCAAAGTAAACAGAATTGTTTCAATCACTAAGCGTCACTGAGCTAACAGACTTGTTTTTAGTACGAACAGTCGAACATGCAGGGCACGCTTGGTCGTGGCTTGCCGTATCTAGTGTATGTGTAATCTGTGTATTCGACCTATAATGATGTGTTCTAAATTCAATTTGATTGGTCGACATTTTCGACAAGGAGTTTAGCATTAGAATACAAACTGTTTTGTGTTCTTTGCTGTCCTTAGTAAATTAGCGCTATTTTGAATAAGTACTGTAAGTTGTACGAACACAAAGTTTAGTGTTACTTTAATCTTTCATTTTGTGTTTGTTTAGTGTTGTTCTAATCGATTAAAAATGCATTCTAGTGATGAAGATGTGTTAACACCTGAGTTTATGAGAGAGAGGGCGGCCGATACAGTCGAAAACTTGCTACCCAAAAAATTACGGCTGGTTTACATCAAAGCCAATTTAACTTTCCTTTTTCTTCATTATGTGTCTATTTTCACTTAAATCTTTCTTTTTCTCGTAGTCATGGTATAAAGTATAGTATGCAACTCTTGAATAAAACGGATTTATATCGAGGGCCATGAATCACTCGCGTCGCTCAGGATTCTAACACTTGAATCACTCGCTACGCTCGTGATTCAATCATCATGAATAACTCCCTACGGTCGTGATTCAATCGTTAGAATCCTTCACTAGCTCGTGATTCATCTATGGCCCTCGCTTTAAATCCGTCCTTTATTCACTAATTGCATAATATACTATTGTGCGTCTTGAGGTTTCAGAGTTATTCAAGATGCCGCTGCGGTAACGTTTAGCAAATTGCTGTATCTCTTAAACGGCATGACATACAACTACGATTTTTTTTACTACGGCGGGTCTTAATTTGTGCTTAATTTGTGCAATTTTATTTTTTCTATAATCGACACCATGGGAAAATTAGAATTTTTTTTTCAAAAACCTTAAAATCGATCCTCGCGCTTCAATGAGAAACCCTAGAAACTTACCAATTGTGGTGGTTTGTACCTGTCATGAACTCAAAGCATCATGTGAAATTAGATGTTTCTATTCCAACTCCTTAGAGATTTATTCGATTTTAATTAAAATCTGGATACGATATAATGTAACGCTCCAATACATGAGTTATTATTAAGTGACTGTAATTATGATTATACTAATAATTAGTACCTTTATTAAATTGTTTATCCTTAAAGTTTCAGCTGAAAAAACCTTCTAACTACTTAGATATAAGAAAAAAACGATAGGAAAAGAAATCACGCGATTAACCGAACAAATTCGAATTACTACATAAAAGCGGGCTCACAGTACATTGTGCCAACCTTCTTAAATATGTAGTACAACATTTAATTTTTTGAAACAGTCTCGCACAAAAGTGTTACTTATAATTTATTGTTTTGTAAAACACGTAGGTATTACGTAAGTACGTAGTACATTATAACTCAATGGGTATTACGTACACACAGTGTGTAAGCCATAAATGATATTGAGGATTTGCAAACCTTTAAACTCTCAGTCAAATGTTAGTAAGTACAGCAATCTAATAAAGACAAAAGGTTTATTTGACGAGAAAGTGTATTTTTATTGCCAAAAAAATAAAAGAAAAAATACCGTTTATAGATTTAGTTTTGAATTGAAATAAAATAGCATGATTGATACCTCTGTAAAATTTTGTTTTATTATTTAGTTACCTACTTAATAGAAATATTCACAAATTGAGGAAAGTGGATGTCCATATTGTCTAGATCTCAGCCAATTCGTCAATCGGAACTAATTACACTCATACATAAATATAAAATACATCTACCCTATGCTATGCATGCCGTCAGAACGACCGGGATAATAAAACATTACTTGGGGGGAATCCCCAGAGCTTGTCGTTGCTTCATTCGAAGTTGCCGTATGGAATGGTTTTTTGTAAACATTCTTCAATGAAAAACAATGGTACCAACATTCGTGAAACGCACTTTCAGTTCGGTTCGGTGTTAACTTTGTTTGACACGAGTAATTGGCCGCCAATCTCGTGTGTGGAGAGCGTGTACGCATTATCTTTTTCCCAGTAATTCAAGGAATTGTGTGTATAATTACGACGCGTGTAATTTCGGCTGGACAATACGCATTGGTTTTGTGGTACATTGTGCTTATGGTGAAATAAATTAACTGTTCAGCATAGACTTATAAAAAAAGATGGACTCCGCGCCACGCATATCGAAAGTGAAGCATAGTAAGTATGTACAAACACGCCTCGCGCACACATTTACATCATAGTATGCCGACCGGCCGCCATGACGTGACACGAGCGACGGCGTCTTTGCAGGTACTCAAATCATGCACACATAGATCGGCACGGTGCTTCACTTTCGATATGCGCGGCGCGGAGTCCATCTTTTTTTATAAGTCTATGCTTTTCAGTGATAAAGAAGACACACATGTATTTTCTGTGCGTTAGAGTAGAGCGGTTTTCCGGAACTATTATGTTATTTTAATATTTGTACCTAGTTCTGATTTTAAGGTAAGTTTATAATTTTTATCATTTCGCAATATAATACGTTGGAAACCCGCACTTCAGCCCGTCCTCGGTACTATGGGAGCGAGACCGGGATGATGCACAGTGGTAGCCCACGAATTTTTTTTTTTTTTTAGTTTTTTGCAATTTGCAGGTCCGTGTCAGGTTGTATCTTGATCAAAGTATGATACGCGGCAATAAAACATAATTATGTATTTATATAATTTTAACCATAAAAATCATCAATACATCTCTCTAAGTTAGATTTCGTGCAGATTCGTTAGATTTCGTTCGTTTGAGGAATCTGCACAAAATCTAACTTAGAGAGATGTATTGATGATACCTGTTGTTTTTACTTACAAAGATTATGATATGATTCGCGACCGTAACAAATATGTATTTACAAAATTATTCATTAGAATCAATAATACAACTCCTTAAGTTAGTAGGTACCTATAATGCTCAAATGTCAAGATTTCTTGAAATAGTAATTGAATAGGATTACGGTCATAGAGTTGTATTGATGACTTCAATTATTATAATTCTGTAAAACTTGTTACGGTCGCGAATCATATTTTGATCAACATACAACCCATTACTGACTTGAAAATTGCAAAAAACGTAGGTAAGAAAATTTTAATTTCGCAAGCGCGGCAACGGGAGCCGGGTGCTTCACTTTCAATATGCGTGGCGCGGAGTCCTCCTTTTTTCATAAGTCTATGGTGGTAAAAGTGCATATTCATACATAATAATTTAAGGCAAGTGACGTCATCAGGCCATACGAACCAATTCGTTATGGAGTTATTAATATTTTTAAAATCTACTAAGTATCAAACTTTCGAAACATTATGTTTGTAATAAACTCGACGATAAGCGGGCGAGCGCGCACTGAGGTGCGTTTACGTTAGTTCTGCCGCACTGGGCGGGGCCTACAGTAACAAAACGCATGACCGCAGTGCGCGCACTTCAAAGACATTCCAAACTTCACAGATTATGCGTTACAAAAACGCACCGCAGTGCGCGCTCGCCCTTAGGTCACTTCCTACTCTCTACGTCACATATTTATGTAAAAGTAAATAAATACTTACCTAATTAAACCATTTGTACGCACCTGTACCCATCAAAATTCAATTATAATACTACCAATTTAAGAAGGTGGGCATAATGTATATGTGAGCCCGCTTTTATGTAGTCATTCGAAATTGTTCGGTTAATCGTGTGATTTCTTTCCCTATCGTTTTTTTCTCATATCTAAGTAGTTAGAAGGTTTTTTCAGCTGAAACTTTAAGAATAAACAATTTAATAAGGGTACTAATTATTAGTATAATCATAATATCAGTTACTTAATAATAACTCATGTATGGAGCGTTACATTATATCATGGCCAGATTTTAATTAAAATGGAATAACTCTCTAAGGAGTTGGAATATAAACATCGAATTTCACATGATGCTTTGAGTTCATGAAAGGTACAAATCACCATAATTGGTAAGTTTCTAGGGTTTCTCATTGAAGCGCGAGGATCGATTTTAGGGTTTTTGAAAAAAAAAATTCTAGTTTTCCAATGGTGTTGATTATAGAAAAAATAAAATTGCACAAATTAAGCACAAATTAAGACCCGCCGTAGTAAAAAAAATCGTAGTTGTATGTCATGCCGTTTAAGAGATACAGCAATTTGCTAAACGTTACCGCAGCGGCATCTTGAATAACTCTGAAACCTCAAGACGCACAAATTCAATTTTTTGGGCACAATTAGGCACAAATTATATCTATCTAAGTAGCTAGTTTGTATTCAGCTACAACCACTGGTAAAAAAACATGCCGCTGCAGTAACGTTACTCCAGCGGAATCTGTTTTTCGTGAATATCTTTAGATCGGCTGGACGCACAAATTCTAAATTTCGGGCACATTTACACGAGATTGGGTACTAATTCCTGTCAAGACGAAATCCTGAAAAGCGACAACATTCCGCTGCAGTAACGCACACGACAAAAGCTAGTCATCAATAATCTTTGAAGTAGCTAATATGTAATAAATCAAGTACTCACCCAATCATAGTGCAGTGTAGGCAGTGTGGTTGCTCACAGCGGACACACTCATGCTGGCAGCCACAGCACAAGTTCACCTCACAGTAGGCGCACTGGGACTCGACCACACCACTACCACAGGTGCATTGCTTCACTCCTAACTTGCTGTCTACCTGCAATGGAAACAGACGATGAAATGCAGAAACCTAATTAGTACCTATGAATAATGAGAAAGATACCTCATTAAAAGAGTGAATTGATATTGTGTTTACCATGTTACCAGAATGCAATAGTGTTCCGTCTTTACCAATAAACAATTGTTTCATTTTGTCTCGTTTATCTGTAGCGCTCAACGCACTATCTTCGGAAATAATTTCTTGCGCAGGGCATTTTTTGGCGCCCTTAAATAGTAGGAGCAAGGTCTTCTCTGAGAAAGAACACAAATCGAAAGTAAAGTAAGAACAATACGGTTATTTAAATCATTGACACTACAAAAACACTCATGATACAGGATCCAAAAGGCACTTCTGTGGAAGAAGTAAGAAACATTTATGGAAATGGTAACGTGTTTACCGTAAACTTTTTTCAGTCGGTCTCCATTATTATTGAACTGCTTCATGCTTACGTGGACTTTACTTTGCGGTACAAAGTCTTCGATGAATGGGTTTGTTCGTTTTGCCATTTCATGTAAAAGGAAAAACTACTTTTATTGCTAAATTATTTAATTTGAATTGAAAAGAATTTCGTAATTTGAATTTTGCCTGCAATACAGCTTTGGCTTCGTAATTGTTTATTTCGCCGTGTCAGTCAAAACTGACATACTGACATTGACAGCATTGATTGACTCGACTGACGTGATCGGTGATACTGATACATGGATCGGGCCATTGACAATCTAGAAAAAAGAGAATTATCGTTTTTTTCTCTTAGTAATTCACTGTTTTACTTTTTCTCGGTAAATCCAAAATAAATATGTGTTCAATTCGATATTAGAGAAACGTCTGATATTTTTCACATTCATAGTTTCACTTTCTAGTTTTTAAAAATTCTGGGTATTTAGGAGAAATTAGAATGGCGACACTGCCAACAGGGCACCTTCGATCGATGGGCTGCTGTCAACAAATTCTTTATAAAATATTTATAAAATAAATTCTCTAAAGACGCAGTTACTCCTTTACGACAACCTTATTTCGACCCATATACAAGTTGCAATAGTAATAAAAGTTTAGTGTAGTGACAAGATCTGTGCGATAGTGAAAGTGTTTCTTGTATCGTTTCATTCCATTCCATGATAGTGACGGGGCTGTCGGTCGCAGCCGTAGCATATGTGAGCGGAGCCCTCGCGAATGTTATGTAAGCGGTGGTAGCGCGCGGCATGTCTTGGATGAAGCGGCCGCAGGGCGGCGCGGCGCCGCCGCCGGGCCCCGAGCAGCAGCCCTACGCCGCAGCCCAGGCACAGGTGAGCCGACCAGGTTATATCTGCCAGACGTAAACAATGACGTGGACCAACCGCACCGATGTGCACCGCTCGTCATATGATTCACATAAACATTCACTTTTACATTGCTTATTTATTTGTTCTTTGCTGTGTCCATTCACTTACTTTATTTATTCTAATTCGGATGTCTACAATAGTGTCAGGTAATCAATAATGAAAAATACTAATTAGCATAATTACTCAATTATGTTTGTGGCAATAACCAATGTGAATGTAAACCAATTATGTAGCATATGGCTCAAAAGTAAAGTAATAATATTAATGTTAGTTGGACCTTCTAATCAGAATCAGAATTAACTTATTTCTCTAGTTTTACTAAAACATGTGACTTAAATATAATTCATTTTACAAATCTGGACCTAAAACTTTCTGAAATTTTATGAAACATAAAATTCATGTCATTGCAGCCATTTGGGAACCAACAGAACATGTACCCAAATTACCAAGGAGGCACAACAGGGACTGTTCAACCGCAGCAGTTCTGGCAGGTGCCACCCCAGCAGCAGCCGCAGTACAACCAGCAGTACGGCCAGGTGTACCAGCAGCAGCAGGACTATCCTGCCAATGCTAACCAGTTCTATCAGCAACCAAATCCAAATCAGTTCAACCAGAACTATACAAGTCCAGGCTTTAATAGTACTCCACAACAGAGTTACCAACAAAATTATTATCCAAACCAAGGAGCACCGCCACAGAACTTTCAACAAAACAAGCCCAATGCTGACAGCTGGGAGGACAATTGGGACTGGGGCTGGGAGGAATCAGCTAAGCAAGCTCAGAAGGCTTCCCAGAATGCTGTCCAGCAGGCTGCCCCACCTCAGCAACAGGTGTTTAATAATGCTAATGTAATACAAGAAAGTTTTGTTTCAACTGATAGTTGGAACTGGTCCATGGATGACAAGAAAGAATCTAAAGAACCTGCCACTGTGCCTCACAACAATGAAAATAAGGAACCGCCCACTCTACCTGTCTCAAACCATGCAGTAGAAAATAGCATAGTGCCTGAACCTAGTGTGCCGGTGAGTGCTAATAGTATGTCTGCACAGCAAGCAGAAGAAGTGCGCACCTTGAATGATAGAGAGGTGGTGAAGGAGCGACTGCCCAATCTAGCCTTAGGTAAACGCTTCCATTTAGAAAATTTAACACCTCAGTGGTCTATTGAATCACAAATGTCACAAGAATCAAGTGATGGTCCTCATACTCAATCTGAAGGAACTTATAGAAGTGAAAATCAATCTAGGAACTCTAGTAAAAGTAGTCCAGGCTTAAATATAGATAATTCTAACTTCAATTATTCCCAAGCTGGATTAGATGAAGGCTACCCTCAAAACAGTGAATGGTCAAGGCCCTCATATGAACCAACTATAGCTGACCATGTCCAAAGTGGCAGCAGGCGTGAAAGTCATGATGAGCTGTCTAGTTCCTTGCAAGAAATGAATTTAAACAATCATGAGAACCCGTCAACAGAAACATTATCTCTGGGTCTTGAGGTAGAGCCTAGAAACAGTCAAGAACATGCTCCCGCAATACAACCACCACCTGCTGTTTCTCCAGCTAATTTCCCAGCTCCCGCTCCATCTAATGTTATTCCCCAATCAATGTCTTCTACCATGCCACCTCCTCCTCCTGTATCATCTGTATCCTTGCCTCCCACTTCTTCATCTGCTGTATTGGCAGCTCCACCCTCTTCCTCTGCTATGCCACCCCCCAATTTTCCGCCACCTACTTCAAACCAGAATCCCTTCAAAATGAATGCAGGACCATTCTCTCACAAAACAATAGCTAAGGTATCAACAAGTGCTACAACTGTACCAGCATTCCCCCCTCCAATGTCTAGCACAAATCTAACATCACCTGCAGTGGTCAGCAAGGTGTCTCAGCACAACAGAGTGCCACTAGGATTTGAGGCAAACTTGGAAACTACACCAGATAATTCTGAGCGGCCCGACCAGCCTCAACTGTCGGCGTTCAGGCCAGTGCCGGTCTCGCAACAAGTGCCCGACAATATGGAAGTAGCACCAAGAAATGATAGAAACGAGTATCTACAAACGGCCCATTTGTCTAGCAGTGACTATGGTGAGAATACAGATTTTAGCAGAGGCGCACCACCGCCTGGCTTGCGGCGGATGGTAGTTGGCCAACAAGAGTCAGAATATAATCAGAATTTGAACATTTCTGGTGATGAACCTCCACCAGGCTTGGCTAGAATGGTACCAGGACAACAGACCGAAGCTGAAAATGCTTACAATCAGTCAGGAGAAAACTTTCTGGATCGTCATATCGACGGACAACCAACCGATAATGGCGCTCGTCCATACCGTCAGGCTGACGGTCAACAAACCCCCGACAATTACACACAGCCACCAGCTAGCAGGGTCACGGAGAGGCGACCGGTAGGCCTGGACAGAATGGTGCCGGGGGAACCAAGCAACGACGAGTACCCTCCGTATGCGGGTTCTAACTATGCTGGGGCTAACGAACACCGCATAGTAACAGGATTGGACCACGACTTCTCTATGCCAACTGACGCCGGTCCACCTGACGTCAGGGAGCAGAATGTAGATGGTTCTGATTACACTGAACAGAGCACTAGAAATGCGCCGAGGAATATAATCGGCGCGCGCGAGTCCAGTAACGACACCTCACCGGACTTCAGCGCGCCGCCCGATGAGCAGCAGAGGGAAGTCACCATGGAGGGCGAGAACCTGCAGGACTTGAGCATCATATCGTCAACGGAACTGACGTATTCCCGAGAGCAGGTGTTGGATGGAGCCGACATTACTCTCACGGACATGGGTACAGACAGGAAGACGGACTTATCAGATTCGATAGACCATCCGACCACAAGTTCGAGACGACAGTCTCTAAATAGAGTAAACACTTCAGGAGAGGATTCTGAAAGAGATAGAGCATTCAAATCCTCGCCAAGGAGAGACAGAGACAAGCACAAATCAACTAGAGACAGAGACCAAAAGCGGGACAGAGACCGCGACCAGGAGCGAGATAGAGAACGCGAGAAAGATGGCAGATATTCTCGTGGGGACCGGAAGTACGAGCCCGACAGGAGATCTGTGAGGGAAGACCGCCGCACAGAGAAAGACCGGCGAGAGCGAGACGGCTACACTCGCGACCGGCGAGAGCGGGACGAGAGCCCCGACGCGCGGCGGCTCCGGCGCAGCAACCGCAGCCACCGGTATGAGACAGAAGACACCGACTACTATAGCGACAGGGAGAGAGATCGAAGGTCAGTTTCAACACCTTTCACTTTAACGTTTTGCTTAATTCATTACTCTGGACTAATTGAAATTTAAATTGTTAGGCGCCACCGAGAAGGTTCGTACACATCGTCGAAACCGCCCCGTCCAGACGACAAGGAGCGGCGATACGGCGAGGAGCGAGACCGCAGCAAGCGGTACCACACGATAGAGCGAGACCGACGATACGACGACGACCGCGAGAGGCGCGAGCGGCGGCGCGGGGACCGCCAGCGCGACCGCTACGAGCGCGCCTACCGCGACATAGACCCCTCCAGGAAGTACGGCAACCTGCGGCAGCAGCGCGACAAGGACGACCCCAGGAGAGGTCAGTCTCCGCACATTGTTTTTGGTCACTCGCACACATTCAATTATAATACATTTTTAGAAAAAAGAACCTATCAGTTAAACAAATTATTTGGACAAGTTGGTGACGTCAATAATTTCATTGCTTCAAGTAAGAATTAATAAGCAATGTATCGGTCTTTTTATAAAGTGACTAATTATAGATCCATTTAAAATGTGGAATGATTCTGGGGTATTCTTTTGCTTTTCGCGTGATATCTAAATAACTTGTATGTTATGAAAACAAAGCTCGCGCCCCGATTGTATCCCGTATTGTTTATTTATATGTACAGTTTTATCACATTTATTTATCATCTTACAATATGTTCGACTAACTGACTGACAGTATTATATTTATTTTGCAGTTGTGACATTCTCGAGCGATGCAAAAACTAATGATAGTTGTATGAAACAAGGTACAAACAACGCTACTTTCTGTGCCAAGCGCGGTGAATGACGCCGCACGGTCGCACCGCGCGCGCTCTTTCTGTTAAACTGACTTGAACAAGCTTATATCTATCTCTAACAACATTTGAAGTGCTAAAAAGCCACAAGTAAAGTTATTTTAACACGGCGCGTGTGTTACATGCATGCCACAAGTTTGATGGAACTGTATTTATAACACGTTTTGATCGCTTTCATATGTCATTAGCATTACATTATTAGTCATTACAATGCCTTAATACTCTGAATTTCGTTTGCTATTTTATGTAAATAAATAACGACTTCAAGTTCTTTAAGTGGCTTTAAACTGATACGGTCTTATTACAAAACGAGGTTTTTCTTCTGTTATGGTTTAAACCATGGAGCCCGTTTTTGTAATAAGAACCTAGCTGTGATCGAAATACAGTTCTTTATACAAAACTGACAACTTAGTCCAGTTCTGAGTTGTCAGTTTTCTAAAACTGACAACAATAAAGTTCGAAATTGAAAAAAGGGTCCATGGTTTAAACCTGGGTTTGAAAATGAACCTTTTTTTGTAATAAGACGGATAGTGTTCGACAGGCAAATAACGACTTTTACTTTTCAAAAGCTTGTCATTGATCACAATCAGTTAGTACAGGTTTGTTACGAACCAACTTTATGATGATTGTGACAACGGACAGTCAACTTCAACTCTTTATTAATGACCTTTGTGGAAGAATCACCACAATTTTGTCAATTTTCACATTGTAATTATCGACATGCTATCAAAACGATTAGTAACTATTAACTAATAAGCAATATGACTGTAAACACAAACATTTCTTAAACATTCACTTAAACAGGGTGAGGCGTAAATAATGGTCCAACTTGAAGGGGTTGATGCACCGCATGTGCAGATCACATAGGTACCACAATTTGAACCATTTTTTTCCATAGGTTCAGAATAAAATATTATTATTACTTTTTTTTTTTATAAAAAATTTCTAATTTGGCTGTAATTTCTATAAATGAGATTATTTTTTAATTTTGTTTATATGCAAATACCTAACATTTTAAATGTCATTTTAAAAGTACAAAAAAAAAATGTGTTTATTTCAAACAACTCGAATCAGTGCAGTGCGATTGGTTTAGGTTTAAAAAAACACATTTTAAACAAAAATAATAATTAAAATTGGAAAGCAAATTTTTCAAAAAATAATAAAAACCATATTTTATTCTGAGACCTATGGAAAAAATGGTTCAAAGTTCAAATTGTGGTATGTGATAGCTGAATACAAGGTGTATTGACCCCTTAACGTTGGACCTCTCTTGCGCCCCACCCTGTATGATTGTTGTTGCACTCGCTCATGAATATTAAAACAATAACGCTGGCCGCGCTTTGGCATTGGTATGGTTTGCGAAACTTTGTTACATTCTTTACACATATTTATCAGAGTTCATGAGGTATTATTTAGTCACTCAAGATTCGTGTTATTCTGGTTTATCTGTATGCTTAACATACATAGATAGATCTATCTGTACGCGCATCATACATCGATACTGTCTTGTTCTTATCTCTCGTCAATCTCGGAGCCAGGAGGTGAATTCGGTATCGCAGCTGTTACTTACAAACTTGATATTTGTGAGCGAGAGAGCCGAGGATAAATAATATGATGTAGGTGCATACCACCACACACAGGGATAGGGGCAGGAGACGATGATGACATACCGCCACATGTATGTCAGCAATATCTCTTGCTAGTTTCGAGAGATGGTTTCGTGGGTTAGAACAAACCTAAATAAATAAGATCTTAGTGAACACGAGGCGGCTTTAAATAATGTAAACATGTATTAAATGAACTACGCAGACGAAGATGTTCTGACTAAAATAGGAACTACACAAATAGCTGAAGATTCAAACACCCGTGATAGGCATGATGAACTTATGGTCTGTACTTGTACAGTCAGCTACAAAAGTCGATTAACACTTGAGTTTTCTAAATCTTAATTATTGAGAAAAATATTCATAAAAACCGGAACAGATGTAAATTTTAAAGAAAATTAACTCTTATCTAATAAATGAAATGCTGAAAAGCAGGTTATCGTAATAATTAGTGTTAATTTAGATGATGTCAAAAAGTAGCAGTGTTAACCGACTTCTGTTGCTGCCCGTACTATAGCTAAGTGATATCTAGGGGATAGGGCGCACTCAGCTGAACCACCAATCCCATGAACTCATCCAAGTGACTAGAACTTCTTAAAGCTTGGGTTTTCTAACAAAGCGGCGCCGTCATGTAAATCCATCATTTACAGCGCTGTCTTAAAAGAAGTCCTTACATGTAC
Source organism: Cosmia trapezina (assembly GCA_905163495.3). NCBI lineage: Eukaryota > Metazoa > Arthropoda > Insecta > Lepidoptera > Noctuidae > Cosmia > Cosmia trapezina. The sequence continues at coordinate 31,226,410 of LR991022.1, read as the reverse complement.
GGCCGTCATTTTGCGGGCGGTATAATACGACACCGCTTTCTTGGGATAGCCAAGCTTTACGTAGATGTGTGGTCGCGCTCATCAGCCGTGTGTGGTGTTAGCAGGCGAGTTCTCGTCGCCGTCGCGGCCGGACTCGCGCGAGGCCACCGTCACGGACGACGAGCTGGCCGAGTCGCGGCGACGCACCGACCCGCACCGCCGCGCCCGCCGGACCGCCGAACCTTTTTACGACGGTGAGTTACTCGCACTGTAAGGCTTTCTTTATAGAGGTCAGGGTCCGTGCTAAGCCTGTGGAGTCCTACATGCTGAGATTTGTTGACTATTTCCTATTTTGTTAAGTACCTGGCACTTGGTGACAGGATTACACTGTCTTAATTCTCATAGGTACCTATTGTATACTGTAATTTGAAAACATTGTAAAAGCGTATTATTTTTAAAAGAGTAACCGTGGGTTTCTTGCCGGCTCTTTTCCATAGGAAACGACCATTGGAACCGTGCGCATAGGTTCTCCCATATTTATGTAAAATAAAATGTTTTCAATTGGAGTCCCTGCAGAGCCTCGAGTGAGAATGATTTGCTATTATGTAATTCTACAAGTTATCCAGCTTTGTTTTGGTCTTCAATACCTAGTCTAGTCGGTTCGTAGCAAGATGTGTCACAAATTATGTAATTCTACAAGTTATCCAGCTTTGTTTTGGTCTTCAATACCTAGTCTAGTCGGTTCGTAGCAAGATGTGTCACAAATTATGTAATTCTACAAGTTATCCAGCTTTGTTTTGGTCTTCAATACCTAGTCTAGTCGGTTCGTAGCAAGATGTGTCACAAATTATGTAATTCTACAAGTTATCCAGCTTTGTTTTGGTCTTCAATACCTAGTCTAGTCGCTTCGTAACAAGATGTGTCACAAATTATGTAATTCTACAAGTTATCCAGCTTTGTTTTGGTCTTCAATACCTAGTCTAGTCGCTTCGTAGCAAGATGTGTCACAAATTATGTAATTCTACAAGTTATCCAGCTTTGTTTTGGTCTTCAATACCTAGTCTAGTCGGTTCGTAGCAAGATGTGTCACAAATTATGTAATTCTACAAGTTATCCAGCTTTGTTTTGGTCTTCAATACCTAGTCTAGTCGGTTCGTAGCAAGATATGTCACAAATTATGTAATTCTACAAGTTATCCAGCTTTGTTTTGGTCTTCAATACCTAGTCTAGTCGGTTCGTAGCAAGATGTGTCACAAATTATGTAATTCTACAAGTTATCCAGCTTTGTTTTGGTCTTCAATACCTAGTCTAGTCGGTTCGTAGCAAGATGTGTCACAAATTATGTAATTCTACAAGTTATCCAGCTTTGTTTTGGTCTTCAATACCTAGTCTAGTCGGTTCGTAGCAAGATGTGTCACAAATTATGTAATTCTACAAGTTATCCAGCTTTGTTTTGGTCTTCAATACCTAGTCTAGTCGCTTCGTAGCAAGATGTGTCACAAATTATGTAATTCTACAAGTTATCCAGCTTTGTTTTGGTCTTCAATACCTAGTCTAGTCGGTTCGTAGCAAGATATGTCACAAATTATGTAATTCTACAAGTTATCCAGCTTTGTTTTGGTCTTCAATACCTAGTCTAGTCGGTTCGTAGCAAGATGTGTCACAAATTATGTAATTCTACAAGTTATCCAGCTTTGTTTTGGTCTTCAATACCTAGTCTAGTCGGTTCGTAGCAAGATGTGTCACAAATTCACAATTGACATCACCAAACGTTAACGTTTGGATAAGTTAAATCATCAGTGTCCGGTATTCATCTTGGCGCAATATCTGGAGCTGCTGGAGGTGTCCGGGAGTCACATCTCAGCAGAAAGCGGAATGCGAGCACTGGGCCTCATGCTCCGCGAATGTTTCGTAGTAAGAGTTTGTTGTCTTACATTCTCCTTCACAGATCGAGCGCGAGACAATGGGTGCGAGCTGTCGAGTGTGTTGATCCGTTCTTTGCTTTGTTTCGGTTTACGGTGTCGGTCATAATTAGAGGATGAGTTGGCTCGTTAGGATTTGTCAGTTTCCTTTGTAGACGATTGCATAGACGAAGCGGTGGCAAAACAAACGAAATAAACCAAACAGTGGGTTACAAAAAATAAAGGTTTTGGCTTGGTAATCCTCAAGTAGGTCCAGCCTCCAGCAATTTAATAACAATTAAGTTGATAATAACCCCGATGAAGATAAGTACAACTAAACAGAACTCTAAATGTATGCAATTATTATGCAAATCGAGGTGTGCACACTGCGCATGTGCACGTGACCGGAGCGGATCGGAACAGTTCGCGTTCTAGAATAACAGCCCAGTTTGGAAAGGTGGCTAACTTGCATTGAATATTATTCTCAACATTGGATTCAGTTGATATCAATTATCAACAAACGTTAATATAATTATAAAAGCCGCAGTTTAGTAGGTACTTTCCGTGTGTAAAGTATAGTTACATTTTTGTCTTATCGTTATCATGCATATGCAAGCGCTCCTACGCGTATAGGGTTGCCCGATGGTATCCAAAAGGAGGACATGTCCTTCTTTTCCATGTTTTGACCTCCCGTCCTCCCTTACCTACTGTAAGTCATCCTTTTTGCTAAACATCGTTGAAAATTTCTTGTCGTGCGCCGTGCGTGGGTGTATGCGTTTTTTCACTGGTTAATACTCAGTGGAGCAAAGCGAGGAATAGACTTAATTGTGCAGTCAGTGAAATGTTTAATTCTTACTCAATACAACTTCAAAAATATGACATGTGAAGATTTTCATAATTATTTGTTGAAAAACCAAGAACTTCTTGCAAAAATTGGCAGCTTATCTAAATATGAATAAAATAAATGAATTAATGTGAAAAATTCGTTTAATTGTGAATGTCCTCCTTTTTTACAGAAAATCCTACTTTTTAGGCCCATCTGCCCTCCTTTATCAAATGATCATCTGGCAACCCTATACGCGTGGAGCAACGCCACGCACGTCGCGCGGCGTCTCGCTCGGTGGGCGTGGAGCCGGCTACTGATTTAAATCTGAACTCACCAACCCTTAGTCCGTCAATCCGACGCTCTAGCCTTTGGAGTACTGCCGCATAATCAATGTAATAATTGTGTGCATTCCAGAGTATGGCAGCGGCGGCGGGTACGCGGACCCGTACCTGGTGCAGCGCCAGCAGTACCAGTACTACGAGCAGCTGCGGCTCAGCAACCCGGCCGCCTACATGCAGGTGTACAAGCAGCTCATGGCGGGCCACGCGCCGCCCGTGCCGCTCGACTACCAGCCAGGTCTGCGACACACAGCATTCCTGATTTGCTTGCCAACTTGTTTTACCATACTTTCTATACCCTCGTCCTACCCCTGATTTTTCCATTCAAACTTAATAAAAACCCGTTCCCGAGCGGTGCATTTGATTCCGTTGCCTGCGTCCCGTCACGGGATACGTTGCAGTGATCGTCTCCAAACTCAAAACGAAACTTTGTGTTCAGATTTCGGCAGTCTGGCGTACGAGGCCCGGCGCGAGGAGCGCGGCAGCGTGCACTCGGGCCGCTCCAGCACCACCGGGCTCAAGGGAAATGACACGTAAGTCCTGCACCATACAGCTCAGAACACCTTGACGCAACTAGCACACACGACGTCTTACACATTAGCCGACGTTCGCACGGAAGTAAAAATATCGCGGCGGGATTTTATCGCGCACTGGATTTTCAACTCTCGGTGTTGAGCCGAGCTTCGAGAATCCAAGCTAACAACAACAGAGTGCATCCCAGCGCGTCGAAAAAACACACTGTTGGATTTTCAACTCTCAGCGCTAAGCAGAGCGTTGAAAATCCGGTGCGCGAATTTGGAAACCGGGAGTCTCTGCTGACCTGAACTTAACCACGACGGGCGTTTGTGCTTCTGCTGTAAATATGGCGACAGGAACACACGGGCTTATTGTGGTTATACAGAACGGTGCCATATTGTATTATATCTATAATCAACGCAATCTAAGAAGTCCGTTTGGCCGTTTCTCATTATACATGCCGCGATAACTTTGTATGAACGTCTACGTAAGGAATCGAAAAATAAAATTCGTAATCCTAATTAATTACTATGTTATCCATACACTATAACAATGAGTATCATTCGTAAGCACCAAGTTTTACTTTATGTTGGAAAAATGCACTCAAAAACACGAATTATTCGTTGATTAATATTCCGACAGGACGTTATTACAATGTCATGTCTTTGGGTTCGTGCCCGTAGAGTTGGGACCGTTCTAAGCCGTTTTTTAACGGAGTGTTACAGTTACATAAACCTTCTGGAAGAAATCAGTGATGGTTTGAGTTTAAGGCTTGGTTTGGCTTTGAAACTCGCCTAAATTGAAACTTAGTTGGGATTTATGTAGTAACTGTTAAATATGACAAACTCGTACGCATAATAAGGGCGAGCGCGCACTGCGGTCGTGCGTTTTGATACTGTAGGCCCCGCCCAGTGCGGCAAAACTAACGGAAACGCACCGCAGTGCGCGCTCGCCATAAAACGCTAGGCCTCGAGAATCAGTTTTAAACAATGTAGATAAATTGTCGATTTCAAGCTCTAAGTACGATAAATCGATATGTCTCGAGAATTGGTTTTTAAAGCAACCGATTTTTTCTCCCATCACTACACAAAGTATTTTGACAGCTGTCCAAACGGACTTCTTACATTGTGTTGATTATAGGGAGAGGTTGCCAGTCATACAACACATGCCATCACATTACTAACATCAGGTTTTCGAACGCTTCAATGCTTTTATGTATGCAGATAGTTTTATGGACATTCCCCAATAAATGAAGAGTATAGTATTTTACATGTTATTATTAATTCATGATGCGAAGGAACAGGCAAGTGATGTATCTAATCATAACATAAGACTTACATTTCCTTCTCATATCAAATTAAATCGAACGCCATCGGAATAACATCTCTCACTCATTGTTACTAATACCAGCTACTCGTACACCGGCGTCATGTGCGCGCAGCGAATCATATTTTAATTAGTTGTCAGTACACGCTCCTGATTGGATCTGATAAGATCTTTGTAAATGAAGGATTACAGTAAGCAGACGTCGCAGTACTGTACTACTGACCGTGAATTAGTTTCATTAGAAAACGATTCGATCGATATTTTTTCGACTCCTGCGCACGACTCCTGTGAACGTTCTTAGCAGCAGTGTGCATTTAGGAATAGACTAGCCCATTATCAGCTGTTAGATAATGATTGGAACTGTGGGAACAGCTTATCGATAAATCCAGCTGCTAACTCTGGATGGTGTCATGTGTAGTTAGCGAAGGCTCAGCGTAGTGTGTGTTGAGAGATGTGCTCCGTGGTGACGGTGATGTGGTGACGGTGATGTGGTGACGTAGGTACTTCGGGTTCCGCGCCGACGTGGCCGCCGGCTCGCTGCGCGACGCGCCGTCGCTGCGCACTGACCTCTCCGACAGGTATCCACCATGCACTTCACTTACCCACCTACCTACACTTAAACCAAAAAAAGTATGCGCTTCGGTAATCTTCGTGTTTCCGAATTAGCACGAACGTCGCGCTTCATAGTGACCCCCCCCACAGAGGCGAAGCTTCTAAGTTTTGTACTGAAGCGCTTTGCCGTAGTGCAACTGTCATTGCGCGTTTGTTTGAAGTTTTCTCTGTCGAGTTATCTACTCCGGTCGCAGATCGTTTTGTGTCACTTAAAAGATTTCATGTTTTTAATTAGAATTGCAGAGTTATTAATCTATAATTTTGTGAACATATTAATACAAAATAGGCAAGTAAAAGCATGGTAGTATGGGTGTCACAGCTTTCGCGTTCATATGTCTGAAGATAGACGATGATTCCGAAGCGCATACTTTATTTTGGATAGCTGTACCTACCTACAAGAACTTGTACTGAGAAGCACACTTATAAATCTTTACTTTTTTAAAATTTAAATGGCAGACAATGATATGGCTTACAAAATAGCTCAAGTAAAAATTCACACAGAAATCTGTGCAGACGCCAGCAGGTCAAGCCACCCGAAACTGTCAAATTTCCCCAATCAACCTTGAACCTAATGCTTTAGTGATAAAGATGAAAATCTATTAAAGAAATTTGACAGTTTGCTTGATGTGCTGGCGTCTGTACATACAACATATAGTATTCTGCGTCGATCGGGGATATGTAAGTATAACATGAGTCGCTTGCTAAGGCATCGTTCACACCGTGCGTTAGAAAGTAGTTGAGCGATGCGATGTAATGTAACCTAATGACAAGCACTATTATATGATATTAACTTGAAATTAATTGAAACTCTCAGTCTGTGTTCGAACATTTAAGTTGTAGCAACTGTTACTAGCTATGTTTGTATAGCATCGCGTCGCATTAGCCAAAAGTTTTAGCCTCTACACTCGTAGATAATGCACTTGCAATAAAGCTATACACAGTGCGCAGGCGCACACTCGCACAATGAGCCGTCCTATGATATCTGGCACGCAGCCTAAAATATATACGCCATCGAGGTTTCCACCATATTTATGTATCATTAAACTAATATAATATTTATACTATTTTATTCACCATTTTCCCACCATCTGCACATTTCATTCACTCTGTGTCATTGTGCATAACTATCACAAAAGCTTTCGCATATCCTCCATCTACAGACAACAGCACATCCGGTTATACCAAACGGTCAAATTTCTCCAAATGATTTTAAACCTTAAAATGTTGACGGTTAAGTTCAAAATCGAATGAGAAAATTTGACAGTTTGTAGTAACTTGACCTGCTGCTGTGAGTACTAAAATAAATGTTAATTTTTTTATTGAAATTTAAACCAATTTAATTAAAAAAATGAATATTTATTGCACTGTCGCCGCTTTACACATTGGTACAGTAGCGGTGGATCATTGTTCCTCTAAGTTATACAGTAATGCTAGGGCTACTCTTTCGAGTGTCGGCGGAAGCTTGAAGTGGTAGCCCTGGTAGTGTGTTGTGACCACGTGTCTCGCTGCAGGGACCTGAACACCGACATGTCGCTCAACCTGCACCTGGAGGAGTCCACGGTGCGCTCCGAGAGGATGACGCCCTTCCGGTTCTCCACGGCGCACATCAAGGTACGGACTCTACTTACCTCTTACATCGCCAGTGTAGTAGATTTGTGTGGGGTTCTCTATCTATGTAATACGCGCTGCTAAAGGATGAGGCGATGATCAGGCTAGCCTCCGTGTGCAAGCACATTTTGTAGGCATTGTTTCGTGTGATCGTGTCTTGTACTTAGGTTGGTTAGTGACACAGATAACCTCGTCTTGATACCGCTTGTTGGAAATTTTGTTCTATTTAGAGTTCGCCAAAGGTGATAGATAACGGTCCCATACAAGCCCAGGCCGATACAGGCCCAGAAATTAACAAAATGTATGTATTATTATGACAAATAAAAAATAAAATATATGTATATGACAAATGCACGACATTGAAAGACAAACAAGATGCTGCCATTACATACTCTTAAGGCTGGACTGATCTATTGGTTTAAAAATTAAATTGATATATTAATCAATTACAAAATACCACGTTCTCCAGCTGTGTGCTCCCCGCCTTCGCACTTGACGTTCGCACACGTCTTGTATAGCCTGGATTTAACTTGCCACGTACACTTTGAGAGGCGAATGACCGGCTGCACCGCGTTCTGTTGCAGGGGAGCGTGTCGTCGCGGGACGTGGTGGTGGTGCGCGCGGCGTACCCGGTGGACGGCGTGCCCGCCACCGTGCACGTGCTGTCGCTGGCGGCCGCGCTGCGCCACCTGCCGGACGCCGCCGAGCTGGCCGCCTTCCCCGGCCCGCTCGTCAAAGGTACCGTGACCCGTCGCTACGTCATTAACAACTCATTTACCAGAATTATACATAACAATCAAGGTCAACAAATGTGGCTCTAGCTAGCCCTACATTTTTCTGCCATGATTCTCTGAAATGCGTAGAACTGTTATAAAATAGTAATAAGTACAAATTTAGAACATAAAAGTGTAATACTTTTATGTTCTAAATTTGTACTTCAATTTAAGCCATAAGTAATATAGGCACAGCATGTTTGGTACCGATATTAAATACCATAAATATATACAATCTTATTACAAAACAAGGTTCATCTTCAAACACAGATTTAAACCATGGATCCTTTTTTAAATTTTGAACTTTATTCCAACACGTTCAGATGTCAGTTTTACAAAACTGACAACTTAGTACCGGACTAAGTTGTCAGTTTTGTATAAAGAACTGTATTTCTATCACAGCTAGGTTCTTATTATAAAAATTGGCTCCATGGTTTATACCATGACAGAAGAAAAACCTCGTTTTGTAATAAGGCCGATACAGTCTTATTACAAAACGAGGTTTTTCTTTTGTCATGGTTTAAATTTAAACCATCGAGCCAGTTTTTGTGATAAGAACCTAGCTGTGATAGAAATACAGTTCTTTACACAAAACTGACAACTTAGTCCGGTACTAAGTTGTCAGTTTTGTAAAAGTTTTGTAAAACTGACATCTTAATGTGTCAGAACGGAATAAAGTTCGAAATTCAAAAAAGGGTCCATGGTTTAAACCTGGGTTTGAAGACTTTGATTTGTAATAAGACGGTTAGTCATTTTCCTTAGTAATGATGTGCTATAGCCTATACGTATGGTTGTGCGTTCGCATTAAAGTATCTGTATTAAACAAAATTGTACCTCTTAACAGAATAAACTACAGACATACTTACAGACCTGTTCCAGATAGTCACTAATAAAAAGCAAGTATTTTGAAATAGCACGAACTGGATTCGGTACAACTGTCGGTGTTGCAGGTGTGACGCACAAGAAGAGCGTGATCGAGTACTGCGGTGTGCGCATGCGCGGCGCGGAGCGCGAGGGCGCGCGTGACGTCACCGGCTACGTGCTGCTGTGGGAGCTGCTGGCGCTCATGCTGCGCCAGAACGGGGTCAGCACTCACTGTTCATTTATTTGTTTTGTATATAGATAGCTTACCGACAGACTAATAACAAACTCAAATAATGATGCGCATCCACATCTATCTATATATATAAATAAAAAGAGAAGTCCTGACTGACTGGGCTGGGCGTCGATGAGTCATCAACGCCCAGCCCAAACCCTTGAACCTACAATGCTGAATTTTTGCACAGTGGTGCCCTTTATAACGTAGACTAAGAAGGAATAAGGAAGGATTTCCCGGTAGTATGTTCCCGTGGGATATTTGCCGACATCCACGCGGGCAATAGCTAGTCTGTAATATAGAAGAGAAGCAGAGGCAGTGTAAGACTGCTCGTGTTGCAGGTCGTGGTGGGCTCGGACATCGCGGAGCTGCTTATGAAGAACACGCGCGAGTACCCGCACAAAGCGCCCTCCGCTAACACACACAATGGTGAGTAGTTTCACAGTTCTAAACTAGATTTAATTATTCATGCTATGATACTGTTGAATAGGGCATTACATCCATTTTTTAAAAGTGTCTCAATTAGATTCTATAGTGCTAATAAGCCACTAAAAAAAATAAAAATTTTTTATTCAATCGTTAAGTGCCATAAAAATGAATTTAAATTTTACGTTTTCAAATTTCGCGCGAAAAAGCCGGACGTAGTGGACGCCATATTGCTCTGTGGTCATAACGTCAGTTGGCTGTGTAAACAAACACTTTATATGCGCTGATCAGTTGACAGTAAGTAGACATTGTCACTTTAATTTACACAGCGGTATGACGTAATAACATGGCTGCTACTGTCATGGTGTTAGAAAACAGATTAAAAAACTGAAAACTTTGAATCGAATTTTAAAATTTATATTGTTATTTTACGAGCTAAAACTTACATTTTACGACTGCTTTTTGCCTAAGGTATCTAAATAATATATTTTTAGATTTTTTCTCCTATAGTGTAAAATACCGTATGGTTATACAATGTTTGACAAAAAGCTAATCAATATTTGACAGAAGGTCAAGTGGTTAAGAAGAACGTTTGCCACAGAGTAACCCCACAGAAGCGAAGCTTGTAAGTTTTGTACTGCTGCGCTTCGGACTAGTGACAACTAACTAACATCACTGCGCGTATGAGTGAAGTCTTCTCTGTAGGGTTACCTACTCCGGGCCCAGATCGTCAGCTGTCACTCAAAGGTTTTGAAAACTTTATTGGATTTGCATAGAGTTATGTTAATCTATTGTGGCGGCATCTACATCGCCACATACGAACTACGCATCACAATGACATGACGTCACGCAACCTGCATCGCGCAATCAGAGTTTACCGCGCGACTAGCATATATACAACGTCCCGACATCAACCGTCGGGCAGTAGCCCACCAGACATGACACCCGTCTGGTCGGAGGATCCTCCCTTTTCTATGGAGGATGAGTGAATTTTACACCCTGTTCCTCATGCCTCTGTAGTGGTGACCCCGACGACATTTTGTAATCATGGATCATGGTAATACCAAATAAGCAAGTACTTCCAAGGATGTCAATCAATCAATCAGTTTGTTTTGTTTGTTGTTTATTTATTTGTTTAGTTTTTTTTGTATCGTATTTCGGATGATAGAGCAGGATTCCCGAAGCGCACGCTACTCTTGGGATATCTGTATAACATGAGTTGCGCGTGGTTGCAGAAAGCCGGCGCGGCTCGTCGGCGTCGGGCTCGGGGCGCGAGGCGCGCGAGGCGCGGGACGAGGAGGCGCGCAGCTCGTCGCCCGACCAGCCCTCGCTGTCCATGTCCGAGACACTCAGTGAGTTGCCGCTGACATCATCTGTGTCTTCTTCTCCCACACGTTACATCTCTTGTTTCTATTTTATTTATATAAACACATACACAGCATCAACCCAACATCTTTGCTGTAATTATGCATTCCATATTCAATTCAATTCAATTCAATTTATTCAATGTTTACAATTTCACGATAATAACTATGAATACAAAATCATAATCTAGGTCAATAAAATACATGTGCCTGAACTAGGTAATCCTGTGTTTCAGGCAATATGGGCTAAGCTTAAACTATATAAAATAATCACAAATTAATATTTACAAATAAAACAGTAATGTACAGTTGGCAAACATGAAAAGAAAGACATACTCGTAGGTACATTGCATAAGAATTTGTCAAGTGTACCTACTTTAATACCTACTTATTAAAATAATATAAAACAGTAAATTTTATTTCACTACAGTTAATAATTTTTCTGTATCTTCGTACGTCAGATGTTGGAGAGTCTCCTGGAGAGTTTTTTTACAATTCCCGTAATTTTGAGGATAGATGTTCGCTGCTGCATTTATTCTATTGTAGATTAGCGGACCAAAGAAAACATAAAATTTGGACGTGAATGCATGTTTTGTTTCCACTATCCGAGGACAAACTATATCTTTCCGTCTTTTGTTAGTACATTCAGTGCTATATGGAAGGGATGCGTGCTGTTTTAATACTATATTCAATACAAACAATTGGCGGACTGTTAGTACTTTACAAGCACTATAGAGAAGGTTAGTGGGAAAAAGTAAAGGGCGGAAAGTGGATACTTTAAGAACTGCTCTCTGTGCTCTTTCGGTGGTGAGTAATAATGTTTTTCCCGCTCCACCCCAAGAAGTGATGCAGTAAGATAATATGGACTGACAAAGAGCAAGGTAAACTTGTCTCATTGTTTTCGGGTCTACAAGATTGCGTATCTTTTTGAAAACAAATATTAACTTACGAATCCTGTTATTTAAGGCTTCAATATGATATTTAAATGAGAGAGTTTCGTCTATTATGACCCCTAAGTATTTTATTTTACTTGTGATTTTAATTTTGGGACATGTACATAGGTCATTAGAAGGGTCTCTACAATGATGAGCATGCAGTTTTGAGTGAGATAAAGCTGACTGTGGTGTGCGTATCGAAAAGTTAATATAATTAGTTTTGTCTGCATTTAATGTAAGTAGGTTTTGCTGAAGCCATTTATTTACAACATTGAAACCGTATTGCGCGCACTTGTATACTTCGGTTTCTGAATTAGCTGAGAAAAGGAGAGCAGTGTCGTCAGCGTATGATATGATTATGCCATTATCTATCTTAAGATCACATAAGTCATTTATATAGATCAAAAACGATCAAAAGAGGCTAAAATGCTTCCTTGAGGTACACCGAAAAAAGTATTTTTCAGATCATCGCTGAGAACATTTTCAATCTTTACGCACTGCGTACGTTCCTCTAGGTAGCTCGTGAAGAGCTTAAGCTGAGTGCCTCTTATGCCGATATTTTCAAGTTTGCGCAATAGAATAGGAATGGAGACTGTATCAAAAGCTTTCGCGAGGTCCAAAAATATTCCCACTGTGTACTTCCCTTTGTCAAGTTCTTGTACTACGTAGTCTGTTAAATGATGTACGGCATCAGCAGTTGATAAGTTCCTTCTGAAACCAAACTGTGTCTTGGACAATAAAGACTTTTCATCCAGGAATTTAACTAATCTTTTGCTTATAATTTTTTCTAATATTTTAGACAAAGTGGGCAATATGGAAATGGGTCTGTAGTTTGTGACTTGAAATTTACTACCAGACTTGTACACAGGGACAACAATAGCTTATTTAAGACACTTGGGAAAGGCTCCTGAAGTTAAACATATTTGGAAAATATAAGTGAGAGGAGGTATTAAGATGTGCTTGAATTGCTTGATGATTTTACTTGATATATTATCCCACCCAACTGCAGAGTCGTCTTTAAGGTTCATGATTATTGTGTCTAGCTCGTGTTCATCGGTATTTAGTAGCACAAAGGATGATGAAGTGTTGCTATGTGTTATGGAAGTGCATTCATGGGGCTGTGGTTGGCTCTGATGTTTGTCTGCCAGACATTTGCCAATATTTACAAAGAAATTATTTGCGGCGTTAACAGAATTCAAGTTTGAAGAATGGATTTGAAATAAGCTTGAAGCTGACTCACGCTGTTTCGAGGAATAGGTGACATTTTTAATATGTTTCCAGATATATTTGCTATTGGTTCCAGCTTTTTCAAAAGCAGATTTATCATAGTTCATTTTCACTTTTCTTAGGAGATTGTTACAAAAATTCCGATATCTTTTATACGATAGTTGCAATATTAGGTTGCTTGGGTTAGATTTAGCTTTGCTATGCAGCTTGTCTCTGTGTCTCATACACCGAATTAGACCTGGTGAGATCCACGGCTTTATGTTATAATTTTTGCAACTCAAACGAATGTTAAAAGTATTCCTCTGTAGTGCATGTTGAACATTTTCTATTAGATATAACATACCAAACTGTGGGTCGGCAGAATTGTAAACTGGGTTGAAATCGATATTGCGTAAATCATCTTCAAGTTTATTAGTATTTAATTTTGAAATTATGCGATTGTTGTCAATGTTAGGTAATTTGCAATTTAAGGTTAGTAGAACAGCCTTGTGGTCGGTTATTGTCGAATTAGTAATAAGTGCAAGAGATGCGAAATTTGATTTAAGCATGACGTGATCCAAGCATGATCCGCTTTGATGGGTAGGGAAGGTATGGGCAGGAAGCAAGCCATGGAAGGAGCATAGGTTGAGGTAATCCTGGGCAGCTGCGTCAGATTTTCCTGGAAGAATATTGATATTAATATCTCCAGTCAAAACGACGTTTTTGAAAGTTGATAGATTTTGCAAGGTGTCATTCAACGAGATCATAAAATTGTTTATATTTCTATAAGATGGCGATTTATACAAACCTAAGATAGCAGTATCTGTTCCAATTTTTAATAACAATCTGTTGCAGTCCTGCATGTCAGGCTCCTCTACAGACACATTAAGATTATTTCTTGCATAAACTATCACTCCATCGTTTTGACTGTAGTTTATATTGCTTCGATACATATTATATCCTTGCAGTGGCGGTATGTTGAATTGTTTTGAAAGCCAGCATTCCGTTAAAACAATGATGTCACAATTTGTATTGAGTCTTTGCAGGAAAATACTAAGACTATCAAAATTTTTATATATACTGCGTATATTTTGTGTTAGTACAGTTAGTGGATTGCTGTAGCAGGAGAGATATTGTTTGCACTCTTCGACCTCACAACACTTAGCCACAGATACAGAAAAATCGTCTAACTCACTAATTAAATCCTTAATCATACTTATCTTTAAAACTAGATCGACTGTAAGAAAAGGGTCAACAAAAATATTAATTTACGGCGCTCTTAGGCGCCTCCATAATCAATAGTATTGATGTACCTCATTTCAGCATGTTTTTTCGCCGGGCAGACATCAGCTCCTGTACTATGTTTGCTTGGCTTTTTGAAATGCAAACATGTCGCGCATTTTGGGTCTACATTTTTCTTTGTGCATTCCTTTATTGAGTGCCCTTGATCACCACAATGGCCACAGGTATAAGTGGTCTCCCGACATGACTTGGCCGCATGACCATACTGCTGACATTTAAAGCACCTAGTGACCAGAGTGAAGTCTCGAATAGGGCAGGATGACCAATTAATATAAACTCTTTCTTTCTGAATTAGGGCCTTACGAATGACTGGTGAGACTTCTATAATATAGTTGCAGTTCGCAGCGTCCTTTCTACCCGACTTGTGGCTTAGTCTACTTGTGGACAAAAATGATTCGATTGTCAGATCCTGAAGATTGGCTAAATTTTGGTTGAATAGGCAGGTAAAAACTTCTTTTTCTTCCATTGATGAGGGCACTCCAATTACTACCAAACGTGGTTTCCGTTTCTGAGGTTCGTCAAAGGTCAGGTCTGAGTTTGTGAGCTGAACAGAATTTTTGAGCTTGTCGATGTCCTCCTTCGTGTCAGTTCTAATTATGACACCGCCGTTCTTGGTTTTGTGCAAACCTCTGACGTGCAGCTTTAAATCTTCTGGGCAGATTATTTTTTGGACAAGGGATTTTGTCTCTTCGCTTGACTTTTGCTTGTCTTTTGGATAAATGGCCACCGCGCTAACATTGATTGGCTGAATGAAGTCGCTAGCACCTTTCTTGACCATATCAGCAAAAGTTTTTATGTCAGGCTTTGTTGTTGATTCGTCAATAGACAACTTAAGGTCTTCTAGACGCTGTGCTAATTTGTTATTGCATTGGAGAGTTTGTACAGTTGCATGGGTTTGTACGGCTTTCAGCTTTAAAGATTGGTACTGTACTACCAACTGCGATGTACCATGACCAACTTTTCGGCAAAGACTACTTATCCGCAATTTTTGGTCTGAGTTCAATTTTCCCTCCGTAGCAATTGTACATACCTCATTTAGACACTGCTCAATAGAAGTCATCCAGGTCTGCAGTTCGGGGGTAGAGATGATTTCAGGGGCATCATCGATCAGCTCTTTAGGACGAGATGAGGATGAGGGCGTGGGGGGCGGGGTGCGCGTAGTCCTGGCACTTCGATTAAAGGGACTGTCTTCCATTCTATTAACAGTATTCACTACTTAAAACACTGAGCATGTCCACTAGTTCGCTACTAAAACATTACACAATAAACTTAGGTACGCAGTTTTTAAACTATGTCACAATTTATCGAGTGATTATTTGTTATTTTATTAATTTTGATAGGCACGACTGTTTTCAACGAATCCGTATTAATCCGAATATTAGACAACACCTGAAAGTAAGTAAATATACATTAGATTATATAATCAGAACTCTAAATTGGCCGATCCCGGAATGTTGAATGTTTTTCGACACAAAAGCCCATTCCATATTTGCCAACACCTCATCTTCAGGTAAAATGCATCCGATTATCCGATCTCTACTTCCGTAGTAATTGTAATCACACTATCACAGTAACATTATAAAGGCGAAAGTTTGTGAGGGTGTGTGTATATGTGTGTGTTTGTATGTATGTTTGTTACTTCTTCACGCTCAAACGGCTGAACCGATTTGGATGAAATTTGGTATGTAGATAGCTTATACCCTGGATTAACACATGGCTACTTTTTATCCCTGTCTACGCGGGTGAAACCGCGGGGCGCAGCTAGTAACCTATAGTTAATGCTGGTTTATTTTATAAGAACATGTTACATACATACACACATGTTATTTACATTTTATTTAAGATAACCATCATCCTTCGTTTCTTTTGTATTCGTCTGCTCTTATAACCGTCCACATCTGCACAGCTGCATATTGTGTCTCGATGCTCTGCACCACGTCCAGCACTGGTACTCATGCGCTCTTGCTTGCTGCAGACGCAGAGTCGTCGTCCCCGGAGCAGGCGCTGGACGAGCGCGCGGCGCTGGACCGGCTGCGGGAGCTGCTCATCTACGGCAACAGACCAGACGCACTCGGTACGTAGCCTCTCAGCATGTCTGAAGACGCCATAAGCGATCAAAACTACACTATTTTTTTCGCTATAAGTAAATACCAAAAACGGAACTAAGTTTATATTTGTTTATTTATTCAAATCCCCGTCCAATACACGTTGTTCCACTTAAACCAATTATCAATTTTACTGACTTGTTATTAAGTTCATTTTAGAATGATTAGTAAGTAATATTGAAAAAAACAAAATAGTTTGTTCCAATATTCGAAACCCATTTTGTTTTTGCCGCTCGATATTGAAGGCTAGCGCCGATTAGGTCGAGCCGGCGCGGCCCATGTGCGGGCGCACCGCGACGCAATGCATTGCTGAACTCCTAGCTCAGTTTCGTACATTGTGTATGAACCGTTAAGCTCCTTAAGTTTTGAGTTGAGCTGCACAATTACTGACAAATGCGTGCACTGACTGGACAGGTCCACTCAATCTGTGTGGTTCTTTCCACAAAAAACCATTTCAACAGCAATCTACATGGTCTTCACATGATCTGACCAAGATTATGTCTGGATTTTAAAAGACACTGTGACCTCTGAGTTTGTTTCGGCGTTTCTTCTCAGAGTAGTCAGATAGGAAACGTCGAACTCATCTAGTTTTAAAAAAAAATATGTTTGACGTGTAAAAGTGTTTGTACAAACCTACTTACAGAAAATAAATCATTTATCATTTATAACCATCTGCATCGCACACCGCGCTGGCGGGTCGCTCGCTAGGCGTGTTTTTGCGGTTACTGTTATGCGTTGCGACGCGGCTCGCCTGTAGTGCTCCTTACGTGCTGTGGCGCAATTTAGTGTTGTTGCGTGCTGTGACCCGCCGCGGCTGTAATGTGCATTATTTTCGGTGTTTATTTAATGTAACTCGGGTGTGTTGTCAGAATGGGCGATGCGCAACAAGCTGTGGGGGCACGCCATGACGCTGGGCGCGCACGAGGGCCGGCGCGCGCGCGCGGCCGTGGCGGCGCGCTTCGTGGCCGCCACGCCGCGCACCGACCCGCTGCACACGCTGTACGCCGCGCTGCAGGCCGCGCAGCCGCCCGCTGCCACCGTGAGTTCCCCATGAGTTGCCCCGTTAGCTATGAGAAAACGCCACGCGCGCCACCGACCCGAGGTTGTCCCATGCGCGGCCGGGCTCCACTTCCGACCGGCGCCGCGCATGGGGAACACCTCGAGCGGTAAAACTGCCGCAAGCATTGCGTGCTCGCATGACTCGATTATGTGATGACTTGCGTTTTCGTAAAAGAATGTAAAAGTTTAAAACAAAATGGAAAGTTGTCATGTTTTCCACATTAATTAAATGATTTCTTCTGTTTGCATCTTTATTCGCGACACGTTTTTCTATTCACCGAACGTCTGCTATTATTACCTCATGTCTACTGTAGTTTATTGGGTCAAACTAAATTAGCTAGCGAAATTTCACAAACACGATTAGTTTTCATATCATCATTTAAACTGATATTTTTTTGTTTTAGTCATATTTAGATATCGTTACCCATCACGTCAGCGGAGTTCCGCTAGCTAGTGTAATTTAACTAAAATGTAATTAATGTAATTACATTTGTGGATTTTTTTGGTGTTTATATCTGTCTGTGAGCACGCATCGTCATAAATATTAAGACGAGTCTCGCTAACGCAACGTGTTTGCAGTGCGTGTCGGACGAGCGCTGGGGCGACTGGCGGCCGCACGCCGCCATGCTGCTGGCCAACCCGTCCGCGCGCCCCGACCAGGACCGGCGCACGCTCACGCAGCTCGGTACGTAGCCACAGCGCCATGCAACCTCAAGCACTGCGTTCTGGGGTCTACTCCCTAAGTCCGTCCGTCCGTCCGTCCGTCAGTCCGTCCATCTGACATAACGATCCATCAAAACAAGTGTAAACATACAATTTTTCGGACGGGCAAAAACACATCGGGAGTAGGGTCAGCTGTCAAATCGTGTTGTCATTCTTACTTCGTTCAAGCCCCGAACCAATCATCCATCCATATGTGATACGGAGTAGGAATCGCCCGTAACGAAGGCCGAAACTACGGGCTTCGTGCTTAGGGAGTAGACCCCCAGGCGCATTCGTTTCGTCGCATGATCTCTCTCTCTGCGTCGCACGTCGTAACCCCGCCGCTGTGGTCCCCCAGGCGACAGCCTGTCGTCTCGCGGGCTGCTGTACTCGGCGCAGTTCTGCTACGTGTCGGCGGGCGTGCAGCTGACGCGCCACCCGCTGGCCCCGCTGGCGCCGCGCGCGCCCAGCGGCTCGGCGCCGCCGCGCCTGGCGCTGCTGCTGGCGGACCCGCGCGCCACCAGCCTGCCGCAGCTGGCGCACAACAAGGCGCTGTTCGCCACCGAGGTCTACGAGTACGCCATGTCTCTCAACCAGGAGGACTTTGTTATTGCCGTGTTGCAGGTTGGTTGGCTTTTCAGGTTATAAAAAAAAACTGTAAAATTTTGAAGAATTTTAATTTTTTCGTTACGAGAAGAACTCATCCGTGGACACCCCTCCATGCCTCGGAAAGCACGTTAAGCCTTTGGTCCCGGCTGTCTTTCGTGGATCTTTGACAGTCGTTACGGGTCGTCAGAAGCCCAATCTTACCAAAGGCTATCGTATTATTGGTTTGTGGAGATCAGATAGGCAGTCGCTCCTTGTAAAATACTGGTATTCAGCGGAATCCGGTTAGACTGGAAGCCGACCCCAACATAGTTGGGAACAGGCGGCAGATTGACAGTTACTCCTAGATAAAACCCCAAAACAAACTCAGGTGGTCTCTTTTAAAGTCCAGACCTAATCTTGGTCAGATCACGTAAAGACCGTGCAATAGGGTATTGCAACCATTTTTGAAAAGTGTCTCAATTAGATTCTATAGTGCTAAGAAGCCACTAAAATGCCGAAAATGGGTAAAAACTAACATTTTCCGACTGCTCTTTGCCTAAGCTATCTAAATAATATATTTTTAGATTTTTCCTCCTATAGAGTAAAATACCGTATTAGTGTCTGAGATGATATTTTGAGGATAAAACAGGAGAGACTTGAGTGGAATTGTCTAGTGAGTGCACGCATTTGTCAGTAACCGTGGCGTTCGACTCGGCACTTGTAGTGGAGTATAATAATGTGTTCGTGTGTAGTGAGTAACAGTAGGTGGTGGTGTTGCAGCCGTACAAGTTCGTGCTGGCGTGCCGCCTGCTGGACGTGGGGCTGTACGAGCGCGCGCTGGCCTACACCGAGGCGTGCGCGCGCGCCGTCACCCGCGCGCCCGCGCTCTACCCCGCCGCGCTCGTCGCCAACCTCGCCGAGCTGGCCGACAGGTACTAAGCCCGACTATACTATTACAGCTGCAGCGTAACCAACACTAAAGTACAGATATGCCAAGAAGAGTATGCGCTTCGGGAATCATCGTCTATATTCAGAAATACGAACGTGCGCTCTTAAAACCCTAGAAGTACTTACCTATTTCTTATTACTATGGTTACAAAATTATAGATTAACAACTCTATGCAATTCCAAAAACTTGTCAACATCTTTGAGTGACAGCTGACGATCTGGGCCTGGAGTAGGTAACCCTACAGAGAAGACTTCATTCTTCAGAGCAAATTCTTAAAACTCTTTTGTAACACCAATTCTACCCGTAGTCCCAACCAACTTTTCCTGAACATTCAATTCTATTTACATACACACACACACACACACACATTCACCACTACAGGCTTTTTCTAACCATTTTTTTTATTATTTTGTATTGTTTAAGTCTTTTTATTTGTCATTGTTAATTTTATTGCATAAGTTTTCAATAGTATTTGCTCCCGGGAGAGGGCACTGGCTCTTCTAACACAGGTTAACCACCTAGCACAAGTGTCAGGGACTTCACACAATTTTTTACCACTTTCTTATTTATGTAATAAAGATTATTTTATTCAAACACAAAATTCAACAATACAAAACTTGAAGCTTTGCTTCTGTTTGTTGGGGGTTACTCTGTGGCGCGACCTTCTTACTACTAAGTTAATAAAATAAAATAATAAAATTCGGAAACACCAATATTACCGAAGCGCACACCTTTTCTTGTTGAAGCCGACGTTCGCACGGACGTAAAAATATCGCGGCGATTTTTTTTCGCGCACTGGATTTTCAACCATCTGCTTAGCGCCTAAAGTTGAAAATCCAATAGTGTGTTTTTTCTACGCGCTAGAATGCACTCTGATTCTCAACGCTCGGCTCAACAACGAGAGTTGAGAATACAGTGCGTAATAAAATCCCGTTGCGACATTTTTACGTCCGTGCGAACGTCGGCTTACGATGGAGTTTCTTGCCCATTCTTCTCCATATGAAACTACCATTTGGACGACTAGAATCAATTATTTTTTTTTTTTTTTCGGTTTCATACATTGTTGGGCCCAAAATCGAAAGCCTTTCGATTCGAAAGCCGGGTCGAAGGCCAACGGAAAAGGATGTTTTTAATCCGTTTGGAACATCGTCCTAAGCATTTGGTACTATGGCACCAAAGCGGTAGCACCATCATATTAGCAGCTACATGAGTCCTAAATAAATGTAAACATATCATCTAAGTATACTCCATTTGCAGTAAGATTAGACATTTCAACAAACCTTTTTACAGTCCGTTTAACCGATTTTGACTTTTATTTCGTTGGTGGCATGACAAATGTTACCTGCAGTAAACAGTTTGGTATTGTAATCACGTTTTTGCTTTTAATGCCACCCTACGGAATAGCAGTCAAAATGGTTTGAACAGACTGTTTGTGTTCAAAAGGTTTGTTTAAATGTCTAATCTTATTTCAAATGGGGTACTTATAAATAGACTTATTTAATGGGTCATTCTCAATGTCAATTTCTCATGAATTTTTTGCCATGACTAAAAAAACCTTAAGTTCGATTTTCCGCTTACAAATAAACACAGAATAAAGTTATTCCAAATTTAAACCTATGAAAATGTATGGTTATTCCTTTGTTATCCCTGATATAACTTTATTCCGTGTTTTATTTGTAAGAGGGTATGAGTTTAAGTATATTTGTGTTCTATGTTTTGTCCATACCATGTCTTGTGCAAGGTTACTAATTCTCGCAAATAAAAGAATGGCAAACATGTTCTTAATACTATTTTAATCAGTTAATATACACAATATTTTAATTCCGTCAAATAAAACAATGGCAAACATTTTCTTAATACTATTTTCAATTATTTTATTATTACTACACTATGCACATTACGTGTGAACAACATCTTACTGTCCTCTTTCCAATATTGCATGTGCAATAGTAGTGGCTGACTGCATTTCGACCCTCCAATGTCCTGTCAAAACCCACATAAACATAATAGCTTTTCGCAGTGACGAGCCGGGATTGAATTCTTCCTCGAAAAACGACAACATTTTCTCCTAGCTCCCTTGTGTGTACCTCTAGCAGAGCGTCTCCTAACTCTATCGAAAATGAGCCTTTGTATATCGTTGTGTTCTGGAAGGTCAGCGGAGTAAGTACTTCGCCTATTGTAATTGTACCTGCAACAAGATCGGATAACCTGTTGGGCATTCCAATCCTTTCTCTGATGATCTCTAAAAATGTTTGTGCGTGGACGTTGTCTTCGATCAAAATATGACATGCGCGACTTTACATATTGTATGGAACATATTGTATAAGGCGCAGTTGACATGAACATTTCTCAAAAGCTGAAAATCTCGTTTGAACCGACCATTGATCACTTCGACCACCCATCGGCAAATCAGGTTGGAGGAAGAGTTAGGAGGCGCTCTGACAGGACATTGGAGGGTCGCAATGCAGCCAGCCACTATATTGGAAAGAGGACAGTAGGATGTTGTTCACACGTAATGTGCATAGTGTAGTTTTTAACCTACGCACGGTATGACCAAATGCGAGACGCTCTCCAGCTATAGGATTGGAAGATGTCCTAGTTTGACCTTAGAAATAGTCTTCATAAAATAATTGAAAATAGTATTAAGAGAATGTTTGCTATTGTTTTATTTGACGGAATTAAAATATTGTGTATATTGATTAAAATAGTATTACGAACATGTTTGCCATTCTTTTATTTGCGAGAAATCATAACCTTGCACAAGTCATGGTATGCACAAAACAATTCAATCTGCCTAGCCTTTTCCCAACTATGTTGGGGTCGGCTTCCAGTCTAACCGGATGCAGCTGAATACCAGTATTTTACATTATGCACAAAACATAGAACACAAATATACTAAAACTCATAATCTAAGCGGAAAATCGAACTTAAGGTTTTATATTACAGTCACACTTACAGTCATGGCAAAAAAGCCAAGTGAAATTGACATTGCGAATGACGCATTAAATAAGTCTATTTATACCCTATTTGAAATAAGATTAGACATTTAAACAAGCCTTTTTACGGTCTGTTCAACCGATTTGTACTGCTATTCCGTAGGCTTATGGACCGCATTAAAAGCAAAAACGTGGTTACAATACTAAACTGTTTACTGCAGCTGCCATTTGTCATGCCACCAACGAAATAGAAAACAAAATCGGTTAAACGGACTGTAAAAAAGGTTTGTTTAAAAGTCTAATCTTATTGCAAATGGAGTATAGATGATATGTTTACATTTATTTAGAACTAATGTAGCTGCTAATATGATGGTGCTACCGCTTTGGTGCCATAGTACCAAATGCTTAGGACGATGTTCCAAACAGATTAAAAACTTTTTTTTTGACTGGCTAACTTTCGGTTTTGGCCCAATATGAATGGTCTCCTTTTGATGTTCCAAAGTGCCTTTTATGTGCCTATTTGAAATAAATTATTTGACTTTGATGATGGCGTAATCCGTAGGATGCACCTTTTAGAAATTTTAAGCAGAAAACAGAAAGAAGTCCGAAAGTTTGGAGGTCTTCCGAGCAGTTAGAGGTCTTGTGAAGCTGCTAACGTGATTCTACACTGTTGGTATCTTTCCTAACAACATCCCAAAAAATCAGTGCAGTGCAATGTTCACGACGTATGATGTTTTAAATGACTGGCTTAATAACATGATTCTCTTTGATGACACTCTGTATTTTATTAAACAAAGAAGAAAGTTGTAACTAATGATTGTCCTCCAAGGCTAAAATACCACGACCCGTCGCTGCAAGAGGACCCGCCGCTGGTGGAGGAGGCCGACAGCGCCGAGCCGTCGCCGCGCCACCATCAGCAGTGGCTGCAGGACGTCAAGCAGGTGGCCCACATGCTCACGGTACGTACGGCCGCACCTCCCTGAGCTATAGTCTGCTCCTTAACTATCTGATGAAAATGTTAAAAAATGGATCAGAGAACGTACTCGTACCTCCACTAACTAATTGAGTGCTTTGATTATTTGAAAAGACCATATATGTTATTCAAACAATAGTTGTTGGAAAAATGGTGAGATATAAAGTTGAAACATTGCCGTTGTCAATTGACAAATAAAGACAATACGTTTATTTGCGGTAAACATGACGCAAAGACTGAACACTAACACAAAAATAACAAGTTGGGGGAAAATATGCGTCACATCCGCGCAACACGGTGTACAAGCATTGTATATGTGGCTAGGTGCCCCGCCGCGCGCCGACAAAAAAATCTTAAGGCGGGGTGAAAGCAAGCGCCGTAGGTATTAAATGCTTACCGCAGCCCCCGCAAGGAGTAGCGATACGTAATAAATTACGATGCGCGGGAAACGCGCGCCAAGCGCACCGCTCATGAGTTCATGAACTCGAGTAGGTACTATGTTGCGTCACAGAATAGAGCAATGCAGTAGATAAACTTGAACTGATTTGTATACAAGTTTATTTTGTTTTATTTTTCTAGTAAGTATTTTTTAAAGTTTTAGACAGATTAGGTATGCATTGTAAACTTGAACAGTTAAAATAAATAAAAATAACTACTTATACATATTTATTTTCGTGAATAAGGTGGATTTAAAATCTGACTGACACGAAGACCTTTACCCGTACGATTCAAAACTACGCGCCGCGCACCATTTTACTTTACGAAGGTGTCGCATGGCGTGGGGAATAGTAGTTTCTGTCATTCCCCACGATACCACACCAGTGGTATCGTTTTCAGTGGTGTCGCTGTCGTGGGGAATGACAGAAACTACTATTCCCCACGCCATGCGACACCACCGACTGTATTGTGCTGTTAGTGATGTCCAGCTACATAACAATGATGTGTTACATAACAATTTAGACCTTATTGACATTCATGTTTTTTTGTTAAATTTAGCTTCCAGACCATTTACCAAGTATCTTGGACCAAAAAAACAAATGGTTTGTAAAATGTCTATAAGGTCGAAATTAGCTTGACACCCTAGAAATGATGTGCATAATAATCTAGACACTTTCTGAGGTGTCAAGCGAATTTAGACCTTATTGACATTCATGTTTTTTTGTTAAATTCAGCTTCCAGATCATTTACCAAGTATCTTGGGCCAAAAAAACAAAGGGTTTGTAAAATATCAATAAGGTCGAAATTAGCTTGACACCCTAAAAATGATGTGCATAATAATCTAGACACTTTCTGAGGTGTCAAGCGAATTTAGACCTTATTGACATTCATGTTTTTTTGTTAAATTCAGCTTCCAGATCATTTACCGAGTACTCTGGACCAAAAAAACAAAGGGTTTGTAAAATGTCAATAAGGTCGAAATTAGCTTGAGACCTTTATCGTTTTCAGCGAACTTAAATACCACGAAATGACCGTTCATTCCCCACGACACCACTGGTGGTGTCGTCGGGAATGACAGAAACTAGTATTCCCCACGACACCAATGACTGCATTGTGAGTGATGTCCAGCTAATTTTTAAACGTAACAATGATGTGTTATTTTTAAACGACTTCAAAAACGGAGGAGAATATCAATTCAGTTGTATTTTTTTTTTTTTTATGTTTGTTACTGCACTACTCCGTCATTTAGAAGCCGATTTGGAAAGTTCTTTTTTTATTTTATTCGTTATGTCAACACAAAAAAAAAAAAAACGGAGGGGCATAACTTCTTACGCTCTAGTTTTTTTTTTCTTGAGAGGATGTGATTACGGTCAAAATGAAAATCCAAGATGGCGGCTGCAAAAATTTTCGAATTTTTCGACATGGGCGTCAATTTCGTGATATTTGAGGTCGCTGAAAACGATAATGGGGTCAAAATGAAAATCCAAGATGGCGGCTGCGAAAATTTTCTAATTTTTCGTCATGGGTGTCATTTTCGTGATATTTGAGGTCGCTGAAAACGATAGTAAGGTCAAAATGAAAATCCAAGATGGCGGCTGCGAAAATTTTTTAATTTTTCAACATGGGTGTCATTTTCGTGATATTTGAGGTCGCTGAAAACGATAGTGGGGCCAATATGAAAATCCAAGATGGCGGCTGCGAAAATTTCCTAATTTTCGGTCATGGGTATCATTTTCGTGATATTTGAGGTCGCTGAAAACGATAGTGGGGTCAAAATGAGAATCCAAGATGGCGGCTGCGAAAATTTCCTAATTTTTCGTCATGGGTGTCATTTTCGTGATATTTTAGGTCACTGAAAGCGATAGTGGGGTCAAAATGAAAATCCAAGATGGCGGCTGCGAAAATTTTCAAATTTTTCGACATGGGTGTCATTTTCGTGATATTTGAGGTCGCTGAAAACGATAATGGGGTCAAAATGAAAATCCAAGATGGCGGCTGCGAAAATTTTCTAATTTTTCGTCATGGGTGTCATTTTCGTGATATTTGAGGTCGCTGAAAACGATAGTGGGGTCAAAATGAAAATCCAAGATGGCGGCTGCGAAAATTTTTTAATTTTTCAACATGGGTGTCATTTTCGTGATATTTGAGGTCGCTGAAAACGATAGTGGGGCCAATATGAAAATCCAAGATGGCGGCTGCGAAAATTTCCTAATTTTCGGTCATGGGTATCATTTTCGTGATATTTGAGGTCGCTGAAAACGATAGTGGGGTCAAAATGAGAATCCAAGATGGCGGCTGCGAAAATTTCCTAATTTTTCGTCATGGGTGTCATTTTCGTGATGTTTTAGGTCACTGAAAGCGATAGTGGGGTCAAAATGAAAATCCAAGATGGCGGCTGCGAAAATTTCGTCATTTTTCGTCATGGGTGTCATTTTCGTGATATTTGAGGTCGCTGAAAACGATAGTGGGGTCAAAATGAAAATCCAAGATGGCGGCTGCGAAAATTTTCAAATTTTTCGACATGGGTGTCATTTTCGTGATATTTGAGGTCGCTGCAAACGATAGTGGGGTCAAAATGAATGACTATCGCTTTCAGCGATCTAAAATATCACGAAAATGACACCCATGATGAAAAGTTAGGAAATTTTCGTAGCCGCTATCTTGGATTTTCATTTTGACCCCGCTATCGTTTTCAGCGACCTAAAATATCACGAAAATGACACCCATGACGAACAGTTAGGGAATTTTCGCAGCCGCCATCTTGGATTTTGATTTTGACCCCACAATCGTTTTCTGCGACCTAAAATATCACGAAAATGACACCCATTACGAAAAATTTGTAAATTTTCACAGCCGCCATCTTGGATTTTCATTTTGACCCCGCTATCGTTTTCAGCGACCTTAAATATCACGAAAATGACACCCATGACGAAAAATTTGGAAATTTTTACAGCCGCCATCTTGTATTTTTATTTTGACCCCGCTATCGTTTTCAGCGACCTAAAATATCACGAAAATGACACCCATGACGAAAAATTAGGAAATTTTCGCAGCCGCCATCTTGGATTTTCATTTTGACCCCACTATGGGTTTCAGCGACCTCAAATATCACGAAAATGACATCTGTGTCGAAAAATTTAATAATTTTCGCAGCCGCCATCTTGGATTTTCATTTTGACCCCACTATCGTTTTCAGCGACCTAAAATAACACGAAAATGACACCCATGACGAAAAGTTAGGAAATTTTCGCAGCCGCCATCTTGGATTTTCATTTTGACCCCGCTATCGTTTTCAGCGACCTTAAATATCACGAAAATGACACCCATGACGAAAAATTTGGAAATTTTTACAGCCGCCATCTTGGATTTTCATTTTGACCCCGCTATCGTTTTCAGCGACCTAAAATATCACGAAAATGACACCCATGACAAAAAATTAGGAAATTTTCGCAGCCGCCATCTTGGATTTTCATTTTGACCCCACTATCGGTTTCAGCGACCTCAAATATCACGAAAATGACACGCATGTCGAAAAATTTGAAAATTTTCGCAGCCGCCTTCTTGGATTTTCATTTTGACCCCACTATCGTTTTCAGCGACCTAAAATATCACGAAAATGACACCCATGACGAAAAATTAGGAAATTTTCGCAGCCGCCATCTTGGATTTTCATTTTGACCCCACTATCGTTTTCAGCGACCTAAAATATCACGAAAACGACACCCATGACGAAAAATTAGGAAATTTTTGCAGCCGCCATCTTGGATTTTGATTTTGACCCCACTATCGTTTTCAGCGACCTAAAATATCACGAAAATGACACCCATGACGAAAAATTTGGAAATTTTCGCAGCCGCCATCTTGGATTTTCATTTTGACCCCACTATCGTTTTCAGCGACCTCAAATATCACGAAAATGACACCCATGTCGAAAAATTTGGAAATTTTCGCAGCCGCCATCTTGGATTTTCATTTTGACCCCACTATCGTTTTCAGCGACCTCAAATATCACGAAAATGACATCCATGACCGAAAATTAGGAAATTTTCGCAGCCGCCATCTTGGATTTTCATTTTGACCCCACTATCGTTTTCAGCGACCTAAAATATCACGAAAACGACACCCATGACGAAAAATTAGGAAATTTTCGCAGCCGCCATCTTGGATTTTCAGTTTGACCCCACTATCGTTTTCAGCGACCTAAAATATCACGAAAATGACACCCATGACGAAAAGTTAGGAAATTTTCGCAGCCGCCATCTTGGTTTTTCATTTTGACCCCACTATCGTTTTCAGCGACCTCAAATATCACGAATATGACACCCATGTCGAAAAATTTTAAAATTTTCGCAGCCGCCATCTTGGATTTTCATTTTGACCCCACTATCGTTTTCAGCGACCTAAAATATCACGAAAATAACACCCATGACGAAAAATTTGGAAATTTTCGCAGCCGCCATCTTGGATTTTCATTTTGACCCCACTATCGTTTTCAGCGACCTAAAATATCACGAAAACGACACCCATGACGAAAAATTGGAAATTTTTGCAGCCGCCATCTTGGATTTTCATTTTGACCTTGAAATACAAAAAAAAATAAGAAGATACCTAATTAGAAAAAAAACTTAATTTAAAAAAAAAATCTTATTTATGTAGGTATACAGAAAAATACATTTGAGGGCTTACTTATTTTCTGAACATCCCTGCCCAACCCTTTGAAAGAATTCAGGCGTGATGTTATGAAGAAATCTCATTTCCTATCCGATATTCATTATAAAACCACCCGTACTAACTTTATTCTGTGGCACCTACCTATTTGAGATTTGAAAATAGTGAACCAAAAATTTGCGCGTCAGGCGGCTTTATAAGCTCCAGTGTAGGGTTCAAATTCAACTGTTTTACACACTTGATGCGATTGGTAAACATAGGCCGTGATAAAAATAAATACCAATAAAGCTTTTGCGCGCGTGACGTCTTTATTTACATAGGCATAGCGTTCAAATTCAACTGTTTTCAACACATGTTAATTTGTGCCGGTCGCAGCCGGTGACAGAAGTTAGCGGGGGTGGCGGGTTCGAAAAATTGGCACACGTCCGACCTCCATCACGTTCCGCTCGGGACTAAACGACACGGAGCGAGCGCAAAACACTTGACATTGGAATTAGTGATATAAATATTTTGATATTTCAAATTATGATAGTCGTTATAAATTACATTTTTTACGACCTTTATTATGGCATAAGTTTTATTGTTCAAAGCCTAATATAAATAAAATGAAATAAGATATAGATCATAATTTAGACTTGTCTTTGCGATTTAATTGGATGCAGTAAAGTGCAAGTAATCGTGTATCGGACGGCCGAAATTTGTAGATGGAAGTCTGAACTAAGTAATATATTTTTTTCAAAATTTAAATCCGTGTTATCTGCGAATAAAACACTAAACAAAACGACGTTTTTACGGCTCTCACCGCCTTAAGGACAATGCTTGACGTCACGCGCGGGAGCCGGGCGCAGGAGTGGATAATAGCGAGATAAAAATAAGAAATTTAAAAAAAAATAAAAAACATAAAAATATCACGGGATTAGGAATAGGAGGTATAGTAACTTTAATAAGTTTTATTGCATAATAATTGAACCAGAACAGGTTCTGTTTACAGTTTCGTCAAATACTTTTGGAACAGAGCATAGTTGTGTCGTTCACTCTGAATCCAAATCATTTTGACAATATAACAAAATCCATTCAAATTCTTGTTTGAACCTTTGTCTGCTCGAAAACGTACATAACGCAATGAATATCAAATGAAAGGGATTGTCATGCAGTGTGTGTTTTGCAATGAGGCTGCTTTTTAACCGCCGATTTCCTTTTGAGTTACAAGTGCTTGTTAATTCATGCCTATAACATAACTGGCGAAATGTACGTGTACCTACCATACGCCCCTGCCTAACCCTTCGGGAAGTAAAGACATGACGTCCCGTGTTATGTGTTGCTTCCCATGTGTGTGTGTGTCACTTCATGGCTTCGTAAGCTTGAGCTCGGCGGTTGATATTAAGTTCTGGTTATATAAACACTAGCTTTTGCCCGCGGCTTCGCCCGCGTGGATGTCGGAAGATATCTCATGGGAATGTTCATGTGGAAAACATAGGGCCGTCCGATATAACTGTGCAAACTCAAATCGCTACGATATATCGTTACCGTGTATAGTAGGCATAAAGCTACCAGTCGGCATGATTTTTTCCGACATCTTCAACAGTCGTCGTCATATTTCAGCCAATTTACACAAAACTATAATGAATTACCCTGAATCACTCCATTCATTGGAGAAAACCGTATGAAAATCCGTTCGGTACTTTTTGACATTATCGCATTCAAACAAACAGACTTACGCGGCGGGGGGACTTTGTTAATTACTTAAAATGTATTATGCCAGTCACGCTCTAATAACAAATAACTTTTGTCCGAGTGTCCACTCGTTCAAATAATTTCCTCGTAAAAACGCCGAATGAAATAAAGACTAAATGTTACCTCAAGATTCGAACTATGACTACATTTCCAATCCCTTAAATCTCTTAAAAAGAGGTAGGTACACAAACATTTGTCAACCCCTATTGTACCCCCTCAAAAACGCTGTACCATATATTTCTTTATATCCTACCAAAAGCATAAATTTGAATTTTCATATCCCTTTTTTTTTTTTTTAATTTTTTTTTTTTTTTTTTTTTTATTTTGAGGGTGGGAAATCATCAAATAACTTCTCCCGCTCTGGATGGAGCGGAAGGACGTGTCAGACTTTTACTGACTAAAACCCACCCGTGTTCCTTCAGTTGCCTATGCCAGGGCCGCGGTAACCCCTTCGGACAATCCGCGACCCCAGCGGCATTTTCATATCCCTAACTTAAGAAATGTTGGGTTTCCCATACAAATTTTCATCCCTTATATCACCCCTTGTACGATTATGTTTTAAGACAAAAAGTAGCTCATGTCGTTTCCCAGGATGCTATCCTATAGATAGCATCCTGGGAAACGACATGAGCTACTTTCCCCTAAATCACCCCCTGTAGTATTGTTTTTGAAAGTATCCTATGTCCTTTCCCAGGATGCTATATAAAGCCTTGCTAAATTTTATCGAAATCCGTGCAGTTTTGTAAATTTTAAAATCAACCCCTATTTTACCCCCTTAGGGGATGATTTTTCAAAAACGTTGAACCGCATATTTCTTAATTTCCTACCAATAGAATAAATTTGTTATCCCTAACTTAAGAAATACTGGGTTTCCCTTACAAACTTTCATACCCTATATCACCCCCTGTAGTATTGTTTTTGAAAGTATCCTATGTCCTTCCCCAGGATGCTATATAAAGCCTTGCCAAATTTTGTCGAAATCCATGCAGTTTTGTAAATTTTAAAATCAACCCCTATTTTACCCCCTTAGGGGATGATTTTTCAAAAACGCTGAACCGCATATTTCTTTATTTCTTATCAAAAACATAAATTTTAATTTTCACATCCCTAACTTAAGAAATACTGAGTTTCCCATACAAACTTTCATCCCCTATATCACCCCCTGTAGGATTATTTTTGAAAAAAAAAAGTAGCCTATGTCCGTCCCCAGGATACCATCTATAGCCTTGCCAAATTTTATCGAAATCCGTTCAGTGGTTTAGGCGTGAAAAGGTAACAGACAGACAGACAGACAGACAGACAGACAGACAGACAGACAGACAGACAGACAGACAGACAGACAGAGTTACTTTCGAATT
Source organism: Cosmia trapezina (assembly GCA_905163495.3). NCBI lineage: Eukaryota > Metazoa > Arthropoda > Insecta > Lepidoptera > Noctuidae > Cosmia > Cosmia trapezina. The sequence continues at coordinate 31,194,692 of LR991022.1, read as the reverse complement.
TATAATATTAGTATGGATTAGATCGTCTAATTTTAACTACGACGAGTAACAAGTATGAAACTAAAACTGCGCCTGGGCAAACTAGGTTTGTTTTCCAAAGGACTACAATTTCATATGTTTGTTGAACTCTCATTCGTAATAACTTCAGTTACATTATCTCTATAACAAGTCCTTGGTTGGCTGGTGTGTGTGAAAGATTAAATAAATAAGTAGAAGATTAGTTAGTTACAATAGCAACTAACAGTGTGTGTGTGTGTGTGCGCGGGCGCAGGCGGAGAGCGCGTCGCAGCAGGCCACGCCGCAGCACTGCGGCTACGGGCAGCCGCCGCAGCAGGCCGGCTGGCCGGAGCAACCGGCACACCAGGTACGTACCGCCGCGCCGTGAGGGGACTCCGCTATGTGTGGGTACGGGGGCCATACTATGGTGTGAAAAAAGATCATTTGAGAAAAAGAGATGGTGCTATATATCGTATATAGCTTCGTCTCTCTCTCACACTGGAACCGTTCAATTTCTGCCCAGCTATAAGAGCTCATAGTAAGCCCCAACTCTGCCGAATGTTTCGCAACGACATGTTGTGATCTCTTAGGCCCACTTGCACGTTTAGTGGTTAAATGAATAAAGTTTGTAAACTCGGAATTATGTACTTAATTAACATTGTAACTCTTATTACGCGTTGCGCCAATAAATAAATTATTTTAAGTCACAAAAAAGGTGTATTACGGCTATGTTTGGTTTGAAAATAACTGATAGTTGCAAACAGTATTTTATTAAATATAACATTTTAAGTCTGCCTTCCTTATTTATTTATGAAATAACTAATTTCATACAAACCAATCCTAACTAATTAAAAAACTATCAGACGTTTCTATTCGTAATCGACGAGATAATAATACATTCTGTTCTATTCTATTACTAAAAAGTAACACCGGGTTAGTTAATCTATCATTGTGTTTTTTGAGTTGGGAACATTGCTGTTCAGTCGACGAAACAAAATAGAATTGGTTTGAATTTGTAATCCGATCAAAACCGGATGAACGGATATTGTATACCCATCTGTTTTACTGTACTCTACATTATACTTTCTTGTCTTTGAATTTTATAACATGGCATTTCATTTTAATCGTATAAAAAAAAACAAAAAAAATCGTAAATCTCCGTTGAAGCCACATACTATAGGTATGTGTTTTCCATGGAGATTTAGTTTATTGATTGATGAAAACGTCTGGAAAAATATGTTATAAGTTTTATTATAATTTGTATTTTTGAGTTTAAGAATATATTGCCGAATTGTCACTTACGTTGAACAATGTAAAATACAGAATAAAAAAACAGCAGCACCTCATTCACAATTTATTCTCATAACTTCATTTTATTTTGATATTACTTACACTAACCCAGAGTTTAGTGACTTGACTCTCCCACATCGGATCAATGTTTAGAAGTTTAACTCTATGTTTACCTCCAACTCTTGGTGGCGCATGGTGAAGAATTATTTGATTAACCCTGAATTAGCTGTTAATTCCGAGCTATATAAGATAACCCATGAACGCGCAAGTGGCTCTTAGTGTATCTTATACCTTTAATAGCGATATCAATGTGATCGTATGTGCACTGCGCAGGGCCAGCAGTACCAACAGCCGCTGCAGGCGCACCCCGAGCCCCCGCTGCCCGCGGAGGAGGCGCCCGACTACGCGGCGCAGTACTACACGCAGCAACTGCAACAGCAGCAGCAGCAGCCGGCGGAAGATCCCCCTCAGTACGCCGCGTACGAGGAGTGGCCGCGTGCCGACGAGCCGGCGCACGGCTACGCCGAGCCCGCGCCCGCCGCGTACTGGCAGCCCGAGCCGAGCTACGGGTACGCAGAGGTGAGTCACCGCCACACGTCTCTGCGGCGAGGCGGCCCTCCTACTGGACGCCATCGGGCCCATCCTGCGTCACGCGCGGCACGCACTGTTGCATAGCGACCGCGCTAACGCCGCGTGCGCCCGATTGCGTTAACAATAGACTCCAGCCTTACACACGCTGGACACGCTCAGCATCTGTCGCTACAAGCGCTCACCCGCGGGGCTGCTAGTAACCAGCAGTGTGTGGCAGTTGTGCTGTGTGTTGTAGTGTCTGAGGTCGCTGGGTGGAGGGTCCTATCTCATGGTGCGGGGTGCTTTAGTATATTATCTAAATATGGCTCTGCTTTGAAATGAAAATTAAAAAAAAGCAAATCTAAATTAAATCCATTACCATTTCTTAAGATAATTTTATCTCTGTTAACACCTGTTTACAAAACAATCTAAGATTAAAAACAATAGTGGTATAACTTGACTTCAAACATGTTATCAGTAAGGTTTACTGTAGAGGCAGATAGGTTGTGTAGTTTTCAATGAGTTGAATTTTGTGGTGGTTTATAGATAAATGTTAAATCACCGCGCAGTAACGTCAATCTTATAATAATATAAGCCGAGTAGTTCATCACGCGAGTCGTTCTGCGCCGCCCGAGTGAGGCCACGCCGCGCTCGCCCAGAGATCTAGTCTTAGCGTGAAGTTCGTTTGTCGCGTGCAGCCGGCAAGTGGCCGGCCCGACCGCGCGCCGCCAGCCGGCGCACGCGCCGCCCGCTCTAACGAGTTGTGTGGCGCGGGGGTGCAGCCAGCGCGCCGCCCGCGCCCCGTCGCGCCCGCCCCCGATGACTTCGAGCTCGTGGACTTCCACCGCTCGCCCGCGCTGCGCCGCCGCGTGCACCCCAAGCCCGACGCCGGCGCTGCGCCCGCCTTCACCGGCCCCGCCCGCCCCGCACTCCGCATGTCGCCGCCGCGAGCGCCCGCCGTGCGCGCCGCCGCGCCGCTGTCCGACCTCGACGTGCAGCTGGCGCACGCGCGCCCGCACGCGCACGCCGCACGCCCGCGCCCCGCCGCGCCCGCGCCGGGCCCCGCGCGCGCTGGCGGCCGGCTCATCTCCGCCACGGTGGACACGTGGGCGCGCAGCGCGGTGCACGTGCGCGATGGCACCTTCAAGCCGCTCGTGTTCGGCGGCACGTACCCCATCGACGAGCCCGCGTCGCCGCCGGGCGCGCAGGCGGCGCGGCGCGCGCCCGGCTCCGGCCTGCAGCCCGCGCTCTCCGGCGAGGCGCACCGCCGCGAACTGAGGAAGACGATCGAGCGCAGCCTGGACAAGTTCGAGGCGATCCTAGCGCGGCGCGAGGCGGGCGCCGGGCTCCGGCGGCGCGGCGCCCCGCGGCCCCTCACCTTCGACATCGACGAGCCCATGGGCCCGGGCGCGCCACCGTCCGAGGCCATGCCGCGCGACAGGGACGCCAAGTACTACGTGGCGGGGCCCAAGACCTTCAACATAGACGAGCCCGTCAGCTTCATCTAGCCCGCGCAGCGCCCCGGGGCGCGAGCTGCGCGGGCCCGCGGCGCGCGCCGCGTGTTTGTTTTATAACGCTTTTATATTGATTCTCTAAAACTACGCTGTGATATTTATTGATCTTATCCTAGAATCGCGTTAATTTATTTTATACTAAATGAAGTTACTGTTAAAATAATAATTATAATTTCTAGAAATGTGTTAACCACTAAAATGTATTGTAATTGATCCGTCTCACGTTATAATTTTTTAAACTATTTTATTTTATATTTCATACACGCTTAAAATGTATTCTTTATATATAAAAATGTTATTGTTGTAGTCTAGAAGGCCTTAGTAATCAATCGCCGATTTGTAGAAAATAGTTTACCGCTATTAAATGTTGGGTGAAAAAGTGTGGTTTCACTAACACGTCCGAACAACCAGTAGTGCGGCGGCGCCGCGCCGCGCGCGCTGCGCGTGCGCACGGCCCCGCAGCGCACACCGTCCGACTCGTATCCACCGCTTCGTGCATGGTTGCTATCGTTTGTTTATATTTATAATTAACAATGTACCGTTTCATTAGTTCGCGGCTGTGTAACAGCTGTTTCTAATCTAACATGAAACTATTAATAGATGTACACTGTACAGCAAACTGAACCGCGCGTTCAATGTTACACGGCATGTCTTGTACACTGTGCAGCCCAGATGTGGGGTAATAGATGACGTATTCTTTAAAACGAAGCAGTTTTGTGCACCCGTCGTTTTATAAACTAACTTTGTTGCAAGGAGAAGCTGCAGGATGTTGATGTTACCCCTCGCTTGCAACGTTAGCGCGTGTTCCCGCTCCCGTGTGACGAACATACTCGGCTTATATTATAACTAATGTAGTTGTTACGACAGCTAATATGTTTTACAATTTAAAACTGTTTTGATTTTCCACTACAACTTAATAAACTTATAATGTTGAACCGTAATGAAGGCCGGTAAGAAGTCGTCGCTTTCATTAATTCAGTTCTGCTCTTGAGTACGACTGTTCTGTGGTTCGGCGGAGCTTGCCCAGGTGGCCTGCACACGACGCGGTATAAAATGTTTGTAATGTTGAGAAAACCATAAAAAAGCAATGATACCTTTTAAATCAAGGTCATTAAGGTGATCAAAGGTCAAAGCCAGGCAGTAATATTGGTAACCTTGTTCCTAGGACACGGTCTACTTTGTGAACCTATATGTTTGAAGCAAGCGTCGACTGCTTACCCGTCTAAATATTATGTGATTGTTGCACGCTGCCCAGCTCCCAACACTATTGCTTAAGTTTTGTGTCAATGAGCCGAGATAATGTTCAGAACAGATAAAAATACAGTATTCTAAATATCTTCAAGATTAATAACCATTTTTTTTACATTTGTCTTCTTTTTATAAATTATTAAATAATCAAAAAGATGTACACAACGTTAAAAATCGTCCGACTCCCAGACTAGGTCGAGTGCCTTGTCTGGCGTAGCGACGCGATCAAGTTAAATGAGTACTTGACAAATACTGCCAGAGTTAACGAAATCAGGAAATTGTCTTATTAACTCTTAATGAGGAATAATAAATTTCTTCACTGTATAAAAAATATAATTGCAAAATGTAGTGTGAAGTATGGTAGCTTTATCTCGGCTCGTTGTTGCGTGCGCGTACTACCGGTGTGTGCTGCAGGGCGCGGGCGAGCCGGGCGCCGCGGCTGCCGAGGACGCGCCCACCATCACCATGCCGGGCGCCAGCAAGCCGCGCGCCGCCTACTACCAGGACTACGACGAGCCGCACAACGGCGACGTGAGTACCCACACCCACACCGTACACACGACTAATTTTATAATGTCCACCGTGGACGTCCACGGTGGTATCGTCACGTTTAAAATTATAAAAGCACACATTCGACACTATCACGACACTCGTGACATTCGTCGACACCGTCAAGTCAGGACTAGATAATACAATCCCGAGCATGTTTTTCGGTCCCGGGATTACGGGATTCTTGATGCGTAATCCAGGGATCCCGGGATTAGACTATGTGGTTTCCAATTGGTCTCAAATGTAAAAAAAAACCGGTCAAGAGCGAGTCGGACTCGCGCACCGAGGGTTCCGTTCCGATTTCTGAAAAAGTGTGCTATTTAGAGACACTGTTTTATTTTTCCTGTAATCTTTACAGAAACTTCTATCACATAGAATAATTTCAGATTTTTCCATTTGAAAACTTCGGAGATAAGGGGGGGAACGGTATTTTTTTTCACATTTTTCATCAAAAGTCGAAAACTATGCGGTCTAAAAAAAAATAAAAAAATGTTTAAGAATGTGCAAATAGCGCCCTTTCATATGATACCCCACATGTCCTAGTAGCCCCACTTTGATTTTTTAAGACCCCCTTTCAGTACCTGTTACAAAAAAAATATAAATATTTTTATTTCTTTTTTATTTGCAAAATAGTTGGGTAAACGTCATATAAAACTGCTCGAAATTTCAAGTTGATAGCATTAGTAGTTCTTGAGATATCCAGCTGTGACAGACAGACAGACAGACAGACGGACAGACAGACAGACAGACTGAGTGACACCATAAGGGTTCCTTTTTTACCATTTTGGAACCCTAAAAACGAGTAATTTCTTGAAATATATTTTTAAATTTATTGCACAACACAAATCACAATACAAGGTGTAAAATAAATAACCCACAACCTCTTAAGGGGTCATTGTACTCATCATTATGAACAACTTTTACTATGGGACCAAACCTGAAATCGCGAAAAAAAAATCAGCTGTTCAGTACATTTTGACGAATTATGCGAACATAAATGTATTGAACAGCTGATTTTTTTTTCGGGATTCCGCGAAAATTTTTTTTGTAATGTGTTTGTTTTTCGATGTCGAGTATGTGGACGAAGTTCTTGCAGCTAATTTTTTTTACACCTAATATAGTAAGAAAAGAAAAAAAAAGACAAAACAAAGATAGGTACTATCTACTACTTACTTTGTAAGAAAAAAAAAGACAAAACAAAGATAGGTACTATCTACTACTTACTTTGTAAGAAATAAAAAGACAAAAAAAAACTTTTTTTGAATTTTGAAAATACAGTCATAGAAATATCAATGCATCCAAAGTTTGACTTCCAAGCCTGCTTCGTAGTTTATTGCCAGCATAGGCAGCAGCTGAAAACACTCGTTCAGGTTCTATACTGGTTGGAGGAATAGACAGTAGACACTATATATCAAAAGGTTGTTTTTTTGGCGATATGTAATAGGCGATGTGGTCATTGTCAAGGCCTAGACTAGATTGCTAGACCTGTTTGTGGTAATCGCGAAAATCCCGAGATTAGGCAAGTACAGTCCCGGGATTTTCGGGGTCGGAAAACGGCCGGGATCCCGGGATTGTATTCTCTAGTCAGAACACAAGTTAGTCAAAACTTGTGGTAGTAGCTTAACCGATTAAAAATGTTGTACAGCAACAGAACGAGCGCGACACCGACTCTCCGAAGGCGAGCAGCACGAAGCAAGAGGCCAAGTCCAAGCAGGACGGCGGCAAGGACGCGCGCGGCAAGGGCGGCGGCTGGCTGGGCGGCATCCTCACCAAGCTGTCGCTGCGCCCGCCCAACCAGATGATCCTGCCCGACGACAAGAACCCCAGCGTGAGTCCCTCTGTCCCCGCGCTGCGCGGGCGCAGGCCGCCCACAGACATGCCCACCTTATTGTAAACGTTACATCATTCTCGTCTTTTTTCTAGAGAATGTTTCTGAATTCGTGTAATTGCTTGTATCTTATCTATTACTGATGTAGGAATGAGAACGCATTTGGAATCACTGAATAGTGGAGTATAACATTGAGTCAGGACTCGAGCACTACTTACCTAGTTCCTGTTATGTTATTCCAGCAGGGCAAAGGCACTTACACAAGTTCAAATAGTTTTCCCCGCTAGGAAGTAGTATGTCTGTGCTATCATCTCAGATTGTTCGCTATTTATTATTAATGTAGTCAGTCTAAATTGATTGTAAATGATCTCACTTGTATGTGTAAAGTGAGCCAATACTCTCATTATATTCATTACCCATAACATTGATTACTTTAGCAGAAGTGCGTCTAATAAAAAAATTATAAGTGTGTCGTGGGAATAAGTTTGTTTTATATTATAATACTTATGTGTATGTTTTTAATCCGGAATCCGGATTATATTTATTTATGTTTTTATAATATTATTTTTATAGGAGATTTTGGAGTTGTATATTATTTGTGTAGTATATTTATTGCATTTTGTTTAGTCTACATTGAGGTCGACTGCGGTCGATCGACGACATCTTCGATGTTGGTCGCCTCAACATGTCACGACGTCGACGGTCCGCCGCAGTCTAATTGCACCCGCAGTTTATTATATTACAGCATTAAAATAATGTAGAAGTACATGATCGTCACTCCACGTTACGTTAGTCGTCACCCGCAGGTTGTCTGCCAGCCATTGTTCACTTGTTTAGTAATGTATGTAATGCTGCTCTCCTCGTGTACAACTAAATAAATTATATCATCTATCTATATTAATGCTTCTATCTTATGTTTATGTATCTATTTAATAAACTTATTTCGCGTTCTGAGTTTTTTATTACACTGTTTACTATATATTTTAAAACTGTGCTAAAGTCTTATTGCAAAAGTCACATAATTAATTAGTTATTGTAAGTTATTATTTATGAATTAGGTACCTACACATGAAATAACCTTTGTACGGTTAAGTACCACTACGATGCAACCAGATGTAAGTTTTGCACTGTGGAAGTGAGCTCCAAAACACAAAAGCACACAAACACAAGCCTCGCTGCCACTTTCAATCAGTAAAACACAAAATAGCTTTCGCAAAAATCCATGATGTTTACCAATGAATTGTTAATAAATAAATAAATAACATTCATTTATTTCAGGCAAGTTTTTACTTGCCTGAAACTACTTTTGAGAAATAATTAGTTATGTTTAACCGTATGTGGCGTGGTGTGTGGTGTGCAGATCGTGTGGGACGCGGACAGCAAGCGCTGGCGCAACCTGGACGGCGACGCCGAGCTCAGCGACGCGCCGCCGCCGCCGCCGCCGCGCAGCGCGCAGCTGCCGCACGCGCTGTGCGTATACACACTTATTGATACTCATTACTCATGTCATATTCCAAATTCGATGTTTTCTTAAACAAGATCTATCATATTCCGAAGATGGTGGATAAATCATCCGTTTATCATTAGAAGAATTTCACGCATTTGAATGTTTTTTGTTTGTCTGTCTGTATGTGTGCCATGAACATATGTATCAACAGTACGTTGTCCTGCAGGAGCACCTCCCCGACGCTGCCCCCCGCGCCGGGCGCTCCGCCCGCACCCGGCGCCCCCCCGGCGGCGCCTGTCTCTAACATATTCAAAATGCAGAAGGGAAGACGTGAGTATTGCTTGCACATGAGAGCACGTGAATCTTGTACAGTACGAGTATGTAACACTACGTCGTACAGCCGTCGTCGCGCTGCGGTGTTACTACAGGAACATTACACATTTCAACTTTGTCTCTGGGAGTGCATCTGTGATGTTTTTGGTATTGCAGTTGTCCAATATGTCCGTTAAGCCAAGGAGAATAAGATAAAGGCAAATCTGTGAAATAAATCCTGGTAGAGATTGATCACTTGGATTATTTATTCAGGGTGTAGACATACTGCGTGAAATGTACATTACGAAATCTAGAGCGAAAAAACCGGCCAAATGCGTCTCGGACCACGCACAATGAAGGGTTCCGTAGTTGAAAAGAATTTATCCCAAAAACAAACTTAACATTGGATCCCAAATAAAATTTTTTTATGTCATAAAATTACAAATTCACAATTTTCGGACTTTTTCCTTTACTTGTGCTGGGAGACCTTGCTTCTCGCCAAATTTCATTATTCTAGGTCTACGGGAAGTACCCTATATAGGTTTTGATTTACTTGCGACAGTTGCGAGTATCAAAATGTGTCGCAAAATGGCCGTATTTTTTTATTGCGTTGACTTAGAAGCTTAATTTTTTTTAGAACTCTAAGGGACCATAGACTTACCTATTTAATGTAAATTTCAACTTGATATCTCCACGCGTCCTTGAGAAAAAGGGTTTTGATAGACTGACAGACTTAAACATTTTTTTTTATGTGATAGAATTACAAATTAACATTCGGACTTTTTCCTTTATTTGTGTTGTACAAAGTACAACCTTCCTTCATGCCAAATTTCATGATTCTAGAACAACGGGAAGTACCCTATAGGTTTTGATTTACTTACGAGTACGTAAGGGTTACAAAAGATTCTCGCAGAATTAATGGTTCATCTTCACATTTTCTCTAGGATTTGTTCGAAGAAAATATCTTATTTTCCTGGGCTGGCTTAAGGCAGCGGGAAATATTTACCACCAGATTGACTTGTTCGCCGCCGAAATCAATTTTAAAATGTTGTTATACAGGGTGGCCGGAACATTGACGTCCAAAAATAAAATTTCGGTCCCTCGTATCGTGGGGTATTCGAATCACCCCCATGTATGTTCCGCGACTTTTCATAGTTTTCGAGTTATGAATTTTTTTCTAAATGTTTGAAAATTTTCGACCTGACCAACCTAAAAAAATTCTAAAAAAAAAAGTAGAGGGTTTTATCGAGTTTCTTTTTTTGCAACTGAATTTTCATAAGTAGTACTTTTATGCATAAAATAATCAGCTTCGTAACTGTGATGAAAGTTATGAAAATGTTGATCTAAAGTGAAAAATTTACGTTCGGTAAATTATGACTCAAATTTTCAACTTTAAATTAAAAATCTTAACAGGTGACTTCATAATTCCTAAGTAGGCTTCAAGAATGCGCCAGACTCTCAGCTTTCATAATCATAAAAAAAATGAAGTACTTAATAGGGCTACTTTGTTTAAAATCGGCCTTCAAAGACAGCGAGGTGGAAAAATTCTTAAAATTACCCATCTGAGTAATTATTTTTTTTTGGCTATTTTCTCGTTCCTAAGGTTAATTAATGATAAGAATACTGAAAACTAACCAACAAATAGTTTCAGAGTTGGGTAAGAAAAGTTTTACGTAAAAAGTGGTTTTGAATAAAACACAGATGATAATGTGAAAAAAGTACTTAATTTATTTTTAACATTTACAAAAGGTTTTCAATGTGGCCACCACCAGCAGCAATACACATTCTACACCTACGTAAGAAATTGTCTGGCAATCGTCTAAAAGCGTCTCTGTTCTCTCTCACAACACGTTCAGCTTCTGCAATCAACTGCCTCAGCTCTTGTTCACTTGAACAGTCTCGGGCGTATGCTATTTCCTTGTAATAGCCCCAAATAAAGAAATCGATGGGGTTGAGATCAGGTGAGCGTGGAGGCCACCTAATTGGTCCGCTGCGTCCGATCCATCTGTTGGGGTATGTTTCATCTAAGTAATTTCGGACCTGGGTTGCATAGTGACACGGGGCGCCGTCATTTTGCAACACCATGGTTCGTCTGAGTTCGAGATTCACATCTGCCAGCAACAATGGAAGTTCATTTTCCAAAAAGTTTTTGTATGTTTCTCCATCAAGTCTGGACGGCAGTTCAAACGGACCAATTAGTTCGCCATTGAGGATACCAGACCACAAGTTAACGCTGAAGCGATGTTGAAATGTCGAAGCTCTCACTTCGAGTGGATTTTATAATATTCCGGATCGCTCAAATCGTGACTCATCTGACCATAAAACTTTATTGAAAAATCCAGGATCCTCTTGCTCTTTTCGTAACATGGTTTGGCAAAAATCAACGCGCAATTGGTGATCTGTAGGCAGTAAAGCTTGGACTCGTCGGATGTGGAACGCGTGGTATTCTTCATCGTGAAGAATGTCTTGGATAGAAGTCCTTGGGATGTTCAGAGCACGAGCCATACTTCTCGTACTCGTAGACGGATTTCGCTGAACTTCTTCCAGCACCATTTCTCTGCGATCCGGGTTAGCTCTAGGGATTCCTTCATGACTGCCGCGTCGACCAGGAATGCGGCCTGCCATCAAAGTGTTGTGCGTGTTAATAAAAACACGATGGTCGGGATATCGCTCAGGTTGCGGCCCACCACGACGTTGAAGTTGTTCGCGATACAGTCGCGCTGCTTCATGGCCGTTTCCTTGTGCAACTCCATAAAAATAATGCATTTCTGCATATTCACTTAACGTGTAACTCATTTTTTACACTTCCACGTAAAAAAAGTCCAAATCAGAATGCAAAACACAGTCCAATAAACGAGCAAAGTAGTCAAACAAGTAGGCAGCGGAGTCCGTGGGCAAAGCGAGTGTGGTAAAGACAAAATGGCGACACGCGTATAGCAGTAAACACAATGTGAGTACGACTGAGGTACTTGTTTTGCGTTGGCTTCGGTTGCGCGCCTTGCGTGAGAGAGATAGCAATAATTCGGTCTCTTTTCCTCTCGGTCCATTGTTATTGCAGGTAAAAGAGTTGCACCCTCGTTTACAACCCATAGTCCACGAGAACGGATCGCGCAAAATTCATTAAACTAACATTTAAAAAAATCTCCGTGTTTAAATCTTAGCTTTCCTGCAGTCATTTTTGGTTAGCAAACTAAATAACCTTAGGAGCGAGAAAATGGAAAAAAAAAATTATTAATCAGATAGCTAATTTTAAGAATTTTCCACCTCGCAGTCTTTGAAGGCCGATTAAGGCCAAAGTTAGCCCCATTAAGTCCTACGTTTTTTAATGATTATGAAAGCTGAGAGTCTGGCGCATTCTTGAAGCCTACTTGAGAACCATGAAGTCACCTGTTTAGATTTTTAATTTAAAGTTGAAAATTTGAGTCATAATTTACCGAACGTAAATTTTTCACTTTAGATCAACATTTTCATAACTTTCATCACAGTTACGAAGCTGGTTATTTTATGCATAAAAGTACTACTTATGAAAATTCAGTTGCAAAAAAAGAAACTCGATAAAACCCTCTACTTTTTTTTTTAGAATTTTTTTAGGTTGGTCAGGTCGAAAATTTTCAAACATTCAGAAAAAAATTCATAACTCGAAAACTATGAAAAGTCGCGGAACATACATGGGGTGATTCGAATACCCCACGATACGAGGGACCGAAATTTTATTTTTGGACGTCAATGTTCCGGCCACCCTGTATGCGCGCACGCAGTGCATGCACTTGTCGTATATGAGCCGACGTTCGCACGGACGTAAAAATATCGCGGCGGGATTTTATCGCGCACTGGATTTTCAACTCTCGGTGTTGAGCCGAGCTTCGAGAATCCAACCTAACAAAAACAGAGTGCATCCCAGCGCGACGAAAAACACACTGTTGGATTTTCAACTCCCGGCGCTAAGCAGAGCGTTGAAAATGAAGTGCGCGAAAAAAAATCGCCGCAATTTTTTTACGCCCGTGCGTACGTCGGCTGAGTGTCGTGAATGTTTGCGCAGATATAAAGAAGTCGTACGTGGACGTGTTCAACCCGAGCGGTGCAGCGACGCGCGCGCTGCCACCGGCCGCCGACGTGCTGGGCCCCAGTGCGCCGCTCGACGCGCCCACCAACTACTTCGTGCCCGCGCCCGTGCCACAGGTAAACACCGCCACTCTCGTGCACCTCTCGTCTCCCCTCACACACGCATGCTCCTGCCGCCGGTCGCCGCTGTGCTGGGCCCCAGCGCGCCGCTCGACGCGCCCACCAACTACTTCGTGCCCGCGCCCGTGCCACAGGTAAACACCGCCACTCTCGTGCACCTCTCGTCTCCCCTCACACACGCATGCTCCTGCCGCCGGTCGCCGCTGTGCTGGGCCCCAGCGCGCCGCTCGACGCGCCCACCAACTACTTCGTGCCCGCGCCCGTGCCACAGGTAAACACCGCCACTCTCGTGCACCTCTCGTCTCCCCTCACACACGCATGCTCCTGCCGCCGGTCGTCGCTGTGCTGGGCCCCAGCGCGCCGCTCGACGCGCCCACCAACTACTTCGTGCCCGCGCCCGTGCCACAGGTAAACACCGCCACTCTCGTGCACCTCTCGTCTCCCCTTACACACGCATGCTCCTGCCGCCGGTCGCCGCTGTGCTGGGCCCCAGCGCGCCGCTCGACGCGCCCACCAACTACTTCGTGCCCGCGCCCGTGCCACAGGTAAACACCGCCACTCTCGTGCACCTCTGGTCTCCCCTCACACACGCATGCTCCTGCCGCCGGTCGCCGCTGTGCTGGGCCCCAGCGCGCGACTCGACGCGCCCACCAACTACTTCGTGCCCGCGCCCGTGCCACAGGTAAACACCGCCACTCTCGTGCACCTCTCGTCTCCCTCATACACGCACGCTCCCTTTCCTAATAAAACACATCAGTCATATCTTATGAAAATAACTAAATAAAAAAAATGCGTATACGTTGTTAACTACCACGGTGTTTTTTTTAGGCAAAAATGTAAACGGTATTTTAAGTTAAAATACCGTATACATTTTTAACCACCATGATGGTTTTTTTTATGGAGTCCCACTAACCCCCTAGGCTGCAATATTATTTGGGTCTGTCTGAATGTTGAATTTGCAAATTAATCGAAGAATGTGGTCGTAATAGTTAGAAAGAAAGAAAGAAAGAAACACATTTATTTAGCACAGACTAAATTAAAGAGGTAAAACAAAAAAAAATAAAAAAAAAACAAAAAAAAAAGGGTTAGAAATGTTCAAGATGCTGCAACAAAACAGTATTCTTGTGTTTTGAATATACAACGTGTAACGTTAAATGCGCAAAACCTCTTAAGGGGTCATTGTACTCATCATTATGAACAACTTTTACTATGGGACCAAAACATGAAATCGCGAAAAAAAAATCAGCTGGTCAGTACATTTTGACGAATTATGCGAACACAAATGTACTGAACAGGTGAATTTTTTTTCGCGATTTCAGGTTTGGTCCATAGTAAAAGTTGTTCATAATGATGAGTACAATGACCCCTTAAGAGGTTTTGCGCATTTAACGTTACACGTTATATACAAAAAGTTATACGCTTGAAATCTCCTTTGAATCGTACAAATAATGATTGAAGAACATGCAGGAGCCCGAAGTAGAACGTCACGAGGCTGTCGAGGTGATGATCCCCCCCTCCCCCAGCCCGTCCTGCTCGGTGTCCCCTTCCCCGTCCCCCATCCCGGACCCGGATCCCATCGAGGTACATGCACATACATTAGTTATAGTTCACTACATGATCAGTGCGGCAGATCAAGAGGTGTCAGAGACTCACCTCCCGCAAAGCTGCACCATTCATTTGTTACATGAGCACATCATTGACTATGTGGTTACATAGGTACAATTAGATACATACTTAGTTTTCCCTTCCTTTTTATGAAAGCCTGATCTAAAACTGCTTCTAATTTGATGTAATCTGTTTGCTTACTTCTTTTAACAAAAGTTTTGTAAAGGAAAAAAAATTGGTCCTTTCGCTTCGCGTGGCCTTCGAAGCAGTCGAAGCCGCAGTAAAAATAATGACAATAATTATTCGACTGACATTTGAGATATTTAACATGAGGGCCCGCTGGTACGAGTACCACAAAACATAAACATAATTAACATGAGGGCCCGCTGGTACGAGTACCACAAAACATAAACATAATTAACATGAGGCCCGCATGTACGAGTACCACAAAACATAAACATAATTAACATGAGGCCCGCATGTACGAGTACCACAAAACATAAACATAATTAACATGAGGCCCGCATGTACGAGTACCACAAAACATAAACATGAGGCCTGCTTGTACGAGTATCACAAAACATAAACATGAGGCCTGCTTGTACGAGTATCACAAAACATAAACATGAGGCCTGCTTGTACGAGTATCACAAAACATAAACATGAGGCCTGCTTGTACGAGTATCACAAAACATAAACATGAGGCCTGCTTGTACGAGTGTCACAAAACATAAACATGAGGCCTGCTTGTACGAGTGTCACAAAACATAAACATGAGGCCTGCTTGTACGAGTATCACAAAACATAAACATGAGGCCTGCTTGTACGAGTGTCACAAAACATAAACATGAGGCCTGCTTGTACGAGTGTCACAAAACATAAACATGAGGCCTGCTTGTACGAGTGTCTCAAAACATAAACATGAGGCCTGCTTGTACGAGTGTCACAAAACATAAACATGAGGCCTGCTTGTACGAGTACCACAGAACATAAACTTAATTAAAACACCATTATGTATCTATCACCTTCAAACAATTGGACAGAAGCAGAACGATGTTGTAAAAACGTTTATCTACACCCATGCTATAAATTCTCTATAAAAGTTTCTGAAACAGTTAGCTTATTGCCAACATTAAAACAGCCAGTGTCATAGTAACCATGGTAACCATAATAGCATCCAGACGGGTGCTTTAATGTTGTACTGAATTTCATAATGCAACTCGTTTTCAAAAAAAGAACATTGTAATGCACGCGCGTTTCACTACAACAGCGCCGTAATTAAAAAAAAGAACTTATTCGAATTCACGTCGTATACTATGACGCCGGCCGCCATGTTCGATATGAGTATTAGTATTGCAAAAAACTGTTTCAGAACTTTTTATAGAGGATTGATAACATGGATGTAGATAAAGTCTTGTATGCAACTGTACATAATTAGGTATTAAAACACTCATGTGATAAACCCACATTCGTGTTTTAATACCCCTTATTATACGTCAGTTGCATAAATAACTGTTAGTTAGCGGTAAACGTATATTACCTCCATTTAAAAAATTATAAGGCTTTCATAGAACGGATGATTTCCTTTCCTGTTGAAATGTACCTACTGCAGACAATGTAAAGATGTAATTGTAAACACAATGTCGTTGTCGCACGCTGCTAGGAAGCGGAGAGCCTGCCCGCGCGCATGCCCAATGGACATTAACGTTAACCGTAAGGCATTCATTCAATATTAGCTAATTATTTCCATAAAAGCGTTAATATCTTTCTCTAATATACCAATCGTTACCTTGTTTACTGGTAAATCACATGTTATTATGTCTCAGCATTACCTAAAGGTAGACTTACAGAAAATTCATTAAATACAATAAAAGTAATAGAAATAATTATAAGTATATTCTTTGTATGAACTCTCTACTGCAACTTACACTAATCGGAATCGTGATGTAATCGCCTCCCTTTTCGAGTTGATGTCTGTTATGACCTTTAAACCGGAAAAACAGTACGATGGTCGCTTTCCGTATTTTCCCTCACAGCCGACAAGGTAGTGAGGGCAGTTTCATCAGTTGTAGTTGTGTTTTCAGAGCGGGATATACGAGCCATCGACGCTAGAGGGCGACCCCGGGCCGTACGAGCACAGCGGCATATAGCAGGCCGCGCGGACTTGCGGCCCCCGACACGGCGGCTCACACAGCGCGCGCCGTTGTACTCGACACATACTTGACAAATCAACGCGTGTTCTCTTATAAACACACTGCAAGATACGTTCATTACTGTGCTAATATCGGAACTGGAGATGAAACACTTGCTAATTTCGTTAAGTAATAAAACTAGGTTGTAACTAAATATTTTAGTCGCAATTACGTGTTATGAGAAAATCGTCTGCATACTTTTTAATATGCATCTGTTCAGTCAATAGGATGCGGCGCGAAGAACATCGCTCATCAACGTGTCTAACAGTTACAGCAGCCCTGGGCCGTCTGTGATAGTATTCTTCGCGAGTACACTTTGATTACGACGAACAGATTGGGCTTTCGATAATGCAAGTTGTGACCAAATACCAGTAAAGGACTTGACCGACCGCGACCGAGTCGGCCGCGGCAGAGGAATCGTGTTCATGGCATCTTACGCCCGCTTGTGGCACATGTCACTGAATAAAAGCAGTCCTTCTATTTCTCACTCGTTTGAAGATCAGCAGAATGATGTTTTAAATACATTTAGCGAGTGGTGGTGCAAGTGGGCCTCAGTATTGTTCTCGGATACCTACGATTCTGTAAGGAATGTATTTAGATGTACTGGTACATGCTGGAGGTATCGGCCAGCAGTGCCGCAGTGCCGCAGGGCCGCAGGGCCGGGGAGGCGCGGTGCGGCGCTGCTCGTACATTGTGTACGAGCAGCTAACGCTAGTTTACCTACATTGCTAGAAACACTCACTCGTTCCATTCTTATATTTCTTATTTCTCGCTCTTTATACTCAACGTCTTATGGAAATGGATTTTTATGTTATTATGTTAAATTATATTACAGTTAAGAACCGATGGTATTTTGATTTGACACGATGTGAAAAATTATATTAATTATAATTAATTCTATTTATATTTTTATTATGTCATATTGTCAATTTACTTTCTGTTAGATTTAGATATTTAGTTGACGGTAGTCCACATTGAGTTTTGTTTTCGCTTTCATTGGACAGGTTCAGGGGGCCTACTCCCTAAATCCGTCCGTCCGTTCACCCGTCCGTCTGACATTCCGATCCAGTGTAAAAGTTAAATTTTTCGGACGGGAAATAACACATCGGGAGTAGGGACAATTGGCAAATCATGTTGTCATTAATACTTCGTTCGGGCCCCGAACCAATCATCCACCCGTAGGTGAAACGGAGTAGGAAACGCCCGTAACGAAGGCCAAAACTACGGACTTCGTGCTTAGGGAGTAGGCCCCCAGTAGCGACGCTTTCTTCGGCGTCGCCTTAGTGCTCGAAGCTGCTGCGGTGAGCGTGGTGTACTCAACACTGTATAGTAGCGGATGTCTGCGACGGGGCGCTCCGCGCGGACACGGTTGTATAAAATGTTAAATGCCTTAGTAACTTGGATCCGAGGATAGGCGTTCATTTGTATAAAAGCATATAGTTTCGGTTTATATGTATATTGGAGTGAAGACGGGCAGATCGCGGAGACGCGTCTAGCTTGCATTGTATTATATTATAATGATTGAACTTATGGAAAATATTTAAATAAAATGTTTATGTTATGCTTATGATGTGTTTCTTTTGTGGCCGAAGTTACTTGTGTCATGTAAACTCTTTTGTGGCCGAAGTTACTTGCGTCATGTAAACTCTTTTGTGGCCGAAGTTACTTGTGTCATGTAAACTCTTTTGTGGCCGAAGTTACTTGCGTCATGTAAACTCTTTTATTTAAACACGCTGTTTAGCAGCCGCAAAAGTGCTTACTGTTCTATGTGATCATCGTGACGCTCGCATTAGCTGCTACGACCAGGACTTCAGTAGTTAGGGAACGTGTGCACACATCAGCGACTGGTCGACAAATCATTACGGTATAGGTACCAAATCATGGAAAGAAACTAAAATGAAAGATTACAATTTATTTAGTGTTGTTCGTCTATCTAGCTTGAGGTCTTCCGCAACTCTCCGCGCCACAATGGCCGAGGACAGGCGCCGCTCTATCCCTCCCGCCCTCAGTTTAATGATGGGGATAGACAACACGTTCGGGGAGCCTACGCGCTCTATCGCTCGGTCGGATGGCGTGCTCGTGACGGGTGCCTGTGAGACTTCGTCGACGACTGTCTCGTTAAACTCATTGTAAGGATTTTCTAGGGTTCCTGGAAATATTAGTGTTTCTCGTACAACTTCGTCGCCTTTTCGTCCATTTTTTAAAGCTACCAATATTTGCAGGACACTGCCGCCGATGGTGCACATTATGAATAGCGCCATCAGCAGCGAGATCACCAACAATCCCTTGTTGGCACACACTATGGACACGAACTCGATCCTTTGTGTTTATTAATGTTGTGAGCAAACAACATCGCTGGACAAGCCGCACTTGGCAACCTTGTCAACACCGCCACCTGCCATTCACTGGCATTCCCTGTCACTTGTGAGATTGGCTCATTTATTAGAAATAGATTGTTTCGTTCAAGAAAGAGAATTTAATTACTACTAAACTTATTCGAACTTTTTTGTGTTCTAAAGCCAAAACCACGCAGGAACTCATCGCCTAAGTGTACTCTGGGTTGGTTCAGTTTTATCTACCTAAATCAAACTCGTCAAGCCGATTCTTTTTTCGCGATTTCAGGTTTAGCCCCATAGTAAAAGTTGTTCATAATGATGAGTATAATGACCCCATATGAGGATAAAGACGATTAAAATTACGCCCTGTTTAGGTACCTACCTACATGTCAGATAAGATACTACCTATATTGCAACTATGTATACAGTCCGGCTACTGTAGGAGAGTCCTTTCTCGGCACCCATGAAATTATTTATCATGCACCCATGAATTTATTTATTTACTACAAAAAAAATCCCAATAAATCCATGGGTGACGGAGATGGGACGAAAGCGTTAAACAACCCATAGGTACACGTAATTCCATACATCTCTCTATAGCGACAGGTTTCTCTTCAAATACACTCGCCTCGTGTGACCCCCGGCCCATCTCGGGGGAGGGGGGGGGGGGGGGGGGGTGTGCGGTGTCCTAGAAGAGCGGTCACCACACTTAACGGCCGCAGTGCCGGTTGTCATAGTTGGCAGTTTCAAAAAAGTGTCCAAACAGAAGAGTGAGCTCACACATTTATTAAATATCGTTTCCAAGACAATCAAGTAAGTCACTGCGTCATGTGAGTCAGAGGTGTCAAACTGAAACAGAAACGTGACCATCTTTTGATGAGGGCGAATCTAACGATTTAAATCTTTGCAAATACCATCATTTTCATAACAGCAGTCACTGTGGCTGTTAAATGCGGTGACCGCTCTATCCGCTCTATTACTTTATATCATACCTGAGTATCATACTGTATTATCTATGGGGAAACCGTTGTACACTTAGAGCATTTAACCTAAATGCTCTAAGGTTGTACATCATTACACTTGGAACACGACGCCGTAGCCGCACCGGAGCTATTACTTTATATAGTGTATTATCTATGACCGGAGCCCCGTATACACCGCCATTGATACCGTTACAGTTATGTAGTAAAAAAAAACAAACAAGCCATCCGGCTCCGGCGTCGTTTACATTTACATGAAGCCTAAGGATTCCTTAGGCTTCTTTGAAGAGAAATCATATCATATCACTCAACTTGGCATAAGAAAGCTGTATGGGCCCCGAGATGATCACACCGTTATAATTTCACATTAGGTTAGTAGGTATAAACCTATACCTGAGGAACAAATGACAACCCCCAGAGCATCCAAGCACACCATGGAACGACAGAACCAATACACAGGCTGGTTCACACAATCCTTGGAAAGAAAGGAGTACTGCTGAGCTGCTTTTCTTGACAAAAACAAGCATTCGATCGAGTATGGCACAAGGGCCTTCTGTGTAAACTAAATTTTTGCTTACCACAAACTGCATACATGCTGCTCAAGTCTTACTTGGAAGAGCGAGTGCTCCAGGTTACATCTGGAGACTGCCTTTTTTCAATCTATCCCATAGAATCTGGAGTGCCCCAGGGTTCTGTGCTGGGCCCTGTTCTGGACATAGTCTACACTGCTGACCTACCCACCTCAAAGCTAATTGTTACTGCAACTTATGCTGATGACACCGCAGTCCTATCCTGAGCTAAACACCAGATTAGAGCATCCATGAAACTCCAAGAACACTTGGACAAGATTAGATCTTGTCTGAAAAAGTGGAGAATCAAGGCTAGTGCTGCCAAGACTGTCCATACTACCTTCGCCTTAGTTTAGATTTCGTGGTTTTCCTTTCATTTAATTTATCATGTTTGTTAAGAGATTTGATCCGTATGAATGACCCTATCAATTGATTACATAAAATAAAAGTACAGGATGTTATTTTTTCGGATTTTAGTCGGTTCGGTTCCCGAGTGTGGCAAGCTTTTCTAAATCTTTGAATGCAGATTAGTTTCTTTTTAAAAATAAAGGAATGTTTCCTTTGAGTAAAATTTGCTATCTCCCACTATTTAGAGTACTTTCCCTCCAGGTGAGGCTGAAAAATTCCACTCTGTACGTATAGACGCAATACACATCATTATTGGTCTTTGTCGTTGGTTGGTCAGTCATCAGCGAGTACGGCCAACCACTAAAGTAAATAAATAACTTACAGACTAACTAACATAGTATACATTAAAAAAAAAAACCCCCAACGCAAACGTTTTTAATACCTAGTTATTTATGCAACTGACGTATAATACACAATTAATGCTTACATTCAACTTAGGTACTAATTTAGATTATATTAAGGTATCAACATTTATATCTGTAATTTTTATGGTGTGCATAATACAGAGTATTCTGTATATAAGACATCTCGATGTTTTTTGTCAAGTCGTAAAAACCGTGCGAAGCAGGGGCGGGTTGCTAGTGTATCTTCACACTATAACAACATCACATCATCACACTAATATAAAAAATGCGAAAGTTTCTGTGTGTGTGTATGTTTGTTACTTCTTCACGCTCAAACGGCTGGACCGATTTGGATGAAATTTATTATGTAGATAGCTTATACCCTGGATTAACACATAGGCTTTTTATCCCGGTCTACGCGGGTGAAACCGCGGAGCGCAGGCAGTAATATATATAATTCTTCTGTACGTATGTTTGTCACCTAACTCCTCCTAAACGGCTGGACCGATTTAGGTGACATTTTGTGTGAAATATTTCAATGGGTTCCTGGATGGTTTGAAAAAACAATTGGACCGGTAGGTGGCGCTGCAGCCGGGTTCTAGGATCGTTCAGACAGGACAACGTCTGTCGGGTCCGCTAGTTAAGATATAAAAGCATAAAACTAGCAAAGGTATATTCTAAGTGTTGCATATGTGGGTAATTATAAGTGAGCGCCACTTGTATCGATATCTGATGGTAGTTCAATATACGTCTCGGTTCGAACGCACGTCTTTTATTTAGCAGTGGCGACGAGGATTAAAAATCATACTTTGTTCGGTGCAGATTAGTTTTTAAAATTGTGTCGTGTAATCGTGGACAAACGTTACAATGTCTGTGGGCAAAATCAAAGACTTTGATGTGAAAACCGGTAACTGGTCAGCATATGTGGAGCGACTAGAAATGTATTTTCTAGTTAACAAAATAACGGACGATTTAAAGTTGCCAACTTTAATTGCGATAATCGGGGAACAGGCTTACGAGTTGTTGTCTACATTAGCGAGTCCTAGGAAGCCAGCAAGCTTATCATATACGGTCGCGGTGGAACTACTGCGTGCACATCTGCAGCCGACACCCTCAATCTTGGCAGAAAGATATAGATTTCGTCAAAGACGGCAAGTGGCAGGCGAATCGATAGCGGACTACGTGGCTGACTTGAAAAAGATGACTAGGTACTGTGCGTTTGAAACGAACTTAGAAGAAAACCTACGGGATCAGTTTGTGTGCGGTCTGCGGAGCGATTTTATTCGGCAGAGGTTATTCGCAGAAAATAATCTAGACTACAACAAAGCGCTACAGTTAGCCAACACTCTGGAGGCAGCCGAGCGGGACGCCGGAGCTGTCGAGAGCTCGCGGGAACAAGTTCCGGACCGGGAACTTAGCGAGAAGATGCATAAGTTAGGAATCGGAAATTGTTCAGCGTGCGGGGGCAATGGACACAGCCCGCAAAACTGCAGGTACAAAGATTTTGAATGCAGTTACTGTGGAAAAATGGGCCATTTACGAAGAGTATGCATGAAGAAGGAATTCGATCGCCGTATGACGTCGTCTAATTCAAACTCCAACGGCACGCGAGGAAGGGCACGCAGAGGTCGCGCGCTCGGTCCGAGCGGCCATAGCGCGAGCGAGGGCGGCGGGGAGCGACGAAGGGGCGCGGCGGCGGCGGCGCGCGGACGCGGTACACGCGACCGAGGGAACGCCGCCGACGCGGCCTGCGACGCTGCCGGTGCAGCGCACTGGCTACGCGAACCAGCAGCGGGTGACAGCTCCGGGGAGGAACGGGTAGTCTCAGGGGATGATGAAGAGGCAATGTACCAGATGTCATTAACGAAGTATAGACCGGTGTGTATGACAGTTAATATAAACAATAAACCCATAAAAATGGAAGTCGATACGGGGTCGGCGTTATCTTGCATAAGCTATTCAACATACACTGAATTGTTTAAAGATTTACCTCTGGAAACATGTAGATTAAAGTTAAAATTTTACGATGGCTCAGCTGTTTATCCGATAGGGTACTTGGAGACAAATGTTCAGTATAAAAACAAGGTGAAAAGGTTGGATTTATATGTAATAGATAAAGGTAGTACTAGTTTATTAGGAAGACAGTGGTTGTCTGAATTGAGCATAGAAATACCTAAACTAAGTAAGTGTACAGAAATACATAATGTAGTAATAAGTAAAAATAACTTGTTAAATGATATTATCTCCAGGCATGAGGAACTATTTGACGGCACATTGGGCAAGTACACTGGGGAAGAGGTCAAGCTGTACGTGCGGCCCGGGACGCAGCCGATTTACTGCCGCGCGCGCCCGGTGCCGTACGCGCTGCTCCCGCGAGTGGATGCGGAGTTGGACGCAATGCTGCGGGCCGGCGTCATCGAGCCCGTTGACCGGTCCGACTGGGCCACGCCGTTGGTCATAGCGAGGAAAGCGGATGGCGGAATACGACTGTGCGCGGATTATAAGGTGACACTTAACAAGGCTTTGTTGGTTGATAGGTACCCGGTTCCAAAGATAGAAGATTTATTTAGTGGGCTGAGTGGTAATCATTATTTTACTAAGTTAGACCTATCACAAGCTTATAATCAGCTAGTTTTAAATGAAACGTCTAGGAATTACACTGTCATTACCACACATAGAGGACTGTTTAAATACAACCGATTAGTTTACGGTCTCTCTTCTAGTCCTGGAATTTTTCAAAAATTTATGACAAATCTTTTTAAAAATGTCCCCGACGTAGTAGTATTTTATGATGATATTTTAATAAAAAGTAAATCGTTGGATGCACATTTAAAAAGTGTAGAACAAGTATTTCGTATTTTGGAAACGAACGGCTTAAAAATTAAAAAAGAAAAATGTGAGTTTATAGCTGACCAAGTGAAGTATTTAGGGTTTATAATAAATAAAAAGGGAGTTTGAGTGAATCCGGAAAAGTTAAAACCAATACTAGATATGCCCCATCCAACTAATATATCCGAATTAAAATCGTTTTTGGGCATGGTTAATTTCTATGGGAAATTTATAAAAAATTTAAACTCGCATGTAAGCCCCCTTTATGACTTGCTAAAAAAAGGAAGACACTGGAAATGGACAATGTCACATACTAAGGTTTTTAATTCAATAAAAAACCTTCTGTGTAGTGCGGACGTTTTGACACATTTCGATATGTCGTTAGAGAGCATAGTAACGTGCGACGCGAGCTCACGGGGGCTGGGCGCGGTGCTGGCGCAGCGCGCGCCCGGAGCCAGCGAGGGCGCGGTGCTGGCGCAGCGCGCGCCCGGAGCCAGCGAGCGCGTGGTGGCGTACGCGTCGCGCGCGCTCACCTCCGCCGAGCAACACTATAGTCAGATTCATAAAGAAGCTCTCGCGATAATATTTGCAATGGACAAATTTCACCAATATCTGTTTGGGAGAAAATTCACTTTACGTACGGACCATAAACCGCTGGTAACAATCTTTGGACCGCATGCCGGTATTCCCAACACGGCGGCTAGTCGACTGCAGAGATGGGCAATTAAATTATCAGCTTATGACTTCAACATAGAGTATATTCGCACGGACAAGAATACAGCGGATGTTTTGTCTAGGTTGATTAGTAAGCATAAGGAGGGGGTCTGCAGAGAGGAATTAGACACCCCAGAACAAACTTATTTACATTTTGCTGCAGAAGCATTACTCTTAGACTCTCATAAATTAAAAAAAGAAACGGCTTCAGATAATATATTAAACAGAGTAGCTAGATATATTAACGACGGATGGCCGGATGAGGTCGAAATGAGAGAACTAAAACCTTATGCTAATAGGAAAAATGAGTTATATTTAGAATTAGGTTGTGTGATGTGGGGACATAGGGTTATTATTCCAAACTCGTGCAGAGACAAAGTAATTACGGAGCTTCATGAGGGTCATATGGGGGTAGTGAAAACAAAGGCGTTGGCCCGGAGCTATGTGTGGTGGCCGGGCATAGACGAGGCGGTAGAAGCAGCGTGTCGTGCCTGCACCATTTGCGCCGCGGTAGCTGACGCCCCTCCGGCGCATGCACCGCGCGCCTGGCCTTGGCCGGACCGCCCATGGTCCAGGATACACATTGATTTTTTGGGTCCGATAGCGGGGCAAACTTATCTTATTGTAGTGGACGCTCATTCGAAGTGGATAGAGGCAATTAAAATGAGTAGCACTACAGCGAAAGCTGTAATAAAGGAATTGCGGGAAATGTGGGCGAGATTCGGTTTGCCGAAACAAGTGGTTAGTGACAATGGTCCACCATTTTTCAGTACTGAGTTCAAACAATTTCTAAGCACCAATGGGATTGAACAAATTTTTTCAGCCCCTTATCACCCAGCTTCGAATGGGGCGGCGGAAAACGCCGTTAAAATATGTAAACGCAATATTAAAAAAGCAATTAAGTCTAAAACAGACATACACGCTTCCTTGTGTAGATTCCTGCTGGCTTATAGAAATACACCACACTATACAACCGGCGAAAGTCCGGCAAAGATGTGCATAGGTCGCAATTTGCGCATGCGCCTAGATTGTTTAAAGCCTGATCAGAAAAAATTAGTGAAGGCTCGCCAGGAACAGGCGGAAAAGTCAGCTGGGGAAACGGTTAGACAATTTACATCGGGGGACGAGGTCTGGTTTAGAGACTATCGGGGCTTCGATAAGTGGACGGCGGGGACAGTTTTAGAGAGGACAGGTAGTACGGATTACAAAGTTAGATCTATCAATGTAACCGAAGAACACAGACATGTCGACCAACTAAAGCTTCGAGTGTCAAGAGATGTAAATAAGTTAGTAAAATTAACACGAACTATTGGTGACAGTCACCCGGTACGCGAAAGATCTTTAAAACGATTCCGCCCTTCGCTGATTTATCCAGTAGATAATGACCAACAGGCCGGTACGCCGGTCCGGGCCCAGAACTCGCCCGCGCCATTGGTAGCCGAGGGCGCATCACCAAAATCAACCGACGATACGGACCTTGCGTTAACAGCAACCCCACAAAAAATGTCTAGCGAGCCCAATGTGCGGGAAATAGATAATCATGGCTCGAACAATAATGTACCTACTGCATCGCCTAAGGTTCGGCGTGTACGTAAACCAGTCAGACGATATGGTATCGAGGACTGTTACAAGTAGATTAGGAAAGTATATTAATGTTATATTTAATGAAGTTTAAAATATTTGTTTGTTTTGGTTTATTTCGGATATATGTAAGTTAGTATAAGTAATTAGTTACAGCTGCTGTTATTCTGTTAGTAATAATTATTGTAGTAAATAAGGGTGGAGGTGTTGCATATGTGGGTAATTATAAGTGAGCGCCACTTGTATCGATATCTGATGGTAGTTCAATATACGTCTCGGTTCGAACGCACGTCTTTTATTTAGCACTAAGGTCCGTATTACAGAACGTCACTCAATACTCAAGCATGACTTAAAACTAGATTCAAGCCATTTGATTGGTTGAAACTAGTTTTAAACTTAATTTAAACAAAGATCAGTGCTTGAGTTTCCTTCTGTAATACGGACCTTAGACACGCTCCGGTGTACCTGCGCAGGCGGCAGCATACCGGCACAGCCCGCAGCTAGACCGGAGCGTGTGTGGCTGCCATAAGCTCGCGGTGGCTCGCGCATCCAAGTGCAGTTCAAAATAAAACGTAGTAGGTAAATTATAAAAAATAAATATAATTTATTCGATAACGGAGTCGATCCAGTCGCGCACCGTGGCGATGTTGACGTAGAGCTGCGGCTCGCAGGCGACGCCGCACGCGCTGTTGTCGCTCATGACGCCGAACAGCGTGTGCGCGCGCAGCAGAGGCGCGCCGGCGCAGTAGTTGCACGGCGCGGCGCGCGAGAAGCGTGCGCCCGCGCACAGCGGCGCCGCGCCGCACGCGCCGTGCCGCAGCGCCTGCCCGCGCAGCAGGTGGCGCGGCGCCCACAGCTCCGCGCGCTCGGCCGCCGAGCACGCCGCGCTCGCCACCACGAACACCGACACCTGCCGCAGCTGCCGCGACTCTGCGCTTTTGTCGACTGTCCTGTACAAACAACATTTAATATGAAGTTTGAAATAATTATTATGTACTATTTACTAACCCCTCACACAAAAGGAGGGGTGTTTTAAGTTGAACCGCTATGTGTGTGTGTGTCTGTCTGTGGCACCGTGTGAACAGATTTGGATGCGGTTTTTTTTATTTGAAAGCCGGTTTTCTAGCGGTGGTTCTTAGACATGTTAGTTCTAAAATCGGTTCAGCCGTTTTAAGGTCATCCGCTCTTTTGTTAACTGCAGTAGGGATCTTAGACGCGTAATGGGTATTACTTTACTTTCAAACGTATGTGTGACCTAAAATTTGAAACACCTATGTATCCTATACAACGTGTAACGTTAAATGCGCAAAACCTCTTAAGATAATGATAAGTGGACTGTAGATCCATAGGTCGCTGGTTCATATCCGGCTCGAAGGACCATGTAGAAAGTAGTGCTCGGCGCTATGGTGACCTAACACTCCTTTCTCGTATTGATAGGTATTGTATGGTAAAAGTTAAAGTCTTGGATTATATGAGAAATAGCTATATTGAGTCTACTACACTTAATCACAAGAAATGGTAAATTATGGTTAACTTTATAACTAACTAATTGGTAAAATGGTAATGGTTTAAATGGTTTTTTGAGTACGGTGTCTCTAATGAGACCTGAACGCGAACTGGCCCACATTTAGGTGAACGAGCGAATGTGCATACTTGCGTTCGATGCAATTATGCATTTTCGCTGAGTGTTCGATTAAAACTCGAACAGGGTCATTGTACTCATCATTATGAACAACTTTTACTATGGACGAATCCTGAAATCGCGAAAAAAATTCAGCTGTTCAGCACATTTATGTTCGCATAATTCGTCAAAATGTACTGACCAGCTGATTTTTTTTTCGCGATTTCATGTTTGGTCCCATCGTAAAAGTTGTTCATAATAATGAGTACAATGACCCCTTAAGAGGTTTTGCGCATTTAACGTTACACGTTGTATAACTATGCAAGAGTATGGAATTCGTCTGATACTGCAGCCAGGATATCCAGCACACTAGTACACTCTTAGAGCCAGGAATCGAACCTGGTTTGTTTTGTAAAAAAAAGCATCCTGCGGCATTACCCATTGTACCAACCGATAGTGCAGCTGGTATCTAAAGAACAAATTCGTGACTGCAACTGGCATGGCCAACACCGGGGATTTTAAATATGATAACACAAAAAATTGTCGCTAATTAGTCGAAATTTTCCGCCAAATATCAGAATTTGTCGGTCACTGGTTCAAAAGTTATAAGGGTTCATAGGCCGATCTGGAGAGCGTCTCCCCAGCTTGGCCACATTTATATCTAAAAAAACCGGTCAAGAGCGAGTCGGACTCGCGCACCGAGGGTTCCGTTCCGATTTCTGAAAAAGTGTGCTATTTAGAGACATCGTTTTATTTTTCCTGTAATCTATACATAAACTTAAACATAGAATAATTTCAGATTTGTCTCTCTGCAAACTTCGGAGATAAGGGGGGGGAACGGTACATTTTTCATCAAAAGTCGAAAACTGTGCGGCTTAAAAAAAATAAAAATATGTTTGAAAATGTGCAAATAGCGCTCTTTCATATGATACCCCACATGCCCTAGTAGTCCCACTTTGAATTTTTAAGACCCCCCTTTCAGTCCCTGTTGCAAAAAAAAATACATATATTTTTATTTCTTTCTTATTTGCAAAATAGTTGGGTAAACGTCATCTAAAACTGTTCCAAATTTTAAGTTGATAGCATTAGTAGTTCTTGAGATATCCAGCTGTGACAGACAGACAGACTAAGTCACACCATAAGGGTTCCTTTTTTACCATTTTGGTACGGAACCCTAAAAATGGTAACAGACACACAAGAGGTGTGTGTCTGTTACCATTTTTCTCGGAAACGGCAAGGCCGATTTTTGAGAACAGAATTCCCTCATAGCACTATGGCGCATCTAATGTTAGAAGCTACGTAACCATGATACGCTGCGAGCTGTTTCGAGGTTGACAAGTAAAACGTTGTAGGCTTGTAATTGTAGACTCATGTTGAGCAGTCTCTACTCTACCACTACCTGGTACTTGTTGACATGCCTACACTGTCCTCTCATACCTACCTATTTGCACTGTACTTTGGAAGTATTGCAAAAGCCACGTAGGTTAATAAAATATTCAGATTTTTAATAAAACTCGAAGTTCAAATTAGTCGAATATGGACTTTTGTGGGCAATTGTAACTTAAATTATTATTTTGATTCGAAGGTACAGATGCCAGCAGGTCAAGCAACCCGAAACTGTCAAATTTTCCCAGTCAACCTTGAACCTAATGCTTTAGCGATAAAGATGAAAATCTATTCAAGAAATTTGACAGATTGTTGGTATTAGCTTGATGTGCTGCCGTCTGTACATACACTCGCTTAATAAATAATGAATTAATTGTAATGTCGTACCTGTAACCTCCATAGCCGAGGATGTGGAACCTCTCGCCGAGCGCGACGAGGGAGTAGTCGAGCAGGCGCGGCAGGCGCAGCGGCGGCGAGCGCGCCCGCAGCGCGCGGTCGGCCCGCAGCGCCGCCAGATCGTGCGCGCGCGCCGCGGCCGCGTAGCGCGGGTGCAGGCGCACGTCCGCCACAGCGCGCGGCCGCGACGCGCCCGCCGATCCGAAGTCCTCCATGATGACGAACGAGTCCAGAGAGTCCACCTCCTCGATAGACGCTATACAGCTGGCGGCCGTCAGCGTCCAAAACTTTGTTATCTTAGTCAAAATGCAGCCGAACGTCACGTCTCCCGGGGGTTTGAGCTTGACTAGGGCCACGACCTGATTCTTGTATGTATCCTCCGCGGGCACGCCGTCCGAGTGTTCCAGGAACTCGACGTCGTTATACTCGTGCAACGCCTCCACAGTCTCCAAAGACTCTGCCGTGGTGGACGGACCCTTGCTATACTTGGTGGTGGTAGAGGCGGCGTCTCCGGGCGAGCTGCGCCCGTCACTCAGGTAGTACCGCGTCCTCGCAGCAGTCGGCTGAGAAGGCTCCCAGGTG
Organism: Cosmia trapezina; assembly: GCA_905163495.3. Taxonomy (NCBI): domain Eukaryota; kingdom Metazoa; phylum Arthropoda; class Insecta; order Lepidoptera; family Noctuidae; genus Cosmia; species Cosmia trapezina. The sequence goes on along the minus strand of LR991022.1, from coordinate 31,164,212 downwards.
CAGTCGACGTCTGGCGGCAGAGTGCTGTGCTGAGTGGTGCTAGGAGCAGTGGTAGGAATTATTGCCGGCGGCGCAGGAGAAATTGGTAACTGCTCTTCAATATCCCTTTCAGAATCTTTTTCAGGGGCCGGTACCGGACTCGTGCGACAAGCCAAAAAGTGAAGTATCAAAAACACTAAAAAAGTAATAAGAACCCCAAGGAGGACAGCCCCTAGGATGGACAGGAGTCCCTCAGTCCGCGTGAATGACTTGCACCAACCCTTCAGCTCCTTGCAGCACACATAACACATTATTTGTCGCGGCTGCCCATGACGTTGACTTGTGATTGATGCCTGACAAACACGACCAATTAGATCACAAGCGTTCTTTTTTTTTCTTTGTAACTTTACTTACGAGTTTTTATTTGAATGTCTTGTGCATGGGTTTCGTAGATAAACGAGGTAGGTTGCAGACGAGTTCACCACTAGGGCAGGTCGTCAGGACCTTGTGATTCCTTGTGTGGTGTGTTGTCCCGCTGCAGGGCAAGGCCTCGCCTTCTCCTTGCCACTGCTCTGTCGTGAGCTAGTGTTGCTCCATCCTGAGCAATTCTAAAAGTCGCCACCTGTCGCCCATTCAGATTTCCCACACACCAGCTTTATATAGAATGCAAGGTGCTAACAGTTCGACAACTGTTTGTTCTAAGTATAGTTTTACTGCAGCACACTGAACTAGATATTAAACCAGTACCTCCAGACAAGAGAAGAAAGGATCTGGTTTGCACGAACCCTCAGACTAAACATGCTTTTTCTAATCGATTTTATTTATTTCTTGGACCTTTCTTATATAATAAGTTTAATAAATTGCTTCAGATATATAATGTAAGTTATAATAGGTGTAGTATAATTTTATCCGATTATTTAGCAAAACTAAATTACTCAGTCACGGAAAAATTACTAGAAGTGCTGAAATAAAGATGCGGACTTAACTGTATTTACCAAGCCTTATAAATATTACTATAATTTTAGTTAAGTATAGATTTAAATTTAACCTGTAAGCCTAGTTCATAATAAGGTAGCGCAAAAGATTGTTCCTGCTTAGACAGTGAAAATATATGTTAATTTAATTAATTGATTGTCATAATTGATAAGTACTGTCGTAGAAATATGGCCTGAAACACAGGTTTAAATAAACCTAGATCGGGCCAGGCACTACATTACCTTCAGAATTTGATTTTTTTGCAACTATAATTTTTATATTTGTCATACCATAGTTTTTAACCAGATTATTATAATACTACTAACATAGGCCTAGATTAATATTTACTACTGAACCATCTATTTACACTCTTTTGTAAACATATTTTTATTTCAATAAATTTTATTTTATTATTATTTTTATTTTTTTATTTTTATCCTGTCTGCAGGCGCCAAGCTCGTCTCGCCATCTTCTCCGCCTCGATGTCGACGGACGTTTTCGATGTTGATAATGCTATAGCTAATTAATTAGGAACTTTTATTAGATATTAGTTAGCGAGTACTAATCAGCTACTGGGTCGGCACGTTGACGCACTCCTTATCCTCACGCTACACAATGATTATCTCTTGCCCTGCTCGTTATCCTTTATTTGTCCACCAACCATGATTGGCTTTCTGAAGGGTCTGTCGTGACAGCCGAACCGGAGCTGGCCGGACTCCTTGCGCCCACCGAAGCCCCCGCCGAGCCGGCGCGGCCGCCAGCCCGCCAGGCGGCGCTGCGCCTCGCGCTCCACAATGATCTCTGCGCTGTCTATATACTCCTTCTGCATCTCCTTAAGAGCCTGGTCCATGCTACCCAAGTTTTCAAATTCTATGAATGCATACTGCTTGGATTTTCCTGTTACTATGTCTTTGACTACGCGGCAATTAAGTATTCTGCCAAATTTTCCAAATTCAGCTTTGAGCGTTTCCTGAAATTTAATTCAACTTTTTATTTTAAAATACAATAAGTATAGGTAAAGTCAACCGCACATCAGTGGTAACAACTAAACATTGACACCGTCGCAGCAATTGACTGTAAATTGCTAGCTGCGACGCTGCGACTTCATCCGCGTGGATTTCGAACGTCTACACGGCACCTCCACCCCCTTGCAGGGACCCGAAAATAATATGTTGGAAACTGATAATGTTGGTGTTGGTTCTTCTAAAAGCAATACAGATGATCCACGTTCATTTCTTGTTAACGAACATGTCCAAATTAGTTTCTATGACAAATCATCCATTCATTTGTTTGTTTAATGCAGCACAATTTCCGATGTAGTTGTTTCAGTAGAATGAACAATATTTCAAAATTTATAAGCCCCTAAAACAAAAGTACTGTAATGTCTAGGTGCCTACTATGTATAACTTTATTTACAGGTATTTTTTTTTTTAATAAAACTAGGTTTATTTTTAACTTCTATGTTTAAGAAAAAGCCGGCCAAGTGCGTGTCGGACTACGCACAATGAAGGGTTCCGTAGGTGGGATTTACTTAATTATCCCAAGAACAAACTTAACATTATAGTTGAAAAACATGTTCTCCCATAAATTCCAACAGTATATGTAAGTTTGTTGTCACCACATTGAGAGATTTACCATGTTATTTTAAGACCACAAACTTCTTATAGTTTTCCTGTAATGTACAGGTACTTATAGAACTATTTTCTGTATTTTTTTTCAAAATTTTAGGCTCAGTAGTTTCGGAGATAAGGGGGGATGGTCAATTTTCGTCTATTTGTGTGTAAGCGCAGGCGCTCTCGGTACCGGCCGCGACAGTGGCGAAGTCGGAAGAGTGTGTGTGTGTGTGTGTATGTTATGTACTGACGCTACTCGTCCCCACGCACACATTCACAGCGTGCTTGTACACTTGGTAAACACAAGTACTACCCGTAGCCGTACCCGTGACCGGGTAGCTTAAGCGCACGTCACTTCGTGAGACCAAAATAATAATAATAATAACCCCACCGCAGTATCTCTACGTTGACGTCGTGGTGGGGCTTGCGCGCTCTGAACTCTGGGTCTGTGCTGGTAGAGTTCACTTTGCCGAAACAGGTCTAGAGCGAGGAGCCCGACCAAGACAGATACAGAAATCCGCAGGGCAGCATGTGGCGAGCTGTTGGGCAGTACCGACCCCACGGACCCTATCTCCCGGGAGAACTCTTGTTCCTCACCTCTCGCTTGCCTTTATTGGCAGGCTGGAGTGAACACTGACGAGGAACAGAGCTCTCACCTCTTTCTTGCCTTTATTGGCCGGTTTGAGTGGAGATTAGCAAGAGCAAACGTGCTCGGGGGAAGGGATGTATTCCAGTAAGGTGCTGGTAGGGAGCTTGACCGTACTTCCGGGATTGTCCTGATAGCCGTGGGATACCTCTCCGCTCCTCACAAGCACCTCAGGACATGTTGCCCCCTTGCCGCTACGACACTATGTGCTAGCGACCGTTTTCGGGGCCTATTATTGAGTGTGCAAGTCACCCCCTGCCAATTTATCTGTGTATATTTATATAACACTAGCTTCTGCCCGCGACTTCGTCCGCGTAAAATTTATTTTTTGCTCGACCCACCCCGTCGCATCGCATTGCCTACCCGCGCTATTACTTCGTTTTCACTTAGCGTTCTTTCAGACTTTTTTTCTTTTTGCTCGGCACCTAAGGGTCCTAGAGTGATGTTAAATATGCCTTCTATAAGATTTGGGCTATCATTAATGCAAAAAGATTTTTTAAAGTCCGACTGGTAGGGTAGTTCCAGAGTTTAGCTCGTTCATTCACCACATCCCCTTCCGCTACCTCTCCCTCCCCCTCTCACTCACTCTCACACCCCCTTCACCACTTCCCCTTCGCTCTCTCTCTCTCACCACCCCGTCCCCTCCCTCTCCTCCACCTCCGGCTCACCAACCCCTCCCCACCCCTCAGCCTTCACCATGTCTTCCTCCTCTCCTCACCTATTCCTGCCCTTTCTCCCTGCGTCCATCATCCTCCCCCTCACACTCCTCACCACCCCTCCCTTGCCCCTCCCCCTCTAACCCTCCTTCCTGGGTAGTTTTAAAAAACTAATAATGACAAACTTAGGCAAATATTTGTGCCAAGTTTCAAGTCAATTAAAACCAAATGAATAACATTTTTCATGTAAATTGTATTCCCTGTTTCACCCCCATAGGGGTGGAATTAAAAAAAATGGTTTGAGATATTTCCATAGCTTGACTCAAAGATTATTTACACCAATTTTCAAGTTAATCAAGCCACGCAGTAAAATCCTCCCCAGTGAAATTGACTACCCCTTTTCACCCCGTTACAGGTAGATTTTCGAAAAACCCTGACACACATTATTCTTTATTTTTGGTTTTAAGTATAAATACTGAGTTTTGAGTTAATCGGATTGCGCGTTAAAATGTTTCCAAACAAACTTTGAGACCCCCCAATTCCCCTTAGGGGGTAGTTTAGAAAAAATAAAAATCACAAAAATCATAATTTAATTAGATAAATATTCGTGCCAAGTTTCAAGTTTATTAACTCAAGGAATAAGATTTTTCATACAAACAATATCCCCCCTTTTTACCCCCTTAAAGGTCGAATTTCCAAAAACCCTTTCTTAGCGGATGCCTAGGTCATAATAGCTACCTGTGTTCCAAATTTCAGCCCAATCCGTTCTGGTTTCAGCTGTATGTTGATAAATCAGTCAGCCAGTCAGTCAGTCAGTAACGCTTTCCTTTTATAGATATAGATTAGTCAGGCAGGGGACATAGTTCTACCATAGTTCCAGGTACCCAATCCACTACAGCCACCCACACCCATAGCCCAATATATTTTGTTTCCATGTTCTGCAATAGTCCTGCACCAAACGGGTGTTGTCCTTGGGTGCACTTGCATAGTGCATACAGGGATAATTGTTGGTTGGTGCCTCCTCATAATTTAAAATTGTCTAAGGGGCCTCTGTGAGTTGGCTTCGACCCCTCGTATGCCTTCCAAAGATCCGGGACCCAAGGGTCCCCAGATGTGTAGACATATAGAAAATAATAACCCCACTGCCATACTCAACACTTAAAATTGTCCAAGGGGCCTCTGCAAGTTGGTATCGGCCCCTCTGGGGCCCTTCTAGCCTTCTACGCATTCCAGTTCGGGAAGGTTCGGGACCCCAGGGTCTCAAGATAATGTCAAGGACATTCAAAAATAATAAGAATCAGCCTATATTGCCACTGCAGGGCAAAGGCGTCCCTTTCCTTTTTCCACTCAACTCGATCCTGAGCCAATCCCATCTATAATCGTCAAGGTCTTCCGCAATGCCTTTAGATGTTTTCAGGAATCCATGAGACAAAAATACCTACTATAACATAATATAGACTCTCATTCCATAGTAATAAGGCATTATGTCAAATGTCAATTATACAGTTTCATACATTATAGTGTTCATGACTGTTTAACATAGAACACAAAGTTTTTTTTTAAATGATACCAACTGATCTTAACTGCCATCAGTCCTTTCTGGACTATTATCAGTTTTGTTGCGTGAGACAGTTGGCGTTTCAGGTACAGGGGCCATTGCCCCTGCTACCTCCTCAGAGTACTTGACCTCTCTTAAGTCGATTGACAGATTCGCTGATGTCCAGCAATTTAATAGCCAGGGGATTTGGGTGGTTGGCTAGACGGTCCGCATAACGCTTTTTATGTTTCTTAATTTCCTCAAAAATTATAGGAGTGTTGAGATAATCATGGATTTCTTCATTCCGTGTGAACCATGGTGCATTAACAATATTCCTCAAGATGGCGTTTTGAGCTCTTTGCAGACACATTATGTTACTATGGCTAGCCACTGCCCATAGTTGGATGCCGTAGGACCATATGGGTTTTAATAGAGAATTGTACAGCAGGAGTTTGTTGTCCAAAGATAGGACTGAGTTACGACCCATCAACCAGTACAAGTTTTTATATTTGGCATTTAGTTGTTATCTTTTTTGTTTTATATGCGTCTTCCAGGTGAGCCTTTTATCCAGGTAAAATCCGAGATACTTAACACAATCTGTGTGTGGCAGAGTAGTATCCCCCAAAGTCACTGCGGGACAGTCGCCTCTTCTCAAGGTGAAGGTAATGTGACTTGATTTTTGAGCACTGGCGCAGATACGCCACTTTTGCAACCAAGTATTCATTTTATCCAGTACTATTTGTAATTTGTTACTGGCGATATCCGGTTCTTTAGCGCTCGCCAGGTAAGCAACGTCATCTGCGTATGTCGCTACCGTTACATCTTCTGCAGTTGGAAGATCAGATGTGAAAATATTATATAAAACGGGTCCCAGAACCGATCCTTGAGGAACTCCAGCTTCGATATTATACAGACTAGATCTTTCGTCTCCTTGTTTTACTTGGAATTGTCTGCCATCTAGATACGAAGCTATGATGGGAAACACTGAGTGGGGAAGCTTTTCCTTTACTTTGCACAGTAAACCCTTGTGCCAGACACGATCAAAGGCCTGTTGTACGTCTAGAAATGCCGCAGAGGTGTATTCCATCTTCTCAAAACCCTGGCGTATTGCATGGTAGACTCGGTGGACCTGTTCGGTAGTTGAATGTGACTTTCTAAATCCAAACTGATGTACGGGGATAAGGTCACACTCATCCATAAATACTTTGAGTCTGGACAAGAAAATTCTTTCCCAGAGTTTAGACAACACCGGTGTGAGGCTTATAGGACGATATGATGTGACTTCGTGTGCTGGTTTGCCAGGTTTATGGAGCATAATTATTAAGGAGATTTTCCATAGTTTGGGAACATAGCCCATTCTGAATATACCATTAAACAGACTAGCCAGGAATATAACTGCTTTTTTGGGTAGCTCCTTAAGAACTCTAGGCGTGATTAAATCAAACCCAGGGGCCTTCTTTGGATTCAACAATCCGATTTCCATCGCAATTTCTTTGGGTGATGTTGGTCTAATAGGCAAACACATTTGAAAGTCCTGCTTCAGTATATCTTCAACTTCTTGTTGATTTAGCCCCTCATTGGGTTTGAAGACGCTTGCCAAATGTAGGCCAAACGCCTCAGCCTTTTCTTTGTCTGTTCTGGCCAAAGATGAGCGTGACCTGATGGGCGGATTGTGGCTTTGTGACATGTCGAGATTTTTAACGGCCTTCCACAAGGAATGTTCGCCTTGATCCGAAGCAGACAACATTGAAATTTGCTTTTGCAGTGAAATGTTTGCGGTATCCTTTAGCATGACTTTCAATTCTTTTGTGGCACGGTTGAATTTAGTTTTGTCCGACGGATGATGAGAAAGGTGCCAAGCTCTTCTGAGGTGACGTTTTTCTTCGATTTTACGTTTAATGTCAAGAGGTTGTGAAGGAAGTTTGCAGGACATTTTTAGCTCAGGTGTATTGATCCAACAGGCCACTTGGATTAAATTGGTGATATATTTGCATGCCTCCTCAATGTCTTCTGGTGACTTAAGTGCCATTTTTAGGTTTAAGTTGTCTTCAAGGTAACCTCTAAAACCTTCCCAGTCTGTTTTGAAGTTATGCAAGGATTCAGGTTTCTCTGTGGTGATAATGTTGCTGCTAATGTTAAGTACCACGGGAGTGTGATCCGATGATCCGTCCAGACATGACTCAACAAACAAGTACTGATTACTCATTCCACTAGAAATAAAAAAGTCCAAAAGATCAGGAACTTTCTTTGGATCAGAAGGCCAGTAGGTGGGATTACCATCTGACCAGGATTTCAGGTGGTTTCTATCCACTGAGTTTTTCAGTGCTCGGCCTCTGGTTACCGTACATCGCAAACCCCAAAATGTGTGCTTGGCGTTCCAATCACCCCCAGCAATAAACCGATGTCCAAGAGTTTGGAAAAAATTTGAGAACATTTCTTCGCTTATTTTATGCTTTGGGGGACAGTAAACTGCTGACACAATGATTGGTCCAGCTCGATCCTCTAACCTGATTGTGGTGGCTTGTAGATAAGCCGTTGAGTGTGCTTCCAATATGGAGTGCTTTATGTTAGATTTTATAACGAGTGCTGTTCCTGCGTGAGCGCCACCATCGGGATGGGGTGTAGCATATATGTTATAGCCCCTTATTCGAAACGAACTTCTTGTTGTTGCATGAGATTCTGATATAAGCATTATATCTAGTTTATTTTTGTAAAGGATTGCTTCAAGTTCTAATGTGTTGGATGACAATCCGTTTATGTTCCAAGTTGCAATGCGCAAGGATGTCATTTTGAGTTCATTTTTGAAATTACGGTTGTCAATAGGTTTATCAATGTTCCTATTTGTTGAAGGAGTGAGTCTATCTTCTCAGATTGTTTTGTTAAAATAGCCTCGATTGAAGATTGTTGAGAAAGTAGAGGATCCAGATCATCTGCTCGATCATATAGTTTTACGATTGGATGTAACATTAGAGTATGATCTGTTATCACATATATTTGTTGATACGGGTTTTTCTGGCCTGTTGTTGATTTGAAATTCAAGAGGGGATATTGTATTTTTGTGCACTCTGTTTGCCGTGTGATTGGGACCTGGTCGGGTGGTTTTTTTAGCCAAGATCTCTTTGTAGACCTGGCACCCTTTGTAGTTTGCGGGATGATCGCATGAACACAAAGCACACTTAGCAGGGGTGTTGCGGTCTTTTTTTGGACACTCTGCTGTTTTGTGGCCTTCGCCACATTTGACACAACGGAATGGCCGCATACAATTATTTTTTGAATGACCATATTGCTGACATCTCTGGCATTGCACTATTGATCTAGATTTACGTGGATCCTCGACTTTAACACGTTGGTGATAGATGTACTGCATATCTTTGATTGATTTATTGCATATACTAGGCTCTAGATTTATGAAAAATGTTGATGTGGGTTTTTTGTCAGGACCATATCTGCAATTGATGATTTCACCTCTTATTTTATTGCCTGTTTTTTCAATTTCTTCAACAATGGCATCATGCGGAGTGGTGTGGTGGAGATTTTTTATGATTTGTTCTGAACTCTCTGGCGGTTCCAAAGGCAGGTTATTATTAATTGTTGGTGCATGCGTTTCATCACCTATTTCTATGACTGGAATTGCTATTGTTGTTGCGGTTCCGTGAAAAGAGTTTGATCTGGGTCGGGCTTCAAATAAGCTGTTATGGAAGACTTGTTGGTGGTAGATTTTCCGATTTTGTTCAGTTGGGGTTGGGGTTTGATTTTTGTTTTGGTTATTTTGGTTTAAATTTTTTTCCATTTTGATTCCCACGAGTAGGGTCGATAAACGGTCGCTCACAGGGTGACGCCCATCCCTGTGAGAAGGCTATATACACTCGATGATTGCCCGGTACATCGAGGTTGGCGCTAGAGACTAGTTTCCCACTAGCCACCAATTGGTATCCTCTTGGCACATTCCCACTAAAATGACTGCAGGGTTACGGCTTGTGGGGGTAATTTCCTACCTCCACTGTGCAGGATGTTTAGTCCTGCAGAGTCGGGTTATTTTCTAGTTACCGCCGCCCGAGACTCGGCGTTGTCTTACTTATTGTTAGATGTTATTTAATTTAAAATAATGACAATACAGTACAAATCCCAAAAGGGTGATTAGTGGAATATGGGAAAATAATGTTGAGTTGCTTTGTAACTTTACACTTGTTTTCGCCTTTTTACAACTTCTTTAAAATTTCCATCTTCTCACCCAAGGTCGAAGTCTTACGGTTTCTTTCTCTTTACTTGTACTAGTAGAACCCATAATGACAGATTAAGCGTATGGAACTGAAGTATCAGCGAAAACCAATCTAAATCAATCTTGTGTTTACAGTTTTGGCGCACACTCGCATTATTGCCCACAAGGAAACTGACCTAGCTACACAAAAAATGCGAAGTAATACTGTGCCGCCGGATTATTGGATGTGTATTAAAGTGAGATGTAGTTTGAAAATAAGAAATGTCAATTTGCACAATTTTGGTCAAACTTGATTCGGAGGGCCATCTTAGGACTTGACTATCAATGGTGTCAATTGTCAATATTGTGGTGTAGATTGTATGATCAGTTGATCACAGATCACAGGCAATAAATTATATGATTGGATTGCTACTTCCGTAGTTTTTTTAAAATGGATTCTGAATTCCAGGTTACCAGTTACCTACTAGGCACTTCTCTAGAAGTCTTAAGATCACCCCCTGATTATGCTTACTTCAGTAGTTCTGGGGTTGAGTCTCCCTACAAACAGTGTATTGACAGCGTTGCCCTTCACCAGCTTGTTGGGGGTGTACTGCGAGCGCAGCGCCCGCAGGATGGCGCGGTCGTGCGGCTCACTGTCTGTGCCTGATCACACGGTAGGATTAGGAATATTTTACATGAACTTCTTAACATTCAGCTGTTCGTTGAAGACGATGTTCATTGTTCAGACAGAGCGTAGGTAGTTACTAGATACTACGTCAGGCACGATTCCAAGTCTCTATTTATTATCAAATCGAATGTCACCCTAAATCAAAACTTACCATCAATAGATCCTACTTTTATAGGATCATATTCAGTTGCATATTTCTTGAAATCATCTTCTCGCGACATTTTTATTGTAAATAAGATTATATGTACTTATTTTTTATTTACAACAAGAAACACAGAGCACACAATGTAACTAACATGAAAGAAGAAAAACAATAAATAGTAAAAATCTCAGTAAAACGAGAAAACGAGTAAAACAAACAACAACTTTCGAATTCGATTGACAGCTGACAGTGACATATAAAATAATGTATGCTTTTTATACGTCAGTGTCTGTGACAGTGACTTTGAGAGGTGTTTGCAGTTTTGCACTGACCTGTACACTTTTGTACAATATAGAGCATATAAAATGTACTCTGTGCAATAAAGTTACATGCTCTGTGCTGTGCAATAGAGGCTCAGAAGAATAACTATTATAATTCTGTGAATAGAGGTCAGGGGCTTACTATGAGCTCATAAAGCAGGGCAGAAGTTGAACGTTTCCAGTGAGAGAGAGAGAGACGGAGCTATATACGACCTATAGCACCATCACTCTCTCTCGCTGGAAACGTTCAACTTCTGCCCTGCTATAAGAGCTGATAGTAAGCCCCCTGCTGTGGATGTTTGACAGTCACAGTCTCACAGAGTACTTTTTTTTTCTTTAGGCTTCGCACGGTTTGTGTGTGCATAGTTTGTGTTACACAAACTATGTGTACTACCCGTTCACTTCGAGAATGCCCCAGACCACAGCCCAGACTATGGAAACATTATGTTATGTTTCCATACTATTAGGAATGCCCCCCCCCCCCCCCCACTCCCCCCTCGCGTCCCACTTGGGATACCTCTACCACCCTTGCGCGGTGCGGGTACCCATATCGTGAAGCTGACTGTGCATACCAGTACTTTTATTATATGATCTGTTTTAATTCATTGTATGTACTGCTGTTGGTGTATCAAATAAACGAACTAGTAAATATAGGTAATGAATTAAGCATTAAAATGCTCTAAGCTACCACCAAGTATAGAGAGGCTACCACCCGCTCAGTTCCGATCATAGATTATACAGTATAGTTCGATGCAAAGTAAAAGTACTCTGTGCACGCTGCTATATGGGACGCCCATTGACTTAGAATTCTAGGGACGCCTGAGCAGATTCTCTCTATACTTACTTTACTCTGGAGCAGATTGAGATAGAAGTGGAACGAGAGGGGGGGCATTCTCGAAGTAAACGGGTAGTACACAGACCAAAGATAATATAACACTATAGTATAAAGTAAACACAGACTTCCCCGATTTTGAAAATTCTTTTTTTATTTGAAAGGGAGGTGGTCCAACTGTCACCAAGTCAGATTCTGATGAGGGTATCCCATGGAAATCCGAGGGTAACCCTCAAATATAGGCACATCTAAGTAGGTAGGATAAAGAGATTTGCGTATTTTTTATAGTAGGTACTAACTCGTGCATTTGCTCTCGGAAAGCACCATTTGGTGAAGTTGAACTGATAATGAAGACCACATTATGGCCATCATGGAACTACTCAATAACATGCGATATTATGGTTGCGATTCGATTAAGTACCAATTTATGCTCGTCACGGTGCATATGGTGACTCACCATCAGCTCCATTTCTCCTGGTTCTTACTAAGAGAACTCCTCAGCAATCCTCCCAGCATCGGGCAAAGCAATATTTTGTAAAAGGTAATGAGCAGTTGGCGAGAGCAGTGATGGCCCAGTGGTAACAGCCGCGACTTGTAGGTCGTAGGTTCGAACCCCGAGACGCGCTTTACTTTGTGTAAATTATTTAATCACCACTGCTCTCAAAACTGTGAGGAAACCGGCATGTCCTAGAACCAAAAATTCGAAGACATGTGACATAATATCATCCCGCACTGGGCCCGCGTGGTGGATTACGGCCCGCTCCCTCTCACTGAGAGGAGGCCTGTGTCCCAGCAGTGGGAACATTATAGACTGATTATGTAATGAGCAGTTGACATTACAATAGGCTATTTTATCGATACTTCCATACTATACAGGGTTATTTTTAAAACACCAGTAACCTCTTAAGGGGTCATTGTAGGTACTCATCATTATGAACAACTTTTACTATGGGACCAAACCTGAAATCGCGAAAAAAAAATCAGCTGTTCAGTACATTTCGACGAGTTTGATGTAGTTAAATGTACTGAACAGCTGATTTTTTTTTTCGCGATTTCAGGTTTGGTCCCATAGTAAAAGTTGTTCATAATGATGAGTACAATGACCCCTTAAGAGGTTACTGGTGTTTTAAAAATAACCCTGTTTAATAGGTATAGGTATTATAAGATCGAAAGGAACTCTGTCTGTCTGTTACCTTTTCACGCCAAAACCACTGAACGGATTTCGATAAAATTTGGCAAGGCTTATGGTATTCCGGGGACGGACATAGGCTACTTTTTTTTTCAAAAATAATTCTACATGGGGATGAAAGTTTGTATGGGAAACCCAGTATTTCTTAAGCTGAGGATATGAAAATTATTTATGCTTTTGGTAGGAAATCACACTTATATTATAATATTATAAAGGCAAAAGTTTGTGAGTGTCAGTGTGTGTGTGTTTGTTACTTCTTCACGCTCAAACGGCTGGACCGATTTGGATGAAATTTTGTATGTAGAGAGCTTATACCCTGGATGAACACATAGGCATAGACTTTTTATCGGGTGAAACCGAGGGGCGCAGCTAGTCTTAGATACATTACAAACTGACCCACATAGACTTATAAAAATAAACCTTTAAATTAATTACCTACTGGTAGGTAATTAATTTATAATGTTCAGTTCTTCAAAACAGGTTCTAGACGAACTGAATGTTGTATTACTGATCTACAAAGTGTAAATAATATTTTGAGCCAGGCTCACATCAAAGTCAAACCAAATAAAACAAACATATTGTAATTGAAAAAGCATGTTACACTATTTATGACTAACTGAAAATATCTTTCAATAAACTCTTTATAACGCGACACTCATGTGTACAGCTATTTTACATTAATCTGACCAAATACAATTATAATAATCACTACCTAAGAAATAAGATTATCAAAAGATGGCTGTTTTGTGTTTAGTAGCAAGTGGTGGATGATATCAGACAACCCTACAAGTATCAACATTACAGTAGCAAGTGGTGGATGATATCAGACAACCCTACAAGTATCAACATTACAGGTAGTCCTCAGGCATCAGCCACACAAGGATTTGTTAAACAAACAAAACTGATGAACATACAACTCTTATAATTTGTGTCAATGTATTTTACTTGCAAAACAAATCTTGGTTAATATTTAAGTCACAATATAAATCAAAGAAAAATTATACAAAATGTTTGTAATTAAGTCAATAATCCAATAAATTTATGGGAAACTTCCTTGAAGAGTCCCATGTAACAGAGTCCCATGTAACATCATTACATAATAACCCCTGTTAGTTGTCACTAATAACTTTATATTACATACAACCAACTTTATGCTTGCTTCCATACTTAGTACTTATGAAAGAAGTAAGTAGGTATGTACAGCACAGAGTATGCAACAATATGTATATATACACACAGCGTGGACACATGCTAGCGACGTGTCCAGTAGCAGTTACATAAAATACTCATTAGTCCTTAAGTATGGCAGCCAAAATGTTAAAGGCAAAGTAACATAAAATAACATTGCTTTCCTTAGGTACATTAGTGTCAAGATGATTATTAATAGCAAACCATGAAAATATTGTACAAAATGAAGGTTGTCAAACCAAGTTTACAGAACTAATAGCTTTTCATTCTGTACATAAAACCAGTGGCAGCTTTATGGGGATGGACATCCCCTGTGACCATGACCAGTAGTGAGCCCCTGAACTCAAGGCTGGATCTACCTCTGACACTGGACTAACACTACACTACAAGATATTAGAATTAGACAAGTGCAAGTTTGTGTTGCCAGCAGTCGCGTTTCGCGTGGCGTGCGCAAGTATTGCAGCAGCGACACTAAAGTGCACCATGAGCATTGCTGAGCCACTAGTATATTGGCATCACTCACCACCGCACCACGTGTGGGTAATTAGATCATGACCTAGACCAAATGTCGTCACAGCTAATCTTTACGAAAATAGATTTTTATTTCAGTACCCAGTCCAAAATTATGACCAAATCAACAAAAAAATAGAGCACTGTAAAATTATATTTTACATTTTATATTATTTATTACTCTTGCATAAAGCTTATTGCTTAATTTATCAGATCACTCATTTACAAGGTAGCTTGGAGCTATTCTCACAACATTGTACTGATTATTACTAAGTCTGGACTTATGGACAGAGCACGGTGCGCGGGCGGCTGTGCCCATGTCTTGCCTCAAGGACGCCAAATTTATGCAAAATAGCTGCCTTTACCATGCGAGGATCATCCATGCGGAGCCTCGACGCAATCCATCCAATACAATTTTTTTATACATAAGTTAATACAATAAAGTAATGGAATTTTTCAGCGACATTATTTAAACATATCTAAAGGTACTTTCGACGAGTTCCTCACTGTGTCACAGTACGAGTTCAGAGCAAGGGGTCATCGGAAGGGAGCAGCCTGTGCTAGTTGAGCGACGGCGACTGTCCGTCGTCCCACATCACGTCGATGCTGGGCCACTTGGTCTGCAGACACGTGAGCATGGCGTCCGTGCTGGCGGCGCGCATGTTGCACTCCAGCAGAGCGGCACGCCCCGTGCGGTACATAACGCGCAAGTTGGGATTGCTTCGCACCAGCCCGTTGTAGTGGTGCAGAGTAAAAGTATCAGGTGCACCACGTTCACATCCCGGGAAGAACTCGTCCATGAACGCACTCAATAGGATAATTCCCAAGTTCTCTGAATCCAACTTTCGTCTCATTAACTCCACATATTCAGGTTCACTGACCAGATCTGCAGCACATAATACATCTTGCAGAGCAGCTGAAGGAATAAAGTTGTTACCCTCTGGATCAAATGAGCGGAAAATCCGCTCTGCTGACTCACCAACCGTCTCAGGTGCAGCCAGCCGTCGCTCCAGAGAGAACAATACTGTTAGATGTGTGTCTGAGGCCAACACCCACACAGGATGTTTTGGATTTTTGTAGAAAGACCCAACTGTGCAGTATTGCATATGTTCCATTATTGTAAGGAACCCAATATCATTTTGCCTTTCAATGCCCTGCAGGCGCAGTCCCCCCACTACTTGGTCATGGTCCCAGACATGTGCAACAGCTCTGCCTGTGAGCATTAAATTAATTAGTCCCTGTGAGCCATAGCCATATGTAGAATGTATGAGTGGGTCTGACAGTTCTGCAAGCTCTGCCTCCACAACAGCAACCCCCTTGCTGAGAATAACACTATACAACAGAAGTAGAACACCATACTTGTCCTTCAATATTCGAATGTTCCTTGTGTAGAAAGCTTCTACTTCGGATAAAGTCTGAAACGGATGTACCTCAATCCTTTGATGGAACTGTTCTAAGGTATCATACACGGAACAGGATTGTTCCTCCACATTGTGATGATTGCCGCTGCTAGTCTCAGCATCCGATTCATTCTTCCGGTAGACAGCTACACTGTACTTAGGAGCTAGACACTGGCTTAATATTGTACACACTGCCCTAACAAGTAAAGAATTGCACTTCTCTGACGTCAAGTCTTGAAAACTGTGTCCAGGTGTCTCCGATAACAGTATTTTAAGCAGGAAGCCTTGAACGGGCGCAATAGCTGCGCATGGTCCACCTTCTTGTTGCACGAGGGCGCTGGGCTCGTCCGGACTGAACTGAAAGCCCTGCGCCCATCGCCGGAAGACATCCTCCTTCACATGGTCACCCCACAGCAGGCGGCGCGTGCTCGCCAGCTCGCTGTCCAACGTCACACTTCCGGCGCTCATGATATTATCTTTATTGGATGTTGTCACAGCAGAACTATTGGTATTGTTCTATCCGTTCAACATTTGCTTGTAGCTCGATGTTTACGCCACCTAAAATAATAACAATATACAAACAAGACACGGGCACATAGATGTTCGTTAAGTCTGTAGTAATGAGTAATGATCAAGGAATATATTATAAACATAAGTAAATTAAGTCAAGCAAATCTACCACTACAAAA
This sequence comes from Cosmia trapezina, assembly GCA_905163495.3. Taxonomy (NCBI): domain Eukaryota; kingdom Metazoa; phylum Arthropoda; class Insecta; order Lepidoptera; family Noctuidae; genus Cosmia; species Cosmia trapezina. The sequence continues at coordinate 31,147,650 of LR991022.1, read as the reverse complement.
GAATCATAACCACGTAGTACTTACAGCCAATACCAAGTACATGACTAACGACATTTACAACTAAATAATTGCTTCAGAAAACCGATTGACCATCTGGATCGCTTCAAATAGCATTATAAATCTTCCATAAATTGATAATAAAAACTTTTCATTTGTAGAAAAGAAAAGAAAAGCTTACGACATGAAGGCTGCCATTTTTTATGAAAAGTAGCAACATTTATATTGTAATGTCACTTAGGTGTCAGTAATTCTTTATAAGAAAATATATACTTAGGATGTACATACTAATTCCATGAGAAAAACAAAAAATCGAAGTTGTAAGAAAACGACAAAGATTTTACATGATTAAACAATCTTTTTATTTTTGACATCATCATCATCATATTCCTGCCCTTATCCCATGTGACTTGGGGTCGGTGCAGCAAGTTTTTTTTTATCGTTTATTTATGGCATAGACTATCTGCCTAGCCCTTAGGCCTAGCCTTTTCCCAACTATGTTGGGGTTGGCTTCCAGTCTAACCGGATGCAGCTGAATACCAGTATTTTACGTGGAGCGACTGCCTATCTGACCTCCACAACCCAGTAACTGGGTAATACGATACCCCTTGGTAAGACTGGTTGTCAGACTTTCGGGCTTCTGACGACCCGTAACGACTGTCAAAGATCCACGAATGACAGCCGGGACCAACGGCTTAACGTGCTTTCCGAAGCACGGAAGAATCTCGCTATGTAAAGATGGTCACCCATCTACTGACCAACCCCGGCAAGCGTAGCCGGATCGACCCGTGCGGCCGTAGACAGATAATATAGAATTATCTGTCTACGCGTGCGGCTGTTATTACTTAGATAGCCACGAGCTCCTCATAGAGTAAACGAAAAAAAAAAAAATATTATTCCACTCATTTGGTAGTTTCTGGAAAGTTTTCCGGGAGTTTTGAAAATTGGTAATTTTATTGAAATCGACGTGCTCTCTTTGCGGCGCGAGCGGCAAAATACGACGTCACCTAGTATTTTGCCGCTCGCGCCGCTTTTTTGAAAAAATGGCGCCTATTAGCAGTTTTTTGCCAATACATATCTCCTTTCCGACTCATTGGTAAATTGATTTACAAAATTATACTAGACAAAATTTCATTCCATTTTATGTAATCACATTTTTTTTCTAAAATCAAAAGTTTTGGCGTACGAGCGCCGCAAACTATTATTCATCTACACCAACAAGTGTTTTTCGTATATTTGCGAAAAATATTTTAGCGTAGGTACGAGCGCCGCCGCGCTGCAAACTATTATTCATCTACAGTTCTACACCAACAAGTGTTTTTCGTATATTTGCGAAAAATATTTCCACTAGATATGCGTTGCAGGCAAAGACACAAGGGAATGCATAGACTATACATTAATATCTGAAATCACTCAAAAATCTGTGTATGTAACCCCCAGTAACCCCCTTTTTGAGCACCAAATGACTGTACTATATTTTCAATCAAAGTTAATTTTTATTGTGGTTTATGTCGTATTAAAGGAAAAACGGATTCCAAAGTAAATCAGCTATAATATAATAAAGTACAAGATAAGTACACCATTAGCAGAGCGTGGTTACAAGAGAAGTAAGTTGGTAAAAGGCGGGCTGTCAACTTCTATTTTTGACAAATGTGACAGTTGACAGTTCTAATCAGTGTAGATGCGTTCCAATATTATTGATTAACTATTTTCATAATTCGTAACACCCTTCCTCAATAAAATTGGTACGCATTCTTTACAATTACAAACTTATATTTATTTATATCTTCTATTGTAGCTATCTTAGGAAATTACATTACACATTAAGTAATACTATTATCTATCCATGAATTTAATTATTTAACATACTACACAACTTGTTAAATACTTCTTTATTTAAACCTTTAGTAAACATATCCGCTATTTGTTTCCCCGTTGCTACATATCTTAACTCTACAATATTATTTTCTACCTTATCTCTAACAAAATGATATTTCAAATCAATATGTTTTAATCTTTGATGTTTTTCAGGGTTTTTGGCAACATGAATAGCTGACTGATTATCAATATAAATAATAAAATTATTACAACCTACGCCAATTTCTTTTACTAGATTGTAAATCCAACAACCTTCAGCTACCCCTTTTGCTAATGCCACATATTCTGACTCTGTTGATGATAGAGCAGTACATTGTTGCTTTGAGCTGCACCAAGATACTGTGCAACCAAAGAGCTTCATTATGTACCCTGAAGTGGACTTTCTTTCCAGCTTATCTCCAGCCCAATCTGCATCTGTATATCCTACTAGTACATCCTTAGAATTTCTTCTGAGAATTAATTTGTAGTCTAATGTTCCTTTTATGTATCTTAGTATTCTTTTTAACGCCTTCCATAGGTTTTCATCTGCAAAAACTTGATATCTACTCAGATAACTAACAGCAAAACAGATGTCTGGCCTTGTGCCCAACATAGCATACATAAGGCTTCCGACTACCTGTCTGCATCTTTTCACCATATCATTGTCTTTGGCTGGTTCTGTTGATAGTATTAAGCCTGTCTCTATAGGTGTCATCGCCGGGTTACATTCTTCCATTCCATACTTTTTAAGTAGGTCTTCTAAATACTGTCTTTGATCTAGTTCAAGCCTGTCTTCTTCTTCTGTTATATTGATTCCTAAGTATTTCATTTTCTTATTACCCATGTCAGTCATTTCAAAGTTTCTTTTTAGAGATTGTTTCAGTTTCTCAACTTCTTCCTGTTTCTCTGCTATAATTATTAAATCGTCGACATATAGGAGTAAGTAGAATCTTTTATTCGCCTTGTAGTACATGCAGTAGTCTGACTTGCTTCGAATAAACCCTTCCTCTTTCATATAATTATTGAATCTGTCATTCCAGTTCCTTGGTGACTTCTTTAAGCCGTACAGTGACTTCTGTAATTTTAGTACTTTTCCATCATATTTCTCAATTCCATTTGGTATCTTTATGTATACTTCTTCTATAATTCCATAAAGGAATGCACTCTTCACGTCCATCTGTGTCATTTTCAAGTTGTACTTACAGGCTATGGATAAAAGGATTCTCAAAGTTGGCAATTTTGCCACTGGTGTGTATATCTCCGAGTGGTCAAAATCATCTTCCTGTTGAAAACCCTTTGCTACTAGTCTTGCTTTATAGATATCCTTATTCTTCTCTCCTTTCTTTATTTTAAGAACCCATTTTGTATCTATCACTTTCTTTCCTTTCAGTGGTTCTTCTACTATCCATGTATTGTTTTTCTCTAATGCTATCAGTTCTCTTTCTATAGCTTCTTTCCACTTCTGTGAGTCTTCTCCTTTGATTGCTTGGTCATAAGTTAGTTGTTCTTCTGTGCATGCCTTAAATCCTGTATAATAATCTCCATACTTCTTTGGCTTCTTGATTTCCCTTGTCCTAGTCTTCTGTGGTTTCTCCACTGGTAACTCACTAAAAGAACTTTCATCTTCTGTTTCTTCACATGACTCATAGTGCTCTTCTCTTCTGTGTCCACTTCTTTCTTCTCCTTCTTCAAGTATATTACTCTCTTGCTGTATATTAGTCTCTCTTCTGTTGATTTCTTCTTTTCCATCTCTCTTCTGTAAATCTCTTTCTGTTCTTCTGTCTTCTGTATCTATTCTTCCACTTTCTGTTGTTGTGTCATTCCAAGTTTCTATTTCTTCTTCTTGCTCTTCTTGTCTTCTGTCTTCTGCCTGCTGTCTGTGTTTTCTTCTATTGCTATTTGTGTCATCTTCACAATCAATGTGAACTATTCTGCTCTTCTGTTTGTCTTCTGTCTTTTCTTGGATGAATACCACATCTCTATATGTGTTGACTTCTTTGTTTTGAAAACATACTCTGTAGCCTTTGCAATTTATCCCATATCCAACAAATATTCCTTTCTTGCTCTTTGCATCCCACTTGAGTCTTCTTTCCTTTGGTATGTGTACATAAACTTCTGTTCCAAATATTTTCAACTCTTCTATATTAAAACTTCTTTTATATAATAATTCAAACGGTGTCTTGCCATGAATTGGTGATTTACCTGTTCTATTTAATGTATAAACTGCTGTGCTAGTGGCTTCTGCCCATAGTTCCTTCTGTAACTTCTTTGCGTGGAGCATGGTTCTGGCTGCTTCTACTATTGTTCTCATCTCTCGTTCAGCTCGACCATTCTGTTCGGGTGTGTAAGCAACTGTGGTCTGGTGAGTAATCCCCCTCACTTTCAATATTTGACTTACCTCTTTGTTGACAAACTCTCCTCCATTATCTGATCTCATTTTCTGAATTTTGTACCCACTTTCATTTTTGAAAGTTATGATAAAATTTTGAATACTATTTTTTGTCTCATATTTATTTTTTAGAAAATATACAAACCTGTACCCCGTAAAGTCATCTTTGAATAACAAAAAATATTTAGAACCACCTATTGAAACTTCTTCCATTGGACCACATAAATCCATATGAATCAATTCTCCAGGTACACTAGCTCTGTTATCACTACACTGGAAAGGTACCCTACTTTGCTTACCCTGCAAACATGCTGTGCATTGATCAGTCAACCCTTCATGTTTTACATTGTTTTTGGTTAAAATCTCCTTGACATAACCTATATTTTGGTGTGCAAGTCTTTCATGCCATTCTGCAATTGATGTTAAAGCCACTTCAGTATGAAATTTAAAATTCATGTGATACAATTTACCTACTCTGTTTGCTGTACACATAACCTCTCTGTTTTTAGTAAATTGACATCCTTCTTTTGTTGAAGTCATAGTATAACCTTTATCTAAGCAACATGATACAGAAAATAAATTTACTGTTAAATCTGGTACAAATAAAACATCCAGCATTATATAAGGTGCATACTCTTTGCCGTTGTATCCATGAAAATTTATTTTACCTATACCCTGTACTTTCAGTTTATTACCGTCTCCTAATATTACAAATCTATTCTTTAATATATCTGTATAGTCTGTAAATAACTCTCTTTTGAAACACATATGTTCACTCGCCCCTGTATCCAAAACCCAATCTTTATTTTGGATCAATTTGTAATTATTCAGGATAAAAGCATTGTGATTACCTTTATGTTGCCCTTGCCTGCTTCTGCAGTCCTTGTATATATGACCCATTTTTCCACAAAAGTTACACTTCCGCACTTTACAGTCTTTCTTTAAGTGTCCAGCTTTAACACAGATAAAACACTTTAGTTCAGTTTTATTGACTTGTAATTTTTTGTTGTTTCTTTTTGCCATAAGGGCTGATGATGACGGAGTTTCCTTTCCTGTACGCTCCTCTTCCACAAGTAATCTTGCTGTCAAATTCTTCATATTCTGTTCACTTTCAGGTACTGACTCCCATGCTGAGATGAAGTGTCGGTATTTATCAGGCAGGCTCATGACAATCTTTGTGACTACCATCTTCTCCATTATTTCTTAACTGATTGGCAAGTTCCTCAACTTTGGATATGAATGCTGCCATTGGTTCCTCGAACTCCGTGCTGTAAAACTTCTGTTGAATAAGGTGTACTCCGACCTTAGATTTTGCTTCATAAATTGTGTTCAATTTCTCCCACATTTGACAAGCAGATTTGCATGCCAATAAATAAGAAAGTATCTTCTCTTCTATTCTTGTTACTATTATTTCTTGCGCTTTTCTGTCTCCTTCTTTGCCTTCAGTGGATGACGGCTCTTTGAGTAACGCGTCGTACCACCCCTTGGACCTTAGTACATATATAATAGTAGTCTATGCTTAGTACAATCGTGATTTGGAACCTCCATAGTGCCCAATTGTTATCATTTAGAACTAATGCGCCGTCTTTTCTTTCCATCTTCTATTTTTTTTTATGTCTTCTGTAGATTTCTTCTGTTATTCCCGTCTGTAATGACCCGGAAGCGGTCGACTTCTTCTGTTCAGTACAATTGCTCGGTGCCGGTAATCCTAGTACCCACGCGGAGCTTTCTTCTGTCGTCTGTTGGTGTCTTGTCTTACTTCTGTGTGATTTCCATGCCTGGGCCCATAACCTATTGTGGGTTATGTCGTATTAAAGGAAAAACGGATTCCAAAGTAAATCAGCTATAATATAATAAAGTACAAGATAAGTACACCATTAGCAGAGCGTGGTTACAAGAGAAGTAAGTTGGTAAAAGGCGGGCTGTCAACTTCTATTTTTGACAAATGTGACAGTTGACAGTTCTAATCAGTGTAGATGCGTTCCAATATTATTGATTAACTATTTTCATAATTCGTAACAATTTTTACATGGACCAACTTCGAGATAAACCGAGATTAAAAAAGAAACTCTGTAAAATGTTATGCGCTAAGATTATGCCTGGTCCATAGACAAAAAAAGGAGAACTCCGCGCCACGCATATCGAAGGTGAAACTCAGTAAGCCGACGTTCGCACGTACGTAAAAAAATCGCGGCGGGATTATATCGCGCACTGGATTTTCAGCTCTCGGTGTTGAGCCAAGCTTCGAGAATCCAACCTAACAAAAACAGAGTGCATCTCAGCGCGACGAAAAACACACCGTTGGATTTTCAACTCCCGGTGCTAAGCAGAGAGTTGAAAATCCAGTGCGCGATAAAATCGCGTCGGGATTTTATCGCGCATTGGATTTTCAACTCTCGTTGTAGAGCCGAGCGTTGAGAATCCAACCTAACAAAAGCAGAGTGCATCCCAGCGCGACGAAGAACACACTGTTGGATTTTATTACGTCCGTGCGAACGTCGACACGCCTCACGCACACATTTACATCATAGTATGCCGAGTGACGGCGCTTTGCAGGTACTCAAATCACGCACACATAGATCGGTACGATGCTTCACTTTCGATATGCGTGGCGCGGGCTACTCCTTTTTTATACGTCTATGGCGTGGTCATACTTAAAAAAAATATAATTATATATGTGTCGACTTTTCATCGGTTGAAAATAACAAACCATTTACCCCGGATTCGTCTGATTTCCAAAATCAGGCCAATCCTGGGGAAATCTAACTTAGAGAGAGAGATGTATTGATTGATCGCGTATGGTAGGTTTCACAGGTAGGTTTATACATTATTACTTCAGTTAAAAAAATGGTAACACTGAGTCACCTACCGCGCCTCCTCCCCGATGTCCTTTCCCCCCACTTCCTTCTGTCTGTCAGTAGTGTCAGTCAGCCTGTCACTTATGTCAGCCAGGGTCAGTCAGTCAATTATTCAGTCAGTCAATGAGTAATGTTTTGTGGTGATGTTTCTCTATAAGTTTTTATTTTCGTGATACATAACTAAAAGCTTGATGTTTTGCTGTATGATTTTGCGTGATTCAATTGTCGCAACGTTATTTTAAGAAAGTGCATTATGAATTAGTTGATTATAGTTATTAACTGAATGTAGGTGAATAGTTTTTGTGTTTTGTTATTTCAACATAATGAAGGTGGATGTTTTTTGGAGGCGACGCGGCGCTGCACACCTAGCAGGTTGGTGCGAACTCCTTTACTATAGTAGTAATACAGACCGAAATGTGATTTCGTGTCGAGGTAATAGGCGTTCGTGAAAGGTCGTTGGCTCTATAATTAATTAAAATCATAAATATTTGACAGTTTTGGTCTCAATCTAAAATTATATGCGCTTGCGACAAAAATAGTGAGAGAACCCACCCACATGCATTACAATTCGCCTTGTAATAACTTCTTATAGTCAACCAATGACCCTAAGATTAGCAATATTCATTGGTTAAGTACATGATTATTATAATGTTCTAAGTTTTATGTAAGGCCCAAACTGAAAGTAATGAAAATATTTATGATAAAGCTTCAGATGACACTAAAACAAAGAACTCTGTAATCATGTAAACTTGTAGTACCAAGTTAGTCTCTCTAGAGTTGTTAATTAGACTAGAAAGGTTTAAGTAGTTAAATAAAGGTAAACAATCTTGATGTGACTTTTTATACAAACATTTAATAAACAAATAAACTACTGCTTATACTAATGGTTCAATTGATTCAGTAATCATTATTTTTGTATTTACACATGTTATTATCACATCAAGTTTGTTTACCTTTATTTCACTACTTAAATCTTTTTAGTAAGTGTAGAGAGAAACTCTCAGTCATTGATTTAACCTTCAAGATAACACTGGAGAGGGAAGGCACCAATTTACTTTCAAATATCTATCATAAATGCTTGCTTTTTATACATTTCTGTCAGTTAAATTCTATACTTGTTGACCCTGAAGCTATGGCAATAAGAAGTTATGGAAGTTAAAGAAAGGAAAAAGAGAGGTGGAAGTTAGTTGAAACTATGGTATTATTAAAAAAAATATCTTTACCCACTAAGTAGTTGGAGGGGGGAAGGGATTATAATGTGTATATTTTGGTAAAAGTATGCCAGCATTTAAAAAAAAACAAGACTTGTAAAATTAAATTATGTTATGAATGAAGCATACTTAAATAATAAATACAAACATACTTCTAAACAAGATGTTGCAACTTATTAGTCTGTTATTTAAAATATTTGCAAAAAGTATGTATTGTTTCTGTAAATGAATGGAAACTCCACCATTATCTGTGACCTAGTCATACCTGCCATGTATTTGAATAAAAACTGGCAGCCTTGACTGTAAAACTAAATAACTGCATATTTTATACCAAACCCTGCTTGTTTGAAATACCTGCTTGGGTAAATTAAAGTATAGTGGACAAGACAAGGCACATATCTAATAAAATAATGAACTAAAGCACTGTAACCTACATCTGATAAATTATAAAAAAGATGTTGCATGTCTCATTATCTCAATTAAGGAAAAATAAAACTTAACATAACATCACATGTGCTGTATTCTTTGCATGAAAATACCACATGTCTGCAACAAGCAAAAATACCACACGTCTGCAACAAGCAAAAATACCACATGTCTGCAACAAGCAAAAATACCACATGTCTGCAACAAGCAAAAATACCACATGTCTGCAACAAGCAAAAATACCACATGTCTGCAACAAGCAAAAATACCACATGTCTGCAACAAGCAAAAATACCACATGTCTGCAACAAGCAAAAATACCACATGTCTGCAACAAGCAAAAATACCACATGTCTGCAACAAGCAAAAATACCACATGTCTGCAACAAGCAAAAACACCACATGTCTGCAACAAGCAAAAATACCACATGTCTGCAACAAGCAAAAATACCACATGTACTGCAACAAGCAAAAATACCACATGCACTGCAACAAGCAAAAATACCACATGTACTGCAACAAGCAAAAATACCACATGTACTGCAACAAGCAAAAATATCACATGTACTGCAATAAGCAAAAATACCACATGTACTGCAATAAGCAAAAATACCACATGTACTGCAATAAGCAAAAATACCACAGGTACTGCAATAAGCAAAATACCACATGCACTGTAACAAGCAAAAATCTTCTATCTCTCTCTCTAACTAGTGGCAGGCATCTCAATTATTTAATGTAGTCATATAAAACTAATTTAATCTGCTACTTAGTTACATTTAAATATTAATTGAGTCTTATTATTAACTGTTGTGTTAAGTAGACTAGTAGCACAATAATATAATGTTTACATTTGGTAACATTTAAAACTTTCAATGTGTTATACCAAGAGCTATAAAATGTTGTGTAACACAAAGCTTAATAGATTTCCTAAAGGATATCAACAAAATCATCAAAATGATTATTCTTATAAGCTCCACAACTTTATGAAAGTCTTAGAGCACCTCAGATCTGTGGGCTAACTGTGTAACACACTATCAATCAGTAGCAATTGGTATCATGTTGACAGTTCAACAACATTCATTGCGTTATTTACGTTGTTGAGCTGGCAAATTTTTCGAATATATGTAACAATGGATTAGCAATATCCTTCAAAACCATTCAGAGTGATTGAAAGTGTGTTACGCAATTAGGATGAAGGCGCTCATCGTTCGTTGCGCCTTTTCTTGGTCCAATACTATGAAGTACAGCTTTAAATTTTGAATTAATTGGTAATAATTATAAACAAACTTTTTTTTTTTTCATTGAAAAAAAAACTGAGTCATCTATTGTTCTAAAACAAAATTCGTAATCTAGCCTCTTAGTCTATCCACTTTAAGAAACAGTCATCAGTTTCTTGTCCTTTCATAGAAATATTTTGTTTACAAGCCGTGTATAAGTGGCTAGACGCCACGTCGCGCGCCGACAAAAAGTCTCTAGGACAATTCTAATGACGTCGCGCAGAGGGCCGGTCGCGCACTTTAGAACCCAGCAAGTGTCATTGAAATGCGACGACGCAAGTCGCAACGCAACGCACTAATGAGGCATCAGAGCAAAGGCTCTTCGCGAACGCGCCGCGCCGCACCGCGCCCGATGTGTGGAGCTCCTTATTTAGATGAAATTCTAAAATATGTACAGACTTACGTCAGAAGTTATCGAAGAACTTCCTCGTAAACTTGACTTCAACGACTAGAAGGAAAACGTTCTTATTTCGAAAGTGCATTCTCTAAGTACGATTATTAGTTACGAGTGATTAACATAATTATTTTTTATGTAGAAACAAATAGTTATGAGTCACGTCAATGATATTATAAGTAAAAAGGTGTAGATAGGCCATAAGGGCTCAGCAAGCGGCACGTTAAAATGTAGACAAGTGACCAAACTGGACCTCAGTGTCGCGTCGCCGACGTCAACGGATGCACTTCACGTACCGAGTGCATTAAAAGTGACCCAAAAACACCGAAAATGCCGTCGTATGTTATGAGATATTGCACAAAATTATACAAGAAAAATTTCTAAAACTCAAGGAATCACATATCATTCGTTAGTATACTATTTATCTTAATATTTTCAAAAATCAAACATTATATTCGTAAAATATGGCGTCAGAAAAGAATAGACGTCAAATAGAGATAGACGTCATTACTGATCATAGAGTAAAATTATGCCTAAGAACAGACAAGTCAGCCTGACAGTAGGTAGGTATAAATGGTGGCACATTGTTTAGACTTAAATGTAATTTTTATTTTTGTTATGATGAGGTAGGATAAATTAAATACATACATATAGTGTATGTAACACTATTATATTCAAATCAAAACATTAATTGTTTACTACCTACTTTCAATGCAATTTTCCTACTTTATTACTTTTACTACATGAACTCATGAGTGAATCAAATTTTTAGGCAAAAATCACGGTTTTGCGGTATAATGTCATATCTGATTATTATTCTATATAGTTTCTAGTACACGAGACGACGCACTGTCGCAAATTATATTTGTCTCTTTTTCGCCCGCGATAACTGAATCGTGCCATCCAAATTTGACGTATAAACGTAATTTAGTGTGCTATTGCAATATTAAGTTATTTATGTGTGCATTAGTGTGCCGATTCTGAATATCGAATGTTGTATATGTAACCTATCTACACCTTTTTACTTATAATATCATTGAGTCACGTAGTTACTAATATACAAAGTAAAGCAGTTATCATAAGAGAAATGCGCGAGATTTGGTGGCCTCTCACGGCTCTCACTCAGCGAAAGCACCGTCAGCTCACACACGGCCATTGTTCGTGTCGCGTGCCGTATGGCGTGGGCCGGCGAGGCGGAGTGCCGGTGCAATGTGTTTAAGCTGATGCTTCACTTGCAAGTGGAAAGTGCGCACACAACACTTTCGCATTGTCTCCGACATGTTGACTCCGGGGTTTTAGTGAAATGAGGTGAAGGCTGCTCGCTAAATGCACAGCTAGTTGAGGCAAGTTGCAGTTGTGTCGCATGTCGTGCTCCGTCTAGTGCCGATGCGCAATCTAGTAGCAATCGTGCATAGGGATGCTGGGATCTTATGTCAAAGAACAGACACGTCAGGATTTCTACCAAAGCTCCTATTCAAATCTGCTTGTTACCTCGAATAATTTTTGCAGGAAGAAGTCATTCTCGCCCTCATGACCTCGTTGTTCTAAAAGTTTAATTAATGTATTCATTCCATTCATTAAGTAGGTAAGTATGTAGGATTCCAAATGAAATATTCATAATGTGTACTAAGTATTTAAAGTAAAAGCAAGACTTGGCCTCTTGACTTGAATCCGTGAAGTTACGAAAAGTACATTTCAGTTATATTGCTCGCCAAAGCGTTGCGAATGTGCTTGCAGTACTGAACGGTACCGTTACTGAAGAAAGGCGCCGGCGCGGGCTCACGCGACGTGAGAATACATAGCGGGTACTCCCTGGGCCCAGGGGTTATCCCCTATGGTATCGTTTGTTTAGGAGGCTGAGTTACATCCGGTTCATACTGGTTATTGTCCTGCAACTGAGATTTGGCTGAGAAAAAGTAAAGAGGCACTGTATGCGTCCCTATTTCGCTGCTGCTGTTACTTGTTCGGGCAATGGAACTAGTAGGCGCAGGTAACAAACGTTGCAAACAGCTACAAAAACAACTATTTAGATCCGTAAAAGGATCGACGCGAGGACATTGTCCGCACCCCCACTGCCAGTTTATTCATGATTAGAGCAATTTAGGATATTTGCGAGCACGCCAACAGTAAACAGATTCACATTAATGTATCTAGCAGTGTATCATGTCCTCAGTGTTGACTTCCTTGTCCTTCATCGTATTCACGAAGTTTCCATTGTGTGGCTCATAATTACTATTGTATGCTCAATTGCTCAGTATGCGAGGCTCACTCGTATTAGTCACTACATCAACCAAATGAATGGGCCTGAGACAAAACGTGGTTACTTAGCTAATTTAACACTTAGCGTGGTCTACCTATTTTGATTCAAAATGGGCAGTCATAACTGCAAAATAGCTTATTACGTAACTATTTCCTAAGATTGGTGATAAGTGATAAATGATAATACATAAATATTGGGTAACTTTTTAACAGACAAAACAACAGGACAATTATTGTCCTGTTGTATTATAATATTTATGTTGTATTATTGCATTATATTGAATTAAAAATAATATTTAACTTAAAACAACCAGTAACTTTTCAGTGTCATCAATTCACTTATCGCTCATGAAGTCATGAGTAGGTCACACTGGTGCCGGCCAGGGGAATGCTCCAGGTGGCTACTTAACACTATCGATCTGACCAGCGACAACGTTTCACCGACTACGATTCTACATAGGTATATACCATTTGAATTGTGTACGAATAAAGTCGGAGGGACACAGTTGAGCGTCATTGTTTGTGGCAAACTACTCGCTAAAAATTATTGTTCGATGAGCATTGACTTAAAATATATTAGTTTTTATATCAATTTCGATGAGAGTACATCTATCGACCGTTGCGCGGTTTTCTTGTTAAAACAGCTATCTGAGCTATCGGTCGAGGCTTCAGCATTATTATTTAGAAGCACTTTCCTTCTACTAAACTGGACGACCACCGTCTGACCCGCCTGACATTACCACGGTGAATACACTCGGAACTGAGGTTAGCTGCCAGAACCAGAACAATGGATGAAACGGTCCTCAAGTGGAACTAAAACTTGAATGTTCGTGAAGTCGTCGTGACAGTTGTATTGTAATGAGAGAGCACATGAGGTTAAATATAGCGGGCTTCAGCCCCATTTCTCCTGTGCTCTAATGTGTTATTATTATATCGTAGATAGCCTCCCACTGTGAGGTTCGAGCCCTTGCAAAACTTACCTATTCTAGAAAGAAATACAGAAGTACATGACTCAAAGACACACATATTTTTTAAACGAAACTTTTATTAGTTGTTAAAGTAATAAAAAGAACTGAAAAGTTAAAAATATTATTAAAGTCTTATTGGAAATTGTAAAAATTACTTTTTAGTATTACATAGATAGCCCTGGATATCATCAAAGACCACAGCCATTGTCAAGACGAATCAAACGAGCCCAAACTCGATGGGGTTGCGTCGTTTTATTATATAGTTCCCATGGCCACCTTCCGGCTCCAGATCAGCTCCATGTCATAATAATATTGTCAAGACGAATCAAACGAGCCCAAACTCGATGGGGTTGCGTCGTTTTATTATATAGTTCCCATGGCCACCTTCCGGCTCCAGATCAGCTCCATGTCATAATAATTATTATGCAATTATCTCCACTCATAAATTCGCCAAATTTCAATGACATGCTGAAGCGTAGAGTCTTTAAAATCATTACTACTAAATGTAAAACGTCATTTGCTAGAAGATCACAGAAGTTTATGTTTCCATACTTGTACAATAAAATTGTAAATAAATACCAGCTCCAGCATAATACAACTCGTGAAGCCAAAGTTAAAGTTAGGAAATTGATCACCGGCATGAACTACTATCAGATGGAACAATTGCTACGTACAGTTGTCTAAAGACTAAGCTAAACACTCTCATTAAATTTTATCACACACGACACACAACACACTTCACACATAAAACTCTCTCAAACACTTATTTACACATTTCACACTCATATACATACAACACACTCGCACTTAAACTTCATGAGAATGATATGCAGATTTAATTTATTTTACTATTATTAGAGTAATCGTTTTTGTTTGACAGCCACGATTCAGGCTCTGCCTAGTGTGGTGACACTGTTATTTTTGTAAGTTGTAATTTGAGTTGCTAATAAAGTTATGTTATGTTATGTTATGTTAATATTGGATTGTCAACGGATTTATAATATGCATACAAAATTTCGGCTCAAACCGAGAATGGGGTCTTAACTTTCAAGATTTCATTACAGACAGGCACCGGGATAGGTAAAACCACAGAGCGGTTTTACATGGACCGACTGCCTATCTGACCTCCACAGTCCAGCCAGTTACTGGGTAACTCAACAATACGCCTTGGTAAGACTGGCTGACACACTTTTGTGGTCTAAAATAAATTCTTGGAAAAATAGAAACAAAGGCCGGAAAGTCGCAGGTCTTCTGAGGTAGTGTCGAGAAAGGTACGGCGGCGGCGCGGGCGCAGGTGCCGGGCGGCCGCGCCGGTGCGTGTCGCCCCGACCTGCGGCACCGACCCGACACCATGCGGCAGCTGCGGCGATCGATACTTGCGAACTATGCAGCAAACATCAGCCGAAGGAAATGTTTTGAATGCCAGCTATTATTTCTCACGCCATAGCTGTTGTCTACAAAATGTACTGTTTACTTACGTTTGATTTGAATTGGAGTAGTAGCACTAACGATGATGTTTATCATTCTTGCATTCCTTACTGATTGTTGATGAATGATGGGTAGTCCACTTTATTCTTTTTGTTTACTTTCCATGGTTTCTATTATTTACAAATATTTACAATACATTTATAAAACTGCCATTGTTAAAAAGCGGGAACTGGCCCAAAATAAATAATTTTACGGTTCTGCTTGAGTAGCTGCGTAAACAAATTCATAATTATTCGTTACGCGAACCCTGGCAGATACTGAGGTCCTGTTATAATTGAACCCGATACGGTGTCTCCGTCGATCGTTGACCCGCCGTGTCTCACTATTTTATTCATACGCGTCTAGCTACACGCAAATCGAAACAAGACCTCACTACAACATTTCCATTGTTAATTCACGTGTATGTCAACTTTTCCCCTTAGATCATAATCTAAGTTTTTCCCCTCGAAGCAAAAAGTGTTGACGCTCCAACAAGCGGAGATTCGTCGTGCAGATCTATGGAGCACCGGCCACCGCGGGTGGAAAGGTCACAGGTATATTTTATCCCTAGAAGCATAACTCTTCGCGTAGCTGTAAAATATATTTTTCATAATGGCTCTGGTCTGGAATAAACAAGACTGCAGTGCAGGCGATGTTTTCTCCCGCTTGTTGACTGCAACAGTGTAGCTCGTATTTCTGTCAGTAACGATCGCTGTGAGCTAGCTAGGAGATCCTGCAGTCTTGCGGCGCCCGCGCCGGCGTCGGAACTTGAGTACTCCTCCTACCTGTTGCTCTAGTTTCCATTGTTTTCACATGCAAGACAATAATAATTATAGCGTGTAGGTAATCGAACAGAATGAGAATTTGCAAATCAGAATGGATCGTTTTCCAAAATTGTGCAAGAGAAAAATATTTTAAAACTAGGTCTAAAACACGACACACACCAGTATTTTGAAATGTTGAACATAAAGTCGGTAAGTAATAGCAGACACGTTACAAATCAACCAGTTGCATTATCTATGAATGAATCACGTCGGGTGTGCACTAACGAGAAACGCTAGCAGCCTCACAACGGAGGTTAAGGCGCAGATTTCCTGAAAACGATCAAAAACGTGGTTTTTTAAAGCTGTGTATCTCATAAACCGTAAATAATTTTGACATGTAAAAAAAATATGATATTTTCAAGTCCTTTTCGCATACAGTGATGGAAGCCAAAACATAATTAAACATATTTTAATGCACCAAAAAAATCTTTAAACATACCTCCTAATAATCTTTAAAAGCTGTTTATCCCTTCATTAGCAATTATAATTAAAAATATACCATGTAATTTATTAATTTATTAATTATTATTATAGTTTTAGAATATTTATTAAAAATAAATAACAAGAACTAACAAAACTTACAGAATATACAGAAAAACTAAAACTAAAATTATAAATTACTTAATACAATCTAATGTCACCATAAAATAAAAAAAAACGTTAAAATAATTATTAAATAGAAAATACAAATATTTTACAAAATTACCAATTTTCAAAAAACCCGCCCCTAACTGTTCCTGGCGCAAAGGTGCCCATAACGCTTGCAGCATTGCCACGTTGGATGGCAATAGCCAACCTACCATGAAATGTCAAATTCTAAACTGCATCCAGTGATTTTTTTTTTTTTTTTTTTGGCTTCTCACAGTTGACCACGAGGGGTCGAGACTGTTTAACCGGACTTTCCTGTGGCTGCTTTAAGCGAGAGCTTAAAGCCTCCGGCCAGGCTTAAAACTAAGGTCCGTATTACAGAAAGAAACTCAAGCACTGATCTTTGTTTAAATCTAGTTTTCAACCAATGAAATGGCTTGAATCTAGTTTTAAGTAATGCTTGAGTATTGAGTGACGTTCTGTAATACGGACCTTAGACTTAAAACTAGGGGTTTTGAGCGACTCTGCACGTCGCTGCGGTAAGGGTAGGGAGGTCAGCCAGAGGGTTCAGGCTGGGTCGTGACGCGATAACATCCAAGGTACTAGGTAGGAGAATGATCGGTGGGCAAGGGGAGTTTAGTGGCGGGTTAGAGGCTACAGGCTCGGCTGCGCTACCGGCACAGCAGCCTCGCCGAGTAGAGGGCAAGGGGGTGGTGGGCAATTACGTTTTCGACCTCGACGGCGAGGTCGGAACGTAGATCTTAATTTGCGTTTGCGGAGTGTACTGGTGGCCTTATTACTCTCCTGTAGGAGGGTTATAGGGTCATCAGGTTCGGAGAGAACATGTTTAGGACGGCGGGTCCTACTAATCCGGGAGGGAACATAGTTGGCGGTGCATCCAGTGATGGATTACTTTTTATTAAATAGTTAATTTCTAATTTTGTACGATTTTATTTGCACTTTTACGACATAATTCCGGTGCGCGTGAGAATCTTCTATCTCGTGCGTCAAACTAGACAGCCATAACGCCATTTCACTTACACACCGAGCTAAACCAAGCTTGGAACCAGGGCCTTAAGCCGATCGTCCACCGCCAGCTAAATTAGTTTAGCTCAGATAGTTGAGCCAGTTTTTCATACATGTACATCAACCGCAAACAATGCGCACATGTATGAAAAACTGGTTCAACTATGCGAGCTAAACTAAACTAACTTAGTTTAGCTGGCGGTGGACGTTGTCTCGGCGCACGCGCATGGCTCTCGAGGTGAAGAGCTTGGCTATCCATTCAATACACTGCTAACGACGGATACTTCGTATGCTCAGTGTACTCAGTTTGTCATTGAAAGAAAGCCAACTTTGTGGTTTATGTTACCCCTAGAATTTAAAGTGATATCGAAGTTTTGCATCATGATTTTGCTTACATTTTGTAATTTTTCAATGTTGCAAAATCAAATCATCAGGAGCTCTGCTCATTGCTGAATCAAATACCTCTTACTAATCAAATGTCCGCATCATTTGGGAAATTAAATTAGCAGCTACTTAATGACGACCCTATGAAATAATTACAGTTAATTAACAGCACTCCACAGACCACATCACGAATGAATGTACGACGCTGACTGATGATATCTCGGTATATTTGATTATTATTGCAACTAATGAATATGTCCCGTAACCCGTCACCAACAAAGATATTATATTATATACTTAGGTACCTTATACTGCTTGTCTAGAACCTCACAATATTTCGTACGTGCTTACCTTAAAATTCTTGCACAATTAGTCTAGTTTTATATCTTCCTACTATGCTATAACTAAATATAATTCATATAATAACAATATTCATTCTTTCATTTCTCAGAGCTCATCTGTGCTATCAGCTATGATTAGCGTCGTTCTGTTGTTAAATATATTAGTTATCTACAACATATTCACTATTAAGAGTAATTAGTTTAATTACTGTATTGTTACAAAAAAAAAAAAAAACACTTCCATACTGGTCAAACAGAGGCAAATCTAATGTTTTCCTCATTCGGTCACGATCTTTGACAATCTGGACAGGAAAAAATGTAATAAACGAGCACATCGGACTTGTCGGTAATAAATTAATCTTTTCGACACCACGCAGGTCATTTACATACCGTTACCGACAGGGTTGCAGGGGCTGAACATTCAGGCCCCCCCCAAAAATAAATTTTCAAAAGGGGCCACCCACCTCCGCCCAATATTTCCTGCTGTTGCAACGCTTGTGAATACTGGCTAACTCCTCAAGTAACTGCACCCTAGTTTTCACTTGCGCACACGCACAAGCCACGGAACACGATATGATGACAGTAAAATATCTTGCTCTGTTGCTACACAATCTTCGTCACATCTTCTCTATTGTTTACCATAGTTTTAATTTGTTTTATCCATTCCGCACTTGGAACAAAGTGCTACAGTTTTATGATACTTTCCTAACTGTACGTTTTTTACAGCTGTTTGTTGAATAAACTAATCGAGCAGTCATAAATTCGTAATTATGTATTGTAAAAGTCATCGAAGGACAAAACAAACTGCTAGGTAATTTGTTGGTTGGTCGATGATGTCAATACCAAGTGCAACTTCCAAGACCTTGTTATTTTCCTTCGAGATAATTATTTTAAAATGTTTTTGCCTGAATATTTGACTGCTTTTGTAATATTGTTAATCCGGATCTTCGGCGTAACGAATTCGATACGTCCGAACGCTTTGTTTCTAAGAATTTTTTATGCGCCAGTTAATTAACAATGTAGCGTAGCAGTTTTCCCAAAGTTTTTTCGTGTTGGTTGGTTGCTGATGTCAGGTGTTACAACAAACCCTGTCTATGTAGTCTGTGAACCCTGTGAAGTGTGTACCTGTGCAGGCTCCAGGGTCACGATCCTAGCGCCATGCGGCGAGATCATTCACGTGTGTTACACGATAGAGTGGGGAAAAAACTGTTCCCACGGAGTAGTAAAGTATTTTTTTGTCAATTCGAGATGATACCGTACAAGTGTTATTAAATCCCCGAACACTTGATAGCTTATCCAGTTGGTTTCGAGTACCCGAGACTGGTTCCAACGATGGGCCAGTTTATTTTAAATTATGAGCATAATATTTAAGTAGTGTAAAAGCAATGACAATTGTTTGCAGTTCATTTTAATGTTTAGATTTTTTGCGAGTGTATTTAATGGATGGAATGGACCCATGCATTAAAATAATACAGTCCCAAAAAATCTAACTAATTATCTATAAATTAGCATCACGACGACAGTTAGCAGTTCTGCAGTGCGATTCTGTAACCATCTCACCGTGAAAACTTAGGTGAAGTGAGCGTGGAGTGAGCTGTCAATAGTGTCAATTCCTAGCAAATACAAACTCACTTCACCTAAGTTTTCACGGTGAGATTTTTACAGAATCGACCGGCTGTATTCTGAGGATCCTTCGAACAGGCGATATAATCGCGCGCGCGACAGAAACGGTACAATCTCTATAAACAAAATTATTTGTATTCCTGTAAGTGATTTATCAATTTTCAAATAATATACAGCTCAGGCGCTCGCGCAGCTGACCAAAATGTAGCATAAATCATATAATCTGACAATTAGACGCCTATTAGTATTGTTTCTGTTAACGCTGCCTTAATGTTATGTTTCAGTAAAGTGAGCGTTCGTGCACTATTAGTAATATTAGTGATTATTTTATTATTACACGAGTTTAGATATTGTATCGTGTTGCGTATTGGTGCAATTAATGCTTTTATTACAAAGAGTGATTACCACAAGGATTATTAAATTATAGTATGACAGTCAAAGTAGCACAAGTCTCTATGTCAAATATACAAACTGATAACTGTACTCAATGCGTTTACATAGCACTGAAAATGATTTCATAATGTGATTCAGAAAGTAGCCCTGACTGGCGTGGGGACTGTGACACATTCTAATTTATGACATTTAGAGATATGGCTTAATACCTCTGTTATGCCGCATTTACACATTCGTGCGAATCGCGAGGCGAATAACGAATACGCATTGTAAACAGTGCGCTCCCTATTCGTCTCGCCATTCGCCTCGCGATTCGCGCGCTCGCGTTGGGAGCGGTTTTTCGGATGCGAATCAAAGGGCACGAATGGCGAACACGAATTTACTGTTTACACATTCGCCTGCATTCAGCTAGCGCCCGACCCAACACGACGTGTAGACAAAGTGGATTGAAGTACGAATTTTAGAATTCCTAGAACTTTATCAAAACGAAGAGCTCATTTGGAACCCAAAACATCGCAATCATAAAAAAGATAAACGATTCATGGAACGGTATATATCAACTAGTATGGGATTTTGCCAGTCAGCAACTTAAAATTAAAGAAGAATTAATTAATGCCCTGCTTTCGTACGCATCTTCGATTCATCATCTTAATCATTGTTTAAACTCAATAGATGTAGCGCACATGCCACCATTATTTTCACGTCCTCCATATTCGTGTGCGAATGTCAAAATAATTCACACCGCGAATGTGTGAACAGTAGTTCGCGATGGCACTCGTATACGAATGTTTCGTCGAATGTTCGTCGAGTGACGACGCGAATGGCGAACACGATTTTGTAAATGCGGTATTACAACACTATCATCGCTTTTCATGACATATGACTTACTTTTGACATTATTTAAAATCGGTAGTTAAATCTGACTGGATCTCTGAATAAGTAGCAGTTTGGCAATTCTTATGACAAGGCGACATCTAATTGAATGCTTAAATAAAAGCGCGTTATTGTATTTTCATCGCTCGGTTCTGCGCCGAAAATCCCATAGAGCAATAATATTTAGACTGAACTCCTAAAAACATTATTGTACTGTTGGATTTTCAAGTGGTTTCTTGTAAGTGTTTCCTAGTGTTAGTGAAACCGGGCATTATAGTCTGTGCTCAGTACGGCAACACCAAGACACGGAGTTTCCACCTGTGAAGAGTGGGAACACTTTGCTGGACGCCTTACAAAACTGCATTCAAATTAAGATTTTTGTTAACTTCTTCTTTGTGTGTGTGACTATACCATGTATCACTACAAAGTTTATAGTCGCTACAGTCGCTAAGATGTGAATCGATGCGGTATCAGAGTTCGTCGGCTCGTGTCAACAGCAACCTGTTACTTATGGCGTGTCGTCACGCAACGCACTCTCTTCAACAAGTACGTGCGCACGCGCATCGCCGCAGATATCCATCTGCCTGCGCACTGGGTTAATTGCTCACAACACTGCGTTGTACATCACTATCAGGCTCTCTTCCCTCACCATAAACTGTGAAGATATCATGCACATGAAAGTATACACCACGGTTGGATTATTTTGTGGCTTGTTTTGATTTCGACTTATGTATTATTCATTTAGTTGAATCGACAAAAAATCTTGCTTTCCAATGTCTAAACAGACATCTTTAATCCTCATTACATTTACATTAATTCTTTTGAATGCACGATCTTGCCTAAAAGTGTGTTGGGCCAGTAATGATGACAAGCGCGTGAGTTCAATCCCAGCATCACGGTGTAACAGTTGGGCGGCAGCGTGTGACGCGCTGTCTGCGCCGGCGCCGCGCCGGTCGGCAACGCGCACCACCGTTACCTGGAGCCGCTCGGTTTGCTGAGGACACCTGCACCAACGTGAGATCTACAAGACTATAGACACTCCATCTGAACTCTGAAGCAGGTTTCAAAATGCTTTTAGATACTGAGACATTTATCCAAAGACAATGACAACAAAGCTTATTTTGATTTTCTTCTTGGTCGATGGCATCGGGCACGACAGTATTTCAAATTTTGTTGCCCAAAACTTCGCCACATGCTCGGCGTCTCCAGGACTGCACGACAACGACATTACTGTAGAACAATGGCTTCCTATTTCGATGAGCATTAAGTTGTTTTTGTATGTTACTAACACTATATGGATATTGTGTGTCCGAAATAAAAAGATTCTATTCTATTCTATTCTATTAAGTGCTTCACGGATAAGATTACTTACTAAATATTCCAAAATGTAAAATGCGAAGTGACCCTAGACCTTTTACCATCTATCAAACCCTACAACGTAGGTACTTACAAGTTGCTTTGACCAGCATGGCGTCAACGGCTGTGGGGTCACTTTCATCTTCCACTTATACCAATCACTTAAGTTTCATTTCTCCACAGTTGTGATACGAGTATTTCCATGAAATTGGAGATCACGTTTTATTGTTGTATCTCCGCCATTACCACTGACTTTCCAACACCGACCGATCGTCGGAATTAGTCATGGTATGTCAGACATCACCTGGCTGCGCGATTCGCCGTCAGTTTAGCTCCGAGCTGAAGGCCGTTATGTCAATTGCTTACTGTAATTCGTTACGAAAACCAATGGATAACTCGCAAGCGTACCATGTCCAGTAGAAAGTTCTTTGTTTGGTATCTGGTGCACAATGTCTGTGAAACTGTTACGAATGTGGAATGGTTTGCCACATTTGTCACGTGCATGTTAAAGAAATTTCGAGGATAACATGCATGGGCAAAGCAAACAAGCAAGGAAAGAGATTCCTCCCTCTTTGGCGTGGCAATGCCAAGTTAGGGTTTTCCAACGGTAGCTTAGAAGTCCTAAAAGGGGTCAAAATAACTGGTGCCTATTATTTAGGCACCAGTTATATTGACCCATTTTAGGACTATTGTTTTAAGGACCTTAAACCAACCTTAGTTCTTCTAAAATGTGTTAAATTGAAACAAACTGTACGAGATAGTAATTTGTATAGTGAAAGCACTTGTACACGTTTCGAGGCATCTGGTCGTTTGGTGCGCCGCTTCCGCGAACGTTGTTTCCCGGAAAGCAAAGGACTAGTTATGACTATGAGTCATTGGTCGTTACCTGATGACCGGTGACGTCACTGCGCCGCTATGCGCACGCGCATTGGACTTACCGAGCACACCGGCGCGCGGCGGCGCGGCGCGCTTATACCTATACCTACCCACATTGTTTATGGTGTGTTATGAATTTCTGATCAAATGCTCAGCTGTATAATACTGCTGGTATTATTAGTCGTAAAGTGGCAAGAATTTGTCTTTGTTCTGTGATGGCTGCAGTGCTAACTATTGTGCCGGGTGCACAGACCTGACTCACAATTATTGTCTTTTCTCTAGTAACGTTATCTTGATGTAAATTGTTCTCTAACAACTTTCTCTCTTCCACGAAAAGTTTCAAAGCATTTCTGCTCCAAGCCGCAGTCTCTGCGACTACGGCTAATATTGTGGTTATATCTCGTCATCCCTTTTCATAAAGTTTGGTTGCGCTGCCTGGCGTTAAATTAGAACGTTAAACTTCCTGAGCCTTCTCTAGCCACATCTACAAATAATATAATATTATAGAATATAATGTCATTTACAATGCAAAGTAAATACCTTCTAATATTATATGATTTGCAGTACGGGATGGCCGTTGAAATCACACGTATAACTGCCTATTGTGTATGCTGCTACATGAATTTGCACTCTGATGCATCGTTACAGGTACCACATTCGTGTGTTGGATCATGGATGCGATGTGAATCTCAGGCAGTGGGATAGTGGCGCAAGATGAACCTCGACGCCCACGCATTGTCTATGCGGCTGTTACGTGCTTTGGTATAATAGTAACATTTTGTGCCGGCGCGCGCGACGGTGTTACTCCGAGTAGAACACCCAGATTCGCAACAGATGAGAATAGACTTAAAGTAAGCATTATTATGTTCTTCATATCAATTGCTTTGCTTCCATCTTCTGTTTATTCATCAGAGTTTAGTCCTGCCGACAAACTGTCCTGCACTGCCGACAAACTGTCCTGCAGTTTGGCAGAAGATTTGTAAAATACTCTTGTGTAACTTTTGTTGAAAATAAATAAATAAATAAAAAATTAAATTAACTTTTCAACTCAAACTCAAAGTATTTCAATTAAACCAATTACAGGCATTTGAATTGTCAAAGAGTCGGTCAGTTAGTCAGAAAGTTGAAGCTAGTTGCCCATTCCAAAACATAGATCTCTATGGAGAAGAACGGGCAAGAAACTCCACGGACACTCTTAAAATTAAGGTAAATTACAGAATCCTGGGTACATTATTCCTGTTGCTTCTATTATGTTATGTGAGAAAAATGTTAAAAAATCAAACAATTCTAAAAATAAGATTAAAAATAATCCCTGGCAGTTATAGATGACATGACGCGTGGATCAGCACCATCCAGCTCAACCATTTGATCCAACACACGCGCCACCATCAGCGATGACACTCTCAACTGCCAAGCTCTTTTAAGTCAACATAAGAATTATAACATAGGAAACGGCTCCTTACACACGGCTACACAAGCTACACATTTCCAGTATAAGCTGACCTCTCATTGTACATCATCAGATCAGCTTATACTTACTGGAAATGTGTAGCTTGTGTAGCCGTGTGTACTCACATTTACAAGTTTATGCTGTTCTTTGTTAAGCTTAATCACTACTCCAATAAGCTTGGCTTATTATGTGGGACAGTTTCGAAACCTGCAATCTACAACAAATAAGTGTTTTAGTTCAGTGACACTTGTCGTTTAGACATAGCGTAGGTATACGTCACGGTCCGTAGTGCCTATTGTTACTACATGGACCAGCTATGTACCTATGTCCTACAACAATACTCCGAATAGTCTATTTAGCGGTGCTAATTATGGAGATATGGAGATTATAAAGAACACATTGTCGGAGCTCGGAGGTTCTATGTAAAAGTGAAAAAGAAATGTAGAAGTATGTAAAAGGTTGGAGATAATGTAAGAACGTCCAAGTTGAGTAGGTCGTGTACTCTAGTGGGACGCAGCAGCTGAAACGTTTGATCGTAGTCGGTAGACTAGACTCTTGTTTGACGAAAAAGGTAGGAAGGTGTAGGTTGTAGCAGCATCAAATATAGTCTCATGTTGGAGCGCATACAAAATAAATTTATTAGATATAAATATATGAGGGAATACGGGATGTATCCATTTTATCCATTGCTGTATCCAATTCCAACTCTATAAATATCTTAGGTATGGTCGGATATAACGAACTTAGGGTAAGGAGGCAACTCACACTTGTTTCTTACATCTTTAAGATAATTAGAGTTAAGATACACAATGCGGATATATTGCGAAGGGTAGGACTAGTCGTGCCAGACGGGTATGTGGGTCGTCGTCGTCAGCCGCGGGTGCTGGCGGTACCGCGCTCGCGAACTAACTTGCTGCGTGAGGCGCCGCTGACGAGCGCGCTCCGCACTCTCAACCTCATGGCTGATGACGTCGACATATTCTGTTGCACTTTGGGTGAATTTGAGAGAATAGCGAGCCATAGAATTTGTTATGGTTCAAGCAGAGGAACTATTTAATTTGTATGTGTGCTACAATATCGCATTGGGTATAGCCTGTAAGGATATTTGTATGTTTGGAGTAAATAAATAAATCAAGTGTGGACTAGTATGTAGCTAGTCTTTTATTATGCAAAAAAAAATGCAAATATGAGCAGTTAACGTGACCGCTTGCCAACCTAGAGAGTCGATTAAATGTTAAATGACCATAAACTATTTTCTGTTTAATTGTATTGCAGACAAAATAAATTTTCCGAATTAATGTTACTTAGAAAATTCTAGTACAAGGTTGGGCCAATTTCCGAATTTTACGCTGGTTACGATAGCGCAGCAGACGTGCATATCCGTTGCGCGTGCGCTGCCATCGCGCGCGTTGTGTAATGTGCATTACTGACTACTGGATCAATTGCGTAGGCCTAGAGTCTTCACTGAAACACTTTCGATGCGTTCGCGCAGCGCGTGATTTATTGATGCGTGCGTGCTGATCTTAAGGCCCAGGTTCCAAGATTGGTTTAGCTCGGTGTGTAAGTGAAATGGCGTTATGGCTGTCTAGTTTGACGCACGAGATAGAAGATTCTCACGCGCACCGGAATTATGTCGTAAAAATGCAAATAAAATCGTATAAAATTAGAAATTAACTATTTAATAAAATGTAATCCATCACTGGATGCAGTTTGGAATTTGACATTTCATGGTATATTTTTAATTATAATTATAATTGTTAATGAAGGGATAAACTGCTTTTTAAAGATTATTAGGAGGTATGTTTAAAGATTTTTTTGGTGCATTAAAATATATATAATTATGTTTTGGCTTCCATCACTGTATGCGAAAAAGACTTGAAAATATCATATTTTTTTTACATGTCAAAATTATTTACGGTTTATGAGATACACTGCTTTAAAAAACCACCTTTTTGATCGTTTTCAGGAAATCTGGGCCTTAATAGGTGAAAATTACATTATCTATAAGACCATTACTACCTAGTGCGTTAAATGTAAGTTTACAACATTTAACGTCGCGACGTCCTGTCCTCGCCGTCGCGTCGCCACAGTTTGAATTTTGTCAAACATATTGTTAGGATTTGCCAATTCTCTTTCTAATCGTTCCCTCATTGCTGCGAAGACTTCAGTTGTTTTCTCCATCTGTTACGATTAATCGCCTGATGAAGCGTGACTCTATAATACCCTCTAGTTATTCGGATGTTTGATTCGTAGTCTCCAGTTGTTTGGATTTTTTATCTGACTACCGTTTCAGTCTTCGCCCTCTCTCCAGGTATTTTGCTCTATTTTTCTGTTACTATGAGGTGTTCCAGGCTACCGGTACCTCTGCGATCGATTCTAAACAGGTGCGGGTACATACCTATATTTTCTTCCTTTCTCTTAAAACTGTCAGTTTCGTGGGTTTATGCTTAGCCTTCCTACGATGTACGATGCATCTCAAATCTCAATCGCAAAATGCAGTGCAGTGCGGGCTGAACACTAACATTTTGTGACACTAACAGTTTGAGTGAATGATGGTAAGTAACACTGGTTCCTTGTTGTTTTGTGTAAGTGAGCCGAGTTCTATGACTTCATAGATTAATCGACAGTCACGTTTACGACGCGCGGAGCTGACAGCGAGCATTCGTGGAGAAATATGCTAGAAGGTACTACGGAGATGCCAAGAGGTTTATTTAGCCTTACCTTAAAGTTGTTGACGTTTGAACGTATCTTAACTTGGCAACGTTTATAAATAAGCTCAAATGCTGACTTGGAGAATGGTGATTTTGTATTCGCGGAATGCGACGATTATAACCTTACAGAATGTTATACCTACTTTCTGCACGTTTCCTCATTACACCTGAGGGGCAATTCTCGTATTTTTAACAACGTTTGCAATCTCATCTCTGTCTCAATCTGTCAAAAACTGTATAGCGTTTACCGTAGACAGAGAATTCGTTTACCTACATATTTGACATTTGATTGACGCTGGCA
Source organism: Cosmia trapezina (assembly GCA_905163495.3). Lineage (NCBI taxonomy): Eukaryota > Metazoa > Arthropoda > Insecta > Lepidoptera > Noctuidae > Cosmia > Cosmia trapezina. Next base: position 31,119,798 of record LR991022.1, on the reverse strand, counting down.
TGAGATTGTGAACGTTTTTAGGTACGAGAATTGGCCATCTGGTCTAAAATATTTCCAAAATAAAAGTATCACGGATCCATAGACTTATAAATTTTATGAGGCTATGCACGGATCGTAATATTTAAATACTTACGATTTGATATTAAGACCCAATAGGAAATGATGAATTCGCAAAATGCGACGGTTGTGACTTACCTATAGAATGTACCTAACTGCACGTTTCCTCATAACATCTGTTCCAAAATATTTATACGATTTGAGACTAATGGAAATTGTGATTTCCCAGATTGCGCCGATTGTGACCTATCTTTGACCTTCTGCTTGTTATCCTTATTACGTCTGCTCGAAAATATTTCCAAAAGACACGAATCGTACCTAATATTTAAATACTTGTAAAGTGCCGATATGCGACGCGGGTAAGTTGGTCGGAATTTTTCAAAAATGCTATCTGTTTCATACCGCTTGCTCTGTTTCCCTCCGGGCGTGATAGAGACAGTTGCAAGTCTTGGAGGCAATTACCTACATTTCCTTTTTGATATATCTATATATTGTTTCGGGCGATAACGTTCTCACACCCTAATTTACTAAATGAGACAATTTTGGTCTCATTATATTCAGTACGCCTTAATCTAGGTCTATACCTACGTTTTGCTTTTTTTGTCATTTTAAATCGAAAATATAGATATTTAGATGATAATAACTTATATCGTAGGTACTCGTTCCCTTCCCGTGCTTGTCCTCGGGGACTTCAACGCCAAGAATGTGGCTTGGGGTTCCCGGTGTACGGACACACGGGGCAGGATGGTGGAGGACTGGGCTCTGGAGACAGGCCTGGTCGTCCTAAACCGGGGTTCTGTCCCCACGTGTGTGCGGATGCGGGGCGAGTCGGTGGTGGACATCTCGTTCGCCAGCCCCGCTCTGTTGCCGCACGTGGTTGACTGGCGCGTCATGGAGGGGGTGGAGACCTATTCCGATCACCGGTACATCCGGTTTGACGTCTCCGCCCATACCTCGAGCGCGCCGGTCCGACAGGCCCCGAGTGGTCCGCGGTGGGCGCTGAAGAAGCTGGACCGGGAGCTCCTCCTGGAAGCCTCGATCGTGCAGGCCTGGGTGTCACCACCGGACAGGCCTGCCGACATCAACGACGAGGCGGAGTGGTTCCGGGAGGCCATGTCCGAAGTGTGCGACGTGGCAATGCCCCGGGTCCAGCCCAGTCGCGCCTTTCGCCAGGTGTATTGGTGGTCGCCGGAGCTGACGGCTCTGCGCGAGGCGTGCGTCGCCGCGCGACGCCTGTACACCAGGCACCGCAGGCTCCGTATCCGCCCTCCGGATACGGAAGCCATTCAGGCGGAGCTGTACGAGGGGTACAGAGCGGCGAAGACCGCCCTCCGAGCGGAGATCTTGCGGTCCAGGGATCTGGGCCGCGAGGAGTCGCTGGAGACTCTGAACAGAGACCCATGGGGGCGCCCCTACAAGTTGGTGCGGGAGAAACTCCGCCCATGGGCGCCCCCGCTGACGCAGAGTCTCCGGCCCGAGCTCGTGGAGGACGTGGTGAGCGCTCTGTTCCCTTCGCGAGGGGAACATACTCCCCCGCCTATGGCTCCGCCTCATGCGGTGCCCGCTGCGGACCACGACACCGACGACGACGTTGATGCTCCGGAAGTGACCGAGGTAGAGTTGAGAGCGGCGGTACGTAGGCTCAGTGCCAAAAATACCGCCCCAGGACCCGACGGCTTACCTGGAAGAGCCTGGGTTCTGGCCTTTGGGGCTCTCGGGCCTCGACTAGGGGGGCTCCTAAGCGCATGCTTGGAGAGGGGCCAGTTCCCACTTCGCTGGAAGACGGGGAAACTGGTCCTCATTAAGAAGCCGGGGCGCCCTGCGGACTCTCCGTCCGCTTACCGGCCCATCGTGCTGCTCGACGAGGTGGGCAAGCTCTTTGAAAGAGTAATTGCAGACCGCCTCGTCGGGTGGCTGGTGCAGGAGGGGCCGGATTTGGCGGAGACCCAGTTTGGTTTCCGCAAGGGGCGCTCTACGGTGGACGCCATCATGCGCGTGCGAGCCCTCACGACGGGGGATGCAGTGGCCCGGGGTGGGGTCGTCTTGGCGGTGTCCCTAGACATCGCCAACGCCTTTAATACCCTGCCCTGGAGTTGCATCAGGGAGGCATTGCGGTATCACCGGATGCCGACCTACCTCTGTCGAGTGGTCGAGGCCTATCTGACGGACAGGGCCGTCATCTACCCCGGTCATCAGGGAGAGTGGAACCGGCGAGAGATGTCGTGCGGTGTCCCACAGGGATCGGTCTTGGGGCCGCATCTGTGGGACATCGGTTACGACTGGGTGCTGCGCGCCGACCTCCCAAGCGGCGTCAGCGTAGTATGTTACGCTGACGACACGCTGGTCCTGGCGCAGGGGAGGTCGCACCAGGCGGCGGCTGAACTAGCGACACGCGGGGTTGCGATAGTCGTGGAGAGGATCCGGCAGTTGGGACTCGAGGTGGCCTTGCACAAGTCCGAGGCCATGTGTTTTCATGGTCCTCGGAATGCGCCACCGTCGGGTTCCGAAATAACGGTGGGAGGGGTTCACATCGGAGTCGGGTCAACGATGAAGTACCTGGGACTCGTCCTCGACAGCCGGTGGAACTTCGTGGAGCACTTCCGACGTTTGGCTCCCAGACTGGCACGGGCTGGGGCTGCCTTGAGGCGGCTCCTGCCCAATCTGGGGGGTCCAAACGCCTCCTGCCGGAGGCTCTACGCGGGGGTCGTGCGGTCCATGGCCCTTTACGGAGCACCGGTGTGGGCGCGTTCCCTAAGGCTGGGACCAGCCGGCAGGTTGAACGCGTCCCAGAGGGTCATGGCCATCCGGCTAGTCCGGGGATACCGCACGGTCTCCCGGGAGGCGGCGAGCCTCCTTGCCGGATTGCCGCCGTGGGATCTGGAGGCAAAGGTCCTCGCGCACGTGTGGGAGTGGCGCGAGGAGGCGAAGCGCCGGGGCGTAACTCCGCTGCCGCGAGAAATCACGGTACAGCGGACAGAGCTCCGGCGGGATCTCATGGCGGCATGGAGAGCGCGACTGTCGCAACCCAGCGCTGGGCACGCCACAATAGCGGCGATAAGTCCCCTCTTTGAGGAGTGGTTAGAGAGGCGCCACGGCGTCCTCACCTTCCGCCTGACGCAGGTCCTCACCGGACACGGTTGTTTCGGGAGGTTCCTGTTTCGCATAAGGCGGGAGGAAACGCCCGGTTGTTTCCATTGTGTAGATCGCCCGGAGGACACGGTGGAGCATACAGTGGAGGTCTGCCCGGCTTGGGCAGAGCACCGCCGTGTTCTCACGGAGGCGATCGGCGGCGGCGATCTCTCGCGTCCGAGCCTGGCCCAGGCCATGGTGCGGAGCGAGAGTGCATGGGAGGCCGTCACCTCCTTCTGCGAAGCAGTGATGCTCGCGAAGGAGGAGGCGGAACGCGTGAGGGAGAGGCAGCCTCACGCCCTCAGTCGCCGCAGGAGACGCCCTGGGCGGCGGGAATCGCGGGGCGATTTCCGGCCACCGTAGGCGCGGGCCTGCGGACGGTGAGCAGCGGGTAGCTCGCCGTCCGGTAAGGACCAGGCCCGAGTCGACGGCGCGTCGTGTTCCACGCGCGCCTCAAAGAGATGTCAGCAAGTGACGGGGCCCAATAGGGCCGACGCCGCTGGGGTCGCGGGTTGTCTGAAAGGGTTACCGCGGCCCTGGCATAGGCAACTGAAGGAACACGGGTGGGTTTTAGTCAGTAAAAGTCTGACACGCCCTCCCGCTCCACCCAGAGCGGGAGAAGTTATTTGATGATTTCCCACCCTCAAAAAAAAAAAAAAAAAAGGTACGCAATATTTCTTATAATAAAAACTTACGGACCTAGTTTTTCATTATATCTACATTTCCAAAAAATATGAAAATTAGACTAGGTACCTATGTTTACGTACGAGGGGAAAACACACACACAATCCTCTTACTTCAGACCCAAAAACCAGTAGGTAGCTACAAAATAATAGTATCAGTAAGTACATGAAGTAACTCGTTTCACTCAATCGGCTCGTACGATAAGCAGTCGGTTCCCCTCGTCTTGCACTCGCCGCGCGCCGTGGCTGACATACAGTAGGTAAGTCGTCTTTAATTTCGTAAGCAGCCACGACGACGTTTTGACGACATGGTAAATGCCTACAGTGATTTGCGCGTCTCTCAAGGTGAAGGTCTTACTTCAATACTAATGACCAACTAATGACTGTTTCCGGGACTACACGAACACATTTGCAAGCCCCAACAAGCTGGCCTCAGCTTACGTGCAAACATTTCAAGTGTGAGAAAGCCTCTGGCTGCACAGCTAGTTTCCCATAAAATGTTTGTGGCTCGATTGTTGCTAATAAAACCGCCATGATGGCTGCCCCAGCGGCTACTCGATCTCGTGACGAATCGATTGTAACTCGATTATGTGGAGAGCGCGTGCTCTGCTCGCGCCGCTGCCGCTAATTGGATTGATATATTCATGACTATAACCTATAATAACGGTCAAAGAACTCTGTCTGCACTGACATTGGACTATCTACAACTTTTACTCCACTATTCATAAGGTTTCTCTTGTGTGCCTTTGTGCTATCTCTATGGGAATGCTACAGACTTACAATCGATAAAAACTATAGAAATAGAAAGCATCACGTTTGTATATTTCTCCGATTTTCGTAGTGATAACTTTGCCGTCTAAAGTAAAATCTAAAAACAGAACCAGTTTTCGATTTTAATTGCTAACATATGCTAACATGTTCTTAATTACAAACCTATCGTCGACCATTACTGAGCAATTCAATCCATCCATAACCTAACAATATCATTATCTATAGAGCTATTGGAAAGAGTAACCGAACTACGTATCGATCGACGTACACATAGACAGGTTTAAATGTATGGTTTAAATGATTGCATGAATATTTTAAAAGATTTTAAATACCGTATCCAGAATTTCTATTCGCAAGGTAAACATAAAACCTCTGAAAGTGCAAACTGATAAGCATCAATATGCATGTTGTTTGGAACTGCACTAAATTGTAGTGTATTGGGGCCAATGCAATCACGGAATACCGCGGCTTTCGTTCAGTCGTGGTCACCAAGTTTCGGTCGGAGTTTCAGTGCCCGAGCGGTAACAGTAAATACGTTTAGGAGCAATCTAGGTGCCTACGTCGATAGGTAATAAATTGGAGCCGCAGCCAGCGGTCTATCGGAGCCCTGGGAGAATGTCGGGCGCTCTCACTGCGCTGGGTGCAAAGCACTAGCGGTTGCCCTGAAGTTGCTATATCATATCTACAGCATAATCATAGTATTTAAACAATACAAGCATTTTCCTTAATTGCAGTAACTTGTGGTCTACCGTAACGACAGAACAGATAAGTAAATTAATGTTCTGTGGTTACCTATAATGCACAAGGTAGAAAGAGTGTCACAAAAAAGAAAAGGTCCAATACTTCACTACCACTTAACGATAAGAGCGCGTTTCCACCACTTGCTGTAATCTTAATGTGCTCCAAATGCGACGAAAGATGCTACAGATAAGTTGGAAGCTTTTGCTTTTACAATAAACGCAACGTGTTTCTGTGGCGTTGCATCGGTACCATTCAAATCGTCAAGCGTTAACTACGCGGTGGGTCAAAGATCTCAGCTGTGAATAAATAGTGAAAGGTCTGTAGGCCAGACGCAAGCTTCTTCACTGTGATATATTTCCTCAATAGATTGACTGCTTGCGTAACCATGGCAGACCAGCAGATGATACAGTTTAACACTGTTTGTTGTTGCTTGCGTTATTTACCGTAGAACACTATGGTTCGGCTGATTTGTTTAATTTTTTTTATGGGTATTTGTTTCTATGGGTTTCGGATCCAGAGCATATTTTGCTAACATTATCTAGATGTTATTAATTTCTGAAAGTTAGCTTTTGTAATCGCTGTCTCGCGAGTCTTGTGCCACTGCAGTGACCCGGTTTCATTGAGGCTCTACCTATGCGCTTGTATGCAATATAACGTTTATTCCCTCGTATGGAACTGTTTGCACAACGCACACATATTGCGGGCCAGCACACCAATAACTTAGTGCGACTGACGTCAGAGGCACTGTATCTACGTACACTTTGTGATTGATCTGGCCATTCCACGATGCTCCCGCCAGTTTGTAGTGAAGTGTCGGGAGTGTATATTGTGTACGGTTCTGATCATTGTCGAGATCGCGAAAATATCTAGAATAGCAGGTATAAGGTGTTTCTCTAGCTAGACCACGTCTAAACAACTAAGCAGACCAATCATTTATGTCTTTGATAGACCTGAAAAAGAGCAGCAGCCATACTCTCTTAATTCACTTACCTGTCAAAACTACTGTTAACATTTATGTTTTCCTTGTTGCAGCCTGCTGGGTGGTCCTGGCGGCGTACGCAGCATCGCCGGGCGCCCGCGCCGCAGGCCCGCTCGGCCCCTCCGAGCGGCCCGAGGCCTACTTCAACGGCAGCTCCTACCTCCGGCTGGCCAAGCCCATATCACTCAAACAACTCGTTGGACTCAGTTTCCGGACATGCGTTGGTAAGTCAGCACCTTGGTGTTACTCCATATACTGCTTTAGACTTGAGCTCAGTCAATCAGCCCTTTCTAACGACGACGTTAAGTTGATAGCCACATAGAATAATATCTTTAAAGTGTACTTATAGAACTGAGAAGACCAGACATTTCCAAATTGAGCTCGAATGTTTACCGTGTCTTCCAATCATAAAAGCATGGTTTTTGTTCCGAAACAACGCAGGGTACGGAAGGCAATGTTCCAAAGATCCAGTAATTCGTAGGACAAAAACCTCCGTCGCTGTCCCGCCTCCCGACGACGGCAGCGAGCAGCGCGCGGAACGTGCATCAATCAAAATGCTCCTCAGCCGAGCGTCATTACATCGCCGCGTTTTTGCTGATTATTACGTAAAGTGCACGCGTTACTGCATCGCAGAACACGCTTCGTGATTCTGAGAATCGCGCATTGGTGACGTTGACAGATGCTGTTCTTTATTGGAATTTTATTTGACGATTTCTAATTAAAAATCAAATTGATTCCCTCATTTTAAAGAACAATTAAAGAATTATTGACCCTTCGTCGAACGTCGCACGTAATTTCAAGTTTGGCAAACGTATGTCCATCATTGTGATCAGTGTATCAGTTTCCTCATATTAATTTCATGCTTATTTATTTAAATCAAACCATTTGGCGCATCTGTATCTAAAAATTCAAGGCCGCATCGGTAATTGAGTACCATTCGATGGACAAATTGTCATATTGAATCATCATCGGCGCGTACGCAAGCCATGCTACATAACGTACGATTATACATATTGTACAAATGAGCGTGGCATGTCGTGTGTTTGATCAGACTGTGGCAGTGTTGTGGTCGACGTCCAGCGATCGTGCGGCCATTACTGCGACATTACGTCACAGACTCCCAACACTACAGCATCAGCATCACACACGCGAACGCCGCTCGGCCGGACCGGTCGCGATTCACGGCGTTGCGTGTAATCATGATTTGTTGAGAGAAAGGTGGTTCAATCACCCACTCGATAGTTGATACACCGCACGACTCGTGTAGGCATGATTAGATGATTATGTTGAATCATGGCCTTTTACGGAGCATGGACTGTCAGTCAATGCTTGTCCTGAGCCTGCTAGATATTTCATGTAGGTACCTACTGGTAAAGTGCTAATATTGTATTGGTATTGCGTTTGTATTTTATAAACAAACCATCAGTTTTATGTATCGTAGCGCAGTGTCTGGCAATATCTATTGATCAATCTTGTAACTACACGCCAAGCATTTTTGCATAAATTACACATCGCTTCGCAAATTGCGAAAACAATAATTCTCAGCTATTAAACAATCTTGGTTATGTGACTCCTACTGGGGCACTGCAGGGTAAGCCATTGCACACAACACAAGTGCAATTTAATGCATATGGATGACTTCGCAGAAAAACAAATGACGCCGGTCGAATACCCATACAATGACGTGGAATTTAAGCCTATAGAACTCAGATCAACAAAAAAAGGAACATGGAGCGCTGCAAACATCAAAAGTGAAGCCACAAAACCGTGCTCCTGCAAGCAAAATACACGATCACGCACACACATACAACTAAAACCACGCTCACCGCTCTTAGTACGTGACGTCGTGTCGTCGTCTAGTTAAAATAGTTAAATTAATATGTTATGCCTTCCTGTGTAGAGAAAACTTGTAAAAACAATAGCAAATCCCACATATAAAATCTCACGGAATCACTTTTCACTTGTAAGTACTTGAAATAACATCGTTTTTTTTTGTTATTAAAATAAACTATGAGTTTTAGGCTACTTGAAATAAAAAACCTCAACGAACGAACGCAGTGACAAGTGTGAGGTGTCATAATACCTAGGATAAAAAATTTTCCCATTCAATTAAATACAATATTGTTCCCCAAATTATAGGGAAACAATTTAACAAATGGCAACCCTTCGACACACACATAAATCGTTCTTATATAATCGTATCTTTTGTTCGCGGCGCTCCATCTTCCTTTTTTTTGTTGATCTGAGCTATAGAAATACCTCTCCGGAGTTGGATTGTAGAGCACACGCACGGATCAAAACAGCGGTGTTTGTATAGTTCTAGTAATGACTAGCTGTTGCCCGCGGCTTAGCTCGCGTGCATGCCAATACTTCCCTATTTGAATCGGACTTTGTTCTCAATTTCATGGGTTTTAATTTTTTTTGCGCGGAACCCTAATTCTTTTTATAAAATAAAAGTACCTATCATAAGTTACTCCTTATAACATCAGCTATCTGTCAGTGAAAGTCACGTCAAAATCGGTCCAGCCATTTCGAAGATTAACGGGAACAAACAGAGACAAAAATTAAAAAAAAAATTGTTATAAATACCGTATTACTTTCATATGTATTTGTTTTGACATTAAAAACAGACTTTTAAGTTTTATTTATTTGTAGATTACCAAGGCTCTTTATTGTTGTTCAACACGCGATTCGCTCCGGCATCGACAATACTATGTGCTACCCCGCTGCCGCAACCAACATGACCACTATATCACACACTCATTGTATTTTCATTTTCATACACATTCTGTTTCATTCATTCGGCAGATTCATGGAATTCGTCGTGTTCCACATTAGGTATTTCATCATAACATCATAGTAGTCGCTAGAGCTAGAGCATATAAGTTGGGACGGAACAGATGTCCAACGACATGGAGTCGTTGATTGGCTTGAAGCTGCTCCTAAGATACAGTATAAGTAAAACCTAATGAATTCAGTGAGAAATACTTGTTGTTCCTAGAGCACCTGTCTAGCACCTGCCTCCATATTCTCACCATTGTCTGAATGCTGATCACACGTAATAGCACTGTATACAACTTCACATAAACACTACCGTTAGTCTCATTTTCCAGTGACCAAAATGTCATCATGAGAATTTTCCGAGCGCGACCTTTGAACCGTTATGTGCGGTGGGCTTGAGTTGAAAGATCACCGCACACGATGAAATATACGCGACATCTAGCCTTATCTTCGTACATTACTCTACTCGTATCTCGGAGACTGGGAGTTTATGTATTTTTTGCTGATCATCATTCATCATTCTCCTGCCCTATGCCAATTTATTTGTGGTCGGCGCAACATGTATTTCTTCCATACTTCTCTATTAGTCATCTCGGTAGCCATCCCCTTTCTAGCCTTATCGTGTTTTACACAGTCCATCCATCTTTTCTTTGGTATTCCCCTACTTTTAAATCCATCCACATTCATACTCAAAACTTTCCTCACGACATTTTCCTCATTTCTTGGCATCACACCATATAACAGCTAGTACTGTAGTGATGCTTGGCTTAGTAGAGTTCATTTAATTATTTTTTAAGTGCTCTTTATCAGAAGATGAAACTTAGAAGTACCAGAAGGAGGATTGTTAATTAAATCAACTAGAACTTTTCTTAAAAACTCCTACATGGCTGATAGCGCACTGTTCTAGCGACTCGTCTGCTCTATACATAACTGCTTCAATAAAGACTTGAAGCCATTGTAAACAATGGTCGTGTATTGCAGGTGGCGAGCTATTCTCGCAGCGGTTCGAGGGGTACACGCTGCACGTGACGGCGCTGTTCGAGCAGGTGGTGGTGTCGTGGGCGCGGCCGTCGCAGCCGCACCGCGAGGTGGGGCTGGCCAAGGAGACGCTCGACAACCGCTGGCACTGGGTGGGCCTGCGCTACAACTCGGACCCGCCCTCGCTGCTGCTCGAGGTCGATAAGGACACACAGGTATGTGCTCGCACTGTGGTGCCCAGATCATAAACTAACATTTCACTGAAGCCTTCTACGGAAGCTATCACATTTTTGATCCGAATGCTTCCAAGATTTTGGGAATGGAGTCTGCTCTCATGGTAACAGAAACATGGTGTACAATTGTTATGGGTTGACGTCACGTGTCCGTCAGCTGCTGTACTTCGATGACCCGGCGCGCCCGCGCCGCACTTGTATAAACGAATCTTTACGGTATAAATGTATTGATACAGATGATATGAATCGTAATTTATTTATTAAAACGTTATGCACAAATAAAAAATACCGTACAAAGGCGGACGAGATTAGTAAAAAAGCAGTGTTGTCTTCTTCTTCCTCTTCTTATACGTATATACGGGATGAAATCAATAGCTAAAAGTCAAAAACAGACTTGACCGTTTTGATTTTGTTTTAAGGGGTTTAAGGTTTTTTTTTTTAAAAAAAAAATAACAACAACGTCTGGTGGGTCAGCTAGTAGTCGTCAATAAAATACGTTGCAAGAGGTCTCGAAACACTCGTTATTAAATCCCGTAATTATGTCGACTGGATTGAAAACCAATAATTTACGGTTTACGGTTTTAGACATTTATTTTCTCAAAAGATTTACAATCACTTACAGAGAAAATACAACAAAACGTAGCTTTTATTATAAAGTTCAGTAGCGATTTATCTTATAGTTTTGATGGTTTATTAGCATCAACGATGTGTTAAAGAAATCGGTTTCACACTTTTTGTATAAAGCAGAATTCTACACAAAGTATTTGAAAGACCAAAATCTAGGGTACATTTGTTTTATCTCACGAAAGCGGGTGAGCCAAACTTGTAGATGTAATGCGTATAGACACGCGCTCTTGTGTGCGTACCTGCAGGTAGCGCGCTCCCGAGCTTACGCACACAAAGACAATGTGCATGTAACATTTACACATACAAGTATGGCTCGCCCGCTTTCGTCAGATAAAAAAACTGTACTGAAGTTGTGCGAAGCTGTTGTTGTAATATAACGAGCGGAGCCGTGCGCCTGTTTGGAGCACACATGCTTGGCTTTCCATTTAACTTTTTAACACAGCAGTAGAGATTGCAACCCGGTATGTTTCTCAACCCGGCCGGGCCCGGTTGCATTCGTCGCCAACCCGGCCGGGTCCGCCGGGCCCGGCCGGGTTGTGTGTTAGCGATCAAATCATGAAAGAAACCTTTAAAGTATTTTATGAAAATTTTCTATAAGTACAATGAATGGACAATGATGCAATGTTAATATTTATTTCAAACTGGCTTACGAACAATTATCACAATAATCAGCAGTCTCACTCAAGTCTCAAAATCACACTTAATACAGTTGATTACTAAGGATGCACTAAGGATGGAAAAGTAACATTAGTTTTAGTAATTATTCATTTTTATAAGTTTAAACAAGCAAGTCTTTCTCTGTACTCCTTATAGTGTATATTTGAAAACATAGTATTAAAACAAGAAACTAATAACGCAGCTTAAAGTACCTACTAAACGTGTCATATCAAATTAGATTAGAGAGATAAATAAACTTTGGTAGCTTTGGTATAAACAAAACAAATTCTTATTAGCTAAAAGTAAAGTATTTTAAATGTAATGTTTTTTCTTAAACTTTGGCTATAAGACATATAACTAAGATAATGTAACTATTACTAACTGAGCAAATAGCGAAATCTTTTAGGCTGGGCTATACTGTACCGGGTCCGGTGACCGGGCCCAGTAAGAATGGCCGGGCCCGGTGGGTGCCTAAAAGGGCACCGAGCCCGGGCGGGTCCGGCCCGGCCGGACCCGGTTTGCAATCTCTAAACAGTACCATATCAGCTGGTTAACGCCCACTTCTATAGTCCTCTCATTAATTGCACTTGTCTGATTGTTTGCCATGGAGTGCCCGATGTTATACAATCAATAGGGATACAGGCCAGAAACATTTAAAGAATTCATAACTCCTTAGTCGCTTATAAGGACCTAAATGAGAAAAGGAGGAGCAATATAATTTTTCTTCTCATGTTCCATACTTATGCTCTGCCCATAGTAGAATCTTCGTTCAACCAACAATCATCTTCTACGATGTCCTTCTCACGTCTCTGGTATTATTCATTCTTCTTTCTTTGTCCAGGCGGCATTTCTTTGGAATCCGCTCCCTCTGAACATCAGGATGGCAACCAGTTGGTTATCTTTCAAAGTGAAGGCACGTGAACATATTCGTAAAAAGTTGGCAGAATCTCTCCAGAGCTGATTTGCTGGATTCTTTTTCTCCTGACAAAGTTTGTTCTATTTACATGTATGTATGTATTTATTAGAATTTATACTTTTTCACACAAATGCCATGTTTACTCTCTGCATCACCCTAAGGTTGACTGGTAGGAAATGCCTCTGGCATCAAGTCCGCCTTTGTACAGTGTTGTGACGTATCGCGCTCAACGCGCATAACTCTAAACTTATAACTATGTATATGTCATACAGATATATTTAATAGACACACATTGAAACAAAACTAGTCGCTCAATACACTTGTAGTAGAACACACGTCTTTCTTTTACTCAAATCCCGAACAAGCTAAAGTGAACCTTATAATCACCAACATATGGTCCTTCGAGCCGGATGTGGAAACTACGGAACTAGAAACAGCTGGCCGCTTGAACAAAAGAAGCGCATTCCAGAGCGATAAGGAAAGGATTCATAGAGAAAAAACACCTCGTTCGAATGGATTGTTATGGATAGCTATGAATATGTTTGAAAACTAAGTAATTAGCGCTACTACGGAAGATAGCCAAGTTTTAAAAACATTTTTGTTTGAAGATTTGTGTACAGTGGAATAGTGAAAGAACAATGAGTACTACAAAAGAACAACAGCAATATCTCGCTGCCTTGGAAGATAGTGCTAATTCACTACAAAAAACGCATACAAACTTGAAAAAGTGTCCAAAGGAAAGATTGACAAAAGGTTACCTAGAAGCACGTGTGAAACTTATTGATGAGTATTGGATGTCATTCAAGAACGCGCATGACGGGTTAGTAAAGATTACCCCCAAAGAACAAAAAGGAATTTTGCCATACTTTTTAAACGAAGATTTCTTTGTTTACGAAGAATTATATAGCTCATTACAAGGTGATTTGAAAGATATGCTTACGTCGTTAACGGTATCGTCAGTGATGGATTCGAGAAATACAAGTATGAACGTAACGCATGCATCGCAAAATATTGTGCATTTACCAAAAATAGAATTACCCAAGTTTAATGGAAATTATGAAGGATGGCCGGCTTTCAAAGATTTGTTTGTTTCTTTGGTGCATGAAAATAATAACCTCAGTGATGTACAGAGATTACATTATTTAAAAACAAGTGTGAGTGGAGAAGCTGAGGCGTTATTGACCCATATACAAGTGACATCCAGTAATTACGCAACTGCATGGAACGTTTTAAATAAGAGGTATGGTAACAGACGCATAATATTAAACTGTATCATGAAAAGGTTATTTCACCAGAAGAAAATGACTTCGCAATCAGCCGTACAATTAAAAGGCTTATTAGATACTACTACAGAATGCCTAAATAACATTGAAAATTTAAAAATAACTACGGCCTCTTGGGATCATGTAATAATATTTCTTCTCGTTCAGAAGTTTGACCCCGAGACACATAAAGGCTGGGAAGAGTATGCCTATAAGGAAGACAGCGAAGCATTACCTACTTGGAGTGAATTAAAGAACTTTATGGAGTCCAAGTTCCGCACTTTGGAATTAGTTACAGGCGTTACAGCTAACAATAGTACAAGAGAGAAACAAGTCAAAGAACGTTCTTATCATGTTGCCACACCAAGTACAGAGAAGACATGCATCATGTGCAAGGAAAACCACACGCTGTGTCACTGCAAGAAGTTTATTGATATGAAACTAGACGAGCGAACCGAATATGTCAAGAACAAAAATTTATGTTTTAACTGTCTAGCACTAGGACACTCTGTAAGGAGATGTAAACTACCAGTGTCCTGTCAGAAATGTCACCGACGTCATCATTCTTTACTACATGAGACTAAGAACACAGAAACAGCGGCTACACCGAGCACCTCACAACCGTTGGTTTCACAGCATGTAGCAGAAGAGAAGGAAGCAGTTCAAGTGAACACAGTGATCGCGTCGCATCATACAACTAGACATGGAATAGCACTGTTAGCGACTGCTGTAGTGGAAGCAACAAATACAGAAGGCCAAATCATTTCACTACGCGCGCTGATAGACCAGGGTTCTCAAGCTACATTCATAAGCGAGAAAGCGACTCAACTATTGAAACTGAAGCGACAACCATTCAAGGGAAGTGTTGTTGGAGTGGGATCTTCGAGAACAGAGATCAAACACGTGGTACAGCTTAATATAAGATCACAGTGGGACCATAACTATAGTTTACCGATCCAAGCCTACGTGATGTCAAAACAACTGACCACTAAGATACCCACCAAAACAATTGTCAAGCAGTCATGGCCTCACATCGACGGGCTTAACTTGGCTGATCCGAGTTACTTAACACCTGGTTCTGTAGATCTGCTATTAGGAGTCAAGGAATACGCACAGATTATACAGCCAGATTTAATAAAAGGTCCACCAGGCACCCCAACTGCACAAAAAACAAACCTGGGTTGGATTATTTTCGGAGATATCTATGAAAAACCACAAAACGATACCTACCTTGTGATGCATCACCAAGTTGACGTAGACGAAGTGTTGAAATCAATATGGGAAATAGAGATTGACAAGGACAGACATTTAACAAAAGAAGATAAAATTTGTGAAGATATCTACGAGAAAACAACAACTAGAAATCAGGAAGGAAGGTACATAGTCAAATTACCTTTCAAAACATACAGTCCACAACTAAATGAAACAAGCACGAGTACGAAGTTACAAACACCTGAAGGAAACACAAAGGAGATAGCCAAACAAAGATTCTTGCAACTCGAGCGGAAGTTTAAGAAGTCATCAGACCTGAAAAAAGAATACACAAAAGTCATAAATGATTACATTGAACAAGGACACATGGAGAAAATACCTGAAAGAGAAAAAGAAACAATATCAGTTTACTTACCTCACCACGCTGTAGTTCGTACTGACAAGGAGACCTCTCGAACACGCGTCGTCTTCGATGCTTCCTGCAAAGGCACAAATAACATTTCACTAAATGAAGAATTACTGGTAGGTCCGCAGCTGCAAGATGATTTGAGAAACCTTCTTATGAAATGGAGAATGAAGCGTGTCTGCTTCATGGCCGATATCAAACAAATGTATCGCCAAATACTGGTTACTCCTGAAGACGCAGACTTCCAACGAGTTATCTGGAGACCCGATGAGGGTGATGATTTACACGAATACCGTTTGCTAAGGGTCACATTTGGTACAGCATCTGCACCTTTTTTAGCTGTTAGAACACTTCATCAAACAGCTGATGACGAAGGAAGGGATCAACCACTCGCTGTGCAATCCATCAAGAGTAATTTTTATATGGATGACTGGCTCGATGGCGCTGATGAAACCGAAACTGCTATTTCTCTAGCCAAAGCTGTCACAAACATACTAAAAAATGGCGGTTTTCAACTCACGAAATGGTCATCAAATGATATTAATTTCATGAAATCTATAGATGAAGAAAAAAGATCAACCAATGCACACATAGACATGAATCTTGATGGAACAATAAAGGCATTGGGCATTGTGTGGAACCTGAAAACAGACACATTTCAATACAACCTCACTTTACCAGCATCTGAAAGTGCTTCTGTAACAAAACGAAGTATTTTATCTGACATACAAAAGCTTTTCGATCCACTTGGTTGGATTGCACCGAGTACAGTAATGGCAAAAATACTGTTACAGAAACTATGGCTCGAAAAGGTGAATTGGGATCAGAACGTAAGTGAAACATTACGTGAAGAATGGAATCAGATAAGATCAGATTTTGCCACTGTGAACGATGTTAAAGTGAACAGATGGCTTGGTACAACGGAGACAAACAAAGCAAATACACAAATACATGGATTCAGTGACGCTTCGACACGAGCTTACGCTGCAGCAGTATACATAAGAACTGAAACAAAAGACAAGGTTGAAATAAACCTCATTGCTGCTAAAACAAGAGTAGCACCGCTGAAAACAATATCCTTACCAAGACTAGAGTTGTGTGGTGCATTACTTCTCTCCAAGCTTATGAAACAAATTGGGCTAGCAATGAAAATTCCAACTTCAGATATGTATGCATGGACAGATTCCTCTATAGTTATAGCGTGGCTATGTGGTGATCCCAACCGATGGAAGACGTTTGTAGCCAACCGCGTCGTTGAAATTGTAGAAAACCTAAATAACAAGCGCTGGTATCATGTACAGTCGAATGATAATCCCGCAGACATAGCCTCTCGAGGAATGTTGCTGTCTGAACTGAAGAAATCCGACTTGTGGTGGAGAGGCCCAGGTTGGTTATCTGAAAAAGAAATAAAGATTAGTAAACAGGAAGTTATAACAACAGACATGGAAATTAAAGCAAAGAAAGTTACTACTCACCTCAGCACAGAAGAACAAGAGAAATCTATAACTATACAATTTGAGAATTTTGACAACTTACCAGAATTACTCAAAGTTGTTTGTTACTGCAAAAGATTCTTGAACTACAAAGTCAATGCGAACATAAATAAACAAATAACTACACAAGAATTAGAAGATGCACTGACAATTTGTATAAAAAGAGTTCAAGAAGAAGAATACACGGAAGAAATAGAAAGATTAAAGATAAATAAACAAGTGAAAAAGAGAAGTCCGTTGCGATCCCTCAACCCTTATCTTGATGATAAACATATCCTCAGGGTGGGCGGTCGCCTCAGACACGCAAACTTACCTGATGAAAGAAAACATCCAATTATTCTCGGAAATAAAAATACATTGACGCCTCTGATTATAGCCGACGCACACTCTAAGACACTTCACGGAGGAACTCAACTAATGTTATGTTATCTACGTTCAAAATATTGGATTTTAAAGGCAAAATCAATAGCTAAGAAACATGTTCACAAATGCCTCATTTGCGCTAGACTAAGTGCTACTACTAGAGCTCAAATTATGGGAGATTTACCCGATGAGAGAGTGACGCCATCCAGACCATTTTTGAATAGTGGTGTAGACTTCGCGGGCCCCTTTCATATTTTGTTATCTAAAGGCCGAGGAAACAGAACAACAAAGGCCTACGTTTCTATATTCATCTGCATGTCAACGAAGGCAATCCATATTGAACTTGTAAGTGATCTTACTTCGCAAGCGTTTATCGGCGCTTTTAGACGCTTTGTTGCCAGGAGAGGCAAATGTAATCACCTGTGGAGCGATCAAGGACGTAACTTCGTGGGAGCTGACAAAGAGCTCCGAGATGCCTGGAACGAGGCAAACTTACAGTTCACTGGAGAAATTGCAGAAACACTAGCCACAGAAGGTACTCAATGGCACTTCATTCCCGCTTACAGTCCCTCTTTCGGTGGATTATGGGAAGCCGGTGTTAAATCTATAAAACACCACCTGAAAAGAATTGTAACAACTCACCTGACATACGAAGAGATGACGACGATACTCTGCCAAGTGGAAGCCTGCTTGAATTCCCGTCCGTTATGTCCCATTAACGACACTGATCCAGACAACATTAACCCACTTACACCAGGACATTTCTTAATTGGAGAGGTACCTATTGTTGTCCCATCACCCGATATGAAAGACATAAGGCTGTCCAGCTTGTCTCGCTGGCAACACACACAGAAACTTGTTCACGACTTCTGGCGGCGATGGCAGGATGAGTATTTATCCAGATTGCAACAACGTCCTAAGTGGCATAAAAAAGAAGAAGAATTTAAAATGGGAGATGTCGTCTTGATAAAAACTGATAACTTGCCACCTGGAAAATGGTCCATGGGACGAATCGTCGATAAGCACCCTGGTCCAGACGGTTTAACAAGGGTGTATAGTGTCAAAAGTGGTAGTTCCGTAACAAAAAGAACTGTAACAAAATTATGTCCATTGCCTCTCAATGGAACCTAATGTGTATTTACCTAGTTAATGTTTTTAAAATTAATTAACATTATTGTTTGTAGTAGATTCACACTGTTTAAAATATGCTCTTTAGAGATGCAGTATTAATTTTCGTTGATAATTGTTTATGCATGTTCAATTATTATCAAAGACCCCCACCTATAGATTTATATAACGTTGTTTAGTGGTAATTTCATAATTATGTAACATTTTCTAATTACTGTTCATAAAAGACCTACAGGCCTTTTGGTGGGCGGTATGTTGTGACGTATCGCGCTCAACGCGCATAACTCTAAACTTATAACTATGTATATGTCATACAGATATATTTAATAGACACACATTGAAACAAAACTAGTCGCTCAATACACTTGTAGTAGAACACACGTCTTTCTTTTACTCAAATCCCGAACAAGCTAAAGTGAACCTTATAATCACCAACATACAGTATTATTTTACTTGTGCATAAAGTTTAAATAAATAATTATGTTATTGTTGCCGCAAGATAAATATAAGCATGCTTCATATACTGTTAGCTACTGATAAGTGCTACATGTTGCATTGTTTCGCTAACACCCTATACCGTACCATTACCACAATAGATCGTTATTCCGCCAACATTAACAGCTAGTAAACATAATTGACGATAATAACAACTTCACAAGAGTCATTGTCCTGTGACGTTGACGTAGACTGTACCGGCCACAGTAGTCAATCAATCAATCTGCCTAGCCTTTTCCCAATTATGTTGGGGTCGGCTTCCAGTCTAACCTGATGCAGCTGAATGCCAGTATTTTACATGGAGCGACTGCCTATCTGACCTCCACAAAACGGCGACTGGGTAATACGATACCCCTTGGTAAGACTGGTTGTCAGACTTTCGGGTTTCTGACGACCCGTAACGGCCGTAACGACTGTCAAAGATCCACGAATAACAGCTGGGACCAATGGCTTGACGTGCTTTCTGAGGCACGGAGGAGTCTCGGTATGTAAAGATGGTCACCCATCCACTGACAACCCAGGCAAGCGTAGCTTAACCTGATGGATCGACCCGTGCCGCTGGTATTACTTAGCCACGAGCTCCTCGTAGTATTGCGAACCAGCCGCAGCAGTATTGCTTTTATTTATCGTATAGTCTTCTGATCATAAGAAGTTTTAAAAGTTACTTTTGAGTGACATTAAATTGAAGAGGATTTGGGGAAGCTGACTGGAATCCACTGGACGTGAGGGGGCACAAGAGCTGGTGACGTGGCCATGTGCAGCAGTGAACGGCTTGCGGCTGGATGATGATGTTGTCCCATATTGTTGTGCAGATAATATCGAACGTGACGTGGAACCCGGAGCTGCTGTCGCCGGGCGCGCTGGAGGCGGGCGGCGCCGTGCTGCTGGTCGGCAACGTGTTCAGTGGCTGCATCCTCGAGGGCCCGCAGCTGGAGTTCCACGCCGCCACCGCGCAGGTGCGGAACGTGGAGTTCGGCCACTGCCCGTTGACAACTGACGACTGTGAGTACAGCACATTGCCGGCCGTCACTTGAAACAAACTGACAGTTAGACTGTTGATATTGCTTCATTTTTATACTTTGTACATAGTAATTTTAAGATAGGTCCCTACAACGTCTTTACATATAATTATAAAAATTAACTGGCTTTTGTCCGCGGCTTTGCTCGCGTTAATGTAGAATTTGATAATCAATTCGGGTTGTACTCTGCTTGTAATAATATAATTCAGTCATGATTCGAAAGACACGTGGCGCCATCTATTGTCATATGAACGTTATTGTTGTTTTCCTCGGGAATAGTACTTTTTTCGGGATGAAAGTTCCCTATGGTCGTTTCTGTACACCTGACAACGTATATGCAAAATTTCAGGATGATCGGTTCAGTGGTTTAGGCGTGAAAAGGTAACAAACAAACTTACTTTCGCATTTATAATATTAGTTAGGATGTGTTAAAAACTCGCATACAAACATACATCAACCCTGAAAACATTACACTCCTTTGGGCAGTCGTGTAAAAATATTGTAAAACATTGAAGGACGGCGTCTTTTGCGCATGCTCCTCCATACGAAACTACCGTTTGGAAGGGCCACGTAGAATCAATTCTATTTTCTTATAAATTTTGGTGTTCAAAAGTTATAGTTCCTTATAATACTTGAAATTATTTGTGTATAAATCAATGTAAAACCTTTGTAATATATTTAGCAACAAAGTTTTTAGTAAGATATTATATTATTATATTTGACTTTGCCTTGACTTTGATACCAAGTCACAGTACCTATTAGGCGTACTATAGTATAGTTAAAGTCTCGCTGCAGACTAGGTCATAAATCATTCGAGTGTTTCGCTCTCTTTCCCACTCACGGGCCTTATGGGCAGGCCACGCCGACATGTAGTCCTGTGCATTACTGCAGTCGATGAGTGTAGGGTGCAAATGCAAGCACACCTAACATTAATTGTAATATGTAAATGCAAATTGTAAGTGAGTGCCAACGGGCTAGAATCAGGAAATAACAATGCAAGTTGTCCGACTCAAACCGCGTCTAATTGAACACTAAATAAATTATTGGTACAGAAAACATCATCCATGCTATACACGCCTCAGCTGCCTGATTTTCACGCTTCCTAATGTAGGTCGCGCATGTGAGTGCAAAGATTTCTGCTTACTTATTGCACAACTAACTACTTAACAAATAATTTTAAAAACCATGTACGTGCATCGTACATATTGCCACCACAAAGAATGATAACAACTACTGAAATAAACATTAATCTAATAAACAACTTAAGACAAGAAAAAATGTAAACTAATGCAAAGCACGAATGTAATAAGTAATAGGTATAATATGTATATGGCTAATGTAAAATGTTATGTAAATGCACTTAAAATCCGTAAATATAATTGTCAAGTTCACTATTCACACACGTCACTATGTTTTGCAGTGTCAAATTTCACTTCACTTAAGGCGGGGTCAACACTTGTCACTTCGTTCACTTTTGAATCCCGTTTGTTGCACTTGCTACACCCGTCCTCGATGTCATCTTCTTCTTCTCGTCCTCTTCTGCTTTTCGCATCTCGCGAACCCTCCCCCTGTCTTTTGGTGCTCACCTTTCTCCAAAAGTACACCGATGTTGTAAACAATGCTATGCTGATCGTTATTGCAACATAGATTGCGATGTAGTGGTGCATGTCGTGGGGGGATAAGGTTTCCAGGTTTGATTGCTCTTTGATCGAGCGCAGTTGTGAATCTATTTTCTGGAACATCTCTTCGTGCGTTTCGATAAGCAATGACGAGTTACGGATCGACGTGTTTATGATGTTGTTGATGGGAGAGATCGTGGGTGCTATTATGGCGAATGGTTCGTTGACTAAAACGTCACTTTTATGTTCCATGTATGCGTGCAATATGAATGAGTCACCCTGCAGGTTACATCCTCGTTTAAGTGTAATCAGACCCGAGTGATGTAACGTCTCCGATGTCATTAGAGCGCCGCAAACTAATTGTACTTCGCACGTGCCACAACAATAATAAAACCATGTGTTTTGTTTGTGCAATTTGACCCACTTGTCAGCGCATTTCTTTATTTCAGTGTGGCAGTACACACTATGTTCTTCGTTGTCTCTGATCAGCTGTACATTGCAAATTGACTTGCGTCGGTCACCGGTGCTATAAATAGGGTGATTTAGTTTGCACATTAAGGTTTTGTCCTGGATCTTTTGGCATTCTTGCACGTCAGATTGTTCGAGGGGTATGAACGAGTTTTGGTTGGCGTTGAATGCTATTAGTTCAGAGTTCGGGATGACGTACATCACCCGATTGATGCCGATTCGTTGAGGTATGCTAATAAGTTTGTTCAGCTCATATAAGACATCGTTCAAAATAGGTATTTTTACTTCCATGAGTAAATATTTCTGTGTAATGCGTGCATGTATTCTGAACAGTCTGTAGATATCTCTTACGTCATTCTGGACTTCCGGAAGCGTAGCGTCACGAGGTAGCTGTCGAGCTACTCTATCTAACTCGCTTTGCAGTTGAGTTGGTGATAATAGGTGTACGTCCATATGTCCCTGGTACATATTTGTCAACGTGTTGATGAGGGTTTGTTGGATATCCTTTAGATTTTGAGCCATTTTTTCTGCAGCGATTGTCGATGTTATGATGTAAAATGCGGTTGCGGTGTCATGTTTATTCCGTTCTGTTTGATTTTCCAAATTACTTAAATGGTCGTTTATCAAGGTGAACTGCTTAACCATTGTCGCCTCGTTGCGTTGTACGATATTATGCTCTGTTTCCAAAATGCTTGTCTGATTTTTGAGAAGATGTAATAAATGGTTTTCATTGTGTTGAATGGAATTGATGTCCTGTTCGTACTTCTCTGCGAAATGCTGATCTAGTACTCCAAATAGTGAATTTGCAACATATCCCACTCCGTCGATTAATCCTCTTTTGAATCTGTGTTGAATTAATCGCTGGGACTTCAGTAGACTATTGACTAAGATGTGGAACTGCATCATCCAGTCCTCGCAACGAGATTCTTTTATATGAGACACGAATTTTTGTAGAGTGTCAACATTTCGCCAGTAATTTGTCATGTTGTAGTAGAATACTAATTTCCATTCATCTCGTATTTCTTGTAAGTCTGCAATCTTGTCAAAGTAAATCGTTTGGTTTTTTGTCAGTGGGGTAAGCTTCAGGTCTTGTTGAACAGTTGGCGTTATGAATGTCATAGTCAACATCAATGTATAGCATACCAAGCTGTTCCAAGTAAGCTTGTTCGGTCTGCTCCTCCTGTTTTTAGTTGATTTGTCAGTGTCACCAAGTCTTTTTTCTTCAATCTCAACTAGTGGTATTACTTTTGTGATCGGCCGTTTGACTTCTCCTTTTGCAGTTTGTAGTGTGACGACTCTCGTGTGGCCGTCCTTTCCAGTATGTAGCTCTGCTACACGACCCAGTGCCCATTTCCCTGCAGGTAGTCTTTCATCCTTGATGCATACAATGTCATTTTCTCGTGGATCGGTAGTCTGTCGTTTCCATTTCAGCCTTGTTTGGAGTTGTTGTAGGTATTCTTGCGACCATTTCTTCCAGAAACCCTTACTTAACTGCTGCACAATTTGCCATCTCTTGCCTAAGTTATATGTGTTGTCAATGTCCGGTTCTGGAATAGCCATAAGCGATGTGCCGGTTAGGAAGTGTCCAGGCGTTAAGCAGTCAATTTCTTCGGCGTTCTCTGTTACGGTGCATAGAGGTCGTGAATTCAGGCAAGCTTCAATCTGACACAGTAGAGTGGTAAATTCTTCGTACGTCAGTCGTTGATCTCCAATGACCCGTTTTAGGTGATACTTCATGCTCTTCACGGCGGCTTCCCATAGTCCGCCTGCGCTTGGCCAAACAGGGGCGTTGAAGTGCCACTTAATTCCCATCTCTGATATTTTTCCCAAGAAATGACTGTCAATTGTGTCTACAATGCATTTATATTGTTTCAATAAAATCCGGTTAGCACCCACAAAATTCGTGCCGTTATCGCTGTACATGTCACGTGGAGTGCCTCGACGAGCACAGAAGCGCTTGAAGGCTGATAAAAACGCTGTACTGGACAGCTCTGACACAAGTTCCAGATGAATAGCTTTTGTTGCCAGACAAACGAATACGGCAACGTACGCCAGCAGTGTTCTGACGCCTCGGCCTTTATTTGCCTTGATCTCAACGTGGCCAGTAAAATCGACCCCTGTGTGTGTAAAAGGGCGAGATACTGTCACTCTCGGCTCTGGCAGGTCTGCCATAATCTGGTTTGAGGTTTTTGCATGAAATCGGCGACATGTTACGCATTTGTGTAGGACCTTCTTAACGGCGCGATGTCCTCCTACAATCCATACTCTTTGTCGTAGATGTGTTAGGGTTAACTTAGGGCCTCCATGTAATGTTCTAGTGTGTGCTTGCCAAATTAATAACTCTGTCAGTTTGTGGTCATGTGGTAGCAGAATTGGATGTTTGCTGTCTTCAGTTAAATTCGAGTTATTCAACCTTCCCCCTACTCGCAAAATGTCATGTTTGTCAAGGAATGGATTTAAGGTCAGAAGGTTACTTTTGTTGCTTAAACCCTTATTTTCTTTCAGCCTCATAATCTCGTCTTTGAAGGTATGTAGTTGAATCTGTTTCAGTAGAAGATTTTCAGCATTTTGTAATTCTGTAGATGTCAAATAAGCAGCTGTATTTATTTTGGAATTTGAACAATTGTTTATGAATCGTTTTATCCACGCTATGACCCTTGTAATGTGAGCCATGTCACTGTGTCGATCTACTAACTCAATTACAATTGAGGACGGCTCAAATTTCACAACATACGCTTGCATTTGTTTTTGTTTTGATTCGCATGTTGTCGGTATGATTGCAACTTTATCAGCTGTTCTTTCATTGTAATTTTTCATCCATTCAGGTCCTTGCCACCACAAAGGATGTTGCACTAGCTCGGAACAACTGGTGCCGCGTGATGCACAATCTGCAGCGTTTTCCTCTGATTTGACGTAGCTCCAGTGTTGTTTAGGTATGACTTCATGTACTTGTTGTACTCTGTTACTCACAAACGACTTCCATTTCGAGACGTCGTCCCCATGCAGCCAGGCTAGTACAATCATGGAGTCTGTCCAGGCGTACGTGTTTTTGTCAATGTTGTCCCACTTCAATGCTTTCAGGACCTTTTTCATCAGACGGGAAAGTAATAAAGCTCCGCATAGTTCAAGCCGTGGTATTGTCAATTTTTTATTGATTGGCGATAGCCTAGATTTTGCAGCTACTAGTCGACTTATGGGCTTGTTTTTGCTGTCTAATGTCAGTAGGTAAATAGTGCATGCGTAAGCCTTTTCTGAGGCATCGCAGAATCCATGTACTTGGAAGGGTTTGGTTGTATCTCCCAACCATCTCGGTATCTCGTATCGCGTTATGTTATGCAAGTCGCTTGTAAACCGCTTCCATTCTTCTTGTACGCTAACAGGTAAGGTTTCATCCCAATCAGATCCTGATAGCCAAACGTTTTGGAACATCAATTTTGCTTTTAATGTCAGAGGTGTCAGCCAACCCATTGGGTCGAAGATTTTTGAGATATCGGACAGTAGCTTCCGTTTCGTCAATGCTTTATTGTTGTCAAAGTTTATTTTGTTTTTAAATGCAAATGTGTCAGTTGTAGGGTTCCATTGTACCCCCAGGGCTTTTGTAGTTCCATCGTTTGTGAAATGCATTGTAGTTTGGTTAAGGTCTGATGATGCTATACTTTCAATCAAGGTCGGCTCGTTGCTTGACCACTTCCGTAGCGTCAGTCCTGCTCCGCTCAGCATGTTGATGAGTTGGTTTTGCATTTCTTGTGCTCTCTCGATGGAGTTACTACCGCTTATTACGTCATCAACGTACATTTCGTTAATAATGACGTCAGCTGCTAACGGATATTTCTCTGCGTCATCGTTCGCTAGTTGCTTTAGCGTCCGAAGTGCTAAAAATGGTGCCGCCTTAGTTCCATATGTCACTGTGCATAGCTTGTACTCTTTTAGGAGACCTTGACTGCTTTCTCTCCACACTATCTTCTGCAATTGTTGATCTTCTTCGTGTACTAAGATCATGCGGTACATTTTTTCACAGTCTGCTGTAAACACGTACTTGTATCGTCGCCATCCCAAGAGTAATGTCAGGAGATCTTGATGGAGCTTAGGGCCACACTCCATCAAGTCGTTCAGGCTGTAACCTGTGTCAGTCTTCTGTGAAGCGTTGAAAACCACCCTCAGTTTGGTTGTCAATGAATCCTGTTTAAGGACTCCATGGTGAGGTAAGTAACATGACGGCTTGCAATCGGGCTTACTCTCTGTCATGTGTCCCATTTCCAGGTACTCTTGCATGAATTTGGTGTAGTTTTCTGACAGTTTGTCATCCCTGCAAAGTCTCCTTTCTAGTTGCATAAATTGTGCCACTGCACGTGGCTTCGATTTCCCCAGTAACTGATCGTAGTTAGGCTTCATTGGCAAGCGAACTGCATATTTGCCATTTTTCAATCGTTTTGTTGTTGCAGTAAAGAACTCCTCGCAATATCTTTCCGCTGACGTCATTGAACTGCACGCATCCCCACTGATGTCTTCCACTTCCCAGTATTTTGTTAAGTCACCCACTTGGTTTATCACAACGTTGCAGTTGAATGACTTGGTGACGTTGCCTGACAAAATCCACCCTAAGCGAGTCTGTTGGGCTATAGGTTCGGTGGTCTCTCCCTTAACTAGGCCATTCATCAAGATCTCAGAGAATACCTGTGCATCTAAAAGTATGTCAACGGGCCTCGATATGTTGTACTCCGGATCGGCTAGAGTGATGTCTGTTATGTGGGACCAAGTTCTTTTTGTGAATGTGGCGTTAGGTAGATTATTTACCACTCGTGGCATGACCAATGCTTCCGTAGCAAACTGGAAGTCGTTCTGCACGGACTTACAGAACAGATTCACCTTGCCTTTGCTCCTGTTGGATAGGGTACCGATGCCATTTTATGCTCGCATTCAGCTGTTGACGCTGTACACCTAGTCTCTGAGCTGCATTCTCAGTGATCAGGGATACTTGGGAGCCTTGATCAATTAACGCCCGTAATGTGACGTAGTCGCCGTCAGCTGTTGCTACTTGTAATAATGCAGTGGCCAATAATATCTCGTCATCACTATTTGATGCGAAATTATTTTGCACAGTCTTAGATGACCTAGTTGCAGTTGATGTCGACGGTTTTGGCTCGTTTCGTGTTGCTGACGGAACTTGCGCTGACTTGGCGATGTCGCTGTGCAGTAGCGTATTATGTGGGTCATTGCAATCTCTGCATCTTTTCTGTGACGCACAGTAGCCCTTGCTGTGCACATACAGACAATTCTTACAAATGTTGTTATTTTCGATGAATTCTAGTTTTTCCGAACTCGTCATGGCAGTGAATTTGGAACACTGGAACAACGCGTGATTAACATTGCACAATGGACAAATAATCTTTCGAAATCGCCCAGCGTTGTATGCATGGAAGTTTCGAGAGTTTGCTGACTTTTGGTTTTTGTTGAAGGGATGAGACGCGTTGGGTTGTGGTTTTGCAGGAGGCTTGTTATTGTTTTCTGGCTTTTTCCTGTGTAAAGGTTCTAATGCCATAAACTTGCTCTCAATGAAATCCATGAAGTGGTTAAATGTAGGTATCTCTCGCGGGTCCGACCTTGCCTGCATGTATTCCGCGTAGGTTTCGGAATCTAGCTTTTCGCATAATAAATGGACTAAGATAGGATCCCATGACGCTGTATCTACGCCCAAGTTATGTATTGCATTTATAGTTTCATTGCTCGTGTCATATAACCGCTTTAAGTCGAATGCAGATTGTTTTTGCAGATGTGGTTGACGCATGAAACTCTGGAAGTTTTTGGTAAATAACAGAAACTTGTTGTTATACCTATGATTCAGGATTTCCCAACACGTGTCATAATTTTCCGGTGCAATGTGCAGATGTTGTACGAGTTTTTCCGCGTCTAATTGAACACTAAATAAATTATTGGTACAGAAAACATCATCCATGCTATACACGCCTCAGCTGCCTGATTTTCACGCTTCCTAATGTAGGTCGCGCATGTGAGTGCAAAGATTTCTGCTTACTTATTGCACAACTAACTACTTAACAAATAATTTTAAAAACCATGTACGTGCATCGTACAATGAGTGGTATCGATAGTTTTATATATTTATAAATGGGTGATAGAAATAAATACACATTTTTTTTTATTACCAAATTTACTACAAAGCATATTAAATATATAAACAAAAGAACGTATATATAAAACTAAAAATAGAAAATTAAAATTCTTCGTCTGAGTCCTCGTCATCATCTGTTATCGATAATGGCTTTGAGCGCGCGCAACTAGCGCACATCCCTACTCCGATTATGATTTATGACCAAGTCTGCAGCGAGATTTTAACTATACTATACACATTAACTTGTGCGAGTCGTCATATTAAATCGCAACAGAGGGAATAAAATCGAATGTAATTTGTGTAGTAATTGCTTTGGGTCAGCTAAGTGCACGCCTTACTTTTTAGAACTCTATAACGATGTGACGTCCCTGGAAAGTTTATGACATGTGTGTATGTGTGTTTATGCCTGATCTTCTATATAAATAACAAGAATAAAGTTTAAAAAACTGTAACCCGACTACGGAAAAATAAAATTGATCTAAAAAGTTCAAAATATTTATTTACTTAAACAATAACGACATAGTTATATACATATTTGTAATGTGCTCGTCAAGACCTTCCTTTTGATACCAAACATGTCATGATTATCTCAATTAAATTTTTTTCGAGGTCACAAATTTACGTGTATTGTCCACTATATTAAATTTAGGGAGAATTTATATAGTCTATGTCACCCGGACCATTATTTCGAATCTACTATTCATCAAAATCGGTTCAGTAATTTAGGCGCTACGGTGGAACACACGTAAATACATACTTATATACATACTTAAATAGACTGCTAAAATCATAACCCTTCCTTTTGGCTTTGCCGTAGTCGGGTAAAAAGAGAAGTCCTGACTGACTGATTGACTGACTCATCAACGCCCAGCCCAAACCCTTGGACCTAGAAAGCTGAAATTTTGCACAGAGGTTCCCTTTATAATGTAGACAAGGAATAAGGAAGGAATTCCTGGTAGTACGTTCCCGTGGGATATTCTCCGACATTCACGCGGGCGAAGCCGCCTGCAAAAGCTAGTCTACTATGAAACAGGAAAATCAAACATTTAAATGAGAATAAATAAATAACGAATTAATTTAAAATATTGAATTAAAGCGTAATCTTTTAACTCCGGAAGTTGCGATTACACACCGACATTTAGTTAAATGTTTTCCTTTTCCAAACAAATAACAATAGAGCTTGAAACAGGAAGTTATTCATCAATTATAAAAATTATAATTTATGTTTAAATCTTTTTTCCTCATTTTAATAATCACTGTATTAAACTAGACTTCCTACTACTAGAACTAGAGTAATTCAATGTTGTGTTAATTCCCAGGCATTGACAGAAAGGATGTGCTGCGCATCCAGCCCAAGGACCACTGCTACAACGAGCCCTGCATGCGACATGGCACCTGCATCTCGCGCCACGACAGGTATTAGCGAACAACATCGATACTGTATCTATCCTGCGTTCGCTATTTAGTTTCCAACCATGTAAACAAAGTATTTTGGAATAATATCCTTAATAAATAATAAATAATAAAAATAATAAAATCATAAGCAGCTCAGTTTGCCCTACAAAATCGTAATTTTGAAGACTTTTTCAATAGTACTTAGTCATTCTGAAATCAACTTAATTTACACTATTATAAAGTTGAAATTTGCTTAAGTGGACTTTCCACTTAAAGTCATAAGAAATAAATTAATTGGATACAACGATTTGAATATCTTTCGTAAATAGTGTCTAGTCTAGTAGTGTAGAGACAACTGTTAAATCGTGTTGTCATTCATTTCGTTCGGGCCCCGAACCAATCATCCATCCGTAGGTGATACGGAGTAGGAAACGCCCGTAACGAAGACCGAAACTACGGGCTTCGTGCTTAGGGAGTACACTCCCTGAATAACATATACAACGTCGGCGCAGAACATTGTAGCATAATTATAATAGTTAGCATAGTGATGAGTCACAAGTAAGCCTTATTGTTACTGGTATGTTGTTAGCGAGTTCAACGCTTCATTTATTGTTTTCGCGGCGCGTTCGACTTTGACAACCGTTGCTTTTGAAGTTATGACTATAAGTACGTGTTTTTCTTTTATGCTCGTGTTGTCAATCATAATGTTTTGATAAATATAGTACCTGATTTAATTGCTTGTAGCATTTGCTATGATTTGTTAGGGGTGTTTATGCTATTGAATTGGTTGTAATACTTTGAAGCGGTCGACTTAAATATTTATTTCATATATAAAAAAGTATTTTCTGTCGTAAAAAGTGCAAAATATACATAAAATGAAGAGCGCAGACAGCAGCGACTTCATATCGCCAAATAACAGAGTGCGAAGACCTCTGACTACCCCTGTGCACACAGCCGTGATGATATTTGTAAATATGATGTATGTCAGATACGAGTGCCACTGCTCGGCACGGTACACGGGCAACAACTGCGAGGTGGACGCCGGGGACCCGTGCGCGTCGGGCCCCTGCCAGAACGCGGCCCGCTGCGTGGAGGACACCCGGGGAGACTACTCGTGCGAGTGCCCCCCCAATTACCATGGTATGTACTGTTACACATTACTCCAGGAAAGTCATAAAAAAAATAGTTTAAATCGATTAATTCACTGATAGACAACGCACAGCCTAAACCGCCGGCTCTAGAAGCATGGCCACGACAAGAGTTTCTTATACAACATTAGTTTTTGTTTATCCCAAACCCGAAAACGGGTGATTGTAAAAAAAAATCTGCTGTCCCATACACTTTGGCGATTTAAGTGAACACAAATGTATGGAACAACTGATATTTTTTTGCGATTTCAAGGTTGGTCCCATAGAAAAAGTTGTTCAAAATGATGAGTACAATGACCCCTTAAAATATTGTCCATGAATTCAATTACACCCTGTATAACCAGAGCACTAAATTTCATTCCCTAGTACGGTTAAGTTTGTACGGAATATTGTAATTTTTGCCGATGGGAAATCGCATCGCGGCTTGTGTTGAAATAATAAACAAGAGTAGTAGAATGTAAGTAGGTGTTAGTAAGTGTTGATGTGGTGTTGCAGGCACGTACTGCGAGCTGGAGGTGTCGCTGGACCCGCAGTGCGTGGCGGGCCCGTGCCGCAACAACGGCAGCTGCAGCGTGCCGCCCGGCGCCGACTCCTACGTGTGCGCCTGTCCGCCGGGTACGTAGCGCTGCAGCGGACAGTACATGTGGCTAGCCAGGATATTACTCATACAGCTAAATTGCCATTTTGTTTATAACTTCATCATTTTTGTCTGAGACTAGAATCTTTGAAATATATCAGTAACAGAAGCTCAAAGAGGAGCTCGTGGCTAAGTAATAATAGCCGCACGGGTCGATCCATCATGTCAAACTACGCTTGCCGGGGTTGGTCCGTGGATCGGTGACTAGTGACTACATACTGAGACTCCTCCGTGCCTCGGAAAGCACGTTAAGCCGCTGGTCCCGGCTGTCATTCGTGGATCTTTGACAGTCGTTACGGGTCGTCAGAAGCCCGAAAGTCTGACAACTAGTCTTACCAAAAGGGATCGTATTACCTAGTTACTGGGTTGTGGAGGTCAGATAGGCAGTCGCTTCATGTAAAATGCTGGTATTCAGCTGCAGTTGGGAAAAGGCTAGGCAGATTGATTGAGAAGCTTAAAGAGGGCTGCTAAAATACAAAATTCATCTGGATTTCAAAGATTCTAGTCTCCATAGTCTAACGAAATGTGAAAGTACAGCTTTGCTACCCCTTCAGGCGAGATGCTTTGCGTTGTGAGTGAGGATCATGTACATAGTTGCGTCCGCGCAGTACAGTAGTGTGTACCATCAGCATTGTGTCCGCATGGCAGGCTACACGGGCCGCAACTGCGAGACGGACGTCGACGAGTGCGCGGCGCTGGCCACGCCCTGCCTCAACGGCGGCCGCTGCCAGGACGCCGTCAACAACTTCACCTGCGACTGCGCCGGCACCGGTAACGTTTACTACATCATTATAAATATTGTCACTTTTCTCGCATGACTGTGTGAACGCTTAGTTCTTGTAACCTATACGCCATGGATTTGGTAAGCAACTATATACAACGTGTTAATGAAATAACCCAAAACCTCTTAAGGGGTCATTGTACTCATCATTATGAACAACTTTTACTATGGGACCAAACCTGGAATCGCGAAAAAAAAATCAGCTGTTCAATACATTTATGTTCGCATAATTCGTCAAAATGTACTGAACAGCTGATTTCTCTTTCGCGATTTCAGGTTTGGTCCCATAGTAAAAGTTGTTCATAATGATGAGTACAATGACCCCTTAAGAGGTTTTGGGTTATTTCATTAACACGTTGTATATTATGTAGATATCTATGGGTATACATATCATAAGCTAGCTGACTCGACAGACGTTGACTCAGCTATGACTATTCTAATGTAAACGCGCGAAGTTAAAGTAGTCGTTAAGTTTTCTGAAATTTTCCAATTTTCTTAATTTTTCATTCAGTAAGAACCTTTTTACAAAAAAATAGAAAACTTAAAAAAAGATGAATGAAATCGGTAAAGTCGTTCTCAAGTTATGGCTTGACCAAGGGAAATAGGGAATATAGATAAACACTTACTAAATGCTCTAAACTTTAGAGCATTTAGTAAGTGTTTTAATACTTGCTTAGATATAGCTCGGAAACTTTTGACCTTATTTATTTTAATTAAAACGCTCGCCACAGCAGTACATTTCACCCGTGTAAAGCAAGGTCGTATCGCTAGTTCTAAATAAATAAAACAAGGCCCAGAGTACTGATGTCTGGCGAGAGTTAAACTGGACTTGATTATGACGTAAAATGCCGAGTCCCCGCTGGCTGAGCTGCATCACGTCCTCGTTTGCCTCGTGTGGCTCGGCTGGGCCGGACTGAGTATTGCTGACGTCACTGTTCGCTGGCAGGCTACACGGGCGCGCGCTGCTCACTGAACGTGAACGAGTGCTCGGAGGAGCGCAGCATGTGCGGGCACGGCGTGTGCTACGACACGTACGGCGGCTACGTGTGCGCCTGCCAGCTGGGCTACAAGGGCGAGCGCTGCAACAACGTGTCGGCGTGCGCGTCGGGCCCGTGCGGCGCGGGCGGCGCCTGCGTGGAGGAGGCGGGCGGCGCCGGCTTCCGCTGCGTGTGCGCGCGCGGCTTCGCGCCGCCCTACTGCGCGCCGGCGCCCGCGCACCCCGCCAGCTGCCAGGACATGCAGTGCCCGCCCAAGTCGCACTGTGCGTAAGCCTGCACTAGGCGCCATACCGCACCTGTATTCATTATGCCTGGCCGTCCGTGACTCCGTCCTCCCGACCCACCCCGTCGCATGGCATCCCCTGCCCGCGCTGTTATTTTGTTTTTTGACTTTTTTAGGGTTCCGTACCAAAATGGTAAAAAGCAATTTAACCCTTACGGTGGTGCGACTAAGTCAGTCCGTCTGTATGTCACAGCTGGATATCTCAAGAACTACTAATGCTATCAACTTGAAATTTGGAACAGTTTTAGATGAAGTTTGCCAAACTATGTTGCAAATAAGAAAGAAATAAAAAAACATTTTTTTTTTGCAACGGACTTAAAGGAGGTCTTAAAAATTCGAAGTGGGGCTACTGGGCCATGTGGGGTATCATATGAAAGAGCGCTGTTTGCACATTCTCAAACATTTTTTTCTTTTTTTTAGGCCGCATAGTTTTCGATTTTTGATGAAAAATGTAAAAAAAAATACCGTTCCCCCTCCCTTATCTCCGAAGTTTCCATAAAGAAAAATCTGAAATTACTCTATGTGATAGAAGTTTATGTAAAGATTACAGGAAAAATAAAACTATGTCTCCATATAGCACTTTTTCAGAAATCGGAACGGAACCCTCGGTGCGCGAGTCCGACTCGCTCTTGACCGGTTTTTTATTTTTAATCTTCAGGTTTTTCATGACAATCAATCAACCATCAAATTTTTACGTCTTGATATTAAATGAAAGTGATAACACTTTCATTTAATATCAAAAGTGAAAGTGTTATGCGAATACTCAAATCACAAAAAGTACACAATTGATTGCATGTCCAACAGTAGAATTGAGCCGGAACCAAACATTACATTGTAACAATTCGTCGGTATACTGTATACCAACCCAATTACTATGCAAATATGTACGTTCTCTATTCTATTCTCAAGATTAGAATACTTTTCTCGATAGGAGCTCGTGGCTTAGTAATAACAGCCGCACTGGTGGATCCGTCAGGTTAAGCTACGCTTGCCGGGGTTGGTCAGTGGATGGGTGACCATCTTTACATACCGAGACTCCGAGCCGAGCGTTGAGAATACAACCTAACAAAAATAGAGTGCATCCCAGCGCGACGAAAAACAAACTGTTGGATTTTCAACTCCCGGCGCTAAGCAGAGAGCTGAAAATCCAGTGCGCGATAAAATCCCGCCGCGATTTTATTGCGCTCGTGGGAACGCCGACTTACCAAGGGGTATTGTATTACCCAGTAACTGGGTTTTGGAGGTCAGATATGCAGTGGCTCCATGTAAAATACTGGTAATCAGCTGCATCCGGTTAGACTGGAAGCCGACCCCAACATAGTTGGGTAAAGGCTATTCAGATTGATTGATTGATTAGAATACTTTTGTTGCAGGTGTACCAAACGTGATGGTAGCGGGTGTGATCGCTAAGCAGGTGATGTGCGTGTGCGACGTCGGCTACTACGGTGAGCTATTGTTTAACAGTCCAATAATAACTTGCCATTCTTGTGTCCAAAAAACGTATACCCACTTACCTACACCAATTTCTACGTCGTTTTTCTTCTGTAAAGGGAACGGCGAACTTCTGCCACGTTTTTTCTGTTGCTACATTAACCCAGTTGTTACTGAAACTTTTTTTAATCTCGTATCACAGTCATTTTTTAGTATTGTTACCTTGATGCATATAGTAAACATGGAAAAATACCAAAAAAAATCTGAGTTTTCAGGAAAGCTCGGAAAATGCGGATCGTTTTAACGATCAGTAGTAATAGGCAGGTAGGATAACGCTCATATAACTACCACTTTATAGATTGTGTCCTATTTTAAATTAAAGAAACAGTTATTTGTATGAAAAAGGCTTTATTTTTTAATTGAAAAACGTAAATTAACAAACAAGTCTATGTAGGAGTATGGTAAGTAACAGAACATGTTTTAGGGTGCACTTGGATTTTACATTTTTGACAAGTGAAGTTTGTATTTTTTGCAAAGCGAACATCGAAGGAGAGTCATTGTACTGTACTAGATGATCAGCCTATCGTAGCGTGAAGTTTCCCTGTAAGTTCTCGTAAGCCTCGTCAATGCTGTACATTTCTTCTAAAACAGCCACATTTAGGAATAGTTCATTCAGGATATTGAAAAGCGGTCTCAAATTTGCTAATTTGTCACTTTCAGTAGTTATCTTAGCATTATTGTCACAAAAGTGAAGGTGAGTCATGATAAATGTACATCTATCTCTCGACATGGCGGTATACTACTAAAATCAGTGTCTGATGATTTCTCCCAGTATATTTATCTTCGGGGAACTACGATATATCCGCTGTAAAAAAGTTAGAAAGGAAACACTTCATTTCACTCGTTGTCACATTGCCCACTTTGGCCTTTTGAATCGCGTAAATATTTCAATACCTATTTGACCAATAATTCAATAAGACAGTCATCAAACATAAGTCAAAGTAATACATGGGCGTTTGAAGGTGTTTTGGCCCATGGTTTTCTTGCCATTGTGGTCGGTCGTGAGGATTATGGCGATTTCTACAAGTATATTTTTTGGTACAGTTGGATCAACAAAAGGAACGGCTGACGTGCTACTAATAAATGGAGCTGAATTAGGTGTATCATTGTTCCACAATTAGGGGTTCTTCGGTGGTTCGACTTCTTTTTCATTTTTTTTTCTAAAGAAGACACAGGTACACTGTCCTCGTCACTCTCGGAACACATATATTCTATCTCATCAGGAGGTCTTAGCTGAGAACCTAGATATAAAAATATATATGTACTTATATTATAACTGACATGAGAAAATAACGTAAAGATTTATATGAGATCTATATGAAATCTGGAAGATTGCTCAGAGTTACAAACTCCTCATCACCAGAATCTTCAAATATATTTCTATTTTTTTTTTAATTTTAATTTCAAAAGCAAAGATTGTATATAGTATTGGCTTATATCGAACCAATATGATCTGTGACGCAGGAGCTCCGGGCGTGTCTCCAAACTGCACCACGCTGGAGTCGGTGTGCGAGGCGGGCGTGTGCCAGAACGGCGCCACGTGCGCGCTGGCCGCCGACCACTTCAACTGCACGTGCGCGCCCGGGTACAAAGGTACGCGCGCGCCCGCTACTGCGTCTGTCGCTGTTGTTGTTGTTGGCGGCGACCTTTGGCATGGAGTACTTGCTACAGAGCCCTTTGTTATTGATTGGTGAAACTTCACTCTTGAAGCGAACAATAAAAAAAAAGAATTTATGAAATCATTTAAATTCATTTAGAATTTATGGAGATATAATAACGTTTATTATTATTATATTTTGATATCGCTAATACGTTTGTGAAGTATTGCTAATTAATTTTAAAAGGCTCTGTGTAGTTTTAATTTTGTGACAACTTGCAACACTGCTGGTTTAGACTTAGTGTTGTATTGCTGTATTGAAAATATTTAGTGAAGTGCCATAGAGTTACCATGTTATTCTAGGTTCCTAGAAAATGTTTGAATAGAATAGAATGTCTGAAGTACTCCCATGTGCCGACAACGCATAACTTCTCGTATGACTATCTTTGATAACTGTTGTCTGCCTGTTTAGATGTTTTATGTATTGTATCGTGACCGCGTGCATTCTACGTCCCCTGCCCATGGTTCGCTTTCTTTGTTTGTGTAAACTCCTAAATCATGCGATTGCCTTAGCATTAATAAAGTCATGAATTTGTTTTATCATTTTGTCGATGTTTGAAACAATTTTAATTTTGACATCTCCATTAGCGAAGCGGCAAAGGGTCTTCTCACACTTATCAAAGTAAAATCAGTTTTGTTCCCACGGAGTAAGAGTGTAAACGAACGATATCGTTTATATCCTCATGTAGTACAGTACCCGGCGATAAATATTGCACATCGACCTTTGGAAAGAGACAATCGTCTAATTTCGGCTTCGTAGAGTGTTATGTCTGTCGCACACTACCTATGTGACGTTTTGTCAGTCGTTGTTCAAGTGCGATAGAGTGCGGTCGCGTCCAGTTCAAAATATATATCTAGAGTTGTTAACACCCCCAAATTTAAATAATTTAAAGTTGTACTATGGCATCTTTAGGAAAAAGAGGGAAACCTTTACGAGGTCAGTCACGCGAAATTATGTACAATGTTTATAAATATTTTGTAACCGAAGCTGACAGATTTAAAAACAGCTGTAATTTTCCAAAATAATTAAATACGTAAACATAATGTGAACATGTTTTTGTTATTTTATTTTACCCCAACCTAAAGCCATCACTTATAGAAAAATTGGTGTATTTTATACAAAGAATAAAAAGAATTATCAAAAGAAGCAAATCATAATTGTTTTAACAGCTCCTAATATATACCGGACTGTTTGTATTTCGTGCGACAGAGATAACGCTCTACGAAGCCGAAATTAAGCGATTGTCTCTTTCCAAAGGTCGATGTGCAATATTTATCGCCGGGAACTATATTTAGATATAAAGCGGCTAAGACTCGATCAGTTTGGGGAGACCGGACGACGCCAAACAACATCTGTTTCGTGTATCGGCTGCGAGAGAGGAGTTGTGAGCAACAGCCACAGGCGGACGTGAGTGGTCGTGATGTATGTGTCGCTTACGTGTGTGCATGTGCTAGGCGCGTACTGCGAGCAGGCGGCCGGCAAGGCGCTGTCCGACCTGAAGGCGGCCGAGCGCTGCGCCAGCGGGCCCTGCCTGCACGCCAAGAGCTGCCAGGAGCTCGTGAGTATACCTCCGCCCCAGGCTTGTGAGCTTCTTGTTGTTGCATGCTTGTTTGACTTCTTTTCATTAGCTTTTTGAGTAACTAGGCTAAGCTAGGTTTAATTAAGTAACACTTTACAGGTTTCACATATAATACGGGGTGTGAGGGACAGCCCTCCGCAGACTGATGGGGTGAATTCAGTATATCATACTAAGATGACCGGTACATGAAATTGTTTCGGGAACGTTATGGGAATCCTATAAACCTGATTTGTTTGTGGTTTTGTGCACAAATCGGAGCGTCTGTTACTGGTTGGGAGGGGTAAGTAATAGGTAGTTAGATAGAAAGTGAACAGCTGATTTCACGCGTCGTTCTTTAGAGTATTTCAACATCCATTGCTGATTTTTTTTTTGGTGTTTTATGTAATTTGACACTGAAATAAAGAAAATGTACGTATATGTAATACTAATAATGTATGTATGTGTTAAAAATGAACATTTTCCTGAGAAATTTTCCGGTGGAATATGATTCAAAATGAGGAGCTGAATGCACCCTGTTAGTTTGCGGAGGGCTGTCCCTTACATCCTGTATTAAACAGTACTCGAATCGAGTCAACAGTACTCGATTTTTGTTGGTATTTTCGTTTATGATAATAATAACAGCTTGATAAGTACCTATCACGTTTCAATAATTCATGTTGCGACACGTAAAGTAGATAAAGCTGTCGGTTCACGGTTTATTTGAACACATATTGAAGCTAAAAAACATCACCGTTTTGCGCACAATGTTATATCGGGTGTAAAAAGACACTTGCCGAAGCCGAAAGCCACATATCCATTATTTGGATCGTTTTTTTTTTCCACTAGACCATACCTGGTTCTGGAGATATTGAAAGTCAAAGTCGCATTTTTTTTTTTCGTAAAACCTATTCCAAGTGTTATTACTAAACTTTTTCCTAGTAATAACACTTGGAATACGTTTTACGAATAAAAACCTAGTACCTCCGCGTACCGTAGATCGAAGGGGCGGGGCTTAACTCCGTTTGCCTGGGTTCGCGTTACATTGCGCGTTATAAAAAATTGCTTTTTTTATACCTAAAAATAAAAGTCGTTTCCCAGCAATAATTTTTGCGCAAAGCTACATAATTAGATGTACAGTATGTGTAGTTAACGGCTTTGTGATGTGTCTTTTTACACCCTGTATAAGTTAGTAACTAATGTAGTAGGTATCTCATTACGTATGGTGCGTGCAGGCGACAGGTTTCCGCTGCGAGTGTGAGGCGGGCTGGTCGGGGCCGCGCTGCGACGTGGCGGGCGCGGGCGCCGGCTCGGGCTGCGGCGCGCGCGGCTGCGCCAACGGCGGCGTGTGCCGCGACGGCGGCGCGTGCGAGTGCCGCGCGGGCTGGGCGGGCGCCGCGTGCGAGCTGCCCGAGGCGGCGCCCGACTGCCGCGCGGCGCCCTGCCCGCCGCAGCACGAGTGCGTGGAGGCGGCGCCGGCGTGGCGCTGCGCGCCGGCCACGGCGGACTCGGCCTGCGCCTCCTCGCCGTGCAACAACGGCACGTGCCTGGCGCTGGACAACGGCCTGTTCCGCTGCCAGTGCCCCCCAGGCTACAACGGTCAGTACATACCTACGTTGTCGTTCTGTAAACTGCGCGACGGATTTTGAAGTTGTTTTCACCATCATTTAGACAACTTATTCCGGTAATTGATGAGTACTTTTAATAAATTAATATTAACTTACATATTGTTGGGACCTTATAGTGGTTGGAGAAGAAGCGTGAAAAATGAAATTCCAGTGTACAGGATACAGTCTATTCAGATGACCATGAATATTATGAGCCCATACTACCTCAGGTTTTTATCTCGCTCGCACGATACTGCTCGCGGACTGAGTGCGGGGTTGGGCGCCGATATGGGTAAATTGAAAAAAATAAAATAAAACATAAGACCTGCTTTATAGTTAGTTCAGTTAGTATGCAAAGTTTCATAATCTAATTTAAAGTATTTTTTTAATACCAGCAGTTTATTGTTCGGTTTGGAGGTAACTTTGGATTTTTTTCTATCGAGAAATGGAATCGTGTTTTCGTCAACATTCCATTATATTTATTTCAAAATGAATGCTGCAGTATTTTCGACATAACGGAGGATCATACTAAGCCGTTTGCGGTAGTGTGGGCTCTTAAGCACAGTGACGCTTCTTACTAGCTATACAGTACACAAGTTATAGCCACAGCGGGGAACACGACTGGCCGCTAAACTGGATATTTTCTCTTATCGTAAAAACCGTGCAAAGCACGTGTATCAATCACACTAATATTATATAAGCGAAAGTTTGTGAGTGTGTTTGTATGTTTGTTACTTCTTCACGCTCAAACGGCTGGACCGATTGGTATGAAATTTGGTATGTAGATAGCTTATACCCTGCATTAACTCATATACTACTTTTTAACCCGGTCTACGCAGGTGAAACCGCGAGCGGAGCTAGTCACACTCATATTATAAAGGCGAAAGTTTGTGAGTGTTTGTTACTTCTTCACGCTCAAACGGCTGGACCGATTTGGATAAAATTTGGTATGTAGATAGCTTATACCCTGCATTAATATATGATTTACTAGCTCCGCTCGCGGTTTCACCTTTTGGAAGAAGTTAAGAAGCCCACATGCCCCACATATTTACCTACTAGCTGCGTCACGCAGTTTAATCCGCGTAGACCGGGATAAAAAGTAGCCTATGTGTTAATCCAGGGTATAAGCTATCTAGATACCAAATTTTATCCAAATCGGTCCAGCCGTTTGAGCGTGAAGAAGTAACAAACACTCACAAACTTTCGCCTTTATAATATGGGTGTGATTAGCTTTACCTGATGTGCAAAATGCACATACAAACGTATGATTGGCCAATAATGTTCTGTCCACACACCAAATGTAAAAAGGATCTTCAGCATGATGTACTAATCAAAAACATATTTTTGAGAATCTTATTATTTACTACTATTACTACTAATAATATAAGTCTTTTTCATAGTTTAATACATAGTTAGATCTATTGCTCATCGGAGAACACTTTTCCTACTATATACGCTGGCGAATCCCGCAGCCTTTTGCCCTTCAAATTGATAGAGTATGGCAAAACTGAGGGGCGTCGCCTGTAGATACCCCTGCCCTCAGGCGTCCACGCGCGCACCTTGCAAGCCGTGCCTTCTTTAGCTGTCACTCCCACCCAAGCCACTGAGGACAGCACAATATCCCCACAGACCGTCTTGGGCCCCTCCCCAGGGTACTCTAGTATCTCAGCCCCTTGCTGCAACCCTGGCCAGTTCTTCAGTCTCTCTGCTCCTCCGCTCGGCGCAGCAAACAGCTCGGTGCCCACAAACTTGTCATAAAGCTCGTCAGCGTCCTCAGTCTTCACGACAGTGATCGGCAGACTCTCCGAACAAAATATTGTAAAGCGACAAGGTTCCCCAGAATCCAAAAGGTCGATGCGAGCCAAACCACCGATGAATATCGTGGATCCCTCATACATGAAGTATGTCTGGGGTCTGATCAGCTGTTTTGGAATGGTCACAAGTAGTTCCTCAGTGCTTAGGAGGGATAGCACTTGATCAGGGTGAATGACGCCAGGAGTGTCGTACAGCCATTTACTGTTAGCAAATATTTTGTGTTTCTCGTTCAAAACCATCATCTTCTGTTTGTTGGGGTCGCGGTTGTCGACGTCGTAGTGCTCCGAGAACGAGCGTCCAATATGTCCGATCAAGGCGGGCGCTTCGCTCGGCGTCTTGCCATGCACCTGAGCGTTTCTAATTTGCTTCTCAACCCTGTAGAGTTTGGCTTCTGATTGTAATCTTCGTGTTCGTTGAAATATTTTCCACCCCGAAGGTCTGTTTATGGGGAACTTGAGGAGGTTGAGTGTCGTCCCGGGCCACCGACTGACTGTGGCGCGTTTGATGATGTCAACGGCGTGTACTTTGCAGTAGTCGGACTGTAGGAGAGCATTGAACAGGGAGCTCTTGCCGACGTTGGTGCAGCCGACGAGGAACACGTCGCCCTTGTACAGCCACAGCTTGAACATGGCGGAGATCAGGTCTTCCACTCCATAGCCTGTTTTAGCAGATATCAGAGCAATGTGCTTGATGTTGGCTTCACCTAGTTGCGTCTTCTTGATTTCTGTCACCAAGGATTTCTTTACGCGTTTCAAGTATCCGTAACTATCGCCAGGTAATAGGTCCACCTGAAAAAAAAACAAGCATTTCTATATTCGATTTTTTGCAAATGTTTTCCACAGATTAAATTGGACCTATAATGATGTCTGTATGTGACATGAAAAGAGGCATTTAAAAGTAATATTGTTATAAGTTATAAGTTGTGTCAGTAAGCCAATGATAGTAAGCACTGGAAAATAACAAAACATTGAATATTGTTAAGTAATCCAAAAATATTAAGTTTGTCTTACCTTATTGCCAACAACTATGATGGGCCTGTCTTTGCCTATGATGTCCACAATACCAGGCCATATGGAGCATGGGAAGTCCAACAAATCCACCATCAGTAGGACCAGGGATTTTACATTTCTGGAAAGAATTCAAATTAAACTTTGAGAAACTCATACTTACAAAAATCTTTGTTTAACTCACAAACGTTTTTTTTTTCTTTAGATGGTTTTAAGTTTTAATAAACAAAAACAGCTGTTAATATGATTTACGAGGTTACCATGATGAATAAATTTAAAAAAAGTAAACAAGGCATACTTATCAATAAATTAATTGTTCTTACATTTTTTCAATGTTATGACAGTCTGATCTCACGTTATTTCAAAAATAAACTAGATTATA
The DNA here is from genome assembly GCA_905163495.3 of Cosmia trapezina. Taxonomy (NCBI): domain Eukaryota; kingdom Metazoa; phylum Arthropoda; class Insecta; order Lepidoptera; family Noctuidae; genus Cosmia; species Cosmia trapezina. The sequence continues at coordinate 31,076,897 of LR991022.1, read as the reverse complement.
ATTACAATTGTATACACAGAGTGTTTTCAGTTGGTTTACCTGATGGACTGCAAAAGTTTTTCATACTCTTCTGGCTGCACACTCACATCCAGGGCAATGTTGTACTCCTTGAGGAAGTGACATCTTTGGCACTCCATAGTCTTTAGTTCTTCCACCTTTCTGTGCTTGAAGATCTCGCTGGGCAGGTACCCCGGGATGGCAGGGTCACTGCAGTGGAGGAGAGCACCACAGCCTCCACATGGCACTCTACTTACACCTACGGTTGGGTCAGGAGTACCATACTGGTTTAACCATTCGTTTTCAGTTTCTGGTCCATCTTCCAACTCGGAAGCAATTTTAGTGTCATCAAAGTACTCATAATTGGTCATCCATTGATTAATGTTTGAGCGATCAAATTCCTGCTCTGTGTTTACGTTGGTATTAGTAGCATGTTTAGATGGGACTACTTTACTAACGTCATAGTCTATTGTTGAAGAGGAACCAAAAGGCAGTTGGAATTCCTTGTCAGGTTCTGTAGCAGAAACCACCTCTTCATCTCGAAGCAATCGATCTTTGTCGACGTAATACTGTAAGGATATCGGGAGGGGCGGCAAACTCTTCTCTTTCAACTCTTTGCTTATTGTCGCCTTCGCTTCTTTCACAGTTTTCTTGTGATACCTATAATAACCTAATTTCAACTTGTCGTTTTCCAAGTAGGAGTTGAATGTGATTTTATCCTTGTATTTCTGCAGTAACTGTGGAAAATCTTTACTGTTGTCACCTTTCTTAATATTTGGTTCAGTTTCAATGCCAGTTATCGTCCGCACTTGGGTAATACGTTTGTTTTGTAAAAACTTTTGTCTCCGACATAACCTCAAAACATTGCGCATTGAATAAAGCATGGCGATGATTCATACACTAAACACTTGTATTAGAACTCATTTAAATATGCCTTTTAAACAATGTGGCCGTCTCTTTACTACAAAATTACAGATTTTCATTATAAACACGAAATAGGTCACAACAAAACAACAATATTAACTCGCTCGCCTATTTGACAGCAGAAATCAGCTGTCAATTGTTAATGTCATGCGACAGTGTTGCTAAGAAAACCGGTTAAGTATTTAAAACCGTAAAGTATCTGTTACCGGTTTCTGAAATAATCATTATTCATTTATACTTGGAATTTAAAATACAATTTACTTTAATTAAAATAAAAAGATGAGGTAATTAGAAACAATTATAACGTTTTTCTTTTACAAAATGTATCCGTATTTACAAAGTCTTCTGTTTCTAAAGTGTTCATTTTCCAGTTTCATTGCCGCTGTTGGTCTAAACACCTGCATAAACTCAGTGTGAAATATGTAATATGTGACTAATTTAATAACTGAGATTTAACGAGTATTCATTCCAAGTGATTTACATTTCTATTATGTTAGTTCAACTGTTATTTTTGTTCTCAATTATTAAAGGTATGATTAGCAAGAAATAAGTCAGTATTTATAATTGTAATGTTATCATTAAACAAGTTATATTTTTATTTTCAGGGCGACTCTGTGAATTGGACATAGACGAATGTTCACTATCGCCGAAAATATGTAACCACGGAGTATGCGTCAACGTTCCCGGATCCTACGAGTGTTATTGCAGGCCCGGTATGTGTGAATGAAAGTCACAGTTATGTGTAGTTGCCCTCATTAGCTATCAACTATTATGTAAATGATTCGCTTTGTTATGTGTAGGCTATACGGGCGACAGCTGCTTGCAGGACATCGACGAGTGTCTGTCGTCGCCGTGCAAGAACGGCGGCACCTGCCAGAACCTGGAGAACAACTACGAGTGCACCTGCATGGAGGGCTTCGAAGGTTGCCAGATAACTATGATCATTTCATTACTTCAGTTGTTCATCTGTCCCCTATGTTATGTTAAATGTTGTGCTTACAGGCAAGGATTGCTCGATAAATATAGACGAGTGCGAGGCGAACCCGTGCGCGGCGGGCTCGACGTGCATGGACGGCATCGCGAGCTACTCGTGCGTGTGCCAGGACGGGCTCACCGGGCCCAACTGCGAGATAGACATCGACGACTGCGAGGTAAGCCGGGGCAAGGTCGCCGCTCGCGGCGCTATTGTTGGCTGGCGACACATTTACTATTTGTTATGCAGTTACTGCAATGTTTCTGTTGATTATTCATATTGTTTAACGAGGCGTCTGGTTATCAGATTTACATTTATTTTCACGCAATGTTTTACCATGACCGAATTATTATCAAGTTCGCGTGTCGCATTGTAATAAGATTTGTTTGTGGCGAGGCAGTCCGCGCCATGCCAGCACGGCGGGCGCTGCGTGGACGGGCTGAACAGCTACGGCTGCGAGTGCGGCGGCACGGGCTACGCGGGCGACGACTGCTCGCTCAACATCGACGAGTGCGCGCCGCAGCCCTGCCGGCACGGCGGCACGTGCGTGGACGACGTCAACGACTACCACTGCAACTGCTTCGCGGCCTACACCGGTCAGTGGCACTCGTCTCACTCTAAGCATTCGATTCAAGTGCGCCACGAACAGGCGCTGAAAGACCGTCATTGATAGAATGTATTGAGAAGAATGAGCAAGAAGCTCCGTAGAACTACTCTTTCACAATATCATGTATACAGTAGTTATATTTGAAGACGATGTAAGTACGTGCACCAGTCGGCAGTCGATCGAGGACATCGGTGCCGTGAGGTACGACGTCGATCGACTGTGTGACTGGTCACCCCTACATCTTTATCATAAATAGTTTTCACTATGGTTCACTTATTTTGTGCTATATTTATGGTCCCATTAAAATAGATGGACAAATGTTCTACCCATGAATATGAACAACTTTCACTATGGGACTAACTCTAAAAACTCGTCAAAATGTAGGGAGCAGCAGATTTTTTTTCGCGATTTCAGGTTTGGTCCCATAGTAAAAGTTATTCATATGTATGGGTAGAACATCCTGTGAAAATTTGTCCACCTATTTTAATGGGAGCTTGTATTTTGACTCCATTTACCAATGTTTAGTAGATTCAATAGGTAAGTTGTAATATGTTCAGGTAAGAACTGCGAGCTGGACATTAACGAGTGCGAGAGCGAGCCGTGCAAGTTCGGCGGCGTGTGCCTGGAGCGCTCCAACGCCAGCCTGTACGTGGCGGCCGACGCGCCGCGCGTGCAGGTGGGCGTGCAGCCGCAGATGCTGCTGCCCGCCGCCTTCTACCAGCCCTTCTCGCTGGAGACTGCTAGCGGGTCAGCATTGCACCACACCCAATCATCTTAACCCGTAACAAACCAGCCGCTTATGCACATGTCGCAGGATTATTGTGGAAATTGAAAAGAGCGCAGAAATCCCGATATTAGCTGATAATACGTGAAACAAAGCCGAAACGCATAAAAAAATTGATCAATTTTTAATTATTTTTATTGACAACTCACACTTAATCATAAATTAAGTATGCCAAAATGGTTTTCATAAAAAGACCACATGGTTCCGGACCATTGGATTCGGATAGAAATAGAAAATGTTTATTTGCATAGAATTTAGGTGCACAGGTGAGTTGTTACAATGTAATGTTGTCCCATTCGTCTCGGGTAAAATAACGAGCGAGTCTTACAGTAGTCGCAAAATAGGCTAGTTCAGTTAGGACAGTCTTTAGAAAACCTATTAAAATGTTCCTTGTCTATTTTCGCTAAAACATGAATATTTCGTCAAAATATTAACATTAACAATACTAATTTTTCATTTAGAAAACACAATTTTATTTTATAGTCAAAACAGGGTATAAGTAATTAATGGCTGCTCGAAAGATGTCATCATCTTTATAGGCCTGTGTTCACCATCATTCAAACCACCGGTTAGGTATTTAAACAGTAGGTTTGTTTCAAATTCCTAAGGAAAAAAACTGATTAATTAAACAGCTGTTTCTTATGTAGGTGAAAACGTCCCTTTTTCGTCAAATCTGTGACATTTGTGACAGATTATCTGCCGTCAAACAAGTAAAAACAAATAATCAGTGTTTCCACCCTCTGCTTTTGGATTTCTCCTATGATGTCGATTCAAATAATCGATTATTTATAAGTTTTGTTTTTTTACTAATTTTCCTCCGAAAAAATACGGTAGTGGTAAAAACGTTGTAACTATCAAAAATGTTGAAACGGGTTTTACGATGGTTACGTTTTTCGGGGGACCCCTTCAATTATTGAATAAAAAAAAGCGATGTCATCGATTATTACTGGTGAATCAAATCGATTAACTGCGATTTCAAGATAAAGAAGTGATGACAGTGATCTAAATATCTATAACGCAAGCGGAACGGACACTCAATAGCTGGTTTTTCAAAACGCATGGGACGTTTTCATTTTGATATTTCTTAAAATTATACATTTCAATAATGCGAATGCAATTTACTTTTGCAAAAAAATCCCCTAAACTTAGGGGAAAATATCCTGGTGGGAACCCTGAAACAATGTTATTTTGCCAAAGTGACATGACAGAAAGCGATACGTGTCGCGCTCTGATTGGCGTTCAATGTCACGTGACCAATGGCTATATTTTTACGCAATTATTTCTCAAAAATATTAATTAATCTAAAATAATTTATAAATCTAAGTTGACTTTTAGCTCACAACAATTCTACTTATTAAAATTCATAAGGTATTTTTCTTACTGTCAACTAGCCTATTATGATGTGAATAATAACATCTGTCACTTTGGTAAAAGTATACTTTCTAGTTCCAAAAACCAACTTTTCAATATGTCACTCAAAACTTTTAGGACAATATTTTCACTTCCTGTTATATACACTTCCGTCCCTTCTCACGAAATCACTCCCTCAGATTGCAGGAAATCGAGAGGAAAGATTACACATCAAAAACTTCTCTAGTTAGATGTAAAAAAACACAGATTTAGAGGAGGCTAGATATTGCAAGCCATCCGACCAAGCGTGCCCGTTAATATGTTTGTGTCGTGCACAAACTTGACGCGCTACTACTTTAGTTTGTGTGCGATCACGCCAGTGGTGAGTTGTGTCATCGAGGATATAAAAAAGTTTGTTAGCTCACTGACGCTTAGCGATTGAAACGATTCTGTTTGCGTAGAGCATATCACTATCAAATGGCTGGGGTGAAGTTATCGTAGATATAAAAAAGTTGACACGCTCAGTTTTCATACTATCTAATGAACATGCGGTATCTAGCCTACTCTAAATCTGTGTAAAAAAATCACCATGAATAAAATCATGTTTCCATATTCCAGTTTCGAGTGCGTGTGCGTGCTGGGCACGACGGGGTCGCGCTGCGAGGTGAACATCGACGAGTGCGCGTCCTCTCCCTGCGAGAACGGCAAGTGCATCGACGGCATCGGCGGCTACAAGTGCGACTGCTTCGCCGGCTTCGAGGGCGAGCACTGCGAGATCGAGATTGACGAGTGTCAGAGGTCACTTACCATAATCAGTCACGCGATAAATGTACAAAACTTTACCCGAACGAAAAGCGAGGATTGAGGCAAAAAAAAAAATAGGGTTATCGCTTTAGATTTTGAAATAATGTTTAAATTGTTTTTTATTGGCGGTATTATAAACAAACTGTTTTTTATTTTTTATTGAAAAAGAAACCAAGTCATCTATTGTTCTAAAACAAAATTCGTAATTTAGCCTAGTCTATCCACTTTAAGAAACAGTCATCAGTTTCTTGTCTTTTCATAGAAATATTTTGTGTACAAGCCGTGTATAAGTGGCTAGGAACCCCGTCGCGCGCCGACAAAAAGTCTCGAACAATCGTGATGACGTCACGCGGGGGGCCGCTCGCGTTAGTGGATATTATCCTGGCTTAACCACCTAACTGAACATTGATTTGCTCTTTATTCGGTTTCAAAACCATCAGTACCATTTAATCCTTTTACATTTGACCTCCATCGTCATCATAATCAGTCGGTCTTTTCCGACGCCGCCGTTGGCGTTATTGATCGACCAAAATAATTTTCCACGTTTTCAAATTCAAGTATGGTGAAAAGTACGGATTTTTTATCTATTCATCTCCCCTCAGATACACCCCATGCGCGCACGGCAAGTGCTTCGACGGGCGCGCGAATTATTTCTGCCAGTGCTCGAAGGGCTGGGGCGGCCAGAACTGCTCCGTGGTGCTGCAGGGCTGCCGCGACGAGCCGTGCCGCAACAACGGCACGTGCCACCCCTGGCTGCGCGACGAGACCGAGCACCGGTTCAACTGCTCCTGCACGCCGGGCCACTACGGCACTACTTGTGAAAAGGTACTGCATTTTCTTTGAGGTCTTTTAAGTATCTAATAGAAAAGAAATCGAAATCGAATTGGTCGATGTAATAGAAATCGTGAGGGAGATCGAAAACAACCGAAAAATTAAATGAAACATAATTTAGACCATTTAATAGTTAATGATAAATATATCTCTAAAACAAAACATAGAAAGCTTTACTGCAATCACAGAAAGAGTTGCAATATTAAATCTCAATATACAAGGAAACACCATAAGCATGATACAAGTATACGCACCTACAGAGTCGGCAGATGAGGAGGAGATCAATGAATTTTATAAATCGATAGAAAAAGCCATACAGTGTGCACATAAAAACTTAATTATAATGGGAGATTTCAATGCAAAGATTGGTCAACCCCTAAAAGATGAGTATTTAATAACAAAAAGATATGGATATGGACAAAGAAACGAAAGAGGACGTAGAATGATAAACTTTGCTTTTGAGCACAAACTGTCGATTATCAACACGTACTTCAAGAAAAAACCAAGTCGCAGATGGACGTGGCGATCTCCAAACGGACAGTATAAAAATGAGATAGACTACATAACAACTAACCAACCAAAAATATTTCAAAATATAGAAACATTGAATTTAAATTATCCATCAGACCATAGATTAGTCAGAAGCACAATTACTCTATCAAAACCACTTAAGAGTAGAGTGACATTTATAAACAAACAAAAAAGGTCTATAAAAAACGACGAAGATATAAATGAATATAAAAATAGTCTAAAAAACTATCTGTTACACTGGACCGATACAGATAACGTTCAAAGTTGTTATGATTCATTGACATGTGCTATTACACAAACCACAAAATCAACCCGCCAATCCAAACATAAAGTTTTATCAGAAAGAACACTATCGCTTAAAATGAGAAGGCAAGTACTCCAAAAAACCAAAAATAAATCGCGTATCCAAAAAAACGAACTCAGCGCTCTGTATAAGTTAACAAGTAAATATATCAAAATTGATTACAAAAACCATAGGGCTAATACTATAGAAAAACACCTCGAGCAAGAAGGGAGTCTGAAAAAAGCCATTAAGGAACTTCGAACAAATAGAAACTGGATCGAAGGTTTGAAACAACTGGGGAAACTTCGTACAAACGCAAAGATATAATCGATATTGCAACAAACTTCTACCGAGACTTGTACAGCGCGAAACCAGAGGCACAGCTTCCTAACAGTGAAAACGCCCAGGATAACGAAGAGACACTGCAGACGAATATCGAAGACAAAATTCAACCGATTGATGAAATAGAAATTCTTCGAGCAATGAGTAGATTAAAATCGGATAAAAGCCCAGGCCCAGATAAAGTTACCAACGAGGCTATAAGGTACGGTGGAACTCTACTGGCCACGTCTCTGGCGCACCTATTTAATCTCATCCTAGAAACGGCGATTATACCTACGCAATGGTCCGAATCAAACATAGTACAGACCTATCAGCCTTTTACCGACTCTATACAAACTATTTTCTACGATCATTAATAAGAGAATAAGCGAAACGCTAGACTCATGGCAACCCGTAGAACAAGCAGGCTTTCGAAAAGGATTCTCTACAATAGACCACATACACTCCTTAGACCTAGTTATTGAAAAGTACCAGGAAAGTCAGAGACCGCTCTACATCGCCTTTGTAGACTATCAAAAAGCATTTGATACAATATCTCACACAAGCATCTGGGAAGCCTTAAAAGCTCAAAAAGTAGAGAACAAATACATAGAAGTGATAAGAAACATATATAGTAATAGCACTAGTAAAGTAAAATTGGAAACAATTGGCCAAAGCTTTCCTGTAAAGAGAGGAGTAAAGCAGGGTGACCCATTATCGCCCAAACTTTTTATAGCTGTACTGGAAACCATCATAAGAAAGCTGGACTGGAAAAAGTGTGGGTTGAACATTAATGGTAAATACTTAAGCCATCTAAGATTCGCAGACGATATAGTATTATTATCAGAAACTAGCTGTGGCCTGCAATATATGTTAGAGACACTTTACGTAAGCAGCAGACGAGTGGGATTGGAAATGAACCTGTCAAAGACGAAATCCATGACAAACAGTATCAAAAGGTGTATTAAGTTAGATAAAGAGTCGCTAGAGTACGTGGACCAAATATTGGAGCCTAAAAGAAGTATTTAAAACTAACATGCCGATAAAGCTTAAAAAGAAAACTATGGACTCATGCATTCTGCCCTCACTAACGTATGGCTGTCAGACGTGGAAATTCACGAAGAAAGTTAAAAACAAAATTAGTTCGTGCCAGAAAGGAATGGAACGTAGTATGCTGAATATAAAGAAACTGCACAAAATACGACACACGAAAATAAGAAATTATACTAAAGCAATAGACGCGCTGACTTATGCCCAAAAACTAAAATTCAGATGGGCCGGCCATGTAGCCCGATATGTGGATAACAGGTGGACCATAAATGTCACCACATGGAAGGGCCCACCAGGCAAACGCCGAGCAGGGAGACCCTGCATGAGATGGGAGGACGATATAAAGAAGACCGCAGGAACGAACTGGTTACTAACAGCAAAAAATAGAGATAAATGGAAAACCTTGGAGGAGGCCTTTACCTGAGAGGGGTCCATGCAAATTAGAATATTATATCTATCTAATAATTATGAAATTATTTATTAACTATTACAATTATCACAAAAGCATGTACCTAAATGAATTATTATTAATTATTATTTAAATTGAATTGATGAACTTATTATCAAATATATGGGAATTCATTGTTGATTATTGATTAAATGAAATCGAAATGTTTTTTTTCATAGTTAAAAAAATACGTTGTGTTGCATGGAATAAAAGGCTTTTTTATTTTTATTTTTATTTATTAATAGTTAATGCAGGCCTTCCACAAATAATTTCGGTAACAGTTGGTCGACGAGACACACGGTCCTCAGCGTTCTCGCTGAAATTTTAAAGCGTTTTTTTTAGGAAAGCGGTTCTGTCATATTATAACGGCCGTCATGAATATCTGTAATTTCTTGACCGTTCACCGCATTCTTAGGGAACTAAAGCACACATTTCGAATTACTTCGAAAAGTAATGCTTGCTCCTTTTTACTCGAAATTATTGAAGAATTTAATGTTCTCAGAAAATTCTAACTAGTAATTATTGTACAGTTAGCGTCAAAAATATCGGGACAAACAGACTGTTCAAAATGATCTCAACAACTAAAAAAATTAAACTTATTCTCAATTGGATAAAGTTCTTGTCAGAATGACAGTTGTCGTGTACCGTCTTCATCCTGAAACATTCTTTGCGTCATTTAGTTAATATTTAATTTTCATAGTGGTTCATAGATAGTGCAATCCACGAAGACGCGCCCCACTATTCCTCCTAACCGTTTATAGTGTCTGTGTGCAAGCTTTCGCCAATGTTTGAGTGTTGTCGGTACACACTCATTACCGTGTACTAACTATAGTGTTTACCGATAACACTCAAACATTGGCGGAAGCTTGCACAATGCACACATACAGGGTGAAATTTTAATCGTTTTAATCCTCTTAAGGGGTCATTGTACTCATCATTATGAACAACTTTTGCTATGGGACCAAACCTGAAATCGCGAAAAAAAAAAACAGCTGTCCAGTACATTTATCTACATCAAACTCTTCAATATGTAGGGAGCAGCTGATTTTTTTTTCGCGATTTCAGGTTTGGTCCCATAGCAAAAGTTGTTCATAATGATGAGTACAATGACCCCTTAAGAGGATTAAAACGATTAAAATTTCACCCTGTATACTATGAACGGTTAGGAGAAGTAGTGGGGCACGTCTTCGTGCACTGCACTATCTATAGATAATTTTGAACAGTCTGTTCGTCCCGACATTACTGACGCTGAGTATAACTCGACATTCCCGTGGCAGATAACCACGATGTCCCTGGAGAAGAGCAGCTACGCGGAGGTGAACACGTCGCGCGAGGAGGGCTACGACATCTCGTTCCGCTTCAAGACCACGCTGGGCAACGGGCTGCTGGCCATGGGCCGCGGCCTCACCTACTTCTTCCTGGAGCTGTCCAACGGGCGGCTCAACCTGCACTCCAGCCTGCTCAACAAGTGGGAGGGCGTGTTCATTGGATCCAATCTGAACGACAGCAAGTGGCAGAAGGTAATGTTTTATTGTAGTTTGATTTATGTAAATACTAGCTGTTGCCCGTGACTTCGTCTGCGATCCAGGATAAAAAATATCCTATGTCCTAATCCAGGTCATGGTCATCCAAATCCGTTCAGCCGTTTTCCGTGAAAGCGTAACAAAGAAACTTAGTTTCGCATTTATAATATTAATTAGGATTCAATCAATCTGCCAAGCCTTTTCCCAACTATGTTGGGGTCGGCTTCCAGTCTAACCGGATGCAGCTGAATACCAGTATTTTACATGGAGCGATATTTTGGATGGACTGCCTATCTGACCTCCACAACCCAGTAACTGGGTAATACGATACCTTACCAAGGGGTATACATCGACAACTCGTAACATACTATGTTACGAGTTGTCGATGTATGTTACGAGTACATCCCTGTCGCTGCAGGTGTTCGTGACAATAAACTCGTCGCACCTGGTGCTGGCGGCCAACGAGGAGCAGACCATCTACCCCATCAGCCAGAACGAGGCGTACAACTCGTCGGTGACGTCGTTCCCGTCCACGCGGCTCGGCACCTACGGCTCGTCCTACGCCACGCTCACGCACGGCCCCAACTTCTTCGTGGGCTGCTTCCAGGACGTCGTCGTCAACGGGCAGTGGGTCAGTACAGCACTATACTTTTCTTACAGTACTCATGAGATATTCCTTTCTTTCAGTTTCATATTTTTTATGTTTGAAAAGGAAATGCTTTAAATACACTTTATACACAGTTCCTGGCGGTTCATAAAGCATATCGAATCTTATATAATGTTATATTGTTTATAGCTTCATATCTATCACTTATACCTGAGTTTAAGCTAAGCTAAGCTTAGGCTCTTTCTTTATTAAAATATAATAATATATAGTTTATTGATACAAATCCTTACAATATGCATAGTATCTAAATCTAAAGATCACAATAATTAAAGACGCACAAAAAAAATCCTGACTCCTAAACTAGGAATACCTGTGACTCGAAGTCTTTTCAATGTATTATATTATGTTTTAATTATAAATCTATAAATATCGATACTGCGAGCTAAATTGTGCACGCCGTGCTTGGTGCTCTGTTTATTATCTGCTGTGTTTTATGGAAGTCGTCAAGTAATTTTTGAATGTCCCAGGTGTTACCGGAAGACTCGAACGCGACAGGCGCGGAGACAACCACAGAGCTGACGTCAGCCGCCTCCGGCGAGGAGGCGTCCGGCGAGCTGGGCGACGAGGACAGTCCGCTGGCGCGCGCCGAGCTGCACGGCGTGCTGGCGCAGTGCCCGCGCACGCCGCAGTGCGAGCCCAACCCGTGCCAGTCGGGCGGCGCGTGCGACGACGCCTGGACCAGCTTCGTGTGCACGTGCCCGCGCCCGCACCTCGGCGACACCTGCCAGTACAGTGAGTCATGTTCTACTGTTGTTCAAGGCGTCCTTTCGACCTTCCGAACATGAACAAACATTTTCAGCCTTATACCCCGTTTACATTCATCCGAAGTGAGCAGGGAAGTGGGCAGGACGAGTATGTAAACACGATACTTCTCCTGCTGCTGCCCCTGCTACTCGCGCTGCCGGCGCTCCCCAAATTAGCGGTTTGTTGTGCCGAAGTCAAAGGACGGGCAGCGCGAGCGGCAGTGCGTGTTTACATCCAGCTCCGTCGCTCACTTCTCGCCGAGCGCCTGAACGAATCGGATGTGCGTGCCGCCTTATTTTCTTACTGTCAAAATGAAACAAAAAACAGTTGTTTATGTATATGGGTATAGGTCATTAGAATTTAGTTTACCCACCCAAGTATAGGGTATATGCACACAAAAATCAGTTATGTAGGTGGTTAGGTACTTACAGAGTTCTATTACGATGGATAGATATCATCCACCATCTTCTACGACGACGAATTTTCTTTTTTTGAATTTTATATCTTTTTAATCAATGAACATAATTATGTATTGTAAGAAGACACAGAGCGGACGCTGTAATTATTTCGACGCCTGCCATTGCCGAAAGTCGAAAGTGATGTGAGTGGTAGGGCAGTATGTAAACACACACTTCTCTCGATCCTGCTGCGGCAGTATTTAGGGAAGTATCGCCGGCAGCGCGAGAAGCAGTGGCAGGGGCTGAATGTAAACGAGGCATTATGATATAGTGGTTAGAAGGAATTCAGTTGTCACATATTTCATTTTGATTACTAAAATCATGAACGAATTAACCACTGGACACGACGTATAAGCGAACGTACCTTTACCGGTCTTGTCAGGAACCAGGAAATTCTAGCCTTGGTCGCTTGTTTTTGCGTCAGTCTCAAGCACTTACATGTCAACAAAACATCTCCCAAAAATGACTAAATGTTCATTTAAATGGTGTAAACCCTATAGCGGCGGAAGCAGCACTATTTCTTTTCACTTGTAAGTACATTATGTTATTACATTTTGAAAGGTCCATACATTTTGAAACATGTCCTTTAATCAAATGTAATGTGGTTGAACGAGATTACATACATTTGTATTTTATGTCAGGTCCAGTGGTTAATTGGTTCATGACTAAAATCTACGATCACGCAGACTCGAAGTAACGTGAAATGTAACACAAATGTTGACACAAATTCGCCTCGTTGTTCAGCTACATTTCATGTTGCACGGCATGAATTAGGACGAATTACTGTTACATTACATGTTACGCTTCACCGGTTTATACCCGACAATGGCGGGCCATTACATGTTGGTGTACAATACAGTAACCCGGCTGTTGATACGGCGCTCGAAGTTGTACAAGAAGTTTGTGAAACTCCAGGGGGCCTACTCCCTAAGTCCGAGCGTTCATCCGTCCGTCCGTTTATCCGTCCGTCTGACTTAACAATCCATCAAAACAAGTGTAAAAGTTAAATTTTTCGGACGGACTAAAACACGTCGGGAGTAGGGACTACTGTCGTATCGTGTTCCATTCATACTTCGTTTGGGACCCGAACCAATCATACGTCCGTAGGTGATACGGAGTAGGAAACGCCCGTAACGAAGGCCGAAACTACGGACTCCGTGCTTAGGGAGTAGACCCCCAGGTGCCTTATCAGCGGCAGCGCTCTGTGTATTCTATCTATGTTGTCATATTTAGTGATAGTTCAATAATTCCGTTTGTTGCGCAGACTACACGGCCGCCACGTTCGGGCAGGAGGCGGCGCTGGCGCGCTCGGTGGTGCGCGTGTCGGTGGCGGACGCGGCGCGGCGCGGCGTGCGCGCGGCGCTCGACATCTCCATGTTCGTCCGCACGCGCAAGCCCACCGGCCAGATCTTCTACCTCGGCTCCCTGGCTAGGTACACGTTCATTGCGAACTTGCACATATTCGGTCTTACAACAAAACAAGGTTTATCTTTACACCCAGGTTTAGATGATTGAGAAATTTTTGAAAAGTTCTAAATACAAAAACTCATTTTAAATCCGAGTTCAAGGTTGTCGATTTCGTATAAACATCACGAAATGTTAGTAACGTTAATATGTTAGTAATGTTAGTAACGTTACTATGTTAGTAATGTTAGTAACGTTACTATGGTCAGAATAACGTTTCGAATACAAAACTGTCTCCAAGGTTTAAGCTTGAACCAAATTTAAAATGAGACGGATTGTGATCTATCGCTAATGGACAACACCTCACTAACTCACAATATAATGACTGAACACAATAACAACTTAAAAAAATGATTTCTGGGATCGTAATATTTTATGGAGACGGTAAAACCTTCACTATCAGTAGAATTAAAACATACCTGACCAAAATGTACTGTACTAGTACACTGTACTAGCGTGATTATTACAAAGTGTATACGTTTCTAGGTTCGGTCAAACGGACGAGACCCAGGTGGGCGCATCTTTGGAAGGTGGCGAGCTGCTGGTGCACCTGCGCTTCAACCAGACGCCCGAGAACTACACGGTGGGCGGCACGCGGCTCGACAACGGCTACCTGCACCTCATCGAGGTACTGTACTCACCGAGCACCCACCCCTGGCTCTTGGGAGACTGCTGCCGGCTAACATCCTTATCACACAACCATCCATTGCGTTTATTCTTGATTTTAAAGAGTAGGTAACAGTTTGTGAAAATCTCGTGCGGGTGAGTACTGCCCTTAGACATGCTTGTGCCGCCAAGCAACTTTGTTGTGTTCCGGTTTGAAGGGTACACCGGTGTCATAACCGACATTTTGGATTTGTTTTTGACATGAAAACGCATTGCGTCGTCATTGTTATTTAGCTATACATATAAAAGGCAAAAGTGATTGATTGATGTATCAACGCACAACCCAAACCGCTGGGTCTAAAGATTCCAAATTTGACACGTAGATTCCTTATGAGGTCTACGGGTGCACTAAACAAGGATTTTTCAAAATTCAACCCTTAGGCTGCCTGTCCACCGGAGCGGAGCGAGGCTGCGGAGCGGAGAAACGGAGAAATATTAACCAATAGGAGCGCGAGCGGACGGCGGAGTGGAGCGGACTTAAGATTCTATTGGTTAATATTTCTCCGTTTCTCCGCTCCGCAGCCTCACTCCGCTCCGGTGGACAGGCGGGTGAAACGGGTGTCCAAAGTTTGTATGAAAAATCTTATTTCTTGAATTAATAGACTTGAAACTTCACGCGGGCGAAGCCGGGGGAAAAAACTAGTTGCAGATACGTATGACTAGATAGCGGTGACGGTACTCACCATCATGCAGACCGCTTCTATATTTGCTGCCTTAAAACATACACAAAACAATGATAGCCTGGATCAGTCATGATTGGACCCTCGGGACCCGGGGGTGACTGTTATCAACATGCAGTTCTGTCAGCACAGACGAGGGGATATATTGTCATAGTTTCACTTCCGAGTGCAGGTGGTGCGCAACTCCACGCTGGTGCAGGTGAAGCTCAACGGCACCGAGTACTTCCGCAAGTCTATATCCGCTGCCAAGACCATTGACGCACAGGTAACCAGCATTTTAAACATATTTCTTCTGTACGTGTGTTTGTCACCTAACTCCTCCTAAACGGCTGGACCGATTTAGATGAAATTTTGTGTGTATATATTTCAATGGATTCCTGGATGGTTTGAAAACACAATTGGACCCAGGGCGCAGAAGTTGGGTTCTAGCATCGTGCAGACAGGACGACGTCTGTCGGGTGCGCTAGTTATTTAAAAAATGAGGAAAGTTTTGAGTATGAATGGGGACGGCTCTATGAGTATGGGCAGACCAAAGAAATAATGGCGACCTATAAACGACCAATTGGAACCGTGCACCTAGCTGGAACTGAGACGGTTTACCAACAGTCGATTGGTCCATGAACTGTTGGTCAACAGCATCATTAAACCATGAACTTTTCACCCACGAACGTTTCGCCAACAAGATCGCCATTGTGACTTTTACTGAGTTATGTTGGCGAAACGTTCGTGGGTGAAAAGTTAATGGTTTAATGATTCTGTTGACCAACGGTTCATGGAACAATCGACTGTTGGAAAACCGTCTCAGTTTCCACCTAGCTTCTGACGCTTCATAAGTGACCGGTTTATGTGAAATAAAAAAATAATAATTTTAATTTTGATTAAGTTTATGCAAGAATAGAAAATAGAAAATCACCTCCTCGGTTAATACCGAGATGAAGATTAATAGAGAAGTATGATAGAAAAAGAAATGACTAAACGTGTTTATAACATCGTTCTGTTTCTGTCAATGCGTTGCAGATGACAGAGACAGAATTATGTTTTAAATCCGTTTAGTGCAAAAGGTATTCGTGGTGCGAACTGACTTTAATGTGTGTATAAACAAAGTTAAGTGAACGCGTATCGTGTGTGCAGGTGCTGTACCTGGGCGGGCCGCCGCCGCCGCTGCTGGCGGGCAGCACGGAGCCGCCCCCCACGGCCGCGCCCTCCGCCGCGCCGCCCGCCGCGCCGCCCGCCAGCACGGCCGCGCCGGCCGCGCCGCCCGCCGCGCCCGAGCCGGATGACAGCGCGTACTTCAAAGGAGTCATACAGGACGTGCAGGTATGTACATGTCGCTGCCAACTGATCGAATTAGCCGTTTGGTCAACCACTGTTCTGTATTCAATCAACGGCCTGAATGATATTCAGCCGATACCATAGATTAATACGCGACTGGCATGTTCGTTGAGAACAGAGTTATTGATTTTTATGGGCTCTTGAGGAGACTCAAAGCATCTTTCCTGATTAGATTATGTGCATGTACTAATTATTTTTCACTAAGTGTACCTGCTAAGACGCTAGTAGTGTATGTTTTGTCCTTTTAATTTTAATTTAGTATAATTGAATGTAATTTCATTGTAATTTTAATAATGTATTCTAATTTTATTTTTAATCAATTAATTTATTACGATTATATGGGTTAATACCTGATAAATAACAATAAATAAATATTAAAATTTTACCTTCAAATAAAATTTGTATTATGTTTCCTAAGACGTCCGAAGTCCATTATGAGAGTGCACGCTCCGTTCCATGAACAGCTGCTAGATTTCCTTGGTTTCCGCCTCGTAATCGCGCCACTAGCGCCCCCAACGTCATGTCTATGAACTACTTTCAAAAACCGAATACAAGCCGCCATGATGAAATGTTGTCATTGTTTGGCTCATAATGATGCAAAGCTAGGTAGGTATGCACCAGGAAGACCTTACCTGGACTTCGGACGTCTTAGGAAACATAATACAAATTTTATTTGAAGGTAAAATTTTAATATTATGTGTTCCGTTCGACGTCCGAAGTCCATTATGAGAGATATGTTTGTTATCTCCTGGTGGATTGTATGAATGAAAAGCAACAATGTGAATTATAAACCAATATTATTTTTAATCACCATTTTATACCTTAGGTACCTTCATATACACAGGTTTGAAATAAGAACAAAAATCTAGCCATTCAAGCACTGGCATTATAATAATATTAAGAGAAAAACGTAAGTAAATAAGCAATCGTGCAATATCTTCATGAGTAACTTTTAACATGAATCAATTTGATTTGACAAATCGGTTAACTTAGAATCAATTGGGTACTTGAAATAATCTTGATAATGAATGCACCGAAGACATTTCGTTATTAGATCTGATTTCTTTACGGTAAAATTTTCTGAAAGTTGATTCGTGCCTCCAGTTTGCCTTAGATAATATGTCATTTATAGGATAATTTTCTAGCCAATTTAATGATGAGACAGCCGATCTAAAACTACCTGGAGAGGCTTGTATTCCAGCATCAGATAGAGCACGTTTTACCCAACCACCGATTATAGCTGGTGTGGCTGCTCTAACGGGATCTCTAGTAGTTATGAATAAATTTTTTAATGAACCCCGTCTTTCCTTTGATACATTTTTTAACGTGCGGAGCCAATATAATGGATTTGTATTTTGATCTTGGGATGCCAACAAAACCCAACTGGATTGCTGGAAAGTTGCACTGTCGGTCTTTGACCCGAACACTGGGTGTAAAGTTATGGAATCCCCATTATCTACAAAATGATCACAGTCAATATGCAAAAGGGATAGGTCATGTACACGACGTCCTGAACATAATAATAAAATAGTCGCCGTTCGCTTAGACACCTCATACAAACTACTGATACATGGAGTTTTATCTTTTAAATAAGTAATTAATGCCCTGGCGTCCCATGTGGGCACCTTAGGTGGCAACGGCTTTGCAATTGAAATTGCTTTCAAAATGTGCTTAACAATGTGACTAGAAGAAATTCTAATATTTGAAGCAGTTTCACAAATAGATGCGATAACGGACTTGTGCACAAGAATAGTTCTGTAAGCTAACTTTTGATTAAGATATAGATATGCTAGATATTTTGCAACATCTGTCGGATTTGGTGTACGGAAATTTACATTATTTTGACTACACCACAAAGACCACTTGCCCCAAATAGGTGTGTAAGTTTTAAGAGTTGAAGGTCGCCAGCAAGATAAAAGAAGATCTTTCTCTTGTGGGGACCAATCGCTTGTCATGGTGTCCCAGCCGAAATGAGCCAGGCTTCCAACTGCAGATCTTTGACATGAGCTGGTGGTAGGCCGGTCACCGTGTCCACCAAGGTCTTCTTCAGGTCTCTGATCTTCAGCGGCCGTGCCAAGGATCGATTCTTCAGGTCTGGTCGCCAAAAGGGTTTCTTCCACTTGGGTGCTACTATTATGTACCGACCTGATGCCGAGTTGAGGTGGTGAAGAACTCGTGGAAGCAACGCCGGCGGTGGGAACACCCATGCGAGGGCGTATCGCCAGTATCTGCTGAATGCGTCGTGATAACAGGCGTTGGAATCTGAGGAATCTTGAGAAACGTAATTTATCACGACGTGTGCGGTTTGTGACGCGAACAAGTCTATGTCCGGTTTTCCCCAAGTCTGAAATATTTTTGAAGTTGCTGCCACCTGCAGGTGCCACTCGCTGCCGGCGCGATTTCGCGACAAGTGGTCGGCTTCGGTGTTGTACACCCCCGGTAGGTGGTGAGGGATCAGTACAACATTGAGGTCGTCGACCAGAGTCAACAATTCCCGCGTCAATTCCATCAATCGGTGTGACTTCGTGCCACCTTCCTTTCGAATGTACGATACCACTGTCTTGTTGTCGGTCTGTAGAATGATCCTGGAGTCCCGGAGGGCTCTGGATTCCTTCGACAACACAGCAATCACAGCATACATCTCTTTGAGATTGCAATGCCATTTTTTCTGGTCGGGTTGCCATGCACCTTGTACCTTGTTGTTGTTGACCACGGCACCCCACAGAATGTCGGAAGCGTCCGTGATGACAAAGTTTGTGGGTAGCACATCTGTGTGAATCGCTGTCTTTTGACCTACATTCTCCATCCACCACTTGAGTTCTTGACGAACGTCTTGTGTCAGCTGTACTGCTCCGAGAGGATTTTGACGCAGTACTTTGATGTGACATTGCAGCGCACGGCAATGCATCCTTCCCCGGTGGGTGATGAAGGACGCAAAGTTGAGAAGCCCTAAGAGGCGTTGCGCCTGCTTGAGGGTCCAACTGCCCGCTGCGAGTCTGGTCGAGAGGCTCTGTCGAATTTTTCTTACCTTCTCTGGTGGTAGGGACTTGCAGTTTGTTTGGGTGTCCCAATCGATGCCGAGATATTCGATCGACCTCGTTGGTCTCGTGATCGATTTCTCGTGATTTACACACCAGCCCAGACTGGACAAGAAGCGTACAGCTATGTTTAGATGCGTGCTGAGTACTTCCTTGTTCTGGTGGACTATTATATAGTCGTCTAAATACACGACGAGGCGCAGACCTTTTGTGCGAAGGTATTCTGCAGTCCAGTTTGTTATAGTAGCAAACATTCTGGGAGCAGCAGCCAGGCCAAATGGTAGACATGTCATCTGCAGAAGTTGACCACCGTAGCTGATTCGCAAAAAACGCCTGTGTTCTGTGCGTATTGGCAGGTGATAATAGGCCTGGCTGAGGTCTAACTTGACCATCCAGTCGCCTTGTTGCAGAAACGAAGGCATTTGTTGATGGTGGAAAAGATGGAAATGCTTTGGCTCCATGTATAAATTTAGAGCTTTCAAGTTGAATATCACTCGAGTTTTGCCATTGCTCTTTGTGATAATGAAAAGGGGGCAAATGAACGATGGGGTCGAAGGAGCAGGCTCTAACACTCGTTCTTGAACCATCTTGCGAATTTCTAGTGTCATTTTTTCCGAAACAGGGGTTTGAAATTTTGACAGGTTGTCCGAAGTAGGTAGGATTAAGGGCGGTGCCTGATTGAAGGGGATACGAGCTCCCGATATCATTTTTAAAATAGTTTTTGGAGGGTCGAAACGATTCCATATTTCTATATAATGCTGAAGACAGCCGCCCCAAAATCTCGGTATTAAATAGTCATTTATGCTTATGTCCTGCTCGCTTCCCGTTCTTATCTTTTCGCCCCCCCTTCTTTTTTGAAGAGAAATCGTAATTTCGTTTGTTGTCTTTTTTGTCGTTTCGCTTCGGTTTGTTTTGTCGCGAACGAAAAGTATTATCTTGAAAAGACGTCGAAGGCTCTATAGATATCGGACGACTAGTTCCCGCAATATTATGCTGTTTTTCTAATTTTTCTATACCCCCAATTTTTTGTAGGTAGTGCGATAAATTTTGAGGATTGAATATGTATTCGATAGAGGGTGGAATTTTTTCTATGTCGTCGCGTATGTATTTACTTTTAACATTTTTTAATAACGATCGGCGCCGTGTCTCTATGACCTCAGCTCGTTTACCGCAAATAATTTGGAGAATATCATGAGATACCGTTTTATAAGATGACTCAGCACCAAACAACTCTTTTAGTTTGTCATAGAGGTTAATTGAAGATAATTGGACGTTAGAATTAGCAGACCAATCAATTAGTTTCTGTAATGCCGTGTTCACATGCTCGTTTTGAGTTAGGAAAGCATTAGATAAAGCCGCAAAACTGCGTTCCATTTGAAACCATCTTAATGGTGAAAATGGATCTTCAAAACGCCGCAATTCCTCGTTCACTTTCAATTCGACAAAACTAGGAAAAGCTACATATTTTTTCTGTACTTCTGTGTAACGTACAGCATTCCAATCCGGGGAGTCGAACCTCTGCATTTCTGCTATTTTTGTTACACGTTCTGGATTTGCCTTAGGTACACTAGGTTCCTTAACGGAAACGTCTAGATTTGCAATATTTTCTAAGCAAGGGTTAAGCTGCGGCGGACGTAAGAAATTTTCTTGTAAATTGAGGGTAGGGCCAGTCGATGTTGAAGGTAACGCGGTGCCAATATAATTTTGCGCGGCAGGTAGGCTTTGTGATACTGGAGCACTATTTGCGATCATATAATTTGTTAAAACATTATTAACATGACTCACCAACTGCTGGGATAGTAGATCAAACCTGCGATCCAGTTCAGAATCTTGCGAGAGGGAGCGCTCGCGTACCTGGCGGGGGCGTTTGCGCGGTGCTGGATCACCTACATCACTCTCCGATGACACCGTATCACCTCCTTTCGATGAAGCTGATGAACTCGAACTCCGTGTCCTTTTCCGCGAAGTATCGTTTGGCGCGATAGTTTCATCGTCCATTTTGTTTTAAAATAAACACAGTTCACGAGACGGAAAATTAATTTAAGTTATTAAAATACTAATCTAATGAACTTTCTACTTTAATCTCAAAAGTTCTAAGAATAAAAAATATCGTTTTATACGATATAACTGACAATCTAGCAAAGCTGCGCACAGTTCGGAAAACGACGCAACAATGACAACATTTCATCATGGCGGCTTGTATTCGGTTTTTGAAAGTAGTTCATAGACATGACGTTGGGGGCGCTAGTGGCGCGATTACGAGGCGGAAACCAAGGAAATCTAGCAGCTGTTCATGGAACGGAGCGTGCACTCTCATAATGGACTTCGGACGTCGAACGGAACACATAATACAGATGGGACACTCCGCAAAATCATTTAAATAAAAAGCGGCTCTTGCTACGACACAATAATGTGCAATTCAGCTCGCACAACGCTTATTACAGTTATATTCAACTACAAGTTGCCTCTCTTTCTATCGCGTAACTCTTATACCTTCTGACCTACTGAATTAGATACGCGGACGGGGCCCGCCACGTACTTGTAGCTTCATACCTAAACTGCGGAGTGTCCCATCTGTATTAATCTGTGCCGATACGTCTAATACAATATGTAATGAACTGTTTCCCAGATCTCGAACGGCGTGAACGTGACCATCGTGGAGTTCTTCCCGCTGCAAGTGCCGGGGCTGCAGCTGCCGCCGCCGTTCGGCGAGGTGTGGCTGGACCCGGCCGGCGTGCTGCGCGGCGTGGTGTCGGACGACCTGTGCGCCGAGCGGCCCTGCCAGCACAACGCCACCTGCACCAACACCTGGAACGACTACACGTGAGCACACCCATCTCCCTCTATTCAGCAGGAACCATGCAACAACAGCTCAGTTTAACTGATCAGCGAGGAGCACCACCACCTCAGCACCATGCCTACAAGCTGATCTCAGCTCATTCATAAGGGTTCACTACCTACTTAGGTGCAGGCAGACGACAGACTATCCGTGACGCACTTTTTAGTCTGTGAAAATAGAACCTAAGCAATTATATGCAGTAACGACGCAGACGTGCAAAAAGTCCGGCGCACGAAAAACCCGTGTCATTCTGGCAGATCGCGCCGCGCGACACTAAAGTGCGCGAAAAAAATAGAACGTTTGCTTCAACACGCGCTAACGCAGACGGCGCACACTTTTAGTATCGCACAAAAATAGAACGTTTGCTTCAACACGCGCTAACGCAGACGGCGCACACTTTTAGTATCGCACAAAAATAGAACGTTTGCTTCAACACGCGCTAACGCAGACGGCGCACACTTTTAGTATCGCACAAAAATAGAACGTTTGCTTCAACACGCGCTAACGCAGACGGCGCACACTTTTAGTATCGCACAAAAATAGAACGTTTGCTTCAACACGCGCTAACGCAGACGGCGCACACTTTTAGTATCGCACAGAAAGTCTGTCGTCTGCGCTGCACCTTAAGTGAGCGTCTACTTTCCTACAGTTCGGCCGACAGAATGATCGAAGATGTGCGTCGTGTGTGTTGGGTGTGTGTACAATCCGCGACGGACTTTTTGTGTGTCATGCAGACATTTTGTCGTCTACGTTGCACCTTACTGCCTCCGCCTTCCGCACCCGGTATGTCCCAGCTACTTTTTGTGTGTCATGCAGACATTTTGTCGTCTACGTTGCACCTTACTGCCTCCGCCTTCCGCACCCGGTATGTCCCAGCTACTTTTTGTGTGTCATGCAGACATTTTGTCGTCTACGTTGCACCTTACTGCCTCCGCCTTCCGCACCCGGTATGTCCCAGCTACTTTTTGTGTGTCATGCAGACATTTTGTCGTCTACGTTGCACCTTACTGCCTCCGCCTTCCGCACCCGGTATGTCCCAGCTACTTTTTGTGTGTCATGCAGACATTTTGTCGTCTACGTTGCACCTTACTGCCTCCGCCTTCCGCACCCGGTATGTCCCAGCTACTTTTTGTGTGTCATGCAGACATTTTGTCGTCTACGTTGCACCTTACTGCCTCCGCCTTCCGCACCCGGTATGTCCCAGCTACTTTTTGTGTGTCATGCAGACATTTTGTCGTCTACGTTGCACCTTACTGCCTCCGCCTTCCGCACCCGGTATGTCCCAGCTACTTTTTCAAAGCTAGCTCGGACACCACAAAACACTTATTATTTCTAGGTTTCTGGGACAGACCAGTTTTTTTAGCACTAATAAAGTTGCTACACACCTTCATATTTATGTGTGTGCAGATGTCAGTGTCCTCGCGGCTACAAGGGCAAGACGTGTTCCGAAGTGGAGTTCTGTCAGCTGCAGGGCTGCCCGCTCAACTCGCACTGCCGGAACCTGGATGCAGGGTGAGTGCTCCTGACTCCTAGCCTTACCTAGCCTTCATACTTACCTAGTTTGTACCAGTTTTGGGACCAGCTTTTTGCTTATCTTTTTTGGAGTCGGGTGAAAAAATACATTGAAATGTAAAGTTCGAAGTTAATACCAGCTGTAGTGTTTTATTTTATAATAGCTGACCCGACAGACGTTGTCCTGTCTTAGCTATGAATATTCTAATTTAAAGTTAATTTTCCAATTATCTGAGAAATTTTTCTTAATTTTTTCTTTAATAAAAACCTTCTCCTGACAATAATAAACACAACAAAAAAAGAATTAGCGAAATTGTTCCATCCGTTCACGCGTGATGCGATGACCAAGGGAAACAGGGATTCATTTTTATATTAATAGATTTACTGGTAAACTTACTGCCAGGCATGTAAAATAGCAAACCACACACCGCTCTCGATGACTGTTGTTTCATAATAAATGATGAATTTTTGTGTCAGGTACGAGTGCGTATCGAACGCGACGTTCGACGGCGTGAACACCACGCTGACGTACCAGCTGCGCGTGCCCGGCACCGTCAGCATCGCCGCCGACGAGGACCTGGAGCTGCCCGAGACGCTCACCATCACGTACAGGTCACTACAATGTGTTACATGTTTGACAACAGTGCACGACGAAGCCTTGAAATAGTATAGCTATAGATCTCGCTTCCGCTAAGAGTATATTGTGTTATTCGTAGGATGACCTATCGACCCGTCTCGCGAGGAGTCGGGCATCCGCTTGTTCAGTGGCACGCGCCTCGCACGACGTCGTGGCGTTTCCACAACGCAAGCGATTGTCTCGCGAGGCGGCTCGGCTGGTGTGGAGCTAACTAATTATAACTCAATCCTGTTTAACGCAGGAGCAAGACGGGCGGCACGCTGTTCCACGCAGAGGGCGTGGAGGGCAGCGGGGCGGGCGGCGGCGGCGGCGCGTGGTTCACGGTGGGCGTGTTCAAGGAGCAGGTGGCGGTGCAGTGGCGCCTGGGCGCGGCCGCGCTGCCCGCGCTGCGGCGCATGCGCGCGCACTCGCACCTGCACTGGACCACGCTGCGCTTCACCTTCAGCAACAACCAGCTGCGCGGTCAGTACACCACCACACGCACACACACAAGCTCCTTTCGTCATAATTAAGCACCAACACACAAACATCGTCACGAAACCGGCATGTCCTAGAACCAACAATTCGGAGACATGTGACATTACCAGCCCGCTCCCTCTCACCGAGAGGAGGCCTGTGTCCCAGCAGTGGGAACATTATAGGCTGATTATGTATGTATACAAAGAAACAGGCGTGCAGTGGTACCCAACTGATAAGGCGCGTCGTGAATCTTCGTTCGCACAGAAAAGAAAGTATGGCTCCGAAATTAACGAAAGAATGCTTAAAAATTACAATCAATCTTAGATCACTACTATAAGGTTCATAATACACTGCAGCTATTAGTTCCGTCTCACTCGCAAGTATGGCGGCTGACTAACATGCCACGCGGCGCGCGCTAACATGGCGACAGCTGCCGACCAATAGCGGTACAGGAAAAAGAAGCGCAGTGCGTGGAGCGTGCCGATTGTGACCAAATAGCATTTCACGCGCTTTGAAAATTCATCTTCTGCACAGGTACCTCGGTAAACCATATCAGTTGGGTACTACTGTACGCACACGTGCTCAGCACGGTGTTCTCAAACTATATCAAATGAATGCCAGTCTATGTGTGTGGAAATATCTCTGCTGGTATTAATGAGTTGTTTGCAGGCGCGTTCATCGACCCCAACGGGCACGAGGAGGTGGGGCTGACGGGCAGCGTGGACACGCGCGCCTGGCAGCAGCTGGTGCTGGAGGGCCGCGTGCAGCTGGGCGGCATCGGCCACCAGGCGCCCAGCACCACGCCCGCCGTGCTCACCACTATGGTGAGCATACCTGCCAGTTCTGTTTATATTTAGTGTAAAAAAAACACCTTTTGAATGAGCAGGCTTATTTGTTTATCTGCTAGCAGCTGTCTTGACAGACTGACAGACAGATGGACGGACAACGAAGTGATCCTATAGGGGTTCCGTTTTTTGCTTTTGAGGTATGAAACCCTAAAAAAGCTACTAATTAGACTAGACTTGATTAGACTTTAACAGCTTTGCCATCCAAACCGGACCGGATCGCGTGGGCTTGTGTATGTTGCAGCCAACTAGCATAATAAATTAGCTTTGTAGAGCGCCAGGGTAGCCTGCGAAATTCAAAATTTCTTACGTTTTTTGCAATTTGCAGGTCAGTGCCAGGTTGTATGTTGATTAAAATATGATTCGCGGCCGTAACTAATATGGTTTTACAGAATTATAATCATTAGCCTCATGATTTCATGAAATCGCTAGATTTGAGGTCAATTCTAACTTATGGAGGTGTATTGCAGATTCTAATGATTATAATTCTTTAAAGCCATGTTAGTTACGGCCGCGAATAAAATTTTAATCAACATACAACCTGACACTGACCTGCAAATTGTAAAAAACGTAAAAAAGAAATAATTTCGCGGGCTACCTTAGCGCATCCTCCTTAACAGCTTTGCCATCCAAACCGGACCGGACCACGTGAGCTTGTGTATAGCTTTTCACTCTTTCGTGGGCAGTTGACGTCTATAGACGTTATAACAATAAAACTTCTTTGTGTTTTGTTTACCGTCCGCCAGCCGCCTAGCCTTTTAACTAAACGGCGCGGCGTCATTCAACTAGCGGTTTGAATGATATTAGGATAAGTTGGAACTGTGATCTGTGACCAACTGCGCGCAAGCAGAATTGCTCGCAGTAACAAAGCCCGGGCACCCCGACCTAATGGGTTAGATTAGAATTGTGACCAACCACGTGCCAGCGAGCGGTGTCGCGGTAGCGGCCGGCGAGCACTGCTTGTGAGGTCTATAGGCTGTTAACTAAATGGCTAATGAAGCTAGTTGGCTGCGACATGTACACTCTATATAATCTCTGTTAAGAGAGGAAAGAATTGATCGTTGACGAAACCGTTGCCATTTTGTTGTGCAGAGCGAGAGCTCGACGGACCCCAACGTGTGGGAGTACTCGGAGGGTGAGGAGGTCACCGGAGACAACCTGGCCGGGGAGTACTTCAAGGTAAAGTTTATTCTACAAAATACAATGTTAAGGTCTATTGAAACTATCGTGACACTAATTCCGATTATTGGCTCACGTGTTTTTATTTCTAAAAAAAGGTAAAGCAGACGATTTTCTGATGACATTGAATAATAGACTTACTATTAGTGCATGTACGGTATACAGTGCTGCATACAGTATGTAATGCTTTATATAGTATATAGTATTGTCTCTCCTACTCCCCTTAATCCATCCAAATGTTGTCTGTAAAAGATCGCCCAGTGCCCATTGTGTCACCCCATGTAAAATTTCAACATTTATATCTGTAATTTTTTGTGGTGTGCATAATAAAGATTATTCTATTTATTTATTTATTTATCTATCTATCTATCTATCTATCTATCTATACGCACATGAAACTGGGGGTCTACTCCCTAAACACGAAGCTCGTAGTTTCGGCCTTCGTTACCACCTTCGGATGGATGATTGGTTCGGGGCCCGAACGAAGTATGAATGACAACACAATTTGACAGTTGTCCCTACTCCCGATGTGTTTTTGACCGTCAGAAAAATTTAACTTTTACACTTGTTTTGATGGATCGTTATGTCAGACGGACGGACGAACGGACGGATGGACTTAGGGAGTAGGACCCCTGATCCTCAAGAGTGTCCACCGCGCGGCTCCTATGCACTTTAAACCACTGAAAATAAGATTTGTGACGCTGTTGTGTGGCGCAGGGCTGCATGGGCGCGGTGCACGTGGGCGGGCTGCTGCTGCCGTTCTTCACGGAGGAGGAGCTGTTCGTGGGCGCCACGGCCGCGCTGCTGGCCGCGCAGCCGCACTACGCGCTGCTGTGAGTACTGTTGTGTGGCGCAGGGCTGCATGGGCGCGGTGCACGTGGGCGGGCTGCTGCTGCCGTTCTTCACGGAGGAGGAGCTGTTCGTGGGCGCCACGGCCGCGCTGCTGGCCGCGCAGCCGCACTACGCGCTGCTGTGAGTACTGTTGTGTGGCGCAGGGCTGCATGGGCGCGGTGCACGTGGGCGGGCTGCTGCTGCCGTTCTTCACGGAGGAGGAGCTGTTCGTGGGCGCCACGGCCGCGCTGCTGGCCGCGCAGCCGCACTACGCGCTGCTGTGAGTACACGGCACCATCTTCTATTGTGTAGCGCAGGGCTGCATGGGCGCGGTGCACGTGGGCGGGCTGCTGCTGCCGTTCTTCACGGAGGAGGAGCTGTTCGTGGGCGCCACGGCCGCGCTGCTGGCCGCGCAGCCGCA
Source organism: Cosmia trapezina (assembly GCA_905163495.3). Classification (NCBI taxonomy): domain Eukaryota; kingdom Metazoa; phylum Arthropoda; class Insecta; order Lepidoptera; family Noctuidae; genus Cosmia; species Cosmia trapezina. Next base: position 31,048,699 of record LR991022.1, on the reverse strand, counting down.
CTACGCGCTGCTGTGAGTACTGTTGTGTGGCGCAGGGCTGCATGGGCGCGGTGCACGTGGGCGGGCTGCTGCTGCCGTTCTTCACGGAGGAGGAGCTGTTCGTGGGCGCCACGGCCGCGCTGCTGGCCGCGCAGCCGCACTACGCGCTGCTGTGAGTACTGTTGTGTGGCGCAGGGCTGCATGGGCGCGGTGCACGTGGGCGGGCTGCTGCTGCCGTTCTTCACGGAGGAGGAGCTGTTCGTGGGCGCCACGGCCGCGCTGCTGGCCGCGCAGCCGCACTACGCGCTGCTGTGAGTACTGTTGTGTGGCGCAGGGCTGCATGGGCGCGGTGCACGTGGGCGGGCTGCTGCTGCCGTTCTTCACGGAGGAGGAGCTGTTCGTGGGCGCCACGGCCGCGCTGCTGGCCGCGCAGCCGCACTACGCGCTGCTGTGAGTACACGGCACCATCTTCCTCTGGCGATTCGAACTGACGCAGATGTATGATAAATGTCAGACGGACAATAATGAGTTGTCATTTAGTGAATAATAATGAGATGTAAACATTTCAGGGTTTATTTATAAATGAATTACGTTCGGCTGCTATCGGGGATACAAAGAAAACCGATATGACTTTATTTAAATGTTTAATTAAAGTAAGTATTGCAGTAAGTAGGTAAAACTAGGTTACGTGACAGCTGTTCGATGTGAGAAACAAGAGTGATTCACAAGTACACTAAATCAATAATCTTCGATCCCACGCCATCAGATTGCTGAGGAAGCGAATCTCACGGTATAAAACACAATGCGGTGTTAGTCATCTTCTTAGGAATTTGGGGTTCCGCAGGTGGCGATGTAACAAATGTTGCTTGCAGGTAAGAGACGTGGAAACATAAAAACATTTGGTTGAGCAGATGTGAACATCTGCTGTGAACACGAGTCTTCCTCGATATTATTATCATTTGTTCAATGTGGTGGTATTATAATACTGTGGTATTCAGCTACATCCGGTTAGACTGGAAGCTGACTCCAACGTAATTATGAAAAGGCTAGGTAGATTGATCGAGTGTAGGTATAGTGTTACGTACGGTATGTTGAACTCCCGCTGTCCACAGCGCGGGGCGGCCGTGGGGCTCGGCGGCGGGCGTGGGCTGCGTGCTGTGCCTGGAGCGCGACTGCGCGTCGGGCGGGCACTGCGCCGACGTGCGCTCGTCGTACGCGTGCGCCTGCCCGCCCGGCTACTCCGGGGACTACTGCCAGGTACGCGACGCAAGGCATCTTGTTTTTCAACACAACTTTGCGAAACAATAACACGAATGTGTATCAACAACGCACTCTCCCTGTCAATGTTTTCACATTTATTGCTTTGAGGGCTGATTTTTCGATCACCAAATAACCTTTATTATCGAAAGAATAAATAATATGGCAGTCTGACATAAATTGACTGTGCACAAGCTGTCAAACTATTATTTTTATTCTTCAAATAAAAGTTATCTGATGGTTGAAAAATCTGCAGTATAGAAGAAATAAATAAATACTAGGAAATATCTCACTTGAGTTTAAGCAAGTGACGTTAAAAAGTGACTATGGTCGGACTTTTCATTAGCTGCAGTAAACTGACACTTCTCATGTCATTTTTACCGTCTTTTCGCTATCAAATGGGAACATTTTTTAACGAGATGACAGATAACAAGTGTCATTTTACTGCAACTAATTAAAAGTCCGAGCATAGTGTCAAGACATTTCATTTTGACGATAACTTTTAGCGATGACCCTGAACTTAGTGCATCAGTAGTTAGAGCGCAGTGTTCCGTTGCAGGTCGACGTGGACGAGTGCGCGGCGCACCGCTGCGAGAACGGCGCCACCTGCAAGGACGGCATCGCCGCCTACAGCTGCATCTGCCCCGTGGGCTTCGACGGCCAGTAGTGAGTTGTTACTTACAGTTTGTTATACTCTAACATAACACATCCGGCGAGATGTGGACGCACCTCTGCCTGACTCCTCGGGGATTGCGGTCGTGATGTTATGCTATGTAACATGATTTAAATGTATTGCACATTAGTGTGATACCTTAAACGTTGTGAAGAATTTCTTGAAAAGTTGGGTACAATAGTACTGGACTTGTAATTGGCTTTTTGGTACTATTGATTCCTTTTTTGTTTGTTTTTATTAGCTATAAGTCCTCCATGTTCTAAAATAAATAAATAAATAGTTGTGGCGCATGGCGGAGCGCTTTTCGTAGTCCAAGTGTTGCCACTGACGGACTGACGCGTGTCGTACGGTTGACTGCACTATAATGTAAGGCTAGGTTTATCACGCCTCAAAGAGATGTCAGCAAGTGATGGGGTCCAATAGGGCCGACGCCGCTGGGGTCGCGGGTAGTTTGAAGAAAATACCGCGGCCCTGGCATAGGCAACTGAAGGAACACGGGTGGGTTTAGTCAGTAAAAGTCTGACACGCCCTTCCGCTCCACCCAGAGCGGAAGAAGTTATTTGATGATTTCGAACCCTCAAAAAAAAAAAAAAAGGTTTATCACGCAGTGAATTTGAGTGCTGGCGATACCAAAGCTCACGTCCACACATAGATGTTGACTTCGCTAGCGACATATCGCCTGTCGAAATCTGTGTGTCGGCGTGAGATTTTGAAATCGCCGGAGTCGCCGCTTGTGCACCCAGCAAGACGATGTCATATTCTCCGCAGCTGCGAGCACGACATCGACGAGTGCCTGTCGAGCCCGTGCCTGCACGGCGGCACGTGCACGGACGCGGCGGGCGGCTTCAGCTGCGCCTGCGCGGCCGCGTGGCGCGGGCCCACGTGCGCGGCGCCGCGCGACCGCTCGTGCGCGCACCGGCCCTGCGCGCCCGCCGCGCGCGCCTGCACGGACGTGGAGCCTGGTACGCATCAACACGGAACAATCAATACGTGTAGCAGAATTAGGATGATGCGCTAAGGCAGCGCGGAATTAATACTTTCTTACGTTTTTTGCAATTTGCAGGTCAGTCTCAGGTTGTTTGTTGGTCAAAATATGATTAAACATGATAAAATCATCAAAACAACTTTCTGAAGTTCAAATTACCCTATTGAATGGTTATTTCATGAAATCATGATTTTTGAGGCCAGGTTAGATAATTCTAATGATTATAAATACATATTTGTTATGGTTATGAATCAAATTTTGATTTTTTAACAAACTACCAGACCTGCAAATTGCAAAAAAAAAACCTAAGAAAAGTTGAATGTCGCGAGCTATCTTAGCGCATCCCTCTTAAGTGCCTATATTTATTATTTACTAGCTTTTGCCCGCGACTTCGTCCGCGTTTCCGTCGTTTTTCGTAAAAAAGTACCATATGTCCTTCCTCACGGTTCAGTGGTTTTGATGTAACAGACAGATTAACTTTCGTATTTTAGTAGGGAAATATAATATCCGCAATACTGTTGAAAAATATCGCAATAAGGAACCGCAGAATATTATTATTAATAGCTGTGCCCGCGCCGCTGTGTTACTAAGTTAATATATTGGACTGCTAAGCTATCGGGAGTTACACGTGTTATTGTGAGTCAACCATAAAAGATAGACATATGCTGTTGTGGGATATTTTTTAGATAATTTTATGTAGAACATTTCCGTCATAAATGATGTCTATGCAGCTTTAACCATTAAGGCTGCACACGCGACGGAAGCTTAAAAAATGGAGCAACTTCTCCCGTTTTCCCAACATTTCCCTTCACTGCTCTGCTCCTATTGATTGTAGCGTGATGAAAAGTATACTATAACCTCCCCAGGAGTATGAAGAATAATTGTACCAAGTTTCGTTAAAATCCGTTGAGTAGTTTTTGTTTCTATAAGGAACATACAGACAGACAGACAGACGGACAGACAGACAGACAGACAGACAGACAGACAGACAAAAATTTTACTGATTGCATTTTTGGCATCAGTATCGATCACTAATTACCCCCTGATAGTTATTTTGAAAATATATATCATGTACAGAATTGACCTCTCTACAGATTTATTATAAGTATAGATTGTACATCAGTAAGTACAGAGCAAAATAATAAATTGAACACTACAAAACATACAAAAGGCGACCTTATCGCTTTGCTTTTCGCTTTGTGCCTTTTAGCATCATTCACGAGAGATTATTTACCCGAACTGAGGCACATGTTAACCCCGCTACCGTCATGTCCCCCCCCCCAGACCCCCCCACCGGCAACAACTTCACGTGCGTGTGCAACGAGGGCTTCGAGGGCGTGTACTGCGAGTACGCGTTCTGCGAGGTGCAGCCCTGCGTGCACGGCAAGTGCGTCAACGACACCAAGGTAAGGACCTCCTCATCAGATTCATAATTGGCACCGATTAAGGGCTGAAACAGACTTATAACACGCCACGCCACGCGACGCCAATATTACGTGCTCATTGGCCACATTTCATCTCGTGAAGCACAGCTTCGTCATTTGGCCAATGAAAACGCGTGGCGTGGCGTCGGGTGTTACAAGTGTGCTGAGGCCTTGATACAGATGGGACACTGCGCAAAATCGTTTAAATAAAAAACTACTCTTACAAAACAATAAAGTCCAATTCAGGTCGGACTACGCTTATTACCTACAATTATATTCACCTAGAAGTTGCCTCTCTTTCTATCGCGTAACTCTTATACCTTCTGACTCGTTAGGGTTGTCTTCTTTTACGAGCGGCGCGTGAGTGAGTATCGAACTAACGTGCTCCCCGGCCGGTGCGCGGCAGCCCACACTGAACTGACCCAGTGAGATGAGCCCGCCGCGTACTTGTAGCTTCATACCTAAACTGCGGAGTGTCCCATCTGTATTAATCTGTGTCATTGGTTCAATTCATTTGTGCTCGGAATACATCGTGCGTGTTCGTACGAGCGCATCCAAAGTGCGGCCGGCCTTAGAATCAAAAATTGAATAACATGTGACATCCAGCAACCTGCAGCAGTGCACTGCGCCCGCTTGCCAAGGGCTGGCTTACTGAGCCAGAAGCTGGGAGTTTCAGCAGTGGGAACATTGTCGGGCTACAGTCATGCAGGGGCCTCGTTGGCTTCGTGTCGGCAACAGGATTAGTAATTGCGGAGCGTCCATCAGAATCTTAGTTGGGAATGTCATTTAGTGTCCGGTGGGGATGTTGTTGCTGTGATATGTATGACGTTGTGTTTGTCGGACAGACGGCGATGTGCGTGTGCGCGGTCGGGTTCAGCGGCCGCTACTGCGAGACGGAGCGCGACGAGTGCGCGGAGGCCGGGGGCTCCGCCGCCTGCCTGCACGGCGGCCGCTGCCTCGACGCCACCGGGGCCTACGTGTGCGACTGTGAAGGGACAGGTGTGTAGCTCTCCCTAATATTACTCGACTCTACTCTACACCTACCACTACCTTGCTAAACGCTTATGTAACGATTTAGAAGAAGGTTTAGTGTTCTCTTTCAGTTTAACCGGCAATCAATAGCAAGCACAAACAATAAGCACGACTGACGAATTGTGGGCGTATACGTCTGCGCCAAAATGTACGGGCAGTTTGTCCGTAACATAGAAATATAAAAAAACAGGAGAAGTGGCATGGAAGCGTGTGTGTGTCCGGGACACACACACGCTTCCTTGCCTTGCCTTGCATTTTGGCGCAGACGTATACGCCCACATTTCATCAGTCATGCTTATTGTTTGTGCTTGCTCAGTATGAGCCGGTCATAGTCAAATAGCCGGTGCATGGTAAATACACGCTGTATTTGATGGGATAAGGTTTGATTGTGTAGTAGTCTGATTTATGAAATGCGGGTGTGTGCGCGACTGCGTATCTATTGCTTTTACTGAACTGTAGGTGTAGTGGCCAGTGGTAGGGACAAAGTGGAGACACAGGGTTCCGATACGTTTTAAACTACTGGGCATATCTCCTTTATCTATAGTCCGTACACTATACTACATCTTAGTATGTAGACTGGTGATGTGCACATATCACACGGGATGTTTACAGGAAAAAAAAATCGCTGTGTTGTGTCCTTATTGATTGACTCATCAAGGCTTGCATGTGCTTAGTGGAGAGCAGCTGCAGGTTGTTGTACCTGTGCTGGAGGATTCCCAGCCGGAGGCGTAGTTGCTTTCGGAAACCGGCAAATGTGGCACAAGACGCTCGGCCTCCCCTTTTAGCTTTCCTTTCAGGTGTTGCATCTTCTGCCCCTTCGAGAAGGAATAGCCGCAACTGTAGGTCGAGGGATGTTGGCCAGTGCGTGTAGTTACCAGATAAGACAGGTATTTCGATTCTTGGCACACTGTCGCGCTGTTGTACAGCGAGGTTGAGCCTGCTGTTAAGATCTCGCTTTGTGGACTCATAATTTTCTTCGTACTTCGAGAACTCAAGCTCGTAGTTTCCGTCGCTTCCGACGAGAATGTTGTCAAGCTGCCAGTGTACTTCGTCAATCATCCTCCAACGAGATTCGAGGGTGTTGAGCTTGTCTTGTATGTCCCATTTCTCGTTAATATCAGCAAAACACAAGTTGCGGGTGAAACGGGAGAAGGCTCTGAAGTTGGCCGCTTGGCTCGTCCGATTTTGAAAGGTCTCCAATGTTCTTGGTCGCGGGTGGGCGCTGAGGGCGACCAGTAAGCCGAGGCTGCGGAGGCGAGCATAGGTGCTTGCGTCTTATTACGCGAGAGCGAAGAGGCTGCGACCATAACAGAATCGCGGCCTTTTTTTTCTCGACGCCTGTAGTTTTGCACTTTGGGGTTTTACAGCACTAAAAAGGGTTTATTCTACCCAAAAAAAAAAACAGCTGCAGTACCTAGCTTCTATAAATTACACTAAAAGGGTATATTCTAACAAAAAAAATAGCTACTATAAAAAATCGCTGGGTTATAAAGTACAGTGCTTCCATGCCTTGTGTATGTCTTAAGTTGTGTACCTATTCCAAGTGCAACAGGTACACAATACGTATAAGGCCGTGCGTACGCGCCGGTCATCCCAACGCATTAGTCAGTCAGCGCCGAAGCGGCGCGATGACGTCACTCGCGAGTTGCCAACATTTGTCCTCTCCGAGTACTTTACATACGCGCGAGCGCGACACTTATTAATTAGCAACATTGAACTGTATATACCTGCCGTCTCTTGTAAAAACCAATCAATATTAATTTTAACTGTACTACCGTACCCACCTGCCGCCTCTTGGAAAAACCAGTCAACTAAAAATATTTAAACGACGTTTACCAACTACATATTAGTATTTTTGATAGCTTCAAAAATGATCAAAAAAGTGAAAGTAAGTTCTTGACAGGGAATGTTTGTTATTGAATGTAGGACATGCTCCAAATATAGTATCAGTGATTTTCTACTGTCACAGTTCCCAGTGTGGCCACACGTCACACATGTACACACACGGTGTGTGTGTGGTCACCTACACCTATGCTCGTGTATCTTATCGTTGCGCGCGCGATCGCCGACAATCCACCGCGCCGATAAGCGCTGATACCGATAACACGGACCGCGGTTCGCAAACTTTTCTATTGATGACAAACACCCACCTATTCAAATATTAACATTATTAGCACGCCCAGCCAAAGAATGAAGTTGTCTTATTATAATGACATGGTCATGATTCACAGATGTCCTTGTTTACGCGGCGAACTAGCTATAAACTTGCTCATTTATTTCCTGTGTGCGTTTAATAATATTTCCGATGAATAATTTCATAAATCAGAAGAACATTAAACGTGTTATTGACATTCAGATAAGGAATATTGTTTTGTTGGATGAGCTCGTGGCTAAGAAATTAGAGCCGCACGAGTCCATAAATTAGGTTAAGCTACGCTTGCCGGGGTTAGTCAGTGGATGGGTGACCATCTTTACATACCGAGACTCCTGCGTGCCTCGGAAAGCACGTTAAGCCGTTGGTCCCGGCTGTCATTCGTGGATCTTTGACAGTCGTTACGGGTCGTCAGAACCCCGAAAGTCTGACAACCAGTCTTACCAATGGGTATCGTATTACCCAGTAAGGGTTGTGGAGGTCAGACAGGCAGTCGCTCCATGTAAAATACTGGTATTCAGCTGCATCCGGTTAGACGGGAAGCTGACCCCAACATAGTTGGGAAAAGGCTAGGCAGATTGATTGATAAGGAATATTGTTAATCCGGGAAGTTCCTAAATCAAATAGCCTAAACATTGCACACAAGCGTGCGTAACACGCTATTGCAACAGCATACATTTGACGACATGAATATTATTCACTGTGTACACGACGACAGTATCGTCTCGTCACGACAGTCTGACTGTTCCGTAGGCGGGAACAAGTCGCGCTCGGTAATTAATACTATGACAATAGAACGTCCTCACAATATTAATTGGTCGCTATCGGCAGATGCAAGAAAATCGCGCGCGTCACACTTTGTGAATCAGTGTCCTCCGCGAGGCGCGCAGGCGCAGGCGAGGCTACGGCGCTCGCAACATGCCAGCACTGAGACTGTTACTTCATGAGTATTAATTTAGTGCGAAGTGGTGTGTGTTGTGATGAAGCGACAGTGACAGTGTTGTGATGATGACAACGTTACCGAGATGATGAGCCGACTGCTAGTGATCGTGTTGCTGGGTATCGTATAACACTACGTTATTAACTAACTGTAGCAGGTGATCAGTGTGTTTACTTTTCACCGGAGACAGAGAAAGTAATGATAGAGTGGTCAATAAGTTATTGTGCTCGTTCGATTGTTGATGACCACACGTCGGCTGCTGATATCATTGCATTGTTTCTTGCGGGATAGAGGCTTAGACAAGATAAACAGAATGTGTCACCGGTCCCCCCCCGCCCCCTACCGCGTGGCGCACTGGCCACCAGGGTTTGGGAGGAGCATAGCAATCCTTAAAGCAGGAACAAAGACAAATAATTTGATCTAGGCCACGCGTTATGGTAGAGAATTTCTCACCATGTTGGTCGTTGATAGACGTTGTTGGAATGATACAGTGAGAAACGAAATACAAGCTTCATCAAGACTCTAATCATAATCTTGTGTTAAATCTCCGCATCTGTGCTCTCGGCCACAATATCACAAATCCATCATGTGAGATAACATACGAGGATTGACTGCAGATTAAAATAAAAAGGAATAAAAAACGCGGAAAAGAACATGAAATTAAATTTTTTCTCAGTTGGTTTCAATGTCGGTAACATAATCATAATCATAAAGTTTATTTGTGAAACATAGGTATACATTAGGTATACAATAGGTATACAATAGGTATACAATAGGTCTTACATATAAAATAGTACGCTAAGTTTTGTCTTAAGACATACAAATATGGTAACATGCAAAGTAAATGTGTTAAAAAAACAATTTAATTAATAAAAAAAATACATACATTACTTATGATTTTCCTCTCACGTAACGTTTATAAATGTTAGCACATTACAAGGAAGGACCACAACCTTTTATTCATAAAAATAATGAATACAGCTTTTAATATGTATAAAAGTTAAATTTAAAAAGACCCCGACACAAGTTTACCCTCTTTTCTTTTTGCTACTCCATCATCAGACCCTGATTATCATCTGTTTAGTACCTATTCATTGAGACCATTCCAATGAGCCCAAACACTGTAAGTTGGTGAGGGAGTTGGCAACCTGCAAGTTCCAGGTGATGCTGCAGCCTCAGTTCAAGGTTACTCTGTTATTCTAATATCATTGAAGTATCACAATAAGTAACAAATTCGACTCGATCAGACCTGTGGAAGATGCTCACATCACATCCATTCATCAGCTACAAAATAGCTGATAATATTCAAACGGCTGCATAAAATTCTATTCTATTCTGTTCTATAGATTTTCTTGAATCATAACTAGGAACACTCTCAACCAAGTCACATTTCAAACAAAAAAAAATCGAAATCGGTTCAGTTGTTTGGGAGTTTATGTCGGGGGTTTATTGGATTTAATATTGAATTTAATTCAGAGAAAAACAACTAGGTACATTAATTCAAGCAAAAATGATGTCAAGTGCATGTTAAAACAAATTGTATGTAGGTAAATTAAATATTTTCGTGTACAATACACTTGAATGAACAACTGTTGAAATAACAGACAGTGTGTAAATATACATCACTAGCTGTTGCCCGCGACTTCATCTGCCTACCAGGTTGAAAAGTAGCCTATATCCTTCTCCAGGTCATGGTCTAACCATGTGCTAAATTTCATCCAAATCCGTTCAGCCGTTTTAGCGTGAAAGCAAACAAGCAAACTCGCTTTCGCATTTATAATAGATGTAAATAGATAAAATGCAGCCAATCATTAATATAGCCACAGATCAACATCTGAACTTGTTGCTGTGCACAACAAATGACCCTGCAGTTTCCTGATCTTCTCATTGTCACTATTTGTTGTAGGTTTCTTTCTGGTAAACAAAAAATGTGTAAGTCTTTCCGCATCGCTGATCAAGTGGTATCGCTGGTAATCGCTTTGCCGAGGTTCCTAGATCTGTTTTTATTTAATCCCAAGTTAGGGAAGATGTAATTATTAAAATTAAATAAGTATTTCCTTGCTTTCAAACGTATTTCATAGAAAGTCCAGATATTTGCTCGCCTACCTAGGTACTACTATAACAATATTCTATGTTTTCCTCGTCAGCCTATCAAAACAAATAAAGAGGTTCTAACCACAGTGTGGTGACCTCACTCATTATTTTATACTTACAATTGTGTTAAAACTATATTAACTCGTGATACACACATGATATCATTACAAAAATGCCATCGAAGGATACGGGTTTGTTTGAGCGAGGGAACCTTAACATTGTTAACTGATAACATTATCACTGCGATACAATTAGAACTCATGATAACAGCAACTTGAACTAGGTAGGTGTATTTTATAAAGAAGCATAATACGCCGAGTTGAGGTCTATACATATATACTTAAAAGAAAAACTTTTTTACATAAAAAAATAACCGACTTCCAAAAAAAAATGCTACAAAGTGAAAAATAACTTTAATTTCGGAAGTCGGTGTCTTTGGCTCTGTATTTTAGTTTTTTGCCACCGACTTCCGAAATTAAAGTTATTTTTCACTTTGTAGCATTTTTTTTTGGATGTCGGTTATTTTTTTTGTAAAAAAGTTTTGTTTTTCACTTTTTAGTGGGTGAGTTTGTAATTTAACTAAGCACAACGGCCTAATATCAACTGCTCATCACCTTTTACAATATATTGTTTTTCCCGATACAAAGACGTTAATTGTTGAGGAGTTCTCCTATTAAGGCGAAAGCGCCAGGGTAGCCCGCGAATTTCAAAATTTCTTACGTTTTTTGCAATTTGTGGGTCAGTGTGAGCTTGTATGTTGATTAAAATATGATTCGCGGCCGTAGCTAATATGGCTTTACAGAATTATAATTATTAGAATCAGCAATACAACTCCATAAGTTAGCTAACTTATGGAGTTGTTTGGCATATTAGCTACGGCCGCGAATCATATTTTAATCAACATACAAGCTCACACTGACCTACAAATTGCAAAAAACGTAAGAAATTTTGAATTTCGCGGGCTACCCTGGCGCATCAACCTTAAGGAACCAGGATAACTGGAACTGATGGTGAAGTCACCAACAACTCCACTTCACGAGCATAAATTGCTTATCAACCATATCAAAGTAATCGAATCGCAACCCAAGTGAAATACGTATTATTGAGTAGTTCCAATGGCCATCTGTGGTCTTCCTCCTCAGATCTACTTCACCAAATGGTGCTTTCTGGGAGCAAATGCACGAGTTCCTATAAAAAATACCCAAATCGCTGTAGGTATGCCTATAAAATTTGAGGGTTTCCCTCGATTTCCATGGGATCCCCTCATCAGATTCTGACTTGGTGACAGTGGGACCACCTCGAGAGCACACCCTTTCAAACAAACAAAGAATTTTTAAAATCGGTCCACAATTGACGGAGAAATCGGTGTACATACATAAAAAAAAATATACGCGACGAATTGATAACCTCCTCCTTTTTGTTTTTGAAAAGTCGGTTAAAAAGAGAAGTCCTGACTGACTGACTCGTCAACGCCCAGCCCAAACCCTTGAACCTAGAATGCTGAAATTTTGCACTGAGGTTCCTTTTATAATGTAGTCAAAGAATAAGGACAGGAATTTTCCGACATCCATGCAGGAGAAACCGCGCGGGAAGTGCTAGTACTTTTTATGACTATGCATATTTTAATGTAAACGCGCGATGTTAAAATAGTCGTTAAGTTTTCTGAAATTTTCCAATTTTCTGCGAAATTTTCTTAATTTTTTCTTTCATAAGAACCTTCTCCTGACAATAATAAACACAACAAAAAAAGAATTAGCGAAATTGTTCCAACCGTTCACGCGTGATGCGATGACCAAGGGAAATAGGGATTCATTTTTATATATACAGATTGGTCTATCTACAATTGTTACGCTGTTCGACCAACTAACACAAGGCATAATACAATCCAAGTGCACAATATTAATCGATAGACACAGGATGCAAAAACAACATTAAAATAAAAAAAAATAAAAAATATAACAATAAAAAAGTACAGAAATGACACAAATTTTTTTTTCATTATTTTAACAGTAATATTTGACAATGGAATGGCAATCGTGCGTTACATTTTAAATAATGGTTATCTGTTTTGGACTTGGCGCTTGAATTTTTGAAGTGAAGTGCAACAAATATCAATTCCTTTATCACAATCATTCAGAAGCCTGCAAAGTCTAGGGACTGGAGATTTAGACCCTGAAACAGTTTTGCGGAATGGGGGACGCAAAAGCATGATAGGGTGACGCGGATATTTATAGGGTAGGTTGAAATTAAACTTACTCAGCAATTGGGGCAGTCTATTTTACTGTGAAGAATTTTGAACAGAAAGATTAAATCATTATTATCTGTACGTTTTTCAAGTGAAGTCAGTCCAAACTTTTCGAGACGTTTTACGTCGCTTGGAACTTTCTTAGCTATTCTCGCAGAGTAGGCAAGATGGTTTAAAAATCTTTTCTGAATGCGCTCTAACGTAAGACTATGTGATGCATAGTGAGGACGCCACACTACCGCGCAGTACTCCAATACGGTACGAACCAGGCAATTGAATAAATATATTTTTGTTTTGGGTTTGCGAAAACATTTTGCATTCCGCATGACAAAACCGAGTGTCTTAGAGGCTTTTTTGACAATATTGTCCATGTGGGGAATAAATGTAGATAGATGGACCCCCAAGTCTCTGATTACGTCCACTTTACGTACACGTTATACCTCTTGAAGTAATGCTGAATTGGCTTGAGAATCTATTACACGAACTAAAGGGTGTCCAGCGGCAATTTTTCAACTTTAAATTATCGTTACTCATTTATTAGCGGGGCTACAGGCGCGGGAGGGGTAGCATTTCTTGTGTCATCTTTGCGGATCTGTCAGTTACCATGAGTCATTAGTTGGGAGCGCACCGCGCGTTTGCGGTTGAGCAATATTTAAAGTGTGGCGAATCGTTGGTTCGAGTGCGTCGTGCTTTTAGTTCCCACTTCGATATTCGGCGATTAAACGATGGTCCGAGCACGCAGCTTATATGGTCGCGGGTACAAAGATTCCGCCAAGAAGGTACAGTGGCTAATAGGCCGCCAACAGGACCGTCTACGTCAGCAGCAACGCCAGAACATGTGGCACAGGTGCGACAAGAAATCATATGAAATCCAAGAAAATCGGTGAGTAAGATTGCGGCCTCTACAGGCATTAAGAAATCAACTGTGCATGTGATTTTGAAAAAAAAATTGAAGCTTCATCCCTTTAGAATGCAAATCGTCCAAAAACTAAATGAGAGCGATTATGTTTTAAGAGAAAAGTAGGATATTATTGGGCACGCTAATCCACATTCGCTTCGCTCGTGGATTTGCGTGCTCCAATAATATAAATGAAAGGGACTGAGCATGAAATCCTACATAATGCAGTAAAATAATCCTAATGTGGTTTAGCGCCTATTCCACCGATCGGAAGGTGAAATATGAAATCCTGCATCATATGGAGGTAAAATAATGGAACGGCGCCTACTCCACTTCGGCCTATTCGTCGCGATGAAACAGAAACATTTGTCAGTGTGGTTTGGGCGCTACTCCACTTTTTGAATCACTTTTGGTTGCGAATGGAACGAAAGTGGTTTAGAAATAGCTAATAACATAAATGATGGATCTACAAACTTTGCGGTTTAAGCCCTATTCCACTTTTAAAATCTTATTTGGTTGCATTAGGTCGATCCCTGCGAATCTACCGTTTACCGTTATGTAACTAAAAGTTAAACTCTTTTAGCTGTTGGTCTGAAAGTTTAATAAAGTGAACTATTTGTTTATAGTGACTAATGAATACCGATGTTTTACCTCGATCAACTACAGCAGATTCTCGGATTGACCACTAAACCACTACTTTGGTTGTCAAGTTTTATAACAAGAAGTTTCACACACAGTTTGTTAACTAATCGAACTATATGAAAATAGTAAGCTAAAATTCAGGACAGATTGCCTCTTGTCTCTTCATAAAGCAAGAATAAGCATACACCTACAGGCATACACACATTCTATTTCTATGACCCCAGATTGGGGTACCAAGGATATCTGAACTTTAGGATACCGTAAACATTAAACTAAAATATGGGACAGTTTGTCTCACGTCTCTCCACGAAAGTAAGAAATAGCGCACATTCTATTTTAGTGACCAGATTGGCTCGAGGACATCCAAATTTTAATTTAAAATTAAATTCAAACAGACGATACAACCTAACCCGTACATACAAATAATGTATTGAGTAGTTCTCTCACATTCTGCTGTCGGAGCATACTGCTGGCTTCGCATACTTATACACTTGCCGTTTCCCGTCTAAACTGCCGTATAGCCAATGTCAAAACGGTGTTGCGCCGTTCAACGGTTCGCCGCTGCACTGTACTCATTCGTGAACCGCCTCACGATAAACGTATCAGGCAGCCGTTGTGTGTGTATACATTATCATTTACAATGTCGAAGTCAGCAACATTGCATCATGCATTAATTTGCTTAGTCGAACTTTATTGTATTGTAAGACGATCGCTGTACATGTTGTAGTCCGTAATTAAAATTCGAGTTTGCGCGAACTTCCTATACCTAATGATTTTCGTCAAACTGGGGGTGTTTCTTAAATAAGAATATTACCAATTCCGCTAGCTTATTATAAATGAGTGATTCTTTCCTTATTTTTTTTTTTTTTTTTTTTTTTTTATTATATTTTTTTTTTTTTTTTTTTTTTGTAATTAGCTGGTTATAGTCTAGGAAATCTTTGAAAAGCCCATCCCATTCCCATTGCTGAATTTAGAAACCGACATCCTTTGCATGAAAGGATTTATTAAAGTTTGTTAGTTTTAGTAGTATGACGATTTTACACTCGCTTTGAGTTTAACTGCAACATAAAATTAACTAAGTTTTTAACGCGAGTTTGCTCACGTTGATTGTTCTGCATACAACAAATTTTGTAAGGATTTTACATACTTATGTATATCCTGATTTCTGGCTCTCAAAAATGCCATTTTATTATTTTCATGAGTGTGATGTCATTCAAAATTTTATATCAAGGTTAATTAAACAAACATACATACTTTATAATAATACCTATTGTAACAGCATGGTATCGGCTTCACCTTTGTCGGCGAGGTAAGAAGCTAGTTTTGTATTTCATTTCTCACGAAAATTGCAATTTGACAGAAAGGTTTTCAATCACTACGGATTAATTAGACGTAAGTATCATAAATTACTCATACAACCGTGAATATTGTAGTTAAGGTTTAATTTTGTTATGAGGTAAATATTGCTGAAATGGTATTTTTTATGTATAAAACCAACGAATTTTAATCATAAAATTACATTCGCTCCAGTATCTTCCAGTGATCTACATCATCCTACAACTATAAAATGTGAGTAAGTACTACCTACTAAGTTTAACATAGTTGTCAGCTACGGACCTGGTTCTTGCCTGCCGGCTGGTCTAACTATCATCAAACTAATTTGATAATGTGATTAATCGCTAGTCAGCTACGGACCTGGTTCTTGCCTGCCGGCTGGTCTAACTATCATCAAATTAATTTGATAATGTGATTAATCGCTAGTCAGCTACGGACCTGGTTCTTGCCTGCCGGCTGGTCTAACTATCATCAAATTAATTTGATAATGTGATTAATCGCTAGTCAGCTACGGACCTGGTTCTTACCTGCTGGCTGACGTAACTATCCCCATCATACCATCCATGCCATCTTCTAGTAATCTATATCCCATTAACATTCTCCTCTCCATAATTATTGAGGTTGGTTACAGTTAAAAAATTAATCTTAGTGTGTTCTATTTAAGGTCTGACACGGAATCAGAATACCAATCACAACTGCAGTAGCCAAGGTGACGAAAAAACAGCCTAAGAAAAATGTGGTGAAGCGCCAAGCACCTGAAAGCGCCGACTACTCATCAGACTCTAAGTCAAGGTAATTTATATTGCTGCTTCTATGTTTAGGTGTTTGTGGTAATTTAAAATGATATACGCACTGGTACATGATGGTTAGTGAATTTAGAACTGTAAATCAATTTCCGATCATATTCAATGCAGGAATGATGACAGTTACATGAAATTATTATATCCCAATATGTATTACGCTATTAATTCCCCATAGAATTCAACAGAGGTGTATAATACTCCTTAATTTCGTTATTTAAGAAATAAATGCAAATTATTATAAATAAAATGTGTAATTGTTTACAGTAAAAGAGGCATCTTGAGCACGGACCTCTTTGGTTTGGAGGACGATCAAAAGACGAAGACCTCAAGCGGGGACTTCGGTTCATCGCTCATCACCCGTGTTGCCAACGGCAAAGTACGGCGAGCGGCAGACCTTACAGGAGAGTTCTACGTGGAAATCAAGGTATTTTCGAAAGACGAAGTTGTCTCTACCCCCATGGAAGAACGATGGAAGAAAGCCCAGGTCGCGTTAAAAGTACAACTAGATCGCAACACTCCCCAGTGGGACGGGCTGCAAAGGTTTATGAGACGAACTCACGAATTATTTGACAATTCCGAGCCTGTCTTTTATAGGGATAGTGTGAATTTAAAATAAGTTGGCTTTAAATTGCTGGGGACACCAAATTAATTGTATTGATTATTGCAGAATCTACTAGTATTGTTAATCTAATCCTAATTAAGCGTACAAAATTAGTTGACGTAATTATAATCTAAAATGCCTTTCTGTACCGTTTGTAACACATCAGTTGAGCGCAGTCACTGGATAGGTCATTTACGTAGTACTAATCATAAAAACAAAAACATTTCGCATTTTTGTGAAGGTGTTGAAATAATACATTCTGCATTTCGTAATCGTATAGCTTCTTATAGAATTACCGATCCGTCTGAGAATTGTTCTCTGGAACCATTTCTTAATAATAATTTGGACAGAATTAAAACTTTAATTGACATGTCTCTTAAAGAACATACTTGTATAAAAGTTAATTTTGAATATTTTGCTTTGTTTTTAATGTTTAAAAATGATTCTCAGGAGATGAAATCATTTGCCACAAAAAACGTAACTCTACATCAGAATTATGAATTTGATTCACTATTGTCTCAAGTCAAAAATACTTTTAAAAAAAAGATAGAAGAATTTCAGGATCGAGACAGTGGATGGACGTTCTTGAGCAGTTCTCATTTGGAAGTCAATGTTAACAAATATCAACCTTTGCGTGGTTCAGGCTTTATCGAATTGCCTTCTGCAATAAAATCTAAAAAAGCATGTGTTAATATCCGCAATAATGATGACTATTGTTTTTTATGGTCTGTTGTAGCTGCTTTATATCCAGCTAAGACTCATTCTGAAAGAGTATCTTCTTACCCTGATTTTCGTAACGTGTTAAATGTAAAGGGCATGTCATTTCCAGTGAATTTCTCAGATATTGCGCGGTTCGAAGTGAATAACCCCGAAATTTGCATTTACATTTATGGTTTAAAAAACAATACTATCATAGGACCGCTTTACAAACCAAAAGCTTTGAACGGAAAGGTGATTCATTTACTTTATTTAGAAAGAAATGATTTGTCACATTACTGTCTCATTAAAGACCTGTCGCGACTTGTTAAGAATCAAATAACAAAACACCACAGTAAACTGTACTTTTGTGACGTTTGTTTAATGTTTTTTAATTCATGTGATAATCTTAATTCACATAGTTGTGGAGGTGTCGCCACTGAACTACCTCCAAAGGGTTCTTTCATACAGTTTAAAAATTATAATAGAAAGCAATTCGTACCATTTGTTATATACGCAGATTTTGAAACAATGCTAGAACGGTATGAATCTTGTGACCCTGACCCCACTAAGGCGAGTACTGTAACACGACAGCGACATGTGCCTGTAGCTTACGCTTATCATATAACGTGTACGCTAGATGAATGCCACAATCGTTACTTTTCTTATCGCGGTTCGGATTGTGTATCAAATTTTGTAAAGTCTATCTATAAAGATGCACAAAAAATTTACGATATTTTACAAAATAGTGTTCCTATGATTTATTCAAATGATAATGCTCGTGACTTTGAAAACGCGATAACATGTCATATTTGTGAACACTTCTTGTTCGGCGACAGGGTTCGCGATCATTGTCACTTGACTGGTAAATATCGTGGCGCAGCTCATAGTTACTGTAACTTACAATACAAAATACCAACATTTTTGCCAGTATTTTTTCATAATTTGTCCGGTTACGATTGCCACCTTTTCATAAAAGAATTAGGTGAAGCTCCTGGATCTATTAAAGTGATACCTAAAACAAAAGAAAACTATATTTCATTCACTAAGTTTATTCCGATTTCTACTGGGGAAAGCATTCAGGTTCGGTTTGTAGACTCTTTCAAGTTTTTAGGAACTAGCTTAGAAAAGTTGGCTAGTACAATGAAAAACCAAGACTTTAAGCAATTGAAATCTCATTTTCCTAATAAAAAACAATTTAACCTACTCACTCGTAAAGGAGTGTATCCATATGACTATATGTCTCAATGGGAACGTTATGAAGATACGTGTTTACCCTCTAAAAAATATTTTTTCAACTCCTTAACTAATGAGACAATTACCGACGAAGACTATGAGCACGCTCGGTCTGTTTGGTCAGTGTTTAATATTCAAAACATGGGTATGTACACAGATTTATATCTCAAAACAGATGTTCTGTTGCTAACAGATGTATTTGAAAATTTTCGAAAAACTTGTAAACTGCATTACAATCTCGATCCCGCGTTCTATCTTACAGCACCAAGTCTATCTTTTGATGCAATGCTTTTAAAAACAGGAGTTCAATTAGAATTGATTAGTGATGTTGAAATTTTTAGAATGATACAAAAAGGTATTCGAGGAGGAGTTTGTATGTGTTCCAAAAGACATGTCAAAGCCAATCATAAATATTTAGATACTTACGATCCAACTCGTCCAAATTCATTTATCATTTATTTAGATTGTAACAATTTATATGGTTATAGCATGTGTCAATCCCTACCTTATTCCGATTTTAGATTTATGAATAGACAAGAAATTGATTTTTTACAATTGAACTTAGCAGATATCAGTGATACTGCAGAAAACGGATACATTCTTGAAGTTGATTTAATATATCCGGAGAATTTACACATGGAACACAATGACTTTCCCTTTTGTCCAGAAAAATGCTTGCCACCTGGTGGTAAGAATAAAAAGTTAATACCAAATTTGTACGATAAATATCACTATGTTATTCATTACATACATTTAAAAAAATGTTTACAGCACGGTTTAGTATTGAGAAGGATCCATCGCGCTATTACATTTAAGCAAAGTTGTTTTTTAAAGCAATATATTGATATTAACACTCAGTTACGGCAAAAAGCAGAGTCAACGTTTGAACAAGACTTTTTCAAATTATTGAACAATAGTATTTTTGGAAAGACGCTGGAAAATAATGAACATCGAATAGACGTTAAGTTAGTAAACAAGTGGTGTGACTCGACCAATAAAACAAAAAAGACTACTTGTGCTGAAAAATTGATAGCCAGCCCATATTTTCATAGCGCCTCTGTATTTTCTGATGATCTAGTGGCAATCCAAATGAAACCTGTGCGTATTATACTTAATAAACCAATATACATAGGGTTTGCAGTATTAGAATTATCTAAGACTCACATGTATGACTTTCACTACTCTATCATAAAACCTTTTTATGGTAACCGAATTGAATTGTGCTATACTGACACAGATAGTCTAGTATATGATGTACAGAGCAATGACGTTTATAAAGACTTCAAGCTCCATTTTCTAAAATATTTTGATACCAGTAATTATGACTGTAACAATGACTATAACTTACCAATTATTAATAAGAAGGTTCCAGGACTGTTTAAGGATGAAATGGGTGGTAACATTATCAAAGAATTCGTAGGACTGCGCTCAAAGCTTTATTGTATTAAAACGTTAAACAAAACTATTAAAAAGGCAAAAGGTACAAAAAAATGTATAACCAAAAATTTTAATATGTTAGATTATAAAAATGTTTTGTACAATAATTGCAATGTTATTCGCAAAAAAAATGTATTGTTTAGGTCAATAAAACATGAAATATTCACTCAGGACGTAAATAAAATTGCACTTTCAAGCAATGATGACAAACGGTTGCTATCATTTGATAAAGTATCTACTTTAGCTTGGGGTAATGCAAATATATTTATGTAATGCATTACCATAATTTTAAGTGTATATTCTATTTGAAATATGATTAGACATAAATTAATTTAAACTTTTTACAGTCTGTTCAACCGATTTTGACTTCTATTCAGTAGGCATAAGGATGGTATTAAAAGCAAAAAACGTGGTTACCGTTCACTGCAGCTGTAATTTTTCACGCAACCAACGCAATACAAGTCAAAATCGCTTGAACGAACTGTAAAAAATGTATGTACCTACTAAACATGTACTTAAATAAATATAATATTTTAGTTCATAAATCTGTTTCATTTCCACTCTCGCTGACAAAGCGCATTGCGATGACTGGTTTGTGTAATACAATACCGTTCGCACACTTGTCGCTTCATGTTGCCCATCAGGTTGAACGTGATAAAACATGAAATTGATTACAGTGCAATGTTAGGAGTTTGCATTTCTTATTAATATAACTACTTGATCATACATCACAAGGCAGTTAGCCGGAGCAGTCATATCACGTTGAATAAAAACGAAACGAATGGTAAGTATTGTACAAGTACCCATGTATTTATAACATTATTGCATCATGTTGATTATGTAATTATAATTAATTATTATTTCATTTGTTTCAGATCATTGATAATGTGTGATTCTCCAGATATTATCGACTTCTCACAATACGCTCAAGGTTTTCCGACTCAGAGTTTAAGCTGGCATATCCCAGATTTGCCAGAACAACAAACACCTGCTAATATGGAACCTAGAAGACGAGACTACGGACCCGCCAACAAGAGACCTAGAGCCAGAAGGGAGTGTCTAAAACAGAAGTCATCTCTGCCTACATGTGAATCATACGTTATAAACAATGAGAAGAAAAAAGGTTTACGACTGATCCAGGTACAAGTGTTGGATATCAGTGAACAGCAAGAACCTGCAAGTGACAATCAGGGTGTGGTAATGTTAAGTGCGCAGTATGTAGTGACTGAATTGGTGGACCATGTAATGGAGGAAACGCAATCGTTAATTAACAAAATATCGAGAAAACTTTGTGGGGACAGTTGTTATTATTAACATGTGTCATTATTTTGTAAGTACCTACTTCATAAGATATTAAGTGCGCAGTATGTAGTGACTGAATTGGTGGACCATGTAATGGAGGAAACGCAATCGTTAATTAACAAAATATCGAGAAAACTTTGTGGGGACAGTTGTTATTATTAACATGTGTCATTATTTTGTAAGTACCTACTTCATAAGATAATGTGTAAGATTTGTAGTAATATTATTAGGTATGTAACATTTATTTGCTTTCTTATTCTTTAGTGTTTATACATATTAGGTTTTTATGTTGAGTAAGTTTTGAATGTATAAATTATTAAAATATCAAATATGTAAGTTTTACTGTAGTTAACTTAGCAGGTAGGTAAGTAGGTAAGTTAAAAAAAATAATAATAATAATTGCTTTGTATAATCTAGTTGGTACAGCAAAAGTTTTGACATTTATTTGCTTTCTTATTCTTTAGTGTTTATTCATCTTAGGTTTTAAATGTATAAATTATTAAAATATCAAATATTTAAGTTTTATCGTAATTAACTTTTGTATGTAGATACTATTAATTTCTTTTATACAATCGGAATAATGTTCATACATCACAAGTTTGTATTAAGAATGTAGGTAGGTATACACAAAGCGAACATTAAATAAACTATGTAGTGGCAGTTGTTATTATTAATGGGTAGGTAGTTATAATTAGTTTCTAATAATTGTAAATAATATGAAAAAGTAAATAAAATTATATTCTTTTATAATTTAAATTATGTTTTATTTTGTATTAGGTACTTATTTATACTCGAACTCTAAATTAGCTCTAGTCTAATGATATATAATATAGTGTTTATTTGCTAACAGTTTTTTTATTACAGTAAATCGTTTTAAATCATGATGTAGGTATTTCAAATTTTGTAAGTAATATCATTTTGCTGCAGCTAATTTAAAGTTTGATGATTAAGTTACCCTGAAAACATTTAAATAAAACAACCATAAGTAAATTAATTAATCATTTTTATTAACTGCATAGGTATGACAAAATAAATTAAAATAGATTAAATACAGACATATTATTATCAACATACCATTTTCTAATACACACCGCATTATTTAATGCACAATTCATTTTATGGTTCACACAGTTAAAATCACTTTTATTTCTACAGAACTTTTTCTTTAATGTTGCAAAATTAGGACATCCCTTCTCACCTATGTCGATCACTTCACAGTTTGCACACATGTCTTTAATCCACTTTATTTTTTCCAAACCCTTTGTAATAATTTTTTTATTTTTTAAATACGGTACGATGACGTGTTGGAACTCTCTGTAGTCTATATAGCCCTCACTCCAGAAAATTCCACGATTTCTTTCCAACCATCGCACTTGCTTCTTTTCTTCTTGAGTTAAATAATAAAACGAATGCGGTGGTTTAACCAAGAACGTCTGTGTGTGCTCATTACTTACTATGGCCACTTCCTTGACGATAAAATTATTGTCTAAATCTTTGAATCCTTGGAGTTCGACAATGATGAGGTCCGCGTTCATGATATCTTCTTCACAATGTTACTTAATGGTTTGTATTCAACAATGCAATCGTTCAGAATGAGACAGTATGCTGAAGTTTGATCTGGTATCTCTGAATCACTCTCAATTTCTACCCTCACATCCACAACAGGTCCAGTCTTTAGATTATCAGCTTGTCTAGAGCAATCGACTACAAACAGCGGTGCTAAATCCCTAAATTGTTTCTCGCTTAGTATGGGCTCCGAGCGACGTCCGTAATACGACTGTTGAAATCTGGTGTATTGCTCGTATAATAAAGCGATTCTGTTATTAGCAAAACTCACATTTAAGTTTTCATAAGGAAAATAGGTTGAATTGAGATACACTCTAACGTCTCGAATATAACAGTGATCGAATTGAGACATGTCAGAACTTGCATTGTTTTTTCTATTTGTCTGTAGACCAATAATAATGTATCTTGGTTTTTCTATTTGAGATGAAGTTTTGATAGACCAGGTATGTTTTGTAGTTTTAGGCAAGGCTGGATATTCGTACAGATCCCAATTTCTGTATATCATTTGAAGTGGGCGATCTTTCTCTAATACTTTTAACAAACCAATTTTTTCTTTGTCTGATACTTTAACATGCGGTACGCGCCATATGATTTTGTTGATCTGAACATCATCCACTACTTCGCCAGTATTAAGTTTTACAGCGTTCAAATTAGTGTTACTTCGTAATAATATCAGTTCATGTCTACTATTTATCACAACTTTTTTAAAATCTTCTGCAAAACCTAGGAGGTTACGAAGTGGTATAGAGACAGAAAATCTTCCTCCATGGATATTTTTTATGCCATCAATATTCCAACCCCAGGCATTAGACATTTTTGATTCACTTTCGGTCATTGAAATTAGTGATTTCATGGTTGTTGTTATACCTGCATTTTTTATTTTATCAATCTCCACTCCATTTAGCTCATACCTAATGTCTTGGAACAAGTAGAGTAGAGCATTGTTCGTGAAATTGACACTAGTAGCTGGGTCCTTCGAATCTTTTTTGGTAACGATAACAGTTCCTTCCAGATATAGGGTGCTAGCTGATGGTAATATGTACAAGTCCTGTTGATTGATAGGTATGCGGATTTCATCGTTCCTGTTGAAACTCGTTATATAGGGCTTGTAGGAATGAAATTCGATTCCTTCTATAGTATTATCGTAATTCGGAGCGGATAAAACGTCTAAGATATTCATTTTAACAATCCGATCGCTCTAAGGAATGCTTTATTGTCTTTAGTTAATTTTATTTTCTTCTTAGAGGCAGGTCTTATTTGATAAGTAGCTCGAACAGAACTGATATTCTTTACTTGTTGAGACACATTTTTATTGAAATCAATCATTTTTTTCTTCTGAGATGCAGATATACCTGCACTTCTTCACCACGTAAATTAATTAATCTGTTGTTTATATCTATCAGCCTGATGTGTATGCAGCTTATGTTTTTTTGATTGATTGGAAAGTATATTGCGTTCTTAGGAATTTCTATGATCCTGTATCCAGGTGGTACATTAAGTGCAAATTCGTGAATAATATGACTTGGTTCACCGTTTACATATGAACCGCTTACAATATCACATTCAATCCTGACTACGGTCGTAGGTAGAATGTTGACTGGAGACTGTGACACATGCCATTTATTTGCTTTCAAGATTTGTTTGTTAAATCCTAATAGTCTTCTAAAAGAGTCTTCTTTGATAAAATTAATGTCTTTTGTACAGAATATTGTAGTTTTTAAAGTATTATTATTGCACCGTAGTTTGATCGCTGCATCTTTTATTTCGGATTTTAAATAATCGCTGATATCTTGCAATTCATAAGTGCCTTCCGGTATTTCAATAACTTCATTAAAACCATAATAGAACTTATTATTACTTTTATCAATGTTTGGAATAGAATTAAAAGTTGAAAAGTGCAATAAAGCACACTCATACTCTCCATCTAGTTGCAACGTATTAGGATAGTATGTAGTTAACACTGACGAGTCTCCAGTTATAGACAAAGTGAGCGACATCTTGCAAATGATTGAAATTAAAGAAAATCATATATTTTATAATACATTTTTATTCCAAAAAGTTGACAAATAATTTAAACATAAATGACCACAATTGATTGCGTTAAATTTTTGATATCTTGTGTAGTTATAAAACACATTACAATTTTTGAAATATTGCATCAATTCCATTGGAGGTTTTAAATTTCCATAGCTATCAAAGTATTCACAGTGATTGTAAACTTTAGCATAAGCTACCCAATGCGTTCCTTCGTTCTTAGAATCGTCTAAGTTAACGATACCACATTCAATACATTTCGCCTTCCGAGGTAGTTGATCCTTCATGTAGACCCCACGAAAATATGGGATGTCTCTTGAATACTTTCGGATGTCTATATTAGTTAGAGGGCGATTGGGTAGCAAATTATTCAGTTTTTTGAAGATGTTATAAACAATCCTTTACCACTTTTATATGGCTTAATGTATAAACCCTTGCCCAACACTAAAGCCTCCATAGCTTTATTATGTCGTTCTGTTTCTTGCAAATTTTGTTTGCTTGCTTTGTAATCATTGACGGTTTTTGCAATGCCAGCTGCACCACCAGCTAAAGTTCCTAAAGCCGATAAACCAGCGAAAATTGGAATTAAAGGTAGAATTCCTCCAGTCTTTGGTAGGGGTATTACTCGGGGTACTCGGATTCGATGATGAGTGTTTGAAAATAACTTTTTTGCGGTTAAATAAGCTGCTTTTATTAAAGTCTTATTATCTTTGCGTTTGAGTTTCTTAATTTTTGATTTTATTTTTGAAACTAAGGTTTTAAATGTTTTGATGCCTAATCCAGACTTTAGTTTCGCTTTCATAACTTTGTTCACTAACCAAGAGCTTAGTTTTTCACCTTTCCCGGCATCTTTTGATTTAAGTCTTTGTTTAGCCATGTTAAGTAGTTGTAAATCGGCTTTGTGACGATTTGCTAAGTCTGTATGGTTTGTATACGCAATGTCGTGTTGCTTGCAAGCTTCGTCTAGCTTATTTACACCTGGGTCACCTCGCGCTAAGCGTTTGTGAAGTTTGGTTCCTGGTCCGCAATAATTGTATCCTGGCAAATGAACTTCGAATGGTAGATTATTAATTATGCTGTTAACTAGTCCACCTCCTTGCATAATTCAAATTATAATGATAGCATTTCAAATGAAAAATGGTTATATAATATCTTAGTCCATTATTGCAGTTTTTTCAATCCAACTGTTTTCTGCACTGTTTAGACCTAACCATTTGACATACAATTTATTTCCTTTCTTTTTCAAAACCTTTTCTATCAAATAAACATCAGGATAGTTAGATCTTTGCAGTTCTTGTTCGTAAAAAGCTCCTAATACGATTTGTTTTCGTT
The DNA here is from genome assembly GCA_905163495.3 of Cosmia trapezina. Taxonomy (NCBI): domain Eukaryota; kingdom Metazoa; phylum Arthropoda; class Insecta; order Lepidoptera; family Noctuidae; genus Cosmia; species Cosmia trapezina. Next base: position 31,022,036 of record LR991022.1, on the reverse strand, counting down.
GATCTTCTATGTGATATGTTACTGGTATAGTTTTATTTACTTTTTTTATAATAAATAATTCAGTTGACCAATTAGGAGTGTAACCTTTCTCAAAACTATGTTTGTATTTACTTATACGAACACAATCACCAACTTTGAATTTAGGCTTCCACTGTACTAAATCATGTTTTTTTATTTTTTTTATATTTTCTTTGATTACTTGTTCATTACATTTATTCACATCAACCGGTTTAAATTGAATAGTACGATGTTTTGTGTTGTTATATCTCTTCAATGTATCTTTCAATGGTAGACCTAACCACTTATAGTTTCCAATGAGACTAAAATGTTTATATAATTTATTTTTTACCGTTCTAATAAGTCTCTCTACAATTGATGCTTTTTTAGTAGAAAACGTCGAGTAATGGTTAATGTTGTGCTTTTTCATAAGTGTTTGAAAAGTGATGTTATAAAATTCTGTCCCCATATCAGTTTGTAAGTTAACAGGATTATTACGACTACTAAGCAGTATATGTTTGAATGCACGAGTAACATCAAATTTATTTTTCGATTTTAACGGTTCAGCCCAGGCATATTTTGAGAAGCAGTCAATCACAACTAAGATGAAACTGTAACCTTTGTTATACTTTTTCAGGTTTTGCATATCCATCAAATCTGCTTGCCATAAGTCGTGGATTCCTTTCAGAATAACAGAACGTCGAAAGAAATTTCTTCGTGCAGCTTTGTGTATTTCATTTACAATTTGCTGTTTTACCATTACGGGGTTTTTTGAGGTAATTTATGTAACTCTGCTTTAGTATAAAACTTATCTTGCAAATGAGTTAAAACCTCAGGTATCTTATCTTTTAAAGTAGCTTGAACTGTCGTCTTTGCATCTTTTATGATTTGAGAACGCAATGCACCAATCAGATTATTACGTTCTTTAATCGTATTAGCATTCAATCGATCTACATAATCCTTGCTCACAGCCAGATTATTAAATTCTTTTAACGTGTTAGCATTCAATAGATCTACATAATCCTTGTTCACAACCTGATTATTTAATTCTTTAAACGTGTTAGCAATCAATCGATCTACATAATCCTTGTTCACAGCATCGTCTGCTTCTACTGGAGATCTAATTCCTCTCAGTCTTGATGTTTTTAAATCAAAATCTCCATTTTCTGATTTTAACAATGCATTCTCATTAAACTCAAATATCTCTGATAAACGCAGTCTTTTGTGAATGTAGTGTCCGAATTTGTCTACGTTCATGTTTAAGGTGTATTGTATCGAGAGGCTGATAGTAAACTAAACACATTTTTTATTTTTTATTTATTTATAACTTTACTTTCACGCAATTCTTCAATGATAGATATAATTTCATTATCTAATCCTGTGTTGCCAGCATCTCTAGATGCAATTAATAATTTCAACCTTTCCACTAATTCATTAGGATCATCCCAGTACACTAAATCAACGTTTTTTCTCCACTTTTTTAGTAACGGTAGACCCTTTCCCTGAACTGCATTCTTCAATTGAAAAAGAGGTTTAATAACTTGCAAATATTTTTGACCTTTATTACTTTTTATTGGCTTACTTGGCTCATAGTCTCGACGATGTGCATTTGTATCAATTAGCATCGACTTATAATTTTGCATATCACTATCTGTAACCAAACTTAAGTCTACATCTTTCTTAAGCAATAACTGTTTTAAACCAGGAGTATTTCGGTATTTACATCCAGCCACGGTGATGTATTGATCGTTGATCGTTATGAAAGCAGAACCTAACATCAGTTTCCCGCGCTCTGCTCTAACCCCAAATGGAATATCTACCAACGCTTCTGAAGATAATGACCAGGATGACGTATCACAATCTTGATTCCTGTCAACTACTGATTCATAAGAAGAGGCACTGCTGATATCGGATTCATATTTGTCTTCATCACCATTATTATCGTTACTTTCTGCGCTACCGGTTCCTTCTTTCTGCACAGATTCATTAATAAACGGAACATCAGCAAAATCATCACTAGCACGCAGTAGAGGAGTTTGCTTACTAGCATTAGCAATTAGATTTAGAGGTTCTGTTACAGGTTTAAAAACAGACTCCAGTGCTTGTTTATTGTTAATCTCAGCATCTCTCATTTTTCGTACTTTTATCTTTACAGCTTTTGCCGCATCAACAATTTGTCGTTTCAAGGATTTTTCCATATTGGTAAAATAGGTTGTAATGATTGTGGTTGTGTGTTATTGATGTAGTGTCGTAAGTTGAATAATAATGTCAAGCAGGTAACAGCCTTTTATATGTATTCGTGTTCTTAGTCAAAGACTACAAACGTGTCAAACTTACTTCTGTAACATCCTTTGTTTTTGGAACAATCTTTATTAATTACAACATAATTGAAAGGTATACTCCATGTACGAGCGAACCCGTACATATCAATTGTATTACTTTTATGCTGACATCAACGCACAGCGAATGAATAAAATGCATATAGTGGAGTAAGCAGGAGTAGTCGCGTAGCATCGGTTGGGCTATCAATAAGGGACTCATTCGCCGCGTGTTGATCAGCTATCAGTTTTGAGTGTTTTTCTGTGTGACATCAATACACAAGTTGAACTCTTATATCAGACTATCATTTAAATGTACCTTACCCGTACATTTTTTGGTCCTTCGAGAAGGACGTCGCGTGTGTACGTTACAGTGTAGCAATCAAGTACTGTAAAGCGTTTCACTAGTGACGTTAAGCAAACTAGCAGTGAAGGTGTTTGTACTGCCAGCAATAGTGCAGTACATAGCAGCAGCAGCAGCAATCAGCAGGGATCAACAGGGATCCGCATTTGGTGAGCAACAAAGCTCCCGCTTGGACAATCAAGTAAGATCGTTCCATTAATTATCATTTCTATCAACAACATGTCGGCAATGGAGGAAGTTCTTGCCCAACAACAGCAACTACTCAATCAAATAGAGCAAGTTTACACAAACTTCAAAAAGGATGGCTCCGATCGCAAAACCACGGATTACATACGCCGAAGGTTAGAAAATTTGGATGCATGCTGGCAAGAGTATCAATCGAATCATATAAGATTGTGTAGCATCGAGTATGCCAGAACTCATACTTACTTCACTTCGAAGCAATTTGACACTGTGAAGGAGAGATATCAGAAAATCAGAGCAATTATTCAGAATCATCAGCCAACAGAGGACAGACCAACAACACCGCTTCTAAAGCCTGCTACTCCTCTAGCAACTTCAAGCACCGTACAGCAACCTTCAGGTCAATCTTTAACGTCTCAGGGATCAAACAGCAAGACGGATGAGATGATCAGGAAACAGATGAGCAACTTCAAGGCCTTTGAACATACTGTTTCAAGTATCAACTTAGATGCTGTAGCGGAGAAATGGGAATTCGATCATCTGTTGAGCATGGTAAGTTCTCGCTGGGCGAAAATTGACACTCAGCATTGGGACTTAGACAGTGAGCTGGGAGACCGAAATCAAGAGTATCATCGTTTGTATCTCAAATACGAAAGCACATACAATGATGCTATCAAAGCAATCAATAAGAAGATGTCGTCCATTTCACATAGAGAACATACTACGCCAAAAATAGAAATACCTACATTCAGTGGTAGTTACCATCAGTGGACATCATTTAAGGATCTCTTTACAGAAGCAGTTCATAGCAACCCGTCATTATCTGGGGCTCAGAAGATGCAATTCCTCAAGTCTAAAGTGAAAGGAGAAGCGGAGCGTCTCATACAGCATCTCCCGATCAGCTCAGACAACTATATCATTAGTTGGGACATCTTGAGTCATCGTTATGACAACAAGAGGATGATATTCACATCGCATATTAACATTTTATTAAATATTCCAATTTCACAGCAAGCATCAATCAATCATATCAAACGAATCCATGATACTGCACTTGAAACGATGAACGCCATACAGAACCTCGGCGTAGACGTGACGTCGTGGGATCCGTTGATCGTGCACATCCTGTGTCAAAAATTGGATTCGGAAACATTCAGCGAATACAACGCAGCAATCAAACAACCTCGAGAATTACTCGAGTTGAATGAATTTCTAGCCTTTCTAGAGGGGAAGTTCACGAGCATGGAAGCAAGTAGAAGAAAACAGGAGACCAATAATCAAAAATCCTTTTCTTCAAACATACATAAACCATCAGAATCAAAACAATATCATTTCAAGGAATCATATTCAAACAATAAGGCTCTTTTGCAATCACCAAGTTACAGGAAATTGCAAAACGATCGGCCAAACTGTCCAGTCTGCAATGACGGACATGCTATATTTTATTGCAAACAATTTGCTGACTTTACCCCGATGAAGAAAAAACAATGTGTTACTAACTTGAATTATTGCAAAAACTGCTTACATGATCATAAAGGCAAGGAATGCATATCAAAGAAGCGTTGCCTCAAATGCAACGAATTCCACAATACATTACTTCATGAATCGTATTCAAACGAATTATCAGAATTAGGAGGTAATTCGACGCCTTCTACACAGCAAAACTACATCGGTTATAATCAAGAACGTGAAAATCAAGGAAACACGCACGTAACACAGCAAAATATGGTGCAAGAAACTTTGCTTTCAACTGCACTGTTAAAGGTTCAGAAAGCAGATGGGACATATCTGATCCTGCGGGCTCTTATTGATCAGGGCTCACAAATGTCTCTTATCACAGAAAACGCTGCTCAGCAATTAGGATTGCGGCGATCCAGGTGTAACGGCATAATCACGGGCATAGGGCAAACAGAAAACAGTTGCAAAGGAATGATGAACCTGAACTGTATGTCAAGCTCAAGAATCAAACTATATCAATTTAATATCGATGTTTTCATCATGAATAACCTAACAAAATATTTACCATCATACTCATTCCCTAAAATAGCATGGCCATTTTTGGAAAAAATAGAATTAGCAGATCCTGAGTACAACATCAGCCGACCCATAGACATTCTGTTGGGTGCGGACGTGTATTCAAATATTCTTTTACCGGGTATGTGCAGATTAAGCGAATCACTTCCGCTTGTTCAAGAAACTCGCCTGGGTTGGATACTGTGTGGAAATATGAAAACTAAATTAATGTGCAACGTCGTACAGTTAGATTTAGACAGATTCCAGCAATTTCGGGAGTTGGAAGATGTTACAGAAGAAAAATCATTATCATCAGAAGATCAAGAGTGCATTCAGTACTACAAAGCAACGAAAGAAAATCAAGCAATCTACACAACAAACGAGCGCAAAAAGAAGCAAGAAGACGTTCATGTTGTTACAAAATATGAACCAAGCATCATTACAGACCTGTTAAGCAAGTATCAATCAATCAGCAAAATATCTCGTATTATAGCATTAGTCATGAAGATTACGACCTACAAAAGAAAAGCAAAAAAGCATTATTTATCATTATCAGAAATCAATCAAGCAAAGCAAAGAAATATCAAGCAAGTACAGCAGGAAGAGGTTGCGAAAGAAATAAGAGATTTAAAGCAAGAAGGAAAATTAAATTCAAAAAGCAAATTGTTAAAATTAAACCCTTACCTGGATGAAAATGATATCTTAAAAGTTAAAGGGAACATCGCTACGAAGAGTCAGCTTCGTCATTGCGTAACATGTAAAAAACAAAATCCTGACTGCCAACAGCAAGTTATGGGGCATGTTCGCGTGGTTAGAGTAAATTCAAAAAACGGAACACTGAAATGTCCTATCACAAAATTATCAAAACTCCCAGTCAACAATGAACCCTCGCAAATCAAGCAAGCAAACACAGCGGGTTCGGGAGATTCTAGCACAGATAAGCAGTCTGAAACAAGAAAAGTAGGCACCCGTTACAATATAACGTCAGTGTTTATAGCAATCATGTTGTTTTTTAGTATCATAACAACTTCCCAATGCTCACTTAACGTCACACAATTCAGAAATAATCAACATATTTACTTCGACAAACTAACAAACATGCAGATCATAAGAGACTACTGGAAACTAATCATATACTACGATTTAGATCCTTATTGGGAAGGACTTACCGCACTAAACAAAAGTATAATGTCGTTGGAACAAACATGCAGGACAATCAAAGAACAAACACATTGTGACATAATATTACTGCAATTACGTCACGGGTCCAATGAACTTGATTACAATAATCATATGTTACTCAGTCAGCATTTTGCAAAGCAAGCGAACAGGTGGCGGCGAGGTCTTATCGACGGTGTAGGTTACATAGCAAACGGCCTGTTCGGCGTATTGGACGCTCGATTCGCGGAACAATACGAGAAAGATATCACTCTTCTTCGCAAAAATCAGAAGCATATTGTCTCATTTTGGCAAAATCAAACTTCGGTTATAGAAGCAGAATTCAGTCTATTAAAGAGGACGGAGGCTACAATGCACAAACAACATAAAATGATTCATCAGCAGTTTGCAAACATCGAAAACACATTAGAAGTATTAAAGGCTGAAACTCAAAACCTTTCGAGGACAAGTGAAGTTTCTATGGGAGCTATAGTCACGAGCAATCTATTACGCGACTTGAAAGACATACAAAACGCCTTAGTGGATACAATAACAGACACTTATCATGGTCGATTTACTCCACATTTAATAACAGCCGAACAGTTACAGGATCAGCTGAGCACTATAGCTAGTCATTTGTCTAATGACGTCACCTTACCTGTAGAAAACATTCATACGGATCTGGCACAACTTTTTAAACTTCTACGAGTCAAAGCAAGAATGCTCAAGAATTACTCGATATTTGAAGTACAAATACCTTTGATAAGCAGGGATACCTACGAAATATTCAAGCTTATACCAATTCCTGTGGAGAAACCCAAGAGCACAATGTTATCAATTAAACCAGTATCAGATTTTATAGCTGTGAACCTGAAAAAGGATGCATACATTATCTTGACAGAAAATATCATACATTCCTGCCTAGTGACAAACGTACACTTGTGTTACATTCATTCTCCTATTTACAAATTAAGCAGAGATAAGGACTTCTGCCAATCAAAGGCATCAGCATGTGAGGTCAATGTCAATCCCTGTAAAAATCTTTGGATGGAAAGCCATTCTATCAACAATTATATTTATTTTTGCTGCGGTCAATGTAACCTACGAACAGTATGTGGAGATCAAGTTTCCGGGCATCAGCTGACTCACTCCGGACTTATAACTATAGATTACGGCTGCATAATCAAATCAGATAATTTTGAAGTAATTGCGCATCAACAAAGAACGAGCGATGTTAGTATTAGTGCTAACCTATACTCACCAGTCATTGCATCCATAAACCACGTTATAAACGTGTCTATTCCTCAAGATGTCTTGAACGACTCCAGCATAGAGAGCGATCGAGAGCTTAAAACGATTGAGGGCAAAATCAAGATCATGAAAGAAAATGGGTTGATATTTGACAGTCTTTCATCCCATGATATTCATCATTACACCGCGATCTACTGTATGATCGGCGTGGTAGCAGCATGTCTCGGAGTGTTCGTGTGGAGGCGCGCGCGCTCGCGCTGTGCCCCCGCACCTGCGCCGGCGGCGCGCGCAGCAGACGGCGCTCCCGGCGCCGGCGCGTGCCCGGCCACGCAACATGCGTGTGTTGGGGATAGTGTAGTGTTTCAGTGTGACAGTGAAAGGGCGAAGGTGGTAACAAGTGCGCGAGTGTTAGATAAAGCCACCTCCCCTATGTTAGGTTCTTATAAAAGCATATCAAATTTGTGAACAGTGTGTTAACGATAGAGACACTAAGCAAATAGATTAACATAAAATCATTTACTATAATTGTTTTGTTTCTCAATAACTCAGTTGTATCTTTATATCTTTTTCCGCGGGGAGCATGTACGAGCGAACCCGTACATATCAATTGTATTACTTTTATGCTGACATCAACGCACAGCGAATGAATAAAATGCATATAGTGGAGTAAGCAGGAGTAGTCGCGTAGCATCGGTTGGGCTATCAATAAGGGACTCATTCGCCGCGTGTTGATCAGCTATCAGTTTTGAGTGTTTTTCTGTGTGACATCAATACACAAGTTGAACTCTTATATCAGACTATCATTTAAATGTACCTTACCCGTACACTCCATATTTTAGAACACATTTCACGAAATTCAATCCATGTCATGTCAGTGTTGACGTGTTCTTCATAAACATGTCTCATATTTCTTTCATCTTGCTTAAACAGTACGATTAGATTTGCGTTGTCTCTTATTAACTGCTTAGGGATTTTACTATACGTCTGATTTAGATAAAAACAATCGATGAACTTGTGTCTCCCCATAGCAAAATAATCACGCATACTACTTTGATTTTCACAAGCAACATCATCAAATACAATTACTGAATTCGGTTTTGCGGTCTGAACACTCAGTACTTGCTCATTTTCATGATATTTCTGAAATGAAATGCCTGGTACTCGTTGCAAGACTTTTTCTAAAAAAACGTACTTGGGTTGTTGCAAGGTTTTCGAATAAACATAAACATTTTGAAATCTTAAGCCATTCTCGTGTATAAGAAGACCAATTAATAAATTAGTTTTTCCACAATTTGACGGTCCACAAATGATGCATCGTACCGATTTAGGTAATAATTCTCCATGACGTAAACCAGTCTCCTGAGAATGAACACAAAGCTTATTTACGTGTAACGATTGTGGTTGTTTTACAAATTTCATGACGACTGCTTGAACGGTTATATTAATAATGAGTTAATTATTGTATTACGTTGACATTTATAACTCATTGTCGCTAACTCGAGCAAATGTACGAACAACCTTACCATGGTTGTCCTTCAATATAAGATAGTGAGTGTTTTCTAAATTAGATTTAACGGAATCTTGTATCTGTCGGTGGAACAAATCTTCTGTTTGGGCTGTATAGCTGTTCTGGTGTTTTGAAGAACCGTTATCTGTATTTTTCTGACCAATTTGCAAATCTTGAATAAATATAACCTCGCCACTAGAATTCTTGATAATAAGTTTATTACAAATATCTTCTAAATCAGATTTCACTGAATCATGCATTGTAGTTAACTTAGTTATGACAGGTGTATTTGGTTTCGTGATAATTCAACCTTCTCACTACAGTAGTAAAGATCGAATGTAGCGTTAAATTACTGCGATCAATTATTTATAAGTTATTCATCTTCCCTGCTAATAATAATGAGTCAATTAATGTATTACATGCAAACCACACTGAAAAATATTTCTGTTTCATCGCGAGGAATAGGCGCCGAAATGGAGTAGGCGCCGTTCCATTATTTTACCTCCATATGATGCAGGAATTCATATTTCACCTTCCGATCGGTGGAATACGCGCCGAACCAGTATTTTACTGCATTACGTAGGATTTCATTTATACGAGATTCAAAATGCGGAGTAGCGCCCAAACCACACTGACAAATGTTTCTGTTTCATCGCGACGAATAGGCCGAAGTGGAGTAGGCGCCGTTCCATTATTTTACCTCCATATGATGTAGGATTTCATATTTCACCTTCCGATCGGTGGAATAGGCGCTAAACCACATTAGGATTATTTTACTGCATTATGTAGGATTTCATGCTCAGTCCCTTTCATTTATATTATTGGAGCACGCAAATCCACGAGCGAAGCGAATGTGGATTAGCGTGCCCAATAATATCCTACTGAGAAACGTACGCCCGAACGACGTTGGAACGTTTTCGGACCCCCAGAACACTTGGAAACATATTGTTTAGCGATGAAGCTCATTTCCACATCGGTGGCTATGTGAATAAACTAAATATGCGTTACTGGAACTCCAACACTCCACGGGAACGGCATCTAAAGAGTTTGCACTGCCCTAAGACGACAGTATGGTGCGCGATTTCTACTCATGGAATAATCGGTCCATATTTTTTTAACGAGAGAGAAACTGTCACTTCTTCGGTATACTGCCGCATGATTGATGAGTTTTTGGTACCTGAATTGCAAGTGTTTCACGGACGCAACAATAGAACACATTTTCAACAAGATGGGGCAACTCTACACACTGCCAGGGTCTCAATGTTGAGGTTAAGGGAAATTTTCCCTGGAAAATTAATAAGCAAATACGGAGACATACCCTGGCCACCTCGATCGCTGGACTTGACGCCGTGTGATTTTTTCTTGTGGGGTTACCTTAAATCTAAAGTGTACTGCAATAATCCCCGTACCATAACTGCCCTACAAGAAAATATTCGGCGTGAAATCGCTGCTGAGCTTTGTTTGCACGTACTTGCCAATGTGAGGGTTCGCTTACAAGAGTGACAAGAGTTGCAAGAAATGGACGTCACTTGGAAGACATTATTTTTAAGAAGTTAAATCCGCAGACCCTTTTTATATTCTAAAAATAAAATAAAAATTCTAAACTTATTCGTTTATTTGTTATTTAATTTTGTAATAGAAAAATTATCGCTGGATACCCTTTATCTTCAAATCATCAGCGAATAAGAATGGCGTGGAGTTAATGAAGCAATTAGGAAGAACGTCAACAAAGATAATAAATATTACAGGACCTAGGTGAGAACCCTGCGGAACCTGAGCGGTTATAATCCAAGAATCAGATTTATAACCATTGACAACCACATAAAAAGATCTGTCCATTAGATAGGAGTGAAGCCAGTTAAGAAGAGGACCAGCAAAGCCCAACGCAGCAAGCTTCTGAATAAGCACTCCGTGGGACACTTTGTCGAAGGCCTTGCTAAAGTCGGTGTATATGGGGTCGACTTGCTGATTAGAGTTAAGCGAAGCTGCAATATTTTCGACAAAAGTGACTAAATTACTACAGGTGGATCTAGCAGCAGTAAAGCCGTGCTGGTGGTCAGAGAGATACTTTTTAAAATATTGTTGAATGTCCGGGCATACTAATGCTTCAAAAACCTTTGCAAGTGTCGGGAGGATAGAGTAAGGTCGATAGTTGCCACCCAAATCCTCAGCGCCCGTTTTATGAATAGGAACCACCTTGGCCAACTTCCATTTTTTAGGGAAGACTCCAACAATGAGTGATTTTTTAAAAATGATGTACAGGGGGATTGCCATTTGATCAGCGCACTTTTCTATAAAAATTTTTATTTATTTATTTATATCCTCACTTACAACTATTTTTACAGGTATAACCCAATGCAATAGTGAAGCAAACTTAAAAACTTATTATCTAAAACTTATTACATATAATGTTATCCTTGTGAATTCACTTAGTGTACACGCAAAAACGTCTATCTCCTCTGCTACAAGGTTAAGAGTGCGAAGAGCCCGCGTCAGGGGCGCTTCATTTAACAGATTAGTGCGGCCACGAGGTTATAACCAGCAGCTGAGGCCGCCGTCGCCGCCACACATATCTGTCGGGCACACTCAAACACACCAACCCTAATATGTCGGCGTTATGTATCTTGCCTCTAATTACTTTAAATAAATAAGAGACAAGTGAATTAGGGGGAATTTCGTCGCTGCCAGAACCCTTAGAAATGTATAATTTTTTAAGATACTTGGCTATCTTGTCCTTTGGAATATGAATCATTGAAAAGCTGTCAGAGTTGTTTACTAAGTTTTCAAAAAATGGAGAAGTTTGAACTATATTACGCGGATGGTCAAGTGGACTATACACTATAAACTGAAGAAAAGTAGGTTCCGAACATGTTGCACATGTCATTACCATTACAGGTTCTGCTAACGCCATTGGACATTGAAGCCGGGTACGAATTAGCAACACCTCGTTTTGACTTGATGGAGCACCAAAAAAACTTGGGATTCGTTGTTATTTTTTGTTCTATGTTACTTATATAGCAGTTGTAACATTCTCTCGCCAATTTGTCACAGTGCTTACTACATCAACAAAATGATATCTTATCCATAGGGTTCTTATATGTATTATGTCTCACGTTATGTTTTTCACGCAGCAATCTCTCTTAAGTTTTTTGAATAGCATGGTGGACGCGAATTTCTACTCACTATGGTTGATGGGACATACCGTATTATGATCTGATCAATTACTGTATAAAAACGTTCTAACATTATATTCGGATCATCGCTGTCTGAGAGTAATGCACACCAATCGATCTTGTCTAGTTCTGATTTAATAGCAGGGTAGTTTGCTTTTTTGAAGTTTAATCTAATGTTTAGTTGCGGTTTTAAGCAATTATGTAATTTAGAGTTTAGAGAAATTTCAAGAGGGGGGTGATATGGATCAATCTTTGTTAGACTATTGGGGGCTTCCGTCACCTTACACTGCGGGAGGTCTACAAGAACCAAATCCAGGATTCTATTTTTAATATTACACATATTGTTACTTTGTTTGAGGTTATTTGAGTGCATAAAGTCTAGAAGTGTCTGATTCAGTTTTGAATTAGTCCGAGAGAAATTGGAGCAAGTGCGATTGCTATTGCGACGATCTCAAAGTGTCGTTTTTGTATGCTATCGTAATACGTAGCATCTGGGTCATTGTATTACCAATAACTAGTTAGTCACGGGACTAAGTGATCATTTTGAAAGAACTTTCTTGGAATTCACTAAGCATGTTTGATGTCCCCAGGCTGGACGGGCGCGCGCTGCGAGCTGGACGTGGACGAGTGCGCGACCGGGCTCATCAGCTGCGGGCCCGGCGACTGCATCAATCGCAACGGATCCGCCACGTGAGTACACTCCTTGTTACATTCCACTACGAGCACATTGTGATATGGTGCTCTAAAATAACCAGTATGTGGTGCCCTGGTTTAAGAGCCCATAATACCTCAGCTTTTTATCTCGCTCGCACGATACTGCTCGCGAACTGAGTGAGAGCGAGACTGACTGCGGTGCTGGGCGCCGATAGTTTAGTGAAAAAAATAAAAAACGTAAGACTTGCTTTATAGTTAGTTCAGTTAGTATGCAAAGTGTCATGATCTAATGTGAAGTATTTTTTTAATACTATCTTTCTCTTATTTTTTTTCTTTCGAGAAAATTTTATGTAATCGTGTTTTCGTCAAACATAGTACTTAAACCTCAACTAACCAACAACAACCAACAAACCAAGTCATTAATCCTCACCTTTATCATATTATATTTATTTTATTTTCAAATTTATCTCCAATAATAATACAAAATGATGCTGAATGTCAATAAATGGACAGATTGCATCAGAGAAAAAAAAATTGCCAGAAGAAACAACCTTACGCCAAATTCTACACTAGTACTTATTTTCAAATAAATAAATATTTATTTGCTGCAGTATTTTCGACATAACGGAGGATCATGCTAAGCCATTTGAGGTAGTATAGGCTCCCGAAATAGGTGGAAGTATTGGGAGCAGCCCTTTGACCAGAAATGGTAATCATGCAGGCTGACAAGCGAGTCACCAAATCGCCATGTTCAAATAGTTTTATTTAATTTGATGTTTACAATAATATACTTGTCGATGGTTACAGCTGCCTGTGCGCGGCCGGGTTCTGCGGCAACGAGTGCTCGCTGCAGGACCCGTGCTACGCGGCCGGCGAGGGCAACGCCACCGGGCCGTGCCTGCACGGCGGCACGTGCGAGCAGGACTGCGGCGTGCGCACGGACTACATGTGCCACTGCGTGGGCGGCTGGGGCGGCCACAACTGCGAGCAGCAGGTACGTACCATCAACGACTTTTGTCCGTCACCCCCATAAGGGCGCTTTTCGTAAGCACGGGCCAGTGGCCAGTGGCCTGCATTGTTTTCGTCCACCAGTAGCGCTTCGGCGCACATTAAAAATAAAGGTTAGAACCTTTTTTTTACGAAACGTTTAAGAAAAGGGACATTGTTTATTTTAATCCTTCATAAAGATAGAGATAATTTATTTGTCACAAAAATCATGCGTTTACACACCGACTAGTCGGGTATGCAGGGTATATAAATTATAAAAATGTACGAACATGTTTTGCCAATTATGGCGTACAAATTGAATTAAGTACAAAATACAATGTCTAGGTAAAATATCGAACAATAACAAAGTGTCAAAATAAAATTATACTGTGATTAATTGAAATATATTCTGTCAAAAACAATATTCAATAATCAAAAAGTATTCAAGAAGTCATTTGTGTGATAGTAACATGTCTCTGCTAAAAAATTTCTCATCTTTTTAGGGTTCCTTACCAAAATGGTAAAAAAGGAACCCTTATGGTGTGACACAGTCTGTCTGTATGTCTGTCTGTCACAGCTGGATATCTCAAGAACTACTAATGCTATCAACTTGAAATTTGGAACAGTTTTAGATGACGTTTACCCAACTATTTTGGAAATAAGAAAGTAATTTTTTTTTTTTTTTGCAACGGACTGAAAGGGGTCTTAAAAATTCAAAGTGGGGCTACTAGGTCATGTGGGGTATCATATGAAAGAGCGCTATTTGCACATTCTCAAACATTTTTTTTATTTTTTTTAGGCCGCATAGTTTTCGAGTTTTGATGAAAAATGTAAAAAAAATACCGTTCCCCCGCCCCTATCCCCGAAGTTTGCAAAGAGAAAAATCTGAAATTATTGTATGTGATAGAAGTTTATGTAAAGATTACAGGAAAAATAAAACGATGTTTCTAAATAGCACACATTTTCAGAAATCGGAACGGAACCCTGGGTGCGCGAGTCCGACTCGCTCTTGACCGGTTTTTTTTTTAACATATTTGTGTTTAAATCTTTGTATTCTTTTGGTATTTTAGGCCACATTCTTCGTTCATAGAAAAAAGACTGATCCTTCATTCATTGGTCAAACTAAAAAAGGGCGTTGCAAATTACGATTTCAACGTTCAACCGAAAAAGTTATGTAAAGGGTGAGGTACAACGCTAGCCCATAGTACAAGTGACACTGCACTAGTTCAGTTATTCGGGTTATTCATCCTCAGATATACGCAGTAACGTAACGTATATGTTGATATTTTCTTCAGGTTTCTACTTTCTCATGGAAAATAGGGAATCATAAATATGTTGAATCGTAGTTAGGGTGAAAAATTGTAATAATAAGCCGAAATAAAATTCGTGTTTTTGTTTAAAATTTCTTGGTATGAATGAACGGACCGACGGAATAACTGGAGTAGTTGAGCGAGCAATAAGAGTCACATTGGTTAGTAAACCATTCATGACCGACCTTCGTTAAGTTAAGCTACGATGGGCTGTTGTTAAATGTAACTCGGTGTGCAGGTGGTGGCGTCGGGCTCGGAGGGCTCGGGCGACACGTCGTCCACAGTGCTGATAGGCGTTGGCGCCGCGCTCGTGGGGCTGGCGCTGGCGGGCGCGGCGCTGGGCGCGCTGGGTGCGCAGGCGCGGCGCAAGCGGGCCACGCGCGGGACCTACTCGCCGTCCGGCCAGGAGTACTGCAACCCGCGCGCCGAGATGATGCAGCACGCGCTCAAACCGCCGCCCGAGGAGCGACTCATATAGCGGGGCGCGCCCAACTTAACCATACACATACCGTTTTCCTTGTTTCAGACCCGAAATAAAAAATTGGAATCGAACAAATCAAATATAAAACTTACAAGAAGAAAGTAAACACGAAGCTCGTCGCATATCAAACAAATGAGAGCTGTGCGTGTGTGTGTGTTTGTGATGACGTATGTGTGTGTGTGTGTGTGAATATGTGTGTGTGTCACGAGTGTTCTAGTTGTACCTGTACTTTTTTATACAATTTGACCGTGTGAGTGTGTGCGTGACTAACTTAATACTAGCTTTAAGATGTACGGTGATATCTCCCGTGAGAATGTACTTAACTTTACCACACTAAACGAATTATAATAGTCTATATGAATGAGGACAAGGCGCCATCGCCCCAGCCACCGGCGCGCGCGTCGCTGGAGATCTACACGAGCGCCATGTTTGTGGTATTATTAGATGTTGGCTCCATTTTGTACGGGTTTTATGTATAATAGTGTTTTGATATAGATATTATAATATACAGTGCCGTTATTTATCTCCAGCGACAGTGGCGCCATCGCGGTATATTTACTCTTTGTTCAGCGGGTGTACATTTTTTATAAAAATGACAAATTTTATAAATAAATACAGACTTAAGTATTATAATAATGTAGAATAAGAGCTCGATAATTTTGATATGAACTTATTTAATGCAATATGGGCTCTGTTTAGGAGCGACGTATCATGAAATAAAATAAACAAAATATTGCGATATAGTTAATAATACAGTGCCTGCCTGCCTTTAGGGTATTTGGAATTTTTATCATAAGTATTCTGATGAATTTGGTAACTTGTATTTCAATAATGCAATATACAACGTGTAACGTTAAATGCGCAAAACCTCTTAAGGCCTCATTGTACTCATCATTATGAACAACTTTTATTATGGGACCAAACCTGAAATCGCGAAAAAAAAATCAGCTGTTCAGTACATTTATGTTCGCATAATTCGTCAAAATGTACTGAACAGCTGATTTTTTTTTCGCGATTTCAGGTTTGGTCCCATAGTAAAAGTTGTTCATAATGATGAGTACAATGAGCCATTAAGAGGTTTTGCGCATTTAACGTTACACGTTGTATAGTTGGATGATAAATAAATTGTAGGAAATATAAGCTGACTGTCCGTGTAGCGTGTACTGTAGGTACTCACATGATGTAGATAAGGAATATTTATTACCTACTCCCTAGCTTGTAAGTTGTTCGTAAGAGTAACACCTCGCTGCGGAGACCTCGTCGTTACGTGAAACATTCCAAACATTACATTCCGTATACACTTGAATTGTAACGACCCTCGATTGGATATTTTGCAATTCGAGATATAAGTCGAATAGAAGGACTTATGCTGCTGACAAGTATGTACTTAGTACAGGGTCCAGGATCTAAATGATATTTACGATAAAGATATATTTGGTGGCAAAATCTGATCGAAGGAGGGAAAAATTTAATGTGTATTTAAGCTTTAATATATCGATAGAATAACGAATGTCTCAACAGCATGGTGTTGCTGTCAGTGCTGGTGAACAGAGCGGTGTGTGCTAACACGGAGTTTGTAACACAGTCGACTTTACGCTGTGAGATCAACTTGGCAATATGAACTGTATTATATCGGAGAGTGAAGCCGTCTGCACTGCTCCTGGGGGCTTACTATGGCTCTTATAGCAGTGAAGAAGTTGAACGTCTCCAGTGAGAGACAGTGACGGTGCACTATGTCGTATTATAGCTGCGTCTCCCCCTCTCCCTCTCTCTCTCACTGGAAACGTTCAACTTCTGCCCTGCTATAAGAGCTCATAGTAACCCCCCCGTGCGGTAGCTTGCACAAACCGCTCGGTTTATCAGCATTTTGTATTGTATTGTACTAGTATTGGACGTAAATTAAGTGGTATTGAAAGCGTGCAAGATTCTAAATTACAATATAGTGAAGACGACACTCGTCCGCCACACGAGCCCTGCCCTCGGCCGCGCCACACACACTCCGCGTGTTGCGACACTAGCAATGTAGCAACAATCAATTTATCGACACTTATTGGTTATCATTTGAGCAACACGTCGAGTAAGGCAGCTCTTGCTGGACAGTAGTTACACAAGTACAGTGCAGCAGGTGCGCGCGCGCCGGGCGCAGCGAGCTGCGGCGAGCCGTCCGTGCCTTACAACACAAGTCTGTATATTTATGAATTCTATACACTACTGTGACAACGGTATTAAATGCTAAACAAAACATATTCATATACTTGTAGACGATAAGTACATGTAATGTAGGTGTATCATATTATAGGTAGTTGTCTGAGGAAGCGACGCCCGCCTCCGCGCGTGCCCCGGTCTGTGCTCTTTGTACTTATCCGTGCTCAACTCGCTGTCGACAGCGATAATCTTTATATTTTGATTTCGTTGCGTTGTTTAGATATTTAGCAAATTATTGTTTTATGTGACTTAAATATTCAATTTTGTGATAACTTTTTTTTGTTTTAATGTTGCGTCTGTTTGTGTATTATGTTCTTATTTTTACGTATGTCCGTTCGTAAATGTAGAGAAGAGTTCCAAATCAGTATTTATAGATTTCGGCCGTCCGTTAAATGTATTCAATTGTATTGTATAATGTATAGTGTAGTGTTCTACCCTTTTATGGAACTATTGTACATTTTGTATTATTCAAAGTACACTCACGAGTTTCTCTGATTAGGGACTGCAGAGTGAATATAAAATTAATTTAACAAATAATAATATAGGTAGGTAGGAACTTTAAATCAATGTATATTTCCCTTATCAAAACAGTTCACTAAATACAGAATAAAATACGGAATCACTAATGTGTAACATACTAGTCTTCGCTTGACGATTGTATTCACTCTGTTGTATGTAACCGACGTGTTCCGTCACTGTGCTGACACCGAACACCGCCACACGCCGCCGCCGCGACGCCGGCGCCCTCTCGTGTACAGCACCCAAGCCTTTTGGCCTTACTCAATAAACGAATATACTATTTGAAAATTTTCGTTTTCTTTTTTATTTGATGCGCATTAAAATACCCCATTAAAAACCCTCAACAAGCTATCTAGGCGAATGAATAAAAAAAATATATAATTATATATTCTGAAAAAAAATCTTAAAATAATTTTACTTATATAGAAAAAAATTAAATAAGTGTATAATTTTATTTATATTTTCTATTTCTTCAATATTTGTGAAAATAGGAAGAACCCCCTTCCACTTTTGATTCCATACTTCACAGTTTTAGTTCGGTCTGACTGACATGTAAAGATGAGATGTAATTCTGAATTGATATTACGACGCAATAATATAACACAGATTAAAAAAAAAAAAAAATCACTGCATGTATACGCGCGCTAACTACTTTTTTTTATCGTGTGGAAATCCTTTTTTTTATCGTGTGGAAATCCTCATGGGTGTCCTCCACCCTGGGATGGGTGGAGGGGTCTGTCAGACTTACTGACTAAAACCACGGTGTTCTGCTGCTACCTTTAGCCGGGGTGCTTGCGCATGACGCGCTCTAGCTACCTACCAGCCCCGGGTCGCGCGCGACCCATTTCTCAGTGGGTTGCTGACTGCCGACAGCCGCGAAGCACGTATGTAAGTACGCATATATTTCAGTCGACCTGACGTACTTAGTTTCAATAAATCCAGAATGTTTGTTCATTTTAAAACTGAACAAAACGTCATTTTTCTACGAACAGTTGAAACTGCCCTCAGATTCCTTTTATAATTAAGTTAAAGCGCTCAGGCGCAAAATGTCGCTTTCGCAAAATGTGTACCTACTGGTAGTAAAATGTCGCTTTCGCAGAATGTCGTTTTCGCAAAATATCGCGTTAGTAACTTAGAAAAAAAAAAGCCAGGTTTAAAAAAAAGGTTATTTTTTTCCAATTTCTTATTACATGTTTACAAGTTTACAACATAAAATATGTTAAAAAAAACCATGAGTTTTTTTTTATTAATTTATTTTTGGTTTGTTTCTTGGTTTTTCTTGGTTTTTTTTTGTATGGAATGTCTTTGAAGCGCGCGCACTGCGGTGAGAAAAACTCATGCGTTTTGTTACCGTACCGTTTTTGCCAACTTATTTAATCGTAGACGTCGACAGTTTATTTCTCTTTCATTGCACTTGCAATTAATTCCTTTTGCTCTGGCTCGCTTTTTCACAAGCACATTTGTGATTTGTTTCAGAATGCCGTTTTACAGACGATATTCTACATAGGTACCACTGTTCCAGAACATAAATAAAACACACCGCTTTGTCGCCTTTACTAATCATGCCATAGTTCTCAAGTTCATAGTGAACTTTGTTACTTTAAACTAAAATGCAAACCGTTTCGATCGGTGGCGTGCCCAAAATATTTAGTCGCCGACACGCGTGCCATTGGTTCCCCACCACCACAGGACTGCTCTGCACATCCGTCTGCGGACACGGAAAGCAATGTAGAACATCGATGTTGTTAATATTTTGTGTAAGTCAAGGATGCAGAGAAAAAAAAAACAAAAATATAGCTCTAGACACGTCCTTTATTCAAATACTGTACAGGCTTTATAGATTATGATACAATAACAACGCGTATCTTTCGTTTGGCGAGCACGCCGCGCGGCGGCAGCACTGTGCGCACGCGCCGGCGCACTCGCGGTCACACATCACGCTGATGCGCAGTAATTGGTAATGTTATCAATAAACAGTCGCCGGTCGCCCCTCACACACGTCGGGCACACGACCGGCTACCAGGCCGCGCTCACTGTGGCGCCGCTGAGCTCATTTGTAAATGAACACTCGGAAGAAAAGTATTGTCATGATATAATCAGGTTAAATATACAATCACTTCATCCCCAACGCGAAATTATTTAATAATTAGTTGAGGCGCCCGCGGCCACACGCTGAGCGCGGCCCCTGACCTCTGATCGCCGGCAAGCCGCGCGCCAAGCTACGCAAAGGAATGACTTAGATTTACCTCCTCGCACTATTGAATAATCTGTTAGTTTAGTTCTCCTCACTAGAGCGGGCGCAGCTTTGTTTGGCACCACACTAAATAATTTATACAAAATGTCAATGTCAATAAAAATCACAATGAAAAAATATATGGAGGGATTTGGAAGTACTGTTTCGATTACATGGTTCACTTAATGGGTGACAATTTTAAATCAATAATAATAATAATTACATCAGTATATCAATAATAATAGTTCGCGCGTATCGCAGTCTCGTGCGTCAACACGCGCGCTGACGTAGCACCACTTGTGAGCACGCGAGTGTTACGCTAACATCGCTACCACGTGCGGGCGCCGCACGCGCCGCCCGCACGGACCGGAGAGGCAAGACTACTTGGGAGTTCGCACTATGAGATGCGCTCGTGCGAGGTCCGCACTCACAGAGCAACAGAGTGGAGGAAGCACAGACGCTACGCACAATATAGGAACAATCAGTCATCGTGTAGGTCGTCATTAAATTGAAAAGTTTCCTACTTACATTCAAAAGAAATAAAAACAATGTAAATCATACAAAACTTGTCGGATTGCACGAACACAACCATTCTCTGTAGAACTGCTACCTAATAATAATTAACATTAAATTACGAGTCGTAAAACAATTATGGCATAATTTATATTACATAAAAACAATAAATATATGTATATGCATTGCTCGTGGTCCCGGCGGGACGTATATAAAAGCTAATACACAGTTAGAGCTGGTCGGTGTGAATCTCTTGTAATACTGTCCACAACAACATCACAGGCGGCTCGTCACGACGGCGCGGCACGGTGCGGCACGGCACGGCACGGTGCGCCACGACGTAGGCTCAGGCATCCTCCAGCCGCGCGGCGTCGTTCTCTCACGCCGTTGGCTACCTGTGGACATGACAATAACGGTTAGCTCGCTGTAACATAAAACGATTTGCAGGGCCTGCACGAGCTAAGCGAGACAGAAGTCTTTTTAGCCTCGTACAAGGCCCTATACCGCAAAATCTTACAAGAGTACAATTCTACGTTGTTAAATAATTATTGTAGAAAAAATAACGTAACACAGAAATTACAGTATGTATGAGTTACAATTAACAATATACAAATATTTTGTATATTGTTATGCTTTGTGTTGCCGCTTTTATACATTTTATAAAAGCGGCAACACAAAGCATGGGGGCTATCGTAAAATTATATGCCCAAGTCTTGTGTATGTGAAGCGGTAGTGTTACCTGTTGTCGTGCGGGTGCAGCACCACGCGCTGGTAGTCGCGGCGCGCCAGCTGCTGCCGCTGCCGCGTGCCCAGCTCCGCCGTGCCGTCGCGCGTGATGAACAGCTGCAGACCTGACGCTGCACCACAAACACATTATATCAAATTACATATTTAGCTCAAGTACATGTGGGGAAAGACTTGCAGGTCACAGTATCAGCCAGCTCAAGTGCATGAGGGGAAAGACTTGCAGATCACATTATCAGCCAGCTCAAATACATGTGGGGAAAGATAAATCTGGTACGGAGGTAGCTACGCCCCTGTTGCGTCGGGGGGGTTTTACGGCTGGTACGGAGGTAGCTACGCTCCTGTTGCGTCGGGGGGGTGATACGGCTGGCACGGAGGTAGCTACGCCCCTGTTGCGTCGGGGGGGTGATACGGCTGGTAAGGAGGTAGCTACGCCCCTGTTGCGTCGGGGGGGGGTGATACGGCTGGTACGGAGGTAGCTACGCCCCTGTTGCGTCGGGGGTGTGATACGGCTGGTACGGAGGTAGCTACGCCCCTGTTGCGTCGGGGGGGTGATAAAGCTGGTACGGAGGTAGCTACGCCCCTGTTGCGTCGGGGGATAATACGGCTGATAGAGACCTTGTTTTACAAGTGGGATTAATTAATTTTATTGCACGGTTATCTGCCGGAAGGTTTATACAGTTTTTAAGGGACATCGACGGCGTAACTGACACTGGCATGGCCACCATCAGGGATTTTAATTTTGATGACATAAAAATTTGTCGATGATTAGTTGAAATTTGCCGCCAAATATCAGAATTTGTCAGTCACTGGTTCAAAAGTTATAAGGGTTCATAGGTGGCCGATCTGGAGAGCGTCTCCCCAGCTTGGCCACATTTACATCTCAAAAACTAAGCCGGCCTAGCGAAGATCTATTTTCTTCCAAATTTAGTCGCTAATTAGTCGCAATATTTCACCAAGTCACAGATTTAATCGGATCTTACTTTAGAACATATAATGAGTTCAATTTTTAAGTATAGTCCAAAGCTAGATCGAAGAGTTTACGATAAAATCTTTACGGACAAACTCGTACCGTGAATTCAGTACCTACATGATATAAGAGCCATCAGCGTCGAAGTTACTGGGTAATGCGATATACCCCTTGGTAAGACTGGTTGGCAGACTTTCGGGCTTCTGACGACCCGTAACGACTGTCAAAGATCCACGAATGACAGCCGGGACCAACGGCTTAACGTGCTTTCTGAAGCACGGACGAATCTCGGTATGTAAAGATGGTCACCCATCCACGGACCAACCCCGGCAAGCGTAGCTTAACCTGACGGATCGACCCGTGCGGCTGTAATTACTTAGCCACGAGCTCCTCACGAGATATTGCGATTTTGTATGAAACAAATTTTCCTTTTTAAATAATCGATGAAAAAATAGTAATGCTGGTACTCACTCTCAGCGGAGTCCTCGACGGCCTGCTTCAGGTCGGTGGCGGCCAGCAGCTCGTCGATGAGCGAGTCGGGGTTCACGCGCGTGTTCTCCACGCGGCCTGACGCCACGTGCTGCAACGCAAACAGTCCTTCGTTACATACGCTATAGTTAGAAAAAATATACGACAACGAATGTTGCTGTATTTCAATACTTACAATAATCTTCTTAGACCTGTAAAGGGCCCCACATATTGACAGTCCGCGGGCAGTGAGCCGACATGCGGTCCACTCATAAAAAAATGGACCGCCATTTTTTATGAGTGGACCGCTTGCCGGCGGAGCGCCGGTGGACTGTATAATGTGTGGGGCACTTAAGAGATGAGCTCAGCCTTTAAAACCCTTCCCAGCGACAGGTGATCACTCATCACTCAACAGCCAACACAACTAGAATTGGGTTCATGTATTTCAGTTGCACCACAAATCACTAAATACGTTTAGCGTTAAAAGAATTTAAAACATTTAATCGTTTAAAGGAGACATAGACAAAGATGTTTTGAATACAAGTGGGTGTGGGGCTAAACAGTAGTACCTGCGCGTCATCATTGTCCTGCTGCATGAGCGCGGCGCGCTTGCGTCGCTCGAGCGCCGCACGCGCACGCTCCAGCGAGCCGCCCTCCGACGCCGACGCCGTCAGCGAGCCCGACGACGGGTTCCTGGGATCACAACACACACATGTACTCACGGATCTTACACGCACAGGAGGCTCCACACACAGTCACATAAGAGGGGAAACGTACAAAGTGTACAATACGATTCAAATAAGAACAGAAGCGTAAATTACCTCTATCTGTCAAATGTTGATTGGAAAGTACGGTTCGCAAAGAAAACTTATTTGCGTATCAATAACGTTTTTTTTTTTGTTTAACCGAGTCTTAGTTAAATCAAAGTGAAAAAAAAACATCAAAATAGAAAAAAAAAAAGAAATTAGTTTAAAAAAAATATACTACTTTCTTTCATATTTTCACTGTTGGCAACAATTTACAAGAAAGAATTAAAAATTCTTCGTTCATGATTCGTAAATAAATGTTATTTAAAAAATATCTTGTTTTGCTCACCCTACGCAATTTATTTGATTTGACAGCTATGACGTCACAACATGGCGCTAAGTCCATCCTATTCTTATTTTAATCGCATTGTATCGTGATTATTAGTAACCTTATCTTGAACATACATTTTTTGAAAATGTTTTTTTTCTATGGTTACTGAACTCGGTGGAATTGGAGCCATTGTGGGTGCGACAGGTAACATATGGGGCAATAAGCTGCTTGGTGTGCAGAGCCTTATCAGTACATTAAAATTAAATAACTACAGAAACTGTACCACTGTTCAGGCGATTTACTACTAGGCAATAACAAAGATAATAATTAGATATTTTTTCTATATTTATTTTTTTAAATAAGGGATTTGTGACATTTGTTGCCTGATAAATGGTTACATATTATATGCCATATTTATGAAGCGTATTAGAGATATAATAAATGCAATGCAACCCCATGCATCATTCAGTTAGTTACTGGCACCCTCCGCATGCATACAGCGTCATGTTTATATTAAGCATATTATAATATAATTATGGTAAGTATGTACAGACAGTAAAATAAGACTGAAAATAAGCATGCACCGCGCATTTATAAAATATCTGCCATTAAATAACAACTATAGACCTTATCGAATAGTCCTACATTTTAATACATAGTATAAAGAATGCCTCAATTATATCAAAACAATCTGTTCTAATAAAGCTAGAATGAAATATGCTTAAATACTATTTTACTAAATAATGTTTTATTAAGAAATTTTAAACATCTTAATATTTAACAACTATATCAACATCACAAAGAAGCTTGGATACATAGATACGTAATTATAATCACATCGACACGAGACAACATCTAAGGTTACGTAGATCCGCGCGTCACACGAACATCTCTCACACGTGGCTAACAGATGTCAACCAGGAATGGCAGCTTGTGCGAGAGCGTGTGTGGTGACGCGCGCATCGTCCGCATTGTGTACGTGTGGAGGTGTTGTAGCACTAACAGGGCGGAGCTGGGGCGGCGCGGCAGCGAGCCCACGGGCGGGGCGGGCCCCGCGCCCCCCGCGCCGCCCCCCGCGTCCCGCAGCGCCCCGCACGCGCCGCACTCCCCGCCCGCGCCCGCGCTGCCCGCGCCGGCTCTTCTGTACAGCCCACACACTACTTGAACCGCCTCCTTACATACATCATGGTACCGACACTAGCTCGGTACTAACAGTACATTATCTTACCGACTACATACTTATAACAGAGGAAGACTGCGGCACACGGAAGAACATTCACAGTTAGAAGACAGAACAGAGGAGAAAAACTAAAACAGACTAAATAACCCGCCGAAACCACCCGCAACCGTTAGTACGCGGCGGACATTACCGGGAGGACAGGGCAGGAGGCAAGCGGGCGCGGGCGGCACTCACCTCACGTGCTCGGTGTAGCTGTGGCGCAGCGTGGGCGCGTCCAGGCGCCGCGCGTGCCTGCCGAGCCCGTCCTGCGCGTCAGTCTTGGGCGTGGACGTGAGTACCGCGCCCTCGTTGAGCGCCTGGTTCGACAGGCTCCTGAACCGGTGCCGGATGTCGATGCAGTCCGACGAGCCCAGGTCCACCTCGGGGTCGGACGGCACGCAATAGAACTCGTCCTCTAAGCAGCCGGACAGCCTGTTCGCGTGGGAGACCAGCGAATTCTTGCGGTGCGCCAGCGGCGTCAGGAACGGGAAGTTGTTGAACAACTCCTCGTTCTTCTTGTTCTTCTCGAGCAGCGCCGGGATGGTGTTGAGCGACTTCTGCTTGAAGATCTGGAAGTTGGTGAGCGGCTCGACGGCGGCGCTGATGATGGTGGCGGCCACTTTCCTCTTCTTGTCGAAGTAGGTGGGCATGGCGAAGGAGTTGTCGTGCCCGTTGAGGAGCGTGGCGTCGGGCGTGCGGTACTCGTCGCTGGCGGGCGAGCTCAGCGCGTGGCGCGGGATGACGTCGGGCGGGCCGCTCAGCGTGCTGTTGGCCGTCAGGTACAGTTCCGAGCTCTCGCTCACCAGCGTCTTCTCCATGAGCAGCTTGGCGAGCGCGCGGCCCGCGTGCTTGCACGACTGGGAGGGGACGAACAGAGTGCTGGTGGTGCTGGTGCGCTCTGTGCGGACGCTGCGGGGGGCGGCGGGGAGGGGACAAACGAAAACATAAAAAAATAAATTATTAAAAGCTAATAAATAAAAGTGGCGAACCGAAATAAATAAAGTTAGTTACCGTGCATAACACAATGTTAATAAATGAACATAAAGCATAAACAATGGACACTGTACAGTTTGCGCGCGAGGTGAGGTGCGCACGCGCGTGCCATGCAGCCGGGAGCGGGGGGGCAGGGGGTGACGTCACAAACGAACACAGGTGCCGTTCAAATGGTTCCGTTACCAATCACCGTCGTACCTCCAAATCTTCGATGATCACAATTTAGTTCCCGCACCGAAATGTTCACATACACAAGTGATAATAAACACCTTATAATAATGGGAAGCGGTAAGGCTTGGGATGGCTTGCAGCCTAGTAATGGATCCTGCACCGCACGAGCTTGCCTAGCCACAGCTGATGGTCGTAAGGGCGCCTGTTCACCTGTTGTGATGCGGCCGGCCCGAGTCCCCGGCCGAGTCGCCCTCCGAGCTCTGCCGCGAGTGCGCAGACGCAGCCGACGAGCTGCCGTAGCCGGACGCCTGGAACACAATCATCAGTCATGACTTGGTGACACATACAAGATAATGTTACGCCACTTCAGACTTGGAAAGCGATATTTATGCTGGTAATATTGAAGATCAAATGAAGAAGCTTAATTACGGTACAAAAAATGCTTTTATGCATTGCAAATACGTTATGGACACACACCATAATAATTTTAAGATGCTACCAAATGAAACGAATTAGCCCAAAAAAAAAGGTTTTGGTGAGCATTTATTTATGAGTTCGTGGCTAAGTAGTAACAGCTGCACGGTTTGATCCATCTGGTTAAGCTACGCTTGAGAATGAGAATGAGAACTTTATTTGCTAAGGATGTAGGTACAGGTATAAGATGTTATAGATTAATTAAAAAGATCGGCTACAGTCTACCTTACGGCTTGCAAATTATTACATATTTTAAAATATTATTATTACACACAAACAAAAGAATGTCAGCAAAAACAAAACAGAAATTATAGGGAAGTCAATTAATACTATTATAGTCAGGTAGCTAAGTCTTACAGCGTCAAATTTGCAATTAATTATAACAGTCATAATCCGGATAAATTCATATCATTTAGAAAGTCTTTCACTGAGTAATAACATTTGACTAAAAGCAGTTCAGTTACCTGTGATTTAAATTATGAGGTATTTTATTATAAATGACAGGTCCCATGGTCATAATACTTTTCCTTAACAGTGCTGTTTTGTAATGACACAAATGCAGCAAGTTCTTGTATTCTCTCGGATCTCAAGCGGCCATTACGTGGTCTTATATTGGCCAGTGACGGGAATAAATTCAGATTGGTTTTTACAAAAATTGCCACTTCCAATATGTACAAACATGGGATAGTCAGTATCCTCAGAGACCGAAACACAGGTTCACAGCTGTCTGTGCTTTTTAAGTTTGACATAGATCTAATACACCGTTTTTGGGCCTTAAAAATCTCTTCCGTCTCACTACAGTTACTCCAAAATATGATTCCAAAACTTGCCGGGGTTGGTCCGTGGATGGGTGACCATCTTTACATACCGAGACTCCTCCGTGCCTCGGAAAGCACGTTAAGCCGTTGGTCCCGGCTGTCATTCGTGGATCTTTGACAGTCGTTACGGGTCGTCAGAAGCCCGAAAGTCTGACAACCAGTCTTACCAAGGGGTATCGTATTACCCAGTTAATGGGTTGTGGAGGTCAGATAGGCAGTCGCTCCATGTAAAATACTGGTATTCAGCTGCATCCGGTAAGACTGGAAGCCGACCCCGACATAGTTTGGAAAAGGCTAGGCAGATTGATTGATTTTGCTTTTCTATCTCACAGAACTGTTGACATGTCTCCCAGTTCCGGCCCGTACCTTGCTGCTCATGTCGCCGGAGGTGTTGGAGGAGTTGCGCGAGTGCGTGTGCTGCTGCTGCTGCATGCACGCCGCGCACGCCGCGGGCACGCTCGTGCCCAGCGTGCCCGTGCCGGCGCCCACCGCCGCCTGTATCGTTAAACCTGGAAAGAAGGTAATGTTTTTACTTAAGGTAATTCTTGTGTAAAGATATTTTGTGTTATTGGGATTTTCCTTCAGGCCTTTTTCAGTAATAGGTCATTTTTAACAATATTTAACATTCGAAATCTTAAAAATACTGACTTTTTTATTTAGATTACATAAGGTAGGTTCTTGCCAAAGAAATATAAAAAACAGGAGAAGTGGCAAGCAGGCGAAAATGTGTCCGCGCGACATGCTCAGTATGAGCCGTTCATAGTACAAATTCCGTCTCCGCGAACTAGTGCGCTTTTGACTGTGATCATGACAATTTATAAGAATGCCGTGTTGTTCAGTGGTTTCTTGTAAAAACCGAAGCCATGTAAATCATGGAATCACTTTCCACATGTAGGTACCTAAGTACAAGTATTTTACCGTATTTGTCTTTAAAATCATGAAAGTGACAAAGGGAAAAAGTGGAGACACAGGGTTCCGATACATTTTAACATACTGGGCACATCTTCTTTTTACCCGAGTGCGGCGAAGTCCAAAAGGAGGGTTATGTATTTGACATGTATGTAAGTATGTATGTATGTATGTATGTCCGTTTCTTTGTTCCCTCGTAACTCCTAAACGAATGAACGGAGTCTTTAGGTTTGTCTTGGTAGCGCGAGTGTCACTGGCTACATTAAAATCAAAAACAAAGTAAAATGGCGGATTTGGGGTGCCATATTGTGGAGTTCAAATTTTTTTTTTCTTCTAATACCATCCAGTGGGATATCAAATTGGTTTGGGTTTGGGTTTTAAAAGGTGATTACAAAAAGATATACAACTTATATGGTTAAAAGCAATTCGAAGTGACAAATCGTAAAAAACACGAAAAGAAAATCGAATTCAAAATAACCCTCAAAACTCCTTGCAAGAACTAAATCGTCTGCGAAATTTTTCACATTTGTAAACTAAAAAGCTGGAAATAAAAAAGTAATTAAAATAACTAAAAAACCCGACTGCGGTAAAAGTTAAGTTAAAAAAAAACTGAAAAGCTAAAAACAAGCCCATTTTAAATTAAATTAAATTTGCAAGCAGGCGGGACCCGTTTGTGTTTGAAAATATAAATAAAAAATGGAATGGGTCAATGGGTCCCGCCTGATTCCAAATTTAATTTAATTTAAAATGGGCTTGTTTTTAGCTTCTCAGTTTTTTTTAACTTAACTTTTACCGCAGTCAGGTTTTTTAGTTTTTTTTAATTATTTATATCTATGGTTCTTGCACTTAATAATTATTTATTTATTTATTAACATGGATGACTTACAGCTAAAACAAACAGAATAAAAAATTGTATGTGAGACTGACAGATAATACACATACAATATTATTACTAGCTGCGTCCCGCGGTTTCACTGTCGTAGCCTGGTATAAAAGTAGCCTATGTCCATGTCCATGTTAATCCAGGGTATAAGCTATCTACATACCAAATTTCATCCAAATCGGTCCAGCCGTTTGAGCGTGAAGAAGTAACAAACATACACACAAACACACTCACAAACTTTCGCCTTTATAATATTAGAGTGATTATTATTATAGGGAAGTAAACCTCGACATACATGTGGCGCCACACAGCTCAGCTTCCTCTTTAGGCTGCAGACGTAATGATATCTTGTTTTATTTGTTTCTACAACATGTAAATGTTCATAATTATGAAGCCTATGAAGGAAGCCGCTTACCGGGGTGGTCAGGCGCGCAGGTGCCGAGCGGCGAGTCGTCGCCGTCAGGTGTGGGCAGCTCGGACGAGGGCATCAGCGACAGGGGCTGCGACACGCTGCCCTCTGGAAACATATAGCTAGGCGGTCATATGACGTAATAGATCAAGCGACTGTGACACAGGTACGAGTGTGACAGACACGATGCCGAATTTTTCAAGAACCCTGTGCTATACTGAGACCCAGTACTGTATATTGCGGTTGGGCTTTTCTGTTCAGGTATATCATGATAATAGAAAAACGTGTGACGGCATCTACATCGCCACATACGAACTACGCATCACAATTACATGACGTCACGCAACCTGCATCGCGCAATCAGAGTTTACCGCGCGAATAGCATATATACAACATCCCGACATCAACCGTCGCGTCGGGCAGTAGCCCACCAGACACGACACCCGTCTGATCGGAGGATCCTCCCTTTACTATGGAGGATGAGTGAACTTTACACCCAGTTCCTCATGCCTCTAAAGACGCAACTGAACCATGTCTTCATGGTATCTCGACGTTGATGAAGCGTTTTTACTACAGCCCTTCCTTGCATAGGTGATCAGATCTTGATGTAGCAACATACCGTAGTTTTTCTTCTTGGTGAGCGAGCCGAAGCCCGAGGAGGCGGTGGAGGAGGCGCAGTCGTCGTCGGGCTGCGCGCCGCCCGGCACGCTCTCCGAGCCGCTGTCGGCGGCCGCCATGCCGTCCGGCGCCTCCTGCTTGCGCTCCGGACTGGAAGCATGCGCATATTCAAATAAACTATTAAATAATTATAAAATTCTATCCATCAAGGGTAGGTCAGCTAATTGCTATAACTGACGGTACATTGTTTTCTATTTTGTGAATGTGAGAACGATGTCGGCCTTGTGCGACACATAGATGATTCGATTTGTTGACCATTTGCAATTTTGTTCTGTACCTGATACTTGTTGATAGTACTCTATAGAACTTATATCTATGCTATACTCCCATACCAATAATTAAAAGCCAATTATTTCTAAAAGAGTGACCGTGGAGTTTCTTGCCGCCTCTTCTCCATAGCAATCGACCAATGGGAACCGTGGACCTAGCTTCTGACGTTTCATAAGTGCCCATGTAGGTTTATGTGAAATAAAATGTTTTAATACATATCTAATGTAATAAAATGCAATGTAGGTGATAGTTTATGTTTTTTGTTTTGTTTTATGTTTTTATGTGTTGTGTGTACCTATGTGTTTGTTTGTTTTGTTTTTGTTTTTGTTGTTTTTTTGAGTTCTTCGGAACAACTATCACAGAACAGGTAAGTCTCATATGTGGTACGTACACTTTGAAGAGCGGGTCCCCAGAGATCATGTTCATCTTGATGCGCACACGCAGCACGGAGTTGTCCTGGCGCCGGCGCGGGTCGTAGCCCTCCAGCAGACAGCGCTTCGTGGTCTCGCCCGAGCCCGCCAGCTCCGCAAGGTTCACGTCGCAGAAGCCCAGCTTCTGGTATGACCTGCCGCCTGTAATGGCAACGTTATTTTTTACGTTATTGGATATAAACCATGTCCAAGATCCACCTGATACTTAGCCGACGTTCGGACGGACGTAAAAATATCGCGACAATTTTTTTTTGCGCACTGGATTTTGAACGCTTAGCGCCAAGAGTTGAAAATCCAACAGTGTGTTTTCTCGACGCGCTGGGATGCACTCTGTTGTTGTTAGGTTGGATTCTCGAAGCTCGGCTCAACACCGAGAGTTGAAAGTCCAGTGCGCGATAAAATCCCGCCGCGATATTTTTACGTCCGTGCGAACGTCGGCTTAGTGGTCTCGGCCGCCTATTTACATCTGTCGTAGTAATGTAGGTACTTACATACAGTACTTCACACTTACTTTACTATAGCAAAACTAATAAATATAACTTGTATAATTTGAACATGTCAGTTTATTCCTTCTATTATGTTTTACAACCTGCAAAAGAATCAAGTTTGCAAGTAATAAAATAAGGAATTCATATTACAGTTAAAGCGACGACGCAAAAAATGCATAACCGTTGCAATACTTCAGCATAAAACGGAAAATTGTGTAAAGTTATTTCTGAAAGAAATGCGAAACTGAAAGGAGCGTCCCGAAGGATAACAACTCGGAACATTCATGATTTATCTTACCGCTGCGAGTGCATTATAAACGCGCGCCAGTCGGCTTCATCGAATACTTCGCGAATTCACTTCGTTTCAAAGCGGCGAGTTAAATCCGCGTCCGGGCGCCAGCCCCAGCGCTCCGGCGGACTAGCAGATATATGGACGTTACTGAATCGCAGTCTCTGAATGTTCAATACCCCAACGGTAAAGTTTACACGAAAACATTTAAACGTGTCAAAGGGAGCTTGGAACTCGTTGGAATGATTTACGCAAACATTAATTGCTCATAGTTTTTTCAGCGTTTCAGTGTGTCGTGGGCGGAGGTTGCGTATAATTCGGAGTTGGGAGCACAGAAACTGCGGTGCTGCTCATTAAAATTAACAAAGGTTCTCTTTGTTTAATGTGCGCACTCATTAATTCCCGGTGTACTAAAGACACTTGCCGAAGCCGAAAGCCACATATACTACCTATTATTTGGATCTTTTTTTCCACTAGACCATACCTGGGAATCCACTGGTTCTGGAGATATTGAAGGTTAAAAGAAGTCGCATTTTTTTTTACTAAAACGTATTCCAAGTGTTATTACTAAACTTTTTCCGACAAGTACCTACGCGTACCGCAGAGCGAAGGGGCGGGGTTTAACTGCGTTTGCCTGGGTTCGCGTTACATTGCGATTTTTGGAATTGGTGATAAAATTATTGTCACATAACATAGAAGGTAGGTTATCAATGGATTTCTTCAAGTAAGCAAGTTCGTGATGAGAACGGTGCTCCTACCTTTACACTCCTTGCGCACGGACACCCTCATGAGCGCCGGCTCCAGCACGCCGGTGCTTGCGTTGGCGCACATCTTGCACACGAACGAGAACTGCGCGTTCCACCGCACCGCGTGGTTCCGCACCTCCTCTCTGTGGGCAACACAACAAACGACCATCAATAATGTCACACAAGCACGTCAGAATATCAAGTGATCCAGTGATATAGACATAAGACTTCAAATGGCATGGTAGACGAAAACGTATAGACAGCGTAGTTTATAGCGAGTTCGATTTAATTTATGTGATGGCTTCGTTCAGATATAAAAAACCGTTCAATAATTTAAAAGGCATTGCTTCACTAAAGAGCGTTTCGATCCCCACCGCGTCACCTAATTTCCAGCGAGTATTTCCTATATTGCGCCACACTCACACCATTCTGACTGGATCAACTCGATGCGGAAGTCACGGCTGCGCGTGTGCCATTCAGTTGCACTTCGTTAAAACCACCGGTGTCGCACGTAGAGTGCGATCGGACGACCTATATGGCGCAGCGAACGATCTGCCCCTCGGTGTCGCAGTTCAAACATTAGTTTGGTTAAACCTCGGCCTATCACAAATCAACAACTCTTATAGGAATTTTTACAAAAAAATACTGTATTCTTTTGCAGCATTGAAGTGCGGAATTGGCGTTTTCGTTTACAAAAATCTTTCTGCATGCTACTGACATAATCTCATTCGTTCCGAGACCCTAAACACACACCACGGATTTATGCTCTTCAAAGCATTGTTAATAACATCGGCTACCATAAACACCCGTTTACCAGCATGATAACTTTTACTATAACGAGATTTTACGAGATACCGTCGCACGTGCCGCGTTCTCCACGCTTGAGCAACTGCAGCCTCTCTGATTATGAAATCTTCTGCTGTAACAGACGCATTATGCAATGCTGCATCAAGAGGATATAAAACTTGGAAATATCAACAAAGTAGTTCTTGTACTCCTCGTTCCTGCTAGATTAACGACCGACTCGTAGCTTATCTCACGACAAAACCGTTGTCAATTGTGGAAGTGAAATTATCTTTAGCTTAACTAAGTGAGTGACGGACAGATTACCAGTGCAATAAACATTACTATTGTTAAACTTTGCTAGTAAAACAAAATAAAAGTTCAGCAATCTTAGTAGATGGAAGGATCGAGCTAATGGATGCCATCAAATCGTTATCGTACTGTAGTTGCGAAGTTTGTGGAGCAGATCGTTTGAACAGTCGCACTGTCGCAGTCGGTAGCAGCCGGCGAGCAGCCGAGTGGATGACTGGATGCACTTACAACTAACAGCTTGGTGTGAGACTAACGGCCAAGCCTTCCTCGTGACCTGCTCTTAATGACAACTGCGACACTTGGCCACATCGCATGTGGAATTACTATTAAGGCTAATTGAATCGTTTAAAATGGTACACTTACTTACAAAACATACAGTCAAAAACATGTTGTTGTTTGCTTGCATAATGAATAATTGTGTGTATAATATCCTCGAACACTCACGCTTCTGAAGTTTAGCCTAAATAAATATCGATCTAATGACAGTAAAGTGTAATGTAACATACATATCGGCCTGGCAACGAATTCTGACAGTAAGTGGATCGCTCGGACGTATAAACGAAGTTGTGTACAATTTATCGTACACGTCTCGGCACAAGTATCAGACCTTGCGATAAACCTACGAGTCGAACAGTCTGTCTGTAGTTTACGAGAAATGTGTCAGAGTGACGTGGCTCGAATGAGAAACAGTCTTTTAGCATAATCGAATGCAGTGGATACTCGGGATTGCTGGAACCGCTACGCCTTAACTTAATTTATCTGTGTCGCTACAGCAGCTTTGCGAGAGTTCTGCTGAAGCAATCCGAACCAAAATAATCGTCACATCTAAACAAACTAACACATTTAAAAACCGGTCGAATCTCAAGATTGTCAAGTACACAGTCAGGCCACTAACGGTTTGTATTTCAAATATTCAAATACACTATCATAAGTACAAACTTTAAGTGACCTGACCTACGTATGGTACCAGTGTCCCACATACGGCTGGAGGCGAGGTAATGAGAATGTTCGCGTGCCGGACGGAGCTACTTCCGCCCGCTAATGGCCCTTGTGATAATACAGCCCGTACTTAAGATAATGGGAACTTTATTTCGTTAAGTTTTCTGTGTTTCGGTAGCTTTGTCCTTCAAGTCTTCAGGTGCCGGAGATTTTATCGCGTTAAGACAAAGTGGTCTTATAAAGGGACGTTACGCGTTACACGTTTTTACAAAAGATTTGTTTGTTGTAACATTTTTGCTGTCTCAAGCTGCATTTCTTTGTTATCTTCCATTTTGACATTTATAATCTCTAATATAAAGAGAGCTTCCGGCGTTCTTTACGAACCCCCGCGGCAACATCGGTGGCCTCACTAAACAACGATCCGTCTAGTTAGCTCATGTTTACGAGGCAGTTCTCCGAAACGAAGACCTGCACCGAGGGCACTCCTTCGGCTCTTATCGAGATAATACCGTTTCTGCTAAGTGGATGAATGTCTATCTCGATCGATACGATGCGAGGAAATTCAGCAATAGCAACAGTTGGTATCGTTGCTATTGCTGTATTTTCTCGAAGGCAATTAATGTGGTTTCAACATTGTTTATTTTTTATGAGTCTTGTCTCAAGGTTGAGGATTTTTGATTTGGGTGATCTACGTTTAAGAACTGTGGCAAGCCTGTTGAAAAATTAAGATAGTTTACATTTCGTACTAGAAGACCAGAAGGACCAGTTGAAGATAGAAAGTAAACAAGTGCAGTAAACGTGAGTTATCTACGTAAAGTGTACTTAGGGTTATTGCATGGCTAATTGGCTACCTCACGTGGCCCTTGAAGTATCTATCCAATACCATGGCCTCTTACGTCGAACACGATCATCAGTCTGCAACTCGCATGTTCGTGGCACATTCTGAAATGTAATCAGAATCGTTCCCCTCGCTTGTGTTTTGTTTTTAAACTTTGGCTTTGGAGCCGAGTTTTTTGACCGTGCCATAATGATCTTGGTGCAAGGTACCTGATACATATCTTTACGGTCGGTCGCGCTGGCCCTAGCGAAGTTATACGAATGCCAGGCGTCACGGCCGGTGCGCCGGACACCGCACCTGACCGCTAATTAATAATTAGTAATTAACATTACTTCTTTTAGTTACCCACGCGCCGGTCACTGTGCCTTACTTTAAGTCGGTACTACATATGTTGTTAGATATAATATAATATAATATACGGTGAGGCTACAGTTTATCGGGCCCTTGGGAGGAGCAATGACCTCCTTTGAAACATGAGCTTGAGTAATCGCTTTATGAAAATTGTATTTACAAAGGCCTTAACGTTTCCTTCAGGTAAAATACGCAGATAAATAAAGTGAGTCAGATATTAACGAATAATGCAATTAAAACTTAATCAAGATAATAAAATAGTACGATAATTTTGACAAGGCCTACAATAAATTATAATATATCGTCATAAATTATTTAACAGTCAAACTTTCCGATAATTGGCTGCAGGCCTTTCCAGAGAGGAAATTGGATTGCTGTTAGCGGAAATTTGTTTTTATCTACATTATTTATTATTTTAAAATACACTTATTTCAGTTATTGCGTTGCCGTCGCTGGTAATAATGAAAATATTATTTCATACAACAATTCCTACAAATTGTATGATGTATCGCGCCAACCACCTTGATTGCTATGCATGAAAGTGTAACGGATTTTCGGAGAACAGCTCATTATTACAACAAGGTTGAGATTAGCATAATATATTACACGAAACTATCAATAATGGTGATGAATCAAGATGCTAATGTATGTCCAATGTTTGTCCAGAGTTTGCGTCAATCATAGTGTGGTGTGGTTAAGAAATGGTGTAGCGATTAGCTTACAGTTTCACAAGTAAATAAATGAATATAAAATAATGTGATTATTATGCGTTTCGTAAGAGTAACCGCTTGCTTGGTGTTTATTGTGATATGTACAAAATAATGTCGAGTCGACCATGATGATGCCACATTTCACTGCTGCGGCCGCCAGATGTTTGAATGCACTTGTTGGATAAAATGTAATAAAATACATGATTACGACTTTAACGATGACAGGACAACGTATTTAAGACGAGTTAGCCGGTAATAAACACTGTATTTCTATTGCACGGTCGCATATTCAAGCTGCACACTATTCTGTAACCACAGAAAGCGTGGTCGATTATTTAAAGAATTGCTGTTCAACACAACATTATTACAGCAATAAGGAATTAATCAGTTTACGAAAGATATTAATACCACGAGCAATGTATTTACACAATGTTAATTAGTGAAACTTCACGCTCCAGGACATAATGTCGGCGAAAACTGAATTAGTGGCAGTATACATCATACAAATTGTTTATAATATCCATTAGGCAAGTATTATGCGGCGTTGCATGCGCATTAGTTTGAATAAAACTGACAGTAAAGAGCGCGGTGACATTGTAATGGCGTCATGCGTGAGAGTTTATGCGCCGGAGTGCTGCGTGATGGACGATTTACGCTCAATTTTACTGTGCATATATTAATACTTTAGGTTAATGGTCTGCGTTGAGTGGTTTCAGGAAGGAATGTTACGCGCAAAATTACTGCGGTATTCTAAACGGTTTAAGTGGAAGATTGGTCAAAATAGAAGTGGGTGTGCGAATTCGGAGCTAGAAAACAGTGCGGGTTAGTTCTGGTGCATTCTAGTTTAGATTTTAGCTCTAGACTGATTTAAATTAAAAGATAACTTATTGTCCTTCAGATAAATAACATGACATTGAACAGGTTTCAATAGCACCGAAGAAAACCACTGAAGACAACAGCAACACGGCCGTAGCTGTATCTATTGATGTCTGGAATCACTTATCCTAAGGGCACTTTACACTTTGACTGATGGTGTAGCTCAACAAACAGCATTAAAAACTAATCCTGAAAGAAATACTGGTATGAACGAAATAACAAGTATAATGGACGAGGCAACACGAAGCCCAGCGTATTGAAGATGTACACGTTGCAACAGCCGTGAGCCGACCCCATTCCTTCAGTTTACGAGGCGCGCCGGACTGCGCGAGCGCCGCCATGCTTTATGAGGCTATGAGGTGATGCGAGACGAAGATTTAAAGCTATCATAAACTAGCCAGGAATTCTTGAAGGAAACAAGCGTATAAGTACAGAGATAAATTGTTTTGCAACAGGATTGTAAGTCCTCTTCTCCTAGTTGGCTCGGTATAATCTTTCCAAAGAGCATGTCTTTTTATCGTAAAGCTCTACGGTCTTCTTCTTCTTCAGAGCCATGGTCGTGAGCGTAACCATCCACTTTCGGACTGATAGCATAGCATTGTGAATTGTCAACGAAATACAAATGCATTTTACGCCGATAACACGTACGATTCGCGTGTATCGCGCAGTCGCAGATCAAAGCCACGGAGTGCGTAACGAGAGCAAGGTCGGCAGATGTCGCGGTGTCCGGTGTCCGGTGTCAGGCAGATGGCTCGCCGCACCGCGACACTGGACACTGCTTGCAGCCAGACTGGCTCGGCCAATTACACTGGTACACGTTAGGTAAACTCGTTTTGAGATTTGCCCGATCGTAATAATTTTAAAGACAAAAAACTTGGGCGGATCATAAGACCGCTGTCTTGCACTTTTGTGAAGAAGTGACGAGTTTACGAGATAAGTTAACACTATTCAAGTTGTATGGGGATAATGGAACTGGGAACCGGCACGAGAGCGTTACTTCAAGTGAAACTAATATGCTCATGGAACTGTAATCACTCCAGCACATGTCTACAACTAGTGAGAGGTAAACAACTGTTACGAACGATTACCATTTCACTTTAGCTCCTACATTAGATATGGCCGGGAATGAAGCAAAAAAACAAACAAAACAAACGCTCAAGAATCTAATGGGGTCTTGGTTTGTGGTTTGTCGTTAAGTGGTAATTGTGACTAATAAGTGAATTATCTGTGGCATTAAGTCGTGGCCTGGATTCTTGCATGACATAAACTTAAAGATTTTGACCCCTTTCTCTAGTCTTTTCGGTAAAAATTATACAGAAAGAAGGGGAATCCCTTATGCAGTAGGATACCTCCTGTGCGTTCCACTTAGTCATTAGTCATTTAATCATTTCGCAGTTTGAAAACATTTGTAAGTGGCGTTAATCAAAAATTTAAATTTTTCAGTATGACCATTTAAAGTTTTTGACGCAGTATTTTGGTGGCAAATAACTGAAATGAAAGACTGCAATTAGTTTCACTATTTATGTAGGTACTGAAAACATGTCCGTAAATAATAGGAGTTATTTAGAAAACATAGTTTTGATAATGCCACTTTTGTTATCAAGGTCCGATTTGTTAACATAGGTACAATAAATAGTTGTTATAAAAAACAACTTGCAATATCCATGTATTGTGTTTGGTATAAGGTTCATTAATACTTTAAAAAGTTTGTCCTGTGATTTCACGCTCCCTACTTAGCGGTGTCATAATAAACCAACATGGTAAACGTATTACATATTATAACGATGAATAACTTATGTGAAAGCCGTTGTAACGTTGCTGACGTCAGTCGGCATGCCAGTTAAAAGGATCATCGTAATAAATAAATAATAAATAATAAATATCCTTGGACATTTCACACAACGCCATCTAGTCCCAAGCTAAGCAACCTAATGCTTGTGTTATGGTAACGAGATGGCTGATAAACTACTTATATACATTTTTTTTTGTAAATACATACATATTATAAATAGAAAAACACCCAGACTCGTAACAAATAATTGTAGGTTGTACAAATATTTGTTCCGTGCGGGAATCGAACCCGCGACATGCTGCGCAGCAGTCAATCGCTCAACCACTGCGCCAACCGTGTCGTCAATAATAATGTCGTAATCCTCCGCTGATGCTCGCCGAAGGACGAGGGTCGACAATAGTAACTAATTCCTGGTTTAAACATGGGTAATTACGGCTGAAGGAATTATGTTATGAATCTCATTATGACATCCTTAATTACATTTCGTACGTTAACTTGAATATTGTGGAAGATTAGTCACTAAACAATGTATCTACAGGTTTAATAGTATTTGTTCCCAGGTCAAATGTGATAATTTTTGAGGTTTTCCTTTTCCCTATAGGATAGGCACCATTCCACATCGTTGCGGTTTACGTTTCGACCGTTTAGGTACAGTTTCCGTAAAAGGTGTAAAATAAAAGCTTTGCGGTTCAGTGTAGCGGAAAGAGCAATATACGAGGATTACATTGCTCTGCCGGTGCTATCTTCCTTTACGAGCCTAGCCCGGTGTACCGGCGAGCTATGAATGTTGTAGGGTGAGCAGAGACGTAGACAAGGCGACCCAAACACTACATAGAGCTACAGACAACGTAAAAACTCGTACTTATGTCTGATCGGTATATATCTAAAATCAATCAAGGACTTAGAGATCACAAAAACGGAATTGGATATGAGTGAGAGGGTTCCCTATCCATTTGCATAAAATTTTAAGACCTAATATAACTTAGCATAATTTTGTTTGCCATAATTATATTTTCGCATAACAGCTTACGCATAATTTTTTTAAACATAATTTCTCTAACCATAATAATGATTAAGCATAATATTCTAAAGCATAAATTTATTAAGCATAAAGTTTTAAAGCATAACTTTTTTAAGCATAATATCCTATCCTATCCTATTTTCAATAATGTCGTTTTCCATAACATTTATTCACCATAATTTACATTTGCCCATACTAGCACGGTCACGTTAAGGGTCACTGTTCTAACCTAACCTAATCCATATGATTCACCAGCAATACAGGTATTAGGTCACTGTTCTAACCTAACCCAAATGATTCACTAACAATACAGGGGATCTGGCGCTCGGCGGCCGCTACAGCGGCACGCTCGCTCGCCTTCGCGCGATAAGGGTCACTGTTCTAACCTAATCTAACCCATATGATTCACCAGCAATACAGGTATTAGGTCACTGTTCTAACCTAACCCAAATGATTCACTAACAATACAGGGGATCTGGCGCTCAGCGGCCGGTACCGCGGCACGCTCGCTTCGCTCGCTCGCCTTCGCGCGATAAGGGTCACTGTTCTAACCTAACCTAACCTAACCCCAACCCCAAGCCTATTAGGCCTACTAACGTTATGCGAATCAAATTTATGCCAAAACAAATTAGTCTTTGAGATGATTATGCCAACATAAAATGTATGCCAAAAAAAATTATGCCGAAGTATTATAACCAAGTCTAAGAAAGCCAATAAGCCAAGTCCTAAGCCAAGGGGTATCGTATTACCCAGTTAACTGGGATGTGGAGGTCATATCATTATAGGCAGTCACTCCATGTAAAATACTCGTAAGTATTCAGTTGCATCCGGTTAGACTGGAAGCCGACCTCAACATCGTTGGGAAAAGTCTAGGCGGATTGATTGATTGAAGTACACCCGTGTAACACAGTTTTTATTTCTGAGCCAATTTATCTGTTTCTAAGTAGTCTTTGTGATTTACGAACTATATCAAAACCCCTGCGATTTATACAGCTCCGTTAAATGATTTATTCGGATTAGTCATTAACTCAGTATTATACATTTTCCCACAATTTTCTCCTTTTACGGTCACAAGACAAAGTGATTGTAAAAGTATTTGCGGTTTCAACTGCGGTTAGTAAACTATGTATTTGTTTACAAGCTTCGCTGCACGCAGATTCCATGCTTCTCTGGGTTTTTGAATCGATTTTTTTTTCTCTTTTTTCTTTCACGTTATTGAGAAGGACATGTAGCATTTTTGCTTTTAGGATATTTTTTTTTGTTAATAACTTGAGAACACTCATTGGCAACTTTGATTCCGTTACGAGTAAACACATTTCAAAATATTTTCAATGAAATAATGCCATGTGTATGTATGTCCCCGATGCAGTGGTAAATGCTAGCTTGTGGTATTTCCACTTGGCTAGCCTCAGTGACGTCGCCGCAGCCCAGGGTTGTCGTCACTACGACATGTTTGCATTTAAACACGCTTCTCAGCGTACGAGTAATCAGCTGTATCGGCTAGTGAGACTTAAGACCGACAGCAATATCTGCAGATATGAGATTATATTGCTACTTTAATATTAATATATATGTTCCACTTTCAAACTACATGCAGATCCTATCTGGAATGTGGGTCAATACAAATCAGGATATTACCTGAACAATTTCATACAGCTTGTATTTACGATACACTCGGACAAGTTTAGAATACTGAACTAAATATTGACCGCTTGTTTTGTTTTCTACAATTTGAACTAGAGAAACAACACGTATCCACTGAAACCAAACGCAACTCTCAAACGAAGCAATTTGCACTCAAACAAACAACACCCGTTCCCGTCCAGAATCGGCAACAACAATTAACCGTGCGTGTAGTATAAACAAACATGCGAGTTCGCGACCGCAAGGATAGCTTCTCGCCGCTCTGCTTAGCGCCGGGAGTTGAAAATCCAACAGTGTGTTTTTCGTCGCGCTGGGATGCACTCTGTTTTTGTTAGGTTGGATTCTCAACGCTCGGCTCAACAGCGAGAGTTGAAAATCCAGTGCGCGATAAAATCCCGCCGCGATTTTATTACGCTCGTGGGAAAACCGACGATCAACAAACAGTTGGTAGCGACCAGCGAGTGTCGGATTGGATAGCAATGGGGTCGAAGCCCCGCGAGGGAGCGGTGCGCAGGCACAGGATGCGCTGTTGCTTTATTATTAGCCATCGCATCATGCGCACATATGCGGATACGCACTGTGAACCGGCAAAAATATACAACAACTCTTTTTTGATACTGACAAATACTGCATAGTTTCATACGACGCTTTACGAGTCCCACAACCTAAATAGCCACACTTCGCTTTACATTTGCATTTCTCTAAATCCCTATTTTGAAACTGCAGTTCGTTATAGTTCTGGCGCCAACTTGTCTCAAACATCCAATACTGCTGAATCGTCTCGGGGAGTCGGGGCATACGTCATTATGCTGTTCCGAGAGCTTCATTGCCGGATATTCTATTTAAAGATGGTAGAGGCGGATCTAAATGCAACGTTCTTTTTTTCGACTACATAATTTAGGTTAACTTGGCGTCTTATTTCAAGTCTGATGCAACGGAGCCTGGCTTTCCTTATTACCGCTCCAAATTATATTGTATTCCGTGCTAGAGTAATGGTGAAGTAAATCATGATTAACTGCCGGCTCGGGAACGGCTCGGTTTATGGCTCAGCCAATACTTTCCAGACGAGCTCGTTGCTGGTTAGTCTTAACGGGCATTCCTCTCGCTCTGTTTAAAATATATGTTTTGCTTCATGGAAATGACAAAGTGTGGGAATGTTATTTGGAACCGCTTGACATATTTTTAGAAACAAATTACGCTTTTCATATGTAACTTATTATTATAATCTCGAGAAATCTTGTAAACTAACGAAATGGTTAGTGTGACAGCTGTACTCAATACAATAATATTTGATCCACAGTTCAAAAGAAACAGAAGATGAGTAATGAACACATCGATGATTAATTTACATCGTGTCAACTACAACAAAGTTAACGTTCACGAGTTTTTGTAACACTATTAGTGTTCAGCACGGCGGGCTTGTCGTGACAGGGTGGTAATTACATTGTTCAAGCAGAAATAACCATGTCTCACGTGCACTATCAAAGTGCGAGCCCTTGTGTGACGTGTGTTGCAGTGATGTCAGTGTCAGCGAGGATGTGGCATCGAGCCAGCACTCCTCGCGCTACCGATCATCACGTGTGGCCACGCCACGTCAATGAAAGTCCGAATATATTGTGAACTGGGATGACAATAGAGACAGCGTTACTATTAAAACAGCAGAATGCAAATCATGATTCCCTGGACCACCAAAAAACCCTAAAAAAGAATAAGATATTATTACAAAACGCGCGAAGATTGAAAACAAGTACAAAACAGATGTAGAATAAAACAATGACATAAAGCAGCTAGTCGTAAATAAGAAATTAAATAGTAGCAGTCAGGTGCAATGCAGATGTAACAAAAGCAAGTTGTACGTAGAATCGTTTGTATTTCAAATCAAAGAACACCATTATTGTAGTAATAAAACTGTCTCATAACAGAAACATAGAAATCAAATTGAAATAATGAGCCTTTTATTTCAGTTGATTTATAGATATGATTGTGTGTAACCTTACATTCCATTTAACAGCTTTCAATGCGTTTGTACGTGGTATTAATAGCCAGAAACGGAATTAATCAACTTAACACTTGCTAACACAATTAAATTCGTAACCTGATCAAAGAAAACCACAACAACAATTACTCGTTTATAGCAGCAGTTCTGCACGATGACGTCGTCTATGTAAGCAGATGACTGTGCTCTGATACCACCATCTCATCTACTCGTAAGCTTTGGCCCGCCAACGCAGCAAAACGAGGCGATATGCCAAATGATCCCATCATTGAGGTGATTCCCAAATTTTCTTCATCATTTACACTTTTAACACATTTTTGTTCGATGAGAGTGCACTTGATTGTAGCAAGCTGACTTATAATTAAACGTACGTTCATTTTATCATAAAACGTTGAACGGAAATATTATTTGAGCATGAATTCAGCATTTGATCCAGAAAACTAAACACTTAAGTTCCTGATATTTGCAAGCGCCGCATTAATCTAAACTTATAGGACTCCTCCACGAGCAAGTAATAATCAATGAGATTGACGCTAAAGCTGCACCCACTAAGCTTCATAGTCACATAAATTCCCGATAATTTGTCGACGCATGAATGTCTCTAGTATGCTATTAAGTAATAATTACCGTAAACAAACTTCCTAATAGAATTCACGATAGAGTAATTGATATGCGATTATTTATAGCCGTG
The DNA here is from genome assembly GCA_905163495.3 of Cosmia trapezina. Lineage (NCBI taxonomy): Eukaryota > Metazoa > Arthropoda > Insecta > Lepidoptera > Noctuidae > Cosmia > Cosmia trapezina. The sequence continues at coordinate 30,977,180 of LR991022.1, read as the reverse complement.
TTTACAAACTTCTGCATTCACCTTTGAACCTGAAGCCGTAACTCTCGAACCGAACTGATTAAAACGTTCACAATTTATTTAGTCTTGTCACGAATACCGTAGAGCAAATCGATTTAGGTGGCTGTTCGTTAAAGTCGTAATTTTGTACTCTTACTTAATACAAATGGAGCAGGTTACGTAAAAACTATCCAAGAGAAAAACGGCTACGAACTGACCATTAATATGTCCAAACAAAAGTGATGCTGTTACAATATTTGCTTGCGAGCGTAACCGCGAAATAATGAATTCGTGGAAAGAGGCACTTCGCGTGTGGGGTCCTTTCACCTGCGGTTGGCAGAGAGCGGCGTGCGCGCTGACGGCCTTGCTCGACCTTGCTTACCTGGCGAATCAGGTGCATCGGCGACATGCGTTGGCGCACTGCAAACGATGCACGATGGCTGATGGTAGCCATTTTGCAAAATAATTTTATAATTCGTTGTTCTGGTCATTCATTTCGGTGTAGGAAGTACTCAAAATCTTCTTACACCTGTTTTCACTAAAAGTGTTCAATGATTTACGGAGAAATGAGAAAGAAAAGCAATATTTTCATAATGAACTCATCAATCGAACTAATGCAATGTTGTGAACTAACGAATAGCCTGTAATCAAACAAGACTTTGGATTGCAGCACAAATGATAAACATTAAATGAATCAGAGGATCCCACGCCTGGCTGAAATATCTGTTGGCGTTGAGTTTGTCATTGTCTATTTATAGTGGGGATGCGGGACGGCCGGCCAGGGTTCCCACCTGTCACTTTCATTTCATACATCTTACGATGTTATTTCCTACAGGAAGATGTCGTAAAATGAGTCAAAGTATGTTTGTATCTGTTTGATGCGGTTTTACATTTTATTTCCTTCAGGAAAATGCTACTCGTAAAAATACACGTTTATTTTTGGTTCTGTATTATTAGTGATGACAATTTTAAGTGCTTCATAGTTGATTCACGAGGTCTTGCTTGGCATAACGACAGCCATTACTGTGGAATGCTTTGTCTATTTAAATATTTATTTTCCGTATAGCTGCAAGGGATACGGGAAAAAATAGATATTTTTATAAGCAAGGGTATTTCCAAACTACCTTTATCGGTTAAATAAGGTAAATATGCCAATTACTCATTGTCGTCATATCGATGGTGATGGACTGCAGAACATTTTAATGACGAACGAGCGTTCACTTGAGTTCGTTAATCTAATGTAAGGTTTCTTCCATATTTTAGGAGAACCAGAATAACGCACTTTGTCAAATAGTTAAGCTGTGGCCCAACCTCACGAAATAAACCCACGGTCACATGTTACGACACCCACGTGAATTGAAGGGGTGAATTCTAAGCCGACGATGACAACACGGAAAATAACGTCACTGCTTATATAAATAAGTATTACATACAAGGGATTATACCACAGGCAAGGAAGCCTTAAAATAATCGTGCAAATATTTCGCAACGAGGAGACATGACCCTACGCACACAAAAGATTCGTCCTTCGCTCATCCAATTCATCAGAGGAGCTGTGTATTAATTATCCCGACGTACCCACGTGCTGCCTACATGCCATGCCAAGATCAGAGCAACACATGAGCCACTAAATAGTACCGCAAACACACTTGAACATTTTTCAATGTTTTGAGGTCAGCTGCTATGGTGTTGCACATCCACTCGGTGCATCGAAATCTAAATGATTGTGCTACCGTTGACAGCCTAGTTGCCAAGTCTTTGCAAGCTTTTGGTCTTAGATATCGAACTGAGAGCATAACCTTAGTCCTCACGTTTCCAGACCATCAGGAGACCAGTTTCGTTCCGTTGAGCAACGCGTGTCAGAGGAACGTAACGCCCGGCGCCAATGTCAGGCCCTTAAATCCAATTATCTACTTCCGCCTTACAATATAATGCGTAGTGTACTGTTATATTATGTTCATTATTGTTCAAGGCTAGTAATTTAATAATATCCATAAATAATATTAGCTCATTAGATATGATAAGTTCTATACTTAAATCAAATTCATGTTTATATTTTTATAAAGGAAAAAGTGTACGATTAGGTCTTTGAACAAAATACAAACATTATTAATGTTCTCATCAGAGAAACATAGAGGTTGTTTTATGAAATAATCTTAAAGAGAAAAATCAAATTCAATATCATTTGCAAAGCAATTTAAGAGGCAAACAACGTTGTTTATGAAACACGGCACGTTAATAAAGTAAAAAGAGCTAATTCGGCTGCGAGTGCCGGAAATGGGGACGTTGGAACATCAGTGGAGAGTGGCAGCGAGGTGGTGGGCGGCTCCACGGCGTCATTGTCCAGCTGCGACCAAGGTCAGCGCTTGACCCAGCGGCAGCGGTCGTTGACAACAATACTAATGACACAAATAACACACATTTCACGATTCTTATCGTCAATCTTAGGATGCGATTTATTAAGAAATAAAACCAATATATTCGTTAAGATATTTTAAGAAACAAACGGTTTCTTAAAATATCTTAACGAATATATTGGTTTACATCGCTATCGCGGTAAGGTACTGCAATAACTGTTTTCCTAGAATTACGCATCGAACAGGAAAATCCGTAGCTCTTTCTGCAAGTTCGACAAGAAAATGACATGTTCTGCGAAACGCAATGTATTGAGAAAAATGTATAGCGATTCTGAGAACTCCTTCGAGTAAACAGCGTTGGCGAAGCGTAAACGTACGAAATCCGCTTCTGACATTAACGATGGGCATTTGTTTTAACCTTGCACCTCAAGGAGTATTAATTTATCAATCTTGTTTCTTTTCGTTTGTAAAATAACGTTGTAAAAATTATTATCAGAAATATATGTCTTCATTTTCCAGCTTCATGCTATGTTACCCTGGCAATAATTAATGTTTACTGAAAATCTAGATTCTAAGACATACAATGAGTTCACTTCCAAGGAAATTGAAAATAGACAATATCATTATGTAATGTAATTATGTCCGTCGACACTTCGACAGCAAGCTGACCTCAAATGGAAATGGCAGAATATTGCACGGAATTAATATCGAACCAAGGATCATTTCGGTAAATGGGGACACTGGTTCATTAAATACTCATTAAAATTTATAACCATTTAAAACTGATTATTTCTAAACACATTAACATAATTAGGAATTGTAAAATGATGAGTTACAAGCAGTTCGTGACAAATATTGCTGCAACCGTGAACTGTCGGTTGTGGACGAAATGTGCTTACGCGACGTGGTGGTAGATACAAACAAGTGTACGGTAGTGGCAGTACACAGCCACAGCAGCTCGCTCCCCGGTCTAAAGTAGAGTAAACACAATTAGTAGCTAGCAAACAGAAATGGCGCTCGCTGTAAACGTTTTTACGCGCTGCTGCCTGCGGATTGCGTCTGGATTGAATCTGAGACACTCAACCTTCTTCGTTATTTTTTTTTTATTTTCCAGAGCACAGAATTAAGATACACAATGCTCTTGCTACGTTAAGTTTGTTGTTACTCCATTACCCCGTTTTGTGATTTCATCTGCGTTTCTAGTTTCATAGCAAAGCCTGACTTCAGCTTCACTGATTACTTTGTCGGAGTTAAGCCAAGGGATAAAGATCCCTAAGGAGTTATACTAATAGGAGTTCCATTGCTTGTACACAAACTTTATGATCTCGTATTATGTCTGTGTAATTACAGCTTACAAGATCAACAACGTTAATTAAAAGGTTCTTGTTACTCGTCTTTGTTTATGATTTATTCTTTGTTTTTTCTCGTTCTTCTTATTACCGTGGCCTTCACTTCATTCGTTCAGCTATCACGGTTTTCTCTTTGCTATCCTAAAGGAATCTGAGTGGAAATGAACCTTCGATTCGTTTTATACTTGAGTTAGATTTTGTTTAGGCGGCTTTGCGAGCAGTTTGTCAAACTGTGTGTCAACTAGCTAGATCGATTTTTCGCCCCGGTAACCCCCTATCTTCAGTTTTTTTTATAATATAAGTTTCATCGAAATCGTTATGCCGGTTGCAGACTAAGAGCTAAGCTAAGATAGTTTAGCTTAGCTCGCATAGCTGACGCAGTATTCCATACTTGTGTGCAGACCGCAAACAAAGATCACAGTATGAAAAATTAGCTCAGCCATGCGAGCTAAGCTAAACTAACTTAGGTTAGCTCTTGGTCTGCAACCGGCATTAGGACCCGTTTTCGAGAACGTGATTATATATTTTAAAAACAAATATTGCTCATTTAATAGTATAGGCGCAGATAATAGAATATATCTATGGTATAGGATATATGCCGTGGGTCCCGTACAAATCTATTTCCTGTTATAGTATCGAATGTTGGTATGTTTTTCTATAAATTCGCGCCAATTTAACTTTTCGCACGGCGCACGGCTCACACACATTTCCACTATAAATAATATGTAGGTACCTACTTACATTTAAACTTAGTTTAATTTTATGAATGACTATTATTAATATTGTTAATTGAATAACACAACCATTATTAATACAAAGCGGACACTGCTGTATTATGAGGGCTGCGTCGTCCATTGAGCGTTGCCGTTCGGTTCAGTGAGTTGAGCGGTGGGAAGCGGGGAAGGACCACCAAGTAGGTACCTACGTAGGTGCAGAAGTGCATTATCCTTTTCACCGCCAAGCACTTCTATAGAAGTTCGGGATTTTCGTGCCACCAGCGCCACAACTTCTATAGAAGTTGTTCATTTTAACTATCTTATTTAAATAAATTTACTGTTAATTAGTTAATAAGGAGCTCGTGGCTAAGTAATAACAGCCGCACGGGTCGATCCGTCAGGTTAAGCTACGCTTGCCGGGGTTGGTCAGTGGATGGGTGACCATCTTTACATAACGAGATTCCTCCGTGCCTCGGAAAGCACGTTAAGCCGTTGGTCCCGGCTGTTATTCGTGGATCTTTGACAGTCGTTACGGGTCGTCAGAAGCCCGAAAGTCTGACAACCAGTCTTACCAAGGGGTATCGTATTACCCAGTTACTGGGTTGTGGAGGTCAGATAGGCAGTCGCTCCATGTAAAATACTGGTATTCAGCTGCATCCGGTTAGACTGGAAGCCGACCCCAACATAGTTGGGAAAAGGCTAGGCAGATTTTTTGTGATTAAAAGCTTTGTTTCATTTTATTATTTAAGATAGCACTGTCTACTACCCTGTTTTTTATTTTTCTACACAAAATAAGCCCTAGTTTGTCCTAAAATCGGCAAAAACAGAAACTCCGAATTTTGTTACTTTCCTCAGAACGCCAATCACTTCATATCAAGTTGGCCAGTGATGTGCCGTGAAAGGTTGATTTCACCATTGAAATATTTATAAATACAGAAAGTTACGAATATCGAAAACATTTTGAGGTCAATAAAATATGAACTTAGTTATCTACTTCATTACAAAGGATAGTAGATGAATTTCGACCTTCAGGTAGATGCCGATACGTAATTATAAAGTTGTTACTAATTCTTGTCGATAGTTATTTTCCCATCTCTACAAAACAATTGGTCGTCTATGCCCCTGTGCGCCACCGAGTGCCACGAACTACTATAGAAGTTGGTCAGTGACGTCATAGGCGTGCGGCTGTCAAGGTCACTTTGGCATAGTGCAGCACAAAATCGGATTCGCGCCCACGCATCTTTCTTTCTTTCACTTGCAAATAGAAAAATGAGTGAAGAACTTGATTCGGACGAACTTCTGAAAATTTTGCAAGGTGTGTTATTGAAAACCGCATCAAAATCGGATCATTAGTTTAGAAGATAGGTGGGAACATTACTTTGCACAAACACACACACAAACATCTCTCAACCTAAACGCATATACCTGCTCCGTTCCGTCGTGGGTAAATAGAGAAACGCAATCTGTGCGCGGGGTCCCCGCGCGCAGATGGGTAAACGCTACCGGTACATGAATTAAGAAAAGAACAGAAACAACACTTAAAAACAATGCTTTGATAACTACACGGCTACAAGCGTGATAGAATTTAAATATATACTTACTTTCCATTTCAAAAAACACTTTAAAAACTATTCAAAATTCTGCCACTTAGATACCTACGGTAAAAAACGTAGACTAAAGTTATTAAAAAAACACAAGAATAAACAAAAATAGAAGAAAGAAAGACCATAGACCCCATCCCTGATCAGAATCGAATTCAACGTGCCCTCAGTGCCAATAACTTGATATGAAGTTAAAGAATGAGATCATGAAACAAATAGAGATGTACCCCATTCCTTATAGTTCTAATTGAGTTATGTATTAGTTTCTTTGATACTTATAAATTATACTGTTTTTTCTTATTAAGGATACTGTGAAATAAAACAAATCTGGAAATATTTAATCAGTTTTTATTTATATTCGTAAAATCAACTTTAAATCTTAACTTTACGCGTACAAATCTTATTCATCGATATGACGATATCCCCATCACTACTGTTTACTGTATATTTAGTTATACATTTATAGCTTGGCGCTCGGCGAGGCATTGCGTTTTGTGTACGTTGGCGGCGAAAAGGTTATATATTCATTAAGATACCTATTCATTACATAACGATAGTAAGCAAACTGCGAACCAACAATGAAAAACGAAGCGTACTGAGTGAGGCAAGGGAGTGCGACTCTTCTGGATCTGAAAACTGCAATAGGACTAATGCAGGGTGTAAGTGTAATGTAAACAGTGGTAATCTTTTAAGGAGTCCTTGTACTCATCATTATGAACAACTTTTACTACGGGACCAAACCTGAAATCGCGAAAAAAAAATCAACTGTTCCCTACGTTTTGACGAATTATGCGAAGATAAATGTACTGAACAGCTGCTTTTTTTTCGCGATTTCAGGTTGGTCCCATAGTAAAAGTTGTTCATAATGATGAGTACAATTACCCCTTACAAGATTGCCACTGTTTACACTTACACCCTGTATAGTCATTACACTATTACAAAAACGTATTCCTGCGTGCAGTTTTACTGGAGGAAACTTCGAGCAGGCCAGTGTTTACTGCCCATTATATTATCTATGGATTTATGGAGCGCTCTGTACATTTATTGTCCATCTAAAATTTACTAGCCTAAAATTTATGAGAGCGGCCTAGAATTCTCATGCCATTATCGACAGACTTGTTTGCGTCTCTGGCTTGGATTGAATCAAGTCCTTTATAATGAGTCCTTTCTATGGACCCGCAGGCGTACGGCGACAAAAGATAAAATGGAACTTAAAAAAGTGTGTGATGAATTGATGATCAACTGTTATGGTAAGCACCGTGAGTACAACCGTTTCCCCCGAGGAGCGCACCGTCTACACTTTATCACATGTCGAGCGTTCGAGACTTCCACATAACATTATAGTTGTTCGTCTTTCCGTTTCGACGGCACATTACATCTGTTTCCTACATTGTCAGGGCCCAGTAGCTGCTCCTGAACAGATTAAGTAAGTCCCATCTGCTAGAGTGTTCCACCAAATGTCCGTTCACTGCACCCTTGACGCCTTGACGACCCGAACAAGACCTCTGACGCCGCAGTAAAGGGCCCAAACATTGTAGTAACATCTCCTTAGTTCCTGACATTGATACAGTAGACTCTACTGTATTATTGTATCTGTAGACTGTATTGTATATGTATATTCAGACTAGAAGATACGTGTTCTGTTATAGGAGGCGTAGGTCGTACGGCTTACGGAACCCAGACGCGGGTGAATGGCCGGCGGTCGGCGTCTTTAATGCAATCAACCGACCCCAGCCTGCGGGCATGGCGGCGCTTCTCTCACCGAACTGATCATTAAAGTCCATGTTTACGCGAAATATTTACAAACCCCTGTCTGACGCGGCGCCTGAGGTCAACGATTCATTTTAATTATTTAAAGCCATCAGCCATCAACCGCACGGGCGGTTTCAGCTCGGGTTTCCATTTTATTATTTCACGCGGAAAATTGCTGAGCGAAAATAACGTAAATAACGCTTCTGTAATGAACGAAGTAAAACAATATCAGACACAAAAGGAGACATTAATTAATATTTCATTGTCAATAGACACCAGCTGGCTGTTCACAATGGACAATTTCCATTGGTCTATGATCTCAAGGCTATGCAATAAGTATTCCTTGGCGACAGACGTCGTACCGAGCGCGCAAGATCACGAGACTAGCCATTAATTGAGGCGACGAGCAGAACCTACAATTTATTGCTGCAGCACCGATACTATCAACTAGATCATCCATTACTTTCTAGAACTGACAAGACTACAACAAGCGAACCATTCTATAAACCAAACCAGCAACAGTTTTTGTCTATTTTTCTTTGAAAACCAACTCAAAATTGTGCAATTACTGTTGAGGTAGTTTAGCAAAGTAATCAACGGGCTATACCTAGCCTTGTTTTGTTTTCATCTTCAAAACATGAATGTAAATAACCAGCATCTTATAAGGAGTGGCGGAGTGTCGTCTCAAGTTCAACAGTCAGCCGGTGGCAGGCAGCGTGGTGGCTGTCTGTGTCTGGTCGTTCACTTGCCTGTACGAATGTGATGCGAGCGTCGACCCCGCCACCCGCCGCTACACACAAATTGGGCTTATCAGCTAATGCGGCCAGAGAGCCACAGCCTTGCCTTTGTCTCAAACTTACAGTAGGAAGTGATAAATCTCAATTTGCACGGATTCATGTTTCTTTCTACTACGACCGTTGCGTTGTTGTTTGGAACGAATTAGGGTTAATTGGTGCAATCAAACGTTGATCAAAGTTGTTTGTACTGCGGGTAAGCCAAACAATCTGCGGTCGAGAACAAGAAAAGCGATTAGGCTTGAAAAACATTAGTACCAATTGATGTGTTTGTGTAACTGTCGTGACGCCCGCGGCAGAGATGGCGCCACTGCGTACGGAAAGTACACATAATAAATGGGACACATAAACAGACGTGTCAAATCGAACTCTTCGAGCTACGTAATGTGTGAAAATATCTTGAAAATAATTCTTAAATAACAGAACACAGAACTAACTGACATCACCTACATGCGCAAGCGCAACCTTACACAAGGATATTCATTTTCGAAACTCCAAGCAGTTTACAAATATTTTAGGAATGTTTACAAACAATAATAATTCTGAACTGAACCCTCGTACTATTAATTATTATTAAACGAACACCGCCAGCCGAGAGCTTCGCCGTTTAATTTGCACATAATTTGGGTTGGTGGGCGCCGCACTCGCAACGGTCTCCCGGTGGCGTCCATTCCATTTCCGTGGAGCGTTCAAACGCCCCCCGGCGTCGCCCAACTCACTTCCTTCCGGAGTTCCGGACACAACATCCAGGGACGAGACATTCAAGACATTTCAAGATGACTTAGTGTCGAATCAAAGTCTAAGAAGCGAGCGAGCTTATACCTAGCCCTATGTTATGAAAGTTGAATATCCGATATGCCTTCTACAGCGACTCTACGTAAGCATTCAACGATGACACACATCTGATAACGTCTTTGTTTGACTGTGTATCAGAATAATTTAAATAATGAAATACTGTAACTAAAACATCCGATTGATGTAAATGAATCTTTGACGAATTAAAAACCAAGTCTGAACATTAAATTCCAATCGGTACTTACTCAATTACTTATTACTCAGTAGGTACTAGGTACTTCTTTAATATTAATTTAACAGTATGGTATAATTGAAACATCGTGTTATAATAAGACACACCGGTGTCCATTCCATTCATCATAACGACATACGCGACAATATTACTATTGAGCGTTATGCGCGTACGCATACAGGCTCACGCGTCACGCTACGTAGCACGCACGTGCGCTGTCTCAAGAGGCCTTTAATACCATTCAGCCCGGCGAGCACGGCCTACTGTGACATGGCTTGAGTCACACATTTTATCATAGTTTGGGCGATAAAACTGTTTTGTCTTAAATGCTAGCACGGCGGCGTGAGATAATTTCTTGAATGTGACATAACTTCTTGACGTTTAGTTGGGACTCATTATGTCTTATTTGCTAATATGGGCGCACCAATTATATCACAAATGTCACATTTTGACGGTGACTAAGAAAAATTTTATCACGTTCATTCGGAGGTGGTGATAAGATTTGAAAATTGAAAAAAATAATGTTTTCCTGCTAATTACTCTGCACCAAATGGCAATAAATTATTTTCTTGCATTGTGTGGTGGTGGTTTATTTGTGCGTGATAAGGATAACCAAAAAAAAAATTGTAATAAATAAATAAATAAATAATTTACTATTTTTTTATATTTTTAAACGGTTTTTTTTAATTTTTAAAAATACATATTTAGACATGTAAATAATGCGCCTCAAAACCAACAAAAATAAATAAATAATTTAAGTAAATACAGAGGTACCTACTTAAATACTACTATTTTTTTTGTTACCTACATGTTAAGAATAATCGGTTTATGGGTTTCATAAAGGGGGGCCAAATTTTCATTATTTTTGCGATAGGACACACCGTTTTCGAGTTATAAGCAAAAGAAAAGAAAAAAAAAGATTTTATTTGGCCGCATATTCAGATAGTCTTAAACATTTTAATTTTTTCAATTTACTATGTCACGCTATGAATTTAGCAACAAGAAAGGCATGTCGCGGCTCTAGATTATGTCACATGGTTGACCCGTGCTAGCATTTAAGACAAATTCTAAGATATGACATAATTTATCATGTCTTGTCACAAACGTCTTGGGTACGCCCGTGCTCGCCCCGCAGGGTGTTCTAGGAGGAAACTGGACGCATACGTTAATTCGCTTTCGGTCGGCGTTTTACTTTTATTTTATAATCGATTCCGTCCGCCGTTATATCGGGTTATCAGTTTATTATGTCGCCGATAACAACATCCGTCAAGTTCGATGTGCTTTTATAATTAACCACAAAAATAATGATGCCATCAGAAACAGATTTGAATTGAATGCCATCAGAATGCATGCTGCTGTTTTCCTTAAGGCGAGTAGTGCCGCCAACTAGTTCCACCATTGAGAAAAAAATCATAAGTCTGGAGTTAAGGAACATTTAGAAATTTCCTATGCTCACATTTTTAGCTGACTAAAAATTTGAGCATAGGAAATTTCTTATGTTTGCATTTGTTATGTTTCCTGTTTTAAAAAAAATTGTAATCCAATAAAAATAGGTATAATATAAAACCAAACGAATGGAATCGAAGTGGGCGTATAAAACACGTTATAAATATCAGTAACAAACAGAGCTCTCATTTAATAAGTGACACATCCACCAAGCGACAGATTTATCTCTCTATCATGGCCGATGGCCGTGTGTTGAAAAAACTCATAGGTGCACGATGCAGCGGAAGTTGTCCGAAATAGCCGGCTAACGAATGCGGCGCGGTGAACGAGTTGGAGGACTCGCTTTGATCTCCTTCGCTTCTTGTGCCTTACATTGATAGCCAACAACCAGCCTATTAACTTATTAAAAGTTTGTTTTATTTAATATCTTTGACACTAGTTTGTTTGTGTTCCATTCTGGATCAGAATGTTGTATTTCAGAGGCAAGCACTCCATTCAAAACTTGGTCAAATTAATGAAAGAAAGAAGAAAAGAAAGAAAACTTGTTTATTCTGCACAAATAAAACGCACATAGACAAAGAATAATAATAAAACAAGAAGACAGCACACTCAAAAAGCAATATGAGCAAAAGCCTCATATTTAAGTTCGCAAATATTTTTTTTTATTGGTTGGTATGAGACCAAAGACAATTTACACGTCTACATTGCCTCTGCTCTGAGTGGTGCTGTGTACTTGTGACACTTCACACTAGTAAATCAAAACAAACAATGAGAAAACAAACAATCAAACAAAAGTGGAAAAATCATACTTTTTTAACAAGAATAACACAAACATATTGATCCGTGCGTCGTATCTGCGCAAGAAAAGGTCGTTGCTCAGCTAAATGCCATGACGTCGGACGAGCCTATCGTCAACGGCGCTGATTTTCAGCAACTACCTATCGAAAGACGTAAAGACGTCCCCCCTGTGTGACCTAATAACTCAGGTAAGTTTTATTCACAGAAATACATACGTGCGAGTCTAGCTGAACTTATTATACTAATATAAATAAAAAGAAATAAACAAAAACAAGAACAAGAATACACTTATTGTCTGTGTAAAAGCTTAACTTTTCCAAATAAAAAAAAATGAAATACATAGAATGAAGACCATATTAGTAAAAAAATATAAACAAAAATATACTAATTAATTCCTTACATATACATCTTAGTGTGGTGTGCCTATATGCTATTTTAGTTAGTAAATTACAATAATTACGAAACCATACGAATACTTTTAGAGTGAAATAATATGACTTCAGATTGAACCAAAAATGTCATCATGTCATGGGATATTTGCGATGGCATGGCAGCCATTTGCAAAAGGGAAAGCATGGCGTTATCAAGTCAGCCAGTCAACCGAATGAGCACTTTTTTATTCTGTAAATTACCAACATGCTCTGTGCTTTTACTTTTCAATTTTTGAACCGACAACCACGCCTTTCAGATTAGAGCGGTTCAGGTACAAATAATGCACACCCATGTACATTTGGCGTGGCGTAGGAGCTCGTGGCTAAGTAATTACAACCGCACGGGTCGATCCATCAGGTTAAGCTATGCTTGCCGGGGTTGGTCCGTGGATGGGTGACCATCTTTACATACCGAGACTCCTGCGTGCCTCGGAAAGCACGTTAAGCCGTTGGTCCCGGCTGTCATTCGTGGATCTTTGACAGTCGTTACGGGTCGTCAGAAGCCCGAAAGTCTGACAACCAGTCTTACCAAGGGGTATCGTATTACTCAGTTACTGGGTTGTGAAGGTCAGACAGACAGTCGCTCCATGTAAAATACTGGTATTCAGCTGCATCCGATTAGACTGGAAGCCGACCCCAACATAGTTGGGAAAAGGCTAAGCAGATTGATTGATGTACATTTGGCGTGCTAAATATGTAGATTGTTCAAGTACTTATTCTGTGTACTGAACCAACTTGAGTATCTAATACACTTATCGTAAGTATCCGATCGGCAGTAAAAGTCGATAACAATAATGAGACATCAACATCAGCAATGAAAGCATATCCACTTGAACAAACGTAAACACTTGTGCCCCAAGTTTGGTCCTCTTCAATTTGGCTGCATTCATTTTCTCGTCCCCACAGTTAAGTTTCCCAACTCCATCCATTGTTAGAAACTTCTAGACAGTCTTCTGCCATTACAATTGCTTTTAGACAGTTGAGCAGTGAGCTGAACTAAGAAATTAAGGACAAATGGAGCGTGTGCGTCTATAAATGCAGTGAGCTGAGTCGTGTCTTGCAGTTGTCAGTGAGTACCGTTCGTACGTGTTCGAATGGTCGCAGGCGCAGGTCTCGGGAGTCGATGACCTTTCATGTTTCCTGTTTGGCTTGTTTATTTAGTTGTGCTATTAGGTAATACGTGCTCATAGGAAAACTAGTTATTTTCATTATGAGGTCAAAACTGGATTACAAAAGTCTGTTCACTAGTACGGCCTGACAGTCACATCATGTATGTACTCGTGCGAATTTATCCGGGTTGCGTTGGAAAATTGAATTATCGACAGTGCAGTTATTAGCTGATTTAGATTCCGTAATGGTTCCTGATCCACGTTGAAGAGTAACTCCACAGTCAATCTGTAATCCTCTAATGACCACAATGGAATTATCACTTCAACATCCAAATCGGGACATTCAATAGTCAATTAAGAGTCAACCGCTGGCTGGTCATCCAAGCATCTACCGTGACAGCCTCAAATGGATGACGTCACGTATTCATTATATGCGGCTTATCGTTGCCATGTGTGACTGGTTCGCGGTGTATCCTATATAATATAATTATAATTATTGTTGGGTCCATATTTATAGGTGACGTTGTGTTGATCTTTCACTCGTTGCGTTGATTGGACGAGAACGCGTATGTGTCGATCGACCGGGTTTATTAAGATGGAGGCAATATTCTGTAAAAGCCATATTCGGAAACCCCGTCAAAACATGACGAAAATACGAATTTCTTGCTAACTGTTTTTTCACCAAAGTTATGCTTCCTCTTGCTTCAGAAGGCAGTCGTGAATATGTAAGCGGTGCATAACAAGTAACTGACTTTTCATTTGGTTTACAACGTCGAATTGCTTCGCCGATAACTGCTCAATATTCATTGTAAAAGCTGTGCAGCGGAAACATAAAGCTATAAACGTGAAACAGCCCGTTGAGTTAGTTTTCACATTCAACGAGTCACAAAGAGACACTTAGAAATTGTACAGTATAAAATAATAGTCATTGTACAGTATACTATAAAATAATAGTCAACTGCATGAAATTCCACAAGCACAGTCTAACGAATATCAAATTACAAGCTTGTCTGGAAGCCGACTCTCACAGACCGGCTAGTACCTGTATCCATATGCAATAAGGTCTGATTTTATTTTACCGTCTGCTCTTTGCGGCCAGACTACGCATAAATACGTAATATCGACACAGGTCCATAATATAAAACTGGCGTCGTGTTCGGGAGAAAAAGAAACAAAACAACGACAAGGTCCGGTCGGACCGGTGCCTTCGGCAATCCCTGGCTACGCGACGCCGCCGCCACGCATCCACGATGACATCTGTAGATGTAGCTATGTAATAGGTTCACTCGACCAAGCAGCAAAATGAATGGTTGAAAATCTCATCCTTTTCGAACCCTCAAAGCCCACCCACCGTCCACCGACGAACGGACATTTTTCACCTGCCTTACTGGCCCGTTTTATGAAGCGAACGTAATTCTATTATCGTGTGATCGCATCGAACGATATATTTTTGTCATAATTATTCTGTAACAGCTCTGTAAGGTCGTTCGCGGAGTTATTGCCAATAACTCCGCGGCCGGCCTGGTAACTGCTGAGCACTCGCATTCAAACTTTGTTGCGAATGAGAGATGTATTTCGTTTTTTGATCACATGAAAAGATTTACTAACCAAGCAAAGCATCTATTGTATGAAGTTACATCAATTTTGATCAAAGACAAGAAACCAGCATGAGATAGGAACGTTATGGACTTCCTGTGCTTTGAGTATTAAAATCTGGCCCAGTTTCAATTACGACAAATCAAAAAGATCTCTTTATTAAACCTTGCACAATATTAAAAATACACAAAGTAAATATTAATATCAAAGAGAAGATCAGAGGAGATAAAGTAAACAGTAGACGGGAAGTTATTGTACGAGAGAGTATCAGAGAGAACGTATTGCCGACGATTGGGCAAGCGGTGGCAATGATGGAGTTGCCAAACGGTGGCATCAGTTGCGACACGAGAAGAGAATTAGTGCACGATGCGAATGCGTCTGGCAATCACGTCGCGGAGAATATCATCCATCAGACTAATGGAACTGTAATAGCCGTCTAAGTTGGATATATTGGATAAACATGAACGAATATTTACCTGAACAAGATATAAAAAAAAGAAGAGATGTCAGAGACATTTATTAAATCAACGAAATAAGCTTAAGCATCTAGTTCATCTTAAAGAATAATAACATTATAATCTACAATCGTGTGCGACGAAAAAAAACAGGAGCGGTGATGTGTCTGAATGTTCAGCATCCGTTTCTGGTAAAACGAATGCTATTTTTTTGTTTTTGTTCATCTGCTTAACAAGTATCCATCCTACACAAAAACTGTTCTCGTCTAAACACTGCGCTTGTGTGCTTTTTCGCGATCTTCAAAGCGCAGTGTTGACGGGTGATGCACAGACGCTGCTCCGAGATCCTTCTGTTTTCAATGTACGACTGTTTACATGATGCTAGACGGGGCCTATTTAGTTTTTGAGAACTGAAGAAAAAATAAAGGAGTACAGAAGTTATCCTATATTATATGCTATTTTTACGACTATAGTAGCTATATGAAACAGTGTCAGCTCTCGATTTTTAAACCACTGCAACTGCAGTCTCTTCACCGTAGTAATTCTGCATGTAATTATTTCGTGTCTGAGTCTACTTTGATAAGGTCAGCGGGTTGCACAGTAACGATGTTAACTTGATAGTTGGTAAGGCCGCGTCTGGCAGGAATTGAGTTAATTTAGTTTACAAGTAGTTATATAGGCTGGCTACTCGACGCTGCTAGTAGGTCACTGCTCTTCATTTGTTTATTAGGATTTTGGCACTGACATTGTTAATTGTTTTGAATGATAATATCAACTATCTTGAACGCTTTACTGGTAACTATTGTTTTAAATCATATTACGTGAACAAGGTGCATAAACAAATATTTTTGATGTAGAAACAGACGTGGATATTTAGGGCGAGCGTGGATATGTTCACGCTTGGTCGACAATGGGTCGGCAGCGGAATGCCGTCGGAGCGGGCGCCCATCAACCGCGAATATACTGCTCACTCTGATTTACACGCGTCTTTAGTGATACCAGATACGGGCTCGGCCAAGTAATATAATACGCCTAATGTACCGGCAATGGCCGCAATGTTATTAAATAGTAAATGTTGTGGCCACTCAACATAAATGTACCCTAGATCTTGCAATAGAACTGAGTTGAGAAAAAATGGTTCTTAAAACAGCTTTAGCTCGTATGCAGTCATCGCGTGATTAACGGCCTAACACGACAACCGAGCGAACTGCTTGCTTATGGAGCTCCTGCCACGGGACGACACTTTTACATGGTTGGGAGCAAAAGTGCGGCTTCCTAAAGCTGGGTCATTCACGAGAGCGCCATTTGGCGTGGCTCCAAACAACTAAAGTCAAATGGAGCGATTGGAAATCTAGAGTTTTACATCACGCTAACGGATTTTAACATTCACGATCAAATTTTCGATGTACCATTGCGGACATTTGCGGTGAACCACTTTTGTACCTTATAGTTATAAGGTCGAAAAGTTCACCACGATAGTCCATCACGCCATTTAGCGCGATGGACTGACCGTGAATAAAACCCCACCTTCAAAGGTGGGGTTTTTTTTTTTGTTTTTTTTTTATTTTTTTTTCTTTGACCGTTTTATTAGCTGTAGGCATCTAATCAACTAGATGCCTACAGCTAATAAAATGGTCAAAGTACACTTTTCATTTGCGGTTTTGCCGGGTAGAAGAATTTTCTTCTGTGAACTAAGCACTACTTACGTCAGAGCACATTTGCGATCCGCTCAGAAAGCCCACTTTATTGCTTGTTTCTCCGTTTACAGTCGTAGTGCCGGGGATGTTCTCGAGCACACACATATTGTTAACGTTTCCACATTATACTGTTTATACTATGAGTGATATTTGGCCTCTCGTGACGTAAGCAGCTTACCTTGTTGGTTTAGGATTGTGTGTAGTCGTCATTGTTTCACATTTGTGCTGCTATATTTAATGTTTGAGCAAGAAATCCGTATTGTGTAATAATTAAATTACTTTAATGAGCGTAGGATTAGGTGTGGATTGAAAAGTAAATATAAACGTGCGATAAAAACGTGAATGCACATGCAATCTGATACTGTCTGCTAAAAATAGATTACAGGCTCAGCTAAATTTCCTGAAAGTCGTGTTTATCTTTGAGAGCCTGTCGGGAGAAAACATGCGGTTTATGTGCGATTTCTTATAGCTCTGATAGTGAAAACAGCTGGCTATCTGGTGAGATTGTATCGAATCGTTTAGCCAAGTTAGCATAACATTGTCGGCGGCATGCGGAACGTGCGAGCTTTTTACTGAGAATCTGCAAGCACGCGCACTGCAGCAGTGAGAGCGAAGCTAATCCGGAGCCGAGAGATACCGTCAACAAAACCAGCACACTGGCTTGCCCTGAACATGGCTTGTCAATTCGGTCTTAGGAAAAAGGATTAAAATGGGTAGAACCAGGGTTATGATGTTCATCATACCAACTGATAAAACATTAACACCATTTGTTGCTAATCATATTTACATTGCAATAATGAGTAAATTCCACAACATTCGTTACGCCTCGATTCTGACTAAATGAACAGGAAAAATAAATTCAATTATCAATTTTTAGCACTGAATTATTTTTCCGCGTTGTTCAGTCGAATACATATTTGCAGCATTCGTTTTTAATGAATGATTTTTAGCTAATTTAGTAATTCATGCGGACCAATATAACAAGCGTACTTGCTTTAGTAGGAGCTCAATTTATTAATGAAGTTTACAATGGCCGGATTAATCAATGAACACCTAAAACCTGTTGTTGATTACGCTCGCGAGTGTTCACGTCAGTGTGTATCGTGTTTGATCTGGTGGCACGGAAGTGGCAAGTGTCGATCCAGTCGTGGTGATCGATTAGCTACACTTCCACCAGCCACACGTAAGCACCAACTTAATGTAAAGCCAGTTTATTTCATGTAGAAGTACTGGGAATTGCTTCAACAGCAATTCGCTGAAGAGCTTCCTATTGAAGATTAATGACACAAGGAAGCACTTTAAGGAACTGATATTTGATTAAAACTTCAATTACTCACAGAACATATCAAAAGAATCGCAACTTTTCCAAAGAGTCGGTAGTAGGTACAGTGATAATAACGAACTACGTATTTAGTTATTTGTTTCCTCAACTTAATTAGAGGTGCTCGGTGGCGAACGGCGATGAACTAGGAATTATCTTCACGATCTATTACTACTAACTAGTACATATGTTTGATTAACATCGTACCTACTTTGTATTGAACAAGTTACCTAACCAGCACAAGTGAACAACTTATACGCTGTAGTAACAAAAGGAAAAGTGTATGTTGAAGATCTATGCAGCCCACATTCACTCACCGTGCACCGCTGAGTTTTATAGGCACTTGCTTTACTCCAAGATAATCAATCTATACTGTTGAAGTCATGAAGATATACCACGATTCACGGACTGAAACATTATAACTACCTAAAACCAAGATATCAATAAACTCGCGTAAAAAGCGGCAATGAAATGCTCCGCAGGGTACAAGGAGAGGGGAGGGAGGAAAAAATTTCACTTTTCACGAGAGCGGCGAGCGGTCGCTTGTTACTTAACCGTGCTAATGATTAATTAATAAGCACTAATGACTGCGCGAGCGCACGCCCGATTCTACGTACACACGTGACGACAGATTCTAGTAGACAATGTTTGTGCATGGTTGATGGATTTATAATCAGTATCATGGGAGCATCATCTGGTAGATTACTGCCAAAAGCTCAATCAGTAAATATGAGCAAGTTATCCATATTCTTATTTAATACAAATTGTATTGTCACTCAAGTTTGATTATGTTGACTTTTAGAAGCATAAGGTATATTTATTAGCGAACGCACGCAAATATGTAGAAACTTATCAGTATTCTGAGGTAGTAAATGTATTTCCGCAAAGAATAAATTCAATAACCCCATGTATTTCTTTATTCCGCCCGCATATTCTGAAGCCGAACAAAATGCGTAAAACATTTCTTATACAGGACACGCATAATATGTGCCAATAAAACTGTACCACGTATAATACAAACGAGACGTTCGATAAACGGGAGCACATCATTTCTGAAGGTATTCTCATCAGCGTGAGGCAGTGAGGCAGGTGTACTGAATACTCCCACGGTTGCTAATTAACAGTTTAAAATCAGGCACTCTACTAGGGCTATGACTAATATTTTTTGAAACGTTGAGCTCGTAGATGCGGTATGCCCCAGGGCATTATATCGGGACCGTCTCAGTACGGCTCTCTTCGAGAACCAATCTCTCGCTCCGCCAATACTATAAATTGATTCTCATGATCTTGTTACCTAGGCGAGGAGGAATTCTGACAATTTACTGGTAAGTTCTAGTTTTATTGGATCCCGTCTTCCCAGAGGACGCACACTTATTTTCTAAATCCGAATACTATATAATTTGGAACACGAAATCTCATCGCTCAATCGTCAGTGTAAGACAAAATCTATTCTAATTTAAACGTTACATTATGCATTTTCTTACATTTTTGACCTAAAGATCTAGAACTAGTGTAGATTTACAACACTGCACATGTTTTCATTTCCTCCGCACGTTCCATCGAATGTGGTCCAACTGTTACGCCAATTACCTCCACTTGCTACTCTACCACTCGTAATGTAATAGAAACGTTATTGCTCCGATTGGAGTTATCAACGTGTCGTTAAAATATATCTGTCGTAGTTGGATTGTCGAATCATGATGTCAATGAAGTTTTACATAACCGCTACCAGTTTTACAAAACAGCTCCGTAATACAAAAAGCCTGAACGACGTTAAAGCAATTTTCCATAATGACTGAACTTTAACACGCAGAATTTCAGTGTGAAATGAAACTGCAGATTGTAGATTTTAGTTCTAAATTTTAAACGAGTAATATGACTGAAAATTACCCTAACTCAAGTGAAAATAGTGACTTTAAAGACAGTCCTACTTAAAGTTATCAAAGTTTTATGGAAGTCATTCCTAAAAATACTAAATAGCCACTGCGGTCTGCGACCAACTTGGAATTAGCGCTCGCCGGCCGCAGCCGCGGTTGGTCACAGTTCTAACCTAAACCAATTGGTCAGGGTGCCCTAGCTTAGTTACAGCGACCAATTCGGCATTAGAATACACACCAAACGCTTATTGTGACTGCAGATAAGCCATTCTGCATTACGCCTAAACGTGGGTAGCAGTTAACATAACGGAGCTGTTTTATTAAACAGCTAGCGGATAACTATCTTCATGTTCTAGCAAAAGATAGGAAAATCAAAAATAGAGTTTACAAAATATTTATATTTCAAAAAGTATGGATGGTTATGAATTTACTTTCATCCATACTATTCATACAAATATTATAAATGCGAAAGTAACTGTCTATTGCTTCTTACGACTTAACGGCTGAACGGATTTGGATGAAAGTCATAAGGATAGACCATGATCTGGTTAGGACATAAGATACTTTTCGTATCCCGGCAGTACATTCCTGTGGGATAATTTCCGACATATACTCGATCGAAGCTGCGGACTAAAGCTTCTTTAGTAAAGCATAATAAAGAATTAACATTATTTTGCAATATTATGAAGGCCGGTACACTTTCATGTTATTACAACATATGACTGTATATTCTGAACAACCAAAGATATTTGTAGCTTTACCAAACATACAATAAAATCGTATATGGTCTACTTTACGTAACAACTTACCTATACAGTAAAGAGCTCTTAAAACATGAAAAGTTCTGATTCACCAAATCTATTTATGGGTCACTATTAACCAACATGTACCGAAAACAATTTCACAAATCAGTTTGCGTACTTTAAAAACTGTTTAACCAGGCTAACATTATTTTTACATGCATTCCTACGCAGCGATTCGTAGAACGTGGTATAAAGCTGGTTTGTTTGACTACAGATTTTTAAACAAGATGTAAAAATAAAAATGAAATTAGTTCGGTGAAATAGTAATATTGCTTTAAAAGAGACTTGTAATTAGCAAGAGCAGGGAAAGCACGGACCCACGAAGGCTCCACAAGAAACTGCGACTTTCATACGCTGGACGGAGAAAACCACTTATATGTATAATTAAATAACACCGCATAAGGGTCAACGCACACCAAGAGCAGGGCAGAGCATTTTCTGAGACTATTGAAAAATTAATCTTATGACAATTCCATACATTGCAAAATTAAATCGTCCAAACTTGATACTCGACTACGCTCGAGCATGATTGGCGTGTATTTAATTTTGCAATGTATGGAATTGTCATAAGATTAATTTTTCAATAGTCTCAGAAAATGCTCTGCTCTGGGTGTGCGATTTTTTCACGAACCTATTTAAATGTCACGTGAAATAATGAAGCTTGATGGAAAACCAGTAAGTCAGACATTTGTTTTTAATGAAAATTGTCCATCAAGGTGAAATTTTATTACAGGGAGAGTCGCTTGAACACGGTAATTGGAGACTGCACGATCTTTGGAATTAATCTGTTCAGACGCTGAGCACTGGACTATAACAATATAACGGCGAAAGGGAACTCATTCGAGCTTGAATGTCTTGAAACAATTTTCGAGGTTTCCTGAGAATAACAGACAGAAGAACAAATGATATTTCAGATGACATAATTCAAGTTTAAAGGTCAGAGATAAGTCCGCAGAGGAAAGCCCAGATGTTACGTAAAAAGTGCGCAACACCAGATAACTTAACATTTTCGGCTAGAAGCTCATTTAACTTGCATTGTATGAGAATAAAGAGCTATTAAGCACGTTAAAAATTTACAGTTTGTACTGCTGGCAAAAATGGAGGTAAGATTGCGAGTACGAAGACGCCATTTTAAAGTTTTCTCTCGGGCTGTAACCAGCACGGATGTAAGAAAGATAAATAAACATAGTCTTTCCTGAATGCGAGAACAAAGTCGAAGTTTTTTAAAACCTTTGTGCATTTTCCTAGAAGATTCATGGTTCTAGAATTGCCGCGTCGCACTAATTTCTCCCGACCAAGTTTCCACGTAGTTGCACAATGTTGCATCTGACATCGACAAATCTCAGATAATGAGCCAGCTCCATTCTCTTCCAACGCTGCTCGTGTTGCTCCAACCGCATATTATATTTATTTTTATCGCAACCACTATACACTAATTATCGTCATATCTGTTAGTGTTTACACTCGCGTGACTATTTACTAATTTTAATTGTGCTTTTATCCACACGGTCTATAACTACTGTCTCTTATTATAATTAATACGCGTATGTATATGGGGACTGTCTCGTCTCTGTTGTTTCGACTTTCAGTGCTTCTATCGGGTGGCAAGGTTCGTGTATCGGCGAGATCTAAGTGTTGCCATGCTGGTTGGCGGTAGTCCACGACGCGCGACGTCGTCCTTGCTCCCTGGTGCAATGCGGGCGCCATCGCCTTGGCCAAGTTGGCTGATATCGTTAATTACACCAGTCACGGTGGGTGGATAAATCGCTAGTCTATTTATAGGCGGCACGCGAGATCTTAATGCATACAAAAATAAGACCTATTGGAGACAATGATCTTTTCTCATCGTCTTATTGTTCAGTTCTAAATTCTGGACACACTGCACACAAATTCCCAAAGGAACTAGGGCGCGAGATATTAAAAGGTTTCTAGAACATCTTATAAAGATTTCATTATAATTTAACAACTCAAGGCAAACAGCATTAAAGTTAATCGTTTCCACATGTTTTGTTGAGAATTTGAGATCAAAGGTTTTTTTATGATAAAAACAATGATTATTTATTACATAACTAACAGTAGGTACAATCAAACCACTTAAATATCCAGATCGATTACGAGTATGATTAAACGACACTTTACGACAAGATTAATAGTAAGGAAACCAGACATAATGACATGAGATTACTTAGCAACATACTAGTGATAAACAAACACATCGACTTCATGTCACATCACACGTAGCACAGTATATTCAATACCAGTGTTTCGCAGTTTCCTACATAATTACTATAATCCAACATGAGCTAACAACACTGCTACAGTAGCGTGAAGCTGGTCTGTGCCCACGGCCAGACAGTTGTTTGTTTTTTGTAGAAAGTGGTTCACTTGTCGCTGAGAGCAAATTCTCGGATAACTGGAGCAAGTTCTTTTTTGTAAAACGACTTAGGATCAGATATGGTAAAGACTTAGTTCCAGCTTGACGAATTGTTTGCGTTCGTTTTGGAGGAAATGATTGGATTTGCTAGATGGATGCGTCAGTCAACGAATGGGCTCAGAAGACTTTGTTAGAGCGGCTCTGCACTGCATCCGATCCGAATCCAGAAATGGTCGTCCGATATAGCCGTAGTACTATTTGTATGAGGGGTTACGCAATAGATCCGAACTCTGTCCGTCCGAATTTAGAACTTTCCCAATTCGGATTGAATCTTGAGTTTGGATTCGGATCGGATGCAGTGCAAAACCGCGCTTACGCTGAAGTTTTCCCAACAGCTGCTCAAGATTTCAGCAAGTGACAAAAACAAGCAAACAAGCCGCGTTACAAAACAGAAAGAACAACAAACGATTAACTTGTGTAAGGAACAAAAGACAGTTAATGAAAACAAGATGTCGGCGGTGACGTAGTATTGTAAACAATGGAGCGAGCCAGTTTATAAATAAATGAGCTCTATTATTAGATGAATTTGTAGATGATGTCCAGGTGCGACTTGCGAGAGCTACTTACATTGTAAGAGGTGCACTTCGATCGGACAGAGATCAACTTTCATCAAAGGATTCTGAACAATGACTAATTAACGATGCGATACCTAGGGTACTAATAATATTAGTACATAACAAGAGTGTGCATTATACAATCAATGGTAATCGGCACCCCTTTGTTAGAAACCGACAATATCAATTAGATTATAAATTAATAAGCAACTTATTATCTGGTGAGGTACGTACTGTACCTTACCATAGTTATTACTGGCTGACATTTCAATCATTCCAAAATCGAATATACTTATAAAAAAGTGATGCTCGCTTTTTTATAAGGATTGACATATAGATTTTAGCTAGGGCTCTGCGTAGGACCTAGGCTGTGTGAATTATAATTTACACTGATTTAATATAGCGGGCTCGGCTCCATTTCTACTGAGTGCCTCTCGTATCATTTAGTAGTTACGAAACCCCCTGTGAGGACCTGAGATTTCCGGGTCTTCACAGAATTGTTCTGTTAGTAACGGAATATTTTGTGTTTCTAGTACCATTTAGTTTAATACTGGCGACGCACTTAATAATAGGCATAGGTACGGTTTCTATGATAATCTCTTAATCGGCTCAAAGGACCAACATACATAAGCACCATTTGAGTAAATCGATTGTTTCCTAACATTTGGTCAACAGTGAGCTGTTAGCTGTAAATCCATGTTGAATGTTAGCAGCGGTTGTGAAAACGGAAAGTCATTCAACCCGTGTTAGTCAGGTGGCGGTTCTTATCTGGGTGAGGAATTCCACACCGGCGTGCTAAACGCCAAGCCGCGCCATTCAACTTTACTGTTTACAGTCTATAATTAGCACGACTTATAATTAAAATTATTATGAAGAGAAAAGACGCTGATCAATAAAAAATCTTGCGTCAAGTTGTCTCCGACGTATTGTCGTAATCAGCTGCTCTTTGACTTTGCAAAATGCAATAAATAATTTGAGAATTAAGTTTTTCATTAAGTCAAATGTCAAAGTCAACGTTATCGCTGCTTACGCAAGCTTCTGGGTTTGGTTCTAAATCATTAAACGCTATTTTAGAATCCATTTCATTTTCTAATCAAAAGTCGAGCGTTTTGATTGCGGTTCGTAGCTCAATCATAGTTGCACTGGTTTGCACCGGAGTGATTGGCTGGTGGCGCGCCGCAGTCAATTGTTCGGCGAGAGGACGGGAGTGCTGTCGCACCGCCCGCCTGCGCCTGCTCGCCGGACGCCTCCGCATTCCACTTCTCCCCTACTGCCGACAACTGCTCACTTCCCACACAAGGCTGTCGGGATACAGCTATTACTAGATTTAAACATTATTCCAGAATTTTCCACAAAATTACTAATAACGTGACCGGTCTTATGAACCGAATCTTGCCGATACTTTATAACCTTTGAACTGTGACGGCCATTTTTTTTTCTGCGAGCTTTTTGTGTGAGAGTATTTCTGGGTGGTCTCGCTTTCGCTCGCTTATTTCTGGGTGTTATCGTTGTTGGTTTGTTTTAGAGACTTGACATGGACCATCCTTGGTTTTTTTCCCACACTTTGTGCTAGTGAGAGCAGTAAAGATACAGTTTATGAATACAAAAACAGTCAAAATAACGTCAGGAGCCAATAGGACTATTGGGGTCCGATTCACAGACAGGGTCGATTTTGACTATCGGACCTTCGTGGTCTCCCTCTCGCAGTCCAGCGGATATGAAATTGGCGTAATACCATAGTAACTACTGAAACTGCCAGCCCTGCTGCTACTAGTGAGTGTTCAGTCCCAGTCTGACTGTGACCCACATACGTACCTTCGTAATTACGTGCTTAAGTATGATTGAGGACGACAGGCTTTATAATTGGCTTTGATAGATTCGAGAGCATTTCCTGATTAGGACTGTACTTACATGGCCGTTTTTAATAAATTGGAATGAGTTGACAACATTGTTATCAGCAATCGGAGGCTGATGAGATGATGATAAGATTACTATTATTAGGTCAGGAGTACGTTTACAATAAATGCTAGAATTATGAAATCAATTCTTTCACTAAGAAATGTAAAACTGCTGACTATTGAAGGAAATTCAGTAAAGTTGGCATCAATCAATCTGCCTAGCCTTTTCCCAACTATGTTGGGGTCGGCTTCCAGTCTAACCGGATGCAGCTGAATACCAGTATTTTACATGGAGCGACTGCCTATCTGACCTCCACAACCCAGTAACTGGGTAATACGATACCCCTTGGTAAGACTGGTTGTCAGACTTTCGGGCTTCTGACGACCCGTAACGACTGTCAAAGACCCTCGAATGACAGCCGGGACCAACGGCTTAACGTGCTTTCCGAGGCACGGAGGAGTCTCGGTATGTAAAGATGGTCACCCATCCACGGACCAACCCCGGCAAGCGTAGCTTAACCCGATGGATCGACCCGTGCGGCTGTTATTACTTAGCCACGAGCTCCTGGTTGGCATCGTTGGCATCATTATATCATAAACGAGAAGCACTTATGAATACCAAATACTGAATTGACCTTAAATACTCAATTGACCCTTTATTGAATTCAATACCTGAATTTAGATTTATATCAACAGCTACACGAGAAAAAAACAATACTTTTACTATGCTAATATTAGCTAGTCGAAGTGGAACAGGAATGGACTTGCAGCAGCTCAGCTGTTATCGACATCAGCACTAACACGTATAGGAAGCGTCCACGGCCACACTTATCTGTGGCGACTGGGAAACTCATTGATACGGCCACCACATACTACACACGAAGTCTCGTGTAGCTATATGTATATGTTCTAATCCGAGACCTACAAATCTATTTTGATAGTTCAGAAAAATATTCCATTGAGTTTTAATGCGATTGTACATACGTACGGCCTTCGATTGATTCACGATGCGGCACAAATTTTATTTTTATTATGACTGTGCTAAACATAGCTAAATTCGACATATCGAGAGAAACAAAAGCTTGCGCTCACGCTCATCTCCGGACACAAGGAGCAGAAACTTGGCAAGTAGGATGTCCCAATCGGAGTGCAAGTGGTGACCGATGGGTATAATGTGCATGATGGGAGTGGTGCTAAATATGATGCCTGTCCGGTGCCGGTGGGGATTGGATAACGAGCGTCCGGTCGCCTCACGGTCAGGGCAAGAGCACCCGACTTGACCGGGCATGCCGCTGTAATTGTCCGAGATTACAACTAGACCGAGAAGACCAGTGAACACCACAGAGATTTGTGTATTTGAAATAATATATTTAGCGCAGTGGACTGGAGGACATCCATTATTTGTAATACTTTTAACAACCACAAAATTAATGTTAATCGTATTAAAAGTGACTTATAACTTTTACTCACATCATCAATTTCAATTTAGTGAAACACCACATAATTATAGCTACTATGTGCACGCGAACGCACACCTAGACAATTCGCCTCGCGTGGGTGGATTATATCACCACGACACAGCAACTTGGGCAAGCAAGACAGACCTCGCGGAAAGTGGGTGTTGTACGGACAATAAGATTGATGATCGCGATGACGAGACGCCTTGCATAATACAGTTCCTTCAAAAATCATTGCTTTCAAAAGACGTAGAGTTTTATTTAATTAATAACTTCGGAGGAATTCGACCTGCTCCAGAAGAGGGACAAACTTTTGACAGTTATGTAATTTGGAAGTAAATAGAATTTAAGAGTTCCAAAAGTTTCCAGCGCAAGTTTGAGTCCATTGTACTCAAAAGTTAGTAATGCAGCCAACATTGCCAAATTATTCCTTTTTTAAGAGACTTTAGGAAATAAGACCAAACAAATAAAATGTATGCAAAATAAAAATGTCGGACCGTAACCGTGAGCGATCATTAAGGTCCTTTACAAGTTAATTAATTCAATCACAAAAGGTAAATAGTTGCTATTATGGTCGACTTATACCTTTGAACTTGACTTGTATTAAGAAGGCCGATGTAGTACCAAGTTATACTAGTTGATACTTTATAACTTGACTCCAGAAATGCTTGAAGCATTACAAAATAAATCCAGCTTAATAATATTACTCCTCGACTGAGCGTAGAGCGGCGCTCTCCAGTAACATAGTTTGGTGCCCGCAGACATTTTCATGTGACGTGAAACGAGAAACTTATCTAGGAGAGTATTTCAGTTAAATTGCTTCCGTGGTTGGTGTGTCCAACGGCTGTTACGCTCACATTAGTAAGTACACTGCAAATAAACATGTACTCATGGTGAAAATGATTGATTCTCATCATTATTTGGCATAGGAGTCTCCCAATATTTTTTGGAAAACAGACGAACGATGTCTAACGTAACGCCTGTATAACCAGGGAAAGAGTGTTTTTCAGTCAACAAATACTTAAGTATACGGAAATCTACGCCTGACTGCTAGTAAGTATAATACATATAAGGAACAATAGCGTTGTGCAAGCAAGTGCGGCGTGGTCCAGTGCGCTGAATACGAACTCACCCTGCTCCCCCCGACCGCCTGGATTAACCAAACTTGATTTACGAGCTGAACTCCTGTCGTTCACTTGCGACAGAGATTGGAGCAAAACGAACAAACGCACAGACCACTGTTATTGTACAAGTGTACATCGTTTTGTAATATACTGCAATTGTGAAGTAAGAACGGCCGTCAAACCGTTACTTAATCAAGCGCGAGAAACAAAACCCGAAGATTAAATCGGGCGATTAATTGGACCTGTTGTACGGGAGGAAAATAACTTTTCATTCCAAGAACATGGTGTTGATATTGATGAAAAAGATTTTTGATTGTTGCAAAGTACTTAGCTAGTAGAAAGTAAGACACATTTGTTTTGTTTAAATCGTTTTGTTGTTGTTGAAACTACTGAAAACTTTACTGAACCCATAAATACAATGGATAGTAACGATTTGCGAGGAGCAACCACAACCTGGACAATCACCAAACATCCAGAATCCAGAACATATAGGATTCGAGGCAGCGTCCGTTTTTCAACGCTGAGACAAATTGCATCCTAAGAGACATGTCTCTAGACAAGATACAAGCTTAGCCAATACCGGATAAGGCAACATACGCAAAGTTGGCTGATACGAGTTTGAGTTCGAGAACGAAATTGCTTGTGTGTTTATTAACATAATCCAACAAAAAATATTCATTAGGTTAAAGTTTATCTGAAGTTTGGAGCTAATGTAGCAAGCTTTTTATCTAACGTCAGGGAGACAGACTGAAGAATCGCCGGGTGACGAGAGGTCTGCATTTTAAACAGATTATTTTTTATAGATACTTTCCTAGAATGTCACGTTTGATAACGCCTAACGACAACGTCCAATTTATCGTCGAAGACGTACCAGATGATAATGTGACACAAATACGAACTTAATGGCTATGGATGCCTTACTGACCTGCTAGAATGTTCTTGGAAGTTTCCGCCGTCCAACAGGCGGACCTTGGCGAACAGCACCGCAGACACGAAAGGCACCTCAGTGAGCTCCTCCAGACAGCACTGCACCCCAAACTTATACCGCTTCTTCTTCGTCATGAAGGCCATGACGCCGCCAACATCGGGCCCTGCGCAACCGGCCCGGACTAACGCACCGGACTAGACCGGACACGCACCACTTATAACCAGCTACAGCCGGATTACACCAGCTCGGTCACAACACTAGCACTTGCACTTCACTTCACATGTGTGTTAAACATCAACGCACGTGTAAATGAATCTACGTTAAAAATGTAAATTGTAAAATATTAAAAACGCCTATCTAAGTGGAGAGGTATAGCGGGGAGATTATTTTGACATCAGCGTCACGTCCTCCGTGGTTCGATAGCGTGCTGCGGCCGACGAGCTGGCGCATAGCTGCCGAGGTCATTAGTCTGGAATAGAGAATTGATGGGTGAGCACATTAAGATAACACGAAGAAGGCCGGGACAGTAGGACCGACTTTTTGGTATCTGACTTTTGGTTATAGGATGATTTTTTAAAGTGCGTGCTTAAATACACGTAATACTAAATCCGGAGCTTAAGATAGGAGATTTGGGCTTGGTCTGCTGAGCTTCAAATTTATCGGCACGTTTTATGAAATTTTCAGCAGTTTGAGAGCTAGTCATTTTGGTTAAGGGGATATCGATCATTTAACGATTTTTGTGTTTTTTAAAATTTTTATAAAACCAAACTTAGAGTTTGGTTTTATAAAATTTTTAAATCATATGGATTTTCCATGTGTTATTTCACTATATTGTCTACTGCTGTACTAAAACCGAAACATGATTACGTATTTGAAATTTTTTCGATAAAAAATAATTGCAAAGTAGCACTGTTTATTTTCTGTTTTTACGATTAAGTATACGTAAACAGTTCCTTATAGTGCAGTAAAATTTGCTTTATTTATGTTAAAAACTTACTAAGCTAAAAATTTATTTAAGTATAGCATTTTGTCATAAATCTACATTTAAACGAAGCGCGTGAGTCTTCTATCTCGCGGGTCAAAATAGACATATAACGCCATTTCACTTACACACCGAGCTAAACCACGCATCGATAATCCTCATACATATCAAAATCAAACGAGCTTTTCGAAACGAATGCTAGCAGTTAATTTGAGACATCTGTTGCAATAGTGCAGTCCATTCGCACATAGATCAGACGGTTACATCAATATCCAGTGTTTCAAATACATTAATATTGGCCCATCTGTTGTCTTTATGACTTGTATGTGGCTCGTATACTAGCTGCAATATTGTAACGTTAACGCTGCTCTAGCAAACGTGTGAAGAAAGACCAAAGAAACCAATATAATATGGTTGCGACAGTGCTGTATTATTTTATACTAAGAGGATTCGGGAAATTAACATGTCTTGAAGGTTAGGAATTGATGAGTATGAGAGTAGAAAATGTCAGGGATTTAATATCTCATTATAAACTCTGGAAGTTACAAAATATATATTTTTGTAGAAGGTATCCTTGTAGTATCGTGATTTCGAAATACATATTATATGCTTTATACTCAAATTGGATAATATTATTACTAACACAAACAGGATATTTACCATGTTTACTGTTAGATTCGAGTTCCCGATATTTCGGCACTGTTGCAAGCACCATGAATATCGGGAACTCGAATCTAATAGTAAACATGGTAAATATCCCGTTTGTGTTCATAATAATGTTAGTGACCATGACAGTTTAAAAACTTATATCAAATTGGATAAGACATAATAATATTTAAAAACGTGTTTTATTATAAGTAATCACCTGTTATTACTTCTACTACATGTAATCACATTTACAAAAGAGCACGCAATCCGACGGATAATCACATGTTCTGGCAACTAAAAAAACAACACCTTTGACACAACGCTTATTTCTGTGTGTTGTCATGTCATTCTTATTTGTGCATCATCGCATGCGTCCGCAGCTCACGGCGACATAAGATCCATGTTTGTTTACAAATTAAAGTTTTATTGAAACCATAAAAACTCGTGTGATAGTCGCGAATAGCAGGATTAGCTCGCTATAAGAAACCTGACAAGTGCACTCATTTCTTTAACCTAACTCGTGTTTTTCAAACAACAGACAGATAATATAAAACAATAAAACACTTTAAAATACATACTGCTATTATAGTGAGTGCTGCATGCGCTGATGCTTCAGAGGTCGAACAAAAAAACTTAGTAATGAGTCAATAATTACTTCACATTACGTGTAGAACTGTTCAAGCTGTGCACATTTACGTATATTTAATTTACAAGAGCGCGATGCACGTCTGCGCTGCAGCGCAGTTCTCGCGTGACTGCCGAAGGGTGCCAAGTGCCAACTTGCCAAGTGGCAAGGACGCCCAACATTGTAAATTCATGCAATTTCGACTCCGCGCAAGTACACAATTAAAACGCCAAATTATAAGCTAATCTGCATGTGTGTGTCCTTGCACAGATAACTAGGATTACCTACCTATCTAAATACGAGTGATAAGCGTATCATTTGGACGATAGCATTGAGTGACGTGACGTTATCAATGGCTATGTTTTGTTATTGACGTAGGTAACTGCTGTTATTAAACAAACAAACAATCTGACAGATGCTCGCGCAGCTACTAAGGAGAAGAAGTCAGATACACCATATCGGTACATTAGGAATGAAAGTGCAACTCACATAGATGATAAAGGAGAGGAAGATATCAGGATGAAACATTGCCGGTTCCGAAGCGCCACGCTAATGTGTCCACATACTCTTACATTGCCTGAAACAAACATACGCTACATTAACTCAATGATCGTACTATTTTGTCTCTAAGTATATTTTTTGTGGAGTAATCATTTTAGGATACTAACGATAAGTCCGAACTACAAAATTGCGTTCTTTGTAACAAGTCACATGATTAGTCTGGTGGAAAATGTTGTGTTATGAACTTGATTTTTTATTTACAGATTAGGTATTCAAGATAAGTAAAGCATAACCACACAAAGGACAAAATGGTTGTTCGGATATAAGCAACCGTATTGTGCATGAGAACCGAATTCAAATTAAATGGCAAGTCCGTGTGTGTTTAAAGAGTTGAACGCCCAAGTTATTTAGTTCGAGTAATCGCTCTCCTTGAATCAGGTATGCAAGACCTCTCAGTCTCAATTTCAATCTGCTCACATAACTGGTTAAATCAGAACTGCCGGCCGCTGCTTTATGGCTTCCGTCGAGCCTTTCAGAAATCCTCCGCGAGGATGTGGCTAATAATCTTAATGCGTGTTCTTAGCACTCAGACGAAAATCTTATATAATTGCAGCAATTGATTGATCAGGCGATCGAGACGACCTTCGTGAGGCGTGGGGGATGCGTGCGCGCAATTGACCCGGGGCCACAGGTTGGAGGTGCTCCATCAGATTCGCACCCACACATGCAGCAATTAAAGAAGTCTCGTCACCTATTGTATCAGTACTATTTTTAGACATCTCTCAATTAATTCAATCAAATCTCCATTCGGAGAAGTACTTTTCGCAGTTGGCAATTGTTTCAAATCTATTTTTCCTGTTTTTAAGTTGAGTTAAAGCATAGTAAAATGGCATTTTTGTCATTACTGTTATATGGTATTATTTGAAATGACTGCGGAGTCCGCAGTATAACATTTCGCCCGGAATATTTGTCTACTACTTATCTAAAAACTGTTTACGCATACCGATCTAAAGGTAAGGGCATACCAAAACTAATGGAGTAAGATTGGATATAAAACAGCGAGAATGTTATAGGCACGTAGTTAGCTGGCTGGGCGCCAACAGCAGCCTGTGCCGCGTCACCTTGACGGGCCCGTGCAGCGCCCCTAGGGCCTCGCGCCCATAAACATACCGGAATAGACGACATGGCCGACCATGTGCCGCTACGGCTCCAACACTTGTTTACACCATGAGTTATTACTACGAATGCCTAAACAAGGCATCCAACTAACAATTTTTGAAGGAAATCCAAAATATTTTCGGTAAACAAGCTGGAAGCTAACAGGCTATTTATACACAGAAGGATAATTAAATCTAAAATGGTTTCAAAGGCGTCTGTTTATCGGCGCTAGTCATTTCGGTGTCCATGTTAATTTGCGTTCGTATGTGGGGTATGCGTAGTGTTGCTATCTGGTTCGGTATGTCGTCGGCGCCAACGGCGAGCGGCGGGCAGATAACATGCAAATGTCAGCTGGCGCCAAATTACCGACTAATTACTACACCCGTCACGCCTAACTTTACACATATGAGTATCCGCCGATACAGGGGTTCCTCCTCCACCCCGATCCACGAGAGCTAAGCGATGTTAATCTCGGGAAGCGTTTAAATGCAAATACTGCTACTCAGCAGCTTCCTAAAGTTTCGTTTTCCCATTACAATCCGGATTTCCCATTATTTAGTTAGAATTTAATTATAAACACGTTATGATGAACGAATCAAAGAGAACGTAAAAAAACACAAGTTTATCACTGTCCCAAATAAGTTTCCGCAGTCGTTGTCAATATTTTCAGCAACTTTACAATATCCAACGTATTTTTAATGCAGAGTGCAATTAAATATGCATAAACTATTATATTAAAAAAATGATGAATTAGCATAATTTACTTGAACAGTGTAATGAATTACTGTCGTAATAGTGGTACTGAGCGCACGGCCTCGCTCGACTGCACCAGGTTTGGGGTGAACGATCAATCTGTCAGACGTGCTCACATTCTGCACGGAAGGACGAACGCTTTTGTGACCTTCACTTAAAACGCCATGCCTCGTGATTGTCGCTTATCTCCATCACTGACTTCTAGACAGCCTTCTTTTGCGACAATAATAAAAACTTACTGATCAAGACCCAACCTTAACTCAGGTGACAACCTTGACATGTGGTTACTGTCTTACGAGATGCGAAAAAAGTCTGCCTAGCCTTTTCCCAACCATTTTGGGGTTGGCTTTCAGTCTAACCGGATGCAGCTGAATACCAGTATTTTACATGGAGCGACTGCCTATCTGACCTCCACAACCCAGTACCTGGGTAATACGATACCCCTTGGTAAGACTGGTTGTCAAACTTTCGGGCTTCTGACGACCCGTAACGGCTGTCAAAGATCCACGAATGACAGCCGGGACCAACGGCTTAACGTGCTTTCCGAGGCACGGAGGAGTCTCGGTATGTAAAGATGGTCACCCATCCACTGACCAACCCCGGCAAGCGCAGCTTAACCTGATGGATCGACCCGTGCGGCTGTAATTACTTAGCCACGCGCTCCTCACGGGATGCGAAAGTGACAATATATATCACAGTGCAGTGCATCGTCATCGTGGCTGTCTTTCTCACTGTGACGAGCGAATTTCAATCGAGGATGGTAAATCAAAGCAATAAACATGGGCAACGTGCTCATTACCGTCGTCTGCTTCACCTGACAGCATCACGGAATGACGCAACAGTCGGCGGAGCGTGCAGGACCGAGGCCAATCGATCTATTACGCCGTGCTGTACCGAGATCAAGCAAAAACTACGTCTTTAGGCTTCGCTTGATGGATGAGACACTTAAATCACATCGGCTCCATTAAAACCGAGGAAATGTATGTCTGTGTGGTCTCGGTGACAGAGCTGTGACGTAGAAATAACGGTCGCTATCTAAACAACTTAGCGTATAATGGCAATATTGACATTTGTATATTATTGGTAATTCCCATTCAGAGTCAGTCCATTGGTTTTTTTGTGAGTCACGTTATCTCCACGACGTTGTTTATTATTCTCTTATTATGGTTTTTGTACCATGCCTTCATGCACAGCCGTCAATAACAATCAAGCTACACCGACAAATCTCCCTTGGTCTTACAACGAATGAAGCGAATACCACATAATGAAGCAGTTTTTTTCCTTTCCATCAATCACCAATGAACAGCAACTATTAGAAACCCGATCACAATCGATACTAATTTGCATCCCCGTCGTACCAGTATATCAGGTTGCGTGCGTGCGTGTATCAGTCCGTATGTACTCGATTACATGCGTTGCAGCGTTGCCATATCCGAGGGGCCGACGGAAAGGGGTGACTACCCTACGCGTGATATTGCATAAGGCACGGGTGACTGGACAAAGGCAAGCAGTCGCTGGCACCACCGGTCGCGACCACCCCTGATTACTAAGCGCTTTTACTGACACGCATTACATACAAATGTGAAGTGTGAAAATAATCCAAGCGGGATAATAACATGTGATACACCTGGAGCTCCAGTGTTTAGTAAACACGTTGGTTTTGAGTCGCAGTTGCTAGTTGCTACATCACGACATCGCGGCTGCGGCCGATATTACGCCACATATTACAACCGGTTCTTCGATACGAAATTCTACTTTGTTTTTATTTCGTTTGTGTTCAACTAGTATCGAATAGTGGTGAGCATATATACGTCTAATATATAAAGCACATATTTCTTAACAAGTCAACTTTTTTGCCTTTAAGGCTAAACTCTTAGTATTTTGACGAATTTGCGCATTGGAGGAGAATTTGGCGTAGCAGATAAGTCCCCCGTAGTATCAGGAAACGATGTCATCGTCAAAAACAAAAAGCAATTTCATTATCATCATCGTAAAATAAAAACTAAGCCAAAAAAATGGTTGTGTTGGCAAGTCGGCAACCATTCGCATCCACCGCGATCACGCAAACCACCGGTGTCTCAAATTGGTTTCATTGGATGGCAAAAAATTACATCAATCTTGAAAGCAGTCGAGCGTACGTGTTTTTTGTGAAAATTACTGACTGGTGTGTGCGTATGGCAAATTTTCCACGTGGAACGGACAATGAACACAAAATAGCTAATTAGGTGGTGTGAAACTGGAAACTGACAACAACGTATTGCAATCAACCACAGAGCCGGAAAAAGTTGTTTATTATGATGGATGACAGGTTCGATAATCTATATAATAAAAATTAATGGCTAAATGTGTTGCTAATTGCCATGCTAAGCGCAAAACTGGCTGGCGGAATGGCTGGACCAATTCGGCAATTTTTTTTTTCAAATGTCCGTTGAAGTCCGAGGAAGGTTCTTATGAAGAGAAAAATTGGAAAATTCGAAAAAACTGAAAGTGCATTTTCAATGTTTGTATGATTTATTGAAATTTGGACAGAACAACGTCTGTTGGGTCAGCTAGTGTAAAATAAAATATACTTAGAAGCGAGTATAAAAGTTACACCGTTTATCCAGGCACGAAGTCTCGAGTCTCAAACGTCATGGTTCAACCACTATTCAAAGTAAGACCTCACTGAGCCGGCAGTGTGGAATAGACAGGGGGATAATTAAGTGTGCCGTCGAGTTTTCTAGCTACGCTCATTAAAGGGGCTCTATTAAGCTTCCTGGAGGATTTCATTCCGAGAAGGAAGTAATTTTCTTTCCAATCTTGGTTTCTGATCGATTATCCGCAAAATCGGATTCCATAAGGGAGAACCGTGAGGGAGTAGCAGTTACACTTTCGTCTACAAGGTGTTAAATAAATAACCCACAACCTCTTAAGGGGTCATTGTACTCATCATTATGAACAACTTTTACTATGGCACCAAACCTGAAATCGCGAAAAAAAATCAGCTGATCAGTACATTTATCTACATCAAAGTCGTCAAAATGTAGGGAGCAGCTGATTTTTTTTTCGCGATTTCAGGTTTGGTGCCATAGTAAAAGTTGTTCATAATGATGAGTACAATGACCCCTTAAGAGGTTGTGGGTTATTTATTTAACACCTTGTATAATCATTATTATTTGTTTAACGTTGGCAAAAATGCGAAAAGAACTTCAGAAATCTCTTTATATCGTAAACGCGTATTCGAAAAGTTTCTTATGCCTGCAATGACTTTGTTGAGGTCAAAAGAACGTCATCAAGAGGTCATCTGGATTTAGTTAGGTCCTTGAAATTCCTTCTATATTTTCTAATCAATTTCAAGATATTACGTAGGTCTGCGAGGTTGTTCGATTGACCTAAAACCATCCTGATGCCCTAAATCAAAGAAAATCGGAAATAAAACAAGAATAACGAGCGTCCTTTATATTTGCCAGTCTCCAGTAATCAATACAGTTTATGGGTTCAATTCATTCATTCATTCATTCATTACGCAATAACACGATCGTAAAAGGAAATCAGGAAAACGCCGGAAACTGTATCACGGCTTGCGGGAAAGCTATTATTTCAATGACGGCCATATCGATAAAATCTTATGGGTCCTCCATATTGAATACTGTTTGACGCTGTATTGTACCTTACTCTGATAACAGGTTATTACATACATACCGCATGGCAACTGATAAGGCGTTCCAGGTAATAAAACCAACATGCGGAGATATAGCACACTGCTACATTTGCAACAACAATAAACCCTTGCAAATCCAGGACCAGAAACACGACCGAGAGCTTTGAACTTGAACACGAACAAGAAAGCAACGTAAGGATTGAACAACTCCATTTCTAACGTAATGTAAGATATCCAATGCATACAAATTACTGAATTAGCAATTGGTTAAGGAAACAATACTCTCGGAGCAATCGCGACGCGCCGGAGAGTGCCGAAGTTTGGCGACTACCCACGTTAAGCATTGTTCTATGATGATTGCACAGAGGTACCGCCCGTTCAGTTTCTACATCAAAATCAGCTGCTAAGATGAATATTGTGTAACTTCGACTGTGGGTGACTGACAGAACTCAATCTGTTATGCAAAACTCACTAACTACGTTTAATGATAGTTCTGAAACATTATATTGCATTCAGAAACTAGTCGTGTAGTAGTTATTAGTGTGAAACTCTTGAGATGTAACATGGCGATCGTTAGGTGATAGCGAGTGGTCAGTGTGGTCGGGAGAAAGTATCGGGGAAATGATCTGTGACCGACGCGGCCGCACGGCGGAGGACTTTCATGTAGGAAACGATAGGATGACCACACTGACCGAAGCTGCATCGCAAGTATTCAATTTTATCGCAAGAGTACATTATGCAAAGTATATTGCTCGCTCCAAAAGGAACAATGAGCGAGGACGTAAAATAAAGCATGCATTATGTAAAACTAAAGCCGATTAAACAAGATATTAATATACCGGGTTCCACTTAAACAACACAAAACCAGAAGCTACCACCTACTCAAGTAATGTATTCAAGACACTACCTGGCAAGGCAACGGTGAACAATTACCAAACTAACAATTAGCAGCAACTGTACGGTAAAGTTACTAAAGAGAACGGAACTTCACGCATTTTCGATTAAAAAAGTGGTGGAACATCCTCACACGCTTCCGCAGCCGTGAATGAACGAACTGTTTGACGCGAGGATGCGAACGCCACCAAATGATTAGGTTTCCACCGTAAACAAAACCAATTAATATTAGATAAGTAATGAATTTGAAACTACCTGTAGCTGGAGAATGAACGCTACTAGGAGCAGAGGTTTTTAAATCCATTTTTCCCTTGCTTGACAGAAGATGGGATTCAGGAGAAAAAATATTCAAATTGATGTGTACTGGTTAACAAGTAGCTTTTTTTGCTGATCTCCCCCTTCGGAATCTGCAGCATGTGTCTGTGCATGTTCAAACTAATAGGCTTTCAAAAGCCGACCATTATTCTGAACTCATTATTCGGAGCCACAATGGTCCCACACCTTGTATAGCGTAGGAGTAAGCACCACCTGTACCTGCATTATCAGACAACTCGTTGCGATGACGTCACCGGACACTTCAACATGAACAGCGCAGTATACAGTACCCTCGAGCGCCGAGTATACACACACACCTATGTATTATGCCTTTTATATTATAACAATGGATCGCTGTCGATATTGAGAAGATAGTGATAATAATAGCGCCTATACGTTAGTATGATTCAGGCACGATTTCAGTCCATTGAAAATGAAGTAGTTAATGAGAAATAGATTTTGTCGAAGGTACCTACTACAAAATTAAAGACTCGCAGGTACATCTAGTATGTACCCCAAAACGTTTTGTGAAAAAGAAAAGAATATTCAGTTTTCTTAATCACTACATAGTATAAAACAAAGTCGCTTCCCGCTGTTTGTCTGTCTCTCTGTCTGTCTGTGCTTAGATCTTTAAAACTACGCAACGGATTTTGATATACAACGTGTAATGCTAAATGCGCAAAACCTCTTAAGGGGTCATTGTACTCATCATTATGAACAACTTTTACTATGGGGCCAAACCTGAAATCGCGAAAAAAAAATCAGCTGTTCAGTACATTTTGACGAAATTTGCGAACATAAATGTACTGAACAGCTGATTTTTTTTTCGCGATTTCAGGTTTGGTCCCATAGTAAAAGTTGTTCATAATGAAGAGTACAATGACCCCTTAAGAGGTTTTGCGCATTTAGCATTACACGTTGTATAGAGTGAATCAAGAACAAAGCCATTCGGTCACTATTTGTCATCACTAGTTTTCTGTCCAAAACTGTAGCAATTACAAAGTGAAAAGCAGAACACTTGGCTCTCTGCCATAGAGACTATACTCTCGTACAATAGATGTGCATGTCATGTAGAAGCAAATACCTATTAATATCCTAAAACAATATCAATTAGAATGAAGTTATATGTAACGTAAAAGTTGTTGAGGACTATGGTTATTTTAAAGAAAGTGCACTTTCTAGTGCATTTGATACATTAGATCACATTTTTATGACTGAACTGCTATCTTCTTTGCTTTCAATGCATTTGCAGAGCTAACATGGTGTCTACTTGGATGGAATATCGCAAACTCTAGTGGAATAGTGAAACTGAAACATAATAAATGGAGCAACGTTAGGGATGCCACAAGGGTTGTATCTGGGCCCGATGTGAGTAAGTATAGCACGGGTAGCTTAAAGGCTCTTACAGACAGAGAGGCGATATCGTGAGCGATATTGCGATATTATCGCGTCGCAACACCGCTACGCGACACGTCGCGACGCGATATCGCCTTTGTCTGTAAGAGCCTTTAAACGTAAGAAAGAATTACCAAAGCATAGTTGGTAAAATAATTATAGCTGAAGTCCTAATTAGATCAAGAAGTTTCTTTGACTACCAAACGTGTTACAGTTAAAGCGGTATCTGGCATTTTTTACGCCTACTGCATTGTGAGCGTGACCGAGTAAACTTAATTCAATAAAACAAAGTATCTCAAGAAACCCCACATGATATTATAAGCATCGAGATATACAAGTAGGTACTTATATTAATATCGAAAATAATAATGATAACGTGACACTCAGCGATAATTAAAAAAACGTGAGTCAAGGTGATTGCCATTGGAGACATAAAACAACTATAATAGCCAAAGTAATTAAAAGATCAGTTAAGACACGTGTTACTGATATTGGAATACCGTATGGCGAACCCATGGATAAAACAGTTGGTTTACTCTTACTTGAGTCCACTTGCAGAAGAAGATATTATAAAAGCTGCTGTTAAAATTTAAACTGTACATTGACTCTAGCTTTTTAAAGAAAATCACTGTCTTAAATTGCCTATTAATAACAAAGTCGCTAGAATACGTGTCTATAAACCGCAAAATTTAGAGTAACAACGTTATACAACGTGTATTGTATAGCTAATATATACCTATATATCATTCGAGAAGGTACCGAGGTGCTGCTTACTAACAGGTAGGGATGAATGAAGCATCGAATAATTTATGTATTATGTAGTGTCACTTCGATGAGGATATTAATTCACCGCAACCGCAAATATCTTAAAATAGCCCATTATTTCAGTATTACACACTACATACAAAATATGCGTAGGTACAGGTAAACAAGGGTTACGAACAATTACAAATACTAGCCAATATAATTAGAATACAAACTACTTATCATAAAACTTAACATTTTATAGTGTGTAATAATTAATTAATTAATAATAATTTCTTATAATATTATAATAATAATAATTTCTTTTTGACATTGGCTGTAATTTGAATTGGATTTTTATGTCATTTTTGTTTCGTGTTATTTTTATTATGAATTTGCTTTTATGACATTTCAATTTAGAATTTGATTTTGTATTGCATTATTTTGACTGTGCTTTTAAATCTATTTTTGTATTTAAATTTGATTCTGTTGTTAATTTTGATTTTGTATTTAATTTTATTTTGTATTTTATTTTGATTTTGTATTTAATTTAGATTTTTAATTTGTTACTGATTTAAATTTTGCTTCAAACCTTAATATAACTGGTAATATCTATTACTTTATGGGGCATGCGCTGCTAACCTATAAGAGATTGTTATACTAACCTTTGATATAAGAATGTTTATTTTAACAAGTAACAGTATGAACAATTGTTGGTTGGCCAGAAACAAATAAATAAATAAATAAACTGTTATCCCTAACGATAAGCTAGCGGCAAAAATAATTACAGTAAAATGTATGTCAAACAGTTGGTAAACAAAATAAATCCATATTATGCAAATATTTTGACAGAAAAATAGATATGATAATGATTGAGTAACGAGAGGTGCAGCAGTGGGATCAGCCCAGCCTATTTGATCACTATGGAAAATAAGATGAATTATTTACGTTTCTTGAATACATTTAATCGACGAGCAACGACATTAGGAATTAAACTCAATTTATAATAACAGCTAGAACTACTCGTCTAGAAAACATAGATAGGCACCGACGTTGATTGATACCCGGTATGTAAATAATCTCTGAGCTCGCTGGAACTAAACCAATCGTATATTCGTATGTAAGTACTTACATCTAATATAGTGCCAAAGTCAAATACCGCTTGCTAAAACATACAAATAAACGAGCACGAATCTATTGAATGAAATAAAACGTTCTCAAGCTTTGAACCAAAACATTCCCAATGTATTTTGGTAAGTACGTACCACATATTTAAATTCTAAAGATTGGGACAGTGCTAGATAAAAATCGCAAATAAAATCCTACTAACGGAGCTAAATTCGCATGCTAGGTTTTATTTCGTGTATTCAATTACATTTGCTTAGCTAAAGCAATTTGTTGGAATTATTCTGTTGAACTCGTTTACTTGCAAATTCACGTCGTTGGAAAAACTACCTTTGCCTTCAAGTAATAAGATTTTAATTGCAGTCATGCTAATGACTGAGAAATTATCATACGAGTTTGCAAAAAGTTCAAAAACAGTGAAGACACCTAGTCTAGACCAGAGCGTGTATTACACAGGCGTCGAGCCAGAGTGCCAAGTTCATTGACTTTGCACACGGCATTTGACTGCAAACAAGGACAGCCGAGTGGCCAGTTACAGTGTGCACCACAGTCGTGATCATTTCGATCATAATCCTCGTCAGCTTTTGAACAATGACATCATCTAAGAACTATTCTCCGACATAAAAAGAACCGAAAATAAAATATCATCGAAGCCAATTATGCAAACTACTGAATCTATTGTAACCAGACTCATTTTCGTAAGTCTAATTTTACGTATTCAGTATTCATTATTTAAATTAGGGTATTAATTAAGTGTAGTTTTAAATATAAATTAGCTATATACTGACACAATGATGGGAAAATAAATGAGACAGCTGTTATAAAATATGTTGCTCAGCAGGAGTTTAATGATTTTTCAACCTTTATAAGCCAAGAGTATCATCAGGTTCCTCGTTAGGAAGTAGCATCTTAACACATTCTTAACTCATCATAATGCATGCCACAAGCCCTCAACAATAGCTCATTTCCATTTACGGAAGGTCAACCAGTCTCAAACGGGACAAGGTCACGGATGCACAGGGAAACTCCCATATAGCGGTCACTAAGTTGTCGCCAAGTCGACTGTCAACACGTCTGTCTTGGAAAGTTTCCTGTTCCAAGAACAGAAGGAGCGGCGGAGGCTGCCAAAGACGTAAATCAACGTCGATTGTATCTATGATATTGCAGAATAGTTGAAGCATAATACGTGATATGATCTAGCTGTTGTATCGAGGTCGAGTGTTGTGTGTCAAACGAACAGCGGCGTCCGCGTCGGCAGCAGCGCGCTGGCCAGCGGCGGCGCCTCGGATAACGGATCATGTGCATGCCACGCACAGATTTGCAACCCGTGAAATTGCAATGGAATCTGCCCGTGACCAAACCACGACACGACGAAAGTTTCTTATCGAAATTAATCAAGCTCATGTCTTTCGAATAGCACGTTTCTAATCTGGCTATATTCAACGATCTATCAAAGGAATCAGGTGTCATTAATTCATTAGAAGCGAGCTAAAAAACGAGCAAGCGAATTAAAGTGCTCGCACTTTAATTCACGACCATTTCTCCTTACTACATTAGCGAGAAAACTGAACCAACATTAATTACCTCACTGATTAAAAATTATTTATAGCAAATACCTCAAGTACAGAAAGAAGTGTGAGGCCTATGTTCTGCAGAGCACTGCGATCGGCAGACATGATGACAATGGGAAATTATGAGGAAAAGTTCGTAATATGAGTACAGTGACAGCTATTGTGGTCATTGATTGTGACGGACTGACGGAGGAATTCGTGTCAAGTCGCGAGGCTCGGGCAACAGACGCGGCGCAGCAGTGTCAAGAGCAATAAATAGCTCGGTGGACAGATTGGACCGTCCTGTAACCAATCAGTACAGACAGACACTACGCAAAACGAGATTAAGAGCCGTTACGGCAAAAGCAATAAAGATGAGGAATTAGACGCTAGTAAACTCAACCAGTGAAACTTAAAGATGTCTCTGGAAATCCAAGTCCTGTATAGTACTTCAGTGTTGGCTTTAACCATGCTCTCATATTTGATGACCGTAAAGTAATATTTAAATGAAAAAAAAAAATACATGACCTACCCCATTCAGAGATGGATAGACAGTGAGGGGCGGAAGGAATTAATTAATAAGAGTGAATAGAACGATAACGTGACCGCTGACAGGAGTGAATGGAAGAGAAAAACATTTTGCGCTGACCCCAAGTAACATGGGCTGTAGGCATAAGAAGTTTCCAAGAAAAATTCCAAACAAAACATTCCAATTTCTGATAAATAATCGTCACAATAATTACGTGAATGAGTAAGAGAGAAGAAAAACCAACTAACTAACCACAACGACGCGTCGTCGCGGCTTCTCGAATGAGCTCATTTCTGACGTCGCGACGTCAGAAATGAGCTCCTTCGAGAAGCCACCGCATATGACTGTGAATGGTAATTTATTAAGGATAATCTTGAAACTAATTATTACGATT
Source organism: Cosmia trapezina (assembly GCA_905163495.3). Lineage (NCBI taxonomy): Eukaryota > Metazoa > Arthropoda > Insecta > Lepidoptera > Noctuidae > Cosmia > Cosmia trapezina. Next base: position 30,932,406 of record LR991022.1, on the reverse strand, counting down.
CCATCGACCCTGAACTACTTGGCTTGATTACTTTCATCCGATACACATTCGCTAATCGAGTTCGCAATATTCATAAGAATTTTTGTTTGTTTATTTTCTCCTATTTAAAATATTTTCATTGCTGTTGGTTTGGACTTACCATTTATGTTTTTAAAACAGTATAAAATCCCATGTTATACAGATTTGTCACAGCTATGCTTTCTATTATAAATATGCCTCTCAAAAATGTCATCAACGTTGCTACCTTGTTTAACTCCGCCACAGGTTACAGAGTATGTTTTGTTCCGAATATTGAATTTGACAGTTCCTAAGAACAAAGTCAAACTGATTCTGAGACAGTCAAGTTAATGTTGACAATTAATAGCAGCGTTGACGCAGTAATTGAACATTATATTATTGACGTGTGTATGTCTATAGTCACGGTGAATTATTTACAGTGAGCACGCAGAGTTGGCAGTGACTTTGACCGGCTGCGCGTGCGACGGTGCGTCTGCCGGCCACACAATGGCAAGGCCATGCTAATTTGTTTTACACGCTTCCCCTGCCTTTTTATTATGATTTCCGCGTTTTTTCGGGGTTCCGTACCTAAAAAGGAAAAAACGGACCCGTTATAGGATCACTTCGTTGTCCGACTGCCTGTCAAGACCTTTTTTTCTCAGGACCGCGTAGAGGTATCAGGTTGAAATTAATATCAAAATACGTAGGTATGGTCTCTTAGTTAGAGCTCTAAAAAAATCAAGCTTCTAAGTCAACGCAATAAAAAAAACAAACCTAGTCAATTATGCGACATATTTTAATACTCGCGAGTAAGTAAATCAAAACCTTTATGGTACTTCCCGTTGATCTAGAATCATGAAATTTGGCAAAAAGTAAGGTCTCACAGCACGAGTAAAGGAAAAAGTCCGTAAATCGTTTATTTGTAGTTTTATCACATAAAAATAGTATTTTGCTATTACAAACTTAATTGACCATGACGTATAGGTATCAATGTATGGGAGAACATGTTTTAACTACAATGTTAAGTTTGGTTTTGGGATAAATTGTATTCAACTACGGAACCCTTGATTGTGCGTAGTCCGTCACGCTCACGTTTCTCTATTACCACGGTGTTCGTTAAGCGAACAATGGCTGTTATTTTGGCAGAATTTTAAAGAAGTTGGCTTTTATTGGCATGTACCGGTAAGGCGGTAAGTTAGATTACTGATGTGATAAATCAACTGCTGGTCAGCAACATTGGCTAACGTTGACATCACACTATTATTTTTACAAATTTAGTTATCACCTCACTTGATTAATCTAATTTTATTTGAATATTCTGAGAAAGGCAATCTTTCAGAAGCATCAGGTAATGAGCGAGTTCCGGTGCTGACATATTCAAATAGGCCTCAACGTTGATGACATGCGAGCTTAAAAAACCTGATTCACATCAAAAACGAAAATGCTGAAATCACTTAAAAAGTACCAAATCAGTAGATAAGAGGTACAGAGGATTAGAGCGTGGCTTGCGAAGCAAAACGTAGCAAATAGCAATAAGGAAACACTTGGCGACAGTAATTGAATGGCAACGTCGCCTCGTGACGAAACCACTGACACTTTTACAAATGAGACAAATGTCTTCAGTAATGGTTGTATTGTGTTAGAATTAATGCTTACAATCCCGTGATTGCGCATTATTTTCGTCCTAAAAAGTTTTCTCTGAAGGTACGAAATATAAGGGAAAAAAAAAGATCCATCTTTCGTAAGGATTCAGGAGTCAGGGTATAACGGTTAATGAGTTCATAGGTAAAAGTCCAGTACTACCTAGTACGTAATTAGTACTCACGCAAAGGTGACGAACAGGTTCAAAGTTCACACCGGGAAGGTGGCTTGATATTGATATACCTAGCTTGCGATGAACTGTGCTCCGATTGGCAAGGGCGCACGAACACCGCTAGCTCATATCACAGTGTATTCCGAAGACTTCACTTACAGATAGCTCATTATAGCATTTATAGCAGCCATAATTTAAATTACAATGATACTGCTAGGTAGGTACTATTGTTTTTCTTTCTTTGTTTCAGCTGCATGAAGGCACACAACACAATTACCCGCTTGTTTTAATTACAGCGCGTCTCATGTGAAATAGCAAGTTTCGTATAACATTCACAGTTGAATGGGTGCTAATGCTAATGCGCAACTCGAACAATTGTTGTCGAAAACTTCGTCGGCAGACACCACCCCGTCATTGGACGTATTCGATCGTGTCTTGTTACCGCACGCACAATGGAGTGTTTTGCACACAGTTTGCACAAGTGCCGGTGGACAATCGTTATCACAGCTATGTGCTTCGCCAGGGCTGGTAGCATCCGCGCACTCCCAGCTCCATTCATTCGTATTCGTCCTGCAATGTTGGCAGAGCTAGGTCGAGATAATGGCGTGTCAATCAAACCTGCTCCAGACGATAAATTCGAATGATTACATTATAAATAGGTAGTTACATCGATGCTATCACACATGCCACAATTGTATTTTAATTACTAGATACGAGGCCAAACCATTTAGTATACAACTTAGTTATAGAACAGTAATAGCTAGAAATAGATGAACATTTTATTTACTTATTTTCTATTTATACGTATCTAAATGACACTGACAACTTTACTGTAATTTGTGGTCAGCCATGATTTCATGAACTCATCATGATAGCCGAAACTTAAGTCGTTGATGATGATGATCATTTAAAACGTAATTGTTTCCCGACGTCCAGTAGGTACATAACATACATAGTACAATCAACATCTTTTGTGTCGGTTTACAAAGAACGACGTCAAGCGATACTACAACAACAAAAGGTGATAACACTGAAACGGAAATGAGTTTCAATTGAGGTTGGAAAACCAATAAAAGTAACGATTATAATTTATATTGGATTGTTCTGTACAAAACCGTAGGTAGGTACATACAATAATATTGTCCACATACAACACCATTTTACCGAAAACATCTGTTTTCAAACGAATCTGTCTCAGAGCATGAAGATATCGAGTAGACAATAATACTAAACTTATCATAGCTTCAGTACATATAAAATAAGTACCACGCAAAACAGCCATTGTGAATTACCTTCACAATACAACTCTGCGTAGACACATGGAACGACTGATATGAAGGAATTGCATCTAGCGCTGCACTTGATGGCTTGAAACCTTCCTTAGCTAATGTTTATAAAAAAGAGCAAGGGAAACAGAGCTTCTTTTACACCTGACCAATGTCAGATGTAAAAGAAGCATTAATAGGTCAATCAATCTGCCTAGCCTTTTCCCAACTACGTTGGGGTCGGCTTCCAGTCTAACCGGATGCAGCTGAATACCAGTATTTTACATGGAGCGACTGCCTATCTGACCTCCACAACCCAGTAACTGGGTAATACGATACCCCTTGGTAAGACTGGTTGTCAGACTTTCGGGCTTCTGACGACCCGTAACGACTGTCAAAGATCCAAGAATTACTGCCGGGACCAACGGCTTAACGTGCTTTCCGAGGCACGGAGGAGTCTCGGTATGTAAAGATGGTCACCCATAACTGACCAAGCCCGGCAAGCGTAGCTAAACCTGATGGATCGACCCGTGCGGCTGTTATTACACAGCCACGAGCTCCTCCAAGCATTAATAGGTACGATCACATTATGGTACTCGTCGACGTTAACGTTTTGATGGCGAGTATTGTTCGTCAAGTGGTGATAAGGTGCAAGGTTGTGCGACCCTGTCCCCCTTGAGTACTGCCAGTACTAATTGCAGAGAAATATTGCACAACGGCTACAAGTGCTTTCATAAAAAAACTTGTTTCAAAGTGGTATTTTTGTTGGCTTGTCATGGCAGTACTGTGCTTTATTGTCAACTTTCTCAGCAAGGTGACCTACAGCCATGATGTCTGCTCAGTTTGTTTTATTTCATTTTATCATAATTGATTACTTACAATTTAAAGGAATCCGTTCCATCACTAAAATAACTGATGTCACTCGGAAAGCTCTGCCGCATGTCAGACGATCAATGGGCCAAACTTACGAGTACGACCCAGTGGGTCCCGCTTAATGGCATACGACATCGCGGCAGGCCCAGACGGAGATGGCGGTATGAGCTAGACTCCTTCAATAAAGGTTGGTCCTTGGCAGCTCTTGGCGTGGAAAGGCTACACCCTTTCCACCTCTCTCTGTCCAGAGCTTTTGCCCAGCAGTAGGACAATTATGACTAGCAAAAAATAAATTAAAGGAAAATTAAATTGATACCTACAATACAACAAAGCAGTGTTCTTCTATCTACGATTTTAATGTGAATTACTCATTGTTTCGTAAAATACTAAACAAAGATGTTCTAATCGATTAGCTACGGAAATCGCACTACCGTGGTGCGAAGCATGAGGTCAGCGTCAAGTCACGAGCAGGCTGCGCGCGCGCATGCTAGTGCGGGTCGCTCTGTGACCTCACACGATGCGCAGGCGCCGTGACGCGGCAGACGCCGATAAATGCCAGCAGGAGGTAAGCATTGTTTACCTGTGTTCGTCACAACTCGGATATTATGAGCCTTCATTGGAAACTCCACTTTCGTAGGAGTTGAAATAATCTTGAAAGTTTGTGTGACGCGAACAAGTAACTTACGTCATGGGTACCTCAATTAATTTATTCTTAATGCTCTTAATTACAACCATATCTGAGTTAAGTCGTGAACGTTGGTTTAATGTCCGTAGTTCAAACAATGAACGTGTTTCATCTGCACATAGAATACAGCGTCGAATCGTCAATGCCTCGCTCCCAGCAGCCAGCAGCCGATCAATTATACAAAAAGTCGTTACTTATACACAACGTGACTTTACGTGACCGCTCGACGCGAAACTGAGCAATAGCATCGTTACTGTTTGTATTGTTTTGCGCAACCGTCGCAGACGCCACCGGCTGAGAACGTTTCACATAAAAAATACAACTGTTACAAAAGAGTAATTAAAGAACCTCTGTATTGGCTGCAAATCTAGTTAGATTTCTCTACTTTAGACGTTTGAAAGAAAGGATCGTTCACTTGCCACTTCCAAACACTCACATAAGTCATATTATATTCATCACGGTTACAAACTTCCAAAACACCAACGTTGGTCCTTACTTCTGGTTGATAGACAGTGGCAACATGGCGGCACGTCTCGTGGCTTGCCGGAGATAACCAACACGATCCCGAGAACGTGGCTCCCAACACATCAGCATGAGGACCTAATAAACTGAAGCTTTATACATAGTTCACGATACGAGTACCATGGAAAATACCTGTTACCTGTAGCTAAGTATGCATTACAGGATAACGTATTGATTATACAAGTTTTATTATTGTAGATGGTAACTAAATAAATAAATACATAACAAATCTGACACAGCTCCTTAACGCTTTGGATGCTTTGGACACGAATGTTACAATATTACAAAGGAGCGCTCATCAAGGTGGAATTATTCAATGACGAATAAAATTGTTGTCAAGTAAAACGTTTAAACTCGGTAATAATTATACAATAAGACGTAATCATCCATCACTCGGCAGGCAGGGCGACGCTTCACAATTCAGGAAGAAATTCTCAATTTATTGAGCGGCCACAAGATCAAGAGGCTGCGTTTGACGAGCTCCAATAAACAGACAATCGCGGCTCGTTAACGTTATATTGGATGGAGAACCAATCAAAATGGCACTGGACACGGACACCTATATCATATATTTATATCATGCGCGTTAGATACAAATGGTGTGATGCGAAAAGTCCACGAACACGCGCCATGCCCATGCTGAATATTCCGCAAGGTCTCCATACAAATTACGACTCACAAGGAAGTATTAATGAGTCTTAAAGCAATGAATGAGGTATTTTACCAGTGTCTGCTTTGTTTTATACGTCTCAGATTTATGAAGGCCATCTAGAGACAAGGATAATAATCTTCTTTTTAAAAGAAAAGGACGTTTTCCATCGCATTCAATATGACCACAATTGAAGCTGTGTAAAGGCAAGGTTGTAAATGAGCAATTACAGAATCGAATCACAACCTTTCGATTGATTTGTATGACAGATGCGCTGGGCTGACGGTCCACCACAGCCTTGGGTGATCATTGTGATGAAACATCTCGACCTTGGCGCGTTTTCCCGTACGTTGCCGACCTTCGAGATGGCCGTTGATTTGAGAGCGCTTTTAGTCATTCAATTGAAACATCGCGCGTCGTTGCGAATAAAACACGCCCGTGCCGTGTCCAGCGGTGCGTAACAGACAGCGAGAAACTGGGAGGACTGAAAGCGAGTTCGACTTGTTTTAAAGCTCTTTTAAGTGCTATTACAAGTCGAGGAGCGACAAGGATTTGTATAGGGCTGCGGATTCCTTAAGGCCTTGGAATGCTTAATTTACTTTAAGCGTTAAAACCGATCTTTGGATTATTTTCATCTTGCGGACTTTTAAACATGGACGTTGCTTATCCTTGTTCGTTAATACCAGTGAAAGGCCAGAACCGTAATTCTTTAAGCAGTTTACAACATCAAAGCGCTAAATAACACCTGCCCCGTAAGGCCATCACGTAAATATCAGGTGATCACCATAATGTACGTAAATTACGGACATTATTGTATGATACTGTTTTGACCATTGAGTTATATAACTAGAGAAGCAAACCTCATTAAAATGTGTAAAAAAAGTATAACCACTATTTAAATGCAACGACGTAGCTTTGAAACCACTAAACATTTAAAAGTAAACATATATCTGTCTCACTTACACAAGTCGCAAGAACAATACTGTCGCTTAGATTAGACGAAGACCGCAATATAAACATGCAATGGCGGGATGGGGTTGCCTACCCATGCGAAATTTTACCTAACTTTTTAAACGTTAAAAAAAACGTAACGTTTAAACGGTAAACGTTAAATTATTTTTTAAGTATGTGAATTATGTATTTCTTATTAGATGTGTATTAGAAGGTTATATGTAATGAAAATAATCAAAGCATTTTCTTTTTGAACATTTTTTATTTTCTTTAGCTAATTTTCATACATATAATTTACATTTTTAAATATAAAAACATTAAAAAATATTAAAAATAGTAGCCCACCGGTATCGGGAACAGGGTCCAAGGTACCGGTGGTCAGGGCTGCTTAGAGAGGAACCTCCTAACGATACGCGCGGTGTCCAGAAGTATCGCTTTCTGGAGCAATCTTCATTAATCCAGCTGCCTAACGAGAGCCTGTTGAGGTGTAGATCGAGGCTCTTGGCTATTATGCCATTGGCCGTCACGACTATCGGCATAACGATTGCTGTATCACATCCCCCATGTCGACAACCTCGCGAGCCAGGTCAAGATACTTAATCTGCTTATCTTTTTCAGCTTTCACGAGGTTCTCGTCATGCGGGACCGCTATATCAATAATCATTGTGCGGCGCTCTAATCGATCTATCACCACTATGTCTGTCTTATTGGCAACAATAGTCCTGTCAGTGATGATAGATCGATCCCAATACAACGTAATATTGCCATTTTCGAGAACTGGGTCGGGCACATACCTACAGTACGGTACTTCCAATTCCACAAGACTGTATTTCAGAGCAAGTTGCTGGTGGATAATCCTGGCTACAAGTTTGTGCCTATGCAAGTAGTCTCCGTTAGCCAGACGAGACCAGTCAGAAATAATGTGACGGATTGATTCCCCCGGACGGTGGAATGCCCGACAGATGTCAACCGTGCCGTCCTTCACAATATATTTCCAGTAGTTGTTCGTCATCATAACTTCGTCCATAATCGCAAAGACAAAACCTTCGGTTTCCCCAAAGAGTCAGTTTTCTATAAGTCCTTTTCTTTTTGAAGGTTTTTTTAATTCTTCCATGAATTGCACTGTTTCATCATTTACATTTAGCTGCATTTCGTCTTCTTCGCTCAACATACGTTTTTTTTTTCAGTTCCTCTATCATCATCGTTTATTTTTTTTATTTCTAGTCTTTTATTTTTTGTGATATATTTTTTCCTTTTCTTAGTCTTCTAGCCGATAAATTTTTCAAACGGTGAATTATTTTCCTCATTTTGCGCTTTCGGGGCGTTTCAGTTATTTCGACTATCTCTCCGTCGGTTTCCACAGGATCCACATCCATATTTTCTTCTTCTGAAAGCTCCACCTGCTCTTTAGAATAACGGTTGTCCTGAAAAATATACAATTTATTGTAGGCAAAACAGCTCTTTACAATCTAAAAACTAAGTTGAAAAAAACATTCAGTACATAATTTAGTTTGAGTCGATATAAACTAATTTGTTGCTGTGGGAGTTCAATGAGAAGGCATTTTTTGTTGGCATTACCTATAATTTGATAATATTAATTGCCGCATAAAATCATTACTTACAATAAGCATTACAATTGCTTGATTGGACAAATAAACACGGCCACATTCGCTTTCTTGATCACGGAAGTGCTTCAAACAAATGACAGTAGATTTAGTAGGTAGCCAGTCAGTCTCTTTTCTCAGCAATCGGATTATTGATTGAGAAAATTGATTGCATCTTTAGGTACTCTGGAACATTGTTAATTATCATTAAAAATATTTAAAATCGCGTATTCCATAAATTAAAAACTCCCACAAATGTGGGAAACTAAAACATAGTTTTTAGTTGTAACACTGATCATGATTAAAAAAAAATCTACATTTTATTTATTTTACTGCGTTTTTACGATGATATAAACACAGAAACAATAAACTTACGTGTGAAAAGTAATTCCGGTAGTTTTTGTGATCTTGAATCGCATTCTTTCATTACGCATTTACCCGTTTTGGCGATATTTTTTGTCGCGTGTCACTCGGTTCACTTCGGCTGCCGTCATACAGAGCACTGAACTGACGTTAGCTACGCATACGGCCGTGGCCGTATGTCCAGTGGCAACGCCTTGGCGCGGTAATTGCTAATCTAGTGTATATATATCAATGGTTTTGACTGAATAGGTTTTCAAGCATTACAATAGATCATAAGCGTTTTTTCACTACGACCTACTTCGATGTCGACGTGTCACGTAAGAAAACAAGTGATCACCGCGGTGGCTGGCTTGATTTCTTCGAGAGCGGTTCAAGGTGCGATAGCGCTCGTATTGTGTAGTGCACTTTCAACAGATTCGAGGAAAACACGCGGAAATTACACGAAGTTTTCTCTGTAACAGATGCGAGCCTGGAGATACACATCGTCTCCGAGATAAATGTTTTTCAGCGTTGAAATATATGCAGATATGTACCTATAAGGAAAGTACCCGCTGTGAAAGTATAGATAAACATTTTTAGACACGTAGTACCTATATGTAATGGATCCTCTTTAACGTCCCATGTACGATATCTGGATAGAATGTAGAATATTTTATGCATGAAGCTTGTTACAAATGGATAATAAATTCGCGTCGGATCGGCCGAGCTCGGCGTCGGCGTTACAGCGTCAACACGAACCGGTTATTAGAAAATACTTGACAAAATGAAGAGCGCTCGAAACCTCCAACCGCGCTCAAGCATTAAAAGAGCCCATCGAAGTCCCTTACTTACTTGACTCCGCCAGGATAGCTTGCTTCTTAAAATTACTAACGATACTGTATTTTTTGTATAATTCAGCGTCATCATTTCGATACTTAAGTAATCAGCATGGTGTTCCTCAATCTATGTACATAGTTACTTACTTAATAAACTATAGCCAGTAGGTATTTGCTACTCTTGGAGAAACTGGTTCAGGAAACGAAGGTCTAGCTTATCCAACAACGTTATGGTGAATACGGGAATACCTGTATCTAGAGAGAGACAGCATTATCAAACGAGTGCCCGCTTTAGAACCCCAATGGGAATATGAAATAACCTGCAGCGCTTAGATGAGTTACTATAGACATACTATGCGGACTAAAACTTAATTAAGGACAAAAAACATGGGATATGTGCCAGAAATCTTTTGCGGGACGTAATTTACGGTAGATTTTTTTGACGGTGGATAGCGAATAAACTGACATTGACCACCACCTTCATAGTTCATTTTGAAAAGATGTTCATGAAACCCTAAATGTTAAGCAAATAGATAACAAGAGCTAATTACAGGTAACGTGTTGTAAAACTATGCGAATCAAGTGTGACGAGACCAGAGAACCAATTTATACAGCGGATTAACCTTGTACGTTGTTTTTACTTAAGAGCAGCTCGAGAATTTTAAGCAGCAATCGAAATACCTGGTTACGATCAGTATTGCATGCTAAACAGATCTGTCGAATTATGTAGTTAGCACGAAGTGGTCATTATTCACCAATTTATTTAACAGATAATCTGTCGAGAGACCTCCTACCTTGTGTTTACTAGGTACGTCTTCAAAGGACGTTATACCAGGTATTCGAGTCTCTCAGCTCTTCACTGCGGCTCTTTGATAGCTCAAGTATCCAAAGCTTGCTTACGTCATAATAAATTCCACGATTTTGGCAAGTAGTATTAGGCAAAATGTATGTTCCTTACAATATATTAATTTCGGCCCGGTTCCGGAATATTACGCACCCGTATTCTAATCCTGAAGTATTCTGAGAAATCTTAATATGATGGTATCTCTTTCAAGCTTAAGCTGGGTACTCACGGTCAGTTCATTTGGATTAAATCAAATGTATGAACGCCGCCGAATTACTAAAATACGTGTATAAGAAATTAATTCGAGTTGCCTTGTAAATAAGGAGCATAATCGTTTGCCACGTATCGTGATGCCATGGCCCACGGTTCTCGCACTCCGGACAAATGGCGTGAGGCTATGGATTACGGTGCGTACGGAAAATCCGTGGATTGTCGTCGGGCCAAAATATGGATTGAAGAATCGACACTCACATTCAAATTTTGGATGTACAGACGCCAGCACATCAAGCCACCCGAAACTGTCAAATTTTCCCAATCAACCTTGAACCTAATGCTTTAGCGATAAAGATGAAAATCAATTAAAGAAATTTGACAGATTGTAGTAGCGGCATCTGTACATCACATAACGCCATTTGGCGCGATGGAGTGATCGTGAGTGCCCAGCTTTACATTATTTTAATGTGTGTTGCCTAGCTGCTTTGTAAAGATTTTGCTTAGATGACATTGTGTACTGTTATTGGGTCCAGAGTCTACATAAATCTATTAAAATTTGTTTAATTTTATACATTAGGTATGATACACGTAGGCATACATTTTTTAATGCGCATTATGCAATGTAAAGCAATCTTATCATTATGACTGTTCAAATAAATCAGAAATAATATATATTTATTTAAACTAAGTAATGTGTGTGTTATGGGGCGGGAACATCGCGTGACGTCACGGCCGACAGGCGGCGCACGCGTCTCGCAAGGTGAATATTTCACAGATCAGCTGAGCCTTATGTTGTAACGTGTGAGACCTGGGCTTCAACATACCACATGATAACATACTAAACTAATTATTATTATTTATTAGCCTTAGTTGTCCCACAGCTGGACAAAGGCGTCCCTACTCTTCCACCTCTCTCTGCCCAGAGCTGCCAAGGATTAAAATATGGATCAGAAAAGTTATTGAGCAAGAATTTTTTTTTTCCAGACATTTATAAAATTTACAATAGATGATGCCGAGGGCATTGTTCTTTGCTCAAGCTCAGGTTTTATTTCCAATAGGATTTTACACTACTTTACATTAGAACCATTGTTAATTCAGAGAACCAGCAAAGAATCTTCATGAATGCAGCACTACAGCAACCATAATATTGTAAGCAGAAGATAATGATATAATTTAAAAAATATTTTAATTGTGTTCCTGACAATATTGCTTGACAATACTTATTACAGGAATGTTAGATTACAACAATACACCATAACTCAAAGGAAATCCATTACAATAGTAATAGTTATTCAAGGATTTCAGTGTTATTATTATTGATTTATCTTACATGCAATTTACAGAGCTTCCTTATTGGAGAAATAATCTCAGTAACACATAAAACCTGAGCAGATTTTATACTTTATGACGGTTTAAAATAAAATGTATTGTGTATGCGCTGAGATAGGAAGAAAACATTTAAAAGTTGTTATTCCCAACATTGTCTTGGCTCAGATCCAGGGAGTCTGTTCTGACAAAAAGCCTTTACAATATTGGCTGAAATTGTGCTTTCCTTATGCTAAATATGGCTGTACCCAAGGCACATTAACTTCAGTTACAATAAGATAAATAATAAGGCCTTAAAAAAACTTGGAATTGTAATAAGAATTGTATGACGGCGAACATATATGAGATCTTCAGTGTGTCAAAGAACTCAACGCTGCATAATAATACTAAGGGATGTATGTATGTTTGTGGTTCAGTAATCAACTAGGTACCAAGTAGATAAGTGCATAGGATAAGTTTACAACTAACACCGTTCAGACTTTGAGCTGAACTGCAGTGTTACTGTTACTTATGTAGATTATGTTGAATTTAACTTAAGATATATAAGATAATAATTTGTGATTAAAAATTGAGTTTTAAAGGTACCTTTCGTCTCACAACACTACTTTCAGATGAAAGATACAAAAAATCACAACTTTTTCTCAACAGAGCAATTTTCCTGGTGTATGTGCATCACTTTCCAACTCGGCGCTTGGTAAACAGAAAGCTCTAATGAATTAGGAAGTAAACAGTAACAACACACGCAATAAATTGGCACAATGCTAGTACATTCCCATGCACGGGCGACAACCTGGCAGTGCCACGGTACTCTCGAATTACACGACAAACGCCCGAGTCGGAGCCACAACGGGCCCTGTCCGACAGTATTACAACAAATCGAGCAGTCACAGATCGGAGTTACTTACCAACAACAAGTTTCACACGAAATAACACCGACAGAGCTTGGTGGTATGCGAACACCTACACAAGTTCTATTCCACTGTCCAGAAACTTCAAGGATATAACACAAAACTTGCACTATCGTTTATTATTATTTACCTACTGGAGATCATTTATTGGAAGAAACACAACTAAACTGTGTACGGATGCAGGCTTTCGCGATTAGCCAACGAACGATTGTTCTCCATCAATCGGCCATTGCACGACACCGCACCACAGACTTAAAACAAATCCAAATCTGTCGTCATCATGTCGCTGATCGTCGCTCGTTTTCTTTCCCTCAAAAGTTGCTAGTATTAGTTTTACAAGTACTACTATTAATAAAAAGAAAATACAAAAATTGTTGGCCCTAATACTATTTTTCTTGTCAAATAATAGACAAACAACGCAACTAAGGCTGAAGCTTCATTAGTCCGTTGCGTCGTCGCATTTAATGACGCTTGCTCGTTCTAAAAGACATGAGTATATAATGTATGTACGCACGGCTACAGATCAAGCTATACTTTTCCAGTATAAGCTGATCTCGCGTTGTATAGGATTTCTTTACAATGAGAGGTCAGTGTAAACTGGAAATGTATAGCTTGTTGTGTAGCCGTGCGTACATACATTAAATCCTCATGTCTTTTAGAACGAGCAAGCGTCATTAAATGCGACAACGCAACGGAATAATGACGCTTCAGCCTTAGTTGCGTTGTTGCGTTGCTTGATGTGTAGCCATGTGTACACACGGCTACCAGCCCGTCAACGCGTGTCTACATGCTTTCTTAGTGCAATAGCTTGGTATCTAGTATCACTACATAGTATAAAACAAAGTGGCATCCCGCTGTCTGTCTGTCCCTATGTATGCTTAGATCTTTAAAACTATGCAACGGATTTTGATGCGGTTTTTTTTAAATAGATAGAGTGATTCAAGAGAAAGGTTTATATGTATAATACATGCGCGGGCGAAGCCGCGGGCAAAAGCTAGTTTACAGATAAAAGACAACTTGCTTTTTACCCGACTGACCCAGAATGAGGGTAATGTTTTTCGCGCGCATGTATGTATGTAATTATGTCCGTTCCATTGTGGCCTCTTGTAGCCTAAACGGCTGTATGGAATATTGTGGATTTTAATATTATAAGGTGTCGTTAGATTTGTTTTAACTGTGGGAGTGCCGAGTGACCTAAGGTATATTATTAGTATAGTTATATAAGTATTGTATCTGGAAATAAAATAAAAAAAACCGGGCAAGTGCGTGTCGGACTACGCACAATGAAAGGTTAAATTCATTATCCCAAGAACAAACATGACATTATAGTTGAAAAACATGTTCTCCTATACATTCCAACAGTAAATGTAAGTTTGTACTCACATATTGAGAGATTTACCATGTTGTTTTATGACCATAAACTTCTTAAAGATTTTCCTGTAATCTACAGGTATAGAACTATTTACTGTATTTTTTTCAAAATTTTAGGCTCAGTAGTTTCGGAGATAATGGGGGGGAACGGTCAATTTTCGTCTATTTTCTTAAATAACTTTAAAACTATTTATTTTTTGCCCCTAAAAGTGACCCCAGCCGTACATGTTTGGGTCACAGCAATCCATATGTATACCAAACAACTTCATCCGTCCATTAGATTCGGAGCAAATTGGCTGTGACAGACGGACAGACGGACAGACGGACAGACAGACAGACAGACAGACAGACAGACAGACAGACAGACAGCCAGCCAGACAGACACGCGAGTGATCCTATAAGGGTTCCGTTTTTTCCTTTTGAGGTACGGAACCCTAAAAAGGGAGGGGAAGGTTTTTTTTTTCAATAAATTTTAACAATATAATCACCTAAGCTAGTAATGAGCCAATGATACCAAACATATATCAATAAAACTAAAAAGCTTGTTGAAAGCTTTGCATGAATGAACATTGAATATTGTTGAATTCCTAACTAATTAGAAGGATTTGGCAAAACTGGTAACATTACAAGTTTTCATCTCACTGTTAAGCTAAGTACACACGGCTACATATCAAACTCTATACATTTATAGCTGCACTCTCATTTTACGGAAATCCTATACAATCCGAGATCAGCTTATACTGGAATTGTGTAGCTTGATATGTAGCCGTGTGTAAAGATAGATTTCACTGGAGTTGGTCTGCTGGTGTAATACTGGTAAAGCACTGATCAAAGTAAAGATCTTTTTATATAGTTTTCTTATTTCAGACAACTTACGTCTTTAGCTCTATTCGTAAACGTTTGTTTTGACTTTTGATGGCTTTGAAAATGACAGACATGACAGCTTGTGATTTGACATTGACAATACCGCGGAATATTGTTCGTGTTGTGCTTGTTTGTTTGTTTACACTATAAAAACTGTTAATAATATAATCACAATGGTTAAGTTTAAAGACGCAGTATCGGCCTATAAAACTCTGAACGGTCTCATATGTGTTTACAAGCCGTCATGTGTACCAGTTAAACAAGTCATACATATAGTGAAAACCAATATTTGTAGAGGTTAGATTGAACTTTTATCACTGTGTTACAAGAAAGCAGACGGTATTTAAGCTGTAAATAGATAGTAAAAAAATATGCTTGCTTTATGCTTTATCATAAAATTCTATATATCTTTGTAACATCTACTGAAACAAAGTACACAGATTGTTAATTACACTTTACAGATCTGAATGCCTTACCTGGAAGACCAATAGAGAAGAGAGTAGAAATAGTGGGATCAACAAATGAGCCTATGTTGGTGAAACTGGTGCCCAACTATGCTGATAATCCTCTGGTGTGCGGCCCCAGGTATATCAACGACGACTTCAGGTGCAGTTGGGCGACAAACCTGGGCTTATTTAGCAGTGGGGTATTGCGTAAGTTTATACATATTATGATTAGGAACTAATTCATTATAGTTTAGAATGGGAACTTACAATTTGTTTAACAAATATTGTAATATTTCAGTATTAGGCATCAATGAAGGCACAAGGCTCACCTACAAAATACATACAGGAAGGCCAACAAGAGCCTTCAAGGTACATGGCCAGCTCGGCAAGGCTACTGACACCTACTTCTGGAACGGCAGGATCATGGAGAGGACCACCTTCCACCACATCACTAGAGAGAAGATGGATAAGGTGGTGGCTCACATGCAGGCTGCTCATCAGAAGACCATGTTTGAGTATGTAATTCATAATGAATTAAATTATCTCAAGAGATCCAATCTGGAATTGTGATGGTTTATTAGTTTGTAAGGGTTCCGTACAAAAATGGTAAAAAAGGAACCCTTATGGTGTGACTCAGTCTGTCTGTCTGTCTGTCTGCCTGTCACAGCTTGATATCTCAAGAACTACTAATGCTATCAACTTGAAATTTGGAACAGTTTTAGATGACCGCATAGTTTTCGACTTTTGATGAAAAATGTAAAAAAAAATACCCTTCCCCCCCCTTATCTCCGAAGTTTGCAAATAGAAAAATCTGAAATTATTCTATGTGATAGAAGTTTGTGTGAAGATTACAGGAAAAATAAAACAATGTCTCTAAATAGCACAGTTTTTCAAAAATCATCAACAAAAATTACATATAAATGATGGTACGGAACCCTTGGTGCGCGAGGGTGCTCGCTCTTGACCGGTTTTTTTTAATTTACTGGATGACTTTCTTGAGGTAATGGAAGTCAGGTACTTACTTTGTTCTCGTTGATTTTAGTCCAATACTCAGATGGTAATGAAAATGCAGTTAATATTTTTGTGAATAAAATTATTTCCATCTGTTTCCACAATACTAAGTCTCAGGAGTAACATTTATCTGTAACTTCACAGGCAGTCAGGCCTCCACATGGAGTCTCAGACCACGTATGAGTTGGCCTCGAAGGGTCTCATCAGACCAGCTGACAATAAACTGCCAGTTATCTACGGCATGAAGTGTGTCTACTTTAATCCTCCTAACTTTACATTAGGTGAGTGTGAGTTAATAATCAAACAATAAACAATAATACAGAAAGTGAATTTATTAGATTACAACTTTAATGGAAAGAACTTTATAATGTACTAATTTTTTGCATATTGTGCAATAAATTAGTGCATTATAAAGTTCTTTCCATTTTCCAGTTCCATTTAATTTGCAATTCCAATAACTATAATCTGCGCTTGTTGCTTAGTTCACTAACATGAATTGATTACTAGAGACCACAATGAAAATTACAGGATTATATTAATCAATTGTCTTACCTGCTACCTACCACTAATTAAACTTATTCTAAAACAATCTACATTTTGCATAATTTATTTCAGAAATACAATCAGTGAATGAATATGACAAGTACCTGTGGACACTCATCCACGACCTGGGGGTACAGCTGAAGTCCACGGCCCACTGCACAGCAGTCCAATGCATCAGGCAAGGGAAGTATGATGTGGAGCTGGCTCTGCTGCGGAAGCACTGGACTTTGGAGCACATAGCCGACAATATGAACATGTGCCAACAAATACTGGATGAAAATGAGCAACTGCTTAAACCAAAGTCTGCCATATTGTCAGCTTAGATATTGTTTAGTGTTTTCTAAATCAATTTGTTGTAAATATGTATAAGTAGGTAAGTATGTTAGTAAAATTATAATAATATGTTTTTCTTATTTAATTCACAAAACACATTCGTCAAAGAATGAGGCAGAAATGTAAGGTGTAAAATTCCTTATCTTATAATTAATGTCGCATAATAAATAAATAAATAATTAAATAAATAAATAATTAAATAAATAAAATAAATAAATAATTCGTCAAAATGTACTGTACAACTGATTTTTTTTCGCGATTTCAGCTTTGGTCCCATAGTAAAAGTTGCTCATAATGACGAGTACAATGACCCCTTAAGAGGTTTTGCGCATTTAACGTTACACGTTGTATATACAGGATGTTTGGCAGAACATTGAACATACGAAAATGGTGGATAAGTGGAGTCATCTGCTACTTTAGCTACTTACTCAGCCCTAATTTATTTGGGCCTGCCCCCTGGATATTAAAAAAAATTTTTTTTTTTGCTTTCTTCTAGTTTCACCACTTTCTTAACTTTAAAGTGTAATTTTTATTATAAATGGGTAAAACTGGCAATATTTTGCTTTTTTTTTAATCTTTAATGTTGGCAGATTCTTATAAAATTATTGCTTTATTCAGATGTTAGCTAGAAAAAGTTACTGAGTCCTCAAACTTCCAGAAAGATGTAAAAAATACTTAAATCTTAATTTCAACTTGAATTAAAAAATATATGTCCAGGGGGCCAGGGCCAAATAAATTAGGGCTGAGTAAGTAGAAGATGACCCCACCTATACACCATTTTCGTATGTTCAACGTTCTGCCAAACACCCTGTATATACAACGTGTAACGTTAAATGCGCAAAACCTCTTAAGGGGTCATTGTACTCATCATTATGAGCAACTTTTACTATGGAACCAAAGCTGAAATCGCGAAAAAAAATCAGTTGTACAGTACATTTTGACGAATTATTTATTTATTTATTTAATTTTTTTTTTTTTTTTAAGGGGTCCATGAACATTTTATTTGCATAATGTCTTAAATATTACAATTTAACAATATAAACTAAATATAAACTAAAACTAATCTAAAACTACTATAAACTAATCTAAAATTAAAAATAAAACTAAAACTAGTCCGCTACCACTTGGCAATGTTCCCAAAATGCTGGCAGCATTGCCACGTTGTATGGCAATGCTTAACCTTTGGGCAAAATAAAGGCCAGCATTCTGGTCACATGTTGCGTCGACCAGACGCCCAGATAATTCTTTGTAAATTCGATGGGCTCCTGGTCCCCACGGCCCTAGCGTCTCGACCCCAAAAGGCTCAAATATGTACCCGCTATCGAGGGTACTATATTTGCGCCTCTTAAGTCCTTCCGCTGATTCAGCCGCAGCACCAGCCCTACTTTGAGTTCCTTGAAGATGAGACGGCGCAAGGGTGTCTACGCAAGTAGCATCCCACACCAAAGGTCGCCCCATCTTCCAAGGAATAAGAGTCATTCCATCAGGTCTTTTGCCATCATCACGCATGAGGCCAACAGGTTCTAAAATGGCCGCACAATTAGCAGTGGCAAAAGCCCGACGGATTAAATCATTAAGGCTGGAGTGGCGGGGAATCCTACCTGCGCTTCTGCAACAGGACAAGCCGTGGTGACCAAGCCGGCCAACAGCAATGCCACAGTGGCAGCGGTGAGGAGCACAGCACGATGCACCCAACCGGAGTGATGCTGCAATGCGGAAAGCTGAGGAATCTATGAGGGTTCCAGTGTTAGGCGATGGGAGAGCCTGCAGCCACAAACCTGATTCCCACTCACCAACGGCTAAGAGACGAGCACGGTCTGCGGAGCTTAAGTACGTATGCAAAAGGTTGTTCCGTATTAGCTCGGAGAGAGGCCTATCCCATAGCCGCTGAGAAGACGATGTTTGTGGTAATTCGTAACTTGGGCAGGCTAATATCCACGCGTTCTTGGCCTCGTTCAGAAAACTTATATCAATATTGTCCAAAGAGGCTGCAAGAATTTTTTTGGTTAAATTTTAAATTATTTATTATTTATTTAATTATTTATTTATTTATTATGCGATGTAACTAACTAAAGGAAAAACAAGGTAATATGATGAACAGTCCCAAGTTTATTTTTTGCATGGCAGCTGGCTATTATAAGTCTATTATCAGCTTATGTCAGTCCACAACATCTACCACAAACATTATATTAATGTTAGTTCTACATTGATAAAGATGACCACAATTTAATTTTATAAATATCAAGTCACCCGTGACATGTGAGTTCTTCAATGTCTTCATGACACTTAATACTACACTTTAGTCACTAGTGTCACTATTATCCTCCAATCAGCTGCCACTAGAAGATGGTGTTGATGGTGAAGTGTTGGCTTGCTTCTCCATCTGCTCTATCCTCTTATGCCTTATCATGTTAGAGAGGATGCCATCAAACGACGTTGTTTTCTTCTTCGCAGACCCCCTCAACGTATCCTCTCCTTTATTACGAACTCGTAATCGTAACGAACTGACTTCATCCATAAAATCAAAGTCCGATTTCTCTTCTCTTATCGGCGATGCTGGAATTTCCGGTTGGTTTTCTTTACTCACAGGTACTGGTGAAGGAGGTCTTCTCCCAGGACATTTCCACTCTAGTGTAACAGTCCCAGTTTTATCAAGAGCCTTGTAAAGGTCTTCTAACTCAGCAGGCTCTGGCATCCAGTTTTTGCCGATGAATATACCGCTTTTGGATAACTCGTCATCTGAACAAGGTAGATCCCAGTCATCACCTTGTAGTTCTGTGGCGCTCATTGCTATTGTTTATTTAAATATTTTAGGCTAGATTTTAGATAATGTGATGTTTGTTTTGTATGCCAAGCCAATTTGCCAACCCTTAGATATAAGACAGTTGAGTGTTTGACATTTTGTTTGTTTTGACAGTAAATAGTCTATCTATAGTTTATGATTTGAGTTTGAGGACAGATAATAAAAGCGTACATGTATATTTGATAGTTTACCATACCATACCATATGGGGAGGGATGGGCAAAGCTAATTACACATTTTTCACGCCATAGTACGGTCTGTTTAATGTTTTCAAGGATGCAGACGCAGACTTCATGCCGCTGAACTTGGTTTCGAATTTTTAGGAATAGACCCACAGTTCTTTCCTTATCTACAGGAAAACGGTGTACGCCTTTTTTATTACAATTCAGTTATTTAGAAAGAAAAAAAACTGCGTTATTTGGCTTATATAAATACAAATAAAATACTTTGAAAAACTTATTCAATAATACGTAAAACATGTATGGTGTTTGACAAGTAAACAACACCAGTGACGATGCGACACCTAGTGGGATAAATGTAGTGTCATGTGTAGTGTAATAATGATAGTGTCTCTCCCACGGACAAAATACAAATGATCTTTTGTTTGCGCCACCTATAATAGTATCGACTCTCCACCTCCCTAGAGTATATTTAATCTGTGCTTGACACAGTCCACGTGAAGTTGACAGCTAAGCTATAGAGTATAGTTGACACAAGTTGACAGTTCTTGTTTGCTCAAAAGCAAAAATAGATTATGTCAAAACAAGGTTGTTTTCAATAAATAAAGGGTCAAATAGTAAGACTAATCTAAAGAAATAACAATGTCTTCATCATCAGATAGTGATTCTGATTGTGAAAATGATATAAACAGGTAAGTAAATTATACTTAACTGAACAACAGAACTGTAGTATATGTACAATAAATTGTTCATTCTAACCTATTTCACAGACTTGGCGATTGCGAAGTGTGTGCAAAAAACAAAGCTAAATACACGTGCCCGAAGTGTGAAGTAAAGACATGCTGCCTAGACTGTGTGAGGATACACAAGAAAGAGCTGGAATGCGATGGCACCAGGGACCGCACCAAGTTTATCAGAATACGAGACTTTACCGACACAGACCTACTGAGCGACTACCGCATGCTTGAGGAGTGCGCGCGGTTCGTGTACGGGGTCAAAATAGACGAGAAAAAGAAATACACTAGGATTGATAAGGACTTGCCCATTGTAAGTATATTATGCACATGATTTGTTTATAGTGTATTCAATGGGAGAAACATTGTTTGGGCCAATGGGCTGTAAAGAAATAGATCAGCCTTGTTTGCAGTAATAGCAGCTCTGATCAGAGTATTAACCCTTTAACCGCTTACGTTGGATTAATCCAACAAATATTTTCGTGTCCATTTCGCCAAGGTCGTATATTTACGACCAAATACCACAGCTCCTATAATCTGTTTTTTTTTTTAATTTCGATAAGCTGTATTCTATCAAAAAGATTTTTAATTTTCTGCACTTGGCGCTGGGGGCACGACAACTGATATGAAGTCTGGCGGTTAAAAGGTTAATGTAAAAACAGAATTTTTCATTGAAAAATACAAACTAGTCCTTATGTATAATATTCAGCATAAGGCAAAAAATAACAATAAATTTATTTCACAGTATCTGTACAAACTCAAGATGGCAGCAAGGCAGAGGGGCACAGTCCTACAGTTCTTATCACATAACTTCTCGAGGCACAAAGCAAACACCACAAGATACATTAATAAGATGAATATAATAAACTGGCGAGTGGAGTGGGTGTTCCCTAACGTAGAAGCAGAGCCGCTGAAGTTTGTAGATGTCAGATGTGCAGAACAGAAGCGGCTGTCAGAACTCTTGGACAAGTATCTCAATCCTGATGCATTGCCTTTTGAAGGGTCAAAAGCTTTAACTTTTTATAAGTCTGCTGGATTTAGTGGAGTAAAAGTTTTACTGAGAGGTAATTATTTGATACCTATCTCTGCTATCCTACCTTCGTCAAGAATGGCATATGCATACTATAAAGAGCAACTAGTAATTCATTAATAATTTTGTTTCTGTTTTACAGCTGAGAAAGTAAAAGGCTCTGCAAGAAAGTTCTTTGAGTTGGATCCAACTGAATCATTGGCTGAAAACCTGTCTGGGAAGTGCATAGTGGAGTTCCCAATAATATTTGTTGTACTCAAGGACCATGCTTACAACTTTGAAATCATAACACCAGGTAATTACAATTAATCAAACTTCATCTAAAAAGCCTCCTCATTGTCTAGCTGGCTTGTTCAAGTATTGGCGGCCAGTGTCGACTTGGCCATGATCTGGGGGGCTAAAATAGCCACTTTGGCAGAATCATAATAGGATAATAGGTATGGAGATTCGTAAAATGGTCCACAAATTATGAATTGCTTTATTGAAGTTTAATGTCAAATAGCTTGTGCTATTTGACATTAAACTTCAATAAAGCAATTCTCTTAATAAATTGCTGGAAATTCAGGAAATGAATCGCTTTTAGAGGAATTGCTTAATGTGGCAGTTTTAGGCCCCCCAAACTGAACATGATATTATTTAAAAAGTTGAGATGATTCTTGATTTTAATTAAAAAACTTTTTCAGAAGATGAAATAGAAGCAGAAACACCTGTTCCTAATCATGACAAAGCAACTAACAGTAGTAAAGAAAAGCCTGTTGTCAATGGTCAACATGCTACTGCTAATAATGACACATCAAATGGACACCCAGAACATTCTAGAAAGAGACCTAGACAGCTGTTGACGGAGAAGGTGGCTCAAGAGAAGAAGATGGAAATTGAGAAGGAAATGAAAGCAGCAAGGAAGAAGAAGCCAAAGAATCTCCTGTTCACCACTGGGTACTCGTCAGAAGAGAGCATAGATGCTGAAAGTGATGATGAGGAGAAAACCTAGCAATCTCTGGCAGCAGTGGTTGGAATAAAACACTCTCTCTCTCTGTTACAAAATAAATAAGTGTAGAAGACAAAATATAGCAAACCCAAGTTTGCACAGAAAACCAACCAAACAAATGCATATTCTTGCTGTGTTGTCAAAAAAGAAAGTAGGTTACTTTGATCTGGTTTGTGATCTTTATTGTAAATTGTGGACACGGTGAGGAGCTCGTGGCTAAGTAATAACAACCGCACGGGTCGATCCATCAGGTTAAGCTACGCTTGCCGGGGTTGGTCCGTGGATGGGTCATCCGTGCCTCGGAAAGCACGTTAAGCCGTTGGTCCCGGCTGTTTTCAGTGGATCTTTGACACTAGTTGTTATGGGTCATCAGAAGCCCGAGTCTGACAACCAGTCTTACCAAGGCGTATCATATTGCCCAGTTTCTGGGTTGTGAAAGTCGATAAGCAGTTGCTCCATATACGCGCATTGAGCGCGTATTTTGCGTATGGGTTGCTCCATGTAAAATACTGGTTTTCAGCTGCATCCAGTTAGACTGGAAGCCGACCCCAACATAGTTGGGAAAAAGCTAGGCAAATTGATTGTAAAATAATGAAGTGGATCTTCTGTACTTCTTTATTTTGTGTCTATATTGACATGTATTCTTAAAAATATTCAACAGTAACCTTATACTTAGGTAAAAATTTTGTAAATATGTACAAAAATAAAGTAAACTTGCAATTTGGATTTATTGTATTTGTATAGCTACTAAATGGGTTTCTGTTAATATAAACAAGTATTCATTAGTAGCATTGATCCCTAACACTTCTCCATACTTGTCAATGTTGAACACATGCTGTTGGCCTATCTTGATGTTCTTCATGGCACCACCGGTCCTCTTCCTCAGCTGGCACTCCTGGTTACTGTTGCTCTGGTAAATGAAGATGTGTCTTGTAGCTTCACAGACCACACTGTACGAGAAGTTAGGAGGACATGTGACAAATTTCCTATTTTGTTTTGATGACTGAACATAACCAAATGCACTGAGAGCACCTTGGTGCTTGACAGGCCAAACATTGGAGTTTATCAGCTGTGCGTAGGGCTGCCAGATGCAGGCGTCCACGTCGTGTCGCAGTGCCAAGGCTGGTGCTTCTTGTGTTTCAATTTTGATGCTGAACAAGTATTGGTGGACACTGAGCGGAGCCCTGTGTGTCACAACATGAGTTGTTGCATCCAACCTCACTGAAATACAATTATAAAATTAGACTAACAGTCAAAAGTAATATTACACTTACATTTAAATGGTTTCCTTCACAAATAACAAAAATGATCAGCTACAATTTGACTTCTAATTTGAAAAATCTTTATAAATTAAAAGAGATGCTCTGACTGATTGATTAACTAATCAATGCTCAGCTTAAACCCTTGAGCCTAGAAAGCTGACATTTTGTATAGAGGTTCCGTTTATTTTTCTCTATATAAAGTTCCTGTGGAATATTTTCCAACATCCACACATACACAAAAGCTAGTCTATAATCAAATGAATCTAAGTCATACCTAATACAGTATCTTCTTCAGAAGCAGCATCACATTCTTCTAACTCCTGTGTAGACAGTCCTGGCACGGGTGGGACAGCGCTCACCTCAGTGTCTGCACACAAGTGAGCCAAGCGTCTGTGAGCTTCCTCCACCAGGCTAGCATCCATGATCTGCTCTCCATTGGAATCCCCGCCTTCCAACAGCTCCTCCCACTGCATACTCTCAGATTTAGTCAGCAAGATATCCACTTGGCCACTATCTTGAATGTTCCATGTTGTTAACTCACTGTCAACATTCTGCTTCAACTTTCCATCAACAAAAATCTTGCCAGCATAACTGACTTTTATGCTCAATGGAGTCACATTTACAATGAGAAGCTGTCTGTTAAAGTTGGCTTCAAGCTTCAAAGTTATTGTAACATCTTCTGTTGTCTGCAGCCATGTGTATATGCATGTTGGTGGCTCCTTTTTAGATGGTTTAGTAATTTCTGTTTCAGAATCTGATGTAAACTTAAATGTGTTGTCTGAAGCAATATACAGTGCACCACAACTTGTTTCAATTGCAGCATAGTGCACAATACCTTTGCCTTGCACTTGTCTGAAACTCATCTGCTTCCAACCTTGGCCATCATTGTCAAAGGAGACCCAAGTAAGTACCGAGTTGAAATGTGACTCATTCTGTTCAACTGACTGAAGAAGACAGTGTAACATCTCAATGCTGTCCTTCTCCTGTATTCTAGAATCGACTATAATGAAATACTTTCCTTCACCAAGAATGAGACTTGACTGTAGTGTTTGCCACAGTTGGTTCCTTCCTGAGGGTCTACTTCTTGCACCAGTATCCACAATATGCAAGTATCCAGTCCCGTCACTGACTAAAGCCAAACTGTTACATGGAAAGGATAAACAGAGGTTGAAGTGTCCAGACTTCCTCTCCACATGTGCGGGTATGTCGTACACTACGTCATTGTGGAATGTTTGATTAGTATTTTCGAAAGACACATGACGTACCTTCTGCTGTTTATCTATGTAGTAGTAATTGAGTGAGTAGTCCCAATAGTCGAGAACCAAGTGATTATGTAGCGCGAAGAGTTTAGCGTGGACAAAGGAGTACTGCACCTCGTCCGGATACACTCTGTCCACAGGAGCTAGGAGTTCGTGCGCGAAATGTGGTAGGGCTTGCAAGTTTAATTTATAACCTTGGAAATCGTGGTCTAAGAGTCGCCGGTTCGGACGCAATTCAACAAGAGCAGACATCGTGTTTAATTTTGTAACTATCAGGTGTTTTTTTCTTAGAGATGTCCGGTATGGTATTAGTGACAAAACCACGAAAAATTTAATTTATTTGTCAACATAGAAAATGTCAAGATTTTAAGTTGTCAATGTCAATCAAAGGGGTATAAACACTCCTTTTTCTTTTTGGTCGATTATTGACTTTGAATATTGGTCGTTTGAGTCGTTTCACACTTTCACGAGATTAATAATTATTCATCGGGGGGGTTACTATTTAGCAGGGCAGAAGTTGAACGTTTCCAGTGAGAGAGAGAGTGACGGTGCTATAGGTCGCATATAGCTCCGTCTCTCTCTCTCACTGGAAACGTTCAACTTTTCAGGATGCATGATTAGAGCATTTAACCTTAAGGATGCATGGCACAAACGCACTACAAAATATCACTAAATAGTTCTATCAATCAGTAGTTCCATTATATTTACAATAATGTAGAAAACACAAATAATAAAGGGACCAATTTTTATTGAATAATAGATAATAATTTTCCAACTATTTATTCAGAGTTTTAAACTTTTTACTCGACTGCGGGATGCAAAAGAGGGTACAGTAGTACTCAACTAATAAGGCGCGTCGTGAATCTTCGTTCGCGCAGAAAATAAAGTATGGCCCCGAAGATTAACGAGATTGCTTAAAACTTACAATCAACCTTAGATCACTAATATAAGGTTCATAATACGCCGCAGCTGTTAGTTCCATCTCACTCGCAAGTATGGCGGCGCGCGCTAAAATGGCGGCAGCTGCGACCAATAGCGGTACAGGAAAAAGCGTGGAGCGTGCCGATTGGTCAATAGCATTTCCCGCGCTTTGAAAATTCATCTTCTGCGCAGGTACATCGATAAGCCATATTAGTTGAGTACTACTGTAACGTGTTTATCAGCCTATAAATGCAGTCAGGCCAAAACGTCTAGAAACGGAACTAATTTTTAATCTTTGTCAGTGTTGTCTTAGTCCGTGTTTTAGCAGGCAACAAATGTACATGACAACGATTAGATTGATTTAAAATTAATAAGAAAATTTAAAGTTGTGTCAGAAAAATGGTTTTTAAAGTTTAAATTTTTAAGGGGAGGCCTTTGCCCAGCAGTGGGACACAATGTAGACTAACAAAAAAAAAGTTTAAATTTTATAATGTATGTCTAGTGGCGCCCCCATTTTTTCCACTCTTTTTGATCGAGCTTTGTTCCCTATGTGGCACTCTAGAGACCAAACGCGTGGGTCGATTTTGATGATTCTTACGTATAATATTAAATATTATAATTCTTAAAATTGAGTGAATAACCCAGAATTTTACTACTTTTCCATATCACTTTTGACATTGGCAGAATAGTCGACATCGGCTTTGTTTGCCATAATAAGAAATAGATAGATAGAATAGTATATTATGCAATTAGTGAATAAAGGGTGTTCGTTTCAACCGCGCGGCCATGGCGTTAAAAAAAAAAAACTATGCCAACATTTTGTAACAATTTGTAAAAGTTGACTCGCAAAACCTCAAATTTGTCAAAGCTATGGTTAAAAAGTTAGAAGGGTTTGAACGTGGCCGCGCCATCGAAACGTGGAGAACGGCGCGGCCATGGAGATCTCAGAAACTAATCGTTGCACAGACCTGAAATTTTGGTAAATAACAGATTCAATTTGTAAACAATTTGTAAAAATATAGAAAAAAATCCTAGGTTAATATTTTAGGAGCTGTGAGACTAAAACCCCGTGGCCGCGCCATCGAAACGGTGACAAAAACGTGATAGCCGATATCTCGCTGAAAAAGCATCGCAGACGTCTAGAGTTTTTTGTAAAACCCAGATTTGAATTTGTCAAATCTTACAAAAATGCAACAAAAAATACTAGGTTTATATTTCAGGACCCGCGCCATAGAAACGGTGAAAAACACGTTATCGCCGATATCTCACTGAAAAAGCATCGCAGAGGTCAGAAATTATTTGTAAAACCTAGATTTGAATTTGTCAAAATTTGTAAAATATAACAAAAAATCCTAGGTTTATATTTCAGGAGCCGCACCATTGAAACGGTGAAAAACACGTTATCGCCGATATCTCACTGAATAAGCATCGCAGAGGTCTGAAGGTTTTGTAAAACCTAGATTTGAATTTGTCAAAATTTGTAAAAATACAACAAAAAATCCTAGGTTTATATTTCAGGAGCTGTAAGACTAGAACCCCATGGCCGCGCCATTCAAACGGTGAAAATATGTTATCGCCGATATCTCGCTGAAAAAGCATCGCATAAGTCTGAAGTTTTTTGTAAAACCTAGATTTGAATTTGTCAAAACTTGTAAAAATACAACAAAAAATCCTAGGTTTATATTTCAGGAGTTGTAAGACTAGAACCCCATGGCCGCGCCATCGAAACGGTGAAAAAAACGTGATAGCCGATATCTCGCTGAAAAAGCATCGCAGACGTCTAGAGTTTTTTGTAAAACCCAGATTTGGATTTGTCAAAACTTAAAAAAATGCAACAAAAAATACTAGGTTAATATTTTAGGAGCTGTGAGACTAAAACCCCGTGGCCGCGCCATCGAAACGGTGACAAAAACGTTATCTCCGATATCTCGCTGAAAAAGCATCGCAGAGGTCTGAAATTTTTTGTAAAACCTAGATTTGAATTTGTCAAAACTTGTAAAAATAGTAGTACTTAGCAACTATTATTTTGTTTTTTTTTTTTTCTCTTTCATCACTTTTAACCTTTAGTTAAAATGTGGACAATGGTGTGGGTTACATGTTTGTTAAATCTTAGTTTAAGTATTTTCTTGTATTTTGCAGCATGTAACTGTTTTTTGTCCCTAATAAATAAAATAAAATAAAATAAAAATAAAATAAATACAACAAAAAATCCTAGGTTTATATTTCAGGACCCGCGCCATAGAAACGGTGAAAAACACGTTATCGCCGATATCTCACTGAAAAAGCATCGCAGCCGTCTGAAATTATTTGTAAAACCTAGATTTGAATTTGTCAAAACTTGTAAAAATACAACAAAAAATCCTAGGTTTATATTTGATTTTTGTTGTATTTTTACAAGTTTTGACAAATTCAAATCTAGGTTTTACAAAAAACTTCAGACCTCGGCGATGCCTTTTCAGCGAGATATCGGTGATAACGTTTTTGTCACCGTTTCAATGGCGCGACCACGGGATTTTAGTCTCACAGTTCCTAAAATATTAACCTAGAATTTTTTGTTGCATTTTTGTAAGTTTTGACAAATTCAAATCTGGGTTTTACAAAAAACTCTAGACGTCTGCGATGCTTTTTCAGCGAGATATCGGCTATCACGTTTTTTTCACCGTTTCGATGGCGCGGCCATGGGGTTCTAGTCTTACAGCTCCTGAAATATAAACCTAGGATTTTTTTATGTATTTTTACAAATTTTGACAAATTCAAATCTAGGTTTTACAAAAAACTTCAGACCTCTGCGATGCTTTTTCAGTGAGATATCGGCTATAACGTGTTTTTTACCGTTTCAATGGCGCGGCTCCTGAAATATAAACCTAGGATTTTTTGTTGTATTTTTACAAGTTTTGACAAATTCAAATCTGGGTTTTACAAAAAACTCTAGACGTCTGCGATGCTTTTTCAGCGAGATATCGGCTATCACGTTTTTATCACCGTTTCGATGGCGCGGCCACGGGGTTTTAGTCTCACAGCTCCTAAAATATTAACCTAGGATTTTTTTCTATATTTTTACAAATTGTTTACAAATTGAATCTGTTATTTACCAAAATTTCAGGTCTGTGCAACGCTTAGGTTCTGAGATCTCCGTGGCCGCGCGGTTCTCCGCGTTTCGATGGCGCGGCCACGTTCAAACCCTTCTAACTATTTAACCATAGCTTTGACAAATTTGAGGTTTTGCGAGTC
Source organism: Cosmia trapezina (assembly GCA_905163495.3). Taxonomy (NCBI): domain Eukaryota; kingdom Metazoa; phylum Arthropoda; class Insecta; order Lepidoptera; family Noctuidae; genus Cosmia; species Cosmia trapezina. Next base: position 30,902,604 of record LR991022.1, on the reverse strand, counting down.
AACTTTTACAAATTGTTACAAAATGTTGGCATAGTTTTTTTTTTTTACTAACGCCATGGCCGCGCGGTTGAAACGAACACAATAAAGGACGGATTTAAAGCGAGGGCCATAGATAAATCACGAGCTAGTGAAGGATTCTTCTGTTTACTTTGAGCACATCACTAAATGGCTGGGGTGAAGTTATCGTAGGTATAAAAAAGATGCCACGTTCGGTTTTCATACTATCTAATAACATGCCGTATCTAGCCTAGGTACTCTAAATCTGTGGTCGAATACATTGGTGTGTTGCATTTTCAAACATCAAAACAGTGAGTAAAAGTGCTTTTTATTCACTGTTTTCAGTGAATAAAATAAGCTTTTTAGAGGGGGAATGGTATAAAGATAATTATAAGACCGTTATAATAAAGCGTTAAGTACGCACGGCTACAGATCAAGCTATATTTTCCAGTATAAGTTGATCTCGCATTGTATAGGATTTTCTTACAATGAGAGGTCAGTGTAAACTGAAAAGTTTAGCTTGATGTGTAGCCCTGTTACAAATGGGTAGTCAAATCATTACTTTTTTACACAAAAGTGTGTTTATTAAATAAAATGCTTTGCTTAATTGTTGATAAATGTGCATAATACGATTCTGTTCTATAAACGTAATTTTAGATATGTACAGCTTCTCAATAACGGTACTGAAGTAAAAAAAATCACTTCGGTACCATTATTGTGAAACTGTACCTATCTAAAATTATATTTATGGTTCAGAATCGTACCATGCACATTTATCAACAATTTAACCAAAAAACATTTTAAGAAAGCAAAGCATTTTATTTAATAAACACACTTTTGTGTAAAAAGTAATGATTTGACTACCCATTTGTAACAGCGCTTTATTATAACTTTTTTGACATTGACAGTGACTGTGACAGCAAAAAAAGCGGGAACGGGAACTCGTGAAGTCAGACAGACAGATCACAGAAGTGATTTTCATTTCAGTATAGTTTAATGTACTCTGTGGAAGTGATCCTAAATCAATCGAATTCTACATTTTTACCGCTTCATAAAATATTTCATTTTCCTTACCTTATTGATTGTTATTTTACAGAACCAGAATTATCTAATGGCTTATTTAAAAAATAATTCCTATTGTGACGTTCCATTTTGTATTGATACACCTCATGTAAGTTCATTCAACAGGTCTGTTTACATAACATATTGGCTCCTATGAATTCATTTATCATTTATTCTTCCAGCATGACTTTTATATATACTCAGACTTGAAAGAAATAGCTGATAAATGTAACATTTTTAGCGACGAAATGATTAAATGCAGGACTGTTGGGATTCTACAAAGTTTAAACGGCCGATTCTATTTGTCAGATGTAAGTTGGTCTTGATTTACATTTCCATGCAAGGATAATTGTTGTAAAATCTAATCAAAAATCATTATTTTCATGTTTTGTTTCCAGCTAAACGAGACTGACGAGCACTCAGAGCCACTGGTACAATTATCGGTAGTCTACTTAAAGTCGCCGCCACATTCTACGGTGATCCCATACCCAGTGCAAGTGTTTGGCACACTACAGTGGAAGAAAAGGCCAGTTATATTTGTTAAAATATTACAGGTAATCTAGTAAATTATAAGCTATTAAGGCCGGCACAGACCAGATGCGTGGCGTGGCGTGACGTGCGCACGCACCAGTATAATATATGAAAGTAGACCAGATGCGTGACTTATAAAACTTTCATTTATTTTACATGTCTGGCAATGGGTGTACCTGAAAATAAATGTTTTTTTTTATTTATAAAAATAAATTTTAAAAAATAAAAGTACTTTATTTCGGACCTTGATCCATATGATGTTAGTATGCACGCGAGTGACCCGCGCACGCAGAGCGGCATCTAACCGACAAACAGAGTCCCAAGTGCATGTGTAGCGGAACGGCAACATCACACATGCAAGCGCAGTGATGCCGTTGTATTATATGGGTCTCCCTGTTAGATGCCACAGCAGGCATGCACACACAGGCATCGGTTGGTGCAGCAGGTTGTATTTATTTACAAACAAAATACAGTTTACAAGTGTTTTTTATGCAATGGAGAAAATTATTTTAAAGGAAAAACTAATAATGAACCTCTCTTGTACCGTGACAGGGCTGACACGCGCGTGCGCAAGGCACGTCACGCCACGCATCTGGTTTGTCCCGGCCTTTAATAAGCTTGTTACAGCTTGAATGCACAATAGATGGTGTCACTATATCTTACTATACCTACATTTTGTGTTTTGTTTTATTGTCAGGTGTTGAGTGTGTCAAGTGCCATTAGAGTAAAGAATGCTTTGAGTGGAATCACTAGCTTACACTTGGCCAGAAATGCTCCTGATTACAAACTGCAAGAAGATCCCCCATGACTAAGCATGATCTTACTTACTAAATTGTTGTTATGTCCCACATTGGAATGTGGTAGATGTGAACTGTGGACTTTGTAGTTATTATTAATTAACTTACTATGAGAAATAAACACAAACATTTAAAAGAATGCATATTTATTAATTCTTAAATAAATACATTAAATAACAATATGTGATAAAATATACAACATTCCATCACCAAGCACTCACTGCGCTTTTTACATAAAAATGATAATGATGGGCGTAGATAACTTTGCTTCTGCAGAAACTTCATTACCTTTCAAGCTGATTATTTGAGAATCATTAGACCAAACACATCACTAAACACTACGAACCAGATAAATATATTAAAACATTTATTTTTGGTACTTACATTTTATTGCAAAATATACAATGCTTGGAATGCTTTTTCGTGTTTAGTAATTTATCATATAATTTTCAAAGTTTTAAGAAGCAACTTATAATATGTTGAGCCTAATAGCATCCTTGGATTTATAAATCAATACAATGGGGAGCCACACGCAAAGATGTTTGTAGATGGCGCTCTGAACGACTGTACATTGTTTTACAAACAAATCCATACAATTTGACAATCGTTTGTTATGTCAAATCAATGAAAAAAGGACAGTCGATCATGTGCCACCTAGCGTGATAAAAAGTTAGTTTTCCTCCCCATTGGAACAATGGTGGTTGGTTAAATATATGCAAGAAATCAGAATTTAAAATATTATTGCAGCATGAATAAATCATTTTTTTGAGTAAATCAGCTAGCTTTTATTTGTATCATTTCATTTGCTATGTCTAGTTACAAAACTGTCCAGAGTAATCACATAGAAAATATTAAATCTTACTATGACAATTTATTGAATATCCCAAATGTGAACTTACATATTATAGTTTCAGAAGGCAATTGAACCATAACAGCATAGCTGTCACATTGCTGGGGGAACTGCTGTGTAACTCTGCAATATCACAGGATGCACTTAGATTAGAAATATTATATTTTTTTTTAGCATTGTAAATTCTACAAGAAAAAAAATTATCAATGACTTTTAACAAAAGTTACTTCAAACTAATTGGCGATCTTTAGTTTTGGGCAGTGTTTGTTCAGAGCTTTTTATGGATCTATTTATTAATTAATTAAATCAATTAATAACAATTCATAATATTATAGAACATTTGACTGAACTTTCACCAATGAACAGGATATTCTCAACTCTGCATCCAATGATATTGCAGTATTTGCAGTCATGATACTACTGTACCACAGTTTTAGGAATAAAGGAACTAAAGCACCCAGAAGTATAGCACAAACACAAGAAGTATGACAGCGCCCGCTGTCACCTTGACGAGCATGGACTTGGTGTTCAGGTATGTGGCGTCCTTCTTGTACTTCGAAGACATCATTGAAAGGTTCTGGGTTTTGGTGTCCAGTTCTGAAACGAAATAAGAACTAAGTGCTTGTTTTGCTGTATGTATTAACCAAGGTAATTTAAATTGTGATAACAGATTGCTGTCTAATCGTGATTTGCATATTGTATGTCGTTGTTGTTGTCACTGCCGTCGTCTGATGAATCATAGCATGTTAGAAACTACCCACACAGTCTTACTGAACATATACCATCGCGGAAATTTGCGGTGAACCACTTTTCAACTTTATTATCATAGTAAAAAGTTGGTTCGCCACAAATGTCCATGATGGTACGCACGGCTATAAATTTCCAGTATAAGCTGATCTCGCATTGCATAGGATTTCCTTACAATGATAGGTCAGTGTAAACTGGGAATGTATAGCTTGATGTGTAGGGGTGTGTACATGCCGCCGGGGTCGCGGGTTGTTCGAAAGAGATACCCGTGGACGAGGCATAGGCAACTGAAGGAACATGGGTGGGTTTTAGTCAGTAAAAGTCAGACAAGCCCTTCGCTCCACCCAGAGCGGGAGAAGTCGTTTGATGATTTCCCATCCACAAAAAAAAGGGGTGTGTACATATGTTCAACGGGAAATATTTTTAAAAGGTTCATGTGAATGCTTTGGAAAAGGCATAGTTGGAAATAGCCAGGAAAAATGAATGATGAATGATGTAGTAGTAAAATGAATCGGGCATGCAGGCATCAATGCACATTAGAGACCCCACCTCACTAGCATCAAGCAAAACATTATTTTTTACCTTCAAGCTACATTTCGCTATTCTTGTATAACAAAAAAAATGTTTGTGTTGGGGTTATATACTTGTTAGTCTCCGCTGAGATTGGCCGCCATGTGGTTTGGAGGACTATCTTAGGTAATGTAAGATAAGACATTAAGTGCAGTCTCACCAGAGAGTATAGCTCCCCTCTGCAGCACATCGTCGATGTTCTGCATCATGATGCGCTGCACGTCGCCCAGCTGGCCGCCGAGCTGCGCGGCGGCGCCGGCGCGTCGTGCGCGTGCGCCGCCCTCCGCGTACTGCCGCCGCGCGCGCTGCATCCACGTGTCGAACTCGATGAATGTGTATGGCCGGGTGACTGTGTTCACCTGCAATGTTACAATGTTTGTTACAATATTGATGCATTTCAATTAGTGTGCTATGCTTCCTATATCTTGAAGCTTCAAGGAATCAAATGATTTGATTGAATTGAATTTTCCAACAGTCACCATCTACAGAAATTAGGCAAAGATGCTGAATATTTAACATGAAGGATAATAACTTCAGAATAGAATGTGAAGCAGAATTTGAATTACAGAAACAGGTTTACAGTTACAGTAATTACACAGCACTTCAATATGGTTGACTGCCAACATTTTTTCACAAGGTTATCAGAGCACGTCTGCAGTTCAGTGGGTAATCTATAAAGTTTGAGAAATTTAAACTTTTACTTCCCTTCCTCAAATAAGTATTGGTATTGCTTCCTGGGGGCACAAATAATTGCAACATTGCTCTATGTGAAGTAGATTATTTTGTTATTGACAATGTAAACCCATTAGCCATTGTTTTGTTCTGTTTTTATTCATATTTGATTTTGTATTACTTGGTTTATATAACCAGTAAGTTTGGTTAAAGTATGTATAAATGAGATAGTGTCTGTACATACCCGCTTCCCGTACTGCTGATAGAACTCCTGAGCGATCTCCTCTAGATAGCTGAAGGCAAGTCTCTTGCTGTAGTTGCGCTCGCACAACACTAAGTAGCAGATCTCGTGTTCAATTAGATAACTGGAAAGTTTTACATTATTATTTTAAATGACTAAACTGTTTCCTGTGTTTTCTGACAATTTGATTACAACCTTGCTAATTTCATTTACCTTTTAATCTTGATACTTAATGACTACTTGTAAGTCTATTTGGTTTTGTTTACTACTATAGAAATGCCTAAAAACAACATTTTTATATTACTAGAAACACTTACTGTGTGTAAAGCAAAACAATAAAATTAAATTGCATAAATAAAACAAAATATTACATCAGAATGACAATAAAAAAAATTATGACAACAAAAAGCAGTAAAATTAGGGGTCAACTGAAACATAACAAGCGGTAGGACTCACTGGAAGAGATAGGGCCCCGTTTCGATGGAGCAACGGGTCGGTGACTGCGGGCCTAGTTTTCTAAACAGCATTTTAGCCTGATTTTGGTACTCCAGAACATTGCAGCCGCTCTGCGAACCACCACAGCAAATTAAATTATAAAATAAAAATAATAATGAGGACAAATAAAATAAAATCATGTCTTATAACTCGTTGGAACGTAAAAACATACGTGAACCGAAAACATGGCATTACATGAACCAATCAAACTAATACATAAATATAAAGGTGAGTTAGATGTTACACGTGGAAAGTAATAAGTTTTATTAGTAATATATACAGTAAAAACTAGTTACCTGCTCATCTTCTTGCATAGTAGCGGCCAGAGGCAGGCCGTCTACGACCCTTGCGATCATAGTCATAAGAACCATTTTGATAAATTATAATTGTCTCTCACGGTAACATATAAACAAATGTACGTTATAATAAGATTTTCACATTAACATTGATTACTTTTTCCTTCTCATTATCGGGTTATTAAAAAACAAAATCTGAGGTGACAGCTGTGCATCAGCATATCACCATACACGTCAAAGCAACTGACATGCTGACATGACAACAACACGTCACGTCAGATATATTGTTTATGGTTTTGGTATTACCAGAGGCAAAAGTATTAACAAAGATGAAACGCGCGCAGTGGCGCTCTCATCGTTTGTTTGGTTATTTCTTACGTTTCTTTTATATGAAAATGCAGGAAATAAGCATGTTACGTTGTGCTCATTGATATAAAAACTAAAGATACGGTCGTCCGTACATTTGCCTGACGCGTTCGCCATACAGAAAAACTAACGCCATCTATTAGAACTACTCTTAACTACGATGTCGATCGGCGTAGGCTGCTCGTAGACGTAACCTTGTAAGAGCGGCATGGTATTTTTTGAGATATAAAGAAATTAATTTTCCAAAAATTATATTTATTGCAGTTTGTTTGTATAGATAATAAAATTTTCATTGGCCTTCAAATAAATCAAGTTTTTTAAACTTTTGCCTTTTTGTTATTCTTGACATTTTCCATTTTGGATTCGTAGTGTTTTCTGACATTGTATATCTTTCAATTATTGACCTATTTAAATGTAATTTATGATTAACACACATTTGTGTCACAGGTTGTTCCATTGAGTGAGAGTTTGTTTAGACTTAATTAAATCTTTATTTCATTGGCTACAACGCACGCCGCACAGCGGTACGGTCTTGTGGGCGTGGCCTCGCGTCGTCTAAGACAATTTACTTGTATTAGGAAAGTAGGAAAGAAAATTGTTTTAAATAATGTTAGAAGTAGATTTAATGAAATATTTTTGACTTACAGGTGATATTAAATGTTATATTTTTTTTGTTGTGTTTTTTGTCGTAATTTACGCAACCCGTCACGACATAATTTGCCATTTTTGCCTTTAAAATTTACGACCGCACCCGAAGATAGCCGCATAGACTACTATTATATATTGGATAGCCGATCGCGGACTAGTTCACTTGGGTTTAGGGAAGGACCATTCTCGGACCACGTTCGTGGCGTCATTTTACCATGCCGTCCGCCCAGTCTCTACGCAGTAATATATAAGTCAACTAGCTGTTGCCCGCGGCTTCGCCCGCGTAGATGTCGGAAAATATCCCATGGGAACGTTCATGTGGAAAACATAGGGCATATTGCTTACTTAAGAAATGCTGGGTTTCCCATAAAAACTTTCATCCCTTTTATCACCCCTTGTAGGATTATGTTTTAAGACAAAAAGTAGCCCATGTCCTTTCCTTTTTCCTTTTATCAAAATCCGTGCAGTTTTAGAAATTTTAAAATCAACCCCTATTTTACCTACTTAGGGGATGATTTTTAAAAAACGCTGACCCGCATATTTCTTAACTTCTTACCAGTAGCATAAATTTGTTATGCCTAACTTAAGAAATACTGGGTTTCCCTTACAAACTTTCATCCCCTATATCACCCCCTGTAGTATTGCTTTTGAAAGTATCCTATGTCCTTTCCCAGGATGCTATATAAAGCCTTGCCAAATTTTGTCGAAATCCGTGCAGTTTTGTAAATTTTAAAATCAACCCCGATTTTACGCCCTTAGGGGATGATTTTTCAAAAACGCTGAACCGCATATTTCTTTATTTCCTACCAAAAGCATAAATTTGTTATCCCTAACTTAAGAAATACTGGGTTTCCCTTACAAACTTTCATCACCTATATCACCCCCTGTAAGTAGCGTACGTCTTTTCCCAGGCTGCATTTTATCGAAATCCCTACAGTTTCATGAATTAAAAATAACGTAACGTAGTGAAATAACGGTGGGAGGGGTTCACATCGGAGTCGGGTCGACGATGAAGTACCTGGGACTCGTCCTCGACAGCCGGTGGAACTTCGTGGAGCATTTCCGACGTTTGGCTCCCAGACTGGCACGGGCTGGGGCTGCCTTGAGGCGGCTCCTGCCCAATCTGGGGGGTCCAAACGCCTCCTACCGGAGGCTCTACGCGGGGGTCGTGCGGTCCATGGCCCTTTACGGAGCACCGGTGTGGGCGCGTTCTCTAAGGCTGGGGCCAGCCGGCAGGTTGAACGCGTCCCAGAGGGTCATGGCCATCCGGCTAGTCCGGGGATACCACACGGTCTCCCGGGAGGCGGCGAGCCTCCTTGCCGGATTGCCGCCGTGAGATCTGGAGGCAAAGGTCCTCGCGCACGTGTGGGAGTGGCGCGAGGAGGCGAAACGCCGGGGCGTAACTCCGCTGCCGCGAGAAATCACGGTACAGCGGACAGAGCTCCGGTGGGATCTCATGGCGGCATGGAGAGCGCGACTGTCGCAACCCAGCGCTGGGCACGCCACAATTGCGGCGATAAGTCCCCTCTTTGAGGAGTGGTTAGAGAGGCACCACGGCGTCCTCACCTTCCGCCTGACGCAGGTCCTCACCGGACACGGTTGTTTCGGGAGGTTCCTGTTTCGCATAAGGCGGGAGGAAACGCCCGGGTGTTTCCATTGTGTGGATCGCCCGGAGGACACGGTGGAGCATACAGTGGAGGTCTGCCCGGCTTGGGCAGAGCACCGCCGTGTTCTCACGGAGGCGATCGGTGCGGGCGGCGGCGATCTCTCGCGTCCGAGCCTGGTCCAGGCCATGGTGCGGAGCGAGAGTGCATGGGAGGCCGTCACCTCCTTCTGCGAAGCAGTGATGCTCGCGAAGGAGGAGGCAGAACGCGTGAGGGAGAGGCAGCCTCACGCCCTCAGTCGCCGCAGGAGACGCCCTGGGCGGCGGGAATCGCAGGGCGATTTCCGGCCACCGTAGGCGCGGGCCTGCGGACGGTGAGCAGTGGGTAGCTCGCCGTCCGGTAAGGACCAGGCCCGAGTCGACGGCGCGTTGTGTTCCACGCGCGCCTCAAAGAGATGTCAGCAAGTGACGGGGTCCAATAGGGCCGACGCCGCTGGGGTCGCGGGTTGTTTGAAGAGGATACCGCGGCCCTGGCATAGGCAACTGAAGGAACACGGGTGGGTTTTAGTCAGTAAAAGTCTGACACGCCCTTCCGCTCCACCCAGAGCGGGAGAAGTTATTTAATGATTTCCCACCCTCAAAAAAAAAAAAAAAAAAGGGGATGATTTTTCAAAAACGCTGAACCGCATATTTCTTTATTTCCTATCAAAAGCATACATTTTAATTTTCACATCCCTAACTTAAGAAATACTGAGTTTCCCATACAAACTCATCCCCTATATCACCCCATGTAGTATTTTTTTTGAAAAAAAAAGTAGCCTATGTCCGTTCCCAGGACACCATCTATAGCCTTCCCAAATTTTATCGAAATCCGTGCAGTTTTGTAAATTTTAAAATCAACCCCTTTTTTACCCCCGTAGGGGATGATTTTTCAAAAACGCTGAACCGCATATTTCTTAATTTCCTACCAATAGCATAAATTTGTTATCCTTAACTTAAGAAATACTGGGTTTCCCTTACAAACTTTCATCCCCTATATCACCCCCTGTAGTATTATTTTTGAAAAAAATAGTATGCTATGGCCTTCCCCAGGATGCTATATAAAGCCTTGCCAAATTTAGTCGAAATCCATGCAGTTTTGTAAATTTTAAAATCAACCCCTATTTTACCCCCTTAGGGGATGATTTTTCAAAAACGCTGAACCGCATATTTCTTTGTTTCCTATCAAAAGCATACATTTTAATTTTCACATCCCTAACTTAACAAATACTGAGTTTCCCATACAAACTTTCATCCCCTATATCACCCCCCGTAGGATTATTTTTGAAAAAAAAAGTGGCCTATGTCCGTCCCCAGGATACCATCTATAGCCTTGCCAAATTTTATCGAAATCCGTTCAGTGGTTTAGGCGTGAAAAGGTAACAGACAGACAGACAGACAGACAGACAGACAGACAGACAGAGTTACTTTCGAATTTATAATATTAGTATGGATGGTGGTTGTGCAGCACAACCACCATCCATACTAATATTATAAATTCGAAAGTAACTCTGTCTGTCTGTCTGTAACCCTAAACGTATAGTCTTATGGAGCACAATAATTGTGCTCCATAAGACTATACGTTTAGGGTTAATTTTTCAATCGTCAGATAACTTTTATCTAGGGACTGTAAATGGCCGTTTGACAGCTTTTATATAGAAAACATGTATAAACTATTATATTTTTTCTTCAGATAAAAGTTATCTGACTATTGAAAAATTAGAGAATAGTCTTGTGGAGCATAAAGCAGCATGCTTATTTTCTGCATTTTCACTATAAACTATAAGAAAACACCAAACAAACTATGAGGGAGCCTCTGCGGGCTCGGGACCTGTGAAAACCCACAGGTGTCCTCTAAAAAGCGAACATCATGTACGAATATCGCGATAAATTTCTGGTTAGTTAAAATCTGACGAATTAAAAATCAGTCTTATGTGTCTAAACCTTAGAGCATTAAACCATCTAAGGTCTAAACACTATGCGGAAGATCCGCGACGGAAGTTCCGTAATTTGGCAACGTAATTTCGGTCGTAATATGTCGTCAGTAATTCAAATAGCATTGCACTACCACGCACGACGAACGGCCGATGAAATCATGCCATTGAAGTTCACAGCAGGACGGCGTCTCCCAAGGCCATAACGTCCCATCTAGTCGGTGTTGGTGTGTCCCATTTTTCTCAGTAATCAGCCAGAGTATTCTCCGTATTGGAGTCGCATCCTATCCATCATAGATTCATTGCATCTACCTTTTCGTTTTAGGTAGTAATATTTTTATTTTGTATAAGATTTAAAAACTGGAGCGATAACTAACTTTTGTTGTGGACTGTACTGGTACTAACAGCCGAGACATTTTCGGGTTGTTGAGATTATCCAATTTTGTTTTACTACATAACCAGCCAATAGCAGTCCACTGTTGGACATAGGCCTTCATAAGCAAACTCCACTAACTCGATCCTCGGCCCCCGCTAGGCTACTCTCATCCAGCTGCTTTGCTCAATTAATTTCAACTAAAACTGTTTTTTAGTGGTAACGTTTTCCCCTTTTTTTAGACTACTGTTTTCTTTTAGTTTATTAGTCCCAATAATTAATATATTCTTACTTCTTCCATGATAAGTTTGAGAACTGATGAAGTCCGAGACTTCAGCGACGGGGATCTCTATTCCTACTGAGGATATATTAACAAACAAGTTTGGATTTTATTGTGGATATTTTATTAACATTATCATCATGCATCAAATTTATGTGCTAATTCATTTACACTTATAACTAACTATACATAGAAAAATAACTTAACTAGGGGGCAGAAAATACAGTATTTTGTAAAATTAAACAACTAAAATTACAATTAAAATATCGGACTTCAACTGCATACAACTAAAAGCAAGTATAGCGCAAAATCACTGTATCGTATCGCACGCAACTCTCAGAATAATGACGAAATTTTGTTAAAACTTTGATCAAAGCGAAACGACAGCGCCATCTATGAGCGAGTAGCTGAAACTAAAGTTTACATTCACATAACGAACTCGTTGTCGACACAAACGTAACACACCACTCTCATCCGGAATGAATTACGTATTCGAATATTGGACATTAATTTATATCGACGAACAGGAATACGTACATTGAAATAGTAATTAACGATAAAACATGAATCCTGCCTGCCGCCGACGAGCGAGTGCAGCGCCCTCTCCCTCTATCACAATTCACTAACCTTCTCATTGCTTCCTTGCAAAATATTTTCATATTTCACCTATCTAGCGACGCCAATAACTATTCGTTCATGGGTCGTGAGGGTGTGCGTTTGGATTATTATCATAATGTATTTGTATTTACAATAATTTTGACGTGCAAAACATTTGCGGCCACGATAAGTAGACCACTACACGAGGACGCCTCGTACCAATCTGACGTCCGTTATTATTAATTTAAAATCAAATTATGATACTAAAGACTAGGCTCAATTTAAAATAATTTCATTAATAATATTTTTTTTCGAGGTGCCTTTAAAATTTACATTGAAAATTTAAGTACATTAGTAATTAGAAACTTTGATTTTTTATTCAACAACATCAATTCGACTAAAATTATTTAAACTCTCCGAGCATTTTTTTAAATGCTTGCTCAAACATTTTGCCTACTAACCGGTAACTAGTATCTCACATTGTCGATTAGGACACACACTAGCCGAATTATAAATTCTGAGAGCGTTCGCCTTCCATCCCATGGTCCATTCATTACCTACTAATTTATTAATAAAGATATTTTTACAATAAAATTTGTAACCTACAGAACGAAATTCCCTAAAAAGGAAAATAATGAATGCCTTCGTCGACGCCATGGGCGTCGCCCGCGTGACAGACAGAAATAAATAAATTAAACCCTATAGTTATATTTACAGAAGCATAAGAAGTAGTGCCGAACAGAATATTACTGAGAATTCCATCTAGCTATATAAAAATACGATTAAAATTCCACAATTTTGTTTTTTAAATATATTCATTTTAATCACATGAAACGGCCACTGGTTTTGTTCGAAGAAGTTTGGATACTGAGATCTTTCACCTATATAAAAGTCACCTAACGCACTGGTCTATTAATATTTAGTTTAACACCTGTATATCGGTTGGACTGGTCTAATATATTATTGTATTGTGTGCGAGTGTAACCCGAGCGTGCTCCGCCATCGGTCCCTTTCATAGCACCCATTGTGTCGCCATCGCCACTCGACTCCTCCTCCTCTAAGGCTCCTCTGACCCTTACCGTTCGCGGCCACACGCGCCCTCCGTGACAGAGTGCACTACCACGAGACACTTACACGCTAGCATCTAATCTGATATCGTTTACTCTGAATATAAAAATATTGTGTAACTAGGTTTCAAAACAAAAGTGTGGCCGGAGCGCACGTGTGGTCGACATTATTATATTTGACACGACGCCAACTAACAATTCCTCCGCTTACGTACATTTACAAATTATAAACAAACTTTATTGTATATTATAGAAGGATCATTTTGTCTTTGCATTGAATGAAATATCAATATCTGTGTATATGTCGAAGTGAACTAGGCTACACCTTAATCGATCTTTCTTTTACAACTATCTAGTTAAAAGTATTATGATTCATTAACATTGGACCACAAATCGTAATTAATTATTAATAATATTTATTCAGGTAACAAAAAATTGGAGGTCGCACGCTGTTCAACTAAAGAAATTATATACAAGCGGCCTGATATGCTGAGAAAACAGGATGTATATGTCATACACAGTAAATAATTGTCTCTTCTGATATGTAGTTCTAGTCCTGATCGGCTGCGCGTGCGCGCGACCTCCTTGCAACATGCTTAATATAATTTTTAAATAAACGAAATAAACTAGAACATGTCCACTTAAACAGCTCACTTATAGTAAACATAATTATATTTATAATTAACACAATTAACGCACAAAAATCATTCCTTAACTATTCATTATGTCAGTTTTCTATCAGAAACTTGGCAGTAGGTTTATCAGTACATGCGTAGTAGTATTACGTCAAAACATTTTATTTAAACGAATGCTTGCAATTTAATATCATTTCCAAATTCGGTTTCGAAGTATAAAACAATTGAGATAGACTATGCGATGACAGGAGCGTGTTCCGAGAGAGGTCCGCGTGACAGCGGGCCCGAACCCGCTGGTGGGGCCGCCGTCGGAGCACGCTCTCGAGAAACAGATTACAGCTAGATAATAGACAATTACTAAATGTTCATATAATATACATAGTTATAGATAAATCAACAGCAGTGAGGTTGCTCCGTTTGTAACAAGGTGTAAATATGAGATGGCCATAAAAAGCACCAAGAAGTGAATATATTTCATCTGAGGATATTACTATAAGATATTTTTGTTATATAAACATTTTACGTAAATATTTCTTTATAATAAACTCTTATTTAGACTATATATATTCTTATTGCGTATTGTAAACTGTTTCGAACAATATGTAAATTGTATATTCATATGAATCATTTGTTACTTTTGCGTAGTTCTGAGGTAGGAAGTTCTGATTTCGTAGTCGACCGAGGAAATGTATAATCGACATTAAACATGCAATATATAGAAATTTCATTTACAAACATTTAAAAATTCGTTTCAACATTATACAAAAATCACTCCGTCCCCATATAACATCTAGCAAATTTAGTGTTCCTCTTCTGAAATACCCTAAAAATAGGTACCTATATAAACATTTGAGCAATCAATTTCGTCTCTCCTATTTTTGTATAAATATTAAATTCAATGATAAGTTAATATTAGTTCGATTTGAGAGTAATATTTATATTAATAACATTATATAGAAGCGATCTGAAAAACGTAATGCATGATGATTTGAAAAATAGACGAATTGTAACTATTAGTGAAAAAACTAGTAATGTTAGAGCGAAATGAATACGCGTCCTCTACACCGTGTTACGTATGAGAGATAGTGTCCTGTCCGGCACTGCGTCCACGTCGCGTCACCACGTCATCACCACGTCACACTTCATCACCACGTCACCACGTCACTCGTCACGCGTGGTACACTCGAGATTCGTGCGGCCTACGCCAGCGAGCAGTCGATCTCGACGATGTCCTTGGGCACGTCCACGAACTGGTACACGAGCCGCTGGCCGTCCACCTTGGCGAGGATGCCGCGCTGGTAGTAGTAGCGCAGCGCGCGGCCCATGGTCTCGTAGTTCATGTCGGGCTTGTTCTTGTGCAGCCCCCACAGCCGCGACACCGCCTTGGAGTCCACCAGCTTGAACACGCCCTTCTCGCGGTTGGTCCACTTGATGAAGCGCGGGCAGTACTCGCGGTCCTGCAGCAGCTTGAGCAGGAATTCCCAGAGGTACGTGGTGGAGCCCTCGCGGCTCTTGCGCTTGACGCCGGGCGTGGGGGGCGCGTCGGTGCGCGGCCTCTTCTTGGGCTTGAGCTTGTTGTGGTGGTGGTGCCGCTGGTAGTCGCCGAAGTCGAACACGGAGTAGGGCAGCTCGTCGTGCGGCAGCGGCGGCGCCGGCGCGGCGAAGTGGTGCGCGCCGCCGCCGCCGCCGTAGCCGTAGCCGTACGCCTCGCGCTCGCCCGCGCCCGCTGCAACAGGAGACAGGTGGTCACTCACAAGCTCGCGCATCATATACACGAAATCATACAAATTCTAACTTATTGAGACAGCAGGGACCTCGGAGGCTTCCTAGTTCTATACAGTCATATAAACACGTTTCACGTTTGTGATTGGAAACGTGGAAATCTCCTCTGAATTTTCAAAGTTATATTATTTAGCAGTACATGAAAATTAGACGAGTAAATATTTAACTAATTTAATATCTATGCAACAGTTTGTTACAAGTTAATTGGCTAAACAATTGTGAGACTGGAAGGCGGCTCCACTCTCATGCGATGAGGGTACTCTGTTGTCTAAACTAACTCTAGTAGGTATTTTGATAACAATATCTTTTATTGTTTTCATTTCATAGACTGGGTTCAGGGTTGATGTCTAGCTTTAAGGAACGTCCTGCACCTTAAATGAAACCAAGTCCGATGGATAATGTGTTACGCAATTAGGGTGCTGTTTCTTGGTCAAACAAAGACGATTTACCAATAAACAGACCGGTCGTAAATCAACGAATAATTGACCACAATTTCATTAGGTATTATGAAAGTGTGCTTGAGTAATGTATTTATTATATAAAATAATGGTTATTGTAGTTTATTTTATTAATATTGTAGTAATAAAATAATAAATTTCCTATGAGCAATGAAATCCAATAGTTACAATGGCGATACGGTATCAATAGGGGTGTACCGACAGAGCAACACTTGATAATAATAAAATGGTCGGATCGAAAGGATGCGGATGACGTTTATTGTTATCAAATTCAATTATTTTTTATACATTACAATGATTTATGGACGTGTTGTGGTCCACTTTTTATAATGTAAGATACTGTAGATATTATTAAAATGGTACTTAGGTATTCAGTCCTATTGAACCTGATGCGGGAAAAATCATATAGTAATCTTTGGTGCCATGGTCTTACTATGTCTAACCGTTAGCTAACTCCATACTTAAGTATAATTAAATTTTTCATTTCATTTTCTTTATTATGTGGATTACAGTATTGTATGGCTAATAATAGGTGTCCCTTTTTAACTAGGATAAGTGTAAAACATGCGAAGGGACTACTAATAAATATTTAAATTAAACAGGTGCAATTTTAGATATATTAATAAAGCTAAGTTTAAATTTTAAAGAAAATAAAAAAAAAATGAATATTATGAATAAAAAGTTTTAGAAGTTTGTCATTTGTCTTCGTTTATGGTTTTTATTGTTAAATGAAACAATGTTGTTGAAACTTGTTGTTTTCCACGTCTTCGCAGCTGCTGCCGCGTCACACAATGCGAGCGCGTTAGTTGACGATAGCACCGACTGATAGTGTCGCGATTGCGTCAAGCGACAGCGGCGCCTTGACCCGAATGCCTGCGCCCGCGCCGGCCCACTCGCCGCTACGTTTTCCTCTTCGGAAAAATAAGCAGAAGCTTAATGTTCTAGCCTCTAGTAGAGCAATCAAATGCACTTGTATACTTGTTGAAAAGATAGAGTGTGAAGGCAGAGCAGAACTTTGAAAAATAAGTAAGTACCTAATGTGATATTGAACAACTTGACGGTTCTACTGCTAAAGTTAAGCGCACTTTCAGTGGTTGAAAACTGGAAAGCCAATAAAGTGATTTGTGTTGCTTTATATACAACTAGTAAACAGTTCGATCGCTTTCCTAGACACTGACATAACATCAAAGTCAATGATTCTTAGAAAACAAAATAAAGATATTTTTCTCACCGACCGGCGCGTGAGTTGGATCTAAAAACTTCAAACCGTGGGCTATAAATTTCATCTGGCCGGCTCAATAAAACAGTTGTTTGGCTGAGATTAGCCCAATTCGCGGGAAATGATTTAGTTAACACTACACAAAGCATAAAGCATTGCCGTCTGCCAGTGCGTTTTGCTAATATCTTTATTCTGATATCTATGGTTTATGGTTATCTTTGTTTGATAGCCGTCTTTTGTAACTTATGTACACACGTTTATGACGGCTGCTATACTGGCCCACGCATTTGATTTTATTCTACTTATGAACTCATTCTTTTCCACCTTTTTTTTGTGTGATAGATGAAGCATGATCATTTAAAAAATTTAATCTAAATTTTAATACTACGCTTTTAAAAAAATTGAAGTTTACAAATAAAACATCGAATTTCCCGCTACTTTATGTAGGTAAGGAAGTGAAAGCTAACACTTAGATTTTTCATGAATATTATATGCCCGTAGTTATTGCGTGTAAGGCACATTTTAGTGTTCGCATAAGTGAAATAAGTGTTCCAGAAGATTTTACGAAAGGTATAGTCTCATTCTGTGTTTTTTCATGTTAGTTATTTAGCAAGAAGAACCACAAAGTCGACACAACACAAGTGACAACGTATAAGGGTTATAGTTGGGTCTAACACTGAAAAGTGATATCAGCTTATACCATAAAAAGAGTTTGTGGTCAATAATAATGAATTAATGAGCTAATTTAATGATTCAATTATGTATCGCCATCATTACATATTTAATAGGAATAATTTATAGGGAAAGACCAGGGGATAGGGGATTTATAGGTTAATTTATAAGGGGAGTAGGGATGGGGTATTGCTTGCAGCTACAAATGTATTTTTTGTTCTGTTGATCTCGCATCGGGAATGTCGAATTATTTACGTTTTTAATGACATTAGAGAGTAGGCGGAAGTGCGTTTTATTAAGTTAATTTATTTTTATGAGGAAGTGGCGTTAGGTTAAAAAAATGGAAGTTTTTGCGGCTTTGACGTACTTAATAAATTCCCGAAAAAAAGTAAATTAATTGTGTGGTTTTCCTTCTGTATGTAAAGGTACAAAGCTGTGGAACGGAATAAGTATCGAATGAAACTGGTGATTGTAACTTTATTATTAATTTAATGTAATTCTTATAACTTGAAACTCTCGAACATGAACTGACTTAGCATAGCTAGCTGCCTACTGAGATAAAACTTGTTACATTTACGTATATATTTATAAACATCGTCAGTGTGTTGTGCGTTGGCGCGATTCGCCATTTTCTAATATTATCTAACTGGTATGTATTTTCGCGCGGCTTATCTGCGCGGTCGTTGACCCTGTACACCGACACGTGTGTCGGACACATACCTATTCTTTTTTCTTGAGAAAAATCAAGAAGATAGGCGAAAGGTTTCAATTTTTTTTTATGCTCCCATTCATTCATTGGGTGTTTTTCTATCTATAATATGTATGTATTTACAAAAAAAAAATGTATATAAGTAGTTTATCAGCCATCTCGTTACCATAACACAAGCATTAGGTTGCTTAGCTTGGGACTAGATGGCGTTGTGTGAAATGTCCAAGGATATTTATTTATTTATTTATTTATTTATTCTGGGGAGTTTGTTTTAATGCATGTCATTGGACTTATAATAGCTAGTGTCTCTGTTTACTATTTATGTACCTACCACAGAACATCTTTATATGTTCTGTGGTACCTACTATGTTGTGAAGAGGTTGCTAAATCGGGTGCGCGTGCGACCATCTAAGGTTGGTTAACGACCGCGCATTGTTGTATTCCTAATTCCTAATAGTCAAAACCGAATTACAAGTTTCACAACCTAATTGATAATGTAGATAAAGTTAATCAATCGTTTAAACAGATAAGTAATTCATATTTGAAATAATGTAATCACTAACCACAGTTTTTCGGGAAATTACATTTAAAATTGTATTTGTTTGAAGGAAAAAAGGAATATGTGGTCTAGTTGGATACTACGGAAGTATAATTATTATTATAGAATTTCAGTTCATTGATTATTGATTAAGTAGGTATATTATGTAGGTACCTATATCTTGACTGATAAGCAGAACAAATGTCTTTGCACTAAATACTCCTTTGTTTAGCAACTTTGGTTGATCACTTTAGTTAGGTAATCATTCTATTCAGTTAATTAATGAATTAAGATTTGGATAAGATGCGTACTGATCAAGTTAAGCTTGCTGATCATCTGAACTGACGAATTTAGAATGAGACTCGCGAGTAGAAGGAACGCTACCAACGGTAAATATAACACGGGTAGCTGCCATACTTACCTGTTATTTATAATTTTACGTTCCACGAACACGTATCTCATAAAATCCCTCTCGAGCATGGGAAGCTAACAAGACGCCGCGTAAAAAACCCGCATTTTATGCGCCGGCGACTCTATTTATAGCGCATGCGCTGGACGCATCCTACTGGTTGCGCTGCAAGATCAAGGTTACGTCGGCTGGTACGCCTGCTGCAGTCTTAGAATGTCATCTTCACTTTGCTAGTTAGCAGTCCTTCGGATCGAAAAGAAAATTTATCGAGAGAGCACCCGTTCTAAAGTGTACCTTACACTCACTGGACTGGGTGCTATTTGCTGTAAGTGTCTGACGAAGACGGATTGTTTTGCTCCCGGATGCGAGTATGCGAACGTTTAGGTTGATGTAGGGTGGGGTGGGAGGAGGGGAACCGGTTGCGCCCGCGCATCCCGCGGTCGCGATAAATGGGTTACCCCGGTTACCCCACAAACCTCTTGCGATACAAACACGCAACGCTCGCCGCGCCCGGCCTGCGTCTGCGCCATATTATGATTTTCCGAGTTTTTGTTCCACATTAGATCGAGGGGAAGTGGAAAACCATAGTTATGTTTAATTAGTGTGCAATTTGTTGCAAAAAGCTAGTAATAACTGACGCAAATGTGCATCTAACTAAGCTGGATGCAAAGTGCAGAGCTCATTTCTTTGTGGTTTGAGTGGCTATAACATTACTTGTCATGAATCCTGCTTAGTTATAATTTGAATACGAAATTGTAACATTCCTTTTGCGAATAATTTTCAACATATTAACTTGCGAGGTTGATAGACTTCTCCGCTCTTTCTCTAATGTTTAGGAAGCGACGAAGCTTTCAACAGATAATAGAGTTACATTCCTCTGACGTCAATCGACCGATACATAAACACCTATGACGATTTATCAGTTTGCGAATATGCTATTTTTGCTCGCGATAAAAAGAATTAGAAAGATAAGATAGCGTGCTGAGAACATTTCCTCCAAGCAACTGTTCTGTAAACGTGGCCACAAATGATGAAAAATAATGTTTTTATCGCTTTGTTTTTCAGGCGGAAGTGATAAGGTATAAATGTAATCAGTCGTGTGATGGGATTGCATCGCCGTTGTTAGTTTCAGACTCATATCCTCCCATAGTAGGACTGACAATGCATCTAGTTTTCCTGTGCGACCGGAAAGTGCGCGTGCGCCTAAGGTTGCGAGCTAGCGCGGTGCAGCCGAGCGCGGGTCGGCGCGGGCGCCGCTCGCGTCGGATGCGGCGGCGGCAGGCAATGACCAGGAAATGACGCCGCCGGCTGACCTTCACACACACGCACACACGCGCGTCCTGCGCCCGCGCATCCCCCGCCTCCCGCTTAGTTGTCCCTGTCCGTCTACTACGGGATTTTGCGTTAACGCGCTATGAGTACCTATGTGCGTCTGCACAGAGAGTGCAACTAAGTGTAACAACAAAGTTGGATCACTTTCATCCCGGTCGATAATTTTTTTATCTGTTGTTGTAGGTACCTACGTGCTGATTTGTGATTGGTTGATGCCGTCATGTTTCGATTGATGAGGGCAAAGTGGAGAGGTGGTTCAACGATAACTCAGTTTTTGTGCATTCATTATCAAGGTGACATTCCGTTGTACTGCGGATCGTCCGAATGTTGATAGTGTCCGTTATATCATTTATTTATAAACAATTATATTGGGTAACTGATCCAGGATACACTAGAAATCGATACCGCGGATAGAGTGGTGTAGATCTACCTACTTATTTTCGTACATAAAAACTACAGTGGACTTGAAACTCGTGCATGACTAAAAACGCTATTCTGAAGCTTCGCGCATGTTATATTTAAAGCGAAAATTCAAAGATGGCGCGTTCTATTTTCTTGCGCGCGCATGTGGTGAACTAGCGCTGCGTTAAGTAAGGTCAGCGCTGCTCTGCGCTTGCGCTCGCCAACACTGCAACTTACGTAACGGCGATAACACGCGGCTAGAGGGCGACACTTGTATCGAGGTCACGTGGACCTGGGCCGTAGATTTCAGGGGAGGAGGCCCGAATAATATTTACCTACTATAGCTACAGACAACAAGCTACATTGTAAACTGTTTGTTTGTCTGTGTATCAGTCACCTAATCATTGTATTCAAAGTCTTGTGCGAACTTTGATTTCGCAAGGATCTCTCGTACAGTGTAAATAAGAAACTTTCTGGGTTCCGTAGAAAGTAGAGCACGACGATATTTTAGATTTATGTCTGAAATTTTAGCAGCTGCCTCTGAACGATATTATTATAGTATTTATGAAGATGAACAATTTTACGATGTTACAAAATTTCTCATACCGAGCTCCAGATTCTGAGCATGTAATCGAAACACGGATAAAATTAATGACGTAGTCAATTCACAACATGCCCGGAAAATCCGCGTGTAAACAGTCTTCTAAATACGCGTTTCCATTGTCACGCGTTATTATTACCTGTTTCAAGCACACCGATGTCATTGACCACGTTCTCATTAGGTTCCTCGGGTGCATTTCAAGGAGATTTACGTTATCCTCTAAATACAATAAATACTCAATTTTCCGGCACATATCGTAATATACCGTGGAATTCATGATTTGCGTTTGGATGTCGTTCACACCGAGCGGGGACGGTCGTCGTGTCATTTTGTAGGTACCTACTTACATTTTATTTTAGCTCAGACCGACCGGTTTGCCTGTAGACCACTTTCCTTGCATAACCAATGTAATTGTCGCAATCTGTGATGTTACCCACCGTCGATTATCTAGATGACGAGTCTTTAAAACCTGTGCAACCTCTTTTAATTACAACCTTATATTCTATTACCAGTTTTATCTGTGGAACTGCCATAGACGACATTTTCTAATATAGCTATGAAATTGCTTGCAGCCTCTTTTTGTATTTTGTGCAAATAAAATCGATTAAATTAATTACACTTGTTAATTAAAAAGCACATATCGGCCTCTATTTCTTATTGCTTAATGAAGCAGTTGTTGGGATCCTACAAAACGAAATCATGTGGAGCTTTTATCGGCTTTATTACAAGTGAGTATGAGGATGGTATCAAGTTATTTGATATTATAGGTACTTATAAATAGATAAAACTTAATGGCTATCATTTAAAAAGTTATAAAAAATCGAGTTTATAGAAGGCTATAGGTACTTAATTAAATATTTGTATTTTTTCAGGCGGTCTATAAATCTTGCCACATTTTCTGTTGCAAAAAGTATTTTATAAAGAAAAGCTTATAGAATACTAATGTGGACTCGGTCCATTATCAGTGGTATTTGGTTATGTGTGGTTGTGAAACAGCCTTCGTCTGCGCCTGCGCCGCTCAAACACCGCGCCTGTTTAACCAACTGTGCTGAAATGACGACATTACATGCTATGAAAGGCTTCAAATAGTATCGCTTGTTTATTCGCATTTATTGGTGTATCGAATAGGTTATTATTAGGTTCAAAGTCGCAAGCTATTCTAGAATTCTAGAAAGGGATAAATTGTAAGAATTTTTTCATATTTATATTCCTAAGACGGTGGTCTCTGTGGTTTTATCATCATTGACGTCGTAGTATTTAGCATTGAATCAAACTCCTGTATGTACAAAAATATAACAGAGTATAAAAGAGCCAAAAGGCGGAAGACAGAGTGTTAAATAAACACGGAACATGCGCACTTGAATTCTCGCGAATTCGTTGCGAAATAACATCTGTACAAATTACTGGCGGCCATATAACATATTACGACATAGGTACAGTTTCTATAATATGTATTTAGGCTGATTCATTGTAACTAAAGACCTTTTGCGAAAGGATAATAGCGTTAGAGCTAAGCAAATTGTCGTTATTAATGTCTAACGGTGTAATCATTTTGAATGCAACTGGAAGAAATTAAAAGTGTGGTTTGATACTGTGTGTTTTAGACGTTTAATATGCAGAATACTTAGAATAATAGATAATATTTGGAAATATATTATAATAAAAATAAAATTAAAAATATAATTATAATATATTACTTATATTTATTACTTTGTAAAAAGACGTAGGTAAATAAAAATTAATTTGTAGTTTTATATTTGGATAAAAACGATTTACTTATGATTAATAATTGCTTTAAGTCCGAAATTGAATGACTTATCAAATGCGTTTAGTTTTCTTGTTTCTATTGTTAGAACACCAGAAAATACCAGATTTTCACATGTTTGTCTTATCTGCTACGAATGTGTGCGAAATGTAGACTTCTAAATTCAAGTTGTCTATACAGGGCTGAAACAACTAACATTCTACAATTCGATAATTTAAATAGAATTCAAGTTGTAGATTTTCCAGTACCTATTTTAAATTTTCAAGCGTTTCATTTTACCTAGAGGTTATTTTTTTTTTCCACATGTCATTTTTGTTCCAATTATTAAAAAGTACGTCAGTGTTCCGTGTTAGTACAGTATTTGGGCAGATCATGATGTGTGAGCGTTAGTTTTACGCCAGTTGTCGTTCATTATCTAAATGGGAAGTTCCTACTTATCTAAGTGACATTTTTGTCTCCTACGCGCGTCGCCACAATGCTCAATGTTTATACTTTGGAGACCTAGAATACTATAGGAAAATACAAAGTAAGGCTTATCTATGGCAATTCAAAATTGGAAGATGAGATTTCAAATAATAATGGCTGCATGCAATATCAACGGTCTATTTTTGAATACGCAGAAACGAATGTGTTCCTAATTCGAGCAGGTTGCAAGATTACATCAATTATATAAACCCATAGAAATATATATCTATGGATAAACCTGTATTATCACTAGTTCTGTTAGTAATTTATTTGCGCTATTAGGTACATAATAAGCAACAATCTAAAAGTTGATCAGTCTGCAAACGCGGAACGTGAGCCGTAACATTATTATTCTCAGCAGTGACATTATTTCACCAGGAATAACTACACTAGGTGTAATAAAATGGTAAGTTGAGAGGTGATAGCGTTATCGTGTTTAAGTTTATTTTTTGTGCGGTGGCGGGCGCGGGCGGATGCCGCTATCAGTGCACAATGCGACGGTTCAACTATCTGTTTATTTAGGCCGTTAATACGAATGCACTCGGTATTGTGTAAGGTCAGTTGAGACGTATTGACATTTACTGCTGTCAAAATTGACGCGAGTACCTACTCTGGAGTCGATATTTATCATGTTTTCTTAACCTTTTGGGTGTTGGTATTTTCCAAGATGATTTTCATAGGAAGGAAGACGCTGGTCAAATCTAAAAACTAAAATCTTTTCATGTTTTAAAATTGCAGAAAGAGCAGAGATTGCTAATCAGCAGTGTAGGTACTTAGTTATTGTTTCTGCCGCTACTATAACTAATACGTCCCCCCGAGATCGCTGCGTCTCTTGCAATGACATACAACAAGTGTACCAGGTATAACTATAGAAACGATTTGAGAACGTACTTTTGACTTCTAACGACTTTCCCGCGCAAGCTGGTGACTATTGAGCTCGCACCTAGGCAGTGTGGTAGTGAAACCAGCACATAGTGCGCAAGAGTCATCGCTCATCTTGTTTGTCGCCCGATGCTATCGATAACTATTATTGCCGATACGACCTCAACCTATAGTTTGGGACACGACGAAGGTGATCCGGAGTTCGTGCACCCCGCTTACGTAAACACATGCAACTGTGAAAACATTTTTATTTTATATTGATATAATGTAAGGGCGCGTTCCGCCTCATGTGTCAAATGCAGACTCGTTCAATGATTATTGTTTTTGTTTGAGATGGAACGCAGCCAAACAATGTTTTACGTCGACACTTCTAAATCTCGGCAGGATTTTTGGATTTTCACACAATTTATACTGTATAATTATACTTTTTAATATTGTGTGTGTAAGCGACTACATTTTTCACAACTTGTTATTAAAATATAAATAACATTAAAAAATCATGTCTGTTATAATTTAAGAAAGTGAATTTTAAATTGGCTTCAAGTGAGTTTTTCACACATGTAACAATCATGATGCGTGTAAGTAATGAAATACTTTATGTACTTCTGTAGCAATCATTTGTATGTAGGTAGCTGCATAGTGGACATTGTACGAGTAAATATATTGTGAAAGCTTGATTGAAGATAAGCTCACTAACGCTTCATTTACAGGAGGATTGTGATTTTTTACACATGCTTACAAGATTTTTATTAGATTCACTTTAGAAAATTATATTCTTAAATTGCATACTATTAATTGCATTGCATATTTCTTTTGTTAAGTGAGTTTCCCCTTGCTTTGTTGTTTTTTGTCATGCTTCATCTCAATCAAACCTTTTTGCGTACAATGACGTCGGATAAAAATAAAAACCTTACACTGAAATTTTCCTGTTCCTCATTTAAAAATTATATCCAAGTTTCTAAATGCAAACGAATATATCGTAAAACCGGCAAAAGTTTGCTGTGCACACTGAGGCATGGGGGGGAGGGTGTGAGGAGGGGGCGATAGACGTGGCCGGGGGGGGTACAGGGAGCGGCGCGGGGGGCGTGCGGGGGGCGCGTAGCTGCAACTGTTTGCGCGCGGCGCAGCGTGGTCAATGACACGGCGACATTGCATCAACGCGCGAAGGTCACCCCTCCTCGGCCCGCGCGCGCACTCCCCCGCCCCCGCCCCGCGCGCCCTCTAACGCGTCTCGCAAATTCCTGCACTTCCTTGCAACAGGACGCCATGTTGGATCAATCATTCTAGTTGCAAGTCCTGCAAGCGCAACTCTTTGTGTTTGTTGTGCAGAGTTGTGCTATAGATTGTATTTGTGTATGTTTGTGGAAATTGTATTACATATCCACCGGAAAAGAGTTATTAACTGATAAACTATAAGGAGCATAATTATACGGAAACGAGTAATTACATAGTAATTGCCAAAATATGTTTTTAGTAAAATGGAAAATCATCCAAGTAATTGTAGCTTTGATGTTTTCCATTAGCCCAAACGCGATTTTCGTGTAAAAGCATACTTTCTCTATAAACAAAATAGGTAAATAAAAGGTATTATCTATGTTCTATACAAATAGTTATTTACATAGGTAAGTAGGTATTATTCATAAAGGTACGGACAGACGTGATCATTACTAGCACGAAAGCATGCTTTTATTGAGCAAGTGCTCATTAGTAGCATGTGTGACTAGTAATGAGCATGCTTATTTCTAGTATGTTTTCGACTAAGCGTGCTTATAAGCATGCTTTTTATGAGCACGTGTGTCAGTACCTTAACTGTGCCCGTATCCTTCCCGATCCTGACTCATGTACCTACATGATGTTACATACAAGTCAGTATATAAAGTAGGTAAATATTATGTAAATGTGTGCTCTTATGCACACATACCTACTTGGCGGTACAGACACATAATATGTTGTTTACTACAATACATAAGTAATATAAAGTGCAGGTTAGCGCTGTCAGGATAATAAACGTGATCCGAAACTTTACTGTTTACATTAAAAGTTTATCTGTGGCTCTATAATCTATGCATATGCTCGGCATAGACAATGGTCTTATCATGGGGCTTTTTTTTTCTGAGCGTTTTCCTTAGAGAGGACAGTATTAAGATTGGGACTTTCCTTAGTTTCGTTGTTATTCCTTTCTTTGGTAGCTAAACTTCTATTCTTGAGATTAATCATTTTATTTCTTTATTAGCTTCTGCCCGCGATTTCGCGTGAAACTTGTTCACCCGTCCGCCCGCCCGCGCTTGTACTTAGTTTTCTCTTAGCGTCCTTTCTATTTTTTTTCTTTTTGCTTGGCTCCAAGGGGTCCTAGCGTGATGTTAAATAGTTTATAGCCTTCCTCAAGAATTTGGTTATCAAATGCAAAAACATTTTTTTAAATCCGACTGGTAGTTCCAGAGTAGCGCGCTCAACAAACTACAATACACACACATACAGACATTTAGTATAATATTAGTAGGTACATAGATTTTAAATTACTATAGATTGGCCAATAAAACCTCCAAATCACACGATTTTTTAAACTTTTAATTAATTTGATATCGACTTTGGTCTTACCAAAATAAAGTCAATCTAATGCATGTGTTAAATTGACTATGATTTAATCGAATTTTGACCCCAAAATATGCATAGGACTTTTAGAAGTTATAGGTAAGATGAAAAAATAAAAAATCTGATAGGTAACTACCAGAATTTGAGGGCCCGATAAAAAATGTAGCCTATAATGTTACCGTGGTGTGACATTGTGGTTTTTGACCTTAGTCGCGTCTGTTTGTTACTATAAACACCTAAATGACGGAAAAGTCATGCGGTTGAAGTTTCAAGCCGGTAAATTCGTGTAAAAAAGAACTTATAAGAAAAGTATCAAGACTTGAGCGGTTCAACAAAGAACTAGTGAGGTGAATAAAAAAAAATCTGTTATTTACTTAATTTGTAATGATAATCTCGGATTTATTATTTAAGACTGTTCACCTGGGAAATATGCTGCAGTAGTAGGAAGGAAAAAATACTGTAAGTATCAGTAAATAGGATGCACTAAACGCACGTATATAAACTATAAATAGCGATAAATATCTATTATTTACAACTATAGTTATATCAGTAGAGTTATTAATAGGTCTTTACTGCTATTAATTTATTATCCGTAAACAGAACTAGCCGCGTCTGCGCCCGCGCCGATTGCGTGACGCGCGCGAATTTTTGCCTTCCGCTCATCTCTAATATCGATTTCCGGCTATGAGGTATATCCGGCAGCGGTTATGGCCTGAATGCATATTGAAATATACTTGTATTGTTCCAGTGGGTCATAGAATCTACTTAGGTAGCGTGATGCTAATGGAGTATAGAACTTATTACAGAATACATGATTATTATTAGCTGTAAGTGATTATTGGGTTTACCAATTATAACGAGACTCCTCTTAGAATGTGATTTGTATGATTCTTATTTCATTTTTGTAAAGTTTACGTTACTTTTAGTTAAGAGAGCCATGTTGGAGAAATAAAACGATTACCTACAACTAAGAGTAGGTAACAGCACGAGGCCCTCGGCTTCCCCAACCTTCGAAAGCTCTGCCAGATCACGAGGCGCGAACGAATCTGACGAGAACCCTGTCAGCCAATGACGTTTCCCTTTGACATAATAAGCTGTTTGTTATGAGATTGGTATAATTATGTGCTATAAACATTTTGTCGTCAAGACGATGGCCATAAAAAGCGGGTTGAGGGGCGTACGCGGCGGTCAAGGCCCCGCTGATTTCCATCAAACGTGTTGCCCAACGCGACCCTGACTCGGGAGCAATCAGGCCGGAACGACTTTTTTCACTTAATTTATCGATTTGTATTGTCGTCCAAGTCTGAAACTATTGTTACATGTAAATGACCGGCAGGGGCGCCCACTGACGTCCACCTGCACAGCTTCGCACTCCTGAGTCCCACCGAGCGCGCGATTAGAACATGAACTTTATGGCACCCCGTTATCTGTGTCACGTTGACGTGTCTAACATTTTAGTTTTATTTCAGATAAAATTTTGATTGTTCTGTCGCAGGTTATCGATCAGGAAGTCCATTATGTAACGAAGTAACGACTACGTGGAAACCTGATGGCGAAACAGAATCACGTAAGCTTATACATTACGAAGCAGAGTGTTTCGAAAAGAGTCCGTCGACTAATTTTAACTGTCCCATATTCCCACGGTGGCGGCGGCGTCCAGCATTGACACCGACGCCAGCGTTAGAATATGAAAGCCACGGTTTTGCAACGCTACTATTCCGTGGAATCCGTCGCGCGTCGGTTTGGCACGGGGCATGTGGGGCGCGCGTAAACACATTGCGAAATGCGCGATATCGGCCAGTCGGAGGAGCGCGCTCGCTGCAACGGGGAGCGATGCATCTATTTATGCAGCGCTATGCGACCTAACACTGACCCGGTTAGGCTCGCGACGCATAAACACAAGGAGAGCGAGTGCCAGCCGTGTCGCTCGCGAGCGGACGGCGACGGACCCACCCGCCGCGCGATAATCGACCCGGTTATGGAGTTATGCTATTTAGAGTGGCGGGCTGACGGGGGCGGCCGTGGTCCGTGAAGGGCGAGCCTTTTGCCGCTCCGCCGGGGACGAGCGGATAATTTTAAACAGCCAGGAAACCATTGGAGCGAGTATGTAGGCCGCCTGGACACGGCGCCCCTTCTGTTTTTATACCTATCGTAAAAGAAGCGTGCGTGGTTTCCGGACAAGTGGAGCGCTGAGATTCCATCGCGCAGAATTGGGTCGCGACTGATTTTTCGAGTTCACGATTGGACGTGTGACCGATATTCCGCGTACCGACGCCGACGTACCGAGTATTTCGGAAGCGGGAAGATGGCGGCGGGTTGCGCCACTCAGCTCGCGAGATGCGTTGCGAAACGCGCGCAGGAAGCCGCGTGTGAAACGGAACGCTCGAAGGTGACGCACGGCCGCCGCAGCACCGCGCCGCCTGCTGCGTGACTCACTGCTTCCTAGCTCCCGATAACTTGTGGTTACATGAAAACTCATAACAGGCGACAGGTCGCGTGTCACGTACGCACCATGAGCTAACGGGGGTTTTGTTATGGTAAATTCCGGGATGGTAAGTGGCTCCTTTCGCTTTCGGCGGCGCGTGCGGCGTGCGCTGCGCAACACTCAAGGTCGCGGGCCGTTCAACTCGGATGCGACCGCGCTGTTGCGACACCGAAATATGTAATTGTAGAGGAGTCGAGGCGCGTTTGGCAGCGACCACGGCGCGCAAGTGGGTCGCCGACGGTTGCGCAACCGTTTTTCGTACGACAGATGGCGTGCGTCGCGTCTTCCTTATACGGCGACGGTGCACGTCGCGATTAAAAACAAAGAAACCACTTTTTAGAACTAACGTATGATTTGTTCTGGATTTAGAATAAGTCCAAACCGCAATCGCGTTGTAATTGTAGCCGTGATCGCATAACCGAGTTATTTGGTCCCGTCGTCGCTCGCGGCTTAGGATTTATTCGATGACGTCACAATCACAACAGCCTCAAGAACGAGCACTGAGAGAATTGACACTAATTGGAATCCAATTGGGGAAAAGATAATGACAGGCCTTGGAAGCATAATAATTAAAGGCGTGCTGCTTCAACAAACCCTATAGGCACTGATTAAATAAAATAAATGCAACTCTTATCTGAAATAAGGTAAACAGTTCTTATCACAGTCGCGAATCGCGAGTGGATCAGAAAAGAAGATCGATTGGCCGTGCCCATCTGCCCATCAGGCTATCACTGCGCGAGCGCATACAGCACACAATTCTACGCTATACGGTGGCGTAATATATTGATACTTTGTATTGAATCAACAGCGATATTTCAGAACTCCATTGACCCATTTTACTAAACAAAGTTACACGAGTAACGAAGAATTTAAAATATGAAACATTATAGAAAACTATTAGAATTTCAATAGGCAGATAAAAGTGGTGTTAGAACCGCAACGAGGACGCTTTCCTCGTGTGTCACCGCGTGGCGCGTGATGTAAGGTAGTAAATCCATTTTGGAAGTTCGCGAATGTCAATAATAACGTTCCGGTCCCCCCAGCGGTCGGCGAGGCGAAAATAGTCGCCAACTATTAATACGAGGCGAGCGCTAGCGCTGCACTGCCCTTGAAACGGGACGATCACCTCGCGCACACTGCGGCGCGGGCGCACACCGCCGCGCGCCGACGTTAGACACACACACACACACACACACGGGCGCTTATCGCGATGCAGCGCGCTGCACAATACACACCGCCATCATTTTAATTTCCATTTCGTTTGCAAATGTCACATTGACATCTCTATGTTTACTTCGCGTCCTGAATGCTTGAATAGCTCTTACTGCATCTCTATTAAGACCAACACAACATTAATTAGGATTCGTTCGATTTAATGGTGTTCCTGCGGCCATCGCTATGTACACGATGATTATGCATCGCTCCAAACCATGCAAAGTAATTTACTAACATACTGAACGTCTACACAGAGATAATAAACTGTTGATTGAACTGGGTTTTTATAATACTTAAACAATATTATCATATCCTGCCATAGATCGTGATCTCGCAACCAGTAAACGGATACGTGTATTGATAGCAAGCCACGACGCGTCCCCGATTTAAGTTATTTAATTTTGATTGAATGGTCTAGCTAAATCGATGGTTGGAGGTACATTTGGTGTTGGTGAGAGACCTCCAAACCACTTGCTCACTCAAACATGCATTCCGCTGGTGGCGCAAGGATACTTCCACGAGCTCGGAGTGGAACACGGCTGCCCGGCGCGTGCGCTACGCCACCCGCATAATATGACGTGACGCAACTCGCACAACCAAATCGCATTCAAAAATCAACTTCTCGATATTCGCACGCATACGAAAATCGCGTTTCGTGCTACCTACATCAGCACAATTTGGCAACTGGCAACATCCATTCAAGGTTTCTTTTGTTTTAATTAAGTTAGCTGTATCAAAGTTTCAGTTAGACCTGAATCTTTCAGATTCTTGGAAGGTTTGTTCAATGATGTCTCAGTAAATCAGAAAAAAATACATAGTGTGACGTATCGCGGACTTGTTTATGTGACTGTTGATATATATGTTTCGTATCATTCTACTGCTGAGTACTGGGCGAAGATCGCCACGGCTCCCAGGCGGTCTTAATGCTTGAGCTCATGGGAACCATTGGCATTATTTAATTTCGTGAGATTACCAATAAGACCTTAACATTCGGTGCGGGAAAGCTATGAACAGCAACATTCCAATAAGGTCCTAATTTGAGTGAGTTATTGAAACTGGTTGATTGAATTCGAACGCGGCCACATACTCACACAATCAGGTTTGGACTGCCCAATCCGAGTAGGAAGGTCGCGTTCGTTTCGCCAGAGGCTGACAATGGCGCCGGCACCGCCGCTCTTGCCCAATATTCGCGTTTGCAACACCGAAATTTCGTGTGTGCCGCATTACAGCAATGGCCGATTTACGGCTCACACCTACCTCTGGCATGACACCACTACCGCAATAGCAGTTACTTTTCAGTTGCTCGGTTAGGTAGGAACACTTATTGTTCTTTTTGTTCTTTTATTAGGTATTTTCAGGATGAGTTCTTGGTAAGTGAATCAGAATCCATTGCATAAGGTAAAATTAGACGCATGTGTCCTCTTTGGGCTAATAGGGGCTTCATTCATGGCTTGTTATCGCAACTTATTGTAACAACAAATTAGTCAATGTTAGGTACGTATACAAGGATTTTCTTATGCGGTTTTGCCTGATGTTTTTCATAATATTTATCCTTAATAACATTTTGCAGCAATACAACAATAAATACGTAAATAAACAGCTCGTGACGATTTTCTAAATAATAGTTAAACATAGTTTTCCTCTACGCCCTAGGATTGAGCTATTGCTAGGTATAATACAAGAAACTAAATGAAAAAAGAAAAATGGTTTTCTTGTATTGTATACAATCACACTAAACCTAATTAGAGCACGAGTGTGTATAAAATAAAAAATTCTTTACAAAAAATAACAACCGACTTCCAAAAATACTACAAAGTGAAAAATAACTTTAATTTCGGAAGTCGGTGTCTTTAGTTTTGTAATTTAGTTTTTTGCCACCGACTTCCGAAATTAAAGTTATTTTTCACTTTGTTGTGTTTTTTTTTTGGAACTCAGTTGTTTTCTTTTGTAAAAAAGTTTTTACATGTGGTACTACCCCACACAAATTCGAATACCACCACCTGCAAAGAAATTAGAACATCATCCACATAAAAGTGGAAAAATACGTATTATTGAAGCTAACTCAAAAACTACCGCAGCAATGTTAATAAATTTGACATGGGGCCAACTTCGAGGTATATCCTCTCCAATCAAACAAGAATCTTTCAAATCGGACTACTCCGTAAAAAGTTATGCGTATACATAAAAAAATAATTATACGTGTTGACTTGAGAACTTCCTCCTTTTTTTTTATAAATAAATGAATATTTTCGCAACTAGTCTAAATTCCGTTCAAAGTGGCACGGTCGCTACAAAAACGTGATAGTGAAAAGTGTTTATTGCTCATTTCCCTGTGCATCGTTATTTCGACTTATCGTTCACAGAATGCCTCTGGCGACGGTTAACTGTGTCATTCCAAAGCTCATTATAATATTCCTAGCTATGTTTCGGTGCATCCGTTCACAAGACAAAGGATTCTAGTCGGGAATTCGTCGTATACCTACAAGGCATTTTTAAAATGCGACACAATCGAAAGTGGTCGCTTCGCATGCACCGGCCACCGTCGCGGGCGACGCGTCTCGCATACTATTTGGCGGTAGTATAGTTTTTTGCATCTTTATATTAGGAGCACTGACCTTGCGCAATGTCAAATAGCTGAGGACGGGCTGGAGCGCCAACTCGCGATAAATGCCCGATGCATCGCCATGCCCATGCCAACTGGTTCCGTCCGTCCGTCAGTCGCTTCTTTCGTTTTTGTGTCATGGAAACCGGCATCTCTACACATCTATCGATTATAAACGTGCATGCTTCTCGCAATGGCCACGTATATATTGCAGGAGGAAGTTACTTTTCGAAGGCGTATTTGCCGCAGCCGTGACTCTTCGATAACATAATGCATCACATTATCCGCACAAATAAATAGCTATGACTAAACTGTACTTCCCGTGTTTTTGTGTCG
Source organism: Cosmia trapezina (assembly GCA_905163495.3). NCBI lineage: Eukaryota > Metazoa > Arthropoda > Insecta > Lepidoptera > Noctuidae > Cosmia > Cosmia trapezina. The sequence continues at coordinate 30,868,340 of LR991022.1, read as the reverse complement.
TGATTTAATGCCGTTTCATCAAGGAGCAGTTTAATGCTGTTTTAAAATACAGCGAGGTAGGTATTTGTGTAGTTAAAGCAATGAATTAAGATAATTCGTTGAGTTAAAGGTAAGGGATCAGATGTCGACAATTGTGTTTGTATCGGCCCGGGGAGGGGCGGGAGACGGGGGTGGGGTGCCTGCAAATTAATCGCTTTGTTTTTTTAAAACTGAAAACGAGCGCTGCACAAAGTATTCCGTGTGTTTTTCTTGAGAATTGAAACAATTGCGAGAGTGAATTATTGGCGCATATAAAAATAGTATGTGCATTTAACGATACACTTCAAAGTTTGGAGAGAAGGCCAGTTGGCCACCGGCCAGGGTACAGTTAACAAGCCCCCGGAAGTGGCGAGATAAAGCTGTGCACTGCATACATTTAGATAACGTCCGGTGCGATCATTTGTCAGGCGGAGACATTGCAGAACTACACAAGACTGAAGGAGCTATGTCAGCTCCGTGATAACGATTCAGATAAAACAACCGTTGCTATTATTCCCATTCTGTATTGCAATTTTTTAATGGTCACATAAAGTAATAATTATCTGTTGATGTTTCCTACGCAGTAAGTAAAGGCATGCGTTCGTCACCCAGTGAATGAATTAGTATTTATTACTATCAATTATGTTCTCGAGAAAATTTCCAATAATATTATTGATGTTACAGGAACAAGTTTGGTTTTTACACAAGAGTCGATAGGTAACCGCGATACTATCGCTGTGAGGGCTCAATTATTGGTAAATAAGTGGGGCGTACCTAAACAAACGTAGTCAGTCAAGTTGCGGTGATGTTATTCAATGAATTTCCTACGACATAATTCCGAGAAGCTAATAGTTGCTGGTTTATTTGCATGCTCGTGCTAAATATAATACTATTATTCCTGTGAAATGATAACATTAATGTTGTTTTCTTCTGACTTCAGTTCAAGAAGTCACCTAGCCGTAAAAATGACATTTTCCCGGTAATGAATTAATAATAAAACAGAAATAGAGAGTAAAAAAAATGAGAGTTATCAGAATTTAAATTGTAAAATAACAGAATTAAAAGTGTTTGAAAGTTTATGCGAATATATTATTATCAAAGTGTCAAAACTACTAGGTCGCGGTTCCCCCGAATTCCCAGCGCGTACGCAGCTCGTAAGGTGACCTTCCGGGAGGGGCGTTCACCGAGCGCGAGCGGTCACCTACAGCCGCGTAACATCGATACTTCGCTCGCAACAATACAACACTATTCTCTATTTTTAATAACAAGTGCTTCTTTACATTTTTTTCAAGCTGCAAGAGTCATTGAGGATGTGACTGCATTTATAAATATTTCTGAATGACGTGTGTTCCTTTTTGTTTGATTGTCGATTGGATCGAAGGACCAGTATCTACCTACCTAGTGCCTACATTTATTTACGTTTAACCAAGTCTCTTTAAAAGAAGTTTAAAGCTTTGGTGTTGTAGTTTGAAGCTTGGGAGGTACCTGCATGTCTCTCAGTGAAATAACTGGCTAAAACATCTCTAATACTTAAATAAAACAGATAAATGAATAACTTGGTGTCTGTAAGGCAGTGGACGTACCTGGTGGTCGGGGGTGTGCGCTGGCGTGGTGCTGCAGCGTGTTGGCGATCTGGTGGTGCTGGTAGAAGGGTAGGAAGGGCGCGTGGAAGGGCGCGGGAGGGGGTGGCTGCAGACGAGCCTTCAGCTCCTCGGCAGAGCCGGCGCCTGACGAGGAAGACTCCACGTCGGACACGCCGCTGTCAGCCGGCGAGGGGGGGAGAGAACCTGCGAATGAACACACTAATCAGTCAAGTTGTGAATCTAAACCTACTCGGTAACAGGAAAAGGAAAGTTTATCTTTTGTAACAAGGAAACTTACACGGTTTCCTTAAAAGTCTATGAAGGAAAATCGATTGAGGTAGATGAAAATAGAATACCTCTTATTTATAATAGTTCTCTATTCCTCTAACATGAGGAAAGGACCAATAACGACGTAAGATCTTCTCAACCGCCCAATCAACCCTCTCTGCAGGTTGCATAATCTAATACAGTATAATTAATCTCCTGAGATGCATAACCGTTATTAAATTACATTGCTAAAGGAGAAGCATCCTATTATACTAACGCTCACCTGACTTGCATATATTTGCATCCTGCAACCCTGCAAATGCAATTAATTCCACGGGGTCTTTGAGGCCCAACGGTCACTTTATGAGATTGACCGTTAGAGAGGCGAATTTCTCAGATGCATTTGCTTTCACCTGTTTTTTGTGGGAATGGTCAGCAGTGGCATCGTCGCGAACCCACCGTGTTTAGATAACTTACAATTATGCAGATTGTTTACTATTTAAGGTGCACAATAGGTGAAGGGTCGTATTTTTTTGCATCTCTAATGCGAAGTTGTTTTGGTTTACAAAAGGTTAACTTATGGCGATGTAACATACTCCTTTAGGATGTTTTCTTGTAATTATTATATTTGAATAAAGCTTAGTTGATTTCATTATTATTCTTAAATGAACAATAGTTGGTCAGTTTGACCGTTAGTCAAGTTGCATCTCAGATTAATCATGTTTTGTGAATATCTTATTTTAACATTGCAATTTGCGTCGAGCTTTTTAAGATGCAACTGTAAACAGAGTATCCTTTCGTGAATGAAAGAGATTATAAGAAATAAGAATCCTTTCTTGTCACGTAGAATTCTCCTATAATAGAAAAAGTTGATAAAAAACTGAACCGTGCATCGAGCCGGACTAGTCGAAGGGACGAACTTTCTCATGTCCGGGTCCCTAAAGTTTGACGCGTAACGGTTGTCCGGTATTTAAATAATATAATCAACGAACAAGTATTAGTAGAAAGCTGTTTATTCATATTTCCTCGTCCATTGAAACTATGACTGGTATAAAGTGACCATTTGCCCGGTGCCGCCGGCCGCTGTCCACACCCCTTTGTGCGCATTGTTAACCCTTCAATGGTACAATGCATGGGAATCGGGAAGCGGCGATCGCGGGCTCACTGCGACCATTTAAATCGAGAATAGCAATAGGATGAAACAATTATAACTAGTTTCTGCGTTCGATTTTGTTTATATTTATTTGTAATATTTAACGGAAAGAACGCGAAATTGTGGTTAGTTATAGGCGAACGTGTAGGTATGTAGGTCGGTCTGTCGTCGGTATTTTGTTATCTAATTTTAAACATAAAAGGTAAAGGGAAAACGCACCAGACTCGTTTGATTGCATATATCCTACAACATATTTATGTAATTAAATACCTTCTCTATTTTGATCCTCGAAAACAGGTAAAATATTTTACCTATTTAATCAGGTCTCCATAATAATTTATCTAAATATATATTCGCATAAAGTGTAGGTAATGTCCGACGTTAGTTTTGAATTCAGTCGCCTGTACGTTCGCACCTCCGGCTCCCGAAGTTCCCAAGCTTAAACAAAAAGCATTTGGCACCCCATTCCGGTTGACACGTCGCTCGGACACACGAGTGACCAACGGCCATATATGGAACACGGAATACGAAGCCATTGTGCCAACCCTTTCATCTCGCGTATCAAAATAATAATAAATTAACTATAAATAATGACCGCGGCCTTATAGACCGGGGGTCGCGATTGTCCCGAATCTGGTCTACCGGCCGGCGAGGAATGCGGTCCCATTAGTAAAATATCACAATGATGACCCTTCCTTAATCGGACCATCTTTATGGAGTGACCGCTCTTCATGCTGCTTTGTGCGTGCTCGCGTTAGACCATAATCCGTGGAGACTTAGACGTCGCCATTTTTTTGCATATGAATAATATTGTGTGGTAAATATATATGTTATGTAACGGATCATCTGTAACGACTAATGTACTTATATAATAGCTGTAGTTACACGTGTGAGATAAGTCACTTCCCATCGCTGAAATATTTAGTGAATTATGGCGACGACGGTGACTACTTAAATGGCTAGAAAATAGAAATATAATGGTTGTATTTACACGATGTGAAGCATCTGCATTGTTCAGAATAATTAAATGTTTTATTCATGATCACTTAAATGTTCGTAGTAATGAGAAAGCAATGTCTTTTAAAGTCCTATGTTTATTGAATTTAAATTTCCATTTTTATTAATTATGGAATTGAGATATGAATTCAAGATCTAAAGTTAACTTTCCAGTTGATGTCCAACTAAATTTATCAAACGCGTCCCCTAACACAGTATTAAAAAAGAAAAAAGCTTGCGATCCTCCAGAGTATCTCTTAGTGTCCCTTTGTGAGCGTCCATTGTCGCACATCTCCTTTAAGATGGTAATTCAGCTTAGAAAAACATCACAATGACGTTATATCGTTTAGACCCGTTACCCACCACGCCACATGCGCTTATTTAGGTACGCAAGTACCTAAGGACCAGCACATAGAACAAGTTACCAGTGGGTAATGACACTGTATCTCATTGGTCATTCGACATTCGCAGTATCAGAGATATCTTATCAAAATTCAGGAAAAGAGTGATTACTTTATTATTTATACACTCTCTTTATCAGTTGTATTATGTAAAATCAAGAACTAGACTGATAGCTGTTGATAAACAGAGGAAATCATAAAATGTATAAACTAGCAAGGCGCTATGAACCCGGCACATACGAGCAGATGACGACAACAGACGTACATCCTTTGTCGTATGCAACCCATTATAATTAACCCTTACAATATTCGCCGATTGCAAATCGAGTCCACACACAATACTAATACCGACAATGGGTTGCGTTCGCGCACCCACGCGTGACATTCTAATTTCAAAGTGTCAATAGCTCCGGAAAGCCGCTGCGGGGCAAATTGAAAAGATGAAAGAGATGAAGCTATACGCGAAAACGAGACATCATGCGAGATTAGCGCCTATTGTGATGGATGACGCGGTGATTTCGCAGTGCAAGGTGCATCGTAACCCATTTTTGCGTAAAAACTCGGCATTTTGGAAATATGGACAGTGAGTGGCGCAACGTGTGCAACCATCTGCGTGTTCAATTGTTTGGTTAGGATGTTGCATGTTTGGGCAGACGGGCCGGTGACCCGCCCGCACCGGCGGCATTGTAAGGGTTGCGCTTTGAAAGGTGCCGAACGATTTTAGGATTTCGCGATTTTTTTGGTTTACCATCCCTAAATTATTATTACTTATGTTAGTTTAATATCCATGAACATGTGTCAATGTGCAGCAGATTGCATATCATACGTCCGAATAAATTCTGAGCACATAATAAAACGATTATTCATATCTCCCCAAATCGTTGGAGGTGCACGCAGCATACAAAATGGCGTTTGTGCCCAAAAATAAACATTGTGCAACAGAAAGTGACTGAATCATGACATAATCCATCAAATACATTGCAAGTTGCGTAATTAGCGTCCTTTGAGTAACCCTTTCAACCAATATTATTTATTGTCCGTGGCACAATCCACCCGCACGCGTTGGGGGGTTAAGTGCACATTTTGGGTCAAATATGCCCATGAGAGTTGGACATCTGCGCTAAATGACGCAAAAAGGGGTGGACAGAGAGCGAAAGTTGTTTAACAAAAGGTTGTAACAGTGTGGACGATATATCAACATCATGAATTTAAAGTATTCTATTACAAGATTATTAGAGCCGTTAAGATTTAATTGTAAACAATTTACGAAATGGCTTCGCTTCAATCGGAGCTAAAACCTATAAAAAAACTTTGTTAGTTTTCTAAATTGGGTCAGACATTTTTTGACCCAGACTGAAGCAATCAGACGTTAATTAAAAAACTTATTGGACAAACGTCAACATTTGTAAATATCAAACAGAAGCTACAAAATTCTCGGAACTTTTTTATTAAAAACTTGATCTTAGAATTTTTACGAGAATTTCTAACAAAGCGTCTGTGCCTTGAGCTACTTTACTTGACGATTAAAGGGTTTACAATTACTTACTAACAAGTTTGTCTAGACGATTCAAGTACAATTCAGGGACAATCCCGAATCATTGCTAAGTGTTCGCGTTAATTAATTGCCATAAAAATTTGCACGTACACAATTAAATAGCTACAAGCCTACAATCATCAAATTGTTAGCAATAGTCCCTAGAGAGTGTCACGTCGTCTGTTTCCGGGTGAGGCGTCGGGGCCTCGGTGCGTCGGGCGCGCGCGTGTGCGTGCGGCCGCGTGTGTGCGCAGGGCGGGCGTCTCGCCGCGCGGTCGTGACATTGGGCGGGCGGATCAGCTGACGCGTCTATCGATTGCCGAGCCGCCACTTCCTCTTTGTTCTTTATGAATGTTTCATGGAACAGCCTGACTGTCGGCGACCGTAAGTTTTGTTATGACGCCTCTCTTGACACTATTTGATACTTATATTTTACTTTTGTTTGGAAACTTTTGCTATTTGCATACTTATTTGTTTTCTTAGGGTCTGTTTCAGTGTCCGTGCAGACACTATCTGCCAAAGAGATAAAAGAAAGGAACAGAGTTTGTATAAAATTGTATCCCAGCCAGCTCAGATAATAAGTTGCCCGAAACTTTCTGTGTCTGTTTCTACTGTCATCACTGAACACAAATTCACGTTCACTGACTGTCATGTTCAATTGGAATAATATCTACAAAAAAGAACGCTAAAAAGCCTCTTGTATGTTTGACTTTACATCCCAAACATTATACATTAAATCATAATCTTTGTTTCAATAATATTAACATTACCTACATTACAATCATAGGCATTGAGTCAGTTCAGTACATAAGCTGTGGTCGCTGCGTTGGAGTCAGGTGGAGCATGCATTAGGGAGGCCTAACATGTACCTATCAGTCTTTATATACTCCTAGTACATACATACCGTGTCTGCACGGCTTACAGACTCAGCTTTCAACAGACTACCTAACCCGCTCTAAACAGAATACTTGAACAGATGTTAAGCAAATAATTTGAAATGTATTTCGCGAGGTTTCCATTATAAATTAGTGAAGAAACGCTTCACTTATGTCGCATAAATGTAAAAAGAAGATGGCTGACTAACAACGCCGTTTAATGATAATCCTAGATGTTCGAAATTCAAATTATGTTTCTTGAATGTTGATTGATGAACTTTTGAAAAAGGAAATTGTCTTTTCTTATGAAAAAGGAAACAAATTATTTTTTATTTTTCTCCAATAGCTTTGTAGAAAATTGTTTATTAATGCTCATGTTAAATCTCCGTTAAGTTGCGAATGAGGTTATTCAATATTATACAATTAATTATTGTTAATTCTATTTATAAGACTCTGACGTTCCTGATAAAACGCCCGTTTTGGATTTAAAAGCATCATCTTCCCTATGTCAACAGGAAATAATAAATGTATTTCCTGTATTTATGAACAATTGAAAATACTAGTTTTAGGTTGTCTGAATAGGTATGTGTCACGTAAATTCTAATTGCAAAATTGTTAAACTGGTTTTATCGAAATCCTCATAGTTTTTGAGATTTATTCACACAAACAGTAGGTATAATTTGAGAATATCAGGAAGCTTAAGTATACGTCACCAGAGGATTACAAGTGTACCGATTAGATTAGACTGCTAGACCCGTCGCATCCGATACGCAACCGATAAAAGATAAGCCATAAGTGCAAGGAGCCATGTTTTTGATTATGACATAAATAGGCGTGAAAATCTATGGTTTGATTCTTAATTTGAACCACAATAAATTCAGCCAGTCAGCCAGCATTCACGTCTATGGTCCGTTGTATCCATAAAATAAGTTAATAATTAAATTACACGTGGCAAGGGAAATTGAAATTAATTTCATAATACCGGCAGATAGGGCGCTGGTCCGCTCCGGAAATTACCTCCCGACTCGACAGTACTGTCCCTTAGATATCTGCGCGAATATATAGAACATGACATAATATGTGACTTACGTAACTGGCTACAGAACTGTCAAAAATATGGGAGAGTGAAATTATATGAGTAGGTAACGACTTATTCTTTGTTGAATTGAATTTAGATAAAACTAGGTATACTCGATGCATTGAACGTAAAATATTTTAAATTCCGATTAAAGATTACTTTCAACAGATAATATTATCATCACTAATAAATTAAATAATAGGTACATACGTATATTATCTGTCAATTATTTTGTAATGACAAGTAATAATAATATGCGCAATGTTGTGTCGCTACGCAAAAACTCCTCGGTATTAACTTCGTTCTCGTTCCGACCTTTGGGCTTAAATGCTCATGTTTAATATCTAATGTAGCAGTCTGTAATTTCCGTTGTGAGCCAATATAAGATGTACGCGGTAGGAAATGTCGAAATATGTACGTAAAACTCCAAATGTTGGTAAGTATGTACTTAATTATCAAGTTACCTGAGATTTGGGAGCTTTCTGTTTTCCGACGCATTTTCTCGGAATAAGATAGCTTTTATAATCTTTCGTGTTTGGTCAGTCAGGTGAGTTTGTATTAGAGTTAATAATAGACTGCTTTTGTTTTTTTAAAGTATGTAGTAATATAGTGAATGAAAATATGGAAAAATTCTACCAGCTGAATTTATTACGTGGTGTTAAGTATTTGCAGTAGTTACGAAATCTCATTCTAAAAATTAGTTATCTAGTCAGGATATATAACTTTGCTTTTAATGATAAGATTTCGTTTTTCTTTTCCTGCTTGATGACTAATTCCACCTTTTACACATTCCTCATTTCGTAATAACAGTCTTATTTCTGCTGGTGAAGTCAATTTGTTAACTATAAATAAATACCCTTCCTTGAATCTTTGCAAATATAGTCTAATTTATGAAATCCATCCACCTACAAGTTCTCAAATGTTATGTTATTATAAATGTTTAGTATTACCATCCTCCCACTATCACCCCACTCATATCTCAAACATAGTCTAGGCTACATCAGGGGGCTCTTCCCCCACTTGTATATCATTAGTACTTGTCTTTAAGGCTGTTACCTGTGTTAGGTGCTGTATAGAGGTGATGCCGGGCGGTGGGCCCCGGAGCCAGCAGCAGCAGCGCCCTGCTGAGCGAGCTGCGCGCACTGAGCGGCAGGCCGGCCGGCTCACCGTCCACTGCAACAAGACAGACACACACACTAAGGCTAGCGAACTAGAGATAATGCTATGACTAATTGTGGAGGAGTTTTACCACTGGCTGATAAGTTCTAAAAATTCAGTGAAATTGTCTTTTTGAAAACAAATGATATTTTTCGTGAGACTAAAGACAATCAGCTAATGGCAATACTGGCAAAAATACTTTTTAAAAGTGTGGAAGAATTAGAAAAGTCTTTATAAGAAAGCGGAAGGTTAATTCCCCGGTGTGTTGTGAGTCATCTGGATGGGCTTCGATTGATCAACCTAGATGTACAACATTTCAGCAGAACGTTCCCGACTCTCATTACAGCGAACCTCTGTTTCATACAGCAACCCGTAACTTTAAATCATGACGCAAAAGTAAACATTTTTAACTCAAAAGGGCGGAGGGTTCGCTTTGTAAACGAAGACAGGTCTGACGCTAAAGGGTTTTAGTATTTAACGTCTAGAAAAGACAACTTGGAAGCTCGTTTATCAACATTTCTTCAGGTAAAACTTGTGGACGCTACCCTGGGGAGGTCGTGCGCGCGTTACGGAGAACATTCTAGAATTACTTAGGTACGTAGGTACCGTCTGCGTCTAACCCTTTGTTACAGCCTGTTCATCACTTATGTATGTGGAATAATGTTGAGTGTGCTCGTAGCCTGCTGAGCCTGCTGGCTCTCGGAGCAACGATCCTGACACGAGATTTGTAGAAATGAGCTTCGGATTTTTTGCGAAAAGATGTTTTGCTTTAATATTTTATTATGTAGGTACTATGGTACAGTTTGGCTGATGCTAGTGCTGAGTTACTGTAGCAATATGTAAGGAATAATTTATCGATTGATTAACGAAATTAAACACGGTTTATTTGCAGATCGGTGATTAGATACCGCATCTCAGAAAGTAATTCAATTAGTTTACATTTTATGTGCTGTGGTGTGGATGTGGCTTTAAATGTCGGACTACGATTTGTGACTCACACAACAAACACAACTAGCCGTGTGAGCTACAAGTTACTTTAATTTAACGAGTCTGATGGACTGATACGTTTAGCTACTTCATTTGTTTTACAATTTATTGTTTGCTTCGGAGTTACTTTTTAACAGTATCTTGAAAACTGGTGAAACTTAGAGATCAGATAAGTAGTGAAGAAGTTAGACGACCCAGTTCTTCAGAATTTAAAAATAATTTATGATCGAGTTACATCCCAAGTTTTAGATCATTAAAGAGTACTCGAGAACTTGCCGGAGGTCGCATGTTCCAGGGAAATTACCGCAAAATCGATATAACATTGTATATAATCTGGCTACATCCGAGCCAGACGCTTCCGTGCGCCGACCTTGGGCCCCCGCAACCCCCTTAAATTATTCACGGACCCACCTGTTGTCTCGTTCTACCCCCGAGCGAGCACTGCGCATGTTTGACGCATAGAGCGGGACAGCTGGAAGCTTTCCTTTTCGTTTTTCAGGTCGAAGTGTCTAGACGGAATTTGAACTCTTTACAGCCCGGCCACATGTGAGCCGGTGTGTGATAGCAGCTATCAGGAGAATGCAAATGGTTCCAGCTCAGCAGTCACGCGACGCGCCGCATGCCACCGGGAGTTACGACAGTATGCAGCGGCTCACGAAACTCAGTGCTCAGGGGTGTTACAGCTTATGGCTTTAAGTAGTTGAGGATTTTGCACGAGTAAATGTCGGTGCATGATGTAACTAGTATAAAATCCTAATAAAGGAATGATGTAATGTGTCACAGTTTTAACAGTATCAATTTAAACCAGTCTGCTTAGTAATGCAGAAGCTCTATATATGACACCTTGTTTTGTTACCTACTGGAAAATTGCCACTGAACATTGCAACACTTTCATTGCATATATTCGCATACTGCACACGCGAGTACGGTCTGTTTTCGTCAAGAAAACGAAACAGATTGATCAAATCGCTAGTGAAATTCAAAACGGATGCATTGGAAATGGTTTGAAATGACTTGGGTCCGCAGCGGAATGGGGACAAAGCTCTGAGTGGATTAGACGCCGGCGCGGCTTTGTATGGTTAACATCTCGCGGTATTAGCGAGAGAGACGCTCTGAATACATACCGGATTTACACATTGTGAATACATACTGTACATAGAAACATGAAAGGTTCCTGAACACACAATGTCGGGAGAGAGACACATAAAAACAGAATACATATCAGCCGGTTATCGAACGAAATAACAATAAAAACAGTATTCGAAAACAGTGCCGCGTTGATAGCAGAACATAAACATGTAAAATATACATTGACAATTTCAGTGAGAATTCAATTAATTCCGTAGTGTAGAGAGTGCAGAGGGATGGGATCTATGCAGTGCAGATAGAGGCGGCGACGGACGCCCGGACGTGCCGACGCCAAGCTGCATTATTCAGCACCTAGGAAGGCGCTGCATACTCCAGCCATTCAATCTTCAAGTTCGATGAACTCACTACATGTTTAAGAAGAAAACAAAAATACACTTATTTTAATCAGAATTTATTTTGCAACAGAAATAGGGCAAAGTGAAGCCGTAGTAGTCTTTTGCTTAGCCTTTATACGTGGATTTAGAAGAAAACGTTGGGTGCCTAGAAATTCTTATTTTAAACTGCGAAGTTTAGCAAAGGCTTCTTGTTTCAGTTCGCCCCTTGTCGCGCACAGCTTCAGGAGAGAGTTTCTTTCAAACGTGACTAGGTATTTACTTTATTATTAGCTACGGTGTAGCTGTCATCAAATCATATATCGGGAATGTTATTAAAAATATAAAGTTTTCAGCAAAAATAAATTCGAAGACTAATAAGTACTTAGATAAAATGACATCAATTCACCGTCCGCCATTATGACTACAAAGGCTCCACTTCCTCCAATTTCCCACGGCAATTTCCGAAATTGCACAGCCATATTTGTACAGCCAATATTGAATACATAAATAATTAATATTTAATCAACGGCAGATGTTATTTGAATTTTCAGGCAGTAGGATTGATCGATAACTGTATAATTCGTCCGGTTCAGGCTTCCTTTAGGAGTGAACGCAGACAATGTCAATAAATAACAGTTTGGGTCCCTCCCGCGTGCCTGAGATCTAGAACGCCTACAACTTGCTTAGAATAGGAAATAACCTATGTTTTGGGCCGTCATATATTGGGAACACTAGAATATGCTGAGCGTGTGTTTAACTCGACATTATTGGTTTCTATTTGTAGATGTTACCTAAACGCTAATTTTAAACGAGTATTGATGTATTCTGAGAAATACTCATTACGTTTTCATGACTCCTAAGTGAGGCATGGGATACAGTACCGCTGTAATACTAACTACTAGGATTCGGTGAGAATCTCGCCAGCACTCCGGCTTATAACCGGCAGACATGTCGTCATTACGTTCAGAACGAAGTCTGAACATAAGACCAAACAATTTACAGAAGAGCTGTAACCCCGTCTGTTGCAAACCTTCCTTTGTACTTTTAATCATAAAATGTTAATACAAAATATTATACATGTAGCAAGAGTCGGGTCAAAAACACGGGCTTCCTACAAAAAGACGGAGCTAAAGGGAACATTGCACCGGAGCAAAACATACCGAGCATATTTCGCGTGTAGCTCCAGCTCGGAATAATAGAGGTGCAGGGAGGACCGCCCCGTGCATTCACCTGCAGAGGGCGGCGGGGTGGCCGGCAGGAGGAGCTGCATAACTTATGCAAGTTTGTTAATATTTCAGCGCAGCAGGAAAGTAAAAGTTGTGCTCAGTTGGATTAAACTGAACTTGTGTGTTGTCTCTTTATGAATAGGGGAACGTCCGCTGTGGTTCTACTAATTAGACGAGCTAATTTGTTGGAATTACTTCAGTTTTATAACTAGAAACGTGATTATTTAGGTTTGGCCATGATGGACGAAGTTTTCCAGGTATATTTCATGGAATTATTCCTAATTGGTTTTCCCCACGGTAAAGCGCAAAGATTGGCGGTTGATACATTACACAATTTTCTTTTACTTTTTCAAAATGATTTCCCCTGGCCGTTTGAGGCGAGTGTATCTCGGATACATAATTAAGCTTCCGAAATACAAAACCTGTTTTAAGCATTCTTTAATCATTTTAATACGTATTAGACAGACGTATAAAATAATTTGCGCTTCTCGTAAAATGTGTCCCGAGCGCGCAAGTTCAAAGCACATATTTCTTAAATGAGCGTAAATCGTCGGTTTTAATTATTTCCTGTCGCTTTTATAAAAATATATGAAACTTCACCCGGTGTTTGTGCAAGTGGCATTTCTTTGTGTTGCGATTTAAAAATAAAATTGCTAAAATTATAATTGTTGTATGCAGATGTTGGGAGCCAAGTGTCGTGACGTGGTTGAAGCCAATCCTGGTGTGAGATGGTGTCGGGCTGCACGCTGCACGCGAGGCCGTCGTGTGCACAAGTCACAGATATCCACGAAAACATTTGACACTGGTAGGTACTGCCACACACTAACCACAGATCACAAAGACGTAAACAAAATTATTCTTGAATGAAGTAATTGCCATTTATTTGGAACAATGCGATATGTTTTGAATGTAAAAAGTACGATTATTGTATTCGTAAAAGATGGTGCTTGCATTCTAAGATGTGCAACAGTCATAGGTCTGATAAGTCAGTCCGGATTTCCCGTGGCTTGTTCCCTCCACGGGGTGGCCATAAGGAGCGGTGAGATGGCGCGCTGCCAGTCGCCACCCAGCGTAAGGTTAAGGTACCTTCATTGAAACATACTGGGTATCTACTATCCGTGATCCTATGTGGCGCATTTAGCTTTATATAGTTGAGTCAGAGAAACAGGAACTACTTTTCTGCGGGATTCGAAAGAGCATTACAAAAAATCCTGCTCAGCAGTTTCCGAGATGAGCTGATTGATACACATATATACACACTTGTTGTCGTCATATAGTTGTGATCCTAATATGGTTACCAGCAAGGAAGTGGTCGATAGCACAGTAAAATTATTAAATACACGTGGTTCGGATGACGTCAACCAGAATGAATTCCATGAGACCCACCCGACACAGGGGAGAATAGCGATTTGATGCTGAATGATACAAAATGATGGACAAAATGTTATGTTTATTGCTGTTAAATATGATATGATTTGTTATGATGGGTTGGTATGAAGATTAGTCACAGTTCTCAAATATTCAGAGGATTTAAAAAAGATAATCCTTTAAATATTATTAGTTGATGTTTAGTTGTTAAATATGATGAGTTATACACATAATAGGATTACACACTTGTTGGAGCTTCTAATAAAACATGGTCTTATTTTGTAATTAAGTACTTGTGGTTGATTTAAAAGGAGCGACTGTTGCGGGGCATCAGTATTGCAATCTCGTGGCAATATTGCCAGCATATTTCTAGATGTTATACCTAAATCTTATGACTTATGCCGTTCTAACAGCTGCAGTGATTGAGGAAAACTGCATCAAATATTGCGATGCGCACGAGTTCCTTAGATTTGATAAAGTCATTTTGGACATTGACTCTCAAATTATTATGCGCTTTAATAAGAACCCTCAGACATTTATGACAATCAGAATTTTAATGGGCAGTAATTTTATGAAAGTGAGCTTTTTGTTATATTTTTGCAACAATAAATTCTAAATCTGTTACGTAAATGGCTATTCAATAATTCAGGCAATTTTACTGACGATATTTAGCAATAAAATGTACACTAGCAACATTTACAATACAAAGCAAATGAAACTCTGTGTACTTGTAAATAAGGGTACTTTGTCATTGACAATTGGTTTCGGCAAATCTCTAGCGAGATGCATGACGTCAGAGTGACATCCGGGAAGCTATGCTATTTCCAACGCAACGGTGTCCAGCATTGTGACCCCTGGAGGCTATGAAAGGCTATAGTTAATAGAGCTCAAGTTATACTGGATAATGTGAGTCCATGTAATTAATGTTACTCCATTTGTCTGTGTATTGGCTGTGAGTGTGTGAATAATGAGTTTTTTTTAATGACTCACTCAACTTCAATTGATCAGTCTGATTTGGAAAGCAAAGTAAATTGTAAATATTGAACTGCTTTAGTCAACAACCCCGTTTTCCTTAGAAATGTGTGTGATTTTCAAACATTCGTTTAATATAAAATTGTATTTTTTTAAACCCGGAAAACAGTGGACTAGACTCAAAACTATTACAAAAATAAGCTATTATGAACTATTTTCCGGCAGAGTTTTCTATACATTAGTTCTTGTCAAGTGACGACAGATGTCACTATCGTTCAGTTTCCGCATTACACTAGCTGAATTATTTATGAAAAGTGTTTTAATTTATTCGCTATTTTGTAACCTGAGTATTAAGATTGGTCTAGGCATATTTTAAAAACGTTACGATTCCGTATTTACAAAATGCTTTGCAAATAGCCGCTCACAGCAACACAAGTACATTGTTGAGCTACTTATTTCTGAGCTTGTTGGGAGAAACGAAAGATGCAAACGACTACATTCATTGCACAAATCGTTTGCGAAAGGCAATAACAAACGAATAATTCCAGATAGGTAATTACGTTTTCTTTTGTTTCTACATTTTTAACCGACTTCCAAAAGGAGGAGGTTCTCAATTCGTCGGAACCTTATTTTTTATAGTAACTCGTGCATTTGCTCTCGGAAAGTACCATTCGGTGAGCTGGAACTGATGATGAAGACCAAAGAGGGCCATCGGAAATACTCAATTATATCTAAGTATATAACAGGTTGCGATTCGATTACTTTAATATGGTTTATGCTCGTCAAAATAATGGTAATGGTGACTTCACCATGAGCTCAATTTCTCCTGGTTCTTACTAGGAGAACTCCTCAAAAATTAACGGCCCTGCATCGGGAAAAGCAACATTTTGTAAAACGTGATGAGCAGCTGACATTGGGTTATTGTAACTTAGATAAATTACAAACTGAACCACTAAAAAGTGAAAAATAAAAACTTTTTTACAAAAACAAAAACCGACTTCCAAAAAAAACACTACAAAGTGAAAAATAACTTTAATTTCGGAAGTCGGTGGCAAAAAACTAAAATACAGATCCAAAGACACCGACTTCCGAAATTAAAGTTATTTTTCACTTTGTAGTGTTTTTTTTGGAAGTCGGTTTTTGTTTTTGTAAAAAAGTTTTTTTCATAACCAGTGCGTAACATTATACTAATAAGAACATAACTGAAAATGATTATGCCTTTGTTGTACTTATGTCGAATTCGAATCGATTGTTTTACCATAAAATCGATTTCGGTATCGTCGTCTGCGCTACAGATCCTTGATCGACGCGTTAAATTTCTGATCACGGCTGCGTTTGCGCACGAACGCGAGACAACTCGTAATTGATCGATCTTTTGATAGTAGGCATATAGGTGTGTGTGAGTATGGATTTATTTCGACAAATTAACTTATCTTTAGAATTTTTATTTACTTAAGTATTTATTTATTTTGTCAAGTTTATGTCAATTCCTAATTATATTAACGCAAATAAAATAAATACAAATCGTTAAAACCATATAAGTAATATTGATCATAAAGCTCATTTTATAGTGATAGTTGCAGACTCGAGTTGCGTGGAAGGGAGCGTAGTTTCAAAGATGGCGTCGGAAAAGCGCGGGCACTTTCCCCGCGCGCGGGAAACGTAAGAAAGTGGCGGTTGCGCGCCGCGAAATGGAAACTGTCGCGATTAATGCTGATAACATGTTTATCTGCCAACTTTAATAGCCGACTGCTACCGTTGGACACATACCGATATACATTATAACTTGAATCTATCGAATAAAAAAAGACAGTTTTAGTCTAGACAAGCATAACAAGACGAACGATCTTTTGTTCTTTTTACGAATACATATTTTATTTTAATTAAGAAGAAAAAACAAGAATGATTGAGATATTTCATAAATCAGTATTTTATTGACTCACATAATACTTAATATAGATAATTTATAGTTTTCGATTGTCTATGTTAACTTTGAGTTTTTTTTTGTGTTTCCAGGTGCATTGCAGGATTATCATTTATTTAATAACCTGTTTAATTTAGGCCAGTGTACTTATCATAATTTTAATCAGCTGTGCCAGCTATAAGAACATGCTTTCTTTTTGAAAGATGACTCAAGCTCTATTCAGCCAGTAAAAGCGATGCATCTCAATTTTGGTATGAAACTAGTAAACAATAGATATTGTCCTGTCATTTGAAACATATTATGAGATTACGCAACCAAGTCGTGACTCACGGAGTAAGCAGTGGTGACCGCGGGACGAAACGGCTGCCCAAATGTGACACGAAAGAGTGGCATCGGTAATTTCCGATTGACACATTTGGTTACAGAATTACTTTAGATTTTAGAGAGAGGGTTAACAGTTCCTATGTGTTTATTAGGTTGTAAATAATTTTATTTTTTTAATTACCATAATTATTATAATTCTGTAGGTTTATGTTCCTAATTTTGACATCAATAATCAAAATGTTTTAGGCACTTATTTGAGTTTACCAAATTAAAGTAAACTTCAAAAAAGTGTCATCTGCGGTACAATAACAAACCCTTACTTATCAGAGACAAGTCGTAAGCGTACGCACGTTGAGATACGATCACAACAGTTTATTAGTGTGGCGGCTGCTAAGTGGGTCAGACGGGCGCGAAGGGCGAGATGCGCCCGCGCTTCCTACGCCACCGCCATAGCGCGCCGTACGCGCCGCTCACCGCTCTACTCACTAGTGTTGGGACCTGTTCCTATCTCCGGGATATTCATAAGTTCGGTTGATACTTATGATAATACTTAAATGACAAGATTTTTACTAAGATCCTTTATTGACATTATAAGGTGTTCTTTATAAATAGTCATTGAAATGTCGAGTGCTGTGTATAGGTTGCCTTGCTAAAAATATAAAAAGTTAAATTGATAAAAATAATGAACTCTCAAAATAGGACGTAAAAAATGGTTTTTCGGTCTAAGGTCTAAGGTCTAAGTTTTGTACGCAACAAAACTTTCCAATCAGGACTATTTTTATACTTTAACGGTTCATAAGCTATTTATAACTCAACTTCGGTAGACCTATTTACATCAATCGACAGCTGATACAATACAGATAATACGGGCGATTCCGTTTCGCAAGCCATTGTCCATTAGTCATGTCCCAAAAGTTGGTACGTTGCGATAGATTTTTTTTTGGGCCAACCTTGTCTGAGGAAACAACAGGTTGTAGTACGTGCAGCCTCGGACAGACGTTAATTCGATTCACGGTCGCGGTTAGATGTAAACATACCTTTATAATTTGTTTGTTTTTTGTCTACGATCGCTCGAATATTGGCTGATTGCGTCGCACTGTATCATAATTGAAAATTTCACGCGTCGTTAGAGTTACGGTTCGGAATACTTCGCTTCATGCAGATCGACCACTTTCAAAGTGGGAAAGGAAATGCGTAGAAACTGTAGCACTTAACGCTGGATCTTGATTGCCTACTTTGTAAAGGATCTAGTATCAGATTAGCATGCATTCTCCACAACTAAGTTTCTTTATTTACCATATCCATTCGTAATGTTCCAACATTCCAGGTTAAACAATATTCGATTACTCGATTACAACGCGCCCTTTATCAAAATTATGTCAAATTAAAAACAAATAATAAAATCTGTTGTTTATCATTCCGACGGTGTATTGCATTATAGTAGTGCGCTGATAAGATGCCACTACGGACAGATAAGCTTACTATCTCGATTACGCGCGATACTCGACGTAGGAAATAAGAAATAGGGACAAGGATATTGGGTCGCTACAGATATAAGTTTGTTTGTTTCGACAATTACAACACACGTGTAAAACGTTACACCACACTTCAGTGGCCTGATTAACCGGAACTTCAGTAGCCGGAACGGGTGGAAAACAAAACGGCAAACCGTAAAATGTGTCATCGAGAACGAAACCGCGCGTCACTACGTCCGCCATGTTTAGTGGTGCAGCGCGCGAAAGTGAGATTTAACGCGAACGGTGCATCGGAGCTCCCTTGACCCGGTTGCGCCCCCGCGCCCGCGCCCCGCACTACGATAGTAAACCGAACACATAGATACTTCGTCTAGGCGAGAACTGCATAATAAAGACACGCGCTGCGGTGTGCGTGCTGCCATGCTTGTGTGCGTATTAATAGAACGTTCTGGCCAATGGAAATGTTTTTCAGGGATGCGATTAGCTTCATTATCAATATTTTAATATTACGACATTATTTGTTTTTTGGTAAAAGTATTGGGTCACTATATGTGATTTTATAACTTTTGAGGTTAGGAAATCTAGTAGTGAAGTAATCACCGGTTCGTGATAAGCTACTAGGAAATGGTTTCGAACCGGATCTATTAGTGGGGTACGTAGCAGCTGTGGGTGTGCTGTTGTTAACAATATCGCCTTCAATCTGTGAACTTTACATTGAAATAACTGCCAGCTCTTATTCTAATGACATAACGCCTATAAAATTTTGTTAATCACCGTTGTTATCGATACATTTGCCTTTCATTCATAACCCAGTAGGTAAACAGTAAAATCTTTTTTCCTGTACCTAAAACATTTTAATGTTTACGAGAAAACCGGAAAACCGAAACTCCGTAACTACATGAAAATTCAACAGAATCAGTGCTTATATAAATAACACCTAACTATGTAATCATTAAAAAATGTCTAACTCTACAGAAACACCACAGAATGTGCTACTTAAAAAACTGTGTTAAACAATTCAAAGATTAAGTACACACAAAAAGACTACCGCGAGGCTTAGCTTGTTCAGTAAACGCCCGATGACATAATTAGCGGCACAAAAACCGTCGCAAGAAAACCGGTAAAGAGTTACCGGAAACATTTGCCAATCTCTACAGGTGGGCGGTCGGATACAACTCGACGAGATACGAAATAGTTGCCACACTAATACGTCACCATAGCCAATCGCTGATCTGTCGAAACTTTTTTTTTACGCAGATTTGAGTTCAGAAAAAATAGAACGTTTTGTTTTATGTGAAATGGAGAGCAGTTTTAGAACATAGTTCCTGATAGTGGTGTTATTTTAAGCTGCAGTGACCTTTGCGGATGCGAGGTGGTGAAAACTCGCTTCTATTTTCAATTTAGCTTGTCCCAGCGTACACGGTGGGTGGCAAAGTTTATCCTTTGCTGTAAGTTAGTGTTTTAATTTTAGCTCGAACTCTCTCTTGCTTGCTGCAAAGGTTCGATGTTTAAGTGACGAGATAATTTTAACTTTTTACTAAATATGAGCTTCTCGGAGCTCGTAAGCGAAGCAATGAATGGATCTCTGTGTGAAGGGAGTCCCTTGTTTGTCAATCTTAAAATAAAGTTTATATGTTCCGGCTTAAAACTGAATGGTAAACATAACATACTAGGAAGTTTGAAGAACTGTTGGTTCAAAAATATCTCTAATTTATTTTAGTAAGTACGTTTTCGGCGACGCAAATAACTGTATGAATGAATTAAAAAGTATAAGTGTCGGCCTCAGCTTTTCGGCGGCCGTTTTCCTGTTTACTTGCGCTCGCGCAGTTGAGTTGTAGGTCGCGCCGAGTTGCGCAATCAGAGCCATAGTCTTCTTGTTTCGGTGTTACGATACTGTGCAACAGGTTTTTGGGCATACGTTGTCAACTGTCCCTGCCCCTTTGAAGTTAAATATTGGCATACAGCGTGCGGTTCTCCGGAAACCGTAAAATACCGGCATTGCGCGCGCGCCGGCGCACAAACAAACAAACAGCAGATACTGCAAACATCCACACGAACACAATGTTGTCGCGGCTGCGCGGATGCTGCCTTTGCCTGTTTTCATATAATAAATTCACTACACGGTACACCGTACTATTTGTTGTTTTGTTGCTCGAGATTTAACCTTGAAACGCCTTTTAATCTGCTTAAACGGCTGTTCTAGAACTTCCTCCGGTTAAGGACAGCGACCTATTGAGGTGGCGGACTTAAAAATAGCTCTAAATATTATAATTTTGGACGTAAAATATCCGAAATGTATTTATTACTTATTTTAGTTCTGTTTGAATTTTCTTAATTTATTTTACAACAAATCTTAAAAAGGAATAATACCTATCGCCACACATATAACATAAGATTTGTCTCGTTACCGCTAGCTGGCCGTCTAGGAAGCAGCGCGCAGGGCGGCCGGCGGCTGCGCGCGCGCCGCGGGAACTCGCGCGACATTGACACACTTGTCGGTGTCGTAACCGCGATGTTTGCGGTGATTGTCTACTGGGTTTTTTATTTCGTGGAAATATACGGTTTTCGGGCCGCCACGAATTTATATAAATGTGGAATATTTGAGTCAGAAATGTTGTTTTTTTGAGTGATGCAAAGGAAATGTAGAGTCATAATAAATTATGCGTTTTAACTGTGTTGAGGCAACTCTTTTTCTAGGTTCAACGATGAATAAGCACTACAATGACCTATGCAAAGTCTGCATTAAGAAACTCAACAACAATGAGTACGGTCAGCAACATAAGGCGATTAACACTGCTACTTTTACACATCATGTAAATTAATACAAAATGATTTGATTATCTCCTTTTTTCCTAAAATACCCAAGAGTCTAGTAGATCTTTAAATTATTTTACTTCTGTTCCGATTTTAATTAATTTAATCTTGCTCAATAATTAAGATTTAAAAACTGAAGTGTTAATCGACTTTTGTTGCTGACTGTACCATTTCTGTTGCAATTATTTTCGGTAAAACAGAACAGTTTTGTCAAAACACTGAATTTTTCAGTATTATTATATTTATTGTTTTGACGTGTCTCATGGTGGCTAAGTAGCATCATTGTTGGGAGACGCGAAGTCCTTGAGGTGCTGGAGATCAAGCCGGTCATGTCTGGCGGTCGCGTGAATCACTTTTAATTACTATACGTATGTGTACTGTTTGAGGATATACAACGCACAAATTAAAAAACAAAAACATGTAAAGGAACCTAAAGAAACTTCCTGTTTCATTATTTATAGTAACAACACTAACATTCAGGTATCTATGGCTGTTTAATTTGCCCTCATATAATATCGTCGCGAATCTAAGTGACGTAACTGATTCGAAGAAAATTTTACAGGACAAGCTATTTTTCTTTTTTTTTTCGTAAACTGCAGATATATCGTCTCGATTTTTGCATTATCATGGGGACCGTAAGGCATAGCTACAGATACGCCGATTAGACAGATCGATTCGACTTGGAAAATGTATCAAATTACTATAGTTAGGTCGGCTATCGGCTTAGTCCAAAATGTCAGATACGTCAGTTAGCTAAATTAGCCACGATATACCTACTGCTCCAAACTCTAGACATATTGATCTCAATTTTACGCCTATCTCATATTTTTCACATGAACCATTCGAGAAGATTTCGCGAAGCTGCGCAAGAGTTGCGTCTGCTGATGTTAAGAAACAAACATAAGATTTGATGATCAGTAGCTCATAGCTCGTGACTGTAATGTAATCGCAAGTTAAATCGAGTGCGGAACAACAATCGAGAGGTTCATATAAAAAATATTTTGAAATGGCGTTGTGTTGTGTTGTGTTGTGGGCGTTCAAGGTGTACAGTAAGCATCGTGTGTGCGTTCGGCGCATTGCGTCACAAGCCACGTTGTGCAATGCGTGCTGATGTAAAAACGCCGGCGGCCGCGTGCATTGCCTGCTCTGCAGACTGTACCTTGTATTATGTATACCCCTATGACCTATGTGAATTGAGTGCGCTTAATTCGTGCAAAATTGTAGCAAATAAATTACATATAGGTCGTATATCCACGTTAATTCAATCTCTACCTATAATTTGTTATTATGAAAATATCCAAATACCCAATCAATATTGAGTTAATTATTTTAGTTACTATGGTTTTTAGTTTTAGGTTCTTTGTTCTAGTATATATTTTATTTTTATTCCTTATTATATTGTAGGAACTTCATAAAATATATTGAGTTCACATCCCATGTTATCTCGCAAATGTATCTTTTTAGTTTGAAAAGGTTTGCTTCTAATTCATGTTGCCAGCGTAAAATAATAAAATCATTATAACTAATTAACATTTTAAAAGCCAAAACACTCGATTTCCTGTACAATAAAATGTCAGTGGCGTGTCGTAACATCCGTCGACGAATGCCAATAAAAACGGACAGGACTATTTTGTAACTACAGATATTTATCGTTTACTGGCCAAATTAAGTTTCAAACTATATCTGTACATAGTCTGTTGAAATTCGTTTTCGTACATATCCAAAATTGAAGTAGGTTAATGACCTTATATTTCCGTAATTGAACAAGAAATTGTATCTTGCTTACAAAATACAAATTTAAGGAAATTGCAAGAGTAAATTTCATAAGTTTAATAAGTTTCATATGTTTGCAGGGTTTGACAATCTCATCGTACGGTGTACCTTTTTACAGCAGCGTTGAGTGAGTCGACCTCCATCAGTTTCAGAGTAACCAAACGCGACTGAATATCAGTATTCGGACAGAGCGATCGCCTTCTGATAGAGATAAGCAGTCACGGGGGAATACCGATATCTTGCCGACATGCTCGCTGAAGCAACTACTCGTAGATATTCGGGATTTTGACGTTATTTTAGTACCGATAGGTATGACAATTAGCTAGCAGTCAGGGGAAATGGTTTAAATGCAAAAGAATGGCAATCTGCGTATTACATGTTCTTGCCTGTGCATAACATGTACTTCCCTGTTTTTCCTGTTAAAGGAAACTTTTCGCATAAAATCACAATTTCACGCGTGATGTTACTGAACGAAAATAAATCGGAGCGATAATATTTATTATTTATAGATTATGCGTTATTTTATCGACGTTTAATATAAACAATAGTTGCGACTAATTGGGGCTAAGGACGGCGGCTCGTTAACATTATATACGTTGGTACTTCTACTTTGGCCTAAGTGGTCTCGTTTAGTTAAGAATGTTATAATTGTAGAACTTTCTTTTAATAATTAAGTACGAAATATGTGAACCTTTACGTGTGAAATATATGGTTGGCAGTAAATTAGGCCACATGTGATTATAAATACCTGTGAGTTGGAGATTTACTAGTAGTTATTTAAAAGCAATTTAAAAACACACACAACTCGCATAAGTAGGTACCTTCAGATCTAGCCCATCCCATAACCATAATATATAATAATAATAATCTTTGTAGTACACTGGGTTTCAGTGGCATCCAATATTGAAAACTATCAAATAACCAAATCCAAACAAAGGTATTATCTGGGTCAGAACCCTTACCTAGAACTTTGAACTACCTACATTAGCTAATATGAAAAGTTTAAATTGAAATTAATTGTAAATCAAACACGAGTCTAGACGATCAACAAACAATGTATGTTAATGAGTTGTTCCCTTCGCCGCCATGTTCAGAATATCTACTGTTTTCTATTCCAACACGCCAATCCTCGTCGTAGCACACCAACTCAAGCCATGCGATAAACAAACGAATAGAAGCTACTTTAAAGGGAGGTTGGAAACAAATACAAAACTCAAATGAATACACGTTGCAATTTTGTATTGTGTTTGATGAAAATAAGCGGAAAATGTGTGTTGAAAAGCTGCCAATATTGAAGCAGTGAGCGTTACCCGCCGCGGTCTCTCCAGTGTTATGTGAGATCAGCAGGGGAAGCTTTTTTAGAATAGTTGACATCAAAACAAAAATGTTTAGTTTACTTTTATGCATATTCTACTTCTGCATAGGTTTGTGTTTGTAAATATAGCAAAGATTTTTATTTGTACTTAGTGAGGTAAGCTTTGCAAATTGTTTTATGGTCTTAAAACTGTAAAAACACATAGCTATGTCTAGCAAAGCGCTTACGGTAAAGTACAGGCCTACTAGAAGCCTCTAGGTCCAAACATGATTCTCTTCGTCTAGTTAACATCGTTATAATAGTGTGTCTGCCCCGAGCCCCGAACTAGGCCCACCCAGCCGCCCCGGGGCGAACAAAAAGTCCGTCTGCCTAAAAAAGCTAGGTCCCTAAGGTTACAAGTTTTGCCGACTAGGTCTAGGTTAGACATGTACAGTACATGTACTTAATTATTAACTCAATAGCTTTTGCCAGCGGCTTCGCCCGCGTAGATGTTGGAAAATATCCCACGGGAACAAAAATCCTTCCTTATTCCTTGTCTATATTATAAAGGGAACCTCAAAAGGGAAGGGAAATTTCAGCTTTCTAGGTTCTAGAGTTTGGGCTGGGAGTTGATGAGTCAGTCAGGACTTCTCTTTTTATTTATACAGGGTGACCTGAAATTAGTGGCGGACCCTTTAAGGGGTGATAGTAGTAGGCATCAATTCCAGTCGATCAATCAATCTGCCTAGCCTTTTCCCAACTATGTTGGGGTCGGCTTCCAGTCTAACCGGATGCAGCTGAATACCAGTATTTTACATGGAGCGACTGCCTGTCTGACCTCCACAACCCAGTAACTGGGTAATACGATACCACTTGGTAAGACTGGTTGTCAGACTTTCGGGCTTCTGACGACCCGTAACGACTGTCAAAGATCCACGAATAACAGCCGGGACCAACGGCTTAACGTGCTTTCCGAGGCACGGAGGAATCTCGATATGTAAAGATGGTCACCCATCCACTGACCAACCCCGGCAAGCGTAGCTTAACCTGACGGATCGACCCGTGCGGCTGTTATTACTTAGCCACGAGCTCCTCAATTCCAGTCGATATCACTCATAAACCTACTGTCCTAAAGTTAACCCATTTCAAGATATTCCTACTTAATGTTTTAGACGCAGTCATTGTATTTTTTTTTCATTTTATGATTTTGTTAAACGATTTTCGCGTAAGATACCGACATTTACGAAGATATCGCTATTAATAATTCCTTACTTAGAATATATTTGATGCAAAACAAAAAACAAAAGTACCAGAAAGACCAATTTTTAGGATTTACAGCTATTTTAAGATTTAAAGTAGG
This sequence comes from Cosmia trapezina, assembly GCA_905163495.3. Taxonomy (NCBI): domain Eukaryota; kingdom Metazoa; phylum Arthropoda; class Insecta; order Lepidoptera; family Noctuidae; genus Cosmia; species Cosmia trapezina. Next base: position 30,842,297 of record LR991022.1, on the reverse strand, counting down.
GTATTTTTTGTAAAATTCTTTAAGTAGAAATATCCTGAAATGGGTTAACTTTAGGACAGTAGGTCTAAGAGTGATATCGACTGGAATTGATCCCTACTATCACTCCTTAACGGGTCCGCCACTAATTTCAGGTCACCCTGTATAGATAGATCTGTTACTATCTGTGAGTCTATGAAAGCTATATTGTAAAAGATGGGTATTATATTAAGTTTGAATTTATCAAAGATTTTTTATTTATACGCTACTGCTTCCTAATCTGTCCTTTATCCAAGGTTACAGCCTAACAGTTTCCGGAATGTGCAGGGGAAGGTAATATCGAACTAAAAGGTTCTATTTCTGCAACATTTCGCAGAATCGGCGGCGGGCGGGTCGATGGAAAATCTACTACCGAGTGAGCTACCCGCCCTGCAGAGAAAGTACGTGAGGTTTTACTAACGCTCACATTTATTGCATTGCTACGTACCTACGTATTTTTCCTTTTAATATTCCAACTACAATCTTCAAAAATGATCTCTAGACGTTCGTCTAGTTTTTAGCCAGAAATAAAATTAAAAAAAAAAACAAATGATTACGTGAACAGAGATAGCGTTTACATGTGATACTGATAATAATTTTGGCATATACTGACGACTTCCTTATTGTGTGACGCAGACGTAGTTTGAACACAGATGTTACCGAATAGCTGAATCAGGGGCTCTAACATAAGCGAATTATAGTTGCAAGTTGGAATATTAGGTGTAATAAAAGAGTGTTTGGGTAATATGTCGAGACAGGGTGTCGATGGCTAACAGTCGGCACGTGCGCGAGCGCTGCGTGTGTCTGTGTCTGGCTGCGTGGGCGCAGGCCGGAAGCGCGCCGCGGTGACATCACAGATACAGCTCCCGTCTGACTTTATGCTATACACTGTACTGTTGTGATGACCTGAATGAGGCAGAGGTGGAATGCTTGCTCCTATTGCAAGTAGCGACCGATTTAGAACCGGGAAAATCATGATATGTATATATCTGCGACTAGCATTTCCCGTGCGGCTTCACCCGCGTAGATGTCGGAAAATATCCCACGGGAACGTACGACCGGGAATTCCTTGCTTACTCCTTGTTTACATTATAAAGGGAACCTCTGTGCAAAATTTCAGCTTTCTATGTCCAAGGGTCCAATTAGTCAGTCAGCAGGACTTCTCTATTTATTTATTTATTTATATAGATTGGTATTTTTTATGGTTTAGTTAGATCAAAGAGAATACTAGTTTATGGTAAAGGTGGTAACATTGACCGTATTACAATATAGAATATAAAAATGCCGTCGGGTTTCCCGCATGTTATTGTGATCACCTTCACTATGTATTGTAATCTATGTATAGGTCGCGTCATACTCTCGCGACCGTTGCGAGGCGCATCCGAAATATACCTAAAATAAAATATTCATTGCATTTTTACACAAGATAAGCTGGAACGCGTGTTCGAGCACGTGTCGCAGCACTTGTGCGCAAATGTGCTGCTTCTGAGCTTCCTAGCGTGTGTTGTGAGGTTGTGACAGATGACGATGATCCTTCAACTTGTGCGACTGATAAGAACCTGATAATAGCTGTCTTATAGTACCTACTGCTTTTTTTTGAAGTTTTTTTTTTGTTTTATTTTTAGTACGGAAATGTGAATGTTAAAACGTGAGCCCGAGCTATCGTTTTTTGTATGTTAATGATGAAATTTCTTAAAATATCATTTATCTCGTGTAGTTTCAGATTACCCACTGGGTATATTAGATGCTGCGGGTATAGACCAGATAATAGACGGTTTATATAACCAGAATATTATTATAGTTATTTAGCGCCGGTTTTGTGCGCAGTGCACTGTGTTTAAAAATGAGATCTGCATTTATTATAATAATTATGATGTAATGTTAGGTTTAATATAAAAAATATACGTTTTGTGTAAATGATGTTGAGCTCTGTTCTGAATATGGTGTAGCCATTGTAGAGTATGCTGTGTATGTCTAATTATGTATGTGTTATTCTTAAGAATGTTAAATAAAAAATGCTTTTTGGAAAAATTTAATCTATTATTATTGTTAATAAATGATATTAATTAAATAGGTAATTATTAAGAACTCATTTCTATTGTGTCATATAATAAAATTAGCTCAAAAACAGATCATAATACATAATTAGCTGAATTTATTAGATGACACAATAGAAATGTGTTTTTAGCTTTTCAATATTTATATATTAACAATAATAATACTTAATAAGTAGATTTCAGTTTTCAAAATAGCATTTTTTCATTCATTCATCATTTTTAAAAATTTGGTCCCGTGTTAGCAAGAGAAGTGATGAAATGCGTGACCTATGCATTTTACAATAAGTACATATTTTTAAGTTATGAAGTCAGGCCTCAAATTAACATATTATGTAGATTTTCAGTATCTACACTTAAACACTAAATAATTTGCTACGTATAAAATCGCAGGAAATATCGAATTGGGACAGGAAACAGCCGTGATAAGATTTATTTTAAAAAACAAGTGTTTGTCTCTCAAATCTTGAGTTTCAGTCCCGTCGACAATCTTCAACAAAAAGCTGTTTTTTCCACAGAGCCATTATTGCCAAATTTTGGCAAGCTTGCGAAATTGACAACAATTTGTTTGTTTAATAATACAGGGTTAAGATGTTTTTAAACAGAGGAGAAAGACGAACAAAGGTTACTAAAACGTTTTTGAGGAAGTCGAAACTACAAAGCCATTATTTGCAATAAAAAAACATCTGCAATGCAATAATAGACAAAAGAGCGTAGCGGTACCGTTGCAAAAACCGAACGCAGCCGTAAATTTGCCAATAAAACACATTTTTTCAACTGTGGAATGCAAAAAACCGCGAAAAAGTACCACTTCATTATACGAATGCGCGCCTTTAAAGGTTTACAGTTAAGATGTTTTTTTTTATTATCGGGGGTGTACACCCGCTACCGGCAGGTACCTACGAGCTTTTTTAAGCATTTTAAAAAATTGGGTTAACTTTTTTATGTGACAGATGAAGCGAACAAGGTAAGCGGTGTACTGTTACGGAAACCGCAGCTTTTTTACTGTACCTACTCTACCTACTACCCTATTAACTTACTTTTTTCCTTCGTAATCGGTTCACATGTTTTAACGCACATGTAAATCTCTAAAAATAAATGTATACGCGTTGGGCCCATAAACACGAAATTATTGGTTGAAAATATCAGCGTGCGTGGATAGCAAGGGGCCCCGAAGTAACAGTGGTCTCGCAGGTCGCCAGTCTGTTTGTCCGTATGTGTTGTGAAACCTAATAGCCTTGCGTCGCGGTTGAAGGCCGGCCAAAAAGTGCGCGCGCGGCCCCACGCCCAGATGTGCCCGATTTAAAGAGCGTTGCACGCATAAATACATAACAGATAAGATTAAATGTTCGATAAAAAATATCGATACAGACGGCAGGACGCGCCCGTTAATTTATTGCACTAATTTGGCGACGACACGCACCCATTCAGCCTTAAAGGGACGGCCGTTGATATAAATAAGTGCTAATACGTTCACGTAAAAAAACTAACAGCTTTGTTTAGTTAGGAAGTTATAAAACAGTTTATTTTATCAATAGCCGCTGGTTTGGTACGTTTATTTATTTTTGAACTTCTAAAAACGGATGCGTTCACGTCATTTGAATACTAAAAGTGCATTTTTTGAATCAAGTCGCGAGCCGAAATCGTTTTGGTTGGTAGTCGTCGTCTCATTCTTACTTCATTATTGGTTATAGTGTGAATGAGATGCACAGTTTGCAGGAAGCTATTCAAAAAAAGAACAACCCTTCCTCACCCTTTCGGGACATTCTATTGTTTACATTAAAACGAAACGTCATAGGTTGTTTTCGCGGTCTTTAATATTGGACGCAAGGTTCATAACTTTAAAGTTTATTTTGTATTGCCAGTGATAGTTGCTTTGCATAATTCGGTATGGTGAAGGAATTAATATAATTCAAAATAGTTCTTTTTTTCTTTATTTGAAATCTCTCGGAACAGGTAGCTGGCCAGTGTTTTGATTGGACATGATATAATGTTAATCATTAGGTATTTGGACAAGTCGACGTGTTTGTCTATGCCAATAATAATTATGTTTCTTTTAGGTGTAAATTATGCAAATATTTGTAAGAACAACGACCTTTGTGATCTCCGGGTGTCGCTACCAGTAATACAAGTTCTAACGTGATGTTGGGTGAAAAATATGAATAATCGATAAAAATGACTGTCATGTCAGAGACTCGCGAATGAGATCAAATTGTTTTATTTGTGTAAGTTCTGTGTTAGACAGTTAATATTTTTCTACATCGCAGTCACCTTTAACAATTGCGTGTGTCATTAAAATTAAAAATGCTGATTATGTATAAACCCGATCACGTTTGCGTATTGTTTACTGGTGGATGCGCGGCGCATCCGGCGTCGCCGATCGCGTATAAATAAGATTTTTTACGCACCTTTCACTTCCGACCTGCGCCTGGGCAGGTATCACACATTTCACCCATAAGGGCCTGATAACCAACATTATTTGGCAGCTGTTTAATAAAATTGTACACAGATTACGTTTCCTGGTGCATCCTTTCTTCTTGAATATTGAGAAAGTTGCTCTCACACGGGGTCATTTTTTTTTTTGAGAATCGTAATTTTTGTAAAAAATTGCCCATTGAGTTTGCTCACAGTGATTTCAATTTTGTCGTACAATGGAAGCTGTGTCATGTTTTGAGGAGTAATTGATCAGTAAAATGGATGACTCATTGTCATGTCATTTGCCTCTAAAGATATTCACGACTTCGGGAGTACTCGAGTCCTCAAACAGATCTGTATCTGTTCGACATGGCGTTGTACTCAAATGGCATTCGGCCTATTTCCTTAATACATTTGCGACGAGCTCTCTAAATTCTGGGATGAAAAATATAAATCTAGTTAGAGACGTCAAATAATTTGGGTCGCGACCGTATTACAATATTAATCTTGGGAAATACAAAATGGCGAAAGTAGAAGATATGTTGTATGACAGTCATTAACTGATTGCGTTGTACCGGCGCGGGCGCGCCGATATATTCAGTATTTGATACAATTATTTTTCTTAGTTGATCGGCGAGTCTTTTCTAATACTAGGTTAATAAATTGTAGACATAAGTAATTAATCATATGACAGTGCTCGCTTGAAAAAAATAATGAAAGTACATAGTTCGTTGCTTCGTTGGCAATGAGTGTCATAGAGTTGAGGAGCTCGTGGATAAAGTAATAACAGCCGCACGGGTCGATGCGTCAGGTTAAGCTACGCCCGCCGGGGTTGGTCCGTGGATAGGTGACCATCTTTACATACCGAGATTCCTCCGTGCCTTGGAAAGCACGTTAAGCCGTTGGTCCCGGCTGTCATTCGTGGATCTTTGATAGTCGTTACGGGTCGTCAGAAGCCCGAAAGTCTTACAACCCAGTCTTACCAAGGCGGGGGGGGGGGGGGGGTACTACCCAGTAACTTGGTTGTGGAGGTCAGATAAGCAGTCGCTCCAAGTAAAATACTGGTATTCAGCTGCGTCCGGTTAGACTTTAAGCCGATCCCAACATAGTTGGGAAAAGGATAGGCAAATTTGAGTGTCACAGAGTTTGGATATGTTTTTATTTTTTTTAAATAGTCTTGTGTTGAGGCAGCAATATTGTCGCGTACCTACGATGATCACATAATGTATCTATATGCATTGTTATAATCTAGCGCGTGTAATAAGAGCCAGGTAACGCGATGCACCGCCATAGTCGGAAGCCCGGGCATCGAACCCGCGCTACCGCGAACCGGACTGATGAGCGAGCGATTCGTGTGTTTTGATGACAATATGTGTAATGTAATGCAATTATATGTTGTTGTAATATTGCGGTGCTCCCATACAAGGAGTAGCAGAGAGAGAGAGTACTTAAAGTTTTTGTGCACCTCCATATTATTTTGTGACTCTTCTGAGCTTTGGTTACAGCAAAGTGTGAGTATCCAGTATGTTAGATTCAGTGTCAATAGTTAAAAGGAAATAAAATGGCATGAAAACATAAAAACTTTTTTTACAAAAAAAAAAAAAACAATCGACTTCCAAAAACACCACTACAAATTGAAAAATAACTTTAATTTCGGTGTCTTTGGTTTTGTTATTTTGTTTTTTGCCACCGACTTCACTTTTTAGTCTAGTGTTTTTTTTGGAAGTCGAGGTATCGACTCTGTAAAAAGTTAAGCGTGGTCACACATAAAAAAAAAAATACGTGTCGACTTCAGAGCCTCCGCCTTTTTTTTCGTCGGTTAAAAATTGTGTACTAACATGTTACAACTCCCGTCGGGTGCGGTAACAATTTAAATAATTAATTGATTGATCATTTAAATGTAATTTTCCGGAAGCCAAATATGGTAACAATAAGTTTTTGAATGGAAATAATAATTCACTGTTTTAGCATTATTGATAATGAACCATTCTTAATTATACTCAAAATTGATGAATTTCGTTGCTCATTAATTACATAATCAGCCATATGTCATTTGCCATATCAGGTTAAAGGGGGCAACTCTAAATTGAGCGCAGCGCATAATTTGAATGTGTATTATTATAAAACATCAGTAGGTATGTGTGTGCACAATTATGCACGTATATGTGTTTTCCGTGATGTGTCAATGACCTTTATACATGTTAGTGCAGTGCGCACGATTGTACGTGTTATTGTCAAGACAGTTTTAGCTGATGCATGATCATTTGATCACTAGGTAGGTACCTACTGTACATACCTTAAGCATTTTAGCATGTAACCTGAACGGTAATTAAATAGATTACGAGACAAACTTGAATTTGAATATGGAGCTTAGACGTCAGTTCACTCGGCTCGGGCCGAAAGGCTAGTTAAAACAAGCTATATTAAAATATAATCACTACATAAGTATAAAACAAAGTCGCTTCCCGCTGTCTGTCTGTCCCTATGTATGCTTAGATCTTTAAAACTATGCAACGGATTTTGATGCGGTTTTTTTTAATAGATAGAGTGATTCAAGAGGAAGGTTTATATGTATAATAAAAGCGGGCAAAAGCTAGTAATAACTAATATATTAGAGATCGATGTGAATCTTCTATCATTTCGTATTACAGCTACTCCCCCTTTGAGATTGGAGTTCTACTTTGTACAGTACCTACTTTGTTTATGAAAATTCTTGCTCACGGCGCACAGTTAAGCAAAGAATGATGTAATTTCCACTTTAAGTGTAGTTTTCTTCTATTCATGTAAGTTATTGAAAGACATTTTCTTACAAGTTTCAGGTAATATTTAATAGAATTTGGTTGAAAACAACGCGTAGTAGGCGATAGTAAACAGTGGCGGTACAATAACCTATTGTTTAGTTAGAAGAATGCTACCGGATTCATGTGTGCGGATTCTGTATGTCACGACACTTGTTGCAATGGGGTGGTAGTTGTCTGAAGTCCAAGCTCAGCAGAATCCTTCAAGATGTTACGGCCGACGGGGTGAGAGTCAAAATGGCGGGTGTACCTTAACTAATCAAATCCTCCTATTTACCAAAAAAAAAATGTACCTAAACTGTACAATTTAGTACCTAGGTTTAAAAAAATTGTACCTCCTTCAGAACGAAATAATTTCAAAATTAAGGTACACCCACTATATTGACATAAAATGGCGGGTGTTCTATAATATTTTATTATTGGAAAAAGAAAATAACAACCAGCCCTAGTTATGTAAATACATAATTACTTACGTAGTTGTAGCAAAGCGTTGTTATAACATCCCTTATTAGGATTAATAAAGTTTTTAGATCAAGTATTTTGGAACTAGTTCTAGCTTTGTTTCAACTAACATTGTATGAGGCGGCCCTTTTTTATGGTCATAAGACATTTTAGTTAGTTACATGCAAGAAACAAAATAACTCTTCTCTGTGGTGTGTTTCTAAAACATTGTCCATAAAAATGACACGACAGGCTTTGAGGAATTGACGTACAATATGTGTAGAGTTGCTGGCACGAGTCGTGAGCACAAATGCTACTCCTAAACTTAACGAATCTTATTTCTTATCACGACAGGTTGCACAGGGCGGGAGCAATGAAATTAATATATTATTATTATCAAGCATATTTAGGTACAGATAGAAAACAGAATACAGGAGCACGTTGACGAGGGCCGTTAAAGTTATGGAATTTGTGCTCACGACTCGTGCTGGCAATTATACATAACAACAAAATATACAGAACGGAGGAAGGAAGAGTAGTTTTGTTACTAATGAGAAGTTCCTTTGTACAAGCGGATCCAGGAGGAAGGGAAAGTATAAGGATAAGGAGGTGATTCACATAACATAGATTGTGCTTGTTTTTATGTCCTTTATGAGGAAATGTATGGTCTACTTAATTGTTTACGAATATCCTTTTAAACCTTTGCCTAGTTAGGAAACTTTTGCTAATGGACTTTGGCTTTTGAAAAGAAAAGTCGTGAAGTAAAAGTCCTTTACGTTTGCCTACCAGGCTGATATTGGCTGATATGTCAATAAACCCTATTGTTAATTATAATCTACTAAATAGGTACTTCAAACCAGCGGTGTAACTTAGGACATAAATACTAAGTACAATTTGTAGGCTAGATTTAGATCTAGTCTACAAAATACAATTGAGTCCCAAACTTACGGAGAAGACGTAACAATTAGAACGGCAGACATTTTGCTATCTAACAGACCAACAAAAACACGTCTGGCGAAATTCTTAGTTGTGGATAAAACGTGGCCGGTGGGCCCCCGAGCTGCAGGGGCCCAGGCGCGTAGGTAACCAATGTGACCTAGACTAGTGATGAGACCCGTTTGGAAGAAATGGTCTTCTTGGTATGTCGGTTGGGAGTGATAAGCATAAAATATATCGGAGAATTGCTTATAGCCTATAATGTGTTAATTAATTGCCTTTTCGCTAAAGTATGTTACTTTTATTTGCATGACAGTTTTAAGTTATTCTGATATCTGTTTACACCGGCAAGGAGCCAGTGTTATAGTTTCTAAGCCCAAAATAGTCTTTAATATGCTTAAAATTATGCAATGACGAATACATTATATACACAGGTATTTTAAGGATAATACACAGTTCCAAGAGACACCTAAATATTAATTATTCCTCGCAAACGTTAAATTATCGTAACATGTAATGTATACTAATTCTATTATTACAGAAGTACACGGAAATCCCCAAATCAAATACATCTAAATGTTAACAACGTATCCTTGTTTATTTTATGAGGAAAAGAAGAATGACCCAAAACTCATGTTTGTCTTAAATCTGCCGTGGGTCAATGCTTGGAAGATACTTTCGTAACAATTTTTGCCAAACGAAACAGTTCTCTTGTGAATAAGATGACTGTCTTAATGTACCATATGGCAACATATTAATTGTATTGCATTCATGGAAACTAAGAAAGTATACAACAATAAATAACGACTGTCCTAGCAATGTAAATAGATGCGACGCAGTTGTATAATTGCGCCCGCTCTCCCCCGCCCTGCGTGCAAGTTGCGCTAGGTCAGGGCGGCGCAGCGAACATTTACATACATACAGCACTATTTACTTTACACTATGCGTACCATTTCAATATAAATTGTATGCAAAATGGAGTCGTAGCAAGGGCCGCGTAGCAACCCGTAGCCGCCGCTACGACCGCGTAGCTCGTAGCACTTTCTTCCACGTATGACGTAGCGATTTGAGGAAAATCTTTTTTGTAGACGTTCATTTCTCGCTTTTATGTTAATTTACATTATGTAATTTAAATATAACAATAACAACTGTTAAAGTAAAACTATCTACTTGTTTAATTTATTCAGATGTCTATAAATTAATATTTGATTTGATTGTAAAGCTATTTGCAATTTTTTATTTTTGTTTCTTGTTATATTTCCTCGTGCCGGCTCGGGAAGTTTGTGCTCTTACATAAATGATATATACATAATGAATAACAAATATTTCCGGAGCGGTATCAGTGAAGAATGTTGAGCACTTACTGTATCTCTTCATGAGCGACTTCTTGTAAGCCTTGCCCGAGATGGCGTCGTCGCCGGGGCTGAGCCGTCCAGCGGAGTCGTCCGACTCGGTGCCGGAGTCACGGCCGGACGCCAGGTAGTCCTGCGACTGCCTCAGGATCATCTGAGTCCTCACGTAATCTGACGGATCCGCGAACGAATGACGCGCGAACTCGCATACAGAAATCTCTTTGCGTACAGTCAAGTCTAATGGGGCATCGTCTTCCTCCGGTTCTGGTTTCGGAGAAGGTTCCTCAGGGTAAGCCTTCCTAGCAGCCAGGGTGCGAGGCTCGCTCTCGGCGCTGAGCGCCCTGCGGTCGGCGGCCGGCGAGCGGCGTGTCTCCGGGCCGGCACTCGCCGGACGAACTTCCACAGCCATCATATTTAATTATTATCACCAAACACCATAATCACAAGCCCACAGTTTGCAGTTATGTCATAGAGCGTAATGTGTTGTGTAGCAACCGCGCGCCGCGTCCGCCGGCGTTCGCGTCGTATTACGGACTGATGTCCCAGTTTCGAACGATGAGTTCCACTGACTTCGTGAGCTCGCTTCGGGCGCGCTCGGCGGCGCTCGGACACTTTCGTTTTCGTACTGAACGCGTCGGTGTGCGTGCGCCACACAGCCACGTGCGGCTGTGTTGTGGCGTGCATGTGTGAGTGCGCGTGCGTGTGTATTCGCGGAGCTTTTTCCACTTTCGTGGCGGAGCTTTCCTTCATTTCCCGAGTTACCCAACAGGTTTTCACTGTTTAACCGTCTTGATTAATTAGCGGCGCTGGTTCGACGCCGGGCTCGTTTGCGAGCGATTGTGTTCAGGTAATGAATTCACGAGGAAAATTATATTACTAATTAATTTTTGTTTGACCCCTTATAGGTTTTGATTTTTTTTGTAGATTTCTTAATTACTATAGAAAGAAGTAGCTCTTATCATTTAATTAAAACCGGAATTGTGTTGCGAATCAAATTAAAAATTAGACATAGAGTACACACTAAAATAATAATATTATTCCACAGATCATGAGTTAAATAACAATTTATATTTATCGCGAACCGGAACGCTTGGACAATCAGCGATGTTTTGCGTAACACACCGCGTAAACAAATTGTGTGTTTTTATCTAACGCTCGGGGCATTGACCGACTTTACAAATAAAGTTGCGCGCGCGGCGACCACGTGACACACTGACATCGCCAGTATAGCCTGCGCCGCCGCACCGCGCGCCCTCGGTCACAGAGCAGAGCATTCCGGGGGTTTATGAGTACTTCTGAGGTATCAAAATACATTTGTGGTTAATAGATAGGGTAGTGCCTACTATGAATTTAGAGCCAATGTCACACGTTCGTCCTAAACAGATAAATGTTGGCTATTACCGGTACGACGTGGAAGTGTGACGCATAATTTTGGCATAATTATAGAGGTGCGCCTGAGTGACAATGTAGTTGAGAACGCGGCTATTTTAGTTAGTGTTACATTGTGTTATTTTAGTGTTTACGTTTAAAATAATTCTACTGGGACAATGATGTCAAGAAATTATAAATAAAAAAAAGAAGAAAGAAAGAAGAAATTGAGGACTTTATAAAATTTTCATACGCTATTTTTATTTACTGTAGGGAAACAATATTACTTGTGATTTCAGCAATTTGGCCCCAAGAGGCGTACACGGACGCATAACTAATCAATAAAAGTATATATATATCCTTATACGACACCAATCGCTTCCGCATAACGATATCATGTACCGAAATAGATCCAAAAGATTGTTGTGATAAAAGTAGGATATACAAGTATCTACATGCACCTATTTTAGATTTTACGAAGAGTTACCTGATATTAAAGATTTTGAATTTAGTTAATTAAATAATATACATGCTACAGTTCAATTATTTACTAAAACATGATTACTTACTTAGAAAATTATAAATAAAGACCAATTGCATGAATTGTCATTTATTTTTTTAATGATTAGAGGACAAGGGTCTTCAACATTTAGGCATAAAAACTCGAGTTCAATTTGTCACAAAATATATAAGACATAATTATTATATCGACAATACATTTTATCAGTTCTAAAAATTAATGCGTATTAAAATAAAAAAAAAAAGCTATACACATTAGTTTTATTAGTTATCAAACACACCCAAAACTTCCTAAATCACACAATTGCGATGATATAGAATTCGCATAGTCCCTGTTAATGTTAATAAACAAAGATTCAGCTCTCGATGAATATAATGACGATGAACAATGTAAAATCCTTTCTTTTTCCTTCTTTTTTTTTGCTAAACAAAGTCACGTCTTTGTTTAGAAAAAAAAAGGATTTCTTTATGGTAGTGACACTTCCTTGTTTACGCCAGGTTGGGCATTTAGATGCCTTTAGACATTTAGACAAGATAATAAAAATAATAATAAATTGTAACAACACAGAAAAGGTGAACGATTCAATAATGATTTTTTCAATTTCACACTACGAGAAACGAAATGGCTAATTAAGATTTTTTCCTGAAATAACTTCATGCATTTATTTAGAGGTTCTCCTCGTCTTTCTGAATTGCCCGACTAGTTCCAAGGTTCAAAAAACCTGAAGACAAGGGGCTATATTTGGATACAAAAGTATCAAGCGGAATCGCAAAACTCGAATTTATAGTGCTAATTAAAATTCAGAACATTTCCTACAGGAAGAGGACAAGAGCCTGATGCCACCATAGTGTATGTCCTGGACAGTCGCAAGTACTTGAGAACAGCCGGCCCACTGTTCAGGCACAGCCACATACAATCGCAGACCATGACGCGAACGCGTCCTACTTACTGCTAGTACTTCATTGATAACGTAAGAAAATATTGAATGAGATTTGAATACGTTGAACAATGCCTGAAGACCTCATTTTAAAAGGTGTGACGATGAGAATAGGAGCTTTCTTTATTCTTCTTTTATCTACTTGTATAATTTTATTTGTATCATAATGTAATGAGAATGACATTTACTTTATTATTTGTTTATTACAATCCATGTTAAGAGGTTCCCCATCGGCAAAAATGACGAACAAAATATAATACAAACTTTCATCCGCTATTAACCGGTGAAATTTCAAAAATCCTTAGAGGTGAGCACTAAGGATTTTTGATTTCGTGCAAAATTAGCTTTTATTTGTATGGCCCAGCGTTTTAGACTGCGTGTTGTCTGTTAGCGAATAAATGAATGAATTTAATATTTTTGTCATGTCTATAGATGACATCCATGTCTTCATGATTAAATAATACTTATAATCTGTCGCTACTTTTTAAAATCGTGTCTGAAGTTTTGTACCCGTTAATGTATTCCCCGATAGTAACACAACATCAATTCTACTGAACATATATATGTTGAATAATCGTCATTCCTTTAAACCTAATGCTCTTAGCACTAAACCTATCTGGGTTCTAGGGTTTTACCCAAATACTATAGGATCTGTGGTTTTGTGCCCGACAAAGGTTTCAAGGGAGTATTATCTGATATCTTCAACTATGGTGATTGACATAAATCTAAGACTAGAATAATCATTGTGAGATTTTAATTTTAAATTCTCCTATCATAGAGTTGTAATTATTATTTCCCCAAAAAAAAATGTAAATGAGAGCAAAATGATCTCTTTATTGTTGTTATTTTTGTTACAGTGACTTTTAGCGTTTGGAAGTTATCATGTCATATTAAAATAAATGTTAAAAATGTCTTAGAATTGTTGAGTTTTTTTTTAATTTTTCTGTAACGTTTCATCAAAACATTTTAGTGCGTCAGACGTTGTCCTGTCAAAATTTCAATTTGGAGGCTGTTCCTTTGGGTTTTTCCTAATTTTCATTTTTCCTAAACCACCCCAGTATTGAGGCGACCAAAAAAAAAAAAATTAAATCGATCCAGCCATTTTCGATTTTTTGCGAGACTATAGTGCACGGCATTTGATTTTTATATGACTAAATACTTAGATAGATTATAATAGAACTGATTTTTTTGGCTATAGCTTCCCATACTTTTTCACATAGAAAAAAAAATGCGAAAAAAGATATATGTAATTATTTTTAATTGGCAATGAGCTCCTTCCTTATCTTGCAATAACGTATACATAATATAGCTACTTGTAAGTTGAATCTAAGATGGCGCTGTGTTATCAGTGGCAGGTCGGGGGTCTCGTTATCAGATCGCAGATCCCGGGCATCGACCCGGCTTATGTAACTACATACTCATCATCTTGTTTTCGACATATGATAATACATGTTTCTTTCCTGTTATTACTAAACAAGCGAAAACATTGATTTCATGTATTTTTTTTCAGACGTGTATAGGAAAATCATGATAGTCGTAATCACCGCGTTTTAAATATAACCAGGATAAGGAAAGATGTTACCTTGTTTATTTAAACTATGTCCTGTACCTGTTCGTGTAATATTCATATAACTAATATCAGAAATGTGTTCATAATAATGTGTTTATTGAAGTCTAACCGCAATCGATACACGTGTTAGGAAAAGGCCAAAACTGTCTGTTGATCTTGTCTGAAAGTACTTTATTATAAGCGCTAGTATATTTTCAATGTCGTGAAATATATGTACAGTGTACTTTTATAAAGATAATGACTGGGTAAGAAATCCAGAAATTCGGCTTTACCAAGTATTGCAGTATGTCAATATTATCTTCATAAAAATTTAGCTAGTAAGAATGTTTCCTTGTAGCTCATTTTCTTTACGATTTCCTTTTACTATCCTTCAAATAAAACAGACTGTATTCCTCCTCTAAAGATTCGTCTTCAAAGTAATATCAATCTAGGAGAATGCTTGTGAGCCTACAATCCGTCACAGATGATAACGCTAAAAGATTGGCTCCACTCGACTGCTGTTTGAACCTGGTCCAAATGTCGCCAGCCTTTTGGAAATGTCGCTAATATTTCATCTACATGTATTCGGTTAGGCAAGGAAAGTTATTTACTTAAGAGACATAATATTGTATATTTGGGTTATAACCATTTCTATTTTTGGCAGCAGACATTTTCGACGACAGTCTGTGTATAAATACGAGTACCATAAAGCGGTATAAAAACGAGGCTTTGTAAAGATAATGAATGTAAAAAACAGCTGGAGAATAGAATCCATAGCTTCAGTAGCAACCCTCAGGCAAGGTAAGGAATGACATCCCACAACCCAACACAATACAAATGAGCCCTCTCCTACAATACATTCCCCAAGTGTTCATGTACCCACTGAAAGTAGGTCATCTGTAGGGCGCTGAAACAGACACTATACGTGAGCCAAATCTACAATTGTAAGGCCTGTCCTCTAAAATTCAGAGGTCAGACAAACCCGTTAGTGAAACTCGTAATGTCTGCGAAGTGACAAAAGGTAAATTGGGATGATATTAGTAATAAGGGGTTGTGAGGCTGCCCGGCTGGGGTACGACCTTCGCGACCTAGAATGGTACTTAATAGTTGATGTTCTAGGAACAAACTGGAACCTAGATTTTGGCTGATAGTTTTGAAGATATCTATTAGGAAACTTGTATACTCTTAGGTATTGAGTTTGCTAGGAATTGTTTTCAATATATATTCAAAGAATATTTTGTTTACTGAAACAAAGAAGATTCTAACTAGAGAATACCTAGACCCAAGACTGGCTAATACACTGAAGAATGTGTAGGTAACCGACATTACCCACTATAAAATACGAACGAAGATTCTAACAGGAAAACTTCAAGAAAAACCTCTTTCAAACACTACAGTTGCATACAACACTTAATTAATAAAACAACAACATTAACACATTTAATTTAACGATATTGACTCACTTTACGCCACTATTATCTATTAAAGGCATATAATATTAGGCCAGAGCTCTCTCGCTGCCTATCCGCGTAACATTTCCCCTGTGTATCCCGCCTGGCCTATAAACCCGACCATTCGAGTCACGGCCATTAAAATAACCAACGGAACTCGCAATAACGAGAAAATAATAAAAAAAGAACGATCGATCCAGCGCTTAGATCATCAATCTCTCTGCGCTTCCTGCGGCGCCAATTATGTGCGCGTGCGACGGCGACAGAGCCATTGGAGAGGAGTGTAGAAGGGAAAGAGAAGAGATATCAAGGAACGAGATGCCGGGACAAGGGACGGAGGTGTTGCAGATCTTGGTTCGTTCCGAAACGTTCTAGATGCTAATATTTCTTGGGGTTATTATTCTTCGGAAGTTTTAAAATATGTATACTTTCATAAAAACTGTTTTTTTTTTTGCTGATCTTACTAAATTCCAACAGAAAAAAGAAACTGCTATCTTAATAGATTCTAAGAAGAGCGAAATATGAAAATCGTTTGGTTAACCCATCTTTTTCCAATTTCACCTACCTACAAGAAAATAATATAATGTTGAAATGGTGTCAGACAGCTAAATAAATATTACCTACTACATAGATGTAATAGAGGTTATAGTATAATGATTTCATTGCGCTCTGATAGCAGAAGGAATCAAGTAACTTTAATATTACAAAAATATTATTATTGCAAAACAACTTGTTGATAAAGTGATAATAGAAGAATATTTCACTTCTTTTTCCATTTCAAACATTATGTAAACATGTTTATTTAAACGAATAAAGCAGCGTATGGGTCTATTGCAAATATTACAGATGACGTATTTCGCAGACAAATAAAGTGAAAGAAATGATCAATTAAAAATATATCACAATATTACATTTCCGAACGGTTATCGTTGTACAAGTGCAGTCGTTGTACGAATTCAAGGCTACGCGCCGACTGCGTCCGCGCACCGCACACGCGCGCGCATGCACCACACGGACACACACACGCACGCTGCGCACGTCATGGATGCGCTGCCACTAACGGCAGCACAATCAAGGGTTATGAATAGTAAAGTAGCCCCCACCTTGTCTGTTATCACCGCTTTTTCGCAAGTGTGAAGGAGATAACATCACCTCACTCCGTTCCGCAATACTAATCGTTTTTGCATCCAGATATTTGTACATTAGTTGCTTGGGGTAGCTGCTTGTGAAGTGTCATTCTGGATAAAAGGATTTTTTTCCACATATTTGGAAAGGTATAAAATATGGAATGTGTTTTCCTAATCTTGATTCCTGGAAGCGATGTTCAGTCGCTGAAAAGAAGATGAACTGACGTCTAATTCATGGACTCGTAGGTATTTACAAACTAATCTAGTTAGAACACGATCTTGTACGATTTAATCTACGTAATGCTTTTAAAATCTAATTTCTTGCATAAAAGTCTTTCACTTGATATTTACACAAAGAGGGAATCTAAAAAAACAATGTATCTACAACTCTACAATTTGTCCTGAACGCATATACTTATCTGTAGTTGCAAGTCAGCTTAAAAACAGCAAAATCAAAAACAACAATGTCCGAACTCTATTTTTCAAATATAAAAGCTACATCATGTTCACCTGACCGATAGATATCACGCTACTACGCACCGCTTTCCTGTTTCACTGATTCTAAGCTCAAAGAGGAAAGCACTGAATCCTATACCTATTTAGACAGACTAATTACTAAACATGTTGTCACGTAGCAATAATTTCCTTATAAGGTTATCTTTAATACATTAAATTAAATTAATAATATTTATTATTATACACCAATACAACTTTCCTTATAAGTAGGTAAGCCAGGACAAAACCAGGATAACAGAGAATATGGCGACCATACTTATAATTGGCATCGATTAGCACAGGAAGACTGGTCTAGGGTACGTTTTTTATTATTTTCTACGCAAGTATTTTTAGCCTGTGTCCGGCTCCGCGGGAGTGTTGCCCTGGGCCCCGTACCTGCGTTTGTGTTCAAATACACACATAACTATGGATGACCAGATACCAATCTATTTGAATGTTCAACAAGGAAACATGTAGGCTTATGCGAATAAATAATAATTGTGTATTGCACATGTTTTGTCATAGTTAAATATGGCAGGTATTAAATGGAAGAGGGAAATTAATATCAATACCTATTTACAGAAAATGTTAAATACTAGTTTGATTAAAATTTATTTTGAACATACATTTTTTATCGTATCATATTATTATGGTGTACTATTTCAGCCGTAGGTAAATTAGTCGTCCTTACAACATGGCGTGTGTTAAAACCTAATTGCCATAATGACTTAATAACACAGCCTATTGTATATCATTCCAGTTGCTCACTAATCACCCTATCCAGCAGTGATCGTGGATAAGACAAAGATATAATAAAACAAATAAGTACTGCTTGTGCAAGCACTCGTTGTGTTTGCGGCTGTTCGCCTTGACGGCAAACACTCGGCGCAATCAGTCGATAGGTGTACCCTTGTGCTGCTCAGCCAAGATACGGAGACAATGCACTTAGATCCTGCTGGAGCGATAAGAGTTGCTTGGCGGACAGGATACATGGAAAACTTTTACAAGGAAAATTGAGAGCTAACGTAGGAGAGGTACCAGGAAAGCATAGTACAAGAGGAGGTCTATAATCAGCCGCAGTGAGTAACTAAATCAAGAAAAAAAAATGTGGTTAGGATTTATATTATCTACATTAAACTTGTACGTAGATGAACAGGAAGCAAAATATCTTATCATCCAGGAAAATAACCAAAATTAACAATACAGACCGATTCAGAACACCGAACTAGGACATGTACACGAGTACAATATTAATACGGTCATTATTTCCGCGAAATAGTGCTGAGTCTGCCCCCATTTCGTGATACACTTACGATATTGTACCTACCCTGAGAGCCTCGAATGTGTACCTGTTCCTAAATGATGAGTATCGAAAAATATCGTGTCATTTTCGACATAAATTGCTTGGAGCAAAGCGTCCGCGTTGTGTCAGTATGAGTGATGTCCCAAGATCTTTGCAAGTAATATCGCGTACAAGGTTACCGAAGATTTAAGATTCGAGTATATGGGATATGTTTGTTGCTCAACACTATCTCGACGAATCAACAATTTTAGTAACAAAAGAATGATGGCGATTTTGGCACCAGTTGCGTATAGCGACTTAATATATCTTAAAAAAATTATCTATTAAAGTTATATTAAAGAACTTAATTCAATATTTTTTAGGACTAGCAGTATGTCTGTAAAATAAAAATAAACATTTTATATTTTTTATGTTATAATAAACTGATATTGATTCCGAACGCACCCAAAATCTCGCTCCGTACGTTCCGTTGTAAGTTATTGTTCCCTTCAGTAGGTGTTTAAAAGATTTTTAATAGTATATCTATTTATAATAATGTTTTGTTTACAACAGAGTTTATATTTTATAACATTGTATCTAATATTAAATACAGACGCTGTGTAACAGACAAAAAAAAAATTCATTAAACACGATGACATTTTTTGGCTTCTAATGAAACGCGTAGTTCCTTAACTGACATTGCGACTTGTCAACTGATGTGTCATATCATTGTCACTGAACTCATTAGTCCAATACATACGTAGAATCCCTAAGTAGTCTGTGGTCCAATACTTTCCAATAAAAACTTCAAATAAAAAAAACAGCATGTTTTTAGTAAACATTTGATTTTAAAATATCATTACAACTTATTAATCTAAAAGAATTCGATAGTAGTTGCAGTATACGTTAAAACAAATATTGGTGCCAAGCATGTATGAAGCGTCGCCATTATCCTTTGATCAGAAAGCTCGATCCTTCACGTAATCAAGCACATTAACAATTATCTTAATTATTTATCTTCATAAAGCTTATTCGGAGCCAAAATATCCCAAATTGTAAGGAAACGTTGTTTGCCGTTATTAGGCCTTGTTAATCACAAAACAATCCACTTAACCTGGAAATTAGTGGGCAATAACCCTGAAATGGGCTGTAAAACGAACTGTGTTCAATTATTTGGTATACCTTTATGAGGAAGGTGAGCAGTTCTAAGAGTAATGCAGCCAGCATAGGGGTCTGGCTAGTGGTCTGGGATCACCTCTGAATAAGAAAGGGATTGTCCGCGAACGCCCACTACATACAATTTTCTTTACAACAGAGATGAAGCTGGAACAATCCAGAAGGAAGTGTTATTTATAGGAAAATGGTTTTGTTACAACTTTCTGGACGGCGTAGGTATCATAAATATTGTACGTTATAGCGTGTAGTACGTTATTATGTAGTACGTTAACTGGAGAACATGGAATTAATGTTTCTGGAACATGGAATAAATAATTCTTAAAAACATACAAATTCTTTCGCTTTAAAAATAGTTTATACTCTAACTAATCCATCACCTAGAAAACCCGCTAAAAAGTTTTCAAACCTACAATACTCAAATAAACTCCAAAAATAAATGTATGTAGTTTAATTTTACTGCCTCTAACCAAAGATCATGGAAATCCAGCGAGTAATCGTATAGTAAAAATATTAATCACGATCTACTAATCCAATTACGTGAAGGAGTAAAAAAGATTCGCACGCACTGCGCCCGCGCCGCTGCCGGAGGAGTTTTCACTCGCGAGAAAAATATAGAGAGTGAAAACGGTAAACAAACGTGATACCGTATTGTACGGTGAGAGGAAAAATTGTGCTAGTTTTGTAATGATTTACTTTATTGTTTGTAGTTTTAGTCAAGACCTTTAAAGGATGTTTGGTAGCAGGCTGCAGGGTTATAGTTGACACCATTTAGAGCATTTTGAGCCATACATGTCTTAGTCGAAGTGAAGATGTTTTTTTCATTTTTGCCCCAGTAATAAAAAAAAACATACTTTATCTGAGACATGTATGCTCAAAATGATCTAAATGGTGTCAACTATCACCCCCTTAAGGTTTTGCACGCAGCTTTCAATCACCCTGTACCTACATTATTTAATTAAAAAGGCAGCTTTATGGAATTCTAAATTCGATTAATCATAAACTTACTGTTATAATAATATGTATGAAGTCATGTAATCGTATCGACGAATAAATAAAATACGACGTATCGAATAATAGAGTCTAACGCTACAAATGGAATAGGTATGTTTCCTGGGTAAAAAAAAGAAATTATATTTAGTCCGTCAGTCAGTAGGTAAATAAAAAAATATTAGACACGTATCTTTTGTATTAACTTGCAGTGAGGGCTCGCTACGTCACAATTATATCAAACTACGTATAAAATCTAGCAAGGAGTGATGTCATGGCACATTTTAACTTAATTTATCGCCATAATCTTTAGATTACATAAAAAAAAACAAAAAAAAAATTGTCAACATCCCTATTCTCCAAAGGGAGGTTTTCTGGTATTGTAAATCTTAATAACTTTCAATAAAAAAAAAGATAGTTTATTAGTTTCCCTCCTACAAGATTTTCCTCAAATCTGATTCTCAATCTAAGATCCAAAGAAATTATATAACTTTTACGCTAACCCCCAGCTCCCAGCTCCCAGCTTTCAAACCTATTTGCCACTACTCCACTAGCCTACCAACCAATAAATCTCTCATAATATGTCACCAGTACAGCGATTGTCGTGTAACATCGGCGCAGTTTTTGCGCTTGCGCATCGGATCAGCGTCCATCAGTGAAAACGAAAGTGGAAACTGAATGACGACATTGTTCTGTGGTGAAAAACGCGAGCGTGCGAAAAACTGGGGAAAAGCGGACCGAGCCGCGGCAATTAGTACAGCGAGCTAGTCACGATACTGTCGCTGCGAGCCGTGTTGTTGGATGGGAGGAGGAGCTGTCGGTAGTTGGTGTTTTATTTCAGAACGCAAATAGAGATGATTGGCAGCTGAGCGAACATTTCTTGAATCTTTATTCTAGGCTGTATGGCCAGGCCAAAATGCAAACTTTTTGGCTTCCAAACTCTTAAGTAGTAATTTTTCTCTAACAAAGTTTAATCCTACTTACACAGAAGTTGATATCAAAATATTCCTATTTTTATTTTTTCGCAGAACTCGTTATAAGGAAGCAGGATGTAACAAACATGTTACCTATTTAAAATTCACAAATAATAAGCCAGCCATACAGTTGATAGGTATAACAAATAGAGTAGTTGTTCACATAAGGATAATGCATGAGGTCCCATGCGTTCCTAAATTAGCTCCGGTTGGTTCCTAGGGCTATTGGAAACATAAACGTTATAAACGATCTTCACGAAGTCATGTGCGCCTAGTACTTAAAAGCTTAATAAAGAAATACTTATTAAATAATTGAAAGCAATTTCAGCTTTATGTAAGTACCTAACATACTCGTAGTAACAAAGTTTTTGAATATACTATACTTAATAAACATGACAAATTATGATTGGGTAACAACAGCAATTGTCTATTCACGATAAAATATTGACTATGTTCCTATATTATATATTATAACTTTTAGTTATAAGACCGATAATTTGGATACCTATTAAATAGGTATGCCTATATAATTTTACTACCAATATCATCTGGTATGTGTTTAGCACTAAGACATAACACCAGAGATACTCATGATGAACTAGAGAACATAACTGTACATGCTCTGAGCATTACTGCTGTGACCACCAGGGCGGAGTTTTGAGTTTAAATGAATTTCTACTGCCCTGTTTAAACCATGCTACTGATGTCTTACATAATATATTTCGACGTAAGTAGGCTTCAATTTATTTGTCAGAACTAAGTAATGTAAGTGAACAGGAAAAAACTGTTTTTACCACTATCACATTTGGGTATTCAAGCTTTACACGTGGACGGTTTAATTAGGTAGGTATGCAAGGAAGACATCATAGAAATAATTTCAAAAACTAAATTGGGACCAAATCTATCTCGCAAGAGTATAAACTACCTATCGAAAAATTGTGAACTACAACAAACAATTTACAATTTAACGCATTATTTTTCGATAGTTTATAATAGTTGTAATTCTATCCGTGGCAAACCGACAAATTGTGAACTGGTACCAAACTTCCAAGTGACGAACGCACCTTGCGCTTATATACTAAACAGTTAAGTAATGGTCGATTACTTAACTGTTTAGTATATAAGCTTGGAAGAACTTGGTCACATTTCTAACCTAAGCCTTTGGTCAGGGTGCCCTGAACTGCCCTGGCTTAGCTACTGCGACCAATTCGGCTACCCCCAAGATCTACCAATTATGGACGGTTCACAATTTTACGAGTGCTAAAATTGAACAGATTGTGATGTCAGTAAGTGTAGGTTCGATCACAATTTGACGGTTTGACATGGATAGATTATAAATTATCGAAAATCAATACGTTTTATTACAGCAATATGATAGTCTACAATTTAGCTATCAACAGTTTACAATCTCGTGAGATCTATTATAAAACTAACGGTGTTCACAATCATACGGTGACAACCTCATTTTGGAGCCTGAATGAATGAATTTACTGTGTAGAACTAATGCGTAAGGAAAATCTTCGTGGAAGCCTTTCATTTATGATGCCCGATTCATTACGGGTATTGATTCTAATGGCCTGTTTTACCACCTGATAAGTACTGGTTAACAGATCTAATATCAAACAAATTCAGTGGCATTATTGGATTCATCTGGTGCTACTTAATTTAATTTTGTGAATAAGGGCCTTCAAGATTTACATACGATCGTTCTGCAGTCGTGTCGTATTCGTCACGTGTAAGTACCCTCCGACTGTTTTGTAGGGACTAAGAAGTGTTAGTTAGGTCGACGAAGGCTCAGGAACGATGTGTCTAGTTGGTAGTCGACGGCTTTACTGTTATGTATCGTCGTAACATATAATGTCATGTATAGGGCTATCTGCTATAAACATGTCGGATTATTTATGTTTATAAAAATTTTTAGAGATATTAGCTCGCGCCTGTGGATATTTTAAAACTAATTTCAAAGCATTATTTTCGAAGCTTGTTCAGTATGACAACACGGGGTAGGGAAATGGTGTACAATGAAATATATATTTTAAACTGATGACAAAGAAATCATGTCTTATGTGGAAATCTGCGGAATACCACATTAAGATTTATAGAAATAAATTGGCAATCCATATGCTTCGTCACAACAAGGACATTAATACGAGTTCCCAGTATCAAAGCGACGCCCACAACTCGACACAAGGCAGACCCAAGTTTATTTTATATTAGAAATAATATCTGGAGAATTGTGCCACGTTCCCAGACTTAGCTACAAGGTCCCTTGTCAAGGTCTAGGCGTCTAGACTTCGAACAGCAGACCTAGGACTATTAGACACCTAATTACTGTTAAGACCTGATTGATACCCTTGTATAGACCTAGGACTTTGTTAGTGAACTAGGTCTTTGTGATCGGAACGAGAAAGTATAATTGAGGTTCGGTTTACAGAGATGCAGATTGGTCTAAAACCCAAGTTGATGTTTGACAAGTATTGCCTTATAATTTCAAAGTCTAATACGTCTGGTAAGTCGTACCTAATGAATGTAGAAACAGCAGTCAATGTATACGAATGAGGCAGTAAATAGATACCTAAAGTCGTCAGGCAATGTGAACCTTAGATTGGAGACTATTTTGATTAAGTGAATTGATAATTAATGGCGTAAATGACGCAAAAAGAGTAGGCACATCTATATGAGGAGTGTTGCCAATGGCGTGTGCCTACCCCGATTGAAAAGTCATAAGTTTATATACGTGTATGATTAATATATTCAAAACAAAGTCAACAAAATGCTGAACCAATCAATCCAGCAATAAATAGAGAATGTTAGCTGCGTACGCGCAAGCACAAGTACAAGTAGACAGTCCCCTCGGACGCAATACGAAAGGGAAACGTAATAACAGGCTGGAACTGTTTCAAGTTTACTAGTGCAAGTGCAGCGGCGCGGGCGCAAGCGGCCGGCTCACCAGAGATAACGCGCGGGGACCGGTGCGGAGATAACTTATGCTAGGTTGGTGATGTTGTAGCTGTTTTGTTGTCTCTGAGTTGTTTGTGTTTGTAGGTTTATTATGAAAATAGATTTGAATAAAAGCCGTTTTATTTTTTGATATTTTTCCTTTTACGTAAACACACTTTACTAAATAGAAGAAAAAAACTGCTACAAAATCTATTTTTAAATTACAAGAAAAAAAAATGAAACTACAAAGTTATCCTGCACCATAAAATCATAACAGATGAAAGGAAATTCACTTAAAAATAGCTCGGCATATCTCAAGATAGACGTTATCTAACTCACACCAGTGTGTACCGAGTGCTATAATGTCAAGTTTCCCTCGACTAACCGTCCGTGCAACCAGAATGCACTTTCTTCCTACACACACACAGCCAACACTGCACACAAACACCCCGCGTTGTTGCACACTATGCAGGTTGCATTAGCACACATTCGTAAGATAATCTTGCATCTGTGTGAGTGAGGTGTGGTAAACGAAAGTTTGAATGGGAGTCATAGTAGAAGTTTTATTACTGTCTCTATACTTTACTCAAATATTTATCGTTTAGACTGAAGCGGGAAATTGCTAGGAAAAGTATAGAAACTTGGTAGATTTAAAAGTGTGCATGTTTTGGTTGCGTTGTCTCTTTCTGTGGGGCGTGGGTAGTTGTCGGATACGTGGTTGTAGGACTGTGTGGAGCTAGCTAGATGACGATCTACACCGCATTGCGGACTGTCTGACTTCTGGTAATGGTCCCACGTTTGACTCATCGCAGAAAAATTAACTGAATTTCGAAAGCAGCAATTAAATTACCTCCGTTTTATTTGACCGTACCTATAGCTTACTTTTTTAGATATAAATACGAGAGTTTAGATAGAGACGAAAGGATGAACAGGTAAATAATCAGTCAATATAGTTTAGCACACTTGTTACTAAAGCCACGTATAGTCAGTATTTTTCGGTTTCACGCGTCATGGCTACGCGTCAAGTTTTTTCTCATAATAAGTTATTTTGCCCGTGACCAGGTGCCTCCATTTCAATGATTGCTGGCGTAAATGTCAGTAATAATTAAGTTTCCCATTGGTGCGGCGAAGACTGGCAATTATGTGGAAATAAAAACTATTTATATGAAGGGAATAACGGGATCGTCTAGATTGAAGGGTTTGATAAATGCGAAACGGCTGTTTGAGCCAGAGCTAGATTATTGTTTTTAAGACAAACATGGTTGCTTTTTGGTAATTTTAGGAAGTTCAACATGTATTTAAAAGTCTAATTTTAGATTTCCTTGACGTAAAGGAACGTGATATAAGTATTTAGTAAGTAAAGAAAGTCAGGTAAGTATGAAATATTAAAATACGTCACATTAAAAACCATTTTACTTTACTTAACGTTTTCCCTGAAGGTCATGCGGAAATTAAAACTTTCATTATCTTTGACTCGTGTGTGAGTACAATGGATGTCAATTTCATACTCCGTCGTATAGTTATTCAATAAGACTCTTTATTAATAACCTTTTTCGTAGGTTTCACTCACTAATGAAAATGTGTAAGTAATAGGATAAGTATATTTTTTTCCTAATAAAGCTAAGTGAAGGAAAGTTTTCTACTAACCAAAAATACATGCGTAGAAATGTAGTATAGTCTCCAAGACATAGTAAAATAGATAAACAACATAGAAATATCAAGTGATGGTCGTTATATGTACGGATACATTTGAAAGTGTCCGCTCCGTGTTCCATTTAGCCGGTGCATCGCGTCCTTGCGACTGCATTCCCACGCTCTGGCGACGTTCTATTCCGCGCGCTGGTATTCTCGACACCTTACCGACATCGTTATTGCATTTCATTTTTATACTTTTCGAATTTAGATTATTAGTTTTTAACTATGTTGTTGTTTTGTCTTCTAGCTATGGCTATAATCTGTTGTTGTTTAGTGAGCTAGAATGTTTTATTACGTACGTACGTAACTACGTACTATATAGCGGACCCGAAAAACGTTGTCCTGTCATTTCAATAATTCATACAAAAGTCCCATAGAAACTGCACTTTCAGTTTTCCAGAATTTTCCAATTTTCCCGGCAACTTTTCAAACATTTTCTTTCATACTAACCTTGTCCTGACAATTACAAACACAACAAAAAAAGAATTAGCCAAATAGGTGCAACCGTTCAGGGCCTCAAGTCTGCTATTACAATAGTGTCAGAATGGTCTATCATTGATTTCATAATTGTTGATTTTGACAAGTTTGGTAATCTAATAATATAATGGCGTCATAATGGCGTCATTATGACTTTCCAATGGTCAACCACTGACACTCCATTGTATGAAATTATGAATTTAGCAGATTACGAACTTTTAGCAAAATGACTATGCAGTGACAATGGGATCGTGTTAGAATGTAAAAAATATCAGACTTGGGGCCCTGAAGTGATGCGCGTACATACATTCAGCAAGTGATTTTTATTATATAGATTAGGAATAAGTCTACGAATTTAACATAATATCTTAATTATATTATTTGAGAGTAGTAATAGTTTTACGATCTAATAATCACGTCCTATCTTTGGGATATCTTATAAACGTATTTAACTACTAATTTACGTAACCAAAAGCCCGAAGAACGATAAAGTGTCTAATTAGGTCTTTATAGTCAAAAACACGTAATGATGATAAAATTAATTCCGCTACTAATTATCATATTTCAAGTAATTTTACTATCAGTGCGATTATTAGAATCTCTGCCTGCTAAGATATCATGTCTATTTTCCTGTCAGAGGGGATACGAGAATGTCTGCCTGCTCAGATATCGTGTCTATTTCAAGCTGCACTAGTGTGTAATCCTTGTTTATTAGAGGTGACGATGATTTCACGTCCAGCGCGCATGCTAGCCACTGGAACTTACCTGGAAAGAGAGAGACACACATAAGTATACGAATATTTGAGGATAAAGTGGTAGAAATGAAGGAAAACTCAGTACATCGATAACATTATAGGAAGCAATTTAACATAAAAATACAGTACGCTTATAAAATAGTACCTGGGTGACAAAACTCTGCTCAGATAAAAATAGAGAAAACCCATTTTTTTCCCAGACATGAGACCTAGCTAGATCGATTTTTCGCCCCCGCAAACCCCTACATTGCAACTTTCATCGAAATCGTTAGAGCCGCTTTCGAGATCGTGATTACAAATATTTATATATGTACAAATATTACTCTTTTAGTATAGGATAGGTACTTACGAAATATCAATAAATATTTTTTAATCTAAAAAGAAACCATTAGCTTAGAATCTGGTTTTTTAGAATGGTAATTTATTGATCAACCTTTATATCTTGACACTTGTCGTATCCAGAGGGGAGACTTCATTCGCTGATCTATGTTTTCACATCTATTTCTTTTCTAGCGTAGGTTCTGTTGTAAATAACTACTCGTCATATTCTCAAGTTTTTTCATATCGTTAGCATTGAAGTTAGTCAGGAAAAATGTCTTATTTTATTTGTAGAAAGGTTATGGATTGAGTACGGAAGATTTCACCGTGTCTTTAAGTTAAATACGTACCTACTTGCCTAGCAACGTGAGATTATCCCTCCCAACTCATATTTTTAGTATAATTCATACTAGTAAAAAATCTTATTGTAATAAGTTCAAAACCTACTTATTTGTTGTGTTTGTTGAAATAATAAATAGTGTGCTATTTCGCAGCACTCGGGCAGTATAAAGGCACTCGTAAAGGAACTATTCAATCAGCAGTGACAATGGTGTAATCAAATGAACGATCAGCTAAAATCATCATCTGCCTAGCTTTTTCCCAACTATGAGCGACAGCCTATCTGACCTCCACAACCCAGTTATTGGGTAATACGATACCCTTTGGTAAGACTAGTTGTCAGACTTTCGGGCTTCTGACGAACCGTAAGTACTGTCAAAGATATACGAATGGCCGGGACCAACGGCTGAACGTGCTTTCCGAGACACAGTATGTAAAGATGGTTACCCATCCACGGACGAACCCCGGCAAGCGTAGCTTACTAAAATATAACACGACATCATACGTATGCAGGTATTACCCTTACAGACAATCAGCTCGTTATTTGGCCACCAATTAATAAAGTTACGCCATCTGATTGTCTAACGGTACCGGGAAAAAATCCCCTCGTCCAGCACACTTGTACAAGTATTGCTAAAAAATCCCTCACATTTCCTAAGAACAACCAATTTATAGGTGCAGTATCGCGTGACCGACAGTGAAAACTGCATTTCTTCGGAGAAAGAGACAACAAGACACTTCACACTGTCGCAGAAAAGAGACGCGAGATATGCACGCCAGCGCAATTTACTATCTAAAAGCGAATGTTTTTCTCAGTGTAAACAATACAAGCGAGATCTATCCAGTCTACGTTGACCTAAAAAAGGGGAGGGTGGGGAGAAATGGCGGATCAATTTAGAATGGACAGGAATCGCAGAAATTAATTAATACGTTACCGTTGCAAGCTATTTAGCTCTAATTGATTAAATTAATTTAATCGTTTACTAACTTTGTTGCATTGGAGTGGACGGAATCAATTAATATATCAAGTGAAAAAAGTTTGAAATCAAATAGTTTCATAGCTTTTAAATATAGTGGAGAGCTTTTCTTTTTTTTCTATTAATAGAGGAACTTAATTAGAAAAATATTCTCCGATGCAAGCGCAATATCAAGACGACTTCGTGGAAAATATCAATATTCATTGACTGGCGTGATCCCGATCCTTTGTATCACGTATTGAAATGTTTTCGAGAAAACTAACAAACGACCTCGAGCTTCCTGGAATAATGGTATCAAAAGTAACACCAGAAGCCGGAAATTGATACTACGAATCAATTACTACGACGAAAAGATAATTCATACGAGGAAAAGGTAAGTCTTTGATACCACCACTAAAAATATTGTCTGGTTAATAAAAAAATCGTTTCTGCGGATAAATATATATTTTGATTGTGAGGATGAAGTCCCGGGAGAAGATAAATGCTTCGAAAATATTTATTGGATGTTAAATGTAACGACAAAAAAAATTAAATCACTTCCTGATTTTTTTATTCTACCATCCTAATTTCAGATCATGTGTTGCGCGCATGCTGACAAGTTTGACAGCTGTCAAACTGTTGAACGTCAACGGCTAACGTTAGACAGCTTGGTGACAGGCCCATTGGGATACTGTCGATGCCGTCAGATCTTCGACAAGCGAACGCAAACGCGGATACGCGCTGTCGTCGAAATATTTTAAAACGTTTGAGAATTTTATTTTAACATGAAAGTATTTGCGTCTCTTTTGATTTCGGATAAAAAAAATATTGTGGAGATTTTTAATATACTGTTGTTGATTGAGGATTTCTTTGACGCGTATAAACTTGAAGTACTTAATAGAGTAGTATTTCATGAACACCCTTAAAATGTTATAAATAAATAAAATAAATAAATATCCTTGGACATTTCACACAACGCCATCTAGTCCCAAGCTAAGCAACCTAATGCTTGTGTTATGGTAACGAGATGGCTGATAAACTACTTATATATACATTTTTTTTTTTGTAAATACATACATATTATAGATAGAAAAACACCCAGACTCGGAACAAATAACTTGTAGGTCGTACAAATATTTGTTCCGTGCGGGAATCGAACCCGCGACATGCTGCGCAGCAGTCAATCGCTCAACCACTGCGCCAAACGTGTCGTCAAAGTTAGTGTACGTGTCGTTATAGTTAGTGTATGCGATTTAAAACCATACTAAGCTCATTTTAATCCAATACCTGGTGAGCAAACAAACAAGAATTCCTTCACATTCTCTAGTTACAACTATGCCTAGAATTTCAATAAAAGTATTAAACAAGGCTCTACAAATATTTGCTCGTTTCCATCCTTAGAGTTCTCGTTGGACCGGAAATAGATCGGGTATTGTTTGCGCATTCCCCGCCAGACGGCGCGGCGTTGACAGTTAATTAAATTCCCTTATTACGTTAAATGTGTACCTACAAACAAACTGTTTTCCGGTGTACGAAGTGATGGAAAAACTTCATGTTTTTTCAGAGTATTTTTTTTGGGTAATAAGGCATAGAGTTGTAGAAGAAGTTTACACTCTTCCCTGCGTGATTGTGTTTCTCTATGGCTCGGGGTGTCACATTCAGACTGGTAATAAGCACATCTCTTCTATGATCTAATGTGTTCTAATGGGCCGCACTTACTCATTGCGGTTATTAGTCGTAATTATCATTGAACAATCTTTACGCTATTCTCTGAACGGGGAAAGTTATTTGTGGAATTTTCTTTTAACTCGCATATTTATTTCGATATTCAAGTGTTTTCTTTACTTTATTCCGTTTTTCATAACGAAGTTTAGGACTTACCTAAATGTTTTTAATTTTTTTTCTCGTAGGTAACTAACTATTTCCTTCAGTATTTTCCCACTGAGTCAGACTGAAACGTCAAATTCAGTACACAGCTTCTTAACATAATAAATAAACTACAAGATTTAATATTTTACTCATCTTAATTATAGTTATAAATTAAGAAATTACTAAGACACATCACTCCGCTGTAGCTAGTAATTAACATGGAATAATTTTCGTCTAGACTAGTCCCTATTATTTCAGTCCTGGTTTCAGGGCGTTTCGTGTGAGGCTTGTTCGCTGAAACATTCATTACATTTTCATACAATACCTAAAACGTTGGTGAACAGTTTCTAGGGCATAGGGGCGGCGGTTCTCTTACGCGTTGTGTTGTTACTGTGAATAGAGTGAACTAAGATAGTATCAGAAAATTGAGTTGTTAGGCTTTTAAAACTAACTTTCCACTAAAAAACTGTAGGAAACATTTTCGTATGATAGACTTGATAAAAAAAACGTTGTTACAAGTTTTTTAATGAAATAATAATGGGTATTTACTTTTTTCAATTTGTTTTGCAATCGTACGTCTTTCAATATTATACCAAGTGACATCGACCTCCCATACCTCACAGATAAGCGTGATATCATCGCCTCATCATTTTCCTCATTTTGTAACAGCTTGTGTAACAAATGTTCGCGTAGAACAATTTCGGTTTTACGTCATTATTTAAGGTTTTTATCGCGCCATGTGTCCCCAAGGGATGTCTACCATTGTTTATGCATTACAACCTTGATTGTAAATGGTTACTTTCCTTCGTGACAATCCTACAGTTCCTAGAAATAGTCGCTAAGGTCTAGACTTTATTTGGAAAACAGTTGTTTGGTGTGCTTTATTGGTGCTGATAAAGAAGTTAATAGAGCTATGTATACAAAGAAAGAAAGAAACTATTCTATTTGGGACACGGACAGAAAATACAAACTATAATAAAAAACGGAACATTTAGAACTCACAAAATTATGTAAACAAAAACAAAAGCTAAGGCTAAGCACAATGCTGTAGGAGACGCTTTGTAATCACCATAGAAAAATGAAAAAGTCGGGCAAAAAACCAACCAATTCGATGGCTGTTCTGAACAGGATAAACAAAGCACTGGCCAAGTATTAGGTGACTGAAGAAAACTCATATTTTGTATTGCTTTCGCCATCTTTACTAGCGAGATGGATGTGAAGGTACCAGTTATGTTTTGATAGAAACACAAGCTAGGCGTTTCTTTACAAGATAGATTTGACTTTTCATCAAAACCAGCAAGTCTAACTAAAACCATTTTCAAAGATAATGTTTCAGAATATATATATAGGTACCGTTGGCGTTATGTACATTAGTTGTATTAAAATTAATGAGCGCATGTTCTCAGGGTAGATAAGGTCGGTATTATATTGATTAGTGTCCTACTTCTAGGTGGCTAGGTGCTGCTATATACCTATGTATGTACTGCGTATGTGTGAGCTCTGACGTCTGCATAAACATATGTATGCACGGCCGAGATATCAAGTATGTATATGGCTGTGCGACCAGTAACTTGGTATTACATGGTACCGCTATTTGCGAATGCAAAGTGCATTTTTTTTTGTGGAATTCGGTATGTTTATTACACCGCTGTATGCCAAGATAGGGTGACCAGTGGTACAGTACTTCTTTTGTTTTTTCGCGTTTGTGTTGAAAGAATTATTGAAAGCTTATACTGGGTGATTTTTTAATGACCAGCCAAATTCTCACAGGGTGTTCTACCCATGAATATGAACAACTTTCACTATAGGACCAACTTTGAAATCACGAAAAAAAAACCAGCGGTTTCCTACAAAAGTTCAATACCTACTCGATCAAAATGTATGAAACAGCTGATATTTTTTTTGCGATTTCAAAGTTGGTCCCATAGTGAAAGTTGTTCATATTCATGGGTAGAACACCCTGTGAAAATTTGGCTGGTCATTAAAAAATCACCCTGTATAGAGAAGCTCGTCAAGTCTACTGCGAAAATGAACTTCCAGCGAAGGTTGATCTGGGAAAATTGACCAAGTTCTTTTGTTTTAGTAGTCAGTAAAAAGAAGATTTTCAAGCATCTTCTTAACCCTTCGTATCCGTTCCCTTCCCTTATGAACGTGGCTCCACACGAGACACAATGGCTTCTTAATTGTGTCTGTAATTACGGCATTCGACTAGTTAATACATTTTTAACAGCACAGAGGAGGGGCCTGCATAATATGTGTAGTCTTTGTAAGAATTTACATCCCCTACTTGTGTACCAACAAAAAGCTCAGCAAATTCGCAGTCAGACACAAATATTATTTGCGACACGATATTCGTGAATTCAAACACGTTGCGTATCTAAATATTAATATCAGGCCGTTATTGACATATTTATTGTATCTACATGCTTTTGCGACTAATATCTCTAATATTTTTTCCTTTATGTAGAAATATTTTATTTATTTGTACAGATTCAGCCATGTCTGGTTACGATAAAAGATGAGCGTCGTATGAGGAAAAGTCTAGCTTGTTGTTGTTATCAAAATATTCTAGGTTATCATTATAATATATGAAGTGTTTTGTCGTCTATGGGTACTTTAAATAATGAATAACTGTTTAACTATCTATATAAATAAAAAGAGAAGTCCTGACTGACTGACTCATCAACGCCCAGCCCAAACCCTTGAACCTAGAAAGCTGAAATTTTGCACAGAGGTTCCCTTTATAATGTAGACAAGGAAGGAAGGGTTTCTCAGTAGTACGTTCACGTGGGATATTTTCCGACGTCCACGCGGGCAAAAGATAATAAAATTATAATTACTTCATTTCTCAGAAAAGTTAGCTCAAACAAAATTACTTCCTAGCAACAAAACACCTACATTCACACAAAAAATCAACAGTGTGGCAAAAAAGCCTAATTTAACAAAACAGTGAACATTACAAAATCGCCTAATAATACACCTGAAAAATCACCCCCACGCACACACACTGGCAGGGCGATAAGACATGGGTGTGTAGACACTGTGCGGCTGTGTGGGTGTAAGTGGGTGTCGTCTGGGGGTGAACGGCCTCCCGCCGACCTTCAGACGCGCTGGCAGGGGGCGGGGGGCTGCCGTCTAGGAAGCTCCCCACAATAGACCAACATTGTAATTAATACATAATGTACCGTTTATGCTCGAGATTTGGGGACTAACGATCGTTGTAATGAAATCGGTTGGCCTTTGATTTGCTGACTTGAGACTGTAGCGGGGAGGTTGTATTATGATATTGATGAATACATGTTAATATTTGAGGAGCTCGTGGCTAAGTAATTACAGCCACACGGGTCGATCCATCGGGTTAAGCTACGCTTGCCGGGGTTAGTCAGTGGATGGGTGGCCATCTTTACATACCGAGACTCCTCCGTGCCTCGGAAAGCACGTTAAGCCGTTGGTCCCGGCTGTCATTCGTGGATCTTTGACAGTCGCTACGGGTCGTCACAAGCCCGAAAGTCTCACAACCACTCTTACCAAGGGGTATCGTATTACCCAGTTACTGGGTTGTGGAGGTCAGACAGGCAGTCGCTCCATGTAAAATACTGGTATTCAGCTGCATCCGGTTAGACTGGAAGCCGACCCCAACATAGTTGGGAAAAGGCTAGGCAGATTGATTGACTTGGAATGAAGTCGATAGAGATACAGAAAGTGTGACACGGAAGCGGGTTAATTGTGACGCGAAAAGCCTTAAAAGTGACGAATTAAAATCAAGTTCTTTCATTATAAAGCCGCAAAAGTTTAGATTCTCAAGTTGCCTATTTTTGCCAGTAGACTTTACCAATACTGATAGTAGGATAGCATACACTATAAAACCTTAGCTTTAAAACTTACCAAGCGGGCTATCCCACGCGAAAGGAAGGCGGAGAATCCCGCAAAGTAAGCATTTTCAGGTCATTTCGTTAATCGAGTGTTGCCAACAATTAGGTCTCAGACCTTATCCTGAACGAGGATGCCGATTTTTAATTAAACTAGCCTTATTCACATATTTGCAGGCAAACAATTCTTATCTAGAAGTAACGAAGTTTGTTCATTGAATATTTTAAAAAAGCAATTTTCTTTTAAACACTTTTTCGAGAATATTGTCGATGGAAACTTTTACTTTGTCTATGCTTCCAATTAATTTTGTGTTCATTAGGAATTTTTAACTTCTGGTTTTATTAGCGTTTGCTATATCTTGTTGGCTAATAAAATAGGTCAAATGATATAGGTTCTGTTAGGTAAAAATGTAAAAAAACCTTCTTTTGTATAAAACTTGGTAGGTAGGTTATACATTACAATTTGGCTATACGGGGTATATTAAACTGGCTAGCTAAATTCCGCAGACAAGATGATCTAAATATGAAAAAACAAAAAACAATAATTTGATGATTTTTTTGTGGGGTCATCGACCGCAGTTATTGTAGTCACTTGAAAATATCAGTTTAAAAAATCTGTTATTTTTGTGTTTTCACAAACTTGATGGTATCGATATTTAAACACGATGAAACATAAGAAAACAGTTTTTCTCAACTCATACTTCAAATAACAACATTAACAGCGGTCGTTGACCTCCAAAAAAACACATCAAATCTTTTCATTTTATCGTGAACCTTCGAGTATTAATTATTAATATTCGAAGCTTTCACTTGATAGCAAAAAAAAATGTTAATAATAATTTTGTTTAAATAAATTCTGTTTGAATCATCTGTAAAATTCAGGTTTAGCCTTTTGGAGACCTATGAAGACCTAACGAGCTAAACTTCCATGCTTACCTACTTAAACAGTAACTACCCTCATTTCATACAACTAAAACTCACTTAACGTAGGTACATAAGTTGGGATCGGGAATCATTCGTATTCTTTCGACGTTTCTGAGAATCTAACCCGAAGACAAATTAGAGCCAGAACAGAACTAGTTGCTGATGGCCCTATTATTGTTCTCCTATTTACTTAAGGGGTACTAGTTCTCTTTGATGTTTTACTTTTCGATTTTATTTTTTTTCTAATAGTAGGGACTAGGTCGTAGGTAGGATGTTAAAGTTTTAGTGTATTGATATCAGTTTAGTGTGAGGTGAAGACTTCCTTTATATAAAGACTAGCTACACGCCCCTGCTTCACACGTTTTCACTACTGCACACTAGTGATGGATTAATTAGCATTCGCATTCATTGTTAGCATGCGAATGCTTATTTAGCATTTAGCAAATGAAATGTAGTTGCGAATTTCTGTGAAATGTGAAATGAATTATTATTCATCCCTTCGTACTTCATAGGTTGACAGCGCGCAGCTGCAGTGCGCGCTCTCTGTCACACCCACGAACGGAAGAAGTCGGAACTACTGAATCTATCTGTTTCACGTGACCCTGACTACTTTCGCAAGTGAAATT
Source organism: Cosmia trapezina (assembly GCA_905163495.3). Lineage (NCBI taxonomy): Eukaryota > Metazoa > Arthropoda > Insecta > Lepidoptera > Noctuidae > Cosmia > Cosmia trapezina. The sequence continues at coordinate 30,805,652 of LR991022.1, read as the reverse complement.
ATTAGCAATTTAGTGGTGCAAAGAATGAAGTCAAGCAATTATTAGCTTTTTATCTTCGATTAGCTCGTACTTAGGATCGTATATTGAATGAATGCGTGTGATTGTATTGTTAATAATAATTTGTGATTTTGTGTGGCACGTGCGTGCCGCGCGATTCTTTTTAAATTCAAACGCGCTCTTTAATTCACATATTAACAAAATTCACATACTTGATTATTATTAATTATCGTCATATTATATAATAGCATAGCAATAGCATTTCGCATGCTAAGACTCAAGAATTCGCATGCTAATGAAATTTATTCTAAATCGCATTAATTGCCATCACTACTGCACACATCAAAATCGACTTATAGAATCAAAACATATTAATTTTTAAAATTTTGTTACAAACCTCATGGTGCATTTTTTTTTGCTATAGAAGCACGACGTCTGTCGAGTCAGCTTACATATAAAACTCCCGAAATAAATTAAAAAATAAAATTTTTAAGGATGGTGAAAACCGCATCCAAATCAGTTGCGTAGTATAAAAAAAACAACGCGGACACACAGACAGACACGAGAAGCGCTGCACAGAAGCAAAGGTTATGACTCGAGGTGTTTTCACGAAGCATGAAAGCTTTGCAAATATTTATGAAAGTAAACATGAATACGATACTGAATGAGGTTTTGAATCCACAACCAATCTTATGAAATATTTATCGACTATTAAAAAAAATGTAAGTAGAATAAGCATAAATCATAATTAACCGTGGCTTCATCAGCAACTTACTCTTCAGCCCACTCACAACGATCCTACACGAAAATCACGTCCTGAACCAAACATCTCATTTCCTAAAGCATTAAATATTTACGCCGCGGCCCGAAACAATGTACCAAGTTTATTTATCCGTAATATTTACCCGAGTTCTTAGTTGTTCAACCCTTTACCACTAAACAATAGATTCTGCTGAGCTACCTTAGCCCTGTCGTCATGTTATATAATAGATAGGCTGAGCTTTACGTAACCTGAACCAGTGGGAAACCTTTCCACCACCACCATAATCAGTGCGGGTTGACAGATGTCACGTGTCTTCGAATGTTCGGTTTTAGGACATGCCGGTTTCCTCACGATGTTTTCCTTCACCGTTTTGAGAGCAGTGGTGATGAAATAAATTATATAAAGTAATACGCCTGCCTGGGTTCGAACACACAGCCTACAACTCGTACGTCGGGGCCCTTACCACTGGGCCACCACTGCTCCTATCGCTTCCTATAAATTATTGTATTGTGCTATTAATACTTATTTTTCTATGGATACTAGAAATAGGTTAACTGTGAACAGTGAGCGCACAAACTTTTATAACAATCTGAAATCGGATTAATTAGTCGTTCTAGATTTTCCAGACAGAGGCTGGAGAAACATAATTGAAATTCACAATGTATTTATTTTAATTGAGTTTTCAGAAAGTTTTAAATTCCATTGTCATGTTCTTTAAAGAAGAATCGCCATCTAGGATTATAAACATGAGAAGCCTCGTTTAGATCTTAATAGATAAGAAATAATCTCCACTGACGACCTCATAGCTTATACCTATAGCTTAGCATAGAGTTCACAAAGAATGCACTGTTTGTAATAAGTTACAAAATTTAATTAAAATAATAACTCTGTAACGATAATAAATTCGATCAGAGTAATCTTTTGATAATTCAACCAGTTTCTCGAAGTAAAAGTATTGTTGAACCCTCCAGCAACGAACCAACTGGTAACAAGATCTCTGCTGCTTCATTACAGAGGCCTGTTATTACAGGAATACCTAGTTAAGTAATAATAGATATTTCGTCGAGCACTTGAAGCTGTTTCCATGTAGCAACGACTGAGTTATAGATCCTCTTCTAGGTATTGTGATATAGGAACATATAATACAGGTATCTTTGATGTTGAGGTGCCCTGAGAGCATGTCATGCTCACTCAAATGTCTCTCTGGTGTTGGCGTGTGTGAGCAAAATGGTTGAGCTAAATGGTTGAGCTAAATGGTGCTGCTCCATGCGTCATGTTCGTGAACGGGCGCCGTCAGTTCGGACTGGTCGTCTCTTAGCTGCCACGGCTTATTTTTAATTTAGTTGTTTTAATTATCCATTTTTTCGCAATATCCCTTTTTTTCCCGGTTTTTCGCGAAAATTCGAATTATCAAATCATCCTACGACATATACAGGGTTATTTTTAAAACACCAGTAACGGCTTAAGGCTTTAAAAATAACCCTGTATAGGTAAGGAGGTCTTGCCTGCTACTAGACCCTGCAGTGAGTGAATGAATTTAAAATTTTATTAAGTACCTAGATAGGTAGGCGCTCGTGGCTAAGTAATAACAGCCGCAACCGGGGTTGGTCCGTGGATGGGTGACCAATTGACCATATTTACATACCGCGAGACTCTTCCGTGCCTCGCAAAGCACTATAAGCCGTTGCATTGGTTCGTGGTGTAATTCGTGGATCTTTGACAGTCGTTACGGGTCGTCAGAAGCCCGAAAGTCTGACAACCAGTCTTACCAAGGGGTATCGTATTACCCAGTTAGTTGTGGAGGTCTGATAGGCAGTCGCTCCATGTAAAATACTGGTATTCAGCTGCATCTGGTTAGACTGGAAGCCGATCCCAACATAGTTGGGAAAAGGCTAGGTAGATTGATTGAGATAGGAATGTGTCAAAAACGGATATTTGTATGCGTAATTCTATCATAACAATTCGTTTTACTAGTGTTAAAGGCAATTTACCGACAAAATTGTATAAGTGAGTCGGCCTGTCTGGTGCGTTATCTTGGTGATACCATCAAGTCTATTTTGTTTATTTCTGGCTGTGACATAACTTAGCCTAGTATCTACGTCATAGCAACACGAACAAGGTGGTAAATAATAAAATGTTTCTCACTTCAGTAGTTCAGCCAATAGATTGATAAGGGAAAAAAACTAATGGGGAATTAAACTTTTTAAACTTTCGCGTTTTGTACACATTATAAAACACTATCGAAAACGGGTCTTATCGCGATATTCTTTTTAACGAGGTAAACAGGTACCTACTTGTTTCCCGACGTTTCGAACGCCTTGCAGCGATCGTGGTCACGGGAGGACTGATGACAGCTCAGCGACGTCTTCGTAAAGTGCGGGTATGTGCATCTACCCTCACTTGGTCTTCACTATTTTTATAAATGTCACTGTGTACTGTGTGTATGTGTACTGTCTGTGTAATTTCAACTGAGAGGATGGATACCGACTGCCTACAACTTGGAATCCAGTCATTAGCAAGTGCAACGCCGGTTGTCCGACGAGGTCCGCCAGTGTGTAGACGTCCTTAGTGTTGTGTGTAGAAGTACCGACAGTGACATTTATAAAAATAGTGAAGACCAAGTGAGGGTAGATGCACATACCCGCACTTTACGAAGACGTCGCTGAGCTGTCATCAGTCCTCCCGTGACCACGATCGCTGCAAGGCGGTCGAAACGTCGGGAAACAAGTAGGTACCTACTGTTTACCTCGTTAAAAAGAATATCGCGATAAGACCCGTTTTCGATAGTGTTTTATAATGGGGAATTGGCAGAAAAAAGCAGGGAAATATCTAGACAAGGCCTCTAACTTAATATGTAATGAAAGTCAAGAATAGTAGAATAGTATAATACAAGAAAATTAAGGATGAATCTAGTCTGTACATACTCGTACCTATCTAGGTACCTGTTACCTACCTTTATAAGGAATATAACATTGTAGATCTCAGAACTGCCTGTACCTACAGGGTGTGGTTACTATGTCTACATCACTTCATCATGCTTATGGATGTAGAGTACGAATCATAAATTATTCTAACATGACTAGCTGTTGCCCGCGGCTTTGTCTGCGTGGATGTCAATACTTTCCTATTTATTTTTAGAGTTCCGTACCAAAATGGTAGAAAAGGAACCCTTATGGTGTGACTCAGTCTGTCCGTCTGTCTGTCTGTCTGTCTGTCTGTCTGTCTGTCTGTCTGTCACAGCTGGATATCTCAAGAACTACTAATGCTATCAAGTTGAAATTTGGAACAGTTTTAGATGGCCTTTACCCAACTATTTTGCAAATAAGAAAGAAATAAAAATATATGTATTTTTTTTGCAACAGGGACTGAAAGGGGGTCTTAAAAGTTCAAAGTGGGGCTACTAGGGCATGTGGGGTATCATATGAAAGAACGCTGTTTGCACATTCTCAATCATTTTTTTATTTTTTTTAGGACGCACAGTTTTCGACTTTTGATGAAAAATGTAAAAAAAAATACCGTTTCCCCCCCTTATCTCCGAAGTTTGCAAAGAGAAAAATCTGAAATTATTCTATGTGATAGAAGTTTATGTAAAGATTACAGGAAAAATAAAACGATGTCTCTAAATAGCACAATTTTTCATAAATCGGAACGGAACCCGGAGCGAGTCGGACTCGCGCACCAAGCGCGAGTCCGACTCGCTCTTGACCGGTTTTTTTTAATGAAAGGAGTTTAATTTACTTCTTATAACACCAGCTACTTATTTGCCCGTGAAAGTCCCGTCAAAATTGATCAAGCCGTTTTGGAGATTAGCCGGAACAAGCAAACAGACAGAATTTTTAAAAATTATGTATTTGTTATAAGTACCGTATATACTTTCGTATGCATTTAGTAAAAAGCTATTATTTTACATTACAAACAGACACTTCAATTTTATTTATTTGTATGGTATTTGTATAGATGTATGTATATAGATAACACGAGTTATAGACGGACAAACAGTAAGGAGTACACTGATGGCTAGTTTACGTCAGTAGTTGAAGGTTTAGTCATAACTATTAAAGTAACTCCGACTTTTTTCTGTACGAAACAAATTCACACCCTCGCGAATACCCAGCTGCGTGAGATGCCTGAGACAGTTTTTACCAAAATATTTTGGGACCTATCTAGAATGCCTAGGCTACAAAGCCTAGACCGGCCACCATTATGTACAACATTATGTACATATATGTACTAACATTTACATAAATTATTATTCCCAAGACTAATTCGTCCTGACCGACCAAGGACGCAACGCCAGGAGACCTGGAAGGACCAACTACATCAATCACAACTATGAACCTTCAGTCTAAACAGTTAGAATTCAATTTCAAACGAAAATTGTTATGAGTTAACGCCTTATTGATATTGGGACGACCTAGCTTTGAAAGCGAAATTTATACCTGATAGTAACCTTAAGGAAAACGACGGTTAACTCCATCGTGTAAGGTCTGAATTCAAACGTTTGAATGCTCAGTTTCGAAAGTACGGGACGGGTGTGTAGGTTAGAAAGGGATAGCGATGTCCGTGGTGGTCCGTGACCTATCCTACTGACGAATGTCGAGCCCCGGAACATCGCATTTTAACAAGTAGTCTAGACAGCGGTGCTTGTGTGCGCGCCGCTGTGTCTGTGTGCGTTCGTCTGATAACGAGATCGTATTTATGTGTGCGTGTGTTTCAATAGCCGTTCTGTTCGTACAGGGCGCTTGTGCGCCTGTGTGTGTAAAGTTAAGCATGTCTGATTCCATACGGATAGCGCTTGAAGTTTTTAGCAAAGGGATGTTTATTTAACGTCTTCTAAGACTTTTATCTCGTGCGAAATTGCTAGTTGTAGTGTCTCAAGGTCTGGGAGCCTAGTAATACACCTAGCTCACGACTTAGTTCTAGACTAGTAGTCCCGCTGGGATCAGAAGTTTCGTAATTGATCCAAATTAAATATTGTTTTCTTTTATTTGGCAATTAAATTTGAGCTTTCTTGGTAAAGCTGTCAGTTGATGTACACAATAACGTTATTTGTATGACCTTATGCATTTAATAATTATTATCTAAGTAAGTAATTAAGTACACTAGATTATACTAAAGACTGTTAAATATTTTTTTTTATTAAGACATCAATACATATCAACGACACGAAGACGAAGTGAATACATAAAAAAACTGAAAGTTTGTTATGGCAAAAATATTCTGTCATAAAATGTAACACAAGGAAAATTTGAAATAAAGAAAAGGATATAAACCCAAGGGCATCTGGGATGTTTGACTCATATTCAAGGATGTAGGTTCGATTCCCATATAAGCTATATTATTGACTTCCAATTACACTAAGACCCTTGATAATTCGAAATTACCCGCAAACAAAGCAGAAAACTTTTGGGCTCTAAAGAGTTTCCTTACATACGTTAATTATGTACAGAAATATCTATTATGTCTAGTCTATGCCCTTATTTACCTAGTCGAGTACCCACACCTACACATGCGGTTTGAATACATTAACTTTATTAAGGTAGATTAGTTTCATGGGATTTGTAGTCGATTACATGACTAAGAATATCCCAAAGACCTTTTTAAAGTTAAAATAAATTAAATATCATTCATTATAATTAATAGTCATGTAAACAAAACATGGCTTTAAAAGAAAAGATTTTACATTCCAATGTTATTGTTAATTAAAGGAAATTATTTTAAACTCATTATAAAACATTATGTATTGTTGTTTAAAACCTGACTTTAGCAAAAACCTTTTAATTGATGTAAAAAGTAACACGTAATTAATTAACAAAGGCTGAAAGAGCTCCCCATAACAGAAAAAGGCAACACACCATTATAAACACACACATGGAGCATAAATCTCATCAATACAGACACACCTCACTTACACACTTACACCCCCATCGTTATACCACACACATACACCCACAAGTTTGGGGATGGTTTATGCAATTCGCCCTTGTAGAGGTGGTGCGATGAACTTCGTCCGGGACGTCCGCAACCTTAGCGAAGGTGAACCAGAGGGGGTGGGCGAGGGAGTGGGCTGCAACGCCCAGGATGCCCAAAATTAGGGACGTTTTATATACGTGCATACAAGGCTTTGAGTGGGGTGGAAAAGTTTTAGATTTTATCACGGGGGTGGTGCATAGATGTAGTTTTTCTGGCGTGCATTTTGTTGGTTGTGTTAATTTATATGTATTATGTTAAACAAAAGTATGTACAATGTTATGGCGATAGCCTAAGTTAAAATAGCAAATCAAAATAATGCTGCTAAGTACCCATCGCCAGATATCTGAACGACTACTACTGAACAACGAGCATGGCACCTTACAGAACGGTTAGGTAGACATATTTTCCTTTGCCTTGAAATATTTCTTTGTCATTCGACTGGACAGAAACCACTATTTAAAATAAACGGTGAAAATATTCCAAACACGACTAGATAACTCGGTACCCACAACTATCTAGAGTTCTAGACTAAACGTTGAAATTAGCAAAAAAAAAACCAGCCAAGTGCAAACCGTACTACGCACAATGAAGGGTTCCGTAGTTGGAAAGAATTTATCACAAAAACAAACTTAAAGCAATCCCAAAAAAAAAAAAAATCTGATAAAGTTACAAATTAACAATTTTCGGACTTTTTCCTTTACTTCTGCTGAGACCTTGCTTCTTGCCAAATTTTATGATTTTAGGTGAACGGGAAGTACCCTAAAGGTTTTGATTTACTTGCGAGTATCAAAACATGTCGCACATATGGCCGTATTTTTTTATTGCTTTGACTTAGAAGCGTGATTATTTTAAGAGCTCCAAGGGACCATAGACCTACGTATTTGATATTAATTTCAACTGGATATCTTTACGCGTTCCTGAGAAAAAGGGTCTTGACAGACTGACAGACAGACAGACGGACAACGAAGTGATCCTATAAGAGTTCCGTTTTTTCCTTTTGAAGTACGGAACCCTGAAAGCCAAATTAGTCTGTCCTTTTTTCATTAAATTCAAATTTAAATACTGACAAGTCTAGCCAGCGCTCTGCCTCCCCCCCTCCCGCGTACACTTGACAATAGCTCCGCGGATGTCGTTTCGCTGATTGTCCCCATTACGCCCGTGATTTTAATAATAGGCGACTTTCCTCTGGAAAATTACCGGCTGTTATATAACTGGGTTACGTAGGAGTTAAGCTCCGTTCTCATTTAGCAGCCGTGTGATGGATGCCCGGATGGGCTGCGGTAGAACAGCTAAAGGTGGAACGGGTAGAATTGTGTTTCAAATGTGGAGAGAATTAAAATGAAAGTAAATAAACATTTAATGAGAGAAGGCGTGACTTTTGGATACAAAACCTTCGAAACAATTAAAATAACGAATGTACGTTAAAGTAGCTGTAAATCCACTGTGAATAATCTACAACCTCCTTATTTTAAATTCAGTTAGAAATACTTTAAAATGAAAAGTGCCGGATTGTTGGCTATAACATGGATAATATCGCTCCGATACATTAATATAGGAACCATGTCCACTAAAATAAAGCATATAATATACCATAATCTAAAAGTACATAACACTCCATATATTTATAAGAGAAACACATAAAAGCACTTACATACAGGCGAACGGCGACGTTCGTCCGGTCGGCCGGGCGTAGACCCTCGTAGCGCGTAGCAGCGTAGAGGTGTCCTCTACGGTGCTACGCGCTACGCCTGCCGGGTGGAAGGTGACACGGGTGCGCGGGTTCAGGGAGAGTTCATGTCTAAGGTAGGCTGTACTTGGAGCTGGTGTTACTAGCTTTTATGTATTGTTTTGTAATAGAAAATGTGCCATTATTATTGTAAGATTTTTTTTTTTTGAAATATGCTTTGTCATATTTTTGCCAGATGAACTGAACATAATAGGGATGTTGACTAAAATTTTTTTTTTGTCCGTCATGGGTGTATTAAAACATATTGGACACGTATTTTTTCTTTATTTACGTAATCAAAAGATTACATTGAGTTCAAATGTGGCATGACGTCACTCCTTGCTAGATTTTATTCGTAGTTTGTTTTAGTTATGACGTAATGAGCGGGCACTCCCCAACTTTAATGCTTTTTATCTAAGATTTTTAAAAAATACAGGGTGTAAGGGACAGCCCTCCGCAAACTGATAGGGTGAATTCAGTATGTCATACTAAGATGACCGGTACATACAATTTTTTCAGGAACGTTAAGAGAATCCAATAAACCTGATTTGTTTGTGTTTTTGTGCACAAATTGGAGCGTCTATTACTGGTTGGGAGGGGTAGGTAATAGGTATGCGGTGAGTTCGATGAACTCTGTAGCTAGACAGAAAGTGAACAGCTGATTTCACGCGTCGTTGGTTAGAGTATTTCAACATCCATTGCTGGTTTTTTTTTTGCTGTTTTTTTTGATGTTTTTTTTACATAAATGGAGTGCTGCGAACACACAATGCAATTTTACATTGAAATAATGAAAATGTAACCGAAAAAAAAATTGGAAAAATTAAAATTTTCCTGAGAAAATTTCCAGTGGAATATGATTCAAAATGAGGAGCTGAATGCACCCTGTGAGTTTGCGGAGGGCTGTCCCTTACACCCTGTATAATAAAGCAAAAATACTTGTCTAATATTTTTTTATTACTATTGTGACTTAACAACAGCTGAATTTTGAAGTAATTCGGTAATATTGCCATATCATAATTACCGCACATGTTGAATAGTTCAGTTATATTTATTTTAAGTAGACATAACTTCTGACCCTATTACTTTTAACTAATTTCTTTGTTGCAATTCGGAACTCTATTGAAAGCGAAAGGAACCAAATTACGTATACAATGTGTTTGTTTACGGTGTGGCGAAAATTAAGGGTGTGGTACAGACCATCAAACTGAACAACTTTCTCCCGGGGACCAACATCATAATCGCAAAAAAATTATCAGTCGTCCCTTACATTTGGTCGAGTAAGTATTGAATTTTTGTATGGGACGACTGATAATTTTTTCACTATTACGATGTTGGTCCCCGGGAGAAAGTTGTTCAGTTTGATGGTCTGTACCACACCCTTAATTTTCGCCATACCGTATACAGACACACTGTATATTAGTTACACGTATATTTGCGATGTTCTAAAACGCAAAATCTAGCCAAAATAAAAATAATCTAAAACAAAAAACTTCGCCCACATTAAAGCATTGTGTACATAAATTGCAGCATCTAAAGCTACATAATCTCACGGAGAGGACAAAGTGGAAGGCTAGGGCGGGCGGCGCGTCCTTCCGAGGGCGGGCGGCGACCCGCGCAGGCACAGCCGTCCTCCCTTTGATCCTGAGCTTTCGGCTATTACAATAATTATGTTATGGTATTGATTGTCATAATAAATATTCTCTTTAGCGACATTAATCACTGAAACAATGTAGCAAAATAAGTAATATATGCACTGTGGCTTTGCTTGCATTTTGAGTTTTCGATATACAGGGTGCAATTGAACACATGCGACAAAATTTAAGGGGGTTTTCTACGCATCAATATGAACAACTTTTACTATGGGACCAAACTTGAAATCGCGAAAAAAAAATCAGCTGTTCAGTACATTTATCTACATCAAACTCGTCGAAACGTACTGAACAGCTGATTTTTTTTTCGCGATTTCAGGTTTGGTCCCATAGTAAAAGTTGTTCATATTGATGCGTAGAACACCCCCTTAAATTTTGTCGCATGTGTTCAATTGCACCTGTATATGTTGAGTGAGTGTAGAAAGTATTTAGACTTATATGCAAAGAGACATATTTTCCCCAGTTTTAAATTACCTAGCTATCAAATGTTTTGTGTGAACATCGGTTCGACATTTTTATCGTGACGTCAAAAAAAACCTTATTACAGACATTCTCACTGTTTTTTTTTTAATCATTCTTATGTACATATTACCACACAATCCAGAAGAATGATATTAAAAAAAAAACAACGAAATAAATAACATAATTTTGCAGTATAATAAAAACATTATCCAACAAAAAACATTGCAGCATCTTAAACCAACATAATATCGTCTGTCTGTCGGTGGAAGGCTAGGGCGGGCGGCGCGTCCTTCCGAGGGCGGGCGGCGACCCGCGGCCGCTGCACCCGCGTCCCTTTGATCTTAAGGCTTTCATTATTGATAGCTTAGGTATGTACTATTCACTGTCTGTTATATGGGTAAAGGTCATAGTGTACTTTACGTTTTCAATCCATACTAATATCACTACATATTATAAACTAAGTCCCCCGCCGCGTCTGTCTGTCTGAACGCGATAAACTCAAAACTACCAAACGGATTTTCATATAGTTTTCAGCAAAGAACGGAGTGATTCATGAGAAAGGTTTAATTAAATATATGATTATATGATTCATTTAGCTTTTATGTAAATTGGCTGAAGTATGACTGTTTATGCGGCGCACGCCAGTAAAGCTAATAGTGGACATGATTTTTTCCGACATCTTTAACAAGCATACTTTTTCAAATATTTGCAGGATTGCAAATAAAATACATTAAAAATACTCCAAGTAGGATGAACATTGCAATTACATTTTAATGTAACCCACATGCTCGACGCAACAATTAAGCTAAATACGACACTACGACAGAAAAAAAAATGTAGGCCTATATGCTATTCTACCCATGCGAAGCCGGGGCGGGTTGCTTGTATAAACGTGAAAGTAACTCTGTCTGTTTACCTTTTGACGACACGGTTGGTGCAGTGGTTGAGCGATTGACTGCTGCGCAGCATGTCGCGGGTTCGATTCCCGCACGGAACAAATATTTGTACGACCTACAAGTATTTGTTCCGAGTCTGGGTGTTTTTCTATCTATAATATGTATGTATTCACAAAAAAAAATGTATATAAGTAGTTTATCAGCCATTTCGTTACCATAACACAAGCATTAGGTTGCTTAGCTTGGGACTAGATGGCGTTGTGTGAAGTGTCCAAGGATATTTATTTATTTATTTTATTTATTTATTTTCACGCCTAAACGGATTTACACACACAGGTAGATCCGTTGTTTAAGTTCTAAGTAATAGGGGGCGAACTTCTTTCTACAAACGAGCACAAATCCGCACTTCAATAATCAATACTTTAACTTAATTTGATTGAACTTACTGAGAAACTCCTGGTAGAATAACTAATTAATGAAAACATAGATCTTGTAGAATTTCTGTGTATTAACATTATACATATTAATTTGTATTCAACGAAGAGGTAGGCAGTGATGTATCTACACCCACATTTCGGCTGTAATTATAAGTTAACGATGTTTCAATCAAGTACTTAATACATAGGTACTTACATGATGATAACATCCTAGGGCAAGAATACAAGTTCAGTATTTCTAGTCTATATTTTAGTAGTTCTAACTTCCAGGAACTCTTAGATACATATAATTATCCTAGTGCTTCGAGCTATCTAAATTAATGGAAAATTAAAGTAGATAATTATCCTTATTAGTTTGCGACATGAACGTGGTATATATTATTGTCACGCTGTTTTTACTCTCAGAAGGCATAGGCAGTGTTTTCGGCTGCTATATTTTTTATGATTTTAAGTGATAGATATATATTTTCATATTAACTAGAGGAGACATCCTTTGTGTTAATAAAGTCAGGATAAATGATTAGCTAATTGATTATGGACTTAAATGATCCGTAAATTCAAATCATATTGAGTGTCATCTGTTAAATAATGCCATTGTATTACCAGAGAACAAACACTGCCTTTATAATGGGTGGTAATATAACTCGGTGTCAAAAAACTAGACTAAACTGTCAACGTGTTTAGTCTAGTATTTTGATAAAGTCGTCATCAATAAGAGCGTTATAAAAATATAATATAACACACAAAATTCTTAGTCAAATACTAGACTATGAAATAATAAACACCTATTTATTTTCAGCGAACAAATACATGACGTGGGTCGTATTCAGCCGGGACAAGTGGAAGCTAGGGCGGACGGCGCGTCCTTCCTAGGGCGGGCGGTGACCCGGCCTATCTGAAGCCTTCGGGTTTTAGGGCTTTGAGGGGAGACATGGTTTTCAAGTTAAAACATGCGAGGGGTGATTTTGAAAATAGGGGCGTGATATTTGGTATATGGTGAAGTAAATAAGGGTGGTAAGATTGCTGTCGATTCTTTAAATTATAGGTTGTTTTTTAAGCTTAGTTTAGATTTCTTCGTGTTCGACAGTTATACTAACTAAATTGCTTTAAAGTTTTTCTGATCGTTATTAGGGTTCAGTACCTCAAAAGGAAAAAACCCTTATGCCTTATAGGATCATTTTGTTGTCAGTCTGTCAAGACCCTTTTTCTCAGAAACGCGTGGAAGTATCAAGTTTAAAATTTTATCAAATACGACGGTCTACGATACCTTGGAGATCTAAAAAGCAAGCTTTTAAGTCAACGCAATAAAAAGATACGGCCCTTTATGCGAAATATTTTGATACTCGAAAATTAATCAAAACCTATGCGTACTTCCCTTGACCTACAATAATGAAATTTAGCAAAAAGCAAGGTATCACAGCACAAGTAAAGAAAGTCCGAAAATTGTAAATTTGAAGTTTTATCACATACAAAATTTTATTTTTCGATTCCAAATTTACTTTTGCAGTTGGAGAATCGACCGTGTATGGAAGAACATTTTTTGAATATTTTTTTTTTGGGATAAATTCACGCCAATTATGGAACCCTTTATTGCGCGTGGTCCAACCCACACTTGGCCGATTATTTTTTCAATAACCTCACTACCTCTAAAAATAACAAAACGAAAAGAAATAGCGTCACAAGTTTGACAGGGAAACAACAACCGTTGAAGTTTTCCAATATTAAAAACTAGCTAAATTGTATAAAGATTTGTTATCTCAATATTGGAAACCCTACTGTTAATGTTCTTATTAATTTCCAGCAACAGCCCCGACACAGCCTGGCTGTACAGGTCTGGTCGGAAGGCAAGGGCGGCGCGTCCTGCGCCAGGTCGACGCACCCTCACGTAGCCTGCAACGCACAGCCTGCACGGAACCCTTAGGCTTCTCTCCACAGATGTACGAGCTAGTGGGTGAAGCTAAGCGACGAAACTTGGCATCTATTCCTAGCAGCACGCGTAACACGACCGCTTCTATATGTACTCTATGAAGACAAAGTGTATCTTTCCTTCATTTTAGACATCACTTCGTAGAAATATTTTTAAAATATTTAATTTTGTCTGTTTCTACATGAACAGAGCTAGAGTAAGATGTGCTATGAAGTAGCACGTTGCGAGTATGTAAAAAAACTTATGTATCATTGAACCCTTTTCTAACAAAGCTAAACCACAGTACGTTATGAAAATCAAACTAACCTTTTACTTGATAAACAAGCTACAATTTAAATAACTGAAAAAAAATCTGCTGGTCCTTACATTTTGTCGATTTATGGAACAGCAATTTTTTTTGATACGATTTCAGTGTTGGTCCCGTAAATTACCCCTATAGAATAGGGGTAATTTACGGGACCGTTTTTAGTTATTTCAATTATACCTTGTAAATCATACGTATCTATCGCTCAGCTTAGCTCTGGTGGAAAGGCAGCCTTTCAGAGGTCTGGGCGGGCGGGGCTCGTCTGTAGGAAGGCAAGGGCGGGCGGCGCGTCCTGAGGTTCGTCGAACGGTAATAGTACATAATGCCTGCTTCGCGTCTGGTTATCTTGACACTCGTAATACGATGCGGGGGTGGTATAAGTTTAGCCAGTGGGTTTGCTTGCTTTTTGAGGATATTTCATTTGTATAAGTTACGGATTGCTTTTGTGATTCCTGTTTGTCTGTATAGAGGTAAATACGTGGAGAATATGTGTTGTAGTAATAATCAATGTTGAGTATAGTTTTGATTGTTTTAAACTACTCTATTTTATATCTGTTTGAAACCCGGAACTAGGAACAAAACACCGGAAACAAAAACATTTTTTTTCCGGAATACTGAATTTTATTTGTCTTCGAATATTTTATAGGGAATTCAAGTTAACTAGAAACATTTTAAAATTGAAAAGTAAGGAATAAGAAATAAGGACATTTATAACAGTTATTACAATACTAAACTCAGAACCGAAAACAAATCACACATTCGCACAAACACATTACCATAAATAAAGTAACATCCCTGGTGGTTGCGTTCAACCTTCCCCGGTGTACCCGGCGGCCCGGGACGGTAGACCGCTGCATTCGACCTCTAGACTGCAGAGTCGATGCCCCGGCCGGTAACGCGGCAAGAATTAGGTGACTTCAAGGGGATGTTGCGGAGGGATGAAAAACGTTTGACTGGTTTATGTAATGGGATGAAAGCAGAGGGGAAAAAACAAGTTCAAAATTGACATTATGATTTCCAAATGCAAGTAAATTAAGTTATTTATGCATATTTATATTAATTAATATTAATGGAAGACTAGTGTTATGTATGAATCACTAGAGGCTAGTGTAGAATTTGTTTTCCCTAAGTTTTCGCGTTTATTTTGTTTTTAAATAAGCTATAAATTATATGGCTGTTTGTTTCATTCCGTTTTGAAAAACAGTATTAACTTGAAGGTAAATTAAAACATTTTTAGTAGTAAAACATAGCACAATAGTTCGTTTTACGTAATGACTCAACCCATCAGTAGATTATTTATGATGCAACAAAATAAAATGGTGATGTGCCACAACTCAATAATTAATTAAATACACTCGAATATTTTCGAGCACATACAAATATTGAAAGTTAATGACATTACACATAATTACATGTGTCATTAAGACTGTATTTATTAATGAGCGCTGCAACGTAAACAGTTTATATAATGTATGCGCCGCGCATAATATATGCACATTCATTAATATACTTATTTTCTTTTAGCAAGTTCAGTAGGTACATTCATATTTTAATGTTTTATTGACTCTGCCAATATAATTAGTTAAATGACCATAGACATGATTATCATTTAAATATGATGTGCTTAGCAGCTCCTGAGAACTACCTGTGCATTAGAAAATTATGTAGAGAAAAATTCTGTCAGATTTCATTGCCAAAAGATTTGATATCTACCTTCATAACATTTTATATTGTAACCTAGCCAGATGATGTCATTATAAAAAACGGTTTGTTATTAAGTAAAGTTATTACTCATAAAAATAATTTCATAACTTCATTAATCATTTCCAACATCTTCATTTCATCACACTTATCTTAACTCAAGATAAAGACGAATTCTTTATCTCTCCTTATTTATTTCTCTCATCCTCTCTCCCCTGTTTTCCCTCGACTACCAGGAGACACCACATAAGAAGCCTACTAATGTCAAAAGGTTTAAGGGCACGTAAAAACGCCCTTCAGACGAATAGGCCGTTACCCTGGGGACGCCCTTCAGCGGCTGTCAGTGTGTGCGTTCGATGCACTTGTCACGTACACAGGAGCTCTACGATTGTGTGCGTCATGGAGCTGCGTGTGTGTGCGGTGTTGAGCGGCTCACCAACGCACACAGACACTGAATGCGTATTCTACAGCGTGACGATAAGAATTTGGTAGTTGTCTCTGTGTGAGAGAGAAATGTATTCGATCATTGTTACTAGAATTATCTAAGTGGTAGTGAAAATAAGTTTGAGTGCGATTACGAGGTGGTTTTTATTTAGACTACTGATAAACTTTGACTGTTCATTAATTATCGCTTTTTGTTGCAATTGATCTTGAGCTGAGAATGTTATTTGTTTTTAGTATTATCTCGCAGACTGACAACTGACTTCAATATTCTTAGGTTTAAGTGTTCCATGGCAAAATTAGCAATCTTAAAAGTTACATAATACATTTTTTTTCCAATGCGAAATCCTCATGGATACCTTAAGCACCTTTAAGTGTTTTATAGATTATTTAATTGTTTATTGTAGTTTGTATGTTTAGTTTTAATGTTATAAGATAAAAGGCACGATGGGGTTGACATATCTGTCTAGATAAAAACACCAAACAAAATAAAGAGAAAAAAAAAAAGAAAAAAAAAGATACTTGTACATTCGCCGCACCCCCGACTGCGGACCCCATCACCAAGTGCGGCCGATCACACGAACATACGAATATGCCATAAGATCTTCTAAATCAGGGATTCCCAAACTATTTTGGGCAAGAGACCCCTTTTCCAAAATGAACTGATACCTCAGACCCCCTTGGCCAAATTACTTTAAAAATCCGCCAAATTACTTTGAAAATTAATTTAAAATTACTTTGAAAACGCGCCTGAAAGACTTGTACGCTCGAACACCATTATCTTGTACGAACTTGTCCACGCTTATTGACTTGTTGAGTTTTTAAAAGTATAACAATAATACTTCCTTCTAAAATATTACTCATTCTTATGACAAGTTGGTAAGTACACGTAACACAGAATAGTAGTAATAGTAGTATCTTGAAAGTTTCAAATAAGAACTTGTGTTAATTAATAGCGGTCGATTTTTAGATCTCGTCGACCCCCAGAATCAGTTTTCGTTTATTTTAGACCTCTGGGAAACCGATATCGACCACTTTGGGAATCCCTGTTCTAAATAATCAATCAAATTAAGGAAACTTGATTCATGAAAATAATTAACAAGACAGGGGCAACTGAATGCAAAACTCAGCCTAGGACTCTAGGACTAGGACCAAAGTAGGTTGCTTTTAAAATGTCACAAAAATTAGCAGACGCACGCTCCGACTGTGCGACGTCTGCGCATGAAGTTGCGTGGCTGAGCACATTAATGTACTGTGCTCATTATTTGAAACTATATATCTATTATCGTACTCTTAAACCGCTGCCTAACTAATCTAGCAATGTGAAAATTATGTCCATTCTAAAATTCAAATCAATCTGCCTAGCCTTTTCCCAACTATGTTGGGGTCGGCTTCCAGTCTAACCGGATGCAGCTGAATACCAGTATTTTAAATGGAGCGACTGCCTAGCTGACCTCCACAACCCAGTAACTGGGTAATACGGTACCCCTTGGTAAGACTGGTTGTCAGACTTTCGGGCTTCTGACGACCCGTAACGACTGTCAAAGATACACGAATGACAGCCGGGACCAACGGTTTAACGTGCTTTCCGAGGCACGGAGGAGTCTCGGTATGTAATGATGGTCACCCATCCACGGACCAACCCCCGCAAGCGTAGTTTAACCTGATGGATCGACCCGTGCGGCTGTTATTACTTAGCCACGAGCTCCTCTTCTAAAATTGTCAGGAACAAATCGCTGACTGTGGAAAGGCCGCTATATTATCTCACGGTTTTGTAATGTATAGGTACGGTGTATAATAAAGAGCATTCTATCTATGTTTTCAGCTATTTATCAGTGTTTACGAGCATGTGCTGCAGTAACCTCGGAGTTCATCAGCGCATCACTTCCAATTAACTGAATGTCTTCATTCTAGAAGTACTGGTTTATAAGCCTTGATTCTATTACTGAAATATGCTTTTATTTAAAGTTAGTGTTTACAAGTACCTGTGACTGATATTCAGAAGTTCCATTGGATCGCTTCCAAGGTAGTTACGCATAGTCTTGTGCGGTTAGATTATCAGGTAGA
Source organism: Cosmia trapezina (assembly GCA_905163495.3). Taxonomy (NCBI): domain Eukaryota; kingdom Metazoa; phylum Arthropoda; class Insecta; order Lepidoptera; family Noctuidae; genus Cosmia; species Cosmia trapezina. The sequence goes on along the minus strand of LR991022.1, from coordinate 30,787,309 downwards.
AAAAACCGCAAGAATGCAATTGACTTACATCCAGTTCCTTCCTGTAATGGCAAAGACCCTTTTAATAATGTTAGTTCTTCTCTTTATTAGTTACAGTGAACCATTGCTCTATCTAATGCTTTCGTACTACAATCTTATGATTCAACATGAATTTCAAAATTCAAACATTCCTATTCTAAAAATATGCAACCTCTTGTAAATTCCGCCAAGCTCCATCAGTAACTCATCACTAAAAATAAAACGTCATCAGATAAAGAGATTCAGCGAAGACTCACAAGCTAGCGGAGGCGTTTAAAGTTATTATCTATGCGGCCGACCTCAGTCGGGTATCGAACCCGAGCAACTAGGTCAATGCAGCACGCGATGTCATACTCTGTGGCTGACTTGGCGACGTGGAGCTACGAACTGAAGGTGACGAGACGATGATAAATAAATTAAACGGAGAACATTTCAACGGTTAGGAACTAACATGTTCAAACGATGATTCTAATTTCAAATGTATTTTAAAAATATGTATTTTGACAGGTTGTTTTTTTATAAGAAAAGGATATGACGCAAAGTATTCTTAGAAAAAGGTTGAATTTAAAATGTTTATCGTCGTTTGTTTTTTATTGTGAGAAAAATGTTGCGTAGCTTAAGTGTTATTATTTGTTTATGATTGTTATCGTCAATATTTGAATAGTATTCGTTAGTTGTAGTATTGTGACACATATGGCGAGACTGTAGAGCTAGCTTAGAATGTTTTTTAGAAACAATTGTCTAGTATATTTATTAATCTTGCGGTTAGTGAAACAGACAGTAACAAATCAAAATTCTGAGATTTCAACAGGTTGTAAAGACCTTGGGTTTTGAAGATGCTCAAAAAATAATCTAATCTAATCTAGATAATCTTTAGAACAGTCTTCAAAGGTCTCATTTTTGGGCTAAAAAGGTCTGTCATAATATTGTCTCGGACCTCACCAAGTTATTTAGCACGTTCCACATACACCAATAAAGATATAGATCAATAAAGCGCGTAGATCGCGATAAGATGTATCAGGAAGCGACTCTTGCGCACGGCATTAGAGAATGGAGTCAAGGCTCCGTGCTGCGCGCCAGATTATTGCGAGAGGAGCCGCGGTGCAGACGTTTGTATGTTGACGTCATCCTATAGGTCGGCAGTCAATATAATTAGGAATGAGAGAAAATATTTATTCGTTACCTCAAGGATCTGTTTGTGTGAGTAAAAGGAAATGGTTTATTTTATTTAATACCTGTGCTGCTATTTACAGTAATTAGACTGTGTGCCTATACCTGAAAGTACTAATTTGCAAACCAGGGTATCATATTAGGTCAGCATTGTCTCAAAATGGTGCGAGAGTGACGTATCACTCCTGATTATAGGTAGGTAATTTGAATGAATTGAAACGAACGAATACCATTCAAATATTTCCTATGTTACAAACATTGACTTATATAGTATTATACTTATATAGTATACTTATATACTTATTACTTATTTTTATGATCTTGAAATGTATTTTGTGCTTATAATTTAATTTTGGCTGTGTGACTTGGCTGTTGCATTAGGTAATGATAGTTTTAAGGCATTTAAATAAATAAATGACTAATTACATATTTTTATTAGACTATGTAGCCAGGATCTTCTGTAGATGGTTAGTAGTACAGTCAGTGACCTGTATAACCCGATCCCTCTTCCCCTATTCCTCTTTGTGAGAAGGGTCAGGTAATGCAGAGTACCTACTGACCATACCACTAAGCTCTGTCCTTGGTTTTTCCTATCAGAATGGGAAAGACCTATGTCCAGAAGTTGATGATAAAATTTGTTATAAATTACCTATTCCGACGAAAACAAAATAACATAGAATAGAAGTATCAATACCTAATAAATAAACTCTCTCATCCTAACATTTATAGCTCATTGTAATTCGCGTTTTATATCGCCGAGGAAAACACAGCCCCAAGAGGAGTTCATGACGACAATTACTTACATAACTAGTGGATAACGGGCTGCAATCAGTGCTCGGTTAGCAGGCCAGGTGTGACGCAGGCTCGTGTGATTGTCTCAGGAGAATTGAGACGCTGGGCCTGTAAGATTCGAGGTATTCTATCGATGACTGCGATTGTATGATTAAGTAATTGCTTATTTTACACTGGGCTTGCAGTTTAGATGAGTAGTAAGTAGGCTATTAAGCTAAACAGGTGTGGTCAAACAGATTTCCCACTTCAGTTAATACTTGACTAAATGATGACTAAATTAATGCAAAGACATTTTTGTGTCAAACGATATTGTTTATGGTTTGTTTTTTTTTTAAGGGAGGTCGAGTTTTTATAAAATATACTTATTTGAAGAACTTTATTTCTCTAGCATGAAATAATAGTGCGCAGATCAAAATCATATCCATGTCTGTCTTAGTTGAGTTGCAACAATTCGTACCAACGTGATTACAATTCAGAAAACATACAATTTAAATTCAAGTGGATTCACCCAAATGCAGAAATATGAACAGCAGTATTTATTGATGTCAAACAGTATCTACCTACCTACCACTTAACTTATTATGCATTGTGTTGTGAAGTAATCGCGGAATGAGATCGGGCCTCTGACGATCAAGTACTAGGGGATCACAAGTAGGGAGGAGCTTGGAAAATAATATTTGATGGAAAATATATGAAAATGATGCAGCCTCGAGAGGTACTAGGGCAACATAAGTAGGAAAATATGTTGAGAAAATCTATGAAAATGATACAGCCTTCTTGAACTCGACATTTCATTTGATCTGCAATTTGTTTCTCCAGAATGGATGGTAGTGGGCGACTGGATTTTGTATCGAAAATAGAACACAAGGCAACACTGTTGTGTGCTGTACTTCTCCGCAGTTTATGGACGAAAATATATATACAGTAGGAAAATTGTTTGTTCTCATCATTTTATAGTGATTTTAAGGCAAATTAAGTATAATATTGTCTTATTTTGTATGTTTTCTTTGTGATTTTATTTAGTTGTAGACATTCGACGCCAAAAAGGAAACACCACGTAGTATCTCATTTTCATGATTTAGCCCAAACTATAAAAAATTGAAGCCTAACATTATAATTATATCAAACAGGTACCTTTCGACCTATTTATTTCCAATAGGTACCCTTTAAAAATACAATTCACGGCTATTGTTCTTTCCAATTCGTCGAAAAATAATACTAACGTATAAAAATTAAAAATAAACAGTACCATAGTATAATAAAGTAAACAGTATTACATCTTTATAGAAAACGGCCGAAGCATCGCGCTTCGAAATCCCAGTATATACCGGTACGCAACAGTTCGAGTACGCGGCAGTTCCGCACGGACGGACGGGTATTTATCTACCGAGAGTCCGTAGGTAATTAATTGAAGGTCACTGGCCAGATGAACTACTGTAGTGTTATTATTCTGTGACAGTACCTACCCGCCCACTGCGTCTCCCGGTCGAGAACAGTCTGGTTGCCATGGCGACCGGTCTAGACTCCCTGTTACCTAGCCTAGATAATCGGTCTGAATTACATACTGCCTGAAAGCGTTATAACAATATCGGCGGAATAGCGAACATTATATACCTTTTGAGTATATGTTTTGAAGGTATATAATAATGAAATTATCCAGAATTTGGGAAATTAAGACCAATTATTGTTTGGTACCTAGTCTACCCCGTTCTTCACCATGGTAGGAATCGGACGCTAAGGTTCTACCACATAAACAAAATACTAAAACTTCTGAGTAGATTTCGTCATTTCTGACACGTGCCATTTTAAACCCAAATTAAATATGACTGTCTGAGATGACCTATGATTTAATTAACATTTTGAATCTTTGCCTACATGCGTCAGGTACCAATAAGTCATCATTCTCCTGCCCTTATCCCAATCTATTTGGGGTCGGCACAACATGTCTTTTCTTCCATACTTCTCTATTAGTCGTCATCTCGGTAGTCACTCCCTTTCGGGAACCAATAAATGTATTATAATATCACAGAGACTTTCTTATCGGTCGAACTACCGAACGAATTGATGAAACTTGATAGAAATACATCTTTATTCCTGTAAAAGATATTATTGTAAGTATACTTTTTATCCAGGAAAATAAAAATTTATACACGTGGCTGAGAGCCGCGGGCACTGTAAGTAGTTCTTATTATAGGTATATGTTTTGTCTGTACATGTAAAGTTATGTTGGTGTTCTCGGAAGCCGGGGCAGGCAGACGGCCCGGCATTCGGCAGGGTCGGGAATAACAATGGAAGCCTTGTCGCATGTCATTGTCAAGGTCAGATTACTAATTTATTATAAGTATAGTATCATATGCATATTAAGGTGCGTTTACACCAAGCGAACGAAAATTCTTAGATCATTTCATATGAGTCTGCGCGAGCAATGATAGAATAACGAAGAAACACCAAGTGAATGTGATCGAGCGGGATTAGAATGAGCATTCGCTCGTTTGGTTTAAACGCACCTTATTATTTTGTAGCTTAAAAGCTCGCTTCTTTCAAGAAACTTCCATCGCGAAAACTTGGAAAATGAGGGTTATAAATGATAAATTTATTTGAAATAAAATTGTCAGACTTTCTTTAATATCACGTGTAGGTAACACTGATTTATCACTGTTTTAACAATGATGTTAAGTACTGTAGAGACTTTAGCCATCGCGGGTTTAAATATGAGACAAACGTTCGAATTAAAACAAGTGATATAATTTGAGACGTCAGATAAGCGGTGGACAAGTCGAGGTGCTAGTTATAAAAATATTTTTTTTCTATATAATTATGATAAAATATATTACACTTCTATCTAACTCCCGTATTATTTGAAGATCCCAAAGAAGTGAAGGTCCTTCAGATCTTCACAGTATCTAGCTAGGCATAATGTCAATTCCAGGATCTGAGAATACAAAAAAAACCTTTATGATGACATTGGTAATATGGGTACAAAGAAATCACACAGTAATAAGTCTGCCTGTCTAAATGGGTACCTATTTATCTACACTTTTCGTTCTAAAACGTTTTGTGAAGGTAAGGTGTTAAATATTAAGGCGAGCGGTTATAGTCCGCATGTGAAGCCAAACAGCCAGCTAATCGCTAAATAATTAATCGAATGCATTGTGTTGATGGGAACTACGACAAAGTGCGGCGAATCATCGATTTTGTTCAATCAATAATAACTGTTGTAATGTTATAATCGATATGGAATAAGAAGTAAGGTATAGCTTGCGCAAAAGCTAAATGTTAAACACAATAAGCACTAAACATAATTTAAACATACTTCAAATGATTGACAGAAGGACTATGTTTTACTTATGTGTGCAGGTATCAGTAATTGGTATTAGTTGTGGAAACAATATTGGACAAGAAAAACTCATACATATAAACATTTTACTCTTGGTAGCTAGTGACCCTATTTCAAATCGATATAACACTAGTAATGAGAAAATTCTCGGGATTCCACAAAACTTCTGTAGGGTAGAACGTTTCTATCCGACGTTAATACATATTGCTAGCAGGCAGACTGGAAGTTTAGCCTTCAGCTGATAGAATTTGATAATAGGGTAATAAGACGCAGTCCTTCACCGCATTGACGCATATTTTTGTGTAAATCCGTGCGATCGTGCGGAGGAAGTGCCATTTAGCACATGATTGTCTGCTAAGCAGATATCAGATTTTTGTCTTTCATTCGGCATCTTTCACTCGAAGTGAAAAATCTGAACACAAAATGAATCGGAAGTGAAAAATTAATTCATTAGTGAACCGATCCAACGGTTTTGGATTTCGGCACTCGGCATTTTTCACTCGTCTACCGAATAATCGAAAAAATAATAAAATTAGCAGATCAACGTTCATTCATATGTAATTTTGTCAGTATTGTTTAATTTTTTTATACCAACTAACTCTTCCAACTATTTTGGCTTAAAATTCAGTTTGTATTTTCTGTGTTATATACACCTGTCTTGTCTGAAGTAGGATTTTTGATACTATCTATGTATTTTGTAACTAAAACTTTGAAAATAATAACACACATTTCAAATAACTAATCTCTAATAACTATAGACTTGAAATAGCATTTGTTATGCGTTAGAGTTAGACTTTTGGTCTTTTGAATGACGTTCAAATAGCTATAATTTTTTTCCATCATATGTAAAATCTTCTTTAATCTTCTTAGGGCTAATTTTTCAATAATCAGATAAACTCTTATCTGAAAAGTAAATATTTCAATTTGACAGCTTTTGAATAGAAAATATGTCAAACTGTCATATTTATTCTTCAGATAAGAGTTATCTGACTGTTGAAAAATCAGCTCTAAATAATGTAATATTATAAAGAGGTAAAGTGAGTTTGTATGTAGGGGGTAATCTTCAGAACTACTGATCCGATTCCGAAAATTCTTTCACTAATAGAATAGGAAGCTACAGTATTCGAGTGTCACAGGATATATTTCATGCTAAAACAAGGTAGGCAGAAGCTAGCTTATTTTTATAAAACGCAACATTGTCTGTATGTTCGTCCGTATTTGTGGTTTATACTTGAGAGCTATTCCGATTTACGTGTTAATTTAAATGTGTGGTGTGGTGTGTGTGTATGTGTATATAGTGTATACATTTTATAGGTGAAATAGGACACAGGTTGACACAATTGTGAATAAATGTTAAACGGGTTATCAGTTCATCGGCCCTAGAAGATCAGCCTATTCCTTAACTTCATTAATACTACTTATATATTGCTAATGATGATAAGAGCTTTCAATCACATTGACATGAGAGCTCATTCGATTGACATTCATTAGACATTGACCTCCCGGAATAGCTTCGTCTGAATCTTATGGCGCGCGTAGAGACCGAAAGTTATCATTGGAAATGGTAATTGACTGAATCACCATATGATGAATGCATTAAAAACGTTTCCTAGAACACATGTGGTCTCCGATGAGGTACCTAGGTTAAGGAAGAGGTATATAGGTAGGTACATGCAGCCACGACCTATTATGAACATTAGTTCTCAAAGTTGCAATTTTTATTTCAAAATAACTGTCAAAAAATAGCATACATACTTATAAATACCAACGATCTACGAATTTGTCAGAAGAAATTGTCCTTTGATTTAAATTTAATTAAATAATCACGAAAAACCTCTGATATGTGACGTTGGCAGCTCGAGCGCTATCAACATATCGATATTGGGCTATAGAAAATTAGCCCAATCCTATTTTCAATTACTCTAGACCGTCATATGGCGTAAAAACTTTACGTGAGCTAACTGTGATGTTAAAATGATTCAATGGCCACAATTTTTTGTTTCGGTGCCCTAAGTGGAATAGCGTAGGTGCCAATCGGTCAAGTGCAGTTCAAATCAGTGCTGTACGTGGATTACCTCCCGAACTAAATACTAAATACTGAAGTCATCGTCTTATCCCTGTTCAACTTTTTGAATAGGTACCTATCTTGAAAAGTAAGTTACCTAAGAGGTACACATTTACTTATAGCCTTTCCTCCGAGGCTGAGGGCAGACAAAAACTTCCCAGACGGCTATCATCATTACTCCAGTCTGGATTTAAGCTGTCCTATCAACAGACATTCTCACCTCATTTATAGGACGATTTAAAACCTTTAGTACTTTTTATATAAAGAGTGAAGCAACATAATCTAAGTATATATAAATAAAAAGAGAAGTCCTGACTGACTGACTGATTGACTGACTCATCAACGTCCAGCCCAAACCCTTCAACCTAAAAAGCTGAAATTTTGCACAGAGGTTCCCTTTATAATGTAGACAAGGAATTCCCGGTAGTATGTTCCCGTGGGATATTTTCCCATCCACGAAAGAGGCCGCTGGCAAAAGCTAGTAGAATAATATGAACAATAACGCTGATAATAACATTCGTCCGGTGATCGCTAGGATTGATTGTGAGGGAGTGATTTTACCATAATTACTATGCAAGGTATATAGGTCCTCCGTGGATCTTTGACAGTCGTTACGGGTCGTCAGAAGCCCGAAAGTCGGACAACCAGTCTTAGCAAGGGGTATCGTATTACCCAGTTACTGGGTTGTGGAGATTAGATAGGCAGTCGCTCCATCTAAAATACTGGTATTCAGCTGGCGGTTAGACTGGAAGCCGACCCCAAAATAGTTGGGAAAAGGCTAGGCAGATTGATTGACTATTAGACTTGTTAAAAGCAGTAGAACGACCAAGACGATATCTTGACTTAGCCACGAAGGAATGACCTAAGTATTATTTATTTGAACGTTATAGGACTGTTGAATTTACCGTATCTTGTCCTACTATCAAATGGTTGCAGGCACAGATACCCGACAGAAAAATCTAGATCTTACGTTAGTCCCGATGCGGGTATCAAACCAACTACCTAGAAATCGGACGCTCCACGATTGCACCACGGCGTCAATATCAGCACTAGCAAGAATACTAATCAGTTTGTAGAAGTTACCTAAACTGAAGGACCACGAATAGCAGCTGTTACTATCAGTTGCCGGTAAGTGACACCTTTCCAAGGGCCTAAAGTTTTATAAGCTTTTACCCTCGACTTCGCCCGCGTCGAGGTCGGCCTACACGAACCCCATGTAGCCTAACCTTACGTGTGTGCTGAAATTCGTTAAGTTAAGAAACAGATAGTAACTTTCGTATTTTAATATTATTAGTATGGATAAATGATTTTATAATGATCGATGGTAACGGCAGGTTGAGGTTCCAGTCTTCCTGACAACAAACTTAAACAATACTTTACAATCTGCGCACGCGCATCGTTAGATCCGCGGGTAAGGTGCCAAATACACACAGCTTTTGGTGTGACCGTCAATACTGTATGGCGGACCATTCATATTTATGTAAATTTTATTTTAAATATGGATATACAAAGGTCATTCATTGATTGCGTTTGGTAAGCGGTTCTTTGAAGAAAAGCTATCTGGAATCTTCTCTTAAAGAAATGCTTCTAATTTTCGTTAAGGCAATCAGACCCGATGTTGTCATGGAAGGCTTGAAGACATATAAACGAGCTGTACCCCGCGGCTGCACCTGTTTATTGATGTATTATTTTTACTGCGCATGGATGTAGGTAATGTAGGTTCTAGGTACAATTATAAAAAAAACCGGTCAAGAGCGAGTCGGACTCGCGCACCGAGGGTTCCGTTCCGATTTCTGAAAAATTGTGCTATTTAGAGACATCTTTTTATTTTTCCTGTAATCTTTAAATAAAATTCTATCACATCAATTTCAGATTTTTGTCTTTGCAAACTTCGGAGATAAGGGGGGGGACGGTAATTTTTATTACATTTTTCACCAAAAGTCGAAAACTATGCGCCCTAAAAAAAGAAAAAAAAATGATTGAAAATATGCAAACAGCGCTCTGTCATATGATACCCCACATGCCCTAGTAGCCCCACTTTGAATTTTTAAGACCCCCTTTCAGTCCCCGTTGCAAAAAAAATATAAATATTTTTATTACTTTCTTATTTGCAAAATAGTTGTATGTCATCTAAAATTGTTCCAAATTTCAAGTTGATAGCATTAGTAGTTCTTGAGATATCCAGCTGTGACAGACAGACAGACAGACAGAGTCACACGATAAGGGTTCCTTTTCTGCCATTTTGGTACGGAACCCTAAAAACTAATTAATTAGCGGATTAAATTACTGCGTCAATTTGTCAAGACTTATTATTGTTTGTATGTGTGTGACATTCTGACTTATTATTTCCGTCTCAAAGGATCAAATAAAATTTGTATCAAAGTCGGTTCCGCCCTAAGAGTATATTCATAACTTTTTGAGTAAGTATTGTAAAGAAAAGATCTCGTGGCTAAGTAATAACAGCCGCACGGGTCGATCCGTCAGGTTAAGCTACGCTTGCCGGGGTTGGTCAGTGGATGGGTGACCATCTTTAGATACCGAGATTCCTCCGTGCCTCGGAAAGCACGTTAAGCCGTTGGTCCCGGCTGTTATTCGTGAATCTTTGACAGTCGTTACGGGTCGTCAGAAGCCCAAAAGTCTGACAACCAGTCTTACCAAGGGGTATCGTATTATCCAGTAACTGGGTTGTGGAGGTCAGATAGGCAGTCGCTCCATGTAAAATACTGGTATTCAGCTGCATCCGGTTAGACTGGAAGCCGACCCCAACATAGTTGGGAAAAGGCTAGGCAGATTGATTGATTGTAAAGAAAAGATCCCGTTGTTTAGTGGATCAATTTCATAATCTTGTTTCTTTTTCAGTTTTTATTTAAACGTGTTTAACTTAACTTCTTCACGAGGCTTCCCGGCCACCTCGTGACTTGAGAAGATTTCTCCAAAAGTCACGACTATGTTGGACCACATAATTTTTACAGCAGTTATTGTACATTACGTAAATGTTTTAGAACTCCTCTTTCATAAAAACATTTTTGATTGACGAAACATCTCTTTTTTACCGTTTAATTACAAGAAATGGTAACGTTGATAGAATTGTTTTATGGGTAAAGGGCGCCGTTTTAGTTCAAACTACTTTTTACGCTACATTTTCCCAAACAACGGTGTTGTTCAGGAAGACAGACAAGCTTTCAACTGAAATATATAGGTATCATGAATCAAACACCTCAGCGAGTCCATACAACGCTTTAACAACAAATCCCAACTATTTAATCGACGCCATTAATCACTAATGAACTGCATTTTAACTTTTGCCAATCATTTTTTTTCTGCAAATGATTTTACTAAAAAGGATCGTGTTCGTGTCACCGTCTCCGTCCGATCGCTCTTAGCTACACAACCTTAAACCTGCCACCATCGCACACAAAAACAACCTTTATAGATAGGTAATTAAGTGTTACGTCAAGCGCAATCAAGTGTTTGTTTTACAAAGTTGTTTATACAGTTGAATGAATAGAAGTTAGACCTTAGTCGGTTGTGATAAGGTTGAAGGTGATTGTAAAGCGGTGTTGTTTTGAGCGTAACTAGGGCGGGCGCCTTGAGAGCCGCATTTACATGACACGACCTCGCGCGGTCGCTGATCTCCTGGCCTCCCTGCTGTAGCATTGCACGCCGCGCGCGCACCGCAGTTTCCTTCCTCGCCATTATCTATATTTCCTATCCACGCCAACTGACAAACAAATCTAATCCTTGTTTTGAATGCGTTTGAAACATTGGCTTGGAGGGATGCCAGAGGGGTCGGGAGCTGCTGTGTCTTGTTCCTAGTTGCTATTGTCGTGAACTGCGCATGAGTTGCATTGTACAACGAAGATATCAAAAGAAACACGCTAAAAATGGGATTAAATTTTTTCAGTTTACATATTCTGGAATAAGACATTGCTATGTTTGAAGATGTAGATGTAAATCTCTAAACACCTGTTCTATTTATAACAGAAGTATCTTCAAAACATAAATTCCGAGAGAAGTTTCTAGATCTTCTAAGAACTTACAAACTGTTCTCATCATAGCCGTCTTCCCATTCTGTACCTACCAAAGTAGACAAGAATCAGGAGGATAGGTAACAGGAGAACAGGAGAATTTTATCAGGTTCATGAACCTGATAAAATTCTCCTGTTCGCAAAGAAAGCATGAGAGTCCAGGAGAATGGTTGTTCACGGGACCTTCAGATTTCTCGGAAGATCACATTGGTTTCAATTAGCAAGTGTTTGTGCAACATTCGAGAGTTGTCTGGTTGCGCCACCCGGCACAGACCTTGATGCGTGCGCGCCACTACTTCAGTATATTATTACCACCACCCATATACTACGGTATTTGCACTGAGTGTAACGTAAATAAGAAATATGCTACTAGTTTTAAAAGTTCGTGTTTGCGGGAATCTGGCCAGTAGAATGGAGAGAACCTTGAATGCGGATGGACACATCTAAACGTTGTTTATAAGACCATTTCCTATGGCAAGAGGTAGGCAACCAAAAATTGGCTTGGCTGGTTCATAATTATGTTAGCTCTATTAGTAAATTTGACACTGTTTACGTTTGCTAATTTTTATGACCCAATTTCTTACGAATGTGGATGGATCAAAATCTTAGCACATTTGCTACCTCTCTAGAAAACTACACGTATTCATGTGACCCAATAAATTCTCTTGAGTAGCAAAGCTACCCGTCTCCCAAAACAAGAACGGTATAATGCTTAGATTAATCCTTGTTTTGCAAAATAAATTCAATGTTAATGAGCTTTGCTTCAACCAGCATTATTGCAGCCATGTCAGTAACCAGTGGCCTTCTGCGCCCATATGTGGCATATTTAGAGTGCACTGCGAATTCTTGGCCCTAGATACCTTCAGTGACTGAACTGGTATTATTGTGACTGCTAAATGTGTGGAGCTGGCAGTGGTGGTGGTGAAAAGATTCTAAGGGAAGGGAAACCAATGGGTTTAAAGAGTCTTATAGGGTGCCTATTAGACCTAAGTCCTGAAAGATTTTTAAGGCAATTTCATGTCTTCCTACGACGATCCTTAGAGGCGAAAAAACATAACCTAGCTACGAGTGTGTGAAGAGAAAATGTAGAGTGGGCAGATTATGAAATGCATGAAATTGGAAATTGACTGATAGCTATGTGGGTATTTAAACGAAGATATAACCGAGTTTCTGACGTTAGTTTGCTTTTACGTCACCAAGAGATAAATAAAGTTATTTTTGTGATTTTTCTGCCACATTTAACTGCATTATCTAAATAATGTATTCAATTGGCAGTGACATATTTATGCCTCTACTTTTGGTTTTACCACCAAATGTGTTCAAGGGCTATTTATTAATTCTAGCACAAATAAACACCTTAAAAACATAGTCAGGCACGCAGAACGACCATCAAAAATGGTGAACATGCAAATATCTAAGTTGTATCACGCTGAACTCTAATTAGTATAAAACTAATTCCACCATACTAGTTTTTCACCATAGACAAGATCCATAGATCGACCGGTTCACCTCACTAAGTGGGACAGGATGCAGGCTGCGTACGCGCATGTGTGTGTGTCTCATACTCACACATGCGCACGAGTGCGTTATGTAACAGATTTGCGGTTTGTGTGCATTTACCGACACGATTAGGCCGATAAATTTATTTATATGATAAATTCTCACATGTTTCACATTTACATGTTCCAGTTTAGCGATCCGGTTTGCTTTGAGTTTATTATTATTTTATAGTTATTTAATAATAATTTGTCGTGACTCTTGTTTTATTATTTGACGTAATAGAGATATTATTAAATTGCTAGTGACGTTACTCTACATTGTTCTGATGTTAAAATACATATTTATAAAACTACCCATTTTTAATTTATTATCAAGTTCGTTTCGTTGTTCTGATTTTACTCAATCATTAAACTAACATAATTGGATTGTATAAATATTTTTTATTCTTTTTGCACAATGCACCGATATAAATTATCTAGATCTTTTAAATAAAAGAGTTAAACGCAAAAAAAACAAAGCAACAATTTTTTAGTTCTATTTAATCAAAATGCATTGAAAATTAATCTTAACAGCACCAAGTGCATCAAGGTGAAAACGCAAAAAAGAGCTATGAAAAGACTACTGGCTAGTGTAGTTTGTTCACTTTCCGCGGCGCGCGCGCAGCCCTGACCCACATGGTAGATACGTAACCAAGTGCAATGAGACAAACACATCGGATAATATTACTTTCGTTTACGCGTCGCCGTTAAATACGCGTAATTACGCAAAGTTCTGGTGTCGAGGCAAATTATGTAGAGGTCCTGACTCCTGATGGGGTCAGAATACTCGTACATGCATATAAGTAGGTGTACTCATATGTGTTTTGGTAGAAAGTTGATTTATTAAAGCACGGAAATTCTAACATTGATCGTTCTGTTTTTTGGCAATTTTTCTTTTATCCACTTTTTATTTTTAAAGTCTCTTCATGGGATTTGATTTGAATGGTTTAGTAATATATACTTAACAGGTATTTTTTTTGTTTAGAAAACAATCTTAACAAGAAGCCCTCTAGTACCTAAGATGGTTTTCTAAACAATAAAATTCACCAGGATAAGTACCAACTTATCAGATCAGACTCATAAATAAATGCAAAAAAATGGGCTTAAAATATTAAACGTAACTAATTACAAACAGGGAGATTCCTATGTTTAGAATTAGTTTGTTCTCAAGTAATGTCATACATATGTAGGTACCTACCTAAATTAGTTCGTTAACAACTCGGGTTAAGAATAGATTTTCCTATTGATTTTGACAAACTTGTTCGCTTATTTATAAATAGTATCACAGTCGAGATATTTTTACGCCGGAATCAGCTTCAGCCACCGAAATACTATTACAACATCAGTAAACTCGTAAACGAAAACTATTTCTATAAAAAATACAATTACGTAAGTTAATTGCAGCGTAAAAACCTAAAGGAAGAAAAACTTGGTTGCTCCCAAAATATGACCTTCAGATCCTCGGTGCTATTTCCCGATAAGCTAGTTATTTCCCTACTCATTCAGGGTGCGTGAAAAACCGCAATTTTTCAGGCTTTTCAAACACGGCACTTCATCTTTGCCCAACAACGGTAAAGTATATCGTGTACGAGTTATTTTAATTAGCTCTTACCGTCGGGAATTCCGGCTGTACTCAAATGTGAACTTACCTGTAAGAAAGAATAACGTAATTAATATGTGGAAGCGGTTATTATGTAATCGTATCGATTGCGGTAGAGAGGTATTTCACGGTCGCATTGCTCCGAAAATAGGTCGTGTTAGCTACCTAAAGTGACCTATTTAGACTTTAGGGGATTATAACAAAAATAAAGCAGCAGTTTTCTGTTTTGAGCGTTTATGATACTGCGATCATCAATCTGTATAACACGTTTGATTATAATATAATATAGCAATTATTTTCTTTGAACTATTTGCAGGTAATACCATTTAAAAATGTTCCATGCTCAGAATTTTCAGGCTGATTCTGTGACTATATTAGTATCTAAGAGAAGTAGACCTTCTTCATATTAACTTCTTGACTTTTTTGTAACTGTATAAAAAAGCTACTAGGGCAAAGCGGTGTTCATTATTTTATATTGCTTAAATCTAAGGAAGCAGACCCATACTTTCACCCTTAATTATAACTAAAACATGCAAAGCATTAACAAGCTCAAAAAGTTTTTAAAGTGCTCAAAGTTGTAACTGATGCTCAATCAAACCTTGGTGGTTTGAGACTTGGTTCATAAATAATAACAAATACCTAATTCCTACATCCATCTATGCAGTTACGTCTAAACTCACACATAACTCATTTGTGTGACCTATAAAAACAACCAAAAAGATATATTTTGACACGTTCAAATTTTTTGCCCCGAGGTAGACTTGGACAGCCAAATAATGTGTCATATACCGGATAATTGGCGGGAATATTAATGGCACATGTTAAACGATGACTAGAAGAGATGAGCGGAGCGGAGCTGAACGGGATTACTCAGGATATGCTTATGAGTGAGTCAGGAAACTAGGTTTTGAAAGCCTTACCATGTAATCTGTATTCAAATGATAGCTTATACAGGGTCATTAGTAAAACACACAACCTCTTAAGGGGTCGTTGTACTCATCATTATGAACAACTTTTACTATGGGACCAAACCTGAAATCGCGAAAAAGAATCAGCTATGTTCTTTAAATTTTGACGAGTAATGCGAACATAGATAAATGTAGGGAACAGCAAATTTTTTTTCGCGATATCAGGTTTGGTCCCATAGTAAAAGTTGTTCATAATGATGACTACAATGACCCCTTAAGAGGTCGTGCCTTATTTAAGTTACACCTTGTTTTAGTAAGTAATTTATTATTGTTATTATTCTTGTCTAATTTGTGGCTTTTTTCATGAATACGCAGACTTGATCAGTCTGTCAGAAGCCGGAGTGTCTTTCCAAAATGTGAAGCCTGTTATTAAAGCTAGAGCTACCGATATTTCCTTATAAATAACCTTTGAAGACAAAAAAAAACACCAATACCCAACTAATTAGACGCTAAACAAATACATCAGGAACCTGTCACATTTTGAAATCCTACACATTCCGAAACAGCGTCAGAATTCTCCTAATTCATTAGCGTTAAATTCAAATAGCTTGTATTTGACACCCCTAGTGACATTGGGGCCGAAGGTAACCGATCGTAGCCGATGGGCCGTGAAGTGCAAAAACTTGCGCCCGCGCACCGATGATGCTACGCTACACGTGTTGAGGTGTCAGTGGCACAGAAATTCGTTGGGTTCCGTATTTCTATTTTGTGTTTTTATTTTCAGTTAAAAAAATGTGTTTTGAGTATCCGATAGGCATATACCTACCTACATATGTAAAAGTGTTATTTAGCTTTTAGGCTCATCGTCGAACAAGGACCAAAGTTATAAAATACAAAATGTGTATTATTGTGGCTATATCGATGGATCTAGTTTGAAAGGTCTAAAGTTTTCGTTTGTAACGTATCTAGTTAGCTAGCTTAAAATATATTACAAGCTTAGTTAATTTGGATGATTGAAGGATTTGTTGGAATCATCAAAGTTAAAGTCAAAGTGAAATCGTTTATTTCAAATGCACATAAAGTACCCGTCACGAGAAGCTATAAATTATGTAAACAAACATCTTTTACTAAGTAAACATTTTATACTGCGAGATAATAATAAATTGACCATATTCAATCGACATGAAATATAGACGGGTTATATGAAAGTAACAACCTATTTAATTTAGTCGGATCATATTTTAACGACGCAAAGCGCTATCGTTTGTGTTTCTTGTTACCGGAACGCGTCCGTCGCAGGGATTGTAAACTATCGGGACGACATTTTGAAATAAACGCGTCATTCGAGTTTCGAATGCTTCGTGATACATGTCACTGATTCTGACACAGAAATGGAAACATCTGAATCTGACGAATAATTCAATCTCAATCTGCCTAGCCTTTTCCCAACTATGTTGGGGTCGGCTTCCAGTCTAACCGGATGCAGCTGAATACCAGTATTTTACATGGAGCGACTGCCTATCTGACCTCCACAACCCAGTTACTGGGTAATACGATACCCCTTGGTAAGACTGGTTGTCAGACTTTCGGGCTTCTGACGACCCGTAACGACTGTCAAAGATCCACGAATAACAGCCGGGACCAACGGCTTAACGTGCTTTCCGAGGCACGGAGGAATCTCGGTATGTAAAGATGGTCACCCATCCACTGACCAACCCCGGCAAGCGTAGCTTAACCTGACGGATCGACCCGTGCGGCTGTTATTATTTAGCCACGAGCTCCTGACGAATAATTATTCTTAAATAATATATGTTAATTAATATTTGTTACTTAATAATTTATTAAATCTTAAACAAATTAATTTTTTTTGTTGGTCCAAATGTTGTGAACTCCTGAACACTTGTTTACATAATTTATAGCTTCTCGTGACGGGTACTTTTAGAACGTAATTTTGAACGTCAAATCATCTACGGCAGTGTGGTGGAAAATACAGAGTAACATTAACAATAGTTTAGAAGAATATCCTACTAGGTACAGGAAGGTGTGGACTGAACAACTTTCTCCATGGGACCAACAACGTATTCGAGAAAAAAATATCAGCTGTCCTATATTATACATTTGCGTCGAGTGCCTAGGTATTGAAGTTTTGTAGTGGACAATTGATAATTTTTTCGCGAATACGATGTTGTTCCCATGGAGAAAGTTGTTCAGTTTGATGATCAGTACCACACCCTTAAATACCACACCTTTCTGAGATACATCCTATAAAATAATATCCCGACTGTGTATTTTAGCGTGATTGTGGGTCCTATATTTGGAACAGAACGTCTGGCATAACATCCTCGTTTGGAACCTTTTGCGTAACTACGGAATCCTAGAAACAAGCGATAAATACCGCTCATCCGGGGTATTTAATGTCACGCCCAGAGTCACCGAGCTGCGTTATAATATTGACACCACATTATGGACTGGCGCCACTCGCACCAAAACAAGAGATTTTTTGCAATATTTTAATGGTTTTTATTGACCTATTTCTTACGCAAGTTGGGGACAGATCTTTGTAAAAAATCTAACAGGAATCAACCAATAGGTACCTACAACTAGCAGAAAGTTACTGAGTCGCTTTATTTCTTGTAAGAAAAGACGATATTTCCCGGGTCCCGTTGGCACCCTTTGGTACAGAACCATACAACTGCTTGCGTAGTTCACATTAGTAGATTATACATATTAAAACCGTAAGCAAAGCCAGAGCTACAGTCTTACATACGCTTTGTGCGATATGTGGTACAGTCAGCAACAAAACTTGATAAACACTTGAGTTTTCTAAATCTTAATTATTGAGAAAAATACTTCATTATAATCGGAACAGATGTAAATTTTAAAGAAAATTAACTCTTATTTAATGAATGAAATGCTAAAAAGCAGGTTATCGTATCATTTTGTGTTAATTTGATGATGTCAAAAAGTAGCAGTGTTAACCGACTTCTGTTGCGGAGCCTACATTTTAGTAGGTTTTATGAGCGATACTTAATCGATTTCAATTTTGTTGTAAGTATAGGAACTACACCGCATAGTGCGCAGTTACCGTCCGTCACCATGGACTTTGTAACTACCAATTTAACATTAACGTTTTTTAATTATATATTGTAATACAAAATGATTAATATTTATCTGTTTCGAAATACATAATTGTCATGCAATAATAGATAATATGACTCAGTGTTTATTGTCTGTCAAAACTGGGATTTCCTAATTATTTTTAAATACGAGTTTCTAATCTCACATGAGAATCGAATCGTGATCTTCTCATGATTCACATGAGAAGATCACGATAATCTACCTGAGATTTTTTGGATAAGGTAACAAAATAAATTTTTCCTCCTTTTTAAAAATGCTATTAGTAAATAATAATTCAGCGTTTAAGTATTTATCTATCTAAGCTGGGATTTACCAATGCTGTGCTATATAATGCGTTGTTTTTAACATTCTATACACACATACCTACATATATATACATACACGAACGAACATAGAAGACTATAATATTCCACAGCTTTTTAGGAAACACGAAACAGAATAAGTAAATTTTTCCTTCTATTAACTGATCAGCAGATTTACTGATCAGCGGCTAATAGATAGGGCAAAACCGGGGTAATAGGGTAAACCAAATTATCGGCACAAATTCAAACTTACGTGATGACATTCTAAGCCAGACATTAGCCAACAATATTCTGGACTATTAGACAGGATCAGACATTAGCCCGCCTAGGCATACCCAGGTGTCCAGCGTCCGGTTTCCGAAACACATTCAGGCTACCTATCTTTGTCTATGTGTCCTAGGGATTATGACTTCCGTTACGCTATTTGGAGGATGTCTGATTATATGGCCAGGATTATTTACCATTTATCAGTACCTATGCTTGGCGAGAAAAACTAGTGAAACCTATATTTTGCCTAAATAACGGGTTTATAAAGACGCTTAAATTAAAGAAGCCGCGCGTTAATTTTGTTTATAAATAAACAATTGGATTCGATTTTACATTAGAATTCAAGCAAAAACATTAATTAACGAACTTTATGGAATAGTAATTACAAAAAATTAAAAATAAATTTAAATATTAGAATTTTTATAGTCGATTTTATTAATTAAACATTAGTAATGCTAGCTCTTTCTATGTTCTTGTATACCCGAAAATGATTAATTTGTGGACCCTTTATTAAATTAAAATAACCTTAATACTACTTATTCGCTCTAAATGTTGTCAAAATCGTATTCAAATATATAGTTCATTGTCACTGGGTGCAAATGTGTTATGTGGAACGGTGCATTATGTATTCAGATTGCCGTTACTCGCTCCCCTGCATTTGATATTAATTCCAAATAAACTAAATATCAACCAGGGCTCATCATGTAGGTACAATTTATATGACTTAAGACACCGCTTAATTTGATGATGATATGATGATAAAATTAGAATGGGCCAACGAACCAGCTTTTATTCATGATAGCTTTCAATCGGCCTAGCCTTTTCCCAACTATTTTGGGGTCGGCTTCCAGTCTAACCTCCTAGTCCTGGATGCAGCTGAATATCTGTATTTTACATGGAGCGACTGCCTATCGGACCCTCACAACCCAGTAACTGTGGGTAATACGATATCCTTGGTAAGACTGGGTGTCAGACTTTCGGGCTTCTGACGACCCGTAACGACTGTCAAAGATCCACGAATGACAATCGGGACCAACGGCTTAACGTGCTTTCCGAGGCACGGAGGAGTCTCGGTATCTAAAGACGGTCACCCATCCACTGACCAACACCGGCAAGCGTAGCTTAACCTGACGGATCGACCCGGGCGGCTGTTATTAGCCACGAGCTCCTTTTCATGACAGCTTTAATTTATGATATAATAATCCTCAAACCCAGGATAGGCTTTGTGGATAAGAGTCCCAAATATTTCTAAAACTATAAAAGATAACTATCCAGAGTGCAATAATCGTAGGTACGTTTAATTCTACAGACTGATTGATGACCACAACTTGTCAAAATTTTGGAGACGTCTTAAGGGTTACGTATAGGTAATTTACTAGACTCATTAAAAGAGCACAAAACAATGGGCAGTGTCCAACACTTAACATTGCAACACACCCGTATTTCCGAAGAGTTATGCAGAGCCACATTTCGGTAGCCATTTTTAAGTTGCTTGTGACAGGGGGTGAGCATAATGCCACCAGACGGGTGCAACATTGCAGGGGCTGCTACTGAATATACGAGAGTGGGGGAGGTGAGAGCGCTCCTGCGTCAGCGCACACATACCTCCCGCGAAGCCTGGTCTCCGCTGAGATTGGTCAGCATGGCCAACATTCGATCTGGAGGACTATTTATTTTATTTTTAATTATTACGCGGCCGGCGATCAAACCCTTGACCTACCTACGCCCAGCAGTCACACTTGCGAGGTTGAGAGGTTCGACCACTAGGACCAAGGGACCAACGAAGCATTTAAAATAAAAACTACCTTCCAAATATTCCGCTGTCACCATCCAGTGTAAATTCTCCTTAATCCGGATTATTTATTGAACCAATTCGTTAAACATACGCGTCCCAGTTAGTAATGTGATTGCGAAACCTTGCGCCTGCGCCTCTTTTGTCCAAGTTGCTAATGTTTCGAGGACCGCATCAGGAACAGTCACGTGGACATGGAATGTTGAACTAGCTGGGTGAGATACGGGGAAAATTAGAGGAGACGGGAAAAAATGAAGTAAGATCAGTGAAAATGGAAGGGGGATATGGGCCATAATAAAATTAACATACCCAGACAAAAGTAAAACGACGTTGACTACAATGAAGTAGTACTCGTATGTACTTAGAGAAGGAATCTATTTGAAAATGTTACATTTACGGTATTCCCCAGTCCAAAGGCAATATTGGTCGTGACGAACGCCTAATGATGACAGAATAACAAAATAAGATGAATATCCTTTAACTTGATGTTCTAATCAGTGATCACCGGAAACAATTATCGTTTTTCATTAATTATTAATAACAAATTATCTATCGTGAATCTTTCATTGATCATTATGGCTCATTAAA
Organism: Cosmia trapezina; assembly: GCA_905163495.3. NCBI lineage: Eukaryota > Metazoa > Arthropoda > Insecta > Lepidoptera > Noctuidae > Cosmia > Cosmia trapezina. Next base: position 30,765,766 of record LR991022.1, on the reverse strand, counting down.
ATAAGCTTACAATCGTAGGTAAAGGAAGTTATGGATTTGGGTAAAATGTAGCAGACTGTGTTTTGCGATTAGTGGATGCTTGCCGCAGCTACCAAGCGGAAAGTACGGGATTCGATTTACCGTTTGAACTTATTAGGTAGGTAGGTAAGTACTGCTAATGCGGATAAGGGCTGATCCCAGTTACACAGCCCAACTATGTCGGGGTCGGCTTCCAGTCTAACCAGATGCAGCTGAATACTAGTATTATAAATGGAGACATGGAAATCCTCCGTAAAAGCTTCGAATGTTGATGATGATGATCACCATCTTTGTTTAATGTTATTGTATAACTTGCAATATGTAGGTCAACATTTGCGTAATTAATAGAGAAGAAGCGAATGGTAACTTTTAAACTATCATGCCTTAAATAACAACAAACTCCTTGTTAGCAATAACAAAACCGGTGCACAGGAGAACGGTGTCGCGTGCATTTGTGCAGGACACTGTGCGCACACGTACACGTTGTGCATGTGTGTGCGCGTTCGTGCGTGTGCGCACATGTGGTCGCTCGTCATTGACACGATTCAGGTTGTCGCACTGCCTCAAGGAGCTGTGCTTAGATTCAAGTGTACAGTCGAGCAGGACCGCTTGTTATCACATTGAAATATGTAGGTTATTCATGAGAGACTAATAATCTATGAGGGGTTGCCCTTGGCAGGGTGAGTGTTGTAACAGGGGGACGAGTCAATTACATGAGTGTGAGTGTCGAATACTTGCCATTTTAGTTACAGGAGTAAAAGTGGATAGCTAAGAAAAATGTAAATACAGAAATGGGAAATCTAAGTGAAAGAATTACTTATCCTATCCTAAAATGGGTAACGTCAGGCGGTAGACAATTTTAATCGTTATTGATACTTTCGAACACTCTATTTATTACTCCATAAAAATACAGACAAGAAAATTGATCTATTTTCAAATCAATTTACTTGCACAAGCATTTCCAACAAGACTGTACCACTCTATATATGTATTTAAGGTAGTATAGTTTCTTTGGTTTCCGCCGGCAGTGTGTAGGTACCTCCCACAGCCTAGCACTCATTATTTAATGGTAAATGCTATGGAGAACCATGGAAACAGCACGTTTAGGCCTATTATTGGTGACAGGTGTGACGTCACATAAGAAACGAACGCGAACGCATCGCGGGCTGATAAGTGATTGTTAGTCTTTGATGGTATTTTGCTAATGGAAGCTTCGTTGTCACGGACAATTTAATTTTGCTTTGTTACATGTATGTTTTAGAGGTAGGGTGCCCTTTTCCGAGAATATTTGCAGCATTCATTGTGACTCGGTTTTCATTTGTTTTTTTGTTTCATAGACGAAATATGTCCAAAACTTTTAAGTCGCATTTAAAAAAAACTTGGTAGTTAAAAGAAAAATACACCAAAATAAGGACCTTACATTAAATATTCAAATAGATGCAGATGAATGATGATAGATATCTACTTCTAAATATGCCTAGGCTGTATGTATATGGGTAGATATGTAGTTCCAACTATTCCAGTTACCCACGGGCTACCCACGCGCTACCCAGACAGCTCCAGAGCTTCACGAGCCTGTTTATTTACGTATTATACAACATTTCTAGGTCACGGTCGCTCGGAACTTCGTGAAATGTCCGCTGCCTGCCGGCTATCGGATTCCGGGAACACTATGTTCATAAAAGTTGTCGGAATCATTATTACTAGGTATATTACATTGGATTTTCCTTCAGTGACGCGGTTTATACAAAGTGTTGGGTGGAAGTTCGGCTGCCGGTTCCTACCTACAAGTGTGATTAGTATTTACTAATTAGATGTTTAACAGTTTTTGCATCCTTTAATAGATAAGGCCAATTCTTAGGAAGCATGTAATGAACCATTTAGTAGAAGGAAACCTTTTTTGGTTTGAAAAATTGTTAAATGAAAGACTGATTTTATTTATTAAACAAAAAAAACGAATAATAAAAATTCTTTAGCAAATAAACAGATCGATAAAAAAACTTCTTCTATGTGACTAGGGACCAGTAAAAATCGGTCAAGAGTGAGTGGACATCACCCCCTTTCACTCCGTTGCAAAAAAAAAAAATCTTTCTTATTTGCAAAATAGTTGGGCAAACGTCATCTAACACTGTTCCAAATTTCAAATTGATAACATTAGTAGTTCTTGAGATATCCAGCTGTGACAGACGGACAGACAGACCATTTTGGTACGGAACCTTAGAAATCAGGATACTTTTCAACATACCTACTCATCCTAGAAAATTGTAGGTACCGAAATTAGGGTCCTGTTCGCAGCTAATTACAATAAATGGAATAAAACTAAATAGGAGAAATCGTTGGAAAGAACTATGGCATTGCTTTAGCAGCTACACAATGGCGTGAGAACTCGCGTAGGTTTCAAAAGCAGGCTGCAAAGTATTCTAAAGCCTACAGTTCTCCTAAAACGGATTTTTAGTACTTGCAAAAGACCAATTATGTTTGTTGTCGAAACTCCTTTTAGAATTAGGTCTAACCACAGAAGTGTAGGGGCACTAGCTGCAATGTAATAAGACTACCCGTTTTATTCAACTTCAAAATAGAAGTCCTGACTCATCAACGTCCAGCCCAAACCCTTGAACCTAGAAAGCTGAAATTTTGCACAGAGGTTCCCTTTATAATGTAGACAAGGAATAAGGAAGGAATACCCGGTAGTACGTTCCCGTGGGATATTTTCCGACATCCACGCGGGCCAAGCCGCGGACAAAAGCCAGTTTTCACTTAATGATCAAAATCTCTGATGATATAGTCACCAATTACGTTACAACAAGTATGATGAAACACTTCTACGCTTCCGCGATATTAATTTGGCCCATCATACTTATTATCAAGCGCATTCTAAACTACTGGACCAATTAAGAACATCATAAATTAAGTTCCGGAGAACAGTGCAAATACTCGGTTTTTCTACCCTGGAATTCCCCCCATTTCAATTTCATCTCACATAAGACCTATAAATCCAAAATCTCGACGACTGCGCTCACGCCGCTAACAGTTCTCAAGGCGAAACGCGCGGATGTGCGCTTGCGTAATAGAGACGTGTCGGAGTATGCTCCACTTCGATAGATTTGTTATTAATCAGCGGACATCCGGCTTTTAATAGCTTTAAACTTTTAATAGGCACCTGAATTGCCCTGATCTTCGTGTGGGTCACGAATGTTGGTCCTTGGTAGTGAACGGCGAGAAAGGCTTCGATTTGGTGACGTCATAATGTTGGTAATTGTGACATGTAGGTAGGTACTTACGGGTGGGAAGTAATTTATCTTTTAATATTTAATTGGTGTTTTTTTTTATAATAAATGGCCTATTTTTTATGGCTTCCGAGTGTAATAAATCAAAACAAGTAAATAAAAGTCAATGAAAAACTATTTAACCTCATACGGTTTATCTCTAACCCACATTAATTCCTTGTATTACCCACAAAACAATAAGGAAAGCAGAGCAACCTCCACAGCAACGCAGACGCACGCATCGCAAAACGCACGCTCCATCTCGTGTGACATAACACAAGCGCATGTGCCGCACACATGCGCGGCGCACAAGCACACGGCACACACGCGCACTGTTTGCGCGCAGTGAAAACGGGGTCATGGTTGTGCGCGCACACATGCGCACAAGTGACGCACGCGCTGCACTGTGCACTAAGGATTGCGGATGCGGTTGTCAAAAATAGTCAGTTTTTGACAGAAATCTGATCTTAGGAGATTTGGCAAGTGACATAAATAATTATTCCGGAAAATAGAAAGACAGGAGTAGGTATATTACCGGTAGCGATAATCGCTAAGATGTATGGCCTTACAAAAACCTAATGGCCAATGTAAAAAACCTTACAACGAACATTATGAGGGTATCTTGCAATCGAGACGCATGGGATTTCCTGAGGACACATGGCTGATAAGGCATACACCACTGAGAAACTAACTTCCTATACCAGAAAGGTTTAGGTAGTGAAATAAAGGTAAGCAATCTTGATGTGTCTTATCATTTTTAAGGTTCCGTACCTCAAAAGGAAAAAACGGAACCCTTATAGGATCACTTCGTTGTCCGTCTGTCTGTCTGTTTGCCTGTCTGTCTGTCCGTCTGTCTGTCTGTCTGTCAAGACCCTTTTTCTCAGGAACGCGTGGAGGTGTCAAGTTGAAATTAATATCAAATACGTAAGTCTATGAACCCTGGAGTTCTAAAAAAATCAAGCTTCTAAGTCAACGCCGTAAAAAAATACGGCCATTTATGCGACATATTTTGATGCTCGCAAGTAAATCAAAGCCTATAGGGTACTTCCCGTTGACCTAGAATCATGAAATTTGGCAAGAAGCAAAGTCTTACAGCACAAGTAATGGAAAAAGTCCGAAAATTGTTAATTTATAATTTTATCACATAAAAAAAATATTTTTAAGTATATAATCTGTCAAGGCCCTTTTTCTTAGGAACGTGTGGAGGTATCAAATTGAAATTAATATCAAATACGTAAATCTATGGTACCTAAAAGTCCTAAAAAAATCAAACTTCTAAATCAACACAATAAAAAAATACGGCCATTTATGCGACGTATTTTGATACTCGCAAATAAACCAAAACCTATAGGGTACTTCCCGTTGACCTAGAACAGTGGAAAAAATCTGAAAATTGATTATTTGTAGTTTTATCACATAAAAAATATAGTTTTTAGTTTTCTTTTTGTGGCAAAATGTGGGTGTACTATAGGTAGACTATTAGGTACACCTCTGCCCTAGCCTTCGGGGAAACAAGGCGTGATGTTATGTTTAAGACTTAGCTTTTTTCTAATACAAACTTAAATATGCAGTTGGAGAATAGTCTGTGACGTATATGTGTAAGGGAGAACATGTTTTTCAACTCAATGTTAGGTTTGTCTTTGGGATAAATTCTTTTCAACTACGGAACCCTTCATTGTGCGTGGTCCGACACGCACTTGGCCGGTTTTTTATTTTAAAACGTCAATTTAAAAATGAAATGCAACTAAAAACCAATGTAAATACAACAATAATGATTATTAAATCAATTGAACCATTAGTTAAAGAAGTAAGTACCTTAGTTTAATGGTTTTAGGTGTTTGTGTAAAAAGTCACATCAAGATTGTTTACCCACCTAAACCTTTCTAGTTTATGTAACTTATTTGTGTCTTTACCACCTTTTTAGGCTTTTAATTATTACTTTTATTATACATTAGTTGAATACAGTCATCCAGTTTTTTCCCAAAAGGTAGCCTATGTGGTGTTATAACAACAGCCACAGGAATAGGTAAAGTTCTGCTAAGAGTTATTTTAAAAATTAAGGTAAATGGGAACAGCTTTGTTTGACGTCTAATTACGAGTTGTTGTTTCAGGACGTGCACAATGAGTCGAGACTGGTTACGTCGAAATACTGTGACGTTGGAGGAAATTATATTAGAAGGGGAGAGTAATACATAAGTGTTTATTTTAAGACATTTTCTTCTTGTTTCTTAGCACTAAACAGGATTGAAAGACAAACAAATACCTACAGGACCACAGACGCCAATATAAGTCTGCGTACAGGACCTACAATAATGATCTCTCTTTTTTCATTTATTTGTATCTAGATGAAATGATTTAATTTTAAAGCTGTAGGTATGCTGATTGCAACATTCAGATTTACTTTTATTTTTATTTTTTTGTTATTTGGCCGGGCTACGAGTATTCAAAGAATTGATGTGGGAATATTCATAACCCGTTCTGAAAGACGACTACTGAAACCCTGGAAATGGGCCTGTTTACGTAGGTAGAATACACCATAATATTGCATTTTTGACGTGTAACACCTTTCCTCTCGTTTTCCTGCTATCTGTGGGAGTGATTTCGTGAAAAGGGACAGAAGTGTGTAACAGGAAGTGAAAATATGTTTCTAAAAGTTTTGAGTGACGGATTGACAGTACCTACTTTTACGAAGGTGAGATGTCAGATGTTACACATCTTATGAGACTATTGTAAGGTTCGCTTGTTTTTTTTTTGTATTTAACAGAATAAATAGAAACTGACCGTGTACGTCAAGCTGATAAATCCATACTTAGATAAGTTTGTACCGAAAATTAGAACCAGTCCTCATAAAACAATATTTTTTTCAGAAACAAAATCATTACACTTTTCATAGAACGGTACGTCCTATCTTCTAAGGAAAGGAGTACATAAATACCATGTTACGAGGTCGGAAGCGAATTAGCAGGAAACGCTGAACGGCAACAGACGTCGATAACCTAGATACACTAGATTCATTGGATACCTACAATACAATAGGTAGGTGTCTACTAGATTCTAGGATCGTCTTCCGACTGTCGATGTCGTCGTGACATCGACAGTCGGAATTTATTTGGTGAGAAGATGTATCGATATTATCTTCTCGTGTAGGTACTTACCTATTAATCATGAATATCCAACTTATATGTTGATATTCTTGAACTTTCAGGTGGATTACAACCGGTCATATGCTACTACCTGGTCATATTGAGATCTACAATTAATTGATAAGACAATATTATGTTTCTGTTTCTATCTAAGTATTCGACATCTTAAGTTTCCAGACCTTTATTTATTTTCCGCAATTAATACCTACGGTGGTCTGTTACGGGTAAAGTTATTAGCAATCCAAATCCAGCAAGCATTGGGTACACCTAGGTGAGTGTGGGTAAATCCAATTTTTTTTTAAATTACCTACTACACGGACATTACACAAACTCCTTGGGTGATTCTAAGTTAGACCGGTAATGGTAATCTAGGTTTACTCCATCATCTAATAGTACCCGTGACTTATTTATTAGAACAAAAAATAATAATAATAGTAAATTTCCCTGAAAGAAAACTGCGACGGGTCACTTGCTTGTCCTCCCCCTCAAACTGTGAGCTTTCTATAAAGGACGTGATATAAAAATACTTAAACATTTTAAAACAGAATATTTATATCTGCAATTATTTAGCTAATTTTTTAAAAGAATGCCCTGAATTTCTTGCCCGTAATTCTTATAGAGATCTGGTACATTTTGAAATGGGCCTATCGCCTACTTTCTGACTATAAATGGTTGAAAAAAAAATGCTTTGACTTGACTTTGACATTAGAATAAGAAAAATAAAAAGTTTGTGTTCATAAAGAAGCAAAAAAAATACATGAGCTCTCATAGTTCCTCATGCAAACTGCAACACACTACTTACTCAATTACTACCCATCAGCATAACCCAATAATTAAAATAAACATCCCTTATTAACGCCCCGGGAGTGATTACACCGGCACCGTCCCCCTAGCGGTGACGTCACAGACTCACCAGCGCTGCCGCCACATCCACCTTGACATGGAGCCCTAGTACCCCACATCACGTTCTAGGAAGATACTCCAACAGTTAATTATTAAAGTGATTCACTCCCGACGTTTTCCTACTGTTGTTTACACAATTATGTGTAAATTTTTATGAAACTGCGATTAGTTCGGAATAAAATTTTTGGTGTCAAGGTTTTTTTTATGGAATTTTACCTGTAATGAGGTAAGGAAAGAATACGTCTGTAAACAGGTACAATTTGAAGTGAGGAAAATTACTACCTATCTCTAATAGGCTTCGTTTGAAGTTGATATAAAAAGGTAAAGAAAGTACGTCATCAGTTCATCACTGACAAAAGCGATCGGGACGGTTTTCTACGAAAAAGTTACATATTCATAGGCTAAGAAAGAGGTGTGGGAACTAAATTTTAATAGGGAGAACTTATTTGTGCAGTGGAACGAAAGTTTTGTTGAAAATTCGAGGAGACACTTTGCTGAACGGAATAACTCAAGCCGACCCTTGTAATTGATAAATCCTAAACCCACTCACAGCTAGAAGTTTAAAAACCGGCCAAGTTCGTGTCACGATCACGCACAATGAAGGGTTCCGTAGTTGGGATGAATTTATCCCAAGACAAAACCTAACTTTGTAGTTGAAAAATGTTCTCCCATACGGATGGCGTCACGGTTAATTCTCCAACTGTGTTAAAATTACAAATCAACGATTTTCGGACTTTTTCCTTTACTTGTGAAAATAAATCCTACTAACAGAGTTAATTTATTAAAATTGTCTCTTTCTTAGAAGACTTGTAGGTACAGGAATACAGCAATGGACGCAAAAGAAGAAAACATTTTTTACAGAAAAAAATTCAAAAAGTTTTTATTTTTTTAGATGTGGTAGCTATCTTACACAAATTCGAATACCACTTTACCTATGTGTACAGTGACAGGAAGTTAACATATAGGTACATCATCCACATAGACTAACACTCGTATTTATAGTCAAGTAAAAGTAATTACTTAAGTAAAAGTAATTGCTCAAGCAATGATTTTCTTTCTATAGTTTAGTAATTGCTTGAAGTTAGAACTGTCAAAGCTTAGAATTCTTAGCCAAGTAATAGTCACCATTTTCTTTAATTAAGAATTCTACCTACGCTGGCAACACTGGCAGCCGGTCGTCAAAAAAACGATCTCTAGGTTAATTAGTTTAGAAAATTAATAAAAAGTGTTTTATTTATGTTAAATTAGTGTTCTATAGTCGGATCTAGTTATTAAGTAGTATACCCAGCGATTATACAGTGTTTTTTGTCGCGAGAACTTCGCACAAAAAGGATACTAAACCGGCCTCGGCTGTCAACTCAACGGTGACGGATTTCAAAATATCATAAAACCCGGGGAGTATTTTGTTTTATTTTATCACAATAATAACACACCACTGAACATCACAAAATACTGCTCAGCCTCTGAGCTACGTCCATCACACATTGGCACGGTTTATGTCTCTTTTTGCTTGACAACTAGTGGAAGCAAAATTGATGACGAAAACATTCGCTCAGACAATAAACACTACACAATTTACTCCACAAAAAATTAGGCTCATTATAGCTTATTGATTGTCATTTATTCATGTATGTAACCAATAATATGGTTGGATTGTTATAATAATCAGTACGTGCCTACTTAAAGTTCAACGAAACCTAGTAGGTAATGCTTATGTAGTAAACTCTCTGAATACTTGGTACTTAAAATCTATAATTAATACAATATTAGAATACACTACAATAAGAAAGTTGGTTTTTTCTTTTTATTTTTTTTGGATTGTTATCTTTAAGTACTTATAGTAAACTATTTTAATTTTATTTATTTTTTTTTATGTCCTACCCACGTGAGGAAAAGTAAAATCTTATGACAATAAAATCATTGTAACTTGGTACTTAATCTAATCTAGTCACATTTCAATTTGACTCACCAGCCTACCTCATTTCTCCATAAAGCTCTAACTTTTCCCATTTTTTTATTTTTTTTGTCCTTTCATTTCAAGCTTTCTGTTTTTTTTTTTTTTGTTTATCTGTCTAACTAATTACTTCTCACTTTTCTTTTAAATTCTACTTTCAGTTCTTGTTCCTGAAACCATGCCTGTGATGACCCGTAAGACTGCTGCTCAGGAGTTGGAGCTCAAATTAAGAACGGCCGTCCAGGATCTTAACGCTTCAAACAGCAAATGTCAACAGCTGTTACAGGAGATAGATGAAAGTGAGAAGGAAGTAGAGAAGGTCGTTTTCAAAAACACATGCTTAAAAAAGGAGCTAACAGACCTACATCAACAATACCTGGATGTTGTTGATGAACGGGACAAACTGCGGGTGGTCACGGATGGTTTCAACAACTGCAGTAACATATATGAGGAGGCTTTGTGTAAGGTTAGGGACCTGGAAGAAGAATTAATTCTAGCAAATGTACAGATTACTAAATTACTAAAACAAAAAGAATGTACTCAGGCTAAGCAGAGTAATATTAGCTTGCATGATGAGTTATTAAACATTAATTGCAACCATCATTCCTTAGTAACAATAGACCTTACTGAAGAGTCAATATTGACACATAATAATAGTAGTTTTAAAGTAAGTCAAAATAAAATAAAAAAATATGCAAAACTAAATAGAATGGTAAATAAGTGCATTAAATTTAGGAAACAACAAAAACACAGTTCCAATAATATTAAACTAAGGAAAGAGCGTGTTTTTCTTATAAATAAATTAAAAAACTATCAAATTAAATTAGAAGACAGTAAGAACATTTATGAGATTGACACTCAACGATTACAGTCTGAAATTCAGGTACTAGAAGAGTCAATTCATTCACTGTATAATAAGTATGTGAAGTCTGAAAAACAAATTCAGGAGCACATACTTGCTACAAGGGAGTTAGTGGACATGTGCAACGCTAATGCAGACAAAGTGGACCCGCTGACTCTTAGCAGCCCTCAATGTTCATTGCATAGAAAATCCAATCTTGGCACTTTTCAACCCGAGGTAACGGAGGACCCGTCCCAGTCAGGAAGTGCTCAGGTATCTATGTCTTGTCAAGATACACCAGATATTGAACTAGGTCCATTGCAAGTAGTTCAGACAGATGCTAGTGCTGTTCCTTGTAAAGTATGTTATAATTCCATTATGTTTTCTGATAGTTTTGGAAAAGGGTTAGGAAAATTACTTAGCAACAACCTGAGTCATTCTTCTCTAAACTATTGTATGCCTCAGTCTTCCTACAAACAAATAATGGCTTCAATAACTAAGAATGAATATGATGCTAATGCCATTATTACTATACTTATAGGTAGCAGCCTTAATGTTAAAAAAGATGATATTACTGATAGTGTCACCGAGCTATTGAAGTTAAATTGTAAGAAAATAATTTTGTGTGCTTTTCCATACTTTAAGTACTTGTCAAACAGACAAAACAACTACATTCACATGTTAAATAATTACATGCAATTCTTAGTTAGTCACCATAGTGACAAGTTTATATTTTTTGACACCAACATTTTTGTTGATAAGCTAAGCTCGACTAGGGATACGGTGTATCTGCCCAGTAGTTTTAGACATCAAATAGCTAGGCTATTAGCTTTTAATATTAACCCAGACATAATTAGTATGTCGAAGTCATCTTTAATTAGCACCACAGTTAGTAATAGTACTAATGTTAAGGTGGTTATTAATTTAAACTAGTTTGTAAGACAACAGAAAGTACCACTAACAGTATAGTTACACTTAATAACAAAAAGGTATTTTCTAGCTCTAAAATAGTTAACTGTAGAAAAGGGGCTAAGCAGAAATCCTTGAAATTATTTCATCAAAATATTCAAGGTTTTTCATCCAAACAATTGGAAATTGAATTGTTTTTAGAAAAAACAATGTTTGACATTATTTGTTTAACCGAGCATTGGTTAAAAGATTACGAAATGTTAATTAATTATGAGAATTATAGTGTGGCCAGTTGTTTTAATCGAACATCAATGGCGCGTGGTGGTTCATTAATCCTAATTAAAAATTGTATTAAATCGAAAAATCGTAAAGACATAGTTGATCTATCGTTTGAACATAGTATTGAACTTTCCTGTGTTGAGCTAGATAAGCATGTCATAGTGTGCGTTTACAGACCCCCAAATTATCAAAATTACTCTATATTCGAGTCAGTAATGGAGGAAGTTATGTCAAGACTTGCAGCTGGTAATAAGTCTGTAATTATCTGTGGCGACTTCAATATTAATATTTTAGAAAATAATTCAAATACCAGTAGATTATTAAATTTGTTTAAATCATTTAATTTATCAAATGTGTTTGTAGAACCTACCCGAATAACCACGACTACTGCCACATGTATTGATAATGTTTTCTGTTGTTGTGACTATTTAGATAAATCCATTGTTAATTATCTCCCTTCTGATCACAGTGGTCAAACCGTAACTTTTGAGTCCAACATACCTATGCAAAAAGTGCAGATACAATCCAGACCAATAACATCTGTTAATTTAAATAAATTTAATAACACTTTAATTTGTAAGTTAAATGATCAAGAACTGAAAATGAACAATGTTAATATTTTGTATAAAGAATTCTTTTCGGTAGTCCAAACAGAGTTCGATAATTCATTTAAGAAGATCACAAAAACCATCAGCCCTAAGTTTCTATTTAGTGACTGGGCAACTAAAGGACTCAGGAAAAGTAGGGAAAGACTTTTCGAGCTGTATGGCCTTAAGCCTTATATTAACACGGAAACTTTTAATAAGTATGTTGCTACTTACTCTAGAATTTTTAAGAACACTTGTAAGGCAGCTAAAGCCTTATACATTAGCAACAAGGTTAAATCAGCAGATAATAAAATAAAGACAGTTTGGAAAATTATCAACAATGAAACGAACAGGAACAGAAAGCATAATATTGATTACACACTGGAGTCGTCATGTGGTCTCATTTCCGATAGCAAAGAAGTTGCTCAAGAATTTGTAAATTTCTTTACCAGTATCCCACTTAAAACTACTGAGGTCTTAAACTCCTCGCCCTCGCTCTCTTTTGATTTAGTAAGGGCGAACGTTTCGGCCTGCCCGATTGAATTTAACTTTAAGCATATTAACCCCATAACAGTAATAAAAGCTTTTAAACAAATTAAGATCAAACTGACCGAAGATCTTTGGGGAATGTCCATTAAAGTCTGTACCTCCATAATTGAGACTATAGCGCCTTACTTAGCCTTAATATTTAATTTTTGTGTAGATCAAGGAGTTTTCCCGGATTTAATGAAATACAGTAAGGTAATTCCACTTTTTAAATCCGGAGACAGTAAAGACAAAAATAATTATAGACCAGTATCCGTGTTGCCGGTTTTCAGCAAGGTGTTTGAAAAGGTAATGCTTAATCAAATGCTCAATCACTTTAACACGAATAAAATACTTCACGATCAACAGTTTGGTTTCACCAAAGGACGTTGTACGACCGACGCCGGTGTAACCTTATTAAAACACATTTTTAACGCGTGGGAAGAGGCACAAGACGCCATAGGCATTTTTTGTGACCTCTCCAAGGCATTTGATTGCGTCGACCATGAAACCTTACTCTTGAAACTGGAGCATTACGGACTTGGAAAACTTGCCCTCAGTTTAGTAAAATCTTATTTAAATGATAGACAACAGCAAGTTCAAATAAATGGTGTCAATTCACTCTGTTTAAAAGTTAAAATGGGTGTTCCACAAGGCTCGATATTGGGTCCTTTCCTCTTTTTAGTGTATATTAATGATTTACTCCATTTATTAAAAAATCAACCACAAATGGTGCTATTTGCTGATGATACTTCATTAATTTTTAAGGTAGATAGACGTGCTACAAATTTTGACGACGTTAATAACGCCCTACTGCAGATCCAAAATTGGTTCACTGCTAATAATTTAGTATTAAATGGGAAAAAAACTAAGTGCATCAGATTTTCTTTACCAAATGTCAAAAGTAGTGATTGTGAGATAGTATTGAATCAAGAGAAACTAGAATTCGTCGATAAAACCGTTTTCCTGGGGATTACGCTCGACTCAAGGCTACAATGGGGTCCTCATTTAATATCACTTGCAGGACGGCTAAGTTCAGCAGCTTATGCTGTCAGAAAAATCCGTCAATTTACTGATGTAGATACCGCGAGGCTAGTCTATTTTAGTTACTTTCATAGTATCATGTCTTACGGTATTTTACTTTGGGGACGGGCTGCAGATATCGAGTCCATTTTTATTCTGCAGAAACGAGCCATCAGAGCCATATATAATCTTCGCAGGCGCGATTCTCTAAGGGAACTGTTTAAGGATATTAACATCATGACGGTACCTTGTCAATATATCTACGAAAACATCATGTACGTAAGAAAAAATTTACATCTTTTTAATAAAAGAGGTGAAAGGCATAATTATAATACTAGAAATAAGGACCTATTAGCTCAACCAGGTTTTAGGCTGGCTAAAGTAGACTCATCGTTCATGGGGTACTGTTTAAAATGTTACAATAAAATACCTCCACACATACTTCAACTAAATGAGACGAAATTTAAAACTTGTATAAAACGCACACTATGCAGGCAGGCATATTATAAATTGGGGGATTACATAAATGATAAAAATGCTTGGCTCCATGCTGGTCCTGCTCCACAACCTCAACTAATTAATTAACATTTGAAGATACTGTTGGAACTGCTGAAGATTGTAAGAATAGCTTTGCATTGTGTAGACTCAATCACCTTGTATTGTATAATTGCTTAGCACATGTGTGAGTACTATGTACCTACTCTAAAGCTACCATTACTGGGTACGTCTTTATTTGACTTGGATGTGCCCTGGCGGCTGAGAGTGTGTCATGCTCACTCTAATGCCTCGCTGATGGTGGCGCGTGTGTTGGATCATTTAACGAATCCATACGTCAGGTTCGTGAACGGGCGCTGTTGGTGGAGGCTGGTCATACCTTAGCTGCCACGGCTTATTTTAATTTAAATTTTGAATTGTTTTTTTATTTTTTTATTCCGGACGCTTTTAACGTTCATCGTTCTCACATGTATAATTTCAATATGAATGATGTAACCAATATTTTGTAACCATATTTTGATTTAAAAGAGTGTCCGTGGAGTTTCTTGCCCGTTCTTCTCCATAGATCTACGTTTTGGAATGGGCAACTAGCTTCAACTTTCTGACTTACCTACTGACCGACTCTTTGACAATTCAAAAGTGCCTGTAATTGGTTTAATTGAAATAAATGCTTTGAGTTTGAGTTTGAGTTTTGAGTTACCCTCAAGTATGAAATTACTTAGTAGTAAGTAATTACTTTGATTATAAATACGAGCCTTAGTGGGAAAAATATGTAGGTACTTATTATTGAAGCTAACTCAAAAACTATCTAAGCAAAGTAAATAAATTTTACAAGGTATGGCTCCCGAATGAAACAAGAAACAAGAACCCTTCAAATCGGACTATTCTGTAAAAAAGTTATGCGTGGTCAATGTGGTCACACATAAAAATAAAAATAAATATACTTACCTAACTATTCGCGTCGACTTGAGAACCTCCACCATTTCTTTTTCATCGGTTAAAAATGAACATTTGTGTAGGTAAGTGTACCGAACCTAACCTAACTTAATTCAAAACGTTGACATAACTAGTTATGAATAAGTTATAACAATTCTGTCGCAGTTTATTTTTTGCCAAAAATCCACTTCAAAGTTCGACCGTCTCTAACAGAAAAAAGCGAAACTTCCTTAATTCGGCACTACACTTGTAACTTCGGTCCCAGAGGGGGAGCCCTAAGCGCTTGAACGGCGGCGGTTCCCCCAAAAACGCTCTTTTTATTTAGTGATAAAAACTTTCGAAATTTTTTGTCTCGTTTCATAATAGCATTCATACCGTACTAGGTAGTTTATATAGGTCATAAAAAACGCCCAAGTGCTTGTCGGACCATGCACAATGAAGGGTTCCGTAGTTGGGATGAAGAAAGAAGAGAAAGAATTATCCCAAGAACAGAGGTGAAAAATTATTTCTCCCCTATATTCCAACTGCAAATGTATAGAAGTTTGTACGCACAATATTTAGAGATTTACCTTGTTATTTTAAGACCATAGACTTCATATCGTATACTTAACTATTTTACAATGTTTGTAAATATGTGAGCACCATTATGTATCTATCACACAAATAATTTATCTGTCATTGCTTTATTTTGAATTATTTTTACTTATTGTGGTAAGTACCTACATAAAGTAATTTTTATCACCTGCGTCGTCTTCACTTAGAATGATATAAATAATGTCATATACGTCTATGCTTAAGGTAGGTATACAAAATATTGTAAAACAGTTTTAAAAGAGTAACGGTGGAGTCTCTTCTCTTGCCCATTCTTCTCCATACGAAACTACCTTTTGGAAGGGACGACTAGAATCAATTCTATTTTTTTTTTTTTTTTAAATTTTCACGTTTAAAAGTGCCTTTTATGTGCCTGTTTGAAATAAATTGACTTTGAGGTACGGAACCCTAAAAAGTTTGATCCTTAATTTAAGGTGATTGCGCTGTGTAACCCGCGAAATTCGTTTTTTTTTTGGGTTTTTTGCAATTTGCAAGTCCGTGTCAGGTTGTATCTTGATCAAAGTGATACGCGGCAATAAAACATATGTATTTACATAATTTTAACCATAAAATCATCAATACATCTCTCTAAGTTAGATTTCGTGCAGAGTCGTCAAACGAACGAAATCTAACGACTATCTACCTACTAATTTCGATTGACATACTTAATGTATCTTGTAAGTGCGAACGACATGTTTTGTGTCTTTAAAACATCTCCTAGATACTCCGCCTATAATTATATGAAAGTGATTATTAAAGAACCCATCTGTGCGTTAAATACGAAAAGTTATATACAATAGATACAGCTATAATCTATGTATAATTACCTAGACTGGTGTATGCTCGCATATGCACCGCGAATGGCCACCGCGGCCCAGGCAGTCCTTCTATTTGAAAAGGAAAAATTAATTTAACTTAGCCTAGTCATTAAATTTATTAAAAGATTGGGGAAGCCTTCTAGCAGTTTAATGTCTCTGGTAAAAGTAATTAGTGCAAGACAGGCCAATTTCTCCCTTTTACAGAAAGGAGGCTTGCAGTGTCCCAGCAGGGGAAAATTATATATGAAAATTATATATGCACTGGCTTGACACCTTAAAAGAAACATCCTGTAGGTATAGGATGTTTCTTTTATGGTGTCAAGAAACAGCCTGTATAGGGTGTTTCTTTTAAGGTATCAAGCCAGAGCGAGCTGATAGCAGAGTACCACATACCTACCTATCGATTTAACCCACATGTTCTACGATTTTTTGTAGTTTTTGAGTAATTTTTTTCGATATTTTTCCTCATTCAACAAGATTGATGGCTTTAAAAAATTATACTTATCTTTTTTTTTTGGGTCAACTTTGAACAAGAATGTACTAAATATGGCATTATTTGCTGAAATTAGTCGTTGAAAGTGGTGTATCTGAAATCTTGTGATTTTCATGTTTTATAATTTGTTATTATCTTTGCATATTTTTGTCAATCCTGTTATTTACTATTCCTCTACGTTTAAGCAGAGCTCAGTTGATAATAAAAAACATTTTTATACCTACTACTATCCTTAAGGATGATGCGCAGTGGTAGCCCGCGAAATTCAATTCAATTTTTTGGGTTTTTTGCAATTTGCAGGTCAGGTGCAGAGTCGTTAGATTTCGTTCGTTTGACGACTCTGCACGAAATCTAACTTAGAGCGATGTATTGATGATTTTTATGGTTAAAATTATATAAATACTTAAGTTTTATTTCCGCGTATCATACTTTGATCAAGATACAACCTGACACGGACCTGCAAATTGACTAAAACCCAAAAAAAAAAATCGAATTTCGCGGGCTACACAGCGCAATCACCTTAACCACTACCATTGATATGAAAATGAGGGATCCAAAATAACTAGAAAACTACAAAAAATCGTAGAACATACATGGTGGTTAAATCGATAGGTGTGGTACTCTGCTATCAGCTCACACTGGCTTAACACCCTAAAAGAAACACCCTTTATATGCTGACTTTGCTGTCAAGTATTTACCAATACAATTGTGTTACTAATTATCTATGGATCATAAAATAACTTAAAGTTTATTAACTTTCCCATTACACGTCTGAGTCTATGTACAGTGTGGACGCAGTTTCAGATAGATTATTAGGCGGGGAAAGCTGTTAGTTGTGCCGTCCACCACTCGCGACGCTTTCGCTTCCGGCCGCGCGGGGGCGCCACTGACCTACTGTGTCGGAGATTATCTCGGCGCGTCGTGTTACCGACTAGATTTTATGTCTAAACTTCTACAGCAATTACGTTATGTTGAATAAGATGTTTTGCGAATTAGTTTATCATACTGCTATACGAAATTAAGTACCTAACTAAATGAAAACTGAATACTCATTGAGTACCTACATGATATAGATAATAGGGTATGTGGAAGTATGTAAGTACTTAAACATTTAATATACTGAATCTCCGTAAATGTTGATTAAATTATTACAGTTTTATGAAGCGTCCTCAACGTCATCGTTATAATAATTATTGAAATAACTGCAAGCTGAACAGAGTCGCCAAAATGTGACTATTGCAGGTAGTTCTCAATTTAACACTACCGTAAAACCTGGCAACTTTGCCCTCGACAGTTGACTTTGCCCAGTTGTGTATTTTTTAAAAAACTTAATACATACCAAATTTGTCTGTACTTAGTAAGAACATTTTGTCTATGGTAAAAAATTCATCATTTTTCTGGCAACACTGTGTGACGCGCAGTCACAGATGTTACTTCAGTTGTCTGTCAGACGTCGTTGAAGTTAGAGTGTTTTTTTGCGGGCAAAATCTTTTAAAAAAACTTTTTCGAGAAGTGCTACTTGGAGTTATCGCAGGTAAGTAATTTTTATACATCCGTTATTACATTGGAAATGAATAATATAGACTAGTTTTCTTCGCTAAATGTGTCGTATAATCATAAAATATAACGGTGGGCAAAGTCACAAGCATATTTTTTTAATATCGTTGACAACATTGCCCAACGTTTCTTTTTCACTAGGGTTGTCACCCGAGGTACATTTTTTAACCTAGTAAAAAAAGGAGGGTTCGGATTTGATGAACAGTTAATAATGTTGGTAAACATATAAAGTTTAAAAACACAGTCGGGATTTAGAAGATACGAGGGCTCGTATCTTCCAAATTCTGACTGTGTTTTTAAAGTTTTTTGTTGATTGGTTTTAGGTTCTTAAATCAAACTACCTAGGTACTCTTGTTTTACCGCTACTGCGATAAAATTCATAAAATAATTTCTAATTAATTGTTAATATAAGTACCTACTATGAAAGTTATTCAAATTTTATTTTCCCGGCTATAATTTTATCTTTTACTGCAGTTCTGTTTATAAATTTACATTTTTTTTAATAATGGGTAGTCTCGACATTTTCATTTAGTTTAATCTAAAAACTTTGCATACTAGTACCTAATCCTGAACTTTATTGCAGTTTATTTGTCCGTCAGTGTACATATGTATCCAAATTAATTTACGCTAAATGTTGATTATATTATATAACAATAACATAAAAGATAGGTAAGTACCTAATATTTATAGGTACCTACTTAAAATTACTAAAAATTATATTGCATAGTAATATAATTTTTCTGTAAAACTCATTACAAATTTTAGTGTTATTTGTTATTTTCATATAAAAACAAAGACCGAGATAGGTACATACTTTTTAGTTTTTTTTTAAATTATTTTTTAGTTTTTGAACACTTTAGAAATAAAGCATATTATGTAAAAAATTATGTTATATTATTTTTAATTTATCATTATAATATATTATAATATTCCACACTAAAAATTATTAAATAGTTAAGTATTGTCAATGGTGACAACCCTTGAAAAATCGCCATTTTGTACGAAAAATGTTCTAGAAGGCTTTTTGACTTTGCCCACTCATTTTTAAGGGTCAAGGAATGTGAATATTTGGCGTATAATTTAATACATTATTGCATTGCTCAGTATTTTCATTCAGTCCTTTTCGAATAGTGTTAGAGTCCATAGTAACGGAGATCTGTAATGTGGGCAAAGTTACCAAATGTATATGATTTTTTGCCCAACACCTATAATTGTTATTTTCACTAATAAATATGCTTTTTTTTTACTATTTTTAGTTTTGTGTATCGAGACATGAGCATATAGTATTATGTGGCACCGAAACAATAATCAATTTATTAAAATTTTCCAAAATATCATTAATTAAGCATTTATTTTTTAAATTTATGGGCAAAGTTGCCATGTTTTACGGTACCTACTCATTTGTAGTAGGTACTTACGAACTTACGAGTACCTACATAAACGCAGCATACTTCCCAGAATCGATTACATAGAATACTTAGATTACGCTTCTCAGATACAAGTACATACTTAGGTATACTGGCTGCCTAGTGCCTAGCTTTACAAAACTTTCTCGTGGCCGGCCTCAACGTTTGACGAGGTAAAAGCGGCAAGTCGTGAAAGGAAAATCATCGGTACTTCCTCGAGCGGAAATCGAAAGTGGATTGTGATCGCGAGGAGAAAACTGCATAGACGGAGGTAGCTAATGCATCAGACGTTGCAACTGCACTTTGGGTAGTAGCGACATCTATCATCTATTTAAGAAACTATTGTTGTTATATAGTGCTGCCATCTAATAGCGAGTAGTAACACTACTAAGTCAACTCTCTTTTATCGTAGTCCTACTACTGGCCGCTAGATGTCACAAAAAATAAATGTCGCTATACCTATAAGCCTTATTTCTAATAAGTAATAAAACTCACCTTTACCTCCACCAGCATCATGCACCTGCGGCTTCCCGCTCGGCATCCTCTGCATCGGCGACGCGCTGCCGTAGTTCATACTCGTCGTGTTGTAATCCGAGCTGATCGGTTCTTGCTTTATCCCGCTAGGTGACGCTGATAGCTTCTCCGCCAGCAGCGGATTCGCGGAAGCGATGTTATATCGCCCATTATTAATATTATTCGTTACGGCATTGTTGATGGCACTCGTGCCCGATCTCAACAGTTGTTGTAACCGTTGTTGGCCGTTGTTTGGCAGTGCTAATTGACTGTTTTGGTGGTAGTAGCCTTGGAGCTGGCTGCTGGACGCTGGCGATGATATGTTGTTGTTCTCTTCTTGCTGGAATTGAAAAGTATACAATTAGTATCACGTATTATCTTTTTCGTAATAGAACAGGGTCAGAAAAAACGACTAATTAACAGCATCCAGTGTGTGTGTTATTATTTTGTTGTGTTGTTATGCAATTCATTTTTATTTTTTTTATTTCATCGTGCTCCGATCGAATAGCCCCAAGTAACATGGGATGGACAGGAAGATGATGTGCTCCGATCGAATGGAAATATGAAGCTTATAGTTAGTAGCCATCCTATTCTTGTTTATGTGGTACTGGTTACCTACAGACTTCCAGTTTTTTCTGTCCGCTAATATGAACTATTGATTGTTCGTTTTGTTTAGCTTGTCATCTTCTACGTCGTCTACTTGAATGCGAGATCATAAGGCTTAGTAATTATTTCAAGCTTAGTTTAACGGGAGTTTTCACAGGACTTCCTAGTAAATTTTATATTTTATATACCCTCAGACATACTTATGTATTTCTTGTACAGTGCCCGGGCGTTAATACAGCACATCGAATTTAAGGAACACACTGAAAAATTTATGTTTGACAGATAAGTGACAGAGACGACTCTACAAATTACAGACCTTTTACTACAACTCGATATTATTATGCCATATTAACGCTTTCGCGGGCGGTTGACGTCTATTCACGTCATAACAATAAACTTCTATTTTGTCTCGTTTACCGTCAGCGAACCGATTTAACGGCTGCGTACTGATGTACAAAATATTAAAAAAAGAAAAATGAAACTCACCTTTATTTCAATAGGCGCTACTGAAGACGCGGTGGCATTCGTTAGATCCGTAAAAAACGTTTCAAAATTGTCGAAAGCGGTCTCTCCCAGTTGCTTGAGGATGTCGTCAGGGTCGGCCGCCTCGCCGGTGTCAGGCTCTAGCGTCAGTCCCCCGACGATGTTGGTGAGCTCGGCTTGCGAGAGATCTCCAAGAGATGTCGCCATCTGCTGCAGTTGAGCGGCCGCTTGGCCGCCGGCTGCGACTACCGCGTCCTGGAACTAGCACATGTTTTTTGTACAATTCTTATTTATAGGGTAGTCTGTAATATTTGTTTTTGTGTACCTAACTCTGATATTAGATAATAATAACTGCTAGGTTCTTTGAGGGAAAGTTATGTTAGTCAAGTTATGCATAAAAATTCGCGATAATAAAAGTGTTGGGAGATTATTGGTCAATACTAAATTATTTAAAGGAGTCTTAACAATGTTCCAGCAACTCTCTTTGTCTTATAGCAGTGTTGTTCTACATTATTTTCAGTATTGTTATTACAACTCCAAAGATACATTGATGAGTTTGTCACAGTACAAAGTGTAACATGGAGTGTATTACCTGCAGGCAATTGGAGAGGTCAACCATCCTGCCCTCATTCTCGGCGGACCACCATTCGTCTTCAATAAATGGCATCGCCAGCGCCTGTCCCGATGGCGCATGTGTCCCCGCCACCTTTATCACGGTTACCACTAGGTGGCGCTTTCACACCACTCTTACACACGCGAGCACTCGCGAACTATACACAAATATAAATAGTCCAAAAATGTATTTACACTAATAAATTCGTTCAAAATGTTTGGCAGCTTCTTGGACGGAACGTACATTATTCGATGTAGGTATTACGCGAATTTTAGGTACTTATTTACGGGGAACACATATCGGTTTGTTTGTTGTTGCCGCTAGACGACAGATGACTCTGCTTGTTCGGCTTGCTTGTCCTCCTCCTGGCCAGGTTACCTCACTCCTCGTAATCCACTTCTCTTCAGCAGCAACCTGTTAAGATTACGAGCGTAGGCTTTCACGTCTTAACACTGTTCGCAAATAAAATAATTGAGTTCTATGCCAGAGTCAGGTCAGGTTTTAAATAAGAGGGGAACGTTAGTGCTTTATGTTAGTTAAGTTTCAAAAAAAGGAATTCATATAAAGCAGAGTGTACTAGGGAAATACAAAATATGCAGCATAAAAAGATCAAAGAATCAAGATAACCAACGCTTATCAGCAATGATTGAATATTGTAAATGAGTTGCCGATGTTTAGCGGATTAGTTTACTAGTTTTGCTACTCGCCACAAGATGGCGCTGGTCTGCAGGAGTAGGAAAAAAATTGTGGTTACATCAAAATTTCATGTTAAGTGGTTTTTTTTTCTTTTTTCAGCTGGATTTTTATGTTATAGTGTTGTGAATGTGACGGTGGCGATGCGCCGAGATCACCTGGCGACGTCCCGGTGAATGTCAAATCTGCGTCGATACAGCATAGAGGCAGCGCGGCGCTCACCCTCTTGCGCACACGCTCACGCCGCTCTGAAACCCAAACAATATGAATATTAATTTATTTGTCATCTAAGAAACAATTAATAATGATTACAAAAGAGAAGACTGATCGCTATTTGAAACAGATAGTAGATGACCTATTTATAGTGTAGGTACAGCAGATTAATAAATCATTCGCGGATCGTTTGCGCATCACGTGTAGCGAATAGTACAATAAATCTAATCTGGTGTTGTGACGTATGTGTCAGTCAACGAACTTACAATACTCGGCTATTTCGGGAGTCACCTAACAAATAATTGTTCTTCTACGATAACAAAATATAATGTGAATAGTGGTATCTTTGGTACAATAGAGGTGCAATGAATGAATTATAACAATAAAACAGTGCCTTTATAAACATAATAAAATAAAAATAGTGTGCGATTAGCTATATAGTACCTTACAGTACAACATAGGGACACAACCGTTTAGGGAAAAGAACATTTTTAATAGCAACTGAGCATGAATGCTTTGTTTTGTATCCCAACTTCAAATCAGATTGAACAGGTTAATAAGATCAAAAAAAGTAAGAAAAAGAAAAATAAGTTTATTTGTCACAGACACACGTGAATTATATACTTCAGATAACATATTCTGTGTGCAAGATATGCTTCCATAAACACTGAACTACATATTTTCTCTAAGGATAACTAACTAACGTAAACAACAAAAAAGTTCAACTTAATTATTTATCTTTTACACCTGTAGGAGTTACGTAACCCGCTTTATCTTTAGAATTTACTGACCATAAAATGCTCGGAGCTACTAAAAGAAAACAAAGAAAAAAGTTATTAACGTAACAAACATAAGACGTTCTCGTAATCATATTATGCTGAGCTCACAATGCACGGAAGACTGCGCGCGCGCCGCGAAACAAAGAAATGCAGCCAATCAACGCGCGCCGTTTGTAAAAAAGTGAACAATGCTAGCTCAGTCTTTCACTATAATTGTCGTGTGTGAAGCAAAAAGAATTACTTTTCTTTTCTAAACGCTTCCTTGTACCGCTTTCTTCGTGCGTCGATTTTGTTTCCAGAATAATTAATTTCTCAACCGTGAATACTTTTTTGTTTTGTAGATGTTATCTGCCTAAAGTAAGAGGTGGTGATTGTAAACTGAAAATTAATTACTTTTTCTAATCGTCCAAAAAAATATTTTTCCATGTGTTATAAGTCCAAAACAATAATGGTTAACACCAATAACAGGACTTTAAAAAAAATGTAAAATCTGGGATAGTTATTGTTAAGCACGTCAAGTTTCAATTTAAATTGTCAGTAAATTCAACCCAACTGCCACTATCAAAACCATTGTTTGTTAGATTGACAGTCGTATGAAGTGACAAATTGGCGCAGTGTGTGTCACGCTGCCAAATAAATAATACTTATTCCTGACTGTACAATTATTGTATTTGCACGCAGATGTGTATCGGAAAGAAGATTACTAATAGTAAGAATCTTCATGTCATTTACCTATCGTTGCATTATTCATAGCTTGTCTATAAATAAGTAGCCAATTAATAGGCGACAGCGAGCAAATACGCACTGCTTTGATTTAATCATAGGATTAAATTAGATGCACAGTCATACCTACTTCAAATAAGAAAGTGCAACCAGCACCGAAATTGTCGGTTGTTTAGATATTTCATAATGAATTATTCAATTAGTATGTAGTTCGTTTAGACATATTTAGAACATAATTTTCATCAAGTGACTTGTTTTGTCTACTTTAAAGCACAACGCCATCTAGCGATGAATAGTTGAACTTTTATGTACTTTACTTTTAAGTTTTTTTCAGTCATCAAGAATTTATAAAAAAACTTGTTTGCGTTTCATACTTTCTATCGGTTTTATGTAATTATAAAAAACATAGAACAATACCTACTACATACTATCACACATTAACAATTTACATATTACCTACATAAATGGCGTTACAGACACTTACGCTACGTTCCTATAATTTTTCCTTTTTACTAATATATTTTTCTTTATAAATAGCATATTGAAAGATTTATAGACTTCAGTGAGACGCAACCTTGAATCATTTACTTCCTATTGCATATTGCTCTGAGGACCTTGCATTGAGTTGGCGTAGGTAATTGCGACGAGCTAACATCTTGCTAATACTTATCTTGTTTACACAACCTGTTGTTTGTTTTTAATTTAGTAAAATATAATTTACGCCCGGTTTCTGTCTGAAGAATTCTTAAATGGAGTTTAAACTCTCAATATAATAGGGATAGTAGTATTTGCTCAATACGGTACCGTAAGCATAGAACTAATAATAAAGGTAGTCTTTAACTCAGTAACCATAAGTGAACAAATTGTACCTACAGGCAGGTGCCTACAGTACGACCGAAATATCTTGGCAAGCTTTAATATGCACTATGAACTTTCGCGCATGTTCCTAAAAAATGTTACTGCGTAGCCTTCCGCGCAAAATTCGAACTTCCCAAGTTAGATCGGCCGTACTTTAAGTACTTCTTTGTAAAGTTTCTTTTGCTAATGCTAACCGTAATTACTGAATTATTGCAGTTTGAGGAAGAACCTTCAGCATTCTACCACGCGATCAATATGACTGCAATGTCAATAAAAAATGTGCAATTATAATAATTTACTTCTACGACTTCGAGGTAATTTAATTATGTATTGTTTCCAAAACGATTTCCGCATGGTCAAAGTGTATGATGTATACGTTCAGCCAAATCAAATCGGAATGAATTACCTAAATTAAAATAAACCACCCGAATAAAATAAATTGTTTCATTGATTAATTTTATTTTAAATATTTTAGTTCTGATAGAATCTTTCTTTAAATTCGTGAAACAAAACGTAACGCCTTCCATATGACATTGACAGTTTGACAGCAGTCTATACTCTAATCTGTCAATTCGAATTCTGTCAGGTGGTCGGTCTCGCTGTCTCGCTCGTCGCTACTTGCTTTGATTTTATGTTATTGTTTTGTTTTGCTAAAATTTAGCGATGTCGGAGGAAAAGAAATCTGATTCTTCCACTTCAGAGTCAGAAGTGAGTGCGTGTAGCTCTAGTTATAATCCTTTGAAGGCTCTTTACTCTGAAAAAGTAAAGATTCCCGTAGAATCCGCACCAGTGTATGAAAACTTTGCTCAATTTGAAGCCGCACAGAAGAAACAACATGAAATAATTCCTTTTGGTAAAGCAGAACTGTTTGCCAAGAGAGAGGAAGAGAAGGAAAGAAAGAGAATTGAAGAGGAGAAATTGTTAGAAGAGAAGAATAAACAGCGCTTCGCACAGTATGGAGGTAAGATTTGAGGTTATGTTCTGATACAAACTTGCTTATTGTTAGAAGTAGATAAAAAGTATATTTGTTAATAACTGTAGATATGCTTCCAATAGATATTAATAGTTTGCATGTTAGGTTGTTATTAAGTGAAATAAGTATGACATCAGCATCACTATTATCAGAATAACATTGAACTGGGCTGCCGGAATGTACCTACTTACACTTACTATATTATTTCTCAAACTAATTTATGTACACTCTGTTAACCAGTATTAATGGAAAATAATGTGAAAGTTGATCAAAATGTTGGTCTTTCCTCTAAGGAACTAAAACATGATTTTACGGGCACAGTGAGCGCTGGGCTCTTTGCGAGAGATGCTTGACACATGACTCAAGAAAATATCTGTTTTGGTTCACAAACATAGTACTAAGGCTGGGTTTTGTAGTATTTGAAACTTTAGTATAATATCCTAGTATAGTTTAATTTGGAAGATAAAGTAATACTCTACAAAACAACATCAATTTTGACTTTGTACAGTATTTTTTTTGTGCATAAAGTTTTATTCTAAATAAATAAATTTCAATTATTAAACTCATGTTTGGAGTGTTTGTTCAACATAACAAATATATATATACTTATATTAAAATAATAATTCAGGTAGGTACTGTACTTTGATATAAGATTTTGTAATGCTTCTCAGAAACCAAGAGTTTGAAGTAAAGTGTAAGTGAATTTTGGAGATTAAATCAACAACTAGATTCGATATACGTAATAGAATTCAATAAATTTAGATTTTAATCTTAATAACTTTACATAGATCTAAATTGTAATTATTTGAATATTAATTCCATCAGATCATTTGTTATTGATAAAATTTAATTGAAAGCTTACATTAATAACATTTAACAAACATTGTCAATATAATTATGCTTGTATCATTTCCATTCAACATAAATGCTGTCAAAATGGTAATAAACCTACTGTTACCTACTAATACTACTATACAACTTAGACTTAAAATTATCTATGGTTGGACTTTTAATTATTAGCTGCAGCAAAATTACACTTCTACTCTCATTTCGCTATCAAATGGGAACATTTTTTAACGAAATGACAGTTAAGAAATGTCATATTACTACAGCTAATTAAAACTCCGAGCATAGACAAAACCTCATGAGCAAAATTTCAAGTATGCAACATATTCATGGAAAATAATGGATGTTCCATAAAAACCATCATAAATTGCACCAATTCGACCATCACCAACAACCTCAAATCTGTCACGTATCGCCACAAATGTCATCGGAATGCCTTCGCATCTCCTGTCACATGGAGCCCCAGGTCGGCGCGAGGTCAGTCTAGGCCGGGCGTTCAATGCACGCGGCTCTATGTCAACAGCGGCCGACGAACCCGACCCCCGCACCTCACCTCGCAGGCCTACCCCCTGGATAAGCTACGCAGCCCACCCAGGCAGTTGTGGGACTTCACCTTTTCGAGGATCAAAGTTCGATCCGTTTGGCGTACGATTGGGATTAGGGAATCAGTGGACAGTCTTGAACTTGAGAATAATAATTTGTTTGAATTGTATGTTTAAGGTAAACAAGAAATTTTTCGCCTGCGTGTTTTTAGTAAAATTTCTGTTGTCTGCCAAAAAGATTTGGTCTACTTGCCAAGGGCTATCTCTAAGTGGTTGACATTAATTAAAGTCAACGTTAACATAACGGGTCGTCGTGTCCTAAGCAGAAAATCCTAAGCTATATTTCAAACTATTAAGTCGTTATTTTAATCCACGTCGTGTATAACTTTGACATCTCACGCATCCATACTGCAGAGTCGTAAATAACAAATGACCCTACATAGCTTTCGCATTACTGCCGAGCTAATCCGTAATGTCGGACCACGTCTTACAACTAATAAACCACTCATTTAGAAGCTCAGTCATAAAAATCTGTCAAATACTATGTTTTAATAGCTATATCTTCGTCTTATTAGTACGGGTTATGTTTCAAAAGAGATTAAAATCGTATTTTAAAACTGGTCCTAACTGTGGAGGCTGTAAGGACCACCTCTAGTCATTCGCAACGAAGTAGCATCCAAGCGCCAATAAAGTCCATAATAAAAATCCTTTTATTACCGTGAATGGACGTAACGTATCCAGGTCCGCATAGTCAATGACTTGCTATCAACAATGGCATCAGCTCATTTGCATAGCGCCCATGACCCGCTGCCCCGGCGGCCTTGCTTACATAAACCCTTTTTTTATCCACAATTTGTTTTGACTTAGAACGAGCGGTTTGGATTACGTCAGCTGGTTTTCCGCGGCAACCTATTATGTTGCAAATTTGTTTTGGGGCGGAATAGCTTCGTTTTTATCAAAAATTATGATTACGTAATATTCGACGATAATATAATAAGAAATTACAGTGAATTCAGGAGCATTTCCTGTGTAATAAATCACTTTCTAAACGAAAATTCTTCAGATTGATTTTTCTCCTATACGTAGCTATCTTATCATCTTTTATGCAATTTCTTGTTAGATTAATTAGGTTCTCAGCTATCAGTCAGTCCTCATTTTAAGCTCAAATTGTACATTAATTACTTTTAACTAAACAATTAAAGATAAACCATGGTCATTTTTGTGTCAAATTCGCGATATAAGCACCCTTGTGCGTTAATTAAGAAACTTAAATATTTTTAATGAACAACCACATAGGACCCAAACACGCGATCGCGTGATAATATTACCAATTATTTTCCCGCCAAATCGACAAAAATGGCGATGGAAAGTGACAGGTACAGCGCACCATAGATTAAACACAGCTGGCTTGTAAACTCCTTGTTCGCTTCTATTATCGGCTACTTTTGTGCAATCGTTAAGCCCAATATAAGCGTAATGGTAGATTCTAGAGTATAATTATTGCGGTCGCCATATTGTTTTGCAATACTGAAACACGGTCTGAACAATCGTGCGCATTTACATCTATTGAGTCTATCTAAGAAAGTGCTTGTTCGAAAACAGACTAACATGAACTTAATGTAACTAAGAATTACTTTTGTTTTGTCTAATACGCACTTGAATATAATATTGAAATACAATAGTGACTTCGGTGAAGTTCAGAGACACATTCAACTATGGAAATGTTTTTGAAAAATTTAAACAAATTGTTGAAATTCACGCATTAAAAACGAAATACCACACACCACCACAACAGCAAAGTCATTTGTATTTCACCTTAGATGAGATATTATGTTTTCAACAAAAAAGAGCATTCACAGCCAATCGCTCCATCACTAGACCGACAGATCGTTACGATTGTCGAGAATATCTGAATAAATCGCAATGCGTTCATCTAGATGCATCGCCGCGAACGTAACATCGTTCGCTAGACTTTCGCGTGTACGATTGTTGCATAACCGCTTTCCACATGAGTGGCGTTCGCCGTCTCACTCGGCCTGGAGTCTCGGTCGTTGACATGCCATCCAGAGATTTTGCGCCTAGGGCTGTTGGCACTGGACTCCCGACGAAAATTGAGGATCATATATTGAAGCGAAATCAGCAAACCGCAAACGAAATGGATTTCATATCAGCCGGGTAATGTTTGAATCTACGACGCTGCAACAACTTTAGATTGACTCAAAGCTTTCTGAATAATTTTATTTCAGTCTGGGCTTTAGAGAAATAAAGGATCTTGTTGTTCTGGAACCAAATAGCGAAAGGATTTAGAAACCTTGCGTATTCTGAGAGCGACGCACTTGACTAAAGTGTAGATGAACTTTAGGACTCCGTATTTTCCCTCTGCTTAAACCGAAATTTTGTTGTTATCTAGGTAACAAGTTGAGAATACTGAACAGGAATCCCAATTATTTTATCAACGTTTACTTTGATCTTTTACACGCGTGTGGTTTTACAGAACTGCGCCTGCGTGTAACCTCATCTGAAATTTAATCAAATATTTTCAACTAACAACGATATTCCTGAGACAGGATTGCTAAATTATTTTAAGACAGACAACCCTGTTAGGCTGATGAAATTTTATCTTAAAAAGTTGTGTTACCAGTCGAAATAATTCTTATTTTTACGAAGCGTGCTAAGAAATGCCGATAAGTAATTGTGTCATCCAAGATAACAGACAATAAAAATGTTATGACTGTGAGTCTATGACTAAAGACGTTATAATTTAGATTTTTGGCACTTAATTTTTAATTACTTACAATTCCAATTTATTCTCGTTCATTTTCAGTAGCATCGGATACATTTTAGATAGGTATAAGTCCCTAGGTAGG
The DNA here is from genome assembly GCA_905163495.3 of Cosmia trapezina. Taxonomy (NCBI): domain Eukaryota; kingdom Metazoa; phylum Arthropoda; class Insecta; order Lepidoptera; family Noctuidae; genus Cosmia; species Cosmia trapezina. Next base: position 30,735,313 of record LR991022.1, on the reverse strand, counting down.
TATAAGTTTTTCATTGATAAACCTTTTGTTGACGAGAGCTTTAGATGCTGCAGAGTTGAATATTACACATATTGGAATTAACGTATTGAAAAAACGTAAAATTGAGATGAACTGGAAAGGAGTATAACATTTTTCCAAGAATATTATAATTTCAGTAAATATTATTAGAAACCAAAGAAAGCAATTACGTGTATTACACTGTTTACGAATTATAAAAGGAGATAACAAATAGTTGCGTGCTCTGTTATCTATCACGCTAAGCCAGCGGCATGCGCGTGCGCGCCTTGCTCGACACCGGCGTTCTCAGTCTCACTGTTATCGTCGCCAACAAATCTATGTGTTATTTGTTTCAGTCTTATAATTAGCCGAATAGCATTTTTACTAACGAATAGGTTTGTATAACACTTAAAATGGATGAAACTTCAGATGCATAAGATGAAAAGCACATGCGTAAACTCGTAGTACCGCACGGACAGATTGCGTAAGCAAATTGTGTTAAACGCATAAAGTAAATCGGTACGTCGTCGCCAATAAGCGTCGGAACGGAACGCAAACGGAAGTGATGCAACGGCACGCGTTTCGGCGCGCATCTGTGTAAACATGGCGCGCTTTTCTGAATGGCGCGATGGCGGGTGGCGTTTCCCGCGCTCGGCTCGCGGGCGACGACCCCGGCCGCGCGGTCAGCGCCCGGGGATAGTGGAGTGAAAGTAATTCGCGATCGGCGACCGCTCGCGAGCCATGCCGTCCTGGTACCTCCAACGCCGCTGCTGCATAGATTTGTTGATAGTTTACGGTTTTTTAATCTGTTGTTGATGAATTGATGACTTGGTTAATGGATTTTGTTTCGTTTTTAGTTCTTATTTTGTTTTGGTTGTTGAAATGTACGAGAGGTTGCCGCTATGAGAGGCCTTGTTTGTTTGTGTCAGTAATATAACTAGTTCAGCCTACAGGGCTGTTGTGTTGTGTCATACAATAATAGTTAATGGTACAGAGTACTTGGATTAGGTACTTGTTAGAAAGCAAAGGTCGGCTCCAATTAACGTAACAACATTTACAAATAATGGCTAATAAAATGCTGTAATGATCTTTAATCATCAAACGCTTATTTTAACGATTGTAAACTCGCGATTCGACTAATTTCAGTGTATCGATAGTAATCGTCTCGTTTCTAACACGATTCTAATGAGAAACCCGTTTCGCGTAGCCGCTCTTGATTTCATTTAGATAGAGTCTATATTTAGAAGTGTTTATCAATACATCGTAATAGTCATAATAATTCAGTTTCATAAATAGTTGCGAAAAGTAGCTGCAACTATCTGTTCGCCAATAACTAGTCTGTTTTCAGACTAGTTATTGGCGAGTAGAACGTTGTTTACTGTTTTTAGAGAACAACTTCATCAATGGCTTTCTTCACAACATCACATAACCTATGCATTTTAACTTATCAAACGTGATTCAACGATTTCCTATAACGGTCTCCAAAAAGCACGTACTTACTCAACGACAGCAAAAATATTACTTACACCAATATATTTATTGTAAGTGTACGATCATCATAATTGTGTCATGATGTGTTGTGATCACGGCCGTTGTGTTGTTGTATTGTTTGTGATCTGTAATATCTCAACCATAGAGCACACAGAAATCTAAAGTGCCTTATTATCTAGATTTCTGTGATAGAGCATCTCCTTTCAAACTCAAACTCAGCATTTATTTCAAACTAACACTTCCCGCGCGGCTTCGCCCGCGTGGATGTCGGAAAATATCCCACGGTAACAAAAATCCTTCCTTTTCCTTGCCTACATTATAAAGGGAACCTCTGTGCAAAATTTCAGCATTCTAGATCCTTGGATCTAGAATGCTGAAATTTTGCTGAAATGTTTGGGCTGGGCGTTGATGAGTCAGTCAGTCAGGGCTTCTCTTTTTATTTATAGTATAGATAAGCCAATTACAGGCACAAATGGAACTAGTGACTTAAAAAAAAGCATCGGTAGTTCCATCATGGCTGTTAATGGTACTAGTGGCAACGAAGGCTTTTGAATTGTGAAGAGGTCGGTCAGTCAGAAAGATGAAGCTAGTTGCCTATTCCAAAGCGTAGTAGATCCCTTTGGAGAAGAACGGGCAAAAAACTCCACGGACACTCTTTTAAATCAAAATATGGTTACAAAATATTAGTTACATCATTCATGTTGAATTTGTACATGTGAGAACGATGCAGAACGTTAAAAGCGTCCGTAATAAAAAGATAAAAAAAAAAGAGTGGCAGCTAAGAGATGACCAGTGTCTACTGACGGCGCCCGTTCATGAACCTGACGCATGGATTAGCACCATTCAGCTCAATCATTTTGAGGGGTTTCTTATTGCAACATCTGACTTTCTAATAATGGGCCTCTAGATGTCCCTACATTGGTGAACTCCACAATGACATGAGGGCAGACACGTTGACCAAACCTCAGGGTGAGGTACGGGTTGCCGGCCGTGCACTGAGCTCGGTGACGCAAGCAACTTGCGATATTTTTACAGGTGTCATATTGTGTCGCACTGATAACGGGTGCGTTGACTTTTTCTTCGACATTGTTATCGTAATACACTAATACGTACTCTCTTGTCTCTTGTAATTAATAATAGGTACCTAATATTTGGCTAAGTGCTCGTGTAACGACTTGTGAATTTAAGTTTATTAATTTTAGAACTCAGGCAAAAATTGCATCTTTTAAAATTTTGTTTTATAGGAATATGACAACTAGAGTCTTAGACCAATAAAAAGTACATTGAAGCGTAAAACTAGATATTTAATTTCATCAATAATTTTGATCCTCGCCTAACTATTAATCGTCTTCATTAAAGGATGTACAAATATCTCTTTGTTCTAACCAAATAGGATCTAAGAGTTGACAAGTCTTTATTATTGCGAACGCCACAAGTTTACCTTCACGGGACATTCTTTCATATCTTCCTCGAGCTGCATATGACATCATCTCACGACATAAAATGCACATCTAATTATGAAATCTAAACGCCTACCCCTTTATCCCACTTATTATGGTATAATTTAAGTGTATTTGGTGAGGGTATATTTTTGGGTATTCCACCCTGTTATGAGAAGAAAAAGATGAATGAAGACGTTAGAGTGCTGCTCATTGAAAAAAGCCATTCTGTCCAATGAAACTTCAGCGAAACGTAAAGGCTGAAATCCATTTAGTTCATAGAAGTGTTTATTTTCAGGCATGGTAACAACGAAAAGGGAGTTCAAGACGAGAAATGTGCTCACTCGCATGGAGGCTATGGATGGTCCTCTCGAAGTATTGAGGGAGTATGTGGACAAAAGACTGAGAGTGAAGGTAAGGAAGGAAGTGAAGGAGAAAATGTACAGCTTACTTATTTTTGGTCTTTTGATCTTTTGTAAGGACTTTTCGTACTACAGCCTGTAATCCGACTGCAGAGGTACAATTATTCACAGGTTGGAAAATTAACAGTTGTATACCTTGCTTAATTTTAGACTTTGGATCTCCCTTAGATAATCTGCAGCTTTTTTTGGCAATCTTTCAGTTATGTCCATCTTATCTAAACGACTTTTTCATCCTATGTAAAGTTACGTGATTTTTATTTCTTGATTGTGGCCGAAATAAACTTATATATAGAATTCTAGATATCATCGATAATAAGAAGAAAACCATTGCCATTCGCGTCTGTTCTCTGCTCGTCAAATCTGCCTCTCAAAGGCAATAACGAACTAGAACACATAACTCTAAAACCAAAATGCTTTACAGCCAATCCGTGTTTAGATCGTGTGTCATAATTCTGGGTCCTTAATGCATCCTTTGTACATAACTGGCTGGTTTCCAACGCGGAAGCTGCGCACGCGCGCTTTGATGACTGATGGCTTGCCTAATGCCGAAATAGTACAAAGCCCTTTCTAGTAGAGACTGGAAATTGCGGAGCATTAACTAGGCGTTGCTGGGGGAAACTCAGCTTTAATGGTTGAAAGTTTCCTTGGATACCGAAAAAAATGCTGTAAAAATGTTTGCTAAAGAATATATAATTGTTTTATGCAAAAGTGTAGTCAAACAAGTGCAACAATATGTCTTCCGTATGGTTTGATAAATATTTCAGTGAGACAGTACTGTCTGCTCCACTTTCTTCAGCAAACAAGTAAAGCTGCAAGCTAAGTCAATACCAGGCAATGATACTAGGTCCATTGTATCAAATTATACGCGCCTCGATACTGCGTGTGGTTTAAATAGAGCTCAATATAGGATCTCTTAGGAATCTGATAGATGATTAGAGAAAGAGTTGGACAAAGGGATTCAGCGACCATTCTCAAAGGGCTCTGGTGCTTGCAAGCAACTGGCATATCACTACTTGGACTTGATTGGCGGAACAAATATGTACGCTGACCTCTATGTTAACTTTAGTGGAAGAAATTAACCTTTGCTAGTTTTTAGAAATTTAGGACTAAACTAAGTGTTTTTTGAGAATCATTTTCGTGCTTGTCGAAATTGTTTTCTGAATGGCGTTTTTTATCCTCATAGTGTAATGGGGAAGTTTTCTGAAAATTTACTTTTCTGCCTTTAGTACACTACTAAAGGCTGACCAGAATTTATATGGGGTAGGCGCTACATTAGAAAATAAGAATCAAGATTTAATTTTCGCTTTTTATTTCAAAAGGACGCGGTCACTTTTACGCGCCTATCACATACTAAATGTTGTTTTTTGAAAACAATCGCCGACAACCATTGAATGCAACTAGAGTTATATTTTTACCAGCCCGAGTGATGTAAGGTTCGCTTTTTACCACGTTTCAGTATCTACTACGTTTAATACAATTTGAGCCACGTGTTAATAATATAGGGTGGTCCAAATAGTGACGTCAAAAAGAAAATTCTGAATTCCTCATACCCAGAGGTGTTCGAAAATTGGGGTATTTTCGAACACCTCTGGGTATGAGGAATTCAGATTTTTCTTTGATGTAATGCATTGATGTAAATATTGATGTAATGCATGCGTCGCAACAATAAGTAGGAGCACTTTGTACTAGGATGCCCTTGATTTTTTGTTGTTTTCGAGTAATTTTTGTTTTTGTATTATTTTGAGTTTTCTGTCCGGTGCAGATTCAAAAATTCATATCTTTTTTTGTAGTATGTATTTTTCAGATATATTTTTTTTGTGACATGAAAGTAACATTCAAGACGACAATATCACAAAAAAAAAACTGAAAAATACCCTCTACAAAAAAAGGTATGAATATTTGAAGCTCCACAGGCAGAAAACTGTAGTTTTCGAAAACTACAAAAAATCGCGGAACATACATGGGGTATTTTCGAATACCCCTGGGGTATGAGGAATTCAGATTTTTCTTTTTGACTTCCCTATTTGGACCACCTGTATGTAATTTCAACAGCACAGGGGCATACTAGTACAAAGTGCTCCTACTTATTGTTGCGACGCATGTAAGATCGCAGTTGCCTTGGTACCTCCACTAATTAATTTGCATTTGATTTAATTAGAAACGCAGAGCACTTGAAGTCATGTGAACGTGTTTAATAGAACTATTGATAGAACGATAACAGGTTATTGGAAACCCATCATTGGCCTTTCCGTTTTAGGTGTAAGTGTTCCAATTAAGCTTCACTTTAAGACCTTATGTGTTTTGGTAACACTTCCCATGATCTTTGCGAAGCAGCTGATGACACTCAGAACTCCATAAAAGTACTAGCGACATTAATAAACTGTTTTGATATCCCGTTATACCTAAAGCAGTCCGCAAATCAAGCTATCTAGATTCTCAGTGAAATTAATAGCAGGAATGATTGAACGAATATGGTTTCAGTAGGGCTTGCAGACGGTTCTAGAAGTGCATGTGCTGAGTCACAGTCGTCTAGGAAGAGCCTTGCAGGCCGTCCGTCCGGCCGGCGGCGTCTGCGCAGCGCGATTTGCAAGTTTCTATTATTGGTGCAATGAAATGCGGGGCGCGTCTGGCGTAGTGTAGGCAAATAAATTGGGAGCTCGTGGCCATTTATTTATTTATAAACATTTTTTTTCGCTCATTAGAAATTTGTTTTATGGCGTTGGTTTTGACAAATTACATTGATTAATCACAATTCACGAATGATTTCATGAATCATTTATCCTCCCTCTTTGAATCATGCGAAATGAATCACACATTTATTTTAAATTTTTTAAATTAATTTATTCCATCTGAGTACGGTATGCGAAAAAATAATAAAATGTTCGTCATTTAAATTCTCTTTAACACATTTTTCCTTCAAACTTAAGTATTTTTGTGTGTAAACGAGGTAATTATAGTGATTACATAGCCCGTAGCCCTTGAAGGTTTTAAGTAAAATAAATATATTCAGATAAAGGTACTAGCAATGTTGTACAAATTCGTTTCCTTATACAAAATACATGCGAACGAATCGTAATCATCGCTTGAGCCCTTGTTACCTTGAATACTAATTACTTGATTATTTTAAATATCTCTTTGTTGTGTATTTCAATATTACTGAAATATAAATAGAAAACGCACAATTTTAAAGCCGGTTCTCGGTTACAAATTCGGTCAAAAAGACTTATGAAGGAGAAGTGTTAAAAAAATAGTAAAGGTTGAACCCATTAAACTAATTTCAACTTCTAATTGTTCTTTAAAGGTCTATTGGTCACCTCAAATTGATCTAGTTGCTCAGTGTCAACGACAACGAAATTTAGTTCAAGTGTATGCAGGAATTAAAAAGCATGCGCTTGGTTGCGTGGGCCCTAAGCTAAGTTAAAAATATTCATCGGTACTGGGGTCCGAAGGCCGGCTGTCGCCGACACAAACACTGTCATTACTATATGTTACGCAGCATGCGTGATGCACGTGGCGGTACAGACAGCAAAACAAGTAAGTATAATAAATCTAAAAATAACTACTGTGAAAATTGATGGGGAGTTTGTTACGCCATTTGTTCCCAGCTAAAGCACTAAAAAGTCTTTTATAATTTTGACATTAAAAAAGACCTGATTCTCAGCCTAATTTGAATAAATGACTTTTGATTTTGTAAAATTGCTGCTTTTTTGGACTTCTGAATAGTTGTAAAGCTTTTGAAAGTATCGGGATGTTGTGTAGGTTAGGTACTTATTGATGTGATGCATGATCTTCGTGTGATAAACATTTTATAACAATTACTGTTTACGCAAACCTATTGTAATGTGCACTGAATCAGTTAGAGCTAAAGTTAAAAGGCTTAAGTACGGTTAAGACAAATGTGTATTTAGTCTGAATTTGTTTAAAAATAAGAACATCTTTTTAAGCCATTTAGTAGATATCTTGACCCGGCACATAAAGATGCACCTATAAATCGTGAGCCAGAGGTCTCATTACTTCCAAACAAACGTCATAATATGTAAATGTGGCCGTAAAACGTATATTTTACGTTATTTTGCGGTTATAAAATGCATGATTTTTGTGTTTTCATGTAAAGTTCAGGGTTGTATAGTGAATAGAAATGATCTATGACGTCAAGTTACAGGAACGTTGCATTCAAAACCTCCATCTTTAACATTTTAATTGAATGAAAAATCTGTTTTGCTGACCGTACCGACCGGCGGGACCTTGCTGTGATGTCAGTTATCTCATGGCCATTTTTGTGAACGTGTGTGCGTCGCGCGCCTATGTGTGCACGTGTGCGCACGCTTGCACGTCAGTGTGCGTGCTGTGAACAAGGGCTTGCTAGGACGACTCGAGCACGATACTTCCTAGTAGATTTAAGACATTTATCTGTCATTATTCGATTTCGGTGCTGCTCGCCTTGAAGGCAACACTTCGATACGTAATTGACTGCTCAGTTAGAGGCGTTACCATGAAAGGTTCGGAGAGTATGCGCGTGCGCACCTATATTCGGAATCGATTTTTTTGGTGCAGCTTTTTTTGACTTCAGTTTTTCTCGAGATTATTTTCGTGGCCTTATATTGCGGCTGTGGCCTTTACTGCGAATCTGTAAGATGTTATTAATAGTCTTGCTCGAAATATAACGTCTTGTTTTTATTTATTAATCTGGAAAATCTACTTAAAAAACAACTTGAAAATCAAGTTTTTGACAGAAGGTCGTGAATCGATTTCAGTGACAATGGTCGGACCTCTGTCAGAAATTGAAGGTTCAAAACTTTAGGGTCTGACACGACATACTTATTAGAATAACAATAATTATATAATGTCCATTTATATGTTCAATTAGTTAATCAGGGACAGCGGTCATAGTTCTAGTAAGTACTTGTAGTGAACAGGAAATAATATTAATGTTTTTTCCTGAAACCTACTGATTATGCTGATGTAATCGTCAATTAAACAGCGTTTGCTGTAGTAGGTTGTGTTTTTTTTTTTTTTGTATGATTATTACAAAAGAGGCGATTTCGCATTTATTACCTAAGGCTTTACAAGGAAAACCCATAGAAGCTTCCCTGACTATCTTGGTGTGTGAAATTAAAATCAACGCTTGGTACTGAGGAAAAAAAACCGACTTCAAAAACCAACCGACTTAAAACGAATAAAATAACTTTCATAAAAAACTTAACAGCTTCTAATAATCTGATTTTTTTTAATAAATATAATTTCAATATAATATAAACATAACCTATAAACAACAAAATTATATCCTAACTAAACTATTAAAAAACTAAAATATGGCGTCGAAAAATTCCTCCGCATCGCTGTCGACTGGTAAAGTACCCAAGAGACTGGCGGCAAAGCCTCTGGCCAAGGTAAAAGCCAGCCCTCGGGTCACGGGAAGTGTCAACCAGCCGTTTGGAGATTTCGTTGAATAAAACAAGAGCACTTGGACCCCACAGCTTCTGAAGACGGAAACAAGCTAAGGCAGCTTCTGAAGACGGAAACAAGCTAAGGTGCATAGAAGATTTGAAGACACCGACTTCAGAAGCTGTTAAGTTTTTTATGAAAGTTATTTTATTCGTTTTAGGTTTTTGAAGTCGGTTTTACTTTTTTTAAAGTAAATTTATTTTTCCATTTTTAATTGAATATGCATACGATTAAATACATACTTAAGCCCAAGACGAACGAAAAGAAGAATCATCAAAATCCGATTAGAAATGGCAGAGATACAGTACATTCATGCATATAACTTCGTAAGTACATCAGAATAATTACCTTATGTATTATATACTAAAACATTCCTGAAAGTATGTAGATCACGTTAGTAAAGAATCATCAAAGGTTCATTAGTTTTTGAGTTATCAACTTATGACAATCTTAGAGCATTGATTTTAACTCGCAAAAGTACATCACAAAAATATTATTTGAGTACCTACCTACTAATTTATTATAGTACTTACCCACCTACTACAATTTATTTAAGACCAATTTAATAAAGAAAAACATGTGTTGGTACTTTGGTAGGCAGTCATTATATAAGATTATAAGCTTTATAAACTCTAGCTAACTCATTAAGTTAAAATTGATCGAAGGATAACGACTTCGCTAACGTTTTGATAAACAAGCTTTATTACTGAGGCGGAAGATATTATTGTAGGCATAAGTATGCAAATGCATATAAAATGCCTAGAATAATATCAGGTGACTCCAGTCCTGCCTAGGAAAATTATGTAGGAAGTTGACTTTTCTAGTAGGTAATTTGTTAAGGATACTGTGTATTTCATTAATGTGTAAAGCACTACTTTATTGTACATCGATGTGTAAAGCACTACTTTATTGTAACATCAACTGTACCATATCTCTGGCGAAATAAAGATTTATGATTATGAATATTACAGAGGTAAATTATTAGCGGGCATTATAAGCTGACAGTTTACGATTTGACGAAGTTACATTGAATTCTGTCAATATTTGTTAGTATTATGCGTGCCAAATAAGAATAGGATCGCGCTTGTTGCCAACTTCACACGATAGCTCTTAAATTAGTACTGCTATCGGCAGTACTAATTTAACAGCTATCGTGTCAAATACACGATAGCTGTCAAATTAGTACGCATGGCCGCATGGGTAATGAAGTGCACGAGTATTGCGGAACAAAATGGCGTCTTGACAGTACTATTCTTATTTGGCACGCATGGTAGTTAACATCAGCATCATGCTTGCTATACCAGAAGCGTTAGGCAGAGATGTACCTAAATATAGTACAGTGTAAAAAAAGGAAAAAGGTTAAACAAAAGAACTCACACCACCCATATTTCGCCAATAATGTTTATGTCTCATGCATCCATCTGTCTACCATTAGGTACTTATTAGTTTGAAGTTTCTGGTCCGCAAGAGAAAATATATTTGATTTTTTCCTTTTCAATATTTTGTGAGCGTCATCTAAAATATCATCTCTAACAAAATTATTAAAATATGAATACTCAGTAAAGCGATAGCTTGTTCTGCTGTCGGTACACGTTAGCTGTTCACCCCGAATTGTGAGCAATGACAAGGTCGCCTACATTCAAACTGAGGTTAAAAAAAAACCTCCGCACGCTGCAGGCTGGTAGGTGCCAGTGGGTTTAACTGACTACAAATGAAACCTGACACTGTGTAGGAAAAAACATGATTTCAAAAATATAAAAGACTAACTATGCCTAGGCCGAGATAAAAAGTAGCCTATGTGTTAATCCATGGTATTAGCTATCTACATACCAAATTTCATACAAATCGGTCCAGCCGTTTGAGCGTGAAGAAGTAACAAACATGCAAACACGCACACACAAACTTTTGCCTTTATTAGTGTGATTATTAATATGAGATTTTCTCAACTGGGTAACCTAAAAGCCGAAAACCTTCAGAATGTCAGTGTTAACGAATTTTTAATTGATAAAATGTGACTAAAAAAAAATTGCCTATTTTCACGGTGAGGTAGGTCTCTACTTCCAAAACAACCGAGAAACTTCAGACCATTACCTGTCTGTAACCCATACATACCTACTGTAATTATTTTAGCTAACTTGATAACCTTAGCCATGTCGTACCTAACCGCAAAAACTCGCAATTCTAAGAAGTATCATAGGTACCTAGAGCAAAGGTCTGAAGAACATAAAAACTAAGACAGGAAGCAAAACAGAGCGAACCGTTTTATTTTAAACCGGGATAATGTGGCCTAATCCACACACACTAGTGTAACCTAATTTATTTACGTCTCTATGCATCGTTTTGTTCCGTGTGAAGGCGTACAAATATAAAGTAAAAAATGTAATTAAAACTTAAAATACTTAAAACTAAATAAAACAAAAAATAAACTAAAAAAACGATTAAAAATCTTAGACATAAGTCTCCAATAACTTGATGGCGCGTTTCATGATGTAACTGAGAAGTTTTATTGACTTGCTGTACCTACTTACATTTTTTTTCAGTGTAATTTAGTAATTAAATAATAAACATATTATCCAACAGAATCAGTAAAAATTCTAACTAAAGTCATTAATAAACTTTGCTACATATTTAAAAGTCTAAAATTATTTTTACTACTTTTTTATTATTTTCTTTGTACTTAATGTTATTTTTTTTCTACTTACATCTCACTAACAGCTCCCACTCGATCATACAGTTGATACGGTCACTTATATCGCGCCATATCTGAAAAAAAAATATAATTACTTAAGTACATAATTTTAAATCTAAATAACAAATATAAAACTAAACAATATAAATGTTAATACATGAAACAGAGCGCCTCAGTCGAAACACCTCTCAGTACCTCGATTCATTATCACTCAATTTATCTACAAGGTTTCTCTTCAAAAAGAAACGTATACCCTAACGATAAATTTATGGTTTCAATAATCATTTAGTTTTCAAGTACGCGCCAAGCAAAGGTATGATGCATTCGGCCTCGCGGGTAAACAGACGCTAGATAGCGCTAGACAAAGACGGTGCGAGGTCATGAGCGTAGCCTTGCGCGGGTGCGCGAGCGCACGCTTCCGCCTGTCGACGGCCGAGGCGCACTCGAACGAAGCGCAGTCGCCGCTCGACCGCCGACGGTGACGGACGTACTGTCTACACCACACACGTGTATGAATTCTCGATTAATTTAATAAACCAACATTTCACTTTTACTGTATTTTTTCTACATTTTTTTTTTTCTTATAAAAAATTTCGAAACATAATTTTATTTTAAAATTAAATAAGTAACCTGGACATCATTTAATTTTAATACAAAAAAAACGTCAACAAACCACTAAACAAGAAACCTAACCATGAAAGTATTTTAACAGTTAGTAGCAATATTAATATCAACTTCCTAGTAAATAAAAGCTATTATGATGGAAAAACGAGCTTACTAATGGCTCATACATAATCATATATGTGTGTTTCATCTTCCCACGCACATGCGTTGCGGTTGCAGCCTCAGCATGCAGAGACAAAGATCGATGGTGCTTACAGTTATGATACATGTAAAGCATGGCCTGAACATTCGCGAACAGCGTAGGTCTAATAGGCAACATGATTAATAAATCCATTGTCTTTCTAAGCCATTACTTTCGCGGGGAGCTACGGGAGATTGATGCAAATGCTAGAATCCAAGATTGAATGTGCAAAAGGTCCTATTACAGTCATTTTAAGTGACCCGCAGATGCTAACTCGACCTTTGCCTGCATAGTGGCTTTCCCCGATGATTACAGCAGAAACATCTGAGCTAACTTATTGTAAATGAATAGAGATAAATAATGTAATGCGTAGATTAACTTCAGATCTTCGTCGTCTTTTCCTGCGTCCATTTTTCTTGTCGATTTAACGAGATCTCATTCAACTCTGACATTTATGGCTATTGTTATAAGAGCCATCAGTCATTTATTTCAGGATAACATGTCCATAAGTCTTTGCTCTTGTTAGTGGCATGCCATCATCGCTTAAACCAAGTTTGTCATATTTGTATTGGTAGTCAAGTGTGAACGGACCGCATTATGCAATGTCCTTGAATTTTCAAGCACAAGAAGTTTTAAGAGCTCTTAGAGCTTTTTAGGTAACTTTCAAAAGGTTTAGTCAAAGGTAGGAATGTGTGCACACGCATATAAACTCAACGAGTTTTACATAACTTTTACTACCTAGTAATGTATGTCTTATGCACATTGATGACTTTAATCGGCTTGCTTCGAATTTGTAAGTAATACCTAATGAATTTTATGACTACTTACTGCTTACTTACCTTTATGAGTATTTTATAGGCTCTCAGTAAGGTAAAGTTCTAAGCTTACTTAACGAAATACTGGGAGACGTTCACGACGTATTTGTACATGATATCGCTGAGTCATCAGTGATTGGCGCAATTTGCATCTTCACTGCATCTGCGTATAACACCTCATGTGAAAGTTTAGCATCACAATGTATGACTGTGAGATTTAGAAGCTGACTAATGTCAGAAAACGAGAAAATTACGCTTGTAATATAAGATTGCCAGATTGTGCAATAACTTTTGAAGAGTGTGATATTAAATAAAATTTTACTTTAACGTATTGTTACTAAAAGTTAGTGGTTATTTAATTTGATTCTGTATAGCGATAGCGTGAGTTTTAACTCTGAAGTATTTCTAATGAGCTCATTTCTTTCGAATGTCTTTGCTTCTTTCTAAACGCTATTCAACATTCACTTTTACACAAAAAGTTATGTCAATGAGGAAAAAGTAAACTGTTATTGATGCAACATTAAATCAATAAATCAGCTACTATGTAATAAGAATTATTTTTAATTACAGAATTTTAAAAAGTCTATAATTTTCCCGACCACCCGTTGACTTTGAACCAATCAATCAGAGAGACTAGAACAAAAGTATTGTTACGCAAAACGCGTCACTATTACGTTGCAGTGCGCCTGCGCGACCTCGCGGCAACTGTCACGGCCGGCGCCCGCGCAAGCTTCCTGCTTTATGCACTTCTACGATAATAATATTGTTTTGATTACGATAAAACGTATTTGTGGAGTAGTGTGTGTGATTCGTGATAATTATGTTATTGGTTCTTTGTTGCATAATTGATTGCGGAGTGCACTTGGCTGTGTTTCAATAACGTAAAATGTAAGTTATAAGTATGCACGTTTGATAAGTCATGTAGAAAATGTTTTTAGTGTTCCGTACCAAAATGGTAAAAAGGAAAACTTATGGTGTGACTCAGTCTGAATGTCTGTCTGTCTGTCTGTCTGTCAAAGCTGGATATCTCAAGAACTACTAATGCTATCAACTTTAAATTTGGAACAGTTTTAGATGACGTTTACCCTACTAAATTGCAAATAAGAAAGAAATAAAAATATGTATATTTTTTTTCCAACAGGGACTGAAAGGAGGTTTTAAAAATTTAAAGTGGTGCTACTAGGGCATGTGGGGTATCATATGAATGACTGCTGTTTGCATATTCTCAAACATATTTTTAGGGTTCCGTACCAAAATGGTAAAAAAGGAACCCTTATGGTGTGACTCAGTCTGAATGTCTGTCTGTCACAGCTGGATATCTCAAGAACTACTAATGCTATCAACTTGAAATTGGGAACAGTTTTAGATGAAGTATACCCTACTATTTTGCATATAAGAAAGAAATAAAAATATGTATGTTTTTTTTGCAACAGGGACTGAAAGGGGGTCTTAAAAATTTAAAGCTTTTTTCAGAAATCGGAACAAACCCCCGGTGCGCGACTCCCGACTCGCTCTTGCCCGATTTTATTTTGTAAAATCCACAAGTTAATTATTGTACAAAATCAAACTTTTCAAATTAAGACGTTGTTCTTAAAAATGCTGTAACAAAGGCCAATGCTGGTAATTAGCATAAACTTTAGTATTTCCAAAATACATTAGTTGGAACATTATCATAAACAGGCCATCACTTTATTAGGTAACAGTTTGTTCTTGAGATATTTCATAAACGGAATAAAATACCAATATATATCATATCTATCGTTAGACTGACCTCAGATATGCCTATATGGTTTACTTATCATAATATTCACGGTTGTAGTATATTAGCAATCTGCCTAGCCGGGGTCGACTTCCAGTCTAATGTTGGTTTCACACGAGGGCAGAACAGTGAGGCAGAACAGTGGGCAGCACAGTACTGCTACAGTTTGAACGCACAGAACAGTACTGTCTTGACAGTAACTTCCTGTAACAGTCCTTCTAAACTGTTCTGTCCCACTGTTCTGCCTCACTGTTCTGCCCTCGTGTGAAACCAGCATAAGGTAAGGATGTCAGATAGGCAGTCGCTCCATGTAAAATACTGGTATTCAGCTGCATCCGGTTAGACTGGAAGCCGACCCCAACATAGTTGGGAAAAGGCTAGGCAGATTGATTGTTTAAAATAACTAAATATTTATATTTAAAATCTAATGTCATTTATCTATAAAACTTTTCAAAATTTTCAGCCTGAAATTCAGCAGTTTTTTTTTGTGTCCCCCCCCAAAACGCCCGCCCTTCACCACATCCATCCAGCTTCAGCTGGGAAGAAGTGGCCCAAGGAACTCCCCAGCAGCATAGACTTTACATATTAGTAACCTGGCCGGCTGAGCTCCGCTCGGGAGAAAATAGAGAATTCGAATTTTATCAGAAATGAGACCTAGCTAGTTTCTCGCTCTCCTATAATTTCATCGAAATCGTTAGAGAAATTATCGAGAACCTGATTACAAAATATAAATATACAAATATTGCTCATTTAATAGTATAGTAGGTACATATTTATTGCATTGCAAGGCCAAATATGCCTGCCATAACGAATGCATATATGATAATAATATCTATAAAATCATGATCTAAGTGTTAATTGAAAATGCGGAAATTTTACACCTATCATAATTTTAACGTTCAATCAAAATAATTTAACTGATCAATTAAATTATTAAGGTCATTTGGTGCAGTTATCCAAAAATAATATTATTTTGACAAGGACAGCGCACCGTTCTCTGTAACCTTTGGCAATATTATGAACCGGAACATTAATAAAATAATAGTTAATTTATCTGATTCATTAATCTTACTGCATAACGTAAATCTTTACGTTTTTCCTTTTATACGAGTATTTCCGCTGACCACCGCTTGAGTAGTACCTAAAAGCGTTTTTTAAACCAGCGCTGCGTCGCTTATTGCGGAGTTATATTTTACTAGGAGTGATGTCTTTATTTTAAAGAGTATTGCGCCTTGGGTAGTCTTGACTCATTAAGTATTTAGATTTTTATGCGACGCAAAAACAAAAAACTACGTCTTACTGCCGGTTTCAGAATTGAGAACTTGTAAAACTCTACTTTAGCATTACCTACTTAAGGTGTAAGGCACCGAAATTCACAATTTCTTAAAAAACCTTAGGAATTTTGAATTTCGCAGGCTGCTTTTAAAGTAATGCCGACAGGTTCTCAACTTAAAATTCTCAATTCAGAAATCGCGTATTAGAAAATGAAGAATCCCTGTATCGATTTAATCATATTTTTAAACATCTCCCGTTTCCTTTCGAGGCATTATTTGAAGCTTGTATTATCATCATCATGCTACATTAGAAGAAAGCCTCGCTGTCTAGCAAAAAGTTCAGTCTCAAGCAAAAATTAAAGAGCATTTCCATTAATCACTTTTGTAATTAACGCCCATTATACTCCGTGGTACATGCATCCTATATTAAAATGACTTTGTGAGTGAGAATTATTATGTGCTTGTTCGTTTTTCGTCGTGCTTTCTGCAAGGACATGCGGATGTGGGTAATTTTAGTTTTAGTAACACAAAATTTGGGCAATAATCAAGATTTTTTCCTATCTGGAAATTGTGCTTTTGCAAATATGGCTTTAAACCTTTTTTGGTTTTACGGTGGACCCAAACGATTGTTTGTGGCTTCCCGCATCTTTTATGGTTATTCGAAAACAGTTCGAAAGACCATGAGAGGCAGTTTGTCTCTCCAAGATTGCACTGATGCACAGTCTACCTATAGCCCAGTTAATAACAAATTGTTTTTTTGTTATATGTTGTTAGGTCCCCTGAGAGTAGTTAAATACCCAAGTTTGCAACCCTGAAAACCTTGTGCCCATGGTGCGTTTTTAGGTATCTTTGTTGTATATTTTTGTAACCCAAGCACACTATAGGTCTATTGGTTGCAAAGATACAGCTAGTCAAAGATGGCATTTTTTCCAAAAAATGAAAAATTATCGTTAGGGTCATTTGCCAAGTCACGTACAGCAGAACTAATGGTCCTAGAAAATAGTCTTGGCTACTATGCCGAATGGCGCTACAAAAGGTTGATATTAAATTGTTAATGTTACAGTATAAGAGTCTAATTAGCCAATACACTTATAGAGGCATGAGGAACAGGGTGTAAAGTTCACTCATCCTCCATAGAAAAGGGAGGATCCTCCGACCAGATGGTTGTTGTGTCTGGTGGGCTACTGCCCAACGGTTGATGTTGGGACGTTGTATATATGCCAGTCGCGCGGTAAACTCTGATTGCGCGATGCAGGTTGTGTGACGTCATGTCATTGTAATGCGTAGTTCGTATGTGGCGATGTAGATGCCGCCACACACTAAACATTGTTAGTAAATCTATATAAATAAAAATAGAAGTACTGACTGACTGACTGATTGACTGACTCATCAACGCCCAGCCTAATAAACCCTTGGACCTAGAAAGCTGAAATTTTGCAAAGAGGTTTTCTTTATAATGTAGACAAGGAATAAGGAAGGAATTCCCGGTAGCAGGTTCCCTTGGGATATTTTCCGACATCCACGCGGGCGAAGCCGCGGGCAAAAAATATAAAAACAGCTCCTATTGCTTGTGCTAATATCTGTCAAACATAACGCTACAGTGTCATTGCGTATGCGCCGCTAATCGTTAGCAAACTGGCCTTATGTACACTTGTTTAGTAGCAGTAGCACTGTTTTCTTTTTTATGACGCCTGGCCACCGCGTAGGGTCGGCAGGAGATTTTATGTAGACGATGTTGTCGGAAACGATAAAGTTCGCGGTATCTTGGAGACGTTAATACCGCATAACTTTTGGTTGAAACGTGCATTTAATGGTAGTAAGGGAAATACGATATCATATTTTATTATGCCCTACAGCAAACATATTCGCCAGACAATTTTCCAGTTTACCATGTAAACAAGATGAGAACTCACGGAAAAAAACTCCAAAGGCTATTCTTATCCAAATAAAAAACAAATACACCTCGACCTTTACCCAGTGAGTAGGGCCAAGACCTTGAGACGTGGTTATCACCGTGTTTGTGTGTTTTTTATCATTCGATAAAGGGCTGGCCTTGTCGAATGTCGAGGAAGGCCGCCCATTTGATTCCGGTATTTTTTTCGTCTGAATCTTTATGCACGGCTGAATTTCCGGCACCGTTTTCCTTCCTACCTCTACAATGCAGTTTCTGATGAAGGTCTGTGGTTGAACGGTTTTTTGGGTCTTTGGTTTTGTTAAATAGAAGTTTACTTCTATTCGGAAACGAAGTTCTAAGCAAATTTAGGAACGTTGAAAGGGTCCTTTGAAGTTCACTGAGAAGTTAATTAATCAAATGAGTTAATTTAAAGTCTGGTCCAGTTATCTTTTAAGTTATTAGTAAGGTCGACTCAACGTAGTCATGGTCTTGAATTAAAAGTCACGGTTCTAAATCTGTATTCCAACGAATATTATGATATCTTCAGGCTTAGTTTATTACGCATACATTTTCGACGCTGAAAAATCTGCAACTTCGTCATCATTGTAGCCAGGCGTCCATTGCCATCAAAGTAAAATTTAAATGATCTTGACTGAGTTTTTGCGCCTTCACGCAGTCCCGTGAAGCGTGACGTCGAAAGAAATCATCGTCACGTGAACACTGCGCCTCAATGCACAGAGTGTACCAAGCATTGTTTTATTTTTCACGCGAAGGTCTCGAAATGAGGGAAAAAACGCGGAAGTCACAGTCCCAGACGCAGGTTTTTTGAAAAGAGATTAAAAAGTAATGTCGGGAAATAAAAACGGTTTCTGAAGAAAACAAAATGACGTACGCCTTGGTTCCCAAATAATTCGGTTGATTCAATCACAAACAAGCAATAACGCCAAAATTAAATAAAGTAAAACTAACTTTACCTTAAAAGCGAAAGTAAAAGTCAAATCCAAACACAACACAATAAACCACAACAACACTAACACAAATAAAGGCAGGTGACCACTGTCACATGACGTCACAAAGCCGAATTATGCCGAACGAAACAAAAACACCAGCGTCAGGTGCCCGTGACCGTGGCGGCTGCGCTCGCGCCGAAAACGAGAGTGCCGGATCTGGAGCGATCGCGCAACGAGACACGACCGCGTTTGCGACTTTCGCGGTTTTGACGAGTTGTGATAGGTCGTGGGTTTTGATATAAAATCAGATGGGTGATAAGTCTACACGTCATAAAGATATGATAAATTATCAGAAAATGGCATTTATAGACCTAAATCCAGCTCTAGAAGCTTTTCGACATGATGCGGATGTTTAAAGCAGCAAGAAGTTAATAGTATTTAAAAAAGATGACAAGCTTATAGAGAAAGATTTCGTATGTTGTCAATAAAAAAGAAAGTTACGAAAGAAATGGTCGCTAGCAAAGTATCACGATGCTTATGGCATGTTACATCGTCGTCGGTTCGTTTAGTTTGCTGTTGACAAACGACAGATATATGTTTTCTTACACGTTGTCGTGAATGGAATATTGAGCAGTTATGCTGCAATCGAAATCTATTTTAACAATTTCAGATGTAATTGCAAGTCGGTTTAGTCATCATTTTAACGTAGTGTTATCCGTAAAAATAAGAAAGGTAAACGGTAAGACTTTTCTAAAAGATCATCAATGAATAAGAAAGCTTACTGCAGGTAGCTGTTTATTGCTTTTGATAAGATATCTCATTTAGAAATGAGATATCTTATCAAAAGCAATAAATATTTATACTTGTAATGTAAGCTGCTGTTTACACTTGTACAAAAACTTGAGCTTATCAAATTTTTTGCTACATTTTTACATAACTACGTCCGGTTGCGTTTGGAACGCGACAGTTCTTTGACGTTTGTATCGGCTTTGACACTGACCTTGAAAAGGGGATATCCGTTACGCGTATCAGTCAATCACATTTTAAAAACAAAACCGGCTTCGATCCGGATTTTAGCATTATAGATCGTGATCTTTTTATCATCTTTACAATTTATTTATGATGCAGAATCTTTGAGATGAGGAGCTCGTGACTAAGTAATAACAGCCGCACGGGTCGATCCATCAGGTTAAGCTAAGCTTGCCGGGTTGGTTAGTGGATGATTGGCCATCTTTACAAATACAGATAGTCCTCCGTGCCTCGGAAAGCACGTTAAGCCGTTGGTCCCGGCTGTCATTCGTGGATGTTTGACAGTCGGTCTGACAATCAGTCTTACCAAGGGGTATCGTATTATTACTCACTTACTGGGTTGTGGAAGTCAGACAGGTAGTCGATCCATGTAAAATACAGCTGCATTCAGATTGATTGAATTTATTATGCAGAAAAATGTTAAGAGATGACCATGTCCGAGCGTGACTATTCCTTAAATGTTTTAGAAGACAAGACAGTGTACAATGGTTAATATACTTACACCCCGGTGGTAATTAAAATGACAGTGGCTGTAAAGTTTGTGAAAACCCGTTATTTTTGCAATATAGAATATGTTGTATGCTGACTTATAGCCGCGCGTCGTTAATAACCAAGAAATACCCACTGGCATCATTCCACAGCCGTGTGTCAAATGCACCATTCGGAATCAGAGCCCACAGTTGTAGAACCACTTTCTTAGCTGTCAAAACGCGAGCACAAGCCAGTGCAACTGGAACGTCCACACGTCTATAAATAAGCAGTTTTATTATCCAGTATTACCTGAACGAGGCATGCGAGTAAATACTAATCACATTATCATACCTTCACCTTAGCTGCCGCGCTACGCTTCCGCGTGCAGCGTCACCGCTCACTTTCACTGCGACGTCGTGGGGGTACCTACTGCCTGCCTCTGCAGCACCACAACTTAATCCACTAATATCTACTCTATCAACCACTTATTAAGGTGCAATTTTCAAGGCCGCTCGCATCAAATGTTTTCGAACTGCCAAATCAGCGATAGACAAAGTTGGACTTAATTTGTTGAACTTTAAAGTCCTGTTTTGGTTGTTGACAGCCAGACACGGCCTCGCCAAGGCCGCACGTATACGTCGCACAAGTGTGTTTACTTTCTCTAGCGGTCAATGGTCACAGCTTTGGGAGATGGCGGAATATTTGGAGACTGTTCAAGGTCGAGCAATCTGTCTCTAGCTAGCCATGGGACATGATATGTTCCCACTGGAGATTGAAATTCGTGTGGGTGGTTAATCTGCCGGTAATTATTATAATTTTAAATATCTTAAATACCTACTTCACTATGTTCGGTTCCCTAAAAAATGGTTGAGCAGGATGGTGCTGACGCGTCATGTTCGTGAACGGGCGCCGTCAGTTCAGACTGGTCATCTCTTATCTGTCTGGGCTTATTTTTAATCTTATATTTTAAATTGTTTTTAAGTTTTTTTTACACTGTTCTCACATGTAGAAACAACAAGAATAATGTACCTAGGATGTTGTAATACTTATCTTGATTTAAAAGAGTTTCCGTGGAGTTTCTTGCCCGTTCTTCTCCATAGAGATCTACGTTTTGGAATGGCAACTAGCTTCAACTTTCTGAGTAACTGACCGACTATTTGACAGTTCAAAAGTGCTTGTAATTGGTTTAATTGAAATAAATGCATTGAGTTTGAGATTAAGCCATTACCTCAATATCCACGCATTTTCCAGACTTAAGACACAAATATCCATAAAATGTGATCTTTTAAAGACTGTTTTCTTAATAAAACGTGCAAAATGTGGCATTCGAAAACACATTTGCCCTTACCGAATCTGTCACAATGCTCAATACCGAATATAGATCACGATACGACCTTTTTTCAAGTATTATTATTATTACCAAACGAGCCTTAACTTCTGCGACCTATATATTAAATGGCGAAAAGCAAACGTCATTGAACTTTGATTCGTGAGATCAGGCCTTAGACGCATCGCAGTCAAGGATGTATCGCGAATATATTATAGGCAAGGTCGAGCAATATTTACCAAGTATGCCTTATTTGTATTTGAGTTAGATTATTGGTGATTTTTTTGAGGAAACCTCTGACGCCCTTTATTACGGAGCAAATACTTGGCTTTAATCTATAGGAAATATGCCTCAGGTATCGATATGCAGGTGCAGCCAAAAACGTTTTAGCAATGATGACGTCAATACTTTTCAAGCTGTACAAAGTTTTCGTTCGGTAGGTACATTAAGATACTACTTTAGAGATCTGTTTATAAACTTCGGATAAGCATTGGTAGCAATGCTTATTTATCTTAGATGACTAAAAATGGCAAAGAGAACTTGTCTGAAGGAGGCCAATAAACCAACTAGTCTAGCATATCTACTGCTAAACTAATGCAAAGTGAGGTAATATCGTATCTCTAGAAATTGTGTCTCTTTCACTCGCAGATAGTATAGGACCATACATTCATCTGTTACATGTATTAAGTCATACTAAAGTTGTTTCACTTATCACCAGTCTATAATTGTATTCATTGGCGATTCTCTCACATGAGTTATTGTCTGTTATCGCTTTTACGATACATGTGCTTATATTTGTAATTGTTATGATCCCTCCCTCTTAGACAACTATACTCATTATTAACTATACTCTGATTTTGAATTTGTTAGATTAGAATGACATAACATGTCTAAAATGTCAAAATGACAAAAAAGGTCGATCGCAGCTGTCATTTTGGTGTATCAAATTAAAAATCAGAGTTTAGTTTATGATTGGTTCTATTAAATTTCTAAATTCCATTAAATACTAGTGCTGTGACCATCTGGCTATCCATTGGTGAATTGAGTTTGCTTAGTCTTTGATATTTTGTAATGCAAGACCTCATCCAGTATTGATACACAAATAAACCTAGCGTGGCGCAATGGTTCAACACAAAAAAAAAAAAACTTACTGGTTTTTACATTATGCCCTTAAATTAATTATGGATTCTACAAGTTATTCATACAGGTTTAACATCGATCTCATAACTTTAATCGGTTTCTATGCAAATCCCTGTTAAAACTTTCCTATCTAATATATTATTATGACGACAGTTCAGATTAATCGCTTGTGTTAATATTTATACACGATAAACAGCTCGTGCAATCTCAACTTAATATGATAATTTCATAAATAAGAAATTAGAAAATTTCAATTTTATGACTGTCTCGTAATCAGCGTAAGATTGAAATTGATTTTTTACCTGAACACACAAGAAAATAATGAAAAATGGCCTCCTAAAAGATTATGGAATGGTGTGGTGATTGCAATTTGATATGGAAACAAAAGTTTTTACGTCTATTCATCTATGGTCAACAAAGAGTAGATCTGTCAAAAAATACGATTCTACTACTTTAAAATAAGTTTCACAACCTATAAGTAGGAATCAATTCAGAAAGAGCAAGTCTAGTGAACTCAAGGGTTTGATTGTAGGCACGACAGTCACAATACCTAGAATATCTTAGATTCCATCATCATTATAAACATGGAGATGAGTTCTACGCATGTGTGAGGAGAAACGTGGCTCAGAAGTGCTGCATCGCATATCTTGTGCACTTTCACTAAAGTTACGTCTATTTAGGCTGCATTACCATAGGGCACATGTTTGCGTTGCATATCTTTACCTCACTGTTAAACTTTAAGGGTTTTGAGAACTGGTGGTACTGGTGCCTATAACTTTAATAACGATAAAAAGATATATCAGGTGATGATCAAATCAAATTCGCCAAATTCCAACCAATGTGTTTGTTAGAACCACTTCTTCTACAAGCTTTAATAACTTAGCTCTTTGCCTTGTTAGAAACAAGAATACTTTTGAAATTACAATTGACCTTACGAATACCGCTAAAAGCCTCTTAACTCTTCAAAGATCAAGCCTTAAACAAACCATTACGCAACTACGATGAGTAATAATAACCTAAATTACTGTACTAAGTAATGAATTACCGAAAATTCGGCACATCCCTGATTGCGATCGGCCTCACATCTTCACGGTTGCAACCTTCGGGTTACGAAACCGGAGCTTTTTCCTTCCGTTCGAGTTATAGTGGTTACTCTCACATTATTATGCCTGCTGCTAACTCTATAATAGAACGTAATGTTGAAGGGAAAACGATCAGAATAAACTATGTTGCCGCATTTGCATAAAGTTTTGAAGCATTAGAATAAGAAAATTTTCCGATAGGTTAGAAAAGAAAACATGCAACAAACGTGTGACTTTAACATAATGAGTACGTCATTAAAGATGACTTGGAAACTATATTTAGATGATATTGCGTGGTTAGTATCAAATGAATATACTAAGGACAATGACCGAAAGGTAGATCATCGGCCAGATGGTCCGATGACATAGTAAGATCATGAACTTGCAAATAACATCATTGACTTGAGCTGGAGTTGATAAAATTGCTTATTTATCACCCAGCTACCTGATATAAAAAAGCAATATGGAATAAACACCATCATAGAGCCAACGATCATCGTCCGACCAGATGCCATAATTTTGCTTCGGTTTTTTTGTTTCACCTTTTTTAACAGCTTTAAAACTCCATAAATTGTCCATTACGTACAATTATCAAGCCGACTACGCAAACATTCCTTATAAATGGTAGACGGCCACATCTGCCAGTGGATTCCGCACAATCGCCAGCGATATCACTTTGTTGAAAATAGACGGTTGCGTAACTGACTGGGCAGTGCCCAGCGCCCTTCGCCTTGGCGACACCGAGCCAAATGTCTTCGGCCCTGACGGAGAACTACGTATCATCTATTTGACCAGTCTCTTCCTGGAATTTCCCGTTATGTAGTTAGTCGAGAGAGCACATAGTTGTTTATGAGATGCTATTTCGCGGTTTTTTGGTGGCAGGAATATCATCGTCATTTTTCTTTAAGGCAGTTACTTCACAGCAACAATTCAACGCCATCATATTTTCTGAATTATCTTCATTAATTACAATAGCTTCTAAACCGATAGCAGAAATTAGGTCATTCCCTGCTGGAAACATTAACCGCGATAACGTTTTATCTTCTTGCAGTTCACGTTCTGCACGTTGGCTACTCTTGGTACTCTTCCGTGCTCTTATCAACAGAAGCATCTGCGCAAGTAATCAACATAGTTCACCCAATGAGCTAGCAAGTGTCGTGGGACGAATGCTTCCCCCCTTCACCTGCATTCTGCACTTGATGCAATTTCCCGACTATGATTGTAAAATTGCATATTGTTACTGTTGACCTCAGTTGTACAAAATTCCCGGAAGATTCCAGAAGAAGCTGGATGGTTTTTAAAGAGCTAGGTCATGTTCAAGGCATCCCTTACAATTGTGTCTGTCGTCGGACCGCTGGAATATGATTGCTAAATTGCATCCAATGATCTTCCTGGATTACATCCGCTTAGCGTTGATCCTGTTCAGGGCGCAAACTTCAAATATTCAGAATTTAACTGGAAGTTGTATTGTATTACATATTGCTTTTACTTCCTAAGTTTTAAACTCTTTACCGAGCCCTTTACCTTGTAGTGTGTAAGTACCTGTGATTTACAGTTGAACAGGTAGTGGTGTCAGATAAAGGCGGTCTGAAAAGGTCACTATGAGATCACCATTAAATCTCAAGGTCCCAATTTCCCTTTCACCAGAATTAGTGCTTTTAGTAGCGTTTTATATGGACGAAAAATTTTTGCCAGAAGATAAGTTTGTAAGTCCCAGAAGATTGAAATTAGTCACGTAATAGTACATGTATGTACTTAGGTGTTGTCTGTGTATAAATGTTGGCAGGTGCCAGCCAGGTATTGTGCACGCAAGTGGCGCACCTGTCCGAGACTACAAACACTCGGGGTGTTTGTACACAAAAACACATTTATTTTTATGTCTATTCAATAGAGGTTATGCAGGAGTTAACAGTGTTATATCCATAATTGATTGATTTCCTTATTTTTATTGAATTCTAAATATGAGCCATCTGGTTATGATCTGTTCTGAATCATCAAAAAGCCCTAAAATGTAAAAAAAAAACCGGCTAAGTGCGTGTCGGACTACGCACAATCAAGGGTTCCGTAGTAAAATTATAAAAAAAATCTATTTGAGACCCTCACAGTAAGCCCTTTTATTTGATATGTCACACGGCACAGTTTGAAAATCTTTTTTTTATTTTCTTTTTTGTCCCCCAAAAGTGATTCCATATTCAAAATTCACGTTACGCATCCGTGTTTGTGTCACAGAAATTCATATGTGTACCAAACAACTGAATCGGTCCATTACGTTCGGAGCAAATTCGCGAGTTTTTTCCTTTTGAGGTACGGAACCTTAAAAATAAACTTGTTATAATAAAGGCTTTACCGAACACTACTTGGACAAACCTGCATAAGGCATTAAAACGAGTACTGAACATAAGGTCGCAAAAGTACCGAGTGACGTAAGCACACTTGCCGGCAGAGCAGTGCCCCCTGGCGGCAAGAAGCCGACCTTGGGTCCAAAGCAACTTTCAACCCGGAAGCCGCCGTGTCATTCTAGCTGTCACGTTAAAACCGCTGAATTTTATTTACATTGCCCTTATTTGGCTCAAGCCCGATATATGGGGCGTACAGACGGTTTAATGGATATTTTAATGGGTTCATATATTAAAGTTCGTGCCCTTTGTGGCGGGATTTCATTAAAAGTTGACCTTCGTGACCTAAGGGGAATATTACACTTTTTAACTGAATTCATATTATTTTAAGCTTTCTTATTTGGATTTATAGTAAAGACTTATAAAAGGCAAGCTGGACTTTAAATCCAATGACTAAAACCTGATTAATATTTTTTTTTTCATCTCCTGTAAAATCCTTTTTCTACGCTACGCTTTTTATGTTTACACTGGAAAAAAGTGCTTATATTAAAGTCATATATGGTCTATTTCAGTCTGTCGACCGCTGCCGGGGTTATTTCCACTCAATAAAAATATTTATACTGTGACCATGCGCGTGCGACTCTCGTGAACTCTGCTCGTGTTTGTCCCTCAGTGCATTCTGTCTGCCGCACAGTTTTACCTGGCTGGCTTCCAATATTATGGAGGAACGCTGAAACTAGGAATACAAAAGTTCGTCAACTCCATTAGTGACCTTACATTCGTTTGGCAGTCAAGGTCAAAATCAAAGAATTTGTTCGAAAACATTAATCTTTGTTTTAAGAATTCGTGATTCCACACACGCATTCTTCTGTCACCTTGTCATTAACGGCATTAAAAACCAAAAACCACAGAGGAGGAAAAATCAAAAAGTTTCCATACGATATAAGCGGCGGACCTTGGCGCGGTACTTACGAATTAAATCGGCCCCCGCCGAGGCCACCTCGCCTTCCGCAACAACACCGCGTATTTGTTCGCTACTGATTGAATTATAACACTTAAATGTGTCTGTATCCCACCTCGTTGTGGTGATTTAGCAGTTCTAGGGTGATAACAATTTCATGGTAGGTAGAATCCCTCTGAAGGTCGTAGTATTCGGTAGACTCTTAATGTGTGGTCTTAAATGGTGTCAATGTTACAGTATCCTTACTGACCTCACCTGTAGTTAAGCCCGGCGAGCACCGCGCCATCTATCACCACGAGGTTGTCATACACGTACTACATGTTACAATTATGTTATTGTGTTTACGTTTCGTTGGGCAGAATAAATATTGCCAACAAAAGGAGAGTAGAATGTTCTAGAATTCGTGACTCTTAGAAAAGTTGGATTGAATTGGAAAACTTCCAAGAGATATTGTAATAAAACATACGCGCTTTCCGGATCTACGTATAAATGACGCTGATGACGTCACAAACAGCCTACTACACTACATTGGAGGCTCTATTTACATTCATATCCTGGCCTGAAATAGGCTCATCTTTATGGTAAGACTAGCCGGAGGCTTCTACCGAATTGACTTGTGTTGCTATTAAATGGAAAAACCTTTTTGGCCCTAAAATCTTCGCTCAGCTTTTTCTTAATAACAAAGAAGTTCAGTCAAACAGCGCTTAAAGACGTCATCATTTTCAAGTCAAAGCTTCAGGGACAAATTGACTATAAGATTTATGTTCCAATCAATTATTTTGCTAGTTTTAGCGAATTGCTTTAGAAACTGTTAAAAAACGCGACCATCTGTAATGTATGTCTTGAAAATAAATTTCATTTAATTTATATCGAACTATTTAAAAAAAATCTGTATCCTGAATGATTTTTCTGCTCGGAAATCAGGAAATCTCTAAGCACTCTTTGCGCTTACTTTAAAATAAACTCACCATAGAGCCTGTTGGTGTATTGCTGTCCTGGAAAGCAGGTTTCCGTGTGAACACATGGGGCAGGGAGTCACCACGCGCTGTCATGCAATGTTCCGTCTGAAAACAAAGATATGAACGTTACTCATCGCCCTGTACAAGGCCCTTCCTCTTCTGTCGTACCTACTTTAAACATTTCCAACGGTATTTTCCATAACATTTAGAATGTGAGTAATTCTAGCGGCGCCATTTTGTTGGTTTCTATTTAAAAACAAGTCCGTTAAATTAATTTTTCTGATAGACCAACATGGCATTTTTGGGTCCCTTAAGACAAAACAGAACGAGTGAGGATTAATAAACGGAGTTTGTTTTGGCGTAAAAACAAATTGGTTACGTTTATATTTTATTAGAAAACTCGCGCTGCAGTACATTTATTATTAAGCATATATTTTTAAGCTAAAGTATGATAGAAAGTGGTAATATCATCGTTTGACAGCTCAAGCAAATTCTGTTTTAGATGTCTGATATTTTTGCTCAGCACAATCAGCCTTTAATGTTCCTACTGCTGGGCCATAGACCTCTTCTCTGCGAGAGCGATTGGGTCGTAATCCTCGACTCGGGCCCAGTGCTCTTGGAGAATGTCTTCGAACTGTCGGGTCTAGGACATGTACGATTTCCTCACCGTTTTGAGCACAGTACTAAAATCGTGGACTAACCACCCTGTTAACAAATCTTCCTTTTTTGTCCTTAGATAATCACTCGCAGAGACAAGGAGGTGAGGGGTGTCCTACATGCGACCATAGTAGCTTTCGACAAACACTGGAATATGGCGCTCTCTGACGTTCTAGAGGTATGGAAGAGGAAAAGATTCAACAAGAGAAAAGTGCTTCCTGGAGTAGGTATGTAACACTCTGAATTTAACTGCTGAATATTCCAAGTTTTTCAACAACAAATTCAAACAAATCTCATCACGATATTTCTGTGAACAGGCACACCAGTTCCCAAAGGTACGGCGGCAACTATTTCCTCGGTCCCAGTGGTGAGTGAAGCTCCTGTTGCCAAAGGTATAGTGGAGTGCAAGCGGCACATACCACAGATGATGGTGCGCGGCGAACACATAGTTCTAGTGTATGTAGTGGAGCGATGATCTCTTGCATTTCATGTCAGCCTGGTAGCTCGGATTGCGAAGCCATTTTTTGTACGACTATCGCAAGTTTTTTGTGGCAGTCTATGTGTTAAGTTTTTGTATTATTTATTGCTGTAAATTGATACTTTATAAAGTATACGCTTATGATTGTAAGCTAGGTATGTGTTATGAGAGTTGGTTAAATGTAATTTATGATGATATTATTATAGATTATGGTAAAATATTTACTACGTTACAAGTTCTAAGGAAAATAATGTAAGTAAAATAAGAATATGAGATATTTATAGGATAGGCCGTACTTTACAATCATACCTAATCATAATGAATAAACGAGTCATTAACCAAGTTTTTTTTACCATCAAAAAGTTTGTTTACTTTTTTAATAACTATAAAATGTTCACACTGGCATTCCCATGCGTTTCCAATGTCGCAGTATTCTCAGCGAATAAAATAAAATAATGTCCACACAATGCTTGTTTTGAGGAACGTTAACGTTATTCGATTTTTGAATGATATTCCATGAGAACGAGCCGCCATTGAAATTAAGAACATTACATTTAATTAGTAATTATTTTTTGAGTTTCTTTTCATACCTACATCCTTTATAAAAGTAAGTAGGTATTCACTTTTATTTGAAGTCTTATTATTTGAATAGCGTTTGCATTAATATGCAAGTATCTCGAAGAAACAATGTCGGCTTAAACGAATGAAGAAATGTGTATAATGTTTGTTTCCACACAAACCAGTGTCCGCAAACCTGCACGTTTAACATAATATGTAATTTGGAAGACAGGACATGCTATTATAACAGGACTTCACTGTTACAATCCTTTGGCAAGATCCCGCACAGTTATTAGGGTAACATGACAAAAGGGGGCACCAGAGCGTACACATACACACCAACAGGAAACTCATACGCACTATCGACCACATTTGCATAATACACTGTTGTTTTTGTATTAAGTTATCCAGAATTTGTAAACATGAAAAAGAGCCATAAAACAAACAGACATTTTGATTCGGATTGATTGAATACCGTCCGATAAATTCGGGTTAACTTATTATCTGGTAGGTAGATATTAATTCAACTATGTTGTTCCAATTTTGAATTTGAATTAGAAACTGACTAATCCGGACACTTTGGACACAGACCCCCAGAACCGACTTTGCAATGTTATGTTTCTAAGCACCTGACAACTAAAAAAATCCTTAAATACGTACGAGTACATGTGCAGTTCACAGGTGCAGTTAGTTCCATCTATAATTTATGTAAATGATTATAACATACATACGTTACACACAAGCTACCAGGATCCCACAGGTGCTAAGACCTATCTGTTCGCGAACGGTAATTTGCGGGCAGAGCATCCCAGGTTGGTTGACACGGAAGCGTGCACGCATTGTGCGCCACAATAGTTTCCCCATTTTCCCGCGGCCGGGGAACGGCCGGCGTGACCGCGGCAAGTCCGTCGACCCCAGGACAAGGGACGCGGGACGCTTTTCGCGTGCAAGCGCAGTGCTACCGAAAACTGTGGGTTTTTTCTGCGGTTATAATAGGTTATGACTTTATGAGAAGGTTGCATGCAGTCATTCTGTGAAATCTTTTATTTTAGTTTTCGGGGAAATTGTTATCCAGTCACAGAAAAAACTTTTTAATTTTATGGAAAGTTTTTAAATGTTCGTGTAATCGCAATGCTTCTGTACTACTAACTCCTTGCAGTGCAGGACGTCAAGTACGTACGGTTCAAATGCAAATGTTGTATGAAAAAAAATAATATGTTTAGTTAGTGATCTTTGCCAAAGATTTAGGCATTTTTGACATTTTAATTATATAACAAAGATCTGCTACGGCATCAGCTATGATACTAACTTAAGTTCCAGTATAGTCCCGGATTTAATCAGGGATTTTACATAAAAAAACTAATCTAACTCAAAAACTACTGAACATGACATCCCGGAAGGAATACGTCGAAGTAACCCTGTATTTTATAAGTGAGTGAGGTTATCGTGAATCGATAATATCCACGTGCTTTTTTGTATATATAGACGTCTTAAAAACCCAATTAACTTAACAGATCGTAATCTGCAACATTGTTTCAAGAAAATCATATAAAACTGCCTAGAGACTTTAAAAGCTAATAGCAAAGTTGGCTGAATAATAATCTAGTTTAACTTGAGAACTTTTCGTAATCCCATTTATTAAAATCATTAAAAGAAGTTTCATAACATTGAAAACAATTGGAACAGTTAGAGATAATATTAGGTTCAGTATAACTATTTTCTTAATTTAGAAACTGATAGAAATCCAACTGCTGACGAAGTTTGTCGAGGGACATACTTAGTTTTACTTCAATAACATTCTCATAATTTCTAAAGAAGTATATTTATTCTAATTAGGGAATGAATACAAAATTTACATGCATCAGCTGCTAATCCTGCGCAGGTTGTACGACGCAAGTACGTGTCCACTGAATAGAACGGGTTAGGAATGCTTTGCCTTTAGCAAGAAATAAATATGTGGAATTAAGATCTCGACTTCACATGGCCTCACGGTGGCTGTCAAATGTACAGCTGGGAACTAATCGTCTGGCTGGTGAAATGGAATAATACTAGAATGCAGGGAGGAGCGTTAAATACTAGAATGTAGTCATGGCCCTTCTACATGAACCAGAACAAAAACTACAGGAAAATCTCCCACAAGTTCACAATTTCCCACAAACGGTGACGTTATGAAAAGAATCTCGTGTGGCCAGCAATGCATCACGTCTATTTCTGTTTGGAATCGATGAAGAGACAATGGCCGGCCGGGGCGACGCACCCTGGCCAGCGGCCAACGGCCAGGAGGGTAGGAAACACTCGTCATGTAACACCTGACAGCTTGGAGAACATGTGGTACAGAGATGTGTACGTCTTGTATTGACAGTTACGCACTTGAGGCTCGGGTACACTTGGCCTTGGGGAAAACAGATTGTGTTGTCATACTTTCGTACAGAACAATTGTTCGCCGCTTATGTAGACCTAGTATAATAGAAGAAGGATGGAAGAGGAGATGCAGCTTTTGTGTTTTCAAAAACGCAAAAGGTAGGTAGGTGGATATAAAAAATACAGCGTTAATAATTGTTTATGTTCTGAGAGGAAGTGAAGGCAAGATTTTGTGGCTCGACTTGCAACTGGTTTTGTTGAAGGAATGGATCGATTCAATTTAATTCATTGTTTGGTTTCATGTCAATGGAATAAGTTTTTAAGTGAAACTTACTACTTTGTTGCAAGTATAGAATATTAATTGCTTGAACTAATCGATGAGTTGTCAAGCAAATACTAGAAAATTATAAATTTAAATCCATTCAAGGAACTGTAGTATTTTCTTCCTAGGTTAACATAGAAATATAATTAACAAACACTCTTTATTGAAGTGGACATGCTTACTATTTGCAAACACATCGTCATTAGAGTTATTTTGTTTACTTCTTAGCAAAATTCTGTTATTTTGTCCAACGAACTAGAAATCTTATGATCGTTTCTGCGTGTGTTATTCATTAATTGTGGTTGTCAACCTTCGCAATGACCTTAGACGACAAATTTTAAATGGTACGCGGAAGTGGCGGCAAGTCTTGAGCGTTTTGACAACAAATTAATACCGTTTGTTTATAATATTATTTATAAATAAGCGAGGGCGTTGTATAATAGTGATAATGTTGTATTAGATAATGTGCGTATTATGCTCGCAACCTTGCGGTTGAAGAATGGACTGTTCTTTATCTGATTTATCTTCAGAATGTGCACAATAGGTTTTGCAAGCCATTTCGTACACGAGTCGTAGTTCGATAAGTTTACGAGATGCGATTTCATTCGCGGGATTTTAATTTCCAAGTAAAATTCCCAGACCTTCCCTACTTATGACTGTCCCTTTTCAAACATTTCCAGTCAGGCGATCACATTTTCTTTTTGCTTTCCTGCAAATATCGCTTTTCAGAAATCCCTTTTTCTCTCATATAAGGTAGGTAGACGCTTTTTGTAGTAAACAACGTGCTCGTCCAAACATGTAGATAATAGGCTGTGGGCGTAGCAGGAGATATTAATAGCTCTGCCTATGAACAATAATATCAGATATTTAGATCACAAACTAAGAACCACAGAAGAAACAAATTGGCTTTAGATAACAAAATGAGGGTAGATATGTAACTCTAGTCTTTGTAGTCTACTTTGAAAATTCTTTCAGGTGACTGGAAAACTTTAATGGTCATAATATGAAAAATAAAAAGTTTATATAAGTATTGATATCTGTAATTTTAATGTTGTGCATATTATACCGTATTCTATTATACTCTATTCTACAAGCAGCTTTCGATGCCTCTACAGTGCTACTGGCACTAAAGTGTCTATCTGTGCAATTTATTGCTCCCGTATTAACTTTTAATGACGAACTCACAATGAAAACTGAAAGTAAAACCGCGACCACATTGTTAAAAGGTCACAAAATGTACAAAAGCCTGTTGATTATACATTTTGTGCTAAAGGTCGTAAGAGCTGGTCATAGAGGCCATTATAAGATGATTATCTGGAGGTGAGAGATCGAGCTGCGTTCTACAAATTAGTATGATTATGTATGTAATGTTGTAAGTTGTAATGGTGTAGAGTTTATGGATAAAAGTAGGAATTAGCTTTATGTTTGTGTGGATTTTGTTGCGCTGGCGCCTGTTAATGTCTTTGGAAAATAACATGGGCTTCTTTGCAAGTAAATAAAAGCGTGCTTTCCTATAATTTAGATACCTAATGCGAGATCTAAAATTATGACAAAGACTCTGTGTGAATGCTGTGTATGTGTTTAGTTGGTAAGCCTTTACATACATAAAGCTGGATAATAATAACTTTGTGCTTTCTAAGATTATCTTCTTTTCTTTTAAATTATCTTTAACTGCCTTAAAGGGTCCTCCATCATTAAATCGAAATTATTTTCTGAAAGTTATTGTTAGTATTTACAAATTCTAAACAAAAATTGAATGTGAGTCAGCCGAAGACGAGCCGAAAAATTACCAAAAAAAAGTATCTTCATCAAGAATATGGGAATTTTCAGAAAATATGTAAAGCATCCGAGAATTCCCGAATAAAATATGTGTAGTAATAAAAATATAGTGCAAACTTTCACCGGAGGAGTTCCGGCGTTAGGCGAGGGCGTGTATTAATAGCGGCGGTTGCGCAACGCGGCCGATGCACTGCGCGTGCGCCGACACCGACACACTGCCGACTGGGATTAACGCTAACTGCAGTTTAGTGTGACGTGGCTTAACTGGTCGATTAAGTTTCGAAGCTTCAATTGCAAATACTAATAAGGTTTCTTCAACAGACTTCAGTTAGGTACCATTTGGTCTTTATAAGGAGTTTTTTTATTTGTTTAGCCATAGTAAACAACACCAGCATATTTTTACAAGATCAAAAACAAGTATAGTTTATTATAATATCGTATATAGACATGTTAAATGTATCGACATTACTGGTAAGGCGAACAAGTCTCGACAAGGCGACACTTCCGCCTTATGTACTGGCTATGTATGTATTATTATGTGCGTCCAATGTCGTCCACTATTCTTTTTTCCAACCTTGGTGACTTGGTGACTCGGCTCCGACGTGTAATGTTCAATAAATTGGAATGTGTAGAGATTCCAGTGTTAGTACCAACCTGACCTGCACTCATGTGTGAAATCGTGCGTAGATAGGTTTAGGTTTACTGAAGATTGCTTGGTATTTATGTTGCCCTGGTAACTTTCAAAACAAAAGATTAGCTTAACTTCTATTCCAGTTGATGGTAAATTGTTAAATGAGTTGAGCTTTGCAGTATGTGTACTGCTACTGAACAATGTAGCTACTGAACCATCTTCTACCTACCTATATTTGCAACAAACAACTTTTGATGTGAAACATCTAATGCGCAGGGCAGACCGGTAGGTAACCGGGAATAGATACTGCGGCTCTCTCACTCGTATTTACGTTAAAAAGGAATCTATTTTTTCTTAAAAAAAATCTGAATTTTTGTTTTTATAAACTATTTTTTATACACAATAGTTTCGATGCTTCACTTCTGCCAGGCGATATCTGGCAATAGAACTTGCAACGAATCTACTGTATCAAAAATTAAACCTCCAGTTAAACCGCTCGTTAACGATGCGCGCGCGCACCGGCCGGTGTTCACTTTACTCTTTTTGTATTCGTTCTTGCAGCTAACTTGGGATTGGCTTGACCCATTTACCGCAAATAGACGCAGCCGGGATTCAAACGCGCGCCCAAACGACACGTGGCGGGCGGCTTATGGTATTCGCGTTTTAAAATACTGAAACGCCTTGCTGATGAGTCAGCTAAGCATCCGTTGTAGAGATTTATATGGACTTATTCGCTGTTTATTATTTGCGAGTATGTATTTATTCGGGATGTTTTGATAGCACCTATTGCGGATATGGTTTTGGGGTGAAGGATCCGTTTTTCATTTCACAATAATTTGATGATTAACTCATTTCATTTTCTACTGCATAAATCCTGTGTTAATTTTTAGACTTCTAAGTTAACTAGTATTTCAAAAATCTTGTGGGATGTAGGTAATACTTACTTAACCCCTCAAGTGTCGAATGCACCCCATGTGTGCATAAGAAAAACCCTTTTTTTGTTCGGTACATAAGCTTATATCACATAAGATATATAAATGTAAAAAAAACATCATCCGATGGAAAACCAATCAAATCATTAGTTGTGAACTTATGGAGTTCGCAGCTAACCTTCCCTCCCCCCCAGCGTGTCAAATGCACCCCAAGTGTGCAAAAGGACAAAACTTTACATAATAGGTATATAAGCTTAGATCACGTATATATAAACGTAAAAAAACATCATCCGATGGAAAACATATCATCATCAGTAGTTGTGAACCTATGGGGTTCGCAACTAACCCCCAACCCTCCCCACTCGCTGGGATTTTGGGTCTAAAATCAGCCAAACTCAGACACTTGAGGGGTTAAGTGAATAACGATCGTAGTACACGCTGCTATATCTTATTAAAGTTGCCATATAATTAAAATTAATAGGTATAAATTATTTAGCGGAAACTATTCATTTCTCTCAACCCGATAATCCAAAAATAATATTTGCCAAATCTTGATAATTTCAGTCATAAAAGTCAGATAATCCCTCAAAGGACTCTGTCCTTTAATTAACAGTAATTTATAACTTCGGTTAAATTTATAAATCGGTGATGCGATCTTCAAGCCGGAATCATTTGATGGATTTCCCTAACTTTACGTACTTTACGTATTGGGGTCACGGAAATTAAGTTATTCAAGTAAGGCTTCGCGCTCCCATAGCTTGATTATGTTGGGTTTTATTTTGAGAAGGGGGGGGGGGGGCGAGATAGTACGTTGTGTAATGTAATATTTGTAGACTTTTCCGGAAAGGTAAAATATGTAGGTACGTTTTCATCTAATGTGAATCATCCCAATCCACCTTCCTGCCTTTATCCTAGTTGATTCTATCAGTCGTTAGCTTGTATGTTTTTATTGAATAGCTGCTTTTATTATAAATTCGTTGAGGAAATGGTTGTTGTGATTTGTTTTCTGAATACTTTAGGCCTTAAGCTGTTTCGCCTCAAAGTTTTCTTTGAAACTTGTGTGGGTCATAGTCAATCAATCTGCCTAGCCTTTTCCCAACTATGTTGGGGTCGGTTTCCGGTCTAACGGAATGCAGCTGAATACCAGTATTTTACATGGAGCGACTGCCTATCTGACCTCCACAACCCAGTAACTGGGACAATACCTCTTGGTAAGACTGGTTGTTAGAATTTCGGGCTTCTGACAACCCGTAACGACTGTCAAAGATCCACGAAAGACAGCCGAGACCAACGGCTTAACGTGCTTTCCGAGGCACGGAGGAGTCTCGGTATGTAAAGACGGTTACCCATCCACGGCGGTGGTCATAGTATATTTTCAAATTACTTAAACTTTTGCTAACTTAACAAGATTAAACTAGAAAAAGACTGTTGTCAACAGGTCCCTTACAGATCAAAAAACAAGCAATGGCATTGAATTTAACGAGCAACCCTCAGAAACGTAATCAGTAAACCAAATGATCATAAAACAATCGATTTAAACTTGAGTAGTTATCGAAACGTAAACGGTATCATAGTCTATGCAATTAGTGGGCTGTAAAAAAATCGATCACGCGGAATACGGCGTGCGCGCATGCAAGTGCAACTCAGGGCCGATACCCATTTATATTGTTCGTTTTTGTATAAACTTTGAATGGAAGGGAATAACTGGAATGCGGAGAACACTAGAACTAGCAGATTCTGCACAGGAAGCCCGCACTCACACCAAATCACTCTTACTTCAATTTAAAGAACAAAAAAAAGAAATTAAATGCGTTTATTTGCGGTAAACATGACGCAAAAAAATAAGAACAAGTTGGGGAAAAGTATGCGTCACATGCACGCAAAACGGCCATCGCTCAGCATTATGCTGCGACTCTATGCGAGACAGAGCCCAAAGCGCTAATTTCATATTTTAGTTCTAGGAATTGCCGATTTTATTGTTGATAAAAACATAAGACGACTCTCTCAACTCGCAAACACATCATCAAAGTTTTCACAGATGTTTTACAGAATAGCACTGCAGGATTTCTAAAGATTTAAAAGTAAGTTGTGTGGAAGTCCCAAAAGGACATGTAAAGCCTTTGTAAGAATACACAATAATTATGAATGCTAATACCGTCTTCGTGATGAGGCTGTCCGCCCCGAGCGTCCCGTAAACAAGATAACTGCTAATTAAGTCATTACGTATTAATAAATTACTAGCTCAGTGACCAGAGACGTAATTAGCTTTTCTCCAGAGTTTACGATCGTACAACTGGAAGATTACTGACTCTGGAATTGGATGTACCTATCTAACGTTGGAAATCGTGATGGCGGTTGATGAATGATGGACAAATGGTCTACCCCCAAACTATGTACAGTCAAGTTGTTCAGCAAATTAACACCAACCAACCAATACCAACCAACAACCAATAAACCTACCTACAACCAATTAATATACTTAACTGTCAAAAAGTTACATTTGCGTTTTGAATATACGGTCACTTGTATGTATGTTGGTTATCAATTTGCCTGACGGCCTGACTTTAGCTAACCTTTACAACAGTACCTAACATGTGTTTGTGGGTAAAAAGAGTAACGTTTTCAGCGAGTTCCCTATTCAGGAGCTTTACTTATAGGTTATATATGTAGTCAAATTGATATGTTGAGCACACAACAACCCACTGAAACCAGACAGTTATTATAACCAGGTAAATATTTATTTACGAACAAGAACAATAACTTAGACTCTTAACATAAGCCATTATCATTACTTACGTATTACTATAATTACGTAAAGCCGATAGTGTTAGCAGTTTAATATCTCAAAGCTGTCATTATGAAAGAGCTCATAATTACAACTTTTACCTGCGCGCGCGCCGCTTACGGAAATAAAGTCGGCGTTATGATTATGCCAGTTTGAATTACGTTCACCCGTTGACAATTATGTGAAAATTTCATAAAACAAAAGTTAATTGTAGGGCTGTGTGCATAGATGCGGATATTGTAAGTTTAATTGGATTACTTAAGATTTTTGTGCAGTGTTTTAATAATTAGCAAAGTTTCTTGGGTAGGTGCGAGGAAAATAGACTAGACCAATTCTCGTATTTTTAACAACGTTCGCAATCTCATCTCAGTCTCAATCTGTCAAAAATTGTATATCGTTTACCTACATTTTTGAAATTTGGTTGACGCTGGCCTGAGATTGTGAACGTTTTAAGGTACGAGAATTGGCCATCTGCTAATTTAATCTACCTATTCTACCTACCCCATATACATATTGAACTTCCAGAACAATTACCTGAACACAATTTGCATAACTACCTACCTACTTCACACAGTGCTCAAGCAAAAATCTATACCATTTATTCAATGGACCATCTTTCGCTCTATTTGGCGAAAAGAAGTAAGTATCAATACAGCAATGTATTCTTCAATCCGTCAACAGACACCACAATATGGCCGCACTGGCCCCATCGGCCGTTGTATGTGGGCGCCATTTCTCTTATGGCGATTGTGTCACCATGTCTTATGCAACTATCTCTCGGAACCCCATGCATATTGATCATGCGGTAATAACACATCAACTGTGACACCATCTAAGAAGTGAAATGAACTTTCTGTCTGGGGCTCTGAATTCTTGGGAAATTTGTAATTTATACTAGCTAGAATATGCAACTGGACACATAGATAGCCTTTTTATGTAGAAAGCATAGTCTCCCTTCCTATTTTCATTATTGCAGATTGATATTAGTTCGTTAATATCTCGGAATTGACACTTTCCATTTCAATAAAGAAAAGTTTTGACACCAAAACGGGCACTGATAACCAGACTACAAAACATCGTGATTCAGTCAACAACATTTAGATTTCCCCTTCATTCAACTTCAACATCGCTAACTACTTAACCCGATAAAAATCTGAATCTAATCTACAGATCTAGACCGAATCTAGATTCAGTTGCATTGTGCACTGCGGCTAAGTTCGGTGCGCGTGCGCCGCGTGACAGAAAGGCTTGCTTTCACTCGTGCTTCCTACCCGCGATTGATATACAACACGACAACGCTATTATGTACC
Source organism: Cosmia trapezina (assembly GCA_905163495.3). Lineage (NCBI taxonomy): Eukaryota > Metazoa > Arthropoda > Insecta > Lepidoptera > Noctuidae > Cosmia > Cosmia trapezina. Next base: position 30,695,215 of record LR991022.1, on the reverse strand, counting down.
ATTTGTTGTGTTTTTGTGCAAAAAAACGTTTTTTGCACTTAATTGTTGAGCGGTGATAGTTTTTTAATTGATGCAAAAATATTGGCGTGTTAATGGGTGTTTGTTAACATGAAATTAAAGCCGTGTTGTATTGAGGTAGTATACTAGAGATTTACGAACTATTTTCTAAAATAACGAAGACTGTAACTTTGAGAAATTTCTGAACGTAGGTATATGCAAGTTAAAGAAAATGGTTCCACAATACCAGCACAAAGGGTCATTACAAGTGCGACTAGAGTCGGTCTGGAGCAACGCGCACGCAGACGGATAGACAAGTCGCATTCCTAGATGAATTACAACTAGTTAACATCTAAACTGTTGCGGGCTCACTGCAAACCCAGCAAAGGCCATTTCACCGCGCCGAACGCGTTATCTGCGATCGCCAGTACAAAACTTCGTATAATAAAGACGCAAACGCGCCCGTAACAACAGACGGGCGTTAGAGACTTGCATGCGCCGGCGCAGTGAAAGTACTTTCGCGCGCTCGTTGCCCCGGTCGTCGAACTTGGCGTGGGAGAGAGATAGCGCTATACGCAGGAGCGGGACCGATATAGTTTTCTGAGGAAAGCCGTGAAAAGCGGCCGGGTGCGGGGTACGCGAAAGTGCGCACCATCAGGAAATCGCTGCGATCGTAAATGCTGAAGTTAAATGATTTTTATGCGTCCACCTTTACGATGCCAATAAAAGGCATATTGTTCGTGCACTATTATTCGTTGCGGAGGCGGTGAACTCGATTTTTAAGGAATTTTCCGCGTCTTTCTCCGTGCTACCCGTGTGTCTTCCTCTGTTTAGGACATAAAAAGTTTTATTGTGTTTACAAAGACCCGTTATGCACGCCAGCGAATTTTGTAAGATAACGTTTTTTTTATACATGTATACTGGATTCACAGTAAGAATAAAAGCGAAAGATAGAAAAGATTGTTTTGGTCAAAACTAGAACTTATTTCTTTCAATAAGGCCAGGACTTGCTGGTCTTCTTTGAGGAGCTGGGGTGGATCGAATAATCAATTTTCCCACCCTTACGCAAAATCCGCGCATTGACGTGCAGTTGTGGACACCAGCCCGTATTATTACCGTTTAACCGTTTTTCAATGGGCCTATTGCCAAGGATGTAACACTACTGCAATATTAAAACCACCACCCGGAGCTCTCCCAGTGATAATCCTACACATTCTTTAATCACTATACGCTATGAGCCACACCTACTATCAATTCACACACCTCTTACTATTCACGCTTCCAAGCCAACGCCAGCTTCATAAACCACAGAATTTCGTAGTTTAATTACATTTAGCGTGTGCAACTATCTCTTCACCATTATCAGTGGCAGTTAGTTTATAACGTGATTTCTTCCACTAAACATGGACAGATCTTATCAGAATGTTCGGGGGTGTGGTCTAAGTGAGAGACGATTACAGAGAATTATTACATTATGCCGATGGATTTATTACTGTGATTAATTAGATTTCGAAATTGATTGATATGGCGTCTCAGTTTCGCGAGTAATGATTGATGAATGATGAATATGATGATAGATAAATTAAAAGTTATTAATAGTTTTTTGTGCTATTAACATTCCAATTGCAAATTAGTAAACTAACAGTAAACTAACAGTGGACACAGGGGGTGAAAAATAATTGTCTATAATACAAAAATTAAATCCTATCTCCTAAACTAGGGATGCCCTGTATCTTAGGAGACAGTGATTCGACCAAGCTGAACTGCACTTAATGAAGGGCCTTAGGTTTCGAGTGTCGGTGTTAATCTACCACAAGACAAAAATTTGAATGTGAGTTTGCTTAGTAACAGAGGAGAAAGAGTGGGGTTGTGAAAGGGAGAGGGGTGTGCGAGTGAGTGTAACGTTACTTGTAGTGTATGGGTGTGAGTGTGTTGTGTTATGAGGTATTTGTTTGTATGTAGTGTTTTGTGTTCCTATTTAATTGTGATTTGTTAATGATCTGTTAAGCGATGTATGTCAGTAGAGATTCGGTGTTATTGTAGTCCTGTTTTATGAGCCAGTCTGTAATTTTAGATTTTTGATATTGAATTTATTTAAGTTTATTATGTTTAATTTCTTTTGTATGATTTTATATACGTGGACACTTAAGACGTAATAATGGTGTTTTGCAAAGGAGGTTTTGTGCTGTACACCAGAGGGGACATATGTTCGCTTCCTTGGGTCAGGTAGAAAATTCTGTTATCGATATGGTTTTTATGCCAGTTTGACAGTTACATTTAAATCCCAAAGAAGGAGTTATACTCGTATGTTAAATCTACGTTCTACGCTAAACTAACAATATTTTATTTCGAGTTTTGGCCATGTTATCAGTGCAAGCACTGATATCATGTCGGTAGACAATGTTATGTCAGTGGGTGTTCAAGAACGTTCGATCAGTCCTGTCGCCTGTATCTTGTAACTTGCGCGCGCGCAAACTCACTCGCACCGAGTTAATTGTTGCCGCGGAGAGTGAAAGTTTAATGTGAATACGAATTAGTTTTGTTTTCGTTCACATTGGCGTATGTGTCGCTCAGTAATTAAACTGCTTTTTAGCTTTATAAAGACTACAGAGTTTCGGTTTTGTAGTTAAGTACCTACGAGTAGATGAGATATTGAAAGCCAGGATTGCTAAACGTAAACAGCTAGGCAGATTGAGATATAAGTTCTTGTAACAATTCTATCTACCTTTATTTACTTTAAACGGAGGTTTCTTCATAATGTAGCCCACGTATTATACTATTAATAATATTATATATTATTACATATTGTTCTCAGAAATATTGTTATTGATGTGACATGTGATTAATGCACTATTTAATTCTATTATTATTACTTTGACATTTATTTACAAATATATCTTGACATTCTCACTCATTTAAGGCATGACATTTTAATCTTTATTATTCTAGTGACATTAATATTTGCTAATGTTTAATTATTTATTATTTCTTATGTTTATTTTATGTTTTAAAGATTTATTATTTGCCATTGTGAAATTACCAAAAAAGTGTTATTGCCTAATTATAAATTATTGTTGCAAGTAATTGTATTTAACAATGCTGTGTTGTGCTGATACAGTTTAATTAAAGCTTGAGATTTGCATGCCTCAAGGCGTAATATGGTTGAAATATGCTCTATTTTTAACAACTTTATGTAATTACCCATATTAGCAAATAAATGATTTTGATTTGATTTATTATGTAAAACTATTCCATTTGATGCGGCTGTCAAATCTTATGTAAGTAACAAAATATGGTTATTCGTTTTGTCAACCTACAGCAGGCGGCAACAGCTAACATATTACAGAGATCAAGGTTTCAGAACCATTCTACAAACAACTTTCAGGAATTCGGGTCTTGCTAAATAAAGCCGTCTTAGGTGAAGCCTAGGCAACGCTGCGTGTCTTTCCTCAATACTATTAACTAGTCATAATTTTCAGTTTTTCAGCCAACGATCGCCATCATGGGTCATTTTAAGGTCGAAGAAGGTAAACAACCTCTGAAGTAGGCTCGGAAGCTTTTAGGGAAAACGCTGACGAAACGAGAGGACTTTACTGCGGCCTGCGGCGTCAACGTCCTTCTAATCACTGTTACGACAAGTCTCAGCTTTCCTGATAGTTGGATATTTGTGTGAGGTTTTTATTCGTTTTCGGCAGATAGAGAATGGGATGAAAACCCAGATAGGAGCGTTGGTAAAGTACTTGATGCTCATTTGTTTTATAACTACTGCCTTCAGGGCAGTTCAGAGCAGTACTACATATGCTTTTTCACAGAGATAATGTACTGACTTATTTTGTGAATGGTTATTGCATGCAGCGGAGATGAGAATGTAGAGATGGATGTGTGGAGTGACGAGAATGGATAAAGTTAGAAATGAGTAGGTATATAAGAAGAAGTTTGAAAGTGGCGCCAGTAACAGAAAAGTTGAAAGGAAATCGTTTGGCTTGGTACGGGCCTGTATGTGATGAGGAGAGACGAAACGCATGTGACTAAATAAGGATGAATATACATGTTGATGGATGGAGAGGCAGTGGAAGGCCAAAGAAAAGATGGATGGATTGTGTGAGGAATGATGTGAAAGAGAAGGGAGTGAATGATAGCGTGACGGTTGACAGGGAGAATGGAAGAAGAAAACGTGTTGCGCCGACCCCAAGTAACATGGGATAAGGGCGGGAAAATATGATTATGGTTGGTTATGGCAGTAGGTACTGGAAGGTTGGGTATAGGGACGGCTGAGTATCCGATCAAACGCTATTTGTAACTGAATCTCTTGACAATAAACAATAGCTCATCTATACTACTCAACCTAAACATTATTCGTTCGATTCCCGCACGGAACAAATATTTGTACGACCTACAAGTATTTGTTCGGAGTCTGGGTGTTTTTCTATCTATAATATGTATGTATTTGTAGTAGTTTATCAGCCATCTCGTTACAATAACACAAGCATTAGGTTGCTTAGCTTGGGACTAGATGGCGTTGTGTGAAATGTCCAAGGATATTTATTTATTTATTTATTAACCCCAAAAACTAACATCAAAAATTAAATAACACAATTAAGTACCTATGTAAACATTAATTAGTCTCAAACATGAAACTACAAGTATCTACGAGTACATAGAGCTAGCTAGCTCGTTCAGCTCCTACCCTGATACGCAGTGGTACGCGTACTCTCGGCCTTGAACCCTCCCCCCTTCCCCCTGCGTATCGATCCGTAGTACTACGCGGGAAACCTTTGTTGCGTTGCGTAATAGAGACGCAACGACTACACCATTCATGTACTACGCTGGGTTCCTGTCTACCCTGTAACGGAGCTAACTTTTATGATATGTTTATCTTTCGAATCAGTGAACCTGAAACATATTTTATAGACTTTTTTGTGAAATAGGTAAAATACAGGGTTCCTGCCGAAAAATTTGAATGTTGAAATGGAAAAACACTGTGTTTTGGCGGCTGGTTTTTTTTTTCTAATTTGGTTGTTTTATATCTTAACTATTAAGTTGTAGTCAGCATACGGAGATACTGCTTGGGCGAGTCACTTGGCGAAAAGATTGGAGATCACAGATCCCACTACTTCAATGCACTCAGCCTATCGCCACTTTCCTATAGCCGTCGGCCCATCTAGCTGGGAGACGTCCTACACTACGCTTGCCGATACGCGGTCTCCACTCCAGGACTCATCTGCTCCACCGGCCATCGGTCCTTCGACAAACATGGCCAGCCTACTGCCACTTCAGCTTACTTACTTACTCTGCAAGCACGTCGGTAACTCCGGTTCTTTTCCGGATAATTTCATTCCCGATTTTATCCTTCAAAGAAACTCCGAGCATAGCCCGCTCCATAGCGCGCTGAGTGACCTAAAAGTGGACCAGCCCGACTGTCAGTGTCCAAGTTTCGGCCCCTTATGTCATAATTGCGGGATAGGCGACGAGAAGACTTGACGAAGTTTTCCAACTGAATCCTTCTGTCGACTTCTTTCTCAAAGTTGTGTCTACTGAGCTGGATGACTTGCCCTAGTTAGTCATACTCCTTCTCAATTTCGAGAAGCGACCCTTCGATGTGTATTTCTTCTCCTTATCTACCTTTAATTGTTTTCAGAAATATTAAGTGTTATTTACGAGTATCAGCTCAGTAAGCTACTTAGCTTTTTATTTACATTATGCATATTATATTATGATTAGTTTCCAGTCAGTACATGCGCCAAAACGTCAATATTCTTCCACGTAACCTGTATTTACTCGTGTGACGTAAAAAGATTCGTGCGTGTAAGAGCGTCGTGTTCGCTCAACTAAGTTCTGCCCCATAAGACAAAAATGGCGCATTGCAGGAAAAGGGAGTTTCGCATTGCGTTTCAATTTCGTTTTACTACAGAACGAGACGGGCTCATCCTATTATTTACTAGATTAAATTTAAATAAATAAAACTTATTTTTAGGACTGTATTCCTCGTATTAAGATTTTAGAGACATGTTTTCAGGCCTCAGATTTTCTTTCCAAGTGTGCAAGTTAAAATGAACCTATTGGGAGTGTTTTAGGAATCAATTTTCATTCATGCTGCCTTTGTCTTCAGTAAATTCAGCTTTCTACTAAAGTTTTTGGAATGGCAGCTCTATCAGCAACGAGGTAAGGTATATAATTTGAGTGGGGTAGTATTTCCGTCCTTCAGTATTTGGACCTAACATTATGTTAGGCTAGGTTAGTGCGAAAACTCTTGGCCATACCCGAAGGAAAGTTTATGAATCCAATGACCTTTCGCTTTGTACATACTCTAGAACGGTGGTTTTAATTTCTTAAAAGACTAAATAGTGCATATTTAGTCCTACACATAAGTACAAATACTGATCAGACAAAATATTGCAATGTTGTCAAAAACATCGTTACGTCGAATTTTATACTGACACAGTTATTTTATACTAATTCAGTGATATTTAAAAAGTGGCGAGGATTTTTTCGCTTGGTGGAGACTGGAGATTGACTTGCTTTTTATGTATTCTAGAATATACATAGCTTAATATATTATTTTTCTAGTATGTATTTCTTTCATTACTAAGAATAAAGTTAGTAACTCCGTTATGCATTAAACTCAAAACAATATAATCATGTCATGCATGTTAAAACAAGATTTAGTGGTCTGATATAAAGCCTTTCCATGTCTTCATTAAGATACCAACGATACAGCTGTAGATCGTGTAGATCAATTTAATTAATTAATTAAATTAAAACAACATGATAACGCATTGAAATAACCGTATCATCGTAACTGATTATATACAATTCGGAGATTTCGTTAAATATTTATGAGAAATACTTGTTAAAATAGCTTGATGATCCGATTGTACGACTATATTCTGACTAATCTAGGTACTTACATTTGTATAAGGATAAGTAATGTAATACGTAGGTATCTATTTCTTATCTTTCTTCTAATCAGTCTAGGTAGGTAATAAATTGTCCCATATTGTTTTCGCAATATATTATTATGTATTTGTTTAATTTATAAATCAATCGTTTTAAATATGTTTAGGTTTCATATTATTTATTTTAAATGACATGATAAAGTACTCGTCTGTATGTAGGTATGTACTTTTGTGTAGATATCTAAATTGATTATGATTATGTTGTTCCGTGTCACAAAGGGTGTAAAGGAAAGTAAAATAAAAACTTAGCTGTGTCTGAATTGTGACAATTACCTATACTTGTTGGGACAGAGGGTTGCGTGCTCAAACCACGTCGGGGTCACCAATGCTGGGACCTTATGAGTATCGTGGTTGGAGAAAGAGCCTAAATAAAATTCTAGTGTATAGGATACAGACTATTCAGATGACCATGGATATTAAGCACAACGACACTTGTTACTTATACGCGCAGGAAAGATGACTGGCCGCTAAACTCTATGCATTTGCACCGCTAGCATTATTGCTACCTTTAGTCCCTCTAGTCCCTACAAAACTAAAGACAATAACGAAGAATCCTAGAACACGATGTGGACAAAAGTATACAGTATAAGTATACTTTTCACATAGAGTCTAGATTGCTTTAGAAAACATGACATCTAGGGACGAGCTCCCAAGGACTAATAAAACGTCTGCTTCAAATAACGAGAACCACCGGCAGGAAATTATTACCAACGCCAAAGAACCAATATCACTGCTATAAATAATCTGATAGGAAAGCCTATGAGGACATTGACATTATTCCCACCTACGTGGAGATACATGAATTTAGTTCCCGAATAGTGTGAGGTAGCTAAAAACTGACACATTTTTCTTATCAAAGCATAACTATTACAAATTTAAGTCACTTTTCGCGTCGACTTTCTAAACTCCGGAATTGATTTTGATTCGGTTTTCACCGTCATATTAGATAATTTATTCCTGAAGATTTATTTGTACTATATAATATTAATATTAAACTTACACATAATAAAGAAAAATCGATGTTTTGTCAAGAAGAACCAGGGGCGGGTCTCTAGACCCAAGTTTATTTATTATTCCAATGTAAATAGTGGAGGAGTTTCAACAAAAAGAAATAATATTCCTTTATAGGAATTAAATCTTTTGATGGTGATGTTACGACCCGTGGGTGGAAGACTCGTGTAACCCCCCTCCGGGTGGCTCCTCGCTTTTTATATCATTAGTTGAAAGTAATCCGAGACGTATTACCACCTCTCAATATTTATTTATTTATTTATTTATATTTATTTATATAAAATCAATATTTATTTAATTCGGGAATAATTTAAGTTTAGGTAAGTATGTACATTATTGTATTCGATATTGTTTTGACAGAGCTTTTGAGAAGCTCGGTCTACACATTTCTTTTGTTATTTACCGTGGTTTTGCTACAACCAACGAAAGTCCTATTCCTAGCACTGGATGAAGTTAATGTGTCGCAGGTTTATGACAAAATCAGGTTTTTGATCAAAAACTTAGGCTTTTGATCAAGAACCGGAAGAAGACTGTCGACGTCAGGGGCACCCCGAGGTTCAGTTATGTTAGGTTCCTTTAAACCTCGCAGAAGCCCCGCGCAGCGGGGCTCCGTCAACCGGTTCTTGATCAAAAGCCTAGGTTTTTTATCAAAAACCCGAAATTGTCATAAACCTGCGACATATGCATGACGGCAGTTGGATAAGTTGTGCTGTAGATGGATAAGTTGTGCTGTAGATGATCACCAACTAAATAATGTCACCGCTAGATTTAAGGCATCAGAAAAAAAAATCCTACAAGGAAATATCTACGGTTAAAAAATACAAAAATATCAATATTCAAAAACGTTTAAGTTCATGATAAAATACAAGCAACCCGGAAACACGTGCGTAAATTCGACCGACAAATTAAGAATTAATTAGTAATACCGAAACCTACTCATATTTTATAAGGCTACGTACACACTGCGCCCCGCTCCCCACTCCGCTTGTCCGGGTTCATTCTTCATTGATACACGTTGACGTGGATCACCCCCCTTCCCTCTCCCGAACTCGTACAGATAGTATAAAACAAGGCTTTTTTTAGTTGTTTCTAATAATAATTGTCGATTGTGAGGGTATAGTTATCTTTTCGTTAGCGAAAATAGACGAAGAAATAATGTTATTAGGACTTGTCTAGCTAGCATTTTTTTTTAAGGACTGACTTCTGTATTTGTGCAGAAAATATCGCGTTTCGCAGCGAAACAGCAGCAGTAAGCGACGCGCGTTGGTGTGTAAAAGGCGTAAAAGTTGACTTTTTAATAGTCATTACTTTTATCTGAAAACAGGAGCTCGTGGCTAAGTAATAACAGCCGCACAGGTCGATCCGTCAGGTTAAGCTACGCTTGCCGGGGTTGGTCAGTGGATGGATGACCATCTTCACATACCGAGATTCCTCCGTGCCTCGGAAAGCACGTTAAGCCGTTGGTCCCGTCTGTTATTCGTGGATCTTTGACAGTCGTTACGGGTCGTCAGAAGCCCGAAAGTCTGACAACCAGTCTTACCAAGGGGTATCGTATTATTACCCAGTAACTGGGTTGTGGAGGTCAGATAGGCAGTCGCTCCATGTAAAATACTGGTATTCAGCTGCATCCGGTTAGACTGGAAGCTGACCCCAACATAGTTGGGAAAAGGCTAGGCAGATTGACTTTTATCTGAAAACAAATTAATGCGATTTGACATAATATTTTATATACAAAAGTGGTCAAACCGCAATTTCTATTGCTCAGATAAAAATAATACATAGATTAAAAATCAGCCCTTAAATGTAGGCTTAAATAAAGTACCTATATATTTTACAATAAATAATCAGTCCTAAATCATACAAGCTCAAATAAATTATTTTAGAATGAATAATGGAGAGCTTACTAAATAATTAAATAGATATATAGGTCATAATTTAATAGGTTATAAAAGCACGATTCAGAATTTCACATTTATAGCAAAACAAAAACCTATCCATACTATCCTCAAGCAAAACAACAGTTTTTGTTTTTACATAACAAACACGTGTTTTCAGAATTACCTCACAAAATACCGTATTATTACCTAATTCTGTGCTGTCATTAATAAGCCACCGTCTTTACTACGCCACTGGCTTAGATGCAGTGTTTCAGGGGGTTCAGGGTGGGGGGCTCGCTCGCCCCCTAGCCCGGGCCGGCACGTGTAACGTTGCCTAGCAACACGGCGTGCTGTCGGCCGGGTAGCTACAGAAGAATAACTAGGGAGCGACGTCGTAGGAAACAGGCATGTCGAGTGGGTCAGGTACTTAAAATGGAAGGTATTTGTGTCTACTTTAATTATACAGAGATGTGGGTGTGCGCTTATTTGAATAAACCAGTCAACTAAACATCTCCGTGTTTAATTGACGTCTCAATAAAAAACGTTTGAAAGGATTGTTTTTAATTTCTACCATAGGTATGATGCCTGGGTAAAAAAAGACATTCTATTTAGTCAGATAATAAAAAATATTAGACTACCTACGTATTTTTTGCTATAAAAATTATTATAATAAAAAAAATACTTGGATAAAACGCATTAAAGATGGGGAGTGGGGGCTGGCTACGTCACAACTATATCAAACTACGTATAAAATCTAGCAAGGAGTGACGTCATGCCACATTTTAACTCAATGTATCGCCGTAATCTTTTGATTACGTAAAAAAAGAAAAAATACATCTCCAATATTTTGTAATAATCTACAAGACGGACTATACAAATTTTTTGTCATCATCTCTATTTGACGTCCCAATAAAAAAGTTTGAAAGTATTGTTTTTAAGTTCTACAATCCACCTTTTCGTTTTACTTGGTAACGGAAATCTCTGCTACTGAGCAACACAATAAATACTTTACAATATTCAGTCTATGAAAAATAGAGCTTTATAGCAACATAAACAGTTGGCTGTAGACAAGCTAAACTTTGAGACCGTAAAAACTCAAACTAAAAAAAAAATATTGAATTGTCAAAGAAGTCGGTCAGTCAGAAAATAGGTTCCTAGAAGAAGAACGGGCAAGAAACTAAACGGACACTCTTTAAAGTTTTTTGGCTCTTTCTCTAATACAGTTTTCCTAATGGACCTTCTACAAATTACCTGTGAGTAGTCGTTCTCCCACGCCCCTATTCTAGGAACATCCATTCAATCCACTGTAAGTTCGTTTTTCTGGAAGCTGCCTACATTTTATTAAATTCCTTAAGAGGACATTTTATGAGTAGTTTTCATGAACATTTTGATCTTAATTAAACGTCAAGTGTTGGTTTCTTAATTTTTTTTGACCGAATATTTTTAAAAGAAAATGGTAGGTGTCATTTAGTTTAAGTGTTCGGAGTAAAAATTACACTGATCGAAAGCAAAACGAAAGTGACAATTTAACAAATTGTAGGTTTTTATTAGTTACTTAATATGGTATATTATCCCATTATTTTTCCTATCATTTATAAGTACAATAGCCTCATTACATTTATCCTAATTATATTTTATCTAAAATTTAAAAAGGCTACAGAGGCACGTACATTATTATTACATACAACTCGTTCGTCTTCTTCAATAATCAATAACATTAATAAAATAAAACAATGAAATAGTAATTAAAGGACATTGATTAATTAACACTTTGAGCGGAGCGACGTTATAATACGTAAAATTTGATAAACGCTATTTGACACAACGTTTAATCACGTCAGCAAAAAATATGTCTTTCTTTAAAGAACGTGTATAAACGGCTGCGGCCTATACCAATTCCTTCAAGCTACGTCATCGCGCCGTATCACTTTAAATTTTCGGACTGCTAGCGCCACTCCACGTTAGTTTTGTTGTACACTTTTTAAGGCTACTCACACACATACATTCTAATTACGCGTACATTCGCAACGTCGACGTATAGTAACGGTTGTGTCACATTTCATATTATCTTTGCTTGTATGAAAAACCAGAACGTCACTAATCGTCATATATTTTGTATGAGATAATAGTGTGCCGCGCAACAAACATTTGAATACCCAGATGCTCAGCTGAAAGAGTTAATTAAATCAAGTTATGTACTCAAACCCCTCTCACCAAGAGGAGGCCTGTGTCCCAGCAGTGGGAACATTATAGGCTGATTATGTTATGTATGTACTCAAAAGATCGTTTTAGAAAAATAATTACTTCCGTCGGGTACGATATCAACTACCGCGTAGTTTCGTAGCAACCGCCTACGAATGCGTAGCAGAGCGCTACGTATCTGCTACGGCGGCGCGGCGGCCGCCCAAGCGTAGGTACGAACACTTTTTCATAAATTAATATTAATTCCACTTAGTTTTGAAGGAAAGACTATGAGTTTTAGTATTACATTTAAAATTGAAGACTGTTTTCCTTATGAAAATAATTCAGTTGTACTTACAAAGAATTTGGCTCATATTTACATGATTTCTAGTAATTAATTACTTATTTCTTGGATTTCTGTGGTCCCTTCAAGAAATATAATACTGCTGAATTAAAATGGTAGTCTCGAAAATATTATTCACGATAATAACGAATATGTAGATTTGCCATCGACGGCAAACCTTAGAGAAATGTATTGGTGATTCTTATGGTTATAATTATGTAAGACAGGATACCACATAAACGATTTTTTGCTATGTATTTTCTGGTGTACAATAAATTATATACCGGATGACTTTTTTTACCGTCTCGAAAAAAAATGGGTATATTAGGTGAACAGAGTAGAAGTCTATGGCATACCTAGTTTTTTTTTTTTTAATAGCTTAGACAGAAAATATTATCTAAGTACCAATAAATAGAACAAATTCGATGTAAACTTTTCATTTTTGTACCTGAAAAACAGAAATTTTGAAAAAAAATAATACATCGTTTAAAAACATCGAAATTCAAATCATATGCAGCCTGCATATGATTTGAATTTTCGATTTTTTTTTTTTGGAAAAAAAAAAAAGTTAGGTAAATATGCCATAGACTTCTACTCCGATCACCTAATATACCAAATTTTTTCGAGACGGTAAAAAAGTCATCCGGTATAAATAAATAAATAAATCTCAGGAGCTGCGCTTACGACCATAGAGCCTGATTTACACGGTGCGATGTTAATTGCTAGTGGTACCTTATATTGAAGCAATAATAAAAGTTGCACTGTTTAGACGATGCAACTCATTTGTTGCTGCAATATTATTGCATGCCATAGGCAAGAAACTTGTATCGTGTACACAGGGCTTAAGAGCGACCGAAGTGATGTAAATCTGCCAAAAGTTATGCATTTCTCTGACCGAATGTATCATAGAAAGCGAAAGAGTTACAAGTTGGAATAGCGTCAGTTTGTACCGAATCACTTTCATTTTCTTTATTGAGTGTTTCTTCTAACATATTATGTATTTATTCGGTTTCTTCTATTACTGTTTATTATGTTGTTTAAGTTTATTGTGATTTGATGTTATTGAATTGTGATTAACGTTTTTGATTTGATAATAAATCGATGTGTTGTAATAGAAGAAATATCTTTCTCGGTTTCGCGAAGCAGATGCTTTGTAAGAAGAAATATCTTTCTCGGTTTCGCGAAGCAGATGCTTTGTAAGAAGAAATATCTTTCTCGGTTTCGCGAAGCAGATGCTTTGTAAGAAGAAATATCTTTCTCGGTTTCGCGAAGCAGATGCTTTGTAAGAAGAAATATCTTTCTCGGTTTCGCGAAGCAGATGCTTTGTACAACATTAAAACTGACGTCTTTATTATTATTTTTTTTAGAATTTAAATAAAGACAGTACGCTTAATTTGTTGCGTTTGAACCCTAGTATGACGTCCTGCTAGAAATACGTCGAATTACTAGTAACCCTGTATATTATTATATTAATTACACCCACATTTCGCCAATAATGACAGACTGGGATATATTATGAGACACTAGACTATGATAAGCCAAGTTAGTTGATTAATTGATTCTAACTACGGCATATCCTGTCCCAGAAAATAAGAGCTGACCTACGAAAGTGAGTTTGTTTGTTTGTTACGCTTTCGCGCTAAAACGGCTGAACGGATTTGGATTAAATTTGGCACATGGATAGACCATGACCTGGATTAGGACATGGAATACCTTTTTATCCAGTAGTACGTTCTCGTGGGATAATTTCCGACATAAACGCGGGCGTAGCCGCGTATTATAAAACTTGCAGAAATGTACATATCAAGAAGCCTTTTTAGCCACATATATATCTCTGACTTTATTACCTAGAATGCGCTGTGTGTCGAATAGGAAAATGCCTCGCAGTCAGACATATGACGTAACTGGCACGTTTCACGGACCTTACATAACGAAGACCTTATGAGGCTCGCGCGCTACGTACTATAGCACAGCCTTGACATGTGTCAAAAAGAATTATTTTTTTATAATTTAGAATTGACTGAATTTAAAAATGCATCTATAAGTTAACTACGGCTGGTGTTGTCTTTCTACTTTACGTGTTCTGTGACTTCTTTTTCTTAATTTATGGAAATTAGTTATTTATTTTTGTGTAGTTTATGCAATAGGTAATCATAACATTGATTTGCTACATATGTATTATTGTGGATTGAATCAAATTCTTAGTAAAATAAAGGATGTTTAAGTAGCTCTTGAACTAGCCCTAGAAAGCTTCACGAGTAGTCAATGACCTAGATTTTTGCACCATGATACAATTCTACTTAATACTATAAATAATGTAGAACTAAAACTATATTTACCTCAAAATGATCGTCCTTGACATTCCGACACTCCAAGATCAAACACTTCCAGAACCAATCAGTTCCAAATCCAAAATTCAAATTCCGCACTCTATCTGTCAAAAAATCACAAACGTCAGAGCGCGCGCGTTTTATTTTTAAACTGGCAACGCGCGACCTCAGCGCTTGAATGTAGTGCCAATGTCACAATATCTAGGTCTATGTCAGCGAGTGGCCTCACTGCCGCGGGGATATGTCTGCACGTTTTGTGGCCTTATTTGGCGCTTTTGGCGGGGTCACTGGGCTTTTCGGTGATCGTATTCTTGTGTGTTGGTACACCTGTTTACGTGGCAGGAGTCACGCATCAAATCAAACTTTTTAAACGTCGAACTCATCGCAGGAAACGTCACTGGCGTCACTAATAAATGACTAATTTTTAGTTTTTCGACCTAGTAGGAGAAAATAAGTGTTAGGATATTTTTTTTTTCATTATCTAGAATTCCCAGATTTATATTTATTTACAGAATAATTATTCTAAGCAAATATTTTGGCGCCAGTGTCGTAACCACATCGGCCATGTTTGTCGTAGTAACGTAAATCACATCCCTATATCAACTTGCTATAAATAGTCAATGAAATAAGTTACATGTCAACAAGAATGTACCCACGCTAGTTAATATTAAGTATTACGTTCTACTATGTTATTAAGTGATTTTGTGTATTAGTTAACTTGATTTGATTAAAGGGTACCCACACACGAAGGTTGGTTTTAAACGGCGATACAAGTATCCCATGGCCAATTTGTTTGGCTTTAATAAATCATATTTTAATAACAAATTAGAAGTTGGCTAATCGGTAACTGCAGTATAAAGAGCAGTGTTGCCAGATACAAAAAAATCTAATCAATGGGGAGCCACACGCAAAGCTGTTTGTAGATGGCGCTCTGAACGACTGTACATTGTTTTACAAACAAATCCATACAATTTGACAATCGTTCGTTATGTCAAATCAATGAAAAAAGGACAGTCGATCATGTGCCACCTAGCGTGATAAAAAGTTAGTTTTCCTCCCCATTGACGAAAAATCAATGGTAAAAAGCATTTAAAACAACAAATAACTTTAAAATGTTGGAATTTATACAGTAAATGTCTCGTATTTAGTTCCCAAGTTTCATTTTTTCTGATTATTCAACATAAGTCACTTGTGTGCGATCAGTCGCCTGCGCATTGTCTTATTACGACAGGCTGCCAAATAGCTTGGCGCAATCATACGTAACCATCTATAAATGTCCCAAACAGCTTTTAATAAATACATATTTATTATTCTTTTAACACAAATGATACAAAAAACGAGAACAAACCAATTGAAAAAAAAAGCAAACGATGATTCGAGGAAAATGGTTTAGTAGCTGTGGACTAAATTCAATTCTACATAAACATCGAACATTGCAATTCAGTACAATCGAATAAATTTCGCAAAATACACACGTTATATAGTTACAACTAGTGCAGTGGAGTTTGTAAAATTGCGAAAATCGCACTCAGCGATTCACACTAGACTAAGTATTGCGATTTACTTAGATTGTGAAATAAGTTATTAAGTCAATGCTAAGGTCACAACTCTAAGGCTACACTAAGTTTGTGTTAATTGACATAGATTTTTTGCACATTATGCCATAAAAAAAAAACAAATATTAGAAAACATGATGGTTTTCGAGACTACCTATCACAATATCGGCTGACCGATATCTCACATTGCAAGGCTAACTATAATCTAAAACACAGACATTTAATTGCAGTTTGAGTTATCTTTCTAACCTCCAAATCGTTCCCTGAAACCCAATTTTTAATGTCATTAACACGATTTACAGATAAACAGTAGATTCGATAGTCGATAGTACTTGCATCGATAACTGCGGCTCGTGATGGCCGGCCCTGAGGGTAACCTTGCTTCTCTCTCGCTCACATTTGTCTCTATCTGCATCTATTCGTCTCTGTCTAGCTGGATGTTTGCAGTGATAACTACCGGATTCCGTGCGCGTGCGTCGTGATTAGAACGAATATGTTTGATATTTCCTTCAGTGATGAAAGGGCTGTTTGTGTTGGCGTGGGAAACTGGAAGGTTTTGTGACAGATCTTGCATTTGTGGTTCATTTAGCGCAGTTTTAGAAGAAAATCTAGTAGGACACCTATAACAAAGTCTTGGGCGATTGAATTTTGATTTTTGGAAATAAAATATTACGAGTGCAGGTTCCAAACAATGGAACAAGAGTTCATTTTTCCACGTTTCATCGCTCACTGTACCAATTTTCTCAGGAGTTTCAATGCGTTGAAGAAACAAGTGACGTCATAGTATAAAGTATCAATAAAACCGTCACCTGTGTAAATATATTTTGCCAAAATGTTTACAGGTACCGGCAAGGCCACCGCGGCATCGTGTATAGCATGTTCTTGAGATATTATTGTTATTTGATGCACATTTTAGGTGCGTTATAGCATTGTTTTTGTATGTTTTCGTGATAAGTGCGACACGTGTGCTGAAGATAAATGCATAGATTTCAAGGTATCATAACAATGCCTAACGTCACAACGAGATTGCTCATATGTTTTCCTCTGCATCGGTATTCAAAATGCTGGTCAAAGAAAAGTTTAGATATGTGTTAGTCCTAATAGATTGATTCGAAACTTAGGTATATCTAAATGGCTCAATTTATAATCATTTGACGAAATATAGTCCCAACACGGGAGCTTCAAGGAAGTCAGAATTAATCTGCACATATTGACAAATGTGACTTTTGGAAAGTAGGCAGGTAAGTAACGTGCATGCACGGGTAAAAGTAAAAGTTAGGAGTATTTGAGTCTGTCAGTGGTAAAGTAATTGTAAACTTTGGAAAGAAATACGGCTGACGACCAATTTTTCCGCAAGGTACAAAATAGTAGGATCTCTTTCGACCATCCTCAGCTACTACAATAAATAGTAATGTATTTGTTATGTAAATCACAAGTACTGTTGAACAAATATCGCAACAATACATATAAGTGACAAATTGCTGGTCTATGTGCTCTACTGACCCCTTTCCCTAAATAACTTGTTTATACTGATGCGCGGATGTTCATTATTTGAATGCTGCTAATTATAATAACGTGTGTGCTGATAGATAGATTTGGACATACTTTCTAGCACAAGATTAGGCTATAATAGAAGGCTGTATTTTAGTAGTCGATCTTCTGCCTGGCGAATTCAGAAGGATCCAAATTCTCAAAGCTAAAATATTTGTTCGAATTTATCCGGTAGGTCAAGTGAAGAACTTTAAAAGAGTTTTCTTCATGATGGAAGACATTCCAAATTTAAATAATATTGGATGAATATATGAACTACTAATAACAGTAGGTACAGTACACCAATAGAACTTGGAACTAAGCTGGACACTTCCAAGTTTCATCCCAACTTTAATCACCACTTAAAGCCACATCAGTTGACGTTCAAGGGAATTAGGACAACCAATAACATTATCTGCCGACTTGCCCAAATTGGACCAAGGCCGTCAGTTTGAGCAGATAAATAATGTATGGCAGTATTTACCGCGCTATACGTGCATGATACTTACTCGTAGATAAACATTCAGCACATCGCTCGGTCTGTGTGGACTTGTGGAGTCATTAGCAAATTAGCATTAGCAGAGCAGACCATCCTGTAGTCTGCAGAAATCTTTTGTTGGTATAAATATGATGTATTTGGAGAGATTATTATAATAGAATCGAAGCAATACGTATGCTATTTTATATTTTCGGATTTTTTTACTTTTCTTCCGGCTAAATATTTTTTTTTCATCTCTTTCAATGGTTAGTTCAAATTGTTTATTTTTCTTATGAGGAAAAAGTTAAAACCTTGACTTGAATACCTTAATAGACGATAGATTTTACTAGCTAGTTCCCTGCGGTCTCTGGTGCATTGTGTATTATCTATATAAATAAAAAGAGAAGTTCTGACTGACTGACTCATCAACGCCCAGCCCAAACCCATGAACGCTGAAATTTTGCACAGAGGTTTCCTATAACAAGGAATGCGGAAGGATTTCCCGGTAGTACATTCCTGTGGGATATCTTCCGGCTTTCACGCGGGCGAAGCCGCGATCTAAAGCTAGTTATCAATATAACCATAATAAAATATATAGTATATATATAATTAGTGGATGTATCAAAAACTAAGTGAGATTTAAAAAAAAAACAGTCCATGTAGTTAGTGACATACGATATAACCAAAATATAGTGACATACAACTTATAAACTTGAATCGACCACACTGAATGTATTTCACAAACTCTTTAATTGTACACGTTGTAAAGCCGAACAGACCATCATAATTAAATAATTAATCAAACAATTACATTAGCCAGTATCTAGGGCACGTTGTGCAATCGGCCAGTTATTGTTTAAAATCAAAACAGTCATATGCGCAGACGCAGCGGCTGTCGCAACGCGCCCTAAATTATCACACTTATAGTGCAAGTGCAGCGATACACCGGTTCATAATAATACGATGACTCATTTGTCCTTATAATAATACATTTTAGGCATTTGAATTTAATACGGAAAAATTGTACAAATAGTTCGTGATTCTTACTTTTTTTTGGTTCTTTTGGGTTAATTTTGCTGATAATGCTACGTACCTACCATTGATTGCAGAACTTATGATATCCCAGATTTTGTAATACGTACGGGTAGTGCCGAAAATCAAAGGCTCAAAAGAACCTCTAAATAAAAACGACTCAATTCATACTAATTACAGACAATATTAGCATATTCCAATGACCTTTTCAACACCAGTCCAACTTATGCCTAATTAGACCGCGAGATTTCGATGCATCAAAGAACGCAATCTTGATATAAAGTTACAAGGTCCCTGTATTCAAATCGAACACGTGAGCCTTATGAAATAAATGGGAAATAAAGAAATCTAAATAATAATATCACGCCCGAATTCCCCAAAGGGGTTAGACTTTGTTCCACCCGGGAGTAGAATCCAGAACTTCATGCTCAGCAACGAACACTAGGCCAAAGAGGCAGTTTAAATAATGTAAAGAGATAATAGCCGGTTATAAATTAAATCTGACAGTCTTACACATATCAAAAAACTGTGCCAATAAATAAAAATACCTATTTACTACAGGCGTGCGTAATCGCGAAACTATATCAAAATGAGTTCAGTACTTTTGGAGACACTCGCACTAAAATAACTCATAATGCGGATTTGTTTACGCGGATAAAAATATTAGAGGCACCAGTGAGAGCGTGGGCGCATCACGTGGCGCTTCAAGGTAATTAATCTAATCCAATGGACGTGGATTATAGTACTACGCAAATTGTTCTCTTCAGCAGCCCCTAAGGTTACATATTTGTTGACCAGAAGGAGATTCTTGAGGATATGTAGCATGTAAAACAAACAGTTTCTAGCAAAAAAACTAGATCAGGGCATGATGACAGGTGTTTCGACTAAACAATTTATACACCTTTATTTTTATCCGAGGCGATAACCTACTTGCGAATTAGATCGACCTAAATTCGAGCTCAGCATCATCTATCCTGCTGTTTCACGTTCTACCATCCAGTTTATAACCATTACAGCCTTGATTTTGACACTCTAAGTTCCGAAGGTAAGAAGACAATTCGCGTGATGGTGTGAAGTTGCGAAAAACTGACCTTAAGCCTTGCATGGTGATGACGTGTGAGCCCCGCCACGCCACGCCACGCCACAGTATAAAAAACCTTCAGTTGAAACGTTTAAACTTAACCCAGTGATCATGACACACTTTTAGTGATTACGTACGGCTGTGTGCGCGTGAGCATGTTTCGACCACGAATTTTCGGCCGCCTTTTTTCGGTTACTAAATAGGTCGTTTTAGTAGGTCGGTATATATAGACGGCCTTAATCCTGCGGTTATGGGATTATCACATAAGTATCGAGTAGCTCAATGACAAGTTCGGGATGACGAAATAGTGCAAGTTTTTGCAGGGGTTATATTTTTTGGTGCCTTTTTATTAGAACAAGGCCAAGACACTGCAGTTTTCAGTAACATTTAATACTGAACACAATTTTGTTTTTGCCGTGTTAGTACTACAAACTGATTACAAGCTCATGAAAATTGGGGTTTACGCTTAAAATTAACAAAATCTAATAATAATTTAAAGAAAAAAATACAAAGGTATTTTTAAATACCTAGCTCGATAAAAATAATAATGTTTAAATTGATTCGGCGAAGGCGGAAAGAGCGGACGCCAGATAGAGGCAAGGCCAGGCATCAAGGTCCACGAAAAGGAATAATTAACGAATTTAGACTCTATCAATGTTAACATAGAGTTGTTAATTGTGTGGTATATGCGTGTAGTGCAAGACAATAAGTTGGGTGTTTTTAATGCAACATTTTTCAGTAATAGGTAGAGATCAAGGCTGCTTAATGTAGACGTGTACGTAGGTAAGGTCGGCGCACACGTAGTGGAGTGGGGGGCTCAACCGAGTGGGCTGGTGGATTCCCGATGTGTGTATGGACTTAACTTTGCTGCCAAATGCTCGAGCTATGACTAATTCGATCATTTTACCTGTGTATGGCCGATGCTATCTATTAGCACTGACATTTTATTCACACTATATGAGCATACTGAGCATTAAATTAAAGAAAATAAGCAGCATGCTTGAGTGGTTAAATTAGGGACATCTATTAAGAAGTAATTTTATAGCAGTGACCATAGAGCATGACAAAACAACTAGAGTATCTATGATATTGTTTAATTAAAATGATTTATAATGTTGCCTTACGTACTTTGTGTGGGGATTCGTGCCAATTAAATATTATTTTGTTTTAGAATGAAACGCGCCTGTCTTGTTTTCGGCCTAAAACAATAATAAGAATTCTATTGTTTTTTTTTCTAGTGTCCATGGCAACTCTGCCAACAATATGGTTTTGTTCTGTCTAGTCTGGTACACACATTCTACAATCCTAGTCACAAAAACAGAAGCTTATATAAAAAGTAAAAGTATAAAAGTGAAATTAAAATTTTACGTATTTTTTCTCTGAATTTTTTACATATTTTTTTTTCGGTTTTGGTTCTATCATAAACTGTTTTTTTCTTAAATCTCACTTGGTTTTTGATACCTCCACTATAATAATTATAATTACTTATAATTTTATTACGGTTATATTGACAATAATACACAATTAATACCAGAAACCGCAGGAAACTAGCTAATAAAATCTATAGTCTATTAAAATAGTCAAGTCAAGGCTTTTATTTTGGTACTTACCTACCAGGAAATTATTTACAAATAATACAAGAGGGAGACAGAAATAGAACGAATGAACCATATGTCTGTCCCTCTCTCGCCTTCACTATCACTATAGTTACTAGGTAATGATTGTCTGTGTGTCAATGCCGAATTCTGGTTTGTATGTAGATGTTGGGGTGAGGCATTAAATTGTTTAGTCAAACTTAACTTGATAAAATCTATTTTTTACCGACTTCAAAAAAAGGAGGTTCTCAATTCGGTTGTATTTTTTTTTGTTTTTTTTTTTTTTTTGTATGTTTGTTACCTCAGTACTTCGTCATTTATGAACCGATTCAGAAAATTCTTTTTTTATTTGAAAGGGTATACTTCCAGATTGGTCCCATTTTTATCAAAATCCAGTTTTGATGATCCATGAGGAATCGAGGGAACTCCTCAGATATTATAGGCATACATATAGCGATTTTGGTATTTTCATCAACAAATCAACCTTTTGCATTCAGAAAGTATCATCTGGTGAAGTGGAACTGATGAAGAAGACCACAGATGGCCACGAGAACTCCTCAACGATGATAAGTATTTCACGGGTGGCGATAAGATACCTATATCAATTAAAATAGTAAAAGCGACTATGACGAAGCTTTAAATAGTCAAAGTCATAAATGGTTCTGATGAAAATGGTACCATCGAACCGATCTGATGAAGCAGCCGGAAGGTAGGCATCGGAACTCAATAATAAAACAATGTATCCTAGCCGTGTTTGGGCTTATTGGAATTGTCATGAGGTGCACTCTGGCTATAAATGATTTCATGGTAACTATATGGCGCTTCAAATTGCGCTATTTGAGTTGTATGCAATTATATATTTTTGCAAAGTTTTTCTTTGAAATGGTATACTCCTGAGATGGTCGCATAAAAATATCTTCATGTTCTGATGAGTGGCTTTTGAGATAGCTTCAATAATTTAATACGTATTTTCCCATTTAGTATAATTAATTGGATGATGCTCTAATTTATTTAGCAGAGTGGTAATCAGATTTGTGTGGAGTAGGCACCACTAAAAAGTGAAAAATAAAAACTTTTTACAAAAAAAAAACAACCGACTTCCAAAAAAACACTACAAAGTGAAAAATAACTTTAATTTCGGAAGTCGGTGGCAAAAAAACGAAAGTAAATAAAAAACCAAAGACACCGACTTCCGAAATTAAAGTTATTTTTCACTTTGTAGTGTTTTTTTGGAAGTCGGTTGTTTTTTTTTTTGTAAAAAGTTTTTTAAAACATTACAATAATTTATTTTCTCAGTTAAATGAACAAAACAAAAAACAAATATTGATTTAACATCAACAACAAATTTTGATCAACGACCCCTGAAATCTTACCGAATTTCCTCGCCATTATTCCTAAGGAAAAATGACCGACTTACTTTTGGCGCGCAAAACTCATTCATCATTTCCTTTTTTTTTTTTTGCACCTTACACATGGCATTGGCGTTGTCTTATAAAGCCATAGCTACTCTATATGCTAAAGTAGGTCATGGATGTCCCCGAAATTCATTGCACACTCAATTAATGAATGAATGGTTTTAGCAGTGACGAATGATGAAACAACGAATAGGATGTGGGAAAGAGATAGATGTATGTATATAGTCATGACTTGGGGATCAGCCTTGATAGAGTTGTTTTTAAAATGTGTAAAATATTTATAGCTAGGTTTTCGCAGGACCCTAATAGTTAAAACCTGTACTTAAGAAGAAAAAAGAAAGTTTCAACATTGAAAGCACGAACGATGAAATCTGTAACAGTAGGACAAAGCTCAGAAGCCACACTGTTTATTTTCGAGAACAAAGAAATGCTCTATGGATCATAAATTTAAATTTAGTCATGTGCTACGGACTGCCCTTTGTCTGCATAGCCCTTTAAGCACCTGAAACTTTGGAAACATGTTGTATAAGAACAGATCAACAGACAAAAACACCAAAGTATCTTTTGCCGGTCTTGAAAAAAGAAAGTCTTTTATTTTCTGAAAAGATTGATGCACTCTGTATTTTTTTGCAGTGAAATGCAATGAAATATGAATAACTGTGAAAAGAGGTCATAAATCGAATCTGTGTTGTTTCGAGCCAGACGATTTTATCACCAGTAAATACCTACCTGCGTACAGTAAAATTCATATGTAGGTATGTCCATACTCTCAAGAACTGCAAACGATAACGTTATAATTTAAGTAAAAGCCATCAAAATTCAATAATGACGTCACAACCATAGTACTTTTATTGTAATCTTCATTGATAACAAGCAAAAAGCCCATTAGGAAGTGAATTATCAGAGCTATCTGTGTAACAGCTGCGAAGCAGGCTAGAGCCCACTATCAAACTAGGCCAAGGTCGGTGAGACAGGCGCGATGTCAGCGGACCAGCGAATCGTGGCCTCCGAGATAGTGCTACTGGCCCCCCCTCGGGTGCTTGTGACGTGGGTTTGCAGGGAGATGCACAGATCTAGTTATTGTGGCTGCGCATCGCGACATTTTTGCGCCGATGGCAGCCGAAATCCGCCGAAGGTTGACGAGCATTTCACGCTATCGACTGACGTTTGTTTTTTTTTTTACAGTCAGCGCGCCAATACGTAATACTATGAGTCTACCAGCACTTTCTCTGTTTTTCGCTAATGGTCTGCAGAATATAATAGATTTACTCACGCTTTTCCTTGTGCCTATTTTTTTTTTCTTTTTCAGACGGTTCTACGAGTACTCAGTACTTTTACAATATTTTACTGTGCGCACTGTGTCATAAGTATTTTTAGTTGTGCATAAATATTTGACTTTGCAATAGGTATAATCAAAACAAGTTTCGAATGATTTATTTATTTAGATTTATTCGTTAAATTTATTCTTATTTCTCTCCAAATTGTGCTCCGTTCTGAGAAAAACACCAATGATGAATATACTCAAAACAAAGATTCAGCAGTAGAAGTGTTAGTAGCACCATTGAGTTATAATGTATACGTAGTAGTATAACTCAATGAGTAGCACAAACAATCTAAGTTAGAAAGAAACTTAATTATAATAAACATTGATAACTTGAAATAGAACTTGAAACTATAGATACTTCTTCCTAAAAATGTTTTCTTCTTTACTCACTTTGTTTTTTATGGCTACAGCAATGAAATATAGACTATAAAACTTACCATTATTTTATTCTGTCCACAGATAGTAAAACAAACCCTTTACGATGGAGTATTGATAGAAAACATTTTTTAACATTGTAGCTTGCATGTCGTAACCAAAGAGTATTTATTACGGCTAAATTTTACGGCGACCATTAAACAGCCCATAAATATAAAATAGTAGGTGGGTAATGACAACCCTTTACATAGGGTTGCAAGTGAAACATTAAAAAACGAACAATGTAGCAATAAAGCGCGATTTTTGGTATTTTCATAACTTTTGCTTTTGTAGCGATTAATATTGTACTGTTAGACAAGTGACAAAGTTTCGACCGTTTACTTTGTGCTCCCTTATACAGTGGCTCACTTTGATTTAGCTTTTACGTTAATTGGGTATTTAAGCACCTGATAATTAGCAAGATATACCTTGACTGGCGTGCGTGTATGACCCAGATATATGAACGTAAACGAAGAATAAGGATCCGAGTAGGTATACAAGGATCGTAGCGGCTGGAGGTAGTGCCCCATGAAAAACAAAATAGCCATTTTACGTAGACGTACATAATATGTATGTACCTAAGTAGCAATTTTATTTTCAAATAACATTTTAGAAACTACAGAAATGCGGGATTATAGCTCTTCAACTGACACTGTAACGAACAACTTTTAGATGATTCTGGTAAAAATGAAATCCCCTATCTTCAACCTCAGTGTTTCCCATCACCACCGGCGACCCATCACGTGACCAATATGGTAATCAAATCATATCGTAATCGGTAATTTACGAGCGGAATACTGTGGCGATACAGCGATATTGTTGATAGTGTATCAGCTGATGTGTAGGTACTTACTAGACATAATACATAAATATATAAGTAGGTGAAATATATAAGATTGTAAGATTACAGCAGCCCTTTGCCTAAAAGAGCAATTTGTTTTTATAGATTTACAAGGCTTCTGTGCAAAATTTACCATCCACGTTTAACGGACCAAACAGCTTTACCAAAAAATCTGAAAACCTGGAACTCAAAAAACATGTTTAAATATTCGAATATACCAAAAAAAAATCTTCTTTTCCAGGTTGCTAGGATCCTTGAAGACCTAAATGTGTATCACACAATTTATACAACTACGAAAATAGGGCGGGCACACTATCATTAAAAATATGCTAAAGCTGTTCGATTAACACCTCGACCCTGCGCCCTACATACAGACATTTATCGCTAAAAAAAAATAATAAAACAAATTGGCGCCAAGTCCCACTCTCAGGCGAAATCTTGGCGAAATAGTTGGAATTGGGACATTTAGACGCCAAGGTCGCTTGTTTCCATAGCAACCAACTTTCTTCCCAGCTAGGGTTGGAGAAAAACTAATTATGAGATGGTTCCAGAAATGTAAATGATATGAAATACGGTGTTCAAGAAGTTGGTTTGCTTTTCCCAAGTTTGATTCGCTCTGGCTTGTAGCTTCTGTAAACAAAAGCTCAGTATTTGAAAGGAATGGTATACACTGTGTAGAGAGGTTTGTGTCAGTTTTGATTTGTGTGTCTAGACTATACTGTAACTAAAAATAAGTGGGACTCATAGGCTTCTGAAAATCGACAGCAAAATAAAAGATGGCGTAATATTTACAAGTTGTATCAAAAATATATACAAGTTGTGATGGCTTAATCCCACTTCAACAAAAAATCATAATCAATTATTTACAATAACTGAAAACTTTAAAACAGAAGAATATATCAGACAATGATGCAAAGGCTAGTTTTTATCCGCGGCCATTTTTACGCGCGTCGCGGCTGCGCGGGCGCATCAACGCAATGTGTGTCAAGGAAACGAATGTATTGGAGAAAAATTCGCGAACCTTGGCGCCGTTAGATTAGAATTAGGACTGTCCGAGTTTATTTATTTTATTACACGCGTTAAAAAAAGAAATTGCGGCCGGTGGAATAAAATAAACATGCCAAAGGAAGGTCAATTGTTTCAATTGAGATTTTTAATCATATGAATCTAAATTCTAATTGAAATCGCAAGTGTTTACAATAAAATGCCCGGTCTACAGTTTTGTTTTGCATTAAAAATATAAAGGATGAGCTGTGCACGTAAGTGAAAGGTATTAGAATGCACACATGCACGGAATTACAATATATTCTGACTTCATCGATGCGAATTTTTTAAAGTTAATCATGTTAGTTTGATAGTTAAATACTTTGATTGTTTCTGCAAAAGATGAAACCAAAACATTCAAAACATGACAATAGAAAAATATGAACGACATAGGAAACTTTGAGAATCATCGTCTCACACTAGCTATACTTTCATCTCAAGATGATTTGGACCCAGCAACCAATTACCGAAACCTGAGCAAAAAAGTCTTTCATCTTCCCAATATTACAAACTATTGCTTCTGACTAAAGGTCACAGTTCGACATGATAGCGAGCAACAAAAATATAGTTCGTTACCCCCGTGTCCGACAAAACAAACAACTCATTATATTTAGCCACATTAGTTGAACAAAAGTTCTGTTTTTGTAGACAATGTTACAAAAAGCAGATAAATATTCATGTGGGAATTGTTGTAACAATGGTGGAAGGAGAGGAAGAAATTCTGTGGAACAGAGATGAGGGTTACAATAATATGTGTAGATGATATAACTCTCTTAGGTCCGTATTACAGAACGTCACTCAATACTCAAGCATTACTTAAAACTAGATGCAAGCCATTTGATTGGTTGAAAACTAGATTTAAACAAAGATCAGTGCTTGAGTTTCTTTCTGTAATACGGACCTTAGACGATATTTAGACACGTGCTGAGCTGAAAGTTATGACAACAACTCATTAAAAACTAAGTACTAGACATGTTTTCATACGACTCATTAAGTACGTTCCAAAAAATAAACATACACAGCTAACAGCCATTTCCTTTCCTTATGATATTGTTTAAATGATTACAAACAAGAATTTCCCACAGAACATGCTTCCGGCCATCAACGTACGAAATGAAACACGAATATTTATAGCTTATAGCCCATGGGATTCGCTGAATAAAAGTTTTATGCCCATCATCAGACCATTGAACTCGGTCGATGCCATTAAAATTAAACCTACACGATACTTCTATGCTTGGGAAAATATCAGCAGTATTTTTGGAAACTACTACAGAAAAAACGAGTTTTGTCATTGGTTTTAAAAAAACAGGTCATGAAATTGAAAAAGTTAAAACTAAAATCGTTTTGGGCCATAGACCAATAACCTATGGTACACGTGGCTTTAAAAATACTCTACTAGTGCCGGTAGTAGGCAGCAGTGCCACTTGATAGAGCTTATCCATTATGGAATTCAATTGTATCTATAGCAATAAGTGTTATGATATCAACAAAATACTGTAGGTACTGTACAGTTAAATCTATTAGTGTATGAGTCTATTGAACAATAAATTGGCTGTATTTACGACTTGGAGTCCATGTTGTGGAATCCCACACTACCGACCAATGAGACTTGATCGCAGAAGTATGTTGATTATCTCCAGACTCTTGTTAACGTGATAGTCTTCATTTTAATTAACTTGGGTAAACAAGAACTTCTTAAAATTATAATATTAAAAAGTAACCTCGTCTACGTAATCGCGGTGACGTCCATTTGTAATCCTACTTTCACTCTCTGCGCGTCGCGTGCGCACGTCTATGCGGAAGCAAGTCGGCGCAAGCGCAATGATTTATCGCTCTCTTGTGAATGCTACTGAAAATGTTCGAATTGCATTCGTTATTTATTGCTAATGCGCCATTCCCTTGTCCTTTCGATCGAGCCTCGATATTAATTTAAAATTAACTCAAAAGACACTTCGCTAGAAAGCGTTTTGAAATACGTTACGAATAAGATCGATGGGATAATAAGTATAAATGCAGTTTTAATCAATTCATATTTAAGCCTTTTTACTTCATATACTTTAGAGAGCGAGAAACCTTTGACGTTGAATGAGAGAACGTTGACTACTGAGATGACGGCTCGTAGACAACTTGGTGGCAACTTTAAAGTTTAAAGAGATGTATGGAAGAAGAAAATATGCTGCGCTGTCAACTAACAAATTTGTATGGGGCCGGGGGGAGGATTATGACGATGAAGATACTTTACAAAGCAATCAACCAACTAAGCTCAAACAATGTATGTTATCTGTATAATTTTTTTAACAGAGGTGTCCTTGCAAATCTTCTAGAACCATCCAAAATTCTTTTATCCAATGAATATATTTAAAAAAAGGGAAAATCAGCTCCAAAATATCACTACACACGAACATTCGTGCGCCAAAGACCCCCATTTCGCAATAGATGAGCTAACTAAATCAAAAAATAAAAGTTATTGTTAACAAGAGAAAGCAATTTCACCATTATAAATGTACATGTGATTCCATCGTTTGCTTGCAACCATTAGTCGAAAGTATAAATTAAATTTTGCAGTGGAGTTTAAATCTTAATGTCTTTTACGTAAGCGTCGTTATCGCGTGAGATTGGGTTTCAGCTGCAATTGTACCGAATCTTAATGATGGCTTGGAGGATGACACGCGAAGTCGAATGATTTCGAAGTTTTTAGCTGATGTAAAACATTACTCTTTTGTGGTAAGAAACTTATGATTAATTGATGACGAGATAACGTTTGGCTGAAAAACTATTGATAGCTAAAAATTTATACCAATATGAAATCTTAAAGCAAAGAAAACTTTGAAAGGCGTATTTGTTTCAGAATACACATCAATGCGTAAATACAAAAAAACAGACCACCCAGAAATCATCGACGAAAATGTTAAAGGAACAAATTTACATTTTCCATTACTGATGAGCTAACTAAATCTATCTGCAGGTGTGCAGATAGATTTAGTAATGGAAAATGTAAATTTCCTAACTAAAGCAAGTTAGGGTTGAAGCAAGTGGCAGGAGATTCCTGAAATGTCTCAATTAATGCTGTAGAAGCAGGAAGCGGTACAGTGTGAGAGCTCAACGTTATAGCTAAACATACTCGTATTTTCAACACAGGGAATCCTAGTGTGAGGTCCAGGAATTCAATCTCACCTGATTGTAATTTTTAGTGAAAATAAATATTCTTATTCTTATATTCTTATTTTATGGTTTAAGACCGCAGAGCGCAGGCCGGCGTTGCGTGCACATTGCCAAGGCAATAAGTCTATAGGTAGATAGATTTAATTGTCTTATGTGAATCTGGATTTGAATTAAAAAGATTTGATGTGATATAGGTGTAAATAGACCATAGTGAAAGCCAAAGCTAGTGCATCGTCGACATATTAAATATTAGCAGATTAGCAACTGTTTGGGAAGATCTTGCAAATGCCGATGCAAAGAACGTTTGACAGAATTCGGTACTAATTCTAAAGCAAGAAGGAAACAAAAGTTCTGTTAAAACATTAACTGTACTATGAATCTACTATCTTACCAAATCACAAGAAATTGATGAGGACCACAATGTTTTATTCGCAAACCCTGTTTTGAAAGGTAAAGCTAAATCTGTCATCAGAAATATCGTTATTATAGAACTTCATAGAAATGTTTACGATGTTGATTATGAGTTTATTTATAGTCTATGTCAAAGATATTATTGAGTGCAATATGGCCAGATATAGCACGAGTTTTCCTTTTAAAACCTTACATAGAACACGTACTATTATAAAATTATTGGATAGTTTTCCATCAACTGAAACATGCAACTATAAACCACGTATTTACAATTATTTCTGAAGTTCTTTTCCAAAAAATATTCAATCTATGATTGTTCTTCTAGGGTCTGAACAAACTGACACTTATCTCTTGATGTTTGACTTTCATCCTCTGCAATACACCCCAATTAGGGAACTAGGTGTTGTTCATAATCTGCTAATTCTGAAATTCATCATCCCCAATTTACATACCTACCATAATTCTCATCCTTCAAACCTATTTGCGTACAATTCGAGTTAGCAGTTAGCTGGATGCTCTTGAAACAATCAGGCCCACGTGAACAGATGAGCAGTGCTCAGATAAACACAAGGCCGGTGCTGATAAGCTATTGATAGGGCGCTATAATATGTTCCGTGATTTTATAATACGTGTAATTGTTTGTTTTTATTGTGTACGGCTGTTGTAATTCTTGTCATGCGTAGTCTGGAGTGCTTGCTGCTTCGCGTGCAATTGCAAGCCAAAGAAGAAGTTTTCTGGGAGTTTTTGACCATATTTTTCGACTGAATCAGACTGCAAAGCTGTGTATCAATTGGTTTTTGCGAAGATCATTTGGAAATGTTCCTGCGCAACTCTACAATTTGGTCCTAAGGCCTAAGATAAAGTACAGTTGTCATAAGTTTATTGCATAAGCTTTTAAAGATTCTCAAGGATATTAAAGGTGTTTATTGGACCAAAACGCCTCAACAACTAATGTGCTACGTTTAAAATTTAACGTTTCCCTGTAGCAATTTGACGGTAAATTTTGGAGGTTACAGCATTACTCATCGCTAAGAAAATGGCTGCGTACTAAGAAGTTGTTTATTGTGCAATATTTCAAATTTTCAAGTGAACACTGCAAAATCACTTTACAAGACTTCATGAAAAATGCAAGATGAATATGCATTTTTTGAACTGGAACATAGCTTGCTCTAAAATGACGTCATAACATGAGTTCAGAATTGGATCAAAAACAGAAAAAGCTTTCTCGTGAGAACTGAATGAAACAGGAGAACCTAAGAACATGACAAAGAACCGCCAAAACTTTACTTTTACTATTTAAACAACAGCCATTCACTTTCAGTCACAACGCACACAAATAGATGTGCTGAAAAAATCAGAGAGGCGCTGTTTTTTCGACAGAATCATTTTATAACTGCGCAATACTTAGATAATACTACACAAGGTCGCTACGAACACACAGGTATAGTTAGCAATTGTCCAAGAGTTTTAGGAACATTATGAATGAGTAATTGCACCTGTGGCCAAAAGTCAAGACTGTTCTCTAAACGGTGTTGCCACATTGTCTTAAAAATAATGACAAATTAGGATAGTAGCACTAATTTCGATTTTGGAACGTGATCCAATGTCGGTTAAACTAATATGAACGAAAAGGAATCTGAAATTTCGTTTTTGTTTCATTCCAAATCTGGTTTGATGAGATTTCGTAATTCGTACAGGTATCATTAAAAATCTACGGTTATAGCTTTTAGTAAGGCCTTGATTTACCATAGTAATTGGTATTACATCAAAACAAAGAGTTAAGAAGCGTACCGAAACTGCGTAATAACGGCAAGACGTAATACTTTGGTGTTACAACTTACATAGTGTCAGATTCACCCGGAATGACAGACCTGTCCAAATTCTCTCTTCGAATTTCACTAGTTCTGACAATAAGATCAAAAGATTTCCTGAATTACAAGGTAATAATTTCAGTACAAAAGAGTCGTCAATATAAAAATAATTTTATTAAAATTTTATTTTTGGGCACTCAAATTGATAGAAGGCCATGATTCAAAGTGCAGCATGATAATACCAATAAAAGACGTGCAATATTCCTAGCACTGTTTCCTAAAATGAATATCAAACTACTTCCTGAAACATCCTTCAGGGAGATCCTTAAGAATGTTGACCAAATCTAGAAAAGTTGCGCAGAATCCTGTCTTGTTTTGATTCAAACTAACGAATAACGTACTATGAATAAATTTACTGTAGTGACACCTAATATGGTAATAATCTTGCAAAGCGGCGAAAGTTCAGATAGAAAACAAATCACTCGGACGATTTCACACGACGACTATCTACCAAACAGATGAAACGTTCACTGCTTTTACAAACAAATCTCAACAGATAAAAGCTATATTAAACAACAATGCTATTATGGTAGCCAAATGTAATGAGTTGTCAATTATAAGCCTTGAATGGTCAGCCATGCTATTGCAGTCAAGTTGTTTGGATCCAATGTGGTCAAATTATGTCATGATTTACGTGCCGATTCAATTCAGGGCCACGATCTTTTGTGACCAGTCTGGTCCATTTTCCTATACATTATATAAAGTGTTGCCATTCTAAAATATGTCAAAAAGAGAATATTTATGATGCAAAACTATTTGTTACAAAAAATTGGAGCAATGAAAGTAAACGTGCTCGCAGTTCTGAGCTAGAAAATTATTTTTACTTTCAATTTATAAATGTTTTAACAAGATCTTGGGCCTGAATTGAAGGTTCGCAAAAAAAGCCAATCTCAAATGTTTATTAATTTTTAAACAAAAGCAGGTTTTATCTTTGAAAAATACTTATTTGTGTTTTTATTTTCAAGATTATTTTGTAAATTACGTTTGGGTCTTATCTTAAAACTTTAAGTAAATTGTTGCAAATGTTCTGACCAATATTAAAGGCTGTTTATTTGGCCTTTTAAGATTAAGCTCTCGCATGAGTTAAATGTTTTGTTTATGTACTTTGTTTCAGTAATAATTGTGTTTGCTTATTGGTTTCGGTAAAATACCCAAAAACAGTGTCCGTAATTTGCGCTGTATTACATAAAAACAAAAAGTACCAAATTATACTCACCAGGTCCAAATCGCAATCCAAAGGTTCACTGATCCGTCCACATGCACACAATAATAAAAAATCAAAATATTACAATAAAATCAGTTTCATCCAAAAGGAAATGTAACGGAATTCCTTAAAAACACTGGCAACACTCCTGTCACTGTCAGATAATTTTCAAATTGAGAACACACACAATTTCAAAATACAGTTCCACGCCGAAGGTTGCGTTCGTAACGTGATGGAGGATAAGTGGCGAGCGTCGCACGTACGTCCGCTCGGTGCGGCGGGCCACGAGTCACTGAACTGCGGCACAACCGCGCCCCCGTCAACCGGTGGATGCTCGCGTATATTTTTATGACTGCTCCAACTAGTGTTATCATTGTCAAACCCTGAAATGGTTGTGGATTTAAGAAATTGGGTCAAGCGGTTAGCGCTGCGGAACGAAAGCGCGGAGAGCTCATTCAATCAATTCATTTGGGCTCCTCTTGTTCACCGCAAACGCGGCTGTCAGGACCAGGGACCAATTACATAATAGGTACTTACGTCCATTATTTATAGTTTTCGGAAGTACGGCTTGGTCAATATTTTTTTCTTACGAATAATCTTTGTAAGCGTCCTTTTTTTTTCTAGCGGAAAATCAAAACATTAAGTATCTATTTTACAATCTTAAATCGGTAAGTATGAACACTATTTTTTCAAAAGAAAACAATTATTATATTTTTTTTTATTTTTTCAGAATAAATCCAGGGCTGAAGCAAACATTTTTCAGTAAAATGTACAAAAAAGCCTTTATTTGCAACGGTAACAAAAACATTAAAAGTAACCTGAAATGAAGCCCCTAAAAAGAGCTACCTAATCCAACTTGCATCGTTTCAGTCATCATAGCCTTCACGTTATTTGTGAACGCACTTTCGAATCGCGGTGTGTCATAAATCGCAATATTTACGCAGATTTATGAAACGTAATAACACCAATTAATGTCAAAAACTGGTCAACCGATCGCAAAAACTGACGAGAAAATGGAAATCCCATAAGTGGCAATCATTTTTGCATTCATTTGTAACTTTGTAAGCAACGATTTCATTAATAAAATTGATATCTTTGAGCTTCATGAAATTCGACAAAAACATAAAAGATCCCTCTGGACATTAACATTTAAAACATTTACAAAGTTAAGATTTTTCAACCTGAAAAAAACTTATATCCCTTATGAAATTGAAATAACCAAACCATTCGAATAAACACCAACTAATCTCAAACCAATTAAAATGAACACCACCCGATTCGTAGCGAGGACACCCGAGTGGCGCCGAAGAGCATCGACAATCAACGATCTTGCACGAACGTTTCCGAAGCGGCCCGAACGTTCGCGGCCGCCAGCGAGGTCGCAGCGCGGGAAGCGCGTCATTTCAAGGTGAATTCTTTTCCCGCCAAACTGCGTCACACTGACTTTGTATTGTAGTGATACTATTAATTAAAAAAATAACAATATGCCGTCTTAAAACAATTTGTTAAGTGATGTTCTTGGAATTATAAGATATTAAAGTACTGAAGCGAAGCGCGAACTTGACTCATAAACCCACAAGCTCACCTAAGTCAATGAAAAAACTTGACTCTCCAACAGAAAAATTCAATTTGACCCAGTAAAAGATAGGAAAACATATAACATTCCTAATTTAAATGCGGGGAAATATTTCCACAAACAACAACCTGCAAGAAACGTAGAAAGAAACTCCATATTGGATCTTATTTACTTCTTATTTCTTGATTAGAAACAATACTTCAACCAGTCCAATATCAAACAACTTCAGTTGACCGGAGGCCGGTACTTCAGAGCTGACCTTTGCACCCACCCCTTCGGTTATAAATGGCGCTGGATCGAGGCCGCGGTACAACACCGAGCAAGGCCTATCGATTGGGTTTCATTCACTCTCGATCACAATGAGGTTATATTTAGTTCGGTCTTCAGCCTTACTAACATCAAACGTAAAGCCTTTGGAATGATCGATTACCTTTTTCAATAGTTATATGTACCTATTTCTGTAAAGTTTTTGATGGGTGTACTTATACAGCATGCCGCCGCTATCGCGACATTAATTTGAGACACGAACACGGTTCCGCGTTTTCTTTTTATAACGTTGTTATTCTAATTTCACTATACGTTATCATTTATTTACAATTTTCTAAAATATCATCTTGGAGCAACCTGTAGCGCAGAGATGAAATTAAAACGAACGAGGAAAAAAACTCGAGTGGTGTATATTATGAATTATTTTATCTTAATATAATTTTTATGATTACTGACCACTAGCCTTACGTGGGTCTTTAATTAATGTCGCGATAGTGGCGGCACGTTGTATAGTTCCGTTAACTTCTTACCAATCAAAAGCTTAAGTCGGTGCTTATATCATTGCGGAAATTACTGTACTTATCAATAATAATAGGTAGTTGTGAAGCGACTTCAGAATGGTAACCCCACGTGTTTATGAAGAACCTCAAGATTGGAAAAACAAGCGCCCCACTTGCGTAACACAGTTACAATCACAACATGAAGGATTTTTAAGGAAATTTTAAATTTATTTATATAGGTTAGTCAACAATTGTTTACACAAAAAATTTAAAAAAAATTTGCTAACAGTACTTACGTTAATAAGTGTAACAATTACTTATAGGCAAACAACACAACATGTAACATTTATGGTTTTACATAATTTATAACATACATTGAATCCTATCATTACAAAACTAACATTAGGTAACTAGCGAGATCAATGGTTGTGAGTGTTACTCGTATGTAGAGATCAATGGTTGTGAGTGTTACTCGTATGTAGAGATCAATGGTTGTGAGTGTTACTCGTATGTAGAGATCAATGGTTGTGAGTGTTACTCGTATGTAGAGATCAATGGTTGTGAGTGTTACTCGTATGTAGAGACCAATGGTTGTGAGTGTTACTCGTATGTAGAGATCTATGGTTGTGAGTGTTACTCGTATGTAGCGACCAATAGTTGTGAGTGTTACTCGTATGTAGAGATCAATGGTTGTGAGTGTTACTCGTATGTATAAATCCGTTGATTCTTATGTTTAAATGAATATTGTTGTACCTATTGTCAAAATTAAAGGTGTTTCTATTTTTATCCGACTACGGCAAAGCCAAATGGAAGGGTTATGATTTTAGCAGTCTATGTATGTATGTATTTATGTGTGTTCCACCGTAGCGCCTAAATTACTGAACCGATTTTTATGAATGAGGTATTGATAGATTCGTAACAATGGTCCGGGTGACATAGGCTATATATATTCTGGGATCCCTTCTTTTCGCATAATGTTCTTTGTCCTAATATACTTCGGCATAACGATTTTGGCACAATTTGTTTTGGCATAATAATACTTCGGCATAATTTTTTTATGCATACATTTTATGTTGGCATAATCATCTTAAAGACTAATTTGTTTTGGCATAAATTTGATTCGCATAACGTTAGTAGGCCTAATGACTATTAGCGTAACGTTAGTAGGCCTAATGTTAGGTTAAAGAGTTAAAGAAATCGAGAGTTTAAACAGAACAACTACATCAACAACCGACACCCTAACTTTTACTGAATGTACCAGATTTTAAACAAAGACTTCAAAATATACTTTTAACGTATTTCTAACCAAAGGATTAATAAAAGGGCACAACACAACCTTGCACATTATTATAAATTGTTATAAATCAAAGCTGTCCAATATTAGCATGTCTATGCGTGACCATAGATAGCATCAAATTCGCGCGTTTATCTCCGATTCTATCGCTGGCCATCATCATCAGGCCCAGGGTCACAAGGAGGTCGGTACATTGCCAACTGGTTGCCATGTCAGCCTCCTTGATTAAAAGAAAGGTAAAGTTCAAATCATGAGGGGAATTACAACTTTTTGCAGATTTAATTAAACTTTTTACTTAAATGCTAATCTTTAATGACAAGGAAGGAAGAAAGAAAATGTAATTGGATTACTTTTATAAATCGTGAGATTGACCGGAGACTGTTGTGTCTTTTAATTCAATATCACTTCAATGTTTTGTCGAAAAACCTTATTCTCGTTTCTCGGCAAAACATTACAACATGTTCGACCTATATGTTCACATTATGCGTCATTAATGATTTTCCTGAAAAGTTCGCATTACTATTATAATTAGGTATTAAAAATGAACATAATCATAAGTACAAGACGGCCATGTCCGCGACCAACAATGCCTTAATCGAATTAAGAAAATATTGCCGATTCCAAAGGCCACCTCCGACGGCCTAGGCATTTTTCGGCAAACGTATATCCAATTCAATTCACTCCATACATTTTAAGGCTATTTTTACATTTGTACGTGTTTGCCAAACGTCAGGTTATGTGCGTGCAGTTGCGAATTTAATTACGAAAGTTTATCGCACCGGGAGCCTTGGCAAAGGTCGCGGCACACACCGCACACACCTGGGGCTCGTGGGAGGTCACCACTATGTGGTACGCGCCGACGATCAAATATTAACTAATTTGACAGCTATTGGCAGTTTCATTGCTCGTTTAAAACGTGCTGAGAATGGTGAGTGCAGTTCAGCAGTGCATTTATAAAACTGTACCAACACTCATGATTGTACGATCTGCACAAGAGGGCAATTAAGGGCCTATAGTACCTCAAAGGGCTTAGCATGATCCTCCGCTATGTCGAAAATACTGCAGCATTCATTTTAAAATAAATATATGGTAAAGTTGAGGGTTAATGTTAGGTACTATGTTACACGAAAACACGATTCCATTAAATTTTCTCGATAAAAAAAAAACCAAAGTTACCTCCAAACCGAACAATAAACCGCTGGTATTCAAAAAGTACTTCAAATTAGATCATGAAACTTTGCTTAATAACTGAACTAACTATAAGGCAGGTCTTGTGTTTTTTATTTTATTCAAATTACCATTATTTTCACCGTAAAAAGCAGTTACTTAAACTATCGGCGCCCAGCACCGCACTCAGTCTCGCTCTAATTTCTGAGAGCAGTATCGTGCAAGCGAGATACAAGTCTGTGGTAGTATAGGCTCTTAATAGCTTTATAATCTTCCTTTTGGAACGGTGTTTCAGTACAACCAAGCCTCACACTCATGTCTTCAGGCAACTCAAATCTGAAAATCATAATCATGAAAAGTATCTATCACTCCTTTTCTATACAAAAAATCATCACTATCTTGAATAGGTTCAAATTAAAAAGAATTAAAGTATCTGCCTATGTTTCCATTCCAAATAAGGCCATGAAACAAGTAGGTACTCGTAAGAAAATGCTGTTTAAACCAGGCTATATTAGTGTAAAACTTTTTTGTTCAGTGAATAATGAACTATACAGGATAAGTTTTTAACAGTGCGCAAATTTTCACAGGGTGTTTTCCCCATGAATATGAACAACTTTCACTATGGGACTAACTTTGAAATCGCGAAAAAAAATCAGCTGTTCAGTACATTTATCTACACTAAACTCGTCAAAATGTAGAGCAGCTGATTTTTTTTTCGCGATTTCAGGTTTGGTCCCATACTCAACTCAACTCAACTCAAAGCATTTATTTCAATTAAACCAATTACGGGCACTTTTGACGACACGGTTGGCGCAGTGGTTGATCGATTGACTGCTGCGCAGCATGTCGCGGGTTCGATTCCCGCACGGAACAAATATTTGTACGACCTACAAGTATTTGTTTCGAGTCTGGGTGTTTTTCTATCTATAATATGTATGTATTTACAAAAAAAAATGTATATAAGTAGTTTATCAGCCATCTAGTTACCATAACACAAGCATTAGGTTGCTTAGCTTGGGACTAGATGGCGTTGTGTGAAATGTCCAAGGATATTTATTTTATTAATTGTCAAAGAGTCGGTCAGTTAGTCAGAAAGTTGAAGCTAGTTGCCCATTCCAAAACGTAGATCTATGGAGAAGAACGGGCAAGAAACTCCACATAGTAAAAGTTGTCCATATTCATGGGTAGAACCCCCTGTGAAAATTTGCGCACCGCTTAAAAAATTATCCTGTATACCTACAACTACTTCGTGCCAAACGTAGCGTGCGCGTATGTACAGTCAGCAACAAAAGTCGATTAACACTTGAGTTTCCTAAATCCTAATTAATGAGAAAAATACTTAATTAAAATCGGAACAGATGTAAGTTTTAAAGAAAATTATTAACTCTTATCTAATAAATGAAATGATAAAAAGCAGGTTATCGTATCATTTAGTGTTAATTGAGATGATGTCAAAAAGTAGCAGTGTTAACCGACTTCTGTTGCTGACTGTACTATGAACCAATGAACAAGCTTTGTTGGTTTCATTAAGGCCCAGGTTCCAAGATTGGTTTAGCTCGGTGTGTAAGTGAAATGGCGTTATGGCTGTCTAGCTTGACGCACGAGATAGAAGATTCTCACGCGCACCGGAATTACGTCGTAAAAATGCAAATAAAATCGTATAAAATTAGAAATTAACTATTTAATAAAAAGTAATCCATCACTGGATGCAGTTTTGAATTTGACATTTCATGGTATATTTTTAATTATAATTATAATTGTCAATGAAGGGATAAACTGCTTTTAAAGATTATTAGGAGGTATGTTTAAAGATTTTTTTGGTGCATTAAAATATGTATAATTATGTTTTGGCTTCGATCACTGTATGCGAAAAAGACTTGAAAATATCATATTTTTTTACATGTCAAAATTATTTACGGTTTATGAGATACACTGCTTTAAAAAACCACCTTTTTGATCGTTTTCAGGAAATCTGGGCCTTAAAACGAGATGATTAAAGTACGTATTACAAAAATGTGCGTAATGGCGTGTGATGTTACTAATGCGGAATTGCAATATTGTATCGCACTGTCGTAGGTGTTTATTATAATTATTATGAGTCATGAATTCATGATTCATGAATAGTCATGGGCACATTTTGTTCTATGTCGGCTGAAAATTTGCTTAGAATTGACTTAAGTAGTCAATGTAAGCCTATGAAAAGTGCACATGAAGCCATACATTACTAAGATAATGATAAAATAAGTCGACCCGCAACCTAGGGACCCCAGGATGACCCTAGACTCTCTAGGAAGACATATATAGTTACCTTATTGATGGGTGACGTTCTTCAGAAAAGTCAGGTGCGTAGTACTCGCTAAGTCAGGTGCGTAGTACTCGCTACCGGCGAGCGCAAAAGCAGTATGTAAGGATCGTAGCAGGTGGCGTTCTGTAGTTTCCGCCTACCCCCGCGGGAGGAAGGCGTGAGTTTATACAGGGTGTAAGGGACAGCCCTCCGCAAACTAACAGGGTGCATTCAGCTTCTCATTTTGAATCATATTCCACCGGAAATTTTCTCAGCAAAATTTTCATTTTTTCAAATTTTTTTCAGTTACATTTTCATTATTTCAATGTAAAATTGCATTGTGTTGTTCGCAGCACTCAATTTATGTAAAAAAAAACTGCAGAGAAAAAGGAAAAAAAAAACCAGCAATGGATGTTGAAATACTCTAACCAACGACGCGTGAAATCAGCTGTTCACTTTCTGTCTAGCTACAGAGTTCATCGAACTCACCGCATACATATTACCTACCCCTCCCAACCAGTAATAGACGCTCCGATTTGTGCACAGAAACACAAACAAATCAGGTTTATTGGATTCCCTTAACGTTCCTGAAAAAAATTCATGTACCTACCGGTCATCTTAGTATGACATACTGAATTCACCCTATTAGTTTGCGGAGGGCTGCCCCTTACACCCTGTATATATGTATAAAAGGCAAAAGTGATTGACTGACATATCAACGCACAGCCCAAACCGCTTGGTCTAGAGATTCCAAATTTGGCACGTAGGTTCCTTAAGAGGTCTAGGGGTGTACTACGAAAGGATTTTTCAAAATACACTCCCCCAAAAGGGGTGAAACGGTGGTCCAAAGTTCGTATGAAAAATCTTATTCCTTGTGATAATAGACTTGAAACTTCCACGCAGGCGAAGCCGCGGGAAAAAGCTAGTGTATGCATAAGCAGATATCGAATAGTTCCCAAAGAGTTAGTATTCATATTTGAAAATGAGAAGGTCCTTCTAAAATTACAATAGGAATGAGGCTTTACTTGGATCAGTAATTATTACACATCACTATTTCCACAGATATCAGAAATGAAGTTAAATCCGGAAAAGAACCGGAGTTACCGAGATCGACATAGCTTGCTGAGTAAGCAAAGTAAGCAAACTGAAGTGGCAGTGGGCTGGCCATGTTTGTCGAAGGACCGATGGCCGGTGGAGCAGACGAGTCCTGGAGTGGAGACCGCGTATCAGCAAGCGAAGTGCAGACACCCACCTTGATGAACCGACGACCTGAAGAAGGTGGCTGGGACAGACTGGATGCGGAAGGCGGAGGACAGGGTGTTGTGGCGCAGACTGGGAGAGGCCTGTGTCCAGTAGTGGACTGCGATAGGCTGAGTTGATTGACTGGATGCGGAAGGCGGAGGACAGGGTGTTGTGGCGCAGACTGGGAGAGGCCTGTGTCCAGCAGTGGACTGCGGTAGGCTGAGTTGATTGACTGGATGCGGAAGGCGGAGGACAGGGTGTTGTGGCGCAGCCTGGGAGAGGCCTGTGTCCAGCAGTGGACTGCGGTAGGCTGAGTTGATTGACTGGATGCGGAAGGCGGAGGACAGGGTGTTGTGGCGCAGACTGGGAGAGGCCTGTGTCCAGCAGTGGACTGCGGTAGGCTGAGTTGATTGACTGGATGCGGAAGGCGGAGGACAGGGTGTTGTGGCGCAGCCTGGGAGAGGCCTGTGTCCAGTAGTGGACTGCGATAGGCGGAGTTGATTGACTGGATGCGGAAGGCGGAGGACAGGGTGTTGTGGCGCAGCCTGGGAGAGGCCTGTGTCCAGCAGTGGACTGCGGTAGGCTGAGTTGATTGACTGGATGCGGAAGGCGGAGGACAGGGTGTTGTGGCGCAGCCTGGGAGAGGCCTGTGTCCAGCAGTGGACTGCGGTAGGCTGAGTTGATTGACTGGATGCGGAAGGCGGAGGACAGGGTGTTGTGGCGCAGCCTGGGAGAGGCCTGTGTCCAGCAGTGGACTGCGGTAGGCTGAGTTGATTGACTGGATGCGGAAGGCGGAGGACAGGGTGTTGTGGCGCAGACTGGGAGAGGCCTGTGTCCAGCAGTGGACTGCGGTAGGCTGAGTTGATTGACTGGATGCGGAAGGCGGAGGACAGGGTGTTGTGGCGCAGCCTGGGAGAGGCCTGTGTCCAGTAGTGGACTGCGATAGGCGGAGTTGATTGACTGGATGCGGAAGGCGGAGGACAGGGTGTTGTGGCGCAGCCTGGGAGAGGCCTGTGTCCAGCAGTGGACTGCGGTAGGCTGAGTTGATTGACTGGATGCGGAAGGCGGAGGACAGGGTGTTGTGGCGCAGCCTGGGAGAGGCCTGTGTCCAGCAGTGGACTGCGGTAGGCTGAGTTGATTGACTGGATGCGGAAGGCGGAGGACAGGGTGTTGTGGCGCAGACTGGGAGAGGCCTGTGTCCAGCAGTGGACTGCGGTAGGCTGAGTTGATTGACTGGATGCGGAAGGCGGAGGACAGGGTGTTGTGGCGCAGCCTGGGAGAGGCCTGTGTCCAGTAGTGGACTGCGATAGGCGGAGTTGATTGACTGGATGCGGAAGGCGGGGGACAGGGTGTTGTGGCGCAGCCTGGGAGAGGCCTGTGTCCAGCAGTGGACTGCGATAGGCTGAGTTGATTGACTGGATGCGGAAGGCGGAGGACAGGGTGTTGTGGCGCAGACTGGGAGAGGCCTGTGTCCAGCAGTGGACTGCGGTAGGCTGAGTTGATTGACTGGATGCGGAAGGCGGAGGACAGGGTGTTGTGGCGCAGCCTGGGAGAGGCCTGTGTCCAGTAGTGGACTGCGACAGGCGGAGTTGATTGACTGGATGCGGAAGGCGGAGGACAGGGTGTTGTGGCGCAGACTGGGAGAGGCCTGTGTCCAGCAGTGGACTGCGGTAGGCTGAGTTGATTGACTGGATGCGGAAGGCGGAGGACAGGGTGTTGTGGCGCAGACTGGGAGAGGCCTGTGTCCAGCAGTGGACTGCGGTAGGCTGAGTTGATTGACTGGATGCGGAAGGCGGAGGACAGGGTGTTGTGGCGCAGCCTGGGAGAGGCCTGTGTCCAGTAGTGGACTGCGATAGGCGGAGTTGATTGACTGGATGCGGAAGGCGGAGGACAGGGTGTTGTGGCGCAGACTGGGAGAGGCCTGTGTCCAGCAGTGGACTGCGGTAGGCTGAGTTGATTGACTGGATGCGGAAGGCGGAGGACAGGGTGTTGTGGCGCAGCCTGGGAGAGGCCTGTGTCCAGTAGTGGACTGCGATAGGCGGAGTTGATTGACTGGATGCGGAAGGCGGAGGACAGGGTGTTGTGGCGCAGCCTGGGAGAGGCCTGTGTCCAGTAGTGGACTGCGATAGGCGGAGTTGATTGACTGGATGCGGAAGGCGGAGGACAGGGTGTTGTGGCGCAGCCTGGGAGAGGCCTGTGTCCAGCAGTGGACTGCGGTAGGCTGAGTTGATTGACTGGATGCGGAAGGCGGAGGACAGGGTGTTGTGGCGCAGCCTGGGAGAGGCCTGTGTCCAGCAGTGGACTGCGATAGGCGGAGTTGATTGACTGGATGCGGAAGGCGGAGGACAGGGTGTTGTGGCGCAGACTGGGAGAGGCCTGTGTCCAGCAGTGGACTGCGGTAGGCTGAGTTGATTGACTGGATGCGGAAGGCGGAGGACAGGGTGTTGTGGCGCAGCCTGGGAGAGGCCTGTGTCCAGCAGTGGACTGCGATAGGCGGAGTTGATTGACTGGATGCGGAAGGCGGAGGACAGGGTGTTGTGGCGCAGCCTGGGAGAGGCCTGTGTCCAGCAGTGGACTGCGATAGGCGGAGTTGATTGACTGGATGCGGAAGGCGCAGGACAGGGTGTTGTGGCGCAGCCTGGGAGAGGCCTGTGTCCAGCAGTGGACTGCGATAGGCTGAGTTGATTGACT
Source organism: Cosmia trapezina (assembly GCA_905163495.3). Lineage (NCBI taxonomy): Eukaryota > Metazoa > Arthropoda > Insecta > Lepidoptera > Noctuidae > Cosmia > Cosmia trapezina. The sequence goes on along the minus strand of LR991022.1, from coordinate 30,650,538 downwards.
GGATGCGGAAGGCGGAGGACAGGGTGTTGTGGCGCAGACTGGGAGAGGCCTAGGTATGTCCAGCAGTGGACTGCGATAGGCTGAGTTGATTGACTCAAAATCAATCTGCCCAGCCTTTTCCCACATGTTGAGGTCGGCTTCCAGTCTAACCGGTTGCAGCTGAATACCAGTATTTTACATGGAGCGACTGCATATCTGACCTTCACAACCTATAAGTAACTGGATAATACGATGGATTGGTTGTCAGACCTTCGGGCTTCTGACGACTCGTAACGACTGTCAAAGACCCACGAATGACAGCCGGGACCAACGGCTTAACGTGCTTTCCGAGGCACGGAGAAAAGAAAGCATGCCAAAGACTTAACGTGCTTTCATGACAAAAACATTTTCCGTTATTTTATTTCTTCAAAAGTGTATTGAAAAACGTCATTTGATACACGTGGACATTTGTTATTGCAGTTCTCGGCTCAAAAACAACCTCGCCTACGGCTCGGGTGTTAATTCCGCCTCGAACGCAATAACAAATGTTCTTCACTTGTATCAAAATGTACTATTTTGGTGCTAAGTGAAGTTTCATATTGTCCCCTACAGGTTTTTGTGTACATTTTACGAGTGGAAAGCCACTTTATTGACCTAGATCAGACGGGCTTTATCTTAGAGATATTGATTTCATAGAGCTAGGCGATAACTCACAATAGTATTCCACAATTTTCACTTTCTTGTCTCTACAATTTAGTTAAACTGAGATCGCATATTTTATAGTACCTAAACTAGCTGTTTGCGCCCGTCGTCGCCCGGGTGAATTTCATGTCTCAATCTCCAGTGGTTTAAGCTGTGTGTTGTCTGTTTTCATACAAAAATAACATGCAAACTTCCAACTTTTCCGGAAAATTTTCCAAAAAAAAATCTGTCTTACAAACTTTGTCCTGACTGAAATGATGACCGACTTACATTTATTTATATACATTGTTTTTACAAAAGCTATTACTTATTTTTAAACAGAAAATACTTCCTCTTTATAACTGCGTGGATGTCGGAAAATATCCCACAGAAACTTACTACCGGGAATTCCTTCCTTATTCCTTGTCTAAATTATACTTAAAGGGAACCTCTGTGCAAAATTTCAGCTTTCTAGGTCCAAGGGTTTGGGCTGGACGTTGATGAGTCAGTCAATCAGTCAGTCAGTCAGTCAGTCAGTCAGGACTTCTCTTTTTATTTATATAGATAGATAGATTAATTAATCTGTTATTAGAGACCCATTATCCCTCTAAAATTTAACATCAGTATTATGCCAAAGGGTGTTCAAAATCATATTTATTATCTTCGTAGCTTCAAGATTGTATGTTGAGGCTATGCTTTGTTTGTGGTTCTCTGATAAAATATCACGTTGTGCTGTTACTGTTGACTTACTTTATCTCACAAACCTTTTTTAGGGTTCTGTACCTCAATAGGAAAAAATGGAACCCATATAGGATCACTTCGTTGTTCGTCTGTCTGTGTGTCTGTCTGTCTGTCAGTCTGTCAAGACCATTTTTCTCAGGAACGGGTGGAAGTATCAAGTTGAAATTAATATCAAATAAGTAGGTGACTGGTCCCTTGGAGCCCTAAAAAAATCAAGCTTCTAAGTCAACGCATTAAAAAAATACGGCCATTTACAAAACCTATAGAGTAGTTCACGTTGACCTCGAATTCTCACATCACAAGTAAAGGAAAAAGTCCGAAAATCGATAATTTGTAATTTTATCGCTTAGAAATGTTTTTTTTTGGGATCTAGTTTTTCAACTATACAATGATAAGTTTGTTTTTGGGATGAATTATTTTCAACTATGGAACCCTTCATTGTGCGTGGTCCTACACGCACTTGGTGGGTTTTTTTTCTAACTACATAAACTGTAGTTCATGCCTGCACAGGTGGCAGTGCCCTCGTTTTCACGACAAAGCTACTGCAACCTGTGCACATATCAACGTAGTCATCAGCGGCAGCCGCCGCGCTGACCTCGTTCAACGATATATTGATCACGAATTCACGACTGTATTTAAGTAGTTAAGATTAATGACCATAAGAACATTGTAACTCCAAAAAGACAATAAGACATTGCAGATATTGTACTGGAGAGTGATCTTGATGATGACGATAGCGATGATGAGTCCGACAGTGATTAAAAACCGGTCAAGAGCGAGTCGGACTCGCGCACCGAGGGTTCCGTTCCGATTTCTGAAAAAGTGTGCTATTTAGAGACATCGTTTTATTTTTCCTGTAATCTTTACAAAAACTTCTATTACATAGAATAATTTCAGATTTTTCTCTTTACAAACTTCGGAGATAAGGGGGGGGAACGGTATTTTTTTTTACATTTTTCATCAAAAGTCGAAAACTATAGGCCCTAAAAAAAGAAAAAAAATGTTTGAGAATGTGCAAATAGCGCTCTTTCATATGATACCCCACATGCCCTAGGAGTTCCACTTTGAATTTTTAAAACCCGCTTAAAAAATCGAAGTGGGGTTACTCGGGCATGTGGGGTATCATATGAAAGAGCGCTGCTTGCACATTCAAAAAATATTTATATTTTTTTTTGCAACAGGGACTCTGTTGCAAAGAAAGACATAAAAATATATATATTTTTAATTCTTTCTTATTTGCAAAATAGTTGGGTAAACGTCACCTAAAACTGTTTCAAATTCGAAGTTGATTAAGTTGATTTGGTTGATTAGGTTCATTAGTAGTTCTCGAGATATCCAGCTGTGACAGACAGACAGACATACAGACTTAGTCACACCATAAGGGTTCCTTTTTTACCATTTTGGTACGGAACCCTAAAAAGTATATATCAATATCAGTTCGATGGTTTCGAGTAAGCTCTTAATTTGAGAGTTGCAACTTATGTAATACAATTTTTTTATAATTTTGACTATTGAAAAGTTGTCAGATTAGTAAGGCGTGCGACACTAAAAGTCTGTTTTTTTTTTTTTCTACATCTGGGCAACCTTTTCATCGTGTCCAACTGATTTCAGACAGATTGCTATATGGATTTTCAACTCTGGCTGTTGAGCCGAGCTTCGAGAATCCAACCTAACAACAACAAAGTGCATCCCAGCGCGTCGAAAAACACACTGTTGGATTTTCAACTCCCGGCGCCAAGCAGAGCATTGAAAATGCAGTGCGCGAAGAAAAATAGCCGCGATTTTTTAACGCCCGTGCGAACGTCGGCTTAATCGGTAAAATATTTCGACACGTTCAACGGTTCCAACTCCGATACTCACAGTTTCTTCTGAAAATTGATTTATTCGCATCAACTGATCAATGTTCACCTGAAAACAAGATTTTCAAACGGGTTGGTATGGGTTTTTTTTCAGCCTCATTTTTAATTTTCTCAAATGGTCTCCTGGTTACGTGTGACGCTACTGGTTTCTAAAAATTGTGTTTTCTAAAAATCTATCGCTCAACTACATTCTGAAAACAATGAAACAGTTCAGTACTTTTTTGATGTGACGCGGAAAATTTCTGAAATTAGGATTTTTGGATTCAGAATAACCAAATCTAGCGATTTTATATGGTTTTGGTCGTAAAACGATAAGACAATAATTTTGGTCATAGGCTCTCGTACCACTAGGCTAGGTACATTATTCCAAATAATCTAAAAACTAACTTAGTTGTAAGTTACACACTTGTTACATGTTTAACACTTTCAGCTGAGCATCTGCGTATTAAATGTTTGTTGCGCGGCACACTATTTTCTCATACAAAATATATGACGATTAGTGACGTTCTGGTTTTTCATACAAGCAAAGATAATATGAAATGTGCCACAACCGTTACTACACGTCGACGTTGCGAATGTATGCGTAATTAGAATGTATGTGTGTGAGTAGCCTTAAAAAGTGTACAACAAAACTAACGTGGAGTGGCGCTAGCAGTCCGAAAATTTAAAGTGATACGGCGCGATGACGTAGCTTGAAGGAATTGGTATAGGCCGCAGCCGTTTATACACGTTCTTTAAAGAAAGACATATTTTTTGCTGACGTGATTAAACGTTGTGTCAAATAGCGTTTATCAAATTTTACGTATTATAACGTCGCTCCGCTCAAAGTGTTAAACTCCGAACGTGTCAAGTCATCAGTTACGAAACATTGCAAGTCCGAGGCGTAAGACGTACGGTGGATGTTTTACGAGCGACGGATCGGTCAACGTTGCCTCATTTCTCTTGAAGTTCGATGACGGATGTTAACGTTGTCTTTGGTTTACGGTTTAAAATAATGTGCCATATTAGGCTGCCAGTGATATGACCCAGTGGACATGCTGGGTAAATTAATGAGAGAACGATGCACAGAAAAAGCTCTGGGTGGTACAGATTGGATTGGCGGACAGGGTGTTGTGACGCACTTTGGAAGAGGCCTATGTCCAGCAGTGGTCTGCGAGAGGCTGAGTTGACTGATTGATTGGACGCTCAGGAGTGATGTGGCTTGCCTAGATTGATTGGACGCTCAGGAGTGATGTGGCTTGCCTAGATTGATTGGACGCTCAGGAGTGATGTGGCTTGCCTAGATTCATCCTAGATTGGAAGAGTAAGAATTGTTTTCGTTTTATTTGAAATTGGTTTGGATAAAAATGAAATCCCAATCATTTAGGGCCTTCTGCCACATCTACGTTGGTTAGAAAACTGTTATAAGGATGATTTCCACCAAACGGCTCGCATCGCATCGGATCGGAACAGATTTTACAATTTTTAAACGATATTAAATCGTGTACACAGTATTTAAAGTCTATATTACCAAGACGCGCACAGCAGCTTGACCGCAGGCGTCTTCCGCGACACGCGATCGTAGCCGAAAGTATGCTGCGACGCGCGATCGGCTCCGTTCGCCTGTCGTCGTATCCGAACACGGTAGGAATGAAACTATTTGACTAGGCGCAGGGGGTCTACTCCCTAAGCACGTAGTCCGTAGTTTCGGCCTTCGTTACGGGCGTTTCCTACTCCGTATCACCTACGGATGGATGATTGGTTCGGGGCCCGAACGAAGTATGAATGGCAACACGATACGACAGTTGTCCTACTCCCGATGTGTTTTTGCACGTCCGAAAAATTTAATTTTTACATTTGTTTTGATGGATCGTTTAGTCAGACGGACGGATAAACGGACGGACGGATGAACGGACGGATTTAGGGAGTAGGCCCCCTTAAACGGACACGTTTGCAAGCGACGACGGTACGGAGCCGATCGTATGCGTCGAATCCTGCCAGACTCGATCGGCTGTCGCCGCATCCGTTCGTATCCTTCCGATCCGATGCGATGCGATGCGAGCCGTTTGGTGGAAATCATCCTTTCGTGTGTAAGACATCAGTAGCTAAGACCACATTCTTGTGACGACAGACCAGGCATGTGTTTATTTCTAGGTTCGGTTATTTAGAATGAACAAACCAACGAACAAACCCTTTTATTTACATCTTATTTTCTTCAGTATAGGTACAATTTTTATAGGCCATTAGACAATAGGTATTGTCGTGGAAACTTCTCCAATGACTTGGACGTTTAATTTGATTGGATGCTATGTTGTGTATTATTAGTACCTACCTATTCACGGATTTATAACGTATTCTTCCCGAAACAGAGAGTCTACTCCCTAAGTCCGTACGTCTGACATTACGATCCATCAAAACAAGTGTAAAAGTAAAATTTTTCGGACGGGCAAAGACACATCGGGAGTAGGGACAACTGGCAAATCATGTTGTCATTCATACTTCGTTCGGGCCCCGAACCAATCATCCATCCGTAGGTGATACGGAGTAGGAACCGCCCGTTACGAAGGCCGAAACTATGGGCTTCGTGCTTAGGGAGTAGACCCCCAGCTCTCGAAATGGTCTTGAAATCACTATAGTAGAATGATGTGTGTTGTTCATGGGCAAGTGGGCCCCGGGACAATGAGCGAGTCCGAAGGGGCCCGGGCCCAAATTATCAGTGTGAAGTACCTTCTTGGAAGCGTACACTTGGGTAAATTTGTGCACGACTTTATTGTAGTAGGCATATAGTAAGAATGGCTATGACATATTGACTTGCGATTAATTTTCCAATTTTCTTCAATTTTTCGCCAGCACCCAACCATATCACCGTTCAACATGTGTGAATATAACAGTATATTAATAACAAAGTAATATAGAATGAGAGATAAGTTGCAAAACACATGAATCTAGTGTAAAGGCATACCGTAACCGCAGCGCCACAGGCCGGCGCGGGCGGCCCGGCTGCGCGGGCGCTGATCTGCCGCATTTCTCCTTCTCACGGGCCGCATGCCTTACGTAATGGCTCCTATCGGCTATTATATAGGGATTGGGTTATTTGTTACGATTGCTCTAGTTATATCTGTACTTGTTTCAGCATCGTACAAGGCGCTTAAATGAAAAACGCTGATATTTAAAAAAGATAAAATTATTTAAAAGTTTTAGCGAAACCCTTTCAAACTGGAACCTGCGATGAAGTTTCACTACTAAGAAAAAGAGGAAGATTAATAGCAGTTTCCACTTAAAATTATGAAAACAGTACACATAGTAGGTAGTTACTTAAACTACCAAAAATCCACGGCTAAAATGTAGGATACACCAATATTGTAAAATCGAACAATCTAATTTCTTAAATTTTTCAATAAATTACGTGATAGCTATTAAATAATATCCTTTTGGTTCTAAGTATTCGGCTCGAAGGACCAGCTGTGTACTCCAATAGAAAGTAGTCGCTGTGATAGGAAAGTGGTCCTGCACAATAGACTGGCTGATTGCGAGGAGTAACACAAAGGTGGACAATACCATAAATTAGTGTCTCTAATGTTTAAACCATTTTTAAGCTAAAACTCTCACCGTTATCGTGCCTTATACTAGCGAGTGTAGAAAGAGAAAAAATCGAAATATGTAGTTAATTTAATATTATACATACATTACATTATATACATTATGAAACTTAAGACTGAACTTAACATTACTTATTATCTGTTCCGATTAAAAGTAATTGATTACAACAATACTACGAATAATAATAACTAATAGCACACATTATTCTAAAAGTAAACATGATTAAATAAAATATACTTAAATAATCAGGTTAAATGTCTGTAATATTTGAAAGTACCTTTAATGTATACTTAACTCATAAATATAATATGGCTTTAAAACTCGCTTAACTTATCTTCATCTACACGCAGTTGTTTGGTTATTCATATACAGATTTAGTATGCGTTAATACGAAGCTATGACAAGCTATAATTTATTGTAGTGTTGAGCCTCACTTCGATTTCACTTCATGACAAGTTAAACAAAACTATGTAATTGCACTCTATAAATATTTGCATGAGTCGCTTGATCAACAATAGATGTATGAAGGAAAGGCGATCTTGAATGGTAGACGCTCATAGGCACCATTGAGTCGTCAAGAAGTTCGACAGTTGATCTGAGAGTGTGGTGATTGATATTTTCAGCATTTGATGATATAACGGTCTATCATAGTAAAGTCGGAAAATTAATTGTAAATTGACAAAAAAAAATTGAAAATTGATTGATTGAATTTTTTTTTATTTTTTTTTTATTGGAAATTGATTGTTGATTGATTGATTGTTGATTGATTGATTGTTTGTTTGGTTGTTGATTGATTGATTGATTGATTGTTTGATTTTGATTTGATTGTTGATTGATTGTAGATTAATAGAATTGTAATTGACTACCAACTTAATCCAATCAATCAATCTGCCTAGCCTTTTTCAATGACATGACAACACATGAACCAGTCAGCAATGTTGGCAGCGAAACTGACTGCCTAGGGTTCACCGGACATTTGATATTAGGTCAAAGTAAAAACATACCTCACGCTGTCTTGAAAAAATTGCCAATCAGCATGTTCAAACATCGTCACTAGCGGAAATCCTCTCTGTCTTCACCTGTCCAACTGGTTATCATAACTTATATCTCACTACGAAAATGTGGTTTTCCTAGGAGTGCAGGGTTCATACGAAAGTAGCTCTGGGTAAAACCCAACATCATTGATGAACCGTGTGCTGTCGTGCGGTGCGGCACGAACGATTTCTATTAAGAAATGAAAATCCATATAACTGGCTGAAGAAAGAAAATCCTAACCAGCAGAAGCTACGAACTAATAGAATATAGGAACTGAGACGATAGTAGAATAGGATAGTAAAATTAGCCTGTAAAAGTGCAAACTCAATTAAAAGGCATCGTAATGAAGCTGCAGAGATCAGATCAAGATCAGATAGAGATTTTGTTAATCTCTCAGCTTCTACAAAGTTCTAACTAACGAAAAAAAAATGCAAATGTAAACACAAACAGCACCTAGTCATACTTTTATAATACCTAGTGTCTGCTAACTTTCACTCGGCACCCCCTCCCCCCCGTGTCCCCCCTCCAGGTCTGTCCTAAGTTATGTAAGCGTTGCATTGCTGCACAGATGGTGACTATGGCCGCCGGCCGACTTTGAGACAAAAGCCTCACATTTTCTGTAGGTTCAGACTTGAGCCTAGGTGGGGGCGGGGGGGGCCAGTCATGATGTGTACGTTTGTTCAGAGTCCTTCTGTCTGTCGTATTTGAAAACTTTCTAATAGTTACTACACAAAAAGCATTCATAAACTACTGCATAAGAGCAACGTGCACTTCTTTTCTCTTCATAAAAAGAAAATTACAAAAATCCTTCGTATCATATCACTATAATCTCATAGGATCCTTGGAAAAGTGTAAGGAAGCCAAGTTCTTCTGCACCGCGGGAATCCTAGCCATCACATTAAAATCTAATCTGCATGGACTTTTCATAATCCGAATACAAAAACACTAACAATCATACGCACACATACACAGAGTGCAGTGTCGCGTGGCTGTGCATGTGTGCGTTGTGCGCAAGAGCAGGCTTACATAACAGCCAGCGAGAGTGCATTCACTCTGCGACCGGCGGGGGGCGCTGTTACGGCGGGAGGGGGAGGGGGCGCGAGAGAAATGCATCGGTGCACCGCGCACGCGCAACGTGATATAATACGTGACGGATTATGTCCGAGATTTGCGAGATCTAATGATACAAGCTGATTATAATTTAGATGTTTGTTTTAAGTTCGGTATGTGCTGAATTTCTTAGATACTTATATCATGCAATTTTGCACTAGCTATTCATAATAGGTAAATAGGCTTTGATCTAAATTCAGCAATTTTCTAACTTAGCAAATGGAATGGCTGTCATTTCGGCGCCGGGATTATTGAAAAATGTTCAGTGTATCGGTGACTTCCGGCATAGACTGTTGAATTGACGCACACGTATTGCCTGGGGAAGCTTGCAAGCTTTGGCTAATCTGACCTGTCTGACCTGTCTGATTTTGACATTTTGGACTAAGCCGACGTAACTATAGAATTTTTTTTGTAAACTGTAGACTATACATCGGTCTCGATTTTTGCATTATCATGGGGACCGTAAGGCATAGGTACAAACACGCCGATTAGACAGATCGATTCGACTTGGAAAATGTATCAAATTACTATAGTTAGGTCGGCTATCGGCTTATTCCAAATGTCAGATACGTCAGTTAGTTAAAATTAGCGACGATATGGTCCTCGAATGAAAGGGATATATCCACTCTCTTCCTGATGAAAAATAATTGCGCTTTTCTGCGACCATCTGTTTCCAGGAAAGAGCAGAGGATATAGGGCTCGCAAAACGGATCAGTATCGATATTTAAAACATGGTTATAGCACAAAATAAATAAATTAAAAAATTTTTGGGGTCCTCAACTGCAGAGTAGGTGAAATATCAGTTTTAAAAAACCGTTTTTTGTGTAAACTTCATAGACGTTATGGATATCGATATCTAAACACGATAAAACAAAAAACAAACAGATTTGTCAACTCATACGTCAAGGCACAACACTACCAGCAGCAGCGGTCGTTGTCCCCAAAAACAAAAAACAGGGTTTAAAAACCCTGGAGCTTTGGATAAAGCTTCTGGTACTTAATTGTATCATAACCCATATAGTTATCAATTCATCACACACCTTCACAAAGTTGCGAAATCTTTTTAAAGTAAATTTTTACACTTCCCGTGACCCAAGCTGGCTTTTGCTTTAGCCAGAGGATCAGCACCAGCCACCACCAGCCGCCAGTCTCTTGGGTACTTTACCAGTCGACAGCGATGCGGAGGAATTTCTGGACGTCATATTTTAGTTTTTTAATAGTTTTAGTTAGTTTAGGATATTATATTTTTAACTTAATTATGTTACTCTTTTAAAATAGGGTAAACAAACCCTACTTTATAAAGGTTTGTTTTTTTTTTTTTACTTTATTGTTGGGCCTAATCCTATTTTCTTTCTGACTCATTCGCACTTAGAAACATCTACATGGAACTATTACGTTAAAATAATGTTAAACGAACCGATTTAACATAAATCACTTTCAGTCGAGACCAGTCGAGTTTTAATTAATATCAACTCAAATCCAATCATGTTGATATCGCACAAACCAGTTAAATGGTTTACTACTAGAAATTGCAGCTGTGCACATTTGTGCATACCTAATTACAGCAAATATCTCAATTTGTGAAGTTAATTAGATTATTTTATCCTCTATTCTATGTAAGTCTTTGCAAAACTTTAGAGAGTGCCTTATCTACGCTTATAGTTTTACCCAGTTTTCTAAAGTATTTTGCGTGGAGGGCAAGAGGTACCCAAAATAATACAGGGAGGTATACTTACCTCTTACCTAAACTAACAATTAAGTAAGTTCAGGGACCACCTAGAGATCTCCAATACCATGTCTGACAGTTCGAGTGAACGAAAGATTGCATTTAACCAACCATGATGAATAAACAAAGAATATGAAAATATTATGTAAAGCAGAGCTTGAAGAATATATCTCACATCTTCCTTATTAATATATATTCAAACAACAACAAACCATCTTAGGTGCATACAAAATCGCAGCAGATTAGAGAGATCAGGATCGAGATGACTAAAGAGATAGAACTCGATCTGGTAACGTGGCTGGGAATCGAGACATTACGAGTACCTACGTAAGTTGCGACAGTGGCTCTAAATATATCGACAGGTCTTACTAACTGTGCTGTTTATTAGGACTGTTGTTCTCCTGATTATCTAACATCGGCCTATAATCTTCCACTGTTGAAGATAGGCGATCTTCTGCTACAATCAAACGGTTCAGATGACATTACTGATATCTTAAATTAAATCCAAACCAAACCTGACACTGACCTGCAAATTGCGAAAAACACAAGAAAATTTTAATTCCACAGAATGGTATTTTTAATTAACCCTCCTGTGGTAATCAATCACTGCATTAGACCTTATCTCCCCTTATGACATAATAAACTTACCTTTCAAGGCGCCAGCAAAAAGGGAGTCAACCTATTCTTATTAACAGATACTCTCTATTATTAACAGAAACGGAAATCAAACGATGGAATAGTGAAATCAAAAAACTTTTTTACAAAAAAAAACAACCGACTTCCAAAAAAAATGCTACAAAGTGAAAAACTTTAATTTCGGAAGTCGGTGTCTTTGGCTCTGTATTTTAGTTTTTTGCCACCGACTTTCGAAATTAAAGTTATTGTTCCCTTTGTAGCATTTTTTTTGGAAGTCGGTTGTTTGTTTTTTTTTTTGTAAAAAAGTTTTTTTTTTCACTTTTTAGTGGGTTATTTCATAATTTATCTAAGTTACAATACCCTTATGTCAACTGCTCATCACCTTTTACAAAATATTGTTTTTCCCGATACAAGGACGTTAATTGCTGAGGAGTTCTCTTAGTAAGGAACCAGGAGAACTGGAACTAATGGTAAAGTCACCATCAACTCCACTTCACGAGCATAAATTGTTTAGCAACCATATTAAATTAATCGAATCGCAACCCAAGTTAAATACATACTATTGAGTAGTTCCGGTGGTCATCTGTGGTCTTCCTCATCAGTTCCACTTCACCAAATGGTGCTTTCCGGGAGCAAATATACGAGTTACTATAAAAAATACACAAATCGTTGTAGGTGTGCCTATAAAATTTGAGGGTTTCCCTCGATTTCCATGGGATCCCCTCATCAGATTCTGACTTGGTAACAATGGGACCACCTCAAGAGCACACCCTTTCAAACAAAAAAATAATTTTCAAAATCGGTCCGCAATTGACGGAGAAATCGGTGTACACACATAAAAAAATATAGAAGGTGTAAAATAAATAACCCACAACCTCTTAAGGGGTCATTGTACTCATCATTATGAACAACTTTTACTATGGGACCAAACCTGAAATCGCGAAAAAAAATCAGCTGTTCAGTACATTTTGACGAATTATGCGAACATAAATGTATTGAACAGCTGATTTTTTTTTCGCGTTTCCGCGAAAATTTTTTTTTGTAATGTGTTTGTTTTTCGATGTCGAGTATGTGGACGAAGTTCTTGCAGTTGATTTTTTTACACCTAATATATATACCTACGCGAAGAATTGATAACCTCCTCCTTTTTGTTTTTGAAAAGACGGTTAAAAACAGTATTAATGTATGACACCAAAGCACTCCTTAATAATAGGTCTTTACCTATGTAATTGGAGATTCTACAAACAGCATTTTCAGATTTAAATATCTGTGGATTGGCGCGCAATTCGAAATTCAAATAAATTTTATTCGAAAGCCGTGTTAATTTAATTTCAAATTCAGTCAATTTGTTTTTAGATAGTTTTTTGTTTTTGTGAAATTGTGGTAGCTTTTGTCGCCATGGATAAACTGAAAATTCGTACAATTTTCGAATATGAGTTCCAACGTGGCAATAACGCTGCGCAAATAACACGAAACATTAACGACGTGTACGGGCCTAACACTGCTTGCATAAACACGGTCCATTATTGGTTCAATCGTTTTAAATCTGGAAATTTTGAGTTGAAGAACGAGCCTCGCGGTCGGCCGGTAACCATTGTCGACAATGATGAATTGAAGGCGACAGTGGAAGCGGATCCAACTCAATCTACGGCTGAGCTTACTGCAGGCCTTGGAGTTAGTGTCAAAACCACATTGAAGCACTTGCGGCAAATCGGAAAGATAAAAAAGCTAGACAAGTGGGTGCCACACGAACTAAGCGACCAACAGCGAGACTTACCTACGCGTCGAAGCTTGTATAGCACTACTGAATCGGCATAGAATCGAGGGAATTCTAAATCGAATTGTTACCTGCGATGAAAAGTGGATCCCGTACGACAACCGTAAGCGTTCGTCTCAGTGGGTGGAACCGGGTACAACACCTAATCAGTGCGCTAAAAAAAAGATTACTCATAGGAAGATGATGGTGACTGTCTGGTGGACCAGTGCTGGACCTAAACACCATAGCTTCTTACCGAATGGCACAACAGTGACGGCAGATGTCTATTGCCAAGAATTGCAAACAATGATGGAAAAGCTCGCAATTCAACAGCCAAGACTGGTCAATTGCTCTTCCCCATTGCTCCTCCACGACAACGCGCAAATTCACACTTCACGACAGACCATCGCAAAGCTACAAGAGTTACAGCTGGAAGCTCTCCGTAACCCACCGTACTCACCGGACCTTGCCCCAACAGATTTCTACTTTTTTCAAAATTTAGACATTTTTTTAAGTTGGAAAAAATTCAACACCCGAGAGGCAGTACAAAACGCTTTCGCTGACTTCATCGCCTCCAGTCCGGCAGACTTCTACAGTAAAAGAATAAACAAACTGCCATCAAAATGGCAAAATTGTATAGATAATTTGGGCCAGTACTTTGATTAGCTTAAATAATAAAATTACCAAAATTTTTACATTTTAAAATGTTCATACAAATCTCCAATTTCATAGGTAAAGACCTAATAAATGTAGTATTGAAGTTGATCCGAGAGAGCTTACTGGGAATGCGCTAAGTAGCCCGCGAATCATAAAAACAACTCTCTAAGCTAGAATTGTCCTTAAATGTCATGATTTCACGAAATAGTCAATCAATTAGAACTCAGAGAGTTGTATTAATGATTTGAATTATTATAATTAGTCTGTTTAAATACATACCTATTTGTTACGGTAGCGAATCGAATTTTGATCAACATACAATCTAATAAAGACCCGCAAATTGTAAAAAAAAGTAAGTAAATTTTAATATCACGGGCTTCCCTAGCGCTTTAAATTCGTTCAAGGATTGCATCTTGCGCACGCGCTGCTCAAAATTCAGAGTAGTGTCAGCACGCCTGAAATAATGCATAGTGCTGTATAAATTAGGCAAATGAACGTTCACTGTAAGGAAATAACCTAAATATAGTTCTGTTTTGAAAACCATGAAGTGTAATCGAAAATTATAATTTTATAAATATTTTTGTTACTTAGTTCAGTATTTCGGTTGCCTTATTGGCTCCGGTAAGCCAGTATAATATACATTTATAATCTCCTCAAACGTGAACACTAATATTGGAAACCGATCAGAACGCACTGAAACGTGGATTGTGTATTCCAAGGGAACTGTGTGTGTTCTGTACTGGACGGAAATTAATCAAAAGAAAATGGAAATGAGATGAACATCGAGTTTCCACGGAATATATCCCAAGGTAGTCATAAGAAAGGACGAAAATAAGGATGGATCTTAACCATTCTTATTTAAATTTTTTACCGTTTTGACATCGAAAGAAAGGCACAATGCACACTACGTATAGCTATTTGAATGCCTCGCGCGACGTCGAGTGAGTCAACAGTAGAAATTGGATTATTGTGGTGCACTGTAATTACGCACGATTCCGATTGTGACTTTATAATTTATAATTTATATTCAAATTATACTTAATAAAATACGCAATTAAAACATTTATTGATAAGTGTGCTGTTTTCAAAGAGGATTCTTTGATCTTTTATCTAAACAAATACTCGTATAATTTGAATGGCCGGACGCTGGCTCATCCGTTTCTCATTTTGAAGATAATTGAAAATCCTTCTCCGGTCTTTATACTTTGTCTTTGACTTTGAGGGGCAAATCCTATATTTTTAAGAACGTTCGCTTTTGAATCTGTCAAATACTTATATCTCTAAAATTGTCGATTGTCACTAAAATGAGATTGTGGCTTTTTAAAGTACCTAATTAAAAGAATAAAATTGTCCTTCTAAAATATTCCAGGCAGACGAAAGAGTCCAATTTGATTGGCAATGTTTTGACACTCGCAATTTTTTTTTTTTTTTCAAAGAAGCAGATGCAGTGGTCAGGCAGCTTTAAGATCTCGTGGTGCGCGAGGATTAGGTTGACTGCAGTGGGCAGTGTGGGCAGCAGGCAGCAGCCCTGCTCGCAGTTTTCCATAAGAAAGCCGCGCCGAGCCCGCCAGCCGGCCACCGGCCGCGATTGACGCTTCCGCGATATACAGCGTGGTGTTATTTTGTACTCGTTATTGCGTTTTTATGTTATAGGAAGTGTTTACTT
Source organism: Cosmia trapezina (assembly GCA_905163495.3). Lineage (NCBI taxonomy): Eukaryota > Metazoa > Arthropoda > Insecta > Lepidoptera > Noctuidae > Cosmia > Cosmia trapezina. The sequence goes on along the minus strand of LR991022.1, from coordinate 30,635,113 downwards.
TTAATAGCTTTATTTTATGGATTGTAGGTCTACACATAATATTCATTCACCAGGTTTATTTAAACATAACCTAAAAATAACAAAATTATATCCTAACATAATTCCTCCGCATCGCTGCCGACTGGTAAAGTACCCAAGAGACTGACGGCATTGCCACGTTGTATGGCAATGCTTAGTCTCTAGTCAAGGTAAAAGCCAGCCCTTGGGTCACGGGAAGTGTCAACCAGCCGTTTTGAGATATTCTTAATTTATTATAGTATTTTTTAGAACACAATTTCTATTAAATAACTTGCTTTATTCAATAAATCATCCTGACAATGGAATACTTTATGCTCTTCTATTACTTGCACTGTATGTCCTCCTGAAGTTTTCAGGCAGATACCTACTTACACAAACTATTAAGCCTTTTCTAGAAACCGTTAAAATCTTTAAGCACAAAACAAAAGTTCAATAAGTACCTCCAGAAAAGCTTCCTAAGCTCGAGCTAGCTAGCGCAGCCTGTAGGTCGGAAAGCGCAGGCGCATGGTTCGCGTGTGCGCGTGAGTCGATGCACACGCTCTAAACACACCAACACACGCTCACTTTCACTTGGCGAACTATTCCTAGGGCGCGCGCACTATGCTCGCCTGTCTATGGTCTATGCGGTTTTTGTAATGAAAGTAAAGATGTAGATGATGAGATAGATGATGATGAGGATAATGATGTGATGATATGATGATATCTGAGGGGCAATTCCCGTAATTTTAACAGCGTTCGCAATATCATCTCAAGACTCAATCTGTCAAAAATTGTATAGCGTTTAATACAATTTTTGACAGATTGAGTCTTGAGACGATATTGCGAACGTTATTAAAATTACGGGAATTGCCCCTGTGTGTGTTTGTGTGATATATGGAAAGTATTGACATCTTTTTTTTTAGCTAGAGGAGCTCGTGGCTAAGTAATAACAGCCGCACGGGTCGATCCATCAGGTTAAGCTACGGTTGCCGAGGTTGGCCAGTGGATGGGTGACCAACTTTACATAGCGAGACTCCTCTGTGCCTCGGAAAGCACGTTAAGCCGTTGGTCACGGCTGTCATTCGTGGATCTTTGACAGTGGTTACGGGTCGTCAGAAGCCCTCGGAAGTCTGACAACCAGTCTTACCAAGGGGTGTCGTATTACCGAGTTACTGGGTTGTGGAGGTCAAATAGGCAGTCGCTCCATGTAAAATACTGGTATTCAGCTGCATCTGGTTAGACTGGAAGCCGACCCCAACATAGTTGGGAAAAGGCTAGGCAGATTGATTGACTGACATCTTTTTTTTTACTCCAGCAGATCTGTTATAAACTTATTAGATTATTCCCGCGGCTTCGCCCGCGCATGTCATATTATAAACCTTCCTCTTGAATCACTCTATTTATTAAAAAAAACCGCATCAAAATCCGTTGCGTAGTTTTAAAGATCTAAGCATACATAGGGACAGACAGACAGCGGGAAGCGACTTTCATTTATACTATGTAGTGATGATAGAAACCCCACGACTGAAGCATGAACCCTTTGTTAGCATTTAATTTTCATTGTATCGTGTTAGGTATTCAACTCCGGCCGAAATGACATCCGAGAAATACAAAATAATTTAATTTACCCGAGTCAAGATCAGAAACCTCGCTTATAACGTAAGCAAACCTAATAATATTTTATAATTAACTTGCGATAAAAAGCAAACATTAAAGTAACGTAACGACATCCTTATTTAAACTTATTACTTTTAATTGAACACGAGTACAAGAATTTACATTAACGAGATTCCAATATTAATAAATGATTCTGTGAAATCGAGAGAAAGTTACCAAATTCTCTGTTTTCTATAGATGTTATCAAAGTGTCGCGTTACTGAGAAAAACGACTGAAACTTACTCAACAGAACTCTTAACTAAAACAAAGATCTTATTTCTTTGACTTATGTTAGTTTGTTAATACATCCTGAAAGTTACAGTCTTGATTATTCCTAGGAAATGGAGTTGAGAGAGAAAGTAGAGGAGAGGGAGAGGGTTTATTGAGTAAAGTCGTATACAGGGTGAAATTGAATTCACTTTTACTATGAGAACAAACCTGAAATCGCGAAAAAAAATCAGCTGGTGCATACATTATGCTTGCATAACTCGTCAAAATGTAGGGAACAGCAGATTTTTTTTCGATGAGTACAATGACCCCTTAAAATATTACCCATAAATTCAATTTCACCCTGTATAAGTATAATGATTTTCCGCACTTTCTTTAAAATTGCCACTTTGTCTTTTGTTAGGTGCGACGTTATTTTATGTTTACTGTTCTGATTTATGTTCACAACAGAAAACATTATAAGAAAACCAGGAGGACTCCTATCCCAGGAAGAAGACTATATATGCTTTCCATTGGTACAAACTACAACCATGATAATTATCATAAAACAGCCTATCACCATCCATCATGCTACTGCTTAGCATGAATCATCCCATGACAGCGTGACGCCACATCCTCGTCCTTGTGCCACTTCTAAAGTCCATTGTCTGGAACTACAAAAGACCGCAGACGGCTTACTCCAAAAATTCGCAGTCGGCTGCACTACATTTTTTACTACAATACATGTAAACATTGCAATATTTGCACATATGGCTCGTTTGTAGTAAATTAGAACGAACTCTATAAAGTAAAACGTAGAAAATGGTGCAGTTTAAAATGCGTTTTGGAAAATTGCTCATAAATGAAAATGTCATTACTTGATCATAAAAGTTTAATTAGAAAAAAACATTCGATGTTATTCTTCATTCGGTTTGATTATCTCCTGGTTTCTGGGTTTCCAAAGCTCTTAAATCTCATATTCGCTATGAATAGCTAATTGAAATAGCTACTAACAACACAAAATGAAACTTAATACTTTGATTGGGCATCCAGAAACCGTATGGAAAAGCAAAAAAAAATCTTGTACTTACACTTTTACAGACCTAAGTACTTTAAAAAACTATAATACCACGTGGTCCGTAGGGTAAGTGGGCTAATAACCTCCAAGTCAACTTTACCTCCCTGTGAAGTCATACTTCATTCTCCTGCCCTTATCCCAATCTATTCGGGGTCGGCGCAACATGTCCTTTTTTTCCATACTTCTCTAATAGTCGTCATCTCGGTAGTCACCCCCTTTCTACACAATCATACTCAAAACTTTCCTCACGACATATTCCTCATTCCTCCGCATCACATGCCCATACCATGACAACCGATTTCCGCACAACTTTTCAGTCACCGGTGCCACTTTTAAACTTCCTCTACTCATTTCTTATATGACTTATGACCTAAGTATTTTGAATAAAAAAGAAAATATTAAAAATCCTAGATAAGTCACCAATGTGGACTAGTCCTGCTGCAATATTAGAAACGTCGGTTGGTGTGCGTGCGCAAGATTGCACCGCGCGCCTGTGTGCTTCTAATGCATCGCTTAGATTATATCATATAGAGTGGTTTATCTCTGTTGCTATAATATTATAAGTTCTGCTTTTATGTATACTTATAGTGCCTTTACAAGCGTCTGAAGTGTTTGGAGGAGTTACAAATCCACTTTCGATAGTTTGGTATTATTTTCGTACTTAATTTGTTTTGGCGTCAGGGTTTATTTTACCGTGAATTTTGGCAAAAATTACACTAGTATTTCTGTTTCTTTTTGTCAAAAATGGTTGCGTCATAAAGGCTAGGCAGATGATAGTATTTGTGTCATATTTCCTGAATTTGTCGGCAAATGCGGGGTCTAGCTACCGGATTGTATGAATTCGTGTTTACAGCATGAACATTCTCGCCATTTGGAGCACAGCTGCATAGGACGTTCACCTAGGCCAGAACATTACCACCACTGTCGTCTTAGAAAACGTGATAACATCTTATACATTGTACACCTTCGGATGCTTAGGACCTGGAACTAAACATTTATTTCCGAACAATGTGACTATAGTACAATAAATCAAAGTAGCGCCGGGGGGGTGTGCGCGCTCCATATGTTGCGTGCGTGCGGCGCGGGCCGAGGGGGGGCGGAGGGGGTTGCGTTCAGCACAATGCGCCGCCGCAAAGACGTTCGTTGCTCCCGCGCAGGTCATCGACTCTTTCACCGGCGCTCGCGCACGCGACCCGCCACTTTCGCGTCGCGATAACATTGCTAGACGGACTTTGTCGATTTGGAACGAGACGGCTATACGTAACGCCTTGGCATTAGACGGAGATGGCACGATAGCTAAATGACCGTAGTCCAACAGAAAAATGTGTTTAATTAACGAAAGCATTGCGTGCGACCGACGGCAATAGTAACAGCTTTTTATCATAGTCTGGATTACCTAATCACATAATTATCATATTAATTATAAGGGCAAAAAATATAAACTTATAAGGTGAAAATGTCAGTTGCTGAAGAGTATTTTTTTGGGTTTCTAACGCGAGCCATTTTCGAATGGAATAAAATTCGCACAATACTAAAAAAAACCGGCCATGTGAGTGGTCGAAGGGTTCCGTAGTTCGGATGAGTTTATCCCCAAAAGAAAACTTAACACTGTAGTTAAATACATGTATCGATATACATCACCATAAATTTCTCCAACTGCATAATTATGTAAGTTTGTAATCGCATTTTATTTTAAGTATGTGATTAAACTGCAAATTAACTATTTCTGGATTTCTCTTTACTTGTGCTGTGAGACCTTGCTTCTTGCTAAATTTCATGACTCTAGATCAACGGACAACCCTCTAGGTTTTCATTTATTTGCGAGTATCAAAATATGTCGCATAAATGGCCGTATTTTTTATTGCAACATGACTTAGAAGCTTGATTTTTTTACAGCTCCAAGGGACCATAGACCTACGTATATTAATTTCAACTTGATACCTCTACGCGTTCCTGAGAAAAAGGTCTGGACAGACAGACTGAAAGACTGACAGACAGACGGACAAATAAGTGATCTTATAAGGGTTCCGTTTTTTTCCTTTTGAGGTACGGAATCATAAAAACTGAGTAGCAATCAAAATATAAAAATATATTTTCATATATTTATTTATACAAAATGTGCATCCTTAAAATACCGCAGTCGGTTTATTTATATTCCGCCTTGTCAGGAAAATTCCAAAAAAGGAACATTCACGCGCCTGATTCACAAAACCGACCACATACATAAACTATAGCACATGTATTAAGTCACGAATCTCTTTGTTTAAAAATAAAAAGTTTAAAACATTTTTACGTGGACAGTAATTGTGTCTTTCACCCTAAACTTTCTTGGAGTTATTAAGCCGTGGTTCAAAGAGCGAGAGCCGCATTAATCTTATACATTAATCTTATACAGTCAATCTTAAAAGTTGCTTAATTGTTGTTGCATCTGTTTGGACTTTGTGTATTTCTTCAAGATTTAAATTTAATACTTCCCTTCTAGACATTTTTCAATCAAGTCTCCTTGTACCTTGTTACTTGTACCTTGTTAGGGTTCCGTACCAAAATGGTAAAAAAGGAACCCTTATGGTGACACTCAGTCTGTCTGTCTGTCTGTCTGTCACAGCTGGATATCTCAAGAACCACTAATGCTATCAACTTGAAAAGAACAGTTTTAGATTACGCTTACCCAACTATTTTGCAAACAAGAAAGAAATAAAACTATTTATATTTTTTTTGCAACGGGGACTGAAAAGGGGGTCTTAAAAATTCAAAGTGGGGCTACTAGGACATGTGGGGTATCATATGAAAGAACACTGTTTGCACATTCTCATACATTTTTTATTTTTTTTTTAGTTTGCATAGTTTTCGACTTTTGATGAAAACTGTAAAAAAAATACCTTTCCCCCCCTTATCTCCGAAGTTTGCAAAGAGAAAAATCTGAAATTATTCTATGTTATAGAAGCTTATGTAAAGATTACAGGAAAAATAAAACGATGTCTCTAAATAGCACACTTTTTCAGAAATTTTTCAGGAACGGAACCCTCGGTGCGCGAGTCCGACTCGCTCTTGACCGGTTTTTTTTTAAACGCAAAGCTAGCAATGTAATTGTTTTTTTTTGTTAGATCTCTGTTTTTAGGGTTCCGTACCTCAAAAGGAGAAAACGGAACCCTTATAGGATCACATGTTTATCCGTCTGTCTGACTGTCTGTCAAGACCGTTTTTCAACTTATCAAGTTGAAATTAATATCAAATACGTAGGTCTGTGGTCTCTTAAAGTCCTAAAAAACTCGAAGCCGAAAAAAAATTTTTTTTATGTCTGAAAATTACAAATTCACAATTTTCGGACTTTTTCCTTTACTTGTGCTAGGAGACCTTGCTTCTTGCCAAATTTCATTATTCTAGGTCAACAAATCAAAACCTATAGGGTACTTTCCGTTGTTCAAATGAAATCATGAAACATGAAATTTGGTAAGAAGCAAGGATGACCAGCACAAATAAAGGAAAAAGTCCGAAACTTGTGAATTTGTAATTTTTTGACATAACAAAAATTTTTTTTTGTTTTTGGGATAATTTTTTTTCAACTACGGAACCCTTCATTGTGCGTGGTCCGACACGCACTTCACCGGTTTTTTTGGCTTTTACTTCGTTCTCACCTGATGGAAAGCGATGGATGAGGTCTATGATGGAACGAGATTCTTTAAGTCTTTTGTTTTTTTTTAAATTAATGGCCCTAAAGCTGATAGATTATGTAAGGGAATAGTTCAGCTGCTCTGAAAAGTATAACTAAAACTGAGGTTGTCTGATGACCAAAGTACCTACAATGCAAGGAATTGATTTACTCTATGGACTGCAATAATGGTGCTGTCGTTCAATCTTCTGCTCTTCATCCAACACTACAACAGTGTCTACAATCATCTATGTTTATTCACATCACCAGCAGCTTGGTAGTCTGTTGCGCGATCTTCTCATCTATAAAACACTATGGGAAGTGATGAAGGGCGGACTTTTTGGCGTACTTTGGTAACTTTAACGTTCAAAAACTGGTCCAGAGTAAGTCGGACTCGCGCACCGAGGGTTCCGATCCGATTTCTGAAAAAGTGTGCTATTTAGAGACATCGTTTTATTTTTCCTGTAATCTTTACATAAACTTCTATCACTTATAATAATTTCAGATTTTTTTACGGTATTTTTTTTACATTTTTCATCAAAAGTCGAAAACTATGCGGCCCAAAAAATATTAAAAAATGTTTGAGAATATGCAAACAGCGCTCTTTCATATGATACCCCACATGCCGTAGTAGGCCCCACTTTGAATTTTTAAGACCCCCTTTCAGTCCCTGTTGCAAAAAAAAAAATATTTGCAAAATAGTTGGGTAAACGTCATCTAAAACTATTCCAAATTTCAAGTTGATAGCATTAGTAGTTCTTGTGATATCCAGCTGTGACAGACAGACAGACAGACTGAATCACACCATAAGGGTTCCTTTTTACCATTTTGGTACGGAACCGTAAAAATGCTGATTCTCAGCACAATTGAGGATATAGCAGGACATGGGCGTATCCAGGGGGGGCAACGGCGCCCCCTCCCCCTGGATCTTGTATGCCTAAGTACAGTTGTTGAAAAAAGTTATGTTAGAGCCACGTCACGTTGTCATGTACTTACTTTACAATTAAGTACACTAAAATAAGCATTAATTTTAGAAAATCTGCGCTGCGCGGCTATAAACCTGTCTTTCTTACTCTATGAATTAAGCGACTGCATGACTGACCCCCTAGGGTGTACGTCGCTCGGCTTATGCCGTCGTTGGGGGGAGTACGGCAAGGAGGGACAGGCTGGATCATATCTGGATAATTATTATCTGCTACAGGCTCAGCTACGCCACCAGTAGCCACTCCTTCACCGATCAAGGCTGGGGGGGAATTACGTGGGGCTCGTCGTCGCAAGGGACCTTGGCGGCGAAGTCGGAATGTAGATCTGTGTTTGTAATCTGTGCTGGTGTAATCTGTACTTTTCTCCTGGAAGAGGGTTAAGGGGTCATCGGGGTCGGTGAGAACATACATGGCTTGACTTTACTGATTTTAGAGGGGATTTAACTAGACGATTCGATAACCAGAGGGATTGCGATGTTTCGCGGGGGTATCGAAGAAACGCTTGGAATTGCGTTTCAAGAATTGATGGATAGTTGGGATATTAAGGTTCAACATTTTTTTTTGTGGGTTCTATTGTCATTTTAGATTAAATATAAATGGGAAAATATGCGCCTAGAATTGCTTCATAAATATCCAATACAAACAACACTCAATTAAGTACAGTTTTTTTTTTTGTACGAATTATTTTCAGTATTTTCACCTTCAAAGTAACGAAAACTTTAAGATTTTTTTAAACATATAGTATACAAAATTGTCACACGGGAGTTCTACTCGTGCATTTTTAGTAAACTATTGAGTAGAAATATTCAATAAAAAGCTGATGTCACTTTTTTGGGGCAATAAAATACTGTGCACTGATACTGTATTTAGAGAAGTTTCAGAATACAATACAAGATACTGGATGTAAACTTGCCTCCATCAGACAGACCAGCAGCCTTATTGCGTACACATTATCAGTCGGAATCTGAATCATTTTGAAGCAAATTGCTAATCCATTCAGATTCCGATTCCGTGTGTTACGAAATTGGGGTGCTGGAAACGTTTAGAATTAAGTACTTTACCTTATCTTGTTGAGTTTCAAGCAAACTTTTGGATTTTACTACAAAGTTTTGAAATTACCGAATCATAGGTCTATCCTAGAGTTGGGTTCTCGTTGGAAATCCATAACCTAGAATTAATATGTGCTCCAATATACTCGTGAGTTGGGACTTATCAACTCCCTAAGTCCATCCGTCATTCCGTCCGTCCGTTCATCCGTCCGTTTGACATTACGATCCATCAAAACAAGTGTAAAAGTTAAATTTTTCGGACGGGCAAAAACACATCGGGAGTAGGGACAACTGGCAAATCATGTTGTCATTCATACTTCGTTCGGGCCCCAAACCAATCATCCATCCGTAGGTGATACGGAGTAGGGAACGCCCATAACGAAGGCCGAAACTACGGGCTTCGTGCTTAGGGAGTAGGCCCCCTGCTTAGCACTTTCACAAGTTTAAAAAGTAGGTATCAAAGTCATCGCTTTTACCCAATATACCAGTTCAATGAACATTCAAAGTCATACTACAATCCCTGCTAACCCTGCAAACACAATACGTGCAAACATAGTAAAAATGTGCAGAATTCGAGCGGTCATGCCTTTCACCGGCGGCCATTGCGGAAAGTGATAGTGAGCGCTGACGCGACGCTCACGACACGACCACGCGAAGCGCTACTAAAGCGGCAGGTTGTGGTGCGACTGGTTCTAGAATTCATCTCACGAAAGCCAAGTCCATCATCATCATCAGTAGGTGGACGACGCGGCGATGCGACGTTGACGGCTGCAAGATTCGCAAACTGAAGTTCCAAAAAAACATCCATCTTCTATCATCATTATCATCATCATCATAAAAAATCATCTTCTTAAAAAAGATCTATTTTTAGGGTTCCGTACCAAAATGGTAAAAAGGAACTCTTATGGTGCGACTCACTGTCTGTCACAGCTCGATGTCTCAAGAACTACTAATGCTCTACTTGTTTGGAACAGCACCCTAATTGCGTTTCAATTATCAATTGGAGTTTGAATCATTTTGAAACAAATTGCTAATCCATTGCTTCATATGTTTGAAAAATTCGTCTGCTCGACAACGTAAATAACGCAATGAATGTTGTTGAACTGTCAAAATGAAACCAACTCCGATTGATAATGTGTTACGAAATTAGGGTGCAGTTTTAGAAGACGTTTTCCTAACTATTTTGAAAATAAGAAAGAAATAAAAACTTTTTTTTGCAGCAGGGACTGAAAGGGGGTCTTAAAAATTTAAAGTGGGGCTACTAGAACATATGGGGTATCAAATGAAAGAGCGCTGTTTGCACATTCTCAAACATTTTTTTTTAGGCCGCTTTTCGACTCCCGACCGTCCCCACCCCCCCTTTATATCCGAAGTTTGCTGAGAAAAATCCGAAATTATTCTATGTGATAGAAATTTATGTAAAGATTACAGGAAAAATAAAACGATGTCTCTAAATAGTACCTACACTTTTTCAGAAATCGGAACGGAACCCTCAGCACGCAGACCATCAAACTCCATGCAGGCCACTCCATTTCACACCTTTCTCCATGGGACCAACATCGTAATCGGATTATCAACTGTCCCGTACAAAACTTCAACACCTACCCGACGCAAATGTAAGGGACAGCTGATTATTTTTTCACGATTACGATGTTGGTCCCATGAAGAAAGTTGTTCAGTTTAATGTGTACCACACCCTTAATTAATCTGACCACACCACACCATTCAGGTACATTCTGTATATGTGCGGAAACAGGACGCGGAAGGTAGATTATCGAATGAACGAGTGAGGAATTTCAGGCAAGGTCACCACCAGACTCCAGAGCATATCAAATTACTAGGTTCATAGGAAAACGTCATAGTTCGATGACTGAGAACTTCAGCTGCTGGGAGCTGAAACTTTACTTCGGCGACTTCAAAGTTCGTTCTGCAGCCCAAGTCACCACCAGCCACCACCGGAAGAGAGGGACAGAGAAAAGAGAAGAAAAGAAAGGGAAAGGAGAAGAGGAGGAGGGGGGGTAGAGGGAGGGGGTGCAGAGAGGGGGAGAGGGTCAGTTGATCAGTTCTAAATTCTGAGCTAAACAGTCTATTTGATTCACAAAGATAGTTGACTTATTCTAATGGGGACTATGTTTAAAGTTTTTAAACTCAAATAAAGACATCACGTAGGTATATTTACGCTAGGACAATATTATGTTGAGTTATACAGCAAAATATTTAATGCAAAGGAAGTCCCCAGTAAAAGTGAAGCTTTTAAATCAGAAATAAACTCATCGAACATTTTTTATAAGAAATTGCAAACAAGTAATGCCATTCAAATACTTTTTATGGTCGCAGTTTCCTTGAAACCTCAAAAACTTTAACAAAAGACTCTTTGTAACATTGAATCAAGTGAAAAAAGTGAATCTTGAAAAAAGTTCTCATAATGATTAAAGTTTTTTTCACTGCACGATTCAGGTCATACTACTTAGGTTTAAAATCTGCGATGTGAACAGAACAAGGTGAAAATTTCACTCGTAAAGAACCTAATTCTTTTTGTTTCTCTCAATGCCGTATGGCTACTAAAATGTAAGACAATGGCGAAACAACGCTGTGTCTATGTTAATTACTGCAGGTAGGTATTAGTTTAACAATCGCATTGAAATGAGTATTAGTTATCCTAGAATAACCTTCTGAGTTTCATAAACAATTGTTTTTATCTAACCATCGAGGTCTGAAACGTTCTGACCATAGACGAAGCGTGAAAAGGCTTAGCTATGAAAATAAAAAATAACTTTTCAATACACTTCCTCGAAAACTGGTTCATATCGCACTACGATTAGGTTCACAATGCAATGTATGTCACACGCGTGCGATTTTTCATTTTCCCGCACGTGTGCGGGAATAAAAATTGCCACAGATAACTTATTTAACAGATACTTAGTCCAAATTGGTTCATGCCTCTATTCACAACTCTCTATTCAGAGGTGAATGTTTTTTTTTTAATTTATTGAATATTTAAATAATGTTTATAAATAGAATATCATCAAAAACTATGATTATTACAATAAAAAGAAACGTTTACGAACTAATTAACATTTATTTGTGTTCTAAACTCGAAAATATTTGAATTTTCTATTTTTCATATTAGGCTGTTTATCGGCTTTATACCTTTGCTTCTCCTTCAACCTGGCGAAAGCAAAGCGCGAAAAACAAAAGAAAATTTAAATCAGAGTTTCCTAATAATTCATGACAAAAATATTTTCCGTTATTTTATTTTATTTCTTCAAAAGTGTATTGAAAAACGTCGTTTGATACTCGTGGACATTTCGCACGCTTAATGGAACATTGACCCATTAGTAGATAGGGTAGATAGGTCAGAAAAAATAGATAGAACTTATTACAGGTTTTTTTTATTATTCAGATCTCATCAATAGTTAATTATAGACGTTCAAAATACAAGCATTAATGATGAATAAATCAGTTTTATTTATATGCATCAACAAATAGGATAAGTCCTCTTAGCAAGATCTTCTTTTGCGATTTCCCAAAAATCGTCTTTTTGAGTTAAGTCAGTATTCCATTAAGCGTGCGATTTGTTATTGCAGTTCTCGGCTCAAAAACAACCTCGCCTACGGCTCGGGTGTTAATTCCGCCTCGAATGCAATAACAAACGTTCTCCACTTGTATCAAAATGTACTATTCTCTGACAAACTGACAACTTAATCAATAAGTGAAAGAATTACGTCTTTCCGATAAATTATTATTTAAGACATTAAATTACCTAATTTGCATAGGATTGTGGAATTCTCATTAGCTATCTGTGTAGTTATCTCAAAATCATTTTTTTTTTAATGTGATAAAATCTCTCGGATCGTGAGCGACCATCAAAATTACATATTATGTATTTAAAAATTAAAATAAATAATTTCAGAGCAGACTTTGTTTACGCTTTAATTAATCTGCTAAATTATCGTTGTTTTTAAACTGAACTGTAGGTAGGTATCATTAATACAAATGGCGCAATTTATTTCTTAATAAAGTTGATTGTTGTGTCTCGGTACAAGTAGGTAGGTAGGCAGTGTATTCAATGATATGCCCGAATTTTATAATTGATTTGTAGTAGTTTATAGTATACATATAAATACGTTCCGTTCCGCCGAAGGCATCAGGCAAAGGTTCGTTTCGTTCTGTGCGCGCGCGCTACGTGTCGACCTCCCTTGGCGGCCACAACGTAATGCTTTTATGTATGTATTTATTTAATTTATTCTCCAGCGTGTGTGTGTATGTACCTACTCACATTATGTATTTTAATATATGACCGTTTTAATAAATAAACTTACCATAGAGTTTTTTTATTATTTTAAGGCCCATGTCCAAAGTCGAGCACACACTTTTAATTTTACCATCGATTCTTCGAATATAAATAAACGCAAAATAAAATAAAACATGAAACCACGATCCCTGTGTGCGTTGTAATTGTTTACGTTAAAATACCTAATTATAGAGGTACAATAAGAAGGCCACGATTTGTTTCATTGTTTTATACAACCTATACATAGATAAATACCAAATAGATAACGAATAGCATTGGTTTGTTCTGTGTGAAAAAGAGCCTCTACAAGGTCGACGCTCGGATGCACTATGATAGCTGGTAATCACAACTAATTCCTTGTATTTTTAAAGTATTTCATAATATTTAGTATCATTAGAATTCATATTCCAAAAGTGTAGAAGACAATCGTACTTAGTTTGAAGGCTACACGTCCACACAACTCAATAATATTTCAAGTGCATTAAGCATTAGCCTATAATTTGTCCGGTTGCAAATAATTTGCACCTTTTGTTACAATGAATTACAAAAAATACAATTATAGTTATAATATTGCTACTTTGTAAGTTATTGCCATTAAATAACACGAATCATAAAAGCTCTAACTAATTTAGTATTATAGAAACGAAGGCCACACACATCAATATTTATTTATTAAGTAACTAGGTTCGTGGGCCGCACGTAATACGCCCATCGCGCATTTTCGTGACCCAAAAAAAAGTTGCAAACTTCAAAGTTGACAGCGCGCGAAAACTAACGCACAATATGGCGACGATAAGCAGGCTCCGTTGCGCAAATGTGCGAGTGTAAAGAGTTTTGCTCGGTGTATTATTTATTGATTGTTGAAAAACAATGGCGGGCGCTTGCTGGCAGTGAGTCAGTAGGTCAAGGGTGCGCTGGCCTAGTTACGCAGTGCCGCGCGCCGAAATTCGCGGGCTTACCAGTTGCTAACCTCACTCAGTAGGGAGGGGCTAGATGCCTAACACGCTTACTTTTTGTGTATTTCATAATCAGTCACCGATGTTATACTGAATTTTATTTGAATGAGAATAAAGTTGCGATTAATAACATTCTTTTGATTGATCATTTTATTACAGCATTGCATTGGTACGTACTTGAAGTAAGAAGTTTAAAATGCCTCGTTGAATGAATGGTAAAATTCTGACTAACTAACTAGGCCTTGGCAAAATTTAGTGGAACGAACTATCTACTTACTTAATAAATAAATGTTCCCCCGATTTAATCTGAAAGTTATCTAATTAACTAAACTATTCACTACAGCTTAATAATGAAGTTTCAAGTGGAATTGTCATCAGAATTATACTTACTTACCTACCTACCTTCATAAAAACATAGCTAGAGTCGATCAGATTACTTCCTATAACATAAACTTTATCAATAACAATCTAGTGCTATCTAGTTATTACAGATTTAATGACTGTCTTCATTACTGACGACTCTTTCGACCTTCATATAACTTGACCGTAATTATGCACCTAAGGAGTGTGCATACACATTTTATGTATTCGGACTGGGTCACATTACTAGCAGGACAGATCTGTGCCGTCTCCTTACGTAAACCCAAGTTTAAGGTCCTCTGGTGTACCCTCATGCCTCTTGGACTAGTCAAGTGCCCTAAATGCCAGTGCACCCACATCTCTAGCTATGACAACACACCACCCGCGGCCATGCCACTGGTACAGAACCTGCCCATGTCCAAATTAGTACGATCACTATTTGTGGTTTATTGATAAATCAATTTCACGCTTGTATACATCCTTGGCACTCGAGGTCGTGAAAGTAAATTATTGAATGAAGTACCAAACAAGTTCTGATGATGACTCAAGTAAATAATAGCCTGTTGCACAAAATTAATTTTTGATGTCTCTTTATTTCTTACAGCGTCATCTAGCGGCGAGTAGAACTACTATCTTTGCTTAACTACAAAGAAATTGATAAAACAATTTTCTTGGGGTTGATGTAGTTACGCTCTAACACAATAGCAAAACAAGACATTTTTGCCTAAAATTATTCTTAATCCTGTTTAACTATGGATGACCCAGAGAAAAGAATCACAGTGCTGTGTCTAGGTCCAAAAGGATCCGGAAAAACTACGTTATTGAAAAAACTGCAAAACGCTGAAGGCATAGACAATACATACAGCCCTGTACCAACGATAGGAACTAATATTTACGATATTTATTATTTGAATAAACACGGGAAGAAACAAATGTTGTCAATCAGAGAGGTGGGAGGAGAGATGGCGCCACTGTGGCATAACTATTTAGATGGTGTTGAAAAAGTAAGATGAACTTGTTTCAATTAATGTAATGTTTTAATTAGATATCTCTTATGAATATCGATGTTTGCCCTGCAAACGCTTCAAAGCAGCTGTTCCCTCATAAAATGTCTGATACATTTATGAACACTTTCTAACATTCCAGGTGATTTACGTCGTGGACACATCGAATTTGTGTCAGATATCAGCGGCTGCTGTATTACTCTATACGTTATTGTCTGAGCCGAGGCTCAAAAGCGCCAAGGTAGGTACTATACACCCTATTCCTAAGTTAACGATTAGGTACCTAAGTTCCACTTAGCAAGAATTTCACCGAATATCACGAGTGAGATTTCTTGAAAGTGAACAATATAAATACAATCGACCGCACGTCAGTGCTATTGAAACCAGTATAAGCTGACCTCTAATTGTATTGAAACTCTCTATTACGCTAAGTCAGCTCATGGTCAAAATGTTATCATTGACTTGCGGCCTAATGTACCTTAACAAACCTCTATAGAAATGGCTAGCGAGAAACAAACAGCAAATAATTGCGTGGATCCATATTTTCCTGCTAAGATGGGTTGCAGTGCAGTACCTAGACCAATGTAGCATTTCGATTCACTACTTTTCTGTGGCCAGTTCATCCTGGTCCTGAGCAAGATGGACGCTGCGTACAGACAGATGCGCAACGAGGCGCTGCTGATGCTGCAGCACACGCGGCTCAGCACGGAGCTGCCCAACGCGCCGACGCTGCTGGAGGCCTCGCCCCTCACCGGCGAGGGCATCGACCAGCTGAAGGCGGTTCTCTGTGATATCAAGATTGTTAGCACTTTTTAATTATACCAATACTAGAATGGGGCATGAAAAATTATGTATTTTTAGCACTTTCTCTATGAATTGCGTAAATGGGAAGTGATCTCTTTCAGAAAAGCGGCCCATGGTAAAAAATATGGGTAATAATATAAATGAAACTACTAGAGTGCAGGCCTACAATTGTCTCAAAAATTATGACCTACCTGAGTAAACGAGTGAAGTGACTTCTCAATAGTTCAATAAATTCTGCAAATAAATAAAAGGTGTATTTTAATTACTCACCTATTCCTTTGTGTTTTGTAAATTTACGGATATATGAGTGCTGGCCGGAAGAAAAATCTATGATCGCAGTTGTAAGTACTAGCAGAAGCAGAGAAGCAGCGTATCTCTGATCAGCAGCTCGTCTGCCTGGTGCCTGTCTGTCAGTGGCGCAATGATTTTGCTCTGTCACAGTTTTAATTCGTTGTATAATGTTGCATTATTGCCGTTCAAACTTTGTCCTTGTTTCTTGTTTCACATTGTATCGTTCTGTCTCTTTTTTCAATTCAGTCCAAACTCCAAATGCCACAGTTATCGATTGTGCAGGTAAGCGGAACGTGTGTTTTGACATTTATTTATTTACTAATATAACAATATGTCAATGTGTGTTGTCTGCGGCCAGTCGAGAAATATTGAATATTTTTAAAGAAAATTATCAATAATGGATACGTCTAATTTGTGTAGAAGTTGTATAAAAGAAGTGGCGTCGTGGGAAAAGGATAATTTTGATCCAAGAACTGTGGAGATGTTCTGTTTTTGCACGAATATCACAGTAAGTTTTGGCCAATTTTTTTCTGAGAGTATTTACATTTGTAAAGTGTTTCTGGTTAATTGCGTAGATATCTTTATAATCTGAGTATCCAATCCTCAGGTCTTTAAGTATATCCTTCTTGCTTGTTAGTACCTACCTATATCATAACACTTCTCAAAAATAAAATAAAAAGTAAGTAGGTTTGTACCTATCTTTTCCAATAGGTAGGTACTATTAGATTTTTTTTGCGCAATTTATGTGCCCAGTTACTAAAGCCAACCCTAACAAAATATAGTATTTGATAATATAATATACTAAACCCAACCCTAGTATTAGAGACGCTAGGGCCGTGGGGACCAGGAGCCCATCGAATTCATAAAGAATTATCTGGGCGTCTGGTCGTTGCAACATGTGACCAAAATGCTGTCCTTTATTTTGTCCTAAGCATTGCCATACAATGTGGCAATACTGCCAGCGTTTTGGGAACATTTTCTACTGGTAGCGTTCTGTTAGACTAGTTTTAATTTTATTTTTACATTTAGATTAGTTTATAGTAATTGTTCTTCCTCTATGTAATTATTTATTTAATAAAAGCCACAACATAATATTTAGTATTTTATTGAAAATTTATAAAAAAAATTAAAACCAATAAATATTTGCAAATCCAATTGAACTATGTCTACTGTAGGTATTGATAAGCATATACCTACATATTCCAGATCTCAGAAGATGATAAACTACCAAAACAGTTCTGTTACGACTGCATCATCAAGATAGAATCAGCCTTCACCTACATCACTGAAGCTCACAAAGTTGATGCCACACTAAAGAACATCATCTCAAGAACCAATACCAGCATCATCGTGGAACCAGAGACACACTCCAGACACATAGACAACCTCAAACTCACTTTACCAGACTACAAAATTAGTGTGGCCGTAGATAATTATGATGAACACATACTCTTTGACAATATAGACTTACCGGCAAGTGATACAAGCCATATAATCTCTGAAAAACCTTTAGAAGAAATAGAACCAATAGAACTTATTCAAATTGTTCCTGAAGAGGAAAAGAGAGATGATATCAATCAAGAAAGCGTGAAAGAGAAAGTGAATGTTGAAGAAACTAAGAAGAATGTTTGTCCTGTGTGTAGGAAGGCTTTTACATCCAAAACTTGGTTCAATAAACACATGAAGAAGGAGCATACAGATCATAAATTTGTTTGTGCACATTGTCCAAAAAGTAAGTTTGACTATGATGGCGCCTCTTCACAATCGGCAATCATAGACAATGACCTGAGAGCACAATTGTGTGGAGAGCTTACTCGTCTGCAGTCTCCGATCATCGTCTATGATCGCCATAGGTATATGTATTATGATCGCGGCGATCCGTGAGTTGTCGGTTTTTCGGGCACGCATCAAAGGGAATTTCTGCTAGTTGCGTACTCGTACCCACACGATCGACGATCATTCATTCATGCCGCGGCCACACTATACGGACATCGCCGTTGATTATCGCGTTGAAGGGCGATAACTACACCTTAGGTGTAGCCACCACTTACGGCGATAATTTGACCGAATCGTGACCGAATTTAACTATCGCGATGCTTAAAGCGTTTATGAGCATTGACGTTGACGTATTATGTGGCCCCGGCATCACAGGAGGACAGCGAAGCCGTGAATTCGTGGGAGCACCGTCTCGAGCTAGTTTTAACGCGACAATAATGGCTACTGGGTGGTCAAATAAAGAGTTTTAGATAATGGTTGTATACCGAAATTAAATAAATAGTAGTAGCAATAGACTCTACTTCCATCTTGAATGCTTCCGCTCAACAAATGTCTGCGGACGATAACCGATGAACATGTGGATACTGGGCTGGGGGCCTACTCCCTAAGCACGAAGTCCGTAGTTTCGGCCTTCGTTACGGTCGTTTCCTACTCCGTATCACCTACGGATGGATGATTGGTTCGGGGCCGAACGAAGTACGAATGGCAACACGACACGACAGTTGTCCCTACTGCCGATCTGTTTTTGTTAAATTAACGTTTACACTTGTTTTAATGGATCGTTAAGTCAGACTACACACAGAGTCACCTACGATTAGTACCTATTAATCTAAGAGCTATTTTATTTTATTTTTATTTTAGTATAGGTATACATTAAGCATTAAAATGTTTAGAATACTCAACATAATTATAATTCTTTTGCCTATTGTTAACTGTTAGAATATTTATTAATTTTATAAGACTATTTAGCACTTTTCGCCTGAAACACAGGACTACCTAGTTCAGGCACGTAAGTTCTTAGGAATATAATTTACATTTCAGCAAAACTGTACAAATTTTTATGACTTGTAATTTATTGAATAAATTTGATTTGATTTGATTTTGAGACGGACGGATAAACGGACGGACGGAAGAACGGACGTATTTAGGGAGTAGGCACTATGATTGCGCCGATTACAGACGATCACATGACTAACGATCATCGCCGATTGTGACGAGCAGCCATGAGACTAGCGGTTCAGCCAATGACTAGCTGTAAGACTGATTTTGATACTGTGGCTACCACCACTTTATGGTACGGTCAGCAGATCAGCGATTAACAGAAGTCGGTTAACACTGCTACTTTTTGACATCATCTAAATCAGGGGTTCCCGAACTATTTTGGGCAAGAGACACCTTTTCCAAAATGAACTGATACCTCAGACCCCCTTGGCCAAATTACTTTAAAAATGTAGTTTTTGAAAACGCGCCTGAAAGACTTGTACGCTCGAACACCATTATCTTGTACGAACTTGTCCACGCTTATTGACTTGTTGAGTTTTTTAAAAGTACAACAATAAATACTTCCTTCTAAAATATTACTCATTCTTATCACAAGTTGGTAAGTACACGTAACACAGAATAGTAGTAATAGTAGTATCTTGAAAGTTTCAAATAAGAACTTGTGTTAATTAATAGCGGTCGATTTTTAGATCTCGTCGACCCCCAGAATCAGTTTTCGTTTTTTCGACCCCAAGTGGTCGATATCGACCACTTTTTTATTTGTATTAATCGAAGTAATCACCCATGCAATCAATGCGTCTTTGCCAACGCAGTGGCAGTTTATTGATGCCCTTCTTAAAGAAATCAGCTGGTCGGGAGGCAACAAATTGTTCAAAGGCATTTTGTACTGCCTCTCGGGTATTGAATTTTTTTCCCGCCAAGAAGTTACCCAAATTCTGGAAAAAGTAGTTGTCTGTAGGCGCAAGGTCTGGTGAGTAGGGCGGATGACGGAGAGCTTCCAACCCCAGTTCTTGCAACTTGGAGACCGTCTGCTGTGCAGTATTAGGTCGCGCGTTGTCGTGCAGGAGCAGCGGAGACGAGCGATTGACCAATGCTGGTTGGAGATGTGCCAGCTTCTCCATCATTGTGTTCAGTTCTTCACAGTACACATCTGCAGTAATGCTCACCCCGTTTGGTAAGAAGCTGTGATGAATCACACCGGCGCTAGACCACCAAACAGTGACCATCACTTTTCTAGGGGTAAGTTTTCGTTTAGGGCATTGTTTAGGTGCTGAACCAGGATCCAACCAACTTGCTGAGCGCTTGCGGTTATCAAACAGAATGAACAGAACAAATGGACCAATATTGTTTTGACGCTAACGTCGAAAGCTGCTGCTAATTCAGCCGTAGATTGTGTATCATCAGCTTCCACAATCGCCTTGAATTCGTAATTGTCGACCAAAGTCTTCGGACGACCGCGAGGTTCATTTTTCAGGTCGAAATTTCCAGAACGGAAGCGAGCAAACCAATAACAGGTGGTGCGTTGGTTTGTAGTGTTAGCTCCGTAAACGTCGTTGATGTTGCGTGCCGCTTGTGCCGCGTTGCTGCCACGACGGTACTCATATTCCATAATTACTCGAATTTTTAACGTATCCATGATGACGAAAAAGATTGAAATGCGATGAAAATGTAACACTAATCAATAAACAAATGACTACTTTTGGAAAAAAAATCCATGTTTTTAAAATAAAATTAATTTGAAATTAGAATTCTTAGCCAAACAAAAATTATTTTGATTTGAAATGGCCAGTACTGCAGAACGGCAATTTCATAGGTAAAGACCTAATATTAATTACTTTTTTTTGCTGACTGTACAATATGGAAATTGTTCTTATTTTTTAGCAATCCACTTGCAACTACTATGTACTGTTCTACTGTTTTTGTAATTATTTTCAGAAATAATCCATGAGTCTGCATCACATGGTCAGTCAGCGTTTTTGTTAATTTGTATTTGTTTTAAAACTGGTCTAGTGCAGGCTTCTACTCCTCTATCCTTCCTCCTTCCTCCTTATAGCTTAACTATTCTTTCTCACTGAAAGATTTCTCATTTAAGATTTTTATCTCTTAGTAAAAATCTTAAATTCATTAATTCACTGACAGAATTCACAGCCAACTAATAGAAGCATGAAATTTTTCACAAGAGTTCCTTGTACAACGTAAGTGAGAAGGATTTTTGATAATTCATTCCCTAAACGGGTTTAGGATCGTTGGACTGATGATATCCAAAAAGTAATAGGTAAAAACGCGATGCAGCAAACACAAAACAGAAACAGTTGGAGGAGGCCTCTATACCCAAGAAGGCTGAACAGGGGCTATGACTTTAGTAGCATACCATCTATTTAATGTTTATTCTTGTTAACCCCTCAAGTGTCTGAGTTTGGCTAATTTTAGACCCAAAACCCCAGCGAGTGGTGAGGGTTGGGGGTTAGTTGCGAACCCCATAGGTTCACAACTACTGATAATGATATTTTTTCCATCGGATGATGTTTTTTTACGTTTATATATATGTGATCTAAGCTTATATACCTATTATGTAAAGTTTTGTCCTTTTGCACACTTTGGGTGCATTTGACACGCGGGGGGAGGGGGGGTTATCTACGAACTCCATAGGTTCACAACTAATGATAATGATTGGTTTTCCATCGGATGATGTTTTTTTACATTTATAATATGTGATATAAGCTTTAAACAAAAAAAGAGTTTTTCTTATGCACACATGGGGTGCATTCGACACTTGAGGGGTTAAACATTAGGTTTTGGAAATAAAAGAAGCTTTGTTGCATAGGGGATGAAAGTTTGGTTCGGAACTTCGTCATTTTTGTCTATACAACTAATTTTATTCCCAGCATTCTCCAAAGCGTCCCTCCTCTCTGACCACGCGGCATCACATTCAGACGAGCGCAAGTTCGCTTGCGCGGCGTGCGGCAAGCGCTTCAAGCGGCGCAAGCAGCTGGCATGCCATGCGCGTGCGCACGCTGACGCGAGGCCGTACGCCTGTGACAAGTGTAGTATGAGGTACAAGTTCTTTTTGATTAATATTCATTGTAATACAATTTATCTACCTACCTACTTAAATTCTTAAGCAAACCTCTGAAAACTGAAGGTCAACTTTGTTTTAAATAGGTATAAGTATTGTTTTTCATAGAAAAAGAAAATGATTTGTTGATGTCTTAAAAAATTTTCATTAATTAGAAGAAATTCGTTTACACAACCACTTTTTGTCTAAACAGTTCATTGACGAACCCAGTAAGTAAAAGTCATTTGATATAAACGGCCTTACTCTCGAGTTCATTTCAGAGGCGCTATGCTAACCTAGCTCTTATCTCTCAATATGCGCTTTATAGTAATTGGGCAATAAAGGTCAAAACCTTGAACTCAAGGTACGAAAAACCTGTAAAATGACCCTGAACAAGACATGTTGAATCTATATTAAGTAATGTTCTAACTAATATTACATTATAGGTACCTACTGAAATTGTGCACCAAATATTTCCTAAGACAGTATCATAGGGTTAATATCTTCAAAAAGTTGCCATTGGTGGTCAAAACAATTCAGCGATCGTAAAACTTTTATTTTTACGACAAAAATGACCTTGAAGCATCGGAGCTAGAAAGGACCTTGGCATCGAAATAACTAGTTTAGGTGACCTTGACCCAGTTACCTACATTTTGGGGTAACCTTGACCCACATGACATAACGAGGCCACCATTATATCACAAAATCATGGTCGCGCAGCGTTTAGGAAATATTATTTTGCTTCATAGCATTTTTCATGCACAGGATAGGTAGACATTTTGGAAATTGTAGTGTTGTGGCTTTTTTTTATCGATAACGGCACGGTTATCGATAAATCAGAATATGGTAGCTGTGGTAGTGTAACAAGTACTAGAGTCTGGCACACGAAACATGATCCTGAAAAATAGCGGCAAATTCAAAAATTTAGCTCTGGTATCAC
This sequence comes from Cosmia trapezina, assembly GCA_905163495.3. Taxonomy (NCBI): domain Eukaryota; kingdom Metazoa; phylum Arthropoda; class Insecta; order Lepidoptera; family Noctuidae; genus Cosmia; species Cosmia trapezina. The sequence goes on along the minus strand of LR991022.1, from coordinate 30,612,011 downwards.
TGCGTATAATAGGTAAATACATTTTGATACTTGAAATACATCATGGATTAATGGACAAATATTATTGTCCTTTTACATCATACAATTTTTAACGGCTCAACCAATTTTGTTCTCGATTTTTTTAATTTGCCGCTATTTTCCAGGCTCATGTTTCGTGTGCCAGACTCTAATATTCGTCCATTTTGTTGTTTTTGTGTACAGATAAAGAGGATCAAACTCAAACTCAAACTCAAACTCAAAGCATTTATTTCAAATAAACCAATTACAGGCACTTTTGAATTGTCAAAGGGTCGGTCTTGGGTCGGTCAGTCAGAAAAATGAAGCTAGTTGCCCATTCCAAAGCGTAGATCCTGGAGAAGAACGGGCAAGAAACTCCACGGACACTCTTTTAAATCAAATATTTTACATAGTATTGGTTACATCGTTCATATTGAAAATATAGATGTGAGAACACATATACATTATACGTAATGATATGCACTTTTTGTCCTTTTACAGGTTCAAAATAAAAAGTATATTAAAGTCTCATATGAAGGTGCACGACGGTGATAAGCAGTATTTGTGCTATTTCTGTGGGTGGAGTTTCGCACAAGGTGAGGGCCATTTACTTTTAAAGTTTTTATTATTTAATAAGTTAGGGAAAACCTTACTTTTAATTAATTGTGCTGCTTTTTCGACTTGAAACTATTTATGGAAATGTACAAAAAGTACAGGGCCACCACTAGCGGGCCTGATAGACTTGCAAGGTTGGGGATAACAAATTATGTCAGTATCAATCAAGTATGGAATGGTGGTCAATCGATGGAGTGCCAACCTCCCAACCAGCATCTCAAGTCGGGGTCTCTCTCAGGTGTCAAAGACAAATCATTTAGGTACTTCAATTCATTAGGTATAAAGCGTCAAAATTTACAAAAAAAAAAAACAATAAGATTCTAGTTGCCTCTTCCAGTAAATCATTTTATTTATGTAAGCAGGTTTGCACAAACATGCGGTCGAAACAAACTCAGAGAAGAAAGGCCGAAACAAACTCAGAGGTCACAGTCTCTTTGAAAGTCCTGATATAATCTTGGTCAGATGACACTAATGTGAAGACCATGTAGATTGGTGTCTGAAATGGTCTTTTGAGGAAAGAACCACACAGCTCAACGATTCGACGAACAATACCAAAGAATGGACATTAGGGTAGGCCGTATAAATTACTCAAACTGCTAGACCATGATTAAAACTAGTAGTAGGTATTTTCTTATGGAGAAGAATGGCAACAAACTCCATAGTTACCTAATCTTTTTAAATGTTTTACAATATTTTGTATACATTAACTATATATCAAGTCGCTACCACTAACACCGGTTGAACTAGTAGAATCACACACTCAAAAACCAATTAAGTAGTTTGAGTGAGACCACTGAAGGTCGTCGCTAATATGACCTGCCTCACTTTACATATCGAAGAATCGCATCACTAGATTTCATAACGTAAACGTCATGCTGGCACTTAGCGTATTTGTCAATATATTGGCGTTGCTTGGATAATTATAAATATTCCCTAATCCTATTGAGATAAAGTTCATTTTGCTTGAATATTTGCAAGAATTACAAATTTAAAAGCCCGTTTCTGTGTCCGAATAGACATTGTTAGCTCCTGGCTAAGTAACAACAGCCGCACGGGTCGATCCATTAGGTTAAGCCACGCTTGCCGGGGTCAGGCCGTGGCTGGGTGACCATCTTTACATACGAGACTCCTCCGTGCCTCGGAAAGCACGTTAGCCGTAGGTCCCGGCTGTCATTCGTGGATATTTGACAGTCGTTACGGGTCGTCAGAAGCCCAAAAGTCTGACAACCAGTCTTACCAAGGGGTATCGTATTACCAAGTTACTGGGTTGCCGAGGTGAGATAGGCAGTCGACCCATGTGAAATACCGGAATTCAGCTGGAGCTGGTTAGACTGGAAGCCGACCCCAACATGGTTCTTGAGCACATAGTTCACCAGCAACTTTCTGCCTTTCTAGCTACGAATGACCTTCTTAGTACTTTTCAATCTGGTTTTCGACCAGGGTCATAGGAGTCACTGCTCTTTTGAAGGTTACTGATGTCATCCACAGGGCTATGGACCACAAATCTCTTACCTTACTTATAAATGATAAATGATAAATGATTTATTTTCTGTAAGTAGGTTTGTACAAACACTTTTACACGTCAAACATATTTTTTTTTAAACTAGATGAGTTCGACGTTTCCTATCTGACTACTCTGAGAAGAAACGCCGAAACAAACTCAGAGGTCACAGTCTCTTTTAAAGTCCAGACATAATCTTGGTCAGATCATGTAGATTGCAGTCTGAAATGGTCTTTTGATGAAAGAACCACACAGATTGAGTGGACCTGTCCAGTCAGTGCACGCATTTGTCAGTAATCGTGGACTTTACTTCGTGGTATACTTCTGGACTTTAGTAGTGCCTTTAACTCTGTTGATTTCGACATCCTCGTAGGGATCCTTAAATTTCTCAATTTCTCTTCTAGTACTATTAGTTGGTTCGACTCCTATCTCAAAAGCCGGTGGCAGCGGGTTCGTCTTGATGAGTCTTCTTCTGATTGGTGCTCTCTTACTGCAGGGGTGCCTCAGGGTGGCGTTCTCTCTCCTCTTCTCTTTTCCATTTTCATTAACTGTGTCACCAGTGTCATCTCTTCATACTACCGTCTCTATGCCAACGATCTGCAGCTTTAGAACCATTTCTTGAGGGAAGATGCGGAAGCCGCTGTGTGTGCCATGAACAGAGACCTGGATTTGATTAGCGAGTGGTCGCGGTCCTTTGGACTGCAAATCAACACTAGGAAATCCCAGGCTATAATTATTGACGGCAGGTGTATGCGGAATAGGCTCGATGTTGCGTCGCTGTCTCCACTCTTAAAGTTCAGATTATTACTCAAGGAATAAGTTTTTTCATACAAACTTTGGACCCCCGTTTCACCCCCGTTAGGGCGTGAATTTTGAAAAATCCTTTCTTAGTGCACCACTAGACCCTCCAGAGTGAGAGTCCCAGAGAGAGGGGTCTAGACCTAGATAAGGATTCTACGTGCCAAAGGAATCTGTAGACCAAGCGGTATGGGCTGTGCGTTGGTTTGGTACATCAATCATATGCCCCTTATATACAGGGTGTTTGGTGCATCGTTTGCCAAATTGAATTGGCCGAAAGAAGAGGTCATTTGCTATCGCTTCAGGCTCAAGTACTCATTTTTGGCCACACCGGTTTTTTTATTACAACTTTCTAATTTTTATTTTGAAAAAATCCAAAACTCAGCATTAAAGCTTAAATTAAAAAAAAAGTTTTAAGTGTAGTCGTCAAATTTCATTTTTATTTACATATGTACTGTTGTATGGCTCTATCAAATTTAAAATTACTTGCCAGTTACATCTAGTTTTTTTTTAATAAATCACAAAGTTTTTGGAAAAATAAAAAATGAACTTAAAACTCAACTTTAAATAGCTATAAAAAAAAAACTAAAAGCGATCGGGATCTTAGAATTATTTTAAAAAGTTCTCTAGTCTATCCCCTTTCCAACGGTATGCAATGTGTTTAAAAAATGTTTCAGTAAGTTCACTAATACGCTAAGTTTGTGTATCGGGACGCACCATCAAACTATTGCATATTCGGGATAAATAAGTGTTTTCGCGTAAACAATACATACGAAGCAGGTAAAGCCTGCTATCTCCCTCCTACACAGTAGAATTCATTATCTGTCTCTTTTTGTTATTGGGTTGGCCGCAAATTGGTTAAGTTTGTTAGTCGTTATTTGACTGTCTCTGAAAACTAACCCCTTGTTGTTGTTGTGTTATTTTCTGTTACTGTTATTTTCTGTTACTGTTAATTTCTGTTACTGTTATCTTTTCATTGAGTTTTGTGGGTGTTTGTGTTAACTTTCGTGATTTTTTTTGTGTTACAATATGGCTACATTCTCTAATGAAGAATACGCTGATATTTTGATGGCTTATGGAAGAGCCGATGGTGTTGCTCGCGAAGCACAAAGAATTTATCAGGAACGCTTTCCCAATAGACGATTGCCTTCCCGCCATACTTTCCAGAACACTTATCGACGCTTACGTGAGACTGGTAATTTGACTGCTAGTGAACCAAGAGGGATTGTAGTGCGTCATAATGTTGACGTAGATGAACAGATTCTGGCACTGTTTGAAGAAGATCCCACTAGAAGCATAAGAAATGTAGCTGCATTACTGGGAATTTCGATCTGGAAAGTATGGCGAGTACTTCGCCAAAATAACAAACATGCTTTCCATTACACTCCGGTGCAAGGTACGTAATTTTTAAATTAATAGACTCACAACCGTAGGCGCTAACGTAGATTGCGAACCCTTTCTAGCTTTACCGCGTACCCGACGCAGCAGCAGGTAGCGGCTTTGACGTCACTCTGCCAGATGTCATAAACCTTCAGCGGTCAGGCCATTGTCTTTTACATTGTACTGCCCGTACTTTTTACAAACAATAAAAAAAAATCTTGCGAGAAAGTAATGCATTCTTACGCGTATTTTATTTGTTGTAGGTCTCGAGAATCAAGACTTTGATAACCGTGTCCAGTTTTGTCGTTTTTTACTGCATTCAGACGTGGATAATCCGGTCTTTTTAAAAAGAATTCTGTGGACGGATGAGTCCAAATTTACTAAAGAGGGAATCCTCAATTTACATAACTTACACCACTGGACAGCAAAAGATCAAAACCCACGCGTAAAACGACAAAGGTCATTCCAGAGACGATTTAGTGTGAACGTTTGGGCAGGAGTCATTGCAAATCATGTAATTGGACCACACTACTTACCTGACAACCTGAACGGGGATAATTACTTAGAATTTCTGCAAACAGAGTTGCCCTTATTATTAGCTGATTTGCCAATTTTCAGTGAAGACAGGTCTTTTGTTTTCCAACATGACGGTTGTCCCGCTCATTGGAGAATAACCGTCAGGGAGTACTTGAATGATGCATTCCCGGACTCATGGATTGGGAGGGATGGCCCTATTCCTTGGCCTCCACGTTCTCCAGACTTAACTCCGTTGGATTTTTACGTCTGGGGACGGGCCAAAGAACTCGTCTACGCCACGGAAGTTGAGACAAGAGATGATTTAGTCCAACGCATTGAGGCGGCTTTCATGACGATCAAAGCAGAAATGCGTTTACGCACCACTACAGTTGAGATAAGACGAAGATGTCGCGCGTGCATACGCAATAGTGGTAGACAGTTTGAACAAGACTTGTAAGATTAGTATGTAATTAAATTACTTATTAATAAATGATTATTTTTGTAATAATGTATTTTTTTTTCAATTTCGAGGAAAGTTCCCTATGTAAGAACGAGATAAGAGACTACGTAAGACGTGAGATAACAGTATCTATCTACTAATAGCATGTAATTTATGCGAAAACTAGTGTTTTAAACGTAATATCCAATATCAGCCTGATGTGTCTCGACTACACATTTAGCTAATTATTAAAGATATTAAAAGAGTTTTTTAACACATTACATACCGTTGGAAAGGGGACAGACTAGAGAACTTTTTAAAATAATTCGAAGATCCTGATCGCTTTAATTTTTTTTTTTATAGCTATTTAAAGTTGAGTTTTAAGTTCATTTTTTATTTTTCCAAAAACTTTGTGATTTATTAAAAAAAAACTAGATGTTACTTGCAAGTAATTTTAAATTTGATAGAGCCATACAACAGTACATATGTAAATAAAAATGAAATTTGAAGACTACACTTAAAACTTTTTTTTTAATTTAAGCTTTAATGCTGAGTTTTGGATTTTTTCAAAATAAAAATTAGAAAGTTGTAATAAAAAAACCGGTGTGGCCAAAAATGAGTACTTGAGCCTGAAGCGATAGCAAATGACCTCTTCTTTCGGCCAATTCAATTTGGCAAACGATGCACCAAACACCCTGTATATTCAGGGTGTAAGTGTAAACAGTGGCAATCTTTTAAGGGGTCATTTTACTCATCATTATGAACAACTTTTACTATGGGACCAACCTTGAAATCGCGAAAAAAAATCTGGTTTTCAGTACATTTATGTCGAAATGTAGGAAATAGCTGATATTTTTTCGCGATTTCAGGTTTTTCCCATAGTAAAAGTTGTTCATAATGATGAGTACAATGACCTCTTAAAAGATTGCCAACGGTTTATACTTACACATTGAGATTGACCGTCACTCCCTTATTGGACCAGTCACATTTAATTCGGCAGTCCGGTTTTTCCGAAGACAAAAGATGGAACGTTTGAACGTTGTTGTTGTGTTGTTTTTGTTGTTGTTTCGTTGTTCTAAACCCAGGTTTTTAATTTATTGTGTCATCTATTTCCCGCAGCCGGCAACCTAGAGGTCCACATGCGTAAACACACTGGTGAGAAGCCGTTCAGCTGCAACGAGTGCGGGTTCCGTGCAGCCGTGTCTTCCAACCTTCAACGCCATCAGCGACAGCACCAGTCCAACAGGACACAGGTCTGCAAACACTGCAATAAAGGGTTCTACGATGCTAGTGGGCTGGTCAGTAGATCTCCTTTATATAATAACTGTTCAAAGTATACCTGTTCAAGATATTTATTCCTCTCCTCCATGCCTAAAAAATAGAAATCGTTTCATTGAAACTCCTTTCTTACCCTTTCCTCCTTTCTTTTTTTTTCTTACCGTTTAAACCGGATTTTAAGTGCCCGTGGTCCCTCCGAGAAATATAATGCTGCCGAATTAAAATGGTAATCTCGAAAGTGCGAATCACTCGCGACAATAATATAATTATAACCATAACAATCATCACACACCTCTCTAAGTTAGATTTGTCGTAGTTTGGTCTGATTTCGGAAATCAGACCAAAGAACGGTAAATCTACATATTTGTTATTGTCGCAAAACATATTTTCGATACTACCATTTTAATTCGGCAGCATTGTATTTCTCGGAATGATCACGGGCACAAAAGTTCCCGTAATAAATATATCTTACCATTCAAACTACGGCATCGTGTAAAATACATCTATATGAGAATTTTCAAAATCGCTGCATCTCATGGGCTTCCTGTAACCTAAGATATTCACTTATTCAGAACCTGATTGACCTGATATAACGTCCAGGAGCAGCAGCATTCTGAAAACAATGAGTTTCTATTCTCCCATAATGAGGCATTTTGTGGAGAGGATGGCCAAGTGAGAAACTTGTAGGTATAGTCAGCAACAATTTATGCAAACATTTTTGTGTTAATTTAGATGATGTCAAAAAGTAGCAGTGTTAACCGACTTCTGTTGCTGACTGTACCTTACTTGGTAGTCTTCTGTGCAAGATGCTTCAAACTCTAATATGTTACTTACTAACACTAGCTATAAAGTAACATGGGTATTTGTTGTCCGAATAAATAAAATTTGATTTGATTTTGATAATGTGTCGTTTGATGACCAGAATATTCTACAGTCAAATCCAATTTTTTCTTGATTGTACTTCTCAGGCTCGTCACCTCCGCACACACACAGGAGAGCTTCCATACCAGTGCCCGGGCTGCGCGCGCGCATTCGCCGACAGCTGGAAGCGCAAGACACACCTCATGCGCGCGCACCGGCTTGCCTTACCCGACATACCGCGCATGCGCCGAGATGGCCGCACTATACATTGAACGAAGGGCTATTTGTGGCCTCTCCAGCTACGTTGGGGTCGGCTTCTAGTCTAGCCGGATGCAACTGAATACCAGTATTTTACATGGAGCGACTGCCTATCTGAACTCCACAACCGAGTTACAGTAGTACCCAACTGATATGGCTTAACGATGTACCTACGCCGAAGATGAATTTTCAAAGCGCGGGAAATGCTATTGACCAATCGGCACGCTTCACGCGCGCTTCTTTTTCCTGTACCGCTATTGGTCGGCAGCTGCCGCCATGTTAGCATGTTAGTCAGCCGCCATATTTGCGAGTAAGACGGAACTAACAGCTGCAGTGTATTATGAACCTTATAGTAGTGATGTAAAGTTGATTGTAATTTTTAATCTTTCGTTAATCTTCGGGGCCATACTTTCTTTTCTGTGCGAACGAAGATTCACGACGCGCCTTATCTCCACTGTACTAGGTAACACGATACCCCTTGGTAACTAGACTTTCGGGCTTCTGACTAGGTGCTCTTAACGACTGTCAAAGGTCTACGAATGGGAGCCGGAGCATACATTCCGAGGCTAGGAAAACTCGCTATTTGTGGCTCATCGGGAAGATTCATGTTCAATTGCGTGCCATATTGTTTGTAATCTTTGTATACGCTATCTATTTCCTGCAAATATCTTCATGCTACTGAAGAAAAGGATGTTTGTGATTGGGTTGGTTTGTATTTTACTAATTTTGATGATCTCCAGAATTGTTATGCAATGGCCTAATTATTTATTTTTTGTGATAATATTGAGCTAAGATATTTAGTAGGTAACACAGACGTTTTACTGTAAGTGAAACTCAGTTATTCCTGCAGCTAGATCAAATGAATGATAATACCAAAGATTATTTGACGACACGGTTGGCGCAGTGGTTGAGCGATTGACTGCTGTGCAGCATGTCGCGGGTTCGATTCCCGCACGGAACAAATATTTGTACTACCTACAAGTATTTGTTCCGAGTCTGGGTATTTTTCTATCTATAATATGTATTTACAAAAAAAAATTGTATATAAGTAGTTTATCAGCCATCTCGTTACCATAACACAAGCATTAGGTTGCTTAGCTTGGGACTAGATGGCGTTGTGTGAAATGTCCAAGGATATTTATTATGATAAGAAAAAAGTTAAATATGAAATAAATTAGAGATGCGCCGAGTAACGAATACAGAGTTTTACTCGGCTCAATTTTTTTTCAACAGAGTACTCGGCCGAGTAACTCGGTTCAATCAAATTCCCATTTCGTGCGCGTAAACAAGTACAAACAGGTTCGCGCCGCTCGAGATGCCGGCTCACGTTGATACACTCCTCAACCCGCCCGCGCCTTTCAACTACCAGTCGCTTGATAATTTGCAAACGTTGCGCGTCATAGTGGATAAATAATTGAAAAAGTTTGTTAATTAATGATTGGCTATGTGTAGATTGTGTAGTATCTGAATTGAATCTAAATTAGTAATATATACTCGTACTTTTTGATTAACACTGTTGTTTTAATTATATCTACCTAAATAAATATATTGCTTTTCTTACACAAAGTATACTCGGCATTCAAACCGAGTTATTCGGCCGAGTACGAGTATCAAAAAACCCGCCGAGTACGCCGAGTACCGAGTATCAACCGAGTACTCGGCCCATCTCTAAAATAAGTAATTAAATAGAGTTGTATTAAAACATAGTTTTATTAAATTCTATACAAGCCAACAGTCAACAATCATATAGGACATCCTTGAAATAAATCGCTACTGGAAGTACATTTTGGATTATTATCTACAACACAATCATAAGATCTCTACACATTGAAGAACATTTACGTAATAAACACACTTTTCATTAGGAATTAAAAAGGAATAGAGAACCATACTACAAATTGCTTCCGCTAGAGGGCACCATTGCACTAAATGACAAAAAAAGTGAGTTCAAAAACTAAAACCCGAATACTGAAAAATCACGAAAAAAAAAATATTCTCATCTGAAAAGACAAATTCATACTCCGGAGTCACACGTCATGTTAGGACATCAATCGAACAGATGACGTGTGACGCCGGATTTTTAATTTGTCTGTCTTTTTCTAATTTCAGATGAGAATATTTTCTTGTTTCATACTTTTTAAAGCGTGATTTTTCAGTAATCTGGTTTTAGTTTTTGGACTTACTTTTTAGGGGGTTATAATTTTGTGATACATTATTTGCAGAGCTGCTTTACATTTTTTAAAGAATAATAATTGTTTTAGATGTAAACACATCTCATCGGGTAGGTTTGGAAACCCAACACGGCACAATTTAAAAAAATGTTTTTTAATTCATGACTTTATGTCCCCTAGATGGCGCCAACGATACCTCATTTGTCAAATTATAATAAGCAGTTTAGAAATTATGAGGGAACAGATGAATGAACATACTTAAATACATACCGGTCAAAATCATAACCCTCCTTTTTGCTTCGCAGTAGTCTGGTAAAAAGTGAAAATTGATCATTTTGTTGTTAGTACAATTGTGAACTAAGGCAGCGATAAAATAATTCGCGATTTAAAATGTTCTTCAATATACATAAATGTAAACATCTAATCGAAGCACCAAAACTACTAGTTTCTAGAGATTACATTATTGTTGGGAAGGCATACGAAACAGCTATAAGCACTCATAATAATAATATGGCACCTGTATACCCTTTTGTATATTTTACCCTTCAAATTGCTACTAGGTGTTTTTATAACTCAGGTAATGTGTAAATACGAAAGATTCTTGGATGTAGATACTATTTGGATTCTGTTAAATATCAAGATTTGAAAGGATTACTGTAAGAAATACGACATCTTTACTTTCATTATACGACAGTTCGGGTTATATTGGTTCTTTATTATTTTAAAACACTTCTAGCATTATTCTAGTCGTACTATATATTTTTATTATATTCATGTCAGTCCCTACACATTTAAACTGATGGTTTTACCGTGTAATTCTTTTTACAAGTTTTGAGCAAGTTGTGTGCGCCTACGCAATATCTAAATGGCGTTCAGAGCGACCCAGAAAAACCATTTCTCAATAATGTTGTTTCTACATATTATATATCTGTTAAAATCACGGAGCAAATACGAAGAGGAGATATTGTAATTAGATTTCCCTATGAAACAACGCGTGACAATTTGCGGGGTGAGGGGGCGTTAGATTCCGCCCACTTCTTCATTTTCCATCTACCGGTCAATAGCAAAACTATTACATTCCGCCCACTTCTTCATTTTCCATCTACAGGTCAAAAGCAAAACTATTACATTTCGGCCACTTCTTCATTTTCCATCTACCGGTCAATAGCAAAACTATTAGATTCCGCCCACTTCTTCATTTTCCATCTACCGGTCAATAGCAAAACTATTAGATTCCGCCCACTTCTTCATTTTCCATCTACCGGTCAATAGCAAAACTATTAGATTCCGCCCACTTCTTCATTTTCCATCTACTGGTCAGTAGCCAAACTATTTGCTTGTTCCGTCATTTTACTTTGTAATTACGTAACTATCTCGCACTAGATGTCACTAAGTGTCGCCATCTAATGTCGGGTAGAATTATGTTTGGAAAATAGGAACGTTTACAAAGTTGTGCACAGGACGAACGCCAACAATACACTGACTAAGGCCACGCCTACATGATGACGTCAGGGCCTAGTTGAGAATCACAGTGCACAGTTGCTTAGGCCGTCTTCTCTTTGTATTTGCTCCGTGGTTAAAATACTCTCCTTTTACAGAGCTGGTATTGCTTGCCTTGTCTGGTTTGTAGAAACAAGTACAGACAACAGCACATCAAGTTATACCAAACTGTCAAATTTCTCTAAATGATTTTAAGCCTTAAAATGTTGTTGGTTAAGTTCAAAATCGAATGAGACCTGCTGTTGGGTGTACAGTTGTTTTATCTCACCAAAGCGCGTGAGCCATACTTGTAGATGTAATGCGTATAGACACGCGCTCTTGTGTGCGTAACTTACGAGCTTACACACACAAGTGCGTGTAACATTTACACATATACAAGTATGGCTCGCCCGCTTTCGTGATATAAAACAACTATTCATCAGACATCATTTTCCTGTACACATTAAAATTTGATCTCTGATTTTGCTTGTTCGATTATAATAAATAATCTTTGTCATCCATATCACATAATTCCCTTGATTTCTACCACTTTGAGTATAAGATCCCTGTATGTGCAGTAATAGTTTCACACGGTGACCTGCACGTTCTGCACGATGTTGGACCACTCCACCTTGGAGGGCACCAGGTAGAACGCCGGCGCCACCTTCTGTCCGCACGGGCACTTGCAACCTGTGACAAACTAAACTGATGATTCGGAACACATTATACTTTAGAGCTGGGATCAGGGGGCCTACTCCCCCGAAGTTTCGGGCACGAAGCCCGTAGTTTCGGGCTTCGTTACGGGCGTTTCTTACTCCGTATCACCTACGGATGGATGATTGGTTCGGGGCCCGAACGAAGTATGAATGACAACATGATTTGCCAGTTGTCCCTACTCCCGATGTGTTGTTGCCCGCCCGAAAAATTTAACTTTTACACTTGTTTTAATGGATCGTAATGTCAGACGGACGGACTTAGGGAGTAGGCCCCCCGTACCTGCTATTGCCCCGGCCACACTAACGTCAATGACCATCATCGCCATAAACATCGCGATAGTTAAATTCGGTCAAATTACCACGATAATCAACGGCATATCCCGTAAATGTGGCCGCGACATAATAACAAAGAACAGCGAAATAACAAGGATTACCAATCTGTCTGTCAAGCATGTTTGGCTCTTCCCGTCTAGCTACATTGTAGTGTTTACGAGCGATATCAATCAATCTGCATAACCTTTTCCCAACAATGTCGGGGGTCGGCTCCCAGTCTAACCAGAGTCGAATACCAGTACTTTACATGGAGCGACTGTCTATCTGACTTCAACATGGTAAGACTGGTTGACAGACGTTCGGGCTTCTGAAGACCCGTAACGTCTGTCTGTCAAGGATCCACAAATGACAGCCGAGACCAACGGCTTAGCGTGCTTTCCGAGGCACGGAGGAGTCTCGGTATGTAATGGATGAACACCCATCCACGGACCGACCGCAGCAATCGTTACTTAGCCTTGATGATCGACCAATGCCGCTGTAAGCTTGTAGCCACGAGCGACAAAATGGCTCCCATATTGCATGGGACTTAACTAGCGAAATTTCGGTGTTCGGTGTTCTATCTAACCCTTCCGGGAATGTAGTCGTGATAATGTATTATATTGGCGATGTAAGACTAATTTAAATGAAATAAATATGCGTATGTTTATGAACACAGAGTGCATTCTATCTAGAATCTTTAAATGTAAGCCGAAGTTCGCAGGACGTAAAAATATCACGGCGGGGTTTTATCGCGCATTGTATTTTCAACTCTCGGTGTTGAGCCGAGCTTCGAGAATTCAACTTAAGTGCATCCCAGCGCGTCGAAAAAACACACTGTTGGATTTTCAACTCTCGGCGCTGAGCAGAGCGTTGCAAATCCAGTGCGCGAAAAAATCACCGCGATATTTTTACGTCCGCACGAAGGTCGACTAAATCTGATGAATACAGGGTTATTGGTAAAACACTAGCAACCTCTTAAGGGGTCATTGTACTCATCATTATGAACAACTTTTATTATGGGACCAAACCTAAAATCGCGAAAAAAAATCGGCTTCCCCCTACAATTTGACGAGTTTAATTTAGATAAATGTACTGAACAGCTGATTTTTTTTTCGAGATTTCAGGTTTGGTTCCATAGTAAAAGTTGTTCATAATGATGAGTACAATGATCCCTTAAGAGGTTGCTGGTGTTTTACCAATAACCCTGTATAAATAGGGGAGATAAATCAAAACTTCATTCCGAAGATATAATTTTGAAATTGAATCACCACACTGCAGGATGGTTGGACAAGTAGACTTTTATTGCTCTAACCACAGATTAACAGATGGGACACTCCGCAAAATCATTTAAATACAAAGCGACTCTTGCGACGACACAATAAAGTGCAATTCAGGTTGCACTACGCTTATTACCTACCGTTATATTCAACTACAAGTTGCCTCTCTTTCTATCGCGTAACTCTTATACCTTCAGACCTACTGAATTAGCCCCGCGGACGGGGCCCGCCGCGTACTTGTAGCTTCATACCTAAACTGCGGAGTGTCCCATCTGTATTAATCTGTGCTATAACTAACCCATGATCCAGCTAAAGGAGCCGATCTTGGTGTGGCACTTGGGGCAGTGCAGCTTGCCCTGCGCGCAGTGCGAGACGTCGCGCATCCAGCCCATGGGCTCCACGAACCACATGAGGCGGCAGATCTCGGGCAGGTCGGCGCGCGCCGCTATCGACGCGTCCACCAAGTTAGTCTCGCTGTAGCCGTCTAAGCCCTGAGGAAAAAGATTGATAAAATCGTGAATGACTTCCAAAGTCAAATCCATAGACTTATAAAAAAGGACTCCGCGCCACGCATATCGAAAGTGAAGCACAATAAGTAGCCGAACCGTTTGTACAAACACGCCTCGCGCACACATTTACATCATAGTATGCTGACCGGCCGCCATTACGTGACACGAGCGACGGCGTCTTCGTAGGTACTCAAATCACGCACACAGATCGGTACGGTGCTTCACTTTCGATATGCGTGGCCTTTTTTTATATGTCTATGTTCAAATCATTAATTTCAAGGCACCTGTGAACGTCAAAATTCCCAAGAAAATAGAATTGATTCTAGGTGTCCCTTCCAGAAGGTAGTTTCGTAAGGAGAATAATGGGCATAAGACTACATAGTTACTCGTAATATGTTTTACAATATTTTGTATACATTAATTAATTATTTAAGTAACTATGTGACAATTACATCGTTTTAGTACCTGGCAAAAAATCACTATGTTAAATACAAAATATTAAAAACTAAGCAATGACAGATAATTTTGTTTATAGATACATGGTGCTCACATGTTTTAAAATATAACTCACTGTAGACGATTTTTCCTAACATTTGATCAAATAATGAATCAGTGTGTTCCTGCACAAGTATAGCACGATCAGGCTCAGAATGTCCCTTTCCAAAATGTCCCTTGGTTTTAAAACGTCCCTTTCCCGAAATGTCCCCTTTCCAGAATGTCCCTTTCCCAAAATGTCCCTTTCCCGAAAAGTCCCTTTCTCAAAATGTCCCTTGCTACGACAAAAGCTCCGTGTTTAAACTGACTATAGGGAGGGAGAAGGAAGAGCTCAAAATCGAATAAAACTAAACATCAATTACTCGGCGCAGACGCAGAATACTGCACTTCAAGATGCCCTGCGTGACTGATTAATTTAGAGCCCACGGAGATTCAAGGCAGCGCTAATTTCAGACTTCAAAGAGTTTAATAATAAATTGTTTTTGGCGATGGTTCTTAAATAAACCACGACCCGGACGATGCCTAATCTGTAGACAGTAGTGCTCGTCGCTATGGTGATACTATATATTTGGTTAAAGTTAAAGTCTTAAATCATAAGGGAAATGGTTCATTTTGAATCACTACAACACAAGAAATGGAAAAAAATAGTAAACTACATAACTAGTCTAGGGTAATATGGTAATAATTTTTAGCATGTGGTGTTTCCATCTGAACGCGAACTGACCCACATTTGGTGACCGAGCGAATCTGCATACTTGCGTCCGATTACAAATTTTATGCATTTTCGCTGAGTGTTCGATTAAAACTCGAGCACAATCCTTTGTCATAATGATGGAATCACACTTGAGACCACATCCTCACCTGACTAGGTCCGTCGTCGCTGTCGCTGGGCTGGCTCTGGCTCTGTCCAGGACTGCTGTCCTCGTACTGGTCACACTTCATGTCCATCAGCTGCGATGCAAGGTTCTTCAGTTTCTCTAAGAGGATCTCCCCGTTCTCTGCACATGTAAGGCCTGTCAGCTTGCTTGGTGGTGGTCGCATACCTTGGAGGATATATTTTATAGTATTTAATTTGGACTGTCGTCGGTCGGATATTTCAGTGTCGAAAAGTCGAGGCCTTCAGAACAATTTTTTTTTTGACATAGCATCATTGGCAGTTTTTTTTTAATTTTTGTAAATATCGTTGCTAATCTAAGTAACTGACGTATCTGACATTTTGAACCAAGCCAACCTAACTATTAGTATTACTAACTTTTGATACATTTTCCAAGTCAAATCGATCTGTCTAATCGGCGACATCGGCGTATCTGTATGCCTTGCCGTTCCCATGATACTTAATGCAAAAATCGAAACCGATGTATCTACAGTTTACATAAAAAAAGAAAAATAGCTTGCTCTGTAAAATATGCTTCGAATCAGTTATGTTATGTCACTTAGATAAATTAGCGGCGATATAATTAGGCATTAATAATATAATTATTATTATTTATTTTATTTATTTTTCATACAGGGTGTAAGGGACAGCCCTCCGCAAACTAACAGGGTGCATTCAGCTCCTCATTCTGAATCATATTCCACCGGAAATTTTCTCAGGAAATTTTTCATTTTTAACCGACTTCCAAAAGGAGGAGGTTCTCAATTCGTCGGAACCTTTTTATGTATGTTCCCCGATTACTCGAAAATGGCTAGACCGATTTGGGGGTATACGTCCCAAGTGGTCCCATGATCATCAAGTCAGGATCTGATGATGGAATCCCATGGAAATCGAGGGAAACCCTCAAATTTTATGGGCACACCTATATCGATTTCGGTATTTTTTATAGTAACTCGTGCATTTGCTCTCGGAAAGTACCATTCGGTGAACTGGAACTGATGATGAAGACCACAGAGGGCCATCGGAAATACTCAATTATATCTAAGTATATAACAGGTTAGGTTGCGATTCGATTACTTTAATATGGTTTATGCTCGTCAAAATAATGGTAATGGTGACTTCACCATGAGCTCCATTTCTCCTGGTCCTTACTAGGAGAACTCCTCAGCAATTAACGTCCCTGCATCGGGAAAGGAACATTTTGTAAAACGTGATGAGCAGTTGACATTGGGTTATTGTAACTTAGATAAATTACAAACTGAACCACTAAAAAGTGAAAAATAAAAACTTTTTTACAAAAACAAAAACCGACTTCCAAAAAAAACACTACAAAGTGAAAAATAACTTTAATTTCGGAAGTCGGTGGCAAAAAACTAAAATACAGATCCAAAGACAATTTTCATTTTTTCAATATTTTTTTCAGTTACATTTTCATTATTTCAATGTAAAATTGCATTGTGTGTTCGCAGCACTCCATTTATGTAAAAAAAAACAGCAATGGATGTTGAAATACTCTAACCAACGACGCGTGAAATCAGCTGTTCAGTTTCTGTCTAGCTACAGAGTTCATCGAACTCACCGCATACCTATTACCTTCCCCTCCCAACCAGTAATAGACGCTCCGATTTGTGCAAAAAAAGACAAACAAACCAAGTTTATTGGAGTCCCTTAAAGTTCCTGAAAAAATTTGATGTACCGGTCATCTTAGTATGACATACTGAATTCACTCGATCAGTTTGCGGAGGGCTGTCCCTTACACCCTGTATATATTATATTTTAATTAGGATTTTATTATGTAGGTGGAGGCCCATGGACCAGATGTAGATGTAACACATTTATTGAAAAATTGCGGCAAACTTAATTCATAATCGAGTGTCAGTAACACTTTGCTCACATAATTTTGACAGGCGACACACAATGTCAATCAATCTCGAAACGCATCAGCATTTCATTCAGGTTAAGGCTCATGGCACTATCCCTCACCTTTCTTAGCCAGTTCCACCTTGACATCCTTAGGTATGTGCGGTATGATGTTGCTCTGGTTGGCCACGATGCGGCGGCACTTCTTACAGCGGTACACGATGGGGTCGGGGCGCTCGCGCACCAGCCCGGGATCTGCCTTCACGAGGTTGGCAAACAGCTGGGGCAGGATCTTCACTGCAAATGGTGCCGTAGATGAATTTGTGTACACAGTGCCCACACTGCGTCTGTGCGTTTTGTGTACACAGTGCCCACACTGCGTCTGTGCGTTTTGTGTACACAGTGCCCACACTGCGTCTGTGCGTTTTGTGTACACAGTGCCCACACTGCGTCTGTGCGTTTTGTGTACACAGTGCCCACACTGCGTCTGTGCGTTTTGTGTACACAGTGCCCACACTGCGTCTGTGCGTTTTGGACCTCAGAGCCACAGTAAATATATGGACAGAAAGGAAACTACGTACAAACGGTCGAAACGGCATACACACACAGACGCGCAAACCAACGAGGCCCCAAGCGATAGTCGCGGTGCTCTCAGGATGTTTATTGTGGCTGTCTGTGTGTACCGTTTCGTACGTTTGTTTGTAGTTTCCCTACTGTCCATATTGTTTCTGAGGGTTCCTTATCTATCTATCTATCTATTTTATCTTAAAAAGAGAAGTCCTGACTGACTCATCAACGCCCAGCCCAAACCCTTGGACCTAGAAAGCTTAAATTTTGCATCGAGGTTCCCTTTATAATGTAGACAAGGAATAAGGAAGGAATTCCCGGTAGTACGTTCCCGTGGGATATTTTTCGACGCTTGCAAAAGCTAGTGTCACATAAACCAAAAAACAAACCAACCTACATGGGGCACTTAAGAAATGTCAGAAGCTAGGTGCACGGTTCCAATTGGTAATTTCCTGTGAAGAAGAGCCAGCAAGAAACTCCACGGTTACTCATTTAAAAATAATAGGCTTTTACAATGTTTTTAAATTGCACTAATAATGGGGATGTGCTAAGGTAGCTCGCGAAATTGTAATTTTGTTACGGTGCCGATGTTTGCAATTTGCAGCTCAGTGTCTGGGTCTGGGTGTGTTGTTTAAAGTATGATTCCTTAGGGCACCATCCAGCACGCACCGCGTGCGCAATGTGGGGGTTGCGCACGCGGTGCGTGCTGGATACCAGGGGCGGCGCGCGCCGCGCACGCTGCACGCCGGCGCACGCCCAATGTGGTGGCCCTTAGGTCTTTGTTTAAATTTTGTTTAAAAATAGTTTCAACCAATCAAATGGCTTGAATTTAGTTTTAAGATAATGCTTGAGTATTGAGTGACGTTCTGTAATACGGACCTTAGTGTACGGACTGAGTGCCCGCTTAAATCGAGCGTCCAGCAGGGCGGAGCGTGCGGCGTGCGGGTCAAACACATGCATTAGCACGTAGGTGTCCTGAGTCACAGAGTACATTGAATATATGGGAATTGCACGCAACGCTGAACGCTCCGCTGGACGCTTTTTCACTCAGTCCGTACACTACGCAGTAGTAGCCCGCGAAATTCAAATTTTCAATTCTTCTTTCTTCTCTAAAGATGTATTGATGATTTTTATGGTTAAAATTATGTAAATACATATTTGTTACGCATCATATTTTGATCAAGATAAAACCTGACACTGACCTGAAAATTGCAAAAAACGCAAGAAAATTATAATACTCCTTAAGTTAGAATTGGCCTCAAATGTCAAGATTTCATGAAATAGTCATTCAATAGGGTATTATGAACTTAGACTTTAAAGAGATATATTGATGGTTTTAATGATTATAATTCTATAAATGCAGGTTTGTTACGGCCGCGAATCACAATCTCAACATACAATCTGATACCGGCCAGCAAATTGCAAAAAACGTAAGAAAATTGTAATTCCACCGGCTACCGGCGCTTAGGTATGGGAGGACAGTGACGGGTAGTCAGCTAATAGTGGGGGGGGGGGTGTAAGCAGTGCGGGGGTTGTTGTAACAATGCTTGAGAGAGGACCATGTCCCTGGAGAGGATGTCGTTTTCTGAGATGATGAGGGCAACAAAGCAGAGAATAATCAGAGTAACAAGGAATTTTGTGGATATATACTAGAATACATCGCACCTTCGGTAAGAAAAGGCCACTACTGCACTTTCTGTGATTTTAAAGGAGATCCATTTTAAGATTTGTTTACATTCAATACTGCTCATACCATCTTGAAGTGATTGATCTTAGCATGAAATTAGCCCTATACTTTTGTGATTCGGTGCATGCCTACTTTACAGAAGTTAAATATTTTTTATTTATAACCTATTTATGATTTTTTTGAGCATAATAATACGGTATTGAATGTAAAAAAAAATCTTAAAATGGCTGTCCTGTAAAATCACCAAAAGTACAGTTGTGCGCTTGTCTTACCGAGCGAAGGTGCAACATTATTATCGAATTTCTTGCTGGAAGTTATAAGACGCAGCAGTGGATGTAAACAGGCTCATAAGCAAATGGAAAAATTAACAACAAGAGAAAACAATATAACATTCATTAGTCACCTTCCTTCAGTTTCTGTCCCGCTAACTTCAGACGAAATTGCTTATACCGTGGATCATCTCTGTTGATTGTGTAGCCCATGTGTCCAAACAGCTTGAGCTGGGCTACGAAGCCCAAGTTCGGACCTACGAACCTTCGTTTACTCTTCACTAGGGTGAAGGCATCTTCAAAACATAGTCCGTACTTCTCCATGATGAAGGCAATCACAACTGCTGCTGAGCGGGATACTCCAAAATGACTGAAATTAAAGCAGATAAAAAATAGTTTTAATGAGCCTACTTTTTGCTGTTTTAGTTAATTTACATTATAAGCAAATAAATTATTTCAAACACTTTTTATCCTGGTAGTAGGTTCCCGTGGGATAATTTCCGACATCCACGCGGGCGAAGCCGCGGATAACGGCTGGTAGTAAATAATTGTTTGTAGTTATTTTCTAGCAGTTTCTCAAAAAACAAAGTAAGAAGGGGGAGGCGGCTGGCTGGTGGTGTGGGGGTGGGGCTGGCTAAGAGTAAATAGGTTGTCAATAGATATTCCTTTCTTGACAATTTACTCTAGCCGGCCATTGATAGCCGCATCACGTTCAGTAACTTAGTTATTATTTTGCTTGTAAGCAAATAAAATTAAATGATAATACAGTGGCGTGCAATAATATTGATCCAACCCATTTTCCTCGATTTAAAACAAGAGAAATCAACAAGTTATTAATGAACAATAACCTAATATATTGTGTACACAAACCTTCTTGAATGTATGTATCTACGTTAGTGGAGTAATTACCAAAACAGATTCTTAGCTTTTTGAGAAAAGCGCAAACTTAAAAACATACAGATCAAAAATGAAGAACGTCCGTTATTTCAAGTTGGTTAAAAATTCAAGTTAAATGATCAATAAACAAACAGTAATAAACAAAATTAAGCTTATGTCAATTGCACTGACAAAAAAAAGTCACGCAATTTTTTCAGACAAAAGTGAGTGATGATAACATCTGAAGAATCAAGTTAATCTTGTCAAGAATATTGCTTTTATTAAATTATAGGGTAAATAAACTTTATCTTACCTACCTTCACCAATACCACAGATTAATACAGATGGGACACTCTGCAAAATCATTTAAATAAAAAGCAACTCTTGTTACGACACAATAAAGTGCAATTCAGGTCGCACTATGCTTATTACCTACAGTTATATTCAACTACAAGTTGCCCCTCTTTCTATCGCGTAACTCTTATACCTTCTGTCTGACCTACCGCCGCGTACTTGTAGCTTCATACCTAAACTGCGGAGTATCACATCTATGCCAATACGCGCATTGACGTGGAGTTGCGGATACCAGCCTGTATTACCTACCTAGCTACCACACACAATATAAAACACTTAAAATATACATTAAACATCTTTGAGCTATTGTCTCTCAAATAGAGTGCAGGGTGAGCCAATTTTTTTGCATGCAACTGTACATGCCATAAATCTTGTTTAAAAAAAAACCATTACTAACCAGTGAACAAGGACTGTCCCTCCCTCTCCAAGAGCTTGCTTGATGAAGGCATTGGTCTCAGGCAGCTGACTTATCAGGTCCTCTTTGGGTACATCTGCCACTGTAGCATAACAGGCTTGTTTATAGGCAGTTCTATTAACAGTTTTCTTGAAGTTTTAAATTTCTTCATTTTGCTTTATTTTACTTTAATTAAGACGGTTAAAAACCAATTACAATAATTAAAGGCAGAGACACATATACACAGAAAAGAAAATGTAAAATTATAAAACAATAAAAATTTGCAATAGGTACTTTCATGAATCCCTCTCACAGTACTTCTGACATGCCAATAATATCTTTGTCCACTCATCCAATCCAATCTGCCTAGCCTTTTCCCAACTATGTTGGGGTCGGCTTCCAGTCTAACCGGATGCAGCTGAATACCAGTATTTTATATGGAGCGACTGCCTGTCTGACCTCCACAACCCAGTAACTGGGTAATACGATACCCCTTGTGATGACAGTCGGGACCAACTGCTTAATGTGCTTTCCGAGGCACGGAGGAGTCTCGGTATGTAATGATGGTCACCCATCCACTGATCAACCGGCAAGTGTAGCTTAGCCTGATGGATCAACCCGTGCGGCTGTTATTACTTAGCCACGAGCTCCTTTGTCCACTCATCCGCAAATAGATTATTTGTTGGATTAGAATCCAAGAGATCATTAAGTGCTTTGTTTGCTTTATTATCACCCAAGGCTAGCTTAGGTTGGGGCCAATGTCAACACTTTTTTTTTGTAATTAAAGCTTTTGTATCTTTTTAGTGTTATCTTTATTCACCGTTCGAAGAATGATTCTTGCGGTTTACTTACACTTAACATAATGGAAGACAAGGTTGGCTCTCTCCAGTATGGTCCTGGGCAGTGGTACTACGTCTATTGTGAGGATGTGAGTGATGTGCAGCTTCTCCAGCGTCTTGTAGTCACGAGCACATGCTAAGTTGCCTGAAAAGTGGTTGACAAGGAGGTTATTTTTTGAAGCATTTTTTATGTTTATTTATTTATTCATTCACAAGGCAACTACAAAAGGTAACAATCATAGTACTTATATCACTAGATTCACATTATAGGATCTATTTAATTGAAGGTGATTGTTAGACAAAGTTCAGCTGCTAGCCATATTACAACCTATTAGACGGCAAATATAGGTTAGGAAGAAAACTTATTGTCCATAGGATTGTTGCCAACTGCCAACTGCCTGAGTGCGAATTACACAGGTTCTCTATTTACTGCATTTGAATTATAGTTTTACTAGTTTATTAATTACAGAGAGATTTTTATCAGAAAACTAAGTTCATTCAGGTGTTACAAGTTACAACAAGCTAACCCAAGTATAATCTTTCGTCGATGAGGTCCACGCTAATGCCGAAGCAGTCATCCAGATCATCTGTAGGATCATCACCATCTTCTGCGTGGACCACAGCCGCCACGCTACGTTTAGCCATCATGGACTCAACAGAGCGCTGAAAATCATATAATAATAATCAATAAGGAAACACAATGTACATTTGTAGCTCCTCTTCTCCACATTATCTTGGTCCAAATTAATTCAGCTTATGGATCAGAACGTAATCTTTGAATATAAACACACCTCAAATAAGAAAATCAATACTTGAAAAATCAATACAAATGTGCAAGTTGCGCAGTTGTTACACCTACAGCTTCAAATTTCACACTTCACCTAAGATTCACAGTAACTAGAACATGAATAATACATAATTTAATACAATTTATGTAAGAAAAACTGAATAAAATCGTCGGAAAAACGTGTAAATAACAGAAAACACCCGCGAATATTCTTATTTGACATTTGATTTTGACATTTACGTATTCTCATTTGTATTGGTAATACGTTTCGTTTTTGCTTGATAACTTACTTGTAACGCAGTTGTTCTATATTAAAAAGAAATATAATTTGTGAATAATATAGATACCTATTATGATTTATTTTAAAGGTAATATGGCTGAAATTCATACATCTACGTAGGTTTATGTGTATGATTTGAAACCATATTCTAGAGTGTGGACGCTGCTGTGCATGCTTGTTGTTTGCGCAAGGAACGAATAAAAACCAAAATTGGCAGCGACCTGCGACGTCTACTTACAGCTATAAATACAAGCACAAAGTTCAGAGGCTACGGCCCACGTTCTTAATTAATCTTAACGACATATTTTAACATAGGTACCTTTCCGCTTGTCGCACTCGCGACGCTGCCACTGTCGCCTGTTCAAACGCTGCGACAAAATTCGGACATTTTTATGGCATGGTTTATATTCATTATGGCCCCAATAAAAGGCATTAACTAAACATCACGTACCTACGTATTCTAAAGAAATGGTTTTACTGAAAACAATCTATGAATACTAAGCAGTCGCTGCTTATAATGGACAACTTTCTAACTGAAATATATTAAACACGGATTTAGGATTTAGGCTTGTTTTGTTTGCATAGGTTTGCATATTTACATAAGTTCGTAAAAGTGTAACAGCTTAGTAGAGTAAAGAATGCCTTTGTCTTGAACTTTCGTATTATTTATTAAAATAAAAGGCACCTTTGTAGTTTTTCTTTGTCATGATTTCATTTAAATTTCAATTAGAACTGTGATTATCACGCAAGGTGAGTGGGTGGGGTGTGAACCTCATCTCCCACTTTCTGACTTCACCCAAGTAGACCATAGGTATGTTATGTTGATAGGTCCAAAGTCCAAACAGATTTCATAAACATTGCAATCAAGTTTGGACTTTGGAACCGGCGGATCCACTTTCTTATGCAAGAAACCTTGGTCATCGTTTCCTTGGTCATAGCAACTAAAATTAGTATTTAGACCAGACTAGGTCATAATTTGTGTAGGTAATCATTTTTACGGAAGTAATTTGTAAAAGCAATAAGTAAATTATTGTGGTGATTGTCTGAAGTAAAAGTAAGTAATTGTTTGTTACGTCTTACAGATAAATACCTACATACTTAGGTAGGTACTTTAAGTTTACAGAATGTAGCTTAAGTATCATAATGTGCCTCATTCATTCGCTGAGGCAGAGATACAAGCAGACTAGGTCTTCCGTAGATAGAGAATGAACTGCTCTATCTACGAGCTCTTCACATTAAATCACAGACAAAACTGTTCTAGCAATCTTGCATCAGAGAGTGGTATGAATCGGGTATGAATATACCTACACCTAAGTCCATGGGCGTACCCTGGGGGGTGGGGGGGGGGGCGGTGCAGTTGCCTCCCCCCTGGATCTTGTATGCCTAAGTAATGTTGTCGAAAACAGTTATGTTAGAGCCACGTCACGTTGTCGTCGTCGTCGTGTACCTACTTACTTACTTTACAATTAAGTACAATATATTATGCATTTTTAGAAAAGCCGCGCTGCGCGGCCATAATGCTGGCTTTTTTAGTCTCTGAATTAAGGGACTGCATGGTAAGGGCACCCCCTGTGGGTTACGTACCTCGGCTTAGGGCTTCGCTGGGGGGAGTACGGCCAGGAGGGACAGGCTGGATCATATCTGGATAATCTATTATCTGCTACAGGCTCAGCTACGCCACCAGCTGGCACTCTTTCACCGATCAGGGTTCGGGGGAATTACGTGGAGGTCGTCGTCGCAAGGGACCTCGGCGGCGGTGAGGTCGGAATGTAGATTTGTGTTTTTAAACTGTACTGGTGGCCCTACTTTTCTCCTGGAAGAAGGTTAAGGGGTCATGGGGTCGGTGAGAACATGCCTTTACTGATTTTAGAGGGGATATAACTAGCGGATTCGACAACCAGAGGGGTTGCGATGTTTCGCGGGGGTATCGAAGAAACGCTTGGAATTGCGTTTCAAGAATTGATGGATAGTTGGGAAATGGGAGTTTAAGGTCTAGGTGGAGGATTTCATTCCGAACGAACCAAGGGGATCCCGTAGCCGTTCGGAGGAAACGATTTTGTAAAGTCTGCATCCTATGGATGTGCGTGTGCAAATACTGAACCCGCATAGGTCATGATTGGGAGTATACGCTGTATAGATGCGCAACTTGCATTTAAGTGGCAATTTGCTACGCGCATTCAGAACGAGATTGCTTTATGTGCTGCTTAGAGGTGCTCATCGAGGGTCACACCTAGATATTTGGCTCGCTTCTCCCAAGGGATCGGCTTGCCAAACATGGTGATCGGTCGGTGGGGGGAGATCGATACTACAAAGTGAAAAATAACTT
This sequence comes from Cosmia trapezina, assembly GCA_905163495.3. Classification (NCBI taxonomy): domain Eukaryota; kingdom Metazoa; phylum Arthropoda; class Insecta; order Lepidoptera; family Noctuidae; genus Cosmia; species Cosmia trapezina. The sequence goes on along the minus strand of LR991022.1, from coordinate 30,586,296 downwards.
TAAAATTTCGGAAGTCGGTGTCTTTGGTTTTTTATTTACTTTCGTTTTTTTTGCCACCGAATTCCGAAATTTTAAAGTTATTTTTCACTTTGTAGTGTTTTTTTGGGAGTCGGTTGTTTTTTTTTTGTAAAAAGTTTTTATTTTTCACTTTTTAGTGGTGCCTACCCCACACAAATTTGAATATACCACTCTGCAAAATAAATTAGAGCATCATCCACATAGACTAAATGAATGAATGAATGGGAAAAATACGTTACTATATACGTACCTATTAAATGTTGAAGTTCACTCAAAAGCCACTCATCAGAACTTGAAGATTATTTTTATGCGACCATATCAGGAGTATACCATTTCAAATAAAAACTTAGCAAAAAGGCAAATACGTCGCGCTAAGTCGTGTCAGAAGTTTGGTAGGCGTAGTTTTAGTTGACGGAGATAACAAGGCTACGAAATCTGCCTTCTGACAATCAAGGCCACACATAACATACAACTCAAGTAGCGCAATTTGAAGCGGCATATATTTATAGGCAGAGTGCACCTCATCACAATTCCAATAAGCCCAAACACTGCTAGGATACATTATTTTAATACTGAGTTCCGATGCCTACCTTCCGGCTTCTTCGTCAGATCGGTTCGATGGTACCATTTCCATCAGAACCATCTATTTAAAGCTTCGTCATAGTCTCTTTTGAGTCGCTTATAAATAACTCTCTCATAGATTTTGCCAAGGACATTGAGCAAACCCATGAGGCGAAAAAAAAAACATGTGGGGGACCCAACTTAAGAAATTTCTGATTTGCCACCCCCTGGGCCAAAAGCTGGGTACGCCCATGCCTAATTCACTTATCACAAAATGTATCCGAACTTTATGGCATCAACTTTCCTCAACACTTCTTAAAACATTTTTGTTGTCTTGTGCAAGCAACCTTGGACTTCATGCATTGCTTAGGTAACGGACGGGTTCGAAAGTCCACTAGGCCATAATGTAATAATCAGCAAATCGTTATAACTTTCGCAGAAACTTGAGAGGAAAACCGGTAGGTAAGTTTTAGACGGAAACCACTCCTGAAAAATTTATGTGACAGCTGCGGATGCAGACCATAGGACAGACGCCAGCAGGTCAAGCCACCCGAAACTGTAAAATTTTCCTAATTGAACCTAATGCTTCAGAGATAAAGATGAAAATCTATTAAAGGAATTTGACAGATTGTAGTAGCTTGATGTGCTGGCGTCTCTTCATCATCATTATCTACTTTTAGCACACTGTATTGCCGGTGTATCCACCGGTGTGGCCGGTGGATACACCGCAGCATAAGTTAGCATTTACCTCAAATCTAGCGATTTCATGAAATCATGAGGTTTGAGGTAAATGCTAACTTATGGAGTTGTATTGTGATTCTAATGATTATAATTCTGTAAAGCCATATTAGCTACGGCCGCCAATCATATTTTAATCAACATACAAGCTCACACTGATCTACAAATTGCAAAAAACGTAAGAAATTTTGAATTTCGCGGGCTACCCTGGCGCTTTCGCCTTAAACCTTGAAGCCACAAATTGAAAATAAACTGTAATGTTATCTCTGGTATCGTCCTTGACTTTTTGAATTTTGCAAATTAACCAAAACGTTTCGTATTAAAGAATCTTCAAACCTAAGTACCTACCTATTGCTTATTAAATTACTCGGAACCCGGAATTCTATAAGTAACGTAACTTTTAAAATGTGCAATTACCTATTGCACATTTTAAAAGTTACGTTACTTATAGAATTACCTACTACCTAAACTGCAACAAAAGTTTACGTAAAACTTCTTCGACTTCTTCTTCCAGAGTTTACGGTATGCAAAAATAGACACAGCTAGTTCACAGACTGAGAAATGTCTCGATGGCTTGTGAAGCCAATTAAGTCCGAGGCCCATGGGCGACACAAAGACTCCGAAAAAGAAAGAATTTCATAAACCAATATCGTTTGCCTCTTTTTCATAGTTTAACGTTGTTTATACCCACGGAGTATGTGTATGTGTTATAGTCAAACCTCGAAGCTCCGGCGCTCCTAGGTTGGCTAGTCAATCCTCAGGTCTGACTTGACTTGGTTAGGATTTTCGCCAGCAAGTCGACGGAGCCCCGCTGCGCGGAGCTCCTATTTCTGTGTGCAGGGTTTAAGGGCGAGCGCGCACTGCGGTGCGTTATTCTAACGCATAATCTGTGAAGTATGGAATGTCTTTAACATTTAATGTTCGCATAATTCGTCAAAATGTACTGAACAGCTGATTTTTTTTTCGCGATTTCAGGTTTGGTCCCATAGTAAATGTTGTTCATATTGATGCGTAGAACACCCCCTTAAATTTTGTCGCATCTATTCAATTTCACCCTGTATAAGAAAGAAGGGATTTTTACCTGGCTATACACAAATTCGGATCTGGCATGTCTACAGGTAAGTTCGAACCGCTAAATACTTGTAATTAACTTTCAACCGAGGTCCTACAGTACCTAACACAAACCAATCATAATTCCCAATAACTGCAATTAATAAAGCTGCGTTCAGACAAGGCGCATTGCGACGGAGTTTCTTCACTGCGTATTGGGAGCGTGTTACGTCACCCATCTACGTACAGTGTGCGCCCGCGCATAGCTCTTTCACTATAACGTAATACGAGGAAAATGATCTGTGCTGTGCTGTGCTATATCGTACGGGGTAGCCTACATTCGGTACCTATGTGAAATTATTGAGAGATTATTACGGTTATAATTAGTTCATGTTTATTTTAAAAGTTTTGGAAAAATTTATTTATTTATTTAACTGACCAACTTACACTAACAGTAAAATACTACACATACAAGTTATAGGCCATATATAGGTACAGATATAAACTAAAACAATATTATAACATACATTTAAAACAAGATGAAACACACCACAAAATTAATACACATTAGAAAAAACATAAGTAATATCTACGACGCAGAGATAGTACTAGGAGTGGCAATAGACTCCAGGTAAGCATTACCAGTTTGCAGGAACCTCAGTTCGGTACTTGCAAAGGCATCAAGCGACTCATCATACTGTAATATATGATTGATGAGGGTAAGGGATACGTATAAGGGACTGGTTTTTAGAGTTACGGAACCAGCTGGAGGAGCTGAAAATAGAGGACGCTGGCGAGGGCGAAGTATATGCCTGATGGGTAAAGGAACGTTGATGGTTGATGGTGGATGGTTGATGGGTTGATGGTTGGTGGATGGTTGGTGGATGGTGGTTGGTGGTTGTTGGTGGATGGTTGTTGGTGGATGGTTGTTGGTGGATGGTTGTTGGTGGATGGTTGGTGGATGGTGGTTGGTGGTTGTTGGTGGATGGTTGTTGGTGGATGGTTGTTGGATGGTGGTTGGTGGTTGTTGGTGGATGGTTGTTGGTGGATGGTTGTTGGTGGATGGTTGTTGGTGGATGGTTGTTGGTGGATGGTTGTTGGTGGATGGTTGGTGGATGGTGGTTGGTGGTTGTTGGTGGATGGTTGATGGTTTATTAAATATATTGTAAATATATGTAAATATATCTGCTGTTTTGTTTCATTTTGATAGTTCAACAACATTCATTGCGTTATTTACCTACATTATCGAGGAGATTATTGTTCAAAAATATGAAGCAATGGATTAGCAATCAATCTGCCCAGCCTTTTCCCAACTATGTTGGGGTCGGCTTCCAGTCTAAACGGATGCAGCTGAATACCAGTATTTTACATGGAGCGACTGCCTATCTGACCTCCACAACCCAGTAACTGGATAATACGATACCCCTTGGTAAGACTGGTTGTCAGACTTTCGGGCTTCTGACGACCCGTAACGACTGTCAAAGATCCACGAATGACAGCCGGGACCAACAGCTTAACGTGCTTTCCGAGGCACGGAGGAGTCTCGGTATGTAAAGATGGTCACCCATCCACTGACCAACTCCGGCAAGCGTAGCTTAACCTGATGGATCGACCCGTGCGGCTGTTATTACTTAGCCACGAGCTCCTGAAGCAATGGATTAGCAATGTGCTTCAAAATGATTCAGATTCCGATTGATAGTGTGTTCAACTTTATTTTAATTTCAGAGAGATGATGATTCGAGCTTCTTTAATTGTTGCAGGGATGCTGCCCGATCTTTATTGATTGAAGAATCTCATCATTCTTCTATGTCTTTCGGGTACTTACGTCTGACGTCACGTAGGAACTGTGAAAATGTAAATGCAAACTTTAAAAATGTAAAGAGGCTTTGCCAATACCTACTATAGCACGGAGTTGACTAGGTACATATAGGTAACCCAAAAATTATTTAAATAAAAAGAAATTATAAGTAAGTTTAAAAACTAAAAGCCAAATGACAGAAAAATCACGCTCTAAAAAGTATGAAATAAGAAAATATTCTCATCTGAAATTAGAAATACCTACACGCGAAAAACATAACCCTTCCTTGGCTGTCCGGTAAAAACACTAACAAATTATAAATCCAGAGTCACACGTCATTAAATCGAACAGATTACTTACGTGTGACTCCGGAATTTTAATTTGTCTGTCTTTTTCTAATTTCAGATGAGAATATTTTCTTGTTTCATACTTTTTAGAAAGTGATTTTTCAGTAGTTGGGTTTTAGTTTTTAAACTTACTTTTTTTATTTCTTTAGATAGACAGGGCATTTTATAATAGAGACATTACCATACAAAAGAACTTTAAACAATCTTCCACAAGCATAATTATTTAATTCGTAACAATAGTCACATTATAAGGGTGCGTGTACACCATAGTCATATTCATTTATTTGTCAGACTAAGGAAACTTTACACCGTGTAATGTAGACATTATACGGTCTAAAGTTTCATCTAGGAATACCTACTTATTTGGCTGTATTTCCTTTATGGCTACTTATCTGGCGCTACCTACATATTTATTTTTGCTGAATGGAAGAGTCCTGAAAAGCTCGAATTGCTGCTTAAGGCGAAAGCGCCAGGGTAGCCGCGAAATACAAAATGTCTTACGTTTTTTGCAATTTGTAGGTCAGTGTGAGCTTGTATGTTGATTAAAATATGATTCGCGGCCGTAGCTAATATTGCTTTACAGAATTATAATCATTAGAATCAGCAATACAACTCCATAAGTTAGCATTTATCTCAAATCTAACGATTTCATGAAATCATGACGTTTGAGGTAAATGCTAACTTATGGAGTGGTATTGTGATTCTAATGATTATAATTCTGTAAAGCCATATTAGCTACGGCCGCGAATCATATTTTAATCAACATACAAGCTCACACTGACCTACAAATTGCAAAAAACGTAAGAAATTTTGAATTTCGCGGGCTACCCTGGCGCATCAATCTTAATGGTCAGTCATTGATGCAGTAATATATATCTAAGTCAATGCTAATGGAAGACTTGTGAGCGCAAATATAGTACCTACTTAGGTACATAGAATAGTAGACTAGAATTTGATTAGTCTGTCTTTTAGCTCATTATCGTACAGGTACACACGGCTACACATCAAGCTATAGATTTCCAGTTTACACTGACCTCTCATTGTAAGGAAACCTTACACAATGCGAGATCAGCCGTGCGTACGTGAAATATACATAACATTCATCAATCAATCTGCCTCTATATAGCCTTTTCCCTACTACGTTGGGGTCGGCTTCCAATATAACCGGATACAGCTGAATAGGTACCAGTATTTTACATGGACGACTGCCTATATCCTCTACAACCCAGTAACTGGGTAATAAAAACCCCTTGGTAAAACTGGTTGCCAGACTTTCGGGCTTCTGACGACCCGTAACGACTGTCAAAGATCCACGAATGACAGACGGGACCAACGGCTTAACGTGCTTTCCGAGGCACGGAGGAGTCTCGGTATGTAAAGATGGTCACCCATCCACGGACAAACCCCGGCAAGCGTAGCTGAACCTGATGGATCGACCCGTGCGGCTGTTATTACTTAGCCACGAGCTCCAAACATAACATTGAATATAACCCCACTAGCTGCGCCCCGCGGTTTCACCCACGTAGACCGGGAAAAAAGTAGCCTATGTGTTTATCCAGAGTATAAGCTATCTACATACCAAATTTCACCCAAATCGGTCCATCCGTTTGAGCATGAAGAAGTAACAAACATACAAACACACACACTCACAAACTTTCGCCTTTATATTATTAGTTTGAAGTAAAATAGTAAGCTATTAATGTGTGTGTATATAAGGTCTTACTAAAATAGATGGACAAATCACAGGGCGGTGTTCTACCCATGAATATGACTTTCATTATGGGACTAACTCTGAAATCGCGAAAAAAAAATCAGCTGTTCAGTACATTTATCTACACCAAACTCGTCAAAATGTAGGGAACAGCTGATTTTTTTTTTCGCGATTTCAGGTTTGGTCCCATAGTAAAAGTTTTTCATATTCATACCCTGTTGTATAAATAATTAAGTTGTGCAGAATGTACACCAAATAGCATCATATCGTGTCCGCAGATATGCACGCACCTTAACACACGTAAAACGTAACACATTTACATAAGTCAGGCAGAGTTCCCATTGCTTTCGTCTGCTCTCACGAGCATTTGAATAAAAATGAAAGCTTTCTCAGAATGACACACGCACTTTGATGAACAGCACCTGTAAAATCTGCCTACGCGCAGTATGGACAAAAAGAAGGAGGTTGCGATAGTTGGCCACAATATGTAGGTAACTTACCAGCCAATGAGTAAGTACCGTTTATCCTAATGGTGTCAAATTCGTCTGCCTTGCAAAAGTTGAAGTCAAATCATTTATTTCATTTCATGTCGCGGGTTCGATTCCCGCACGGAACAAATATTTGTCCGACCTACAAGTATTTGTTCCGAGTCTGGGTGTTTTTCTATCTATAATATGTATGTATTTACAAAAAAAAAAAAAAATATAGGTATAAGTAGTTTATCAGCCATCTCGTTACCATAACACAAGCATTAGGTTGCTTATCTTGGGACTAGATGGCGTTGTGTGAAATGTCCAAGGATATTTATTTATTTTAAAGGCACTTCTGAACGTCAAAATTGAATTAATTCTTTTTTTTAACACAAGTGTAAGTATATTATTGTTATTATTTTAAGTCCTAATATTACCTACCCTAAATATTATGTAAATATTATATTCCGAAAAAAAAAATTTAAAAAAATGGATTCAGGTGCTCCTTCCAAAAGGTAGTTTTGTATGGAGAAGAAATGGGCAAGAGACTCCGTAGTTACTATTTTAAAATATTTTTCAATATTTCGCAGACATCAATTAACCCCTCAAGTGTTAAATGCATCCCATGTGTGCATAAACCTTGGTTATATCACATATACATATATAAAGGGGCTCGTGGCTAAGTAATAACAGCCGCACGGGTCGATCTGTCAGGTTAAGCTACGCTTGCCGGGGTTGGTCCGTGGATGGGTGACCATCTATACATATCGAGATTCCTCCGTGCCTCGGAAAGCACGTTAAGCTGTTGGTCCCGGCTGTTATTCGTGGATCTTTGACAGTCGTTACGGGTCGTCAGAAGCCCGAAAGTCTGACAACCAGTCTTACCAAGGGGTATCGCATTACCCAGTTACTGGGTTGTGGAGGTCAGGTAGGCAGTCGCTCCATGTAAAATACTGGTATTCAGCTGCATCCGGTTAGACTGGAAGCCAACCCCAACATAGTTGGGAAAAGGCTAGGCAGATTATTATTTTATTATTATTTTTTGTCTTTGACATATCTCGGGACCCTGGGGTCCCGGACCTTTGGAAGGCGTATGAGGGGCCGAAGCCAACTCGCAGAGGCCCCTTAGACAATTTTAAATCACGAGGCGGCACCAGCCGACGATTATCCCTGTATGCACTATGCATGTGCACCCAAGGACAACCCCCGGTTGGTGCAGGACTATTGCAGAACATGGATACAAAACATATTGGGCTATGGATTTGGGTGGTTGTGGACTGGTTACCTAAAACTATGAACTGACTATGGCCCCTGCCGGATCAATGTTTTATAATACACGGATAAAATGGCAGGGGGTGACTTGCACACTCAATAATGGGCCCCCGAAAACGGTCGCTAGCACATAGTGTCGTAGCGGCAAGGGGGCAACATGTCCTGAGGTGCTTGTAAGGAGTGGAGAGGTATCCCACGGTTCTCAGAATAATCCCAGAGCCCGGAAGATGGTCAAGATCCCTACAAACACTTAATGGAATACTTCCTTCCTCCGAGCACGTTTGCTCTTGCGAATCTCCACTCAAGCCAGCCAATAAAGGCAAGAATGAGGTGGGAGCTCTGTTCCCGTCAGTGTTCACTCCAGCCGGCCAATAAAGGCAAGCCAGAGATGAGGAACAAGACTACTCCCGGGAGATAGGGTCCGTGGGGTCGCTACTGCCCAACAGCTCGCCACATGCTGCCCTGCGGGTTTCTTATTTATTTATTTCGAACACATGATTCATAATTGTTAGTAACACTTATAAAACTATGTTAGTAAAAATCCTGATTAAAATAAACTAAAACAAAAGTAAAAATAAACCTAATTTAAATACTTATAACTATGTCCGCTTCCCGCGGCACCAGACCTGCAGCAGTGCATACGGGTCCATTGCCCCTGGAACGGGCAATCAAACTTATCACCTTTAAAATGCTGTTGGTGCTCCCCCGAATCCTTCGCATCAGGGATGCTGTTCTTTTTCGCAAGATAGCTTGAAAGCTATCAGCATCTGCTTCAGCAAACATGCCCGATGCGCTACAGAACCTCGGGAGCCCCAACAGATTATTGATTGATTGATTGATATATAAACGTAAAGAAACATAATCCGATGGAAAACCAATCATCATCAGACAAAACTTTACATAATAGGCATATAAGCTTATATCACATAATATAGGGTGACTGGTAATTAGTGACCGATACCTAAACACATGAATGTGCTCATGATAACAAACAACTTTTACTACCTACGGGACCAAAACTGAAATCGCGAAAAAAAATCAGCTGCCCCATACATTCATGTCCAGCAGTGGACAATGACAGGCTAATTTGATTGATTGATTGATTGATAGAGGAAGAAAATGCCAAACTTACTGGTAGAGTCGACCGCACTTCAGTGGTAACTTTTGACCTTGAGCTGGTCTAACGTAGTAATTAAGGACTTTTAATACAATACGAGACCAGATGGCCAATTCTCGTACCTAAAAACGTTCACAATCTCATGCTAGCGTCAATCAAATGTCAAAAATGTAGGTAAACGCTATACAATTTTTGACAGATTGAGACTGAGATGAGATTGCGAACGTTGTTAAAAATACGAGAATTGCCCCTCTGATTGTTACCTCTGGCGTGCGGCTTACTGTACCTATGCATCTGGTCGCGACTGAAAACTTGCAAACTTTATGTGCGTCTTGTTTGTGCAAAATAAACAATTTTTCTTTCTTTTCTTTCTTTTGCTAAAACGATCTCAAATTATCACGTTCAAAAATCAAAATATTCTAAGTATTTACCAATACTTATGGGCACTTATGAAACGTCAGAAGCTAGGTGCACGGTTCTAATTGGTCGATTCCGATGGAGAAGAGCCGGCAACAAACTCCATGGTTACTCTTTTAAAAATAATTGTTTTTTTCAATATTTCCAAATAACAGTGTGTAGGCTTTTCAACAAGTAAGTACCAGGTACTGAACAAAGTAGACAATGGACGAAACATCTACAATCTTACAACGTTCTCACATTCGCAAAATAGAAAAGAATAAATAAAAAATAAGTAAAATTATAAAAATAAAAACTTATATAAACCACATGGCATGATTACTACTACAATACTGTACCTAACAAATCTGAATAAATATCATGTCTATATCAGCCGCTACAAACAGAAAAATCATTCATTAAGGTTGATGCGCCAGGGTAGCCCGCGAAATTCAAAACTTCTTACGTTATTTGCAATTTGTAGGTCAGTGTGAGCTTGTATGTTGATTAAAATATGATTCGCGGCCGTAGCTAATATGGCTTTACAGAATTATATTAATTGGAATCAGCAATACAACTCCATAGGTTAGCATTTACCTCAAATGTAGCGATTTCATGAAATCATGACGTTTGAGGTAAATGCTAACTTACAGAGTTGTATTGCTGATTCTAATGATTATAATTCTGTAAAGCCATATTAGCTACGGTCGCGAATCATATTTTAATCAACATACAAGCTCACACTGACCTACAAATTGCAAAAAACGTAAGAAATTTTGAATTTCGCGAGCTACCCTGGCGCTTTCGCCTTAAATAGAGTTGCTTTTTGTCCCCAAGTTTAATCACTAGTACTTAGCCTACATCAGCCGTACTTAGGCAAGTGCTAACCTATTGAACGAGAAGTCTTCTCATGTGAACTCTGTTACCTAATCAGACCTGCGTTTTGTTAAGAATTGTGTTTCATATTGGACTAGCTCGGCTATGCGGTTTTGTTCGGGCTTTTGTAGGTATATATGAGAAAATTCTTCCTTATGTAGTGTTTCGCCAAAGAATGTTTGTCGTCAGCTTCGTAGTTTCGCTTCTGTTACTCCCCAACAGGTATACAACGTGCCGCATAAAAAAGGTCTCGCCACTCGAGTTTTATTCTGGGGGTTTTGCAAAAAATTCATTGATGATGCTACTCACAGCAGTCACAGCTGGGTCAGATACAATAGACAAACGATGAACAAGAAAGGTGTCGGTCAACGAACTTTTACCAGCTGACATAGAACAATAGCTTCATGAATGAGTCTATGCATAGAGTGATCTTAATTTTGTTTATTATTTAGTTTGTTTTAAATGATTTTTATTCAACTTATTCATTATTTTATCTTATTATAATTTTTATGAAGTCATAAAAATTATACTATGATAAAATAATGAATAAGATGCCTGTGCCTTTAATTAATGACGACACGGTTGGCGCAGTGGTTGAGCGATTGACTGCTGCGCAGCATGTCGCGGGTTCGATTCCCGCACGGAACAAATATTTGTATGACCTACAAGTATTTGTTCCGGGTCTGGGTGTTTTTCTATCTATAATATGTATGTATTTACAAAAAAAAATGAATATAAGTAGTTTATCAGCCATCTCGTTACCATATAACAAGCATTAGGTTGCTTAGCTTGGGGCTAGATGGCGTTGTGTGAAATGTCCAAGGATATTATTATTATTATTAATTAATGTCGCTATAGCGGCGGCACGTTGTATATAGTTCTTTCGTCTACCTTCTAACATTTTTGAACCACGTTTTCTCTTTCATTTTGCTCAAATTTTTACCTTTCATAACACATGGTGCAAAAACGTATACAGGGTGTAAGGGACAGCCCTCCGCAAACTAACAGGGTGTATTCAGCTCCTCATTTTGAATCATATTCCACCGGAAATTTTCGCAGGAAAATTTTCATTTTTTCAATTTTTTTTTCATTATTTCAATGTAAAATTGCATTGTGTGTTCGCAGCACTCCATTTATGTAAAAAAAACTGCAAAAAAAAAAAGCAAAAAAAAAACCAGCAATGGATGTTGAAATACTCTAACGAACGACGCGTGAAATCAGCTGTTCACTTTCTGTCTAGCTATAGCTACAGAGTTCATCGAACTCACCGCATACCTATTACCTACCCCTCCCAACCAGTAATAGACGCTCCAATTTGTGCACAAAAACACAAACATATCAGGTTTATTGGATTCCCTTAACTTTCCTGAAATAATTTCATGTACCGGTCATCTTAGTATGACATACTGAATTCACCCTATCAGTTTGCGGAGGGCTGTCCCTTACACCCTGTACGTATATGACAAACCTACGTAGAAATTGATGCCAGGTAAATCGATGGCTTGAAAGGTACCTAACTGTGGTAGAGTTGCTACGAAAAGTGGAATAGTGTTAATTGTATGTCTTCATAAAACAACCGCAGAATTGGTTGATTGATTGACTGATAAAATCAAGACTTTAATAAAGTATGGAGATGCTACGCAAAAAAATAAGAGTAGTTTACTGTTACCTTAACCCGGTTATAATATAACTGTAACGCTATTAACAACATAACTGTCGTTATTTATATTATCTAGGCACTTACATGATACTTAAAACAGGCAACTACCTACTGTTATCTATTTCGTGGATTTATTATGCTTAGGGTAAGGTCCCTCGTGATATGGAAAAATGAAACTTTAGGTATGTACTTACTTTTATTTTTTCGTTTTTAACCGAGAAAAAAAAGGAGATTCTAATGTCGAGGCGTTTTTTATTTTTTTTATTTATACGTATTTTTCCCACTTACCCTTTGTGTGTTTCTGTGGGAAATAAACACACGAAAAAAACCCTAAAAAGTAAAAAAATTACTTTAATTTTGGAAGTCGGTGGCAATAAAAACGAAAATGTAAAACCAAAGACACCGACTTCCGAAATTAAAGTTATTTTTCAATGTGTAGTGTTTTTTTTGGAAGTTTTTTTTTGTACTTAACTACTAACAAAATGATGACATAATTTATACAAAATTAATTTTCAATAGGTACACTTCCTCGAAAACTGGGTCATATCGCACTACGATTAGGTTCACAATGCAATGTATTTCACACGCGTGCGATTTTTTATTCTCCCGCACGTGTGCGGGAATAAAAATTGCTACAGATAACTTATATCTATAATTAGCCCAAATTGGTTCAATGCCTCTATTCACAACTCTCTATTCGGAGGTGAATGTTTTTTTTTTTTAATCTCGGCAAAGAGATATGCGTATTTACAGCGTTAATATTTTTTGAATATTTAAATAATGTTTATTTATAGAATATCATCAAAAACTATGATTATTACAATAAAAACAACTTTATGAACAAATTAACATTTATTTGTGTTCTAAACTCAAACATACATATAATTGAATTTTCTAATTTTCATATTAGGCTGTTTATCGGCTTTATACCTTTGCTTCTCATTCAACCTGGCGAAAGCAAAGCGCCGAAAAAAATGAAAATTTAAATCATAGTTTCCTAATAATTCATGACAAAAATATTTTCCGTTATTTTATTTTATTTCTTCAAAAGTGTATTGAAAAACGTCGTTTGATACACGTGGACACTTGTTATTGCAGTTCTCGGCTCAAAAACAACCTCGCCTACAGCTCGGGTGTTAATTCCGCCTCGAATGCAATAACAAACGTTCTCCACTTGTATCAAAATGTACTATTGCCTTTGTCAACCAAGAATATAAATAACAAGCCTAGACAAACATATAGTTTCATTAAGTTCATTATTAGTAGATGGGAAGCTAATTGTCTCCGATTCCCACACCGCCTGTTTCCTCGTGTTAAGAAATCGATGTCGCTAACAATGCTTATATAATATCGTAACTATGTCTGTCCATATTTACATATATATACATAAAACTCACGTTTATGATCCTTACAGTTAAGCAATTAGGTAGGAATGAGCATCACAGCTTTAGGTATAATGTATAGTGTAGCTATAGCCGAGAGGTTTATCCTAATTTTAATCATAGCTAATACTATAACTGCGACAAAAAAATTTTTTTTGGACCAAACACTTGTGCTTTGAAAGTGAGTTTGTTTGTTTGTTACGCTTTCACGCTAAAACGGCCGAACGAATTTGAATGAAATTTTGCACATGGGCCATGACTTGGAATAGAACTTAGGATACTTTTTGTCCCGGTTGTACATTCCCATGGGATAAATCCCGACCTCAACGCGGGCGAAACCGCGGGCAAAAGCTAGTGATAACATAAAACTTCAACTGTCATGTTATCAGACACGATAAAATTTCTATTGTCCGACCTCCAGGAGGTCGATCGACAGTTGAGAGGTATCGCCTTGGTTCCCCGAATGATTGGCCAGAGACCAGAGGGTCTAGACTCTAGACAATGACATTCTCGTGGTAGAAATAGGATACATAGGCCCTCGGTCATAGTTGCCGACGGGGCGAAGGCCTATGCTTCGTATTTCTTAAGGCGAAAGCGCCAGGGTAGCCCGCGAAATTCAAAATTTCTTACGTTTTTTGCAATTTGTAGGTCAGTATGAGCTTGTATGTTGATTAAAATTTGATTCGCGGCCGTAGCTAATATGGCTTTACAGAATTATAATCATTAGAATCAGCAATACAGCTCCATAAGTTAGCATTTATCTCAAACCTCATGATTTTATGAAATCGCTAGATTTTAGGTAAATGCTAACTTATGGAGTTGTATTGCTGATTCTAATGATTATAATTCTGTAAAGCCATAGTAGCTACGGCCGCGAATCATATTTTAATCAACATACAAGCCCACACTGACCTACAAATTGCAAAAAACGTAAGAAATTTTGATTTTCCGGGCTACCCTGGCGCACCAACCTTAAACGACCATGTCCTGTTGAAAGTCGTAGAAATAAATATGACATCTGGTAACATTGTGGTGATGGAGCATGACACTTTTCTAATCAGGTTTATTTTTAACACGTCTCACTATCATATCTTTTCTGTAAAGGTCAGATACACAGGCTTTTATAGCATGCGATCTTTTCTAAAACCCGGTATAGGACACAAACAAAATTGGGAAAGATTTGATTATCTCTTGATATCATAGAGACATCTGTCACAGCTCCATTATCTGTGCAAAAGATGAGTAGGAGCCTGTGTACAACAAAGCCTTACATAAGTGCCCTGCGCAAGATTCGATCCGGCTCCGCGATCTGATCGCACGCACTGTTTCATAAGGCGCATTGTCCTATTGTGGTGGCCATTGAGACATGCGCGTTACTACACATTTCTCTTCCGTGGTATATGTTGGTTCAATAGACTTGTAAAAAAGGAGGACTGAAGCACAGTAAGTATGCCGCCGGACCGTTTGTACAAACACGCCTCACGCACACATTTACATCATAGTATGCCGACCGGCTGCCATTACGTGACACGAGCGACGCGACGGCGACGGCGTCCTTGCAGGTACTCAAATCACGCACACATAGATCGGTACGGTGCTTCACTTTCGATACCTATGCGTGGAGCGGAGTCCTCCTTTTTTTATAAGTCTACGGTTGGTTCTTCACTGTGTCGTAGAGTATTTCAGTACGTTTGAGGATTGCGTACTTCATCACTGTCACCTGGGACTACTTGAGTGACCTGTTTTGCTACAATCACGATAGTTTTCCTAAAGATTGTTGATTGCAATATGTCGTTTTGAAAGCACATATTAAATTGCCCGGTCTCCTCATTGTCACCCTCTGGATTTCCACGCGGAAAGGCTCAATGTGCAATGTGCGTATCTTTCAGTAGCACTCAATTTCATGGTGTTATCACAGTTTACATATTATTTGATATTCAATCAAATGGATTTGGAATTGAACTATAGAGCTTAGCTTATATTTAATAATAAGCGAGCTACGATATTCTTCAAAAGAAAGGTCTGAATTCACGGCAGTCTCATACTAACTTCTGAAGTAGTTATTTCAATTACGCCTCTCAAATCACAAGCATGCAATACCTAGAAACCCTATACTACAGATGTTAACGCACGCAATAAATCTTCACGATCACACAGTATGATGTGATAGTACAGTTCCTATCTCATGTTTACTTCCGCGCAGGCGCAGGCCTCCGGTGATCATAGCTGATTGAGTAACAGATGGACTTTCATTCGTAATATTATATGTTACATTAGTTATGTATATTTGCTGTAGTAGGTTACATACATAAATATATATCCAGGTCCGATTGTACACATACATACATAAATGCACGCCTTCTTCCCTTGGGGGTAAGCAGAAACTACAGAACGCCACCTGCTGCGATGCTTGTATACTTATTATCTTTTGCCTCGTTTACGTTCATACATATACGTCGGTTGCGAGTACTACGCACCAGGGCTCCTACTCTCTAAGTCCGTCCGTCTTCCCGTCCGTCCGTTCATCCGTCCGTCTGACATTACGATCCATCAAAACAAGTGTAAAAGTTAAATTTTTCGGACGGGCAAAAACACATCGGGAGTAGGGACAACTGGCAAATCATGTTGTCATTCATAATTCGTTCGGGCCCCGAACCAATCATCCATCCGTAGGTGATACGGAGTAAGAAACGCCCGTAACGAAGGCCGAAACCACGGGCTTCGTGCTTAGGGAGTAGGCCCCCTTTTTTTTTTTTTTTTTTTTGAGGGTGGGAAATCATCAAATAACTTCTCCCGCTCTGGGTGGAGCGGAAGGGCGTGTCAGACTTTTACTGACTAAAACCCACCCGTGTTCCTTCAGTTGCCTATGCCAGGGCCGGTACCGATTGTACGAATAAAGTAGTAAAGTATAGCAATAATCTGAGACTACCTAAGAACTGTTCGTTTGTAATAGCATTTTACAAAATACTATGTATGTACACTCCAGTGGTTGTTTAGAAGCACTGACACATGACTGATAATGTTGGATAAAGGCTAAACAAAAGGCTAAGGGTGGGCTGCGCCACAACGCAACGCATTGCAAAAGTCCTCCTTCATCAAAATGTACGAAAGTTTGTACATTTTCTAGGAAAGCAACACTGCAGGCGGGCCGCACAGCACTTTTTTGTATGAAAATGCGTTGCGCTTCAGACAGCTGCTACGGTTGTAATGTGCACTTGGCTTTAGAAGCACTGAACCGTCATCAAGAAATACCATCAGATCCGTGCATCACAATGACTCGGCATTTAATTCCCAAGTTGGTATTGGCAAGGAGACCTGTACATAATGCTAACATACGGATATTTGGGTGCATGGTCTGCACGAAACCTAAACTGTAGACGTGCTTAAGAGCGTTAACGCCTACAGCATTTCATACAAATTTTCAAGTCTTTTTTTTTCGAAATGAATGAACCGAGTTTAATGAAACTTCATACGTATGAGCAAGATATATAGGTCTCAAAAGTTAGTTAAGAACATTTGCAAAATGTCTAATTTAAAAGAAGATAATTGGAAATCTCTGTTTCTATGGAATATTCAAAATCGGATGCATTTAACTGCAACACTATTTTTCAAAAATGTTCTTAACTAACTTTTTAGACCTATGTATCCTGCTTATACGTATGAAGTTTCATTAAAATCGGTTCATTCATTTTGAAAAACAAGGACTTCAAAGTTTGTATGAAATGCCGGTTGGCGTTAACGCTCTTAAGGCGCGGACTGACTACGATTTTAAACGGCACACAACCGCGCAATCTATTGTCACCATTAGTCAGCTTGAAATAAGGTTGAAAATTTAAAATAATATTTGTGTTGCCGAGATGTGACTGTGCATTTATTTTCCGGGTTTTCTTTATATTATTCAGAATATACACAATAAATTAAATAATTGCCCGGTTAAAGTTTAAAAAAAATGCTAATTCTATTAAATTCTTAAAAAAAGAGTGTCGTTATCGCTGAAAATATAGAGATGTGTTTTACGGCAAAGTTTATTTATGTGGAGCAACTTCCAATTTTTTTTATTGGGAATATAAAACTATTTTTTACTATTCTATTCGGTTAAAATTTTACTTTGAACCCTTCGCTGTCCTTTTTTTTTGCGTCGGATAGTTTCATTGCGTTACGTCATACTCGACCATCCAAGAAACCAATTTTTGAGAATATTGAGCTAATACCTCGCCTTAACAAGCGTTTACATACATTTCACACGAGTCTGCCGTTATTCAAGTTCCATTTTGCTATATCAATCAAAATCAATCTGCCTAGCCTTTTCAGTCTAACCGGATGTAGCTGAATACCAGTATTTTACATGGAGTGACTGCCTGTCTGACCTCCACAACCCAGTAACTGGGTAATACGATACCCCTTGGTAAGACTGGTTGTCAGACTTTCGGGCTTCTGACGACCCGTAACGACTATCAAAGATCCACGAATGACAGCCGGGACCAACGGTTTAACGTGCTTTCTGAGCCACGGAGGTGTGCTTTGTGATCCGTACTGTTGAAAAGAGGTCTTGTTCTACTGTGGAACAGTTACAAGATGAGATTATGAAGTAACTTCGACATTCCAAGAACAACAGCAAACTGAAAGCTGTTGGTAACATCAAAACTTTCCTCAATGTTACACAGACTGTCGTAATAAAAGTCAAGATTGTGAAAAAGTAATGTTATTTTCCTTATATTATGCACATTACGGATATGCCTGTATGCATATAATCTTTGCAAAGATTGGGTCGAGTCAGCTATAAACATGGTGTTGCTCAATGCTGAGGCCGCGGGCGAGGTCGCGGTATAAACTAGTTGCACTCATAATATTTACCCACACTCGTACTGGGAATCACGATTTCGCAAAATTGACAGAGAATTATATAATCGATGATATCCACTCTTCTTTATGTAAGAACTTCTTAACTATGCTTAATGCTGATCTTGCAAATAATAGTAGATTACCAAACATGTCAAAATCAACAATTATGAAATCAATGATAGACCATTCTGACACTATTGTAATAGCAGACTTGAGGCCCTGAACACAAAATGGGAAACCCTGCCTCTCAAACTAGGTAACCCTGTATCTTGAGAGACAGTAAATAATTCAAATTATCTTACGTTTTTTGTAATTTGCAGGTCAGTGTCAGGTTGTCATCATCAGCATAATCAGCCTATAATGTTCCCACTGCGGGGACACAGGCGTCGTCTCTGGGAGAGAGAGTCCGGTTGTATAGTTGATCAAAATATGATTCGCGAGTAGAACCATCATTATATCTCTCTAAGGTAGACTTGTTCTCTTGGTTCTCTCTAAGGTTGATTTCGGAAATCATGACATTTTGGAACAAATCTAACTTAGAGAGATGTACCGATGATTCCTATGGTTATAATAATGTAAATACTTACATATTTGATAGATTCATAAATCATATTTTGATCAACGTAGGTACTACAACCTGACACTGATCTGCAAAAAAATGCCCCTATTCACATCCAATTTAGGAATATGTCCTGGAAGGCAATTCTCGCGTTTACACTCGTACAAGTCTCATTCGTCATTGCCGCTCGTCTCTTAAAGTCGCATATAAAATGGTGACATGTATTCTCATTACGTCGTCGTTCGTACACCACAAGTCGAAGGACAAAAATGTTGCCATTATTCGTCTCGCGAAGCAATCCATACTACGTAACGATGCTATTTTTTAAACGCAATCGTTAATGTACTGTTGACCACCTTTAAACATGTTTTGAGCGGCATTTTATAGAATAGACGATGGCAGAGACGATGTTGATTTTAAGAAGCTGTGTCTGCTTTTTAGCCGTTGCGTTGGTAGTTGTGCGCCAGATAGTGGGTGGTATCAGATTCTTGTTCGTATTTCTCCACTGCTCTTGCAACTTGTCTTCTGTCTTGAGGTGGTGCTATTCCAGCTGTGGGATATAGTGCGCTGGTCGGGGCCGGTTTCAGGTAGCCTGTAATCGTAATAACTTCATAAGTCATTTATTTCATAACAATAGGTATACTTACATAGAAACAAAACCAGTACATAACAAATATTAAATAACAACATCTTAATAATTAACCATAATTACGAATAATTTTATAATAAAAATATAATATCAAATACAAAATATCACATTTCTAAAAAAATAATAATAATAAGTAATCCAAATTCCATTTTAAAAACAATCTCAAACAAACAATCGTTTATCGTCTAGAAACTCCTCAACACTGTAATAGCCCATCCTCAATAAGTATGTCTTGAATTTGTTTTTGAATAAGTTCTACGGGTAACTTGTTGTATACAAGGTGTAACATAAATAACCCACAACCTCTTAAGGGGTCATTGTACTCATCATTATGAACAACTTTTACTATGGGACCAAACATGAAATCGCGAAAAAAAATCAGCTGACCAGTACATTTATCTACATCAAACTCGTCAAAATGCAGGGAGCAGCTGATTTTTTTTTCGCGATTCCAAGTTTGGTCCCATAGTAAAAGTTGTTCATAATGATGAGTACAATGACCCCTTAAGAGGTTGTGGGTTATTTATGTTACACCTTGTAGAAAGACTGACTGATATCTAGGACTGTGTTGAACCACGTGCAATTTCACGTTTAGTTTGGTTTGAGCAACATCTACTTCAAATCAAATTAATTCAAATTATCTTCCTTGGAGTAAACGGAAGCGAAAGCGTTAGTAACTACTTACCATCTACTTACCATGGTAAAAAAAAAAATAAAATAAAATAAATTTATTGAAGTATAAAGTAAAAGTAAGATTTAAATTAATTACAATTGAGGAAAATTTAAATTACAGTTAGATTTAAATTTTCCTCAATTGTAATTAATTTAAATCTTACTTTTACTTTATACTTCAATAAATTTTTTTTTTTTTTTTTTTTTTTTACCATCCAATAACATAAATAAAATACCATCAAAGCACTAAAATCAACAATTTGGGACAGCTACGGCTACTACGAGTGCACTAGAGCAATGAATGAGACAGTTAGGATAACTTTTGGGCTAACGGTAACTCGTCGAGCAGCTCCGGCGCTTGTAAAAGTTAAAAAAAATCGTCTACGTAGATTTGGAATTAAACATGTAATACTAAAGTCTAATTCTTATTGCGAGTATAATCACTTTGTAAGAATTGGATGAGTTTCGTAATATGTAAGAAAAATTACTGTATTGGGTATGTTCTAAGAATGAGAATTGTTCTTTTGTCGCAAGAATTAACATTAGTGTTGTAATGTAAATGAAACGTGTTGATAAAAGTCATGATGATGTGCACTTTTGAGATGAATATTTTTTGTGACGTTTAAGTTATGTAGCTACTGAAATACGCAAGAGTCAATAGATTGTCTTAGACAGTACTTCATATAAAAAAAAAACCGGTCAAGAGCGAGTCAGACTCGCGCACCGAGGGTTCCGTTCCGATTTCTGAAAGAGTGTGCTATTTAGAGACATATTTTTATTTTTTCTGTAATCTTTACATAAACTTCTATCACACAGAATAATTTCAGATTTTTCTCTTTGCAAACTTCGGAGATAAGGGGGGGACGGTATTTTTTTTTACATTTTTCATCAAAAGTCGAAAATTAAGCGGCCTAAAAAAAAAAATGTTTGAGAATGTGCAAACAGCGTTCTTTCATATGATACCCCACATGCCCTAGTAGCCCCACTTTGAATTTTTAAGACCCCCTTTCAGTCCCTGTTGCAAAAGAAACATAAATATTTTTATATCTTTCTTATTTACAAAATAGTTGGGTAAACGTCATCTAAAACTATTCCAAATTTCAAGTTGATAGCATTAGTAGTTCTTGAGATATCCAGCTGTGACAGACAGACAGACTGAGTCTCACCATAAGGGTTCCTTTTTTACCATTTTGGTACGGAACCCTAAAATAGTGGTTTAATTTACACTTTGGAGATTACGAATTGCGCTCTGCTTAGCACGCTAGAGTCTTTGTTTTGAACCTAAACGACCAGTAGCATCATCATCATCATCATTTCAGCCGAAAGACATAGGCCTTCCCTAAGCACCGCCACTTCGACCGGTTCTGTGCTTCCCGCATCCAGCGGATGCCTGAGGCCTTTACAAGGTCATCGGTCCACCTGTGGCGGGCTTTCCAACGTTACGTCTTCCGGTACGCGGCCACCACTCCAGAACCTTTCGGCCTCATCGGCCATCTGTTCTGCGATCAATGTGCCGTGCCCACTGCCACTTAAGTTTGACAATTCTTCATTTCAGACCATTAGGATAATGGAATCAAATCGAAAGGAGCCAAATAAATATTTTTTACCTATTTTAGAGACTCAAGCCCGCTTTTTGAGTTGCTAATGACAACAACGGCGCACAGTGGGCCCATACTGAAAATTAGTGGACTTAGGCAACAAAGTTCCTATATCGATGCGATTTTTTTTTATATGACGTGTTATATTATTCCTGACAACTTTTATTCTTATAAAATTTCTTCTAAAGTTGATAGTTTGTCTTGAAAAAAATTAATTAGATTTTTTTGTATGGAGCGAATCACGTTTAATTTTTTTTCTTCAATTGTACTAATATGTTGAGTGTGTGGCGTAAGTATATGATAGCTAGGGTCATTCTCTATCCATGAAAAAAAAAATCAGCGCCGGCCATCTGCGGCAGCGCGAGTAATCATTCGGTAAAAAAAAAATGATTTGGAAGAATTTTTTTGTCATTTAAAATAAATTCAAAGCATATTTTTTGTCTCATTTGGCTGTTTTCACCTTCTTTTAAGTTAAATAAATAGTTTTAATAGCGCATAGGTACGTACTTATAACTAGTAATTCTGGTAGAGATTTAGTTATTATTGTATGTTATCGGTACAAATGAGTCATCAATCACAATGCAGGTGCTCTGCATTGTGATTGATGACTCATTTGTTTGTGCGCGCATAACTAATGAGTCATCGAAAAATGCTCGTCTCTGATTGACTGTGTTATTTTTTAACTGCACGTTATCTATTGTTGAATAAATATATCGTACTGTTTCAGGTTATACTAATTTTGTTAATGATAGGTGAAATAATTTAAATTTGTACGGGCAAGTCGTTGATAATTATCTACATAATCAACTGTATGTATATTATTATAGTATAAGTTATCGTACGTATGATCAATATGAAACTGTGAAGTAATTGTAGCCCTGAAAAGGGCTGTTTGTCATATTCCTAACCATGATGGGCATTTGTGGGAATAATTTAGAGCCGGATCACATTATTTCTTGTTCCAGAAGTGCTCGTGGGTCCGGCAAATTTTCGGACTCTGCTATGAGGCATTCTTCTTCCTCCATAATTTCACTGTCACAGGGAGGCTCAGTAGTCTGTAACAACTGAGTTGCTTCAGGCAACAACTCATTATGAACCTGTTTCATTATTTTAGGCCTTATGTAGGATATGTGGGCATCAGAGCTTATTAGAAGTCCATGGAGGATGTCTTCGTTTGTTGCTATTCTCCCCGTTTTCCGAGTGTGCCTCTCCCTGACGTTTCTGAAGTCCTTATTACGGGCTTCCGAAGCTTCTTCAGATAAGGTACCTAAAACGAATAAGTACATACATTTTAATTTCAAAACGCAATCGAGTCAAATAATACATCAAACTATATTTATTTTTTACTTACCGATTGGCAAAACACCAAAGTGGTTACAGATGTCTGCACCGTGCATTAGAAGTTTATGTACACTAACTGGCATGTAGTACCACGAATAGTGTTGCACGTACACATCAGCTGTTTCTCTACAGTATCTTCTAAATTTTTCACAGTCAATGTTTTTGCCTGATGATATGGCTTGTAGAATAACGGAAAATCTGAAAATCAGATTTTCGTCAATTCCCGTTATTCTGGAAGATCTTTTGTAATCTTGGAAAAAGCGCCTCGCTGTATTCCCGTCGTTTGTAGTTCCAAAACCCTAAAATGGGAAAACAATACTGTAATATACAATACATAGAGATATAATTCACAAACAACATAAAGAGAGCGAAAATTAAATACATACCTGTTTGACTATATCAATCAGCATTCCAGTTTGCTTACGAAACTCTTGCTGTGTGGTATTTTTTTTAGCTTGTTTCAAAGCCTTATGTTCGCCGCGAGCAGTCCATCGTTGAAAATCCAGATTATAAGATATATGGAGAAGACATTCCATACACCGAATCTTCATATGCAGTGAAGAAATTCCTTGTTTGTAAATTTCTTCACGAAGTGGTTTAGAAGTCAAAGCGTCTAAATTATTCATCTCACTCGGTTTTGCTAAGCAAATGGGACACGTTGCATATGATGGTACTCGAGCAATAATATTGGCCACTTTTCCATCAATCATGGTCATATGCAATTCATGTGATACAATAATATTTCCACACTGTGTAGATATTCGTTCATCAATTTGTTTTTTCATCTCAGACTCTTCAGACTTTATAAAGTCAGCTGTCTCCGAAGTGAAAGTGAACTTCACTGGTCGACAGTACAGAGTTGAGCAAGGTGTGGGGTTCTCCCAAACTAGATTTTCATTCCCAGATGATGGCCTAGTAGACACTAGCCGAAGAGGGACGATGCTTATCATGACTACTGATGAATCATCGAACTCTGTAGCTGTGTTTGACGTTTTCTGTTTATAGTTACTCTGCGACGAAGAACCATCAAGTCCCCATTTCCAGGTCAACTTGAGTTCTTCATTTTGAGACCTATCAACAGTATTTATATCAAGTAATATCCTCTCCACAGTGTGGTCCAATAGCGCTTGCAATTTAATGTGAGCTCCGTTTTCGGTAATCTCCATACTCTCTTGTGGTGGGTAACATCTTTTCTTGGCATTTACAAGCTTTGGATAAGATGGAAAGGCAGCACAGTTTTCTTCTTTCAGAAATTGTCGAAGAGCTAAGTACTTCCATTTCGAGAGCGCAACTGATGTATAAAGAGCTAAACACTTATCTTCAGAGACAGTACTTAAGCTCTGCTTTTTGAATAGTCTCTCTTCTACTTCGGATAGCGCATCTGGATTACTGGAAAGGTATTCGACCACTTTTGCCAGATTCGTTTTGCCGTTGTCTTTCAATTTTGTTATGTACCAGTGCTGCAACTCTTCCTCGGAATTTTCTTCTACTATGGAAGTAGAACGTCTTTTCTTTTGCTTATTACTTAACTCTTCGAACGGTTTTCTGTGCTCCTTTTCTGTAGATGTTCCCGCTTCCGCAGTACATACTGCAAGAGTAGGAACATGGCAATCTATATCCACAAGCTCAGATAAGGCTGCGTCCGAAAAGCCCATCACACTTCTCAGATCAATACTGTCACAAACAGGCCAGTTGATGTTTTTTTCCAACCACTTGCGATTAATTACACGATTCATAAAAGTTTTTTGATTTCTACTTGACTCTATCCACTTTTTATTTAAATTTACACAAAAAAGTCGACAGAACTCCTTGATTCGGTTCTTGTCTTCTTCAGAAACTTCGGTAGTCAAGACAGAAATGATACTTTCATACAGAAACATAAGATTTTTCAGATCACCGCCACTTCTTAATTTCACAAAAAGATCTAGGTTGGTACAAAATCCAGCCATAGTTCTAATGTTAATATAAAAATACAAGTATTTCACTGTGTTCACAAACAAGCGACAAGAGCGAAACTAGATGGACTTATTTTTATTTATTTTTTTTTGGAATGGCTTCTCGCAGTTGACCACGGGGGGTCGAGACTGTTTAACCGGACTTTCCTGTGGCTGCTTGATGAATGATGAAAGATGGACTTAATGAATGTCTTTATATTTATAGTTAGTGTTAATTACTCAAGTAGTGGACATAACAGTGAGTGAAAATTATTCAGCCAATCAGAGACGAGCATTTTTCGATGACTCATTAGTTATGCGCTTAGCCGAGTGCACAAACAAATGAGTCATCAATCACAATGCAGGTGCTACCGTTAACATGCAATAATAACTAAATCTCTACCAGAATTACTAGTTATAAGTACGTATGCGCTATTAAAACTATTTATTTAACTAAAAAGAAGGTGAAAACAGCCAAATGAGACAAAAAAATATGCTTTGAATTTATTTTAAATGACAAAAAAATTCTTCCAAATCATTTTTTTTTTACCGAATGATTACTCGCGCTGCCGCAGATGGCCGGCGCTGATTTTTTTTTCATGGATAGAGAATGACCCTAGCTATCATATACTTACGCCACACACTCAACATATTAGTACAATTGAAGAAAAAAAATTAAACGTGATTCGCTCCATACAAAAAAATCTAATTAATTGTTTTCAAGACAAACTATCAACTTTAGAAGAAATTTTATAAGAATAAAAGTTGTCAGGAATAATATAACACGTCATATAAAAAAAAATCGCATCGATATAGGAACTTTGTTGCCTAAGTCCACTAATTTTCAGTATGGGCCCACTGTGCGGCGGCACTGGTAGCAATCTATGAAGAGATCGATGTTATGAGGCTCGTGGTCAAGTAAATTTAGCAACCGATACCTCAAACACACTTACTTATTACATCAGATAGGCTTAGATAGCGCAACATGACATCAATACGTGCACACAAGCATACAACTAACTATACCAACCAATGTTTACAACGCAAGTTTTACACTTCATAAAAAATAAAAGCTACATTAACGTACTAAGCTACATTAACGTACTAAGCTACATTAACGTACTAAGCTACATTAACGTACTAAGCTACATTAACGTACTAAGCTACATTAACGTACTAAGCTACATTAACGTACTAAGCTTTTTACCCACTTATTTTGTAACTTTACAACCTCTAACTAACCAAAACATAAAACTGAAAGCTGAAAACTGAAAGAAGTGGTAAAGCGCTCAAGTTTGTTCTACAGGGTGTAAGTGTAAACAGTGGAAATCTTTTATGGGGTCATTGTACTCATCATTATGAACAACTTTTACTATGGGACCAAACCTGAAGTCGCGAAAAAAAATCAGCTGTTCCCTACATTTTCACGAATTATGCGAACATAAATGTACTGAACAGCTGATTTTTTTCGTGATTTCAGGTTTGTACTTTGTTCTTAATGATGAGTACAATGACCCCTTAAAATATTGCCACTGTTTACACTTACACCCTGTAGAATATGTATATACATACTTATAGCTAAACCATGCTGAATTCAGTGTGAGCTTACAAGCTCTGCTCTGTTTTAATTGTCGTCAAGTCCTAGTTTTCGCGAAAGCGCCAAGTACTAATTCCTGGTCACTAAGGTTTACAGTACAATTTTACAATTTTAGTGCTAAACTTTAAAAAATCTCCTTGTCACCCGCCCTTGAGATCATCAGGTCAGTAGGGCAGTCTTGTTTAACTATAATTTGTTATTAAACATATTTTAATTTTATGAAGCTAACTAATAAGTTGGCCAATATAAAGTAGCTCAGCGGCACGCATCGGCCGCCCTACAAGGATGCGGCGCTCACCTGCGCCCGCGCCGCGCCGCCGACAGTGAAAGTGCCGCAGTGACTTCGTAACGGCGTTATGTCACAGCCTCGCGCCTGCGCAGTCGTGCCCCGACTATGACGCCGCGTGCGCACCTTCAACACCATCAAAAAATATATTTCGATTTTTGAAGCTTACGTGATCGTACTTACGAACAAGCATGTGCGAGTGAAACTTTCAAAAAAAAAAAAAAATTTTTTTTTTTTTTCAAAATGTCTCCTCTAGTGATAGTTTTGTTAAGTGCCGTAGTTTTAGTAAACGCTGTTGAACTACCCGACAGCAGAGAGAGTGCGCGCGAGGAGAAGTTACGGAGTGCTTTGATCGACGCTTTTCAGAACATCAAGAAAGGATCCGCTAAGGGCGGCGTCGACGAGGACCTGGCTTCAGACCTAATCGGTTCCCTCGCCAAGCCTAGTCCTCCGAACTCGAGTCGAAACGATAAATCTACGACAGAAGATGCCTTCAACGTGTTCGCGGACGATGACGGGCTATCGTTCGCCGAATTCAGTGAGTCCAGGACTGAAGCGAAACCATCGACTACAGAGAAGTCCCACAATGTCCAGCACATTGTGAAGACGACAACCAAGCCCACGCAGAAAACGACTTCGAAACCGAACAAGGATGTGTTGAGTAAACTAAACGATTCGATCAGGAACGCCGTGAACGAGTCCAGGAATGCGCTGAAGAGAGACAGCGTCGCCATGATGGAACTGATGGGGATTGAGAACATGCTGCGGCTGTTCGACGCTGATATCCTGGTGAAGCAGTGGGCTGACCTGCAGAAGACCATCAGTGGGGAGTGTCGCGCGGAGATGCAGGAGTACGTCGACGGGCTGATGGAGAGGCAACTGTGGGCGCTCAAGAGTGAGTACCAACCTTCAATATTAAAAATTGATTTCAAAATTGAATTTTTGGTTCAACCACTGACGAATAACTTAAAGCATGTTGCAAGAATATAAAATATAATGAAATATTTTTCACAACTAGTGACATAATGTCTTCGGTGGATCTGTGCATTACACAAGATATTCTTTTACCGACTATTGTGCAAATAAAACGCATGCTAAGTATCGTTATATAAACTTGGAGCGATTAATTTTATGTTTATATTTAATTGTGAATAAACTAATGCGATTCACTTTCCAATCTCATTATCAGAATATACTAGGCTTTCTATTTGACGCTAGAATTTCGCACAATTCATGATTATGCAAAAAGAGACAAAAGGTCGATTTTGTATAGAATATTTCATTATTCTGAGGCCCTGTTTCACCACTACGATTTTCATACAAATTCTTTTCCATTTTTGAATTTATTCGGTAAGTAGTGGCTACTCGGACATCGTGAAATAGGTCCTAAGAAAAATATATTCTAACGTTACCGTGATTTTCAATTGTTTAAATGACAATTAAAAATCTTATGGATCAATTCCTCAGTCCTCAGTTTATTAGAAGCTAAAACTGCAACTCCCTTTATTCATTAAAAAAAAAACTAAAACGCTATAAAAACCTATTTTAGTTAAAAACTGTTTTGTCAATTTCTTTCGAATTATGATTTGAGTTTGAAAGAAGAAGACAAAACATTTTTTTAACTAAAATAGGTTTGTAGAGGTTTTATTTTTTTTATGAAAAAGGGGTGTTATTTTGACTGTTTCGTAACTTAATATTTTAAACTCTGATTTAACAGCTATTGTGAGTAAGTTTAATGGCATCATAGCTTAAAGCTCTAAGCTAATGAGATTTCACATTGCACAGTTGATAATACTAGCCTGTGGCTAAGTAATAACAGCCGCATGGGTTGATCGGTCAAGTTAAGATACGCTTGCCGCGGTTGGTCCGTGGATGGGTGACCATCTTTACATATCAAGACCTCTCCGTGCTTCGAAAAGCACGTTAAGGCGTTGGTCCTGGCTGTTATTCGTGGATCTTTGACAGTAGTCAGAAGCCCGAAAGTCTGACAATCAGTCTTACCTTATATGTACTTATTGTATTATCCAGTAACTGGGTTGTAGAGGTAAGAAAAATACTATTCAGCGGCATCTGCCCATTTGGTTAGACTGGAAGCCGACCCCAACATAGTTGGGAAAAGGCTATGGTTTTAGGACTTTACCAAAATAGTAAGCCACACTTAAATAACACACAAGTTTGCAAAAGAAGCTTCATCGAAATATTTTCCAATGTGTTTCTAAGATCTCTGGTTCTAAGTTTCCTAGATTTATTTTACATTATCTTTATTTACATCATTTAAAATCGAACAGTCTTAAAAAGTAAGTAATACCTATGGACAAGTACTTATATAAAAAATCATAGGGCATCAAAAAATTTGTCCGCATCGCTGTCGACAGGAAAAGTGGCCAAAAGGGTGGCAGCATTGCCTCTTATCTCTTATCATTGCATAAGCAGATAAGTACTAAAACCAACGAATTCTTAATTCGTTGCCTAAAAGTCAAGATGTCACGAGACGAAAGCTCCGTCCCTCTACAAAATAAGACCACGAAAAAAAAAAACATTGAACACATTGGTGACTATTTTTGCATGTTTTGAGACTGATGTAGAAACTTATGAAATTAGTTAACGCATTTTACTTAATGAGATGAATTAATTGAACATCTGCCTCAACACTTTTAAGTAGTTAGATTCACATTTAGAGCTGTGTGGCATCGTAGCTCCCAAACGACTGAACCGATTTAGATTTTTTTTTGTTTTGTATGAAAGATGACTTGTAATGTTAGCATTCTTATCACTGTGGACATTACATACAAGAAAAGTTTGTTATGTGTTGACTGGTCAGTCTTGAAAACATGTCGTGAATCAAGCAGTTTATTAGCAGTATTTCATTGAGGTCTAGATGATTCTATCTAAACTAGGTCACTGTAACGGATGGACGTAGCAAAAAATACAACAAAACATTTGTGTACCGACACCAGGTGCTACCAGAGACCAAGTTTTTTTTCTAAACACACCGTACCGACTGCACGGAGTTGCGTAATAAGTTTTAAACCGAAATTCCGTATCTGGGTCACTAGCGCCACCAAGCGGAGTTAATAAGATCAGAATGGTTTGTTTACTTGCACAACAGATTTCTTTTTTTTACTTCATTATACATTTTGCCAAAATCGTGCTGAGATAACCATATTTTTTGTAAGCGAGAATGTGCTTTACTTTAAAGAAATAAAGTACGAAATTAGACGATGCATAGGTGAAGAAGAAACAGCAGGTTATGGCGAAATTCTTCTTGATTATGCTTAAGTTAAATATGCAAAATATTTTGACAAGGAATAGCACAAAAACTAATTATTTTTTGTTATAAACTTGATAATTGTCTCTTTCTCACATAGGTAAAGCCAAATAAGGGCAAGTGAGAAAACATACCTCGATAGTTACAACATCGTGGTAAGTTAAGCCTTTGACAATGTCGCTGATTTATGACTCATTTCAATTTGAACCTAATTTTATAATGTTCATTGTGAAATGCTGTTTTTAGGGTTCCGTACCTCAAAAGGAAGAAACAGAATCGTTATAGGATCACTTCGTTATCCGTCTGTCTGTGTGTCTGTCAAGGCCCTTTTTCTCAGGAACACGTTGAGGTATCAAGTTGAAATTAATATCAAATACGTAAAGTCTATGGTACTAAAAAAATCAAGTTTCTAAATAAACACAGTAAAAAAATACGGCCATTTATGTAACATATTTTGATACTCGCAATTAAATCAAAACTTATAGGGTACCTACCTACTTACCGTTGACCTAGAATCATGAAAGGCAAGAAGTAAGGTCTCACAGGACAAGTAAAGGCCAAATTCCGAAAATAGTTAAATTTTATAATTTTATCAGATAAAAAAAAAACTGGAATTAAAAATAAAATAAAATTACAAACTATGCAGTTGGAGAATTGACCGTGACATAATCGTTTATGATTTTTTGGAATAAATTCATTTCAACTATGGAACCCTTCATTGTGCGGTACGTGGACACGCGCTTGACCGGTTTTTAATCACAAAAGGCATAATGCAATACTTTACATGATTAAATTGGTACATACAACACTTAGCAGTAATTGGGTACCAATTTACTTTTACGCTAATGAATTCCAAAATTTAACAGACCAAGTATGAAGCAAGCAAAAAGCCAGGTAAGTATTTACTGCAAAAAATCAAGGTTTTCAACTTACTTAATTAAATATATACCAAGAGCCAGCATTCTATATCAATTGTTTGTCCAATTCATCAAATATGTGGTCGCCATGAGCACTATAAGTACTTGCTAATACTTAGCTAAGTTATACCACGCCTCACGTACAATAAACTTATTTACTCGAATAAGAGAACAAATAATACGTTTCCGCCATCTTCTCATGGACATTGGATTTTAATTATATTTACATAAATATCATCTAGGTTCAAGGTCGGAAGTTCAGCTTTTATCATGTCAAATCCAAAGAGAAAAAACTAAATTTATAGATCGATAGATACAATAGGTACTCTTTAATATGCACACCATAAAAATTACATATTAGGGTGACTGACACAATGGGGTGTCTTATCGCTAAAAGCGATCTTTTATAGACAACCTTTGGATGGATTAATAATTGAGACAATACATAATAGTTATTTATGCAACTGACTTTATCTACATCCATGTTATCAATCCTCTATAAAAGGTTCTGAAACAGTTTTTTGCAAACTAATACTCGTATCGAACATGGTGGGCGTCATAGTATACGACGTGAATTCGAATAAGTTCTTTTTTTAAATTACGGCGCTGTTGTAGTGAAACGCGCGTGAAATTCAGTACAACATTAAAATACCCGTTTGGATGCTATTATGGTTACCATGGTTACTATGACACTAGCTGTTTTAATGTTGGCAATAAGCTAACTGTTTCAGAAACTTTTATAGAGGATTTATAGCATGGGTGTAGATAAAATGATATCACTTATTTATCTTCCTTTTTCGCTTACCAGCCGATCTATGCTGTAAAAATCTACCCGTGATAACTTACGTGAAGTGAGCAGTGAATTAAATGTCAATCCCTAGAATATAGGGTGAAGTGAGTTGTCAGTAGTATCAATACCTAGAATAGGTTAAGTGAGCTGTCAGTGTCAACCGTCTTGAATATAATTACGAGCTTTTCACCAAAATCCGTTCAGCCGCACAATACACTCATCAATTTAAATAATGAGATCGATCTAAATAGATGAGTGACATTATTCGGAACGAAAAAATAAAGAAATGCATCAAGTAATTGTACTGCGGAAGTTATATTTAAATTATCAGAGGGAAACGTAATATTAAGACTACTAAGTTGATGCTAGAGATTACTGTAACTTAGGTTTCACTTATTATAACAGCACGCTAACATCACAAAAAAAAAAAATATACGTGATTTCATGCACGATGTTCATAAAACTGTTTACTTTACTTTTCCTTATGGTTGCTTCACATTACGTAAAATTGCTCTGCAACCTGAAAACGCAAAAACCGTTCGAAGTACTTAACTTTATATTAAAATAAAAACTTTACTTAAATTATTTAGTTTCAATTTCGATGCATGATCAGAAACTATTGTCTTTTCCTATGGATGGAGAAGACCAGACAAAAAACTTCATTCGATATTCTGATATTGACTCAAAGGACCAATCAAAACTCAAAACATTTTTTCAATTAAACCATTTACAAGCAATTTTGAATTGTCAAGGGGTCGGTCAGTCAGAAAGATGAAGCTAGTTACCCATTCCAAAGTTCATATAGAGAAAAACGGGCAAGAAACTCCACGGACACTCTTATAATAAAATCAAAATATTGTTACAAAACATTGGTTTGCCATCGATTTCCCCAAAACAGCAAAAGAACAAATTATTGCAGCTTATTACTTGAGCTTCACCAAACTTGCGAATACAAGTGACTCATCATTACACAATAGTACCATTTTTCAAGAGATATTTAAGATGGAATCGATGACCGGATTTGAATAACTTATTGGAAAGAAGCTGTTTGATAAATTAATGGTTGTGGGTAAATTATATTACCATAAAAATTTCGTCTGTCAATATTTTTGTCAAGATTATATAATAATCTGTTTGCTTTTGGCATGCCGCGAGGTATGTATACCTACAGTCTAACATATTACACCGACTGGCCGTAGCCTCAAAAGTACCGAATATCACAGTTTTCCAGCAGTAACCCGCGCCAATAAAGCACGGAGTTCGAATAGTCCATCGACAAACCCTGCCGATCAATATCTATCTATCTATTTATTTATATAAAAAGAGAAGTCCTGGCTGACTGACTGACTGATTGACTGACTCATCAACGCCCAGCCAAAATACTTGGTCCTAGAAAGCTGAAATTTTGCACAGAGGTTCCCTTTATAATGTAGACAAGGAATAAGGAAGGAATTCCCGGTAGTACGTTAAAGTGGTATTTTTGCGACATCCATGCTGGCAAAAGCTAGTATAACATAAACCAAAGCTTTTGTGTCTGTCTGTGTATCTTGTTCTTCTAATCTTCGCAACGGATTTTGATGCGGTTGAACGGTTTTCGCTATAATTTAGAAAATTTGTTCCAAAATGTGAATATTTAACTTAAGATTTCTGTGCTATATCCGCACAGAAATCTCAACGTATTGACATGCCACCACATCAATGATTGCACTCGTGTGAAGCATGGGTGGGTCGCTGTATATCATAAATTCATAACATATGACGTAAAAATTCCGATACATTTGCAACGTCCACCATTACACCACGGCTGACCTTCAGCAGCTTTCCTACGCTGTCCCAACCACCATGTTTGGTTTGGCAACAGCGCGCTTATGTAACGTGGCCGACCGCTGTCTCCTCGCCGATCGAGTGCCCATTTGAGTTAATAATATACAGTCTTGTTTGCAGTTTGTATGTTATCTTGGTTGGATTGCCGGGCAAAGTGTTATTGTGTTTTTCCATCTGGATTGTTTCCGATTGATGGCAATAGGCTATACCTATTACACTGGATTTAAATATCTGGTGAATTGTGGGTTTACTAAGTTATACCTCTGCATAACTCTTCGGGTAATAAATATGTTGTGTTATGTTATCCATCTTGGTCAATGATGCAGAGTTCAAGAACAACTTTCCATGTTTCAAAATTACTGTCTTGAAATCAAGGAAAGCTTGCGCTGCTTTGGAAGATAGACTTGCTAAATGTTCAGTACTTATAAAAATATCCATTTTGGAGAGGTCCTTTCCATTTCTAAGGTGTTCCTTCAAATTTTTTTTTTAATAATATCTACTATTATAGTTAGCTCCTCCTCATTCTCCTGGAAGCCGACCCCAAGGTAGTTGGGAAAAGGCTAGGCAGATAGATTGTAGTTAGCTCCTAATGTCCCTGATGTTCTTTTGTTCGTTTGCTTTCCAATGCTCCCTGACTTTGCTGACCTGTCCAAAAACCCGGCGAGGTTAGCAGGCACGATTGGATGCAAGCGATAACAATGAAAGCCAATGTCAGCGGATCTGCATTCTGTTGGGAAATATAAGGTGTGGAAATTACTAAATTACAAGTTGGCCTTGTCTTTCTCTCTCTGTTTGTTAAAGATAATCCGGTTTATCATCTGTGTGTATTTTCGTATTACATACTTCTTCTTCAGTGTCGATTTCTTGTCTCCTGAGATTTTTGAAAAATACATTCTATCTACTTAGTCTATGTTGTTCATCTGCCTCTCTCTTCCTTTTGCACTTACACTCACTTCTGTGCACTGCTTTGGGCGACAGTCTTTCTGTAGGAGTCAAGTTCGACCCTCCATATTTGTCTGGATAATACACAATTGAACAATATTTCATACACCTCGATTTTAACTCTGCATTCAAGTGCTCTATATTAAGATGAATTGATTAAACTTAGTCCCTCTAATCATGAAAGAGAAAAGAAAGACACAATATTATGATTTTGTGATCTTTCACTGTTACCTGCCCCTCGTCATGGAAGAGGACTTCTGGCCGCAGGAGGTAGTGTTCCGTCGCTTCCGCGAACAAGTTCCACAGGGCAGCACTTAAAGTCAAGCTAGTGCAAAGAGAAGTTTATCATAGTCTTAAGCCTTTTTTATTAACACAAGTATTGTTTTAAATATTCAAATATGTATGTTTGGGTTAAGGTATTTATTATTTGGGGGCCTGAGTCGCCTGAAATAAATGGTTCATTTATTTATTTTTATTTAAAAGGTCATACAGAATTAAATTGGTCTTTTTATTCAACCAAAACCCACAATTTCTAATCTAGACAATAAATCGGAAATTAATTTGGAGTCGAAACATTGCGTGATTTGAAAACATTAGTACTTTGGACTGTTACATGCACTGAACTGACAAAAGAAAGCAAAAGACATGTTTTACAGACTAACACTTTTATGTTGTTCCCTGTAGATCGCTCTATTAGATGGTTCCTCTGCAGTAGTTTCGTAATGTGTGGTCGCGCCATCTGTCAATCAAAATCCATGTTGTTTCCTAAACACGATTTTACCTTCTAACACATAACGCCACCCCTGTACTCAGCGAAGGGTTAGGCAGAGTGGATATACCCACTCTTTGTATGGTTCTATCCTCAAAAAACCATTTCAGACTTGGATCTACAATAATCTACATGGTTCTCACATGATCTAACCAAGATTATGTCTGGACTTTAAAAGAGACTTTGACCCCTGAGTTTGTTTCACCATTTCTTCTCAAGGTAGTCAGATACGAAATGTCGACTCCATCTAGCTTATTTTTTTTTAATATGACGTGTAAAATTTGGCATAACTTATATACTTATAACAAATACTCCCCGTGTACAGGAACTCTTGGAATACCTTGATCTTTCACAGATGTTCTTAACAGACCCATTGATTTGATTAACTTCTGGAGGGAGGTGGGCTGGTTGGAATAACCCCCGAAGGCCGCCATAGCTCACGCACAATGGTCCATATGAAGGACTAAGTGCGTAAACCAAATCCTTCACATAGAACATATATAGAACATACCCCCCTGTATTAATTTAACCAGCCTTTTAAAAAGAGAAAAAAAAATGAAATGGAATGGAATGTTAAAGAATGGAAATGGTTTTTAATGTAAACATCGCTTACAAGACTCTCATAGACTTTCATAACGCATTAAATTCACTAACAGGTACTCTATTGCGCCTTCTATTTCTTGCTTATTATCACATTTATCAAGAGCCAGCTAACTAGTAGCATTGTACTCGCATCGTGAGAGAGATACCGGCCGCAGATCAGCTACTTTCATCTCATGATATGGTTACCGTTGCGTAAGGTCGCGGGTTCGCTTCCCAGTCCCAGTTTGCTGCGGTATGTCTGTGTGATTGGCTATTGTTTTGTTAATATTTCCAGTTCATTATTGCTGTCTGAAATGTAGAAGAACGTTTTTCTTTCTCGTAAGACTAACAGTCGTATTTATAGTCAAGTAAAAGTAATTACTTAAGTAAAAGTAATTGCTCAAGCAATAATTTTCTTTCTATAGTTTAGTAATTGCTTGAAGTTAGAACTGTCAAAGCTTAGAATTCTTAGCCAAGTAATAGTCACCATTTTCTTTAATGAAGAATTCTACCCTCAAGTATGAAATTACTTAGTTAGTAAGTAATTACTCAAGTAATTACTATGATTATAAATACGAGCCTAAGCATAAAATATGTGCCTATGCTTAGATTTCGATGCTTTATGGATTTGGATTCTATCGATGTGTCTATTATCAAAGTATTTATATCTCGAAGGTGAATAAATACTTTGTTATTTTATTACACCTTTTAATAATAATGGTCTTAAAATCAACAATACTAGTATTGACTATCCTTGTTGTTTCAATTAACTTTAAGATACAATTTTATATATTTTTTTCCGTTTGCACACGTTCCGCGCAAATATTTACAACTTAAATGTTTCATATACATTCCTGGCGCCCAATACCTATTGACAACATTGACAATCACCTTTTATTGTAGATGATTACAAAATGTTATTTGAGAGGAAATCGCAACTTTGTAAAGCTTGTTACAAACCCTGGTACCTTAGCGGTCATATTATCTTACTTCTTCTCGATTGACAAATATTTTTAAAATATAGTTTTTTAGAAATACAAATCATTTGCTTAAAATGTAGGCATAAAGAATTGAATTAATATTATTATCTACCTTATAGGTACGTATTTAAAAATCAATTGCTATTCGTTAGTCTCGCTAAAACTCAAAAACGACTTGAACAATTTGATTTTTTTTTTTGTTTTGTTTGCTAATAATATATGAAAAAAAAAATTGCAAATAATAAATTGTTGACAGAAAACGTCTGGCAGTCAGAAAAAGCAATGAATTAAAATATGGCTAACGTTCACAATTTTATCTACTGACGAAAAGACTTAATTTTGCATTTAAACCATGGGTGTACAACAAACAATTGGAATGAACGCAATACATAGGCTATTTCATGGCCACCGTATGCAAAAGCAATTGCATAATACCGTATGATAATGTCACGTATGACTAGGAAACAAAGTAGCCAATAGTGGTGTGCAATCGAAAGCTGTCAAAATTATGTCATTGTCAAACATGACTCTTAAATACTCATGTACAAATGCATGGAAGTGACGATGCAAATCTCTATGATTCATCACTGACCCTTCTCTGCTTTGCTTTGCTGCTGAACTTTCACAAAGAGTTTCTTAGAAATTCGTTAGCAATAGATTTTTTTTTCGTGGCGTTCTCCTCTTGGATACCACTCCGTTTTCCCCAGACGGAGGGGACAATTTCCCCTCCGTTATGTCGGACTCCTACCGCCTAAAGCCCCACTGTTACTAAAGTGGGTTCTGTGGAAAAGTCACCAGGGTTCCGCGAAATTATTTATCAAATACAACTGTCGGACAAAATACCGAACTATAAAGCAATTATTAATGAAATAGTGAAACATTTTCATTCTTTACATTAATATTTAAAGCAAATAATGTTTTTTTTTTCATAATTTCATTTTTTTAAATAGGTAAGTACCTTTTTCTAATAAAATTTTTATTCTTATCTAAATTGCAGTCTTTGATTTGTAATCATTTGCTGTGGGGTTCCATAAAATAAAAATAATTTGGCGAGTGTTCCATTACCTTATAAGTAAAGGAACAGGCTGCCTTAAACTACCATGAGTCAGCTTGTACTAATGTACACACCCGCGACTGGAGATATAGACTTCAACCGATATCCTATAGAATATTGTAAGCAATGATCAACGGTACATTGGTAGCTGCTACACGTAATTGATCCAAAAGCTATAAAAATAATGTGACCTTTGCAGATGTAACGTAAATTATGCTAATTAACATTTAATTTTATGCATAATACTTTATTGCTAATAAAACAACTAGGTTAACGACACAACGTACGAGTTGCACGGCTGTTAATTGTGTGACAAGTTTCGCAGATACCAAATCTATGGTCGCAGATTCTCTTGACAAAGTAACATGAAATAGCTGACTGAGACATTATGTACCTACACCTAAGTATGTCCTAGATACCTACATCACTACATGGTAAAGAATTGAAAAAAAATCATCATCATTCTCCTGCCCTTAGGTAGGTATCCCAATTTATTTGGTGTCGGCGCAACATGTCTTTTCTTCCATACTTCTCTATTAGTCGTCATCTCACGTCGTCGTCGTCGTCGTCGTCGTCGTCGTCGTCGTCGTCGTCTCTCTCTCTCCTAGTCACTCCCTTTCTAGCCATATCATCTTTAAGAAAAAACTTGAGAGGTGTCAAGGGACACCCGGATGGAACGAAGTTCCTTTCGATTAATTAGTGAAGGAATTGTAACAAAATTTTATTTTTATACTTATCATCATCATCATCATCATCATCATCATCATCATCATCATCATCATCATCATCATCATCATCATCATCATCATCATCATCATCATCATCATCATCATCATCATCATCATCATCATCATCATAATCATCATCATCATCATCATCATCATCATCATCATCATCATCATCATCATCATCATCATCATCATCATCATCATCATCATCATCATCATCATCATCATCATCATCATCATCATCATCATCATCATCATCATCATCATCATCATCATCATCATCATCATCATCATCATCATCATCATCATCATCATCATCGCGACACCACACTGTTCAATGCGAAATAGAAATGAAAATATCTGGCTTGCTTTCTATAAGAGAGAGAGAGAGAGAGAGACAGACAGAGAAACATGCGCACGCCGCACGGCTTACAATAGCTACCAAAAAGTGTCGTGACAACTTTTCGTGAGACTTTTTTCCGTCTAGCCCCCTTTCACAACGCGCGATAAGGAACTTCGTTCCAAAAAGAATAGAAAAAATATTTGTAGGTAGGTACTGATTTCTATCAAACGAGTTAGTCAGTTGATCTAAGCTCAGAAGTTACACTAAACTGTCTTGCTAGCATGTGTGCGGTCAGTCAGTGTGTGTTAAATAATTTTGTAATTAAATGTCTATATAAGATATTACTATTGCTACTACTACTCTACTACGACTATGCTCTGCCCATATTAGAAATCTCGTTCAACCAACAATCATCTTCTACGATGTCCTTCTCACCGCTCTGGTTTTATTCATTCCTCTTTCTTTGTCCAGGCGGCATTTCTTCGGAATGCGCTCCCTCTGAACATGAGGATGGCAACCAGTCGGTTATCTTTCAAAGTGAAGGCACGTGAACATATTCGTAAAAAGTTAGCAGAATCATCCCAGCGCTGATTTGTTGGATTCTTTTTCTCCTCTACCTATCATTATTTCTCCTGACAAAGTTTATTCTGTTTATATGTATGTATTTATTAGTATTTATTCTTTTTCGAGTTATCTGTCCCTTTTCTTACACCTACCATGTTTTCTCTCTACATCACCCTAAGGTTACTGGTAGAAAATGCCCTAGGCAGTCCGCCTTTGTACAGTATTTTTTTACTTGTGCATAAAGTTTTAATAAATTAATAAATATTATTATTTCAAAATTAAATACATCAAAGTTATTTAAATTCATTCAGTATCAGAATACTTGCAACACATTCGACATTTGACGTCGAACGTGCGACGCGGGCGATCCCGCGCGTGCGCAATGTTTGCAACCATTTCGTAATTTGCTATAGCTAAAGCACTAAACTCGATGGATAAAGTCGTGGTGTCAGTGCAAATTACTTTATTATTTGTGTCCTTTATCTCAGTCTCTATCAAACTGATCAGTATCCCTTTGGGTCAGTCTCCACCAAACGGAAAAATCCTCGCAGATGCCGAGCAAGCGTTTATCAAGCATGATGCCTGCGTCGAATTTTCCTATGTTTTTTGCAATTTGCTGGTCAATGTCAGGTTGTATCTTGATTAAAATATGATTAGCGACAATAATAAATATGTATTTACGTAATTATAATCATAAGAATCATCAATACATCTCTCTAAGTTTGCTGTTTGATTTCGGAAATCATGACATTTTGGAACAAATCTAACTTAGAGAGATGTATTGATGATTCTTATGGTTAAAATTATGTACCTACTTAAATACTTACTTACTTAGCCGCGAATTATATTTTTATCAACATACAACCTGGTACTGACCTGCAAATTGCAAAAACCGTAAGAAAATTTAAATTTCGCGGCTACTACTGCGCAATCATACAGTCAATGTTGATACAGTTACTTATTCAGTGAAATTTAAAAAGCGCGCGAGCATCTGTGAGGATTTTTCCGTTTGGTGAAGACTGACCCTTGTAGGTATTCATATCTCTGCCTTTGCATTCTAAGCTCGATTTGAAGACTAAACGGTTCAATATCCACAATCATACGAATACATAAACAATAAAGTTTTTTTTTTTTATCTATTTCTAGTTTTGCCTCAGTCCCTTTTGACATAACATCTGACAACCCCCACCTCATATTATTATTATTTATTTATTTTATTATAACATTTTACAAATCCAAAAAAATCAAAAAACTCAAAACCAAAAAAAAAACAAATCAAATCTATTTATCTCCTCAACTGAAATGGGACAAAAGCAGGAAGATAATGATATTCTATTTCTTTCAATCTTACGAAGCAAGAAAGCAAAGCAGAAACCATCCAAGCCGAACCACATACCTATGGGCCATAATTAACCATACTGAACCAATGTTCCACTCAAAATACCTTTGAAAGGCACGTAAAACCCTGAACCTTACCATAACAGTTCATAAACTATTTGGCACGGGGTGAGGTGAGGCCACAGACCAATTAGCTGGGTGAAGCCTTGTTCCGAGTCACAACCTTGCGCCGGCGCAGGTTGCCCTTTATAGCTATGCGCAATGTCCTGCGCAGACCGGACAGGACGTAGTACTGGGACCGACAGTTTCACTTTCTATATGTGCTGTCTACTTACATAATATGTGAACGACTGTGTGCAGTCTGTGCTTGTTGATTTTCTTGATGGTTTTCCTTCTACATCTTGGTAGGTACTTTTCTTTTCCAACTCTACTAGAAAGGTTTAGATACCTAGTTAAATAAAGGTAAACAATATTGATGTGACTTTTTACACAAACACATATTAAACAAATAAACTACTGCTAAACTAATGGTTCAATTGATTTAGTAATCATTATTGTTGTATTTACATTGGTTTTAGTTGTATTTTATTTTTTAGTTGTATTTTAAACTGAGGTTTCAAAATAAATAAAAAAAGAGACAACAAGATTGTTTACCTTTATTTTACTACCTAAACCCTTCTAGTTTATGTAGATAGCTAATAGCTTTCAAGTTCTGTTTAATGTCAGTGAGAATTGTGACGAAACATTCGTATCACATTGGAAATAGTACATTTTGATACAAGTGGAGAACGTTTGTTATTGCGTTCGAGGCGGAATTAATTGTTAATTCATTTGAGCCGAGAATTGCAATAACAAATGTCCACGAGTATCAAACGATGATTTTCAATACACTTTTGAAGAAATAAAATAAAATAACTAACAATATTTTTGTCATGAATTATTAGGAAACTATGATTTAAATTTTCTTTTTTTTTTCGAGCTTTGCTTTCGCCAGGTTGAAGAAAAAGCAAAGTAAAGCCGATAAACAGCCTAATATGAAAAATAGAAAATTCAAATATTTTCGAGTTTAGAACACAAATAAATGTTAATTTGTTCATAAATGTTTTTTTTATCGTAATAATCATAGTTTTTGATGAAATTCTATTTATAAACATTATTTAATATTCAAAAAATATTAACGCCGTAAAGACGCATACCTCTTTGCCGAGATTAAAAAAAAACATTCACTTCCGAATAGAGAGTTGTGAATGGAGGCATTGGACCAATTTGGACTAAGTATAGGTATAAGTTATCTGTGGCAATTTTTATTCCCGCACACGTGCGGGAAAATGAAAAATCGCACGCGTGCGAAATACATTGCATTGTGAACCTAATCGTAGTGCGATATGAACCAGTTTTCGAGGAAGTGTATTGAAAAATTATTTTCCGGTTTTCTACTTCATGGCTTACAAATTTTCTCAGTATTTTTTGTGAACTCTGAATCAAAGAATCTCTCTATTTAATAAAGAGAAAATGCTTTGATTCCATTACTAAGACACGTGACATTACTTGATGTAAAGATGGAAAGAACCACCAGTTTAGACCTCGATAACTATACAACTTGATTCCCATGCAAACCCTTGGCTCGTAGATAACGCCATCGGTTACCAAAGCTTGTTGTCCATGGTTTCCTTCTATTCCTAATGTGCTAGACGGCTGTTTTGTAGAGCTGAGTGTAATTTTATGTAGAGCACTATCATTACAAGTTTTAACTTATGTGATTCATCTGTAGTTAAATTGGTGTCCATGAAATAATGAGTGAGTCGTTACGTGGTCTTTCAGGAGACTTGCTTCAATTTGTGAATTAATAGATAACAGTTATTCGAGCTTCCTCTTTAAACCATAAATTGTGATCACCCACTGTTGAGAGCTGAGTACCTATACCTACATTGAAATATTAAATCACACTATAATATTATAAAGCCGAAAGTGTGTGAGTGTGTGTGTGTTTGTGTGTGTGATACTTAGTCACGCTAAACGGCTGGACCGATTTGGATGAAATTTGATATATAGATAGCTTATACCCTGGATTAACATATAGGCTAGGGCGCAGCTAGTCATGTATATACAAACAAATATAGTACGATTGGCTCATCACTGTCAATGATCTGCTTGCCTATATCCTTCGCCTTTCAGCTTTAAAATATTGACGTTCAAGTCTAATGATAAACAAATATTATCTATAGGTAGGTACTGAATTAATATTAAATAAACTAGCAAAGTATTATTCTTACTAGTTCTAATAGGCTCATCTCATAACTTCACTAATACTTAGAGTACATAGATAGGAAGTAATTGTTGAAAGCTTGTAAGCTTTCAGGCCAGATTTACAACAAGCAATCAAGAAAATATAACTATAGTCTCGATGTAACAGTTGCTTCGAGACTATATACAGGGTGTAAGGGACAGCCCTCCGCAAACTGATAGGTTGAATTCAGTATGTCTTACTAAGATGACTGGTACATGAATTTTTTTCAGGAACGTTAAGGGAATCCAATAAACCTGATTTGTTTGTGTTTTTGTGCACAAATCGGAACGTCTATTACTGGTTGGTAGGGGTAGGTAATAGGTATGCGGTGAGTTCGATGAACTCTGTAGCTAGACAGAAAGTGAACAGCTGATTACTCGCGTCGTTGGTTAGAGTATTTCAACATCCATTGCTGGTTTTAATTTTTTGCTGTTTTTTTTGCAGTTTTTTTTACATAAATGGAATGCTGCGAACACACAATGCAATTTTACATTGAAATAATGAAAATGTAACTGAAAAAAAAATTGAAAAAATTAAAATTTTCCTGAGAAAATTTCCGGTAGAATATGATTCAAAATGAGGAGCTGAATGCACCCTGTTAGTTTGCGGAGGGCTGTCCCTTACACCCTGTATTTTCTTGATTCTACATTTCTGCCATTAATCATGGAAAACCAGGATTAAGCATCGTCTCTTGTATTTAACAGTATGCATTTATAGAATTATGCAGTATCCAAACAAAGTAAACAAAAATCATTACCAATTACGACAACACGTGTTATTAAAACAAATTACAAGACAATGCGTGCGTACGCGCAGCCTTCGCCGCTGCCATCAAACCATTATCATCGCCACTGATGAAAACGCGTGGGAACCATTGTATGTTGCACATGAGATGGGTCGAGGACCTGCCATGTAGAACACCCTCACTAGCTTTTCGTGCATGCAAAAATCTAGCATTAATATACTGTAGTAGAGATTTTGTCTAACTGTCTAGTTGGCTTTGTCGGACCACGCACAATGAAGGTTTCCGTTGTTGAAAAGAATTTATCCCAAATACAAACTTAACATTGTACTTATTCCCAAAAAAAAAAATTATGTGATAAAA
Organism: Cosmia trapezina; assembly: GCA_905163495.3. Taxonomy (NCBI): domain Eukaryota; kingdom Metazoa; phylum Arthropoda; class Insecta; order Lepidoptera; family Noctuidae; genus Cosmia; species Cosmia trapezina. The sequence continues at coordinate 30,541,931 of LR991022.1, read as the reverse complement.
TTACAAATTAACAATTTTCGGACTTGTTCCTTTACTTGTGTTGTCAGACCTTGCTTCTTGCCAAATTTCATAATTCTAGGTCTAGGAAGTACCCTATAGGTTTTGATTTACTTGCAAGTATCAAAATATGTCGCATAAATGGCCGTATTTTTTCATTGCGTTGACTTGGAAGCTTGATTTTTTTAGAACTCCAAGGGACCTACGTATTTGACATTAATTTCACTTTTATACCTCCACGCGTTCCTGAGAAAAACGGTCTTGACAGACAGATAGACTGACAACGGAGTGATCCTATAAGGGTTCCGTTTTTTCCTTTTTAGGTACGGAACCCTAAAAAGAGAAGAGAGTGAACTCGAAATTAACCTTGAAGAGATCACAGCCCGATCTTGATGTGAAAATAAGTAGTTTAATCTCTAGGAAGATATGTTTACGAGATAATTACGACTAAATACGCCTATATTAAATTAATCCGGTACCTCAAGATTGAACTCCGGACTCTTCATTACTAAACTTCATTGTCCACTTTAGGAACACTGCATTTGCTAACTGTTCCCCATTGCGGAACCTCTTTACCTTTGATTAGATTTTGATGATGCCTAATTATTTGAAAAGACTGTGTGGTTGTTTGCGAAGACAAAGACAATGGTACCTACCTGTAAAGTAAATCTTTCTAAAGCATGTCACGGCCATCAATAACAAGGTAGATTACGCTTCATATTGAAAATAAAAACACGTTTTAATGCACGTCCATAATTTTGTTAGTAAAACATTATCTTAACACTATATTATAGTAATGAAGGGGAGCTCAAGAAAATTGATGTAGGTAAACATTGAAAATGTAATAAATAATTGAAAATAAATTAAATTGAAATAAACCATTGAATTAAATTAAATTGAAATAAAAAAATATACATAAATATAAAATACTTATGTACTTACTTACTTACTTATTAATCGTGTATTTTTATATTTTATTTTAAATTAAATTTAAAATTAAATTGATAATAATTGAAAATAAACTAAAAATTGAAATTGAAATAAATTATTACATTAAAATACAAATAATCAGGTAACATGCAGCCTGATAAGCCTTCCCACAGCTGGCGACACTGGTCCGTCTGCAATCATCCTTAGTATTCCGTTGGTGAAGACATCATAATAATGAAAGACACAATCAGTAACATAAGAATCAGAATTAGGCTGGCTTTTAAAATTGATCCTCTCAACCAAACACTTTTCCTCAGCCTGTCTCCTACAGCCTCCCTCAGCTAGTGCGCACGCGCCGGTGGCTGTTGGTTGCGCAACCGGTTGCGTACGTGAGAGGAGAGTGAGTAACCAGACCACTCGCTCACGTAACTGCGGATGACCGGATGTGTTGCTGCGGTATTGTCTTTACGGCCATGCACGTGGCTCTTAACTGCAATGGCATGTGTTGGAACTAGACCAGTCGTATCAGACGGAACTGAAACTTTAATTCATGCAGTTCTTTCAATGAACTAAAGCTCCTGAAAGTTATCACCTAGAATTATCGTGATAGGACGGAGGCAGGGTTGACTGGAAAATTAGAATTTACGCAAAATCACAGTTATTTTTTCTTTTATTATAATTTCTTAATTGAATCCTCAAGTACATAGGCTAGGGTTACGTATAGAATAGCATATCGGGCAAATGGCCTTCGCGGCTTAGCTGGCCAATTAATTAATTTTCCATGGCTTTTATTCATAACTACCTTCTGCCCGCGACTTCGTCCGCGTGAAATTTCTTGTTCACCAGTTTCACGGCCCACCCCGTCGCGCGTCGCATCGTCCAAGCTATTACTTAGTTTTAGAATTTTATAGGCAAAATTTTGCTACTTTGCATTACATTATTGCAATTTTCTTAAGGATCTCTAATTTTTTCGAAAACAAATTATAGCCTATGTTACTTCCTGATAATTTCACTTTCTATTTGTGAAAAAATGATTAAAATCGGTCCAGTAGTTTCGGAGCCTATTCGGTACAAACAAACAAACAAAAAATCTTTCCTCTTTATAATATTAGTATAGATGTAATAATTTATACATAATTACATAATTTTTATGTATATACATATTTTTTTCATAATGTGGCTGAATTTCATTGATGCAGCGTTGAATCTTCTCCTTCAATGCACGGGTGGTTGTGGGCCTGTTGGCATAGACCTTTGACTGTTAAATCACGATCCAGGGGGCCAATTCTGATCACCAAAACGAGAGAGTACACGACCTGGAAATGTGTCGTGCAGTACCTAATCGAATTGTTAACAGCTAAGCCGTTGAGGCCATTTGCCCGATGTGCTATTCCATATACCCTAGCCTATGCACTTTATGATTCAATAAGGAAATTATAATAAAAGGAAAATAAACTGTGTTTTCTATATTTAATTCAAATCTTGCGTTTTGGGACTCGCAAAAAAAAATCAGCTGGTCAGTACATTTTGACGAATTATGCGAACATAAATGTCTGCATAGCTGATTTTTTTTCGCGATTTCAGGTTTGGTCCTATAGTAAAAGTTGTTCGTAATGATGAATACAATGACCCCATAAAATATGGCCACTGTTTACACATACATTGTCCTGTATAAATCCAGCTAGTGAAAAGTCTAGCTTCCATGGACCATTTAACCAAATCCATCCATACCATAATTTTATAAAGAGGTGAGTTTGTATGTAGGGTGTAATCTTCGGAACTTTTGATCCGATTCCAAAAATTCTTTCACTAATAGGAAGGTACACACGGCTACGCATCAAGCTATACATTTCCAGTTTACACTGACCTCTCACTGTAAGGAAATCCTATACAATGCGAGATCACCTTATACTGGAAATGTATAGCTTGATCTGTAGCCGTGCGTACACTGTTGCTGAAATGAAATTTCACGTGGACGAATTCGCGTGCAGAAGCTAGATTTGTATCAAGACTGAACGAAAGGTTTTTAAATACATCAGAAAGGCAGAAACATTCAATTAAGACACAGTTTAATTAAAACTTGGTTACAAAAATTGTCTTATGATGACACAGAAAAGTTACTGGTTGTTTTAAGTTAAATATTATTTTTAATTCATTGTTTTCAATTCATCAGTCTATTGTTATTCATTATTTATGTATTATCGTCAATCTTAGGAAATATTTATGTAAACTAATTTGCACTTATGATACCTGAGATACAGGTTTATCCTAGTTCAGGTTAATCCCATTATTATATACCTACCATTTTAGTTTAAGATTTAATATTGTAAATGTGCATTATTTAAATGAATAAATAAAATAAAATAAAAAGTTTACACCTCACTAAATAATGATAGAAGTGAGAAACCTGAACATCAAAACTCAGTCATGTTAGTTTTACTTAGGGTGTTTTGATGGGCGTGAATGTGGGTTACAATATACAAGTATTTGCGGCCCGGCCCCGCCTGAATCAAGTATTGGGAGGACCATGTTTTTGACATCGTTATTATCTGTGCCACTATGCCACATGAGCTTGAAGCAATATTACATAAATCAAATAAATTGGTATATTTCCATAAGTTTGAAGTTCATAACAAGAAGTTACTGGTCTTCACTTGGTAAAAGCTTCTTTTTTGTTATACGAGAGAAGCTAGGAAGCAGAATACTGCTCATAGGTAACTAGCTTTTTCCCGCGGCTTCGCCCGCGTGGTTGTTGGAAATTATTCCTCGGGAACGCATCGGTATGCGACATTGATATGTCATCATCTCCCTAGACTTTTCCCAACTATGTTGGGGTCGGCTTCCAGTCTAACCGGATGCAGCGGAATACCAGTATTTTACATGGAGCGACTGCCTACCTAACCTCCACAACCCAGTAACTGGGTAATACGATACCCCTTGGTAAGACTTGTTGTCAGACTTTCTGGCTTCTGACGATCCGAAACGACTGTCAAAGTTCCACGAATGACAGCCGGGACCAACGGCTTAACGTGCTTTCCGAGGCACGGAGGGGTCTTGGTATGTAAAGATGGTCGCCCATCCATGGACCAACCCCGGCAAGCGTAGCTTAACCTGATGATTATTACTTGTAGCCACGAACGACACTGACATGATTGATTGTTTTAAACATAGTTCAATTCCAAACAATAAGATTCAATTACTTACAGCTAAAACAAGTTAAGCAACTCCAAAACTAATTCAATGCAATTAACCGAATCTAAGCCAATAATCACTCAATGAGAAAGTTCCATGAAATTATCCGCGGACAGTGGATCAGGCCGCTAAACAGGGACAAGCATATGTGCTCGCTCATAAGAACAAGAGGGACAGCTTAATCCACATAATGGCGTTACGCAAGATGTCAGGTCGATTCTCGCGCATTTTAATCGTTTCTGCGAGGATAATGCGCGTTGCTAAATGTTTGGATAAGTTATGAAAGTTTTAACATAAATGTCATTATGAGGCTTAGTTTATGATATTTGCGTTAATGATATATAAAGAATGTCATTACCTAATGTGGGGAAATTATGAGAGCAAACTACTTACTTTGCCTTTCGTAGAATTTTAGCCGAGTCATTCGTTACTAGGTAACTATTTCGCCAGCGTGTGAACACCTCATGAGTCTCCTAAAGACCTGTAGGTACCGTCAGCTGATTCATTGTCGTCATTACCTAATCATATTGCTTGACAAACGGTCACCACTACCATACCCTACTTTTTACAGCTTTCATTTCTGACTAGCTTTTGCCAGCGGCTTCGCCCGCGTTTAAGTCGGAAAATATCCCACGGGAACATACTACCGGGAATTCCTTTCGTATTCCTTGTCTACATTATAAAGGGAACCTCTGTGCATAATTTCAGCTTTCTAGGTCCAAGGGTTTGGGCTGGGCGTTGATGAGTGAGTCGTCAGTCAGTACTTCTCTTTTTATTTATATAGATAGATAGATAAATAGGTGGTTCCAATGGCTACTGTCATGAATCATGATAAGCCAGAGCTTGAACACTTGAATTTCCTTAAAAAAAAAATTTAAATAAATTCATTCAATTCTCATCGAATACTATTTTCATGAATCGATAACGAGGTTCTTAGTCCAAAGACAATAATAACTTCAATTTAAGTCTGTGTTTTACCAAACCGCTAACTTTACCTAATCAGCAACCGAGCGACATATCGGCGTATTACATAACTGCCTCTGCTGCCGACCCACTAACCGAGTGCGTACCATGCAGGCAACATAGATTGGACCAATTACGAGGAATCCTAATGAGCCACTCTAGGAATTGATCGCTTATTTGCCTGTTAGATATTTCTTCCTTAAGGATTAGAAGGTTCAGAGGAGCTCGTGGCTAATTAATAACAGCCGCATGGGTCGATCCATCAGGTTAACCTACGCTTGCCGGTGTTGGTCTGTGGATGGGTGACCATCTCTACATACTGAGACTCCTCCGTGCCTCGGAAAGCACGTTAAGCCGTTGGTCCCGGCTGTCATTCGTGGATCTTTGACAGTCGTTACGGGTCGTCAGAAGCCCGAAAGTCTGACAACCAGTCTTACCAAGGGGTATCGTATTAACCAGTTACTGAGTTGTGGAGGTCAGATAGGCAGTCGCTCCTTGTAAAATACTGGTATTCAGCTGCATCCGGTTAGACTGGAAGCCGACTCCAACATAGTTGGGAAAAGGCTAGGCAGATTGATTGGGTTAGAAGGTTCACTGTACCTTTGTAAGATTCTGTCGATGTTGTGTTTATTCGAAACTAATAATACTAATATTAAACACAAAAAATACTTAACCGATTTTAAAAATTCTTACATAGTATAGAAAGCTACATTTCAGCGAGTACATAACATGGGCTGTATTTTATCGACTTCCACGAAAACGAAGTCGCGGACAGAAGCTAATTATATACAAAATACGGCCGATGAGTCATGGGTGGCCGGTCCGAACTTTGCGCAGAAAGCTGCGCAGTAACATTTTTTAGGAACCACCAAATGGTGACATGTGGCAAGTGTGAGTGAGAGAACATGCGCGAAAGTTCGGAGAGCCATGTTCAGCCCGACCACTGTTCATCGGCCGAAGTATACTACACTGTTAACCTTCTTGAAACGTTGAAAGCTGCATTTACAGCTTCATGGAGTCATTAATTTTATTCTAATAGATCATCATAATACTGCGTGTAAGTGTAAACAGTGTAATATTTTAAGGGGTCATTGTACTTATAATAATAATAATAATAATTTATTTCATAAACAAGAGGTACAGTCTGTTACAAGTAGGTTGACAACTTAGGAGAAGTATACATCTGAGATGAGTAGGTAACAATACAAGTTTACGAACTGACGTCCTAGCTAGGTTACTTAGTAGCCTGTATTAAGGACAATCAGCGCTCATTTCCCGAAAATAAGGCAAAAGTATTGATTAGACTGTTACATAATTATTATCAAAAAGAACAAATTAACAAAAGTCCAGTACAAGAATGTGTGGTGCGCGCGCGTGCGTGTTGTGTGTGATTGTGTGCGCGTGAGTGTGTCTGTGTGAGTGTGAGTGTGTCGGGGGTGAGTGTGTGAGTGTGTGTAATGAATTACTTCATTGTTGTAAGAAGGGACTCGGTATCATCATAGTTTTTGGTACAAAGAAATTCAGTTTTTAATCCGTTTTTTGCATGTTAGCTTACAACATGTTTGCAGTGGAATTATTGCGTTTATTCTATTATATAGAAATGGGCCTTGATAAAGAAAGAATCTTTTTGTAAAAGCAAAGTATGGATGAGGTACAGTACATACCCTGTTTCTTCTTCTGGGTATTGTCGGTCGACATGCAATTGGAGTGTTTGTGTGCTGTTGTAAGATTGTGCAGAGTATGAACAACTGGCGAACGGTAAGGACCTCACATTTCTGATAGAGGTCAAAGGTAGGATAAAGTATTGGTCGAAAAGTGGCTACCTTCAGGACTGCTCGCTGTGCTATCTCAAGAGGCTTGAGAATTGACTTAGCATCACCACCCCAACTTGTAATACAGTAAGAGATTACAGACTGGCACATTGCAAAATATACGGTCCGTATCACATGTACGTTGGCAATGTGTCTAAGAGTTTTAAAAAAATAAATAAGTTTGCGGACACGGCCAGTCAGAAGAGTAATATGTGCTTTAAAGTTGAGGTGCTTGTCTAAAGTGATACCAAGGTATTTAATTGTATCAGTAGATGTAATATGTGGACATTTACAGTTTGGTGTATTTAATTGACAGGTGTAAGCTTGCAAGCTTACGGGAGTGGAAGGTTGTGATGTGATTTTGAGAGAGAAAGTAATGAGTTTTGTTTTAGAGGTATTTAAGGTGAGAGAGTGAGACATAAGTCAGCTATGTACATCATCAAACTCTTTCTGAGCGATAGTTTGGAGACCTGACCACGAGTTGCCGGAGAAAGTGATGGCAGTGTCATCGGCAAAAGAAACAATGTTTCCGGAATTTAAGTTCATGTTACAGATTACTTATAATTATGAACAACTTTTACTATGGGACCAAAACTGGAAATCGCGAAAAAAATTTTCTGTTCCCTACATTTTGACGAATTATGCGAACATAAAACCAGCAGATTTTTTTTTCGCGATTCCAGGTTTGGTCCCATAGTAAAAGTTGTTCATAATGATGAGTACAATTACCCCTTAAAAGATTGCCACTATTTACACTTAGGTACACCCTGTATTATAATTACTGGTATTTAAAGTATTCAGTAAAACGATTAGTCAATGACGTAAATTATGTTGAAATTGAAGAATGCTTCTCTAACGAATACTAAAATTTATTTTATTTTCTAAAATGTCCAACGTTTTCACATTGCACGGATGAAGCAGATCCTTTCAAAAACAATGTCGTTTAGTTTCATGAAACGTAACGTAAATAATGACTTCTTTGCTCATAAGTTGTAAATAAAATAACGCTAGCGACACTAATCGCTAGCCTTATTTTATTTACAAGTAACCAAGTGTATTGTGCTGTGGTTCCGCTCGCGTGAGCTTTTGAATTAAGCCATAAAATAAGTCACAAACTGCTTTATTGTAATGAAACACGTTCTTAAATAAATAAAGTTAATAAATATAGACCGTACTTCCGTCAGTGATTAAATATGAAAACTTCCAACAGTTCTAGCAGTCTGTTGAAAATAATAATATATTATTGTAATCTGTATTATGGATACAGATTTACATTTACACATAATCTCAACTTCGTAAATTCCAAACAAAGTTTCGAAACACATAATGACTGTAGAGTTTAACTTTCAATAACTAATGTGTTTGAATATTAATAACATCGCGAAATCTTTCAAATAATAGTTTTCAAAGCCTATTACCACAGATTACTATTACGAGATAGATACTGTGTATTTTAGAAGTAATTTTATGTCGAAAAAGTTAGGATCTTAGCGCACTAGCGTGAACACAATTTGAAACATATTCGGTCATCGTTTAATCGTTTTCAAATATGACATTATTATCAAATTAATTATAATTTATAATAATCCACAGCATACCTATTCATGCAGAACGTCTTTTCCTACAGTTATTTTGATACTGCAACCTATTTTAATGTATAGCAACAACTTACTTCTGTTCACAGTTCAAAAACCGGCCAAGTGCAAGTCGGACTCGCGCACCGAGGGTTACGTTCCGGTTTCTGAAAAAGTGTGCTATTTAGAGACATCGTTTTATTTTTCCTGTAATCTTTACATAAACTTCTATCACATAGAATAATTTCAGATTTTTCTCTTTGCAAACTTCGGAGATAACGGGGGAAACGGTATTTTTTGTTACATTTTTCATCAAAAGTCGAAAACTATGGAGCCTAAAAAAAAATAAAAAAATGTTTGAGAATGTGCAAACAGCGCTCTTTTATGTGATACCGACATGCTATAGTAGCCCCACTTTGAATTTTTAAGACCCCCTTTCAGTCCCTGTTGCAAAAAAAATAGAAATATTTTTATTTGTTTCTTATTTGCAAAATAGTTGGGTAAACGTCATCTAAAACTGTTCCAAATTTCAAGTTGATAGCATTAGTACCTAGTTCTTGAGATATCCAGCTGTGACAGACAGACAGCCAGACAAACTGAGTCACACCATAAGGGTTCCTTTTTTACTATTTTGGTACGGAACCCTAAAAACAATAAGAATAAAGAAAGTTTTTGGTCGCCAACGTTGTGGCTGTGGTTGTGGTCGACACTTGCAGCTGTTACGGTTACATAATTATTTTAAAACAATATGTCTGTCTGTCTGAACCGAGTTTTATAGCGGGCCATACGTCATACTTTGTATATGGTTGTGCGGTACTGCTGGATGGCTATAAAATGGTAGTGTCTAGTGTATGGTAATTCTGGCTGACAGTTGAACTTCTTTGAAACTAATTAGAGATTTGCTGCGTGTTCTCAAGTAGGTAGTCTAGTGTTAAAGCACTGACAATCAGAACCATTTTTAATGCTGATTGTTATGCAACGATGTTTGAGTGTACTGTGTTTACTCGTTGTACGAATAATGTTCTGTGACATCTTACTAATTTAATGATGTCGCCGTCACAGCAATCTGTCATCAACTCATCATCACTATTAATAAGTAAGTTTAATACCTATAATATGGTCAACAAGCCATACGCCTCAGTGCGCGCTCACCTTAACAACATCTCAACTTCACAACGACGCGCGACGGTAACGTTGCCAAATACCGTCGTTTTCCGACAACTATTGAGAAATATTAATTACCGCTATTACGTGAGATTACTGTGGCCTATTACCGGTCTTTATGACAAGTGGTAAGTGATGGTTGAAGACCTCAGGCCAGAAAACGACCTTGCCGAGTTATGTAAGGTCAGTAAAAGTAACAACACCTGTTGTATAAAAGATTGGTTGCGGATTGAACCATCATGATGTAAGAGTACTTATTTTCTTATTTGTATTCAATTGTAGTAACTACTTATCTTTTGCTGTTTTTTTTTCAAGATGAAGCTAATTTCTTATTTTGTTATAATTATTATCTCCAGATTGCCAAACTATTTTACAACGAGCATTACTTCTAGGTGTTTTCTCTAGAATTGATCAATCAATTCCAAGCCAAAGGCCATTTTTAAAACCTGACCCTTGCTTGTACGATTAATCATCACAGACTTACCCAAAGTTCATAGAACTTAGGTAAGTACTTACTTCCAGTTTAAAAAGGTGTGATTACAGTTGATAATCTCGATGGGAATTACACCGCCGGGGCAATTGCGTAACACACTATCAATCATAATCGGTTTCATTTTTAACCGACTTCCAAAAGGAGGAGGTTCTCAATTCGTCGGAACCTTTTTTTTTTTTTTTTTTTTGTTCCCCGATTACTCGAAAATGGCTTTTTCTTTTTTTGTTCGAAAGGGTATATATACGTCCCAAATGGTCCCATGATCATCAAGTCAGGATCTGATGATGGGATCCCATGGAAATCGAGGGGAACCCTCAAATTTTATGGGCACACCTATATCGATTTCGATATTTTTTATAGTAACTCGTGCATTTGCTCTCGGAAAGTACCATTCGGTGAGCTGGAACTGATGATGAAGACCACAGAGGGCCATCGGAAATACTCAATTATATCTAAGTATATAACAGGTTGCGATTCGATTACTTTAATATGGTTTATGCTCGTCAAAATAATGGTAATGGTGACTTCACCATGAGCTCCATTTCTCCTGGTTCTTACTAGGAGAACTCCTCAAAAATTAACGGCCCTGCATCGGGAAAAACAACATTTTGTAAAACGTGATGAGCAGCTGACATTGGGTTATTGTAACTTAGATAAATTACAAACTGAACCACTAAAAAGTGAAAAATAAAAACTTTTTTACAAAAACAAAAACCGACTTTCAAAAAAAACACTACAAAGTGAAAAATAACTTTTATTTCGGAAGTCGGTGGCAAAAAACTAAAATACAGATCCAAAGACACCGACTTCCGAAATTAAAGTTATTTTTCACTTTGTAGTGTTTTTTTTGGAAGTCGGTTTTTGTTTTGACAGTTCAACAATATTCATTTCGTTATTTACGCTGTCGAGCAGACACATTTTGCGAACATTTAAAGCAATGGATAAGCAATTTGATTCCGATTGATAGTGTGTGCAATTAGTATGCATGCTCTTTCATTACATGACATTCGACTCGGTACTAAAACTGCATGCCCAGACACAGTTAATTGTGTCTGGGGGATTTTTGACCGCGACGATTGATCTGGCTGCTTACAAATAGTATTGAAATAGTTCATTCGAGTATCATTACATAAAAATTAAGACTCAAAATGTGAGCCAGATGTCATCATTTTTTGCGAGCTTTAAAGCTTCTGGCGGAAATTCCACTGACGGGAAGTGTCTGACAGTATTGATTATTAATTATTAATTATTAACAATATTCTGTAAAACATACTTATATAATACAGGGTGTAAGGGACAGCCCTCCGCAAACTAACAGGGTGCATTCAGCTCCTCATTTTGAATCATATTCCATCGGAAATTTTCTCAGGAAAATTTTCATTTTTTCAAATTTTTTTTCAGTTACATTTTCATTATTTCAATGTAAAATTGCATTGTGTGTTCGCAGCACTCCATTTATGTAAAAAAAACAGCAAAAAAAAAAACCAGCAATGGATGTTGAAATACTCTAACCCACGACGCGTGAAATCAGCTGTTCACTTTCTGTCTAGCTACAGAGTTCATCGAACTCACCGCATACCTATTACCTACCCCTCCCAACCAGTAATAGACGCTCCGATTTGTGCACAAAAACACAAACAAATCAGTTTTATTGGATTCCCTTAACGTTCCTGAAAAAATTTCATGCACCGGTCATCTTAGTATGACATACTGAATTCACCCTATCAGTTTGCGGAGGGCTGTCCCTTACACCCTGTATAAAAATCAGCAGTCAGACTGAGTAATATTTTCACGCCACTTTGGTATCTACAGTGCGATTCTGTAACCATCTCACCGTGAAAACTTAGGTGAAGTGAGCGTGGAGTGAGCTGTCAATAGTGTCAATTCCTAGCAAAAACCAACTCACTTCATCTAAGTTTTCACTGTGAGATTTTTACAGAATCGACCGGCTGTTGTGCTATTCTGTAAACACCTCACCGTGATAACTTAGGTGAAGTGAGCGTGAAGTGAGCCGTCATTTTATGGATTGACACTATTGACAGCTCACTTTAAGATCACTTCACCTAAGTGGTCACGGTGAGATATTTACAGAATAGCAGTACTGATACCTGAAAGTTGGCCGTCGCTTGGGCCCAGGCTAGCAGGTACGTGTACATTATTATTATCGCTGATGCGCAGGGTGAGGGACAGTTCCAACGGCTACCTGAAGGTCATTGCTGAGAGGGTAGAAAGTCCTCTATGGAGGCAGTGGATACGCATCCACGTTAGATAATAGTTCCTATTGTATATACTAACATTTATTTTTAAGTTCTTTTACATGTATTTACTAACACTATATGGACACCTTTAGTCTGAAATAAAGAAATTGAATTGAATTGAATTATGAACATACTAACACTACTCTATCCAACATTTTTGTAATCAGAAAATAAGTAAGGTCTGGCGGCCTGGGAATTAGTTCTATAATATGTTAGTACGTATTTCCATTGCTTTCATTACTGATCAGAATAGTTGAAGTAGTTAAGCCAATCAGCTTTCATATGTTTACCTTTCCTTTTGGAGTACCTATCCTTTAACATTAAAATAATAGTTTAGAGTGCAATAAAACACACATGGCTAGTTTCTTATATCTTGTGTTTCAGTAGGCAAAGCAACTTTGCTCTTTCACATTACGTTGAATAAATACTTACCAATATTGCTACAATTTTAAGGCACTAACTACCTGCCTAAGGTAAACAAGGTGTCCGCACACAAATAGGTTGACGTTGCCTTGACCTCCTTCGAATCAGACCTTCCCTTATAATGTTAAAGTTTAGGACTAAAATAGACCTGACACTTTGTATTTTATTACGACTATTAACTGCCTGCAAAGTTTGACCTAAGTCACCTGAAAAACGGTCCTACGTCTACCACAGAAAACCAAAACAAACATACTATTAAATAAGTTAAGTTTTGTTTTATAGTCAAGTCCTTCCGTAAAACTAACGTACTTACATGGATAGAATAATATTACTTAAAAGTTTTTAAACTGCCATGGTCACTAACACTATTATTAACATAAACGGGATATTTTTTTTTTTTTGTTTATCCGTGATCATGGTGCTTGCAACAGTGCCGAAATATCGAGAACTCGAATATATAATAATAAACATGGTAAATATCCCGTTTGTGTTAATAATAATAAAACTTTTTAACAAAAAAAAAACCGACTTCCAAAAAGCACTACAAAGTGAAAAATAACTTTGATTTCGGAAGTCGGTGTCTTTCGTTTTTTATTTACTTTCTTTTTTTTTGCCACCGACTTCCGAAATCAGTTATTTTTCACTTTGTAGTGCTTTTTTTTTTGTTAAAAAGTTTTTATTTCTCGCTTTTTAGTGGGTCTGTTTATAATTTGTATTGCTCATCACATGTTACAAAATATTGCTTTTCCCGATGCTGGGACGTTAGTTGTTGAGGAGTTCTGCTGGTAAGAACCAGGAGAACTCCTCAACAACCACTCACCACACGCATTGTGTGACGAGCGGAAATTGCTTAGCAACCATATTAAAGTAATCGAATCGCAACCCGTGAAATATTTATCATTGAGTAGTTCCGGTAGCCATCTGTGGTCTTCATTATCAGTTCCACTTCACCAAGTGGTGCTTTCCGAGAGCAAATGTACGAGCTACTATAAAAAATACCCAAATCGCTAAAGGTGTGCCTATAATATTTGAAGAGTTCCTTCGATTTCTCCAGGATCCCATCATCAAAACTGGATTTTGACAAAAACGGGACCATTTGGGAAGTATACCCTTTCCAACAAAAAAGTAATTTTTCAAATCGGTGGGCAAGCGACGGAGTTATGCGCGAACAAACATAAAAAATAATAATAATACAAACATCCGAATTGAGAACCTCCTCCGTTTTTAGAAGTCGGTTAAAAATATCGTTGATTATACTCCAAAATTGTAACGTTACAACTGTAATGTCATAACATTAAACTATTTTTTCCTCAGAAAATAAAGTCTGTTGAAATAAATCAACATTTTCTCAGAATGAAAGTAGGCTTACAAACCACACCAAGTATTGGTGTAAGAGCTTGAACCCGTGGTTGAACTCAGGCAATCAAGCCTACTCTGCCTTACCGCCCACAACTCCCACAAGCATTTACTTCCGTTCATTTTACTTCCGCCATACAACAGCTGGTGATCTATCACTTATTTTAAAAACACCCCGTACCCTTTAAACACGTGGCCTCAAGAAACTTAACAGATTATTCCCCTTCAAATAATAATATTAAAATCCCACGCCTAGTTGATCAACAGTTCAATATGAACCACTATAAAACTTTTGAACGTTTGATCAAAAAATCTTAGAATCTCGATAACAAACACACTTCCCCTTATTACGTAATGTTCCTATGGAGTGAAAGCGTCAAGGATGGGGTCTTTGCCCCTAGTTCCCTTTCACGCCGTATTAACTCTTGTAATCTTTGCGCTTAGGGGTCATTATGGCGTAACGCCAGTGTGTATGCTTCTCATTACTGCTGATTTAGTGGTACGATCCGTACGATTTGTACTCGGCTTTCTTTTCAATGCGTTTCCTAATAGATTTGTGGAGTAGACATTACTTTACAAAAATAAATTACTGATTAACCTTACATACGCCGCCACATAATTATAGAAACAATTAAAAAGCCATTGTGTCTCGTGTAGATCTATTTCCAGCATAGCAGAAGATGGTAGCTGATGAAATAAATGGGTAGCTAACTGATAGATAACATAAAAAAAGTGTTTGGGAAGGAGAGGCAGCAGCCTCCTGCCTCTCCTTCTTAAACTGGGTTATTCCACAAATTCCTAATTGATATCATCGTCATTCTCCTGCCCTTATCCCAATCTATTTGGGGCTTGGGGTCAGCGCAACATGTCCCATTTTTCCATAACTTCTCTATTAGTCGTCATCTTGGTAGTCAACATAGACAACCCCCCTCAATGGGGAATTATGAACTTTTTGTCCGCATATCACCATTATGAGCTAAACGTCAAATGGGATTTGTGGACAAAAAGTTCACAAATCCCCATTGATAGGGTTTCCAATGGGGATTAGTGGAATAACCTCGTAAACTCTTGTTCTCAGATAAATCAATTGAACAGTTCAGATAAATAATAAGTATTCATTACCTGTTTTAGTTATTAGATAACAGTAGACAGTTCTACGTGTCGACGATTGACCCGAATTGAGGCAGCCTAACTAATTCCAAATCAATCGATTTTCCTTGTACTATTTCGTAAACATTCAATTGAATGTAATTTCGTAGAGTAAGTAGATATTATCAATTACAAACATAGCTTCGAGTGTTGACCCATCTTAAAATCGAGTTGTCATGTTAACTTTACAAAAATATGCTCCTTGGTAGTCACAACAGGACATCATGAATAATTTTTGTTGTATCAGCTGACAAATATTTAGATAATAAATGGCATAGATAAATTAGTTAGGTAATGTCAACTTGGCTTCAATTTTAATCAACCTCGGAACGAGAATGAATAAATGATTAAGTAAATGGATTAATTGACGACACGGTTGGCGCAGTGGTTGAGCGATTGACTGCTGCGCAGCATGTCGTGGGTTCGATTCCCGCACGGGACAAATATTTGTACGACCTAAAAGTATTTGTTCCGAGTCTGGGTGTTTTTCTATCTATAATATGTATGTATTTACAAAAAAAAATGTATATAAGTAGTTTATCAGCCATCTAGTTACCATAACACAAGCATTTGGTTGCTTAGCTTGGGACTAGATGGCGTTGTGTGAAATGTTCAAGGATATTTATTTATTTATTTATTTTAATGAGCATCATTAATTTTTACAATCTTTTATTTAACTTGCAATGTTCGGTGTAAGTTGCCTTCAAAATTTGCAAGTTAAATTTGACCCACTTCCAGGTGTTCGATTGAGCTGAAAATTGGCATACGTATGTTAAATCGATGACATTGCAATATTTTGGTTTCATCGATCTGATGATGGAGCCGGAAGGTGGCCACAGAAACTCAGTAATAAAACGACACAACCCTATCGAGTTTGGGCTCGTTTGATTCGTCTTGACAAGGACTCTGCACCCTAATTGCGTAACACATTAACGATCGGAGTTGGTTTCATTTTGAAACAAATTGCTAATCCATTGCTTCATATGTTCGAAAAATTGTCTGCTTGACAGCGTAAATAACGCAATTAATGTTGTTGAACTGTCAAAATGAAACCAACTCCGATTGATAATGTGTTACGCAATTAGGGTGCTGGTCCTAGATGATATCCAGACTAATAAAAGATTGATAAAAATTTTTTTTTTTAAAATACACCTGTTTACTTATAGATAGATAGATAGATAAAACATTTATTCGGTGCACACAAAAGACACAGCACAACACACAACAGTACAATTAAATTATTACAATTTACATGAATTTAAGTAAAAATCTATCTTAACAATCTTATCAACACACACCACAACAATACAACTACAACTACAACACAACACAACACAACTACAACACACAACACCTACAAAAACAACACAGCACACCAACTACAACAAGAACAACTTAAGTTTACAACTTGTTTATCTTATTAATTTTCTAATAAACCGACTGACATATCACAAGTACAGGCGGAAGGCTGATTAATCTGAACATCCTACTAGCACTCAGCATCAACCAGTCCTCATAAAACCCAAAACTAAACCCGAGCATCTAATTTATTGACAAAAAGAACCACAAATGTATATTTTTTGTGTCCTACATTGGGTCACTGAGCCGAACAAATACTTATTGTACTCAACCCACATTCCGGTCCTACTGCGTTAGTTTTTGTTTTATTTCCTGATAACATGATGATTACGAAGAATCCGTGATGTAATGATATGGAGACCTACGGTTGGTATTTTAAGTGGACACAGGTTGTTTTGACGAGTGTACGAAGATCATGATTGTGGGGCCATTTTTAAGTATTTTTTGGACTGATGAGCTGTTACTGATATAGATGTATAACTTTGGAATGTTACTAAGCAGGTGTGTAGTTTGTATCATCGTACCTTGCCGTAGTACCTACCACTCTTAATTCTGTAATAAAATACCTTATAAATGGCTTTAGTGTCACCCTCCGTCCACCCTCCATCATCATCACCACCAATCTATAGGTAGGAGCCCACTGCTGAACATAGGAATAAGAAGTTTTATGTAATAAATGCTATTATAATTTGAATGACTACATGAATGACGCTGACATATTAATTTAATTCAATTATTATTTATATTATTAAATTTCTAATCTGACATACCTTTTTGAATTTGAACTTTATTTATGAAAAATATTATTAATAACAATTTAACACCAATGTTAATATGTTTGACATTTATACGCCCATGTGGTAGAATGTGATGAGACAATATATGTTAACTTAAGACCATGTAATATAAACCAACCATGTTCCGACAGATAATATGATTATGATTAGGCCTAATCATCCTGCGCACTGCAGCCCCAACCTATCTTTAGACCTTTGGTTCCACAGACAATGTTGACCCTCACCAGTATCAAACAAGTATTCTAATACACACGCAGAACCCGCACGACCTCGCATTCCGCCATACTCACTACATTTCGATCAAATTATTTGAGTTGCCGATGCGTGCATTGTAATCTTCACCTTGTTCAATAAAAGGTTATGGACGATTACATTACAGCTGAGTTTATTACGAGTGTTATCGAATAGATTACAGTTGTACATGTGGATTGTAATCGGTGTGATAACAGTTAACGCAAAGGCCTTAGGTGGAAGCATTCTTTTAATTCTAGTACAGCTCATTAATACTATGGGATTTGACCTTCCTAGACCTACTTAAATAGTGTTCCCCACGGAATTAAAACATTCTAAGACTCCAGTAATATCATCAAGGTTCACAGTACCGTCAAGAGAATAGAAATCAAGAAGCATAATATTCGTAGTCATTGGAAGATTCCATAAGGCATTACCAAGTGGATCTCCCTCAACTATAGCTTCCAACTTTATTAATATAGGAACAATTCCGTTCGTCATTAAATCACCGTGACTATGACGCTATGATAATGGTTTGCGAAGTATTACACAATAATTACTTTGTGAAAGTTGTTACTATTAACATTAATTATAATTATCTTGGCATTTTGGTAATGATCTGACGTCATACAGTAACTTTTTGCAAAAATAAACGAAGAGTTGAATATAACTTTTTACCTAATACAAGGTAATTTGATCAGAGACGCCCACTGCCTCTCGAAGATAGAAGAACATTAAGTAGGTATTGGTAACCCAGGTACTCTCCGGGAGGTTATCAGTAACATCAAGGCGCTGCTGGCCTTCTTTGAGGAGCTGGGGTGGAAAATCGAATAATCGGTTTTCCCACCCACACCCAAAAGGTGTGGGTGGGAAAACCGATTATTCGATATTACGCACATTGTCGTTGAGTTATTACCTACGTAGGGCTAGGTTGATTAATAAACAAAAGCGACCAGAGACTGCCTAACCCCCAAATAATCGGGTGTTGAACTTCCAAAAGCCAAGATATAAACCTGCAGAGTAAATCAGCCTTGTAGAGAAATAGAAAAGGTCTAATACAGTAAGCACTGTATTAAACCATTTTCTATTTTTCTACTCTCAAGCTCTTCAAAGCTTTCTACTGGCTCCTATAGAATATAGGAAACATAGGGAATATAAGAGAGGATGGGAAGTGTAGAGACCCTTCCGAATTACACTAGATTTGCTATAAGCAAGACCAATGATAACAGTATAGAGACATGAGGAACAGGGTGTAAAGTTCACTCAACCTCCATTGAAGGTTCCTCCGACCAGACGGATTGTGTCTGGTGGGCAACTGCCCGACGGTTGATGTCGGGACGTTGTACGAGTATTATGCTAGTCACGCGGTAAACTCTGATTGCGCGATGCAGGATTTTCAGTGACGTCAGTGTGATGCATAGTTCGCATGTAGCGATGTAGATGCCGCCACAGCCCGACACGCACTTGGTCGGTTTTTGTTAACTTAGCCCCATATCGCACTCAGCAACAATGTCGTGCTATAATTAATAATCCAACCTGCCCATACACTAGTACGATCACCCATGATCACGCGGCGGAGAAAGCGCGTCCCAGTAGTCTGTGGACGTGTTGCGCAAGCGCATCAGTTATGACAATGTCGCGGCGTAAGCCACGAGCGGTCAAGTTCAATCGCGGTTACGTTTATGTAAAGAATTTGTGCTAGTTTTGTATAAATAGCACTGTTATATGTTAAGATATATTAGATTTATTTATTATTTATTTTATTCTAAGGAAGACTAAGAAACCAATGACATAACGAATGTAAAATGAAGTATGAATGATGAAAGGGTGTGTATGTGTGTGTGTGTGTGTGTATGTTTATGATGAAAGTGAGAAAAAGTTAAGCCTTGGCGCGCACTGCCGTGCGGTGGAATGCGTTATGTTAGTTCTGCCTACAGTAACTAAAACGCATGCGTTTTTCTCATCGCAGTGCGCGCACTTCAAAGACATTCCATACTTCACAGATTATGATAACATTTATTTTATTGAGATCCAGTACATAGCATAATAAAATTATTTGATCAATTAAACATAATCATATCCCCTCAAGTGTTTATTATGTACTAATTTATAAACCGAAAACCCCAGCGGGGGGTGAGGGGGGTTCACAACTACTGATGATGATTTTTTTCCATCGGATGATGTTTTTTTTACGTTTATATATATATAAACACCCTTTCCCACACTTAGTTGATCCAGCAGTGAGCCAATGCATTATTGACTCCACCTTTAGAGCAGAATAACTTGACTCCGGTTTCATATTTTTCGAGCGGAGTGGCAACATCGCCTTCCACTTGGCGACGTTGCCAAATATATTTGTAGAAATATATTTATACTCGACATTTTTTTTACTCTAGCATCTAAACAAAAGTGGATCCGTAACGGTCAATTTTTTTATACTCAACAATACTTGTTGGCTCCGAATTTTATCTGAAGACCAATACTTATTGGCTCCATATACAGTGATATTCAGATACTTCTAACATTCATTTTTTTGATTTACACACTCCTTGCATAAAAATGATAATAATTTTCTACCTACATAAGTTGATCCACTCGATATTCTATACGCAATGTTTCATACATTGTTAGATCCACCTCTACTAAGAGGTGCGGCACCACGCACAGCATACTATGTGGTTCCGTTTTATACTCTCCTTGCGGAAATGCATACAAACGTTGATCCACTCGATTTTATATTCTCATTGCTTCATACATTGTTAGATCCACCTCGAACATGAGGTTATAAGTACTATGTGGTTCCGTTTTAAACTCTCCTCGCAGAAATGCATACATACGTTGATCCACTCGATTAATTATATTCGCATTGCTTCATACATTGTCAGATCCACCTCGATTGGTTATAAGTACTATGTGGTTCCGTATTATACTCTCCTTGAAGAAATGCATACGTACGTTGATCTAGTACATTTTATATTCTTAATGCTTCGTACATTGTAAGATCCACCTCGAGTATGGTGGCGGATCCAACAATGTATGAAGTAATGCGAATATAAAATCGAGTGGATCAACCTAAGTATGCATTACTGCAAGGAGTTTTTTCAGTTCTCTACGTTTAGCGGTCTAGGCGGCCGAAGTGTCTGTACGAAAACGCTACTACGTCAGTCCGACTCCAGGACCGTACCTCCAAACCTATCCTTCTGCAGCGAGGGGGACAGGGAGACGTTATCTCTCCGAAACTGTTCGCCGCTGCACTGGAGGATGCCTTCAAGGTTCTGGACTGGAAAGGGCTAGACATCAACATCAATGGCGAGTACGTCAGTCAACTTCGGTTTACCGACGATATAGTAGGCATGGCTGAGACTACGGAGGACTTTAGTACAATGCTCGATAACCTCAGTAGAGCTTTCGAAAGAGTGGGTCTTAAAATGAACATGGATAAGACATGGATGGATGGTCACGTCAAATGCCCATGTAGCACCCACTCTCATGAAGATCGGAGACACTACACTCGAAGTTGTGGACGAGTATGTTACTTAGGACAAACTGTCCAGTTAGGTAGGTCCAATTTCGAGAAAGCGGTCAATCGTCGAATACGACTCGGCTGGGCAGCGTTAGGGAAGACATAGTCCAAAGAATTGCCGAACTTAAGTGGCAGTGGGCAGAGCACATTGCTTGCAGAACAGATGGCCAATGTGGCCGAAAGGTTCTGGAGAGGCGGCCGCGTACCGGAAGACGTAACGTTGGAAGGCCTCCCACAAGGTGGACCGATGACCTTGTAAAGATCGCAAGAAGGAATCCGCTGGATGCGGGGACCACAGTACCGGTCGAAGTGGCGGTGCTTGGGAGAGGCCTATGTCCAGCAGTTGATGTCTTTCAACTGAAATGATGATGATGAGGTATAGAAGATAATAGAGAAGCTTTTGTGCGATTTTGTGACCTGATGTTACATGTGACAACACCATTAACAGTGAAGCATTCTGACAGTGACAGGCCACAATGGCGTATTTGGTTAAAATACCACCTATCGTGCCGCAGGTCGTGGGTTCGATTCCATACCATCACATCCCATCCAGGACAAGCATTTGTGTGCAAGCACATGTCTGTATGTCCTCAGTCTGGGTGTAGTTATCTATAAAAGTATGCATTGACAAAAAAAAGTGTGTGTGTTAGCTCCGACGCACGACTGGAGTTAACTTCTGTTTTTTGTGCCGTTTCGACTTTCTATTTTTCATCATGTCACTTCTGTCATGCAGGGTTTCTTCAATGAATCAGTGCTATACAAAAATCAACTTTATCGTGTAAAGGCGCTCGTCCCTCTCACCCCACCTCTAACCCCTTCCCTATGTCCCCTCTCTGCCCACCTCTCACCAACCCCCTCCCCTCCCTATCTCACCCCTCCCTCTACCATCTCACACCCCCCACATCTCCCTCTCACTCTCACCCCCTCACGCATCACCTTTCCCCGAACCTCCCCCTACGCCTTTCACCACTGCCTCCCCTCCCTTTCCTCCTCACTCTTCCCTCTGCATCTGCCCCCCCACTACTGCCTCCCGTCCCTTTTCCTTCAAAACATCCCTCCTCCACATCCTCCCCTTCATTACTCTATCCCTCCTACCACTCCTCACCCCTCCCCTCTCACAATCCCCTCTGCTCCTCACCCCCTGCTCACCACCATCTCCCGTTCCACCGTCCTCTTCCCTCTCACCAGTACTCACCACATCATCCCCTTCTCCCCCTCCCTGTATCCTCCTCCCCTCTCGCCCCCTTCCCTTCCTTATCTCTCCTTTAATACCCCTTCCCCTGACGCATCCTCTTTCCCCAACCTCCCCCTCTGCCTTTCACGGTAGTGCCTCCTATCCCTCTCCCCCTCAACATGCCCCTCGATCTCTCCTTTTACTACTGCCTTCCGTCCCTCTCCCCCTCAACATCCTCCCCCTCATTACTCTATCCCTCTCACAACTCCTCCCCCTATCCCCCTTACCACCCTCTCCCGTTCCCCCCTCACCAGTACTCACCAAACCCTCCGAAAACGAAAACGCGGAACCATGTTCGCGTCTGAAGTTAATTTCGCGATAGCGGCGGCACGCTGTATAATGCAAGAATTAATTTGTTTGAATACCATCCATGTTCTATCTATCTGTAGTAGCCAATGACAAAGCCCGTGAAAAATGGTGTGCTCTGATTGGCCCATTTGAATCGGATCAACTAGTGCTCAAATGCAAAAAAGGTGGATTTGTATAAAAATGTCTTAATTATTATTATTACTTGCGGTAACACTTGTGGCTCCAAACAGAGCCACTTACGTATGGTTTGACTAGCATTGGATCAACAAATACCACCCGGATCAACAAGTGAAAGCGGATCAACAAATTACTACCTATATGGCACGATGGAGCCACAATGTGCCCATGGGTATATCTATATATATATATATATATATACGATATAAGCTTATATACCTATTATATAAAGGGTTTTTCCATATGCACACATGGGGTGCAGTCGACACTCTAGGGTTTATAATATTTATCTACTTATGATGTATTCGATCATGAATGTATCTAAACGACTAACTGTGGGTGGTGTCTGTTTGTTTTTAAATATTTTTTTTTGTCATTTATGTATTCGTTTTATGCATATATATCCATGATGATAAGTAGCATATTTCCTTCCCAGGTCCCAGGTTCTGGCAAATTTCGTACCAATCGGTTCAGTAGTTTAGTATTGAAAAGATCACAAACAGTTACTACTCAGTAACCAAACTTACATCCGTGGGCCATTTATAGCCTAGTACTTCTCAAAGCGTCTTTTTCTCTTCAATTTCTTCCACTACACATAATTTAGAGCTTTGACCCCAACGTCCCCCCACCTTGACCTCAGCACGCTATCGCTCAAGGCTTGCACCGCCCCGCGTCGCTGGTGTGTCCCGCTAACAAGCGCACGCGCAACTTAAGGCGCAGTGAAACTTATTAGCACCTGTTATGTGCTGTTGTTATTATTATTATTCACTTTTACTCTTTGAGGCTCGGATTAATGTTAATTGTAGGCTTATGTAATTAATGGCGGTTGTGCGCTACTTGGTCTATTCAAAATGATTGCGAGTGTGTTTGTTTCATTATAATTCTTTGCCGCTATAACAACAAAATTAAAAAAGTTAAAAAAAAAGTTAAAATGTTAAGTAAAGTAGTAGTAGTAGTTAAGTTAAGTTAAAGACTAAACTTTATTTTATTTGAATGCATGAAACTTGTTTTTTTTTTTAATTGAAGTATTTTTGTTTAATATGTTGTGTTAAAATTAAGTATTGTACGGTGGTACGGAACCCTTCGTGTGCAAGTCCGACTTGCACTTGGCCGGTTTTTTAACAACTTTTGCATTCAAAATTCAGTATCAATCTGTCAAATATACGTCTAAATTATTAACATTTTTATAGGTTTTTGACATTGATTGCCGGTGAGATGAGATCGCGACTAGAATTAAAAGTTTTAATTCCGGGAATAGGCCTTCTGTCATTTTCATTATATGAAATAAAGCGTCCTAAGAAATCATCAATTTGTCTCATTCCTTCACTCGGTATTAAAAATCTTGATAACTCTATTACAAGAAATATTTAACAGCGTTAAAAAAATGAAAACGTTTCTTTAAAAATCATCAAAGAAAACAAAAGCTTTCACATTTGGGTTTGCAAACATGACTTTTCTCTTTTATCACCTTGAAGATAAGTTGGTTGAATAATTTTGAAAATATCTCATATTTGTCATTAATACTCTACTTATTATTTGATGATTTTTGTGAGACATCTGCTTAATACACGATCTTATGGCAAAAAGCAAACATATAGAAATAGGAACAAAAAAATTATACAACCTAAATCAACAAATACTATAGTATAGTTAAAATCTCGCTGCAGACTTGGTCATAAATCATAATCGGAGTAGGGAGTGCGCTAGTTGCGCGCGCTCAAGGCCATTATCGATAACAGATGATGACGATAACTCAGACGAAGAATTTTAATTTTCTATTTTTAGTTTTATATATACGTTCTTTTGTTTATATATTTAATATGCTTTGTAGTAAATTTGGTAATAAAATAATAAAAAATGTGTATTTATTTCTATCACCCATTTATAAATATATAAAACTATCGATATCACTCATCGACTGCAGTAATGCACAGGACTACGTGTGGGCGTGGCCTGCCCATAAGGCCCGTGAGTGGGAAAGAGAGCGAAACACTCGAATGATTTATGACCGAGTCTGCAGCGAGATTTTAACTATACTATAATAGTTTGTTTACCCTTAAGCAATAAAATAAAATAAATGAGCCACATGGATGATTTTGTAAACAGACTGCATACAGTGTACAAAATCATCGCACCACACAAGGCGGAAGTACTATCGGCAAAAACAATTCCAATCAAAACTGTTTCAATAACGTATAAGGTGTGAGTACATGACCAACAACAGGTACTTCCACATGCTAACATTCAAGCGACAGTGTTCGAATTCAAAGAGTTGTCGATGACGCGTCACGTTGTCACGTTGCGTCAGCGCATCAGCTAATCGGCGCGCGCGTAACTTGACCGTTACTACTGCGACTGGTGTTGCCACACCTCCACTTGCACTGATTAGAAACCTCTTAATTATTGTCTACGTCATCTCTTCGCGTTCTCGCGAACTCTGCTAAAATCTTGATACTTTGTTCATTTTATAGGACTCCAATTTTTGGGTTTATAGTTAATATACCAGATAGGTTTACTGATAAAGTGAACTATTGTGTTGTTTGTTCTTCCTCACAAGTTCAAAAACTCGGTAAACTCTGAAAAATTTGCATGATTGTGAAAAAGTGTGCAAATAACAAAATCAGCAGAAAGATACTTGAATCGATCCGTACATAGATACGTACGTACAAGTCACACACATTCACACTTTAACCAAATCGATTAAGCACAACGTCATTAAGCTGTCCTAAATATTCTACAACTACACTGAAAGTGCCAACTGCAGTGATCTGTGAGGAAACGTAATGCGAGCTCATCAGTTTCAACAGAACACAGAGGTCAGCACCGGCGCGCGCAGCATAGCAAATAGCAACCAGTTGCAATTGCAAGTGAATTGCGACCAGCTGGTGTTGGGACATGGTACACTTACAGATAGTACGTGAGATACAAGTTGCGGTTGTAAAATATGCGGCCCGACGGGGAAAAGGAAATGGGGAAATGTCAGTTGCATGATGGAGGGTCTGGTAAAGCAAGGATTAGGCTTAGTAGAACGTTAAACAAGTCAATGTAAAAAGAAATCAAACCAAACTTGGATAAACATAGGTACTTAAGCTTTAGAGGTTGTTGTCATGATTTTCGTCAAGATCTGTGTACTGTGGCCCAGGCAAAGTGACATTCTATCAGCGTTAACGATGATTGAAAAGTCAGAAATTTTATCAGTCCCATAAATTTTTTTCTCAAAAACATAAGCTATCGAAAAGCTTACTTATTTTATGTGAATTCTTTTGAAAGTCATTGTAGAAATATACCAGATGACGTTTTTTACCGTCTCGAAAAAAATTGGGTATATTAGGTGAACAGAGTAGAAACCTATGGCATACCTATTTTTTTTTTTTTAATAGCTTAGACAGAAAAAAATATCTAAGTACCAATAAATAGTACAAATTCGATGTAAACTTTTCATTTTTGTACCATAAAAACAGAAATTTTGAAAAAAAATAATACGTTTAAAAATATCGAAATTCAAATCATATGCAGCCTGCATATGATTAAAATTTTTGATTTTTTAAATTTTTTTTTTCTTTTTTAAAAAAAAAAGTTAGGTACTTATGCCATTGGCTTCTACTCCGATCACCTAATATACCCAATTTTTTCTAGACGGTAAAAAAAGTCATCCGGTATAGAATAGCTTTGAAAGCCTTGCTTGCCTCTTTGTGCCCTCTCTGGTTACCTATTTCAACTACTTATTCAAATTGTTATTTCACTATGCCCTATTAAATTACAATTTATTGTTACAAGTATAGAATATGTACAAAGATTTAATTGGGTTCTCTACAGCAAAACGTAAAGCGAGTAAACAACGCCTACATTCTTATAAATCACGATTCCATTCTAAAAATTACTTATGTCATGTCCATGATATAATGTTAAATACTTTAGATCATTTTATGCTGCTATATATTTCATTAGCTATGATCAACTGATCACAGCACAAGGTCGTTAGTTTATAGTTATTTATGATTGATCATGTCTACATATTATAGATTAATCTCAAAGGGAATGGCCCGTGCAACCTTGCGTATGGGCCCATTGTGCGCCGCTTATTGTGACCCCAATGAGAAATATTTGTCACTCACCTGGTGATGAAGATTTAGCGATAGTTAGGACATCTGAAGACAAAATATAGCAGAAGATTTGCTTTTTCAATTTACCTGTGTAACAAGAAACCTGACTGAAAAAGTTTTCAGTTTTTGTGTCTTGTTAGTGTTCTTCATGAAAAAGAAACAATGTTAATAATTTAGGTTAAAAGAAATTACGATTAGCACATTCTGATATCAAAGTTTGGCTCAATGCCAATGAAAATTAACTGTAATTGGCTTCATGTTTCTTATTGCAGTATATTTATTGTTTTTATGTAAAGCTGTTGGTTTTCCACATGATAAATAAATAAAAAAATATTGAAATTATTGACATAAAATTAAAAATAGAATTTATGTCAGAATTGTGTTAATTATTAAGCCTTTATCAAACTAATTAGAAGAATAATTAGGTCAATGGTCCCTTGCAGCTCTAAAAAAATCAAAACTTATATATACGTCAACGCAAAAAAAAATACGGTCATTTAAGCGACCTTCTTTGATACTCGCAAGTAAATCAACACCTACGAGTCTCGTTGACCTAGAATCATGAAATTTGGCAAAAAGCAAGATCTCACAGCACAAGTAAAGGAAAAAGTCCGAAAATTGTTAATTTGTAATTTTATCACATAAAAAATTTTGTTTTGGGATTACAAACTTTTAGCAGTTAAGAAATAAGACCGTGACGTATATCAATGTATGGGAGAACATGTTTTTCAACTACAACGTTAAGTTTGTTTTTGGGATAAATTAATCCCAACTACGAAACCCTTCATTGCGCGTTGTCCGACACGCACTTATCCTGTTTACTCTACCTCTACTGGAACGATTCAGACTTATTTTACTATTATTAAAACAACAAACAGACAGTTCTCTTTATTAGATAGGACCCATTGTCTTGCTATGTAGTATATTAGACTAATTATAGTTTCAGATTTATGCAGTGCATTAAATAAAGCGCGGAGCAGAATCGGAATGAACCTTAGAGTGGGGTCATTGACACGTGGCGACATCGACTCACCTTGACATAGATCTCGATACTATTCACTATTCCATTCTGACGAGCTTTTTACTGCGGCTTCTCTCGTGAACTCCCTCATTGAATTGATATTAAATCGGTTGTTGAGATATTGAGTTATTACTATTGACAAAAAAAAACCGAAAAAAGCTGCTGAAAAAAAAATTACATAAAAATATCTGCTGCACTTGTGTACATACAGACAATTCTTTTTCTAATCAATTATGTTGACATGGCTTTTATTCTCAGTCACTGTAAACTCGAATCAATTACACGGTTGTCTATAAAAGCCTATTCGTGTTCATAAACATTTACATATATTGGTAAACAATTTATTAGTGGTATTTCATTTTGTTGTAAATCGTTGATTTTTCTATGTTTTACTAAACTGTAACAACTGAACAACGACATTTTATTCGCAAACAAAATATTGGCAGCAATAGATTGCATTACACCTACAACAGTGTTTTTCAACATCCTGAATGTTAACACCCACCGTGAAAGTTAACATACACCATGAACGTTAACACCCACCCTGAAATTTAACATACACCATGAACGTTAACACCCACTCTGGAAGTTAACATACACCATGACCGTTAACACCCACTCTGGAAGTTAACATACACCATGAACGTTAACACCCACCCTGAAAGTTAACATACACCATCAATGTTAACACCCACCCTGAAAGTTAACATACACCATGAATGTTAACACCCACCCTGAAAGTTAACATACACCATGAAAGTTAACATACACCATGAATGTTAACACCCACCCTGAAAGTTAACATACACCATGAATGTTAACACCCACCCTGAAAGTTAACATACACCATGAAAGTTAACATACACCATGAATGTTAACACCCACCCTGAAAGTTAACATACTCCATGAATGTTAACACCCACCCTGAAAGTTAAAATACACCATGAATGTTAACACCCACCCTAAAAGTTAACATACACCATGAATGTTAACACCCACCCTGAAAGTTAACATACACCATGAAAGTTAACATACACCATGAATGTTAACACCCACCCTGAAAGTTAACATACACCATGAATGTTAACACCCACCCTGAAAGTTAACATACACCATGAATGTTAACACCCACCCTGAAAGTTAACATACACCATGAATGTTAACACCCACCCTGAAAGTTAACATACACCATGAATGTTAACACCCACTCTGGATGTTAACATACACCATGAACGTTAACACCCACCCTGAAAGTTAACATACACCATGAATGTTAACACCCACCCTGAAAGTTAACATACACCATGAATGTTAACACCCACTCTGGATGTTAACATACACCATGAACGTTAACACCCACCCTGAAAGTTAACATACACCATGAATGTTAACACCCACCCTGAAAGTTAACATACACCATGAATGTTAACACCCACCCTGAAAGTTAAAATACACAATGAATGTTAACACCCACCCTGAAAGTTAACATACACCATGAATGTTAACACCCACCCTGAAAGTTAACATACACCATGAATGTTAACACCCACCCTGAAAGTTAACATACACCATAAACGTTATACACCCACCCTGAAAGTTGAAACCCACCCTGAAAAGGAAAATCATTGAAATACGACATCTGAAGTTCATTACACTTTCCCTAACAGCTTCAATAGATCATCTTCTAGTAGACAGGTACACAACGGATATTGTAATAATATCCGGTATTATTGCTTTTCTTGATTACATTATGTGCTAGTCTAAAGATCGAGTTTGCACTTTATTACAAGGGAATAGAGTTCACTACAGTGTATTTTTACTAAAGTTCGCTGTGCAGGTACACCGACCGATTTGGTGTACCTGTTTTTCACTGTCGTACTTTTGTCGGAAGACGTTATTGATCTTGCCTACATAAGTGAGTCAGTAAATAATTACAGTTTCAAGAACATTTAAACTTGAAAAACGTACTGTAGGGCTGGTACCTACGCAGAATAATACTGATGCAGCTGAATACCAGTATTTTACATGGAGCGACTGTCTATCTGACCTCCATAACCCAGTTACTGGGAAAAACGATACCTGTTCGTAAGACTGGTTGTCAGACTTTCAGGCTTCTGACCACCCGTACCGATTTTCAAAGGTCCACGAATGACAGCCGGGACCAACGGCTTAACGTGCTTTCCGAGGCACGCAGGAGTCTCGATATGTAAAGATGGTCACCCATCCACGGACCAACCCCGGCAAGCGTAGCTTAACCTGATGGATCGACCCGTGCGGCTGTTATTACTTAGCCACGACCCCTACACAAACAACCTAATTACATAAATTCGTCGCTTCGTTGCTCCTTATTTCTCACCGGATAAAATACTATGTATTGCTGCTTCCGAGGTATACAAAAAATTACTCTGACTGAACATGACCACGGCTGACTCCCCTGTCTTTTCACTTTTCCACAGCTTTTCATAAATCCTTCATTTTATCAATATATTCCCACGGATATAAAAATTATTATTTATTTATTAAACAGACAACTAAATCCAAAGTACAAAAAAACTTACACTATTAGATGTTAGTAAACAATTTAACTTATTTGCGACAACTAGTTTGTAAAAGATGCCTCATTATGGGGCTTTCGTCAACAATCGCTTTCAGGAGGCGGTTTGCCACTGACCCGCAATATTGTCAGAAGAGATGCATTCTTTCACTATCATTCACTTTTTATGGCATTAGTAACCAAGGCTATGTATACACCTGTCCTTACCCACCTGACACCAAGGCTACCTGCACTGCACTGGACAAATCCTGCACAAATATTGGAACATATTAGTCTTTGGATTGGACAGCGCACAGCTGCATGCAGCTGAGGCCAACCACTCTGAAACTATAGGAAGCTAACTAGATCGGTCTCGTACATAATAACAGTGTGCATTACAGCCTACAGGCTGCGCGTACGCAACAAAGTGGTTTATACGAATTTACACGCTTTTCGCGCCTTTATTTCCATCGCACTGCTGGAATTAGGTTAAGTATTAGACTTAACCACTCAAAGAATTGGTTATTTTTCGGCCACCTACCGACTTTTGGGAGTTTAATCCCCTATTATACTGTATAAACGTTTTAGCTAAACTAAATAAATTAATCAGTTCTTATTGTAAAAAGATCCGTGCAAAATATGGCATATGATTAAAAAGCTGCTTAGTAGTAGGTATAAGTTGAACATAAATAGGTACATAAATAACGTATTTTTTGTTACGTCATACTCGAAAGTTATTTTTTATTTATTATCGATAGTTATTGCCTTTATTGACACTACAATACAGAAAATAAAGGCAAATTGTTTTTTTTTTTGTTAAGTGTTAAGGAAGTTTAATTTTGGACAGTGTCACCGTAAACCAAAAGGGCAATGTATTCAAGGCAAACCGTGTCATAAAATGCCGGAACAACGCGGAGTACGTCTTCATTAGCACTTTAATTTCATGTCTTTCACTTTTTTAATATTTTTATCGTCCGAAGTTATCTTTATTCCGCATTTTAATTGGGCCATATACAAACTATTTGTATTTGTTTATATAACAAAAGTAGTACCCTACTGACCAGTTGGCCAATAATATTCAAATAATCAAAGTCACGTTTAGAAACTAATTCCCATAATCATAAAAAATTAAAACGTTTATTTAATTAACTAAAGTTAATTAAAATAATGTTTTGTCTTCTTTTTTCAAACTGAAATCATTTTCTAAAATAAGTTTATAGATCGTTTTATAGGAATAAGTGGGGAAAAGTTATTACAATTTCGGACTGCAATGTCAGTTTTTAGCGGGAATTCGGACAAACAATGACTATTTTATCACAAGCAAAATGCTTGTGATAAAATGCGATTTATCCCATCGGCAAAAATTATTTCAAAGATGAATTTACAAAAAAAATTCTGAGTGATAAAGGAACTCTTTGCACAATATCATGCTTCTAAACCCACAGTGCGCGCGCGGCTGTGCGTTGTCTCTCAGACTCTCAGAGCATTCATGAATTTAAGATTTTTAATTACGACTTTTTAACAATCCCTTCACTAGTCTGTCTGCAAGGAGTAGATTTTCCTTGTCAAAAATACGATGTATTAAATTTTTTTTCTGTCTTTTGCAGTGGAGGACGCGAGCGGGCGCTACACGTCCATGTTCTACTGGGGCAACAACTACTGGACGGGCTCGGCAGAGCTGTGCGACATCCTCAACGACCAGCACTCGCCTGTCAAACAGCGCAACAGTTAGTATCCCTTCTTCTTTAGTATTACTCCAGCGGAGGACGCGAGCGGGCGCTACACGTCCATGTTCTACTGGGGCAACAACTACTGGACGGGCTCGGCAGAGCTGTGCGACATCCTCAACGACCAGCACTCGCCTGTCAAACAGCGCAACAGTTAGTATCCCTTCTTCTTTAGTATTATTCCAGTGGAGGCCGCGAGCGGGCGCTACACGTCCATGTTCTACTGGGGCAACAACTACTGGACGGGCTCGGCAGAGCTGTGCGACATCCTCAACGACCAGCACTCGCCTGTCAAACAGCGCAACAGTTAGTATCCCTTCTTCTTTAGTATTATTCCAGTGGAGGCCGCGAGCGGGCGCTACACGTCCATGTACTACTGGGGCAACAACTACTGGACGGGCTCGGCAGAGCTGTGCGACATCCTCAACGACCAGCACTCGCCTGTCAAACAGCGCAACAGTTAGTATCCCTTCTTCTTTAGTATTATTCCAGTGGAGGCCGCGAGCGGGCGCTACACGTCCATGTTCTACTGGGGCAACAACTACTGGACGGGCTCGGCAGAGCTGTGCGACATCCTCAACGACCAGCACTCGCCTGTCAAACAGCGCAACAGTTAGTATCCCTTCTTCTTTAGTATTATTCCAGTGGAGGCCGCGAGCGGGCGCTACACGTCCATGTTCTACTGGGGCAACAACTACTGGACGGGCTCGGCAGAGCTGTGCGACATCCTCAACGACCAGCACTCGCCTGTCAAACAGCGCAACAGTTAGTATCCCTTCTTCTTTAGTATTATTCCAGTGGAGGACGCGAGCGGGCGCTACACGTCCATGTTCTACTGGGGCAACAACTACTGGACGGGTTCGGCAGAGCTGTGCGACATCCTCAACGACCAGCACTCGCCTGTCAAACAGCGCAACAGTTAGTATCCCTTCTTCTTTAGTATTACTCCAGCGGAGGACGCGAGCGGGCGCTACACGTCCATGTTCTACTGGGGCAACAACTACTGGACGGGCTCGGCAGAGCTGTGCGACATCCTCAACGACCAGCACTCGCCTGTCAAACAGCGCAACAGTTAGTATCCCTTCTTCTTTAGTATTATTCCAGTGGAGGACGCAAGCGGCAGCTTCTTTTTACGATTCCGTCGTCAACAAGGAACCCTTATAGTTTCGCTATGTCCGTCCGTCTGTCTGTCTGTCTGTCTCTCTGTCTGTCCGTCCGCAGCTTAGCTCAGAGACTCTTAGTACTAGAAAGCTATAATTTGGCATGAATATACATATTCATTACGCCGACAAAGTGGTAAAATAAAATCATGAAACAAAATTTTTTTAGGGTACACGTAAAGTGGGGATGTTTTTTTTTTAGGGTACACGTAAAGTGGGGATGTTTTTTCTCGTCTATCCCATGGTGTGGGGTGTTGTTAGATGGTCTTTCAAAAATATTGCGGGTTTAGAAAACAATTTTTCGATTTAAGAATCAGTTTCTGAAATATTAAGCTTTAAAGTGCTAATTTTTGTTAGAGTCAAGTGTCCCCCCCGCCCCGCCTGCCAGCTAAACGGTTAGTTTTGGATGGGTGAAAAAATTCACGGTAGTAGTATATAATTATATGACGAAGTTAAGGCGAAAGCGCCAAGGTAGCCCGCGAAATTCAAAATTTCTTACGTTTTTTGCAATTTGTAGGTCAGTGTGAGCTTGTATGTTGATTAAAATATGATTCGCGGCCGTAGCTAATATGGCTTTAAAGAATTATAATCATTAGAATCAGCATACAACTCCATAAGTTAGCATTTACCTCAAATCTAGCGATTTCATGAAATCATGAGGTTTGAGGTAAATGCCAACTTATGGAGCTGTATTGCTGATTCTAATGATTATAATTCTGTAAAGCCATATTAGCTACGGCCGCGAATCATATTTTAATCAACATACAAGCTCACACTGACCTACAAATTGCAAAAAACGTAAGAAATTTTGCATTTCGCGGGCCACCCTGGCGCATCAACCTTAAAAGAAAAACTATCACAGCTAAGTAGGCTTTTCAAGTTGACGAGTAATAGTCAAATATTCATGAAACAACAAAAAGCCCTCTTAGTCCGCATTATTGTGCAACTACGGAACCCTATTACTGCGCGTGGCCCGACACGCACTTGACCGGTTTTTATTATGTCAGTATGTCACAGATGCTATGCTGTATAACAAAGACATTTACTCCAGGTAGCTTATTAAATAGTTACTTCTGTCGCAACCGCGCTGTTGTTAGTAACATGCGTGTCAGTACGTGCGGAACTTCTTTGTGTTGCGCCGCAAACTGTTTATCTTTGTCGGGTTTTAAGAGGTTAGCACGCAATCTGCAGTCAGATAACTATGATGGTTGTTAGGTTTGCATGGAGTGTAAATAGTTGTAGGTAAGGCTAGGCCTTTATTTACAATGTGACACAACCATTGGACACCTACTGATCTTTTCCCAAAAACGACTTAACAGCAGTTTATCGCGTTGATATTTTGAATATGAGAAGTTTAGTTGTCGAAAATCATATTTTCGTCTTTGTCACCATTGATTTACTGGAGAAATAGATACTAAATAGAAATAGATACCTACTTAATAAATACCTAATATTAATGTAAAAATAATTATAATGTAATTTTCTTCCAAAAAGTCTATCAAAACAAAATATCAAGTATCAATGAACATTACAATTCGTTACATTAGCAATATTGAAATGTCTCTAATTTAGCAACAAAAGCCATGAGACCACGTTAAGCGAATAGTAATTAATTTCGTCGATACTGTATGCAACAGATTGCAATACTATCCGAATGGCTCCACGGAATATGGCGACACTGTAGCTACTCGATCCTTATCGATATGCAGTATCGATAATAGACCACAGAGCTTATGTAATCGAGTAATGATAGAAATGGACTCTGTGTACCGTGGAAATAATGTACTTCTTATAGAAATGTAAATTATTTTTGAGCGAGTCGGACTCGCGCACCGAGGGTTCCGTTACGATTCCTGAAAAAGTGTGCTATTTAGAGACATCGTTTTATTTTTCCTGTAATCTTTACATAAACTTCTATCGCATAGAATAATTTCAGATTTTTATCTTTGCAAACTTCGGAGATAACGGGGGGAACGGTATTTTTTTACATTTTTCATGAAAAGTAGAAAACTATGTGGCTTAAAAAAAAAAAAAAAAAATTTAGAATGTGCAAACAGCGCCCTTTCATATGATACCCCACATGCCCTAGTCGCCCCACTTTAAATTTTTAAGACCCCCCTTCAGTCCCTGTTACAAAAAAAACGTAAATAGTTTTACTTCTTTCTTATTTGCAAAATAGTTGGGTAAACGTCATCTAAAACTGTTCTAAATTTCAAGTTGATAGCATTAGTAGTTCTTGAGATATCCAGCTGTGACAGCCAGACAGACAGACAGACTGAGTCACACCATAAGGGTTCCTTTTTTACCATTTTGGTACGGAACCCTAAAAACAAATATTGTTACATAAAAGAACCTAGCCAATTACCTGCATATAGTTATCGAACAGAAATTGTTCGTCGATGAGATAAATAATTACTCAATACCGACGTAAATATTTGTAACGGTTTCATAGATAAAAATATTACGATTTTCTGATTCAGCTGACTAGCTACTATCTATACTAGAAAGGTTAGTGGTGAAATAAAGGTAAACAATCTTGATGTGTCTTTTATCTTTTTTATTTTAAAACCTCAGTTTAAAAATAAAATGCAACTAAAAACCAATGTAAATACAATAATAATGATTACTAAGTCAATTGAACAAGAGAGAGATTAAACAGTTAAAGATAAATGAGCAGATTAGATTAAGCAGTTGCTTGAGTTTAAGCACTAGTTATTTGTTTAAGGCGCGGTGTAAGCTCAATATTCACAAAAAATGGTTGCTTGGATTATCGAGTATGACGTAATGCAATGAAACTATCCGACGCAAAAAATACAGCGGACAGAGAAAGGTTTAAAGAAAAATTTCAACCGAATATAATAGTAAAAAATAGTTTGATATTCCCAATAAAAAATTTGGATGTTGCTCCACAAAAATAAACTTTGGCGTCGAACATCTCTGTGTTTACAGCGTTAGCGACATTCTTTTTTTTAAGAATTTAATAGAATGAGCATTTTTTGAAAACTTTAACCGGACAATTATTTAATTTATTGTGTACCTACATTCTGAATAATCTAAAGAAAACCGGGAAAATAAATGCACATTCGCAGCTTAGTCACATCTCGGCAACACAAATATTATTTTCAACTGTCAACCTTATTTCAAGTCGGCTAATGGTGACAATAGATTACGCGGTTGAGTGCCGTTTAAAATCATAGTCAGTCCGCGCCTTAATATGTGTTTGTGTAAAAAGTCACATCAAGATTGTTCACCTTTATTTTACTACCTAAACCTTTCTAGTATACAGGGTGTTCGGCGCATGGACCGACACAATTTTTTGGGGGATTTGGGGGGTCATTTGCTAGGTTTCACCTAAAGACCTCCATGTCCTAAGTGTGACGGTAATTGAGATATGTTTTTTTTTGTTCTTTCTTTGAATTACCCAAAATATCGCCTTTGAATCGATATATTTTTTTTGTTTATGGTTGCAATAGAACAAAATAAACTTTATAATAGTCTGCAATGTATTTTTATTCTAAATAAATTATTATTTGATGTAATTTATCAGTAGAAAATGACTTATGTGCTTCCAAAGTCTTAAAAATGTTTAAATGTATGAAAAATTACTACTCTTAAATTCATTTTTTTTTTAAATAAAGCCATTTTGACCTTATTTTTATCTCAAAAAGTTCTTTAGCTTGTACCCTTTTTAAGGGTATGCTACACGCTATGAAAAACAATTCAAATGTAGTCAAAATACTAGTTAGAGAGTCAGTTATGGAGTGTTTTAAGAAAAGACTTATTACGGTAATTATATTTTTTTATTTTATTTCGAATAAGAATACATTGTAGACTATAATAAAAATTATTTTGTTCTTTTACAACCATAAACAAAAAAAATATATCGATTCAAAGGCGAGATTTTGGGTAATTCAAAGAAAGAACAAAAAAAAACATATCTCAATTACCGTCACACTTAGGACATGGAGGTCTTTAGGTGAAACCTAGCAAATGACCCCCCCAATCCCCCAAAAAATTGTGTCGGTCCATGCGCCGAACACCCTGTATATATACACTCTTTCGTGACAAAACAAAATGAGTTGGGAGCAACGAATGTTGTGAGTAATAATTTATTTTTAGCAACTCGAAAGTATGTTAGCCATTCGTGTTTACCTTGTTCACTAAAAGCGATAAATGAATAAACACGTTGCACTTAAACTACAAAAAATCTCCTTATTGCTCTGAACTTGTAGAAATGACCTTCCATCCATTCGTCTGATAATCATTGTTAAAAACAATCATTGAATCTAGTTATGGAACCACAGCCCTTACAGATTCTGCGGGTGTAAGCACCTTTGCCCAGCACGATCTGTGTGGTCGCTGAGCTTGGCAAAATGATGATTGTTTAGTCTAAGTTAGAGTTAGCTAGCATTTAGTTCGTGACTTACATCCGATTCTGTATCACGTTTCTCAATATAGTTTTTAATTAATTAATTAATTATTTTTATTTCAAAAAGTCCTTTAAGGCGCTCCCAATCCTGACTATCTTTAAGATTGTAATTTGTAATTGTAATTCTTAATCCCTTAATAATTTTTAATAATCTTTTTAAGGGATTACAAACCCCTCGCGCTCGCTATACAATTGTGCCATAGAGCACATTAAATGACTCGTGCTGGCTAGACCAGGGGGCTTACTATGAGCTTTTATAGCAGGGCAGAAGTTGAACGTTTCCAGTGAGAGAGAGTGACGGAGCTATATTTATTTTATTTATTTATTTTATTTGGCTCCTCAACAATGAGTACACTATTACATGTATATAGTATAACATTTCAAACTTAGGTCTAAGTGCCCCATTACTTAAAGAAGAGCACTGCATGCACTACATTATGCGCTTATAACTAATGAAAAAGATGAAATAAAAATACAATTAAATAATAAAAACAACTAAACTGCCGATAATATTAAGCTAATTAGGCCAAACAGAATTAAACTTAATTATTTTGCGAGTTATATATACGACCTATAGCACCGTCACTCTCTCTCACTGGAAACGTTCAACTTCTGCCCTGCTATAAGAGCTCATAGTAAGCCCCCAGGAAAGTCTCCCGCACCAACAATTACGTGAACAAGTAAAGTATGTAGAAGCAAGTAATTATGAAACCTTAGCATAAAACTGTCAAAGCAAGCACTTACAACAATATGATACGCCACTCAACTCCCGGCACACTGCACTGGGTCAAGGGGTGTTGACTTACGTCACTTTCTACAAACAAGCGCGGCCTTGTCTCTGCGCCCGCGCAGCTCTCAAGAAACTTCCAAAAAACCGATGAATCAAAAGTAGGGCTTCGGTTATTGAGTCAGTTGCTGTAATTGAGATTGTCTTTAATCGTATTAAAGGCAGTAGGTAATTAATTGTTATTTTTGTTTATTTATTAAGTTCGTGATCAATATTTTTGTCGAAACTATCTTTTCCAGTACTTAGTGTTCTGCAAAGAGGCATGGTGATGATGATGATGACTCAATTGAGCATAATGCAACGCAAGGCTAAACAATGTTGACTTTAAAAACACGGTTCCATTAAATGTCTGAAGTAACTTTTGTATTATTTTATCAATTATGAAAATCTGAAAGTACGTACGAAATTATACAATAGCTTGGAGTTTTACCATTCTATTTCCTAACAAAAATAACACCTTAAAGAGTTAATTATGCAATTGCAATATTAGTGCAGACAAATTACATTGACTATTTGGTAAAAAGCTGCACACAACTGACAGCGCGCGTTGATGTCTTTTGTATGGCGCTGCGGATGCGCAGCTTAAGATTGCGTCAACTCAAGACATTTAAAATGTAGGTTTCTAGAACGTAGACATTTTAAAATAGATTTATGAATGCTAAGTTCAATCATAATTATGTATTTTAGTATTAGATTTTACATTATGGATTTAGACATAATTTGCAATATGTTTAACGTAAGTATTTGAATATGACATGAAAACTTAATTTAATATGATGCTTATTGCATGTAAAGTCCGAAATCTTAAACATTTTTTGAGTGATAAAAGAGAGAAGATATAAGAGATTAACTTGAACTTCATGACTCCGATGTTATATCAAGATACTCAAAATTAGACGTTGAATCCGAACCCCCTTTTTTTTTTTTTTTTTTTTTTTTTGAGGGTGGGAAATCATCAAATAACTTCTCCCGCTCTGGGTGGAGCGGGAGGGCGTGTCAGACTTTTCCTGACTAAAACCCACCCGTGTTCCTTCATTTGCCTATGCCAGGGCCGCGGTAACCCCTTCGGACAACCCGCGACCCCAGCGGCGTCGGCCCTATTGGGCCCCGTCACTTGCTGACATCTCTTTGAGGCGCGCGTGGAACACAACGCGCCGTCGACTCGGGCCTGGTCCTTACCGGATGGCGAGCTACCCGCTGCTCACCGTCCGCAGGCCCGCGCCTACGGTGGCCGGAAATCACCCCGCGATTAATCCGAACCCCCTTAATCATAAAAAACTAAAACGCTCTCTCTATAAACCTATTTTAGTTACTAAGTGTTTTGTCTTCTTCTTTCAAACTCAAATTATAATTCGAAAGAAATTGACAAAACACTTCTATAAATAAAGTAGGTTTATAGAGCTTTTTAATTTTTTATGAATATTTTGTTTTATTTTTTTAATGGGAGTTATAAAATAACAATGTAAAAACTTTATTCGATATAACTTTATTTATATTTATTCTTGTATTTCCAGAGACGGTTCGTTCGCAAATCTTCAACGACTGGCGCGAAGACCTGTCCATGGTGGGCTTCGGGCCTCCCTTCGAGACCGCCTTCTACGTCGCCAAAGTCATCGTCACCACCAACTTCACAGAGATCGTCAAGAATGTAAGTCGCTGCAATAACATGTTTGATGAGAATATTTATTCACGAGACTGCTGGTAGAACCCTGTGTCCCATAAGTCGGTGATTCACTTGACTGGCTCATACATTCCATGTTTTCTTAGCGCTTTACACCGTGTGGCTCAAATATGTACCACCAGGCTTTTGACGTTGTCTGTCCTGACTATCTACTAGTTGTAGTAAAAAATCATAAACTGTATTATACAGGGTGTTAAAGTAATTGCGTGCCACAGCTTCATCAACTCAGCACATCGCAGTCCACTGCTGGACATCCATAACTGATGGCCTGATGGCCTCTCCCAGGCTGCGCCACGACACCCTGTCCTCCGCCTTCCGCATCCAGTCGTGCCATAGCTTAGGCGTAGCTAATTCAGTATCGATAAAGGAACCCAGGAAAAATAAAAATAAAAACATAAAAAAATGATTGCAAGATCAACCTAATTTAGTACCTGCTAACTGAAAATAGCAATCGTTTAGAATTCAAATTATTTTATTTGTTTAAATGCTTCACCCTACTATCGAATGCGTTGCCATTTTGTCCTTCATTTCTCGCGTCCGAATACTAAGCGCCGGCGCATTATTTGCTACTGAAAACGGCTCGCGATATTTTTAATTCTTAACGATTGCTATTTTAAGTTAGTAGGTAATAAATTAGGTTGATCTAGCAAATTTTTTTAATGTTTTTAGTTTGATTTTTTTTTCTGGGTTCCTGTATCGATACTAAGCCTACCCCTAAACTATGGCACGCAATTTCTTTAACATCCTGTATACAGGGTGGTCCAAAAGTCGTGGATCAAAAGAAATAGGGAGATAAAGGAAGTCATTTCCGACAAAAAAATCTTTCTACAGCATGGCCATAATTCCATTGCCCTAAAAATTAATTGCTCTTCAAATTTGGTACCCAGAGCCGCAATAGAACATTTTTTAGTGCTGATACTCATTATCTACCTAGTAATAATACAACACCGTTTGTTTTATTGTTTTATATCACTTTTTTTTTAATTAGTCTAGGTAATTGCGGCTCTGGGCACCAAATTTCAAGAGCAATTATTTATACTGTAGAAAGAATTTTTGTTGGAAATGACCTCCTTTATCTCCCTATTTCGTTTGATCCACGACTTTTGGACCACCCTGTATACATATACAAGGTGTAAAATAAATAACCCACAACCTCTTAAGGGGTCATTGTACTCATCATTATGAACAACTTTTACTATGGGACCAAAACCTGATATCGCGAAAAAAAAATCAGCTGACCAGTACATTTATCTACATCAAACTCGTCAAAATGTAGGGAGCAGCTGATTTTTTTTTCGCGATTCCAGGTTTGGTCCCATAGTCAAATTTGTTCATAATGATGAGTACAATGACCCCTTAAGAGGTTGTGGGTTATTTATTTTACACCTTGTATAGTAATGTTTGAGAATTGTTGAGTGCAGTGGAGCTCTTCTTACACTGCCTAGCATTAACTAGCATTCTAACTTCCGTTTTCGGTCCATTTAGCTATCACGAAACAAATATTAAATGTTTGTATTGATCCTCCAGCAACGCACGCTGCACCTGGGCGTGTGCCTGCCGCGCTCGTGCTCCCGCGCCGCCGTGTCCGCGCTGGTGGGCGGCGCGCGCGCACCGCTGCTGCAGCACAAGGTGCTGGCCGTGCGCTCGCCGCAGCACGGAGGGTACTCCTACCTCGAAGACCCCACCTTCCAGGTGTTGCTGTGAGTATCCGTTGTTGATGCACCATTTCCACATAATTGTGCAAAACGTAAAACTCACACGTGTCTATGCTACACATATAAGCTGTGAGAACTGGCTGCTGTTATCCACCACGTGGGCTCAGGGGGGGTTGGTAGATGTCACATGTCTTCGATTTTTTTTTTAAATTCATTTTGGCGAATTCGAATTTTTGGCGCTTTCTCCTGATGTTTTCCTTCAGTGTTTTGTATATATTAGCTTTAAATTATCCAACTGCGAGGAAAATGCCTCAGCTTATACAGAAAAGTAATTAGATGGATATTACCTATACTTAAAAATTAAAATTATATAACGTCTGTCTCTAGCAACAGAGCTAAAACGACATACCTAATTATGTATTGAATACTCGCTTTTGTAATAGTAGTAAACAGTATTACACCACAGAGGTCAAGTAGGAAGAGATACCAAGCTTATTTACCTGTAGCCAGC
Organism: Cosmia trapezina; assembly: GCA_905163495.3. NCBI lineage: Eukaryota > Metazoa > Arthropoda > Insecta > Lepidoptera > Noctuidae > Cosmia > Cosmia trapezina. The sequence continues at coordinate 30,499,384 of LR991022.1, read as the reverse complement.
GAAACACTTGCGAACATTCTTATTTGACTTAAGAGTTATCATCGGTTACTAATTACCACACATCGCAAGAAAACAACAAATACTAGGTAACTTATTCCTTATTTATTATTTGTGTACGGCCACATAAAGTCTCTCACGTAAGAAATGTTAAGAAATACTTAACTCAGTTATGTAACAACGCAATCGGGTTAATAATGTATTAAAACCGAGCATTCACCATAAACTATTCAATACATTTTGCAAGTTGTTACAAAATTTTAGTCACCGTTCTGCCCGAGAGTTTTAAATTTTTCAGTATCAAAATTAATTTTGATGTATTTTCCTGGCAAGAGATCTCTCTCCCTAAATAAATGGGTAGTCCATAAAAACGTCCCGAAAACAGAGACTATTGTACCCTTCATGAAGAACTGACACTCTAGAACTTGACCGTTTCTCAGGATTTTTTCAATAAAAATGCTATAAAAGGGCCTTAGTCTGGTCTGGTAAGAGTCTGTCTACGGTCACGGTTTGTATCGTATCCTTTAAAAATGTATTTATATTGTGTTTTTTTTTTCTCCCATATTCTGGATTTGTACGCTCCTTATGTCAGTTTATAGGTACTCGTAAAATGTGGAGGTGGCTTATTAGCAGATACAACTCAACCTACCCCTCCAGGAATACAGTCGTCATGTTATGACGTTAAATTTAACATCTCAACATTCTGGACAAAAGCTTTAATGATTCATTCATAACGCATTTAAACATAAAATTATGAAATGGTTGACATTAAGATATTTCCTCAGGCTTGCCTCAACAAGGCGGTTTATTCCACTTTCTTCAAGCGAGTTTGTGTGTCAGGCATTCTCGCGATGACGCCACGGTTCTAGACCAGCCCGGGCAGACCTTTTGAATGTAATGAGACTGCCTTTATGTAATCTACTTAGATTATACAATTTGTTGAACAATTTGGGGACTACCTAATCTTGTTTTGGCAGTTGTTAATGTTAATTGATAAAAATAAGCAAACCCCGGTTTGTATCCATTTGTTTTCTTTAGAGCGGTAATTGCAATGTTCGCCATGCTTGACAGTTGATTAAAATTGATCAGTTTGTTATTAATTAGCAGACAGAAGAACGTTACTGCTTATCGTTTTGACAGAACCCCTATAGCATTTTACTGCCGACGTTGCGGTTGCAGTTAAACATACTAACAAACCGCGTTCCAGCTTTTTATTCTACCGTGATGAGGACTTTTTAACTATGTATAGGTAAGCAAGCCACACAACATGTGTTCCTTCTTAATATGTAGGACATCTTGAACATCTAATTGCAGGCTACATTACAAGAGGCATAAATAATCATCTAGATGTCTAGACCAATGTAACTGTTCTCGTTCCTCTTTGAAGAGCTTTACATTCACTTGAATTAAGCAGCTATCATGTCAAACTTTAAACTGAACTGATGTGAGTTTAAACTACAGTTGATTGCGCCTCGGTCGGATACAGTTAGCGAAATAGTTATATTATTACACCGCTAACAGTACCACCGGTAGTAATTTAAAACGGTCTGCGTTCGTTAGTTACGTTGCAGAATTCCTGTGCTTTGTGGAGCGGCAACTGAGATAATAATATAATGGTTACATTATCTGTTAGGTTTCTAGAGCAAAATGTAGTTATGTATATGTATCTGTTAGATTTTGTGTGCCCATTTTGTACCCCTTTTGAGGCTATGTTTTCCTCACAAAAGTGACCTCTCTTTAAGTGGTCACTTTTGTGAGGCTAACGCTCAGTCCATTCTCTATGTCTATGAATTATGCTAAGATGAAGAAAAAGACGAGAATGGAAGAGACAAAGTGAATTTGCAGCCAATACCTGTAGTACCTACTACTAAAGAGACAACTACTGGCCGCACATTCGCTCTGTCTCTCTCGTACTTTTCGGTCTGTATTCACTGCACAACTGAACACGGAAAGCTCAGCTCATTGTCTATGTCTACGACATAATTCACAGTTTAAATCAAGTAGTAAAATATAATTTAGTTGTAAACAAAATTTCGAGTAGGACCTACTCGAAATTTTGTTTACAACTAAATTATATTTTACTACTTGATTTAAACTGTGAATTATGTCGTAGACATAGACATTTCACTACCTACGAATAAGTTCCTATTACTAGGCAGATAATTTCATACAAATTCTGTTCCATTTTTAAACGTACGTATTTGTAAACGTAGGGGCTATTCGGGCATCGTGAAATAGGCCCTAAGCAGATTTAATATACTATATTAAATCTGCTTAGGGCCGCTGCTGCTTTATTTAATATATTCGCTAACTGTATCCGACCGAGGCGCAATCAACTGTAGTTTAAACTCACATCAGTTCAGTTTAAAGTTTGACATGATAGCTGCTTAATTCAAGTGAATGTAAAGCTCTTCAAAGAGGAACGAGAACAGTTACATTGGTCTAGACATCTAGATGATTATTTAATATACTATATTAAATCTGCTTAGGGCCTATTTCACGATGCCCGAATAGCCCCTACGTTTACAAATACGTACGTTTAAAAATGGAACAGAATTTGTATGAAATTATCTGCCTAGTAATAGGAACTTATTCGTAGGTAGTGAAACAGGCCCCCAGTGTCTTAAAATAATAATTATGATAATTAGCCGGTCGGTGCTGTCTCACGCAGGGCAAAGGCCTCCCATTCTTTTGTCCGTTTGTTTGCTGACATTTTCTGACTTGACATAATTATGATTTTTGATACTACGCTGTACCTGTTCAATAGAATAAATTATTATTTCCAGCGCGGTATCCTGCCTGGTAGCTATCATGCTAATCACAGCGACGGTGTACGACATGAAGATAGCCCGCGACGTGCGCAGGCGCAGACAGCGCGCGGCCAACATTGCGGCCAACATCGCCAACGGCGGCACTCGCACTGACCTGAAGTTAGATCTCAACGGACTTGATGACATCACTGTTGCTAATGGTAAGTAACCGAGAGCCTGCTGGATGTGGCCCTTCCAGAAAGCTCCTGAGTCACCCCTAATTAGCAGTGGCGGATTTGCCCTAAGGCGCAGTAGGCCCGGGCCTAGGGCAGCCAAATCTTAGGGGCGACCAATCTGACAAAAAATTTAGTGATGATAACAAGAAATAATTGAAAGTACCAAAATATTGTAAAGGCTCGCACACATTACGGCGGGCCCCACTGCACCAGATCGTATAACAATACTCTTCCTAAATCACTTTCGTACATCTAAATATACAGGGCTACTGGTTATTGACCAATATCCTCTTAAGAGGTCACTGTACTCATTATTATGAACAACATTTACTATGGGATCAAACCTGAAAGCGCGAAAAAATCAGTAACTAACTAACAGATATTAAAGTTAACTAAACTGAATCGATTTCAATAAAAGTGGCAATAAAGTAAATTCATTATGTAGTCTATATGATGGGTGCTGAGAAAGGGGCGACTGGTACTTGCTACATGGCCTGGGGCCTGGGGCGCCCAAGACTGCAAATCCGCCATTGCTAATAACACGAACCAGGGGAAATGCGGATCATAGAGTCGTAGATAATAATTGTAAGTAACTCTATTCTTCGTCAACTTCCAAGATTTGGTTTAACTAAAACCACTCTTAGATTTTCTGGGAATAAATTAATTTTCACAAGATTTCGAAAGCCGTAATCCTAACTAATATTATAAATGCGAATGTGAGTTTGTTTGTTTATTACGCTTTCATGGCTAAATGCTGGACCGATTGTGATGAAATTTGGTATGGAAATACTTTGAATCCTGGGGAAGGACATAGGCTACTTTTTTATTAATATACCACGCGGGCGAAACTACGTGTGGAAGCTAGTTACTTACACAATTAAAAAGCCATTGTGTCTGAACCGATGGGGTTCATGCTACATTTATAGCACCTAAACATAAGTATTTATGTGTAGGCCTCTATAACAAATTAAACAAAGTTCACAACATCTTTCCACTCACAAAACACCTGTGTAAGAAGAAAATTAATGGATGGCTTATGAGTCTGGACTACGACGCAACTGAAAGTCTACTTACCATCCCAAAATAGTTACCGCTTTCGTCTAGGTTGTCTCTGCCACAAGCACATACTACTATGGCATTCAGCAAACACGCACACCCACACCAACTTTTACATCACTCACACTCACACTGTCACACACTCACACTCCCATTCAATCCACACAAACACTCCTTCCTAAATGTAGAATAGAAATTATTGTCTAGTTTTAGCTTACGTGAAACCATACTTTGTACCTGGGGTGGAGAACTGGTGGCCTGAAATACAGGCTTCGGCTTAGCTTAGGCACCAGTCTCCCACAATACTGTTCTTTAAGCCAATGACTGGACAATATTGATTTTTTGTTATTATTTTGTAAGGACATTGTGGTGAGAAAATAAATAAATATTATATTATATTATTATATTAGGGTAAGGAAGGCTATTGCCGGTCACTTAAGCAAAAGGAACTACAACTCAGTGAAAAATCAACATTTATTTAAAAAACTTTGATGAAACATAACTTAAGATACTATTCTAAGATAATCATAACCATTGATATCAATACTTATTTGAAATACGACACAATCAACTCTTTAAAAAAAAATGACATTGACCGGTATTGTCCAACATGGCAGACAATACCGGTCGGCAGGTTGGCAATACCGGTCTAGCTTTTAGCGGCACAAGTCGCACACGTAGCCTTCGGGAGACTCATAATCTGAGCACTCAGCATAAGCCCAAAGCCCACACTGTTCGCACCTGTACCAAAGCTCGTTGTTCAGGGCCATAATCGTCACATAACATGCATCTGTTCTCCAGATCTTCAACACCGGTGCCATCATCATCATCGCGTGCGTCAGACATTTCGACCCATAGCTGGTAATTCACTATTCTTGTTTTTCAGTCTTTCTTGTAGTGTTCAAAATGGGATGCCATTAGACCGAGCTGCCTCTCTTATCGGTTTTCCTTCTTCGACAAGTCTGAGTGCCCTACTCAAATCATTTTGGCTCCATTTCGCCTTCAATTCTTTGCTCCCACTTTGAGTCCCCAACATCCTAAAAAGGAAAATAATATAAGATTTAACGGAATAAAAGATCAAAAATATAATATACTTGCAAGCATAACTTGCAGTTAATACTGGTCACCATGACCGGCATTAGCCGCCCCTATACTTTTCTGGTTAATAACAATTTTAACAAAAACCTATGGCAAAGTGCTTGAAATTTATGATTACATGGGTAGATAGATAACTACACGGCAATAAATAACACTGAAAATAAAGGAAACATGGAAATTAAAACACTCACCTCTTATGTTCCTCGGCCACAAATTTACGAAAAAGTAGCGCGAATCAAACTGACGTACGGTTCTCCCGGACGCGTGCTCGGATCTGATCGGGGGCCGGTGCGTCGGCGCGGGGAACACTCACGCCACCCTCAATCTATGTGTGTGTGCACAAAAACGCTGTAATTTGCATGAAAGTGTGGTGACCGCCATTGTCACCTGACCGCGGATAGCCTCCTTTACCCTATATTATATATATATTATATTATATTTAGATTTTAATATATGCATTTTCTCAATTGTTCGCGGATAGTTTTTAGGGTCCAAGCGAAAACATTCCTTTTACAATTTATTTCATTTGCAGGCAAGTCGATGTACAACGTAAACAACAACCTGGCTATAAGCAGCAACACTTCGGAAGAGCGTCTCACGGCGGAGAGCGTCTCCGCTGACGAACTCAAACTCAGTAAGTTATAACTATCTCTAGTCATTTCGGGAAGTGGGATGTTCCGGAATAATCAGCACAGGTAGTATTTCTATATCATTACTCATGAACGAACATTCACTTTTTTTTGGCTTTCCACATTTTACTCACAAAATTATGCTTCCTTCCATATTATAGCTATTTTGAACATGTAGTTACAGTACGACACAACTTGACACACCTAACACATCATCATCATCTTGACACATCTAAGTTTGTCGTACTGTTTCTCTTTTAAATCCATTCGTAATCCAAACCTTTATATAAGCATTATTATATGCATGGTCTCCCCATGCATGCTGTGTGCTAAATGTGAGCTATATGCTAAGTGTTTGTTCCGGCGCAGCGCCTCACAGTTTCAAAGAGCCAATTCACACGTCGTTAAGTCTACGCACTATGTTTTTTTTAGCAGGCGTTTTTTTAGTTTGCTTTGATATTTTCATGTGTAAAATCAGTCAATCGACCACTCTCTCAATGTACGCACGATATTCATTAAACTTTTGTTTTTGTAATTGGGTTTTAATTAGCCCCAGTGTATTATAGTCAAATTATACAGTGTTGATAGAACAAAAACTAACGCCTATAACTTTTTAATAAGCAATGTTTCTCTTCGACGTTATAAGTTGCCATAGTATTCTTGCAGGCGTTTGGTCGGAGCTACTGCTATCGTTCTCCATGAAGGCGAACATCCTGCAGATCTTCGACCAGTCCGTGGGATCCGACACAGTGCCGGTGGTGCACGGCCTCAAGTTCTTTTCCATGTGCTGGGTTATATTCGGACACACCTGCATTGTTGTCTTTAAGGTAATCTTTGATTCACTCAAAAAACTACTGAACAAAAGTCTAACACCGCGCTAAACTACTTGCCAAAACTCTCTCACTCGACTAAACCACTTGTCTAAATTTTCTCACACAATAGACTGAAGTCTTGCACTCTTCAATCCCTCACACTCTACGACACCTTTGAATTGAATGTAGGTAATTCTTGCGACCTTATTAACCTTTACATTTTTTTTCCAGTACGCCGACAACACCGCCCTGCGAGCGGTTCTGGAGAAGAGCTTCTGGTTCCAGCTCATCATCAGTGCCGTGTACAGCGTGGACACGTTCTTCTGTCTCGGGTATGTATTCTTTAGTAGTAGGTACTCTACAATTAACTGGAACAATTGGCTTCTGTTCTATTGGTTATATTAGCGATTCTCACACTGAACGAGCTAGGGTTCCACTACAGAAGAATCCCAAGTACCGTTTTTGACGGCTTCATTAAAAACTACTATAGCAAGTTATCTTCTTACAAAGTTCTAAGCAACCTGCAGGCTTGTATGAATTTCACGGGGTACTAATTCTTGAGGAAGGCTATAGGCTATTTAACACCACGCTAGTACCCTTAGGACCCGAGCAAAAAGAAAAAAAAGTCAGAAATAATCAAATCAGCAAAATCGAAGTAATAGCATGGGCAGGTGATGCGATACGACGGGGTGGGTCGGGGAAACAAGAAATTTCATGCGGACCAAGTCGTAGGCATAAGCTATTATTGCATATAGTCAGGTTTAGGATTGTTGTTGTTCAGGGCCTTGGCACACCTCCGCCGCGAAACTGCGAAACCGCATGATGTTCCGCTGATGTTCTGCTGATGTCCCGCTACTCAACATCTTGCGAGTCTGCTGAATTTAACTACTGTGGTTTCGCTGAGTATGGTTTTGCGGCAGACGTGTGCTAAGGCCCCCGATGTGGTGGCCTTAGGGGGGAGCAGTAGCCGCCGGGGTCGCGGGTTGTTCGAAAGAGATACCGTGGCCCTGCTGGCACAGGCAACTGAAGGAACACGGGTGGGTTTTAGTCAGTAAAAGTCTTCCTTCCGCTCCACCTTGTGTACAAATAAAGAACTATTATATTCTATTCCACCCAGAGCAGGAGAAGTCAATTTTGATGAACATTTTTTTTAGATCTGTTTATTGCTTTTGTGATTTGAAATATAATTATTTTATTATTGTTATTTGTATTATCTTGTAAAATTCGAACACAATGTAAATTGTTTGATGAATAAATAAATGAAATGATGATTTCCCATCCCGTGAATGTTTTAACATCCGTTGTATGTTGTTTCCTCAGTGGTATGCTGGTGACGTTCCTGTACTTCCGCACGAAGTCGAAGGGCAAGCTAGACCGGCTGGTAAAGGGGCACAGGAAGATTACCTCAGGAGTGCTGCAGTTCTTAGGACTTATTGGATATAGATTTGCCAGGTTAGTGCGGTAAACTTAACATCATGGTAGTTACTTTATCTTGATAAAAATACATACACATACATACATTACACACATAAATACATACATTATTTAGTGACGTCTAAAATCTACCATTTTGATTTTATAAAAACAAAACTGAGAACAAAACCTAGGCAATTGTACACACGGCTACACATAAGCTATACATTTCCAGTTTACACTGGCCTCTTATTGTAAGGAAATCCTATACAATGCAAGATCAGCTTATACTGGAAATGTATAGCTTGATCTGTAGCCGTGCGTACATACCCTGCCTAAACTTTGCTGTCGAGCAGTCAGTAAAAGTCAGGCCGAAATACCATCATGGTTCCAGTGTGAGAGAGAGACGGAGCTATATACGACCACCAATGCGATATTTTTACGTCCGTGCGAACGTCGGCTTATAGTGGACAACACCGTCACCTGTTTCAATTCTTCTTTTCATTGCAGACTAACAGCACCTTACCTGTTCATCCTGGGCGTGGTGGAGGTGACGATGAAGTGGTTCGCGCACAACGCGGTGTTCGAGCCGCCAGCGATGGACCACGAAACCTGCCCCAAGTACTGGTGGAGGAACCTGCTCTACATCAACACGCTTTTCCCCGTTGAGCAGATGGTGAGCATAGCGAGAGGCCGAGAGATTTATTTTTGGACAATCTTGCCTACCATTGCCGTCGCCGATAAAGAGCCTGATGACAGTACCTACAGTGAACCAATAAAGTTCACCAGAGAACCATAGAATCAAAATATACAACAGAAATGTAAAGGGCTTGTGGCTAAGTAATAGCAGCCACACGGGTCAATAGGGTTCGGTCCGGGAGAGGAGAGAGGTCCGTGGATGGGTGACCATCTTTACATACCGAGACTCCTCCGTGCCTCGGAAAGCACGTTAAGCCGTTGGTCCCGGCTGTCATTCGTGGATCTTTGACAGTCGTTACGGGTCGTCAGAAGACCCAAAGTCTGACAACCAGTTTTACCAAGGGGTATCGTATTACCCCGTAACTAGGTTGTGGAGGTCAGATAGGCAGTCGCTCCATGTAAAATACTGGTATTCAGCTGCATCCTGTATCATCATGGAAGCCGACCCCAATATAGTTGGAAAAAGGCTAGGCAGATGATGACAGAAGAAAACAAATGTGCCAGCTGCCGCTTTTCTGTTGGCACATCATCCATCAAAGTATGGTCACATTTCTAAACACAAAATATTGTGTCGAAGGCATGACTTGCTCTACCAACTTGATTAATCAAATTATTTGATGATTTCAGTGCATGTTATGGAGTTGGTACCTGTCGGACGACACTCAATTCTACGCAGTCAGCGCCATTCTGCTGATTCTTGCTACTAGGTAAGTTCAAGACCTTGGACTTGACATTCATTTCTTTTTGAGGCAAACTTGAACCCTGAAACAGGTGCTCGTTTGGAATGGAATGGAAATGAAGAATTTTTTTTTTTTTAAAGTACATACGTAAGTGGTAGTATATTACTATTGTTTTATTTATTGTGATAAGGACTATGTGTATTTTTTTTCTTCTCAGTTAGTTTTAGTGATGGTCTGGCAGTTTGAGTACTTTTTGCGAGCCGTTGCCCCTCGTCTAGTCGTTGAGCTCCTTAGTTCTGAGTGGAGCTACATGATTCTTGTACTGACTCCACTCAAATCTTCTATCCTCAAAACACCATTTCAGACAGTAATCTACATGGTTCTCATATTATGTGACCAAGATTATGTATAGAATTTAAAAGAGGAGTCAATAAGAGACACCGACGTCAAATAATAAAATAAAAAACTGTTTGACGTATTAAAGTGTTTGTACAAACGCGATAGGTACTTACAGGAATAAGTATAATTTATCATCATCATTTCTTTCCCACAGCCACTTCAAGCTCTCAGCCTCCCTAACCGGCGTTCTGTTCATCTCATCCCTCTTCACGACGGGCTACGTCTCCTGGAGCAACGACCACATCCCGAACAGCCAGGACCCCTTCACGCAGTTCGACAAGGTCTACGAGAAGCCCTGGACCAGGCTCGGACCCTACCTCGTCGGCATGCTCACCGGGTGGATACTGTTCAAGACTAATTTGAAGATTAGAATGACCAGGGTGAGTGCAACTTAGATATTTTTTTAATTCTATTCCTCGTCAGTGTTCACTTCAGCCGGGCTTTAAAGGCTAGCCAGAGATGAGAAACAAAACTTCTCCCGAGAGATAGGGTCCGCGGAGTCGCTACTGCTCAGCAGCTACATTCTCCAGCCACATTCTCTTGGTCTGGCTCCTCATCCTAGACCTGTTCCGGCAAAGTAAACTCTACCGGCACAGACGGAGCGCGCAAACCTCGCCACAACGTCAACGTAGAGATACTGCAGTGGGGTTATTATTGTTAAAAGCCTGTGATGTCCACTGTAGTGATAAGGTCTACCTACTCTCTTTCCACTTCCCTCTGTCTATCACAGATGCAGATTTTGTAGGCAAAACTACAGCATGGTCTACAATCCCTACTCATTGCAGGTGTCAACACATTGACATGCTTCATTATTGTGTCCCCTAGGTGTGGGCGCTAGTGGGCTGGGCGGTGTGCACCGCCACGCTGCTGTTCCTGATCTTCGGGCTGTACAAGGCGGAGCTGGGCGTGCTGTCGGCTGCCGTGTACAGCGCGCTGTCGCACTCGCTGTGGGCCGCTTGCGTGGGCTGGATCATCATCGCTTGTTCTACGGGACATGGAGGTACGACACTTCTTCAATAGATCGAGTGGCTATATAGCGCGGGCACCAGGTGGACCAGATGGTTGAACAGGTTGGATGGTTGAAATTCGTCCATTGGTCGAATTATAAGCATTGAAAAGGGATCTTGACAGTAATTTAATGACTACTGTATTTAATGCACCGTAACATTTTTTCGTGGACTCGGCCTAAGTATAACAGCCGCACGGGTCGATCGATCAGGTTCAGCGTTTGCGGTGGTTGGGTTGGGCCGTGGATGGGTGACCATCTTTATATACCGAGACTCTTACGTGCCTCGGAAAGCACGTTAAGCCACTGGTCCCGGTTGTCATCAGTCTTTACGGGTCGTCAGAAGCTTGAAAGTCTGACAACCAGTCTTACCAAGGGGTATCCGTATCGTATTACCCAATAACTGGGTTGTGGAGGTCAGATAGGCAGTCGCTCCAAGTAACTTGCTGGTATTCATCTGCATCCGGATAGACTGGAAGCTGACCCCAACATAGTTGTCAAAAGGCTAAGAAGATTCATTTGATGCACCAATATTGTTTGGTTCTGCTCTAATTCATGTGGTTCTTCTATTAAATGACGATATTCATATGTGTTCTCCCTTCAGGCTGGGTGCGTCCCCTGCTGTCGACCCCGGTGCTGTACCCGTTCTCCCGCGTGACGTACTGCGCGTACCTGGTGCACCCGGTGGTGCTGCGCTACGTGGCCATGCACCTCTCGCACCCCATCCACATGGGCGAGCTGTTCGTGGTGAGTACATCTACTACGGCGACACGGTGGTTGAGTGATCGACTGCTGTGCAGCATGTCGCGGGTTCGATTTCCGCACGGAACAAATATTTGTACGACCTACAAGTATTTGTTCCGGTTGTTTTTCTATCTATAATATGTAAGTATTTACAAAAAAAAAATGTATATAAGTTGTTTACCAGCCATCTCGTTACCATAACACAAGCATTAGGTTACTTGGCTTGGGACTAGATGGCGTTGTGTGAAATGTCCAAGGATATTATTATATTATATTATTTTACATCAACAGTTACAGAGTTGGTAACTAACCTTGGAACTGCTCCAAAGTCTGGACCAGTTGGCAGGTTCCCAAATTGATACCGCTGAATTTGTGTCGCTATTCAAAAATTTCTTAAAAATAAGCTAGATGAAGTCGAAATTTCCTATCTGACTAAGATACGAAATTTCGACTTCATCTAGCTTATTTTTAAGAATTTTTTTAATATTACGTGTAAAAGTGATTCCGATATTCCTATTCACAAAATACTTAAACAATTTCATTTCATTTTCATTCCATAGGGAATCCTAGATACTTGAACATCGTAAGAGTTGTCTTTAATGTTTCTGTTGTGTAATTATTTTGCGTACTATTGTATAGAATCTAGTTCTTCTAACTGAACAGACAGCTGTGCTGCTGGGCAGTTTTTTGCGATACTTCTTCTTCCCAGCTAAAGCACTATTAGGAAGTGGTGAACGTTTTGTGGGAATGTAATTTGGACTTTCGGAAAGTGCTAATTCTCAGTCTAGTTTTAATATATGACTTTTGATTTGATTTAACAACCAAAGGCCTGGGCTACTAGGAGCTCAGCCTCAAATGTCATCAAATTGTATGTGTACCATATTTTTCACAGTCGATATTTTTATAATATGGTAGGTAGGATTGCTGAAAGCGTAGTGTCTTTGCTTGACAAAATTATGAACCCAGTCAAGGGTTCAATAAAAAAGTTTCATTTCTAATCCCCAAGAAGGTTGAAATATTTTCTAAGTCAACTGTCTCCTGTCCCCAGTTCATCCTGTTCCTGGGCCTGACAGTGATATCGTACGCGTTCGCGTTCGTGATATCAGTGGCGTTCGAGGCGCCCATTGTCACTATGCTGAAGATCGTCGCCCCGCAGAGGAAGCCTCACAGAGTGTGAAACTACCCTAACATAAGATACAGAGACTTTAACTGCCTTGTGGCGTGTTTCACCACCTCCGATTATGTTCCGGTTAATTTATCCAGCATATACACGTAGTTTCATGTAAATTCAGTTCAAATTTTTAATTTTACAGAATTTGTTTATCTGATGGATAGTGGCTATCCGAAGGCGGTGAAACAGGGCCTTAGTTCATTACTGACCTACTTAAGGCGGATAGAATTAATAAGCTAAATTACATTGCGCAGGTTTAATTGGGCAAAATGTCTAAGTGGATTCCGAACCTGCGCAAGAGTCGTTACAGAAATGTTGTACAATCTAATAGTCGTTGTAGGTCGACGCTTCGCTACCTGATAGTAAGTGCGAATGTGATTTGTAGTAACCTTCTTGCCCGATTTCTAAAAGCAACAACGAATACTTTGTTAAAATTACCGATAGTTATTATGCAAATGCCTGATGACTTCTCGTCTGAAATTATTCTAGAGTCAAAATTAGATGTGAAATTTTTTTATAGAATATTTTTTTAAATGCGCTTCAATAATATTTCGAGACTACTTTTGTCAGTAAGTTTTTATTTAGGAATCGGGCATTCTAGTGTATATAATGTTAAATTGCGTTGTACCTATATTTACGTAGATTTTATGTCTTGAAATAATATTTCGCCTCGCGTGGAGGCAGTCTGACTGAACACTGTTATGTAATGTGTTGATTGTATTTACTGAGAATTGGTTATGAAAGATTATGTTAAGTTCTTAGTTAGGTCATTCAGAATTTATTAATCATGACAAATGATCCAAGAGTTAAGTTAAATAAAACTTGAATAAGTATCCAATTGTGGGCAACATTAGAAATCAAAACTAGCAATTTCTTTAGTATTTTCCATAATGTTTCGTTTAAGGGGAATCTGTCCATGGGCCATTGTAAAGTTAAATTGGAAGATACTTTTATTGGACCCTAAGTCCAAAGTTAATATGGCTGTTCTGGGCAACATAATAATAATATTCTGATAGAAATAGTTGGTTATGAATGTGTTCGATTATGATGAGGAAGTGGCATTGATCAGCCAACGTTCACCTTACCTAAGCTGAGTAAATCCAGTAAAGTTTTTCACAGACTTTGAAATAAAATCAAACATGGAATCAGTTCTATTTATTATTCTTACAAAAATTACGTAACACTAGGGACGAGATAAAAAAATAAATACTCTGTTATTCATTATGTCCGGTTCACACATTTCGTGTTTAGTTTATCGCTTGTATAGACTTATAGTTATGTACATAATTGCTAAGCTTACAAGTTCTAGAAGCGTCGTGTGAGCCGGCTGTTACCTTGGCTTTAAATATCTTGAAGTTATTGTCTGATCTCTATCTTCTTTGCTTATATGTATAGCTCTTTGATAAATTCAGTACAAGATAGTCAGCATTTTCTTAAGAAATGTTAGGCTTTGGTTTGAAACGCCATCGTCGTGTCATCAGATGAGGATATTTTTTCTTGTCTGAATCGCATAACTACAGTACCTACATTGGCTACTAAAATAATTTCGGCTGAACAAACATAATTAATGTAATATTACAATAAATATGTACATTTACCTATGTACCTAATAATGTAAATAGGCTGTAAATATAAATAGTTGTAAGTTTTTTACCGAATATTATAAATAAATAATAAATAAATAAATATAATTTTGATTACAAAATAAGTTAATTGTTTTATTGCTGTTATGAAGCTGCGCAGTCGGAGAGTCTTCTGAGGAGGCTGCAGCACGGCATCTCGACCAGAAGAGAGAGTACCAGGGCTGCCAGAACCGTTACCAGCGTTGTTCCCGCAAAGTACAGCCACTGGGAAAGATTGGAGCCAGTTAGGTTCTTACCTCTTCAGTAGAAGTAACACGATAATTATTGGTAACTAGGTTCAATAATTATTGGTAACTAGGTTCAATAATTATTGGTAACTAGGTTCAATAATTATTGGTAACTAGGTTCAATAATTATTGGTAACTAGGTTCAATAATTATTGGTAACTAGGTTCAATAATTATTGGTAACTAGGTTCAATAATTATTGGTAACTAGGTTCAATAATTATTGGTAACTAGGTTCAATAATTATTGGTAACTAGGTTCAATAATTATTGGTAACTAGGTTCAATAATTATTGGTAACTAGGTTCAATAATTCATACAAAATTCCCATAGAAGATGCACCAATTTTCCCGTCTACTTTTCAAATTTTTCATTCCGTAAGAACGATTCGGACTATTACGAACATTGTAAAAATAGCCAAATCGGTCCAGCCGTTCTCAAATTAGGTATACGCTTACCAACGAATCATTTCATTTTTATTATACTGGGCAATTTTTTTACCATTACCAAAATTTTCACACGGTGTTCATGAATATGAACAACTTTCACTATGAGACCAACTCGGAAATCATGAAAATAAAAATCTGCTGTTTCATGCCTGCTCAACCAAACTGATGATTTTGTTTCTTGATTTCAGAGTTGGTCCGCTAGTGAAAGTTGTTCATATTCTTGGATAGAATACCCTGTGAAAACTTGGGTAGTGATAAAAAAATTGTCCTGTATAGGTAAGTAGATCTCATAATACAATCAAGCAGAAAAACATGTCTTTTTCACAAGCTCTAGAAATAACAAACCTTAGCGTAATTATAACTATGTTGTTAAAAACACTTAAAATGCCATCATTTTAATCAAACGTCTAGCCAATGCTAATGACTGAATTATACTCACAATACACAAAGTAGTTGAGCACAGCGCTGAGCCCACAGACAGCAACATGGTCCGCGCTACTGCGGCGTGCAGCAGCAGCATGCCGTAGCTCAGCCGACTTAGTGCAGCTACTGATGAGCGAGCCAGTACGCGACGGAACACACCTGGTGACGAAAACAATATTCTGTCCATTATACTAGAAGTTATAGTGATTATGGTGCACTTAATACAAATATACAGTTAAATATAATATTCCTTCAGACCGAATTTTGGCCATGGCGGTTAATCCCGGCGGAGACTAGCCATCAGCGCGGGAGATATTATAGGTGTACTCTCTCTTCCCTCACTCTCAAAATCCGATGGTACGGCAATCTGACACGACCGGAGAGAGATCAGGCGCAGAGCCAACAGCACCGCACGGGAGTACACACCGCCAACTTCCAAACTCCGGGCTGTTACTGAGAAATTTCTAATGGGAAAACCCAATAACCATTTGCACGACCTTAGAATCGAACCCAGGATCCCACGCTCAGCAGTCTTTTGTCGCAAGCGACCTCGAGACAAACGGGGCAAGACATCCATTAACATAGAATTTTGTTCAGAATAGCATACACCATTCATTTTTGAAGAGGAAAACAATATAATTTAAGATAAGAAAGAAATACCCTACGCTCCATTTGTAACGTTAATTTTCTCGTACATCAGCATTAATGATGTCAAAAGCATTGAAGAACCATTAAATTTCTTACCAGCCATGTTAGTGGTGCCCATCAAGACCGGCCACAGCAGAGCTATGGTCCAGGTCAGGTGGAGCCACGCAGCCAGCCACGGCAGACCCACCATCGGCACTGCTGATGACGTGAACATGAACGACAGGGACGCTATCCATAGAAGAGTCGATGTTATCTGAAAATAATTAGAGATTTTACGAAGACGTTTGATGCTATGACACTGACATGGGTGGCAAAAAATAAGATATTACATAACGACATAAGATCGATGGGCAGATATAAGAAAATTCATTGTCTAAATGTGTTAACCGTTATAATACTTACTTTAATACACATAATTATGGCGTTTATTACATGAATGCAGGAGTGCCACAAGGAAAAGGATGTCGGATGTCTCTTTATCTCTTAAGATCACTTGTGTTGGTAGTTGCATCTCAGTAAATAATTATTGAGCATAATAATAGACGTGTCTTTTCTCTCATGTTTGTTAGTGAAATGTTTTGATTTACCTTCGAAACCTTCATTTTTCCATTCATCATGTGAATCAGCCAGCCCGTGAATACGCCCATGAAGTACGGAGAGACGCGAGCCCACGGCCGTTCGATGATAACGGCGTATGCACCAAATGAGTTTGAAAATCTAAAAGGTGACAGCAAAAAGTTGTATACATAAAATAAAACAGTTCATTACCCATGCTACAGATATCTGTGCTTACAATAAACTCAACATTATGTTGTAATATGTATTCATTTGTAACTCACAACTTCCCAAAGTCGAAGTAAGCTGCGCTAGCATCAGCAATGGTTGCCGACAACATGGCGACGACCGTGAAGATGGTGGCCATCCGCGCGCGCATGCTTGAGGACGCGCTCGACGCGCACAGTAGAGCACCCAGCATGTGCAGCTGCGTCTCCGTCGATAGGTACCATGAGATTTGCATGCACTGGGAGGAAGTAAGATTATAAACCGAGAGGTGACAGGATTTTTCATAACGATCATGGATACGGTTAGATTTACTTCGATGGGTTGTAGAGTAGTCCCCTAACGTGAATGACTTCGGTCTGCCTGCTCTGAGTGGTTGCAACTTCGAGTTATAGCGCTTACAAGAGGCTTCATTGTTGCGAAAAAAAAACGATCAGAGAAATGGTCAGTTTTAGTACACATTCAAAGTATGGCGTCTCCACAGATGAAATAAGTTGGTCTGCCGCCTCTGAGTGGTTGCATTTCAGATTTATGATGCGCGCAACATTGTTGCGAAAATAAAACGATAAGAGAAATGGTCACTTTTAGTACCTATTCGAAGTATGTTGTCTCCACATGTGAAACGAGTTGGTCTGCCGGCTCTCAGTGGTTGTATTTCAGAGCAATCGTTGTGTATGCAAGACGCTTATTTGTGGAGAAAGCCTAAAAAATACATCGAAAAACGGGACAAGACCCGCTGCAAGACTATTCGCTGCAAGACTATACCCCCCCCCCCCCCCTAAAGGAATAGGGAAAAAGCTAGAGGTTTCAATAAGAGAAATGGTCAGTTTTAGTTCCTATTCAAATTATGGTGTCTCCACAGGTGGAACGAGTTGGTCTGCCGGCTCTTAGTAGTTGTATTTCAGAGCATTGTTATGCGCAAGACGCTTAGTTATAGAAAAATTCAACTTAACGGCTTAATCAATAAAATAAAGATTGAAATCGAACAAATCCAATTTTTAATTGAAAGAAATGCTAGCTTGATGTGTAGCCGTGTGTACCTACTAGTGGGGATATTTTTTTTTTTTTTTTAAGAACACATACAGTCATGATGGCCATCATGTCTGTAATATGCTATTCCAAGGTTATCCATTCTTTACCGGACACCCTGTATACAAAATCTTGGAATCCAGTCTGTGCATTTGTGACCCTTAGGCTGTATATGTATAATACTGTGATTTCTGCCGAACTTTAATAAAATAAAGAAGTGTATTTTACCTGTTCCTCAGCAGGAAAAACAGTAGTGATGTAGAGAAGGTTCCTCCAGCCGTGCGCGCGACAGTTGCGTTCGTCGCCGTCCGGCAGCGTCAGCGTGGCGGTCTTGAACGCAGACTGCGCCAATACCGCTGATAGGAGGACCGCGTACGCGTACGATGGAACTAACCTGGTTGAAAAAACATATATTTGAAACTAGTATTTTAAGCCATGAAGTAAGTTCAATGTCGCAAAATGGGTTAGATTGTATGGAAAAAGACTTAAAAGATACTAGTTTTCAATAGTCGACATTGCATGTACTATCGACGACTTGGGTAAGTATAGGTATAATTACCATCTCAAGCGCAGTTATAATGACAAGCAATTTTATAAACGAAGAATTTTAAAATCAAGAAAGTTATTTTAAGTGATTTTTATTTTCAATATTTAGCTAACCGACACAAAAAAACCTAAGATCTAGACGTCCATAAAAGTAATTGCCTATTACGAACTAGGCGAACTGGTTAAAGCTAGCAGACCAGTAGGTAATTATCTAGATAGTAATTAATTCTAAATAACTAGATACGAACCTAATGATCCTATTGGTGACGAAGCAGACGAACTGCAGGACCTGCCCGCAGACGCCCTGGAAGCCGACCAGCTCCTTCAAGCTGTACTGACTCTTCAGAAAGAAGAAGTGATGCGCACTGAAGAGACCGCTGAAAGACCAGTCGTGCGATTCTGTAACCATCTCACCGTGAAAACTTAGGTGAAGTGAGCGTGGAGTGAGCTGTCAATAGTGTCAATTCCTAGCAAAAACAAACTCACTTCACCTAAGTTTTCACGGTGACATTTTTACAGAATCGACCGGCAGGATCGTTTAAATTAGTTCACATCAAATTAAAAAAGTAAAAGTAATAAAAAATGAAAGGCAATTTACAAGAAGGAAGCTCGTTAGACGTTGGAAATTGGAATTAATGCAACCGGTGGGACCAATTTAGAAGTCAAATCAAAAAGATTTTTGTGAAACATGTAGAATTGGAAGCTGGTTTATTTAACTAAAATAGAGCTTGTTACCTCACGTAGAACAACGTATCAAAAGCTATTGTTCCAGTGGCAATTATTAAGTACACATCGTTCTGTGCATTTATATCGCCAGCGAAATCTGCAAATGAAAAACCATATTAATTGCCAAGAATATAAAATAATAAGTACCTACTTAAAAGACTTGGTAACGATCCTACCTGAGATATACTCGACTATAACTGCAACATGTACGAACATAACCCAGAACGTCGCCAACACTCTCATCACATGTATCAACGACAGGTCTTTGTTCGCAGTGTTCGTGTTGAAGATTCTCTTCCAGCAGTATGCTAGGGAGAAGCACAGCAGCAGGCGGCAGAAGATGTTCTTTTTCTTGCTCTCTGTGCTCAAACTCGCAAAAGAGTTGTACTTCTGCCGCGGGCACGGCGGCAGGTTCTGGAGCTGGCGCGGGTTGCTGCACTGCTTCCTGTACTTGCCGCATCGCTTGCAGCTGCCTAGTGTCTTTTCCGCACAATTCACGTCTAGCGTAATCGTGGAAGCGCTACACTTCACCAGACTCTCCACCGCCATGTAATGCGTGTTTACGTTCTCAACACCTAACGTCTCCGTCTCAGCTTTTGATTCAGTCTCTTGTTTTAATTCCCTGCTTCCTTTCCTATTTGGATCTGTATTGTACTTCTCTAGATCGAATGTCATAGATTTTGTGCCGTACGGTAGACATTTCATCAGATCTAAGTCTATGACAGTGGCGACTATCACTAAAGCTACGAGAACCGTTGTGACACATATCAACAGCACCCCGGCGCTGTCTGCCGTGATGTCGTAGTGTCCCTGCACGCGCCTGACGCTGGTGATCCTCGCGACACGTGATGACGTCTTGTTCGTTTTCAAGTTGTCGTTGATCATGATGGAGAAGTTGATAATGGACGTGATGTCACGCGGAGAACAGGAATATGGCATGCAGAGGCCTAAGGTTATGTCAGTCGACTGAAAAAGGCGAAAAAATATGAAATCTTTGACACTTCAGATAAATTACACATTGTTTAGTGACTTGCCTTTATCATGTTGGCCTTAGTGATGTTCAGGGTGACCCCCAGGGTGGTGTATGCGAGGCGATATGGCGGCCAGCTGTCTGCCACGTGCTGCGGTACGTCGTCGTACTGCACCAACCATCGCCACTCGTGTGTTTCTATTCAAAATCATAATTAGTTAATGTAAGAACAGGTAAGAACTGCTTCGGATCTTTAAAGATATCGATTTTGATGATATAATTAGGTAGTTATTGTACCATCGTCGAAGTACTTCGTCCTCGATACGGGGCTGATGTCATCGTCAGCATCATCCACTATTATGCTTTTATTCGTTGCAATTGACTGCTCATCCTGACAATGAGGAAAAATATTAAATATTAGCTGGTAAAACGGAAGTGATTGTGGGCAATGCAATCAATTTGAAGTTTGTTCGTACCAAATCCAAACATTGTTCTTTGGATCCCAACCAAAACCGATTGCCCATGAAGAGTCCTGATCCATAGCGCCCCGATGCGTCGAGAGCTGAAAGTACATGTTTAATTATCACAATAATCCGGGATTCATTCTTAAAATAATTATGTACATACTTAGTAATTAACCATGTTTCCTTGTTACAAATGGAGAAAGCTGGAGAAATTGGGAAGGCAGGTAGGTAGGTACTATAAAATTAAACTAAGAATTATTGTCAATGCAGCAATTATAGCACTCTATTTCGTGGCTAAGTAATAACAGCCGCACGGGTCGATCCATCAGGTTAAGCTACGCTTGCCGGGGTTGGTCAGTGGATGGGTGACCATCTTTACATGAGACTCCTCCGTGCCTCGGAAAGCACGTTAAGCCGTTGGTCCCGGCTGTCATTCATGCATCTTTGACAGTCGTCAGAAGTCCGAAAGTCTGACAACCAGTCTTACCAAGGGGTAATCGTATTACCCAATTACTGGGTTGTAGAGGTCAGATAGGCAGTCGCTCCTTAAAAAATACTGGTATTCAGCAGCATCCGGTTTGACTGGACTGGACTGGACTGGGGTTGGCCCCAACATAGTTGGGAAAAGGCTAGACAGATTGATTTCCCTGTGCAGCATCTTTAAATTGTAACCTAAACTTCGCACTGCTTAGGTACACCTCCAGAGAATCCACCAAACCATTCATTGACACCTAGAATGAGTTCTTATAGCAGGGCAGAAGTTGAACGGTTCTAGTGTGAGAGAGAGACGGAGCTATATACGACCTATAGCACCATCCTTTTTTCTCAGCGGATCCATGATGTTTTTTCACGTCATAGTAAACCCCTGATAATAACCTTAACCCGAATATCCACCTAGCAACAGTCACACACGTAATTTCACCTCTTTAGTTTTTCCAGCGCGAGATAACTCTCACTGAAGTCATGCTGTGTGGTCTCACGTCATCTCAAACTGCGTTCGCGTTAGTTAACTGTGCGCCTTATTCTTCATGTACACTCGAACAAGCTATATAGTATACAGGCAAATATACTTAAATCTTTCCACTACACCAGCAATATAAAATGTTTATCTACAACAGTAAAGCTGAAGAATTTGTTTTTTTGTTTGTTTGAACGCGCTAATCTCTGGAACTACCAGTCGGATTTGAAAAAATGTTTTTGCATTTGATAGCCGAATTCTTAAGAAAGGCTATAGTCTTTTTATCATCACACTAAGACCCTTAGGAGCCGAGAAAAATGAAAAAAGTCAGAAAGAATGCTAAGCGAAAACGAAGTACTTAATACTTAGTGCAGACAGGCGATGCATTGCGACGGTGTGAGTCGGGGGAACAATAAATTTCACGCGGACGAAGTCGCGGGCAGAAGCTAGTTGTGTATATTTTTGTTTGGCCAACATTATTGAGTGATGTAAAGGAATCAATTGACAATTCAGCACACTCGCAACATTGTTTAAAAAATTAGGTATGGTCGGACTTTTAATTAGCTGCAGTAAAATGACACTTCTAGTCTAATTTTACTGTCATATCGCTATCAAATGGAAACATTTTTTAACGAAATGACAGATAAGAAGTATCATTTTACTGCAGCTAATTAAAAGTCTGAGCATAATTGTAAGCTGCCTGCATACCATATAGTTTGTTCGACTGTACTAAGTTTTGTTGACACCGCGCGTGCTAACGGCACTTGATCATTGCGTGAATAGTTTTCTTTTATTTTTGCTATGAATGCGCATAATTTTTGGTTCAATGCCTAGCGGGATAGACAGGTTTAACAATGGGTTAAAACACCGTTTAACGTGGTAAAGAATAAGCGGCTGTATCACCTGAGACATGTACCTACCTATGTCTATGTGTTTTGTTATGGAAAAGGAAACACATAGACAGAACCGAAGAGTTGTCAAACTCAAGTGACAGCTGAATCGTAGATCCTCCATAGAACGAATGGCCGATAGGGTTGAAAAGTTTGATGATTATAATGATCAATTTGTTTCAGCCATACTACAGGAAGTCCATGCTAAAGTATTCCTATAATATTTACTAATCTAGTATACTCTAGTATAATCTAGTATCCGAACTATTACCTACCTACAGGGTGAAATTGAATTCATGGGCAATATTTTAAGGGTTCATTGTACTCATCATTATGAACAATTTCTACTATGATAACAAACCTGAAATCGCGAAAAAAATCAGCTGTTCCCTACATAAGAAACAAATAAGAAAGAAATGAAAATATATGTATTTACCTATATTTTTTTGAAACAGGGACTGAAAGGGGTCTTAAAAAATTCGAAGTGGGGCTACTAGGGCATGCGGTGTATCATTTATGAAAGAGCGCTGTTTGCACATTCTCAAACATTTTTTTTAGCCCGCACAGTTTTCGACTTTTGATGAAAAATTTAAAAGAAAAATACCACCCGAACTTATCTCCGAAGTTTGCATAGAGAAAAATCTGAAATATTCTGTGTGATAGAAGTTTATGTAAAGATTACAGGAAAAATAAAACGATGTCTATAAATAGCACACTTTTTCAGAAATCGGAACAGAATCCTTGGTGCGCGAGTCCGACTCGCTCTTGACCGGTTTTTTTTTTCAATGGTGGCGCTGCCGGTTAGCAGCTGTACTCGCCTTAAGAGGGTAGCAGCAAGTCTGCACTGCTGGCAGACGGTAAGCGTAGGTACCAACCGTGGTACCAAATCTACCTGTCGATTATTGTGTAGGTAAGTGTATACGTAGGTATGTACCTAGGTATAACTTGCTGAAAATAAACTAATACTAAACTATGTTTACGTTAGCGTACCGATTTGTTTACGTAAGTATCGTTATTATTATGTAATCCTCCAATTCAATCTAAATTGTAAGGATTACAATCCAATTGTAATCCTTACAATTTTACGGCCATTTCCTAGACACAACAAAACAATGCAGCTACCCAAAACAAATGCTTAGGTCCTATTATTTATAATGTACAAATGACAAATCAAACCTAACATTACTCATTATAGTAAAACGTTGTCATCTATATCCTATACTGTATATACAGGGTGTTTCTTAGCCAGGGCGAGCTGATAGCAGAGTACCATACCTATCGATTTAACCCCATGCATGTTCTACGATTTACTGTGGTTTTCGAGTTATAATTTTTTTCGATATTTTTCCTGATTCAACGAGATGATGCCTTTAAAAAATTAGGTATATCTTTTTTTTGGGTCAACTTTGGACAAGAATGTACTAAATAGGGCATTATTTGCTGAAATCGATCGTTGAAAGTGGTGTATCTGAAATCTTGTGATTTATATTTATCATATTTTATAGGTAATTTATCTTTGCATATTTTTGCCAATCCTGATATTTACTATTCCTCTACGTTTAAGCAGAGCTCAGTTTATAATAAAACCATAAATTTTATACTTACTACTATCCTTTACCATTGATATGAAATGAGTTCAAATGAGGGATCCAAAAAAACTACAAAAAATCGTAGAACATACATGGGCGTTAAATCGATAGGTATGGTACTCTGCTATCAGTGGGCTTAGTGCGAGTTTTTATACTTACTCAATCGCGTTTACGTTAACGTTGACGTATGTACGTCAATTTGTATGGAATAATTGTGTTTCCCATTATAGTCATCAGACGCCGCTTATTCATTTTCAGTACAAACTGACGTTTACGTTAACGTGATCGAGTAAATTTAAAAACTCGCACTAAGCCCTCAGCTCGCACTGGCTTGACACTTTAAAAGAAACACCCTGTATACCTAATAATACCTATACCTACCTATAGATTTGTAATCACGCTCTGGAAAAGATTTCGATGAAAGTTGCAATATAGGGGTTTTCGGGGGCGAAAACCCGATCTAGCTAGGTCACATCTAGAATTTTTATTAAAAATAAAATTAAAATTCTAAAAGTAAAGTTTCTCTATTTACACCCGAGCAGAGTTCGCTCGACCAGGTAGGTACTTACGATTATATACTCAAAACTTTACGCAACGTTCACTAATCGTAATATATAGTAATCAGTAGGTACTAATGATGCAGCCTACTTGAACGAGCACTGAACTTGGCAGAGCGTTCACATCACTACGAATACGAACAATCGAAAGTTGGTATTGATTAGTGGTCACGCCAAAGACTGCTAAAGAAAAATATGTCGATAATGAGGAAATTAAATTACCTACGTTAGAAGTGACAGTTATCGTGTTCGAGAGACAAAACAATCACTCATCATGCATTTTTTGCAACACACATTTATAAAAATAGTAACTGGCTTGTTTCAAAAAGTGCGAACAGTGATTTATAAAAAAATACATAAAATCCTATAGCATTACCTACGTCTGCCTTATCTAGTCTCGCAGTACCACTCCCATGCACCTATAGGTACCTAAGGGGCAAGTACCTATATTGCCATCAACACTACTAAGAAATTTCCTAATGGCACTTCCCAGTAGCACTTTTCCGACTGGGAATCGAACCGAGAACCTCAAGCTCAGCAATTACGCCTTTGAAAACTAAACCAACGAGGCCATTCACGAATTAAATGTACCTACCGTTTCTCAAGTTTCGAGAGAAGTTTAGACCCCAGAGAAGGTACTTGTCATGTTTTTCCTTTGATTGGTTGATTCCACAGAACACCAGAAATGCCTTTAATTTAATGTAGACATAAGTAGATATCTAAATGACTACCTATCTGTACCTGCCTACTAAATGGCTGGTTTGCATGTGCATAATTTGCGATCACTTTCTTCAGGAAAACTGAAATGTCCCACGCTATCTTTAATTGGATGAAGTGGCGGCAACGAACTACTAAATGATAGAGAGGAGGTAAAGAGGTCTAGGTATATTTTATGATCCACAGTTTCAACTGAAAATAATCACGCAATTATATCGCTGCCCTAGCTAGAAAGACATCTCACCTTTGAACAAAAGCTAGAACATTTTTATTTAAAAAGTAATTCGATGCTCGAGTGATAGAATGTCAGCCTGTTGTATGGAACTACAGTAGGTATGTACTTACCTACTAATAAGCAAGTAGACAGACACAGTAACGATTTACTCTAACGTAACTTACCTTTCCTTTCATGAATATGACTAGGTACACAGTTTGCAGCACTTATGCGGGTTCGCTTCCTGCACCCCAGTTTCAATATTTTACAATTAAGTAATGTTAATTTTAGTGGGGCTTGTGGCTACCGTAATGGTAGCCGCACGGGTCGATCAGGTTAAGCTACGCTTGCCACGGTTAGCTGTAATGGTTGGATGGGTGACCATCTTTTCATACCAAGACCCCTCCGTGCCTTAGCAATTGGACCTGGCTGTCATTCGTGGATCTTTGAGTCGTTACGGGTCGTCAGAAGCCCGAAAGTCTGACAACCAGTCTTACCAAGGGTATGTCGCTATTACCCAGTAACTGGGTTGTGGAGGTCAGATAGGCAGTCGTTCCATGTAAAATATTGGTATTCAGTTGCATCGCATCGGGTTACACTGGAAGTAGCCGACCCCAACATAGTTGGGAAAAGGCTACACTGATGTATTTGTTCATTTTACTCCAGACAGGAACTCAGAAGGTTACAGCATAAGATAGGTACCTACACCTTGAAATTACATTAATCATGAATCTACAACATCAACGAGTAAGACACACTGCCAAGTTACAGAATAAATTAATTATTCGCTTAGAAATTAGTACTTAGCTGCGTTATACATTATGTATTAGATGTATCTGTGTTTTCTTTTCCATAACATCTAATTATATTACCGTATTTGTCTTCATTATCTCGTTGTGAGTGCCGTTAATTGGTAGGTAAGTACTTACCGTTGTACGCCCAAGCCTTGCCTTCCGTCAGCTCTTTGAAGAACACTCCCAGGTCCTCCCAGCACGTGTGGTCGACCAAAATATGTATTCCGTTTGTTATTTTGGGCCACACCACCGCCAAAAACGTCGGGTCATAGATATTGAACAAGTTATCAAACACTTCAGTTTTCGCGGGTCGTTTCCCAACTCTACTTAGTTCCTTCTTTGGATTTTGGCGCGATTTGCCGCATTCAGCCAATACTATGAACAATAGCACACAACACACTTTTAACTTGAACATTTTGTTAGCACATATTATTTCGTATTTCTATATCGCGTATATGCGTGCGTGCTCTCTCTGTAGACACACGTTAACTAATGTTCACTAACTGCAGTAAGTAGACTCGCATTTAGGCTTGTTTACAAGCAGTCGATGCGAATTGTAAAGAGTAAACAATTACTATTGCTAACAGATGGCTAGTCTGGCTGTATTAGTTACACGCATGAGTTGCACGACGATTTAGGAGTCTCAACAAATATTTTTTTTCGCTAAAAGCCTTTAACGTGGTATTCACTTAACTAAACTCCACATAGGTTGATCTAACATTCGATTTGCCGATAGGTGCTCAATTATTACTTTCTCTTTTAATCAAGATTTTATGGAGTCATTATAACGGGGAATTAAAAGCAATTAGAACAATTATGTGGCGAGATGAATACAAACAAGCCTGGTGGTTCTCAACAACAGGCACACCGTAGGCCGGCTTTGTGAGTGGTTACTAATTGCGGCATAAATAACTGCGGAACTAATCTTTTATGCATGTTTTATAAAATTAGATGCACTATGAAGCGAACTTGATTTATAGAATCTTTATTTAGACAGCATGGCTCGTCTGTGATGCAATTCTTGCTATGAGAATATTTTGAGGAGTTTGGGAGTACTTTTCATCGGTTACGCTGTGTAGGCCCTCTTCGCCTCAAGTTGGTTGCAGCTTGGGTGCGGCTGACACTGGCTTGGCCACCATCAGGGATTTTACTTTTGATAAAACAAAGATTTAGTCGTTAATTAGTCGAAATTTGTCGCCAAATATCAGAATTTGTCGGTCACTGGTTCAAAAGTTATAAGGGGTCATTAGTGGCCGATCTGGAGAGTCTCCCCAGCTTGGCCACCTTTATATCTCAAAAACTAGGGCACCTAGCGAAGATCTGTTTTCTCCCAGATTTAGTCGCTAATTAGTCGAAATTAGTCGCCAAGTCACAGATTTAGTCGGGTCTTAGTTTAGAAGATATAATGAGTTCAATTTTTAAGTATAGACCAAGAGCTAGATCAAAAATTTTATCGTAAACTCTTCAATCGACGACCAGTTAAAATTTTAAGTAGGTATAGTCCAAGAGTTAGATCGAAGAGTTCAAGAAAAAATCTTTGATCTAGTTCTTGGACTATACTTAAAAATTGAACTCATTATAATATCTTCTAAACTTAAGACCCGATTAAATCTGTGATTTGGCGAAAAATTACGACTAATTAGCGACTCAAGAGTTATCAAAATTAAAATCCTTGATGGTGGCCATGCCAGTGTCAGTTACACCTTTTTATACCGTACCCAGTTACGCCGTGTAGGCTATAAACCCCACTTCGCCTCAGGTTGGTTGCAACTTGGCTCACGTGGTGACCACGACCAGTGACAAGGACACCCTTACTAATAGCCCTTAGGGCTTTCTCGACAGCTTTGATGTCCAGCAGGTGTTAAATTGAATCTGTATTAGGCGATTAACACACGGCGCCGCGGTTGCCGTGTATTAATGCCGCTTTCGACAGCGCGGTCGGGCGGTGTGTTAGGCATTTACGGATTTATTATAGGCCAATGCGATATGAGATCCGCTTCACCGCCTACCGCGGCGGTGCGCGGTGCCGTGTGTTAATCGCCCTACCTGATCACCACCTACCTACCTGACCTGACCTTAACTGGTGACCTGATTGATCTGTACCTGTGTTCGATCTGTTGTGTTTGTTTGTATCTGTACTTATAACTTTTTTTTTTACTTTTTCTGTATTATCACAAAGAGCTTTAGTTGTTTGTCTGTGTACTCCTACTTATTTCTGCTCAAAATGTCTTGCATGGCGTGTAAGTGAAACCTCATGCGCAATAGCGTTGCTGCCTTTATGTTTCGGTCACACAAAACGATGATATTGTGTTAATTAAATGCAAATAAAAGGGAAATGCTCGCCAGTTACTTTCTTTTGATGGCGTCAATTACTTTCTTTAGCCGGAATTAAAATAAAACAGCAATTTTAAATGTTAGTAATTACATTTATTACCTGTCAAAAAGACATTAGCTTACAATTATTTTATTCCATGTACGTAAATACAATTAGCTAGATTTATTTCTTTATTCTGATACTGCAAATCATGTCACTGTAGTAAGAAGTCTCTGATAGGGCGCTCTTCACACTCACACACACGAACATAGGAGCACGACGCACGACACCGGATCTTATGTCATAGAGAATACGGTTACATTTGCCGGAGTCGCTTGTTTGGCCGCTGGCCGTCGTTCATGAACCCACCCTGCTGAGAAGCAAACTATTATTACGATTAGATGACAGAACCTTTTCATTTCTTGGACATGGATACAAGTCGAAATGTTTTACTATCAGTAGAAGCTGTTTCAACCCTCAGACTAAATAACAAACCAAGACAGCGCTGCGAACAATACAGTGAAGCATGCGCAAAACTACACCTCGCTCTGTGCATACACGCTCACACGCACACATTTATACCAAACACAACTAAACTACACCTCACTAAGTGCACACATGTTTACGAAACCGGCCTCACGTCACTGTTGACAGCGCTATGTCTTGGTTTTTTATTTAATCTGAGATTCGACCACTCAAAAAAAATTTACTTAGCGCAACTCAAAAGAAAGAAAAAACAGTATCCAGGCGTAAATAGAACACGAGTTAAAGAAAGAGCACGGCATGAGCAACAGAACTTTACACAGACGAATTTTCCGTAAAACCTCGATGTGCCATATTTACCGCCGAATACTGTACAGTCGACCTCCTAATTACTTTACCACCCTAAGGTTGAATAAAACGACAGCCTTTTTGTCTATGTCACAGTTAAATAGTTACTTATAATGAAGCTTATTGGGAATCGTTGACAACTATACAAAGTATGTCCAATGATAACTTATACATTTTATACATTCAGTGTCAAAATGTCCAATTCTCAAAATGTCCAAATCCCAAAATACCTTTACAAAGTCCTTTCAGTATTTTGCTTTTATTGTTTGTCATTCATAAGTCGTAAAAAAGCTAATCAAAGCAGTTATGGAACCACATTCTCAAAGATTGGATATTTTGGTAATTAGACATTTTGGGATTTGGACATTTTGACACCACTGGACATTTTGACCCTGAACAATTTTATAATCTAATAATAAATAATGTACCATTTGAATACATGCAACCAAACAGTAAAAAAAGCATATCTAACAAATTAATAGCAAGCTTACATCTACGGGTAGTAGGATTAGTTGTGTGTAAATATCGCTTTATCTCCTATCAACAACACTGTAAGAACCCTTTGGTTGTTTGTACGCACATGGCACATTTATAGGCGCGGCATTACCTTGGACTTAACTGGTGTAATGTTTCTACAGGTAACTCTGAAAAGAATGCACAGAATGTGTTAATGCAAAGAGAATTGCAGAGTTGGTGTGTATTCTGTTGTTCTTTCAGTGTCTCGTCATTGTACTGCATTTCTTTGCACATCTTTCTATGCACTCGTTTCTATGAAATGGATGTGAGCATGCAATGGAAAAAGCTTACTTAAAAATTATTGCAAAAAAATACAGTTCGAAAGATGTCAACGTAATAATTTGTACAGTGGGAGG
The DNA here is from genome assembly GCA_905163495.3 of Cosmia trapezina. NCBI lineage: Eukaryota > Metazoa > Arthropoda > Insecta > Lepidoptera > Noctuidae > Cosmia > Cosmia trapezina. Next base: position 30,469,056 of record LR991022.1, on the reverse strand, counting down.
GTGAAAATAAAAATATAATACATATTTATATGTTGACATCTACCACATGAAATCGACACTATGATACACCAAACGTTCAACAAAAGCTCTGTACATTGAAGCTAAAAAGCTAATGCTATGCAAACTGCTATATTATAAAAACTCGCAAAAACCGAAATCTAATATCGGCCGCATCTAGTTTAGACTAGAAGCTGATCCAACTACGCTTATGAACAGATTATGATAATATAAAAATAAAGCAGTGTCGCTAACATGCCGCAGGTTTAGGCGCAGAAAACCAAACATGGGAATTAGGCATAGAGTAGTAAGCAAATGGAAGCTGCTCTGAGAAAGAGGCATTTTCGTAGAAATATGCGTCTTACTTAGAGTAAATTAAAGTTTAAAAATGGATGGGACAGTTCACTCTGTCAGTTTCCATAGCACATTTGTACTTGAACAAAATGCATTGGGCAATAATATTCGAGTTATAACGAGGACTGTTTACGGACATAGAGCAAAAAAGCCGCCACATCATCGAGTGTCAGTGATTTCACACATCACTGAATGCGTTTACCGCCAGGCGCCAATCATATTTAAAAACATCGTTGCCTCTGTCATCTTCAAACAAATTATCAGAATATTAGAACAATGATTTAAATCCGTTTAGCGCTAAACATATTCAGTGGGTGCAAGTGGGCCTTAGTGTTATATTTCGTGTATGCTCTCCATTGACTTATTACTCAGGTAAGTATAGGTAGCTGTGAAGGTGCGTGTGCGAGCTTACCGGGCGGCCCATGAAGCCCTGCGGCGGCATGTAGGTGTTGACGGGGGCGAAGCCTCCGCGCGGGAACGCGCCGCCACGCCCGCCGAACCCGCCGCGACCTCCGCGGGCTCCTAACGACAAACACAGATCATTATAAGATAAAGATTTATTTCTCACCACAATATAAATCTACATTTTCAAAATATGATCAAGAACACAATAACACTTTTAATTATAATGTGGGAGACTGGTGCCTAAGCTAGGCGTAAGGCCTGTATTTCAGGACACCAGATGGTAAAGCTGTTGAGATTCTACCAAAGAAATAGAGATCAAAATTAAATAATTTTGGTTTATTCTACAGAAAGAATGTTTGAAGACCATGATGGAAATTGTAAACGACTGTGTCATTCTCATCACCACCGCTGGGCCTTTAAGTTTGTACCAATCTCCATGCTGCCTTACCAAAAGCTTTTATGATAATTTGGTAACCATTTTAAAATGGTCGTGACGACACGGTTGGCGCAGTGGTTGAGCGATTGACTGCTGCGCAGCATGTCGCGGGTTCGATTCCCGCACGGAACAAATATTTGTACGACCTACAATTATTTGTTACGAGTCTGGGTGTTTTTCTATTTATAATATGTATGTATTTACAAAAAAAAATGTATATAAGTAGTTTATCAGCCATCTCGTTACCATAACACAAGCATTAGGTTGCTTAGCTTGGGACTAGATGGCGTTGTGTGAAATGTCCAAGGATATTTATTTATTATTTATTTATTTATTATTTAAAATAAATTGTTTGCAGTAACCCCTTAGGTCTGGTAATCAGAAGCCCCTAAAAGATGTGTAAAGGGCGCTGAGCTGCAACATTGTATACAAGTGTCCATGCAGTCACTACAACAGCTAACTACGACAACAAGTATAATGTAACAAAAGCAGACACCTCTGAAGTTACCTCTAAAGTTGCCTCCCCTCGCGTTGAAGGCGCCGCCGCCGCCGCGCGCGCGGAAGTTGTTGGCGCGGTTGCTGTTGGGGCTGGCGTTGGTGTTGCTGTTGGCGTTGTTGCGGTTCTGCTGCTGGTTCGGGTGCTGCCGCTTGTTCTGCGGGGCATGCAAGGAGTTGATAATATTTTCGTCGATGTTATGACTCTACTTTACTGTGAGAGCTTTGTTCGCAATGATGTATTTTTTTCAACTTTTACTGATTTATCTTTTTATTTATTTTGAATCAATTTATTTTGTTGGATTGAATATTGATCAATGTGCTGGTCTCAGTCTTTATACTGGATAGTTGCAACAAATTTATTGAAAAGGATTATCTATTAAGGATATTTCACTGTTTGTGTACAAAAAATTTAATACTAGTGTTTGCATACTAACTATGTCAAATCGAGCTTTAGAGACTCGGGTAACAGTGACTGGGAGATGACGCTATACAATGCTGATTTTTTTCTCAAACTTATAACGCGAACCCTTTTCTAACCGCTCCCGCCACAATCCGCTCGTCCAATAAGGTCGAATCGAAGCTTCTAGAAGGTTCTAGAAGCTTCGAAATAAATGACGCGCAGCCTTGTCGTTGACTTTTAGCGAGACGTATGTTAACAGTCAACTAGGCTGCGCACATTTTATAGATACTTCTATTAGATTTTACAAAATTAGGTCTTCGCCCCCGACTATTTATGTTAAAAACTCAATTAAGTTTATTTAGTAGCATGAATACACTGAGTCGAAAGCAATTTTCTCCTAAAGTATTGATCGTAATTTAATGGTTACGAACATAGTATTTTCGAAAGTATACTATTTTTAAATAGGTCTTTTCTCAAAATTGCAGTCGATTACACGAAAAGAACATTTGAATTTTGCGTGAGTGTAAAGTATTTAAGCTTGTGACTAGTAAATAGCCAATTCCTACGGTTAGTATGGTTTATGGGAAAATGTCGGCTTTGTATTGCGTCGTCTCCCAGTCCCTCTCACTTATATAGAAAAATACCTTGTTAACGTTGGCGGCGTTGTGCGCCTTCTGCTCGTCCTCGTCGCGGTACTTGGACACGGTGACGAGGAAGCCGTTGATGCGCAGCTCGCGGTCCAGCTTCAGCGCCTTGTCCACGCAGTCCTTGTCTTGGAATGTTACTCTCACTGTGGAGGACGGAAAATGTCGACGTTTAGCTAATTATTTATCTTCATCGTATATAGCCCGACTTTACTCACTATTGAGAGAAAGAGAGGACTATGCTGTAGATGTATACTGTAGGTATATACTATTTGGCAACCAAAACGACAACTTGTAGTGCAAATGCTTATACTTAAATAAACCTTTTTACATAGTTTTGATAAATGATAAATGATTTATTTCCTGTAAGTAGGTTTGTACAAACACTTTTACACGTCAAACATATTTTTTTTTAAACTAGATGAGTTCGACGTTTCCTATCTGACTACTCTGAGAAGAAACGCCGAAACAAACTCAGAGGTCACAGTCTCTTTTAAAGTCCAGACATAATCTTGGTCAGATCATGTGAAGACCATGTAGATTGCAGTCTGAAATGGTCTTTTGATGAAAGAACCACACAGATTGAGTGGACCTGTCCAGTCAGTGCACGCATTTGTCAGTTTTTTACTTGGACTCTGCTGGAAAACTGGGGACATGTACAGTCACCTATACCATTAGCTGACCCACCCTTACATAAATGGTTGAGTTTTTTAGAATACGAATCTACAGAATTTTACAATTCTTTTATATTTTACTTAAATACCTATAATAAATAAAATATAAAAGAATTATAAAATTCTAACGACTCGTATTCTAAAAAATCTCAACCATTTATGTAAGGGTGGGTCAGCTAATGCTATATGTGAATGTACTATGCTACTACTAAAAGTTGCTCAAATGAATGGGTATTATTACGCCAAAAATATTATTCAACCTATGTATACTTTGTCGAGATAAGTAAAGGCAGCCTCCCCTGAGTAAACCCCACGTGGCCACTCTAGTCTAACCCCTAAATGCCGCGGGCGGGGTGTGTATTCACTTCTCCAGCCCCAATTTAAAGAAAAAGGGAATAACGTTATTTTTTCGTTTTTTGCACAAATCTGCTTTGATGGCACGATTTACTGCGCAGCTTGTTATACGCTAGTTAGTCACTGATATGTGGTCAGTGACACGTTCATTCAAATTAGCCAGTGGACGCCGCCGCCGTGCCACGTGCTCACGGGAAGATATTATTATCAAGAGTTTTATTGACACACCCACAACGCCAGGCGTTACCATGTTCGCATGTGCGATGACTAATGACAGCCTATCAATCAATCAATTAGCCGGTTTCGCTGTACAATAACTCCCATCATGCTTGTCTAGATACACATAGATTGATTTTATGTTAGTTCAACAAATGTATATGTACAGCAAGATGAACGAAATCACCCCAACACAACGCCGACCCTCGAATTCGCAGACGTGGGGAGATGATAGTCTACATACATACGTATAACAGAGACTACAGCTCGCTCTGTACGTCGATCTGTTTAGTTCATTTATTGGGCGCAACTACTGAACCGGATTTTAGTATTTTGGCAAAGGTACCTGAGGAAAAACATATTAATTAAGGTACTTTTCCTTCCTTAAAATGATCAACTTTAAACGCGGGGCACGATTACTTTTTTAAATTCCCAGATTCTCAAGAAAACAATGAAACACCGGACATTGAACTCCGATTAAATCTTTATAGTTTTTTATGGATTCGCATAGCAACCAAAGCTACGATCCGTCGCTAGCTTGACACGGTTACGTAACTCATTCAAGTAGGCACCACTTGTACTCTACCAGTGACCTTGAAACTATCGTGAACTTAACATGGTCAGTAAACGTAACACGCCTCAAATTGCCTTTCATGTACCTATTCTACTCTCAATTCATACGGCGCGGCGGGTCAAATTATAGTTTTATCATTCTATATTAGATACTACACAGACGAATAGGTCAATCATAGCTTTTTGTAATCAATTGTTATTAGGTCTTATTTTAAAAAAGCTAATTATATCAAATAATGTGCAAATTACATGAAGCTATCATTTCAACTCGACCGACGGACGTTATAACGAGATAAGAGTTAGTAGCAACATCGTGTCCCCTCGCGCTGGGGAGCTACCCTCTAGCTACGGTGCTCATTTGCATATTCTACTCTGCACACAACATGGATGCCAATCGTATAATAAATCAATATATGAGGCATGCCGGCGCCGCGATTTGCTCTTAACGTGTTCACGGAAAACGTCAATAAATTCTGGATATGTATATATATACTCGTACTATGTAGTATGTATGTATTGAGTGGTGTACCTTCGTACTTTATGAATAGAAGTGGTTAGGGGGCGAACCCTCCTTGATCTAAAGACGGGACGGAATCACACAATGAGCCCTTAACAAAAGATTGTATGCGAACACTTGTAATCTTAAGGTTTTCAATAAACAGGTTTTTATTGTATAAATATTTCGTAACAAAATAAACAGGTGGCATAAATGTGGCAAGTTGCGTTGTGCATTCGTAACATTTGTGCGTAATGCGAGCGCGGGCAGCTGATCAATATTTTTTCTCCCGCGTCGCCCTTCACCCTTCTATCACACTCCCCTTCTGTAGCCGCTAATGCCGAAGCCGTTTCGTCGTCCGACGAGGTCGATACCCCCGAGCACAATGTTTAGGCGGACACCGGATACTGGATGTTACTGGCGCAGCCTCGACATTTACGATTGTGCTATATTGAGGAGTCTTATTATTATGCCCTTGTTTTTTATGTCAAATATTTCGTTGGTTTTTCTTTTACTTCAATAGCCTGTATACAGGGTGTAAAAACACACATCACAAAGCCGTCATCTAAGTAGCTTTGCGCAAAAATTATTGCTGAGAAACGACTTTTATTTTTAGGTACTTATAAAAAAAGCAATTTTTTATTACGCGCAATGTAACGCGAACCCAGGCAAACGGAGTTAAGCCACGCCCCTTCGCTAGACGGTACGCGTAGGTACTTGTCGGAAAAAGTTTAGTATTATCACTTAGAATATGTTTTAGTAAAAAGAAATGCTACTTTGACCTTCAATATCTCCAGAACCAGTGGATTCCCAGGTAGGGTCTAGTGGAAAAAAATGATCCAAATAATGGGTAGAAATGTGGCTTTCGGTTTCGGCAAGTGTCTTTACCCCCGGTATGTATAATATTTTTTTAGTAGAGGGATATCAATTAACACTTACGTTTTACGCTGCTCCACAACGTTGAGTAAACTGTACTTCACGTTTGAGCTCAGAACTTCTAAACTTGATGGATTTGATCAGATTTTTACCATCATATTTTGCAGAATTTCTTACGAAGCTTTCAGGATTCCGTGCCCTGCTAGGTCGGTTCGCTAAAAATAAGTAAAGGACACAATCCACTTACGTATTTTGTACTTGGTCTTGCTGAACTCGTGTATGTGTGCCACGTCGCCGCACTGGGAGAACAGAAGCTTCACGTACTCCGTGCTGGCCTCGTAGGGCACGCCGACCAGCACCGCGGTCTCGGCGCGGGACTCCACCGACACGGTGATCTTACTGCCGTCGATCACCGTGCCCTCCTCAGACAGTGCCTGCGTTTGATCAACGGAGTTAGCGTTTGAAAGGAGAGATGATTTGATTGTGTTGTGTGGTAGTCAGGAAAATGTATTGTTGAACAGTTTGACACGCTACGACAATTTGTTGTACAAAGCCATAGACTTATAAAAAAAAGGAGGACTCCGCGCCACGCATAATCGAAAGTGAAGCACCGTAACAATCTCACATAGATTTGAGTACCTGCAAAGACCCGTCGCTCGTGTCACGTAATGGCGGCCGGTCGACATACCATGATGTAAATGTGTGCGCGAGGCGTGTTTGTACAAACTGTCATACTTACTGTGCTTCACTTTCGATATGCGTGGCGCGGAGTCCTTTTTTTATAAGTCTATGTATAAAGCCTATTCCAGACCATACAATTCTATAGACAATTTTATTGTCAATCGAATTGATCCAAGACTTTTTTATTTAGATTAGAGATTACTTTACATTAGACCATTAAAATTTGATTGGCAATTCGAGTAAATTGTCAATAGAATAGTGATGTTTCCTAGGTAAAAAAAAAGAAATTCTATTAAGTCCGTCAGTCAGATAATAAAAAAATATTACACACGTTTATTTTGCTATAAAAAAATACTTAGATAAAACGCGTTAACTTTGGGGAGTGGGGCTCGCTACGTCACAACTATATCAAACTACGTATAAAATCTAGCAAGGAGTGACGTCATGCCACATTTTAACTCTATGTATCGCCGTAACCTTTTGATTACGTAAAAAAGAAAAAATACGTGTCCATTATTTTTTAATAATCTACATAACGACAAAAAAAATGTGTAATCATCTATTGTATGGTGTGGATTAGGCTTTATAGCCATGTTTCAAACGACTGATGAAGAATGATAGTCAATTTGCTAAACAATCTATTTCCCTGTGTACATACATGTAGAGATGTTGATTGTTGAGTAATGGGATGAGAACTGTCTCACCTTCAAGTTTTTTTTTAGCTGTGTTTGTTGTTGTAGTTTTTCTTTTGTGTATCAGCACATGTATCAGTGTAAAGAAAGAAGAGAAAACAGGGGGGCTAAAACGGCCACTTTGGCAGAATCATAATAGGATAATAGGTATTTATGAATCATATTTGAAATCGTAACACGGTCACAAACTGACAATTTATAATTTATCTGCGTACAATTCATACGCAATTCATCTGTTTGAGAGTTTTGTATGGAGATTCGTAAAATGGTATGAATTGCTTTATTGAAGTTTAATGTCAAATAGCGGAATCATCATTTGCTGGGAATTCAGGAAATGAATCGCTTTTAGAGGAATTGCTTAATGTGGCCGTTTTACGCCCCCGGGCCTGTGTTGTAAACCTGTATACCAGATTTTCATGCTTATCGAGAAACAAATCTAGTTTTAAATCGAGATTCACGACTGAGTGTCAACCTAAAATACTACCTTTTTTCGTTCAGCGACGTGTAAAATATTGATAGATTACAAGGTATTCTACACAGATAGTTTATTGGCTATCACAGACGTGTAGTGTAAACTTTACCACAATAAGGCTATTACGAGTAAAGATAGAAACTAATAAACGATTCCAGACTCCTGCATTCGACACACGCTCGCGCATAAACAAACAACACTCGTTTACGCTGGGGCCACACCAACGTCAATCACCGCTATAAACAACGCGATAATTGCTCCGATAATTATCGCGATAAAGTGAGTGGCCATACTTGAGCGGTCAACGTCAATGCTCATTCAATTTGGGGAACTGTGAATGTCGTTGACAAATTACGTGCCGTGCTACGTCCATCATCGCGATAATCAACGGCATTTCCCGTTAGTGTAGCCCCAGCATTACAAGAAATTCATTGAATATCGCGACAAGACCACTTCCTTGTGGTATTTCTTGTAAACAGGAGATTTACAATAAAGTTAATGACCATGGTGTCGAAGGCGTTTATTATTGTTTATTTTGTGTAAAGTAAAATGTTATTTGCAACTGTGTTGTGTAACAAAAGAAGAGACAAGTTAGCCTTACTTAGTGGTCTAACAAAAATTAGAAGAAAAAGATTTTTTTTTTCATTAAAAAAAAAGTATAGCTAGCTTCGAGGGCGTTGTAGCCTTATCTATTGCAGACTATTAAACTTATCAAATTATAAAGTACATGTTTAATTTGTAGCCTTAAATACGACTTTCCTCAAAAAGAACTAAGTATATAAGTACGCACGGCTACAGATCAAGCTATACATTTGCAGTATAAGCTGATCTCGCATTGTATAGCATTTCCTTACAATGAGAGGTAAGTGTAAACTGGAAATGTATAGCTTGATGTGTAGCCGTGTGTACTATTGAATAGTACCGAAACAATTACAAGACCCCCAAATATGGAAAAACTTACTTAAATAGTACACACGGCTACACATCAAGCTATACATTTCCAGTTTACGCTGAGCTGAGAGATACAATGTGAGATCAGCTTATACTGGGAATGTATAGCTTGATCTGTAGCCATGCGTACGTAATCAAACGCGTGTCTACTTCGAAAGCAAACATTTTCCGGCGCCAAAAGTTGCTAGTTAGCATGGCAACCGCGTGAGGCATAGTCATATCAGAATGTTTAGTCTGTCAGTACGCGAGTTTACCGCGGCCTCGCGTTATGGACATACACAGTATATTTATATTAGCATGGTACTCTGCAAAACATCTGGAGTTCTACTTACCAACAAGGCTGCACAGTGGGCTTCATTGGTTACATAGGAATCAGTTGTGAGCATTACTGTTTATTTACTTAGGTTATAGCAATATTTAGATGCAATACATGAATACAATACAAAGTACCTACAGAATAGTAATGTTAATATCTTAGTTGCTGGTAATTAGTCTTAGTTTGTTGCCATTTAACTCTTTAAATGTCGATTGACACCCAGGTGTGCAGATAACAATAAAAAATCTATTGTGTCTGCTAATTGGCGTGCGACGGGTTAAATTATAATCCCTATAATAAATTATATTGTACATACTTATTTTGATGCTTAATATAATAAATCATAACTTAAAAAGTGTAACATGCTTAAAACAACCAGAACCTAGAGTTGTATGTAACAGTAGTGTTGCAGACAAAACCTTGTTGAAACGCCCCAGACCTGAAGCCCACTGCAGCAGTCCTGAAACTTACCTTCTGCCACTGCAAGTTCACATAAAGACACGTCACAAATGGACACGAGTATAGTCATCAGCTGATCTACTACACCACATCAACATCAATCATTAATTTTGAATGTTTACTCTGTTAACACAAAGCTGCCAAACAGATGCATAAAGTGTAGAAGACCAGCCTGTTCTAACATTCAAATAGTCACTCATTCTGTTCATGACTTTAGGAAAGTGGCAACATTTCTGGATATACATAATTTGGAAAAAAAAATAGTGTTAGCCATAAATACAGCCTCTTTCAGAAGCAGGCTAATAAATTCTAATATCTACTTAATCACTTTTCAGTATAAAATATAAAATGTTAATAAACTTTTGTTTACCTTTTCCAGAGACTCTTTGTTTTTGAATTCGACTATTGCCGATAATGTCGGAGTTGTGGTCAGTTCAGTTACAATGATTGGACCACGTCTAAAAAGAAAGAAAATTTGTCTCATTAATACTCCGTACAGGCGAGCCAGTGTTGCTGTGTTCTGAGAGCAGCTTGCTAGTTCCTCGAGAACACATCACACATTATCATATACTAATCAACTTGAATTAGAAATACAAATAGTGATTCATTTCAACAGTTTATAATATTTCAGGGACTGATATTTGAATGTTGGCAAGTTGTATGCTTCAGTTACATAGCTGATATTGTGAAACGGATATACTCACTTGACGTTGGTAACTTCTCCATGTTTTGCAAACAACTCTTTGAGTTTCTCCTGGTAGTCGAACAGGTAGGTCGACGGGAGGTTCTCAACTAGTATTTTACCAGACTCGACTTTGTCTTCTTTCTTATCATCGCCACCGGCGTCGCCCTCGGCGTTCTCCTGGGTCTGGTCAGCCTCCCCGCTGCCCTCGGCGCCGCCCGCGTCACCCGCCGTCGACTCGTCGGCTTGCTCCGCCTGTTCGGCCTCGCCGTTGTTGTCCTCTGCCTCCACTGGCTCGGAAGTCTCCATCTCGGGAGCTTGTTCCTCTGCGGCTTGGGCGGCGGCCTTCGCCTTCGCAGCCTGGTTTTTAGCGCCGCGGCCTTTCTTCTGGGCTACCATTATGACTATGCAGCTGAAATAAACACAAGAACCGACTCAAGCAATCAGGCGTGCGATCCGTCACGCTCTCACAGTGGCAACGTTTCCCGCCATATCTATTTTTTGCTAAAACTTATCTACACCACTTGGCGCCTATTCTCAGATCTCAAGGGCGCAGTTACTAACGCGCGAAACATCATATTACACAGAAACGCAGAAAATATACTCTAATTTAGCAGATGAGCTAATTTTAACTATGTGTAACATCACAGATAACGGTAAATACATCACAACAAGCCATACACGCCATGAAGCATGCCATAATTTCGAGTGGAAAATCACGAACCCGAAGCGTTACCTCGTAATAACTTGTTACAATGGCATTTCGCAATCCTAGTCGAATATTTTACAATATGATAGAAAGTTTTACTCACCAAACGCGAATTAACAAGTAAAATCAATGATATCACAAATCCACAGGGAAAAGACGCCAAACTATATGCAATAATAACACGAAACCGGCATCACGCAAGCGCATCCGCCATTAAAATAGATTTTAAAAAGTGAGGTTAGTGGTGTTGCCGTATTAAAATTCATTTCTTGAATTATATTAGACGTATCCGAACGGATCATAACTTCCTGTAAAATCAATAAAAATGTCTTTCTGAAGTCCCCCTTAGACGACCAATCTCGCATCAGTTCAATTCGTGAATCTTCTGTAAAACGAGTGCTCGAAAAAAAAACTGGTCTTAGTCGAAGTGGAGTGATTCAATTTTGAATTCGTTTCGTTCGCTTTAATCACACAAAAATATAATTATTATATTATTATTATCCCCCAGCGCCCATGGTATGCCCTCTCCCCTCAAATTTTTGGACTGCGACCTGCGACGCCTGCGCCCGCTCATTCTAAGTGAATCTAGTTATTCTCCATATAATCTCTTGATAATATACCTACTCTTAAAATATTTTGCTTGCTTGCCTGCACACAGGGACTGATATCGATATCCGAAATATACCGATATTTTAAAGAAAATACCGATAATAGAAGCGATAACTGGGATAGATACCGATATTTTGTATCAGTAATTTGAGTATCGGTATAAAATTATCGATAATTATATCGATACTCAGTACTGATATTATCAGAAAAATAATGTATAGCTTGATATGTAGCCGACAGCTGTGTGTACAAAGGGCCTAAATGTCTAAAAACACAGCAACACAACGAAAAGAGCTACTGCTTAAAAAAATGATTTACTCATTAGATGAGTGGCTACAAGTATAATGTGACGTTATTTAAAGTTAAAAAACATTTTTTTTTACTGATACTGAACACTGTAGTAGACGGCAGAATTATTATTGACATTTATAATTGACATCAATAGGAATCTCAGTTAAATGTATTAATATGATTATGACTAAATACACATTTTTTTATTTTTTTTTATTAGATAATTTTTTTAATTAAGTATTATTACTACATAATAAAACTTCACATGCCATAACTAAGGCTAAATAGATTAAATGACCAGATAATGTAACATGTGAAACCACCGACTGTACCTACTCTATTTAAATGTGAATAAATGAATTTTGAATTTTTTTGAATTTTGAAAAAACGAAAAAATGTAAGAAATACAAACCAGCCGTGTCCACAGACACAGGTCCATAGTGAATGCGATGCGCGGTGAAAAGGCGGGCGTGCAGTGGTTGTACTCTGTCTACGGGTTGTAGTGCTTATGACGTATTAGGTTAAATGCTAGCGTATTTCAGGTGTTGAAAACCATGATGAGGATTTGGTATTTTTACTAGATAGTCCGTTTTGAATTTCGACCAATGACCAATTTCAAATAAAATTAAATGCGTGTAGCCTGGGACTTTTTAAAGGGCCTAAACTAAACACGTAGCAGATGGCCATACGGCTAATACCCTGTATATCGGGCACTCGTTATATAAGTGTTCAATTTTTAATTTGATTCTGCCTGTCCTTTGCTAACCTAACCTGCTAACCTCGCGACCCCATAACTGCAGAACCCGATTCTACAGAGGAAGTTGAATAAAAACCTGATTTTCTTTGAATATTGTACTGAGTACTGCAGTAATATATCTAAGTCCATCATTTATCACTCAAATATCACTATGTCCAGGGATTAGAAATAAGTCCAAAAAATTAAATATTTTATTACAAAGTTCTAGTTAAGTTTATTCTTTTGTTTCTTTTAATTAATAAAACTACGTACTTTGCACTATAATGTACTTTTTTATTTTTTACTAGCTTTTGCCCGCGACTTCGTCCGTGTTTCCGACGTTTTTCGTAAAAAAGTACCATATGTCCTTCCTCACGGTTCAGTGGTTTTGATTTAACAGACAGATTAACTTTCGTATTTTAGTAGGGAAATATAATATGTCAATCCACAATACTGCTGAAAAATATCGCAATAAGGAACCGCAGAATATTATTATTAATAGCTGTGCCCGCGACTCCGTCAGCGTGTAACTCCTTGTATGTTATTAAGTTAATGTATTGGACTGCTAAGCTATCGGGAGTTACACGTGTTATTGTGAGTCAACCATAAAAGATAGACATATGCTGTTGTGGGATATTTTTTAGATAATTTTATGTAGAACATTTCCGTCATAAATGATTTCTATGTAGCTTTAACCGTTAAGGCTGCACACGCGACGGAAGCTTAAAAAATGGAGCAACTTCTCCTGTTTTCCCAACATTTCCCTTCACTGCTCTGCTCCTATTAATTGTAGCGTGATGAAAAGTATACTATAACCTCCCCAGGAGTATGAAGAATAATTGTACCAAGTTTCGTAAAAATCCGTCGAGCAGTTTTTGTTTCTATAAGGAACATACAGACAGACAGACAGACAGACAAAAATTTTACTGATTGCATTTTTGGCATCAGTATCGATCACTAATTACCCCCTGATAGTTATTTTGAAAATATATATCATGTACAGAATTGACCTCTCTACAGATTTATTATAAGTATAGATTTATATCAACACATGTTATTTCAAGTTAAAGTCACTTTTTGGACTTTTTCATGAATTGGACCACCCAAATGTACTCTATGTAAGAGTTGCCATGCAAAAAAAAAAATATAATGCACTGTTGGTAGCACTGATTCTTAAGGCGAAAGCTCCAGGGTAGGCCGCGAAATTCAAAATTTCTTACGTTTTTTGCAATTTGTAGGTCAGTGTGAGCTTGTATGTTGATTAAAATATGATTCGCGGCCGTAGCTATTATGGCTTTACAGAATTATAATCATTAGAATCAGCAATACAACTCCATAAGTTAGCATTTACCTCAAATCTAGCGATTTCATGAAATCATGAGGTTTGAGATAAATGCTAACTTATGGAGTTGTATTGCTGATTTTAATGATTATAATTCTGTAAAGCCATAATAGCTACGGCCGCGAATCATATTTTAATCAACATACAAGCTCACACTGACCTACAAATTGCAAAAAACTTAAGAAATTTTGAATTTCGCGGGCTACCCTGGCGCATCAACCTTAAAGGATTGTTGCGTAGGATTGTTGGCATTTTTGTTTTTTATTTTTTAATTCATGACCTACAAGTCTTTCAATCGGATACATAGATGGTAATATTACAATGCAATGGTAATAAGCTTAGGTAATAAGGCACGATTTTTTTTGTGACTGATAGCTTTAAGGTTTAAGGCTTGTGAGTGCCTATTTTCTCAAATTAACAATATACAAACTGACCTACGGAACAAAAAATAAATAAAATGTTGCTGCAATTGTACATGTCAAATAGGCAGTAAAAGAACAGGGTGGATGCGTAATTTTTACGCCTTGAAAATCTATGGTAAAGGTAGCGCAAAGCTCAACAGCTCTGTATAAAAACCTGGATACCACGGAAAATTAGAAAAATAATTGTTAATAAACATTTTTAGTAATTATTTATGAGCTTTTTTTTAAAATATTTGTACAAATTATGTCCTAATGTCCTAATTCATTAGCTGAATTTTGAAATTTTGTGCAAAAAAAATAGCAGGATTTAGCAGAATTTAGGCAAGCAGATAGCATAATGTTCAATTTAAATCTGGTCACACTAGCCATAGAGTATAGTAAATTAGTAACTAAAAAAGGCGTAGAAAAAGCCCTATAAATAAATGTACTCTGTGGAAAAAGGCTTTAGTTTGGCAGATTAGCAGCTGCAAAACATAACCTCTAAATATTCTGTGCACGTCCGTGCGTCTTGTATCATGTGTTATTTTATTTTATATAACAATATTTCAAGTTAAGGGCTCGTAAGCGATAAAAATGAAGTCCAAGTCATTTGATTTGAAACCAAGTGTTGCTGAAAAGCACACTCTCTCAGACAAAACTTTAGACTTTGTTGGTCTTTACAAATCTGTTACTGAAACGAATAAAGTTGTTGAGAAACAAACATCTGATGAAATTACCAACAAGGAAACGACAAAAGCCAAGATAGGTACCCCCAAACGTGAACTTAAGCCGAATAAAAACAAAAAACGGAGCAAACAAGACCCAATAGACATATCGCATATAAACATTGATGGTTCTAATTTAAGCTCAAGTTTACTTCAGAGCTGCCCTATTGATGATTCTAAAGTTACTTCTACGCCTAACACAAGTGGTAAAAACCAATCAGTCAAATCCATCATGAAAACTAAATCACCAGCTGAGCAGTCTTTCGACAATGCCAGGTCTAACGCATCTAGCGGTAAGCCCAAGAAGAGGAACAAATCTGTAAGCTTCATGCTAGAGGACCACGAGGAAGTTGTGGTGAAGAGGACCAAGTCTGATGACACCCAACTTAAAAAAGCTGAGACAACAACCAAAACTGTTAAAGACAAAAGCAAGAACCTTAAAAAGTTCAAAAATTACCAACAATCTGAAAAAGAGAACAAATCAGCTGAAGTTAACAGTCTAAACATGGAGGTGGATAGCAGTAAAGGTAGTGTACTTGAGAAAAAGCCAGCCAAGTTTAATAAAACTAAAAAAATGCTAGGAGAGTCACCACCTGGAGAAGTTCAGACACAAGAAACTAAAGAGAAAAAAAAGAAATTCAAAAAAGCTAAGAAGCCAAAATCTGAACAAAGTACAGAACCAACCGATGCAGAGAATACTGATGAGGTTTCATCAGAAACCAAAATCAAAAAACTAAAAAAGAAGAAGGTGAAGTCCACACCTGCTGAGACCACCGAGGCTGAAGGGGAGCCAGCTCCTAAATCACGTAAAAAAAATGCTAAACCTGATATAGTTGAGGACCTGGAGAACCTCAGTATTGGAGATAATGCACACACACTGACAAACCTGCTTGATGAAATGGCTGTGGTTGACAAGGACAAGCGTAAAAAGTTGAAACTAAAGTTCAACAAGAATAAAAAACCTAAAGGTGTTACGCCCAACAAGGAGGATTCAGAGAAGAGTGAAGAAGTAAAAGAGAAGGTAAAGTGGAAGAAGAGGAAATGGAACAAGGATAAGAAGGGGGATGCATATGAGGAGGGCTTGGCACACACGGTGATTGTGGAGAACCTGCCCATCTCTATCATGTTGAACTATAAGAAGTTGCTCACAGACCACTTTATCAAACATGGAGTGATTAGGAAAATTGGGTAGGATTTTTAAGATTACCTGTTTTAATTAAAAAAAGAAATTAATATGTATGTAAAAAAATGTAGTAATCCCTTTTTTTTATCTAAGTATGTGTACAAAAGAATACTTACATATTATACATATTTATAATATTTGTTCCAGCATTGCTGAGATGTACCCTACAGAAGAGTCTAAGCCTGTCTTTACTACTACCCTAAACTTCTTCAGTGATACTGCTGCGGAAGAGGTAACTTGTACAAAAAAACTATATTTCCAGAAAGTATTCTTGTCACATGCGTGCTCTTGAACTTGATTAAACCGTAGACAGTTATAACAGCTTTGCCAGAAAATGACATTCAATGGCAGTGTGTTTAAAAAATCTCTTTTAAATTTCCTAAATATTTGAAAACTCGAAAAAGAAGTTTGTTTATTCACACTTCACTAAACATGGTGAACGCTAAACAAATTTAAAACATGTGCCTGTTTCTTTGAATCATTTGAAGATGACAGAGACAGAATGATGTTTAAACTGTGTTTAGCGTTAAACACGTTTAGTGATGAGTGGTGAAACTAAACCTAAGTCAACTGTCACATAAAATAACCAACAAAAATATCCATAACCGCAGGCCCTACAAGAAAACAATGTGTATATCGAAGGCAGCCGCATCCGTGTAAAGCGCGGCCTGCCCATAACACAGACCACGTTGGTGGTGCGTTCGTACGCCGAGCTGACCGACCAGGCGCTCAGCTCCACCTTCGTGGAAGCTGGCAAGATCAGGAGCATACGACATCTCGTCAAAGGGAAGAAGACTATGGGTATGTTACATGTGTACCGCTGAATATACAGCTTTTCAAAGAAAAGTATGCGGTTTGGTAATCTTCATGTTTCCAAATCAGCCCGATCGTCAGCCTCACAGTACCACACAGCCGCAATGATTCTAAGTTTTGAACTACTGAGTTCTGTCGGATTAACTACTCCGGTCTCAGATTGTCATATAAAACTGAAAATCGATGTATCCCCTCAATCCACGCGCGATCAGAATGGGATGTGACCTATTGGAACTGAGACGGGCGCGGTCGTCCCGGTAACGATAGCGTCAGCAAACTCGCGTCGATGTTCGCGAGACGATCGGACGTGTTGTTACAATACTTGTTTGTTAGTGTGGATTTTTGACTTCTTCTTCTTTGGGCCATGTTAATAAGGGCCTCACAAACCAGACCTAACTAAAGTGCCACTTATGAGTAGTGCTATTTGCCTGTTTAAAGAGCGATAAGATAAGAAATCATGAAGTGCACTTGTTATGATGTTTACTAGCACATAACTCACGACTGTATTTAATTTTGTCGAAGGGGTTGGCAGCACCAGCCTTTGATCTCGTGGTAAATGCCGACAACGTCTATACATTGTCGCAACAGCAAGGGTTGTCCGTAAGTCCGTATAGTATAATGTACTCTGTGGGTTGTCCCAAGTAAACGATATTAATGAATTAATTTGTTTATTTGAGATCAACATCGTCATCAACATTTTTATTATTATAAACGACATTTGAGTGCCTGCTTATTTCTTAAGTTTTTTTTTTTCAAATTATTTTATTATTTTTCTTTTAAGTTAATTTTTTTCGACATGGATGTCATTCTCATGGTTTTTGAGGTCGCTGATGACGATAACGAGGTTAAAATCAAAATCCAAGATGGCGGCTGCGAAAATTTTCAAATTCGTCATGGGTATCGTTTCTATGGTTTTCTAGGACGGTAAAGCCGATAATGAAGTCAAAATGAAAATCCAACATGGCGGCTGCGAAAATTTTCAAATTTGTCGTCATTACCTCATAATCGTTTTCAACGACTTCAAAAACCATGAAAATTACACCCATGACGGAAAATTAGAAAATGTTCGCAGCCGCTATCTTGGATTTTCATTTTGACCTCATTACTGTTTTCAGCGAGCTCAAAAACCATGAAAATGACACTTATGTCATTATTATTATTTCCTTTATTTCATTTTATACATACATATAAATATATAAGTTACATTTTTAAATATTAGAATATAAAAACAAAACACACAAGGGTCGTGACGGAAAAATCTTATTTTTTTTTTCGCCTAGCCCCATCAGCCAAGTTCGTACCGTCCGTTCCAAAAAAAACTTAAGGAATAAGCAAGCCTCAAATGTTACTATCTCGTATCTCTGTATTTTTCTGTGTACATAAATTAAATAATAATAATAAATTAAAACAATAATAAAATCAACACGATAGCCCTGAAAATCATGTCCCGAGCTACGAACATGGTGGAAGTATGCAGGTCGGGCTCGCGCCTGCCGCGTCTCGGCGCTCACGACCCGCACGATTGCCCTGTCTAGACGGCTTGGTCGGACGACTGTATGATGTATAGACTGTGGCATCACTGTACATAACTACACCCACAGTTCTGAACAGAACAGTGGGTTCAGAATACACACAGTTCAGAACTGTGGGTTGTTTGTTTGATATTTATTAAGAGTAAGCAACGCTTACTTAGATCGGTCCGTGGATGGGTGGCCATCGATAACATACCGAGACCTCTCCGTGCCTCGGAAAGCATGTTAAACATTTGGTCCCATGTGTCTTTCCTAGATATTTGACACTTGTTACGGGTAGTCAGAAGCCCGAAAGGCTGACAACTAGTCTTGCCAAGCGGTATCGTGTTACCTAGTAACTGGGTTAGGGAGGTCAGATAGGCAGTCGCTCCATGTAAAATACTGGTATCCAGCTGCATTCGGTTAGACTGTAAGCTAACCCCAACATAGATGGGAAACGGCTAGGCTGATTGATGTGTTGTTTATTAATTTATCATCATTTATTTACAGCGACAGCATTCGTCGAATTTGATGGACCTCAAGCTGTCGAACGGGCAATAAAAAAGGCCGGTGACGCCAAAATTGGCGGGAAGAAGATACACCTGTGCAAGTTCGAGATACGCCCCAAAAAAGTGAAGAAACCCAAGAACGAGGGCGACAGCGCGGCGGACGCAGACAGCGAAGATTCTAACGATTAGATTATAATATTATATAGTACAAGAAAGGTAAATACAATGTAAACACATGAGACCTCAAATAGTATATTATTTTGGAAACAGATTAATAAAAGCAGCATTTAAATAAATTTTACACTGCCATGATCTGAGTATTTACGAAACATGACGGTCCGATATCCTTGTTAGAAATTAATTCATAATTCTTGAAAGATGTCCACTGCTGGACATAGGCCTTCACCAGGCCATCGGGGCACGTAGGCCTTCCAATGGCGCCTTCCGGTATGCGGTCGTCACTACAGAAACATTCGGCCCCATTACAAATATTAAAATGACGAAAAAAAAATTGCTTCAATACGACGAATGTTTTAATATCGAATTCGAAAAGCAATAGGCAACTTTAAAAATATTGAATTAATAATAATTGTAATGTTAATTAATGGTGATTTTAAGATGGTATCTGCAAGTGTTCCAAAAAAAATCGGATTGTCGTGTCTTTTTATTTCGAAGCAAGAAGTGATTTGAAATTATAGTCATTATATTGATAAGATTTTAGTATCATAATAATACAAATTATATACAATTTTGATACTCGGCTGCCGGAAACGCAGATGCACACGAGACACAATGTCTTTTTAATTGTTTCTGTAATTACGGATCACACGTACCACGGCCACACCACACAACAACACATGGACGCGGGCGCTAATGTGTATGAAAATGAATAGTTTATTCAGACGGACCTCATTTGACTGTCAAAATCAACAGTGTGGGCAATACCGACCACATCAAGGCCACAGCCACAACGATCTGTCTGCAAACACTAGCCACAACATAACCACATCAACGCAACTGCAAGAAATTGTAGCGACACTATTCACTCGTAATGATTGCCCACATTTTGTTGGTGTGGTGTGGTTGTAGTTGTAGTACGTGTGACCGGGCCCTAATACAGCGCCGTAAGTCTTAAATGTTATCTTTTGGAAATGTTAAATGAACTGGTTGATTTCAAGTAACGATTGAGAAAGTAAATGGCTAATGTGTTTTTACATAGAATAAATATTTTAATATTAAAATATTCCGTGTTATGTAATTAGGTAAGGTAACTCGAAATAAATGGAATGTTACCACTTATTTATAGTCCATTTTTGTTAATAAAAAATCTAATAATGTGTTAAGTATGGCGTTCGTTTTCATTCTCAGCAAGTAATATATATTATTTGTTAGATTATGCATAATTTCTTAGAGAATTCATTTTTTATGGCCCAATATACCAATATGTTGATTAAAATAATTGTGGGATAATTATGAAATAAGTACCAGCATTGTTACATTACATATAAAGAGATGATTACTCTATAATATTTGTTAGATTATGCATAATTTCGTATACACCTCATTATAAAAGGCCCTATAACCATTACGTTGATTAAAATAATTGTGGGATAATTATGAAATAAGTACCAGCATTGTTACATTTAAAGAGATGATTATGTTGCGGGTGACGAATATTATGAAATAAACAGGCTCGTTGAATTTAATACTGTTTTCATTATAAGAATCAAATCGCAAAAAAAAAAATAGGATTACTTTCTATCATCGTGCTACATGCATGTTGCCAGTAATAAGATTGGTATGAAGCACAAAAAGCTATGTTTCCGCCCGGGATCGAACCGGGGGCCTTCTGCGTGTTAGGCAGATGTGATAACCGCTACACCACGGAAACGATGTCAGTGAAGGTGAATTTTATGAACCAATTACAATAATAATAAAATAAAAATTAATCCGCATAATCTTTAAAATTTCGAGACATTTTTTACCCAGTTTTAAAAGCCCAACATTCCTTCTGAAGATTTCAATTCTTGCAGTAATTCAAGCTATAATTTTGATCCTTCGATCAAGAATATTATAATACCTAATGGGTGTAATGAAAAAAAAAAACAAGTAAAAATAAATTGAAACAATAATTTATTGTGTTCTTACAGTTAATAGTTATGCTTTAAAATTAATTATACTGTATACACAAGATTCTTAATCGTCAGACATTAAAAGCTACGGTCTTTATTACAATTAATTATTTACAATAATTACGAATAAATTAAATTTATGTCTCGCCACGACTCGGTTACAACTATATCGTACAAATAATACTTTTAAAAACATTATACTATCACTAATCTGTATTGAGATAATACAAAAATATTTTATTTATATCAGAAAAATAACGTTCGTTTTAATAAGTGCGTCTGCGTCAGTTTTGTCAACTATTTTGTAGATAGTGGGATAATATCTTACGATTAAAAATCGCACTCGGCAGACGGGTCAACGGGTCCAGTCTAAAATGACATGTATATTATTATGTATGGGGCTTGTTATCATCTAAGTGTTGCTTTAGAGTTAGCTAGTATACTCCACTTACTTCGTTCAGATGCAACATTCCAATGTTTATTATAAAGGCGTGGGCGTGGCAAAGGGAACGCTGGAACCGCGGAAGGGATACGCTCGTTTCATATATTTTGTATGAACTGTTTTGAGTGGGTAGCACGCGGCGGGTGGAACGGATCGCGAAATCGCTAAACTGTTTGCGTTTAACGCTCGGAACAGGCGGATATTTTATTTATTTTGGTCTTCGCTTCAAGAATGTTGTTTTCTACCGAATATAGTAAAATACCGTATGCCAATGGTGTAACCGTGTCTAATAATTTTGATAATGCCATTTTCTTTACGAAAAACACTGCTGTCCGTAGTATATGTAAATTTGTACTGGCCTGTGGCACTGGCGACTGACGGGCGGTTCCGCACCCCCTCCCGCTGTCCACTAAAGATATAGCTAGCGTTTCGCTGCGTATTTTATTCCGCTCCCGCTCGCCGCTGCACACCGAAAATGCAGCCTAGACTTAGGTACTGTAAAAGTAGGAGACATTTTATTGGTTTTAGAGAATAATTTTAGTTTGACTTTCCAATAAAATTAACCATGTATTGAGCGACACGTATTTCGATAAATAGTTTCGTATTAGTAATTTTCACATTGTATCAACAATTTGGGCAGAAATAACAATAAATAATTTACAATAAATTATACAATAAATAATGATAAATACAATCCGAGATCGTGAACATATCGACAGTAGAACCTTATTCCGAGTGACGGCTATAATAGGAACCGACGACAGAAGTCACTATTCAGACATGAACATTCATAGAAAAATCGAACTTGTGGAATTCATCTTTACTAGGGAAGATAACAGATCACGATAAAAGATACCACACAGAATCTCCATAAAATACATGTGGCACTTGCTATTCTAAAAAATATTTTTGCCAAGTCAGCTGGTACTAACTCGTTCTCCTCACTAAAGGTACACACACATCAACTCAGAAAGGGATTCTCACCGTATCGCCTTTCGCCTCCACCGTGTCCCGAGGCGAGGCGATTGTGTGGCTGACACTGGCTTGGCCACCATCAGGGATTTTACTTTTGATAACACAAAGATTTAGTCGTTAATTAGTCGAAATTTGTCGCCAAATATCAGAATTTGTCGGTCACTGGTTCAAAAGTTATAAGGGGTCATTGGTGGCCGATCTGGAGAGAGTCTCCCCAGCTTGGCCACCTTTATATCTCAAAAACTAGGGCAACTAGCGAAGATCTGTTTTCTCCCAGATTTAGTCGCTAATTAGTCGAAATTAGTCGCCAAGTCACAAATTTAGTCGGGTCTTAGTTTAGAAGATATAATGAGTTCAATTTTTAAGTATAGACCAAGAGCTAGATCAAAGATTTTATCGTAAACTCTTCAATCTAGCTCTTGAACTATACTTAAAAATTGAACTCATTATATCTTCTAAACTAAGACCCGACTAAATCTGTTACTTGGCGACTAATTTCGACTAATTAGCGACTAAATCTGGGAGAAAACAGATCTTCGCTAGGTGCCCTAGTTTTTGAGATATAAAGGTGGCCAAGCTGGGGAGACTCTCTCCAGATCGGCCACCAATGATCCCTTATAACTTTTGAACCAGTGACCGACAAATTCTGATATTTGGCGACAAATTTCGACTAATTAACGACTAAATCTTTGTGTTATCAAAAGTAAAATCCATGATGGTGGCCAAGCCAGTGTCAGCCACACGAGGCGATTACGTTACGATTCCGATTAGTGTGCGTTGCAGTAGTTTCAAACAAAGAATACTGCACGCCTCGAGTTGATAGGGTGACGATCCCTTACAGAGTTGATTTGTGTGCTATGAACTTTAACCCGCCGACAAAGCCGACGGGTCTGACGGTAAGGTGTAGAACTTTAGGACCAGCTTGACCCTTCTAAAAAGTGACTTTGGTCCAGTTCGCTGCTATAGCGTCGCAAATAAATCCACTTGTTCATAGTCCCAGCTGATTATTGACTAAGGTAAACCAGCCGCTGAACAGCACCGCGACAGAAGCTCATGTCTTGCATCCTGCAGGTATCCACCACAATTCCTTGTTAGAAACACTCACACTTCAACTATAGTAAGCCATACTTAAAATACTGTCTCACATTTTGTCCTTGTCGGCATTATCACATTTTACACTGAAGTAATTAACTATACACATATTGGTTTTTGGAACTGTTTCGATTCGATTGTCCAGCAAAGGCCGTTATGATACTATGAAACCCTGATCAGACAACAATAGTCAACATATTATGTGAATCTGCTACATTTTACTTCAAAATTCTGACTTTTGTTGTTTGAAACCGAATTTTTAAGTTCTATACGTAAAACTTCATAGTATCATACCGGAGCAAGGCTAGCTCTTAGCCAACTGCGACGTAGTTTAGGTGAATTATATCGCCATGATGATTGTGAAGAGCTACGCAGCGCGCGCGGCGTGTGTGGCGAGCGTCGCGCACGAGGGGCGTGCCGCGCACGTGGCGCATGCGCCGGCCGCGCCGCTTGGCTAGTCGTAGCCCTTCAGCAACCCCTACGGGTGCCGCTGGTTCGGCACTGGGATGCTGAAAAAGGAAATGCTGCATGTCACAGTTATATTTTTACAGCTTACTATTCAAAACCGGTCAAGAGCGAATCAGACTCGCGCACCAAGGGTTCCGTTCCGAGTGATTTTTAGAGACATCGTTTTATTTTTCCTGTAATCTTTACATAAACTTCTCATCACATAGAATAATTTCAGATTTTTCTCTTTGCAAAGTTCGGAGAAAAAAAGGGGAGGGAGGGGGAACGGTATTTTTTAAACATTTTTCATCAAAAGTCGAAAAAAAAAAAATTAAAAAAAAATGATTGGGAATGTGCAAACAGCGCTCTTTCACGCAAACTTTCTTTCACATTATACCCCACATGCCCTAATAGCCCCACTTTGAATTTTTAAGACCCCCTTTCAGTCCCTGTTGCAAAAAATATATAAATATTTTTATTTCTTTCTTATTTGTAAAATAGTTCGGTAAACGTCATCTAAAACTGTTCCAAAGGAGTTGTCCAGAAGTGGTTTTTTATTACTCAATAATTCCGATGAGTATAAGTTATATATATTTGGATAAACATCCCCAAAACTAGTGGTTCTGGGTATATCGTACATTTTTAAACATCGCCAATTTTGAGAAAAATCGTTTTTAATTTTATAGTGAAACGAGACCTGAAACGAATAAACCTTTATATGTGAACCACTGACCTATAACATGCAAGTGTACAATAGAGGTCAGTGAAGTGAACACACTCAAAAAAAAAAAACGAAACTTGTCAAAATTGACACAAGATAAGATACTGTCATGTCATTACTGTTAATCTATGTGACAATGTAAACAAAACGTTATTTTACCTTATAAAATAAGGAATAAGATGGAATGAGATATTTTCAGTCAAAAATGTGTAGCATAATCCTTTTAGAACTAAAAGCGCACTATAATGATTATGGCTACTACGAATGTTCACGTGCAAGTTGCAATATTTTACTAAGATCCCGGTTATCAAGAAGTGCATCATGTCATGGTCATGGTGCATGTTTCAGGTTTCAGCAAGCATAGTCCACAGGGGTTGCTTAGCAGGAGTAAATTATAATACCTAGTATCTACTGATCGAGAACATTTTTTAATTAAGTAGGAGAATTACTTAGAGAAAATTACTTAGAGAAAAGTGGCTTGCGAGTCGAGATCGGAAGTTGAAGAAAAGACTCCAAAATATGCTATTTTTAAAAACTGAATGGAACATGCTATAATTGGACGCAAGTGTTAGTTTTGATGGAAATAAAATATTTTTTTGTTTTAAATATTATTTAATTGGTTGCAATTTTGCAACTGCAATATCAATCAGAAATACAATTTTGCCAACTAGTCTCTGTCTATGTGTAATACACTCTATTATATTACTATTATAAAATAAAGTCGCTTCCCGCTGTCTGTCTGTCCCTATATATGCTTAGATCTTTAAAACTACGCAACGGATTTTGATGCGGTTTTTTTTTAATAGATAGAGTGATTCAAGAGGAAGGTTTATAAGTATAATGCATGCGCGGGCGAAGCCGCGGGCAAAAGCTATTATAGTATAATTGTGATGGGTGTTCAGAAGTGAAACAATACACACTTAGTGATATTTTATATTTCAAAAACATTTAGCAAGCACAAAAATACACAGGACAATTTCTCGCCAACGTCTCACCAACCAAAAGTATTGCCCCCGCTACAAGTAAAACTACCATCCCCTGCTCATTTTCAAACTGTCATCAGTCACTTGGGCTTTTCTAGGTGTTTCCATCACTTCGTGAATATTGTTATGAGCCCTTTGCCATCAGGTATTACATGATCGAGCATTAGCCGGGATCTGAAATTAAGTTTTCATTTATGGGTGTTGCAGTAATCAGAGATACAGTATTAATATATCAAGTGTAAATATTTAATTTACATATTTACCTGAGGGGGGTTGATGATGCTATCTGTATAAGCCCGCTTAGGATGACCATCAGGTAAGGGACGAGATAGTCTGCCTATTCTTCTTGAGATAGAAACGCCACAACACACACATACTGATTGATGACCGAGCTGTGGGTCACTAATGTTGTGCTTGTGATATCAGTAAAAGGTTAATGCATTCTTGGCAAATGCAATCTCCATCTGTTACCTAAAAACAAAATAATATGTTATGGTCTTATGGACACAGTATCGTTTTTCTGTATGTTCTTTGAGCAAAGTAGTGCTGTTTAAACTTTTTCAACAGAAGCCCGGTTACAAATATTAAAAAAAAAAACTTATAATGTGTTAAAGAATACATTACCTCTTGAGCAGTTCATTCTTCCCGTACGATCAGTGAAAAATGTCCTTGTATGTTTTCAGAACACATATTTCAGCCATAAACTTTATAGTTGGTCTGAGATTTCAGCCATAGGCGTTACGTCACACAAAGTACAATTACTCGTAGCTTTATTTCGATCCTTAGATGTATAATGTCATTGTTTCGATCATTTTGATGCTCACGTAACCATGATGAAAAGTCTTTGTTGGACAACCATTAACCATCATAACAATCCAAACAATTGAAAACAATGAAACTGGAAGTTCATTCAGCTTCCAGGTTATGTTGATAATTTGATAATTGATTGTTGCTCTATAATCTATAGCGAAAATAAACTGAAATGAAATACAATGCATGTAATTTAAATATTGGTTCATTATCTTGTATTTCACATAAAACATTTATACTCTTTAAATCTGCTGGATTACTTGTCTGTGAAACGCGCGCAGCGCAGTGGCTGCAGTAAACGCTGATTGGATATAATCCCTGACGCTATCAATTTTAGCCAATGACAGAGTGAGCCAGAAAAGTTGCGTTCTGTTAGTGCACCACCCACTAAGATTTCGACTAACTAGGCCGAAGACAGTGAATTCTACTGTCTACGAACTAGGCATATGATGAATGCATAAGCTTGTGGTAATATGCACAGAGTAATTACATCGGTAATTACATATACCCAGACTATACTGTTCACACGGCTACACATCAAGCTATACATTTCCAGTTTACACTGACCTCTTATTGTAAAGAAATCCTATACAATGAGAGATCAGCTTATACTGGAAAAGTCTAACGTAGGCGTGATCTCGAGAGATCGTGTCGGTCTAAAGCCGGGTACAGACTGCTGCAACGTAACATGCTCATGCAATGTAACATGAAAGGAGCATTTCATAAGTGTGGACGCAGCACGCGCACGAACCGAGCACGTACCTACTCGCATCCTGTTTCCGGCATGCGCGCGGCGAACATAGCTCAGCTCAGTCTGTCGAGAACGTTTCGCAGTACAGACACACACAACCCGTCCACACTGGCGCTCCGTGCACACTGCGCGCACAAAGGGTTGTGTTCGGCGAAAAAACTGACAAATGGCGGATCGCGGCGCGCACGAGTTGAAATGCTCTGTTTGTGAGCGTCGTTTGCACGGTTTGTGCGCGCAAGCACTATGGGAATTCATTCATTGCGTGTTACATTGCAAAAGAGTTAGGAGTTCACCTTGGGAGTTTCGAGAGTCAAAAGCGTGTAAATCGAGTGCCGTGTTTTAAATTCTATTTCACGTTCAAAAACGATAAATCCATATAGTGCAATATACTGTGTTGTGCCCTTTCAAACTACATAAGTGATAGTGAAAACAGAACTAAAAAATCTTAATTGGTTGTCGATAAAAACACAAAACAAATATTACAATTTTAAATAACGGACACAAAGGAAAAAACACTGTGTCATCTAATTGGAAAGGACCGCGTTCTGTGTTGATCTGTGTCGCTCCGTGTCACTGAGTCATTAACGCGGCGACCGACCGGTACGTTGGCCCCGCCCACTACACACCGTGTTGCACAGTGCCCAGCTGTTGGAAAGGATCGCGTTCTGTGTGCTACTGTGTCATCGCTCCATCTACTTACACTGACTTTGTGACCGTGACGCGCGGGCAGAATCAGCGTTACTAACGATGTCGGTGCAGCGCTCGCCTCCATCTACCCAATCTGCCTCTCCAAGTCATACACAGTCCGAATCTGACTTAAAAACCGCGAAGCAAGTAAGTGACCCATCCTTCGTAACGAAACGTAATAAAAACCGCCTGCGTATAAACGAGCTCCATTCTTCCAAAGATCATTCATCCAAAGATCATTCATCCAAAGATCAAGAGCCGCTGGATCTAAAGCAGGAAATAATGGCGATGTTAAATAATTGGAAGGCTGAATTTGACTCAAAACTAACTGATATGTTCACAAAACAAAATAATCTTATATCCAAACTCTCCACCGACATATCTGAACTGAAAATACAAAATTCCACCATGCAAAAATCCTTGGAAGACACAGATAAGTCAATGAAATTTATTAATAAGCAGTACGAAGACATCAAAGCGGGGGTCGAAAAATTGGACACCGAACACTTGACCCAGCGTAAGTGTATTGAAAACCTGGAAAGGAAGTTACTAGATCTAAATTTAAAGTCCAGATCGTCCAGTATAGAAATAAGAAATATCCCAATGGCTGAAAATGAGACAAGTACTGACCTTTCTAATGTCGTACACAAGATTGGCCAGGCTATTGGGTCGGCAACAACAGCATCGGATCTTCGAGATATTTACCGCATCCACGGTAAGCCTGACTCCATTCGCCCAATCGTTGCGGAGTTCCAAACCGTACAGTTAAAACAAGAAACTATAGCCGCAGTGCGAGCATTCAACAAAAACAGCACGTCTTCAGAAAACAAGCTCAACACCGAAATTATCGGTATCTCTGGCAAACGGCAACCAGTTTATGTTAGTGATCACCTCCCGGCAAGCTCAAAGAAACTATTCCACCTGTCAAAGGAATTTGCAAAGCAAAACGGTTTCCAATTTTGCTGGTCTTCAAATGGTAACATATTCCTGCGCAAGGTACAGGGAGAAAA
This sequence comes from Cosmia trapezina, assembly GCA_905163495.3. Classification (NCBI taxonomy): domain Eukaryota; kingdom Metazoa; phylum Arthropoda; class Insecta; order Lepidoptera; family Noctuidae; genus Cosmia; species Cosmia trapezina. The sequence continues at coordinate 30,440,001 of LR991022.1, read as the reverse complement.
GCAACTCCTAATCTCGTCTGAACAATCCCTACTGGACCTGCGCAGGAGTCTGTGACTATTAGTCTGCCTCAAGTACTTTATTGTCTGGATAGTCTTAGTTTTAATACATTTAATTTATATTATTAATTGTAACTATTTAAAAACTACCTCTATTTCACCCATAAAACATAAGAATTATGTGTATACAAAACCAATAACTCGCTCTCACACACAAACATACAACACAATTCATTCCCCCACTCATTCACTCTACCACTCATCACTACTGCACCTACCATATAGACATTCTTACACTCATGTATTCGCACCCCACATGTTCCGAATACGACTTAAGAACAATAAGTATAAGTACGACAGTGTCTACAAATACAAAATGTACAATTGTTGCACCAATATTGATTCAGTAATCCTTCCAAATGGCTAATCATGACCATATTAATAATATTAATTACGAACTTGACTTGTGTAATATCAAAAATGCGCACATTTGCCGTCCAGAGGACTGTAACAAATATGCTGGCAACTCTAGTCGAGCCATTCAGATAATTCACATCAACATTAGAAGTATAAATAAAAACTTTGACGAACTTCGCATCTTACTGTCTCTTACAAAAATAAACTTTGATGTCATAGTTCTTTCCGAATGTTGGCTTAGCAAGGTAAACGATCTCCCTATCCTAGATGGTTATGTATCACATTACACCAAAAACATACTTAACCAAAATGACGGTATTATTATTTTTACCAGCAAAAAACTAACCTGTCGAGTTTATGAACCAGCTTTCAAAGATGCAAATTGCATGGTTTGTCAAATAGGAAAGAACCTAGAAATTGTTGCTATTTATCGCCCCCCTTCACTTAACACTAGAATTAACCACGATAATTTCTTAGACAGTTTAAATACCGTCTACAGTACACTAAAAACTAGTACGCACGTCCTTGTTGGTGATATCAACATCGACATCTGTGGCATGAATAAAAACCCTATTTCAGAGGAATACCTTACCTTTAATGCATCCCACGGCTTTTTCCCTACGCACACACTACCTACTAGGATCAAAACATGTCTGGACCACATTCTGCTAAGATCTAAACTGCCTTCTACAACCCTAGTACTAGAATCAAATATTACCGACCACATGCCTGTTGTAGTATTCATAGAAAACGTGTGTCCTAAACGTCAGTGCAATAACGCTAAAACTCGTCTTGATTATCAGTCAATAAAACTAGAAATAGAAAGCACAAACTTCAAAACTCTACTAGAAATGGAAGACGCTAACACCGCAACCGACTACTTAATTTCAACAATTTCAAAAATTATTAATAAGCACACGCAAACATTTTTAGTTTCTAATAAGCAAAAAATTCTAAAGCCGTGGATCACACCAGGACTCCTGCGCTGTATTAAAAATCGAGATAGGTTACATATCAAAGCAAAAAAATCTCCAGATAACATGATACTTAAAGTAACATATACACGATATAGGAACTTTACAAATCAACTTCTACGAAAACTAAAAGTCGCTTATGAGAAATCTCAACTTGACAAAGCAGGCAACAACCCCAAAGCCCTATGGAAAGCTATCAAAGAGATAATTAAGACTCAAAAAGTCAAAGACAATCCTTTGGAACTACTTCAAATATCAGATAGCCCAAAGTCATCTGCTGACCTTGTTTGCAACTTTTTCACTGACGTCGGTAAAAATCTAGCCAATAACATTCTACTGTCTCGAGCCTCATCTACAGATGACCCTGTCACCCCTCAACCCCCTGCCTCAGACTGTTCCGGAAACATACCCAACTCGCTCGTTATCCTAGAAGTAGATGAAGCGGACATTGAAACCACTATCCTACAGCTGCGGCCGGATTGTGCTACTGGATGGGATGGAATTCCATCTTCCCTCCTCAGAGAGTGCCGACGGGTACTGATCCCACCTATAACGCACATCTGTAATCGTGCTATTATTACTGGCGTGTTTCCTGATGCTTTGAAAAAAGCTATTGTACACCCGATTCACAAGGGTGGGGACAGAGACTGCGTCAATAATTATAGGCCCATATCGGTGTTGTCAGCCTTATCAAAGATCTTGGAAAAAATTCTCTACAAATCGCTCAAAAATTTTTTAAATCGCTTCAAAATCTTAGCCGACAACCAGTACGGATTCAGATCAGGTGTCTCTACAGAGAACGCAGTCTTGGATTTGACAGAGCAAGTAGTGGAAAACCTAGACAAAAGAAATAGATGCCTATGTATATTTCTAGATCTTTCCAAGGCGTTTGATACAGTTTCTGTCCCTATCCTCTTATCAAAGCTAGAACGAATTGGAGTACGAGGCACCGTCTTAAATATATTTAAAGATTATCTCTCCCAGCGTAAGCAATATGTAAAAATAGGCGACTGTCTTAGCGAGGAACGCACAATCCTTTTTGGGGTCCCACAGGGGAGTATTTTAGGACCCTTGTTGTTTTTGGTGTATATTAATGACCTCTGCACAATGTCGCTTCAACACACCAAAATTTTTACATATGCAGATGATACAGCAGTATTTATATGGGGACGGAATTGGCGGGTGGTCAAGGACAGAGCCGAATACTCCCTATCCAAAATAATGACATGGCTAAGACTAAATCTCCTTACACTAAACCTGAACAAAACACATTTCCTACCCTTTTCCTTGAGACCCAACACTAAACCCTTGCCTGACTATTCCATAACAGCTCATACTTGCGAGAACCGACACAATTGTACCTGCCAGGTTATCTCTCGGGTAGAATCGGCAAAATATTTGGGAGTGCTGATGGATGATGGACTGAGGTGGGACAGGCAGATTGGATCGATCATTAACAGAACTAGGCGACTTATAAATGTTTTCAGGACCCTAAGGGATTCTGCAACACTGGAAAACCTAAAACTAGTCTACCTAGCCCTATGTCAGTCCATTATCCAATACTGCATAACCGTGTGGGGAGGTGCAGGAAAGACCTATCTGCTGGGATTGGAGCGAGCACAGAGAGCTGTTCTCAAGGTTATGACCAAGAAACCGTACAGGTTCCCCACCTCACAATTATTCTCTGAAATTAAAGTCCTCACTGTCCGCCAGCTCTATGTGCTCACATCCATCCAAAGAAAACAAGGAATTGTTCCCTTACCCGACTCAAAAAAGCGTAGTAAATCCTCCATATGCCCTACTATTCCCTGCCGTACCTCATTTGCCAAACACCAGTTTAATAGCTTAAGCAGCAAACTTTACAATCTCGCAAATAAAAAGCTAAACATAGCTGGAATGTGCCGGCGGGAAATGAAAAGGAAAGTAGCAGACTGGCTCCAAAAGATGGACTATCAGGAAACTGAAAGTTTATTCACATTCCTAACATAATATGATATCTGAAACCCATACACACTGTCATCCATTCTTACTTGTTCCCGTCCTTACACACATTCAAAGGTGCGAACCAAACCAGACACTCACTCACTCCCTTGCACACACACAACACACTTCCACCGCATACACACATATACTCATCAACTCTCATAATTACACACACAGAAATCAAATACAAATAATTTTTAGCATTTTTACTTTCTTTTTGTAATTTTAATACCTACATATTTTGTGTTTTACCTTCTTCTGTACCTAATGAAAGCTATTTTGACCTATATGTGTTACCAAATGGCAATAACCTTGGCTGTTAACTTCTACTGACACTCTTCTTAAATGCTGTTAGATTGGAAATAGAACCCATGGCTGAACGCTGACCCCCAAAATACAGGTCCAGGCCTAGTTTGGGGGTTAGGATCTTATTTGTAACAATACATTAGTGTGCTATTATTATAACTTGATTGTAACATGTATTTCCTAGTGTCAAATAAATATTTTTATTTTTATTTATTTTTTTTATTTTATTATTGCATGTTACATTTCGTAAGTCTGTATCCGGCTTAACTAAACAGACAGAGTGTATCAACATCAGTGTATGTGTAGCTAACTTCCCTCCTTCTCTTTCTCAGCAATAAGAGGAAAACAGCTCATATGCTCAAAATGTAATGTTATCGGTATGTTAAAAATTATCAGAATATGACAGTCAATATCAAGAAATAATACGACCAAATAGAATGGATGGCGGTTAGTGGACAAATAATGTATTCAGTGGTTGTTGAATTTTTATTCCTTATAATATGTCACTGTCGCTGTCGTATTCAATTTATATTTTATTTTATATAATAGGTAAAATTATATTACGATGAGGGCCAATGGGTCACAATTTCAATCCGCCCCTAAGACGACCCACTGACCCAATCATTGGTTGAGTTCATGAAAAGGTCAGTGTCTCCAGTCCTGGTGAAACTAAATAAAAGTATTTTGCTAGCATCACCGCGCGCTCCAATTAAGAAACTATGCAAAAAAAGCCGTCAAACAGGGCTGATGATGAGGGTTTCGTGACAGTGCAAAGGAGGAAGCGCCGATCGCGAACCAACAAGAACCGTTACGGCAAAGCTCCTACGGATCCCGAAGTGAGCTTGCGTGCCGCGAAACCGAACACACCGTGTACCTACATCTTCCGTCTACACACACCACCACCACACCACCACTAAGGCGGAGGACATCGAGAAGTATATGCGCCAGAAGACGAGGTACACGACAAGGGTGCAGTTACTAGAGTCACGCCGCAACGTCAACTTCAAGTTAATTTATTGACTTCAAGGCGTTTGTAGTGCGACTACCAAATTGTTATCTGTCCGTCGTCATGGAAGAAGACTTGTCCGCAGGACGTGGCGTTCAGTCGCTTCCGCAGACAAGTATCACAAGTCAACGCAAGGATAAGCTAGTGAAGTGAAGTTTTAAGCTATAATATTATTATAAGGTTTGTTTTATACTTTTTAAATGTATTTATGTTCGATTGTAACATGTCTATGGGCCATTGTAGGCTGAAATAAGTGGTTTATTATTTTAATGTAAACAAATATTTCACACCTCAAAATGCTAGTGAGCTATGTAAAGTCCCAAGTCTATTTACAATAGCTACTGTTGAATTACTGACTCATGGTCATGATCACTAATTAATAATAGAATTAATTTAATTACATTTATTTATTATGTTTCAATTGTTTAATTATGGTGGGGCTCCGGGCTGACCTGGTATCGCCACCATTATATATTTAAAATGTTTTATTTCATAACAAAACCTAACTGACTGTTTAGCCACAAAAGAAATGAATGAAAGGCAATTGCATGCAGCGGAGATGAGCATGCTAAGCAAGATGTGTGGTTACACCAGTGGATAGAATAAGAAATGAGTATATAATAGGAAATCTCAAAGTGACACCGGTGACTGAAAACTTGTGTGGAAATAAGTTGTCATGGTATGAGCATTTATGATGTGGAGGAATGAGGAAAATGTTTGGTGTTGAGTATGAATGTGGATGGCTATACGAGTCGAGGAAGACCAAAAAAACGATGGATGGACTGCGTGAAAGATGATAAATGTATAGAAAGGGAGACTACCTAGATGACGACTAATAGAGAAGTATGGAAGATGAAGACATGTTGCGAGACTCCAAACAAATTAAGATAAGGGCAGGAAAATTATCAACACTTGCATCCAATTAAAGGATATTAATTTAGTTTAGAAGTAGCATCCACTTCCGATCTCGATTCCAAGTCATAAAAAGGAATTCTCATAAGTAATTAAAAATTTTTCTTGATCAGTGGCCTGTGTACTATGCTAAAACATTTATTTATCGTTAATTAAAACGGAACAACACCAATAACATTAAAACATAGAAACAATTTTTATGTTGACAGATATAGTTATGTTGCATATAATTTTTAATTTAAAACTAACATGGAACAGTGGACTCTCTTGCATACTTTCCCTCACAAACATAATTTTACTCCATTCATCCACAGAAAGATCCCTATTAGGATGTGTTGTCAGAATGGCATTTAGCATCTATAAAGTACGACAGACTGGACATTCAGCTCTGGCAACAGTTTTGGATAGCAGTTGCGCAAACAGATTGTACCCATGGCTCTGACGGTGTCCGATGTATTTGTCGGGCACAAATAATCGGCAGTAAAGGTCATGATTGAGCCATGCAACTCTAGGCAGTCGATACATCTCCGAAAGGTCTTACGTAAACACGTCTTGACAACCGGGGTCTTAGTATTTTAATGCAACTTGCACATGACATGAACATTCGAAGAAGCCTTAATCATAATATAAAGTGCGCTTTCAGTTTTAAAAGCATTATGCTACACAATTTTGACTGAAAATATTACATTTTAAATAATCTGAATTAACGTTTTGTATACATTGTCATAGTGTTATTCATACTCTTACATCAAATATTGATTGACAGTGACAGTGACAATGACAGTATCTTGTGTCAATTTTCACAAGTAACCTATTTTTTTTTGGGGCGTGTTCACTTTAACGTTTCACGTTCACAGAAAGGCTTGTTCTGCTTACGACTAAATTCACAATAAAATAAAACACGATTTTTCTCAAAATTGGCGATGTTTAAAAATGTACGATATACCCAGAACCACTAGTTTTTGGGTTGTTTATCCAAATATATTTAACATAACCTCATCGGAATTATTGAGTAATAAAAAACCAACGTCCATAGAAAAAGCGGACAACTCCTTTCAAGTTAATAGCATTAGTAGTTCTTGAGATATCCAGCTGTGACAGACAGACAGACAGAGTCGCACCATAACTTTTTACCATTTTGGTACGGGATCCTAAAAATGTATTATGTATACAATTTAGTGATAAATTCGGTCATTCAGTGTAATTTTACTAAACTTATTGGTAAATTAGATTCCTATAAATTGGCAATTTTGGTTCAAAAATCGTCTTAAAATTCAATCAACAATCAATTGCAATCGATGTACAGGAGCAGGTCAAGCTACTACAAACTGTCAAATTTTCTCATTCGATTTTGAATTTAACTGTCAACATTTTAAGGTTTAAAATCATTTGGAAAAATTTGACAGTATCTTATTTATGCTGTTGTCGGTACATACCCGTAAAACGCTGGAAAGCTGGTGTCAGTATTGAACTGGAAGTTGACGGGCGTCTTGGGCGAGGCACAGCTGTAGCTCAAGTAATCATCGGAGGCATGCAGCTGACGGTTCAGGTTCGGTTCTGAGGCGCTGCGCGTGATCTTCGGCATGGCTCGCAGCATGGACTCTAGTGAGGCCAGGATCTGACGAAAGAGAGGCCGTTGTTCTCTGTCGAACTTGATGCAGTCCTCAAATAGGCGTTTCAAGGCTTGTGGAGCGTCTTGACGGAGGCGGCGAGCGTCAGGTCGCAGGTTACCGCGACCTACCAGCCAGAGGATCTGAAAATATAGTTGGTGAATTAGTTAGGTGGGTCGACGATCTGAGGGCCTAGTGCGAGGTTTTATAATAACATTATCGACAAAATGTATGGAACAGCTGTTTTTTTTTATGAGTACAATGACCCCTTTTCGTGTTTACTGTAAACAAAAACTAATGTTGTATAAACCAATCCAAACCCCATAACACGATTTACTAGTGGCGACCCTTAGCCGACACGTTCGCACGGACGTAAAAATATCGCGGCGGGATTTTATCGCGCACTGGATTTTTAACTCAACAAGCTTCGAGAATCCAACTTAACAATAACAGAGTGCATTCCAACGTGTCGAAAAAACACACTGTTGGATTTTCAACTCTCGTCGCTAAGCAGACCGTTGAAAACCCAGTGCGCGAAAAAAAATCGCCGCGATATTTTTACGTCCGTGCGGACGTCGGCTAAGGGTCGCCACTAGTAAATCGTGTTATGGGGTTTGGATTAGTTTATACAACATTAGTTTTTGTTTACACTAAACACGAAAAATGGTCATTGTACTCATAAAAAAAATTTTAACAAAAAAAAAAACCGACTTCCATAAATCACTACAAAGTGAAAAATAACTTTGATTTCGGAAGTCGGTGTCTTTCGTTTTTTATTTACTTTCTTTTTTTTTGCCACCGACTTCCGAAATCAAAGTTATTTTTCACTTTGTAGTGATTTATGGAAGTGGGTTTGTTTTTTGTTAAAAAAAATTTATTTCTCGCTTTTTAGTGGGTCTGTTTATAGTTTGTATAAGTTACAATAGTCTAATGTCAATTGCTCATCACATGTTACAAAATATTGCTTTTCCCGATGCTGGGACATTAATTGTTGAGGAGTTCTGCTGGAACAACCACTCACTACACGCATTGTGTGACGAGCGGAAATTGCTTAGCAACCATATTAAAGTAATCGAATCGCAACCCGTGAAATATTTATCATTGAGTAGTTCCGGTAGCCATCTGTGGTCTTCATCATCAGTTCTACTTCACCAAGTGGTGCTTTCCGAGAGCAAATGCACGAGCTACTATAAAAAATATCCAAATCGCTATAGGTGTGCCTATAATATTTGAAGAGTTCCTTCGATTTCTCCAGGATCCCATCATCAGAACTGGATTTTGACAAAAATGGGACCATTTGGGAAGTATACCTTTTCCAACAAAAAAATAATTTTTCAAATCGGTTGGCAAGCGACGGAGTTATGCGCGAACAAACATAAAAAAAAAAAAAAAAAATACAAACATCCGAATTGAGAACCTCCTCCTTTTTTAGAAGTCGGTTAAAAAAAAAACATCTGTTCCATACATTTTGTCGATTTAAGTGAACACAAATGTATGGAACAGCTGATTTTTTTTTCGCGATTTTAAGGTTGGTCCCATAGAAAAAATTGTTCACATTTTTTTTTTTTTTTTTTTTAATAGATATCCTTGGACATTTCACACAACGCCATCTAGTCCCAAGCTAAGCAACCTAATGCTTGTGTTATGGTAACGAGATGGCTGATATACTACATATATACATTTTTTTTTTGTAAATACATACATATTATAGATAGAAAAACATGATGAGTGCAATGACACCTTTTCGGGTTTTGTGTAAACAAAAACTAATGTTGTATAGAAAACTTGTAGTAGCCACGAAAAAAAACTTCTGGCTAGCTCAAGAGTTTCACCGGTCAGTGAAAAACTGACTTCTTATATATGCCAAAGTTATCGTAATACGGCAGTGCTTATTGCACTGTAATATTATTATTTTTTTAACAATCATCTACTTACAAGGTTTATCCACCATCCGATTTTTTCATTGATTGGTGAAACTCTAATTAGCCAGACGTTTTTTTTTGTTTGTGGCTACTACTACGACTGGTCAAACCCCCGATTTCATTAAATGGAGTTTCGACGTTTGCCTGACCAAATTAGTTTCTCCTAGGTTTGACGAAAATGCTTTAGTCAGAGGCCGAACTTCATTTGTTTGGGCTCAAGTCAGACCTGAGGTTTGTCTAGTCAATCCTAGGAGCGCCGGAGCTTCGAGGTTTGACTATAACACATAGATTAAGCTATATTTGGTTCTACGTTACCTGGTCCTTATTATTGAGGTGCGCGTAGGGCAGCTCGCCCGCCATGAGCTCGTACAGCACGATGCCGTACGCGTACACGTCGGAGCGGAAGGTGTAGGGCGCCGGCTCGTCCATGCGGATCACTTCGGGGGCCATCCACAGGATGGAACCGGTCGGTTGCTGCCATTGGATGCCGCCAGCTGTTGAGTTTTCTGGAACAGGATGATAGTACTTATTATAATCTGTATAAAAAGAAAAAATCTGACAACTGGATTGATAAGCTCACAACTATAAGCTTTGAGTTTGAAACTAATCAACCAAACCAAAAAAACCGTTCAATCTCAGAAGATCCATTGGCCAGATCCATGATGGATCTAGTGCCGATTGTTTTTCTCATTGGATCCTAATTTCAAGAAGACACTATGTGATAAAATTACAAATTAACGATTTTCGCACTTTTTCCTTTACTTGTGCTGTGAACCTTGCTTCTTGCCAAATTTCATTATTCTAGGTCAACGGGAAGTACCCTAAACGATTTGATTTACTTATGAGTATCAAAATATGTCGCATAAATGGCCATATTTTTTATTGCGCTGACATAGAAACTTGATTTTTTTTAGAGCTACAAGGGGCCATAGACCTACGTATTTGATATTAATTTCAACTTGATACCTCCACACGTTCCTGAGAAAAAGGATCTTGACAGACTGACCGAAACGAAGTGATCCTATAAGGGTTCCGTTTTTTCCTTTTGAGGTACGAAACCCTAAAAAAGAAAAAAAAAACAGAGTTTCTAAGTATGAGTGGACTTTGGGAGTCGAATTCACTGTTTACTACATAAAAGAGCTACAGGTACACTTGACCTGCCATGGGTGTTGTAGAAAGAAGAAATTAATTCAAATTATAACACTTACCAGACCACCGCACCTTAGCCGTGGCCAGACCGAAATCTCCGATCTTCACAGACCAGTCGTCTCTCAGGAATATGTTGTTTGATTTTAGGTCCCTGGAACATGAATATGCCATACATCAACACACGCTTCCTTCAATAGGGGTAGGCAGAAACTACAGAACGAAATATGACGTCATTAGTAAAATTATCATCAACTAACGCGGGACGATTGGATTGTCGTGGCCTACATAATAAAGATAAGTTGAGTTCTTTGTGAAGGACCTCGTTCAGAGAAGTACTAATATAATAATCAACCACAATAGCTAATTCTGCAGAAAAGAAGTGTTACTGTGTTCCGATTTGAAAGGTGAGGGTGAAGCTGATGTTCTATGGAGTATCTTAGGCTACTTTGATTTTGGAAAAAGACTTAGGGTTCCGCGCAAAAAAAATAAAACCCATGAAATTGTGCACAAAATCCAATGTATTGACAACCACGCGGGCGTAGCCGTGGGCGACAGTTAGTATTAAATAGATGTTATGTAAGTCATAGCCCCTCTTGGGTATAGGCTTCCTCCAACGGCCCCCTTATGTCTCTATTTTTTGTTTGCTCCATCCAGTTTTTACTGGTAACTTTTTGTATATTTTTAGTTCAACGATTGTTGGTTCTGCTGCCTCTGGCTTTTTACCCTTTACCACGTTACGCGTGCCCATACAAATATTAAAAAAAAAACAGGAGAAGTGTAAAGGGGTGAATCTGTGTCCGCGCGACATGCTCAGTACGAGCCGTTCATAGTCAAATGGCCGTCTCCGCGAACTAGTGCGCTTTCTACTGTGACCGTGACAATTTATAAGAATGCCGTGTTGTTCAGTGGTTTCTGTTCTGTAAAAACCGAAGCTTTTGGCAAAAACTATGTAAATCATGGAATCACTTTCCATAAGTAAGTACAACTTTATATGACAGTATTTGTCTTTAAGATAAGATAAGATAAGATAAGATAAATGTTTATTTCTCACCACAATTTTATTGAAAATACACAATACACCATGAATACATTATTTGAATATTGTGGGAGACTGGTGCCTGAGCTAAGCTCTAGGCCTGTATTTCAGGACACCAGGTCTCCGCCCTTTTACAAAATAAAACTTTTTATGTATGTACTTGTACACTGACAAAAATTTAAAAGATAAAAAAAGAAAAATCAAGATTTTATAAATATTAAAATCATGAAAGGGACAAAGAGGAGACACAGAGTTCCGATACATTTTAACATCCTGGGCACATCTTCTTTCTTATACCTATGCGCGTACCTATGTATAATGTTCTTGGCGTGCAGGTAGTCCATGCCCTGCGCCGTCTGGCGCGCCACGTCGATGAGGTACAGCAGCGGGAAGGGCGTCTCCAGCACGTGCAGGTGCTGGTACAGCGACGAGCCCTCGCACCACTGCGTCACGATGGCCAGCGAGGGCTTGGACACGCAGCCCATGAATAGCAGGATGTTGCAGTGCCGGGTCTTTCGGAGGACTGCCACCTGGCGGGAGTAAGCAGTGATGAGCTTTGTTGCTTCAATGAACTTACAGAAACATACAAAAAAATTACGCCTTTTTCCCATGAGGGTATTCAGAAACTACTAAACTCTACCTGCTACGATCCTTACATACTTGTCAGATCCCGTGATGATGTATGCACTTTATAATCAAAACACAAGCGTCTCTGTTGGCCGTAACTAATATGGCTTTACATAATTATAATCATTAGAATCAGTAATCAACTCCATAAGTTATAATTCACCTCAAATGTCATGATTTCATGAAATAGTAATTCAATATGGAAATATGAACTTAGAGAGTTGTATTGCTGATTCTAATTATTATAATTCTGTAAAGCCATGTTAGTTACGGCCGCGAATCATATTTTAATCAACATACAACCTGACACTGACCTGTAAATTGCAAAAAACGTAAGAAAATTTGAATTTCGCGGGCTATCTTATCGCATCATCCTTAAGTTCAGAGTATTCATTAGTTACAGTAGTGTTAGTATTATTGACTCTGTAACCATAAACTGTCAGGAAGTTATAGGAGCTATTCCTCTAGTTTTGATACGGGTAGAAACCCGTATCACAATCTGACACTATGTATGTCTGATCAAAATCCTATGTATTTACCTGGATTCGACATACTGATTTTATTAGAAACTCAACTCATTTTATTATAATTTGAAAACAAAACAATATTATCCTAAAATCATGTCTATTTTTCGAGATAACTAAAATATTTCACAAAAAAAAATTGACACACTACCATAAATTAATACAGATGGGACACTCCGCAGTTTAGGTATGAAGCTACAAGTATGCGGCGGGCCCATCTCACTGGGTCAATGCAGTGTGGGCTGTCGCACACCGGCCGGGGAGCGCGTTAGTTCGATACTCACTCACGCGCTGCGTCGTAAAAGCAGACACCCCTAACGAGTCAGAAGGTATAAGAGTTACGCTATAGAAAGAGAGGCAAGTTTTAGGTGAATATAACTGTAGGTAATAAGCGTTGTGCGACCTGAATTGCACTTTATTGTGTCGTCCCTTTTTATTTAAATGATTTTGCGGAGTGTCCCATCTGTATTAATCTGTGACACTACCATTGATTAGTTACAGTAATTACCTCGTTCTTGAACGCTTGGAGCTGTGCCGGCGTGGGGGTCTTCACGTTGAGCGTCTTCACCGCGACCGGGCCGTGCCAGTGTGCCTTGTATACTGTCCCGAAACTGCCGGAACCTAATCATACAAAACATAGTTTTATGTAAGCTTAGGTCAGCAGCATTTTAAAAGTAGTCAGGTGGTGTTCTAATATATTTTCTCACGATGAGTAAATAAATAAATATCCTTGGACATTTCACACAACGCCATCTAGTCCCAAGCTAAGCAACCTAATGCTTGTGTTATGGTAACGACATGGCTGATAAACTACTTATATACATTTTTTTTTTTGTAAATACATACATATTATAGATAGAAAAACACCCAGACTCGAAACAAATACTTGTAGGTCGTACAAATATTTGTTCCGTGCGGGAATCGAACCCGCGACATGCTGCGCAGCAGTCAATCGCTCAACCACTGCGCCAACCGTGTCGTCAAGTATCACTTACAGACTGGTATGTTCGTGTTGTGACCCCTTTTTATAGGATTTTTCCTTTTTGTACCCGAAATGTGCCAAACGGAACCCTAGCCTATTACTATGCTGTCCGTCCGTCTATCTATCTGTCAGCGGGATGTTTCTGATAAACCATAATAGGTAAACAGTAGAAATTTTCACAGATTGAGTTTTATTTCCACTATAACAACAAATAATAAAAATAAAATAAAGTTAAAAATTATTGAAGTATTTTTTTAATACATAATGTAGAGTTAATATTGTACGGTGGTACGGAACCCTTCGTATGCGAGCCCGACTCTCACTAGCGCGTTGATTTCACATTTTTGACAAATAATTACGACTTCTTTCACTACATAAAAAGAAAACAACATAATTTGATCAAACATCACGACAGAATAAGTGCGTTTTATTACAAAGTAACAAGGCTGACATTTGCTCGTCAAATAATCGGTTGTACTTTCAGTTTTTCAGAATTTCCATCTTTACATACCGAGATTCCTCCGTGCCTTGGAAAGCACGTTAAGCCGTTGGTCCCGGCTGTCAAGTGTGGATCTTTGACAGTCATTACGGGTCGTCAGAAGCCCGAAAGTCTGACAACCAGTCTTACCAAGGGGTATCGTATTACCCATTTACTGGGTTGTGGAGGTCAGATAGGCAGAATACTGGTCTTCAGCTGCATCCGGTTAGACTGGAAGCCGACCCCAACATAGTTGGGAAAAGAAGGCTAGGCAGATTGATTGATTTGTTGCGAAAGGCCACCAGTCTGCAAGTTTGTGGCTACAAAAGGAAAGGAAGGTTATTTCGTCGACAGCCCGATGGACTTACCTATCCTAGCTCCGATGAGTATTTCATCAGCGTGTATGACCCAGTCGTCGTAGCTCTCCCTGGGCGACAGCGCGTTCTTCCACGATTCGTCGGCGGAACGCGCGCGCGCTCGACGCGGCCGCAACGTGCCCGTTGGAGAAGCCTGCACATTATGTTAATTAATTTAGCTTTATTCTCTCTTACAGAATTAAAACATAGTAATATAATTTTATGCATTTTATTTCCTATTTTATTTGTTAGTCGTATTCATATGTGTATCTTATTTAACATCAATAGTTCTTCCTGAAAAGGAGGAGCTCGTGGCTAAGTAATAACAGCCGCACGGGTCGATCCATCAGGTTAAGCTACGCTTGCCGGGGTTGATCCGCGGCTGGGTGACTACCATTACATACCGAGACTCCTCCGTGCCTCGGAAAGCACGGTAAGGGGGAAGTGCTGCTGCGAAATTAATTTTTTTTTGGGTTTTTGCAATTTGCTGGTCCGTGTCTGGTTGTATGTTGATCAAAATATGATACGCGACAATAAAACATATGTATTTAATTAACATACTTATTATTTTAATTAATTTAAAAAAAAATGTTTTTTAATATATTTTTTGTACTTATTTAATTTTAACCATAAAAATCATCAATACATCTCTCCAAGTTAGATTTCGTGCAGATTCGTTAGATTTCGTTCGTTCGAAGAATCTGCACGAAATATAACTTAGAAATATAACTTATTGATGATTTTTATGGTTAAAATTATATAAATCGCGTAAGTATCACATTTTGATCAAGATACAACCTGAAACGGACCTACAAATTGCAAAAAACCACATACCACTGCGCTTAAACACTCATAACAGCATGACACTACGCCTATAAGCCCCGAGGGGTTAGGCAGAGGTGTAGGTATCTATCTATAGTACAGTGTACAGTAACAGCCAGAAGTCGACTAGCAATCTCACAAAACCATGGCATAGCAATATTAGTTTACTTATGACCTTCTTCGGCGCCGCAGCCCGTATAGGTATAAGCGCCGCAGCCCGTATAGCGCAGGCGATAATGGTCATTGCGGTGTAAGTGGACTTCTGGCCGTTGACTGTACATATATCGCCATTTGTGTTGTTATTGTCAAGTCAGTGTGGAACTTACCTGAGTACTCTGACTAAGTTGTTGTTATTGTCAAGTCAGTGTGGAACTTACCTGAGTACTCTGACTAAGTTGTTGTTATTGTCAAGTCAGTGTGGAACTTACCTGAGTACTCTGACTAAGTTGTTGTTATTGTCAAGTCAGTGTGGAACTTACCTGAGTACTCTGACTAAGTTGTTGTTATTGTCAAGTCAGTGTGGAACTTACCTGAGTACTCTGACTAAGTTGTTGTTATTGTCAAGTCAGTGTGGAACTTTCCTGAGTACTCTGACTAAGTTGTTGTTATTGTCAAGTCAGTGTGGAACTTACCTGAGTACTCTGACTAAGTTGTTGTTATTGTCAAGTCAGTGTGGAACTTACCTGAGTACTCTGACTAAGTTGTTGTTATTGTCAAGTCAGTGTGGAACTTACCTGAGTACTCTGACTAAGTTGTTGTTATTGTCAAGTCAGTGTGGAACTTACCTGAGTACTCTGACTAAGTTGTTGTTATTGTCAAGTCAGTGTGGAACTTACCTGAGTACTCTGACTAAGTTGTTGTTATTGTCAAGTCAGTGTGGAACTTACCTGAGTACTCTAAGTTGTTGTTATTGTCAAGTCAGTGTGGAACTTACCTGAGTACTCTGACTAAGTTGTTGTTATTGTCAAGTCAGTGTGGAACTTACCTGAGTACTCTGACTAAGTTGTTGTTATTGTCAAGTCAGTGTGGAACTTACCTGAGTACTCTGACTAAGTTGTTGTTATTGTCAAGTCAGTGTGGAACTTACCTGAGTACTCTGACTAAGTTGCTGGTCCCCTGCCTTGTCCTTATCGTCCTGTTTGTGTCTGCCGGACGTCAAGTAGTTGGACGACTGCGGGGAGCTGTTACATTGCTGTCACCACAAAACGTACCAATACGTTAGTCTCACTGAAGCGTACACATCCTAACTAATATTATAAATGCGAAAGTAAGTTTGTTTGTTGCCTTTTCACGCCTAAACCACTGAACCGATCATCCTGAAATTTTGCATATATTATGTTGTCAGGTGTACAGAAAAGGAGCTCGTGGCTAAGTAATAACAGCCGCACGGGTCGATCCGTCAGGTTAAACTACGCTTGCCGGGGTTGGTTAGTGGATGGATGACCATCTTTACATACCGAGATTCCTTTGTGCCTCGGAAAGCACGTTAAGCCGTTGGTCGCGGCTGTTATTCGTGGATCTTTGACAGTCGTTACGGGTCGTCAGAAGCCCGAAAGTCTGACAACCAGTCTTACCAAGGGGTATCGTATTATCCAGTACCTGGGTTGTGGAGGTCAGATAGGCAGTCGCTCCATGTAAAATACTGGTATTCAGCTGCATTCGGTTAGACTGGAAGCCGACCCCAACATAGTTGGGAAAAGGCTAGGCAGATTGATTGTCAGGTGTAGGTACAGAACCGGACATAGGGTACTTTTTGTCAGGTGTAGGTACAGAACCGGACATAGGGTACTTTTTGTCAGGTGTAGGTACAGAACCGGACATAGGGTACTTTTTGTCAGGTGTAAGTACAGAACCGGACATAGGGTACTTTTTGTCAGGTGTAGGTACAGAACCGGACATAGGGTACTTTTTGTCAGGTGTAGGTACAGACCCGGACATAGGGTACTTTTTGTCAGGTGTAGGTACAGAACCGGACATAGGGTACTTTTCATCGCGAAATAAAGTAATGTTCACGTTATTGTTGTTTTCCGAGAAACGCGAGCGAAAGAAAGCGAAAGTGAGTTTGTTTGTTACGCTTTCACGCTAAAACGGCTGATTGGAGTTGGATGAAATTTTGCACATGGGTAGACCATGACCTGGGTTAGGACATAGGATACTTTTTATATCGATATTCTCACGGGAACGAGATTTATCCGGGGGAAACCGCGGAACGCAGCTATTAGTTAAATAAACAAGTGGCTTCACGCGCAATTGCGTGCGCAGATTTCTACGCATTGCTCACAGTCGTCATCAAATTGACGTTGAAGAAAGTTAATTCAACACATTATCCATTATAGTATAGTATCGACGATTTAGTAGCTTACTGCAGTTAAACTAATAATATTAGCGTAGAAGGGATACACGCCAGATGCTACCAGTTTTGTGTGCCTGACAGTGGACTCTTTCTTTATTTCATTGGCAATTGCCTGCTTAATCCTGTTTAAGGGGACTACAGGACCTAAGCGCAACTAAACGCTAGTTTTTTAATGCCTAAAGTATATGAAAATATACTTTTTCATGCTAGTTAGATACTGTGTTGAAAACATAACGCCAAGACGAGCCAAGCGTACAACTAATTTGATACCATAGAAAATGTACTTTTTCATGCTAGTTAGATACTGTGTTGAAAACATAACGCCAAGACGAGCCAAGCGTACAACTAATTTGATACCATAGAAAATGTACTTTTTCATGCTAGTTAGATACTGTGTTGAAAACATAACGCCAAGACGAGCCAAGCGTACAACTAATTTGATACCATAGAAAATGTACTTTTTCATGCTAGTTAGATACTGTGTTGAAAACATAACGCCAAGACGAGCCAAGCGTACAACTAATTTGATACCATAGAAAATGTACTTTTTCATGCTAGTTAGATACTGTGTTGAAAACATAACGCCAAGACGAGCCAAGCGTACAACTAATTTGATACCATAGAAAATGTACTTTTTCATGCTAGTTAGATACTGTGTTGAAAACATAACGCCAAGACGAGCCAAGCGTACAACTAATTTGATACCATAGAAAATGTACTTTTTCATGCTAGTTAGATACTGTGTTGAAAACATAACGCCAAGACGAGCCAAGCGTACAACTAATTTGATACCATAGAAAATGTACTTTTTCATGCTAGTTAGATACTGTGTTGAAAACATAACGCCAAGATGAGCCAAGCGTACAACTAATTTGATACCATAGAAAATGTACTTTTTCATGCTAGTTAGATACTGTGTTGAAAACATAACGCCAAGACGAGCCAAGCGTACAACTAATTTGATACCATAGAAAATGTACTTTTTCATGCTAGTTAGATACTGTGTTGAAAACATAACGCCAAGACGAGCCAAGCGTACAAAAATTTGATACCATAGAAAAAATCACGAAGATACCTCTAAAAATTTCTTTTAACAATAAAAAAATATACTAATATACCTACAGATAGCGCGCGAGTTGAATGCAGTCGGGGTCTGAGGTAATAATGACTGATCCGAGTCCATCAAGTTCCGTTACAAAAAAACGAGCTTTTATTCATCGCCAAGCACGAGAAATGGCGAAAAATGTTTTATACCATTCCCCCTCTAAAAAGCTTATTTTATTCACTGAAAACAGTGAATAAAAAGCACTTTTACTCACTGTTTTGATGTTTGAAAATGGAACACACCAATGTATTCGACCACAGATTTAGCTGATTTAGAGTACCTAGGCTAGATACGGCATGTTATTAAATAGTATGAAAACCGAACGTGTCATCTTTTTTATACCTACGATAACTTCACCCCAGCCATTTAGTGATGTGCTCAAAGTAAACAGAATTGTTTCAATCGCTAAGCGTCACTGAGCTAACAGACTTTTTTTAGTACGAACAGTCAAACATGCAGGGCACGCTTGGTCGTGGCTTGCCGTATCTAGTGTAAGTGTAATCTTTGTATTCGACCTATATTGATGTGTTCTAAATTCAATTTGATTGGTCGACATTTTCGACAAGGAGTTTAGCATTAGAATAAAAACTGTTTTATGTTCTTTGCTGTCCTTAGTAAATTGGCGCTATTTTGAATACTGTAAGTTGTACGAACACAAAGTTTAGTGTTACTTTAATCTTTAATTTTGTATTTGTTTAGTGTTGTTCTAATCGATTAAAAATGCATTCTAGTGATGAAGATGTGTTAACACCTGAGTTTATGAAAGAGAGGGCGGCCGATATAGTGGAAAAAATGCTACCCAAAAAATCACGGCTGGTTTACATCAAAGCCAATTTAACTTTCCTTTTTCTTCATTATAATTATGTCTATTTTCACTTAAATCTTTCTTTTTCTCGTAGTCATGGTATAAAGTATAGTATGCAACTCTTGAATAAAACGGATTTATATCGAGGGCCATGAATCACTCGCGTCGCTCAGGATTCTAACACTTGAATCACTCGCTACGCTCGTGATTCAATCATCACGAATCACTCCCTACGGTCGTGATTCAGTCGTTAGAATCCTTCACTAGCTCGTGATTCATCTATGGCCCTCGCTTTAAATCCGTCCTTTATTCACTAATTGCATAATATACTATTAGACATGTGTGTTGAAGAAAGGCAGAACAAAAATTTGACATTTAATTTGAATAATGCTTTCGACCGAGCAAGCCGTTATACCGGACTTTCCAAAAGAACATTGGCTGCAATTCAAAATGAGTCTAAGAAAGGGCCTCTTTGTTCTCCTTCTAAAAAGAAAAGGCCATGTATTAAAAAGAAAAATTTAAATGTCGATGATTTTAATCGAAGTGTTATACACAGAACCATTGAAGAATTTTATATAACTAAAAAAATTGTTCCGACCTGCATTAAACTCCTCGCAGCTATTCGAGAAAAAATCGAGTTTCCATGGGGAGTGACCAGTTTAAGAAAATTGTTAAAAGACATGGGATATAAATCTGCCATTTCTGAATCTGATTAATTTTTTTTTATTCCGTTTTGTGAAATGATTATTAAAAACATGTGATAATTATAATATTGTTTTTTTTTTCATCATGTTAACCTAGTGTAAAAAATAAAATTAAACTTATACTTAACATTGTTTAAATTTATCGGCATTCATTACTCATTGTGGTCATCAATAATTATAATTAGGTCACAGCACTACCGCATTCCTAAGCTCTGCATTCAACTCGCGCGCTATCTGTACATGCAACCATTCTGATTTTTTGTTTTAATTTTTTAGTTCAATCAATAGATTTATTGTAAATAATTAATTGCTTCATATTTTGCAATAAATTATCAGGGTTGTCATCGCGCGTCTCTCTTTTCTATGCAGTCCGAACAGTAATCACGCTTTAGTTCCTGTCCCCTTAATTGCGTATTTGGATTGTATTATTTCATTCGCTTCTACTGCAAGGAGACCAGTATACACTCCGCATATGAAGCTACAAGTACGCGGCTGGCTCGACTTGTCGAGCTAATTCAGTGTGGGCTGCCGCGCACCGGCCGGCTCACACGTTAGTTCGATACTCACTCACGCGCCGCGTCGTAAGACAAGACAACCCTAACGAGTCAGAAGGTATAAGAGTTACACGATAGAAAGCGAGGCAACTTGTAGGGAATATAACTGTAGGTAATTAACGCTGTACGACCTGAATTGCACTTTATTGTGTCGTAGTAAGAGTCGCTATTTATTGAAATGATTTTGCGGAGTGAATCTTCTAATCTTCTGTACTTGTACTATTATGGATTCTGTGCTGCAAGTGCATATTTTGCTTGCGATAGAACTACATTCTGCATCCGAGCTTGATGAACTATTAGTTCATCAAGCTCGGATGTATGATAATGTTTTTTACCTGGTTATGCTTTCTCTGATGTTCAGCGAGGGTCATGGGTTTCTGCACCATGTTTATGCACACGTTTGGCGCTGAGTTGGACCTGTCCTGCTGGTTTAACGAGCGCGGATGCTGGTGCCTGTGTAAGAGAGATATAATAGGGGATGATTAAAGTTAAGGTACAACATAAGGAGGAAGAGAGATTTTGTGTAGAATGAACATAAATGCTGATTGTCCTTATTTCAATATAGGACTAAGCGCATAAGATTTGTTATTTAAAACAGGACATTATGAAGATATTACATATTATCTTTTCTTAGTAGGTGGTTTTTTAGAAATGCTGTCAATACGGTTTCGGACAAAATTAAGCATTAATTAAAAAAAACACAAAAATACAATCTGATAACAAAAGCAGTGTTATAGTTAGCATCGCGTTTTAACAGCGCTTTATAAATGCTAAAGGCGAGATTTTTCAAATACTTTATTACAAATTGTGCGGAAGTTGAGTAACTAATAATTACAATAGGTTTTACGATACAAATAGCTGTTACGAACTCATTACAGAAAACTGAAATGTAAACAGGTGCTGATTATCCTATTAATTAATATGTTACAAAACACGAGACAATCTAGGAAGAAGGAAAGGTACAACTGAGAGCTAAATACAAGTACAATTTTGTTTGTGTATGGGCTGGTGCGGAAACCTGACGGAAGATTATTTTTTAGGGTTCCGTACCAAAATGGTAAAAAGGAACCCTTACGGTGCGACTCAGTTTGTCTGTCCGTCTGTCACAGCTGGATATCTCAAGAACTACTAATGCTATCAACTTGAAATTTGGAAAAAAAATTAAATGACGTTTGCCAAACTATTTTGCAAAAAAGATTTTTTTTTTTGCATCAGCGACTGGAAGGGAGTCTTAAAAATTCGAAGTGGGACTACTAGGGCATGTGAGGTTTTTTTTCGCGATTTCAGGTTTGGTCCCACAGTAAAAGTTGTTCATAATGATGAGTACAATGACCCCTTAAAAGATTGTCACTGTTGCAGACTAGTTGTGCACTTACACCCTCTATACAACTTTACGCATCCGTCGTTTTGCATCCTCGTCAATATTCAGAATGTGATACAGAACATTAAACCGAACAACTTTTTCCATGGGACCAACATCGTAATCGCGAAAAAAAAATTCAACTCTCGACGCGTATGGGACGGCTGATTATTTTTTCGCGATTACGATGTTGGTGCCATGGAAAAAGTTGTTCGGTTTAATGGTCTATACCACACCCTTAAAGACGAGGATGAACGACACATTGTATATTCAACTTCCATGAGATAATTGATGCGTCGCCTGGAGCAAATATACAGAGTGTTTCTTTTAGGGTGTCAAGCCAGTGCGAGCTGATAGCAGAGTACCACACCTATCGATTTAACCCCCATGTATGTTCTACGATTTTTTGTAGTTCTCGAGTTATAATTATTTTTCGATATTATTCCTGATTCAACGAAATGATGGCTTTAAAAAAAAAAAACTTTTTTTTTTTGGTCAACTTTGAACAAGAATTTACTAATTTTTTTTTTGCTGACATCGGCATTATTATCTGAAATCGATCGTTGAAAGTGGTGTATCTGAAATTTTGTTATTTTCATATTTTATAGTTTATTCTATTACTTATCTTTGCATATTATATTTTTGTCACTTCTGATATTTACTATTCCTCTACTTTTAAGCAGAGCTCAGTTGATAATAAAAACATAAATTTGATACCTACTACTATCCTTAACCACTACCATTGATATGAAATGAGGGATCCAAAATAACTCGACAACTACAAAAAATCGTAGAACATACATGAGGGTTAAATCGATAGGTGTGGTACTCTGCTATCAGCTCGCACTGGCTTGACACCTTAAAAGAAACACCCTGATCAGCTAGGCGTTCCTACTTCAATTTTAGAGACTACGTTTTTACGCTAATTGAGAAGCAGCGTAAATCGAAGAGCTATATCAAGTAGAATTTCGCTTTTGTTTTACCCCTCGATGAAATTTGATGCTGCCTCCCAGTCCTCCACGTCAGTTTTGCGCCAGCCTCGAGTGTGTGTAGTGTATGAGTGTCATTGTGTGAGTGTAAGCGTTCGATTGCGTTCACAAAAGCAAGCGGTGCCAATCTAGTGAGTGATATTCACCAGTGGACATCAAACTCCTTCATTTTCTTAGCTGGAGAGATAGACCTGCACATCATGACCCTGCTTAGTAACTTTACTTATTTATTAGGAATAATTTTCCTTACTTAGTTGAAAAGCAGGACAATCTCAACTTACATACAACGTTAAGAATACATTGAAATCATTAAAAACTAAGGTCCTGTTTGTCTGGATAAGCACTATCTACCAGATAAATTATGAAATTGTATAAAAATATCTGCTAGATAAATTAACCAGTACTCAATAGGTGAGGCAACAGGTCATAAAATCCGATTTTTTTTTAATATGGTCGGTCATAGACTCCGCGCCACGCATATGAAGCACAGTAAGTATGCCGGACCGTTTGTACAAACACGCCTCGCGCACACATTTACATCATAGTACGCCGACCGGCCGCCATTACGTGACACGAGCGACGGCGTCTTTGCAGGTACTCATATATCACGCACACATAGATCGGTTACGGTGCTTCATTTTCGATATGCGTGGCTCGGAGTCCTTCTTTTTTATACGTCTATCGGTCTATCTATGAATATGGTTATGAATTTATGATTACTAAAGCTGTACTGGTACAATACTGACTTGTTCTGGTCGTTCCTGGCGATCATGTGGTGGTAGCCGAAGTGCGGCGGGAAGTGCAGGATGCCGGCTTGGGTCTCTGGGTTCTGTGCCAACAGCGCTGCGTAGTACGTGTCCGTCATACGCACCTGTTATCCAATTGTTTTACACAAGTTTTACTTAAGTTTTGATTGGGCTGTTGCCTGAGTCCTTGAACGGGTGGAGGGAGGGTAAGTGGAGTTTGCTAGCGCGGTATCAGTATTGTGGCGCGTACATTTGTTATCATCACGACGCGCGTCGGCTCCTAACCTGGGGGCCTACTCCCTAAGTCCGTCCGTCTTTCCGTCCGTCTGATCATCCGTCCGTCTGACATTACGATGCATCAAAACAAGTGTAAAAGTTAAATTTTTCGGACGGGCAAAAACATCGGGAGTAGGGACAGCTGTCAAATCATGTTGTCATTCATACTTCGTTCGGGCCCCGAACCAATCATCCATCCGTAGGTGATACGGAGTAGGAAACGACCGTAACGAAGGCCGAAACTACGGGCTTCGTGCTTAGGGAGTAGGCCCTCCGTTTGCAAGGGCTGCAACCACTCCAACTGTAAGGCCTCTGCCTCGAATTTCGCGGGCAGCGAGGTGGCGGCGGCGGCGGCGCGTCTCGCATTGTGCCGCACCCACGCCGCCGCCGCTGCCCGCAAAATTTGAGGCAGAGGCCTAAGAAGGCGCCATTCCTGGAAATGACGAGGATGCGCGTGCGTCCACGACGCGTACTTGCGGGTGTGTGTGTTTGTTGTAATTTGTGCGTGCCCGCACACCCGGGCACGCACAAATTACAACAAACTGCTAACTGTATGTGTCTGTTTACCTAAGCTCAAGATCATTAACTAACTACTACAAAATCCTCCACAATACCTGATGACAAATACTGGGCACTTTGTCGGCGCATCGCTGGTGGAACTTGAAGTTGCACTGCGAGCAGTAGAAGCCGTTGAACAGCAGTCGCCTGCAGCACTCGCAGAAGGCGAGCGTGAAGAACGTCTTGCGGGTGAACTGGTGCGATATGTGAGACATTATGGGTAGCTTGTCCAGTGTGCGTACTGTCACCTGTCAACACACAACAAGCAGTTTTTGACCATGTTCAATTAACGTTTTTTGCCCTGGCTCAGGCCCTATTTCACAATGTCCGAATAGCCTCTACTCACCAAATAAATTAGCGTTTTTTGTCCTGGCTCAGGCCCTATTTCACAATGTCCGAATAGCCTCTACTCACCAAATAAATTAGCGTTTTTTGCCCTGGCTCAGGCCCTATTTCA
Organism: Cosmia trapezina; assembly: GCA_905163495.3. Classification (NCBI taxonomy): domain Eukaryota; kingdom Metazoa; phylum Arthropoda; class Insecta; order Lepidoptera; family Noctuidae; genus Cosmia; species Cosmia trapezina. The sequence continues at coordinate 30,414,993 of LR991022.1, read as the reverse complement.
CAATGTCCGAATAGCCTCTACTCACCAAATAAATTAGCGTTTTTTGCCCTGGCTCAGGCCCTATTTCACAATGTCCGAATAGCCTCTACTCACCAAATAAATTAGCGTTTTTTGCCCTGGCTCAGGCCCTATTTCACAATGTCCGAATAGCCTCTACTCACCAAATAAATTAGCGTTTTTTGCCCTGGCTCAGGCCCTATTTCACAATGTCCGAATAGCCTCTACTCACCAAATAAATTAGCGTTTTTTGCCCTGGCTCAGGCCCTATTTCACAATGTCCGAATAGCCTCTACTCACCAAATAAATTAACGTTTTTTGCCCTGGCTCAGGCCCTATTTCACAATGTCCGAATAGCCTCTACTCACCAAATAAATTAACGTTTTTTGCCCTGGCTCAGGCCCTATTTCACAATGTCCGAATAGCCTCTACTCACCAAATAAATTAGCGTTTTTTGCCCTGGCTCAGGCCCTATTTCACAATGTCCGAATAGCCTCTACTCACCAAATAAATTAACGTTTTTTGCCCTGGCTCAGGCCCTATTTCACAATGTCCGAATAGCCTCTACTCACCAAATAAATTAACGTTTTTTGCCCTGGCTCAGGCCCTATTTCACAATGTCCGAATAGCCTCTACTCACCAAATAAATTAACGTTTTTTGCCCTGGCTCAGGCCCTATTTCACAATGTCCGAATAGCCTCTACTCACCAAATAAATTAGCGTTTTTTGCCCTGGCTCAGGCCCTATTTCACAATGTCCGAATAGCCTCTACTCACCAAATAAATTAACGTTTTTTGCCCTGGCTCAGGCCCTATTTCACAATGTCCGAATAGCCTCTACTCACCAAATAAATTAACGTTTTTTGCCCTGGCTCAGGCCCTATTTCACAATGTCCGAATAGCCTCTACTCACCAAATAAATTCAAAATGGAACAGAATTTGTATGAAATTATCTGCTAAGTAAGATAATAGGAACTTAATCGTAGGTGGTGAAACAGGCCCTAAGAATAAGAATGACGTTCAAAAAGTGCTGATTTACAGCCTAATTTGCATAAATGACTGTATATTTTTATGGGATACTAGCTGACCTGACAGACGTTGTCCTGTCCCAATTTCAATCATTCAAAATTCCCATAGAAAATCCACTTTCAAACTTTTCCATATTTTAAACATTCCCTGGACTACGACAAACATTTCAAAACCAAAATCAGCTAAATCGGCCCAGCCGTTCTCCAGTTTTAGCGAGACAAACGAACAGCAATTGATTTTTATATATATAGATAGATAGATAGATTTTGCCTGTGGGAAAAGCATTGCAAGTATTGCAACGGAACCAATTTTTATTTTTATTTTTACGAAAGTAGAATTTTGTACTGCGTAATTATTTGCATGTGTAATTAAATTACGCAGTAGAAGTGTCTGTGTATACTGCCAGATTTTACAAAATAAAGGCAGGCCTATTAGACATCTAAACATTAGTTTTTGTTTACCCGAAAAGGGGTCATTGTACCTACTCATAATTTTGAACAATTTCTTCTATGGGGCCAACCTTGAAATTGCGAAAAAAAAATCAGCTGTTCCAAACATTTGTGTTCATTTAAATCAACAAAATGTATGGAACAGCTGATTTTTTTTCGATTCCATAGAAAAAGTTGTTCAAAATGATGAGTACAATGACCCCTTTTCGGGTTTAGGGTAAACAAAAACTAATGTTGTATAAATAAAAATCAATTGCCGAATATAAATAAGCGCATCACTCCAAACGGTTGCACATAACTGGCTAATTCTTTTGTTGCTGTTTGTAATTATCAGGACAATGTTTGTATGAAAAAAAAAATTTTTTTTTTTTAATCAAATATTTAGAGGCTTCAGTGCACTCTAGGTGACTATGCCAGCCTCATGGGATAATTCCTATAGTATCATAATGGGCATCTTGCATGCTGCGATACCAGACTGCAAGCCACCCATTACCCACCCATCCACCCATTATTATTATTAAAAAAAAATGGTTGGAAAATTGTACGGAAAGTGAAAAATATTGGTTAAAAAATCTTCATATAAAAAAGTGAGTGAGACAGAAGACAGTAAGGATCTTCAAAATTGTTAATAGAATTGATTTTAGTTGTTTAATTTCTTACATTGTTTTATTTTACTACTATTATTATAAATGCGAAAGTAAGATGGATGGATGTTTGTTACTCATCAGCTAGAACGGCTGAACAGATCTTAATGACATTTGGCACAGAGATAGATTATAGTCTGGAATAGCACATAGGCTATCTACCACCAATACCACCACCACCACCACCAGCAATAGTAGTTAATAGATCAACAGTGTGTTATCTACCACTCAATTGCCTTCAGTCTTGGTTTATTTCATTTACGCGCCTCACTAGTGGCATTTAAGAAAATGCCACCAGCGAGGCGTTCAAATATCGGAAAAGATTGCCGGGAAAATTAGAAAATTCGGGAAAACTGGAAGCGCATTTTCTATAATGGAATTTTGTATGAATGAATGAAATTTGGACAGGTCAACTTCTGTCGGGTCAGCTAGTAAATAAATAAATGTAGAATAGAATAATATTTATTTGGTTTAAGACATACACTAAGAAATTGATCATGATTATTTCCTTCCTTCCAACTAGGAAGGAATCAGGATCAGGAAATGTTTAATTTAGAGCTAGCATTTTATTGCTCTGTTGAGCATGTACAGACAACAGCCCACCAGGTTATACCAAACTGTCAAATTTCTCCAAATGATTTTAAACCTTAAAATTTTGATAGACAAGTTCAAAATCGAATGAGAAAATTTGACAGTTTATAGTAACTTGACTTGCTGCTGTTTTTACATCAACATATTAGCAGTTTGGGTCTAGTGGTTACATATGGTACTTGGCCAAAGAAAAGACTGCTGGATTGTGTGAGGATTTGAGAAACAATATGAAAGAGAAGGGAAGGAATGATAGGGATGATGGATGACAAGGGAGAATGGAAGAATAAAATGTGTTGTTCCGACCCTAAGTAACATGGGACAAGAGCAGGAAGATGGTAGTTACTTGGCAGTGGAATATCAAGACAAACAAGTTCAGTCAATTGTTCCTTGATGAACTCTTAACATTTACAATTTTTATTTGTAAAAGGTAAAACCTATTTGTTGATTTATCAACCACAGTAAACAATGAAAACTAAGTAGGTTATTTATGATGATAAGTACAGTTTCTAAATGTGTCTAATTGGAATATATTATAACTGCTGTAGTTTCCCGAAAAATTTGGAAAAACAGGCCTAAGAAACACGTACTTGTATGTGATCAACAGTGATTGGAGTAGGTAGATTGATTTTTGGTACTTATATCATAAATGCCCACAGAAAGAATAACTTGGACAAGCCATTTTCCCGGAAAGCAATTCCAGTATTTCCAGATCCAATTAAATATTGTTAGTGTTGGTAATGATATTATTACTACTCAATTCAAAATTTAATGGAAGGTATTGCAACTAAATTAATTTATTATTTATCTGTTGAATAATAAAAACAATTGAATTCCGATTGAAGCATAAACACATTTTAAATATTTTATTTTTAGCCCTTAATTATGGCCACAATTTTTATTTTTTTTTTAAATTGTTTTCATAGTGGTCATGGTTAGTCGGCGTTCACACGAGCGTAACAAAATCGCGGCGGGATTTTATCGCGCACTGGATTTTCAACTCTTTGCTTAGCGCTCTTTTTCGTCGCTCTGGGATGCACTCTGTTTTTGTAAGGTTGGATTCTCAACGCTCGGCTCAACAACGAGAGTTGTAAATCCAGTGCGCGATAAAATCCCGCCGCGATTTTATTACGCTCGTGGAAACGGGGGTTTATTGACATAAAGGTTAATAACAATAAGGATAAAAAATCAACATTAAAATATGTACATTTTACACAATTTTTTTATCAAAAATATAATTCCGAAATTCCGGAGGAATGTCTATATTAATATTTTAGATCAATGACCCCAATTCAATCTACCTACTCCGATCATTGGTGATCAATGTGATCACGGAACACCCAAGGCCTGATTAAGAATTCAATACACAATTCAATATTCAATACACAATGAGTCTTCAGACTGATGAGTATAATTAAAGGTATGATGTATTTGCAGTAAACTATCATAAATGTTGACTATTTAGTTTTTCTTAGTATCTTTCATCACCTGCCTAGCCTTTTCCAAACTATGTTGGGGTCAGCTTCCAACCAAACTGGATGCAGATAAATACATAGTATTTTAGATGGAGCTTAATCAGTGTCTTTGAATCCAGAATAACTATTAGACTAACAAAATGAACTGAATTTTATTTTTATAGATTTTTGTAGGTTTCAAGAGTTGAGCCTTCAAAGAATGCTGGCCTAATGTATTTGTTAGTGTTGTAGTGGGTATGTCTGCATCAGCAATCTACATTAACATCAATGTGATTTGCTTTTTGATTATCCATTGCTTGTGATACCAAAGAGCAGTATTAATGCAACATCAAAATAACTACATTTCAATCCATTGCCTTCAATATAGTCCATATTGGAAGCTTCTACGAGCCTGGAGAGACATGATACAGGAAAACCAACAAAAACTTGTGTTGCACAGCAAACTGCACCATGTGTGACAGTGAATGTGACTTACCATGACCAAAACAAAACAAACAACACTGGACTGACCTCCTCCGCGTCGATCACAGTAATGTCGATGTCCCACGGAATCACTAGGTTATTGCCTGTCCGCACCACTTCACACATCTCACACGTCAGGTTGCGCAGCTTCAGCGCCTTGGACAGCGCGTCCCGCAGCGTCACGCCCTCCTTCACCTGCACACTCGTCCGCTGCTGGTTCGGCAGGTGCGCCCGCAGGAACACCTTCGGCTGCCGCGTAAGAGTATCGAACTTTTTACTATCATCCTGCAACGAATACTCCTCACTCCTGTCCGGCGACTCACACTGCAGCAATTCCCGCAAAGTCCGCTCTCTCAACTCTAAATTATGCAACTTTGATGTCAACTCCTGGTATTCAGACAGATACAATGACGGTGGATGCTGGAAACCAGCGAATTTTGCATTCAGAGCATCAATGTTTTCACGGGTTACGTTTATGATGCTTTGAATGTTCCTAATTTCATACGTCGGGTCCGCTACGTCGTCACTATCCGTGGACGTCGACATATTATCACTATTGAGAGATAATGCAGGTATATTTCCATTAATTTTTCTTGAACAATTTTCTTTCTCTCTAGTAACTGCCATTTCTTTTCCTATTATTTTTTTTTATTTTTCTGCGCACACTCGCGGCGCAAGACAAGGATATTGTTGCCATAATTTGTGACATTTGTGTAAATGATTAGTAGATTATATTTTACGTTGGTCAATCTAAAGGAGCCTACACACGAGGTGGCTGTGCCACCGCTTCAATACATCTAAGATAGTTAGATTTGCCGTGGTTTGGTCTGATTTCAGAAATCAGACGAAAGTACGAAACCACGGCAAATCTAACATAAAGAGATTGAAATCGCAAAAAACGCGAGATTTGAATTTTGCGGGCTACCCACCAACTAAATACAGAAAGATACCATAGAATGTAGAGGGCAGCTTTTCTTTGATCTTCTACGTCAGCGTCACCGTCAAGTCAGTGTCATGTCATGTAAATGAATTTGACAGCTGCTATTGATAATGTTTTTGTTGATATTTTTATAACAATAGAATTTTGTGTAAATCAATATTATCAATTCAATAAAACAATCTAAATACATATTGAATTCAAATGAGCTTTGCAGTTACTGTTTCACATTATTTTTAATTTAAGCACTTTAAAATACACAAAAGTCTTGTATTGCTTGTAACAAACAAAAAACATTGTAACAAAATTAATGAATTTCTCAGTCTCAGTCTCAGTGTTTTCTGCCTGCAACCAGTGAGACCACTGTAATTGTAAGTTTAATATAGCATTAGCATTGTTGTGAATTCTAGTTTGTTGTAGATTTTTTAGCAAGATTTCCTGGATTATTACACATTTTGAAATACTGTTTTCAGTGGCGAAGAAAATGAGCGACAGTAACAGCCAGTCCCGCCGCCTGGTATCGTACGAACAAGTGAAGACAGTCATAGACTTCATGGCAGAGCATGTAGATTTTGCATCTGGCAACCTGCGCTCACTTGAAGCTAGGCATACATCCAGGAGGCTGTGGGAGGAACTCACTAAGATGCTCAACAACTGCCGAGTAGGGACCAAGAAGACAGCTGATGGATGGAGTAAGGTTAATATAATAATACTATCTCTATAGTATATTAAAAAAATACTGCAGTAATCTAAAAGCCCTTTTAGCATTAAATTGTATGTTCTCTACATACTTGCAGTACTGGAGTGACTTCAAGAACAAGCTTAAGAATAAAGTATCGCTGCTAAAAAAGAAGAAATCAGGCACTCCTCTCAAGGGCATCAAACCACTGACGAAGATGCAGAAGAGGGCACTTGCTATACTAGGCCCGTATTATGAGAAGAGGAAGCCCAGATATGCAGAGTCACATTTGGTATGCTTGTTGATATTAGTTTTTGTAACAGAATCTAATATTGTAGACTTGTAGCCTTGTTTCCAGATCATTATTCACAATCTATCATACAAATAAAGGTTACTCATCATCCTCCTGAAATAATCGGTGTTTTTCCGGTGTCCTCATAGGCCGTGTCCCCGTTTACGGGGAGAGTGACTAGTGTCCTCACTAGTGCCATGCCAGCGACACGGTTAACGGGGACAACGGGAATACATCCCATAATCTCAAGAAGTAAAAAATTATATGCTTCCATAATTTTACTTATTAATTGATATTAGTAAAATTAGTGTACTTAATACTAATAAACACGCTGTAGCACGTAATCTGCTACACTTACAAATGTTGCTGGATCTTGTAAATTATAAGATTTTTGTGCACAAAACCTACGTTTTAATTCTGTTTCCAGAATAACTTACATCATATAGTGAAGTTGGAATCTTGTCCAGAAACGATACATGTGGATAGTTTTAGCAAAAGAAACAGAAGAGACAGATTGTCGCGTAACATGTTACACTTTTATAATATTATTTCTGATGCTTTTTATTGATCCCTGAGTTGAAACATAAATGATCTAAATCTTGATCTTACTTTCTTATTGCTGCTTATTAATAGAGAAACGATCACGTTTGTCCACGTGTGTGGGCAGACGCAAACTGTGATTCCAAAAATCTTCTTGTTTCATTCTCTTAGTTGTTCCGACTCCGCATAATAGTTGCAACCAATGAGGTATTCTATATAACATCATTGGTTGCAACAAACAAATACACGATAAATGTTAGAGCACAGTAGGTACGATATGTCGACCATCAGTGGTGCGAATTTCTGTATAAGGGCGAGCGCGCACTGCGGTGCGTTTTTCTAACGCATAATCTGTGAAGTATGGAATGTCTTTGAAATGCGCGCACTGCGGTCATGCGTTTTACTCGGCGTTCTCACGAGCGTAATAAAATCGCGCACTGGATTTTCAACTCTCGTTGTTGAGCCGAGCGTTGAGAATCCAACCTAACAAAAACAGAGTGCCGACCCGAACTTGGAACAGAGTCAGAACGCCGACTTATCGGCGTTTCCACGAGCGTAATAAAATCGCGGCGGGATTTTATCGCACACTGGATTTTCAACTCTCTGCTTAGCGCCGGGAGTTGAAAATCCAACAGTGTGTTTTTCGTCGCGCTGGGATGCACTCTGTTTTTGTTAGGTTAGGTCAAAAGAAAACCTTACCTTTCCCAGGCGGTATCCTAAAATTTTCGAGCTCGCTCTTGCGTCCTTCATTCTCCTAATTTTGAAACTTTGTATAGCTTAACAAAATATCTGATATTTCTCTAAGAATGCATTGAGTTATAATGTACTACGTAGTAGGTACCTACTACATTATAACTCAATGTAAGAATGGTGAAAAGACAAACAAATTTTAACCATCCGAGCCCGCGTGCTAAAATTTTCTAGCTCGCTTCGCTCTCTCTTGCATACTACTTACATTTGTTTAAGTAAGTATGTATTTTTTGTCATCATTTGATTAGCAATAAAATTCATATATACACTGGACAGCAAATAAACCGGGCCACCCGCTACCTTGGAACTCTGATTCGATTTTCTCAAAAAGTATAAAATTAACAACTATCAATTTATACCTGCAGAAAGTGCGTTCCATGATTATTAAAATGAAAGGAAACTCATTGGGATTAATCAATTTTCTAAGTGTTTATTATGGATTTTACAAAAAAGAGTCGTTTTCCAGTCATGTTAATCGTTAGTACCTAATCATATACTGAAAAAAAAAAATTAAAGCCAGAAACAAAGAAAAAATTAAAAAGAAAGTTTTGGTTAGTATTCAGTATTCCCTCCCCTTGCTCGGATAACTGCCAGCATCCTCGTATTCATCGACCTCAAGAGCCTGACGATGAAATCTTGAGGAATTACATTCCACTCCTCTTCAATTGCGATTCGCAGCTCTGCAAGCCCTGTTGGAGCAGGTACCCGGGCTCGAACCCGACGTTTCAGCTCATCCCATAAGTGTTCTATCGGATTCAAGTCCGGGCTTCGAGCTGGTCAGTCCATTGAACGAATGCCAACATCGCGTATATACTGGGTCACAACTTGAGCAACATGAGGCCGTGCATTATCATATTTATCATGCATCAACTGCATATCTTGCCCGATATATCCTGTGTACGGAACCACATGGTCTGCGAGTATTTCAGTAATGTAGCGATGAGAAGTCAACTACACTGGATAGCAAATCCCAGCTGTCCAGTGTAGTTACTCTGAATACATTCAGCTCATTCAAATTAACGTTTTTCTTTCGACTGGGAAATTAAAGAGGTCTCGCAAAGCTGCTGTCGCCGACGACGTCCGCGTTTGGTCTAGCGCCGCCACTGTGTAGGTATTTGCTACGTTATTTGTTAAAGCTACTGACAGACGTGCTCATTACTAGCACGAAAGCATGCTTTTATTGAGCAAGTGCTCATTAGTAGCATGTGTGACTAGTAATGACCATGCTTATTTCTAGTATGTTTTCGAGTAAGCGTGCTTATAGGCACGCTTTTTATGAGCACGTGTGTCAGTAACTTAATAGGTACGATGCGGGGTCATTTGTTCTTTGGGTATGAATTAGGGCTTAAACTATATTTAAAAATGGGGGATCTATAAGTATGATGGCTTGTGACTTTGCACGTTTGGGTTTGCAGTTAATATTAGTGTGCTTATCAATTTCAGGTAATAGTAATGACAGTGGCGAGTCCTCTGCTGGAGAATACGTAAACGGCAATCATTCCAATGAACCTGCTATGCGGAGTAAGTTTATTTAAAGCATATACAGTAGGTACTCTTAATATTACTTCAACAAATTACCAGACATATATTCCCTGCGCCGGCGCCCTAACCGTAAGCGACAATCGCGCAAATGCGCCATAATTTGTATGAATTATGACGCAAAACAATGATAATAATATACAAGGTGTCCCAGACCGAGTGGTCGAAAGCCAAATGGGGTAAAGGGGAGGTGGCCACCTAGGTATCGTCACAGATTAATAAAGATGGGACACTCCGCAAAATCATTTAAATAAAAAGCGACTCCTGCTACGACATAATAAATGTGCAATTCAGATCGCACAACGCTTATTACCTACAAGATGCCTCTCTTTCTATCGCGTAACTCTTATACCTTCTGACTCGTTACTGGTGTCTTCTTTTTCGACGCGGCGCGTGAGTGAGTATCGAACTAACGTGCTCCCGGCCGGCGCGCGGCAGCCCACACTGAATTGACCCAGTGAGATGAGCCCGCCGCGTACTTGTAGCTTCATACCTAAACTGCGGAGTGTCCCATCTGTATTAATCTGTGGTATCGTTGGACTCCGTTCCGATTTCTGAAAAAGTGTGCTATTTAGAGATTAGAGACATCGTTTTATTTTTCCTGTAATCTTTGCATAAACTTCTATCACATAGAATAATTTCAGATTTTTCTCTATGGAAACTTCGGAGATAAGGGGGGGAACGGTAATTTTTCTTACATTTTTCACCACAAGTCGAAAACTATGCGGCCTAAAAAAATAATGTTTGAGAATGTGCAAAGAGCGCTCTTTCATAAATGATAATCCACATGCCCTAGTAGCCCCACTTCGAATTTTTAAGACTGTTGCAAAAAAAAAAAAAACTATTTGTATTTATTTATTTATTATTTATTTATTTATTTATTTATTGGATCGCCAACAGAGGCTACACAGATACATGCCTGTTAACATACATACGGACAATACAAGTGTGCGCTTCCAATTATAGGCGACCACATCATTCAATTAATAACTAGGTAAATCCAAGAAGTTTGATAAACAAGAAATCATTAAAATATAAATTATTAAAGTTAAAATTTTCAAAATTGAAATCATTAAAACTAATCAAAATGCAATGTCAAAAATCAATGTCAAATGTCAATGTCGAAAGTCATACAAAATTATACAGGTACAAAATAATACAAACAATATATTAACAAATTGAGATTCAAAAATAAAATTCAAATATAAATATAAAATAAATCAAATTAAATTCAAATAAAATTAAATAATAATAATAATCAAGGAATAATAGTAGAACCCAACAAAAAATACAAAATATTAATTAATATTAAATATATATATTTGTTTCTTATTTGCAAAATAGTTGGGCAAACGTCATCTAAAACTGTTCCTTTCAAGTTGATAGCATTAGTAGTTCATGAGATATCCAGCTATGACAGACAGACTGACAGACTGAGTCTCATCATAAGGGTTCCTTTTTACCATTTTGGTACGGAACCCTAAAAAGTCAGAAAGAACCGGTCGGTTCTTTCACTTTGCTTAGCGTTCGTTCACATCGCGCGGGCAGGCGATGTGATGCGACGGGGTGGGTCGGGGGACCAAGAAATTTCATGCGGACGAAGTCAGGGGCAGAAGCTAGTATTCATATAAAAGAGCGTGACGTCCGCTTCCGGTTAGGACGCGGTCTGATATTCAGGAGTATTCAGGTAGATCCTGCAAAATGTAACAAAAAAGATTACCTTCTCAAAAATTATATGTAGGTACTCTTACTTCTTTTACAGATCTATACCCACAATGGCTGATAGAAGTAGAGAAAAAACGTGCTGATGCAGAGTTAATACGAGCCAAGGCCGAGGAGCAGCGCGTTACTGTCGCCACTAAAAACGCTGAAGCAGCACTTTTACAGGCTGAAGCGCTGAAGCGGCTGGCGGACGCTGCCAGCACACAGGCAGAAGCTATCATGAGGATAGCCGCTGTGCTGGAGACGAGTGGACAGAGGGACATGCTGGCTTTGTGATCGAGGTGGCGAGCTTAGGACTGTGGAAGGAATTGAAAGTTGTATGTGTGTAGGGTTGCCAACTTTTTGTAGAAGAAGTAGAGTATATTTGATTTTAGAGAGGGTCAATAAAGAGTACAGATTATTAAAAAGAGTACCTACCATTTATTGAACCCTAAGACGACCCACTGGCCAATAAAATAAAAATGAATTTTTTAGCACTTTACATAACAATTTTTTACTACTTGTTTTTAAAAGAATTTTATGACTCCAAACATCCCAATTCTAAGTTAATATAGGATCAGGAGCTCATTTTTAATCAATTTTAATGAAGCCCTTGTTCAGCTCTTCTTGCCACTTCACTTTCATGGCTGGCATCAATGAAGATTATGCCAAAAAGGTCAATTTATGTTAAAAGAGTATTTTAGCGTACTCTATTAGTGTTATAGATTCTAGAGTACACCTACAAGAAAAAGAGTACAATACTCTATTTTAGAGTACGGTTGGCAACCCTATATGTGTGTCTAATGCTACACAACATAAGTTAGTTAAAATGATGTTATTATTCAATTTTTTGCACAACGAATACATAACTAGTCGAAAATTGGGTAGAAAATTCCTAACATAAATAGCATAATAACACAGTAAGCCGACGTTCGCGCGGACGTAAAAATATCGCGGCGGGATTTTATCGCTTACTGGATTTTAAACTCTCGGTGTTGAGCCGAGCGTTGAGAATCTAACACAGTGCATCCCGGGCGCGTATATAGAAATGCTACTTCAGTACGTCCCCTCAGGCGTAGACGATAGAGTCATTTCCAGGCGTTAAACACACGTAAATGCTACTGAATACTAGCATTTACGTGTGTTTAACGCCTGGAAATGCGCTAACTCTAGGTATTCGTCTCCGCCTGAGGGGACATACTGAATTAGCATTTCTATATACGCATCCCCGGCCATTCCCAGCGCGTCGAAAAAACACACTATTGGATTTTCAACTCTCGGCGCTAAGCAGTGTTGAAAATCCAGTGCGTGAAAAAAAATCGCCGCATTATTTTTACGTCCGTGCGAACGTCGGCTAGTGCTATATTTTAAAAAATACAAGAATGAAGTTTGAAACCTGAACTGATAATATGCGGCACCTCAAAGTCTGGTCCTACTAATATTATATAATAAATGTGAAAGTTTGTATGTTTGTTACTCACAAAAACGGCTGAACAGATTTGATGACATTTGGCACACAGAATTATACTTTTTATCCCGGTTGTACGTTCCCGTGGGATAATTTCCGAACTCTGAATAGTATTAATGATGAATGTGGTGTAATAAATCTGCGGGCCTTCCACGAACGCGTGATGTAAACGTAATGTAAATTCTAACAAATTAAAATGTGGGTGATGCTTGTCGCAAATAGGATAGTTGTGTATTATCGATTAAATAACGCGCGTTCGTGCTTGGGCCTATAGAGAATGCATTATTAGCCGACGTCCGCACGGACGTAAAAATATCGCGGCGATTTTTTTTCGTGCGCTGGATTGTCAACGCTCTGCTTAGCGCCGAGAGTTGAAAATCCAACAGTGTGTTTTTTCGACGCGCTGGGTTGTACTCTGTTGTTGTTAGGTTGGATTCTCGAAGCTCGGCTCAACACAGAGTTGAATATCCAGTGCGCGATAAAATCCCGCCGCGATATTTTTACGTCCGTGTGTACGTCGACTTAAAGTTTATGAAAGAGGGGAATAAGAAATGTAAATATTATGTTAGGTTAACACTATCCCTTGGAGCCCTCGCCCACGGCGACTTTTTGTAGCGATGTCGTCGCGCGTTTGCATCGATACAGTCGCGATGCGGTGCTAGCTGTTTGCCCTCGCCTACACCACGATTCGACTCGAGTAGCGATGCTGTCGCGCGTTTCGTAAACGCGCGACAGCATCGCTACAAAAAGTCGCCGCTGGGGTCGCGGGTAGTTTGAAGAAGATACCGCGGCCCTGCCATAGGCAACTGAAGGAACACGGATTGGTTTTAGTCAGTAAAAGTCTGACACGCCCTTCCGCTCCACCCAGAGCGGGAGAAGTTATTCGATGATTTCCCACCCTCGAAAAAAAAAAAAAAATCGCTACAAAAAGTCGCCGTGGGCGAGGGCCCTTAGTTATTGTAGTTAGAATTTGGTCAAATTAATACATCTAATAAATTAGGTGACATATTTATTTTACTTTTTATTTCAATATAAAATTTACATCATCTTTCACAATCATTCCATTCTTACAGTATCTATTTACATTATATTATCTTATTTACAGCTAACTGGTATGTTACAGCATCTCGAAATCATCCCTCTGAAACAATAGAAACATTTAAAAATCTTATCCACTGCTCTTTGAATGTTCAAAGTAATTTGAAATGGCTAGCGGCTGGGATTACACTAATAAATAATAATAAATAAATAAATATCCTTGAACATTTCACACAACGCCATCTAGTCCCAAGCTAAGCAACCTAATGCTTGTGTTATGGTAACTAGATGGCTGATAAACTACTTATATACATTTTTTTTTGTAAATACATACATATTATAGATAGAAAAACACCCAGACTCGGAACAAATACTTGTAGGTCGTACAAATATTTGTTCCGTGCGGGAATCGAACCCGCGACATGCTGCGCAGCAGTCAATCGCTCAACCACTGCGCCAACCGTGTCGTCAAACACTATTGTGCTTCTATTTCAAATATGTAAATATTTAGACAAGTTTCATTTTTTTTTTTTACTTAGTATACAATTATATAGCTAACAGAATCATGAACACACAAATATCAATTTTCAACTTGATTGCATACTGAGTATCATTTGTACCTTGTAGCAATCCACACAGTTCTGAGCCACAAAATCAATCTGCCTAGCCTTTTCCAAACTATGCAACTATGTTGGTTTCCAGTCTAACTCGATGCAGCTGAATAGCAATATTTTACATGGGGCTACTGCCTATCTGCCCTCCACAACCCCGTACACTGGGTAATACGATAAGACTCCTCGGTAAGACTTTCGGGCTTCTGGCGACCTGTATCGACTGGCTAAGATCCACAAATGACAACCGGGACCAACAGCTTAACGTGCTTTCCGAGACACGGAGGAGTCTCTGTATGTAAAGATATTCATACCTTCAACCGTTTTGTGGCGCCACGAAACTGTTTAAAATAAAAAGAAAATGTTCATAATTCAAAACTTACCAAGTCATTATATTCCATAACATGTCTTCTGATAGCGGACCCATCAACCCATGTGACAAAGTCCTCCAAAGCTCTGGTGACCAGGAACGCCGGGTCCTTCACTACTTCTGGTCCCACACGGACATGACCCTGTTCTATGTACTTTGTGGCTTCCTTCATGTTCTCTGACATTTTATCTAGAATAAAATTGTAAAGTTATCAGGGAGGCATCAAATTACGTTGTTGCAACTTGCACAGCAGCTCGCACACTTGTACTGTATTTTCAAGAGTATTGTGAAGTGCCAATACGTGGCACGAGTAGGTATTTTCAGAAATTCTATCTGTTTCATACCGCATACTCTGCCTCCCTCCGGGTGTTACCTACATTTCCTTTTTGAAATATTATTGTGGGCTATAATGTTTTTACTACCCTAAACCTTCACGAAATGAGACAATTTTGGTCTGCTTAGATTCAGTACACCTTAATCTAGGTCTATACGATTGCTTTTTTAACAGACTTCTAAAAGGAGGAGGTTCTCAATTCAACTCGCATGTTTTGTTTTTGTGTTTGCTCGAAAACACAAAAAGTTTTTTTTTGTGATTCTTTTTTTGCTCGAAAGGGTATGCATTCGAGGTGGTCCCATTGTCACCAAGTCAGAATCTGATGAGGGGTTCCCATGCAAATCGAGAGAAACCCTCTAATTTCATAGGCACATAGCTATTTGGGTATTTTTTATAGTAATTCGCGCATTTGCTCTTGGAAAGCACCATTTGGTGAAGTGGAACTGATGATGGAGACCACAGATGGCCATTGCAACTACTGAATTATACCCTAGTATTTCACAGGTTATACATGTATGTGTACTGGTATTCAGCTGCATCCGGTTAGACTGGAAGCCGACCCCAACATAGTTGGGAAAAGGCTAGGCCTTTTATATGGTTGCTAAATAATTTATGCTCGTCACAATGCATAAGATGATAGTGATGACATCACCATCAGCTCCAGTTCTCCTGGTTCTTACTAGAAGAACTCCTTAATAATTAATGTTCCTGCAAAGGGAAAAGCATTATTTTGTAAAAGATGATCATCAGTTGACATAAGGCTATTGTAACTTAGATAAATTACAAACTGACCCACTAAAAACTGAAAAATAAAAAACTCTTTAACAAAAAAAAACCAACCACCTTTCAAAAAAAAAAAACACTACAAAGTGAAAAATAACTTTAATTTCGGAAGTTAGTGGCAAAAAACTTAAATACTTACAAATCCAAAGACACCGTTAAGTCAAAAATATAGATATTTATGCTAATAACTTAAATCTTGTGTAATATTTCTTTATAGTAAAAACTTACAGACCTACGCTTTCATTATACATATCTTCTAAAAATTATGATAATTATACTATGTTTATGGAGGGGAAAAACATTATCGTTTTGTATGAAAATTTACAGCTTCAGAAATCTCATAAATACAGTACAAATGTGCTGCTTTGGAATTAGTCTACATAATGGTATAAGGTAACATTGGCTAGTAGCTACAGTTGGTCCGGCTACACTAAAGATGCCAAAACTTATTGACTATGCTAGAAAGGTTAAGGTAGTGTAAAAAAGGTAAACAATCTTGATGTGTCTTTTATCTTTTTTATTTTAAAACTTCAGTTTAAAAATAAAATACAACTAAAAACCAATGTAAATACAACAATAATGATTACTAAGTCAATTGAACCATTAGTTTAAGCAGTACTTTATTTGTTTAATATGTGTTAAAAAGTTCCATCAGATTGTTTACCTTTATTTTACCACCTAAACCTTTCTATTAAAGGCTGATTTTTCAGCAATAAATGGCTTTCCAAAAAGTGATGTTCTTCTTTAGTAGTACTTAATAAATAGAATACTCACTTCTAACCATAACAGAAGGCAGTCTTCGTCTGCAGAACGCGCTCGCTGATACGGTGCTGGCTAGCGTAAGGTCCCACCGCGTCGGTATCAAGCCCATCTGATATAACTTCTCTAACAATTGAGCACTCGACTCGGTGCGAAATTCATTGCTAGCATCCAGATCTTTAATCTTATTAGCCAAGTCACGGATCTCCCTAGACAGCTTATTGTACCTATTATATAAACATGAAATATTACATTATGTATTACATTTTGTAATTATTTAAACATAATAACAACAACCAAAATCGTGGTTTACTTTGTGTAATCTTCCCGTTTTTGTATATGGTATTTTTTCATAACTTTCACTTCATTAAGGTTATTGTCAACTTTCCATGATATAAAGTCTACTTTTTTAAGTAGTTTCTGTTCATGAAACTTTAACTTTCGCACCATTTTTAAGCAATTTTCTTGATCAGACACTACTATTCTGGACGCACGTGTGAAAATCTGTCAACTTGACACTGACCTGCACTGACCACCATAGATTATACAGTCTGACCACAGACCACAGAGCATTGACAGATGGCAACCCTGTACAACTTTTTTTTTGTTCTTTAGCAACTGAGCCGATGTCGACTATTCTGCCCTCAGATTCTGCCAGCGTCTCTCTTTATACTTTGCGTCATGTGGAGACGGCAGTATAGCGAGATAAGCTGTCAAACATTTCTGACCGTGTCATATTATCTTGGGTCACAGATTAATACAGATGGGACAGTCCGCAAAATCATTTAAACAAAAAGCGATTCTTGCTACGACACAAAGGGGGAAGAAATCGCAAAGCTATGAACAGGTGGCTCTGTTGTCGCTCGACTCATAACATCGCACTGTCATTGTTATCTCAATGTTTTTCGGGTTTTAATAATTATAACTTAAACTAGCTTTTGTTTTTTGATACAACGAACAATGTATTCAACGTGGACAGTACCTCAGTTAAAACCTGAACTAAAGAACTGAGGAGGTTCACTAAGAGGCCGAAAAGCGGATCTGGTCAACAGGTATTTACAGCCTATTTTCTTGCTAATAATTGAAGAAACTAACGCAATTTTAAAATAGCAACATGTCGTTCATTAATTATCGTAGTAATTACTAACTTTAACGTGCTTACAAAGTAGTTTTATAACATATTCGATATTTCATGAGCTACGAACATAACCTAGAAATTAAATCTGAATTTTAATTAATTCTGTTACATAATCGAATCATTTGATCATAATTTGAACCATGGGATACCCCAGCAGCATAGAACTGCTGCTACCAAGATGCTGATACCAAGATGGATATGAACATATCCTCGAATTTTCGGAAGCTGTAAAATTGCGTATCTTAGTCGCCCTTTCGCATTTTTTTTTAATCGTAAGTCTTTAGAAAATGAATGATTTACATTATTATTACAACAGATTACGCGCAAACACAGAATTTTTTTGTCAGATGCCATCCAAAGTTTTTTGTAAACAAGTTTTGTATGTAATTTGACAGCTAATGGGAGTCAAGTTATACCAGTGACACCTCGCGGAAAAAGTTGTCAGTTTTCTTCCCCAGTGCAATTCAGGTCGCACAACGCTTATTACCAACAGTTATATTCAACAAGTTGCCTCTCTTTCTATCGCGTAACCTTCTGACCTACTGAATTAGCCCCGCGGACGAGGGCCACCGTGTACTTGTAGCTTCATACCTAAACTGCGGAGTGTCCCATCTGTATTACTCTGTGCTTGGGTTACCAGTTTGTCTATGATACATACATGCTGCATGCATGAGTTTACGCTGGTTACCAGGTGTGACGTTTAATAAACAAGTTATGCGGATGTGACGTTCAATAAACAAGTTATGCGTGCTGTGGTAGGGGTTTCGCAGTGGGGGGATTGTGGAGTGGTGCGCCACACTCAGTCTGGTCCGAGCGGCCGTTATGACAACACGCCTAACGCAGTGATATTGCAAACAGTGTTTTATTGTGATACCTAAACCTAACCAAAACCAAGACACCACAAGTGGCGACGAGGATTAAGGTATGTCGTGCATAAAATTTAAAATTAAAACAACCTAATGGTTGCGAGATATGTTGGCAAGTTAACGAATGAGGTTTCATGTAGTTTAAGTTTCCCCTGAATAATTTGTGGTAAAACATAGCATATATTCATGAAACTACCAATACCTAAGAGTGTACCTAGTGCTCTTAAGAAAATACACATGAAATGACAGTAAATAATCGTGAAAACCGTGAATGTCATTTTATGCATCATCATCATCGTCAAATGAAATCAAATCGTCAATCATTCGTGAGTGGCATTTAATTTTCTTTGTTTATTTACCGTGAATATCTAGTCACGAATAAAAAAAAATGTTTACTTACCTACCTACATTTCACTTTAAACATCTAAAAAAAAAAAAACAAAATAATAATGACCTCATTTGTTGATATGTGCCAACTAAACTATAACGAAATTGCCAAAAAGGCAAATGAGTCGTGGAAAGTGCGAAACTGATAGATTATGTGGTTAATCGGTATCAAAACATTACACGTAATTTGGAAAGGTAAACTATTAAATGAATAGTGGGTACCTAAACTGATAGATTATTTGGTTAATCGATATCATAACATTACGAAGTAATTTGAAAAGGTAAACTATCAAATGAATAGTGGGTACCTTTAAGCTAAATAAGCTTAAATAAATCCAATGGGTACCTTACCTGGATACCTGGTACCTTAGTGGATAAAAAACGAACTAGCTAAGTTGTTAGTGCTAGAAAAAACATATTGGTATGAATTAAATAGTGAACTGCTAAAATCAGTAAATAAAAACAAAACTATTATAAGCAATGTCAAACAACAAACAAAAGACAATAGTAGCAGATAGCCCAAAGTAATCTTGAAAACATTTCTTACATTTTCACAATTTGCAATGTGAAAATATCAAGTGAGTTACCTATTTAATCACGCTATACCTGTGGTCGACAAACCACGGACATTGGTAGATAATCATATATACATTTTTGCAAATATAGACTACAAAATCCAAATACGTTATTAATCCCCAAGAACGAGATTTCAACATAAATTGGGTCAGCGCTAGTGAAAATAAAAACCAATTAGGTTTTATCAAAATAATTATCTCGAAATTTAAACATTATCATAACACCTTTTAGTGTTACAAGAAACTTATAATTTGAATATAATTTTTAAAGTTTCATATTTATAATAAACACTTTAAAGATTGCAAAGTAAAATATTTCGAGTGAAAATAACAATATTTGTTTGGTCTACTTTCCAAGCAATATTATTTCATTGATCTTATAAGATTAATTATCAGTTAAATACAGTCAATTTTAATGGTTTTCACTATAGTTACGCTGTAATAATAATACTATAAATTTGTTGTTCTGTTTGAAATGGAAAAGTAGTTTTTGAATGTCTTTCGTTGCATTTTAAATGAGTTATTGTTAATGTGGTAATTCAGTTAAGTCTGAATGGTACCAGATAAATAGGAAAACATGTAAGTAGGTATACATGTATGTAGCACAATTAATTCATGCAAAAATACAAGTTACTAAATTACTGAAACAAAACAAAAAGAATGTACTCTGGCTATGAAAACTAGTAACATATATTGAATAATATAAAACCAATTTCAACATTTCTTCCTTACTAAACATAGACTTTACTGAAGTTTCTATATTGAAAATTGAAACATAATAATAATAGTTATAAAGTAGCTCAAAATAAAATGAAAAAATATGCAAAACTAAATAAAATCATAAAAAGATGCAATAAGGAATAAAAAAAAAACGCGGTTCAAATATAATGAAAAAACTTGTTTTGCTACTAAATAAATCCAATAACTACCAAATTAAATGAGAAGACAGTAAGAACATCTATGAGATTGACACTCAACGCTTACTCTGAAATTCAGGTAGAAGAGTCAATGCAGTCACTTTATACTAGGTATGTGAGGTCTGGAAAAAAACTAATTCAGAAGCATATCCTTGCTGCAAATGAGTTAGTGGACATGTGCAAATCTAATGCAGACAAGTGGACTCACCAACTCTCAGCAGCTCTCATTGTTCTTTGCTAAGGAAATCCAAACTTGCCACTCTCCAAACTGAGGCAACGGAGAACCCGTCCCAGTTAGGAAGTGTTTGGGTCTGTATCCCCAATCAGGATACACCAGGCATTTAACAAGGTCCATTGCAAGTAGCTCAGTTAAAAACTAGTTCTCTTCCTTGTAAGTAGTAAAGTTTTACTGCTCCATTATGTTTTCTGATAGTTTTGGAAAAGGGGTTATGGAAATTACTTTGCAACAAACTGAGTCATTCTTCTCAAAAATTATTGTATGCCACAGGCTTCCTACAAATACATAATTTCATCAGTTATGAATACATTTATGACCCTAATGCCATTATTACTCTAATAGTTTTTAAATGAAAAAAGGTGATATCAAAACAAAAAAGAAGTAATGAAAGAATAAACTGTTTGGACACAGAACGTGAACACAAGGTCAAGTCATTTTAGTGACACGAACCATTGCAGTTAAATTGCATGAAAATAATATTGTGTGTGCTGGTTCACTAATCCTAATCAAAAGTTGTATTCAATCAAAAACTCGTAAAGACAGTTGAATTATCTGTTGAACATACCTGTGAACTTTCTTGTGTTGTGCTAGTTAAGCACGTCATAATATACCATGTGCGTTGACAGACCCCCAAATTATTAAATATACTCTATAAATGAGTCAGCAATTAATGTTTTGGCAAAACTTGAAACTGAATGTTTTGGCAAAACTTGAAACTGTAAATAAAGAAGTAATTATGTGTGGTGACTTCAATATTTAAAAAAAAAAAACGCTAAGCCGTTGGTCCCGGCTGTAATTCGTGAAACTTTGACAGTCGTTACGGGTCGTCAGAAGCCCGAAAGTCTGACAACCAGTCTAACCAAAGGGTATTGTATTACCCAGTAACTGAAGGTGAGATAGCAGTCGCTTCATGTAAAATACTGGTGTTTGACTGCATCCAGTTGGACTGGAAGTCGACCCCAACATGGTTGGGAGAAGGCTAGGCAGATGGTATTACTTTGTTTAAATACTTCAAATTGACAATGTTTTAACTTACCAATATAAAAAGTGCAGATACAATCAGACCACATCTGTTTATTTAAATAAAATTAAAAGCACTTTAATTTGTAAAGTAAGTGATCAAAATCTTGCAATGAATATTTTGAGTATTTTGTTTAATTAATTATTTTGAGTTCAATAAAACTAAAAAAAAACTATCAAGTTATATTTAGTGTCTGGGCAACTAATGCTTGGTTTTTACAAACAAAACAGAATCGTTTTGCTTACCAGTGGTAGCATTTTTATTGCCAAACTGGGAATTTATGTAAATAGATTCGTAAGCTAATTTTACCTGTGATCAGGGCTGGGAAAAATATAATATGCTTTGCTTCGATTGAAATACAAAATATTTTGACTCTGTTTATTTAAAATACATTCAGAGCCTTATAACTGTCGTAAGTGCCCTAATGTAAGAACGATTTCAACTTCCACACTTGAACGTGCTAATAATGCTTATATAATTTTGGAATACTTATGGTACAAGTGATAGGTAGTTATAGAACCCTATAACTCAAATTTATACAAGCATACAAATAGACAAAATTCATAACTATTTCAATAGAAAATTGAACAATTCAGTCGGTACACGTAGTGTTGCCAACTCTAAACATTAACATATATACTGCTTCTAGTGCAGATGCTAGTGTTTGTATGAGGCAGCATATTTTTCGTTTTCATTAATAAGATCACTAAATGTATTTAAGTAAAAATGTATTTTGAAGTCATAAGTGTTTGAAATACTAGTTATAAAACAATTCAGCGTCAGGTATTTGAAATATTAATTACAAATTACGTTTGTAATAGTAGTTTGAAAACAAATAGGTAGTTGTATTTCAAATAACAAGAAATTCAGGTACTACCCAAACCTGCCTATGATAGCTACTTCCTCGAGTATGTCTCAAAGAATTTGGGTTTGAGTCGCCTGACTCCTTATCTAAAGTTAAGCCAAGGAAAAAATAATTGAAATTAGATGTGTGTTTAAAATATAATACTTAGAGGACATAGGATTCAAAGAGTCAAAGAACTCGGGACTTAAAAGACTCAAAGGAGTCGTGACTTTTGACTAATAGTCCCCAAGTCTTGTAAATCTATTTTGGCCTAGAAATAAAGACTAAAGGATTTATGTCTTTCACAACACTAGCAGTATGACTAGCAAAAAATTTCAAATTACTTGAAAGTAAAATAACAAAGCTAGCTAATTTGAAATCTGAATTTTGAAATCTTTGCTAGACTAGCAAAAATGTCAAATTACTTGAAAGTAAAGTAAAATAGCAATATTATGATCAAAGAAAACAACAAAAATGATTAAAGGAAATGTATTAACTTAACAATTTAATGATCAATCTCATTAAAAAAAAAAAGAGTTGGTGATGAAGAACAGGATGATATTACAGAACAGACGTCACGTAGAAACATTATTCAATTAAAGAAATTAGAAAGTTAATGGACGGTCCATAAATCAGAAACTGGTGATTCCAGTAATGAATTTGATTCACAAACTAACCATTTACATATATTATACCGTAATTATTGTTTATTATGATTATGTTTTTGTGTAAGGTATATTATATTGCTAATGTGTTGAAATTGTATAATGCAATATTCAAGTTCTATTGTTGCTATTATTCTGAGTAATGGTCCAAGAGATAGAACTGTTTTGAAGTTAACGATAAGTTATGGAAATGTAAGAAATGTGTTGATAGAATACTTTAATACTGTTTCCATGAAGTTTCTTGTACTTATTCTCCAGGAAGACGTACATTTGTGAACGAACGACTAGCTTTCTGATTAATTACAGGCAAGATTAATTGAAATATTGTCAGCCATTTATTTTATAAGCAAATGATTTTATTATTGTTTTTTTACATTTTGTAAAGAAGAGATGTGACGTTTAATAAACAAGTTATGCGGATGTGACGTTCAATAAACAAGTTATGCGTGCTGTGGTAGGGGTTTCGCAGTGGGGGGATTGTGGAGTGGTGCGCCACACTCAGTCTGGTCCGAGCGGCCGTTATGACAACACGCCTAACGCAGTGATATTGCAAACAGTGTTTTATTGTGATACCTAAACCTAACCAAAACCAAGACACCACACCAGGGATCGCAGTACGGGCCGTATAGTTATTGTTCTGGAGTTTACGTTGATTTACGTCAAAGTAATAGTTAACTCGACAAAAGAGAAGAAAAAATGGGGGCGCCACTAGCCATACATTATATTTAAACTTTATAAACCATTTTCTGACAGAACTTTAGATATTCTTATTAATTTTAAAATCAATCTAATCGTTTTCATGCACATTTGTTGCCTGATAAAACACAGACTGAGACAACACTGACAAAGATTAAAAATTAGTTCTGTTTATAGACTTTTTTGCCGGACTCTACTCTGTGGTGGTAAACAGTCTGTGGTTTACGTATTCTGTTCTGTCATACTACTTAATCTGTGCTGTCATATGTGGATTGTGGACTATAGTCTGTGGAGACGATCGAGTTCGAACGAAAGTAGAAAGAAAATAAAACACATTGTTTGTCAGACTAGTAAAACGTAAATTATAATTTTATTCTATAAATAAAAATGGGTGAACGCTACAAAAATAATCCTGGTGATTTCACAGAATATATACAATCGGTAATAAAATTAGATGCTTTAGAAAAAATGACCAATGATTTGGATAGAGAGCTTGAAGATTCACAAAAGATTATGATGGAAATAAGGTCGATGTACGACTCAGTGTCTACAGTGGTAGAGAATACTGAAGAACCCGCAGAGGAGTTGCGGCATGAAAATATTTCGAAATTCTTGGAAACCGGTGTTCCAAAATTGCTAATGCCAGACATGGCGGAAGACAAAGATATCGATGTCGATGAAGCTATATCATCACTGAAGAACTACGCCGAGCGTCTAAAGCATTCATTAATTTTACTAGAGCAACAACCCCATAAACCTACAGGGAAGGTCGACTTTGATCTGGATCAGTATGCACAGAGCCTAGACCAGCTCGGGAAACGCTTGGCCAACATCAAGTTGAACAAAAATGATGATGTGAAGCTCAAAAATGCGGAACTGGAGGCCAAGCTGCAGCAGCTGTGTGGGGATGTTGACATGTTTACCAAGGTAAGAATAATAATTTTGGGTCAGTGGGTCGTCTTAGGGGCAGTTTGTAATGAAGCTTAAAGTAAACACAAAACTTTGAAGAGATTACATAAATTGTGATTGTAAAATCTTTGATTCCCCAATGGCAAATGTAAGACTTGCTGGTGAACTAGGGGAAAATAAAATTTCCCATAGTCCACCTAGAAAGAAAACATAATATGGACTTTCTGGTGGACTATGGGACAAATAATTTCCCATAGTCCACCTAGGTGAACCAGGCGGGTGGACCATGGGCAATACACGAAAATAAATTATAGGTAAGTAAGTACATCATTATTTTCTTACATTGGCCATTGGAATATCAAAGATTTTAGAATGGGCAAAGATTTCCGACATAATATTCAAAAGGGATAAATTGTCTAATAATTTGATGTCAAAATTCAAAACAAGTCATTTCACTGAAAAATTGAATAGTATCTAATAGATATTTTCTTGAATTTCTTTCAGTTGGTTGAATCCAAGAAAACTCTAGGCGAAAATAACAAGAACTGGTCTGAGAATCGGCAAGATGGCTTTGGAATGCAGTACGACAATATCATCAAAAAGCTAATCTCTGACCTGAATGAGGTGATATATTTGCTGCAGAACAAAGTGTAAATCATTTAAGTATGGTTTTCTATGAAAGGATCTCTTTTACTGTTGTCTAAGCACAGCTTTTTGTAATTTCGGGGTTTAAAATCCCAAAGTCTTTTGTGTTATATGCAACTAAATAGGTTTTATATATTAATGCGATGATTTCTGCTAATGTTGAACTCAACTATTAGTTTTAATAAATGAAACTTAAATATAATAAGTAGCTATTTGTTTTTTTATTTTTTTGGTAAACAATACCAAAAAAATAAAAATAGAACAACCAACTAAGTGAAAAATTAGTTTAATTTCTGAAATCACTTCAAAAGGGGAGGTTCTCAATTCGACTGAATGTTGTTTTTCTTGGTATGTTCAGTAATTTCTCAACCAATTTCAAGTGATGACTACTTGTTATGAAAACAAGTGACAGGGAATTTTTATGACATCCTCAACCTACACAAAGTGGATTAAATACGTATTACTGAAGCTAACTCAAAAACTACCCAAGTAAAGTTATGGGTCAATCAACAAGCCTCCTGAAAAAAGAATCACGTAAATCAACCCAGTAATCATGGAAAAATCGGTGTACAATATGCGCCACGAAAGATGAGACTTGACCGCGTCTCCCGCTCTTTCTGACGCCTGGTCCCTTCCAGCGCTCAGACCCCAAACACTAACTAACTAAAGAGACCTAAAATCGTCTACTGTGCAAGTCAAACCATGTGGTGTGTCAAGTCTCATCTTCAGTTAAAAACTAACTCTTGATAAAGTCATGATAATACTGTTTGCCACCCCACTAGTGATTTGTGGTTTCAAAGTGATACATAAAAAATAATTGTAGGTTAGCAGGTAATCACCTGTATTTTACTTTTTGTTTAACATATTAAATTATTTTGAATCAATTTACAGTATCAGTTTTTTGGAAAAGATTGGTGGTCCAGGAAATTTATAATATTGTGATTTTTAATATACATACATAGATGTAGCGTACATAAGATTGATGTTTTGGCTTTAAACAATAGACTATATTAAAGTCTATTGTTTAAAGCCAAATTATATATTGTTTAAAGACTGTAGTATACAACCACAGTGTGTGTGTAGAAATAAATAAGTAATCTCTTTATTATTGCAAATAAAAAAGTCAGTATTTTTGTTTGTATAATTTATTAAGTTAATTAACAAATGATTTTAATTGCAATTTTGAATTTTCCATGTCCGTTACACTGTTTGTTCAACGTACCGGGATGAGGACGGGACGTCAACGAGAAAACTGATGACGGCGCAATAGATAATGTACTGTCGCTGTTTTCTCTTTGACGTCTCGTCCACGATGCAGTGGACAAGTTAGTCTTAGTCATGAAAATAACAAGTCAGAAAAAGTAATGTTTTATTCATTTCAAGTAATTTGTATTGTAAAATTTCTTTAAAAAAATAGTCTACATTCCAAAATTTTAATTCATTTGAAAATAGTATTTCTGTAAAGTCAGTCATAATTAGAAATTATTGTTAAATAAAGCATGAATATTAAATAATACAGTTTTTTTCATTTTAAAACAACATTTACAACAGCTGTGTCAGATCTGTACTTGAAGTGGAATATCATGCTTTGTCATTAATTTATGATGAAGTCTTCGTCCTGTAATTTAATTCTTTTTCTATCAGTATTGTGGTCTACACTGTTCTCATCATCAACAGTTGTCTTGTCATCTTTTGATGGTCTCTCATCTGCTTCTAACACTTTGAGCCTGATGTCACACAGAGAGGCTCCGTGGAGGGTTTTAATAGCCTCCTGAGCTGCTCTAATTGATGCATACTTGGCAAAGCCAAATGTTTTATTAGGGAATGTAGAGACATCTATGAGATCTCCAAAACGACAAAAGGCATCTTTCAAAATTGAGACAGGGGGAGGATGGGGCTTGAACACTAAGAAACATCTCTGAGCTACCCTGCTGGTACTGCTGGCTAGTGGCTGCGGAGGGGGCAGGCTAACACTACAGTAGTCAGTTTGATGGCTCTCAGCTTTAGCCTCCCTCAAGCCAGGGCCTGATGTGGCAGCTTGTATCAAAGTTGATGCTTGAGCTATAGCCTCTGCTAGCTGTACCAAATCGGGATTTGCTGAATCAATAGCATTTTTAAAGCTGTTAACTATATTAGAAAGGTTATTTGCTGCCTTGCTTAGAGGGTTATTATCTGGTTTCACAGATATGATTTCTCCTGAAGGAAACTCAAAGTTATTTAATCTTTCAACAGCATAAGTTGCTGATTTTTCATCTGCATATGTAATAATTGCCTTGCAGTAACCATTGAAGGAGTCAGATGTATATTTACATGAAGTCATTCCTGGGATTATGTTAAACAGCCTGTCTATATACTTCTGTGGCACTTGCGGGCTGCAAGTCACACATACGGTGTCATAGTCATGAGCTTTGGATTTGATAAGTGAAGTCATACTGTCTCTTTTTTGCAGTTCTCCTCTGGATTGACTGTAATGGTCACTGAAATTATCTTTAACAATACTGGAGTTGCTAGAGTGAAAGCTTTCAGTAAAATTTTCAATACTATTTCGACTTCTTTTCAATTCTTCTTTAGGTGTTGCAAATATTGCTTTATATTTCTTGTCACATTCTTCAAATGCCATGGCTGCATCAAGAAATGATGTGTAATTGACATAAGCAAACCCCCTGCACTCATTGGTGAGTTTGTCCCGCTGCAGGTGGATTGTGTCTACAGTACCAAATGTTGAAAAATGTTCTCGCAACTCACTCTCAGAGACTTCTTTATGAACTTTGATAAAGAGACGCTTATACTTGTCCTCATTAGGGCTATGGTTATCGTTCTTGTGTGTAGCAACCATTACTCGGACAGGTTTATTACTGTTCTGAATAGTTTTTAAGTGCATCTCCTTTATAGCAGCTGCGGCGGAGGAAGTCTTAGTATATTTAATGTACGCTATGCCTTTCGACTCCCCAGTGTTGCGATCTCTCGGCATGTGTATGTCTTCGATCTGTCCGTACACCTCGAATACCGGTCTCAAATCTTCTATCCGTAACTGCTTGGTGCATACTACGAATATCCTCGAGTAAGGTGGTTTATCGTCATTGCGGTCGTCATTTCGCATACTTTGGTTGTTCCAATTGCTCATGATCACAGTCTAACGGTTAATTAGATCAGTACGTGGTCGTCAATCAATCAAGTCGATAATACAAGCAGTCTGAAATAGTCTCACGTTAGTCGTTATATTGTCTCTTCATGTCCAATATTTAAAAACACCAATCATTTAGCGAACACCGACCAAACACAAAAGAAAACGAAAAAAGTTCATTCAACTCATTGTAATTTTTATTTACACAGATTATCCAAAAAAAACAGAACAACATAGACAACTATAGGTATTTTTTTTCGAAGAAACGGATATTGTGTGTTTATCCGAACCGAATAGTTTCGTTCTGAAAGATTTCAACATAGAGTAGGATTCTCACTCACAGAATCCTATGACATTAGTACTATATTATGATCTGTGCACCAGTGTACTGTCACTGTCACTACTGTCAGTAGTGTCAGTTAACCGTCATTAATGGTTGTGTATTTTGTTTTCTTTCCTGCCTTGTGAAAATACAAATGCAACGCAGTAATAAAAATGAGCTAAACTATATATAACTTTTGAAGTATATACTGTAATATTATACCTTTAATTGAATTCTTTTGAAATTTGTAATATCTCATCGCTCAAGTAGTTCTCTCATTAAGAAATGTTTCACAAAACTGATAGTTGCATATTGCAGTCTCGTCACAGATTTTTCAGTACTGACGATTTTCAAGATGAGTTGAACAACTTGTTCAATAAGAAATTCCAGTTTCGCTTCCACAACGACTGGAAATTGCCAGAGAAAGAGTCGTGGTTTTCGACGCCACCATGGAAAGTGAAGCAATTAGAGATATTGAAAAATCGATTAAATTTTCACAAAAGTCAATTGAATGATTTCAATATTGAGGAATGGAGCAGTCATACGCGACGCAGAAACCCTGCGGGGGAGGTGGGCTGGAAGATCAGGTGTGTGATAAACCCAGAGTTCTTAACACAAGCATGGACGAAGTTCTACGAGTGCGCGTGCACGTACAGCATCGTACCGGCGGAGGCGACGCTCGAGAGGAAGATGGTGTCGCTACACTTGTGTGAGGCTCCGGGCGCATTCATCACATCTCTGAACCACTATCTGAAGTCAAACCATCAGAACATTGATGTGAGTCAGTGTAGCAGCTAGCCAAATGCTAACAATATGAAACATCAAACATATTGAGAGCATTTTGTGGTATCAACAATGTTTTTCTATCACTATCACTGTATGGACTAGCTTGCATATATTAACATAATTAATATTTCTCTTTTTATGACCATCTGTTTAAACATCATCATCATATTTATTAATAACAGGCATTAGCAAGTAATTACACTAATTAAATTTTACCAACTATGACATCATAACACCTTATCCAAATAGTATGTACCTGTTATCCTAATTAATTACCATTTAATTTAAGTAACTTACCAACTTTTGCAAATTTTTCAGTGGAAATGGGTTGCCAACACACTGAACCCATATTACGAGGGCAACTCTCCGTCCAACATGATCAGTGATGACCGGTTTATGTTCCACACTCTGAACAATTGGGACTTTGGGGTGGACAGCACTGGCAATCTCATGGACTGGGAGAACTCACAGGCCATCATCAGGAAGGCGAAGTCCTTAGGGAAGGTAGGTTTTCTGTGGATCTATTATTATATTTAGGTATTTTGTTGCAAGATTTCTCAGATTTCTTTGTGAAGATCAAAGAGAATTTCTTTTACAAGTTGCCCAAATATAACTACATACTGAAACAACAACACACAAACAACAAACAATACTACACATACAATGAACACACAACACAATACTACTGAACAAACAATGGTGTGGGTTACATGTTTGTTAAATCTTAGTATAAGTATTTCCTTGCATTCTGCAGCATGTATAGTTGTTTTATATCACGAAAGCGGGTGAGCCATACTTGTAGATGTAATGCGTATAGACACGCGCTCTTGTGTGCATACCTACAGGTAGCGCGCTCCCCCGAGCTTACGCACACAAAGACAATGTGAATGTAACATTTACACATACAAGTATGGCTGGGCGAGCTTTCGTGAGATGGTAACTCAACTGGTAACTGTTTTTTGTCCCTAATAAATAAAATAAAATAAATAATAAAGTGACTGCTTTCCTCCAGGTGCTGCTGGTGACAGCAGATGGTTCAATCGACTGCCTGCAGAGGCCTGACGCTCAAGAGGAAGTGACCTCTCCTCTGCACTACTGTGAGATCATCACTGCATTGCAAGCTCTCAGCACAGGTACTGTACGGGGTTTCTTATTTATAATAGACATGTTGAATAGGGTGGTAGGAACTTTTATTGATTTGATAATATTTTCTGGTTAGCCTACATCGTGTCCCACTGTTGAGCAAAGGCCATCCCTTTTTCGTTCCAAACCGGGTGTCTTGTGCGATCTCTGGCCGTGTTGGCCTAAGATAATTTTCATTTGAGGGACAGACATAACCTCCTGTTTTTGAAGTTGGTTAATAACTTTCCATGATCAATCTATAGGTAATAACTTGATTTTTATGAATGTTTCAGGTGGGACTCTAATCTTCAAGCTGTTCACATTATTTGAACATTCAACTGTGAGCCTCCTGTACCTTGTCAATCATTTGTTCAGTGAAGTGAACATTTACAAGCCCGTCACCTCGCGCCAGGGCAACTCCGAAGTCTACGCCGTCTGCCTCAAGTACAAGGGCATAGCAATCCTGGAGAAGTTCCTCCCTATACTGAAATCAGCATATGGATCAGATGTGTATGGAAATTTTACCTTGTTCCCCCTTGAAGCTATACCAGAGACATTCCTGAAACAAGTTGAAGAATGCGCATGCTACTTCTGTTCCATACAGTGCCAAGTTATCAATAATAACCTTCAAGCATACCTCATGCAGAAGAACATTGCACTCCACAGAGACATCAAGAAAATTCGAGCTGTAGTAGCCACAGAATTCATCTGGCAATATGATCTGAAACCTTTGGATAGTCAACAAGAGATCTTGAAAGGAATCCTACATGAAGAAAATAAAATCAACATGAACCCCAGGTACCACCGTGGTTCTTATACTGAGCGGCAGCTGTATACTAAGATGTCCCTCAGAGAGAAGTTAAATAACTTGAATTCATTCCTGCAAGCGGAGGTACTATCCAATCCTTTGATTCTAATAAATGAGCAAGTCAAATGGATGCAGTTCTATGACGGAAACTCAGAACTGAAACTAATCTTCACATACGGTTGTCCTTTACAGAAAATAAATAGCTCAAAGTTTATATTTGTACCTATTTTTAAGCTATACCAACAGATTTTAGCTGAAGAAGAGTTTAAGGAGATTATATTTTGTAAAGATGGTCTATGTATGGATAATAATAGAGACTATGGACTGGAGATAAATATGAGACTGTTGCTTCCCGAGTTCGAGCATTTAGAGAGCTACCACGTATTTGAGAAGAGGTGCTTCAAGATGTTGTTGCAGAGTTTGCAGAAGATAGCAGTCGGGCAGACGCTGCTGGTGCAGAATATCAACATGCTGTCGCATTTCAATGTCAGTGTCATATACATCATAGCCAAGAAGTGTTTTGAAAAGATTGGCTTCACATCTCACAATACTATTGTGTTAAAGAACCTGATGTATCAACCTGCACTGAAGTACCTGGAGTTTTTGGACAGTGAATGTGATAAAGTAAGGAGTGATGGTACCAAGGACGTGCTGAACTCCCTGACGGTGCAGACAACTAATGTTGGCGACTTCTACAACAGCATTGTTTTCTATAACAACACATTTTACCGGAACAAATGTCTGGAGTACCTAACTAAGATTGAAAAACTAATCTAATATATTCTGCATTATATCTACATTTTTAACTGTATGTACTTGAAGACTATTTTTCATATGTTTTTTATTGTTATAAATGTTCTTGTTCTGTAAATCCTATTTTACATACATTTAAATAAATCTTAAATGTTGTGTGAAGTTACATTAGTATTATTTTGTCCTCAAACAATCAATCTGTACTAAGATTATACAGTGTGAGTCTGCATAATGTGCACAAACTTCAGGATGTGGTGCAGACCATCTAACTGAACAACTTTTTCCCAGGGACCAACATCGTAATCGTGGAAAAAAAACAGTCATCCCTTACTAAATTTCAATGCCTACTTGACCAAATGTATGGGACGACTGTTTTTTTTTTTATGATTACGATGTTGGTCCCCGGGAAAAAGTTGTTCAGTTAGATGGTCTGCACCACATCCTGAAGTTTGTACCTACACATTATGCAGACTCACACTGTATAGCTGAAGAGTTTGTTTGAACGCGCTAATCTCAAGAAACTACCATCTTCCAATCACCTTGTATAACATCACACTACGACCAATAGTAGCGGAGCATCAATGAAAAATATTGCAAAAACGGGGAAAATTTGTTCCTTTGAGAGCTTCCGTAGCGTGCGCTGACGGAACGGTTAAAGTTACACAATTATGTATGACAGAATTGTTCCTCTTGAAAAGTTCGCGATAGCATACATCTATCTGTTACGCTTGCGTCGCTATATCTTTCGCGGAACAAATACTTGCAGGTCGTACAAGTATTTGTTCCGTGCGGGAATCGAACCCGCGACATGCTGCGCAGCAGTCAATCACTCAACCACTGCGCCAAATGTGTCGTCAAATTTTAAAGGCAAAAGTTTGTGAGTGTGTGTGTGTGTATGTTTGTTACTTCTTCACTCTCAAACGGCTGGACCAATTTGGATGAAATTTGGTATGTAAGTAATTAACTTATACCCTGGATTAACACATAGGCTAGGTACTTTTATCCCGGTCTACGCGGGTGAAACCGCCGGGCGCAGCTAGTTATACATAAAGAGCCGAAGAGCCCCACACTACAGTTTTTATGAGTGGACCGCTTGCCGGCACCCGGTAGACTGTAGGTATAGGTAATGACTGTGTTAAGATAAGATGAAAGTTGCTGAGGCAAGTCGCCAGAGTAAAAGTAATCTCTTCAGTCCAGCGTTGCCAATCTGTGTTGAATTCCCCAAACTGCGGGGATTTTCAGTCCGATTGGGTAATTTGTGGGGAGAGCGTTAATGTGGGGAAAACGCGGGGAATTTAGACATTTACACGAGAACTAAACTAAGATGTCATAAAAGTAGTATTAGAAGTATTTATAAATTATGTAAATTTAATTCAACATTAACTCAACATATCTGGCAGAAAGGTTTTATAGTTTCTTTTATGGCAACATTCATGATCATCAAAATGTATCAGGGAAATCCTTGTTTATTACTTTAGACATGAAATAAAATATTTTGCGGACATAACTAAGCGTTTTAATTTTTCGGACACATTATTTTCATTTATATCTATAGTGAATCCGTCAGAAGCTCAACAATTTAAAGTCAAATCCCTGAGACCGTTGCTGCAACGATTTCCGATACTTGCAAATGTAGTGTATCACCTCAAAAGCTAGATGACGAATGGCGGGCTCACGCGATGCTGGATTACTCTGCTCTTGGCTTGCAATTGCAAGGTGATGACGATCCGCAAATATACTGGGCCAAAATATTCCGTCTTAAAAACAGTGCAGATCATGAAATGTTTTTAAATTTGAAACACGCAATAAGCCTATTGCTTGTTCTACCTTTCTCAAACGCATCTGTTGAAAGAAAATTTAGCGTTCTGAAAAATTTGAAAACATGCTCTAAGTTGAAAACAGATAATCGTAATCGCCTACGCACTGACACTGTAGTTGCGCTTATGGCCACTAGAGAAGTTATTAAGAAGAAAGGAGGGAGTTTAAAATTTGATCCTTCGAATGACATGATAACCAAAAAAATTTGGCGAAATGAAGAGCTGCCGTAGATTTATTTATTTATTTTAAGTATTTACAAATGTAAAAACTTCAGTTTTTTTAAATTAATAAATAAATATGTTTGATTTGACGACACGGTTGGCGCAGTGGTTGAGCGATTGACTGCTGCGCAGCATGTCGCGGGTTCGATTCCCGCACGGAACAAATATTTGTACGACCTGCAAGTGTTTGTTCCGAGTCTGGGTGTTTTTCTATCTATAATATGTATGTATTTACAAAAAAAAAAAAAATGTATATAAGTAGTTTATCAGCCATCTCGTTACCATAACACAAGCATTAGGTTGCTTAGCTTGGGACTAGTTGGCATTGTGTGAAATGTCCAAGGATATTTATATTTATATAAATACTGCTTTTATTTCTTTGATGAAAATTTGTGGGGAAAATGTGGGGAATATTGATATTATTTTCCCCCAAAATTGGGGATTTTCAATCAGGTTTTTGGGTAATCTAGATCGTGGACATCGGCAACACTGCTTCAGTCAGATATTTCAGTATAGTATAATGTACTCTGTGGTCAGATATGAGCCCCTTGTGTACCCACATCCGCTTCAAGAAAGGAAGGGTCTAAATGCTGCGATAATTTCTACGTCTTCTTTTCTTCTTCTTCTTTTTATACTTAGTATTTTTAATTGTAAATAAACCTTATAACACACTTGAGTAGTGCTGAGTGTACACTATGTGAAATTTCTTGAATATTTCCGAACGAAAAGAGTCGCTCTCGCGTCTGTCTTCTTCCTATCACATCAACTGTCAAATCAAATCGAGATTATTTCAAAATACAAAAACATTTTTTAGATGAATACAAGCTAAAGATAATTTATAATTGTACGCAGTGAAAGTTGGTGGTTTATAATTATAGTATTGATGTTCAGGCAGTAAATAAACACAATGGATATAAACGAAGGTGATTATTTGCTTGTCATAACCTATTTGCTTTTTAAGTTTAGCGGTATTACGAAAATCTTTGTTTTACCTTGTTCGAATGGGCCTGTTTATTACAAGAATCACAATTTGTGTATGAATAAGCTGTTTTAAAGTGCTCGAAATCGAATTTCAGCTATTGAAAATAATTTCAGTAGCTGACTAATTTGGGCTTTTGTAGGTTATAAACACAGTTGGAATTTACTAAAATCATGTTTATATTGCTGATAATATATATTATCACCCAGGATCAAAACACTCATACAGAGAGAATTGTTGATAGCATTGCAAGATATTTATTTAAGTATTGTTTTTATAGTTATCTGTTAGTTTAATGTCTATTTCCATTTGTGTGGTTGTGTAGCAGTATTCTCAATGCTACGATGTCTCACATTATCATTGCAGGCACAACTGCAGATGACCTATGGACCCCCTACAAGGAGTTGGTCTCTGTGGTGGAGGGCTACCTGGCACATGAAGGCAAGGGAGCCCCATACGCTGTTCATACATTTGAGTCAGTACTGAGGAGACATAAGCAAACATTCCTAGCTCTGTTTAAGAACCCTGTAAGTTTGTAGTTTTAGTAATTTGTGACTTACCTATACATATGTACTATTGCAATATTATTTCACAACTACCCTGTAAGTTTGTAATTTTTGGTAATTTGTGACTTACCTTTAAGTACTATTGCAATATTATTTCACAAAGTCAAAAGTTAAATTAAATTTCAGTCAAGTTTATTGCTTTTTTGAACAAGGTCTGAAAAGAAGTTAATAATCTAAAAGACAAGCCGTCTATGTAATGTCATGCTTTTTTAAAAAGTAAACCCTTCAGTAATAATTATGTAAAGAAAATTAAATCAAACCCTCTACAATAGCACTACCGCATTCCTAAGCTCTGCATTCAACTCGCGCGCTATCTGTAGTATTGTATAATGGGGCTGGTGAAGATTAGTAAATGTGATAAGAATAAAAAAAGCATAAATAACAAATGTGAATAAGTAGACACTTTGCATAATCAGCCTATAATATTCCGACTGCTGGTCACAAGCCTCCTCTCTGTGAGTGGGAGTGGGCCGTAATCCACAACGCGGGCCCAGTGCGGGTTGGTAGATGTCACATGTCTTCCAATTCTTGTTTCTAGGACATGCCGGTTTCCTCACAATGTTTTCCTTCACCGTTTTGAGAAAAGTGGTGATGAAATAATTTACACAAAGTAAAGCGCTGATCAGGGTTCAAACCTACGTACCACTTACAACACGTACAGTACGGCCGACGTATCTTGGCGAGTCTGAACATAGGCTCTCCGAACTTTCACGCATGTTCTCTCACTCACACTCGCCTCATGTCGCCATTTGATTCCTAAAGATGTTACTGCGCAGCGTTCTGCGCGAAGTTCGGACTCGCCAAGATACGGCGGCCGTATTGTAAAAGTCGCGGTCGTTAACACTGGGCCACCACCGCTCTCATAATACAACAACAATATTAAATTCGAAATGTCTCATGATTCACCAATTCTTTTTCAGGCAAAGAACCCCTCCAGCCGGGATGAGATAAGGCGCGGCATCACTGAGGGGGTTACCCTCCCCAGCGTGGGGAGGACACTCCTCTCTAAAGAACTTGTAGATGAAGCTGTTATCATATCAGGTTGGTTCCCTTTTATTATTACTTCAATCTAAGCACTATGTAAAAAAAAAAAAATGATATAATAAACACAGTTAAGCATTGAATTTAATGTCCTGTAATCTGCTAAGTCTCTATTGTTTCTGACCCCAATTAGTGTCCCAATTATTAATACCTTATAGACCTTACTAGTGTTTCCCAAAGTGAGCGATAACACCCCCTTGTGGGTGCTGCAGGCTTAAAGGGGGGCAGTAAGAGACCCAGAAATGGGGGTATTGTGTAGAAGCTTAGTGGGCAGTTTGTAATTTCATCTAGGAGGACTCTTAGACACAACTGAGCTGGTGACAAAGTGGGCAGTAGACAAAATAAGTTTTGGAACCCTACTTATAGACCTTTCTATGAGGTCTTATCTCAAAGTTGCAATTGTTGAAAGGTTCATTCTGATGACAGATTCAAAACATTTTTAACTTTCAAATACACCTGTGGAATATCAGAATTATGTGGTGCACCATTTTCTAAACAGAAGACAGATTCTGGTACAGCTGCTACTATAGTCTGTTCCATAAATATTGGTTGAAAATGGATCAGAAAATATGCAACGAGTGTGCAAGCCAATTTGTAGTGCCAATTATCTTTGACTTGCATATTTAAACTCAAAATTTTAATTTTAAATCACCTTAAAGAGGTTAATTTTACAGCCTAAATTTTCGTTGATGTTAATATTTTTATTCAAACAATAATAATTGTTGGAAAAAGTGGTGAGATATTCAGTTGAAACCTAAATACAGATGAATGTCTTACTAATTCGTTTTACTGAATGATTGTGTAAGAATTTAACTTGAACAGGGTTTGTTTACAATTTAAGGAGATACTTTAAATAAATAAATTTAATTTAATAATTAACTGTATTCCTCCAGACATGTACAATGTCAGCGAGTACCTGTCGCTGGAGCTGCTGCACACGGCGCAGCGCCAGTCGCCGCGCCACCCGGGCCTGCCGCGCGGGCTGGTGGCCGTGCTCCTGTACTACGACGGCAGGAGAGCGCTCGTGCAGGCGCTGAAGGAGCTCGTCATGGCGCGGGAGGGCGTGTGCTGGTAAGTGTGGCGTGTTGTAGCACTGCCGGACAGTCCATGCAGGCTCGAATTGCATAAAAGGAACTCGTATTTAAATGCTGTAAAGGTATATAATAAATTACCTGACGCTTTCAAAGATTTACCTTTGACGATGTTTAAAAAAAAGGTAACACAATGGTTAAAAGAAAAATGCTTTTATGACCTTAACGAATACATGTCATATAAAGAAAACTGACAGTAATATTGGTTTAATGATAATTAATTATTGTTAAAATTTTACTCAACACTTGACATTATAATAGTATCAATGGTTATGACATTATGTTATTATTATTATTACAATTTACAATTACTTATTTATTCTGACATTGTATTAAACATTATCTATTGAGCTTTGACATGATTTTAATTCATTTGTTACGGACTTTTAATTAGCTGCTGATTATTATTATTTAATCAAAATTTAATTCAAATGATTGTAATCTCTTTCTCTGCTTTTTCTTTTTTTTTTGTATTTGTTGGTCCAGTATGACTAAATTGGTACGCCATAAATGGCAAAACATGTAGCCTACCTCAAATTAATATTATAAGACCTGTATACTCATGTTTCACAAAATAAATATTATCTTATGTTATCCAATTGATTTGCGTCTAAAATATAAGGTCCAATTAAAATAGATGGACAAATTTTCACAGGGTCTTCTACCCATGAATATGAACAACTCTTACTATGGGTTTGTGTTGTTCATATTCATGGGTAGAACACCCTGCGAAAATTTGTCCCTCTAGTTTAATAAGACCTCATTTAGAAATCTACGCAATTCAAAGTAAGCAGGCAACTAAAATTATGACAAAATGCACAGGGTAAGGCGTGAACGAAGCTACGACGAACTCGCGCTCTTACTTTATCAAGCTTTAGATCACATCAACAGGCTGAAGCTCAAACCGTTGAACCTAGAAAGCTGAAATTTTGCACAGAGGTTCCTTTTATAATGTAGACAAAGAATAAGGAAGGATTTCCCGGTAGTACGTTCCCGTGGGATATTTTCTGATATTCACGCGGGCGAAGCCGTAGGCAAAAGCTAGTTATAATATATAGTTGCATAAATTGATTGGATATCCCTAATGCATTTTAAACTGCTTGAGAAAACCACACAATAAATTGATGTAGCATTAAATTTTCTCGTTAACGAGATTTTCACAGCACTGCCTTTCTCTCAGGTCAATAAACGCCCGCGAGGAGATAGTGTCGTACGTGTCGCGCTACGTGGAGCAGCTTATAGCAGACGGGTTGCTAGGCAACGTGCTGGACGCGCTCCGCCGCTTCACGCTGGAGATCGAGATGGAGTTGTTGCAGAACAACCGCGCGCTGCCGCCGGGCAGACACCATGCGACGCTTGTCTGCACTATGGAGACTACTAGGTATGTAGGAGGTATATAGGGTCCAAGAATGCGCTCCCTCTGAACATCAGGATGGCAACCAGTTGGTTATCTTTCAAAGTGAAGGCACGTGAACATATTCGTAAAAAGTTGGCAGAATCATCCCAGCGCTGATTTGCTGGATTCTTTTTCTCCTCTACCTATCGTTATTTCTCCTGACAAAGTTTATTCTGTTTATATGTATGTTGTTTGTTATTTATTAGTATATAGACTCAGGATGGCCTATATCAGAATCTTCCATGTATCACGTGGGTCAGAAACTCGAACAAAGTCACAAATTGAATCTCCAATGATTTACTTCTCCTTAACTTCACAGATTAACAAAATATAACACTAACACTCTTTAATTAGGCATAGATAACGATACTAAATTAAATCAACTTAGAAACTGTTAAAGATGGCGTCGGAAGTAAGCGATTCGTCGAGCGCGTGGTGCGTTGGCGGTTCTCGATTCCGAAGTGAACAAGATGGCCGCCCCGCTCCCACCGGTGTGACGTTCCGCAAGAATGGCAGCTGACAGACAGCTGACATATGTCATGCTGCCATTCTGTTCCGACGTCGTCGACAGCAAACGTCAAATGTCATGTGTCGCGCCGTCACGGCCGGACTGACATTCGACCGTCCTCGGGCGTAGAGCTAACGTTGTCCTAAAACAGGCAATTTTATTATTTCATGGTTAGCTGCTCGTCCAGCCTGACAAGCAACACAGC
Organism: Cosmia trapezina; assembly: GCA_905163495.3. Lineage (NCBI taxonomy): Eukaryota > Metazoa > Arthropoda > Insecta > Lepidoptera > Noctuidae > Cosmia > Cosmia trapezina. The sequence goes on along the minus strand of LR991022.1, from coordinate 30,374,908 downwards.
ACTAATTCTAACAAATTTCAGAAGCAACATTATGAAACCATGTATCCCTTCGACCATTATGAATAATGGACCGGATGACATCTCACAAGCTGGACAACACAACCCGGACCGGACGAGTGTGTCCTTTCGACCAGCTTCAATGCATGGACCGGACGACACTGTCCCTTCGACCGGTTCAGACAGGGTCTAGACAAGTGTGTCCCTTCGACCAGCCCCAATGGCATGGACCGGACGGCACTGTCCCTTCGACCAGATCACAGACAGAGTTTAGACAAGTGTGTCCCTTCGACCAGCCCCAATGGCTTGGACCGGACGGCACTGTCCTATCGACCAGATCACAGACAGGGTCTAGACAAGTGTGTCCCTTCGACCAGCCCCAATGGCATGGACCGGACGGCACTGTCCTATCGACCAGATCACAGACAGGGTCTAGACAAGTGTGTCCCTTCGACCAGCCCCAATGGCATGGACCGGACGGCACCGTCTTTGCGACCAGTTATAACACAGCATTTTAAATACAAAGGAACAGAAATGTGGCATACCTATAAGTTACGGACAATCTTGCTCATTTTGAATTTCGACTTCATCTAGTGCGCCGGGATCAGAATACACACTGAGTGTATCTGACCCGGCAGTAAGGGTAACTGAATTTGGTAAGTGGACTGTACGTCATCACCTCCGATACCAGAAAGATGAACTAGATTATTGCGCACAGTACCCGGAAATTGACAGTGAATACTTTCAGATAAAAGCGAGCAAGATGATCCGCTATCAAATAAAAATGGAAATCTCTCACCAGCTGATGTCTCTAACGTAGATCTGGAAAGTTGGTGGTCGCAAAGGTTGACTTCCTTCCTTTCAGACTTTCCTCCATTCTTCTTTTCTGGACAAGTCGTAGACGCGTGACCAGGTTTGCCACACGTGTAGCAGGTTATAGACGGCTTCTCTTGATTATTTGTAGAACTGGATGCTTCATGAGACTTCAATGATTTGGAGTCATCCTTTCGCTTCTTGCATTCAAACTGTCGATGTCCTGGCACGCCACACCAATGACACTTTCCAGGGAATCTAGGGTCTGTCATTCGAGGTCGCTTAGAATCGGCGTCTTGATTTCCATCACTGACGTCCAACCGTCGCTTTAGTGATATGCCATTGAGGATCCGAAACAACTGAGCACGAGTAGTTATCACATGCGCTATCAACTCTCTACGTATCAAATTATCCTTTTGACATAGCACCGATATCACGAACCCAGTGATAACTTCCTCAGGAAGGTCAGTTTTGGTATACGTTCGATCAAGTTCCACAATCGCATTGCAGACTCTGATGCGGTTTCTTTGACATTAATTTGAAATCGTAAAATGTCATCAAAATGATCTTGCATTAGTTTGCAATCTAGCTAGCAAAGTTTCTTTAACTGCAGCCCATGTTAATTCCTTGAGGTTCATTCTGGTCAAGTGGGTCGCTGCGCGACCTTTGAGCGCCTTAGTAAGTGCCATCAACAGATCAACACCTACAAGATTTTTCTCCTGCACTATTACTTCTGTGACGTTGCACCAGCCCTCGATGTCAGATTCGGAATCATCAGGATCAAAGTCAATTAGTTTTATCGTATTGGTACTCACAGGAGTTGATGCTTGCGACATCGCAAAAATCCGGGTAAACATTTCCTCCACATTCGACAATATTCTCATTGCAGGGATGTTTTCTGCAGGCTGCGTGTTCCCTGTTTGTGGCCCGTGGGATCCCACTTCTGATATAGACTCAGGATGGCCTATATCAGAATCTTCCATGTTTCACGTGGGTCAGAAACTCGAACAAAGTCACAAATTGAATCTCCAATGATTTACTTCTCCTTAACTTCACAGATTAACAAAATATAACACTAACACTCTTTAATTAGGCATAGATAACGATACTAAATTAAATCAACTTAGAAACTGTTAAAGATGGCGTCGGAAGTAAGCGATTCGTCGAGCGCGTGGTGCGTTGGCGGTTCTCGATTCCGAAGTGAACAAGATGGCCGCCCCGCTCCCACCGGTGTGACGTTCCGCAAGAATGGCAGCTGACAGACAGCTGACATATGTCATGCTGCCATTCTGTTCCGACGTCGTCGACAGCAAACGTCAAATGTCATGTGTCGCGCCGTCAAGTATTTATTCTTTTTCCAGTTATCTATCCCTTGTGTTGCACCTACCATGTTTTGTCTCTGCATCACCCTATGGTTGGCCGGTACAAAATGCCTCAGGCATTAAGTCCGCCTTTTTACAGTATTTTTTTACTTGTGCATAAATTTTTAATAAATAAATAAAATAATGTGTTATCAGGACAATATTCTCTACCGAAAACCATAGAAAAGCTTCTTAATACTTCATGATCAAAATATGATTCGCGACTTTAGTCGTCGATTGTTATAGTCACGAATGATATTTTGATTAAGATACAACCTGACACTGACCTACAAATTGCAAAAATACCCAAAATATTTGATTCTCGCAGGCTACCACTGCAGATCCACCTTAAAACGAATTGGTGCTACTTTACCAGACTGCGGTGGTGCCCAGTAGGAGCGTGATGTTTTTACTAACTTTAAACTTGTTTGTCTCACAGAAAACTGCTAGCAGGTGTAGTATTTGCCGCCTCAGCACAGAGGGGACTCAACAGAGACATCATACTGAGGCTCATAGCAGAGGTATGTTCTATTCTATTCTATTTCTTGTTGTGGCAAGCAAATCCGATGTCTACCATTCTGCCAATGTCAGAAGTGAGATGGAAATCAAGTGTGCATTGAAAAAAAAATTTGTTTCATCTTGTTTTAAATGTATGTTATAATATTGTTTTAGTTTATATCTGTACTTATACAGGGTGTAAGGGACAGCCCTCCGCAAACTGATAGGGTGAATTCAGTATGTCATACTAAGATGACCGGTACATGAAATTTTTTCAGGAACTTTAAGGGACTCCAATAAACCTGATTTGTTTGTGTTTTTGTGCATAAATCGGAGCGTCTATTACTGGTTGGGAGGGGTAGGTAATAGGTATGCGGTGAGTTCGATGAACTCTGTAGCTAGACAGAAAGTGAACAGTTGATTTCACGCGTCGTTGGTTAGAGTATTTCAACATCCATTGCTGGTTTTTTTTTTGCTGTTTTTTTTTGCAGTTTTTTTTACATAAATGGAGTGCTGCGAACACACAATGCAATTTTATATTGAAATAATGAAAATGTAACTGAAAAAAAATTTGAAAAAATGAAAATTTTCCTTAGAAAATTTCCGGTGGAATATGATTCAGAATGAGGAGCTGAATGCACCCTGTTAGTTTGCGGAGGGCTGTCCCTTACACCCTGTATATGACCTATAACTTGTATGTGTAGTATTTTACTGTTAGTGTAAGTTGGTCAGTTAAATAAATAAATAAATTAAAAATAAAAACTACGACGATATAGTTGATCTTGTGAGGTTGCAATACTTCAATGGGGAAGTGTCAAATTAGTTCCGTGTAGATGGCGCTAAGTGTTTGTTACTTTCATTCAGTTGTCAATAGTGTTCCTTACTGAAAACTTTGCCACGAGATGGCGTGAAGTGTTTTTTCTTGTCGCTGATTGGTTGCTTTGTCTTTAAGGATGATGCGCAGTGGTAGCCCGCGAAATTCGTTTTTTTTAGGTTTTTTGCAATTTGCAGGTCCGTGTCAGGTTGTATCTTGATCAAAGTATGATACGCGGCAATAAAACATATGTATTTATATAATTTTAACCATAAAAATCGTCAATACATTTTTATGGTTAAAATTTTTGGATGATATTTCGCGGGCTACACAGCGCAATCACCTTAAGTTGACTTTGACAAGTGGCAAACACAGCGCTCTCTTGCGGCGAAGCTTCCGGGAAACAACCCCATTACATTACATACTTTACTGTTTATTTACTATACATATTTATTCATTGTTGTCTTTTTTTGCTTAGCAAACAACATCGCCGACTCAGGGACCGACAGGCGCGCTCGATGAGATATCACTCGGGTTGCAAATGGCGCTGCTATATGCACTGGATTTATCCGTGTTACACAGGTAACAATTTTGCATTTTGAAATGAATTTCAGAGCCTTTTTTTACTATTATAATTTATTTATTTCAATCAACTTTGGATCATACAATTAAACTAAATTAAAAATTGTTAATCAAATTACATTTAAATTGAAAGTTATACATTAATATTTAAAAAAATAATAACTTATAATATATATTTTGACACATGAAAAAATATTCTGAAATCAAACTATTTCAGAACCTTTATTTTGACATATGAAAAAAATTACCTGAATCGCTGACTCGGAAGTCAGATGATATCATTTTAGTCGTAAAATCTTCCATATTAATATTATTTCCTTTCCAAACCAGACGCGAAGACGGCGAAGAGTTAGCCAAGAAGCTGCCCCTCATCCAAGACCCAGAACTAATCTCCGTCCTCCTAGACGAGCTATCAGGTTCCGCAGAGCAAGGCCGAGGGTCTGGCGTGCGAGCGTTATGTCAACTGTCACTTGGGTTAGCGCTAGCGGCTCTGAAGAGGGCGCCACAGTCGCTGCTGCGCCGGACTACTGCACCGCATCTGAAGTGTGAGCTGTTGGACCAGGATGAGATGCTGGTGGATGCTGCTATTGATGGCAAGGTCAGTGTTTTATTTTATTTTATTTCTTATGGGAAAACAAACAGTATAATAAAATAGTATTTCTGTGTATTTAAAAAAAACAAATAGAAATTAATTAACATTTAACTTTACAAATATACGACCCACTTCATTTTTCACAGATTACACTTAGGTCAGTATTACAGAATGTCACTCAATACTCAAGCATTACTTAAAACTAGATTCAAGCCATTTGATTGGTTGAAACTAGATTTAAACAAAGATCAGTGCTTGAGTTTCCTTCTGTAATACTGACCTTAGAATATTTACTAACTAATGGCAAACGTTAACTGTAGTCAGGGCAAAATCAAATAAAAGAACAAATTTCTATTCTCCTATTTTTTAATAATTATTCTGGGAAACTAACAACCAACCAACATCATCCGTTCATCCGGTTTCCAGATGTTGATTATTTTTTCACGGATGTTTGCCTGATTTTACCGAAATACTGATTTTCTTTGGAGTAGTCAGTAAAATTCACGGATAGCAAGTAACGGTGTATTCAAGACTGAACTACAAAACAATGTACTAATAAAAAATATTTCACTCGCAATGTTGATTCCAATAATGTTACGAATGAGACTGGCAGCGCCATCTAGTAATGAAGCGCGTAAACAACGGATATCATAACTGCAACATATTTTTACGGATATCATAACCGTAACATGTTTTTACGGATATCATATATGTAACATATTTTTACGGATATCATAACTGTAACATATTTTTACGGATATCATAACCGTAACATGTTTTTACGGATATCATATATGTAACATATTTTTACGGATATCATAACTGTAACATATTTTTACGGATATCATAACCGTAACATGTTTTTACGGATATCATAACCGTAACATGTTTTTACGGATATCATAACTGTAACATATTTTTACGGATATCATAACTGTAACATATTTTTACGGATATCATACCTGTAACATATTTTATTTAACTCTTTTGTTTTTGTGGCAGGTATTCGAGTACCTAGACGAGGCGATATTATCAACAGACCTGGTATCGAAGGAGGAGTACTATCAGCGTCGCATACACACACTCATCACGGACTTTATTGTACTCATGCACTCCAAGCTCATGGAGATGAGGGTCAAGTAAGTTTTAATACTATAGTTGTTTTGTCTCGCGAAAGCGGGCGAGCCATACTTGTATGTGTAAATGTTACATGCACATTGTCTTTGTGTGCGTAAGCTGGGAGCGCGCTACCTGCAGGTACGCACACAAGAGCGCGTGTCTATACGTTTTACATCTACAAGTATGGCTCACCCGCTTTCGCGAGATAAAACAACTGAAATATTTTGTTTATGTTCTACACGCGCTTTACTCATGTTTACCAAGTGTACAAACGCGCTGTGAATGTGTGTGTAAGCGCAGGAGCTGAGCTTTCGGTACCGTCCAACACAATGGCGAAGTGGCGAAGTCGAGTGTGTGTTATGTGCTGACGCTACTCGCCTCCACGCACACATTTACAGCATGTTTGTACGCTTGGTAAACACAAGTAAAGTGCGTGTCGTTTCGTGAGATAAAAATAAGTAAGTACTTTTATTTTTACTCACTGTTGGTTGGTACATTTTCATTCCACCGGGATGGTCCGCGGTGGTGTCACGGTATTGCTTTAATTTTCTCAAAATTACTACGAATTTAAGTTTTTAAACTGTCAAGACTGGTGTTCTGTTGTTGAACTGTCTGTGATGTCATGACTACGAATTTATTTTACGGCCCAATCCCAAGACGAAAAAGTCGACAAGGACTAGCGGGGCAGAGAAATAATACTGAGTGAAATGTGCGGTGTAAGCATATTTATGAGAATTATTTTAATAAGTATATGAGAATGTTCATCGCCCTATTAACCCCTTCAGGTCCCAGCTGGCGTTCTTCAGGGCTGGATTGTAGGCTATTTATTTCTCCTGTTCAATGATATCCATAGTCAACCTCGAAAAAAATTGGCTTGCTTTGCTGACGATACCTCTTCGGATGATACCAATTTGATCATATATAGATTTGCTTCTTGACTACTTTAAGAAATGGAAACTCTAAATAAATGAGGTATTATGACAGTGTCAGTGAATGGATTTAAGATTTTTACAATGTAGATATTTGAATGATATGAAATAGAAGGTGATGAATGATAGCGTGACGGTTGACAGGGGAGAATGGAAGAAGAAAACGTGTTGCGCCGACGCCAAGTAACATGGGATAAGGGCAGGAAGATGATGACAATGTAGATATTTGTAGCACTAAAATTGCTTTGTTCGCAGAGCGGATGAAGCAGCCCGCGCGGTGCAGATGTACGCGTCTGAAGGGCTCACCCCGCCCGGCGGCGCGGGCTCGTCCCGCACGCGGCTGGACGCGCTGCTGCGCTGCGTAGAGCGCCTGTACGCGCGCGACCCGCTCGGCCTGCGCCACGACTACTGGCAGGCCTGCCAGCCGCACCAGCACTCACACACACAGAGGTACGTGCTAGTTTGTTGCCTAAAGGTGGCTTTAGTACAACTGCGTGGTAGGACGGCTCGAGGAGGCACGTACTACTCAGTTTCTGCTAGGTGCTGCCGCTATCGCGACATTAATTAAAGACCCAGGTAAGGCTAGTGGTCACTAATCATAAAAATTGTAATAAGATAAAATAATTAATGAATAAAAAAAATAAAAAAAAAACAAACAAAATAAATCATAAAATAATAACCAAAATTATGCAAACGAATCATTCATGAAGCTATTGTTCTATATCAGCTGGTAAGGTCTTTGACTTTCACCCTTTTTTTTGTTCATCGTTTGTCTATTGTTCTGACCCAGCTGTGAGTAGCTTCATGAATGAATTTTTTGCAAAATCTTCAGAAAAAAACTCGAGTGGCAGGTTACGCCACTCGAGTTTTTTCTCTCGTTTGTTTTAATTTCATCGCTGCGCAAAATTGTAAATAAATCAATTAATAATAACTTTAATGAAATTAAAATGACTTTATAAAACGAAAACGCAGAACCGTGTTCGCGTATCAAGTTAATGTCGCGATAGCGGCGGCACGCTGTATATGTTTTACGTGTAAATAAAGTTAATTTTGAATTGAATAAATCTTCACCCTCGCTTCCCACGAAATTTTCCTCCAATTAAATTCCGATGACTGAACTGCTTGTGGAGACATTATCATTTGCATCTACCACGTAACATAAAACAACTCAAGTGAGCGTACGTCTCTCCCGCAGATCAGGCGGCCGCGCAGCCACTCTCTACAAGTTCGTGCGCCTCTCCGGCGAGGTCGTATGCGGCGCGCTGTTAGCTGCCTACTTACGAGCGCTGGCCAGCCTGGCCGTGCCTCGCCACACGTGGGCCCTGCTGGCCAAGCGAGATGCACTGTCTGCGTATCATCTGCTGACTGCGCTGGCTAGATATCACAGGTCTGTATCACAAATGCAATAGTGAAAGGTAAAAAAAAAAAAAAATAGATCTCACTGAATAAGTGACGCTATCAATATTGACTTTAAGTGTAATTCGACGCAGATATCACGGTTGATGTCGGCGTTGAATTTTGTACTTAAAGTCAATATTGATACCGTTACTTATTCAGTGATGTATACAAGGTGTTTGAGCATCCGCGAGATTTTTTCCCGTTTGGTAGAAACTTACCCTTAGTCGTCATAGGTAGTCACACAGTCCATCATCAAAGTCTACTCGCCCCAAAGACGACCCACTGACCCTACTATTGAATATAATAATTACGTACGTACGAAGAGTAAGTGCGCCAGAAGACGAGGTACACGCCGAGGGTGCAGTTACTGGAGTCGCGCCGCAACGTCAACTTCAAGGCGTTTGTGTGCGTGTACCGAACTGATATCTGCCCCTCGTCATGGAACAAGACTTTTGGCCGCATGACGTGGTGTTCCGTCGCTTCTGCGGATAAGGTCCACAGGACAGCACAAAGTCGAGCTAGTGCAAAGTGAAGTGCTACTAACAAAGTCTTAAGGCGCGGTATTAGCTCAATATTCACAAACAATGGTTTCTTGGATTGTCGAGTATGACGTAACGCAATGAAACTATCCGACGCAAAAAATACAGTGGACACAGAAGGGTTTAAAGAAAATTTTAACCGAATAGAATAGTAAAAATAGTTTGATATTCCCAATAAAAATTTGGAAGTTGCTCCACAAAAATAAACTTTGTCGTCGAACATTTTTAAACTTCAACCGGACAATATTATTTAATTTATTGTGTATATTCTGAATAATCTAAAGAAAACCCGGAAAATAAATGCACATTCGCAGCTTAGTCGCATCTCGGCAACACAAATATTATTTTCAATTTTCAACCTTATTTCAAGGCAGCTAATGGTGACAATAGATTTCCGCGGTTGTGTGCCGTTTAAATCGTAGTCAGTCCGCGCCTTAAGCCTTATTTATGAACACAAGTTTTGTTTGTATTCAAATATGTATGTTTAGGTTAAGGAATTTTTCTATGGGCCTGTGTCTTCTGATTTTTTTTTTTCAATAAACGTATGTATGTTGTACAGTAACCTGCGCGCCGACCCGGCCCCGTTCTCAAACCACGTGCACGCGGCGTCGCTGGGCGCGTCCGCCATCGTGACGCCGGCCGCGCGGCCCGGCAAGCTGCTGGTGAGGCAGGAGGAAGTAAGTCTGCTCCTGCAACTAAATGTCTATGTCATGCATACCGGCCGATCTTTTCTGTAAAATATCACCGTGAAAATTTAGGTGAAGTTAGTTGTCATTCTACTCGTGGCTAAGGAGGTCGGTTCTAAATAATAATTTAGTTAATTAATTATTTATTTATTATAATAATTTACACAACTTATAAACTAAGCCCCATGGTTTTGTACCATGGCAATAGTTTGACTGTGGGGTCTGGCGAGTCTTTATACACAATTTAAATCTTTATACTTATAAGACTTATGTAGCACTGTAGTTAACATGTTTCTAAATAGCCGCACGGGTCGATCCATCAGGTTAAGCTACGCTTGCCGGGGTTGGTCCGTGGATGGGTGACCATCTTTACATACCGAGATTCCTCCGTTCCTCGCAAAGCACGAAAGCACGTTAAGCCGTTGGTCCCGGCTGTCATTCGTGGATCTTAGACAGTTGTTACGGGTCGTCAGAAGCCCGAAAGTCTTACAACCAGTCTTACCAAGGGGTATCGTATTACCCAGTTACTAGGTTGTGGAGGTCAGATAGGCAGTCGCTCCATGTAAAATACTGGTATTCAGCTGCATCCGGTTAGAAGCCGACTCCAACATAGTTGGGAAAAGGCTAGGCAGGTCGATTGAGTTGTCATTCTACTTGATGGATTGACACTCGGATCGGCTGTTGTTTGTATGGTTACTGAAATGCTGATTTTAGTGTTTTTTTTTTAAATATTTGCATTGTAAGTGATTGTATTATTGGTGTTCTTATTCATCAAACCGCCATTTTTATTGATCAGATAAAATTTATATGACGGTCGAAAAATCGGTCCTAAGATTTAATTCTTCTAAGCCTTTATTAATATTGAAATAAATATTTGATGTGTTTAGGTGGAAGCATTGATAGCCGCTCTAAAACTAATAGCAAGCGTGGCGCGCGAGGACCACGCCGCGTGCGCCGCTATCTGCGAGAACCTGCAGTGGGACGCCGTCAACTGCATGTTTGGTCAGTATACTTTTACAGTCCGCGAGGTATAAGCCGAGCTTTGCATTTGTGTGAGTGCACATAGATAGTGTAGGTGTGACGTCGGCCTAGAGCGCGACACGTCCTTTGCTTGGTTTAAAACCAGTTTATACTGCTTTTTGGCAATCGGCCTGAGGTGCGGTGCGTCCCTCGCGCAACGAAACTCCGTTTCTTTGGTGATCACTCACATAAATGCAAAGCTCAGCTTAGGCCTCGCCGACTGTATCAGTCAATATTGGAAACAGACAAGACATAAATATTTATGTCTTCTCACGAACCAAAAGGTCATTGAAATTGCAATAAGAGTGCCATTCTCTTCGATTGTACACAATATTAGTTTGCAGGTAAAATGGGCTTTGATACTACGGGTTTACTTAGATAACAACTTTTCTTAAAGGTATAGATTTTTGGAGGCATCGAAAGTTTTTCTTACCTTAAAAATGCCCAGTAACCGGTACACCAATAAAACCTTATGCACACACCGAATAAAATTAGTTTTCATAAGTCGAAAGTTGTTATCAAAGTAACCCCATTTGACGGTATTCCCTTTCTCTATTTAACTTTTCTCCAAAAACGAGTTCACATTCAAGTTGAAATATTATAAAGTCAGCATACTGTTGTAACGGGGCGTTGTGCTGCACCATTATCATTTTGTTAAATACAAAATTTTTGACCTAATATTATTGTCACCAGGTCTAATCTGCTGTCACATCCCGCTGCAGCTGAAGGCAGAGCTATGCACCACCCTGGCAGCTCTGGGCGGCACTCCCGCCACCGCGGGCAGGGTGTGGGCAGCTCTGGAGGCGGCCCACCTTGTGTCTACGACCAATGATAAGAGAGCGCTCAATGCTGAGCTACATGAGGTATGTACAGTCAACGGCCAGAAGTCCACTTACACCGCAATGACCATTATCGCCTGCGCTATACGGGCTGCGGCGCCGAAGAAGGTCATAAGTAAACTAATATTGCTATGCTATGGTTTTGTGAGAATGCTAGTCGACTTTTGGCTGTTACTGTACCTTGTCTTGGTTTTGGTTAGTTTAGATATGTGTACAATAAAATACTGTTTTCAGTATTAGTGCGTTAGGCGTGCTATCGCTACGGCTGCTGGTACAAGACTTGAGTGCGTAGCTTCGCTCTGCCACAGATTAATACAGATGGGACACTACGCTGTTTAGATACGATTTTCCGAAGTGTCCCATCTGTATTAATCTGTGGCCCTGCACAGGGAGTGTGGGGCGATGCGCCGCACTCAGTGCACCAACGCGCAACCCTCACCATAGCACGCATAAGTTAAACGTCACAGTATCATCGCAGACATAATTATTATCCGGTGAACCACTTTTCAAACTTATTACTAAGGTAATAAGGTTGAAAAGTGATTCACCGCAAGTGTCCGCGGGTTGTACTTTGTACATATATGGTGTAAAAAATTGTGCGTGCAGCCCCGTACACGTGCTAGAAGTAAAACTTCTTAAAAAATAAAGAATAAGAGAGATTTAGTGTGAGAGACAGAGAGAGTTATGTCTTACTTCTCTCTCATATATCGAAATGTGCCTCAACGTGACGCGTCCTTGAAATTTCACTCTGTCTGTCAAATTAGTTCCGCGTAGATGGCGCTAAGTGTTTGTTACTTTCATTACGCTGTCAATAAAAGACGCTGATGAAGTTCCTTGCTGAAAACTTTGCCGCGAGATGGTGCTAATTGTTTTTTCTTGTCGCCGATTGGTCGCCTTGTCTTCAAGATAACTTTGACAAGTGACAAACATACGGCGCTCTCTTGCGGCGAAGCTTCCGGAAAGCAACGCCAGGGGGCTTACTATGAGCTCTTATAGCAGGGCAGAAGTTGAACGGTTCCAGTGTGAGAGAGAGAGACGGAGGTATATACGACCTATAGCCCCATCCTTTTTTCTCAACGGATCCATGATGAGTCGATTATGTTTTTTACGTCATAGTACGGCCCCAGTGTGGATCTTCTTATCCAGTATTTTTTAAATCATATCTTTTGTGTTCCCTATCCAGGTGGAGTGTCGCATCGAGGAGTACCCTCTGTCCCGGGCCTTCCTGTGCCTGCTGGATTCGCTGAGCGCGGCGGCCCCTCTACCGCGGGCGCTCGGCGCCGGGGTCCGGGCCCCCGGCCTGGATCCCTACGTGGAGCACGCGCTCAACAGGCTGGCGCTGCCGGCCCCGCACAGGCCTTATGCGAAGCCAACCGAGAAGTGGCAGGTTTGTAGTACCGACTAAATACTATTGACGTCTTCATATTCACTTGAATCACTTTACTTTTTATAGTATGAAAATATGTTTATTTGACACATGTCCTATGACATGTGTCAAATAAACATTTTCTTACTTTCTACTGATTTTATGAATGCTGCCATTAGAAGCTCATTTTAAAATTAAATATCTGCAAAACCAAATCCTATCCAAATTTATAAAATAATAATAAGTATCCGGGCGTACATCGTGTTAGAAAGAGACCGCCACACAAGTATGCGTGACTTCTTTGACAAGTATGAGTGATTTCTTTCGATTTTTTTCTAAAACACAATGTGACGTATTTACTTTTGGTACAGTGGGCTGCATCAATTGGGTACCTCAGTTGTATTAAAATTTTAATACGACTGGGGTACCCAATTCATGCAGCCCACTGTACCTATGTCATTCGTTATAAAATAAAAATGAACTTACCTAACTATTTTCCAATACTTAATGGTTCATCTTCATTTATGTTCACAATCTAAAACTTCAGTTTAAAAAAAAAATAGCAAAACACAAAAAAATACGGAAATACACACTATACACTGCTACAAGGATCATTTGTCGCTCGAACGACATCGGCAGGGGGGCGATGTGGGTAAACATTCATTGTGCAATTATTTTGTGAATGTCACTCTTGAAATTGAAAAAACATCAAGGTTTCGTTAGTTTGGCCACAGATTAATACAGATGGGACACTCCGCAGTTTAGGTATGAAGCTACAAGTACGCGGCGGGCTCATCTCACTGGGTTGTGCGACCTGAATTGTACTTTATTGTGTCGTAGCAAGAGTTGCTTTTTATTTAAATGATTAATCTGTGGTTTGGCCAAAAAATAACGGTGTAGCGCTATAATCTGACTGTATCCAGCACTACTTCACCCTCTTGTCCCCCCACAGATGCTGTCCCTATGCTTCCGCCTGTTCGCGCGCTGGCTGGAGTCCTACGAGCCCTCTCCGAGCGACTTCCCGCCCGCCGGCCGCGAGCCCGACAGCAACCCGCCGCCCGGCTTCCGCCTGCTGCTGCAGCTGCACACCAAGTCCGAGCTGCTGCGCCTGCTGCTGGCGTCCCTCGACGAGGCCTGCGACTTACTGGACAGGCAGCCGCAGCCCGCTAAGGTGAGCGATGTCTGATAAGTGTTTTTATATTGGTTGTTTGATCAAGTTTTTTTTGTCAAATGACAGGAATAGAATAGAATAGGTCTTAAGGTCTTAGGTCTGGTCTTAGGTCTTAGCAGATAATCGGAAACTTTTACAGTTTTTTTTGTGCTTATACTTATAAGACTGCAGTATTCAAATTATCACTGCAGCACTTTTTTGTCTACTCGAATTTTCGTTCTACTTTTCTATATCGCTCAAAAATAATAATTTAACTCTTTCCAGGTTAGTGGTTCGGGTTATTAACCACCTCTTCCAGATTTTTTTTTATTAAGAACGCGCCATGATGAATGGTTGAAGTATCATAAACAAACGTAATTTACTTGACATATTGCAACTGATTGGCGACATTTTGAATTAATGACATTTCATTTTACTTGAATTTAAGCCTTAATTAAATTTTTTTCTTTCTATTTTTCTATGCTAATGAAATTATAATTAATACGCGAATAAATAAAAAAACCTCAAAATATTTATTTACCTGAAAGTGTAACTCAAAGAGTTAAGTTCGCACTAAGTGTATGTCTACCGTAGGCGTTGCCGTCATGTAGAAACTGCGAATCTGTATACGCTGCGCTTGCGTTGCGTAAACGTTATTGTTTGAGGAAGAGGAAGAAACGTATTGAGGAAGTTTTGGCGTCGTGTTTGTGTGGCGTCTGCGCTGCTTATACGTTCAACGAATGGATGTTTTAATACTACAACATAGCGATGGTATGTTTCCTCCTCAGGTGTTCGTGGAACAGAGTCTGATCAGCATCCTGCAGATAATGGAGCGCGCCCTAGCGCTGGAGCGCCCGCTACAGACTGCCGCAGCCGACGCCGGGCGCTCGGTGCTCATCGTGCCGCTGTCCAAGCTTATTTTGGGTCAGTTTCACTATTCATCGATCATGATTCTCTTGTCCTTATACTAATTTATTTGGGGTCGGCGCAGCCAGTCTTTTTCTTCCTTAGTTCTCTATTAGTTGTCCTATTAAAAAAATATACGTCCGCGCTATTTACCTTGTTTAAGACAGTTTATTTTATGCAGCGAAATAAAACTACATATTTGTGTAGAATTTTATTAATATAGTGCATTTATATCGACTTATATTAAATACATACAGTCCGCGAGGTTTAAGCTGAGCTTTGCATTTGTGTGAGTGCACATAGATAGTGTAGGTGTGACGTCCGGCATTGAGCGCGATTCGTCCTTTGCTTGGTTTAAAACCGGTTTATACTGCTTTTTGGCAATCGGCTTTTGTTTTTGTAGTACGAGAGGCCGTGACCAAAACCATGTCGCATCGTTGTAAAACGTAAAACGATAAAACGATTGAAGATTTTGTCTTACGTAAAACGATAAGACAAAAATTTTTGTCATGGGCTCTCGTCCCATTTTGGTGATCACTCACACAAATGCAAAGCTCAGCTTACGCCTCGCGGACTGTACCTTTAGCATTTGCAGAACCGAAACGTCGAATAAAGTGTGATGTTAAATAAATTCCAACAGACATGTACTAACCTATATTCTAGCATATAAAGAGATCATTAATTCACCGTCTTATTACAAAACAAGACTCATCTTCAAACTCAGGTTTAAACCATGGACCCTTTTTTTAATTTCGAACTTTATTCCGACGCATTAAAATGTCAGTTTTACAAAACTGACATCTTAGGGCCATCGCTCACGGCGACTTTTTGACGGCGTAAACGCGCGACAGCATCGCTACTCAAATCGAATCGTGGTGTAGGCGAGGGCAAACAGATACAGGGCGATGCAGTAGTGATGCTGTCGCGCGTCCGCGCACAGTCGCGAAGCGGTCGCTAGCTGTGTGCCCTCGCCCACGGGCCCAGATTCAGTCGCGATGCAAACGCGATACTGGCGCGCTTCTGTCGCGATGCAAACGCGATTCAGTAACAGCACAAAAATACCTGCGATCGCTACAGTTGCAAGATGGACTCCATTGAGGCAACATTTGTCACGATGTCTTTGGTGCTGCTTTTACGTAAGCAGCCGAAGCGTAGGCAACAAAAGCTCGGTTCTCCACTCACGCGCCACCCTCCCTCTGTTCTCTCCCCGATGTCGTCCGACACGGTCGCGCGTTTGCATCGATACAGTCGCGATACTGTAGCGCGTTAATAGCGCGTTGGCATCGCTTCTGTAGCGCGTTGCAAATGCGGCTAACGCGCGTTAGTAGCGATGCAGTCGCGCATTTCGTAAACGCGCGACAGCATCGCTACAAAAAGTCGCCGTGGGCGAGGGCCCTTAGTACCGGACTAAGTTGTCAGTTTTGTATAAAGAACCGTATTTTTATCACAGTTAGGTTCTTATTACAAAAACTGGCTCGGTGGTTTAAACCATGACAGAAGAAAAACCTCGTTTTGTAGTAAGGCGGTCAGTGTTTAACTAAGTTTGCTCGCCCCAGCCCCCGAGGGTCCGGACAACAACTGCCGCCTGATAACATGCTGCAAGGTGCTGCAGCACGTGTCCACGCTCCCGGCGGCCGCCGCGCGCGCGGTGGCGCTGCTGGTGCGCGCGCTGCACACGCCCGCCGCCGCCCGGCACCTGCTCGCGTCCATCACTCACAGACACGCGCTAGCAGCTGAGATCAGGTATGTGCTACTGTACTATAGTACCAACTCACTATTGCCACAGATTAAGACCGATGGGACACTCCGCAGATTAGGTATGAAGCTACAAGTACGCGGCGGGCCCCTCTCACGGGGCCAATTCAGTAGGTCAGAAGGTATAAGAGTTACGCGATAGAAAGAGCGGCAACTTGTAGTTGAATATACACACACCCTCACACTCTTCCACACACAAGTAACCTAATTAAAAAAAAGACCTGAGGGGCAATTCTCGTATTTTTAACAACGTTCGCAATATCATCTCAAGACTCAATCTGACATAAATTGTATAGCGTTTACCTTCATTTTTGACATTTTGATTGACGCTGGCATGAGATTGTGAACGTTTTTAGGTACGAGAATTGCCCCTCTGGTGTCCTGAAATACAGGCCTAGAGCTTAGCTCAGGCACCAGTCTCCCATAATATTCAAATAATGTATTCATGGTGTATTGTGTATTTTCAATAATATTGTGGTGAGAAATAAACATTTATCTTATCTTATCTTATATAACTGTAGGTAATAAGCGTTGTGCGACCTGAATTTCACTTTATTGTGTTGTAGCAAGAGTCGCTTTTTATTTAAATGATTTTGGGGAGTGTCCCATCTGTATTAATCTGTGCTATTGCTTATTATAAGGTGCACACGCGGTAGCCTCTATAATCGATAGATATTGTGATAATATGCGTGCCAAATAAGAATAGTACTGTCAAGGCGCCATTTTGTTCCGCAATACTATGGCAGTACTCGCGAACTTCATTACCAATGCGTACTAATTTGACAGCTATCGTGTGAAGTTGGCAGCAAGCGCGATCCTGTTCATATTTGGCACGCATAGTACATTGTTTTTTTATTTTGTTTACTGTTAGTGATGATTTAGTGTGATTTAATTTTATTAAATATTCAGTTTTAGTGTATTTTATTTTGATGATATATGGAATTTGATGTATTTTATTTTATTGATGAATTAATTGAATGAATTTTATGTGCTTGTGATGTGTATTTTAGGTCTTGGTGCCTTATTAAATAAATAAATATAGTCCTTTCATATACTAAGGCACGTCTTCCCTACCATTACCGCGTCCCGCGGTCTACTCCTTGATATGCAATGATCTCTGTTGCACCATGCAACACGAGGCTCCAGGGGCTGCTAGTGTGAATCTTTGGGTTCGTTAATCGAGTCTGGTCCAACCACGTTGGGGTCGGTGCATTGAATTGATTCATACTGCCAACTCACTAACGCCCTTGTTGAAAATATCTATTGACTAGATTCTGCCCGCGAGACATTTCTGGTTTTAACACTGTGACACTCTGCATTAGTGTAGCTTTCTCTCAGTGAAATATTTTTTCTCATCGAACAGGTACTTCCAGAGATTGCATTTTACAAACATTTGTCATTTGACTTTCCGTTGCTTGTCAATACTACTAGAAACAAACTGATTTTATATGTGTAGGTACGGATTCGTGGAATGCCTGGAGGCGGAAGAGTGGTCGGCACCAGTAGTGCAGGCGGAAGGCGACAGCGCCGCGGCCGCAGCGGGACCGGAGCCCGGCCACTACGTGCGCCAGGCTAAGGAGGGCGTGCTGGCGCTGCTGCAGCACGTGCTGCCCACGGCGCCGCCCAACCTGGCGCACTTCCTGCTGGGGTACAGCCTCACTGATGACGTGAGTACGACTTCAGAGCCTATACTACCTCAGGTGGCACGATACTGCTCGCAGACTGAGTGAGAGCGAGGCTGAGTGCGGTGCTGGGCGCCGATGTTTTAGATAGATAGAACATTTATTTGATGCACACAAAAGACATAGCACAACACACAAAAGTACAATTAGATTATATAAAAAAACCGGTCAAGAGCGAGTCGGACTCGCGCACCGAGGGTTCCGCTCCGATTTCTGAAAAAGTGTGCTATTTAGAGACATCGTTTTATTTTTCCTGTAATTTTTACATAGACTTCTATCACATAGAATAATTTCAGATTTTTCTCTTTGCAAACTTCGGAGATAAGGGGGGGGGGGGGGAACGGTATTTTTTTTTACATCTTTCATTAAAAGTCGAACACTGTGCGGCCTAAAAAAAAATAAAAATATGTTTGAGAATGTGCAAACAGCGCTCTTTCATATGATACCCCACATGACCTAGTAGCTCCACTTTGAATTTTTAAGACCCCCTTTCACCCCATGTTGCAAAAAAAATACATATATTTTTATTTCTTTCTTATTTGCAAAATAGTTGGGTAAACGTCATCTAAAACCGTTCCAAATTTCAAGTTGATAGCACTAGTAGTTCTTGAGATATCCAGCTGTGACAGACAGACAGACAGACAGACAGACTGAGTCACACCATAAGGGTTCCTTTTTTACCATTTTGGTACGGAACCCTAACAAGGTGACAAAAAAAAAAGAAAACAAGAAAAGCATACATGAGCAAATTAAAATTAATACTGAATATACACAGTGCGGTGTGCGTCTAGGTAATTGCATTTTACGGTGAAAATAATGGTATAAGTTTTTAAACTGTCATGGTCACTAACATTATTAATAACACAAACGGGATGTTTACTGTTATATTCGAGTTCCCGATATTTTGGCACTGTTGCAAGCATCATGATCATGGATAAACATGGTAAATATGCCGTTTGTGTTAATAATGAAAATAATGGTAATTTAAAAAAAAAAAAAAACATAAGACCTGCTTTATAGTTAGTTCAGTTAGTATGCAAAGTTTCATGATGTAATTTGAAGTACAGTAGTACTCAACTAATATGGCTTATCGATGTACCTGCGCAGAAGATGAATTTTCAAAGCGCGGGAAATGCTATTGACCAATCGGCACGCTCCACGCTTTTTCCTGTACCGCTATTGGTCGGTAGCTGCCGCCATGTTAGCGCGCGCCGCTTGACAGCCGCCATACTTGCGAGTGAGACGGAACTAACAGCTCCAGTGTATTATGAACCTTATTGTAGTGATCTAAGGTTGATTGTAAGTTTTAAGCATTCTCGTTAATCTTCGTGGCCATACTTTCTTTTCTGTGCGAACGAAGATTCACGACGCGCCTTATCAGTTGGGTAATATTGTACTTGTACCTACGTTTCGACCGCCTTGCAGTGATCGTGGTCACGGGAGGACTGATGACAGCTAAAAAAAATAGCTAGGGAATAGTTGGAGAAAAGTTTAATTCTCCAACTATTCCAAAATCAAATTAATACAGCATCCCATTCGCTACCGTTTACACAACAGACAAAAATAAAGCTTCCTACTCATTCCCTACAGGTGGGTCGCAGTCAGCTGAGCGAAGCCGGCGCCTCGGGCTACCCGCGAACCTGCCTGCATTCCATACTCGACATCTTGGAGCAGCACATCGCCTCACACAATCAACAACACAGGTACTATTACTACTTATAACAGAACTGACTTGACTAACATGATCTTTAGCGCTTTGAAGGACACTATACGGCTATAGCAGTAATAACAATAAAACTTCTATTGTGTCTCCTCTAAAGCGTTAACTTAACATCAAACTTTTTTATGTTCTTATTATTTATTTAAATAACAATTTTTACATTTTATTGAAATGTATTACATTAAAATCTAAAACAACACGAAGCCTTGTATGAGAAGCTCGTGGCTAAGTAATAACAGCCGCACGGGTCGATTCATCAGGATAAGCTACGCTTACCGGGGTTGGTTAGTGGATGGGAAAGCACGTTAGACCAGTGGTTCCGGCTGTCATTCGTGGATCTTTGACAGTCGTTACGGGTCGCCAGAAGCCCGAAAGTCTGACAACCAGTCTTACCAAGGGGTATCGTATTTCCAAGTTACTGGGTTGTGGAGGTCAGATAGGCAGCATGTAAAATACTGGTATTCAGCTGCATCCGGTTAGGTGCGAGTGGGACGGTGATTATTTAGCACGGGATTTATAATTTTAAAAGTTCTTTGCTACTGATAAGCTTTCCTACATTTTCGACGAATTCAGTGCACTATGACGTGTTATGTACTTTACACTTTGTATATAAAAGAATAATCTGGAATATTATGTTTCTAGGGAGGCAAACAATTTAGTGGAGAGCTGCTACCGCCTGGTGTACTGGCTGTGCGCGCGGCCCAACACGTCGGCGCCCATCCTGCGCTTCCTCAGGACCAGGGACTACTTCTTATCGAGACACGTCAAGGCCACTGTTGATCTCAAGGTGAATATGATGCTTTTGTAGCTGCTTCCTTTAACCCCTCAACTGTCGAATGCATCCCATGTGTGCATAAGGAAAAACCTATACATAATGGTATATAAGATTATATCACATATACAGGGTGTAATGGACAGCCCTCCGCAGACTGATGGGGTGAATTCAGTACATCATACTAACATAACCGGTACATGAAATTATTTCAGGAACGTTATGGAAATCCAATAAACCTGATTTGTTTGTGTTTTTGTGCACAAATCGGAGCGTCTGTTACTGGTTGGGAGGGAAAGGTAATAGGTATGCGGTGAGTTCGATGAACTCTGGTAGCTAGGCAGAAAGTGAACAGCTGATTTCACGAGTCGTTCGTTTATGTATTTCAACATCCATTGCTGGTTTTTTTTTTTGCTGTTTTTTTGCGGTTTTTTTTACATAAATGGAGTGCTGCGAACACATAATGCAATTTTACATTGAAATAATGAAAATGTAACTGAAAGAAAATTTGAAAAAATGAAAATTTTCCTGACAAAATTTCCGGCGGAATATGATTCAAAATGAGGAGCTGAATGCACCCTGTTAGTTTGCGGAGGGCTGTCCCTTACACCCTGTATATATAAGCGTAAAAAAACATCATCAGTAGTTGTGCACCTATGGGGTTTGCAACTATCCCCCCTCCCCCACCCTAGTGTTTTGGGTCTAAAATTAGCCCTACTCAGACATCTGAGGAACATTATACGGTTTCTTAGTGGTTCCTCAGAATATACAACGTGTCCTTTTGCATCCTCGTCAAAGAACATCGGCCAAATTTCTATAGAAGCTGGACCTGAGTTTTATTTTCAGTGTACAGAAGCAAATTATAGTGAGACTTGATTGTTTTATGTAGTAAACACCATCCCTTTCGAAAATAATATCTAAATAGCCAAGATATTTCAATAATGCAAAAAATACTTTTGAGGTTATCGGTGTCTGGAAATCAAAAGCACAGAATAATCGTCACCAGTCTGTAAAACAATGCCAAGGTCAAACAACAGAAGGAAATCCAAAACAGTACAGTACGTATCACAATATTCACACTAACAACAACAACACAACAATGCGAGATCGCCGGGTGCAAAGACTACACACTACAGTATATTAGTGTCAAATTGACACCCGTTGTAATTGACAGTATTGACACTGTCAATCCATGGCGCGCGTCGATGACATATTATGACGTTCCGTTGTACACAATTGAACAAAATGCTGATACTTACTATGAACCCACATAATTATTTTTATGACAAGAATCCAATACACAATAAAAACAGCACTAGTTGGTTTGATACACAAGTATATAGAATTGAATTACATCTAATAACTATTCAGAAAAACGTGAATAATTATAATCTTTGAGTACTAAATCATTTCTTAAGCAAAATGAATCGTCAAAGGTGCGTTCTGAACATGTTATTCTAAATAATTTGCAAATTACGCTATTAAAAATGAGTTTGTGCTTTTATTTCTGGCGACTTAAATATCTATTTCTTATGTTTTTTAAGACCTTAAAAAATACTAGATTTTTTCATATATATGGCATATCTGTACACCACCGCCTCGTGGTCAGGTACGATTTGGCCGTCCTTCTTTAAGGGTGTGGTATAGTAGACCATCAATCCGAACAACATTTTCTATGGCACCAACATCGTAATCGCGAAAAAATAATACATTTACGTCGAGTAGGTATTGAAGTTTTCTATGAGACAGTTGACATTTTTTTTCGCGAATACGATATTGGTCTCATTGAGAAAGTTGTCCGGTTTGATCTGCATCACATCCTGAAATTTGACGAGGATGCAAATCGACACGTTATATAATAGTGCAAGTACAGCAGATTCAACTCCGCAAAATTATTTAAATAAATAGCGACTCTTGCTACGACACAATAAAGTGCAATTCAGGTCGCACAGCGTTAATTACTTACAGTTGTTTTATCTCACGAAAGCGGGTGAGCCATACTTGTAGATGTAATGCGTATAGACACGCGCTCTTGTGTGCGTACCTGCAGGTAGCGCGCTCCCGAGCTTACGCACACAAAGAGTGTGCATGTAACATTTACACATACAAGTATGGCTCGCCCGCTTTCGTGAGATAAAACAACTATACGGTTATATTCACCTAGAAGTTGCCTTTCTATCACGTAACTCTTATACCTTCTGACTCGTTAGGGTTGTCTTCTTTTACGACGCGGCGCGTGAGTGAGTATCGAACTAATGTGCGAGCCGGCCGGTGCGCGACAGCCCACACTGAATTAGCTCGGCAAGTCGAGCTCGCCGCGTACTTGTAGCTTCATACCTAAAATGCGGAGTACGTCTGGCGTAGTAGTTCTCAGTTTTTTTTTAAAGCTCCATAAAATGATGTAAGGATCAGGCTTCATTGATTAGAATGATCATCATGTTTGCAATAAACTGATTTGATTTTTTTTATTTTGATTATGAGTTGAAGGGGACCACACCTTGGTGACCACATGATTGTTGACATGGCAATTGTGCTGAAAATTGTACCCAAAATGGGGTTAAGCTTATAAGGTGCTATACACTTGTACAGCTCAGTGACTGTGCCACCACTACTTATAGCAGTATTATTTTTAGCAGTAGTATTATTGTTTGACGACACGGTTGGCGCAGTGGTTGAGCGATTGACTGCTGCGCAGCATGTCGCGGGTTCGATTCCCGCACGGAACAAATATTTGTACGACCTACAAGTATTTGTTCCGAGTCTGGGTGTTTTTCTATCTATAATATGTATGTATTTACAAAAAAAAAAATGTATATATGTAGTTTATCAGCCATCTCGTTACCATAATACAAGCATTAGGTTGCTTAGCTTGGGACTAGATGGCGTTGTGTGAAATGTCCAAGGATATTTATTTATTTTAATACTAGCTTTTGCCCGCGGATTTGCCCGCGTAATTTCGGAAATTATCCCACAGGAACGTACTACTGGAATAAAAAGTATCCTATGTCCTAATCCAGGTCAAAGTCTACTCATGTGCCAAATTTCATTCAAATCCGGTCTGCCGTTTTAGCGTGAAAGCGTAACAAACAAACAAACAAACTCACTTTCGCATTTATAATATTACTTCAGTGTGAGAAAGAGATAGCGCTGCACGTCCTGTATTGCTCCATCTCTTTCCCACTGTGAAGTAATCCTAACAAGTGCGTAGTCTGGACCGGAAAAAGACATAGACTGAGAAACATACTGTTTATCCTGGATCGCGAACGAATTCGCGAGCAACAGCTAGTATTAAAATAATATTGTTGTAAGGGGTGGTGGTAATATTTGTCGCCCCATGGAAAAGCAGTTCCCCATAGTCCTGATTTTGAATACAGTTCATAGTCTAGCGATTACTGATTTTTTTTCTATTTCCAGTGCGCGTCAGTGGTGACGTTATCAGCTCGCTCGTGGGTGCTGCGCGCGTGCGCGTGCGAGGCCGGCGCGGGCGCAGCCAGCCGGCAGCACGCCGCGCTGTCGGCGCTGCTGACGGCGCTCACACACACTGCGCATCATCCTACACAGGTAACACGTCATACCGTTTTAATTAATGAAAATACAACGTTGTTTTATTTTGTTAATCAATAAAAAAAATCGTTGTATTGTCGAACTGGTACAGTAGTACCCAACTGATATGGCTTATCGATGTACCTGCGAAGAAGATGAATTTTCAAAGCGCGGGAAATGCTATTGACCAATCGGCACGCTCCACGCACTGCGCTCCTTTTTCCTGTACCGCTATTGGTCGGCAGCTGCCGCCACGTTAGTGCGCGCCGCGTGACATGTTAGTCGGCCGCCACACAATACACTACAGCTGTTAGTTCCATCTCACTCGCAAGTATGGCGGCTGACTAACATACCACGTGGCGTGCGCTAACATGGCGGCAGCTGCCGCGCAGCTACTTCTTCGCATCTTCTTCTGCGCAGGTACTTCAATGAGCCATATCAGTGGGGTACTACTGTACTCAGTAGAAATAAGCTAGAAGTATATCTAAGAAGGGCTGTGTCTGCGCTTTCATCTGCTTTTTCTGAATGTGTTGACATTACACGTGGTTCTTTCATAGGAGTGGGAATGGTGTCTACTCCGTCGCACGTTAGAAGAGTTGCCGGTGAGCGTAGAAGCAGCTGTGGAGCCGCGCTGGGAGCTGTTCCAAGCGCAACAGCTACGACAGGCCATCGCTTCCTGCGATCTGCCCACAGGTATATATATATATAAAACAAAGACGGGTTTGTTACAACACTTATAACTCGAGATCGGCTGGATCAATTTTCATGGTTTTTGTTTCGTTGGATTTGTCTCCGCCCTGAATAGCAGAATACATTTTAAAAACAATGAAAACTTAACGAATACATAATTATGAAAATGAATCATTTTCCATTTAGCTAAGTTCCTTTGTTTCGTACATTTGTTTTCCTCCTGTCATCCTGTCAAATACTGTGATTGACATTTATGCATGCATTCAGAAATGTATTTTGTGTAAACTATTTAAAAAGGGTGAATAAACTTTTGTCTGTATTTTTTTTTAAAGAATTAAAAAGGTTGAAAAGTGTATTAAGCAGATTTGAATAGAAGTTCCTCAAATATTTATGCGTGCGTTCAGAAATAATGACAAATGGTTAACATTTACGTGTGCGTTCTTAACTTTATTTTGCGTAAATTAACGTTTCTATTTTCGATGGGGATTTTTGGTGGGGAGGTAGCTTAGAACCAGGAGACCTTAAACAAATAAACCTTGTCTGTTAGAAAAGATTTTACAATTTGGTGCAGCCATTGAGATATAAACCTATGTAGATGGCATATTCTACTATAGGAATAATAGATAAACACATATCTATCATATCGACACACACATGTCAAAAAGCGTTTTGTCTCTTTTTAAGTAATCAAGAGCTGCATATGAAAAGAGAGACATCTAAATGATTGTCGAGGACTAAATTTGGCAGCACTTTTGTGTGACGTTAAAATCATGTCTAAGCGTGATCGGCCGCCATGTTGAGTGCCGAGTTTTGTGGTAGGTGATTGGTAGATGTGCTGTCAAACGATTGCTTGCTCTCTCTTGCACTCAGTAACAACTCTACGAAAGGCGGCCATGTTAAGTGACTGATTTTTGTAGGTATGCACCCTAATTTTGTGATATGGCAAGTCCATAGGTTTATAAGTAGTGGATGCAGCCGTATCACTATTATGTATTATGTCCCTATTTAGCTTTTAGAGGCATGAGGAACAGGGTGTAAAGTTCACTCATCCTCCATAAAAAAGGGAGGATCCTCCGACCAGACGGGTGTCGTGTCTGGTGGGCTACTGCCCGACGGTTGATGTCGGGACGTCGTATACAACGTGTAACGTTAAATGCGCAAAACCTCTTAAGGGGTCATTGTACTCATCATTATGAACAACTTTTACTATGGGACCAAACCTGAAATCGCGAAAAAAAAATCAGCTGTTCAGTACATTTATCTTCGCATAATTCGTCAAAATGTACTGAACAGCTGATTTTTTTTCGCGATTTCAGGTTTGGTCCCATAGTAAAAGTTGTTCATAATGATGAGTACAATGACCCCTTAAGAGGTTTTGCGCATTTAACGTTACACGTTGTATATGTTATTCGCGTGGTAAACTCTAATTGCGCGATGCAGGATTGTGTGACGTCATGTCATTGATGCGTAGTTCATATGTGGCGATGTAGATGCCGCCACAAGCTCCTTATAATTTGGCAAGGTTCTTGGTATGGTCAGTTTTTATAGCCCGACTATTCGCACATAAGATGATGTGGCTTGGATGAAGCATTATTGAGGCTAATATGTCTGTGTTCAGGTCTGGGCGGCAAGCGGATCAGCGTGTCGCGCGTACACGCGTTGTTGACGCGAGAGTTGGCCGCACTTCACGCCACCGCGCCGCAGAGAAACCTCGTCGCTACTGAGATACAGAAGGTAAGATATTTACACTCACACGGGATGAAATTTAACCACCCACCCACCCCAGTACATTTTGACGAGTTTGATGTAGATAAATGTACTGAACAGCCGATTTTTTCGCGATTTCAGGTTTGGTCCTATAGTAAAAGTTGTTCATAATGATGAGTACAATCTCCCATTTCGATATGGTACATGTTTTAAATTTCATCCCGTATATTAGAAATTACTATTTGAAGACAGTCAATATGAAGCCAATTTAATTTTGACAGAACTCATAAGTAAGATGAGAAACGCGTATTTCGGTGACCATAGATTAAAAGCGGCAGAATAATATAAAGAACTGTTTCCAAATTGATTTGTTTCCCCACAGGTCCTAGACTACGTAACAGAAGTCAACAGACAGCGCAACCTGGCGGCTACTCTCACACACTACTACGACTCGTGGCGCCAACTGACAGAGATACTGTTCTGTGTGGCTCCACACGACATACTCAGCCTCGAATCACGCAAGAACCTCCTCCTCAACATACTCCAGGACTTGCTCAACAAGATCCCACCTTCCGAAGTATTACCACAACTTGGGAATCTAGCATCAGGAACTGTACTACTCCTATTAGTCAATCTACGACACTGCTACATCTTGCAAAAGAGGGAATCCAATCAAAAGTCTTCAGAATTCGAAATGAGCTTCTTCGGACCTTCAAATCAGATCATGCAGACTAACTCCCTAACTCTCAAATTCATTCTCCACAAGATTCTATCCTGGATTCTTGTCTCCGGTGGCTCAACACAGAAGATGAGAGTGAATTTATACGGAGCCTTATTAAATTACTTGAATATTGTTAACTTGAAGTCAAGCGCAGCGGATCCTGAAGAAGAGAATATGTCTAATACATATGTTAGTAGATTAGACAGTTCGAAGGCGAGGCCTAGTCGTGAAGAATCGGCTTTAAAGTCTATGGTGATTGATGTGATTAGTGATTTTGGTGAGAACTTATGTTCTATAGTGTGCGGGGACTGTATCGGGGCAGGTCACGACGTGTGCCGCATGGTGGCGCTGGCGTGCTTGGACACGCTCATAGAAATAAACCCAAGGACTGATTGGATGAACACGCTGACCAACCAGGGCTACTTGAGGAGTTTGATCGATAGTTTGCTGCAAGATGATGAGGGGCTGAAAGAGGTGAGTGTGTTTTGTCATTGTTTTCTATGCAATAGATAGAACCACCTTCTCTATCTCTCTCCACTCTAAATTTATCTAATTGACCTATGAGCATGAATCACAAGCCATATCTATGTGATCTAACCAGATGGTATAATGTAAAATTGCGACCATTAAGATGCTTCAACGAGAAGTTCTAATCTCAATCTACACACATCAAAAAAAGTTTGTGATCACTAGCAAAAGCTGATATATTTTTAAAATTTTAACTTTATTAAGAAAAAGTGTTACATATAATAAAATACACTGTGTATTTCTATTTAAAAAATATATAACGTAAACACTTTTTCTTGATAAAGTGAAATTTTAAT
Source organism: Cosmia trapezina (assembly GCA_905163495.3). Taxonomy (NCBI): domain Eukaryota; kingdom Metazoa; phylum Arthropoda; class Insecta; order Lepidoptera; family Noctuidae; genus Cosmia; species Cosmia trapezina. The sequence continues at coordinate 30,346,885 of LR991022.1, read as the reverse complement.
ATCAGCTTTTGCTAGTGATCATAAACTTTTTTAATGTGTACTTACAAGTTACTTCTAAGATTATTCTACACAATTTTGTGATCTATTTAAATAATAAGACAAGTCCTGACTGACTGATTGACTGACTCATCAAGGCCCAGCCCAAACAGTTGAACCTAGAAAGCCAAAATTTTGCACAGAGGTTCCCTTTATAATGTAGTTTAGAATAAGGAAAGATTTTCTGGTAGTACATTCCCGTGAGATATTTACCGACATTCACGCGGGCGAAGCCGCTAGCAAAAGCGTGTTCAATAATAAAATGTGCTCCACCGCTTTGTTGAGTCATTAGAAAGTAAATTAAACGAATACAACAAATTACTGTCACATTAAAATTTGTGTACTCCGCTAATGATATTTCAGTCGCTTTCTTTGTACATGTTTGCCACTATATAAGTTAAACCATGTTCAACAGACACTAGAACCGAACCCCAAATCCCTGCGCGTGCTGTACGTGTACGAGTCGAAGATGGGCCTGCTCATCAAGATGGCGGGCACGCGCGCGGGCGCGGAGACGCTGCTGGCGCAGGGCGCGCTGGGCTGCGTCGCCGCGCTCACGGCGCTGGCGGCGCATCCTGACATACACACGGGCTATGGGACGCACAGGGACACCGAGTTCGTGCCGTCTGTTGCTAACAGGTGAGGAATAAACGGCAAACAAGTTATGTGTTGTTGAAATTAAAGCAACTTCAGTCACCATTTTGTCAAAACAACAATCTATACATATATAATTACTAGCTTTTTATTATTATTATTATTATTTATTAATCAGACAACTTGATCCACATTTTGCCCGCGCATGTATACATATAAACCTTCCTCTTGAATCACTCTATCTATTGAAAAAAAACCCATTAAAATCCCTTGCGTAGTTTTAAAGATCTAAGCATACATAGGGACAGACAGCGGGAAAGACTTTGTTTTATACTATGTAGTGATATAAATTAATCCCTATTTCCCTTGGTCATCGCATCACGCGTGAACGGATGGAACAATTTCGCTAATTCTTTTTTGTTGTGTTTATTATTGTCAGGAGAAGGTTCATAAGAAAGAAAAAATAAGAAAATTTCGCAGAAAATTGGAAAATGTCACGACTATTTTAACTTCACGCGTTTACATTAGAATAATCATAGCTAAGACAGGCCAACGTCTATCGGGTCAAGCTAGTATTTTAATAATTCCACAGCCTTGACTGAGCGATTAGCCGACATTCAATTCTTGTGGTACAAATATTTGCATGGTCTACAGGTTACTGTATCGGAGAAGGAGATTTGTGTCCTTATTATTTTTAAAAGAGTAACCATGGAGTTTCTTGCCGGCTCTTCTCCATAGGAAACGACCAATTGGAACCGTGCACCTAGCTTCTGACGTCTCATAAGAGCCCATGTAGGATTATTTGACGACACGGTTGGCGCAGTGGCTGAGCGAGTGACTGCTGCGCAGCATGTCGCGGGTTCGATTCCCGCACGGAACAAATATTTGTACGACCTACAAGTATTTGTTCCGAGTCTGGGTGTTTTTCTATCTATAATATGTATGTATTTAAAAAAAAAAATGTATCTAAGTAGTTTATCAGCCATCTCGTTACCATAACACAAGCATTAGGTTGCTTAGCTTGGGACTAGATGGCGTTGTGTGAAATGTCCAAGGATATTTATTTTTATTTATTATTATTTATGTGAAATAAAATATTTTGATTTTATTAAAAGCGCTCACATAGGAGAAATCTTACTTTTATTTAGTGTTTTTGTTTACTTTTTTGGGGGAATTTACTTCTAAGATACTTATGATTGACTTCGGGATGTTTGAAGAAGTATAACAATTAATATTGTGTGTATGCCAGGTTCCGCCAGATCCTCGTGCCAGCACTGTCGCTGTGCGACGCGCTGCTGACGACGCTGGGGCCGCAGAACCACAGCTGCGTGCTGCACGTGACGCACGCGCTGCTCAGCCACGTCGAGTGCATCGACGCAGTGCTAAGGTATGTTAACTGTTTATTCCGAGAAGTAGTACAAATGGGTGATATACAAATCTCCTGCCAAATTGCAGTATAGTCCACCTTGTAGTTGATTTACCAATGTTGACAAGTATTCCGATTAAAATTGAAACTTTACCAAGGTTGAAACTATCTAACTGACACATTCAACTTTAAGGGGATTGTTAATAAAATACTATTATAGTTTCAATTTATTTAATTATCAGGCACAACACATTGCCTCCTGGCTGACACTCTTGCGATGACAGAGGCGTGGTTCCATGCACCACAGATTAAACAAGTAATTACAACACAGAACATCCTCTCTGTTTTATCAAAATATGATTTTATGTAAATACAATCATGTATCATAAATTAATTTATTTCTAGGTCTTATAAATCAACAGTCATAACATAAAATCAAAAGAAGCTTTAGAAATTACTTATAAATAATTTAACCTTAACTTTGTCATACATACACAATGGATAGAGTGTTACAGTATTAATTTATTTTAAACAATAAACATTTAATACAGTGAATACACATTTAACACAGTGAATAGTCATTGAACCTTACTGGTAAACATCTTGATCTTATAGGTCTAGGGCTGTGACTATGAGTTGAAACTGGCTCAGCTGAATCATGGTAAACATCTGAATTTGAAACTACATTATTGTCTAGAATTAGTTCACAGCCATAATCAGTATTATCATACATAACAGTTTTATTTTTATTTGTTTCTCTTTGTTTGTAATATCCACATTTTCTTTTAGTACCCCTTTATATGGTTTTATATGTGTTAAGTCTCGCCTATATACTACCCCATCTACATTTACTTTATATGACCTTTCATTCACTTTTTCTACAACAAATCCTAATTTCCATGTGTTGGTGTTTTCGGGACTTAGTTGCACCGCCACATTTTGACCAATATCTAAAGAGAAGGGTTTTTTACATTTTTTATCATAGTAGTATTTACTTTTTTCTCTATTAGCTTTGATTATTTTTGGAATGTCAGTCATCAACACGGGAATGAATTGTTCTGATATACTTGGCATTAGAGTCCTAGTTTTTCTAGATAGAAATTTTTGTGCAGGACTACAATCACCTCCACCACTTGGAACATTTCTCTGGTGCAAAAGCGATATCCAAAAATCTTCACCGGATTCATATGATTTAAGAATAAGTCTCTTTGCAGATTTTACTGTAGCTTCAGCAACTCCATTGGACTGAGGGTAATGTGGCGAGGACGTCACATGTATAAAATCCCATTCTTCAGCAAACATAGCAAATTCTCTGTTAACAAAATTAGTAGCTCCATCAGTACATACTCTTTGTGGTATACCATATCTTGCGAAATTCTTTTTACATATATTAATAACTTCACTAGAAGATAAATTTTTTAGTTTATCAATTTCATAAAAGTTTGAGTAATGGTCAGCAGTTATAAGAAAATTAAGAGACTGTGAATTTAGTTTTACATTAAACACATCCATAGATATATACTGAAAGGGATACATTGGTATGTCATGAGATAACATTGGGAATCTAGTTTGGGATGGAGAATATTTTATGCAGATTCTACATTTTTCTACGAAGTTTTTTATATCTTCAGACATGCCTGGCCAAAATATATTTTGTTTAGCTAATTTAATAGAACTAGCAATGCCATTGTGACTTATATGAATTTTTGACAACATGTAGTTTCTCATGCCCCTGGGAATTAAAATCTGATCATTTCTAAATATTATGTCTTCCTGAATAGAAAGATCAGAGGCAAATTTATAAAACCATCTGAGATTTTCAGGCATATCTGAAATATAATCTGGAAAACCATTTACAATGTACTTTTTGAGCTCTTGACACTCTGGATCATCCTCCATTTCTTTCTTTATGCTTTCTATTATTTTGCTTGAGACCTTGAGATATTTTGCTGAAGAATGTTTACTAATAATCTCAAAAATTTGTTTATCATTATTAAAAGAATGAGAGTCATCCTGTATTGGAGTAGGGGCTCTTGAAAGTGCATCTGCTACAAAGTTATTTTTTCCACATATATACTCTATTTTTAAATCATATCTTTGAAGGATCATTAACATAAGTTGCAACCTTTTTGGAGCTTCTACAAGTGGTTTCTTAAAAATATTAACCAAAGGTTTATGATCCGTTTTTACGATTGTATTAGTATTTGCAGTTATGTATTGACTAAATCTTGAACAAGCGAAAACCACAGCTAACATTTCTTTTTCGATTTGTGCATATCTTTTTTCTGTACTGGTTAGAGTTCTAGATGCAAAAGCTACAACCTCATTATTTTGATAAAGAGCTGCTCCAAGTCCCATGCTGCTGGCATCGCATTCTATTGTTAAAGGTTTATTCATATCATAATACTTAAGGGTTGGTAGACTGGTTAAAGATGAAATAATCTGATCATATTCTAACTGTTCCTTTTCTGTCCATTGCCATATAGCATTTTTCTTTGTTAATGCTCGTAAAGAAGTGACTTTTAAACTTAAGTTTTTAATGAATTTACTCAGGTATGTTACCATTCCTAGCAGTCTTAATACATCCTTGGAGTTTGTAGGTATTGTTATATTCTTGATAGCTGTGATTTTCTCTTCATCAACCTTCAGACCAGCATCAGTCAACACATGGCCATAAAATTTCACTGATTTCTGTAATAAATTTAATTTATCTTTATTAAGCTTGCAATTATTTTCTCTGAGTCTCGTTAAAAGGTTTTCTAAGTTAATGTTATGGTTTTTTATTGCATCCTCAGTCGTATCACCTACTCCATATATTAAAATATCATCAGCCATTATTTCAATACCTTTAAGACCATGTAAAGTTGATAATAGCTTTTGTTGGAAGATTTCTGGCGCAGAAGAAATACCAAAGGGGAGTCTTAACCACCTATATCTACCAAATGGCGTCCAAAACGTAGTAAGTTTACTACTCCTTTCATTAAGCCTAACATGCCAAAATCCTTTTAATGCATCCACTGTGCTAAAAACTTTAGCTTTTCCGAGTTCTGGTAAAACTTCTTCCAGCGTTGTAAATTGAAAATGAGGTCTTTTGAGAGCCTTATTCAATGGGATAGGGTCTAAGCAGATACGGAACTTTTTTCCTTTACGAACAATTAAAATATTATTAACCCAATCAGTATGAGACTCCTCTTTAACAACAATATTATTTTTTACTAACCTGTCCAGTTCTTCCTTTAGAGGTGTTCGGAGTGCCATGGGCACACGACGTGCTGGCTGAATGCGAGGTGGAACATTTTCATCAATTTCCAAATCAACAATTCCTGGTAACTCGCCATATCCTTCAAACACATCAGAGTATTTGTTTATGATATTTTGTGCTTCCTTGGCACTTCCACTGCCCACTGATACCGCATTACAGTATTTTATTAACCCTAAGGCAACACAAGCAGACTCTGATAATAGAGGTTGATGACTGACATTCACAATATGAAAATTAATAGTAAACTTTCTATTTTTATAATTACATTCAACATCCGTGACACCTAAAGTCTCTATAGCTGTTTCGTTAAAGCATCTTAATTTTAGATCAGTGGGATGTAAATGTTTCAGACAGTCATCACTTTTACATATTTTTTTGTATTGTTCGGCACCTATGACACAAACGTGTGCTCCAGTATCTAACGTGCAGAACATATTTACCCAGGTGTTATTGAATTTTAAACAGAGTTCCACTTCTTTGTGGCCAGAGCGTTGATTGGTCCTGATCTTAGATATGTATATACTGGTATCACTAGTTTCTTCCTCCGAATCTTCTCTATGCATTTCTTTCACCATTTTGGTCTTCTTGCATACTTTTTTGGAATGATTCCTACCTTGGCAATTTTCACATCTTTTTCCCCAAGCAGGACAAATTTTCTTTTTGAATACATGCTTCTCACCACAAAATTTGCACAGTAATGGTCTGCTGTCAGTTTTGGTCTGTTTTTTTTCAATTTTATGAATCTTTGCAAATACTTGTTCGGAACACAAATTCTGAAGTTGTTCAGTTGTTGCTTCGGCCGATTTGCAAATATTAATAGTTTGGGTGAGATCCAGTTGATCTATCCGCAATAATTCTTTTTTAATTTCCGGATTTTTAATGCCCACCACAATTCTATCTCGTAGCACTTCATCAATCATATTGGTGCTGTATCCGCAAGTTTTAATTAATTTTCTTAATTCCAGTATGTAGGTATCTATGTCTTCGCCCTCTGATTGTGACCTTTTGTTGAATAAGTATCGGCTATAGATTACGTTGCGTTTCTTCCTTAATTTTTCTTCAAGTTTCTCAAATATCTTTGCCTCACTTTTCATATCTTTATCATCTAGCCCGAAGTGCATGTATTTTTTCATGGCAGCATGGCCTATAGCATTAATAAGAAGTGTAGGTCTTTGTTCTTCCTTCAGACCTGTGGCTGTAGCGTAGTTTATCCACGTGGTCTTGAAGAAGTCTAAGGCTTCTCCCGTATCCGCCGATTCTACATCCAGAGGCGCCGGCCATGGAACGTTTATACGAGATTTTTCTGATCCTTGCATTTGCAATTGTGATTGCATTAGCTTGAGAATTTCACATTGCTTTTCAATAATTTTGGTCAATTCTGGATTGGTAGCCATTTTGTTTCACAACCACGCACGCCAAACTGCAACGACGCCACTGAGACGATATGAATCAAATGAATGTTTAAAGTTCTTGATATTTTCTTTTCGCGGCTGTGTCTTGTTGTGCATACTTTATTTCTGACACCATGTTAGTAAAATACTATTATAGTTTCAATTTATTTAATTATCAGGCACAACACATTGCCTCCTGGCTGACACTCTTGCGATGACAGAGGCGTGGTTCCATGCACCACAGATTAAACAAGTAATTACAACACAGAACAGGGATCAATAAATTTATGCTGGTCTAGTGTTGTGAATGTATTGCCTCGTTGTAATGACGACACTCACTTGCTGAATTTAGTATTATATCCGCTATGTTAGATTTTGACCTCATTTTTTGGGCACCCTTTTTTTTTGTGGATGGGAAATCCACAAAAAAAAGGGTGTGTCTTCTCCCGGTCTGGGTGAAGCGGAAGGGCGTGTCAGACTTTAACTGACTAAAACCCACCCGTGTTCCTTCAGTTGCCTGTGCCAGGGCCACGGTGTCTCTTTCGAACAACCCACGACCCCGGCGGCATCGGCCCTATCGGACCCCATCATTGCTGACATTTCTTTGAGGCGCGCGTGGACACAACGCGGTGTCGACGCGGGCCTGCAGTGCGATTCTGCAACCATCTCACCGTGAAAACTTAGGTGAAGTGAGCGTGGAGTGAGCTGTCAATAGTGTCAATTCCTAGCAAAAACAAACTCACTTCACCTAAGTTTTCACGGTGAGATTTTTACAGAATCGACCGGCTGGTCCTTACCGGACGGCGAGCTATTTTGGGCACCTGGGAAAACCTATTTAAAAATCATATTATTTTGTACTAATTTAAAAAAACATTGTTTTGTATAGAGCGGCTCACCCCAACTCACCCGTCGAGCTCCTGATCGAAGTGGAAGCGATCACGTCAGTGATAGGGCGCGCGTCTAACCGCGAGGTGTTCGGCGGGGCGCAGGTGGCCGAGCCGACGGCGCTGCAGGCCAGCGCGGCCGCCGCCACGCGCGTGCGCTGGCTCATGCTGGCGCTGCTGGCGCGCTTCCACCGCCCCGCCAGCGACCTGCCCGACCACACGCAGACGCGCTTGCTGTACTACAGGGTAAATCATAAAATACTGTAACTGACGGACAAAAAGGCATCTTATGTACTATTATGTTCCGTTTTCCTTTTAAGGTCGCGAAATCTTAAAAATAATTACTTTTAACTAAAACTGAGTTTCAGTCTTCTTTAAAACGTTTGCAATCCACACGAACAACACTCGTCAGCGGCAGAGGCGCATGCACCGCCGACCTAAAGCGACGCTTGCAGTTGTATCGTGTCGCGTCCGCCATTTTGTAAGTAGACTGCAAATAGTTCAGGAGTGACAAAATGGCGGACGCGACACTTGACACGAAAGCGTCGCTTTAGGTCGGCGGCGGTCGTCGACGCGTGCTGCCTCTGCCGCTGACGCGTGTCACTTGTGTGTAAGAACACTAACTGTTTTCAAAAACAGATTTTATGCAAAACTATCGCTTCGCAAATATTTTTTTATATTACAACAATAATCCTATATTTTGAAGTTTTTTATTACATGTTGCCATCGTAAACTGCACCAGTCTAAAAATTCCATCTTACCCAAAATCTCACCAATCCTTTTTCTTCCAGATCGTTTGCAACCTCCTAACGTACGCGCGCAACATAATGTGCGACGACAGCGGGCGCGCGGTGGGCGGGGTCGCCGTGGAGGGCGGCGCGTGCGCGCGCCTGCTGGCGCTGCTGCAGCACTTGGTGCGTGCGCACGCGCATCACGACAAGCTGCTCGCGACCACACGCCATCAGCTGCAGAACTTGCCTACCATGAGTCTTGATGGTAAGTGAACAATGGATCATGCTGGCCCCGTGTCGTGTATATCATGAGTAATGAGTTGATGCCCAATGTCTTGTACAAGGTGGCTCATGGTTATTTATTTATTTATTTAAGTGGGCAAACAAGGACATGTAGCACTTAAGGAGGATGCGCTGGGTAGCCCGCGAAATTCAATGTTAACGTTGCGTTGTTACGGTAAAAATTTTAAAAAAATATAAATTCTTGTTCATGTTTGCCCAGTCTCTTGCACACAATGGTCTATATAGGCCTTGAGTGTTTACTTACATCACTATAATCAACGCAATGTAAGAAGTCCGTTTGGACGTAACACTATTACTACTGTTAAATATTACAAACTCGTACGTGAAATAAAACGACATGCCTCGAGAATCAGTTTTAAACAATGTAGATAAATTATCGATTACAAACTCTATGTATGATTAATTGTTAAGTCTCGAGAGTCGGTTTCTAAAGCAACCGTTTTTTTTTCCCCATCACTACACAAAGTATTTGTGGCGGCAGCTACATCGCCACATATGAACTACGCATCAATGACATGACGTCACGCAAACCTGCATCGCGCAATTAGAGTTTACCACGCGATTAGCATATATACTACGTCCCGACATCAACCGTCGGGCAGTGGCCCGCCAGACACAACACCCGTCTGGTCGGAGGATCCTCCCTTTTCAATAGAGGATGAGTGAACTTTACACCCTGTTCCTCATGCCTCTAAATATTTTTACAGCTGTCTAAACGGACTTCTTAGATTGCGTTGATTATAATCACAAAATTTCCTCCAGACATGCGCAAGCTCCTCCCGGAAGACTCCCAAGCCCTCTCGCCCGTGGAATGCCGCGGCCGCGCCGTGTCGGTACTGACGGCGCGCGTGTCTACCAGGCGAGCAGAACTGGGAGCATGTTCGCACGCGCTGGACGCTGCCTTACACCTGCTGTGGGCTCACGCCAGGCTCCTGCTGAGGGTGCATCTACCGACTGATGATAATGATAACTGTAAGTATGACCTGTGTTCCCTTGCAATCTCTCTCTCTCTCCTGTGGAGTGGTGTCTGTGCTGACGTCGCGCGGTGCACAGAGCTGGGGGCGTGTGTATCGTTTAGAAAGAGTTTGTCACGGTAATAACACTACAAACATTTTTTAAAACTAGATATGTAATATAAACGCCGCTACTGTTCCTAAATATTATGTGATTACTCAAGCTATCTTCAACATCTGTCGTCACACATAACTGTATGCTGTGTGTGTGGATGCACAAGGGGTATTAAAACACGAATGTGGGTTTATCACACGAGGCGAAGCCGAGTGTGATAATAGTATCACATGAGTGTTTTAATACCTAATTATGTACAGTTGCATACAAGACTTTATCTACATCCATGTTATCAATCGTCAATAAAAGGTTATGAAACAGTTTTTTGCAATACTAATACTCGTATTGAACATGGCGGCCGGCGTTATAGTATACGACGTGAATTCGAATAAGTTCTTTTTTTGAAAACGAGTTGCATTATGAAATTCAGTACAACATTAAAGCACCCGTTTGGATGCTATTATGGTTACCATGGTTACTATGACACTGGCTGTTTTAATGTTGGCAATAAGCTAACTGTTTCAGAAACTTTTATAGAGAATTTATAGCATGGGTGTAGATAAAATTATTTACTTAAGTTGAGGTGCTAGCTATTATGGAATGTACTTTTGTATCGTTCGTTAAAATGTCGCGATTCTGGAATTGATAAATTTAGTACTTTTTGACCATGCTATCTAATGTTGTAAAGTAGGTTGCCAAACTGGGATACGATTAGTTATGTGATCCTGGTGTCATGGTGTCGGCGGTATTTTTACCCCCAAAAAAACATCAAATCTTATTTATTCTTATTTTATCGTGTTTACACATCAATACCCATTCTCTAGTTAATTAATTTAACCCCGTAGATTTAGATTATTCGCATTTATGACGCATTACAACAAGTGGGTTTACTTCTAGTTTTCGAGAACTTCTTTTCCCTTTAATTTCATGTGTTTCAGTATAATTCACCAAAAACTAAACTTGAATCGAAATTGCAGCGATGTTGAACACGTCGGGCGCGTGGCGCGGCAGCGGCGACGAGCTGCCGGAGCTGCGCAAGGAACTGATCGCCGTGTTCAACGACAGGTTCACCGAGCAGCTGCTGGACACCGCCAAGGTAAGCGCAATCAGCACACCCAAGTCACACCGCCTTACTTATAGTTCACTAGCGCCCGCGTTGATGTGTGAAAATATCCCACAGGCACGTACTACCTGGAATTCCTTCCTTATTCCTTGTCTACATTATAAAGAGAACCTCTGTGCAAAATTTCAGTTTTCTAGGTCCAAGGGTTTAGGCTGGGCGTTGATGAGTCAGTCAATCAGTCAGTCAGTCAGTCAATCAGGACTTCTCTTTTTATCTATTTAGATTAGTTGGCGAAATTGACAGTAAGCCAAATTCGCTTTCGGACGTGCGAGTTGTGGACACCAACATCCAACAATTTACAGTACATTATGACGAGTTTGGTGTAAGTAGATAAATGTACTGAACAGCTGATTTTTTATCGCGATTTCAGGTTTGGTCCCATAGGTAGTAAAAGTTGTTAATAATGATGAGTGCAATGACACCTTTAGAGGTTGCTGGTGTTTTACCAATAACCCTGTAAATTCAATACAATACAAAGAGGATTAATTAATAAATTAACTTCATAGACGTTGTTATCTAATCTTGACAAATAAAGTTTAACGTCACATCAGCTCGCCGGGGACACCTGACACCCGCGGGACACGCGAGTTTAATTGAATTTGATTGTCGGAAGTAGCTGTACAACAAATTATTAGAAAAATTACACATTCTGCTATAAAATTATAGCGACCCACATTCTGTCCGTCCACTGAGTGACCTCAGGGAAGACGGCGCACAGTGGTCACGTGTCTCCCCAGAGATGTGCCCTAACAGGCGTTGCACAGAGGGGGTTCCAGAACGGTCTTTTGAGAAGGTAACGGTGCCCCTTCCAGATGATAAAAAAAAAATCATTTAATTCAGACGACTAGATCCATAAATACAAAATACAAAACCAATTAAAAAATTAAAAATATCAAAATTAAATTAAATTCACACACACACATCACACACCCCCACACACGCACACACACACAATAAAATTCAAACATTCAATAAAATTCCATAAAATGATGACCACCGGGGTGGTCAGAACTTGCGGATGATTCGTCACCTTACAATTTTAAAAGGGTAACGTTTCATCCGCGGATGAAATATTTGCGGATGAGTAGTCACCTAAGTCGGTTTTAGTGAGGTAAAAATCCCACACTACGCGGTCTTTTCCCCAAAGCCCGGGCGCCTTTTGAAGGTTCCCCCCCACCCTCCAAAAAAAAGTTAAAGCACGTTGCTTACTATAGGCCGACCGTTTAACTCGCGCATCGCCTGCGCGGTAAGAAGGGAGCGAGGGGAGATGTTAGCGGTTGGCTGAAAGGGGTGCGCGGAGCAGCTCTCTGCTCCGCGCACCCCTTTCAGCCAACCGCGCAGGCGATACGCGAGTTAAACGGTCGGCCTATAAGATTAACATAGACAAAAGTTGTTCTTTAATTTTGTCCTAAATATCATGTTTTTATGTTTGTAGAACCAGCCGCAAGTACAGCGCGGCTTCCTGGAGATCCTGGTGAAGGACATCAAGACTATGATCCAGTTCTCACCGCTCTGATTATGTTAATACTTACCTTTACTTTACTATAACTTAACTATACGAAGATGTCACGTTGTTGGCTAATTAAATTTATTTTGTAATTACTTCTGTCGTTTCTTTTGTACCTATTCTGTTCTGCAGGTGACTAGCTTTTGACTGAAGCTTCGCTCGTGTTGAAGTCGAAAATCATCCCGCGCATCCTAAAAGAGCAGAACCACTTAGAAAAACATCCAAAACGCTCGCGTGTCCATTCACCAGGGCCCTGGAAATAGGTAGTAGCCCAGATTAATACAGATGGGACACTCCGCAAAATCATTGAAATAAAAAGCTACACATATTACGACACAATAAAGTGCAATTCAGGACGCACAACGCTTATTACCCGCAGTTATATTCACCTACAAGTTACCTCTCTTTCTACCGCGTAACTCTTATACCTTCCGACTCGTTAGGGTTGTCTTCTTATACGACGCGGCGCGTGAGTGAGAATCGAACTACCGTGCGAGCCGGTCGGTGCGCGATAGCCCGCACTGAATTGACCCAGTGAGATGAGCCCACCGCGTACTTGTAGCTTCATACCTAAACTGCGGAGTGTCCCATCTGTATTAATCTGTGGTAATAGGTACCTAGTAGGTACGCCAGCAAAGTACTCCTTCATATCATCAATTACGAGCATTAATTCTACGAGCTTTTCTGAATCCCGAAATAGCTATTGAGCAGGCGGAATTCGTCAAAGGTCGAGGAACAAGAGAGCAGATTCTAATTGTTGGACAAATAATTGAAAAATCTAGAGAGTTTAACATCCCACTCTACATCTGCTTTGTTGACTTTCGCAAAGCCTTCGATATCCAAGATATAATAAAGATTCATTTGGACTCTATTAAAAAACCTAAGAAGACTTATGATGTGAATTCAATTAAAGCAGAAACTTTGGGAGAGTTATCGGATAAATATCAAGAATATTATAAAATTTATACTGATGGGTCTAAGAGCGCTAATGGTAATGGCGCTGCTTACTATGATTCTTTGAATTCGGTTAATACTAATACTTGCTTTAAAATAAATAATTATGGGTCAGTTATGTCTTTGGAGCTTGTTGTAATTTCAGAAGCGCTCACTTCTATTCTATCCATTGAAAATAATACAAAGATATTAATTTGTGTAGACAGCAAAAGTGCACTGCAGCATATAGCTCAATGCGGCTCTGGTTACAGAGGTGCTAGGTTAGCCGATAGCTTATGAAATTCTTTCTAAAATACACAATTTAGCCAAAAGACATATAGATCTGAAGTTGCAATGGATTCCCTCACATTATAGGTATAAAGGGTAATGAGGAGGCTGACTGTTTAGCAAAATGGGGTATTGCTGGGGAAAGGGAAACAAATATTGAAACTAATTATGTATAAATATTGCCTAAGTATGAAAATATATGTCATGAAGTTTGGAAAGAATATTTTAATCAAAGATTAAAGAAAAAGGAATATGGTATAGGTCTATACATGTTCCGTGGTTTTGTAACACTAGGCTTAGCAGAAAAATTATAGTTACAGCTCACAGACTGAGATCTGGACACATGCCGCTCAATAATTTTGGATTTTTAATGAAAAAAATTGATTCACGTAATTGTGACGTATGTGGCACACTGGACACTGGAAGATGTTATACATTTATTGACGGAGTGTGTCAGATTTCAGTCTGCAAGAGAAGATTTACTTGCTTGAGTTGCTTGAGCTTGAGCTTGAGGTAAATATGTACGATGTTTGCATGTTCCATCATATTTTGTCGTCACCTAACTCCGGAGATGCTTACAGTTTAAATAAGTTTGTGTTATTATTACGTTTTACATCATAAGTTCCGATGGGACTGGCATGTACGATTGTATAAAAGGCCCTAATAATAAATAAAGAGAGAAAAAAAAAAGCCTTCGATACCGTAAGATGGCATAAGTTATGGGACGTTCTCATTCAAATGGGAGTACCTACCCACCTAGTTCGTCTCATACGCCGACTTTACGAGGACGGAACTGCGACTGTTCGCATAGACGACGTTGACTCGAAAAGTTTTCATACTCACTGGTGTCCGACAGGGGTGAATACTCTCTCCTCTCCTGTTCAACATCTACACGGAATGTATTATGAGAATCGTTCTGGATCAATGGGACAAAGGCATTTCGGTGGGAAGTCGGAAGGTATCTAACTTAAGATATGCGGACAACAACGGAACAAGAGAAGACATGGAACACTTTCTGACCCGTCTAGAGACAACAAGCCTCTTTTTCGGACTAACGGTCAACAGAGATAAGACCAAGATGATGATCGTGGACCGAGCTGAACTAAACCATCCTGACATCGCTATGGTTGGCAACTGTGAGGTTGTCCAATCTTATGTGTACCTCGGTTCCACCATCACAAACACTGGAGGATGTGAAGACGAGATTCGAAGGAGATGTGCTATCACACGATCTGCCGTTGAAAGCTTAAAAGAGTCTGGTGCAACCGTAATATCACCAAAGCCACAAAAGTCCGCCTAATGAGAAGCCTAGTCTTCCCGATTTTCCTATACGGCGCAGAAACGTGGACGGTTCGCCTCAAAGACCGACGCAAAATCGCTGCACTGAAGATGTGGTGCTGGTGGCGACTGCTGCGGATTCCCTGGACAGTGTTTCGAACCAATTTTTCGATCCTGGAAGAACTAAAACTCATGCATCGATTTATTAAGAGCGAACGTTCCAAGCTGCCCGGTACAATTTCAATTTAAACATATAAACCCTATGGTAGTTATAAAAGCTTTTCGGCAAATTAAAATCAAATTGACCGAAGATCTATGGGGAATGTCTATCAAAGTTTGTACATCCATTATTGAAACTATAGCACCATACTTAGCATTAATATTTAATCTGTGTGTGGATGAAGGAGTCTTCCCGGATTTAATGAAATTTAGTAAGATTATACCACTTTTTAAATCTGGGGACAGTAGATTAATTGTTGGTGACAATTATATACCAGTTTCCGTGTTGCCGGTATTCAGCAAGGTGTTCGAAAAGGTAATGCTCAATCAAATGCTTAATCATTTTAACACCAACCAAATATTGCACGATCAGCAATTTGGTTTCACCAAAGGACGTTGCACGACTGACGCGGGTGTCACTTTATTAAAACACATATTTTCAGCGTGGGAGGAGGCCCAAGATGCCATAGGAATCTTTTGTGACCTCTCCAAGGCATTTGACTGCGTAAATCACGAAACCTTACTCTTGAAACTTGAGCATTACGGACTAGGTAAACTTGCGCTCAGTTTAGTAAAATCTTATTTAAATGATAGACAACAACAAGTTCAAATAAATGGTGTCAATTCACTCGGTCTAAAAGTACAAATGGGTGTTCCACAGGGCTCGATATTGGGTCCTTTCCTCTTTTTAGTATATATTAATGATCTACCCCATTTATTTAAAAACCAACCACAAATGGTGTTATTTGCTGACGATACATCCTTAATTTTTAAGATAAATAGACGTGCATCAAATCTTGACGACGTAAATAACGCCCTACTGCAGGTTCAAAATTGGTTCACTGCTAATAATTTAGTATTAAATGGGAAAAAGACTAAATGTATAAGATTTGCTTTACAAAATGTTAAAAGTACTGATTGTGACATAGTATTGAATAAAGAGAAACTACAATTCGTCGATAAAACGGTTTTCCTGGGGATTACGCTCGACTCAAGGCTGCAATGGGGTCCTCATTTAACATCTCTTGCGGGACGGCTAAGTTCAGCAGCGTATGCTGTGAGAAAAATACGTCAATTTACTGATGTAGATACCGCGAGGCTAGTTTATTTCAGTTACTTTCATAGTATTATGTCTTACGGTATCTTACTGTGGGGACGGGCTGCTGATATAGAGTCTATTTTTATTCTGCAGAAAAGAGCCATCAGAGCAATACAGGGTGTAAGGGACAGCCCTCCGCAAACTCACGGGGTGCATTCAGCTCCTCATTTTGAATCATATTCCACCGGAAATTTTCTCAGGAAAATTTTCATTTTTTCAATTTTTTTTTCAGTTACATTTTCATTATTTCAATGTAAAATTGCATTGTGTGTCCGCAGCACTCCATTTATGTAAAAAAAACTGCAAAAAAAAAACCAGCAATGGATGTTGAAATACCAACGACGCGTGAAATCAGCTGTTCACTTTCTCTCTAGCTACAGAGTTCATCGAACTCACCGCATACCTATTACCTACCCCTCCCAACCAGTAATAGACGCTCCAATTTGTGCACAAATCACAAACAAATCAGGTTTATTGGATTCCCTTAACGTTCCTGAAAAAATTGCATGTACCGGTCATCTTAGTATGACATACTGAATTCACCCTATCAGTTTGCGGAGGGCTGTCCCTTACACCCTGTATATGGCCTCCGCAGGCGCGATTCTCTAAGGGAACTGTTTAAAGATATTAACATCATTACGGTACCTTGTCAATATATATACGAAAACATCATGTACGTAAGGAAAAATCTAAATCTTTTCGGAAAAAGAGGTGAAAGACACAATTATAGGACTAGAAATAGGGACCATTTAGTTCAACCAGGTTTCAGACTAGCTAAAGTAGACTCATCCTTCATGGGGTACTGTTTAAAATGTTATAATAAAATACCTCCGCAGTCCGCACATACTCCAGCTGAATGAAACGAAATTTAAATCATGTATAAAACGCACACTATGCAGCCAGGCATATTATATGTTAGGAGATTACATCGCTGACAAAAATGCTTGGCTAAATGCTGATCCTGCTCCACAAGGACGCTTAAACTAATTGATTAGCATTCAAAAATATTGTTGGACCTGCTGAAGATTAAGAAGAAACAAAATTTTTCTTTGCATTGTATAAATTCTCTTAGTATTGTATAATTTCATAGCACATGTGTGAGCACTATGTAGCTAATATAAAGCTACCTTTTACTGGGTTCGTCTTTCACTGACTTGAATGTGCCCTGGCGGTTGAGAGTATGTCATGCTCACTCAAATGTCTCGCTGGTGGTGGCGTGTGTGTTGGGTCATTAAGTTCCCTTCAAAATGGTTGAGCTAATTGGTGCTGATCCATGCGTCATGTTCGTGAACGGGCGCCGTCAGTTGGGACTGGTCGTCTCTTAGCTGCCACGGCTTATTTTTATTTTTTTGATTTAATTGTTTTTAGTTTTTATCTTTTTTTTTATTACGGACGCTTTTAACGTGCACGTCTTTCTACATTGTTCTCACATGTATATTTTCAATATGAACGATGTAACCAATATTTTGTAAAATATTTGATTTTAAAAGAGTGTCCGTGGAGTTTCTTGCCGTTCTTCTCCATAGGATCTACGCTTTGGAATAGGCAATCTAGCTTCATTTTTCTGACTGACCGACCCAAGACCGACCCTTTGACAATTCAAAAGTGCCTGTAATTGGTTTATTTGAAATAAATGCTTTGAGTTTTGAGTTTTGCAGAGATTATCGTCGACTGTGCAAACACGAATTATCAAATATTTCGGGCACGTGGTTCGTAACGAACACTCCATGGAACGACTCATTGCCCTCCACTTGTCCAGGGACAAGTGGAGGGCAAGCGGTCACGCGGTCGGTCACCTACGCGTTGGACAGACCTTATCAAAGCGTCAACACAATCACAAACCTCCATAGTTCAGAATTTTCGAGACGCGGAATACCGGAATAAGTGAAGGAGCATCGCGAGGTCTGCTTTGGCCAAAGAAAATGCAGTGTCATCAACCACGACCACTCTGTGAAGAGTGAACGACTAAGGAGGAGGAGGTACCTAGTAACACAGTGACGTAGTCCGGATTTCCAGAATATGAATTCGCAACTTTGCTCTACAGACCAAAAGCAGGCAGCCTTCTTGAAAGCGACCTCGCCTTCCGATATACGATACAGAATATGAAATATCGTTTTGTCTCATTGTTTTTAATAAAATAATCGTATTTGATAAAAGAGACAACAATATTTAAGTTGTTGCTTGTTATGGCAACATTTTGTCGTGACGTAGAGAGAGTTGTAGGTAGGTAAGTGCCACATCGACCATCTTAAGCGACAACTTTTGCTGTGAAACGGTTGTTTACTTTTTGTAAGTATTATTGAGATTTGCGAGAAAATTACGAGGAGTTAACCTTTAAAACTGCATCTAAATGTTAGAAAACAGCAATTTAACT
This sequence comes from Cosmia trapezina, assembly GCA_905163495.3. NCBI lineage: Eukaryota > Metazoa > Arthropoda > Insecta > Lepidoptera > Noctuidae > Cosmia > Cosmia trapezina. The sequence continues at coordinate 30,328,429 of LR991022.1, read as the reverse complement.
TTAGCTATAGTAACAACCATGTTCCTTGATTGACACAACCTTAGCAATGGCAGCCATTTTTTTTTTTGGCACTAGCTTTTGCCCGCGGCTTCGCCCGCGTGGATGTCGGGAAATATCCCACGGGAACAAAAACATCCTTCCTTATTTCTGTCTATATTATAAAGGGGCAAACCTCTGTGCAAAATTTCAGCTTTACAGGTCCAAGGGTTTGGGCTGGGCGTTGATGAGTCAGTCAGTCAGTCAGGACTTTTCTTTTTATTATATTGAGATAGCTTCTACCCACGACTTCACCCGCGTCAAATTTCTTGTTCCTCCGACCCACCCTTCGCATCGCATTGCCTGCCCGCGCTATTACCGACTTCGTTTTCGCTTAGCGTTCATTCTGACCTTTTTCTTTTTGCTCGGCACCTAATGATCCTAGGAGTGATGTAAAATATGCCTATAGCCTTCCTTAACAATTGGGCTTATCAAATGCAAAAATAATTATTAAAGTCCGACTGGTAGTTCCAGACATTTGCGCGTTCAAACAAACAAAAAAGTGTGTCAGCTTCAACACGAACGACTGGAGTTACTCCTGTTTTTGTGCCGTCCCGAATTTCCGACTTTCTATCTGTCGGGTTACCCCCCCTCTCACAAAACCCCCCTCTCACCCCTTCCTCTTCCTACCCCTCCCACCCTGTCCCATCATCCTACTCTCCACACCCTCCCCAACCCCTCTCCCTCTCACCACTCCCCACATCCCCTTCCCACTAACCTCCCCCTCCCCATCTCATTCCCTCTTACACCCCTTCACCGCTTTCCCCTCCCCCTCTACCCTCACCAATTCCTACCCTCGTCCTCAAACTCAAACTCAAACTCAAACTCAAAGCATTTATTTCAATTAAACCAATTACAGGCACTTTTGAATTGTCAAAGAGTCGGTCAGTAGGTAAGTCAGAAAGTTGAAGCTAGTTGCCCATTCCAAAACGTAGATCTATGGAGAAGAACGGGCAAGAAACTCCACGGACACTCTTTTAAATCAATATATTGTTACAAAATATTGGTTACATCATTCATGTTGAAATTATACATGTGAGAAAAACTCTTTCAGAAAAAGACAGAAAGAAAGAAACCCTCCATCATCCTCCCCCTCCCCCTCCTCACCACCCTTCCCCTTCCTCTTCCTCTCACCACACACTCCGCTTCCCCCTTTCCCTCCTCACCAATACTTTCCCTTCCCCCTCCTCCTCTACCCTTGTCTCTGGGGGAAAAACTATCAAGGACAAGGCAAGTATTTGTGCCAAGTTTCAAGTTATTAACCAAATGAATAAGGGGGAAAAACTATCAAGGACAAGGCAAGTATTTGTGCCAAGTTTCAAGTTATTAACCAAATGAATAAGGGGGAAAAACTATCAAGGACAAGGCAAGTATTTGTGCCAAGTTTCAAGTTATTAACCAAATGAATAAGGGGGAAAAACTATCAAGGACAAGGCAAGTATTTGTGCCAAGTTTCAAGTTATTAACCAAATGAATAAGGGGGAAAAACTATCAAGGACAAGGCAAGTATTTGTGCCAAGTTTCAAGTTATTAACCAAATGAATAAGATTTTTCAAAACTATATTCCCTGTTTTCACCTCCACAGGGATGGAATTTGACTGAAAGATTATTTACACCAATTTTCGAGTTGATCAAGCCCCGCAGTAAAACCTGCCATGTAAAATTGACTACCCATTTTCAGCTCTTTAGGGGTACATTTTCGAAAAACACTGATACACGTTATTCTTAATTTTTGATCTCAAGTATAAATAGGTACTGAGTTTCCAGTTAATCGGAACGCGCGATAAAATTCCTCCATACAAACTTTGACACCCTACAATCTCTCCTGAGGGGGTAGTTTAGGAAAACTAAAAATGACAAACTTTATAATTTACTTAGATAAGTATTCTTGCCAAGTTTGAAGTCTACTATCTCAAGGAATAAGATTTTTCATACAAACTTTCATCCTCTATTAAGGATGGAATTTCCAAAAATTCTTCCTTAATGGATGCCTACACCGTGTATGGTATCTATGTGCAAAATTTCAAGTCTCTAGGTCCAGCGGTTTGAGCTGTGCGATGATATATCAGTCAGTCAATCAGTCAGTCAGGACTTTGAATTTTATATTTATAGATTATAGATGAGTCGGTAGGGTGTAGTTATGCACCTTTTTTGTAGGTATTTCTAGTCCATATATTTGTGGTCTATGCTGCAGCCTAATAGAAATAAGACGGAATGTTTCAGGCGATGATGTTGTACCTACTTAGATGAGAGACGATCGTCGAGCTCGGAAGTTACCTAACTGTCTATATTTCGAGTACCTACCTGTCAGTGGGTATACTTACCTAAGGGCAGTCCGGGAGACTTGAACCCCTTTTACATAAACTTTAATAAAATTTTAACTATGGCACGAAAAGCGACAGAACGTATACAAAGCAAATGGTAGATAGGTAGAGCTTGTCCACTTTGTAGTGTACCGTGTACGTATATTACTAATTTAAGTAGTGGGGCGCGTCATTTCAAAGTAGACAAGCTCCACCATTTTCTAATGACAAAGTTACCAATAATTCAATAAAACTAGCAGAAATCGTTAATAAAAAAAAACCGATTTACGGTTCAGATCACGCATGGGAGAGTTGTTTTTTTTTCCACATAGGTACCTACTTACTTGCAGCTAATATTAAATCGCGCATGAGACACAATGAACGAGCATGCAGCGAACCCGTTATGCGATGTACCGCATCTCCCCTACTTGGGCAAGTCTCCTGATTTTCCTCTACATAAATATGTGAGTAGTGCTTAATATTGGTAAATAATCCTTATTAATATGCTTACCATAATTCTAAAACTCCATTAGAACCCTAGGAAAAAAAGATAATAAAAAATACCAAAAGTTGTTTAATGAAATTCGCATTTCTCGCGGCATCAAATTTTGGTTCAAAGAATTTTGAGATCAATTTGGACGTGTGAAAAGCAAATGTGGCCTTAGCCGCAATAGGTAACTAAATTTTTTTTTTTTTTTTTTAAATAAATATCCTTGAACATTTCACACAACGCCATCTAGTCCCAAGCTAAGCAACCTAATGCTTGTGTTATGGTAACGAGATGGCTGATAAACTACTTATATACATTTTTTTTTTTGTAAATACATACATTTATAGATAGAAAAACACCCAGACTCGGAACAAATACTTGTAGGTCGTACAAATATTTGTTCCGTGCGGGAATCGAACCCGCGACATGCTGCGCAGCAGTCTGGCTCAACCACTGCGCCAACCGTGTCGTCATATCTTATATATACTAAATCATCTTGAATGGGATCGTCGCTTTTAATAAAAGACAAGATGTCCTATTTAAGAACGTCATTATGTTATTAAAGTTCTTAAACAGGGCAAACTCTTGTGTTTCGATTATAAACATCAAGCTCAAGTTTACGTATCTAAACATTAACGCTATCAAGCATAACATTACGAACATCACAAAAATAAAGCTTGGCATCCCGTCGAGGCCGCCGCGGTCCTCTCGACAACAACTATCAATTTAATTGGAGAACCGCGGGCAGCCTCTTTACCCCGCTTAACTTTTCGATTTACATTCAAAACGGTCTTTTAAAAAACCCAACTCAATAACTACAAGTCTAAACCCTCGTTCGATGCGTACTTTAGAAACCATTCGGCTGTAAAACTTTGTGTCTGCGCTGCCATTGGCGCGCCGCCGCGGGGTGGAGTCGGCAAACCACGCCCGGCGCCCGCCGCGCATGCTAAACGCGCTTTAAACCCCGTTTAAGCGGTATTTTGGTCCAAAACCACAAGAAAATGTATGTAACATCGGTTAGGGGTAGGGCGTAGCTAAATGAAAAGATTTTCGCGATTCAACGACTATTTTGCGAATATGGCGGACAGTAATGTCGAATGCGCGGGAAAGTGCAGGCTGTTTTGAGTTTACTTTGATAATTGCATGAAGGGTTTATAACTTTTAACTAATGTGCTGAAGTAATTAAATTCCAATAAATTATTCGCGACGGACAAAAACTAACTGAAATGTTTCAAAGAGTTTTAAACTTTCAAACAGCGTTATGTGAGTTTTGAACAATTAGCAATATATAGTGTACCAAATACTTTTACAAACTGTAAAATATGGATTCGCGGATGCAGAACAGTCACAAATCGTTTCTAATCAAAGATCTGCTCGGTGATGTGTTGAGGCCGGGAGCGGTGGCTGCAATAGGTATGTGGAAGTTTATGTAACCATAATTTAATTACTTATTGCATGAAAAAATAACGAAGAATCTTACTATGGTTGTTTTTGCATTGTGACAATTTCATTGTGTTTATGGTTTGGGCAAAAAATCTGAACAAACTCACTAGAACTCGTGCGTGGACAATGATTCTGAACTCGTATAAAATAAATCAGGTTAGGGATATTAAAGGGCAATAAAGGGGGTAAAAACTATTCATAAAAATAAAATTGTATCTTGGGCACAGAATTGTGAAGTTCCAGCGTGAGAATATCAGTGGAAAATAATTCTCTATCTAGCTGACAATCAGTACCTAGATACACTTCAAAAGTAAAACCTGCTGTGCAGAAAACAAACTAAATATTTTAACTTTGAAGTAATGAATAGCTTAGCCCCCCTGTAACAAGCTACATCTATTAAAATATGTTTTTGAGTAACTTTTAATGAAACGTAGAGGCGTGCGTAGCAGTCTCGTAGCATCGGCGTAGCAGGCGGCTACGCGTATGTTTTCTTATGTTCAATTTTATTTAGCAATCAAAGTGTGTTTTTTTAAGGATCTTGACAGTTGAATTAAATAAATAATTAATAGGTATCTTGTCTGTCGATACTGACAGTCAGAAAGTCCAATTAATACCTAGTTGAATAATGCTATTCTCAGTTTGCGCTGTCGCTAGTAATAAGCAGCGTGCCTATATTATCAAAATAACAATTCGATCGCAAGACATTTTGGAGAGAACTTTAGTGTTTATTGATAACCAAAATTACTAACTGCAAACTTAAGTATAAATAATATGAGATTTGAATAAATAGGTACTAATTACGTGTTCTTACGTTAGTAACAAAAACTAAAGATACTAAACGATACTTCGAATTTCGAAGTGTCGACGTCTGAATCCACCATGATTTAGAAATACCTAAGTGAATTCGCTTTTAAATTGTTTGGTCAAATCGAAGTTGATTTTAATAAAAATCCACTTAAAATTTCTGAATCACACTAATATTTTAGGCGAAAGTTTGTGAGTGTGTGTGTGTGTGTGTGGGGGTGTGTTTGTATATTTGTTACTTCTTCACGCTCAAACGGCTGGACCGATTTGGATGAAATTTAGTATGTAGATAGCTTATACCCTGGATTAACACATAGGCTACTTTTTAAGCGGATGAAACCGCGGGGCGCAGCTTGTATAATATTAGGTCTTTACCTATGAAATTGCCGTTCTGCAGTACTGGCCATTTCAAACCAAAATAATTTTTGTTTGGCTAAGAATTCTAATTTCAAATTAATTTTATTTTAAAAACATAATTTTTTTTTCCCAAAAGTAGTCATTTGTTTATTGATTAGTGTTACATTTTCATCGCATTTCAATCTTTTTCGTCATCATGGATCATGGATACGTTAAAAATTCGAGTAATTATGGAATATGAGTACCGTCGTGGCAGCAACGCGGCACAAGCGGCACGCAACATCAACGACGTTTACGGAGCTAACACTACAAACCAACGCACCACCTGTTATTGGTTTGCTCGCTTCCGTTCTGGAAATTTCGACCTGAAAAATAAACCTCGCGGTCGTCCGAAGACTTTGGTCGACAATTACGAATTAAAGGCGATTGTGGAAGCTGATGATACACAATCTACGGCTGAATTAGCAGCAGCTTTCGACGTTAGCGTCAAAACAATATTGGTCCATTTCCGTCAAATTGGCAAGGTAAAAAAGCTTGAGAAATGGGTGCCCCACGAACTCAATGATCGCCAGCGCGAAGTACGCATCGAGACGTGCATTGCACTGCTCAACAGACACACAAATGAAGGAATTTTGAACCGCATTGTTACCTGCGATGAATAATGGATTCTGTTTGATAACCGCAAGCGCTCAGCAAGTTGGTTGGATCCTGGTTCAGCACCTAAACAATGCCCTAAACGAAAACTTACCCCTAGAAAAGTGATGGTCACTGTTTGGTGGTCTAGCGCCGGTGTGATTCATCACAGCTTCTTACCAAACGAGGTGAGCATTACTGCAGATGTGTACTGTGAAGAACTGAACACGATGATGGAGAAGCTGGCACGTCTCCAACCAGCATTGGTCAATCGCTCGTCTCCGCTGCTCCTGCACGACAACGCGCGACCTCATACTGCACAGCAGACGGTCTCTCAAGTTGCAAGAACTGGGGTTGGAAGCTCTCCGTCATCCGCCCTACTCAACAGACCTTGCGCCTACAGACTACTACTTTTTCCAGAATTTGGATAACTTCTTGGCGGGAAAAAAATTCAATACCCGAGAGGCAGTACAAAATGCCTTTGAAGAATTTGTTGCCTCCCGACCAGCTGATTTCTTTAAGAAGGGCATCAATAAACTGCCACTGCGTTGGCAAAGATGCATTGATTGCATGGGTGATTACTTCGATTAATACAAATAAAAAATACATGAAAAAAATTCGTTTAAATTTTTTCATACAAAACGGCTAAAACAAGAAATTGATACACAAAACGGTTTTAACCTAAGATTAATTGGTTGGAGGGACACTCAATGAGAAACTATAGAAGTTTTATTGTTACTACGTCGGGGGGCGTTTAGTGTCCCGTAACGTGTTGCCAGACAAGCCCTGGCTGTTAAGAGATGACCAGTCTCTACCGATGGCGCCCGTTCACGAACATGACGCGTGGGTCGGCACCATCCAGCTAAACCATTCTGAAGGGAACCGAATGATCCAACACACGCTCCACCATCAGCGAGACATTTGAGTTAGCACATGGAATTAGTATGTATGTACTCTATAAAGGTGAGCATGACATACTTTCAACCGCCATGCTCTTTCAAGTCAAATACACATCACAGGTACAGACGCCAGCACATCAAGCTACTACAGTCTGTCAAATTTCTTTAATCGATTTTACATCTTTATCGCTAAAGCATTAGGTTCAAGGTTGATTGGGAAAATTTGACAATTTCGGGTGGCTTGACCTGCTGGCGTCTGTACATGCTCTACGATTTCTACGAACAGTAGACCTCGGAAGCACAAACTTTTTTGCAACCGTTAATATACCACAAAAGTTATTTAAAACGGGTTATTTACCATGTTCTTTGTTTTTAAAAGTTTGCACTTGCTCAAGCAGTTCGAAATCGTCATCTGATGGTGGGTCATCGACGAATGGCGCATCAATGTAGTCACACATCAGGTCTGGTATGTTCTTGCAAGATTGGCCACTGCAGTGGTTACAAACAGCCGAGCATTCAAGTCCTGCTTTCCTGAAATCACAATTACAACCTTTTTTGCAGTTTGAGAAAATCATGTTTCGTTGGACTTGAGAAGCTGGTGGTTTCGTCACGAGTTGAGGAATGAGGCCTTGTATACTCCACATCCAGTCCCAACCGAGAGGATTCTTCTCACTCCCCAGCCACGTCTATACCTGAACCGACACCAACAGCAAAATTGAGAATCATAACTCTTCACCATTATGAGTAGACAGATAATGTGGTCTGAAGCAGAAAGGAATTCAATATTAGCAAACAAAAACTTCTTTCTTTCTTCTTTTTTCTTCTTTCTTCTTTCTTTCTTGGACTTAGCTGCCACCTTTGTGAACAACTGGAAGTGAAGGTCGTTGAGATTTTGGGATTCAGTGTTGCCTCGATACAGTGAAACGAGGAAGGTTTCTCTCTCCTGCTTCGACGACCTGCACCGGTGTGGTATTGGTGCTTAGGAAAACCGCAGCGCTTTGTACGAGGAGTCTCCGTTTTTTCGAAACGATGCCATTATGTGTTATGCTTGGTGCGTGATGGAATTCGTCGAGTAGGTGACATTTGAGTTTTTTCCTCTCCCACAGTTATCAAACACACGTTTGTTGGAAGGTTGTGATCTCCTCCAACTCGTGACAAACTCAAAGCATGACCAACAAATCGACGTCCTCGTTTTATTTTCTTGAACTCCGCTCCCTGATACTAAAACCTGGCTACAGCCGTGTTACTTATAAAAGTAAAAACAAAACACACCTTCAGTAGAAAAAAAGTTCAGCAGACACCTCCTAGCTCTAATTTCCTTTTTTTGGAAATTTTGCAAAGCTTTGAACAGCAGAATCTTAAAAAAATTTGGTCTACGCACCCTAATTGCGTAACACATTGTCAATCGCAATTTGAATCATTTTGAAACAAATTGCTAATCCATTGCTTCACATGTTCGAAAGATTTGTCTGCTCGGCAACGTAAATAACGCAATGAATGTTGTTGAACTGTCAAAGTTAAACCAACTCCGATTGTGCAGATCGCTCTTATTTTGTTGAAAATTTAGTCTAGCCGTAACACAGGTCCATGCCATGGTGATAAAAATTTACAATAACTGAAAAAAATTCGAAAATTTAAAGGCTTTTCAAGTATTTAACAATGATCTGGAGGGCTTTTTAATTGGAAAAACTTGGAATTGTCATTAACACCTCATTATACTACATAAAAAACCGGCCAAGTGCGTGTCGGACCACGCAAAATAAAGGGTTCCGTAGTTGAAAAGAATTAATCCCAAAAATAAACATAACATTGGATCTCAAAAAAAAATAAAAAAATTATGTCATAAAATTACAAGTTCACAATTTTCGGACTTTTTTCTTTACTTGTGCTGCGAGACCTTGCTTCTTGCCAAATTTCAATATTCTAAGGCAACGGGAAGTACCCTATAGGTTTTGATTTACTTGCGACAGTTGCGAGTATCAAAATGTGTCGCAAAATGGCCGTATTTTTTGATTGCGTTGACTTAGAAGCTTGAGTTTTTTAGGATTTCATGAAACCATAGACCTTCGTATATGGTATTAATTTCAACTTGATACCTGTATGCGTTCCTCAGAAAAAGGAGCTTGACACACTGACAACTTTGAAAATATTTTTTTATGTGATAGATTTACAAATTAACAATTTTAGGACTTTTTCCTATATTTGTGTTGAGAGACCTTGCTTCTTGCCAAATTTCATGATTCTAGAACGACGGGAAGTACCCTATAGGTTTTGATTTACTTGCAAGAAAATATGTCGCATAACTGGCTGTGTTTTTTTTATTGCGTTGACTTAGAAGTTTGATCTTTTTAGAACTCCAAGGGACCATAGACTTACGTATTTGATATTAATTTCAGCTGGATACCTTCACGCGTTCCTGAGAAAAACGGTCTTGACAGACTGACAGACAGACAGACGGACAAACAAGTGATCCTATAAGGGTTCCGTTTTTTCCTTTTGACGTACGGAACCCTAAAAATAAACAGAACCACCTCATTCAATGCGAGGCAACAGCCCTTTTATTATACGATTTCCATAGGCTAAAGTGACATTATTGTAAGTAAAACTAACAATAATATTGGTTTCCCATGGGAACGTACTACCGGGAAACCCCGTTGGGCTGGGCGTTGATGAGACAGTCAGTCAGTCAGTCAGGAGTTCAGGACTTCTCTTCTTAACACGCTTTTATTAGCTTCACCTCTATGTATGTTTGTATGTAACGGAATCTTTGAACTTGATTTTTACACACTTTAAATTTATTTATTTATTTATTCTTATGGCAACTACAACAGGTAACAAACAAAGTAGATATATAACTAAATTCACATTAAAGGTTTCGACCTGATTATCACCCAAAGCGTAATCGCACAACATGACCAGCAGCACAATAAATTTAGAATTAACACAACTACAGTAAAAAATGAAACCAGTTCACAAGTTACAGCCACAAGGTCATCTGCCCTCCGACACACTTCTACTTAGGCAGAGAATGTGTAGGAGACCACACACCAGGCAAAGTACTTACATAATAGACCAAAAAATTACATTATTAAAATAAAACATTACAAGATTAAAAAGAAAGAGTACAAACAAGTCTTTTGAAAGCAGCGGCACGGGAATCGAAGATGTCAATACTGTTATTGTCTTTTGAAATTTCATTGTAAAGTCGACACATTCTAACGATCGGGTTGTAATAAGAGGTGTTATTTGTAAAGACCAGCAGTGTAAAAGTTTTCGGTGTACGGGTGTTGTACCTAGTATTAATGTTAATGAGAGACAGCAGAGCTGAAGAGTCCAGCGTGGAATGTAGGATCTTATGCAGGTTTATTAAGTCTTGCTGTTTGCGACGGGCATGCAAAGGTTCCAGATTGAATTTAACGAGGCGATCGGAATAGCTTTGTAGCGTTCTAGAGAAGCCGTACCGATAAGAGACCCACTTAACACATTTTCTTTGCACACTCTCAATTCTGTCAGAGTGTACTGCATAACACGGTGACCAGATTATCGAACAGTATTCCAATAAACTTCTTACTAGGCTTTTATAAAGCAATACGAAGCTTTGAGGTCTTTTAAATCCTTTGGTGGACCTATATATAAAACCGAGAAGCTTCAAAGCTCTGTTCGTGATGTTTGTGTAATGATCTCTAAACGATAGTTGTTCATCGAACAACACGCCGAGATCTCTGGCTACGTGCTTTCGTTCTAACGATTGGTTCTCGAGTCTGTAGTCATATATGATTTTTAAACGTTTCTTAGTAAAGGTTATAACAAAGCATTTATTTATGTTTAAATTCATACGATTAAGTGTACACCAGTCAGAAATTATATTTAAATCGTTCTGAAGGGATTCACTGTCGGATGTGTTTTTTATCGACGTGAATACCTTCAGATCGTCGGCATACAACAGGCAGGGACAAGCCAATTTTGTCAGGAGATCGTTAATGAAAACTATGAAAAGCAGGGGCCCTAAATGCGACCCCTGTGGAATGCCTGACGTAACATTAACCGGCAACGACAAGTAACCTCTGACAGAAACGAGTTGGCTTCTGTTTCTTAAATAAGACTGTATCCATCGGAACAGAGAACCATGTATACCGTACGAATTCAGCTTCAAAAGCAGCACTTCATGGTTAACTTTATCAAACGCTTTCCGAAAGTCTGTATAGACTGAATCAACTTGACCACCCTTCGCGAAAGCAGTACACAGGTAGTTTTTGTACTCGAGCAGGTTTGTGAGAGTTGATTTACTTCGAACAAATCCATGCTGGGATTGGGAAAGATACGGTTTAAAGTGAGAATAAAAATGCTGATACAAAGACGCTTCAAAGAGTTTTGCCATTCCAGATAATATACTTATGGGTCTATAATTTGCGCAATCTGACCTGTCACCGTCCTTGTAAATGGGCACAACGTGGGCCTTTTTCCAGCATTTTGGAAACGTACCCAGTTTCAGCGATCGATTAAACAAATAATAGAGGTCAGAAAATGAAATGGTCAGATTAATTCGAAATTTTGCACACTTATCATGGCCCGGTGACAATACAAGTAGAAATCTAAAAGTGAGCAATTTACTGCATTTTGAGGAGCTATTCTGCTCATCACGCGGATGATCCTCATCAGATCTTCAACAAATTTTTATGAGACCAACTTAAAATTATTACCTTTCAAATAAAAAAGAACAATCGAAATTGTATCTCTTAAGGCGGAGATATCCAGGAGAAAAAAAATCTGTTGTTCCGTACATTTATGTTCGCATAACTCGTCAAAATGTACGGAACAAATTATATTTTTTTTCGCGATTTCTGGTTTGGTCCCATAATAAAAGTTGTTCATAATGATGAGTACCCCTTAAGAGGTGGTCCATTATACTTTAAGATTTCTGATTTTCTCAATTGGATCTGGTCTTAGCGCACTTCCTCATGTAGATAGGAAATATAGTTATAGAAATAAAAACCGAGGTGAACCACCTTAAGACCCGCGGCCACAACACATGAATATGTAACCACTAGTGTGAAGATAGAGTAGTACAACATAATCGCATTATTACCAGCCTACGTGTTTAAGGGTGCGCGGCGCGAGTCTAATAAGCCGCCATTTTGCATGTATGCGCGCCCTGCAGCGGCATACATTAGCCGGGGATAAGCCGCGAGTTAGCCTGCGGTGCATGCATTAACTACTAATAAACAATGCATAATTAGCTGTCTTTAATGAATGTTTCATGTGTCTCCTGCCATTTTCACAACACACTCGTCAGGAGAGGGGTAATAAAAATGGAGTAACGAGGTCTCTACATATTGTTGAATTTATTTACATTTTAATTCTGGCTTGTTGTTTTGTTTGATGTAGAACTAATAATTTCAATAAGATTGTGAAAGAAGAATCTTGAAGGACGTAAATTAATAACTAATTAGTTCTTTATTTTACCTGCTGATTAGGTAAATCGTAAGGGTAAATACCTACTAGGTAAGTGCTATTCTTTCTTTCTTTTTAGTCTACTTTCTACTACTGTAATGATAAACCTCTTCATTGGTATATTTATATTTTATCTTCTTGCACACATACAAACTTGGTACAGAGTAACATTATTTAACAAACTATTTAACTAGGCACTCAATAAGTATCAGTATAGACTAGATTTCTAGACAACCTTTAGGTTTCGAAGATCCAAGAGAATTAACTTAGAAACTAGGTGACGCTCCAAACATCACGTTTTTTTTACCAACTTTCAGCCACACTTTTTGGCGGCAAATGTCAAATGAGATACTTTTTAACTACTCGAAAACACAGATACAAAATCATCTGAGTCAAATCACATACTTTCAACTCTAAATTCAGTATTTTAAATCAACAAAATTTATTATTATTTGGAAATCATGACATTCGGCCATCCGATACTGTGTTGCCTCCTGGCACACACAAAACAATCATAATTTTTAAATTTTTAAATAAATCAAATACTCAAATACTCAAATACTCAAACATTTATTGCATTCCATATTATGTAAAATAAAAAGATGGTATAATACAGTAAGATATCAATATGGACCCTGTCGGGCACAGCAAAAATTAGGAGAGAGGAAGAGGGCAAGTACATAATAGTTGAAATTTAATTAATTCTATATTATTGTAAATTATATAAAGTATTTAATTGGGTGTATAAATTATATAAGTATCTCTATTATTAGTTATTTTAATTTAATGTATTGCATATGAATAGTGTAGGTAATTAGTATATATATCTTAGAAGTAAGTACTTAAATCCATTAGTAATAAATTATGTTATTATTTATATTTCATATTTTCATATTTATATTTGGTTTTCTATAAGTATTTTCTATATTTCATATTATATTATATTATTATCTATATTTCATGACGTTTGGTTTTTATAACAAAGAATAATTTTATTTTGGAATTGATTTGCTATCTAAAAACTCTTTTACTGAGTAGTATGACTCTGATTCCAGAAATTGTTTCAATTTATGAATAAATACATTCGTTTTGTTTACTTCTCTAATATCATTTGGCAATTTGTTATAAACTTTAATGGACATAACTAAAGGGCTGGCTGAGTGCATTTTGAGTCGGGATTGAGGTATGTTTATTTTGTTTTTGTTGTGTCGAAAAGTGTATCTTGTTTGTGTTTCTTCGCAAGTGGTGTACAATTCTGGGTGTTTTCTGACAAATTTACACAATTCTAAAATATATAAACATGGAAGTGTGAGTATTTTGTGTTTTCGGAAGTGTGGTTTGCAGCTATCTGTTTGTTCTATATTGGTTATTATTCGAATTAATTTCTTTTGTAAAATAAATATTGTTTGTGAATCTGTACTGTTACCCCACAGCATGACCCCATAGCTGAGCCATGCCTGGGCATAAGCGTAATAAGTGACAAGTGCAGTTCGCAGGTTGGTACTTTTCTTTATTTCGCGTAGGGCATAACAGAATTTTGATAGTTTTGCTCGTACTTTCTGTATGTGGGATTTCCAATTTATGTGGGTATCTATAGACAAACCTAGGAGAGTAAATTCATTTACTTGTTCCAATTTTGCATTATTATAAATGAAATTTAGTTCTAATGGGGATTTTTGATGGGGATGAAAAGTAATTAATTTTGTTTTTGTAAAGTTAATTTCTAAATTATGGTTATCCATCCAGTTTACAGCTGTAGAAAGAAGGGAATTTAATTTGGCGTTTATGTTATCATCGTTCCGGCATGAGGTGAGCAGAGAGATATCGTCCGCAAATAGAACACATGGTCCATTTATAATTTTAGGAAGGTCATTGATATAGATAAGAAACATCAAGCAGCCTACCACACTTCCTTGGGGAATGGACGCGTTAACTGCTTTGCTGTCGGATCTCATTTTAATTATTTCATTTGTGTTGTTATCAAAATATTCAATTTCTACTATTTGTACCCTATCCCTTAGGTATGATGCGAACCATTCATGAGCTTTTCCTCGTATTCCTACCCCATGTAACTTATCTAATAGTATTTTAAATTGAACCTTATCATAGGCTTTGCTCATATCGAGCAGCATACCTATGGCGTAGTTTTTATTATTAATCATAGTTAGAGCCTCTTGTACGTATTTATAGACTGCTAACGTTGTAGACCTGTTTCTGCGGAAACCGTTTTGGCAGTCGTCAAGTATTTTATATTTTTCACAAAAAGAGTATACGCGGTCAAATCATGACACTACCTAATAAAATCTTCTTTTAATTCGGCTCAATCACTTCAGCATGGACAGTTTTAACAAACCGTTCTTTCTTCGATATAAAATTGTGTTTAAAACATAGGTAAGTGTCGAACGTGCCTTTTCGACATTTGTTCAGGTCACGCGTCGTGGTGCTGAGCACCCTTATGACAAAACTATTCTTTGAGAATGTAAAAGTTTATCGGTTGCTAACGATCACTTATCGAGTTGACCACTTCACTCAAATATAAAGTTTCTTTTCGGTGTACCTAGTATAAGCTAAGAATTGAGCCGAGAAATTGTAAAGAAATTACCACGACACCGATATGGTTTCTATTTAGAAATTTTAAGTGCCAAAGGGTGGGTAAATAATGCTTAAGGAGTTAGTTAGGTGGATTATAGTATCCAAATAGAGATTCATCACCTTAGAATACCTACAAGTTTGTGTAATTGAAAGTTATTCTTATTAGACATTCCTACAATTCATTATTTTTGGCTATTCAGCAATAAGATACTTAGTTATAATCTTAGCATTGAGTTTCGCCAGTGCAGTTAATCTTCTTTCCCAGCAGTCTCTAGCCGACCACGACGGGGCTACCAATTGAAATTCGGAAATATAAAATGGCCGAAACCTGTGTTAACAATTTACCTTGGATTAAATGGTGGGTGAGGGCTATTATTATGATTGAGGATACTAGTTGCTCTAGTCTAGAATATCCATGTTTCTGTGAAGTCACTTCAAATCAAAGTAGTTATCAAAATTGTTCTAAATAATATTAAATACTTAACAACTACTAAATCATAGCAATCACCGCTAAGACAACGTCAATACAATGCCGTTGCATATGCTCTTCAGCGCAGCATGCCGCCACTTGTGTGCGCACGCGCGCGCCACGCGCCGCGGTCGAGCACTGATTGACTCCGTGTTCTCTATTCAAATTAACGACTTTTAATTTGTTTTGTCCATCAAATTCGAGCTTTGTTCATGGAGCTTCAGTTAGTGAATGATGAATGATGAGTTATGAAATCAAAATATATTCAATTGAACTAATAAATTAGGATTATAGTTTAAATAAAACATTTGATTTGCATTCAAAAATATAATATAACTGGTACTTTACCAGTCGACAGCGATGCGGAGGAATTTTTCGACGCCATATTTTAGTTTTTTATTAGTTTTAGTTTAAGATATTATATTTTTAAGTTATTTTAGCTTATTTTTAAAAATATTAACTTATATAATTTATCTTAAAATAAATAAGAAGCAATTTTGCATTTAATTTCGACTTAAAAGAAAGAGTTATGAAACTCCTTATTGTCGTATACAGGGTTATTTTTAAAACACCAGTAACCTCTTAAGAGTGTGGTTCCCTATTTTCGCGCTCGGATTTTAAACATCTGACGCTCGACGCCGCGTAGCGAGTGCGCGTGTGTGCGTTTTTCCTCATGTACGGCACACAGTTGCGATGCTGCGATGACTAAACGATCTTGATCTGTAGCTATGGCGTACCTATATTTTTTTGAAGTAAAAGCTAGAGGTTTACGGAGAAAATAAAAAGACTGTCCACAATACATTATTAGTGTATTTTAAATAAATTTATACAAATATGGATGAAGAAAATAATATTATGTAGGTACTTAAAAAAACTAAACTCATTTTACTTATTTGCTTAATATACTTGCGTATTTGTATACTTATAAGTAATTGAAGTTTTATAAAAGTATTTGTACTTGACGACACGGTTGGCGCAGTGGCTGAGCAATTGACTGCTGCGCAGCATGTCGTGGGTTCGATTCCCGCACGGAACAAATATTTGTACGACCTACAAGTATTTGTTTCCGAGTCTGGGTGTTTTTCTATCTATAATATGTATGTATTTACAAAAAAAAAGTATATAAGTAGTTTATCAGCCATCTCGTTACCATAACACAAGCATTAGGTTGCTTAGCTTGGGACTAGATGGCGTTGTGTGAAATGTCCAAGGATATTTATTTATTATTTATTTTATTTATTTGTCTAAGGGGATTGATCGACTTTTCCTTGGATCTATAATTTCTGGGAGAACACAATCAGAATAAAATTTTGTTAACAGCGGAGCCATCTTTTGTCCAAAATCATCGTTTTTTTGTGTAAAACAGTTCAATTTAAGCCCTATTTCAATGTAGATAAAGACCCCACGCGCTAGCTATAATTATTTATTTTTCTTGCGGCATTATAGGTTTAGCAACCGCATCAAGTTCATAAAACAGTTGAATTTGAACCAACATTAATACATAAATACATAAAGCCGCCTCATGCGCAAATGTTTGGTTTACTGTTTTCAAATTTCAAATAGGTAGGTCACCCCGCTGCCACAGAATAAATAATAGTACTGCTGCGTTCGTGTGGGTTTGGTTTTATAATGTTTATTAGCCTAGGCAGGTATTGTACGTGCCCAGTCGACCTAATGACTATACAGTCGACCACACGTCGCACGTCAGTGGTAAGTGATAAAGATTTGTATAGGTATCGTTTTCATAGTTTTCGATTTCGACTATAGCCAATAGTGAAATCAAAATTAAAATCCAAGATGGCGGCTGCGAAAATTTTAAAATTTTTCGTCAGGGATGTCGTTTTCATAGTTCTTGAGTGTGCTAAAGCCGATATTGGCGTTAAAATGTAAATCCGAGATGGTGGCTGCGAACATTTTCAAATTTTTCGTCATGGGTGTCGTTTTCATAGTTCTCGAGGATGAAGCCGAAAGTCAATCATCCTAGAAGGGATGATTGACTGCTCTATGCGGCCCAAGAGAGCAATGCAATGGTTGCCCAATGGTAACGATCCCGACTTACGAGTAGGTCATGGTTTCGAACTCAGGCAGGCACATTGTGTAAATAATTTCATCACCACACATCATTTCTGTCAAAACAGTGAAAGAAAATATCGTGAGGAAACCGCCTAGAACCAAAAATTCGAAGACATGTGACATCTACCAACCCGCACTGGGTCCTCGTGGTGTATTACGGCCCACTCCCTCTCACCGAGAGGAGCCCTGTGTCCCAGCAGTGGGAACATTATAGGCTGATTATGACTGAGACCCATTATGTTGTGAGCGAGCACGTTTCAGTGCCAGAGGTCCTCACTGATGTGAGACGAGAAGATATATTACGCTCAGCACCGCCGCGCGCGGCCCTTGTCCGATCAGAGCGCGGCTAGCCGCGCGTGGCAGCCGCGCTCAAATGCCGCTCTAAATTTGGACACACCTTTATATAGTGCCTTTATCTATGCCTCACTCGTTTCGTATTGCTTAGTGCGGTCGCGATTTGAGTGTTAGTTTTACTGATGTTTTCCTCGACCCCTGTTTTCTTTCTGCGGACTTCTCATCTTGCTTCTTGTACGAACCTTGCTACCACACCGGACACGGTACGGAGAACCCCGCATAAACGTTGGACTTGAACTTGTTATTTTGTGTACTACGACCAGCCTACCGATTTCATATTGGCACCATGGATCGTTGTGTAAATTGTGGCAAAGTGACTAGAGGCTGTAGTTTACGTGGTCGTCGAGCTGAAGAACTTCAAAAATCAGCTGTTAAGTACCTATATGTAGATCGTTATGTAACCTCACTTTTATCACATCTCTTTTAACTCGGAACTCAGACCGCGAAAATCCGCAAAATGTTCAGTGATGGTTTGATAATATAGTAGCTATAAATTGACAACAATTTCATCTTTTTACAACCCAGGCCCAGGCCCAAGGGCTGGGGCTGCCTTGAGGCGGCTCCTGCCCAATCTGGGGGGTCCAAACGCCTCCTGCCGGAGGCTCTACGCGGGGGTCGTGCGGTCCATGGCCCTTTACGGAGCACCGGTGTGGGCGCGTTCCCTAAGGCTGGGACCAGCTGGCAGGTTGAACGCGTCCCAGAGGGTCATGGCCATCCGGCTAGTCCGGGGATACCGCACGGTCTCCCGGGAGGCGGCGAGCCTCCTTGCCGGATTGCCGCCGTGGGATCTGGAGGCAAAGGTCCTCGCGCACGTGTGGGAGTGGCGCGAGGAGGCGAAGCGCCGGGGCGTAACTCCGCTGCCGCGAGAAATCACGGTACAGCGGACAGAGCTCCGGCGGGATCTCATGGCGGCATGGAGAGCGCGACTGTCGCAACCCAGCGCTGGGCACGCCACAATAGCGGCGATAAGTCCCCTCTTTGAGGAGTGGTTAGAGAGGCGCCACGGCGTCCTCACCTTCCGCCTGACGCAGGTCCTCACCGGACACGGTTGTTTCGGGAGGTTCCTGTTTCGCATAAGGCGGGAGGAAACGCCCGGGTGTTTCCATTGTGTAGATCGCCTGGAGGACACGGTGGAGCATACAGTGGAGGTCTGCCCGGCTTGGGCAGAGCACCGCCGTGTTCTCACGGAGGCGATCGGCGGCGGCGATCTCTCGCGTCCGAGCCTGGTCCAGGCCATGGTGCGGAGCGAGAGTGCATGGGAGGCCGTCACCTCCTTCTGCGAAGCAGTGATGCTCGCGAAGGAGGAGGCGGAACGCGTGAGGGAGAGGCAGCCTCACGCCCTCAGTCGCCGCAGGAGACGCCCTGGGCGGCGGGAATCGCGGGGCGATTTCCGGCCACCGTAGGCGCGGGCCTGCGGACGGTGAGCAGCGGGTAGCTCGCCGTCCGGTAAGGACCAGGCCCGAGTCGACGGCGCGTCGTGTTCCACGCGCGCCTCAAAGAGATGTCAGCAAGTGACGGGGCCCAATAGGGCCGACGCCGCTGGGGTCGCGGGTTGTCTGAAAGGGTTACCGCGGCCCTGGCATAGGCAACTGAAGGAACACGGGTGGGTTTTAGTCAGTAAAAGTCTGACACGCCCTCCCGCTCCACCCAGAGCGGGAGAAGTTATTTGATGATTTCCCACCCTCAAAAAAAAAAAAAAAAAAAAAAAAAGGCCCAGGCCCAAGTTTATATGACATGGTTTCCGTCTCCTTTGTCACGGATCCACAATAGAGATTGCCACAATCTCTATTGTGTGTGTAGTAGTAGAGATTTCAAATAAAAATCTGATATAAATTTTTTCTCCATACTCATACTCCAAAATTCTTGTAGCCATCTTGGATTTACATTTTGACTACACTATCAACGTTAGCACCCACAAGAACCATGAAAACGATACCCATGATGAAAAATTTGAAAATGTTCGCAGCCGCCATCTTGGATTTTCATTTTAACGTCACTATCGGCTTTAGCATCCTCGAGAACAATGGGAACGATCCCCATGACGAAAAATTTAAAAATTTTCGCAGCCACCATCTTGGATTTACATTTTGACCAAATTATATTGTATTATTGATATTGTAATTACAATATCAATATTACAAGTAATACAACATAATTCAAGAATTGTAACATAATTCTCCTAAAGTAAGTGTGCCTACCACTTTTGCTTCTTAAAATATTACTTAAATGAAAGGATTAAAAATATTTAGTCTCACTACAATTTACTATATATCACGCGAGGCGCATGCGCGGCGGCGGGAGGTCAACCGACATGGGTCCTGCGTCGACGAGCGCCAGAGCGCGACTGACTTAGGCCGTTCGATGCACCCGATTTTATACTCACTTTAAAAAATTATTTTCGTAAATGATTGAAGACAGATATGTTTTATTTTTTACACATATATAGTACAATCTTTCTTCTTACGTATAAAATGATTTGTGTTGCCAAATGACTTTTAGATTCTGAGAAATGTCGTGTTTTTTTGTAGTCGATTTCTCGATTTTTGATTATCTTAGACGTGATTAAAATACAAGTTAATGAATTAAAAATCACACTTTTCTCAATGCATTTTAAATTTCAGGATATGCCTCTTCGAATGAATACCACTTTACCTTCTTAATTAGTAGTAATAATTGGTGTAAGATTACTTCAAAGTTGAGCCTTCGCGCGTCATCTGGAAATCGCGCCTTCGAAATCGACTGTTTTTGTAGTCAATAATTCAATTTGAACAAGTTTTTTTTAATAGACTTCAAATAAAAATACATGATAATTACGATGATTGAAGTCAAAAGAAGCTAAAAAAATAAATTATGTGACCAAAATCACTTCAAAATCTCCCAAGTTCTCGATTTACGTATGAAAAATGAAACAACGCTCTTAAGGGGTCATTGTACTCATCATTATGAATAACTTTTACTATGGGACCAAACCTGAAATCGCGAAAAAAAATCAACTGTTCAGTACATTTCGACGAGTTTGATGTAGATAAATGTACTGAACAGATAATTTTTTTTCGCGATTTCAGGTTTGCTCCCATAGTAAAAATTGTTCATAATGATGAGTACAATGACCCCTTAAGAGGTTACTGGTGTTTTAAAAATAACCCTGTATACGTACTATGTAGGTAGATTATAAGAGGACAGTGGCTTGTCATAGTAATAATAGTTAGTTTGTATTCAATAAATGTCAGTCTTGGTCAACCCGTTTTTCATTTACTACATGGTGGCAGCGGTGGAGCTCGTGGCTAAGTAATAACAGCCGCACGGGTCGATCCGTCAGGTTAAGCTACGCTTGCCGGGGTTGGTCCGTGGATGGGTGACCATCTTTACACACCGAGACTCCTCCGTGCCTCGGAAAGCACGTTAAGCCGTTGGTCCCGGCTGTTATTCGTGGATCTTTGACAGTCGTTACGGGTCGTCAGAAGCCCGAAAGTCTGACAACCAGTCTTACCAAGGGGTATCGTATTACCCAGTTACAGGGTTGTGGAGGTCAGATAGGCAGTCGCTCCATGTAAAATACTGGTATTCAGCTGCATCCGGTTAGACTGGAAGCCGACCCCAAAACAGTTGGGAAAAGGCAGGCAGATTGACAGATTGACATGGTGGCAGCGGTGCAGAGTATTTAATACACCCAATAATCGTGGTTAAGATCAAAAAGTGAGTGAGTGGTTTAGGTATAAAGTGATTAGAGTACCTAAACAATGGAAGAATGGCACACGCACGGCGTCCGGCGGAATTGTGTCTGCAAAAGGTGGGCCGGCCAGTCGGTCCGAGGCGTGCCCAAAATGGCTGAGGCAATCGGCATCGTGTTTCTAAAAGCGTCTGGTGTTCACAAAGAACCCACTGATGTCAAAGCAAGTTTAGCCTCTTATAGGAAGACTGTGACAGGGAATTACTGATTCTGTGAGATAACTTGGATTGTTGGCTTTATTGTAACAATCTCTCTGCCTCTGCCTAGCCTTTTCCCAACTATGTTGGGGTCGGCTTCCAGTCTAACCGGATACAGCTGAATACTAGTATTTTACATGGAGCGACTGCCTATCTGACCTCCACAACCCAGTTACTGGGTAATACGATAACCCTTGGCTTTCGGGCTTCTGATGACCCGTAACGACTGTCAAAGATCCACGAATAACAGCCGGGACCAACGGCTTAACGTGCTTTCCGAGGCACGGAGTAATCAAAAAAAGTAAAGATGGTGACCCATCCATTGACCAACCCCGGCAAGCGTAGCTTAACCTGACGGACCGGCTGTTATTACTTACCAACGAGCTCCTCCTTATTGATTGATTGATTGATTTGAAATTTCTTTATTTAAACATAAACAAAACAAACAAAATGACATTTAGATCTTATTCTAAAAGCATTCAACCTTAAGATTGGGTGTTTTGTGCAGACTATGGCGCCTTTATAAAACATTTACGAATACATAAATTATGTAATGTAAACAAAACTTGTAATGAATCAGAAGTATCATACTACTTACGGTAATTACATATTGTACAGTTCAGCGCGAAGATTAGACACAGGGCACTTTATAACACATATATTAAACTATTTTATAAAACATTGTAACAAAGTACATACGCCAGCATATCAAGCTACTACAATCTGTCAAATTTCTTTGATAGATTTTCATCTTTATCGCTAAAGCATTAGGTTCAAGGTTGATTGGGAAAATTTGACAGTTTCGGGTGGCTTGACCTGCTGGCGTCTGTACATTGATAAAAATTATTATTTTTTCGTTCTAGAGACCTTTAATAACTAAAATGCAAATGATTTTCGTGTACTGGTTGTGATTTGTGATTCGTTGTAAATCTACCTACATTTAAAGCGAACGTACAAAAAGTCCGGTCATCGAGTCGCGTCGCCATTGTTATTCGTATAGTAGTAAGTGATGAGGGAGACGGTATCGATGTTAAGTGTCGATATATTTTAAGTTTGTTGATCGAGTTCGACCAATGGAAGAAATAAGTGGGTTGTGATGTTTAGGGTTAGTTACCAGATAAAACTTTTTTGAGAGTTTTGTAATGAATTGTTTTAATGTTGGGAAATTTAATTGATTGTGTAACTTTTTAAGGTTTGTCCGTAAGGGTGTATTGAATGAGGTTTTCATTGCTTTGTTTTGCACTACTTGTCCTCCTTATTGTAACAATATAGTTATTAAATTGCATTCAAATAGTCTTCACGAGTGTGTGGGGTGGGAAACTTAAATGTTAGGTATTTCCGCTGCCATATCTACTGTGACCAAACCAAACCATAGTACTACTGACTGATGGGTACATAGGTACTATATTAAAATTTCTCAAACTGAAAGCATTTATTTAAAATAAACCAATTACAGGCACTTTTGAATTGTCAAGGGGTCGGTCAGTCAGAAAGATGAAGCTAGTTGCCCATTCCAAAGAGTAGTAGGTTCCTATGGAGAAGAACGGGCAAGAACTCCACGGGCACTCTTTTAAATCAAAATATTGTTATAAAACATTGGTTACATCATTCATGTTGAAATTATATACATGTGAGAATGATGCAAGAACGTTAAAAGAGTCCGTAATAAAAATATATAAAAAAAATACAAAATTTAAATTAAAAAATTAAAATAAGCCGTGGCAGCTAAAATATGACCAGCCTGCACTAGTGATGGATTAATTAGCATTCGCATTCATTGTTAGCATGCGAATGCTTATTTAGCATTTAGCAAATTAAATGTAGTTGCGAATTTCTGTGAAATGTGAAATGAATTATTATTCATCCCTTCGTACTTCATAGGTCGACAGCGCGTGCAGTGCGCGCTCTCTGTCGCACCCACGAAAAGTCGGAACTACTAAATCTATCTGTTTCACGTGATCCTGACCTCGTTCGCAAGTAAAATTGTTAGCAATTTAGCAGGTGGTGCGAATAATGAAGTCAAGCAATTATTATCTTCGATTAGGTCGTACTTAGGATCGTATATTGAATGAATGCGTATGATTGTATTGTTAATAATAATTTGTGATTTTGTGGGGCACGTGAATGGCGCGCGATTATTTTTTAAATTGTTAAAAACGCGCTAAGACGCGCTCTTTAATTCACATACTAACAAAATTCACATACTAAGTATGTGAATAATCGTCAACTCTTGACGATTATTAATTACCGTCATATTAGCAAATAGCATAGCAATAGCATTTAGCAAAGACTCAAGAATTCGCATGCTAATTAAATTTATTCTAAATCGCATTAATTGCCATCACTAGCCTGCACTGACTGAGCTCGTTCACGAACCTGACGCATGGATTAGTTAAATAATCTAACACACACGACAACATCAGCGAGACATTAGAGTGAGCATGACATACTCTCAGCAGCTAGGGCACATTCAAGTCAAAGATATAGTACAGCATGAGTTAAGTATTCTTATTTAGATCGTATCGATCTATAAGAAGAAGAATATCGTTTTTTTTCCAGTTGTAGACATTTTGACTGCACTCATTTTGTACTATCACGGAAAGACGTGTTCTTAATTAATGGGCCCTAGAATTGTTCAGAAAGGACGTTAAAGGTACACCTAACAGAGCGAAGGAAGCGAAGGAGCTGAAACAAACGAATTTTAGAATTACTTGTACGAAATCCTATAAAACCTCGCACACTTAAGAGGAAATGTGGGTGCTCTTTTCTCCATACAAAAAGATACAAACGTTCTCGCCTGTTTTCTTTCTGGTTAATGACCATAAAGCAATGATTTTTTACAGAAATATAAATATCAGTTACTTGTATGCCCCTATGTTTTCCTTTTTGATGATATATTATTTTTATAGGAACTAGAACCCTCCAAAAATGCTCAAAATTGCCTATTTAGACCGCTGTCAAGAGACGCCTAGTGTACCAATTTGACAACTATTAACGAAAAAAGAAAAACATAGGGGCATAGTATATATCCTTCTTATTCAGTTTACGAAATATCTTTTAAATTGGTCCAATATTGGAGGAGGAAATAGGCGAGAGCCAAACCTCGAAATCGGGTGGCCAGACTTTTGAAAATTAGGTATTTTAAGAAAGTATTGCTGTCGCTCTGCGAGCGCTCCGCCCTCGAATTCGTGCGATAAGGACAACTGCAGATCCGACTAAATAGCCTATGTAAAAAGTCACATTTCGAGGTTTGGCCTTTCCTCTTAAGTATTCTTATTTAGATCGTATCGATCTATAAGAAGAAGAATATCGTTTCTTTTCCAGTTGTAGACATTTTGACTGCACTCATTTTGTACTATCACGGAAAGACGTGTTCTTAATTAATGGGCCCTAGAATTGTTCAGAAAGGACGTTAAAGGTACACCTAACAGAGCGAATAAGAATAAGAATAAGAATAAGAATAATTTATTGTATAATAAGTTACATTTGTTGTGTTGTTTCCTGGAACTCACACTAGGATTCCCTGTGTCGTGAGATCCAGGCTCCTTCGTTCCGTTAGCATCTGTTGCTACTCATATACATGAAATAGGTTTGATAATGTTACAATAAATTTCTTAATTTCAAAGTTACAAAAGAAAACTAATGCTAATACAAAAAGAATAATAGTAAATAACCAAATATGTGTGTGTGTGGTGTGGGGGTGTGTTGGTGTGTGTATGTGTGATATGGTGTGTGATATATAAATAGTATGTTTGTGTTATAGAATAGTAATTATATAAATATAAATATATGTATGAGTGCATTTTTTTTAGGTTAAAAAGTTTTCAGTCGTATCATAGTCCATAGAAAGAAGCCATTTTGTAACCGTAGTTTTGCATTTATTATGTAGTATTTTGAGTTGGTTATTGAGTTTCGAGTAAATGTGTGGTCCCATAAAACCGTACGACCTTCTACCGATTGTTTTACGGCAGCAAACCTTTTCCCAATGAACCCTTCGACTTGACCGGATGCAAGTGCACATGGAGGTTTTGTGAAATCTTAGAGTGACTGACAGGATGTAAAGCTGTCTGACTCTAAGAACTCCCACTTCGGTGTATAGTGTGTTAGTGGGGTACCGGAATGGTCTTCCACAGGCAACTTTAAGCAGAGCTCTTTGAGCTCTTTCAACCTTTATTAACGAGGTTTTACCAGCCGCGCCCCAAGCTATTATACAATAGTTAAGGACTGATTGACAGAGAGAGAAGTATATCATCTTTAGAACTGAGTCATCTGCAATTTTACCCAACTGCTTAAAGATACGGAGCATCTTTCGAACCCTACACCTTAAAGCACTCAGATGAGTGGACCATAACAAACGGTTATCTACGATGACTCCCAGGTATTTAATCGAGTCGGTTTGTTCGATGTATGGGCAAGTACAGTTTTCTGGGCTAGAACAGGAGTGCAGCCCTATACAAGTTACAGAGTTAGGGGCGGAACGTTTCGAGATGGCAAAGTTGATTGCCTTTGTTTTTTCAATATTTAGCGTCAAAAGATTATGTAGCAGCCAGTTCGCAATAGCTTTAACGCCGCTTTCAACCGAGAACTTAACGTCATCCCAAGTTTTTCCATAAAATACGATTGCGGTGTCGTCAGCATATGTAAAAATTTTAGCTTGAGGGATTTTCATTGCGCATAGTCCATTTATATATATGATAAAAAGGGTAGGTCCCAGCACGCTTCCCTGTGGCACACCAAATTGCACTGTGTTTGGGTCACTAGAGTATTCCCCTAGTACTACTTTTTGCGTTCTATCGTTGAGATATGAGGTAAACCAGTCCAGAGCAGTGCCACGAACTCCCAGAAGCGACATTTTGTTAATCAAGATTTTCCTAGAAATTGTATCAAATGCCTTGGCGAGGTCCAGGAAGATGCCAGTACATGCCTGTCCTTGACCTAGATTGAGGGTTATAAAATCTGCTAAGTTGGTTACTGCATCCTCCGTGCACCTGCCAGTCCGAAAACCGTACTGATTGTCCGACAATAATCTATTTTGTTCTAGGTATGCAAGTAGTCGTTTGTTCACAACTTTCTCAAGGATTTTTGAGAGAGCGGTCAGCAGGGAAATCGGGCGATAATTTGAAGGGATTTTTGGATCTCCACTTTTAAATATCGGGCATATATTGGCAATCTTTATGCAGTCAGGTACTTTACCAGTACTTAGGCTTAAGTTGCACAGAAAAGCAATCGGTCTGACCAAAGCATGTGAAGCGAAGGAAGCGAAGAAGCCGAAAGAATCGAATTTTAGAACTACTTGTACGAAATCCTATAAAACCTCGCACACTTAACCCCCGTTCGTACGAGCGTAATAAAATCGCGGCGGGATTTTAT
The DNA here is from genome assembly GCA_905163495.3 of Cosmia trapezina. NCBI lineage: Eukaryota > Metazoa > Arthropoda > Insecta > Lepidoptera > Noctuidae > Cosmia > Cosmia trapezina. The sequence continues at coordinate 30,301,228 of LR991022.1, read as the reverse complement.
CGCGCACTGGATTTTCAACTCTCTGCTTAGCGCCGGGAGTTGAAAATCCAACAGTGTGTTTTTCGTCGCGCTGGGATGCACTCTGTTTTTGTTAGGTTGGATTCTCAACGCTCGGCTCAACAACGAGAGTTGAAAATCCAGTGCGCGATAAAATCCCGCCGCGATTTTATTACGCTCGTGGAAACGGGGGTTTATCCGCGCCGAATCGGAATCGCCGGAAGAATTTACCAGGAACTCCGTTTCGTTAGGCACGGTCGATTCTTTCGGCGCGGACAAGTGTGCGATTACCTTTAGTCTTATGAATTCCTAAATAGAAGAAAATTGAGTAACTAACTTGATTTTTATTTAAGACCTTCGGAATAAAACAAAATACCTCAACAAACCCATATTGTATAATCGAAGAAATCAGCATTAATGAGTTTCTTGTTCATTAATGATTACTTTCTTTATTTCAATAAATATATTGATTATGATAAAAGATATTGGCAATAACTGTAGACATAGAGCATCGTTCAAAATCAGTAGCTATTGATTTTAAATAGGTCTCGTTCTTCTCCAAATCATTATAACGATTGCTATCAAAACGTTAGCTTTTCCTCGCAGCATGAATTGTAATTATCTATTTATTACTGATTATTTCTTAGAATTTCGTGAAATTATATCTCATAAGAACTTTGTTTGGTGAGATTTTTACCGTAGGTAATATTTGTAGTAGTACAGTCACGAGCATAAATACCTATGTTACTGTGGACAGAACTGCAATAATATCTGATTTAATGATTCATCCATTAATATCTGTCGTCAAGATGACGGCAAATATATGTGATTATTTGTGGAAGGCATAACATACAAAGGGCAGCATATTAAAGACGCATATCTCTTTGCCGAGATTAAAAAAAAACATTCACCTTCGAATAGAGAGTTGTGAATAGAGGCATTGAACCAGAACCAATTTGGACTAAGTATAGGTATAAGTTATCTGTGGCATTCCCGCACACGTGCGTGGAAAATTTGCATTGCATTGTGAACCTAATCGTAGTGCGATATGAACCAGTTTTCGAGGAAGTGTAATGAAAAGGTTATTTTTTTCCAATTTCTTAATAATGTTTACAAGTTTTACAACATATAAACTATGTTTGGAGTTTTTTTTTCTAGGTTTATTTTTGGTTTGTTTCTTGGTATTTTTTTTTGGTTTTTCTTGGTTTTTTTTTTGTTTTTTTTTGGTGGCCAAGGAAATCCAAAAAAAAATACTTACCAAGAAACAAGCCAAGAAAAAAAAACAAAAAAAAAAAAACTCCAAACATAGCTTATATGTTGTAAAACTTGTAAACATTTAATAAGAAATTGGAAAAAATAACCTTTTTTTTTAAACCTGGCAAAAAATTTTTCTAAGTTACTAACGCGACATTTTGCGAAAGTGACATTTTACTACCAGTAGACATTCTTCTCATTCTCTTCTTTATTTGAGTAGGTACCTCTTAGAGTAACTCGTGGTTCAGCAGCACAGGTTTACACACCGAGGCCGTTGGTCCCGGCTGTCGTTCGTTCTTGGATCTCTGTCAGTCGTTACGTGTCGTGAGAAGACGGAAAGTCTGACAACCAGTCTTAACTAGGGGTATCATGTTATTCAGTTACTGGGTTGAGGAGGTCTGATAGGCAGTCGCTCCATGTAAAATATTGGTATTCAGCTGCATGCGGTTAGACTGGAAGATGACCCCCACCTTAATTGGGAAAATGTTTAGAAATGCAGGCTATGAAACTAACAAGTCATAATATAATATATAGGTATACTTCATCTGCCTAGTCTTTTCCCAACTAAGTTGAATTGTTTTAGATGACGTTTGCCCAACTATTTTGCAAATAAGAAAGAATTAAAAATATGTACTTATAGATTTTTTGCAACAGGGACTGAAAGGGGTCTTAAAAATTCGAAGTGGGGCTACTAGGGCATGTGGGGTATAATATGAAAGAACGCTGTTTGCACATTCTGAAACATTTTTTTTCTTTTTTTTAGGCAGTATGCTCCCTTCGCTGCCTGTCTTCGACTTTTGATGAAAAATGTTAAAACAAACCGTTCCCCTCCTCTCCCCTTATTTCCGAAGTTTTCATAGAGAAAAATCTGAAATTATTCTCTGTAATAGAAGTTTATATATAGATTACAGGAAAAATAAAACGATGTCTCTAAATAGCACAGTTTTTCAGAAATCATTAACAAAAATTACATACAAATGATGGTACGGAACCCTCGGTGCGCGAGTCCGACTCGCTCTTGACCGGTTTTTTTTTTAAATAATATGACTGCTGCGGTCCTACTAGCAACGAAGTTAAACATTAATAAATAAAACGTAGAGAAACCAGAATAAAATAAACAAGTATTATGTAATTGAATGTAATGAACAAAAATAACAGAGTAGGTAAGTAAATTAGTATAGTGTAGTTATATTTTATTTTATTTTTATTTTATTAGGAAACAAACAGATACAATATAATAAGAAAACGGTACAAAATAGCAATACAAATTTTGTCAATTTTTGACAATTTAGAAAATTACGACAGCCGCTATCAAAAGGAAAAATATAAATCAAAATAAATCAATAATGACAATGAAAAAGAACAGCAATATTTAAAAGACAAATCATAATTTTGCTGCAAGAACGTCTTGAACAGACTTCTTCTTTATTATATATCGCTCATTTGCGACAAGGTAGACATTTCTCAAAAAACATCATTTTACAGGAGAGCAATTTCTTATGTAACTATATACTATACTATGCTATGTATGGATTTCTTAGGTAACTTATTTAGACAAAATGTAATTTTTGTCTAAATAAGTTACCTAAGAAATCCATACATACATACTATACTATGCTATGTATGGATTTCTTAGGTAACTTATTTAGACAAAATGTCATTTTTGTCTAAATAAGTTACCTAAGAAATCCATACATACATACTATACTATGCTATGTATGGATTTCTTAGGTAACTTATTTAGACAAAATGTCATTTTTGTCTAAATAAGTTACCTAAGAAATCCATACATACATACTATACTATGCTATGTATGGATTTCTTAGGTAACTTATTTAGACAAAATGTCATTTTTGTCTAAATAAGTTACCTAAGAAATCCATACATACATACTATACTATGCTATGTATGGATTTCTTAGGTAACTTATTTAGACAAAATGTCATTTTTGTCTAAATAAGTTACCTAAGAAATCCATACATACATACTATACTATGCTATGTATGGATTTCTTAGGTAACTTATTTAGACAAAATGTCATTTTTGTCTAAATAAGTTACCTAAGAAATCCATACATAGCATAGTATAATATATAGTTACATAAGAAATTGCTCTCCTGTAAAATGATGTTTTTTGAGAAATGTCTACCTTGTCGCAAATGAGCGATATGTAATCAGTGATTTTTATTGGAACTCAAATCCCTAACACTACATATACAACGTGTAACGTTAAATGAGCAAAAACTCTTAAGGGGTCATTGTACTCATTATTATGAACAACTTTTAGTATGGGACCAAACCTGAAATCGCGAAAAAAAAATCAGCTGTTCAGTACATTTTGACGAATTACGCCAATGAATTACGCGAACAGAAATGTACTGAACAGGTGTTTTTTTTTTCGCGAATTCGGTTTTGGTCACATAGTAAAAGTTGTTCATAATGATGAGTACAATGACCTCTTAAGAGGTTTTGCGCATTTAACGTTGTAACGTTGTATAATATATATAATTGATAGTCATTGATATTAATATGAAAATTGTTTTATTTTTATATTGAACTATCTGTCTGAAGTCTGGAGTCTGGAGTCTGGAGTAAAGTTGGTACAAGCTATTGCCATTAATTCCTGGAGATGTTCATCGGTACGTCGAGATCTAAATTTAATTTTAATAAAGTTCACCTTAGAAAATACTGATTCACTTTACAATGTTGGTTAGAAACCTACATTGTTGTGTCCACGTCCAGCAGTCACCAAATGGCGGATATTTTCTGTGGGCCTTAAAAATAGGTAGCTATTCCGGATCCGGACCGCAGTCCGCCATTTGGTGATTGGTCTAATAGATAAAATCCTTGGTATATAAAGAAAGAAAAGGTATTAATTGAGATGTGATTCTCAGACTCGTCTGGTTAGCAGTGATTGTCGTTATTATGAGCACACAATTGGCAGGACAACCCTTACAATAACATTAATGATTGTACTGTGATAGAACACACTTGATAGTTTTACGCGTTCCTACAGGTTCACAATATTCTGTGAGATGGTATATTAAGTTGCTGGTAACCGTTACCCGTTCCCTGGTTCCCTATTCATTATGAATATTAAAAAGAGTTTTCTGCTTTTTCTGTTTGTGAATCATGGAATATTTGTGTTTGAAAATGCACCCACGAAATAATGGAAGAAATACCTATACAAAATGAAAATAAATTAAAACATTTTCCAACTATAAAAATATTCAGGACATCACCACTACTAAATCTTCTTTATCAGTTTCTGCTTGCAGCTCTAATAAGGGATGAGGTAGGTTAGCGTCGCATTACCGAAAACCTAAGCTGCAAAGTTTGAACCATGAACGAATTAACCACTGGACCCGACATAAAATACATGTGTATGAAAACTCGTTCAACCAGTAACCAGGAAATTCTAGCCTTGGTCGCTTGTTTTTGCGAAAGTCTCAAACACTTACTTGTCAACAAAACATCCACGAAAATGATTAAATGTTTAGATAAATGGTGTAAAAACTATAGCGGCAGAAGGAGCATTAAGTTCTTTTCACTTGTAATGCATTATTTTATTACATTTATTGTTACTTATCACAAAATTTTATCAAATGTAATGTAGTTGAACGAGTTTTCATACATTTGTATTTTATGTCGGGTAATTCGTTCATGGTTTGAACCCATGCATCTTTACTTCATTCCCTTACTGGTCAAGTATCAAGACTTGCTGCTCGCTGATCGGAAGGCCGCAGGGGTGTCGATGTTAAAGAGCACAGCGGGACATCACTAATTTGTCACGCGTGCTATTTACATTGTCGTACGGGGGCTAAGGGGCTGAGGCTCGGAGCACCCCACGACATAATGGGTTGAAAACCGGAAATATTGTTGTTAATTTTTGTTTATAAAGTGTTCGTTTAAAAAATATAATAAGTGTCCAATTTGAAACAAGATTTTTAGCCGAAACTAGAAGAGGAGCTGAAGATTCGGTTACGGTTCCGGTTTCGGTTGAAAATTGTGTTTTGATGGGAGAATCGTGTTCGTGTTCGTGAAACCGAAACTTTTTGTTAAATTGACATTATTTTCTAAGAACCAAGTTTTTCGTATAGGTTTGTAACAAATAATTTGTTTAACGGCTGATTTTGCATCAGATTTCACTCAAAGAAAAAAAAATACGTTTCGTAGATTTTGTATAAAAAATTGGTATAATTTCAAAATGACGATTGAAAAATCAGCCCCAACTTAAATAACGGCCCTATACAGGGTGGAATTTTGTAATGCCACCTGGAGGGAAAGTACTCAGATAGAAAATTATACTCAAAGGAAACATTCCTTTATTTTTGAATAGAAAGCAAACTACATTCAAAGATTTTCGAAAATTCTCTTCTCCCACAACCGGGAATCGAACCGGCTAAAATCTGAAAAAATCAAATGTGAATAACAACTATGACAATCTAATTTTCAAATTTTAATATAACATTCCATATTTAAATTACCTCATACACGCAGCTACGAGTATGTCGCAAAGGAGTCTGCATTACAAAAGATGGATGTTAGTTAAAGAGCTTTAACTTGACTCATTGAATTTGTAACTTCAGATTTCCTGGTTTTCCTTTCATTTAATTTATCATGTTTGTTAGAGAGATTTCATCCTTATAATTGACCCTAACGATCGATGCAATAAAAGTACAGGGTATATTTTTTTCAGATTTTAGCCGGTTCGATTCCCGGGTGTGGGAGACGAGAATTTTCGAAAATCTTTGAATGCAGTTTGCTTTCTATTCAAAAATAAAGGAATGTTTCCTTTGAGTAAAATTTTCTATCTGCAGTATTAAGAGTACTTTCCCTCCAGGTGGCATTACAAAATTCCACCCTGTATATATGTGTCCTTTTGTTTTTGTATTAATTTGTATAGTTGGTTAGTTAGCCATTTACAGTACCTACCTGGTCAAAATAGTGCTAACTTGGATATTGTATATAAATAAAGATTATTCAAAATAAATTATTTTATGATCACAAAGAGATAAGATTTAGCCTATACTTACAGTACATAAGTACTGTAAGTATAGGCTAAATCTTATGTCAGTTGGTCATATAGTTTCGGAGATACCTAATATAAAATTATTAAAACGCAAAATAACTTTCATTGCATTATTGCACGAGCATAGAACATGCTTAGTGCGGATGTTTTAACCATACTTTTACGCAATATACGCGCATTGTCGTGGAGTTGCGGATACCAGCCCGTATTACCCACCCATTGTGCAAAGACGTAATTTTTCTGAATTGCGACATTTTCCGCGGATTGATGCCTCTTCTCGATTTATTATTTCAATACTGTCGGTGGAATAAAGAGGCAGAGATTGTTTTTTGTTAGTTTGTTTGAACGCGCTAATCCCTAGAACTACGCCAGTCGGATTTGAAAAAATCTTTTTGCATTTTATAGCCTAACTCTTGAGGAAGGCTATTTAACATCACTCTGGGCCCTTAGGAGACGAGCAAAAAGAAAAACAAGTCAGAAAGAATGCTAAGCGCAAACGAAGTAATAGCGCGGGCAGGCGATGCGGAAGGATACGAGTAAAGCTATTTAACATCACGCACACACACACACGCACAAAATTTTTCATCAAAAGTCGAAAACTATGACACCTAAAAAAAAGAAAAAAAAGTGTTTGAGAATATGCAAACAGCGCTCTTTCATATGATACCCCACATGCCCTAGTAGCCCCACTTCGAATTTTTAAGACACCCTTTCAGCCCCTGTCGCAGAAAAAAAAATGTATTTTTGTTTCTTTCTTTGTAAAATAGTTGGGCAAACATCATCTAAAACTATTTCAAATTTCAAGTTAATACCATTAGTAGTTCTTAAGATATCCAGCTTTGACAGTCAGACAGACAAACTGAGTCACACCATAAGGGTTCCTTTTTTACCATTTTAACACCAAAAAAAGTCAAAAAGGACGCTAAGCGCTAATGAAGTTATACCGCGGGCAGGCGATGCGATGCGACGGGGTGGGACAGGGGGGGACAAGAAATTTCGCGCGGACGAAGTCGGTGGCAGAAGCTAGTATATGTACAATAATGTCTATAAACGAATACTTATTGTGGCGGCATCTACATCGCCACATATGAACTACGCATCATTGACATGACGTCACGCAAGCCTGCATCGCGCAATTAGAGTTTACCACGCGATTAGCATATATACAACGTCCCGACATCAACCGTCGGGCAGTAGCCCACCAGACACAACACCCGTCTGGTCGGAGGATCCTCCCTTTTCTATGGAGGATGAGTGAACTTTACACCCTGTTCCTCATGCCTCTAAACTGGTGACCCCGACGTGATCGTGTTCGTGGTGAATATACAACAAACTCATAAACTACTGCACACAAAGAGACCGAGATGTCGCGTAGCTGACCGCGGAAACGTCGATACAGCATATACATACATATACACCCTTTCGGCCAAAACTCTTCCTGTTCCTTTTCTTGCTTGGTGAGTCGGAACGCGCACCACGAACGACTTGAAATGGGTGTTATGGCGCGCCTTCAACTTTTCCACCCTCAAGGTCCAGTTGGTCTTCACCCGTATGTACTCTTCGATGTCCTCAGTCTTCGTAGAGTGGTGTAATCGGGACTCGTACAGCTGCGTCGTCGGTACTGCAGGACGTAGCAACATGTTAGATCCAGCCAGCGGCAATAGTAATAGGCGCCAGTAGTAATAACTTCTATTTAAAGTAATTTTTACTGCATAATAAGGACATTTTTATGTATAGTCGTATAAAACAGAAAATAGACGGTGCTACTTTGGAATTTTTTTCTATCAACAAAATTTCAAGTAAGTACAACTCCATAAGTTAGCATTTACCTCAAATCTAGCGATTTCATGAAATCATGAGGTTTGAGGTAAATGCTAACTTATGGAGTTGTATTGCTGATTCTAATGATTATAATTCTGTAAAGCCATGTTAGCTACGGCCGCGAATCATATTTTAATCAACATACAAGCTCACACTGACCTACAAATTGCAAAAAAACGTAAGAAATTTTGAATTTCGCGGGCTACCCTGGAGCTTTCGCCTTAAATGCGGGCAATAACATTTGCCTCAAAAATGACAGTGTTGGCGGAAAAATGAATTAATCATTGCGTACATTTAAATTTTTAATCTCATCGTTCATTTTGCTGCGGAGTCGACTTCGGCGTTGAGTATTATTTTCATTTGTTTTCATATTTTTCTTTCGTTAAAGGAAATGGAAAAAGAAAGCTATGCTATGAATTCTCTGCTATTACTTATAACCTACCAACTTACATTTTGAAAACCCTATTGCCATTTCATACTGCTTTGGCTCCATAACTGAGATAACCTAGCATATAACATAAAATTACGGCCATATGCCCCGGAGGGTTACGCCGCCGCCGGCCGAGGCGTACCTTTAGTATACACCTACACTCACATCACACACACACCCTTCCTCACACACACACATACTCCCACACACACACACAAAACACATAAGACATCAGAAGAAAACAACAACACACGCATCACAAACAACAGCACTAGATCAAACAACAAAAGATACCTAACTGTAGTTTCCAACATTAGTCGGTGTGATTGTTAAAACTGAGATATAGATTGACCTTCTAGCCTAGCCTATTTTAGCCATCAAAATACATGTCAGTGGTGTATTTTTCCATCGATATAAATTTACTATATAATCAACACCGGTTTTGTTGATTCTTGACACAGGAAACGACTTCATCAATCAAATACTTTGTTATATTTCTTACTTGTAATTCGATACAACAAATTAAGTCACCAATTAATGTCCTACCGAAATTCAATAGTTTTTGAGTTAGTTAAATTTTAGTTTTCTTTTTTTAATGAAAAATACAATTTAAAAATGATTTACGCCGCGAATTTACTGGGATTTGAGTTATTATCATAGCTGATGCTGTAGCAGATCTTTGTTATAAATTAAAAGTTGACAAATGCCTAAAACTTTGGCAAAGATCACTAATTAAACATTTTATTTTTCGTAATTTATGTTTTTTTTAGACAAAAATTTAAAAAAAAATGCTGAATTTCGGTAGAACATTTGGTGGCTTAATTTGTTGCATTTGAACCCTACTATGACGTGCTGCAAGGCATACGTCGAATTACAAGTAACCCTGTATACATATATTATTAATGAAATATTAAATGCAATGATTATACATTACTAGCTTTTGCCCGCGTGGCTGTCGGAAAATATGCCACAAGAACAAAAATATTGAGATAGCTTCTGCCCGCGACTTCGTCCGCGTGAAATTTCTTGTTACCGCAAGGCACTCCGTCGCATCGCATTGCTTGCCCGCGCTATTACCTCATTTTCGCTTAGCGTTCTTTCTGACTTTGTTTTCTTTTTGCTCAGCACCTAAGAGTCCTAGAGTGATGTTAAATATGCTTAAATAGTCTTCCTTAAGAATTGGGCTCTGATGCAAAAATAATTATTAAAGTCCGACTGGTAGTCTCAAAGATTAGCGCGTTCAAACGAACAAAAAAAAGTGTGTACCTACTCCGACGCACGACTGGAGTTTACTCCTGTTTTCTGTGGCGTTCCGAGTTTCCGACTTTCTATTTTTCAGTAATTTCTGTCGGGCTGGGTTTCTTTAATGAATCAGTGCTATCTAACCTCTCCCCTTCCCACCCTCTCACCCTCCCCTTCACCCTCACCACATCCCTTTCCCGCTAACCTCCCCTCCCCCTCTTCCCTTCTCCATGCCCTACCTTCACTATGCTCTCCTATCCCTCGCCCCTTCCCAATCATCCTCCCCCTCTCTCTCTCACCACAACCCCTCCCCTTCCCTTTTTCCTCCTCACCATCCCCTCCCCTTCCCCCCTTCCGCTCTACCCTTCCCTCCGGGGATAAACTATTAATGACAAACTTTATTACTTGCTTAGGCAAGTATTTGTGCCAAATTTCAAGTTAATTTTTCATAAAAACTATATTACCTGTTTTCAACCCCACAGGGATACAATTTAAAAAAATCGTTTGGGAGATTTCCGTAACTTTACTGACAGATTATTTACACCAATTTTCGAGTTAAGCCCCGCAGTAAAACCTGCCCTGTAAAATTGACTACCCCTTTTCACCCCTTTAGGCGTAGATTTTCGAAAAACCCTGATACACGTTATTCTTCATTTTTGGTCTCAAGTATAAATACTGAGTTTCGAGTTAATCGGACCGCGTGTTAAAATTCCTACATGATACAAACTTTGACACCCTCCAATCCCTCCTGAGGGTAGTTTAGGAAAACTAAAAATGACAAACTTTATAGTATACTTTGATAAATATTTTTGCTGAGTTTCAAGTCTATTAACTGAAGGAATAAGATTTTTCATACCAACTTTGGAGCCCTGTTTCACGCCCTTAGTGGTTGAATTTTGAAAAATCCTTGCTTAGTGCACCCCTAGACCTCATAAGAGACCTACGTGCCAAATTTGGAATCTATAGACCCAGCGGTTTGGGCTGTGCGTTTGTTATCACCCAGTCAGTCAGTCAGTTTACCATAGATAAGTACTGTAAAAATTCATCCATTATTTTCAATGTAACAAAACTATAAAATAATAATATCCTGGGGCTTTCTACATCTATTGTTTTATTTTGTTTCACTTTTAAGGCATGTATAATACTATACCTACGTAGATAGGATAACATTATAACGATGTTTTCGTAGAAGATACTCATGCGGAAACATTAAGACCTCTTGACGTCGCGAGGAGGAGTGCACGCTAAAACATATTTATGCGATATTATAACGAGAGAAACACTCGAGGGCCGCTCTCCACGCCAGCCCGCCATATAACAAGTAATCGTGGCCCGGCCACGCCATTAACAACGGCGCATACAAAAGTTTAGCGAAAGAAAATCATATGAAAAGCGACCACCCGGCCTGAATGCCCCACGCCCACTCCTCACCATTTTCACGCAAATTAAAAGACACAAACGCAAGCATAGACAAGAATTTCCCGCGCGCGCTAAAACACACCATTCACAGACGTCGTATTCAATTGCTCGAGAGCGAAACGGAACGCCCCGAGGCATTAATTAGAGCAGAAAACTCGCGTCTATGGCCGTTCCTTTTTTAAAACTGAGGTCTTTATGCGAGCCCCCGCCTTTGTGCGCGTTCCGTTTGTGCTCACGGGTAAGTGTCAAGTCTTAGTGTCAAGCGATGCTTTAACCTCTTTGTTGACTATAATTTACGGGAAATCCTCATTTCACACCAACAAGCGAAGTAAATTAGAAGGGAAACCAGTCTGGTACTCGTATCATCATTGCTCTATAATATGAACGCGATACAAAATCATCAAGTGATTTAATTGCCCCCAGGTCCACCGCATGCTGAAGAAGATCAAGAAACGTTAAGATGTAATTCGGCAACCAGTCAGAATGTGGAAACGTCGGATGCCGAAGACGACATTTCCGTCGGTGACAGCAGAAGCGAGACATCCACTCCCAAAAAGTCACAATTCTCGTTCCCCGATGAATATAAAAATAAAGTAGACGGAGAAGAAACAGAAAGATCATCGCCTTTAGAATACAATTTGAATAACCAAACTAATTACAGTTCCCCTTTCAAAGAAGATGAGAATGAGTATGAAAACCGACCGGATGAACGAATGAAGTTGTACGATACCAGTCTGTTTCACTTGTATAGGCCAGACCGAGAAAACAAGAAGGATGACAGGACTGAAGGGACTGGGTATGAACACATGGCTGGGTTATCGGACGGTATTTATGGAAGGTCTATGGACCTATCAAAGAATTCTTTCCAGTCTCAGTTATTGGCCGGCTTCGCGTCAGTCATCGCTGGAAATACACAGAGGGAGTCGCAAGAGTCGAACGGTAATTGTATTCATGATTAAAGTTTGTTTGTTTGTTTTCTTAAAAATATTTTAAATTAAGAAGATATTAGATAAATAATAGTGTTGTATTCGTATACAAGTACTTAGGTGTATCATTACGATCATTCAGTTTTTGTTCCTATTAAATTTCAATCAACTATTTTCGCGGTTTTGGTGACTGAAAATATAAACATCAGCATAATAGTACTGAGACAAATGGCATTCGCTTCGGGCCGTTTCTATTTCTGCAATCATTATAGCTTCAAAGTGATATTGACATGATCGCAGGTGACATTTACATAGCTTTTCTACTAGCGTCATCAAAAAAATGTTCAGTTGCAACATGATTTTGTATTTCTTAGATCGTCAACCAGGCAGTCGACCGACGACCTCGTCGAGTTCAAGCCGCAAACCACGGCGGCGTCGAACTGCATTCACTCACGCCCAGCTCGCATACTTGGAGCGCAAGTTCCGCTGCCAGAAGTACCTGAGCGTTGCTGACCGCGGAGATGTAGCTGAAGCGCTAAGTCTCAGCGAAACGCAAGTCAAGACTTGGTATCAGAATCGCAGGTTAGTGTTATTCTTTTAGCAAGTATTAACATAGGAAGTATGGAAGATTTGTTTACAAAATAGACGTACACTGCATGGTGGTGTCTTGACATTACATACTATAACACCTCATATGTATTCTCCAAAGCGCTAGGCAGACGTTATACATACACATATATTCGCAAGTTATGTTACCGTTATTAGCCATAAAACAACTTGGCTTCTATTTGTTAAGTTATGACTTAATTATGTGCCCACATGGTCCCACCCATGTTTGGTGTTTATTGGCGCCCAACATGGGACCATGTTGGGCGCCAATAAACACCAAACAAGTTTTATGAAGTTAGATTTTCATATTCTCAGTTTTAAGAAAGCAATGTTCAGCTTCAGCTATGTTTTCACTAGAATCACAAAGGAGTCAGTAAGTTATTTTAATAAAATTATGGCGCCCAAGTGGGAAAATAATAAATGAACATCAGAGTAGAGCACTGATCCTTTTCGGAACCTGAAGGCCAATTCTCGTACCTAAAAAATACGAGAATTGCGCCTCGGTTTTCAAATCCATTCTACAGACTCTGTGCGTTGTTTATGGAAAACATTGACCTCAGTGGAACTCTGTATGTTGGGCGCCAGTAACACTACAAAAAATGTTAGAGTTCTCAGGAAATTAATTGTAGTTATATTGTTATTTTCCAAACATTTCTAACTACGAACTGTTAATTAATCATAGCAGCCTTTACTTGTAGTTGACAGTTATTTTGAATGGTCTTAAATTCAGCATTGTGTTTTTCTTAGAACGAAATGGAAGCGTCAGAACCAGCTTCGCCTAGAACAATTACGAGCGCAGGCAGCGAGCGGGGAGCGCGAATTGTCAGCGCACGCGCTGCCACTTGCGTGCGCGCTGCTGCCGCCGTATCCTGCCTATATGCATTGTCATCTGTGAGCGTCTACGAACATTTCACGTTATGATATGCCGGCTATCGCGTCTACAGTGAGTCCTCTCATGTTTCCAATACCGTGTAGTAATCGTGCATCACCTGCCCAGCAATACCACCTAGGTACATTGTGCTGAATAACAGCCTGACCCCGTGAGCACGAGCTACACGTTCAAGTGACACGTGTCTTGTGACAGCGAGTGCGGAGAAAACAAATGAAAGAAGTCATTTTAGAACATGCCACAGCGCACTGCGACGCGACTTGCGAGCAGTGTCGCTTGATGCAAGTCGCGTCGCAAGTCGCATCGCTCGAGGTCATGAACGGGCCCAGGAGCCATCGGTGTTTAGCGACCAAACATGTACAGAGCATGTCTGTACTTCAGAAGTATTTCGTAATGTGGTGGAAAAAATATTTTCAGAAAGCTATCTATACGAGTTGGTTCATGAATTCAGCACATTTTCATTTTAGATGCTTCATTTCCAAATTATGTAACATAATAATGTATGTACTTAACTTAGAGTCTTTGATAATTTACTAAGTAGGCACAAAGTTAGGAAATTACCCGTAGGTTATTGTAGAATTATTATATAATATGTAGGTCATTAGCTACATACATAAGTTGTAAATGTTAATTTAAAAACTGTGCAATAAAATTGTGAAATAATTCGGAGTAGTCACTTTTATGTTTATAGGTAGATAATTTGTAATACAAATATTTTTGTGCGAGTAAATGTGTAAAAACTAATTATGTAAAGTTCTCTACTGTACCTACCTACCTACAAACCTGTAAACAGGAACGATTAAAGTTGAAAAAAGTCGTTTCACACGTAATAAGACTTTGTTCTATGGTGTGCTTGTCGTATGTATATTTAAATCAAAATGAAATACGATAGTTGTACACATTTTCGATTCAAGGAACTCCGCATGTTCGTGCTGCCTGCTGAGACATCTTACTAACGTTGTTTCCAAACTGTCTAAAATACAAGTGTGACTCACACCTGTATTTTAGAAGAAAGCTAAAAAGGGCGGAACTGAAGATGTTACCTGTTATGAATCTTACCCCGGTAACACAGGTTTTTCCTAGTATGGTCATTGATCAAATTATTTTGTAAACACGGCTACACATCAAGCTATACATTTCCAGTTTACACTGACCTCTCACTGTAAGGAAATCCTATACAATGCGAGATCAGCTTAGACAGGAATTGTATAGCTTGATGTGTAGCCGTGCGTACCAGGCTATTTCCATCGCTTAAAATAAGTGTCAACCTGAATAATGTACTTTTTAGTTCAAATAAATAAATATATGTTTTAACATAAACAGTTTGTAAATATCGCACAGCCTAGTCGTGCACAGCCTAGTTGATATACGTCTCTCACAAGTCAACGACAAGACTGTGGGTCAATTGTTTTTAAGGGAAGCTTCTAGAATCTTCTAGAGAGAGAGGCGTTCCCGCCAGAAGCGTGCGGATTGTGGCAGGAGCGGTTAGAAAAGCCTTCGCGTTATGTATTATTATTGTGTCCTTCATATAAGTAAGCGTAGGTACAGGTTCATAATTACTAATTCAAATTAGGTATATAATTAGGTATAAGTAGGACGGTATATTTATTAAAGCTATTTGCAGATTGAGGACTACCTACCAATAGGTATTATGAACAATAAAAATGATAACTTTATTTCAGACCATGAATACATTACACAAATATATATTACACATATTTAAATTTTGTGTTAGTAAGTACTTAAGAACTATGTTAGTATAATTTGTATAAAGTTTGTAAATAAAATATTTTTTTTGTAGATATTGTCACGATATGTTAAAAAGCTTAGAAAGCCTGTTCGTGTTTATGTTTGGCAAATTAATGAATTATTATTACCATTTATCAATAGTCATTGTACGGGTAAGGTACATTTAAATGATAGTCTGATGTAGGAGTTCAACTTGTGTATTGAAAGTCACACAGAAAAAACACCCACATACAATTTAAATAAATTAGATATTACTTCTTTTGAGTGACTGGCTGACCAACATAGGTACAACAACAAATGTGAAAAAATGACATTGTGAAGTTAGATCTTCGGTATTTTTTTGTTACTTATCGCTAAGTACTTAGAACCATAAACCATAGCTATAATGTAGAATAACAGTTCCAACTGTAATACCAAGTAAAATGATGTTAAATCACCCACAGCTTTTCAATCACACTCCATTTCTGAACCCACCATTCAATTCTGTGCGAATTATGCAAATGTTTTGGCGCCATTCCGAATCATGGCTGCCAACCGCTCGCAATTTGCATCTCTTAGCGAGTTGTTAACATTTGAAACGAGAACACAGCCGCTACAGCGCTAGAAACTTTAAGTGCAGTA
This sequence comes from Cosmia trapezina, assembly GCA_905163495.3. NCBI lineage: Eukaryota > Metazoa > Arthropoda > Insecta > Lepidoptera > Noctuidae > Cosmia > Cosmia trapezina. Next base: position 30,285,240 of record LR991022.1, on the reverse strand, counting down.
AGTATATGCGCTGAAATTTACCTCGCTTTAAAGCTCAATAACGCTTTACAGCCTCCAAATTCCTCAAGCCGACAACTTTGACCGGGGTCTCAGAGTCACATTTACTGTTCAATTTATTCAAACAAATGCTAATTTGTAGCTTTTCGTTTCAAAATTGTTGATTATTTATCCGTCTTTATTTCAGATTTGAGCAAACGAGGGTTTATTAAAGGGTGGGCTCGTGTAATTGGGCTGTTTTGATCTCGCGGGGGGGTGTCGCGGGAGCGGGGTGGAAGGGTGAGGGTAATTGAAGTATTTTCCCGACGTTTGGAGGGTAGTTACGTTACCCGAGGCTGAATGGATTAGTTAGCGCGCCCGAGATAACGATCTGTCAATGATGCCTGTATAATGGGCGGTTTGTATTCTTTTATTAGGCGTTATTTGCTGAAGATTATGTTCGTTTAGTTTGTTTGTGTTTTACCACAGATTGTAAATGCTCAGTGGCTTGTGGAAATTGTCTGTTCTGACTTTTGTGGAGTACTGAATATAGTTTTGATTGAAACTGTTTAATCCTATCGCAGTCAGGCAGTCTGATGTGATCATTATCTACTGCTAAATAATAAAATATAATGAAACCATCTAATATAAAACTTAAGAAGAAGAGTTTGAAAAAAAAATAATTCCTACATCTCTCGAACAATCGAATTTCGTTAACCATCAAGTACCTATACCTACACTTTCGGTTCGCCAATAAGCCTGATATAGTGGTGATACGAGCTCGTGGCAAGTAATAACAGCCTCACGGGTCGATCTATCAGGTTAATCTACGCTTGCCGGGGTTGGTCCGTGGATGGATGACCATCTTTACATTCCGAGACTCCTCCGTGCCTCGGAAAGCACGTTAAGCCGTTGGTCCCGGGTGTCATTCGTGGATCTTTGACAGTCATTACGGGTCGTCATAAGCCAAGGGGTATCGCATTACCCAGTAACTGGATTGTGGAGGTCAGATAGGTAGTCGCTCCATGTAAAATACTGGTATTCAGCTGCATCCGGTTAGACTGGAAGCCGACCGATCAATCTGCCTAGCCTTTTCCCAACATAGTTGGGAAAAGGCTAGGCAGATTAATTGAACTAAGATTGCTTTAAAGAATTATAATCATTAGAATCAGCAATACAACTCCATAAGTTAGAATTGACCTCAAACCTCCTGATTTCATGAAATCGCTAGATTTGAGGTCAATTCTAACTTATGGAGTTGTATTGCTGATTCTAAGACTGGAAGCCGACCCCAACATAGTTGGGAAAAGGCTATTAGTCATATTGATAGTGGTGATAGATCGATTAGCGCGCCGCGCAATGAAAATCGATGTTACCATTCCACATGACGAAAACCTCGTGAAAGTTGTGAAAGCTGAGAAAGAGAATAACGAGGTTGCTGACATGTGGAATGTGAGCTCGGCTGTCATTGTGCCGATTGTAGTAACGGTCAATGGCCTGATGGCTGAAAGCTTCAACCAACTTCTCATGAGACTCTCGTTAGGACTCCTCGACAACCCCCGGTTGGTGTAGGACTATATTGCAGGATATGGAAACAAAGATATTGGACTATGGATTTGGGTGGCTAAAACTATGGACTGGTTACCTAGAACTATGAAAGAACTATGGCCCCTGCCTGATCAGTGTTTTATTATAAACAGAAAAAATGGCGGGTGTGACTTGCACACTCAATAATGGGCCCCCGGAAACTGTCGCTAGCACTTAGTGACGTAGCGACAAGGGGGCAACATATTCTGAGGTGCTTGAGGAGTGAAGAGGTATTCTACGGCTCTCAGTACAATCCCAGGTCCCGGAAGATGGTCAAGATCCTTAACACCAGTTACTGAAATACTTCCTTCCTCCGAGCATGTTTGCTCTTGCGAATCGTCACTCAAGCCAGCTTATAAAGGCAAGAATTATGTGGGAGCTCTGTTCCTCCTCAGTGTTCACTCCAGCCGGTCAATAAAGGCAAGCCAGAGATGAGGAACAAGACTTCTCCCGGGAAATAGGGTCCGTGAGGTCGCTATTGCCCAACAGCTCGCCACATGCTGCCGTGTGGGTTTCTGCATCTTTCTTGGTCTGGCTCTTCACCCTGGACCTGTTTCGGCAAAGTTAACTCTACCGGCACAGACCTAGAGTTTGGAGCGCGCAAGCCCCACGACGACATCAACGTAGAGCTATATGGCGGTGGAGATACTTATATTATTATTATATTTTAGCTCTACTTGCATCGTCAGCAAAGCAATTGCAAGACATGGTGACTGTGATGAATGAAGCAAATAAGATGAAAGGGATGAATATAATTGTAAATAACACGAAGGTTATGTGAAAATATGTAAATTATAAGAGTGTGGAGCAAGTAAGTGAGTTTGTATATTTGAGGAGTCTGTTTACAAGGCATGGAAAGATTGATGAAGATGTGCAAAGAAGAGTAAATGCGGGAAATAATTTGAATGGTGCCACACATGCGATTGTGAATTTGTAACCAACCAGTTTATGCCCAAAAAGGCTCGACTGGCTGTTCACAATATGCCTACACTTATGATGTAAGTGAATCTTGGGTGTGGCAAAAAAGCATGAAATTAGAATAATTGCTGTGGAAATGCGTTCCCTGCGAAGCATGTGTGGTGTGACTATGAATGATAGGCTGAAGAATGTGTGATAAGGCACCGGTGCGGTTTAAAAGAAGATGTAGTGACAAAAATTTAAAATAGTAGAGTATAAAATAGAGTATGCTAAGATGGTTTGGTCATGTTGAATGGATGAATGAAAGGCGAATTGTAAAAGATATTCACAAGGCAGATGTGAGTGGAAACGCCCTAGGAAGACATAATATATATTTTTCAGAAAGGTCAGGTGCGTACTGCGTAGTACTCGCAACCGACGTGCGTGTGTGACCAGATCGTAGCAGGTGGCGTTCTGTAGTTTCTGCCTACCCCCATAGGAAGAAGGCGTGAGTTTGTGTATGTATGGGTCTATTATTGTGTCGAATAAATGTTAGATTTATTTCATCACAGTTGCAAGTAATCTTAAAAATCCTAATTTCACAAAACAATAATCAACTTCATGCAATGTCGACCAAATCATAACACAAGATTTTTCTAATCAAATTTTGTTCTTACGTCTTAGAACTCAGAATAAATATTATCGCTTGTTTAGACATGAATATTTTTTTCGATTTCATGTGTCTTGCAATAATAGGTAACATCAAATGTCAGCAAGTTTTAATTGAAGAATTAACCATTTCCACGCAGAAGCCTGGAGAAAAATTAGATGTTAAAAAGACGAATATTGAACGACGATTTCTAGAAGATTTAAGTGATTATGAATGGCACGTTGCGCATCTCAGGAACGCTGTGTTCGATGGCAGGAGAAAATGCATGTCCGATACATTCGCAGACACAGTGAGAAGATACAAGAAAATGTTAAAAGAGGACGGAGCGAGGGTCGAGTATGCTTCCGCTAACTCTCTTCCTGTGAACCTAGAAGATATGGTCGAGGAATCTTGCAAAGTAAAAGACGACTTTGTCTCCTTTTTTAATAATGTGACTATGAAAGTTACATCTGGAAACTCTATCGATGCTACAACGGCTGCACAAAATGTAACGCCAGCTGTTAATACTACAGATCCGATGAAAATGGCAGATACGACACCAAAATTAGACTTTAAGGCCACGACAGTAGAGTCCAAGGTAAAAACGAAGAAGAAGAAGTTGGAGGATCAGCCAAAGAACGACACGAGACGGGCCAGTGAGTACATGTTCAGTTCAGTGGAGTACTACGACGAGTCGACAGAGTTCGACCCGGAATTGTGTCCGGATGCTGTGCAGATCATCGAGCTTCAGATAGATCAGCTCAGAAGCTACGACATGGAGTGTGAGATGACTGTGGAGTGGAGGAGTTTAGATTAAATGTTTCTAATCTCGTTTTTGTTTTGTGGTGAAAGTATGACGGACATGGATAGATATTGAATTCATGGATAGGGTGCTACAAGCTAATGATACTCAAATTAATGAGTGAGGGCACTCGTCTTTATCCTGTAAAATCAATTCTAAAATATGTCCTCGTGGCAGCAATAACATAATCCTTATGATTGAAACTCAAAATCAAAAGAGAACTATTTCAGTTTGCCTTAGTTAGTTTTTCAGTTACAAAATCTTTTACATTATGGTTCAGTAAGGTCATCTATCGGAAGATTGACACTTATTTTTAGTGACACAGAAATTGGTCCGTTACACAGGCCGGCCACGTGGCAATCTGCGTAGCGCTACTACAAACGCTTCAAGCAATAGTCAATAGATGGCGTTGATACTATCAGCTGGGAACTACGGCGTAGCCGCGTGACGTGTTCTACCTTGCTACGAGAATAAGTACAAGAAAGTCTTGATAGATGGCGTTAGGTGTATGTTGTTTTTGGTGGTTTGAAGATGAAATCTTTTTATTAATAGACTAGCTTTTGCCCGCGGCTTCGCCCGCGTGGATGTCGGAAAATATCCCATGGGAACGTTCATGTGGAAAACATAGGGCCGTCCGATATAACTGCAAACTCAAATCGCTACGATATATCGTTACCGTGTATAGTAGGCATAAAGCTACCAATCGGCATCATTTTTTCCGACATCTTCAACAGTCGTCGTCATATTTCAGCCAATTTACACAAAACCATAATGAATTACACTGAATCACTCCGTTCATTGGAGAAAACCGTATGAAAATCCGTTTGGTACTTTTTGACATTATCGCATTCAAACAGACAAACATACACGGCGGGGGGACTTTGTTAATTACTTAAAATTTATTATGCCAGTCACGCTCTAATAACAAATAACTTTTGTCCGAGTGTCCACTCGTTCAAATAATTTCCTCGTAAAAACGTCGAATGAAATAAAGACTAAATGTTACCTCAAGATTCGAACTATGACTACATTTCCAATCCCTTAAATCTCTTAAAAAGAGGTAGGTACACAAACATTTGTCAACCCCTATTGTACCCCTTAGGGGACGATTTTTCAAAAACGCTATACCATATATGGTATAGCGTTTTTGAAAAATCGTCCAAATTTTGTCAAAACCTGTGCAGTTTTGTAAATTTTAAAATCAACCCCTATTTTACACCCTTAGGGGATGATTTTTAAAAAAACGCTGAACCGCATATTTCTTAATTTCCTACCAATAGCATAAATTTGTTATACCTAACTTAAAAAATACTGGGTTTCCCTTACAAACTTTCATCCCCTATATCACCCCCCATAGTATTATTTTTGAAAAAAATAGTATCCTATGTCCTTTGATCCTTTCCCAGGATGCTATATAAAGCCTTGCCAAATTTTGTCGAAATCCGTGCAGTTTTGTAAATTTTAAAATCAACCCCTATTTACCCCCTTTGGGGATGATTTTTCAAAAACGCTGAACCGCATATTTCTTAATTTCCTACCAATAGCATAAATTTGTTATCCCTAACTTAAGAAATACTGGGTTTCCCTTACAAACTTTCATCCACTATATCACGCCCTGTAGTATTGTTTTTGAAAGTATCCTATGTCCTTTCCAAGGATGCTATATAAAGCCTTGCCAAATTTTGTCAAAATCTGTGCAGTTTTGTAAATTTTAAAATCAACCCCTATTTTACATCCTTAGGGGATGATTTTTCAAAAACGCTGAACCGCATATTTCTTTATTTCCTATGAAAAGCAAACATTTTAATTTTCACATCCCTAACTTAAGAAATACTGAGTTTCCCATACAAACTTTCATCCCCTATATCACCGCCTGTATGATTATTTTTAAGACAAAAAGTAGCCTATGTCCTTCCCCAGGATGCTATATAAAGCCTAGCCAAATTTTATCGAAATCCGTGCAGTTTTGTAAATTTTAAAATCAACCCCTATTTTACCCCCTTAGGGGATGATTTTTTAAAAACGCTGAGCCGCATATTTCTTAATTTCCCTCCAATAGCATAAACTTGTTATCACTAACTTAAGAAATACTGGGTTTCCCTTACAAACTTTCATCCCCTATATCACCCCCTGTAGTATTATTTAAAAAAAAAATTGTATCTTATGTCCTTCCCCAGGACGCTATATAAAGCCTTGCCAAATTTTGTCGAAATCCGTGCGGTTTTGTAAATTTTAAAATCAACCCCTATTTTACCCCCTTAGGGGATGATTTTTCAAAAACGCTGAACCGCATATTTCTTTATTTCCTATCAAAAGCATACATCTTAATTTTCACATCCCTAACTTAAGAAATACTGAGTTTCCCATACAAACTTTCATCCCCTATATCACCCCCTGTACGATTATTTTTAAGACAAAAGTAGCCTATGTCCTTCCCCAGGATGCTATATAAAGCCTTGCCAAATTTTATCGAAATCCGTGCAGTTTTGTAAATTTTAAAATCAACCCCTATTTTACCCCCTTAGGGGATGATTTTTCAAAAACGCTGAACCGCATATTTCTTAATTTCCCTCCAATAGCATAAACTTGTTATCACTAACTTAAGAAATACTGGGTTTCCCTTACAAACTTTCATCCCCTATATCACCCCCTGTACGATTATTTTTAAGACAAAAAGTAGCCTATGTCCTTCCCCAGGATGCTATATAAAGCCTTGCCAAATTTTGTCGAAATCCGTGCGGTTTTGTAAATTTTAAAATCAACCCCTATTTTACCCCCTTAGGGGATGATTTTTCAAAAACGCTGAACCGCATATTTCTTTATTTCCTATCAAAAGCATACATCTTAATTTTCACATCCCTAACTTAAGAAATACTGAGTTGCCCATACAAACTTTCATCCCCTATATCACCCCCCTGTAGGATTATTTTTGAAAAAAAAAGTAACCTATGTCCGTCCCCAGGATACCATCTATAGCCTTGCCAAATTTTATCGAAATCCGTTCAGTGGTTTAGGCGTGAAAAGGTAACAGACAGACAGACAGACAGACAGACAGAGTTACTTTAGAATTTATAATATTAGTATGGATTACCAAAAATTATGCGAGTACCTGGACACAGAAAAACAAGAAGAATTTCTACGGATAATTTTGTTCAGATAAATACTAAGTGTAACATGGTTGAAAAATTACACGAAGTAATAAATTAGTTAAAGTTTCTTCTTGTTCTATGAAAACAAATGACATCACACAAAACCAGACCAATTAATTACCTATAGTGCGCGCGGAACTAGTTGGCCTCGCCTTAGCTAATGAGAAGCACACATACATGGTGGTGCATGCATGTGTTTAATGTTTTTTTCATTAATTATTAATTATCATTATCATTATTATCACCCCTGTCGCCACCTAAGGAGCGGCCAACTAGTTCCGCGCGCACTATAGTTCAAATTTTGATTTTTTCGATCCCTTCCACAACATTAAATAAACAAAGATACTTGCTTGAATCAACATTGATATTCTTATTCCCTTTATACCTACCTAATAAAAAAGAAGGATTAAAACAGTTAAACTTTTAGTAAAACATATAAACCTATTGTTTCTGTAAGCGTTTAATTATGAATGCTGTTTAGATTTAAAATAGAAACTTTCAGTGTACAATACTCTGTGATCAAAACTATCTTCGTGCAACTTATCGCAATGAACATTTTATCAGGCGTTCGTTTTGTGACGGTGAATTAGTTTTAAGTATACCTACATATTTTTCTTCTGTTTTTCTTTGTTCTACGGAATACATACGCTCTTTACAACTCCAGTCTAGATTTTTGATTTATCCTGCCTGAACACACATCACAACATATTTTGGTCCATATCGAACCGGATATGTGAACCAGGAATACGGATAAATCCAGGAAATATAAAATTAATCGGAAAATACTGCCGTTTGGAGTTTTGTGAGTAGCTGGCTAAGGTCAAAAGGGTCACAGCGCAGCATTATAGTGCATTACAGTGCAGTGTTCCTATAATATATGTTTATTTCAGAACCCATTACTCTTATTCAGGTAGTATTTAACGTTTTATATGGAATTGTAAAGGTTAGTACAACATTGGTATCTAACTTCTTTGTTCATTTGCACATGTATGATTTCTTTAAAGTTAGCAAATTATTGTTATAATTCGCAGTCAATCTATTGTGTTAAAGGTAATTAAGCAGCAAACTAGGTTTTCAATTATTGTTAACCATTAATATTAGCAGTTTCCTTTGTTATCTTGCAATAAATATCATAAGAAATCTTACTTTGTCAACTTAGTACCAACATTGTATTGTATTTCGTTTCATTTTAACTTAATTTCAGTAAAGTTCATAAGTAATTATTAAGTGAATAGTAAAACCGACAATCATAACACTTATTATTATTATTGTCCACAGTCTAGAAAGTAGATTAGTACTTTGTTTATTGGTATTATTATGTCTGTATGGTACTAATATATTTTGTTTTCTTTATTCACATTAGAACAAATATTAAGTTAGAAGCAGCAATTTTATTGTTAAATAATATTAGCTCTAGCGATTTAGTAAGCCCTTTAGGTATTTATCCTATTGTAATCAACGATAGCAATTAGGTATATTTATTAAAATTTAAACTTGTTACGTTTCAGTTTGGTTACCTGCTTCCCAAAGAATGACGGAAGAAAAGGAGCTCATTAAAAAACGAGCAAGTTACAAAGGTCGCTTAACGGTATTTACTAATTATTTAGAGGATTTTAAGAAGGATTCTTTAACGCAAACCCAGATGAACGAACTGCAGTTGCGCCTCGGTAAGATTGAACTTGTTTATTCGCATTATGACGACGTTCAGTTAAGGTTGGAATGTATAGCTGAGGATATGAATATACAGTTATTAGAACGTAATGAATTTGAAGCTTCATATTTCAAGGTTGTTGCGAGGGCACAGGAATTGCTAGCCAGACGCAATGACATTGTGAATGAAGATAGGTGTTCACGCGTCAGCAATAATAGGCTGGTTAGGCTACCAACCATTCAACTACCTAAGTTTGACGGGACGTATGACAAGTGGTTAGAGTTCCATGACACGTTTTCAAGTTTAATACATTTGGACGACCAAATTGATGAAATAAATAAGTTTCATTACCTCCGAGCTTCCTTGGAAGGGACAGCCGCCTTAGTCATACGGGCTATTGAATTCTCGGCTAATAATTATTCCATTGCGTGGAATTTATTATGTGAAAGGTTTGATAACAAGCGGCTTCTCATTCAGAATCATGTAGCAGCCTTATTTAACATGGAAGTGGTTAATAAAGAATCCTCAAATAATATAAAAAGTATCATTGATACTTTAAACAAAAACCTACGTGCATTAGAATCTTTAGGTGAGCCAGTTAAGTTTTGGGATACGTTGATAATTTATACAGTTACCCACAAATTAGATTCAAGAACTTATCGACAGTGGGAGGAAGAAAAAGGTCATTTAGATAAAGATAAGACAATCACATTAGAAATCTTCCTCGAATTCTTAAGAAATCGTGCAGTTTTGCTTGAAACACTAGATTTGTCTCGCCATCAGGCTAATAATAATAGTACTACTAAATCTAACAAGCATAAAACAATGATATCGGTGAGCAATGAAACACCACCACAGAAAAATAAAAATAATATCAGTTCTCCACCGGTGTCATGCCCGCATTGTAATGATAAACATCATTTACTCAACTGTCCACAGTTTCTTGGTCTCAGCAATGAAAAACGGCTTGAGTTTCTTCCTCAATACAAGGTATGTTTTAATTGTTTTCGGTCTGGTCATTACGCAAACCATTGTAAATCTTTTGGTTGCAAAATATGTAAGCGTAAGCACAATACACTGGTCCATGTAGCGGGTACGTCACAGAAGTCTATGCCTAATGCTTCTACTTCGCAAACTGACAGCGCTGTTACTGAAGATGTAAACTCAGCTGAAAAGAAACCCACTACAAATGTAACACTATCGGCACGTGCTACAACTTATCTTAACAATAAAAGTAAAACTCAAGTTCTATTGGCTACTGCATTAATAAAGGTTTATGATAAGCATAACCGCGAACATCTCGCTCGAGCTATACTGGACACTGGCAGTACTACTTGTATAATGACAGATAAGTTATGTGGTTTATTGAATTTACATACCGTACAGGTTAATGAATCTGTACAAGGCATTAACAATTCTAAAACAAACATTAGTAAAATGTGCAGTGTTTCTGTACAATCATTAAGTGAAAACTTCACTACTAATCTTTATTGTTTTATTTTACCAAACATAACGGATGAAGTACCATGTCAAAAATTATCCATTAATAATTTAAATATACCAAGCGATATTTGTTTAGCTGATCCTCATTTCCACACGCCATCGGCAGTGGATCTAATAATAGGGGCAGATGTTTTCTGGGACCTACTGGGGCGGCATAAAATTAACTTAGGTGAAGGCAAACCAATATTATTTGAATCTAGACTAGGTTGGCTAGTTTCAGGTCCGTTGATCAATAGTGGCCACGGATCATCATCAGTTCATAAAGTTAACATTGCTAAACTCAATATCAGTTCTTCTCACAACTCCACTTCAGGAGATGACATTCAAAACCTTTTATCGCGTTTCTGGGAACTGGAAGAAGTCCCCAATCAGTCATCTTCATATTCTGATGAAGAAGCTAAGTGTGAAGAACATTTTGTGCAAAACACCACTCGAATGGCAGATGGTAGGTTTTGTGTTAGGATACCACTCAAACAATCACACCATACTCTGGGTGACTCACTGGCTAGAGCAAAACATTGTCTCTTTTCGATTGAACGGAGATTCAAAAGTCAGCCAGCTTTAAAAACTCTTTATTGCGATTTCATGAAAGAGTACATTTCGTTAGGACACATGTCTGAGTGTTCCATTGATTCAAAAAAACTGGCATATTTTATTCCACACCATGGTGTTCTACGCGAGCATAGCATAACCACAAAATTAAGAGTAGTGTTTAATGCCAGTAGTCTTACTACTTCAGGTGTTTCATCTAACAACTTGCAAATGGTAGGTCCAGTTGTTCAAGACGACTTAATGTCTTTACTTCTTAGGTTCAGAAAACATAAATACATTATTTCTGCTGATGTAGAAAAAATGTATCGGCAAGTGATCGTACACCCTGATGACAGACACTTACAAAGAATATTGTGGCGTGATAATCCTTTAGCTCCTGTTAAAACCTATGAATTAAACACTGTAACTTATGGAACAGCAAGTGCACCTTTTTTAGCAACTCGGTGTTTAAAACAAGTTGGCTTAGATTGTAAGGATGAGAGGATTGCTGGTATTATAATCCATGATTTCTATGTCGATGACTTGCTCACTGGTGGGGATACAATATCTGACGTCACAAATATCCGCCAGAAAGTCACTGCTGAGTTGGCTGCCGCTGGTATGCCACTTAGGAAGTGGAAATCCAATAATGACCTGGTTATATCAGATCAAGTCACAAGTTCATCATTAAATTTAAACATTGGTTCAAATGAGCCAAGTAAAACGTTGGGTCTTAACTGGCTAACAGACTCCGATGAGCTCTGTTTTTCAATTAACAGTACGTCAACATCGAATAATGTAACAAAGCGTGAAGTTCTGTCAGTTACATCCCAAATATTCGACCCATTAGGTCTATTAACTCCTTGTATAATTCCAATGAAAGTAATAATGCAAAAACTTTGGTTACATAAATTATCATGGGATGACTCTTTACCACCAGATGTCGCTAAGACATGGAAAGATATTGTTGATAGTTTATTTATTTTGAATAGTTTACGCATCCCACGTTTAGTTTTTTGTGATTCTTGGAACGTGATAGCATTACACATATTTTGTGATGCATCACAAACCGCTTATGGTGCATGCATCTATGTAAGGAGTATTAATAACAATAATGAAGTTATGGTGCGTTTGCTTACAGCAAAGAGTAGAGTGGCTCCTATCAAACCAACTACAATTCCTCGGCTCGAGCTTTGCGCCGCCTTGGTTGGAGTGAGGCTACATGAAAAGGTGATTAACTCACTTGACGCACCAATTCAAAGTAGTACATTTTGGAGTGATTCTACAATAGTGCTGGGATGGTTAAAAATGCTACCAAGTAAGCTACAACCATTCGTGCGCAATCGTGTAGCAGAAATAGTTGAAAAAACGAATGCTAATAATTGTACCTGGAGACATGTTCCCACACATCTTAACCCCGCTGATCTTGTATCTAGAGGAACTGACGTAAGTCAAATTCAGAGTCATAATTTATGGTGGTCGGGACCTAATTTTTTAAACCAGGATACAAGCGAGTGGCCTTCGTTTCCAACCACAGCAGTAGAATCGCTACCTTTTTTTTTTTTTTTTTTTTTTTTTTTTTTTTTTTTTTTTTTTTTTTTTTGAGGGTGGGAAATCATCAAATAACTTCTCCCGCTCTGGGTGGAGCGGGAGGGCGTGTCAGACTTTTACTGACTAAAACCCACCCGTGTTCCTTCAGTTGCCTATGCCAGGGCCGCGGTAACCCTTTCAGACAACCCGCGACCCCAGCGGCAGTAGAATCGCTACCTGAAATTAAAACTGAGATTTCTTTATTAACTACTTCTAATACTTCAATAGCTTTAATTGATATTAATCGTTTTTCAAACCTTTCTCGACTTATACGCTCAGTAGCATATATGTTACGATTTATTAATATTTGTAAGAAGCAACCACCAACCACTTTACATCTTGGTGAAGATGAACTACAAAATGCGTTAAACTTAATTGTGAAACTTTCTCAAATAGAATCATTTCCCGAATATGAAATGTTAATGAAAAATCAGTGTTTACCAAAAGGAAGTCCACTGACTAGACTTAACGTATTTTTAGATAAAAATAAATTAATTCGTGTAGGGGGTCGCTTACAAAATTCTTCATTTTCATATGAGAAAAAACATCCGTTAGTAATACAGTCCACACATCGATTTTCTAAACTATTATTTGAATATAAACATAAAACTCTAATGCATGCAGGACCGCAACTACTATTGCGGTCCTGCATGCATTAGAGTTTTACGGCTTGTATAAGAGATACTTACTGGCCTATAGGTGGTCGCAACCTGGCTAAATTGTGTTATCATCGTTGCGTCATTTGCAGTCGCATTACAGCTAAACCAATTAATCCCATTATGGGAAACTTACCTGAACGACGCGTGGCGTCCGGTGGTCATCCATTCGAATGTGTTGGGGTTGATTACGCTGGACCTATACTGTCAGCGTCTCGACAAGGTCGTGGTTGCAGACTTGTAAAAGTTTACATTGTACTTTTTGTTTGTTTTACAACGAAGGCAGTTCACATTGAGTTGGTGGGTGACTTAACCAGTCAAAATTATTTGTCAGCGCTTCGTCGTTTTATGTCACGCAGAGGTAAACCTACGCATATATATTCCGACAACGGAACCTCGTTTGTAGGCGCGTTTAATGGAATCGGCAAATTTTTGAAGGCTAACAACAGTTCGTTGTCTGGTGACATCGCCGCTGAAGGGATTAACTTCATTTTTATTCCTCCCTACGCTCCACATTTCGGTGGTCTTTGGGAGGCAGGTATCAAATCTGTGAAATTTCATTTAAAAAGAGTAATGGGAAATTGTCATTTAACTTATGAGGAACTATATACAGCACTAGTTCAAATCGAAGCACTCCTGAACTCACGCCCGCTCACGCCGTTGTCATCGGACCCTAATGACCTTTTGCCGCTGACACCTGGACACTTCTTGATAGGACGCACGCTCACATCCTTGCCCGCGCCGTCGTATGAAACTGCTTCCATCGCTCACTTGAAGCGATATGAGAGAATAGAGGCATTACGTCAACACTTTTGGTCGAGGTGGAATAAAGAATATGTCTCTGAACTACAGCAGCGGACAAAATGGAGGTCTTCAAAGGCGGTCTTAGAGACTGATCGCCTTGTTATAGTAAAGGAGGACAATCTACCACCATTGAAATGGCGATTAGGCCGAATCTCAGCAGTCTACCCAGGACGTGACGGAATCAGTCGTGTGGCCGAAATAAGAACTGCGAATGGAACCATCCGGCGTGCATGCAGCAAGATATGCCCACTGCCATTAAATGAAGATTCTGGTTGAAAGATTGACTTTCAACGCCCGGGGGCATGTTTAGATTTAAAATAGAAACTTTCAGTGTACAATACTCTGTGATCAAAACTATCTTCGTGCAACTTATCGCAATGAACATTTTATCAGGCGTTCGTTTTGTGACGGTGAATTAGTTTTAAGTATACCTACATATTTTTCTTCTGTTTTTCTTTGTTCTACGGAATACATACGCTCTTTACAACTCCAGTCTAGATTTTTGATTTATCCTGCCTGAACACACATCACAACAAATGCAACAAATACGAATCATAAACTAGCAAATAAAACAGTTAATTAGTCCTTACACACGCGTAGCTGCACAGAATAATAATATTACAGTAGTACTTCTTCACAAAAAACTGTCGAAACGACGCGCTTCGAAATGTCAGTAGGTATACTCGTATAGACAGCACGCTTAGCATAATAACCATAGAAACAGGTTTTGTCGACGGAAAAGTAGACAAAATGGCAGATAGTAGAAAATATTTGTACAATGCGTTTACACAGTAGCAGCAGTTCAGCAGTGGGGTGTGTGCAGTTTCAGTGGGTTTATAGGAACCTGACCTTGCGCCATATTGTGAAGATTTAGCAAAACAGCACCTCGTTTACAAAGTAGCAAAGTCAGTGAGATATTATTTTAACAAAAACAAATTCCTAAAACAGAACTAAAATGGATATGGATAAGACTACAAAACTTCGCAAGCAATATGTTGCTAGTTTCAGTTGACAGTTTCAGGTCATTGACGTTCCTATTCTTAGTTGAATCGCATTGTACGCACTCTACGCGTCTAATCATGGCAATGTGTAGTTTTGTCTTTTCTTCCGTCGACAAAACGTCGTCATGCTGCGCGTGCAGTAGGCCTGTAGGCAACAGTTCGAGGGCGCGGCAGTTAGGTAGGTACGCACGGGCGGACGCCCATATAAACTACTGTGGCTATATTATTCTGTGGTACAGGCAGCAGATTTCGCCACATGCAGCTATTTGTTAAGTTAATTAGTTTCAGGAGCTTGGTTTATTGTTATTTTACAACGCAAAGAGTTTCGGTGAACAATGAGCTTAGCTCGGGAATTAAACCTTCGCTTTTTCGCGGTTATAAGATTGTTGAGTTTCATTTATTTATTTTTTACTCGTAGCTACACAAACTAGGTATTCAAAATCATTATTTTATTTGATACTAAATAAATTACCCCTAGTAATAATTTTCTTTTTAAAAAGAGTTACGTTCGTCATACAATTAAGTTCTTTTCCTGAACTAGCCGCAAGTACTTGCACAATACTTGCGCAAGGGAAGTGTACATATGTCTGCAAGTAAACCTTGGTGTAAGGAAGGCATTAGGAAGCGCTCGTGTGGCGGGGCATTTGTCAGAATCAAGGGTTGTGGGCCGACAAACCATTTTGTACGTCGCGCGTCGACTCGCTTCCGATTAGCGTTGGCCATCTCTAGAAATCAAAAAGCCGGATTTTTGATATGAATGAATGAATGAATGAAATGCACCAATCCCACCGTGGTTTAACCAGACTCGATTTCTCGAATGAACCCAAAGATTCACACTAGCCCCTATTGCCTCATGTTACATGGTGCAACAGAGACCATTGTATATCAAGGAGTAGACCGGGGGGCGCGGTAATGGTAGGGAAGACATGCCCTTAGGATATGGATAAGGATTATACAGCCTATCCAGTATGCACCGTAAAATAAGCAATGGAATAGTGGAGAGACGGGTAATATAATTATGGATGGGCTTTTTTTTAAGACGACGCCGCCATGATGCTTCAAGTTCAGCTTCCTCGGTGAATCTTTTGGCGTTTAAATTGCGTTTTCGATTAAGAAAAAAAAAAAGGTTTTTGAAAAAAATATCGAATAAAACCCATATTTTTCTTTGGAAGAACATCGTAATTGCGTAGCAGCACATTATCAATCGGAGTTGGCTTCATTTTGACAGTTCAACAACATTAATTGCGTTATTTATGTTGTCGAGCAGACAATAGCCAATGCAACCTTTTTTATGGACCCTTATGGCATCATTTTTTTTTCTTTCGCCAGTAATGAAACTTAGATAATAATCATAATCATAATAATCTTTATTGCATTAATGAGACAACCATACAGTAACTGAATAATAAACAAAAATAAACAGAAATAGTTATTTTGATATTCATGCAGATCTACAGTTGGAGAGTGTGAAGTGGTCTTACTGTTTGGTTGTCTTTAGACTGATTCGCCCTATCCCCTCGTACTAGTATTAAACTGTATCACGAGCGGATAGTCTTCCTCAACCCTAAAGACAACAGATTCCCACAAGTTCTAGTTACAGGTAACATAGTTTTTTAATAGATTGATTATAATAATATACTAGTAATGCTATATTAATTAAATTACAGATTGGAAGTCTGTGTTGTTTTGTGTTTGGGTGTAGGTATAGGTATATGTGTTATGTATGTATCTGTATGTGTAAAGTTATGTGTGCTTTATTATTTATGTGCCTTATTTAAACAAATTTATCATTAGATTTTCAGCGTTGTTGTAGTCTAGTGTTTTCAAATAGTTATCCAATGTTTTTTTGCATGTATGGCTCTCAAGATTCCTTAATTCTAGATATTTGCTTACTTTGTTGTAGAGGCTAGGACCAAGATAATTGTGAAATTTGTGTGCAAAAGATGTTCTATATTTGGGTATGTTGTAAACTATATCTAATCGTCGCCTTTTTGCATAGTGCGGTTTTACTTTATGTTGTGCCATGATTTCCAGCTTAATGAATAATTTTCGTACCGTGAGGACTCCCAGTTCTGAATAAAGTAGGTGTGTTGGATAAGTGTACCGTTTGCGAGAAATAACTTTGAGTACCATGCGCTGGGCTCTTTCTACAAACAACATGGTGGTCTTTGAAGTTCCTCCCCAGACATTCAATCCATATGTCAGTATAGACTGACATAGCGCTAAGTAGATTTTTAATAGTAGCTTAATGTCACATACATTTCTAATAGTTTTAAAAATATAAATTAACTTTCTTACGCGATTACTTACTTTCATGACGTGTTCTTTCCAGTTTAAGTTTTGGTCTACTACCACACCGAGATATCGAATGGAATTAGTTCTGGAGATTTGGTTACATTGACATGTACTTGACTTATTGCAGTTGTGAGCTTGTATAATTATTGAGTTAGGAGAAGGTTGAGTTTTGGCGTTAATTGTAAATGTAATAAATTTAGTTTTGTCAAGATTCAGTGTCAACAAATGATTGTCCAGCCATGAGGTAACTAAAGCAAAACCTTCATTTGCTGCTTCGGTTACATCTTTCCACGTATTGGAGCTGAACAATAAAACTGTGTCATCTGCAAATGTTATAATTTGACCATTTTGTAAAGGCAAATTGCACAGGTCATTAATATATATTAAAAACAGGGTAGGACCCATGACACTGCCCTGTGGCACTCCGAAGGTAACATTTTCCTCATTGCTTTCATTGTTGTCAATTTTTATAACCTGTTTTCGGTTTGTCAAGTAATCTTGGAAGAGTTGGAGAGGAAGACCTCGAATTCCTAAGGTCTCGAGTTTGTTCAGGAGGATGGGTATAGAGACGGTGTCGAAGGCCTTCGCTAGGTCTAGGAATATACCTAGGGCCTTCTGTCCCCTATCCATGTTTTCAACTACATACGAAGTAAGCTTGTGAAGAGCATCGGCGGTTGATATTTTTTCTCTGAACCCAAACTGATTACCTGAGAGAAGTTTATGAGTTTCTAGGTAGTGTTTTAGCCTCTTATTAATTAGTTTTTCTAAAATTTTTGAAAAACTAGGAAGTAGAGAGATAGGTCTATAATTCGACACCAAGGTTTTGTCTCCTGCTTTAAATATAGGAACAGTGACAGACTTTTTGAGCACATCTGGAAAGACACCTTTTGAGAAGCAAGCATTACATATGTGTGCTAATGGTGCAATAAGGGAATCGACTGCTTTCTTAATAAAAAACGTAGAGATACCGTCCCATCCCGAGGAATTCTTAGTTTTTAAATTGGCTATTAATTCTTTAATTTCAAATTGGTCTGTTGGGAGAAGCATAAAAGAGTGTAGGGGTCCGCTATTCGGTTTTGGTCCACACTGTTTGCTCAGATCTACCTCATTTGTGAGGGTCCTGGACAGGATGGTGTTTGCCAAATTACTACCGACATGGACAAAAACCTATTTATGTTATTTAACGCGTCTTGAGGTGTTGAATGAGTGCAAAGAAGCTCTAATGGCATTTTTGGGTAGCTGTTTATATTACACATTTCTTTTACCAATCCCCATTGTTTTTTTATGTTATAACTAGACTTAGCTAATTCTGATTTAAAATATTTGTTTTTAAGGCTTTTTAGTAGATTATTGCATGTATTCCGGTAGCGCTTGTAAGTTATAATAAGCGTTGAATTTTCTGGGTCTTTTCTTAGTTTTTTGTGAAGCTGATCGCGATTCCTCATACATCTACATAGACCTGGTGTAATCGACGTGATGTGTACGACGACGATGACTCGCAACAATTCATGTGCTGCATTCACTTAACTTTACTGAATTAATTTATTGTGATGATAACAAACACTTAATTAGGTTGTCACTGGTTTTTGACACTGTTGAGGAGAACTCAATTTTCTCAGATTTGCTTTATTAAGTTATCTTAAATTGTTATGGAGCAACCTTGTGCACGTCAACTACAGGTGCGCGCGGGTGACGGAATAATAATATCCTTGGACATTTCACACAACGCCATCTAGTCCCAAGCTAAGCAACCTAATGCTTGTATTACGGTAACGAAGTGGCTGATAAACTACTTATATACTTTTTTTTTTGTAAATACATATTATAGATAGAAAAACACCCAGACTCGGAACAAATACTTGTAGGTCGTACAAATATTTGTTCCGTGCGGGAATCGAACCCGCGACATGCTGCGCAGCAGTTAAACGCTCAACCACTGCGCCAACAGTGTCGTCAGATCATTAATAGAGGACTATCTGAGAAGTACACAGAAAAAAAAACCAGCCAAGTACGTGTCGGACCGGGGGTTCCGTAGTTGAAAAGAATTTATCCCAAAAAAAACCAGCCAAGTACGTGTCAGACCGGGGGTTCCGTAGTTGAAAAGAATTTATCCCAAAAAAAACCAGCCAAGTACGTGTCGGACCGGGGGTTCCGTAGTTGAAAAGAATTTATCCCAAAAACAAACTGAACATTGTAATCCCAAAAATATTTTTTCTTATATGACAAAATTACAAATTAACAATTTTCGGACTTTTCCTTTACTTGTGCTGGATATGTCGCATAAATGGCCGTATGTTTTTATTGCGGTGACTTAGAAGTTTGATTTTTTTAGAACTCTAAGGGACTATAGAACTACGTATTTGATATTAATTTTATCTTGATATCTCTACGCGTTCCTGAGAAAAAGGGTCTTGACAGACAGACAGACGGACAACGAAGTGATCCTACAAGGGTTCCGTTCTTTCCTTTTGAGGTACGGAACATTAAAAATGATTTTTTTTTGCGATTACAAA
The DNA here is from genome assembly GCA_905163495.3 of Cosmia trapezina. Classification (NCBI taxonomy): domain Eukaryota; kingdom Metazoa; phylum Arthropoda; class Insecta; order Lepidoptera; family Noctuidae; genus Cosmia; species Cosmia trapezina. The sequence goes on along the minus strand of LR991022.1, from coordinate 30,265,636 downwards.
CTAAAATTTGCAGTTGAAGAATTTACCGTGACGTATATCAATGTATGAGCTTGTTTTTGGAATGAATTATTTTAACTACGGAACCCTTCATTGTGCGTGGTCCGACACGCACTTGGCCGGTTTTTTGTTTCAGTATTTTTAATCAAACTGTTTGTAGGAAGGTAGGTCTTTAAATGCAAGGTAGTTTACAAATGGCGCGCCTTTGTAAACTACTTACCTTGCATTTCATCCCTAATTCCTTAGAGTATATAATTACAGTTTATATACTCTAAGCCTAATTCCCTACATCCCTAGTCTCAACATAAAAAAAAGCTTAAGAAATCGCCAAACATGTTGGTGCCAGGGTGCAGAGGGGTGCAATGGCTCAACTGCATTCATTCCAATGACGACGAGTTGAGCAACCAGTCCATGTACTAGTTCCACCTCTTCGCACGGCTGGGCGCCTGGTAGCTCGGCTTCGAGAAACACGTGAGGTGACGTGTCGCGACGTGTTTCTCACACACGGGGGGCAGCCGGGCAGGACATGTTCGTGTTCGTACGACACACACGTGTTGTGTTTCCATGTGATGACATGTGTCTAAGCTGGCGAGACAATGAGGGATGGGTTTTTGTGGCGTGGTTGAGTAGGAGTTGTGAAGGTCAAGGTAATTTAGGTGAATGTACGGTATCAATAAGTTCGTATTTGCCAAGAAAATAAGCAGGGTTGATAAGAATCATGTTTTTTTTTTTGTTTTTGACACACATTTTTGATTAAAAAAACCAAATATTTAAGTAAGTAAATATTTTTTCAATACACTTCCTCGAAAACTGGTTCATATCGCACTACGATTAGGTTCACAATGCAATGTATGTCGCACGCGTGCGATTTTTTATTTACCCCGCACGTGTGCGGGAATGCCACAGATAACTTATACCTATACTTAGTCCAAATTGGTTCAATGCCTCTATTCACAACTCTCTATTCGGAGGTGAATGTTTTTTTTTAATCTCGGCAAAGAGATATGCGTCTTTAAGGCGTTAATATTTTTTGAATATTTAAATAATGTTTCTATATAGAATATTATCAAAAACCATGATTATTACAATAAAAAAAAGTTTATGAACAAATTAACATTTATTTGTGTTATAAACTCAAAAATATTTGAATTTTCTATTTTTCATATTAGGCTGTTTATCGGCTTTATACCTTTGCTTCTCTTTTAACCTGGCGAAAGCAAAGCGCGGAAAAAAAGAAAATTTAAATCATAGTTCCCTATTAATTCATGACAAAATTATTATATAAAAGCACTTTTACTCACTGTTTTGATGTTTGAAAATGGAACACACCAATGTATTCGACCACAGATTTAGAGTACTTAGGCTAGATTTGGCATGTTATTAGATAGTATGAAAACCGAACGTGTCATCTTTTTTATACCTACGATAACTTCACCCCAGCCATTTAGTGATGTGCTCAGAGTAAACAGAATTGTTTCAATCGCTAAGCGTCACTGAGGTAACAGACTTTTTTTAGTACGAACAGTCGAACATGCAGGGCACGCTTGGTCGTGGCTTGCCGTATCTAGTGTAAGTGTAATCTGTGTATTCGACCTATATTGATGTGTTCTAAATTCAATTTGATTGGTCGACATTTTCGACAAGGAGTTTAGCATTAGAATAAAAACTGTTTTGTGTTCTTTGCTGTCCTTAGTAAATTGGCGCTATTTTGAATACTGTAAGTTGTACGAACACAAAGTTTAGCGTTACTTTAATATTTAATTTTGTGATTCTTTAGTGTTGTTCTAATCGATTAAAAATGCATTCTAGTGATGAAGATGTGTTAACACCTGAGTTTATGAAAGAGAGGGCAGCCGATATAGTGGAAAACTTGCTACCCAAAAAATCACGTCTGGTTTACATCAAAGCCAAATTAACTTTCCTTTTTCTTCATTATGTCTATTTTCACTTAAATCTTTCTTTTCCTCGTAGTCATGGTATAAAGTATAGTATGCAACTCTTGAATAAAACGGATTTATATCGAGGGCCATGAATCACTCGCGTCGCTCAGGATTCTAACACTTGAATCACTCGCTACGCTCGTGATTCAATCATAATGAATCACTCCCTACGGTCGTGATTCAATCGTTAGAATCCTTCACTAGCTCGTGATTCATCTATGGCCCTCGCTTTAAATCCGTTCTTTATTCACTAATTGCATAATATACTATTATACCATTCCCCCTCTAAAAAGCTTATTTTATTCACTGAAAACAGTGAATAAAAAGCACTTTTACTCACTGTTTTGATGTTTGAAAATGGAACACACCAATGTAGTCGACCACAGATTTAGAGTACCTAGGCTAGATGCGGCATGTTATTAGATAGTTTGAAAACAGAACGTGTCATCTTTTTTATAACTTCACCCCAGCCATTTAGTGATGTGCTCAAAGTAAACAGAATTGTTTCAATCACTAAGCGTCACTGAGCTAACAGACTTGTTTTTAGTACGAACAGTCGAACATGCAGGGCACGCTTGGTCGTGGCTTGCCGTATCTAGTGTATGTGTAATCTGTGTATTCGACCTATATTGATGTGTTCTAAATTCAATTTGATTGGTCGACATTTTCGACAAGGAGTTTAGCATTAGAATACAAACTGTTTTGTGTTCTTTGCTGTCCTTAGTAAATAATTAGCGCTATTTTGAATAAGTACTGTAAGTTGTACGAACACAAAGTTTAGTGTTACTTTAATCTTTCATTTTGTGTTTGTTTAGTGTTGTTCTAATCGATTAAAAATGCATTCTAGTGATGAAGATGTGTTAACACCTGAGTTTATGAGAGAGAGGGCGGCCGATACAGTCGAAAACTTGCTACCCAAAAAATTACGGCTGGTTTACATCAAAGCCAATTTAACTTTCCTTTTTCTTCATTATGTGTCTATTTTCACTTAAATCTTTCTTTTTCTCGTAGTCATGGTATAAAGTATAGTATGCAACTCTTGAATAAAACGGATTTATATCGAGGGCCATGAATCACTCGCGTCGCTCAGGATTCTAACACTTGAATCACTCGCTACGCTCGTGATTCAATCATCATGAATAGCTCCCTACGGTCGTGATTCAATCGTTAGAATCCTTCACTAGCTCGTGATTCATCTATGGCCCTCGCTTTAAATCCGTCCTTTATTCACTAATTGCATAATATACTATTCCGTTATTTTATGTGTCTTTTATTTTATTTCTTCAAAAGTGTATTGAAAAACGTCGTTTGATACTCGTGGACATTTGTTATTGCAGTTCTCGGCTCAAAAACAACCTCGCCTACGGCTCGGGTGTTTTAATTCCGCCTCGAACGCAATAACAAACGTTCTCCACTTGTATCAAAATGTACTATTTTTTGTAAGTATACTTATTTGTCTTAATTTTCACCGTAAATGGTACATTTTGACTTTACAAACTTTACAAATATGTATTTATATAATCATAATCGTTAGGGCTAGGTATTTCACGATGTCCGAATAGCCACTAACACAAAAATTGAACAGAATTTGTATGAAATTATGTGCCAAGTAAGTTAATCAATCTGCCTAGCCTTTTCCCAACTACATATGTTGGGGTCGGCTTCCAGTCTAACCGGAACCGGATGCAGCTGACTGCCAGTATTTTACATGGAGCGACTGCCTGTCTGACCTCCAAAACCCAGTAACTGGGTAATACTAATACGATACCCCTTGGTAAAACTGGCTGTCAGACTTTCGGGCTTCTGACGACCCGTAACGACTGTCAAAGATTCACGAATGACAGCTGGGACAACGGCTTAATGTGCTTTCCGAGGCACGGAAGAGTCTCGGTATGTAATGATGGTCACCCATCCACTGATCAACGCCGGCAAGCGTAGCTTAACCTGACGGATCGACCCGTGCGGCTGTTAGGAGAGCTCGTTAATCAAATGAAGAGAGAGAATAATAATGTTCTCTTTTTAACGTACCAAATTATCTGCGGTGCATCTCTTTCACACGGGAGCATTCATAGGGGTATGCAATTTAACAACTTGCTTTACAAAAGATCTTATGAACCAGATACGAATTTGTTAGAATAGACTTTAACTTACGGAACATAAGGCTGAAAGTTCAAAGTTGCATGTAAAAGTGAAGTTACAAAGGGATGGGGAACGGTTTTGGTTCTCTTGTCATCAGATAAGCAAAAATGCGGTGTAACTTGTATGCATTTGAGTTGCAATTTGTGTAACAATAATTCAACGTTAGCTAGAGGGGTGTTTATTATCAAGTAAATAGAGACTTTGATGCATCTGTTTCAAGGATAGATGTGGCTTATTCAGGATTAGATCCTGGTGTCTTCTGGTCTCCTAGTAACGAATGCCCTTTAACACGTGACGTCACGGGGTTTTCACACGGTTCGCTCAACTGTTTTGTATTTAACAAAATATACTTCCGGTTTTTTTTCTGGACCGTTAGTAACGGTTTTGATGAAAAAGGCGCGTTGCTTTTTAGAATACCGTATCAAAATGGTAAAAAGGAACACTTTTGGTGCGACTCAGTCTGTCTGTCACAGCTGGATATCTCAAAAACTACTAATGCTATCAACTTGAAATTTGGAACAGTTTTAGATGACGGTTGCCCAACTGTTTTGCAAATAACAAAGAAATAATTTTTTTTTTTTTTTTTTGCAACAGGAACTGAATAGGGGTCTTAAAATTTCGAAGTGAGGCTACCAGGGCATGTGGGGTATCATATGGAAAAGCGCTGTTTACACTCATTCTCAAACATTTTTTTTCTTTTTTTAGGCCGTTTCGACTTTTGAAATGTAAAAAAAATACTGTTCCCTCTTATCTCCGAAGTTAACATAGATAGATAAAAATCTGAAATTATTCTATGTGACAGAAGTTTATGTAAAGATTACAGGAAAAATAAAACGATGTCTATAAATAGCACACTTTTTCAGAAATCGCAACGGGACCCTCGGTGCCCGAGTCCAACTCGCTCTTGACCGGTTTTTTTTTATAAGTAACACTAATATTGAGTTCTACTACTTTAGATTTGCACAAAACTAAAATTACCCTCTAGTTTTTTAAGTAGGTAAACATTATTCGTGCCGGTGTCACACGTAAACTCCTGGTGGTTTTTGATGCCCTAATATTTTGTGCCCGACACCACGTGACGTCAGTTCCATTTTGCCACGGCATTTCTATTTGCAGTCCAAATTCATGTGATTATCTATATAATATAAAATTCAAAGTCCTGACTGATATATCAACGCACAGCCCAAACCGCTGGCCCTAGAAAATTGAAATTTTGCACATAGATACCTTATACAGTGTAGGCATCCACTAAGAAAGGATTTTTGGAAATTCCATCCCTAATGGGGACAAACAGGGGATGAAAGTTTGTATGAAAAATCTTAGTCCTTGAGTTAATAGACTTGAAACTTGGCATGAATACTTATCTTAGTAAATTATAAAGTTTGTCATTTTTAGTTTTTCTAAAACAAACTTTGACACCCCCCAATCCCTCCTTAGGGGCAACCCCCTGAGGAGGGATTGGGGGTGTCAAAGTTTGTTTTAGAAAAACTTTGTATGGAGGAATTTTAACGCGCGTTCCGATTAACTCGAAAATCAGTATTTATACTTGAGACCAAAAAGGAAGAATAATGTGTATCAGGGTTTTTGGAAAATCGGGGATAGATTTTAGCGATTCTAGCAAATCTAGCGATTTCATGAAATCATGAGGTTTGATTTAAATGCTAACTTATGGAGTTATATTGCTGGTTCTAATGATTATAATTCTGTAAAGCCATATTAGCTACGGCCGCGAATCATATTTTAATCAATATGTCAAGCTCACACACTGACCTACAAATTGCAAAAAACGTAAGAAATTTTGAATTTCGCGGGCTACCCTGGCGCTTTCGCCTTAAGTAATTTAAAATGGGCTTGTTTTTAGCTTGTCAGTTTTTTACCGCAGTCGGGTTTTTTAGTTTTTTTAATTACTCTTTTTTTGTTTAATGTGTAGCCCTACGGTGTAGCCAGAAGCTTGTGCGGTTTCTGGCACCAAAATCAACACAACAATAACAAATTGTCAAAATAACGCCTGTCAACTGCTGTGATCAACAGTCAATCGGACTTTACATGAATTTAATTTTGACACGTCGATAATTTGGGTTACAGAAACTGGGTGCTGGAATATTAACTCAAACTCAAACTCAAAGCATTTATTTCCATTAAACCAATTACAGGCACTTTTGAATTGTCAAAGAGTCGGTCAGTAGGTAAGTCAGAAAGTTGAAGCTAGTTGCCCATTCCAAAACGTAGATCTATGGAGAAGAACGGGCAAGAAACTCCACGGACACTCTTTTAAATCAAAATATAGTTACAAAATATTGGTTACATCATTCATGTTGAAATTATACATGTGAGAACGATGAACGTTAAAAGCGTCCGTATTAAAAAAAAAAAAAAAAACAATTTAAAATTAAAATTAAAATAAGCCGTGGCAGCTAAGGTATGACCAGCCTCCACTGACAGCGCCCGTTGACGAACCTGTAACCTGACGCATGGATTCGTTAAATGATCCAACACACGGATCATTCAACATTAGGATATTAAGTACTTATTTACGACATAAATATTATTAACAACTATATGGCTGCACAGATTTGGATGGGCGCACACATAATTACAACTATCAAAATCGGTTTTTCCTTTTCACAAGTTTATAAAATTGAGAAAAGCTAAAATAAGTTTGCATCTAAATTGATATAGACAATTGATGATTACAACTCGGCTGTAGCAAAGGAAACGCTACTTACTACGTGACATTTTTCATCCCAAAATGGGTTATAAACAGGATCGCGTATATGAAACCTAGTCTTTGTGGATGTACTAGTTTACCTCTTCGTGATTCCTGATGTCCTGGTATCTCGCCCCTCTTCGAAACGTGACTTGTTCGCGCCCCTGTCGCTTTTCAACCCCTAGGCTCATACAAACTGTACACGATGTTTTGTGTTCTGTGTGTGAGATCACAGGTGGCGCTGGTTGTTCGACAAATAGCGACTTATCAACAATAATAAGTAATAAACTACATCTAAAAGCAAATTATTTCATTCGTCATCTTTTAATCACTTATATCACGTTCTTATTTATGTGTTATAAATACTTAGGTACAGACGCCAGCACATCAAGCTACTATACAGTCTGTCAAATTTCTATAATAGATTTTCATCTTTATCGCTAAAGCATCAGGTTCAAGGTTGATTGGGATTTGACAGTTTAGGGTGGCGTGACCTATGCTGGCGTCTGTACATTTAAAAACTTCTTTTAAAAAAGTGACTAAAATGGTTGATTGCACCTTTTGCTAATCATTTGAGGATAACACTATTTATACGAGTAGATAGATAATTTAAAACCGGCCAAGTGCGAGTCGGACTCGCGCACGAAGGGTTCCGTACCATCCATACTCCATACTAATGTTTTCGAAAGTAACTCTGTCTGTCTATCTGTCTGTCCGTCTGTCTGTCTGTCTGTCTGTCTGTTACCTTTTCACGCCTAAACCACAGACCGGATTTTGATAAAATTTGGCAAGGCTATAGATGGTATCCTAGGGACGGACATAGGCTACTTTTTTTTCAAAAATAATCCTACAGGGCGTGATATAGGGGATGAAAGTTTGTATGGAAACCCAGTATTTCTTAAGTTAGGGATATGAAAATTCAAATTTATGCTTTTGGTAGGAAATAATGAAATATACGGTTCAGCGTTTTTGAAAAATCATCCCCTAAGGTAGTAAAATAGGGGTTGATTTTAAAATTCACAAAAATTGCACGAATTTCAATATTTCTCAAGACTCTAAATAGCATCCTGAGAAAGGACATGGCTTCTTTTTGTCTTAAAAAATATCCTACGGGGGTGATATAGGGGATGAAAGTTTGTATGGGAGACCCAGAATTTCTTAAGTTAGTGATAATTATGAAGATTCAAGTTTATTCTTTTGGTAGGAAATAAAGAAAAATGTGGTTCAGCGTTTTTGAAAAATCATCCCTTAAGGGGATAAAATAGGAATTGATTTAACCCTTCACGCGTCGCGTCGCTTTGTACTAATTTATAAACCGAAAACCCCCGGGGTTGTAGTTGCAAACCCCATAGGTTCACATTCACAACTACTGATGATGATTGGTTTTCCATCGGATGATGTTTTTTTACGCTTATATATATGTGATATAAGCTTATATACCTATTATGTAAAGGTTTTTCCTTATGCACACCCGTGTGTGCACTTGAAGTGTGAAAGGTTAAAATTCACAAAACAGCACGGATCTTGATCTATTAGATAGCATCCTGGGGAAGGACATAGGCTACTTTTTATCTTAATAAATAATCCTACAGGGGGTGATATACGGTATGAAAGTTTCTACGGAAAGTCCAGTATTTCTTAAGTTAGGTATATAAAAATTTGGGCACGCCACAATAGCGGCGATAAGTCCCCTCTTTGAGGAGTGGTTAGAGAGGCGCCACGGCGTCCTCACCTTCCGCCTGACGCAGGTCCTCACCGGACACGGTTGTTTCGGGAGGTTCCTGTTTCGCATAAGGCGGGAGGAAACGCCCGGGTGTTTCCACTGTGTGGATCGCCCGGAGGACACGGTGGAGCATACAGTGGAGGTCTGCCCGGCTTGGGCAGAGCACCGCCGTGTTCTCACGGAGGCGATCGGCGGCGGCGATCTCTCGCGTCCGAGCCTGGTCCAGGCCATGGTGCGGAGCGAGAGTGCATGGGAGGCCGTCACCTCCTTCTGCGAAGCAGTGATGCTCGCGAAGGAGGAGGCGGAACGCGTGAGGGAGAGGCAGCCTCACGCCCTCAGTCGCCGCAGGAGACGCCCTGGGCGGCGGGAATCGCGGGGCGATTTCCGGCCACCGTAGGCGCGGGCCTGCGGACGGTGAGCAGCGGGTAGCTCGCCGTCCGGTAAGGACCAGGCCCGAGTCGACGGCGCGTTGTGTTCCACGCGCGCCTCAAAGAGATGTCAGCAAGTGACGGGGCCCATTAGGGCCGACGCCGCTGGGGTCGCGGGTTGTCTGAAGGGGTTACCGCGGCCCTGGCATAGGCAACTGAAGGAACACGGGTGGGTTTTAGTCAGTAAAAGTCTGACACGCCCTCCCGCTCCACCCAGAGCGGGAGAAGTTATTTGATGATTTCCCACCCTCAAAAAAAAAAAAAAAAAAAAGGTATATAAAAATTTAAATTTATGCTTTTGGTAGGAAATAAAGAAATATGTGGTACCTATAGTGTATTTGAAAAATCATCCCCTAAGGGGTAAAATAGGGGATGATTTTAAAATTTACAAAACTGCACAGATTTCGATAAAATTTGGCAAGTCTATAAATAGCATCCTGGGCATAGGCTACTTTTTGTCTGTAAAAATAATTGTAGGGGGGGGTGATATAGGGGATGAAAGTTTGTATGGGAAACACAGTATTTCTTAAGTCAGGGATATGAAAATTCAAGTTTATGCTTTTGGTAGAAAATAAAGAATTATGCGGTTCAGCGTTTTTGAAAAATTATCCCCTTAGATTTGATTTATTTTATTTTTTTGATTTAGGGTTGATTTTAAAATTTACAAAACTGCACGGATTTCGATAAAATTTGGCAAGGCTATATACAGCATCCTGAGGAATGGCATAGGCTACTTTTGTCTAAAAAAATAATCCTAAAAGGGGGTGATATAGGGGATGAAAGTTTGTATGGGAAACCCAGCATTTCTTAAGTTAGTGATAAATATGAAAATTAAAGTTTATGATTTTGGTAGGAAATAAAGAAATATGTGGTTCAACGTTTTTGAAAAATCGTCATCTAAGGGCGTCAAATAGGGGTTGATTTTAAAATTCACAAAACTGTACGGATTTCGATAAAATTTGGCAAGGCTTATTACAACAATTAACTTTTCAACGAGTGGGCACTCGGTCAAAAGTTATGTTATTGGAGTAACTAACTTAATGTTATTAGACTAAGTAAACAAAGTCCCCCCGCCGCGTATGTGATGTTTCAATGCGATGATGTCAAAAAGTACCGAACGGATTTTCACACGGTTTTCACCAATGAACGGAGTGATTCAGTGTTATATAATACGGTTTTGTGTAAATTGGCTGAAATATGACGACGATTGTTGAAGATGTCGGAAAAAATCATGCCGACTTCAGCTTTTTAAGCCCACCATACACATAACGATATATCGTAGCGATTTGAGTTTGCACAATTATATCGGACGGCCCTATGTTTTCCACATGAACGTTCCCATGGAATGTTATTCGACATCCACGCGGGCGAAGCCGCGGGCAAAAGCTAGTTATCTATAAAAACGCAAAAAATCACGTTTGTTGTATGGGAGCCCACTTAAATATTTATTTTATTCTGTTTTTTATTAAAAGAGGAAATGTGAACCCATGAACCAAACCCATCATCATCATTATAAATGAGTTCCATTGGTGACGGATGAGCTTCTCCTCACGTTAATCTTCATAGGCGCTCTTCACGCAAAATTTTTCACTATAGCTTTCACTATCGATACCGGAAAAGTGAAAGTACTGACAATACCTCCTGGCGTGTTCTGATATCTTAGTATTTTGTGCCCTGAAACACGTGGCCATGTGCACATCAGAACATCTCGGATTTGAATTAAATGTGGTTTAGGTACCTCGCAATATTGCACCGTTCTTGTAGGAAAGGATAAATGCTGTTGTAATTTGTAATGTGCGGCTTCAGTGTGCGTATTGTTACGAGCTGGGGTTCGGGATAAATAAAATGCCAGTTTATACCAAAAACACATTATATTTAAATAATCACCAATACAGTAATCAGAAACTTTAAGCAGAATCACTTATAGGCTATAGCTCACTGTTAGTTCACTGTTGTCCACAGTTTCACATCCCTAGCTGAACTGCCATAGACCGCTGGTAAGTGGCAACCCTCTATTTATATGACGAGTGTAAGCTTCTCGAAAGTTCGAGGGCATAATTCGAGAACATTCTAGTACTTACAGGAATGATCTAGAATGCTGCAAAATTACACTTAACTATCTAGAACATTCTGGAAGGGTTTAGAATGTTCTACAAAAATCTATCACGAATCGACCTAACGTGTAATTCTGCTACTCGATAACAGATGGCGTTAGCGTCTACGTAACAGTATCATCTGTATGCAAATGACTTGCAGTTGTAGGTACCGTCAAGGGAGGGTTGATGAAATACTTGACGCTATCGGCAATAAAAACCTGGTCAGATAGATTTAGTGTTGCAGTAAACCCAAATAAGTGTCAGGCAATCATCATTGGGAGTTCTCGTAGTATTAGTAAGATGGATAGTACAACATTGCCACCGGTTCTCTTCAATGGTACGATCGGTCCATTTAGCACTGACGTGAAGGACCTAGGCTTGCACATCGATTGTACCCTGAACTGGCGTACACAAGTCGCTAGGGTCAGTCAAAAGGTAACTGGAATGCTGCGGGCTTTGTACCGGCTGAAAAATTTATTACCAAGACAATGCCAAGCAGTCCTTAATTTTCCGTATCATCGATTATGGTGATTGTGCTCTATGACCTGAATGCAGATCTCCTCAACAAACTTCACAGTCTTCTTAGTAACTGCATTCGATTTGTTTCCAATCTGCGTAAATATGACCTTGTCTCTGCGCATCGGTCGCTTCTCAAGTTGCCCATACGCCAGCGCAGAGAGCAAAGGGCGCTGACCACCTTGTTTTCATTTCTTGACTCTCCCTCTTCCCCTAGTTATCTAGCCCCCACTTTCAGTACATTTGCGCTAACCACAATAGAAATTTACGTTCATCTCACAATGGTCTTCTTCAATGTCCCACTCACCGTACAGACTTCATTAACTCTGCTTTCTTCATTCAGTCTATCTCTCTGTGGATTGCGCTCCCCCAGGAAATCAGGATGGCAACCAATCGATATCCTTTAAAGTTAAAGTTCGTGAGCACATTCGCAAGAAGCTGGCAGTATCATAACAACGGTAATGTTTTCCGAATGTTTGTCTTATTTGTATTAGTATATTCGTGTATTTGTGTATATTTATTTGCGCTTATATTTATATATAATTAGGTATATATAATTAGCTAGTTGTACGAGTATAATAATTTACTATTGTTTATTTCCTAAATTAAACCAATTATGGGATACTACAAACTTGGATTTTTATAAAATCGTCAAATGTACTGCAAGTGCAAGCAGCCTAAATAATTTTACATGCATTACAAACACCTCTAGTTCATTCCTGACTTCCCAGCGCCCAATGTAACGAAACACGTGGTCTCAGCTGAGCGCTCCATTCACATGCCAATATAGAGGGCGCTTTATTACAACAAAGTTTTATGCAGCCCTATTTTAACTTCACAGGTAGCTCTTGTTGATTCCTGTTGCACTAGTATTCAATGTTTAAAATCACGTTGTCTTTGACGCGCCGCGCCGCGCCGCGCCGTGCCGCGCCGTTTACGCAGTTATACCAGCTGATTTGATTTTGTTGTGAGCTAAATTATAAATTAATACAGTTAACCATTCATGATTTGTTTATCTTATTAAAAGCACTTCTAACAAAACCCAGTGTCAATTAATTTTTAGGGTTCCGTACCTCAAAAAGAAAAAAAACGGAACACATATAGGATCACTTCGTTGTCTGTCTATCTGTCAGTCTGTGAAGAGTGCTGAAGACTCTTTTTCTCAGGAAAGCGTGGAGGTATCAAGTTAAAATTAGTACCAAATACGTAGGTCTACTTTTCCTTAGACCTCTTACAAAATCAAGCTTCTAAGTCAACGCAATAAAAAGTAAGGCCATTTATGCGACATGTTTTGATACTCGCAAATAAAACAAATAAATAATAACAAATAAATAGATAGATAGATAGATAGAATACTCTTTATTATGCACACCATAAAAAATAAATAATAATATACAAAACCTATAGGTAAGTGTGTAATCTCATTTTTTTTATGTGATAAATCTACAAATTTAATGATTTTCAAACATTTTCCTTTACTTGCGCTGTGAGAACATGCTTTCTGTCAAATGTCATGATTAAAATTTAATCTAAACACGTATATCAATGTATGGGGAACATGTTTTTCAACTACAATGCTAAGTTTGTTTTTGCGATAAATTATTCACAACTACCCTTCATTGTGCGTGGTCCGATAAGCACAGGCTGGTTTAAAAACAAAAGTTAATCAGTAGCAAAAAAGTTAATCTTTCAGCTTAAAAATATAATAAATATGATAGATAGACAATCTATCATGTTTTGAAGCTACACCATTAATATAAACGCAACGTTCGCGTTGGTTACGTCACGTGTATGGGGTATACAATACCAGGACGTCAGAAAGCAACAGGAGTTCTCATAGTCAATCAATGATGCACAAAGAATGAACAGGGGTGTTAAACACCCCAAGGTATAATTTTGATAAAGACAGGTTTACTTGTATGCTATAGAAAAGCTCTTTGATTAGCATCATGTGTTTGAGTATAAATAATAAAAAGACGACCTGCAGTGCGATTCTGTAACCATCTCACCGTGAAAACTTAGGTGAAGTGAGCGTGGAGTGAGCTGTCAATAGTGTCAATTCCTAGCAAAGACAAACTCACTTCACCTAAGTTTTCACGGTGAGATTTTTACAGAATCGACCGGCTGTTTCCTTGACATGGGATACATAATGGACATTAATAATAAGTCATATGTAGGTAAAGGATGTCATTTTAGGTCGGTTGCTTCGTTGTATTTTCTTTGAAGGTGAATCGTGAACCCAATAAGAAACAGATTTTGTTCACAATTTCATGGGTACTTATTATTTTTTTGAGCGGAATTCTAATTATTTTTCAAAAATAAAAGCAGCCTTAGTTATTACTCCTTATAAAATCAGCTATTTGCCAGTGCAAATCTCGTCAAAATCAGTCCAGCCGTTACCCGGAACAAGCAGACAGACGGACAGATCGACAGACAGACAGACCGACAGACAAAAAATTTAAAAATGGTTGTACTTTCAAATTGCATTTAGTAAAAAGCATTTCAAATTGTATTTTCAAAGACAAAGTCAAAGTCAAATTCATTTATTTGCTATAAATGCGGTAATACAAAGGTGGTATAAATATTCTTGTGCGATGACACATTTTGCCATATTTTGGCATGCAAATATTAATGGTAGGTAAAGTGCTTATTTATATAAGCAATCTAAACAAACAGTTGAAGAAAATATTAATTCGGAACATGAAAATAAGTTTTAAAGTACAACTTACACAACCAATAAAAAAAAGAAGAAAATACACGTTTGGCACAACACAACATAAAAATACACGTTTGGCACAACACAACATAAAAATACACGTTTGGCACAACACAACATAAAAATACACGTTTGGCACAACACAACATAAAAATACACGTTAGGCACAACACAACATAAAAATACACGTTTGGCACAACACAACATAAAAATACACGTTTGGCACAACACAACATAAAAATACACGTTTGGCACAACACAACATAAAAATACACGTTTGGCACAACACAACATAAAAATACACGTTTGGCACAACACAACATAAAAATACACGTTTGGCACAACACAACATAAAAAATAACAATAAAATTTCTGATTTCAATAATAGGTAGGTATTCAAATTTCAATAATCTACGTCTAGTCTAGTACAATGCATTCCTGTAATGATAGGACCGACAAGAAGTTTTTTTTTTTGATATTACAAACAGACGCTTCAATTTTATTTATTTGTATAGCCTATGTCATTCCCACATTTAAGACAAATCTCGTGACACCTCGTTTATGTTAAAATTCATCAAGCCATTTAGGCTACAGAGGGTGCCAAAGAAATAGATATACATACATACTCTCGAAAAACATTACTCTCCTTCTGGGGCAGTCAGGTAATAAAAGCTCGTCCTCCTCTTAGTCGGCGCCCACCCTGCACACCACGCTAGACCACGTGTTTCATAACATCGGATACCAAGGCACCAGGAGTGTGCTGTAGGTCATATTGATAAAATTTCACGCACACATACCTTTATTGCAAGGTTTACACTACACCACGCACCGTCGAATTGTTGTGTAGTGGACACACACGTTGGGGGGGTGCCGACGGGGTCGCGGGTTGTTAGAAAGAGACACCGTGGCCCTGGCATAGGCAACTGAAGGAACACGGGTGGGTTTAGTGAAAGTCTCCGCTCCGTCCAGAGCGGGAGAAGTCATTTGATGATTTCCCATCCACAAAAAAAAAACCGGCCAAGTGCGTGTCGGACTACGCACAATGAAGGGTTCCGTAGGTGGGATTACATTAATTATCCCAAGAACAAACTTAACATTATAGTTGAAAAACATGTTCTCCCATACATTCCAACAGTAAATGTAAGTTTGTACTCACACTATAGAGAGATTTACCATGTTATTTTAAGACCACAAACTTCTTATAGGTTTTCCTGTAATCTACAGGTATAGACCTATTTTCTGTATTTTTTCAAAATTTTAGGCTCAGTTGTTTCGGAGATAAGCGTAAATTTTCGTCTATTTTCTTAAATAACTTTAAAACTTTTTATTTTAAAATTATAAAAAAATATACTTGAGACCCTTTTTTTTTTTTTTTTTTTTTTTTTTTGAGGGTGGGAAATCATCAAATAACTTCTCCCGCTCTGGGTGGAGCGGGAGGGCGTGTCAGACTTTTACTGACTAAAACCCACCCGTGTTCCTTCAGTTGCCTATGCCAAGGCCGCGGTAACCCCTTCGGACAACCCGCGACCCCAGCGGCGTCGGCCCTATTGGGCCCCGTTGCACGCACACATACTTTTATTGCAAGGTTTACACTACACCACCGACACCGTGGCCCTGGCATAGGCAACTGAAGGAACACGGGTGGGTTTTAGTTAGTAAAAGTCCGTCCAGAGCGGGAGAAGTCATTTGATGATTTCCCATCCACAAAAAAAAACCGGCCAAGTGCGTGTCGGACTACGCACAATGAAGGGTTCCGTAGGTGGGATTAAATTAATTATCCCAAGAACAAACTCAACATTATAGTTGAAAAACATGTTCTCCCATACATTCCAACAGTAAATGTAAGTTTGTACTCACACTATAGAGAGATTTACCATGTTATTTTAAGACCACAAACTTCTTATAGGTTTTCCTGTAATCTACAGGTATAGACCTATTTTCTGTATTTTTTCAAAATTTTAGGCTCCGTTGTTTCGGAGATAAGCGTAAATTTTCGTCAATTTTCTTAAATAACTTTAAAACTTTTTATTTTAAAATTATAAAAAAATATACTTGAGACCCTCACAGTAAGCCCTTTCATTTAATATGTCACACGGTACAGTTTGCAAAACTTTTTTTTTAATTTTCTTATTTGCCCCCTAAAAGTGACCCTATATTAATTATTTATTTACTTTAGCCGTACATGTTGGGGTCACAGAAATCCATATGTATACCAAGTTTCAACTTAATCGGTCCATTAGACACGGAGCAAATTGGCTGTGATAGACGGACAGACAGACAGACATACAGACAGACAGACGGACACACGAGTGATCCTATAAGGGTTCCGTTTTTTCCTTTTGAGGTACGGAACCCTAAAAAAGGGGGGGTGTTCGTTAAAAGATACGGAATATCAGTAAGAAATAAAAAGGCACTTCAAAATGAAAAAAAAATACATTAAGGATGATGCGCCAGGGTAGCCCGCGAAATTCAAAATTTCTTACGTTTTTTGCAATTTGTAGGTCAGTGTGAGCTTGTATGTTGATTAAAATATGATTCGCGGCCGTAGCTAATATGGCTTTACAGAATTATAATCATTAGAATCAGCAATACAACTCCATAAGTTAGCATTTACCTCAAACCCCATGATTTCATGAAATCGCTAGATTTGAGGTAAATGCTAACTTATGGAGTTCTATTGAAAGAAAGAAAGAAAAACGTTTATTTGGACACACACTATTGCTGATTCTAATGAGTATAATTCTGTAAAGCCATATTGGCTACGGCCGCGAATCATATTTTAATCAACATACAAGCTCACACTGACCTACAAATTGCAAAAAACGTAAGAAATTTTGAATTTCGGCGCCTAGCCTGGCGCTTTCGCCTTAAGGGACATTATAGTGACCTTATTGCTGATGTTCCTCAGAAAGGTCAGGTGCGTAGTACTCGCTGCCGGCGTGCGTGTATGACTAGTTGTATGAACGGAGCAAAAGGAGTAAGTAAGGGTCGTAACAGGTGGCATTTTGTAGTTTCTGCCTACCCCCGTGGAAAGAAGGCGTGACTAATGTTTATAATAAAAAAAACGGGGAGACACACACACACACTTGACTCTAACAAAAAATAGCACTTTTAAGCTTAATTTCGGGTTCGGATAGTCAGAAAACCGGTTCCGTCACGTGTTAAATCGGTACCGGCTACCAGGATACCAAAAGTACCTAGGAGTCCTTGTTGCACCAGCTAGAACAAAAAAAGCAAAATCAACACTAGAAACGTGGAGGTACTAAATCCTAAATAATACTATCTTTTACAAGGTGAAATTAAAATAACTAAAAACCTGAAAAGAGGTTACTATACTCATCACTACGAACAACTTTTATTATGGGATAACCTTGAAATTGCGAAAAGAAAAAGACAATGGTTTGGCCATACATTCTTGTACTTTCCTACATGCCCGCTACGCCGTAGCAAGTCGTAGTAGATTATTTAAATACCAAATTACTACCAAGTCAAAAATCTCGCCACAGAATAAAAAGCTCCAGTAGTTTATCTGGGTAGTGACCTGGAATTAAAATACCTACGGCCGCTCGGTAGATAAATGCGCGTCCGTCCGTGCGTAACTGCCGCGCGCTCGAACTGTTGCGTACTGGTACATACTGAGAATTCGAAGCGCATCGTTTCTGTCGTTTTCTATGAAGATAAACTACTGTGTTATTATTATAGTGTGTTAATGGTTTATTTTCACTGGAAACTTAAAAATAAATTACTTCCATTATAATATGAAAGTTCAAAGTATTCACGAATTTTTTTAATATTTTAATTTGTACCTGTCTACTTTATAAAAAGGTTTGGTTTAGGTTTTTGAACAAATCATCCATGAGTATGTGTATTTGTAAAAATGAGTGAGGCACAAACACAAAAAGGCTATGTTTGTCCAAACTTCGTTCATTCGAATTTGTGTGTAACAAACAAACATAATTTTGCATGCATTTTAAACTCAAATAGAAGTTGCAAGAGTGTATAATAGAAAACTTTTATTTTTAGCTATTTGAATGACGCCTAAACATTTGATGCTTTTTGTGGAAATACTACCTAAGTATTTCATATTTTATATACCTAAGTATTTCATATTTTGTTATTCTCTGTCACCCAATAAATTGTAGTGATTCTGTACCGTAAAATATTGTGTTTTAGGGTTCCGTACCTCAAAAGGAAAAAACGGAACCCTTATAGGATCACTCGTGTCTGTCTGTCTGTCCGTCTGTCACAGCCAATTTGCTCCAAATCTAATGGACCGATTAAGTTGAAATTTGGTACACATATGACTTTCTGTGACCCAAACACTTAAGGCTAAAGTAAATAAGTGAACTTTGAATGTGGGGTCACATTTAGGGGGCAAATAAGAAAATTAACAAAAAAAAATTGGAAACTGTACTGTGTGACATATCAAATGAAAGGGCAAAAATATGAATGGAAAATATATATGGGGAATGAAGGTCTCAGAATATTTTTTTTATAATTTTAAAATAAATCCTTTTAAAGTCATTTAAGAAAATAGATGAAAATTAACCATTCCCCCTTATCTCTGAAACAACTGAGACTAAAATTTTGAAAAAAATACAGAAACTAGTTCTTTACCTATAGATTACAAAAAAATCTATAATAAGTTTGTGGTCTTAAAATAACATACTAAATCTCTCAATATTGTGAGTACAAACTTACATTTACTGTTGGAATGTATGTGAACATGTTTTTCAAGTATAATGTTAAGTTTGTTCTTGAGATAATTTCATCCCAACTGCGGAACCCTTCACTGTGCGTTGTCCGACACGCACTTGGCTGGTTTTTAAGAAGTAGTTTAATAGCTCTTTAGATGCTTTCACAAAGCCCAGCATGCACCCATAGTAAATTTGCCGAGATTTACAATTAATTCTGCCCTGTTATCTGCGAGTGGCCGCACTAAGGCCACGTGTTTAAATATTAAGTACTAGGACCTCAGGAATCAACTGGAGTTGCGCTAACACTCGGAATATTCAGGGGAGGGTTGCAACTTGCAAGGTAATTTAAGTATTTTAATTTAATGATTGTTATACCTCGATCATTTTCGATGACCTGACTTTTTGTTAACAAATTTAATTTTATCAAGAAGTAGGGGACATCACCCGTTCACCCATCCACTCATTAAAAGCTTATTTTTATAGGATCATAGCAAGATCATAGCATTATCATTAGCAGAATTAATTTAGGGCTGATTTTACCAACGTCAGATATCTTTTATCTGTGGAAAAAAAATATATCTGACAGTTTTTCCATACAAAATTTGGCAAAAATTCAAATTTTTCTTCGGATAGGCGTTGTAAGAAAGAAATCATAGTCAGAAAACAAAGCTTTATTATTTACAAAAAAAAAATATATTACACGAAAAAGTGGAGTGGGGGTTGATAGTCAGTGACGTCACTGTATGACGTTTAACTGCGACTTCCTGAATGCCCCAGTACCACTTTCCCTGTTATTTCGTACTAGGGCGCTAGAAATGAGTAAGAGATGTTTGCAATGTCAACAATGGTTTTAAAAACTACCCTCTTCTCAGTATACCTACAACTTGCAGAGTTTGTTTGTTTTTTGTTTAAACGCGCTAATCTCTGGAACTGCTATCAGATTTGAAAAAATATTTTTGCATTGATAGTCCAATACTTGAAGAAGGTTATAAGCTATTTAACATCACGCTGCGACTCTAAGGAGCCGAGCGAAGAGAAAAGTAAGTCAGAAAGAACACTAAGCGAAAACGAAGTAATAGCGTGGGCGGGCGATATTTTCATGCGGACGAAGTCACGGGCAGAAACTAGTCTATTTGATAAAAATCTGAAATTAATTTATTTATTCACTGATAGAACGCTTAACCTAAACCGCTGGGGTTAGACTAGAACCGTGATATTTTGCAGAACAGTTCCTCATAATATCGAAAGTGACTGAGGAAGGATTTTTACATTAACCTCTAAAGGGGTCAGTTAATATAATAGGGAATGAAAGTTTGTATGGAATTTCGTAATTTTTTTACGATGGGTAATTCGATAGGATTGACATTATTGTAATTTTGTAAACGGGTGCCGCCATGATGTTAGTCAGCTGCCATACGCGAGTGAGACGGAACTAACAGCTGCAGTGTATTACAAACCTTATAGTGATCTAAGGTTGATTGTTAATCTTCGGGGGCACACTTTATTTCCTGTGCGAACGGAGATTCACGACGCGCCTTATTAGTTGGGTACCACTGTACTGGTATATCAGCATAATATAAATGCTCTAAGATACCAGTAGGTACGCAACAGTTCGAGTGCACGGCAATTAGATTTCGAGACGCTAACTATGATAACATACAACTATAACATAATTTATTCTGTGATTATGGAACGTCTGCACGCTTAGCATGACCGCCATAGAAACGGGTTTTGTCGACGGAAGAATAGACAAAATGGCATATAGTAGAAATATTTGTACGCATTCTACGCGTCTAAGCATGGCAAAGTGTAGTTTTGTCTATTATTCCGTCGACAAAACGTCGTCATGCTAAGCGTGCTGTCTGTCTCCCAGTGCAGGGAGGGTTATTCGGTTGTTGTCAAGGTCTAGGTCATCTGTTGCACCTGGCCAGTGAGACTCGCCGCCAAAGTTGTGTCTGTTTAATACTGGCGTACTCCAGTTGACTCATGATATCCTTGCACTTGACGTTTCAAAACACGTGGCCTAGGAGCCGTCCCTGTGCTACACACGCAGAAACTTCCATTTAAATGTTTATTCGTTGCAAATATTTTTATTATTTTGCATTTAACATATACATTTTGAATATAAAGTACTTACTTACATTATGTATTTGATCAATTTTTCAGAAACATTTCTGAAAGTTTTTTCAAGAGTTCTGAATGAAATTTGGGAATGGGAAAATTTGGGAAAGGGACATTCTGGGAAAAGGGCATTATGGGAAGGGGACATTTCGGGAAAGGGACGTTTTTAAACCAAGGGACATTTTGGGAAAGGGACATTCTGAGTCTGATCAAAATAAATGCTTATGTGTAAGGTTTTTTGTGTAATGTTTCGCAAAAAAGCGCGCAGGAGACACGGCTTCACACATAGTGGCGGATATTACGTAATATATTGATAACAGTTGTTAAGCCATGTAATTTACCAGAATAAAAAGTATACACTGTGTTAATCCAGGCTATAAACTATCTGTGTGCCAAATTTCATCCAAATACGTTCAGCCATTTTTGCGTGGTTGAGTAACAAACATTCAAACATACACACTTTCACATTTATAATAATATTAGGATTATTATGCCACCAATTATTAGGCCAAGAATCGATGAGCCAAGTATATTAATGAATGAGTGTTATTGTGCATTTATGCTGTAAAGTAGAACTTCTAGATGACTTCTCATATCCTAGTATTTCATGTCTAAGAACACGTGACATCGTCGGCACCGGTTTCTGGAGACCATGGAAGAAGAGGAAACGCGGTCACTTGTTCATTAGCGTTCATTTCATACAAACATATTCTTCGGTTCTCTCAACTTCTCTCGCTGGATAATGACCACTATTATGACACTGGAGATGTCATGATTGAAATGATTTGACAGTAGGGCACATAGTAAGCTTGCGCAACTTCAATACAAAATACAGACAGATAAATGGATGACGAGATAAACCCCTTTTTCACACTGACGACGCCTAAAACCTTGCGATAACTTGTCAAAATTGTATAGAAAATATCGCGATTCGCAGCGATCGGTGTCAAAAAGACGTAAAACCGGATAAAATAAGCATCGCGGGGAAGACTCCCGGCTACGTCACGTGTTAACGGGTATTGGATACTAGGACATCAGATGCTACCAAGAGTTGCACTGATCAGAACATGTTGCGAAAGTCCAATTTTCATTTTCCAGTTCATTTTTGGGTCCACCATTTACTTTAATAAAATAATGGAGAAGTAATTTAAAATTTTTTGCTACTCCATCTATCTATAAGACCAGTTCATTGAGCCCAAACACTAGATATACCTACCTCCGCTGCAAGTTTTTGAGGAAGTTGGGTATCCTGCAAATTCCAGGTAATGCTGCGGCATCAGTTCAAGGTTAAGCACATATTATTCTAATATCATTGAAGATTGAATTCGGATTCAGATCATCATCTGAATTCTGTCATTGAAGTAACAGAATACCAAATTTCGACTCGATCAGACCTGTGAAAGATGCTCACAACCATTCATCAACTAGAAAAGAGCTGATAATCTTCAAACGGCTTAATAGATTTTCTTGAATTTTTAATTTTTAAGCTTATATGGATTTTATATCTGGAAATAAAAAGATTTCATATCATTTCATTTCATAGCTGAGAACACTCGATCAAGTCACCTTTCAAACAAAACAAAAACAATCTGAATCGGTTCAGTCGTTTGGGAGCTACGATGCCATAGACAGATATACCTACACTTATTTATGGGTTATTCGCAGAAATATTCATATTTTGAGGAAAATAAACCACGAGGATCATTACTAATAATTAGTCTACGTGTAACTAGGATAAACATAAATAGCTACTTACTTATTCACAAGAAACCATCCCCTAGCATTGTAAGGCTCATATGGATCCGAATTAAACCCTCTAGGTGTCTTCTTAAACCATCTAGGAGACCTCTTAAACCCTCTAGGAGTCCTCTTAAACCCTCTTAATCAAAGTAATTACTTGCTACTAAGTAATTTCATACTTGAGGGTAGAATTCTTAAGTAAAGAAAATGGTGACTATTACTTGGCTAAGAATCCTAAGCTTTGACAGTTCTAAGTTCAAGCAATTACTAAACTATATAAAGAAAATCATTGCTTGAGCAATTACTTTTACTTAAGTAATTACTTTTACTTGACTATAAATACGAGTGTATGACCTTGCTACCGGACCCCTGTTGTCTGCCACGTGTTTAAATAAAAAACAACTTATCATAAATCGAAACAGCTAATGCGAACCCCGAAACCCGTGTGAGGCCACGTGTTTTCGGGCCATTGATACCAGGATATCAGAATACGACAAGAAGTGCTTTGCACAAGCACAATGCATTATTTAGGGCCGGGTTGTGTAAACGTGCAAACAAGTTTGGTGACCTTACAATTCAACTTTGAAAACGGGGGGAGCAATGACGATGCAGGAACAATATCAAAATTTCATCCGCGTAGACCTTGATAAAAAGTAGCCTATGTGTTAATCCAGGGTATAAGCTATCTACATATCAAATTTCATCTAAATCGGTCCAGCCATTTGATCGTTAAGAAGTAACAAACATACAAACACACACACAAACTTTCGCTTTTATATAATGATAGTCTATTCCATTTAATTGATACTAACAATTATGTTAGTAATTTGTATTTGACAAAAGATAGACATAATATTGTTATGTACTATCTTTCTAATTATCACAAAAGACAGATAGCTGTGTCGCTATCATATTTTTTTTCTATTTCAGCCAAAAATTTGGCTAAACAACATGCTTCTTTTGAGCAATGCAATGACATTTTAAACAATTCTGCCAATAATTTGGACACAATTATTAATGACATTGATTTTCATTTAAATTAGAAATTAGGACAAAAGAGGCAACCTCTTGCAAAAATGTAAGGAAGGTAAAATCAAATAAAAGTGTAAAAAATTTAAATAGTATCAACCTGGTGCATCAAAATATTCAAGGTTTTTTGAACAAAGATTTAGAAGTAGAATTATTCCTGAATTGTAACAATATAGACATTCTTTGTTTGACAGAACATTGGCTTAAAAGCCACCAGTTCATGTTCAATTTTAGTAATCACCAGGTTGGTAGTTCGTTCAGCAGAGTAAATGCTATACACGGTGGCTCATTAATTTTAGTAAATAAACAGCTTAAATTTAAAGATCGTAAGGATATTGTGAGCCTATCTGTTGAGCGGACAATTGAATTAGCCTGTATAGAATTGGAGCAGTTCATTATATTAAGTGTGTACAGGCCTCCATCAGGATTGTATGATTGTTTTGAGAAGGTTATGGATGAAGTTTTGCACAAAATCTATAATTCTAACAAGTCTATCATCACTTGTGGTGATTTTAATGTTAATTTGTTAGAAAATTCTGGGTCAAGTACTAAAATTATAAGTTTGTTTCAGTCATACAATCTTGCTAACCAATTTTTAGAGCCCACTAGAATAACTCCCACTAGTGCCACATGCCTAGATAACATTTATACAAATATTACACCAACCCACAAAGAAATTATTAATTTATTAGACTCAGATCATTGCGGACAATTGATTACCATTCCAAATCTAATAAAAAAAATACTAAAAAGGATATCACTGTTAATCCAAAAACAGCTGATCGTTTGGAATCATTTAAAACTAAACTTTTGAGTAAATTACCACTTTTGTCAACTAATGATGACCCTAATGAACAATATAATGATTTTTTTAATATGTATTGCACACAATTTGATAACACTTTCATTCCAAAGGCATTCTCGGTTAATAATAACACTTGCTTCAGTGACTGGGCCACCATTGGTATACATAAAAGTAGAAAACGACTTTATGAGTTGTATGATGAACGGACTTGTATTAACACTGCTGAATTTAATTTATATGTTAAGAATTATTCTAAATTATTTAAAAAAGTTTGTTGTATGGCCAAGTCACGTTACTTGAGTACAAAAATTAAAAATAGTAGTAATGTAATAAAAATGACATGGAATATCATTAATAGCGAAACAGGAAGGTCAAGCAACCGAAGTAGTGACTACAGCCTTGCTATTGATGACAACATAATTAAATCAGATTCCCAAGTCGCCGCGGCCTTTGAAAAGTTCTTCGCTGAGATTTCCGTATCAACTACTAAATCTCTAAGGTCATCACCCACTGCTGCAGAGTCTTTACTTAAAGAAAACGTTTCAGTTTGTGATTCTGAGTTTAAATTCCAATATGTTACCTGTAGAGACATAATTAAAACCTTTCACACGTTAAATATTAAAAAGACTGCTGATCTATGGGGTAATTCTGTGGACGTTGCTAAATCAATTATAAACATTGTAGCACCTACTTTAGCAGTTATTTTTAACAATTGTATTGACCGTGGTGAGTTTCCTTATCTTATGAAATATAGTAAAATAATACCGTTGTTTAAATCGGGTAGTACATCTGACCCTACTAATTATAGACCTATTTCAGTGCTACCTACTTTTAGTAAAATTTTTGAAAAAGTTATTTTAGATCAACTGCAAAGATTTTTTAATAAACATAAATTATTACATAACAAACAGTATGGTTTTACAAGGGGTCGTTCGACTACTGATGCCGGTGTTGAACTTTTAGGTCATGTTTATAATGCATGGGAGGATAAATGCGATGTTTTGGGCATTTTTTGTGATTTGTCCAAGGCATTCGACTGCGTTCTTCATGAAACATTAATCAGGAAACTGCATCACTACGGAATCCGGAACGCCTCTCTGGATCTTCTCACTTCTTACTTAAGTGATAGGATTCAAAGAGTTGATGTTAACGGGAAAAGATCACCCGGATCCGTAGTAACAATGGGGGTCCCCCAAGGCTCAATTCTTGGCCCGTTTTTGTTTCTTATTTATATTAATGACTTGCCTTACCTCATAAAGGATAATCATGATATAGTGTTGTTTGCAGATGACACTTCACTTTTATTTAAACTCAAACGTCAGCAGCTGGTTACTGACAATGTAAATAGCGCCCTCGCAAAAGTAGTTAACTGGTTTAATGTTAATAACCTACTTCTTAACGAGAAAAAAACTAAGTGTATTAAGTTCACTATACCTCATGTTAGACAAGTAAAAACTAGTGTTCTCATAAAGGGTGAAGAGTTGATTCCCGAAGATACCACAGTGTTCTTGGGCATAACTTTGGATGCCAAACTTCAATGGGGCCCCCATATAGATAAATTGTCGAAAAAGCTTAGCGCTGCAGCATACGCCGTTAGGAAAATTCGTGATTTAACTTGTTTAGAGACAGCCCGTTTAGTTTACTTTAGTTATTTTCATAGTGTGATGTCGTACGGTATTCTGTTGTGGGGAAATGCCGCCGATATTCAGACAATTTTTGTTTTACAAAAAAGGGCTATTCGTTCAATTTACAAATTAAGTCCCAGACACTCCCTCAGAGATAAATTTAAAGAAATTAATATAATGACTGTGCCTTCTCAGTATATCTATGAAAATCTTTTGTATGCTCATAAAAATATCAATTTGTTTAAAAAATACAGTGACGTCCATAATGTGAATACTAGAAACAAACACAAATTTGTTGTTCCTACAACCAGGCTGAAGAAAATAAGTGGTTCGTTTAGTTGCCAATGTATACGTTTTTATAATAAACTACCTAGCCACATTCAAGAACTAAGCCTTAATAAATTCAAAAATTGTATAAAGCGGAAACTTTGTCAGAAAGCCTTTTATACTGTCAAAGACTATATTGAGGACAAAAAGGCTTGGGTTTGAGCTGCTCCAATAAATTTACACTATTAATGTTGATTTAAATACCTTTTTACATATTCTATACAATGACATGAATATTTTGTTTGTTATACTATTTTTAATTATTGTGAATGTGAAGACTACGTGGATCATTGTTTTTTATTTATTTTATCCTTTTCTCAGTTTTAGTTATAGTCTGACAGTTTGAGTAATTTATGCGGCCTACCCAAATGTCTTTTCTTTGGTATTGTTCGTCGAATCGTTAAGCTCCTTAAGTTTCGAGTTGAGCTGCACGATTACTGACAAATGCGTGCACTGACTGGACAGGTCCACTCAATCTGTGTGGTTCTTTCATCAAAAGACCATTTCTGACTGCAATCTACATGGTCTTCACATGATCTGACCAAGATTATGTCTGGACTTTAAAAGAGACTGTGACCTCTGAGTTTGTTTCGGCGTTTCTTCTCAGAGTAGTCAGATAGGAAACGTCGAACTCATCTAGTTTAAAAAAAAATATGTTTGACGTGTAAAAGTGTTTGTACAAACCTACTTACAGAAAATAAATCATTTATCATTTATCATTTATCATTTATCATTTATAATATTAGTGTGATTGTATTGTATTTTTAGAATAAATAGACATTTTCTGACTGGCTCCGATATTGCCACTTGGCGACAGAATCCTTAAACCTTTTTACTATAAAGTAATAATAAAACCTACTTGTTTTTAACAGATCTGATAATATAAATTAACTAAGACAAATAATATTAGGTCTTTACCTATGAAATTGCCGTTCTGCAGTACTGACCATTTCAAATCAAAATAACTAATTTTTGTTTGGCTAAGAATTCTAATTTCAAATTAATTTTATTTTAAAAACATGGATTTTTTTTCCAAAAGTAGTGATTTGTTTATTGATTAGTGTTACATTTTCATCACATTTCAATCTTTTTCGTCATCATGGATACGTCAAAAATTCGAGTAATTATGGAATATGAGTACCGTCGTGGCAGCAACGCGGCACAAGCGGCACGCAACATCAACGACGTTTTTCTTCGACGTTCGACTTCATTTCAAAAATGGTCTTGACAGATGAATGGACAGTGAAGTTGTCCTATTATTATTAATTTATTCATTAAAGTTTGTTACTTTAATTAATAAATTAATAATAATAGGACCACTCATTAATACACACACAATTAAATTCCTATAAGGGTTCCGTTTTTTTCCTCTTGAGGTACCTACGGAACTCTAAAAATGCGAATGAAATATTGACTTTTTTTTTGACAGTTTTTCCATACAAAAACCGTCAGACGCTATCAGACGTCAATTTTTATTTGTGTTTAAGGATGAAGAAATGTTAACGGCTGCTGGAAGTGTAGTTAAATGCGTGTATCAATCACGTAAAAATTAACAATTGCAATCGTTGCGATCGTTTCGGGGAATTAAGCAATAAGAGTGAAAAATTGGAAATGTTCACATTCAACGTAAAGTTTTTGGTAACTTTTGGTATCAATGCTTTGAACCACGTGGCAACGCAGGAGTGCAGCGTTCGCGTTTAGAATGAGGGGTGCGGTTCTTTTATTTGCGTCAAGGTCGTCTGTTGCACAGCTGCAGCCGGCAATAAATAGACTCGCCCCTAAAGTTGTGCCCCGTACTCCAGTTGACTCTTGGTATCCTAGTATTAAATGTTTAAAAACACCGTGGCCTGACGTGGCCTCTGTACGGTCGGTTCGGTTCCTGAGAAGCTTTTTAGTATTCCGTACCAAAATGGTAAAAAAGGAACCCTTATGGTGTGACTCACTCAGTCTGTCTGTCACAGCTGGATATCTCAAGAACTACTAATGCTGTCAACTTGAAATTTGGAACAGTTTTAGATGACGTTTGCCCAACTATTTTGCAAATTATATAATATATAATGATGGATAATTATTAATAATATTCAATTAATCACATCAACCGTAACATATACATACTTCGTAAAAAAATATAGCAATGTGTGAATGACAGAGCCATCTTGTGTCATAAACACTGCACTTAATATAGCGAAGCTCCAGGCAATTCCTGATATCCTAGTACCGAATGCCCCGAAACACGTGACGTCACTGGAACATTCCCGCCCCAAACATTCTGACGCGAATTTAGTGCCGCGCGGTTCTCCTCACAAAAAAAAGTTTTTTCCCCCATGGGTATAGTAAACCGGGACGAAGGGATTATATTAAAGGGATGGACAGCGTAGTAATGTCGGTAAATAACAATAATGAAAAAACACCATGTTCTTTTATTTTAAACAATAGATAGAATACTATTTATTATGCACACCATAAAAATTACAGATAGAGTCAGGTGTCCAATGAAAAAGGAGGCCAAAATTAAAAATCTTACATGTGTCAACACTGATATAGTACGCTGAAAACATGTTTGATACTTGAATTTTTGTAGATAAAAAAATTCTTAAAAAAGTGCATTTCAATGTAGGTATTTATTAGTCACAAATTAGAACTAAAATCAGAATCTAGAAATTCAATGCCTTCATAAGAGAAATCACTGTCAGTATCATGACGCACAAAAATGATGAAGGGCTCCAACTCCGTATCGGTTATCCTTGTTTTCTACATGAATAGTGTGATCTGTGCATTTATCCATTAAATATATTTCTTTTCCATTCTTCTTTAAATTTCCATTAATACAAAAATTAAATAATTGAGCTAAAAGTATCAAAATGCTGTAGCTTAGTAGAACAGAAGTTGTGACAATCCGTTTGACAGATAATAGTATTGCCATTATACAGGGTGTAAGGGACAGCCCTCCGCAAACTAACAGGGTGCATTCAGCTCCTCATTTTGAATCATATTCCACCGGAAATTTTCTCAGGAAAATTTTCATTTTTTCAAATTTTTTTTCAGTTACATTTTCATTATTTCAATGTAAAGTTGCACTGTGTCTTCGCAGAACTCCATTTATGTAAAAAACTGCAAAAAAAAAACTAGCAAGGGATGTTGAAATACTCTAACCAACGACGCGTGAAATCAGTGTTCACTTTCTCTCTAGCTACAGAGTTCATCGAACTCACCGCATACCTATTACCTACCCCTCCCAACCAGTAATAGACGCTCCGATTTGTGCACAAAAACACAAACAAATCAGGTTTATTGGATTCCCTTAACGTTCCTGAAAAAATTTCATGTACCAGTCATCTTAGTATGACATACTGAATTCACCCTATCAGTTTGCGGAGGGCTGTCCCTTACACCCTGTAAGAAATCAGCTAAATGGATACGACTCGCTTGACAGACTCTATAATTTTTTTTGAAATACAGGGTTATTTTAAATTGGCCGCTATGGGTATGTATCGGTATCAGTACCTATCTAAAAAGATTACAGGAAAAATAAAACGATGTCTCTAAATAGCACAGTTTTTCAGAAATCATCAATAAAAATTACATTATAAATATGGTACGGTTTTTTTACTCGCTACGACTGCATGTCTACGAACTACGGCGTAGCAAACGTAGGCTTTCATTCTGTGTTCTGCTACAGCTCGGCCTACGACGTAGCGGAACGTAGCATCATCAGCATAGCATTATGACAAAATTAGCTGCGTCCCGCGGTTTTACCCGCGTAGACCGGGATAAAAAGTAGCCTATGTGTTAATCCAGGGTGTCAACTATCTCATACCAAATTTTATCAAAATTGGTTCAGCCGTTTCAGAGTGAAGAAGTAACAAACATACAAACACACCTTTATATTATTATTTCCTTTATTTCATTTACAAACATATAAGTTACATTTTTAAATATTTTTAAGTATAAAAAATTAAATAAAAAACATTTAAAAATATAAAAAATAGTAGCCCACCGGTATCGGGAACAGGGTCCAAGCTACCGGCGGTCAGGGTTCCAGAGAGAGGAACCTCCTAACAATGCGGGCCGTGTCCAGAAGCACCGCTTATTATTATTATTATTTTTAAAGTGTCTTTGACGTATCTCGGGACCCTGGGGTCCCGGACTTTTGGAAGGCGTACGAGGGGCCGAAACCAACTCGCAGAGGCCCCTTAGACAATTTTAAATTATGAGGAGGCACCAACCGACGATTATCCCTGTATACACTATGCAAGTGCACCCAAGGACAACCCCCGCTTGGTGCAGGACTATTGCAGAACATGGAAACAAAACATATTGGGCTATGGGTTTGGGTGGCTGTGGACTGGTTACCTAGAACTATGAAAGGACTATGGCCCCTGCCTGATCAATGTTTTATTATTATACACGGAAAAAAAATGGCAGGGGGTGACTTGCACACTCAATAATGGGCCCCCGAAAACGGTCGCTAGCACATAGTGTCGTAGCGGCAAGGGAGCAACATGTCCTGAGGTGCTTGTGAGGAGTGGAGAGGTATTCCACGGTTCTCAGAACAATCCCAGAGCCCGGAAGATGG
Source organism: Cosmia trapezina (assembly GCA_905163495.3). Classification (NCBI taxonomy): domain Eukaryota; kingdom Metazoa; phylum Arthropoda; class Insecta; order Lepidoptera; family Noctuidae; genus Cosmia; species Cosmia trapezina. The sequence goes on along the minus strand of LR991022.1, from coordinate 30,234,454 downwards.
TCAAGATCCCTACAAACACTTACTGGAATACTTCCTTCCTCCGAGCACGTTTGCTCTTGCGAATCTCCACTCAAGCCAGCCAATAAAGGCAAGAATGAGGTGGGAGCTCTGTTCCCGTCAGTGTTCACTCCAGCCGGCCAATAAAGGCAAGCGAGAGGTGAGGAACAAGACTTCTCCCGGGAGATAGGGTCCGTGGGGTCGCTACTGCCCAACAGCTCGCCACATGCTGCCCTGCGGGTTTCTGTATCTCTCTTGGTCTGGCTCCTCATCCTAGACCTGTTCCGGCAGAGTAAACTCTACAGGAACAGACCTAGAATTCGGAGCGCGCAAGCCCCACCACGACGTCAACGTAGAGATACTGCGGTGGGGTTATTATTATTATTATTATTTTTTTATTAGTGTGATAATTTAACACCAAGTGAACCATTAGTACACATGTCCTATGCCTTGCAAACATTGATATCATTCACACAAACAGCGCACTTTTAAAAAAGTTATACATGTAGTGGTCACTCGTATTGTCTGTCAAACTTTCCTTTTCACGTCAGGGGGCGCCCCCCTGACGTGAAAAGGAAAGTTTGCTTGCAAAGTATCATGTCAAATATCTGTCAAATCCATACTTTCCGCTTTAGTTCAAAATTTCGCCACTTGCACAGATTTGTGGTGAATCTGTTCGAATATTGATTTACGGTGCAGTGAAGAGCTTCTAGTGATTCTTGGTGTCCTGGTACCGATTGCTCTTTAACACGTGCCGTCCCTCCTGGCGTGCTTTTCCCATGGTTAGTTCCGTGATAATAATATAGATGGCGCTGTTACTAATTTGAAGATTTCGTGTCTTCTTTATAAGTTTTTCATTTGTTTCTTTATTTCTATTTGTTTGAGTAATATTCGATCATGTATAATAATTGTTTTTGGTTGGGTTTCGGATTATCGCATGATCGCTTCGATCGAAGGGTTTATTTTTAATGATAATTATGTAACCGTTAAAGCTACATAAATCGCTATAACAATGTATTTAATGATTATTGCCATCTTTTGGGCATTAAACTTTTCAGGAAGCAACTTGATTGCAAGAACGAATGAATTTTAAAATGTTTATAATAATAAAATATTTTCCAAATACATTAGTTGCCATTATTTAATTTTTCGTTTGGAAGTGAGCTTCCGAAAAATTCTGCACTAACTATACTTATCGAAACGTAAACATGATGAACGTGTTGAGTATTGACGCTCTCCTGTTGCATCCTGCTATCCTAGTACTTTCTGCCCCACACACGTGACACCGGTGGACACTTATTTTAATAGTGTACCGTAATTGCTTGGTTTTTTACAGAAATAAATACCTTACGCTGTTTACAAAAGTACGTATGTTTAAAGTGATTATCTAACAGCTAATAATCTATCATTATTATTTATTCATAACAATTTTTAAATTGTGTCGAATTTTAAACACGATTTAAAAAAAATACAATAACTTAAAATAAAAACAGCAGTTAAATGTCATGAACGTAAATGAACAACTAAAGATTTTGAAATAATTAAATAATCATTATAAATTTATAGTATAATATGTATGTTTACAATTTAAATGTCATTATTAGAATAATAGCAGCCTTCCAGTAGGGAACGCTTCAGTTTACTTTTGAAGTCCCTTATGTAAAGTGACAATTTTATATTCAACGGGAAGTTTATTGAAGATTTTCACTGACATGTGGTAGGTACCGTGTGCGACTATATAATATATCTAATCTAAGATAATAATTTGTATTGATTGGGAGTATTGGGACTTATCCGGAGATGATGAAAAATTTCATAACTTTTACTCACCATCATTTTGTTATTATCAATTTCAGTAATAATGTCGAAAAACTACATAAGCTTTCAAAAACTGACGGCTTTACTCCATGAAGTAGGTAGGTAGGCTACCCGCTATGATTCTTAAATAGGTCCTGCCCCTTTTTATTTGATATTCCGAAAAACTGTTTTTACGCAACGCTCATCGCAACATAGCATATTATTTGTTCCCGATGTACACTGTTGCTACCCGCATGTACTGCCATCAGTTTAGTAATAGTTACAGATCGATGGCTCGCCGATACTTGTAAACTGAAATAAATGTACACCTGAGCGACAGACTGGCGGTAGAGGATTTTATTTTTATCAATTTTGCAGTTATGTATCTAATTATTATTTTCTTCTTTGTATTAAAAAACAAAAACCAAAACTTTTGAACTTGAAACTTAAGATCCTTAGATGGCTCTGTATTAATACATAATAAATACAGCAAAAGGAACCTCGTCCGAAGCGTTTCCCCCCACAACACCTCGAATTTTTATTTTTATTTTCAATAAAAATTTACGCTTTTTAGGGTTCCGTACCTCAAAAGGAAAAAAACGGAACCCTTATTGGATCACTCGTGTATCTGTCTGTCTGTCTGTCCGTCTGTCACAGCCAATTTGCTCCGAATCTAATGGACCGATTAAGTTAAAATTTGGTACACATGTATTTCTGTAAATGAATTTTGAATATGGGGTCACTTTTAGGGGGCAAATAAGAAAATAAAAAAAAAGTTTTTCAAACTGTACTGTGTGATATATCAAATAAAAGGGCTTACTATCAGGGTCAAAAATATTTTTTTTTTAATAATTTTAAAATAAATAGTTGTAAAGTTATTTAAGAAAATAGACGAAAATTTACCATTCCCCCCTTATCTCCGAAACTAATGAGACTAAAATTTTGAAAAAAATACAGGAAATAGTTCTATACCTGTAGATTACAGGAAAACTTATAAGAAGTTTGTGGTCTTATAATAACATGGTAAATCTCTCAATAGTATGAGTACAAACTTACATTTACTGTTGGAATGTATGGGACAACATGTTTTCAACTATAATGTTAAATTTGTTCTTGGGATAATTTCCTCCCAAATACGGAACCCTTCATTGTGCGTCGTCCGACACGCACTTGGCCGGTTTTTTTTGCTCCGCACGTTCCCGACCCACTTTCGTTGCGTACTTATTTTAATCGTAAGTGTACTTATAAAGGTGCAAGCTGTGCTGGGTGCACAGCTTGCACCTTTAGGATAGGAGTTTCCATCGGAAAATATGACAAACTTCCATACAAACTTTCATACCCTATTTAACCTCTTTAGGGGATGAATTTTCAAAAGAACTTCCTTTAGTCCTCACTTTCGTTATAAAAGGAACTCTTGCGCAAAATTTCATGCTTCTAGGCCCAACAGTTAGGCTGTACGTTGAATGGATAAGTTTATGATTTTTATAAAGTGGAAGATCTCTGTGAGCCATACTGCCGTGCAGCTGTACAGAGTACCTTAGTCGTAGATAGTCGTAAACTCGGCGTACGCGCATAATATGACCGGCACGTGCCGCTGATGTTACTACGGCTGTAATATATAAAAGCTTTTAACTATTTATTTACCGTAAATAGTTTTTAGTTGTAGGTATCCTGTTATTGAAATAAAAGGTGGACAAACGAAATCAGTAGGACTTACGTTGTCTGTTTAGAATAGTTAAAGGGTCCCGTACCAAAATGGTAAAAAGGAGCCCTTATGGTGCGACTCAGTCTGTCTGTCTGTCCGTCTGTCACAGCTGGATATCTCAAGAACTACTAATGATATCTTGAACTAACAGAACATAACTTGAAATTTGGAACAGTTTTAGATGACTTTAACCCAACTATTTTGCATGTAAGAAGGAAATAAAAAAATATGTATGGGCAAATTCAAATGCACTCTGCTGTAATTCAATTTTTTATGTAATTTTTTTTTACATGTTTGATGTATAGGAACAATAAAGCATGTACTTACGAACCCATATCTCAGATAAAAATAAATAATACAATTATTAATAATCCCAAGGAAATTGCAGACGCATTCAATAACTACTTCATTAATCAGATTAAAAACTCACCTAAAGCATCACTCGAACCAAGTGGTTTACAAGAAAGCGCTAATACAATGTTCATGAGACCAGTTGTACCTCAAGACGTACTCAGGGTAATAAAAACGTTGAAAAATAAAAATAGCGTAGGATATGATGAAGTAGCAACGAAAGTTATAAAGTTTGTATCAAATAACATAATCGTACATATTAGCCACATTATTAACTTAGCCATCAGCACTGGTGTATTTCCTAACGGTTTAAAGACAGTCATAGTCAAACCGCTCCACAAAAAGAACTCCAGGCAGGATATAGCTAACTATAGACCGATTGCTTTAATTCCTGTGTTTTCCAAAGTGGTAGAAAAGATTTTATATGAGTTAATCAACAACTTTCTGACAAAATACAACATTCTATGTAATGAACAAGCAGGCTTCAGAAAAAATAAAAACATTAATACAGCAATATATGATTTTTTACACGAAGTAATGATAAATGTAGATAATAAAACACCTATCTGTGCTATTTTTACAGACATGTCAAAAGCTTTTGACTGTGTCGATCATGATATTTTATTGAACAAGCTTAATAGCTACGGTCTAAGGGGAAACGTGCTGAATCTCTTGAAATCCTACCTCAGTAACCGCACGCAATATACGGAGATATCCAGAATTTGTCTTAAATCAAAATGTGAACAAAAATATCAATCTGATGGTAAAGTTGTTAAATTCGGTGTACCGCAAGGTAGTGTATTGGGTCCCCCGCTGTTTTTGCTTTATATAAATGATCTGCCCCGTCAGATACCAAACCCAATGGTTCTATTTGCCGATGACAGCACAGCACTGATAAAGTGTACAAATATTAATAATTATGAACAGGACATCAATATTAACCTTAGAAAAATTATTGATTGGTTTGATAAAAACAACTTGGTAATAAACTTACCAAAGACTAATGTGATGCATTTTCACCAACGTACAACTCCGCCGAACGTTAATGTACAGTACAATGGACAAGTGATCAATCAAACAAAGGTCGCGAAATTTTTAGGGATTCATATAGACGATCAATTAACTTGGAAACCGCAAGCAGAAGAGGTGTGCAAAAAGTTAAGCACTGCAGCTTATGTTCTTTTTAACCTGGCAAAAAAAGTTGACATAAAGACTTCTTTAGTAGCATATCATGGTTTGGTCGCATCGGTCTTGAGATTTGGAATCATCTTTTGGGGTAACTGCAGTCTAAGAGATAACATATTTAAAGCCCAAAAACGTTGTGTTAGAGCTATGTGTAGTCTTAAACCTAGAGATAGTTGTGTACCTCTGTTCAAGTCCTTGAAAATTCTTACTTTTCCGTCATTATATATTTTGGAAATGGCACTTTTTGTAAAAAGAAATGAAAAATTGTTTGCTAAGGTCTCGGACACCAAGAAATGTCCCGTGCGAAGTCAATACAAAAACCTCTTAACTATCGGTGTCTATAAAACAGCACTAATTAGGAAAAGTGTTTTCTGCATGGCTCCAATGATATTTAATAAACTACCGGACAGCATAAAAAGTGACTCCCTTCAGCAATTTAAAAATAAACTTAAAGTATTTTTGATACAGAAATGTTATTATTCGTTAAGTGAATTTTTGAATGACCCTATGTTTGACATCTAGACATTTTATAATTATTGACATTATTTGACATATTTTTTGTGCATAATCTGGACTTGATAAAATAATTTATTTGTATCTTAATCATTTTTATTATTATTTTTGTTTTTTTATTTAATCTTTTGTTCATTATTTTATATTTTTTTACTAATGCTTAATTCTATTGACATTTTTTGTTAAATTTTGCATGCCAAAACTCAGGCAGAATGTACCCGGCTCACTATACTTTTATAACAACTTTATTGTACAATACCTACATTCTATGCGAATAAATGATTAGATTTGATTTGATTTGGTTTGAGGAAATTTAGTTAGATTATTATAGAGAAGAAAAAACGGCAAAGTCGGTCTCGCACACGAAGGGTTTCGTAACATATTGTATGTTTAACAATCGCAAAGATAACTTTGTATTTCATAATGATACTGTGAATTAGGTACAAAGTAAATTTTTGCAGTTGCAGAAAATCGCCCATATTAAAACAAAATACCTTAGATATGATTTTTAGGGTTTCGTATCAAAATGGTAAAAAAGGAACCCTTATGGTGTGACTCAGTCTGTCTGTCTGTCTGTCTGTCACAGCTGGATATCTCAAGAACTACTGATGCTATCAACTTGAAATTTGGAATAGTTTTAGATGACGTTTACCCGACCATTTTGCAAATAAGAAAGAAATAAAAATATTTATATTTTTTTTGCAACAGGGACTGAAAGGGCGTCTTAAACCATTCCCCCCCCCCCTATCTCCAAAATTTGCAAAGAGAAAAATCTGAAATTATTCTATGTGATAGAAGTTTATGTAAAGATTACAGGAAAAATAAAACGATGTCTCTAAGTAGCACACTTTTTCAGAAATCGGAACGGAACCTTCGGTGCGCGAGTCCGACTCGCTCTTGACCGGTTTTTTTAGTATTTGTTGATTAAATACAGTAGGTTTACCAACAAAAAACTGCAAATTAAATACAATCACAGTATAGCAACAAGGATGGCAGCCCAATCAAAACTGGTAGTACCGCGATACAAAAATTATTACGGGAAACGAACGAACGCTTATTTAATACCTACTCTAATTAATGATGTTCCAACAAAAATTCAATCGGAAATAACAAATAATAATTATAAAAATAAATACAAAAAATTCTTTGATTCTCTTTGAAAATGCATCATCCTGTATAAATTTCATTCTATTCGTAATTAGCATCGACGCGAGCGACGGGCTGTTTGAGCCGCGCGATCGTCGTTGTTTACTTTTTTGGTTATTATTTGCGAACTACCTCACAATGTTTTCTTTATTTAATTATTTTTTAGTTTTGTATCAAACTATATTTTAACCTGGAATACTTCATCATTTTGTTAGTATGTATTAAGATTGCTTAAAAGTGTTTCAACATCCGGACAAACCTATTGAGGTTTTTGTGATGTTTCTGTATAAATTAAGTTTTGTTTCTTATTTAATAAACAATAAAAAAAAAATAAAAAAAGGTTTATGGTAGGTAGGTACATGATATACAGAAGTTTCAAATTCCTAATTAGTTTAATTGTTGCGATAGAGCTCGTACAAAAATGGTATAAAATTGTCAACTTTTACGTACAGTATTCCTTAACTTTTGAAGATAAAAAAATATATATTTGTACTTAACTAGATGAGTTCTAGACGATGACACCGCACTTACTACTTAGCATTGTTATGTCTGTAAAGCTCCATTTGCATGGTGCAAGTTTCTGGCACGTTCAAGAGCAATAATCGCATGCCATAAATCACGTTTAATTTTATTGCCATTCAAGAATTGCATGCAAGCGTTATGGGAGCGGGTTATGCTCGGAATTTCTTTGAAGGATAAGAACAGAAGAGGATCCGGAGAAGAACCGGAGTAACCGACATAGCTTGCAGAGTAAGCAAGCTGAAGTGGCAGTGGGCTGGCCATGTTTGTCGAAGGACCGATGGCCGGTGGAGCAGACGAGTCCTGGGGGCCTACTCCCTAAGCACGAAACCCATAGTTTCGGCGTTCGTTACGGGCGTTTCCTACTCCGTATCACATACGGATGGTTGATTGGTTCGGGGCCCGAACGAAGTATGAATGACAACATGATTTGCCAGTTGTCCCTCCCGATGTTTTTTTATTATTATTATATATTTATTTAATTTGACAACAACTGGTCCACTGGTTAGTACAAAAAATATAAATAAAAGAAACTTATCAACTAAGGGTTAGTAAAAGTTTTAACACAGTGTAGGCACATTATTGCTCACCCCTGCCGCACGAGCAATCGGACAGAGTGTCTGAGTAGCGGTGCATCGTGCTGTTCAGCTAGGGTTTTTAAAATGCTGTTGCTGCTAGCCCTGATTCTGCTTATTAAGGATGCGGTCTTCTTCCTCATAACGGCATAAAAGTCGTCAGTCCGTGCTACAGCAAACATGCTAGACGCGCTGCAGAACCGGGGCAACCGCAACAGCACCCTGAATCCATTATTATATTGCACACGCAGAGCATCTAGAGCCTTCCGCGTACAGTTGACCCACAAACTGCCCGTGTAGAACCCTTGACAATAAGCTTTAAACAGAGTTATTTTAACTTCGTTACTACAACGAGCGAATCTGTGAGCCAACATGTTGCATCTGGCTGCTAGTGCCCTGCGCTCACGATCCACATCTACCTGATCCTTGAGATCCTCGGTGACATAGTGTCCCAAGTATTTAAATTGGGCAACTCTTTTAAGTGCTCGTCCATTGAGGGATATTGAGGGCTCGTAATTTAGACGTTTCCCGGGAACCGCAAAGATCAAGTATTCACTCTTAATGACATTATATAGCAGGCCATGGGTTGCCACATACCTTTCACAGACATTCAGCATCTCTCTGATTGAGCCAGCCGTTGGACCCAGCAGCACCATGTCATCAGCGTAGCTCAAATTATTGACGCTAGCACCACCTATTTTGCACCCAACTGGTCTGCTGCTGAGCTCAACGATTAACTCGTTTACATACAGGTTGAAGAGCTTAGGTGAGGTCAACCCCCCCTATCTCACCCCGCACTCCAACCTGTACGCTTCAGATAGAACGCCACCCCAACGAACTTGATTTAACTGGTTAGAGTACCAGTACTGGAACAAACCCGTCAACTCAGGTGGTACACCCGCTCCCTTGAGCTTATCCCACAGGAAATCATATGACACAAGGTCAAACGTTTTTGCCCGTCCGAAAAGTTTAACTTTTACACTTGTTTTGATGGATCGTAATGTCAGACGGATGGATGAACGGACGGACGGAAGGTCGGACGGACTTAGGGAGTAGGCCCCCAGGAGTGGACACCGCGTTTCGGCAAGCGTAGTGTGGGACGACCCGCGGGCTAGATGGACCGACGACCTTAAAAAGTTGTCTGGGACAGACTGGATGCGGAAGGCGGAGGACAGGGTGTTGTGGCGCAGCCTGGGAGAGGCCTGTGTCCAGCAGTGGACTGCGATAGGCTGAGTTGATTGACTGGATGCGGAAGGCGGAGGACAGGGTGTTGTGGCGCAGCCTGGGAGAGGCCTATGTCCAGCAGTGGACTGCGATAGGCTGAGTTGATTGACTGGACGCGGAAGGCGGAGGACAGGGTGTTGTGGCGCAGCCTGGGAGAGGCCTATGTCCAGCAGTGGACTGCGATAGGCTGAGTTGATATGTATACTAGTCTATGGAGTGTTGTGGCGCAGCCTGGGAGAGGCCTATGTCCAGCAGTGGACTGCGATAGGCTGAGTTGATATGTATACTAGTCTATGGAGTGTTGTGGCGCAGCCTGGGAGAGGCCTATGTCCAGCAGTGGACTGCGATAGGCTGAGTTGATATGTATACTAGTCTATGGAGTGTTGTGGCGCAGCCTGGGAGAGGCCTATGTCCAGCAGTGGACTGCGATAGGCTGAGTTGATATGTATACTAGTCTATGGAGTGTTGTGGCGCAGCCTGGGAGAGGCCTATGTCCAGCAGTGGACTGCGATAGGCTGAGTTGATATGTATACTAGTCTATGGAGTGTTGTGGCGCAGCCTGGGAGAGGCCTATGTCCAGCAGTGGACTGCGATAGGCTGAGTTGATATGTATACTAGTCTATGGAGTGTTGTGGCGCAGCCTGGGAGAGGCCTATGTCCAGCAGTGGACTGCGATAGGCTGAGTTGATATGTATACTAGTCTATGGAGTGTTGTGGCGCAGCCTGGGAGAGGCCTATGTCCAGCAGTGGACTGCGATAGGCTGAGTTGATATGTATACTAGTCTATGGAGTGTTGCGGCGCAGCCTGGGAGAGGCCTATGTCCAGCAGTGGACTGCGATAGGCTGAGTTGATATGTATACTAGTCTATGGAGTGTTGCGGCGCAGCCTGGGAGAGGCCTATGTCCAGCAGTGGACTGCGATAGGCTGAGTTGATTGATTGATGCAAGTTAAGTACAATAATTGAATGCAAGTTTTGACTTTCCATAAAATTGCATGTGACTTACACCAAGGCCATAAAATTGCAAGGCAATGATTGCATGCAAGTTTTGCCTCGTCTAAACACAGAGTTGCACGTCCTTGTACAGGCAGCAACAGAAGTAATTGAACATATTATTATTTTGTTTCCAATATTTCGTAATAATTATTATTTAGCATAAGTTACTGACTAAAGTAAATTATAAAACAGCTTGTCATAATTGAACTACAAAAGTCGCTGAACTCAGTTAAACCATTAATTGCTATACATTACTACCGACAAAATTGTATGATCTGTATCTAATAAATAAAAAAGTCGCTGAGCTTATCTAATTTCCTACATTTAAACCCGTTTGCTCCAAGGCACTATCACGATTTTTTACCGACTTCACAAAAAGGAGGAGGTACTATGTTCGGCTGATGTATGTTTTTTTTTTTTTTTTCATAATCAAAACATTGCCAAATAAACACAGCTACTGGTTCAGAATATAAATTAAATATAATTTAAATAATCATATTAATTATTTTTTATACAGGGTGTAAGGGACAGCCCTCCGCAAACTGATAGGGTGAATTCAGTATGTCATACTAAGATGACTGGTACATGAAATTTTTTCAGGAACGGTAAGGGAATCCAATAAACCTGATTTGTTTGTGTTTTTGTGCACAAATCGGAGCGTCTATTACTGGTTAGGAGGGGTAGGTAATAGGTATGCGGTGAGATCGATGAACTCTGTAGCTAGACAGAAAGTGAACAGCTGATTTCACGCGTCGTTGGTTAGAGTATTTCAATATCCATTGCTGGTTTTTGTTTTTGCTATTTTTTTTTCAGTTTTTTTTTTACATAAATGGAGTGTTGCGACCACAATGCAATTTTACATTGAAATAATGAAAATGTAACTGAAAAAAAATTTGAAAAAATGAAAATTTTCCTGAGAAAATATCCGGTGGAATATGATTCAAAATGAGGAGCTGAATAGTGAATACACCCTGTTTGTTTGCGGAGGGCTGTCCCTTACACCCTGTATTTTTACTTACTTAAATGTTTTTATATTCTTTTAATTCTAATAATATTTAAAACAAACTGTGTATCTATAAATCAATTGTACAATTGATTTGAGATAGATACACAGTCTGTTTTAAGTATAAACATTATCTATTCATTATATTCTAGACGCATAATTTACACGCTAAATACCTCCCCGACAGCAAGCATTACCAACGCTTGTCTCCATCCAGAATTCCAGAGCATGCATACATTAGCATGTACAGCAAATCCTACCCCCATTACAACCTGTTCTAAATTACTACATAATATGTCCTCCGGCGCACCCTGTTCAAATCTCCCAATTGAAAAACGTCGTTACGTGGTGTATGGCTGACTCATCAACACACAGACAGAATGGCTCAACTCAAATTTTATGAGTTGGTTTCCCTTAGCGGTGGCTTTTGCTGAAACATATTTGCTTAGGGAGTTTTTTTGGGCTTATTAGGGATGGTTAGTGGTGCGTAATGTATATTTGTTGTCTTAAAAGTATAGGTATTTTTTTGTCGAATTATGTTTTTTGATAACTAGATAATTACTATAGTTGCACGAGTCGTGAGCACAAACTCCCTAACGAATCTTATATCCTATCACGGCAGGTTGCACACTTGGGGGTGGGGCGGGGGGAGCAATGAAATCAATCTATTATCAAGCATATTTAAATACACATAGAAAACAGAATACAAGAATTTGTGCTCACGACTCGTGCCGGTAATTGTACATAGTTTGTAACTAGAATTTTCATAAAGTTACAGCTTTTACGTAGTAGGTTCTTTGAGTGTACAATCAGATTTGATAGACAGGCAGGAAAGGATGACCTGCCTAAATATTTATATCTTACAAGAAACAAAACAGTTTACAGCGGTTAAATATACTATATTAAACGCACGTCTCACCAATTTGTAGATCAAAGACGAAATTAAGAAAAAACATATTTGAAAAACTCATAAAACCTTTGAAATGTTCACGAATTGTTATAGTATTGTGGCCAACGGAAATATTCCCACATAATATTTTTTATTTATAAAGATAAAGGGCCAATTAAAAATAGCGGCGCCCAATGTCCACGAAAATGATATGACACGATTTAGTAGAGAACAAACGTATAGAATAGAAAAATAAGCGACACACCGCGCCACCGGTTCCAGTCCATCCGACAACATTTCGCGAGCTGGTCGACAGCGCGCGGCCGACGCGGCGCCGACACCCGCTCCCAACACCTTCCTACAAATTATATACAAACTTTACGTCTTTATTTTTTCTTTTAAAAAGTCTCGTTATTGACGCGAGTGTTCGTGGTGACAATGATATGGATTTGTGTCGCGTGACAGTGAATAGGGGCTCGTTCGCGCCACGCCACACGCCGCCGGCTTGACGGATGACTCTCCCGCGCTTTTACATCAGGTGCGTTCATGTAACACTGATAGAACATAATTAATGACTCCGCACACATTTAATATTGATTTTATTGTCACATTACTGCAGTGAACCACTGTGGCAAACTTTTTCCAGTAGGATGTCCTAGCATAAATCAAACGTTAAAAGCCAAGTACCATAGAGAATTGTGTCATTTACAAAATAAACTGCTTTGGCCCAGTTTAAAGACTTATTTGAGAATTAAACGGTGCTCGACGTAACATGAAACATCAAAGCGAGTGGGTTCATTGATTTTACATTAATTTATGTACAAATGGTTATTAGATAATGGCGGTAAGTGTGTGGAGTGGTGTTATTTTTCTCGTTTTCATGTAATAAGGTAAGTGAGGCGTCAGATATGAGCGGCCCGCGCGTTGGGCCGCACGTGGTCGCTGTTTGGACACAAACAAGTGAATTCTATTTTAGTTTTGACGTTTCGTAATAAATGTCCCCTTGGCCGGTGTGGTGATAAATGGCTGGTTCTGATAAATATGTTGTCTGCCATGGCTGGGCTCGTGTGTTGTTCTGTGGTTCGCGTGTGTTGCCTCTGTGACAAGTTCTCGTAAGTCGATGTAAGTTTTTTCTTCTTATTTTTGTGTCTTACTCTCTGTTGTTCTCTGAAAGTCGTGATTTATAGTTGCTGGTGTTACATATACAGGGTGATTTTTTAATGACCAGCCAAATTTTTACAGGGTGTTCTACCCATGAATATGAACAACTTTCACTATGGGACCAACTTTGAAATCGCAAAAAAAATATCAGCTGTTTCATACATTTTGATCGAGTAGGTATTGAACTTTTGTAGGAAACCGCTGGTTTTTTTTTCGTGATTTCAAAGTTGGTCCCATAGTGAAAGTTGTTCATATGCATGGGTAGAACACCCTGTGAAAATTTGGCTGGTCATTAAAAAATCACCCAGTATACGTTTAAATTGTATTTACCGAAGATACAATTGTAGTTGTAGCTAAATAAATAAATAAAGTTTGACCAATAACACAATTATTTTCGCTTTGTTTATAAAATAATTCTATGAAAAGTAGTGGTGAAAAAGATTTTGATTTCCCTAAGAATTTCAGTAGAATTACTTTGTGAAAACAAAGTTTTTTTTATTATTTGAGGGATGATCCGTAATTTACATGCGTTGCAATTTGGATGTGTTGTAGGTAAGTGTTTTACAAACATTTTCGTTTATGCGCTCGCATCAGCTGATCGCAGGTTCGTAGATATAGCCTTGTAGGTATAATCTAAATATCATACATATAGTAATACAAACTTTTATTTGATTATGATTATATTTTAAAATGTCTTTGACATATCTCGGGACCCTGGGGTCCTGGACCTTTGGAAGGCGTACGAGGGGCCGAAGCCAAATCGCAGAGGCCCATTAGACAACTTTAAATGATGAGGAGGCACTAACGGACGATTACCCCTGTATGCACTACGCAAGTGCAGCCAAGGACAGCCCCCGGTTGGTGCAGGACTATTGCAGAACATGGAAACAACACAAATTGGACTATGGGTTTGGGTGGCTGTGGACTGATTACCAAGAACTATGGAAAGACTATGGCACCTGCCTTACTAATGTTTTACATACAATGTTTTACGCAGACTATTATTAAAATGTTCGTGAGAGAAAATGTGTCTGGAAATGTGAAATCTTTTCATTAATCCGAGACACAGGGTTATTGGTAAAACACCAGCAACCTCTTAAGGGGTCATTGTACTCATCATTATGAACAACTTTTACTATGGGACCAATCCTGAAATCGCGAAAAAAAAATCAGCTGCTGCCTACATTTTGACGAGTTTGATGTAGATAAATGTACTGAACAGCTGATTTTTTTTTCGCGAATTCAGGTTTGGTCCCATAGTAAAAGTTGTTCATAATGATGAGTACAATGACCCCTTAAGAGGTTGCTGGTGTTTTACCAATAACCCTGTAGGTATATAGATTATAAAATTGTTTCTATGCTAAAATGTCCCAACCACTACTTAAGTATGTATGTTCCTGTTAACGACCACTGTGCTAAACATGGACAAATTGACGAAAAACAGAAGGATGTCACGAGACATGATGCTCGGCTCCCCATCCTCGTCATTACTCTTATCTGTCTATTACAGCCGCCATTGCCCGCCATGCATTAGATATGTGCACTTTGAACGTTTTAGGACCGGTTTCCACCAGAGGAGACGAGAGCGTTTAGTCCACTCTCGGCCCCTCGACCCCCAAATAAATAATGTGTGCACTGGACCCCTAAATATAGTTTATTCTCGACCCTTGGGGGTCGAGAGTGGATTTTATTTTCCAGGCAAGTTTTAGTTTCTTCTCGGCCCCCAAAGTACAGTCAGTTACGATGATAATTCATCAGTCTACCCTATAGTTGCATACTATTTAACTAAAATATCCTCAGTATATATTTTTTAATATCAATTCCTGAATTTTGCTTTCTGTAGCTTACTGTACCTACCAAAATATTAGTTTTAGGTACTTACCGAACTAGGTGTCGAAAGTGGATAAGGTATGCTTGTCTTTTGTATGAAAATTCAGTCTCACCACCTGGGGGTCGAGTGTGAACTATGTTTAGGGGTTGAGAGGAAACAAATAAACAAATCTTTTTTTAGGAGTCGAGGGGCCGAGAGTGGACTAAACGGACGAGAGGAGATGTGTTTGAATAAACCAATCCGAAAGTTAAGCGGAGAAGAAATGTGGAAATAACGAAATCGGATTGGTTTATTCAAACACATCTCTCATCTCCTCTCCTCTCTGTTTTGGTGAAAACCGGGCCCATGCTGCGTAATTTTCGTGTAGATATAACATACCTATTTTTATATCATCATAAAGAACAGAATACACACTATCTCTACCAAGAGCCTTACGACCATAGCTCCGGATTCCCATCCACAACTATAAAACCGGATGCCATCCCCCATGGCCCCCATTCATCGCCAACCCTTTTATACCGCCATAGAAGCCTAACAAATCAAAGTACCCCCCACAATTGATCGCCACATTTCCGGGATCACATACATAAGACATCAGAACGATACAAGTTTTTACAACACTTGTTTCTTGTACCCCTAGTACCTTAATGCGTGCGGGGTACCACACTACCCCGCGTGGGGTTCCTCTTGGGTACTGTATAGTACCCCAACGCTCATTAAAGAGTTCGTTAGCTTTATCAGCAACGTTTACGGGTGTATCGCCTTTTTATAGATGTTTGAACTTGTTTTAATTAAGTCTTGCGAGGCTCGTTTGGTGGGGTGTTGCTGATGGGATAGTTAATACTATAGGGGGTAGTTATTGATTGTATACGTGTGGCTCTAGTTTGATGTTAATTAATAGATATTGGTCTATTGTTTTGGTGTGTAAAACTGACTGCTTAAGGCTTGTCAACCAAAAATACGGCGAAACTAAGTAACTTTGTGACCATCTTTTACAGTAACTATAGCCTAATTTTGATAGAAAAAAATACACAGTAATCTACAATACATATGAAGTGATTTCAATTGTCCTGAAATGTATTTTAGTTTGTAGAACTAAGGAAATAAAAACTAAATCCAGGTCTATTTCTGTCTATTTTTTCGAGTTTTTACCAATTATTACTTCTACAGTTTTCATTAAAAGTGTTCATAAATTTATACAGTTCTTTACAAAATAATAAGGAATGATTTCATGTGATTACTTTTTTAGTCCAATCAATAGATTTTTTGTAAATCGGTAATTACTTCATATTTTGCAAGCGTTGTGTTATCGCGCTTCTCTTTCTTTTCTATGCAGTCCGACAGTGACCGCGCTTTTTACGGCAGACAAGCCTCAACGGTCTAAAATTCAACATTCTCATATCACAAGCCTAGATCAGCTGAAAACTTTAAAATTAAACATCGAATTGAATTAGGATCTGAAGAATAAAATCTGAAAAATTTTCTTCTCAATTTAAAAAAAGCTTTAATTTATTAGTCTGTATATCATCTAGGACCACAGTTCTTGTCAAGACGAATGAAACGAGCCCAAACTCGTTTGATTAAAAACGATTATTTTAAAATAAAAATTATTAACGAGTTGCTTCGTTTTATTACTGAGTTCATGTGCCCACCTTTCGACTTCATCATCAGATTATCTCGATGGTACCAAAATATTGCATTGTTACCGATTTTACATACGTGTGCGAAATTTTAGATCAATCGTACACCGGAAAGTGGGTCAAATTTAACTTTCAAATTTGGAAAACGACAACTTACATAACAAGCACTCACTCACAAATCTAAAAATAAAAATCAAATAAATTTTATCCATTGAGTTTAATGTACTACGTACGTACATTATAACTCAATGATCTTATCTTCATTTCTAATTAAGCTTGTAATTAATTTAGCTAATTAAAAGAACATTTTTCTGGCTGCTTAAATCATTTTCACAGCTAATCTTACGCAACGGATTTTAAAAGCTATATGCAATGGCTTGTTCCCTTTACAAAGTCACGCAAGAAAATTGCATCGCTATTCTGTTCTGAGTGCACAGCTTATATTAATCCTATTGCAATATGTTACCGTCACTGATACCAGTCGGACGTGTTTCTTCCCTCCTAGCCTACTACCGCGTTTACATAATAATTTAATTAGCGGTATCCGTAATTGGATTAACGATTATCCTTCTCGTTTAACACCACAGTTACTAGGACCTCATTATCAAGCGTTAGGCGACGTTTTAAGACAGTTTCAGATTTACAGAATGTGTCTTTTGAACTATCTTACTATTTTACTAAATGTTATGTTTCTACGAACCCGTTTTCATTCTTAAATCGTGTCTTAACCCGTCGCACGCCAATTAGCAGACACAATAGATTTTTTATTGTTATCTGCACACCTGGGAGTCAATCGACATTTAAAGATTTAAGTATCTTTAATCTCCTATGGTTTGAAATTAAACTCAACATAGCAAACTCTTTGCTCACGTTTTGTCGCCAAAAATGCAATTTAGCCAAAAATGCAACTTGTTCCCATGGTAGTAGGCAGAAACTACAAAACAGCATTTGCTAAGATCTTATGATTATGACAAACTGGTCCTATAAATTAAAATCTTTCTCGAATTACTACGATGCTACTCTTAAGTAAACATTGTAAATCCCGCAGACTTAAAATCGTGGCAGACAAACCTGACATGGGTTCATCGAAACTTCCCATAAATCAGATTTATGACCAGGAACACATAGAGATCAATGCAGTTATCCACTGCTGAAGGAACGGGGGCTATAGGCACGGCTATGGGGGACATGGGGGTTGAATAGATAACGTGGCGACTAAGCAAAATTTAAAAAGAAATACCGGCGTTTATTTTTAGATTTAAAAAAAAGTAGGTACCTAGGCACCTCTCTCTTGTACGTTTTGGAAAGGTCAGGGAGGTCCTCGGGCACACGTTGCCTCGGCCGAGCGCCATGAGCCATACGCTCGAGCCACGTCCACACCAGCTGAGGCATTGGCTCGCGAGGCTGCCTCGCGAGCCGTGCTCGGTCGGTCTGGACACGGCTATTGAGATCGCATATTCGCTCGATGTCAAAATGTTATGTCCTAATGAAAGCGATCGTCGAGGTTGGGTGTTCGCATCGTGTATAGATCGCGATTTTTATTATAGGGCAAATATAATTTACCTTGCTGAGCTAGATAGAGAAACACGAAGACGTTCGTACGAATGTCAGTTATGCCACCTGTTTGGTATGAGTATGTTTGATCCCGAAATCATACGAACAAAGTTCGCGTGAATTAGTAATCAAACATTTTATTCGCGCGAATACACCGCGCGAATGTCAATTAGAACACCAGTTCGTCCGTCCGTCAGTTCGTCCGTCTGACATAACGATCCATCTTTTCGGACGGGCAAAAACGCATCGGGACAACTGTCAAATCATGTTGTCATTCATACTTCCTTCGGGCCCCGAACCAATCATCCATCCGTAGGTGATACGGAGTAGGAAACGCCCATAACGAAGGCCGAAACTACGGGCTTTGTGCTTAGGGAGTAGACGCCCTGGTACTATTGATCGCTAGTTCGTACGAACAACGTTCGGGCGAACTTGCGATGGTCACTAGTTGCTTTCTATTAGGACACGGGGTTAGTGACAAAGTCGAATAGTCTGTCATTTCAACATCTAGAATACAGGAATGAGCCAAAAGTCATGTCGTTTGTAACATCACTTACTTATATCCTTCAAAAAGAAACAACAAAGCTACTAGCCTGCTAATAGAGAACCAATGTTGTCGTAGGTTCTACCTCAGACGAGCGCTTTAGTAAAGGACTCAGTTCTGTTAACTTTATGTTCCAGTAAAACCGAAATACTTACTACGCCGTCAACAAATTTATATCTACCCAGACATAATTATAGGAGTACGTGTCTACAGCCAAAAGTACTGTCCAGTGTCCAGTATATCTTCCGAGACATTAGCGCGGTTATTCGGCGTCTTACACACGAGCCGGCGACCAAATTGCGCGGCGCCCTCATCGTTTCATTTTTCATTACGACGCCGCAGTGGACAGCCGGCCTAATTAACTTACGTTAGGTACGTTTGTGTCGCTACGGTTAAGTTACGGTTTTTAAGTTAATTCCGCGCACCTGAGAGTTGTGTAAGCTGCAATATAAACTTGATAATTAGTGGGATTTTTGTGTTTGTTTATTTTCATTTGTTTATCTTTGGTGGCCAAGGATTTTCATAGCTTTTGTTTACATTGTATCTAAGTTATTATTTGAGAACTTCTTCAAATTCAAATTCAAAATCTTTATTGCTTATCACATGTGTTTACAAAAGGTCTTGATAAGTAGCTCTTCTTATGGCAGGCACCAACAAGGTGCCGTTTTTTTAATTTTCCTTTCCTTTATTTCCTGAAAGTCTGACAACCAGTCTTACCGGGGGGAGTCTTAGGTCCGTATTACAGAACGTCACTCAATACTCAAGCATCACTTAAAACTAGATTCAAGCCATTTGATTGGTTGAAACTAGTTTTAAACTAGATTTAAACAAAGATCAGTGCTTGAGTTTCCTTCTGTAATACGGACCTTAGTCTTAGTCTGAAGGAGTATCGTATTACCCAGTAACTGGGTTGTGGAGGTCAGTAAGCAGTCGCTCCATGTAATATACTGGCAGGCGAGCCGACCCCAATGTAGTTGGAAAAAGATGCAGATGAGTACGTTTTGAAATATATAATAATAAGTTTAATTTTAGCTTGGGTGCCAGTGGAGTAATCATTGATTTATTTATGCAATTTTAAAGAATATTGTCCTAAAATTAAGTTATTGTCATAGGTAAAATTGTAAATTGGGAAATAAAGTTATATTTATTTATTTATTTTATTTATTTATTTAATCATTCCAACCTTTTCGATAAACACGACAAGACGTATTATAAACTAAGTAGCTACAGTAAGACACAACTTAGATGTAGCATCGGCAAAATTCGTAAAACCGATCACGATCCGAACTGAGTGCTCCTTCAACATCACCAATCTTTATTACTGCTTTAGGCGAAAAAGAACTTGTAAAGTCATTTAACCAAATACATTTTCAAATCTATGCTATACATCTAAGTTGTGTCGTCTCTACTTGAAATTATACAAAAAAAATATTTTACCCGAAAGTTATAGCCGAGAGCAGTGGTGGCGCAGTGGAAACGGCCCCAAATTACGAGTTGAGGTCGTGGGTTCGAAACCAGGCAGGCGCTTTACTTTGTGTAAATAATTTCATCACCACTGCTCTCAAAATGGTGAAGGAAAACATCGTGAGGAAACCGGCATGTCCTAGAACAAAAAAATCAAAGACATGTGACATCTACCAACTCGCAATGGGCCCGCGTGGTGGATTACAGCTCACTCCCTCTCATTGAGAGGAGGCCTGTGTCCCAGCAGTGGGAATATTATAATTACTTAGCCATAAATAGTGCAACTTCTCCAAATCCTAATACAGGGTGAAATTGAATAGATGCGACAAAATTTAAGGGGGTGTTCTACGCATCAATATGAACAACTTTTACTATGGGACCAAACCTAAAATCGCGAAAAAAAAATCAGCTGTTCAGTACATTTAATGTTCGCATAAATCGTCAAAATGTACTGAACAGCTGATTTTTTTTTCGCGATTTCAGGTTTGGTCCCATAGTAAAAGTTGTTCATATTGATGCGTAGAACACCCCCTTAAATGTTGTCGCATCTATTCAATTTCACCCTGTATATTTACGACACTTCATTATGCCATTTTAAAAAGGCAAAACCAAGCGCAACTTGAAAACTTATTTACTTAATTTTAAAATAAACAGCATTCATTATACAAAACGGCCATGTTTTTCTATAAATAAAGAAGCTCAGACTGTACTTAAGCTATCTGCCTGCAAGCTCGTTTACAATTCCGTGCAGAACTTAGTTGGGGCTAAGTAAAGCTTAAAGCAAGAAGCCGCGGCATTCCGACGCAGACTGAACTGAAATAAATCGTACCAACATGCTAGTACCAAAAAAAAGAAAACCGGTCAAGAGCAAGTCGGACTCGCGCACCCAGGGTTCCGTTCCGATTTCTGAAAAAATGTGCTATATTTAGAGACATCGTTTTATTTTTTTTGTAATCTTTACGTAAAGTTCTATCACATAGAATAATTTCAGATTTTTCTCTATGCAAACTTTGGAGATGAGGGGGGCTGGGGTCGCGGATTGTCCGAAGGGGTTACCGCGGCCCTGGCATAGGCAACTGAAGGAACACGGGTGGGTTTTAGTCAGTAAAAGTCTGACACGCCCTTCCGCTCCACCCAGAGCGGGAGAAGTTATTTGATGATTTCCCACCCTCAAAAAAAAAAAAAAAAAAAAAAAAAAAGGGGGTGGGGGATCGATATTTTTTTACATTTTTCATCAAAAGTCAAAAACTATGCGGCCTAAAAAAAAAGAAAATACTGTCTGAGAATGTGCAAACACCGCTCTTTCTATGATACTCCACATTAGTCCGCCCTAGTAGCACCACTTCGAATTTTTAAGATCGCCATCCAGTCCGTTGCAACAAAAAAATAAAAATTTCTCTCTTATTTGCAAAATAGTTGGGCAAACGTCATCTAAATTCTAAAACTGTTCTAAATTTCAAGTTGATAGCATTAGTAGTTCTTGAGATATCCAGCTGAGACAGACGGATAGACGACAGACTGTTTTGCATCATAAGGAAGGAACCCTTTAACATTTTCGTACGGAACCCTAACAACGGTCTACACCGGAGACAAGCTCTGCTAAATTATTTTTCCCCTTTCTTGTATTGTTGGTAACTTTAAATTGTGAGGTTTGCCTGTTTTTGGTTGAATTTAAAGTTAGTATAAATTGATCTACTTAGGGCCAGCTTTTCAATGGCGACACGGTTGGCGCAGTGGTTGAGCGATTGACTGCTGCGCAGCATGTCGCGGGTTCGATTCCCGCACGGAACAAATATTTGTACGGCCTACAAGTATTTGTTTCGAGTCTGGGTGTTTTTCTATCTATAATAAATGTATGTATTTACAAAAAAAAATGTATATAAGTAGTTTATCAGCCATCTCGTTACCATAACACAAGCATTAGGTTGCTTAGCTTGGGACTAGATGGCGTTGTGTGATATGTCCAAGGATATTTATTTATTTATTTATTTAATGGTTAGGTAACTGAAA
Source organism: Cosmia trapezina (assembly GCA_905163495.3). NCBI lineage: Eukaryota > Metazoa > Arthropoda > Insecta > Lepidoptera > Noctuidae > Cosmia > Cosmia trapezina. The sequence goes on along the minus strand of LR991022.1, from coordinate 30,212,351 downwards.
TTCTGAAATATAAATGACAGTTTGACATTTATCTAGACATAAGCTGTCAAACCGCAATATTCATTCCTCAGAAGAACAACAAGCACATTCCTACAATAAAAGTTATCAGACAAATGTAAAACCAGCCCTTAAGCCTAATCAGCTAATCAGCTATAATGTTCCGACTGCTGGGACACAGGCTTCCTCTCTGTCACAGGGAGTGCGCCGTATCCACCACGCGGGCCCAGTGCGGGTTGGTAGACGTCACATGTCTTCGAAATTACAAGTAGATGCCTACTTAGTTTATAATACGTCTTCGATACGTCGTCGAAGCATGACCACCGTAGAGTCAATATTACAGTTTGTAGAAAGATTTCTTCGACGCGAGGTCGAAAATGGAGAAAGTAAGTAATGTCACTTTGTATACAAGGTGTAACATAATAACGCACAACCTCTGAAGGGGTCATAGTCATAGTACTCACCATTATGGACAACTTTTACTATGAGACCAAATCTGAAATCGCGAAAAAGAAATCAGCTGCTCCCTACATTTTGAAGAGTTTGATATAAATAAATGTACTGGTGAGCTGATTTTTTTTTCAAGTTTGGTCCATAGTAAAAGTTGTTCGTAATGATGAGTTTAATGACCCCTTAAGAGGTTGTGCGTTATTTATGTTACACCTTAGAATAGAATAGAATAGATTTATTTATTTGCATAGAATGTAAGTAATACAATTAGGTGTTACAATATTTTTGAGTCCTTATACATTCTGCCTCATGGCATGCAAATTTTTTTATAACTTACTATATTATATTCTTACTTTTAACTTACACTACAATTTATTACATGAAGCTATAAAGTCTTGTCATTTAAAAAATCTGATACAGAGTAATAGCATTTTTGACTTAGTATTTTTTAAAGTATTTTTTAGATCTTCCTAAAGGTTGCTCATACTTTTTGGTATATGGTTATAAATAAGAGGCGCCATGCACATAACACTCTTTCTCAATAGTGCAGTTTTATATCCACCTATGCATAACTTGTCTTTGTACTGAGTTCTTAAACTTGTAGTCATTCTAGTATTTCGCAAAGTCGGGAATAAGTGATAATTTGTTTTAACAAAAATGGCTATTTCTAATATATATAAGCATGCAAAAGTTAAAAGATTATATTTTTTAAAAACAGGTTTGCAGCTGTCGGTCACTTTGAGATTAAAAATAGACCTAATACAGCGTTTTTGCGCCTTAAAAATATTTTCTCTCTCGCTACAGTTTCCCCAGAATATTATACCATACCTCAATACAGAAACAACTAGACTGTGGTATGCTATCAGTACTGTCTGAAAGTTAACTTTTTTTGATAAATTATATAAAGCCTTAGATTATGTCATAATCTAAGTATAAAGCATAAGCAGCTGAACTTAGTTTATTGCCTTATTGCATACGGTACCTGCTTGAATTTTCCATGTCAGTCGACTATCAATTGAAATTCCCAGATGCGTCACATTCACATACCTTGTCTATTGTTGGTCCATTATAATTTATATCCATATTTGAATCTAATATTCTTTGATAGAAATGCATCACTTTTGTTTTCTCTAAGTTATTTTTACTAAGTCAATTTATAAATTGTTCAAGCGTACTATTGACATTAGCTTCATATGTCTCTTTATTATGACATTTAATTATCAAAGTGCTGTCATCAGCAAAAAGGACCTTGTATAATCGTAGAGATAGAAGTATACACTGGTTTTCAACTCTCAAGTTATTTGTTGCCATTATGATATTCCGAACTCTTGAAATAATACTCATATCTATCTGTCCTCACAATTATGATGCCATCGTCACTAACGCCATAAAAGTCCTCTGTTGGCTGTGCCTTTTAATAGGCCATTACGATAAAGCTCGTCGCAGACGGCCGCCTTTTAGTGCGAAGTCTACCGGCCACAAAAATTCTGCAAGGCAAGTCATATAATTATGACCAACTTAATATTGTACGTTGCACCAGTAGTATTCAGGGTTATTGGTAAAACACCATCAACCTCTTAAGAAGTCATTGTACTCATCGGTAACTTTTACTATGGGACCAAACCTGAAATCGCGAAAAAAAAAATCAACTGTTCCCTACATTTTAACGACTTTTATGCAACGTGTCAAACTCAAACTCAAAGCATTTATTTCAATTAAACCAATTACAGGCACTTTTGAATTGTCAAAGAGTCGGTCAGTAGGTAAGTCAGAAAGTTGAAGCTAGTTGCCCATTCCAAAACGTAGATCTATGGAGAAGAACGGGCAAGAAACTCCACGGACACTCTTTTAAATCAAATTCATTGTTCTTTTGTCGTTTTGCATCCCCGTCAAATTTAAGGGTGTCGTATAGACCATCAGATCGAACAACTTTATCCATGGCACCAACATCGTAATCGCGAAAAAAATAATCAGCCGTCCCATACATTTCCGTCGGTAGGTATTGAAGTTTTCTATGGGAAGTTGAAATTTTTTCGCGATTACGATGTTGGTCCCATGGAGAAAGTTGTTCGGTTTGATGTTCTGTATCACACCCTGAAATTTGACGAGGATTCTTCGACACGTTGTATAGATAAATGTACTGAATTTTTTTTTCGCAATTTCAGGTTTGATCCCATAGTAAAAGTTGTTCATAATGATGAGTACAATGACCCCTGTAGAGGTTGCTGGTGTTTTACCAATAACCTTGTGTACTAAATGTATTGATGGATAGTAAAATGCGCTGGAAAAGATAGAAGGAGAGTTGGCAGAACAATTGCCGGGTGCAACAACCTACAGAAGATCGCAGGGAAGACCTGGATGAGACTCACACGTACCAGGGAAGCATGACATAAAAGGGAGGAGGCCTAAACTCAGCAGTGGGGGAACAAGGCTTATGCGCTGCGAATTTTCCATCATCTGCATAAGACCACAATGATTGCCGTTGAATATAACCGATTAAAAACCTCATTGAGCATCCCAGCATGTAAAATATCCTCCACAGGAAAATTTGAGGTGACAACACCCATTACGCGTTCACCACATTACCGTAATTTCCCATTATTCAAGCTGCAACTCATAAATTATCTCCAGTACATATATTAAGCTAAAGTTGCACATGCATTTGTCAAAATATATCGTGTGTGATAATCATCCGTCGTTAGTAAGGATGACAGAGTGGGGGCAATTGCTGCAACACTCGCTATTTGACCATAAATCTGGAATGTGCACGATTTATTGCGTGCACTCGAAATAGTACCTACATGCTACATGTCATGTGAACACACGTGTTAAGGTAGTAATTAAACTATCTACGTTCGATTGTTCAGGTTTTTTTTACCATTCCTCTTGCCATCTTTCTAGGCTCTTAATTAATAATATAATTATATTAATAACTAGCACTACCCGCGCGGCTTCGCCCGCGTTGATGTCGGATAATATCACACGGGGACGTACTACAGGGAATTCCTTCCATATTCATTGTCTACATTATAAAGGGAACCTCTGTGCAAAATTTCAGCTTTCTAGGTCCAAGGGTTTGGGCTGGTCGTTGATGAGTCAGTCAATCAGTCAGTCAGGACTTCTCTTTTTATTTATATAGATAGATAAAACATTTATTTTCAGGCTACAATGGCCCATAGACACATACCTTACAAACTGACATACAGGGTGTAAGGGACAGCCCTCCGCAAACTAGCAGGATGCATTCAGCTCCTCATTTTGAATCATATTCCACCGGAAATTTTCTCAGGAAAATTTTCATTTTTTCAAAAAAAAATTCAGTTATATTTTCATTATTTCAATATAAAATTGCATTGTGTGTTCGCAGCACTCCATTTATGTAAAAAAAACTGCAAAAAAAAAAAACCAGCAATGGATGTTGAAATACTCTAACCAATGACGCGTGAAATCAGCTGTTCACTTTCTGTCTAGCTACAGAGTCCATCGAACTCACCGCATACCTATTACCTACCCCTCCCAACCAGTAATAGACGCTCCGATTTGTGCACAAAAACACAAACAAATCAGGTTTATTGGATTCCCTTAACGTTCCTGAAAAAATTTCATATACCGGTCATCTTAGTATGACATACTGAATTCACCCTATCAGTTTGCGGAGGGCTGTCCCTTACACCCTGTATATCAAGAATAAAACAAAACTTGTGTTAATAAATATAGCTTAAAATTAGGTTAGTAGCACTTCACTTCACTAGCTTATTGTCCTTGTGCTGTCCTGTGGTACTAGTCCGCGGAAGCGACGGAGCACTACAATAATAAATAAATAATACAAAATAAATATATAATGATAATTACTGAAATGAAATCCCTAGAAACACCTTCCCCTAAACGATGCATTTTTTGACGTATAAAGCGTTTTTATGTTGGGAATTTAATTCTATGTTGGGAATAGACTGAGCTCAGCTGAGTACAAGTGTCTTTTGTACAAAACTTATAAAAGCAAATACCTACTACCCATCATCAGACTACCGGTCAAGCCTACTACAAACACAAAAATGTCAATACAAGATAAGCTTTTTAATATCATAAACATATTTATAGCCTCTAAAACTACATTTTCACTACGTTCGTTTCCCTTTTTTTGGCACAAAATCCGCTGATCATAGACTTTTTATCTTTGGCCGCCATCTTTATAGGTCCTGAAGAAAAGTTCACATAGGGATTATTTTGTCCGTTTGTCCTGACCAGGAGGTCATGATTTAAGGGAGGTCTGGCGAGCAATTGCTGCGTAAATTACGGAGCCCCTGGTGTGAGGATCTTAAAGGTGCGGGTCAAATGTGAGATAAAGTAGGTAATGGAGTTTAAAAATTAAATTGTATGATAGCAGTGCAATATTACTGTTACAATATTTGTTGTAAAAAAACATTATTTCTGTGAAGAATAGTAAATTTTGATACAAGTGGAGAACGTTTGTTATTGCATTCGAGGCGGAATTAACACCCGAGCCGTAGGCGAGGTTGTTTTTGAGCCGAGAACTGCAATAAAAAATGTCCACGTGTATCAAACGACGTTTTTTAATACACTTTTGAAGAAATAAAATACCTAAAATAACTGAAAATATTTTTGTCATGAATTATTAGGAAACTATGATTTAAATTTTCTTTTTTTTTCCGCGCTTTGGTTTCGCCAAGTTGAACGAGAAGCAAAGGTATAAAACCGATAAACATACTAATATGAAAAATAGAAAATTCAAATATGTTTGAGTTTAGAACACATAACTGTTAATTTGTCCATAAACGTTTTTTTTTATTGTAATGTAAATCATGGTTTTTGATGATATTTTATTTATGAACGTTATTCATTTTAAGTTAATTATTCAAAAAATATTAACGAGGGCCGTAAAGACGCATAACTCTTTGCCGAGATTAAAAAAAAACATTCACCTCCGAATAAAGAGTTATCTGTGCCAATTTTTATTCCCGCACACGTGTTGGAAAATGAAAAATCGCACGCGTGTGAAATACATTGCATTGTGAACCTAATCGTAGTGCGATATGAACCAGTTTTCGAGGAAGTGTATTGAAAACATTTTTTCAATAGGTATTAAAAAAAAAAAGTTGCAGCAAGTGTTTCGTTTGTTTGCAGGAAAAAAAAAACATTAATAATTCCTTACGTGTCCTTAGAAATAAATCAAAATAAAAAAGAGGCACTAACTGGTGACCTAAACGTGTTTAAATTCGCAACAGTATATTATTGTCTTATCACAGATAAATAAATAAGACACACATGAAAAACAACTTTGCTAAACACTCGGAAGTGACGATATTCCTTTCGTTATTGACCTAAACGACGAAAACAAGAAAATGCTTACCTACCATATTCTTAGTTTGGCACAACGGATTATTTCCATAATATGGAGTCAGTCTATTTAAATAATAAAAACTTTTTTACAAAAACAAAAACCGACTTCCAAAAAAAACACTACAAAGTGAAAAATAACTTTAATTTCGGAAGTCGGTGTCTTTGGATCTTTAGTTTAGTTTTTTGCCACCGACTTCCGAAATTAAAGTTATTTTTCACTTTGTAGTGTTTTTTTGGAAGTCGGTTTTTGTTTTTGTAAAAAAGTTTTTATTTTTCACTTTTTAGTGGTTCAGTTTGTAATTTATCTAAGTTACAATAACCCAATGTCAACTGCTCATCACGTTTTACAAAATGTTGCTTTTCCCGATGCAGGGACGTTAATTGTTGAGGAGTTCTCCTAGTAAGAACCAGAAGAAATGGAGCTCATGGTGAAGTCACCATTACCATTATTTTGACGAGCATAAACCATATTAAAGTAATCGAATCGCAACCTAACCTGTTATAAAAATAGTAGAAATAGCGACTAACTATAATAAGAGCTATAATTTTATTATATTCAACTCAAGTGTACTTTTATGATATTGAAACCTCATTTTGTTTCTGATTGATGCCTTTAATTGATATCGATACTATTTATGTGCCTTTTAAATATTAACCTTCGTATTCTAATGGAGCCAAAACTACCAGACGCTATTTTAAGATTATTTTTATAACCTCTCTATTTTAAAACTCGGCCTCAGAAAAACTTTTAAGTAATGATTATGATCAAGATCAACTATCTGACACGGAGCTGCAATTAGAGGGGTGATTGCGTTACAAACTTACAATTAAAACATTAATTGCGTTATTTACGTTGTATACTTATCAGACTTTTCAAAAATATGAAGCAATGGATCGGCAGTTTTCTTCAATTTGAAAGTGTGTTAAGGCAAGCCAGGCGACTCCGCATTTTATGTATGAAGCTACAAGTACGCGGCTGGCTCGACTTGCCGAGCTAATTCAGTGTGGGCTGCCGCGCACCGACCGGCTCACACGTTAGTTCGATACTCACTCACGCGCCGCGTCGTAAAAGAACACAACCCTAACGAGTCAGAAGGTGTACGAGTTACGCGATAGAAAGAGAGGCAACTTCTAGGTGAAAATAAAGGCTCGTATAGACAGGCGCGACGCTATTCTGGTGGAACAATTTCTATGAAAACTTCATTTTTACGGGGATCACGTCGGTCGCCCCGTCACGTCACCATGTCTGCAAAGCCTTTACGCAATTAGGGTTCTGGCCTCAAAATGACTATCTAACCTTTGAACTTTAAACTGCCCCAAAACCCCCAAGTGATGGTCAATTGTATTTATAACCTAACTTAATAATTATAAAAGGTTGGGCTTTGTCCTACGTAATTGCCGCGATTTTCGCACCACACATGCCATCAAAATTGTTTTTAATGCACTTGTACGTAGCAAATTAGAATCCAGCTCCTGCGTGTGGAATCCACACGAACGTACCTATGCGCTTTTACTGGAAAAGGTACAAAAAGCGTTCCTTAGGTTTTTATACAAGCGGAAACACGGCTATTATCCTTACCTCTATCCGACTAAATTTCTATTGGGATGCCTCGGATATAACTCATTAGAGGTAAGGCGAGCACGAGATCAGCTCACTATAGCCTGCAAGACATTCCGTGGCACTATAGATGCACCTGATCTGCATGCTGTCCTGGCTCGCTTCTTCGTCCCAGACAATTACTGCCGCGGCAGAAAACACAGGCTGTTTGCTGTGCCCCCATGTCGTACTGTTGCGCGTGCTCAGTCCCCAGTACCTCGCACTCTGGCCGCACTTAATGATCTCTTGGATTCTAATCCAACAAACGATCTGTTTGCGGATGAATGGACGAAGATATTATTGGCATGTCAGAAGTACTGTGAGAGGGATTCATGAAAGTACCTATTGCAAATTTTTTGATTGTTTTTTATTTTTACAAATTTTGTTTTCTGTGTATATGTGTCTTTAATTATTGTAATTGGTTTTTAACCGTGCTAATTAAAGTTAAATAAATAAATAAATAAATTAATCACGGCGCGCGGCGAGGCTCTACAGGGTGCAATTGAACACATGCGACAAAATTTAAGGGGGTGTTCTACGCATCAATATGAACAACTTTTACTATGGGACCAAACCTGAAATCGCGAAAAAAAATCAGCTGTTTAGTACATTTAATTTTCGCATAATTCGTCAAAATGTACTGAACAGCTGATTTTTTTTTCGCGATTTCAGGTTTGGTCCCATAGTAAAAGTTGTTCATATTGATGCGTAGAACACCCCCTTAAATTTTGTAGCATGTGTTCAATAGCACCCTGTATATTTAGACTATTTTCCCGACTAGAGCAAGGCTGCAGTAGTAGCGATTAATCATTCTCTGGTTTAGCCAATTAGCCATTTATGTTCCCACGAGCGCCTTCCGCATAGAACACAACCTACCAAAGAATAGGAGCCAACTAAAGTCACATTATCTAAATGAGTTAGAAACTTCCTGGCACAGTTATGCCCATTCTGATTCACACGAGGCGATACCAAAAACACGCTGTTGGATTTTCAACTTTCGTCGCTGAGACGAGCATTGAAAATCCAACAGTGCGGTTTTATTTAGGCATTCATTTAAATTTCGCCTAGTGTTAGTGAAAGCCTCTCATTTCTCACTTGGTTTTGTTTAGAACTGAGCCTCACACAATAATCCCATGGGGAAATACCTAGCACGATATTAACCCCGTCTTAAGTCAAAATAATTGCTTGTTAACACCGTCATTAAACGGATGTTAAATCTTATTCTGTTTTATTTGAAGTTTTCCTGTTGTGGAGTGTTTTGCGGCTGTCTGGTTTACTGGCCCAGGGGGCGCCACGGTCATAAACCAAGATTAAGTGTATTATTATTCTGTGTACATTTGATTACATTAAAATTCGTTAAAGCAAGCTGCGAGATTTAAGGCGAAAGCGCCAGGAAAGCCCGCGAAATTCCAATTTTCTTACGTTTTTTGCAATTTGCAGGTCAGTGTCAGGTTGTATGTTGATCTGAATACGATTCGTGACCGTAACAAATCTGTATTTATAGAATTATAATAATTCAAATCATCAATACAACTCTCTAAGTTCAGGAGGATGCGCTGGGTAGCCCGCGTAATTCAAATTTTCTTGCGTTTTATGCAATTTGAGGTGTGTCAGGTTGTATCTTGATCAAAATATGATACGCGGAAATAAAACATATGTATTTACATAATTTTAACCATAAATATCATCAATACACCTCTCTAAGTTAGATTTCTTGCAGATTCGTTAGATTTCGTTCGTTCGAAGAATCCGCACGCGATAGAGCTCGTACAAAAATGGTCTAAAATTCACAACTTTTACGCGCCCATCTTCATTTTTGAAGATAAAAAAAAAATGTATTTATTTTTATTATTTGTTGTTATAGCTGTAATAGAAATACATAATCTGTGAAAATTTCAACTATTTAACTATTACGGTTCATGAGATACAGCCCTGTGACCGACAGACGGACGGACGGAGGGACGGACGGAAGGACGGAGAGCAGAGGCTTAGTAATAGAGTTCCGTTTGGTACCCTAAACAAACTCTTAACTTTATTATTAGTCTGAATATAGATTTATTTATTTTACTAAAATAAAAAAAAAAAATGATATGATATGATGATGATATAATGGATAAAATGACAATCGGTCAATAACATTATTAGTTAAAGACAAATCTTTCCCAACCCAATCCATCCTCTCGTTCTTTTTGTGTTTGTGTTTTTCTTTCCGTCATGTTTACCGCAAATAAACGCATTATCTTTATTTTTTCTTTCCGTGTATTTACTTGATAATTTCTTTATTTTCCATAGTCCTTGCTGGTTTATTTTAACATTCGCCATAGCGTGCATTGAGGCACCTTTTACCGACGCGGCCAAAGTTCTGCTATCACGGCAAAGTTAGACCAAAAAGGTGTGAAACTACAGAAGCTAGTGGAGCGATGCGACGCGGTGAAACTTTACTAACAATAGCAAACAACTACTCCATACTTCTATATCTACATCTATACATATTATAAAATAAAGTCACTTTTCGTGTCTGTCTGTGTGGGCGCGTTGTTCTTCTAAACTTCGCAACGGATTTTGATGTGGTTTTCACTATCTATCTATATAAATAAAAAGAGAAGTCTTGACTGACTGACTGATTGACTGACTCATCAACGCCCAGCCCAAACCCTTGGACCTAGGAAGCTGAAAGAAGGCTGCCATTGTTCTTTCAGCTTCCTAGGTCCAAGGGTTTTGCTGTTCATTAATAAAAAGTAATTCATTTATTGTCACACCACAGTGTTTTTACCTCTCTGCAAAGAATACTTACAGTTAGAAATAAACTGTATTGTAATTCACATATTCCGTTTAATTATAATAACAAAATAAAACTGATTACAATTAAAAAATGCTGCACTTAATGTGACTTGGCAGAATAAATATAAAATGGCAACACTAAACGGTAATGAAAAAATCAAAAACTTTTCATTTAAAGTATTTTTTTTATCCGGCCTGAACTACTTACTGTGATACTTTGAAAAAAATTAGAAAAAAAATGGATCTTCCTTCATATACACACATCAACACGGTCTAGGGATATTTTAAAAAAGCGAATTACTGTCAATGTGTTAATTATTTATATGACATGTATATATTTAAAAGATACGTTATTTAATATTCTACAATTTTTTAATAATGGTTAAGGTACTTAGATTAAAATTTCAGGATTTTATGGAAAAAAAATGAAGCATAGACGGAAACCGTATATGAATTAACTTTTAATTTGTGAGGAAAAACTGAAAAAAATAGAAAAATCATTTAATTTGTGTTTATAAACTTGAAGTTAGTAGTCTGAGAAAGCGCCCATGATGTTCATTACACATCGGCAACGATTCGGCATGCTCAGAACAAGGCTGTCAATGTCTTGCTGCGGAATATAGTCCCATGCCCTTCTGAGGTGCGCAAAAAGTTGATCTTCTGTAGACAGATTTTCAGGAACTTCCTACAAAGCTCTTCTTTGCAGCATATCCCACGCATGCTCAATGGGATTTGGATCTGGCCATTGAGCAGGCCAGTCTAAGGCCCTAACATTGTGTGTATGTAACCAAGCTGCTACCGTTATCGCCGTGTGTGCCCGGGCATTGTCGTGCATGAGCAGAAAATATTGCCCCATTTGTGTTCTGTGGGGCAAGATTACGGGCCCCAGCACCTGTTGGACGTATCGTTCTGCCGTCATATTGCCCCGCACCCAAACGAGATCCGTCCGTCCTCCAAGACGAATTCCTGCCCAAACCATAATTGTTCCTTCTTGGTATGGGTGAACTTCCTGAGGGTTCTGAAGACGGCTCCATCGTCCAGGAACTCGCCAAACACGAGTCCTTCGTGAATCTGGATGGAAGCAGAACCTGGATTCATCCGTGAACAGCACATTGGACCATTGCTCACGGCCCCAGTCCACGTGGTTTCGAACGCATTCTAATCGTCGTCCACGATTGCCTCTCCGTAAAGGTTGTACCCGGAGTGGTCTACGAGAGCGTAGATTGCTGTCATGCAGTCGCCTTCTTACACTTTGGTCACTCACAAGCACTTGGTGTTCCACTCGCAGCCTTTGGACCAATTGAGTCGCCGTTGCATTTGGTTAAGCTCACGCAGTAATTTGCAAAAATCGGTCTTGTCTGGGGGTAGTGATGCGACTTGGCCCCCGGTGCCTCTCCGCTACTTCACCTGTGGTACGATAGCGCGTCCACAATCTTGAAATTACATTTTGGTGGGTCCCTATGACCTCAGCAACATTACGCTGAACAGACCCATCTTCCAGCATTCCCACAGCTCGTAAAATCTCCGCCCTCGTCAAATGTTGGCGTTGCATGGCTACAATACCTCAATTTTAACTTTATCTTTCATTTAAAAATGAAAAAAAAACTGTAACTAAACGTAATTCGTATTGTTTTCTAAATTTCGCACAAATGAAAATTCCCTCTCCTACACATCAACACATTTTTATGCCACCGAAACAAAAGAATTTTCAAAAATTTGAATTTGGAATTAGTCTGAGATAAATTACAAACAAATCGGTGTTTAAAAGATTCCAATGCGGCCAGTACTTTTCGAGTTATTTAATTGAGTATGAAATATCCCTAGACCGTGTTGATGCGGTTTAGATTTCTAACAGAAATGAGATAGCCTCGTGCCGCATCTCTATGGCGTAAATATTTTTTGAATATTTAAATAATGTTTATAAATAGAATATCATTATTATTAAACTATGATTATTACAATAAAAAAACGTTTATGAACAAATTAACATTTATTTGTGTGCTAAACTCAAAAATATTTGATATATATTAGGCTGTTTATCGGCTTTATACTTTTGCTTCTCCTTCAACCTGGCGAAAGCAAAGCGCGGAAAAAAAAGAACATTTAAATCGTAGTTTCCTAATAATTCATGACAAAAATATTTTTCCTTATTTTATTTTATTTCTTCAAAAGTGTATTGAAAAACGTCGTTTGATACTCGTGGACATTTGTTATTGCAGTTCTCGGCTCAAAAACAACCTCGCCTATGGCTCGGGTATTAATTCCGCCTCGAATGCACTATCAAACATTCTCCACTTGTATCAAAATGTACTAATTACGTTACGTTATTATTACGTACGTTATTAATTATTAAACGTACCTATTACGTATAATACATTAATTTTTAACTTACATATAATATAGAAACCTTCATGTTTTGTCAAGTCTTAAAGACCGTGCGAAGCAAGGGCGGATTGCTAGTTTATTTACTTATATATTTCAATTTTGGGACAAAGTGTTTTATTAAAACTTGCACAAAAAGATTACACAACGGCGGCTCTTTTTGCCAGTTCGCCTTTGGATGATGCACAAGAAAAACGTGCACTATCAAAATAAAGTTAGTACTTAGATACTCATGTAAAATGCAAAACAAATTTTTACTACGATATGTAAATACTTACGTAAATATCAGTGGTTTTTACTTCCTTATTCATATCACGATTGCCCATGTGTCGTGGTGAAAAGATTATCCCTGACCCTATCTGTGGATCCACGGATCGACCCTTAGTGTATGTAAATTTGCAAGTCACAGTATTGAAACTCTTCTATATTACCTGTGTGGCCAAGTGCGTGTCGGTTTACGCGCAGTACAGGGTTCCGTTGTATGAACTGAGTAGTTTACCGATCGAAAAAAACCGGTCAAGTGCGTGTCGGACTACGCACAATGAAGGGTTCCGTAGTTAGGATGAAATTATCCCAAGAACAAACTTAACATTATAGTTGAAAAACATGTTCTCCCATACATTCCAACAGTAAATGTAAGTTGGCACTCACAATATTGAAAGATTTACCATGTTATTTTAAGACCACCAACTTCTTATGGGTTTTCCTGTAATCTACAGGTATAGAACTATGTTCTGCATTTTTTTCAAAATTTTAGGCTTAGCAGTTTCGGAGATGAGGGAGGGAATGGTCAATTTTCGTCCATTTTCTTAAATAATTTTAAAACGATTTATTTTAAAATTATAAAAAAATATATATATTTAAGACCCTCATAGTAAGCCCTTTCATTTGATATGTCACACGGTACAGTTTGAAAAACTTTTTTTAAATTTTCTTATTTGCCCCCTAAAAGTGACCCCCATATTCAAAATTCATTTATTTTCTTTAGCCGTACGTATTTGGGTCACAGAAATCCATGTGTACCAAATTTCAACTTAATCGGTCCATTAGATTCGGAGCAAATTGGCTGTGACAGACGGACAGACAGACAGACAGACACACGAGTGATCCTATAAGGGATCCGTTTTTTTCCTTTTGAGGTACGGAACCCTAAAAATAGATTTTCTTAGAATTTATAGCCTCAAAATTCTTCTCCCCTTATCGGACACCAAAATCAATCTGCCTTTTCCCAACTATGTTGGGGTCGGCTACCAGTCTAACCGAACCTAACCGGTCGAATACCAGTATTTTAGATGGAGCGACTGCCTATCGGTCAGATAGGCCTATCGGTCAGATAGGCAGTCACAACCCAGTAACGGGGTAATACGATACCCCTTGGTAAGACTTGTTGTCAGATTTTCGGGCTTCTGATAACCCGTAACGACTGTTAAAGATCCACGAACGACAGCCGGGACCAACGGCTTAACGTGCTTTCCAAGGCACGGTATGTAAAGATGGTCACCCGTCCACGGACCAACCCCGGCAAGCGTAGCTTAACCAGAAGGATCGACCCGTGCGGCTGTTATTACTTGAATTTATTGAAATAACAAAAACATAAGTAAATAAATAACAAATACAGAAAATCGAGTGCTCCTATAGTTCAACAAAAGACCGAACATTTTCCTTCTTTTACTTAACTTATCCGCTTCGATGAACGAATGAGTGAACGTTGACGCTGAACTACTCTCGTTTTAATTAATTAGTGTACCTATCTAGTTACGCGTTTAGTCGCAGGTGGCTTGTCGCGCACCATGTTCGTTTGAGAGCCTCTCAGAAACGGACATGTTGGCCACTGTTGGAGCCTTCACACAAATGGTTTCAGGTTAAAGAACATTCGGCAGTTGGAGTTGGGGATGTCTTGATGTTTTTACAAAAACATTTCGACTTTATTCATTTGGTAGGTACATTTTTGCGAATTTTTGTTTGTGTTCAAATAACATTGTAAATGCGAAAGTGAGTTTGTTTGTTTGAAACGCTTTCACGGCTAAATGGCTGGGCGATTTTGATGAAATTTGGTATGGGGATACTTTGAACCCTGGAGAAGAACATAGGCTACTTTTTGTTGACATACCACTTGGGAGAAGCCGAGGGCGAAAGTACTTATATAATTATTTATTAAAATAGAATTACTTGTAATTAGGAGTCATTTCCGTATGAAAATTAACTGCATTTTTCAATGGGGGAATTTTTATGTAGCACTTTCTTTTAATATTAAGGCGAAAGCTCCAGGGTAGCCCGCGAAATTCAAAATTTCTTACTTTTTTTGCAATTTGTAGGTCAGTGTGAGCTTGTATGTTGATTAAAATATGATTCGCGGCCGTAGCTAATATGGCTTTACAGAATTATTATCATTAGAATCAGCAACATAACTCCATAAGTTAGCATTTATCTCAAACCTCATTATTTCATGAAATCGCTAGATTTGAGGTAAATGCTAACTTATGGAGTTGTATTGCTGATTCTAGTGATTATAATTCTGTAAAGCCATAATAGCTACGGCCGCGAATCATATTTTAATCAACATACAAGCTCACACTGATCTACAAATTGCAAAAAACTTAAGAAATTTTGAATTTCGCGGGCTACCCTGGCGCATCAACCTTAAGTTAGTTCTGCTAGATAACAATAAACACCAAAATAATAAAGAAAAAGTGAAATCACGTGGTTATTTGATACAAACTATATTTTAAATCGACTCGATCCCAACAAATGGCGACACACATAAAACCTCGCAACAAACTTCATAAAGTGGACAAGAAATGTTATTTTTGTGAGTACAATAAACAATTTCCGTCTTATTTCCTCGCAGGCTTGACAACTGATAGGTAGCCTGCAGCGTCTGAAGGCGGCCATTTTGTTTTACAGGCGGATATTTTTCTAGGCTTGTAATAGTTACTAAATGGATTGATTTTTTAAAAATTAAGCTACTAACTTAAGTAGATTCGGTTATTGTTATGATGTCAAACAGGGTGATTTTGAGCATAGACAAATAAACACTGGTTGATGAGGTAATCTAGACAGTGTGGCGTTCAGCAAAAGGAAGTCTATGAGATTGTTGCCATGAGAATTTTTTTCCCGTAAATAAAGGAAAATTACCTATTCAAGTACCAGTAAGGTAACATTATCTTATGAATTAATTTTTAAAACCTATAAGTCATCATCTGCCTAGCCTTTTCCCAACTATCTTGGGGTCGGCATCCATTCTACGCGACTGCCTATCTGACCTCCACAACCCAGTTACTGGGTAATACGCTACCCCTTGGTAAGACTGGTTGTCAGACTGTCAGGCTTCTGACGACCCGTAAGTATTGACAAAGATCCACGAATGACAGCCGGGACCAACCGCTTAACGTGCTTTCCGAGGCACGGAGGAGTCTCGGTATGTCAAGCTGGTCACCCATCCACTGATCAACCCTGGCAAGCGTAGCTTAACCTAATGGATCGACCCTTGCGGCTGTTATTACTTAGCCAAGAACTCCTCCCGAGCTTTTATAACCTATAAGTATAAATTGGTAAGATGACTTCCCGAAAAAACATAATGGAAGCTTTTCTTGTCTTCGGAATGGGCGATGAGTGAATATCATCAAAGTGAACGTCCGTGCACGCGGAGAACTCATAACTCTCGTGAGAAATGTTCCCTCAGCCGACATACAGAAAGTTTAAATTTCATTAAAAATGGAGACATAAAAAGTTTTTGTTCCGCAGTTTAAATAATGAAAATACTTTCGTCAACTACCACGATCGCTGCTACATATTCAAATGAGCACGAAACAAAATTCCGGGGCATAAATATTGCAGACGAGACTGTACTAAGTAGTTTTCGTGATAGAACGTTTCTGGCAGGCCATAGATCTTGGCGTATTCGCGTGACCGCGCGTCTGGCCGCGCCGTGCCGCGTCGCGGGCGGTCGTGCCGGATCGTGCCGTGTCGTGCCGCAGTGCCTATCTGCAGGAAGCTCTGACAGTTTCGTGGAGTGCGAACTGCATTGTTGCACCGTACAATGCTCGTAGATAAATGCTCACATGATGAAGTTTTCAGGCAGTTCGTGTAGTTTTTGTCTAGTTTGTTCATTGTCCGATTACGCCGCGAAAGAATGGGACAAAGATTGCGGTTTGTACGGAAACTATTTATTACTGGCCACTTTGTCTGCTGGGCTTTGTGTGATTTCAAATTCCATTTTTGAAAATAACTTTATCTTGCAAAGCATTTTTCGTTTTGAATAGGGATTTTACCCGTGCCTAAAGGCACGGGTAAAAAATAGTAGATTATGCACCGAGGGGCTAAAGTTGTGTCTTATGTCACGGGCGTCATATTGAATCTCAAGCGCAATGAAGGATTCGGGATTTAACTCCCGAGCGCAGCGAGGTAGTTAAGAGTTTAACTCACGAGCGAAGCGAGGGAGTTAATACAAGAATCCTGAATGCAGCGAGGGATTCAAGCTAGCCCAAGGCAAAGACACCTTTAGCCCAGAGGAGGATACTCTACTTTTTACACCTACTGTGAGAAAATAATAGCCATAGTACGAAAAACAAAGTATTTATTAAATAAACAAACAGTAAGAATAACATATTTAGAACTAGTTAGTTATATGCACTTACATATTAATTGAAGTTAATGGTAACATTTGAGACATTAGTCCAGTTGTGCAAAGATAAAGTTAAGTTTTTATTTGGTACGTTTATAGATGTTGATGTGTAATTTAAAAAAAAAAAAAACTTGAGAGGTGTCAAGGGACACCCGGATGGAACGAAGTTCCTTTCGATTAATTAGTGAAGGAATTGTAACAAAATTTTATTTTTATACTTATCATCATCATCATCATCATCATCATCATCATCATCATCATCATCATCATCATCATCATCATCATCATCATCATCACCATCATCATCACCATCATCATCACCATCATCATCATCATCATCATCATCATCACCATCATCATCATCATCATTATCATCACCATCATCATCATCACCATCACCATCATCATCATCATCACCATCACCATCATCATCATCATTATCATCATCATCATCACCATCATCATCATCACCACCATCATCATCATCACCATCATCATCATCATCATCATCGCGACACCACACTGTTCAATGCGAAATAGAAATGAAAATATCTGGCTTGCTTTCTATAAGAGAGAGAGAGAGAGACAGACAGAGAAACATGCGCACGCCGCACGGCTTACAATAGCTACCTATAGCAAAAAGTGTCGTGACAACTTTTCGTGAGACTTTTTTCCGTCTAGCCCTTTCACAACGCGCGATAAGGAACTTCGTTCCAAAATTTAAAAAAAAAAATTAAAAAAAAAAATTAAAAATGGTTCGTAGTTATCTAATTATTCTTACAATATTATGTCTTCGAAAACATGGCAACGATATGAAGAAGCAGTCGTTATGATTTTGTAGGAAATCGAGAATATCATCCACGCGTAGTAAGAGTTTCGAGAATAGCTTTCCTCTTTCTGGCACCAAAAGGTGTTTGTTAGTACTATACTGCCAATTTAGCTGAGCATGTGAGATTCCAAATTCAAATCACATTATTGACCAGCGGGTCATAATGAAATCCAGTACAACATTATTGACCGGCTGTGCCCCCGGCCACTAATGACTCACTTTAGGTTAAGGTTGCTTGACATATAATTTGACATTTTCGAGCAGGTGGTGTGAAAAATACTATTTAGTCCGTCATTCAGCTAATAAAAAAATACTAGATACGTATTTTTTACTTTATGACATATTAGATACAACGCGTTAAAGTTGGGGAGTAGGGGCTAGCTATACGTCACAACTAGGTATAAAATCTAGCAAGGCGTGACGTCATGCCATATTTTAGTCAAAGTCAAAGATTTATTTTGCAGATAAATATGGTTACAATAGTTCTTACAATAGTAATATAGTAGCTTAACATATTTAATCATAACATAATGACGTGCAAATTTTTGGTAAATAAACAATCAGATTATTTAAATTTAAAGTCAAGGAATTCTTTTATAGTATAGAAGGAATTTTCAATTAACCACCTGCGTAAAGCCCTTCTGAAGGGGACCATTGGAAGTTCTTTAATTTGGTTAGGAATCTTGTTGTAAATCTGAATACACATAGGATAGCAACTTCGCCTATATAGTTCCGTTTTCATCCTGGGATTAATTAATCTATTTGGGTATCTAGTATAGAAATTATATTTATCTCCCAGTTTTTCAAACATCTCAGGGTGAGATTTGGTAAATTTACATATTTCCTCAATATAAATACCAGTTAATGTAACTCAATGTCTCGCCGTAATTTTTTGATTACATATGAAAAGAAAAAATACGTGACCAATATTTTTTAATAAACTAAAGGACAGTCAAACAAATAATAATAATCGTACCTATTGCGATTACTTAGGTAGCCTTCTTTTTAAAGATGTGTACAGTACGACACAACTTAGATGTAGCATCGGCAAAATTCGTAAAACCGATCACGATCCGAACTGAGTGCAAATTGAACATCACCAATCTTTATTACTGCTTTAGGCGAAAATGATCTTTTCGGTATGCGAAAAGATCATTTTCGCATACCGAAAAGTTTTAGTTATTGCGTATGCAATAACTTGTAAAGTCATATATCAACCAAACATACATTCGTAAAATTGAATTGAATGAATGCAAATTTTCAAATCTATTCTGTCATACAAATGTTTGAAAGTAAAGTAAATTCTACCCATTATGCGTTTAAGATCCCTACTGCAGCTAACAAAAGAGCGAATGACCTTGAAAAGGCTGAACTGATTTTGATAAAACATTTCTAAGAACCACCGCTAGAAAACCTGCTTTCATATAAAAAAACCGCATCCAAATCGATTCACCCGTTTAAGAGCTACGGTGCCACAGACAGCTACACACACACACATAGCGGTCAAACTTATAACACCCCTCTTTTTACGTCGGGGGTTAAAAATTGAAATGAATGAATGCAAATTTTCAAATTTAAGCTACATCTAAGTTGTGTCGTACTATACGTAACAACTTAACGGGTAGTTAGCAAAGCGAGACACTCACGCTAGGCACAAAATAATCTTCAGAAAAGGTCGACACCATCTCAAATAAATCATCACCAACCCACCACGTGTAACCCTAGCAAATCGGCTGTCACTCAACAAATTCACTGAGCCGCCTTCGTTAGCTAGAGTAGTCCTGAAAGAAAACCTAGAACAAGACGGGATGAATAAATCAGGGATGCGACGTAAATCCCGGCCATCCCGGACTGAGCGGGATTCGCGTCTCATTTACAATTTAACTGCAGAATTAATCTGACGGCGGATTGAATCGACCGCTAGCCTCTCGATAAAATTTATTGTTCTTGCATGCAGTAGATATGTAGTAGCTATCTTACAGGACTCCCAAATTGGAGAGAGATTTATTGATTGTGGCTGAGAAGTTGTGACACTATAGTTGGGTTAGGCAGGGAGGGATGTATCTGTGTGTAAATGTGCTTACTCTTGCCGTAGAAATTATGCAGGCCTTAGATTTTGTGAAAGCTAACCAATACTGTGCGGAGATTTACTTTGATTCAGCTTTAAGTTTTTCTTAAAATGCTCTTTGTTGAACAGATATTGTGATTGACTTTAATTATTATAAAACTAAAAAGAATTCATTGTTTAGTAGTTGACCCGACAGACGTTGTCGTTAAACTTTTTAAACTTTCGCGATTTGTACACATTTTATAACAACGTCGAGAACGGGTCTTATCGCGATAGGTATTCCTTTTTTTTTTTCTTTTTTGTTCCCCCGTGACCACGATCGCTGCAAGGCGGTCGAAACGTCAGGAAACAAGTAGGTACCTGTTTACCTCGTAAAAAAGGAATATCGCGATAAGACCCGTTCTCGATGTTGTTAAAGACGTTGTCCTGTCCCAATAATTCATACAAAATTCCCATAGAAAATGCATTTTCCGTTTTCCCGAATTTTCCAATTTTGCCGGCAACTTTTCCAATTTTTTTCTTCATAAGAACCTTCCTTGGACTTCATCATATATTTGAAGAAGAAAAATTTGCCGAATTGGTCCAGCCATTCTCGAGTTTTGAGCTTAGCAACACATTTAGCCATTAATTTTTATTTATACAGGTTTGTTGGTAAAACACCAGCAACCTCTTAAGAGGTCATTTTTTCATCATTATGAACAACTTTTACCATGGGACCAAACCTTAAATCGCGAATAAAAAATCAGCTGTTCAGTACATTTTGAAGAATTTGATGTAAATAGATAAATGTTCTAAACAGCTGATTTTTTTTCACGATTTCAGGTTTGGTCCCATAGTAAAAGTTGTTCAGAATGATGAGTACAATGACCTCTTAACAGGTTGCTGGTGTTTTACCAATAACCCTGTATATAGATGTGGTAAAAAGTTGGCGATTAACTACCGATTTTCAACAGAAACTTTTAATAACTATAACTTACGAATAAACTTCCTCAAAGCCCGCCTAAATCTCAACTTATTTTTTTCATTTTCAGCATGGGTTACGCTATCCATATTTTTTCTATGTCAGTAATCCCCTGCTTTTTAACACTTCGACCGCTGAGCGCTTAATGCCGTGATATAAGGTGCGGGATTTTTATCCCGGGTCTTTCGGACCGCGGGATCTGTCCGGGGTCGCGAGGACCCAACACGCATAAATCTTAGGAGCTTATTTGTTGTGGAAGTAGTCGGCTTTCCGGCCGACCCGGCGGCGGAGGGTTACTGTAATTGATTTGTTAACAGTACTCACTTAACCCTTTGGGAGTCGGTGCGGCTTCTATTCAGGTTTACAGGTTATTATATTGTTACTCCGGTCTCGCGTTTTATTACATTGGAGTTGGGGAGGAAGTTTAGCTATATTGTTTACAGCTGCAGCTATGGTACGATTTTTTTAAAATAATTTACGTAGGTATTATAATACAATAGAATCTGATTTGTAAATAAAAAGAGAAGTCCTGACTGACTCATCAACGCCCAGCCCAAACCCTTGGACCTAGAAAGCTGAAATTTTGCACAGAGGTTCCCTTTATATACGTAATGTACACAAGGAATGAGGTAGTACGTTCCCGTGGGATATTTTCCGACATCCACGCGGGTGAAGCCACTGGCAAAAGCTAGTCTATACATACAAATAAATAAAACTGAAGTGTCTGTTTGTAATGTCAAAATAACAGCTTTTTACTAAATGCATATGAAAGTATATAGTACGTATAATTGGTGCTTATACTTATACGTTTATTCCGACGAATCTCCGAAACGGCTGGACCTATTTTGACCGAAATTTCTACAGCTAGTCTCAAATAAAGCTGTTCTCGTTTTCTGAGCCATACTATTTCTTCATTTATAATTCCATCTATTGACTTAACGACCGACCTCATACAAATTTTCATACATTATAAAATTCTCTTTCCATAACTGAGAACAGCTGCTGTTTTATATGTGAATGTTTTCATAGGGTCAATACATTTTCAGTGATATTAAAGATAAAGATAAAGATAATTTATTTATTTCTCATATCACAAATGCTGTTGCAATATTAACTCTCAAATGCACTAAAACCAAGCCTAGGAACGAATCTGCAACTGATACTGTGTTAAATAAATAGCAATGTGGCCACAGTGCGGAAATGAAGCCTACCACCCCTCGCACAAGACACAGCCGGCTGCCAAATAATAAATAATCTGTGGAGGTCGTTCAACTCGAAGCGACATGACATTGGCTATGTGTGGACCGAAGAAATTAGAGAAACACTACGTTTATTTAATACGAGCAATAATAATTTACAATAACTATTAGGTATCAGGCATAAAAACAAATTAACCGGATGCCATCAGGAAGTGCTTGAAAAATGGATTAATACTATACATTTGTAACCGGAACCACATAGGTACGAATAAACGAAGCAAGTTATATATATTTTTTTAAATACATTGTGTCCCACTGTGAGGCGCTCGTGGCTAAGTAATAACAGTCACACTTGCCGGAGTTGGTCCGTAGATGGGTGACCAACTTTACATAGGTACCGAGACTATAGGCCTCCATGCCTCGGAAAGCACGTTAAGCCGTTGGTCCCGGCTGTCATTGGATCTTTGACAGTCGTTACGGGTCGTCAGAAGCCCGAAAGTATGACAATCAGTCTTACCAAGGGGTATCGTGTTACCCAGTTACTGTGTTGTGGAGGTCAGATAGGCAGTGGCTCCATGTAAAATTCTGGTATTCAGCTGCATCCAATTAGACTGGAAGCCGACCCCAACATAGTTGGCAAAAGGCTAGGCAGATTTTATTAGATGTCAGAAATAAAAACAAATTAACCGGATTCCAGGAAGTGCTTGAAAAATGGATTACTAATTTGTAACCGGAACCACATACGAACGAAGAAAGTTAGTTTATTTTTTTTGTAAATACATACATTGTATTCCCACAGCTGGCCAAAGGCCTTTGCCTTTTTTCATTCCAAACCCAATTCTGTCTTGTGCGATCTCTGGTCATGTTGGCCCTGCAACCTTATAACCACCTTAACACACCACAACCGCCAACTACTCTACCTAAATCAATAAATCTACCTAGGCCTTTTCCCAACTATGTTGGGGTCGGCTTCCAGTCTAACCTGATGCAGCTGAATACCAGTATTTTACATGGAGCGACTGTCTATCTGACCTCCTCAACCCAGTTACTGGATAATACGGTACCTCTTGGTAAGACTGGTTGTCAGACTTTCGTGCTTCTGACGCCCCGTAACGACTGTCAAAGATCCACGAATAACAGCCGGGACCAACTGCTTAACGTGCTTTCCGAGGCACGGAGGAATCTCGGTGTGTAAAGATGGTCACCCATCCACTGACCAACCCCGGCAAGCGTAGCTTACCTTACGGATCGACCCGTGCGGCTGTTATTACTTAGCCACGAGCTCCTTTCTACCTAAATCTACTACTCAAATCCGACCCCAACATAGTTGATAAAAGGCTAGGCAGATTGATTGACGTTGCTAAACACTTTTCCGTTAGGTTTTGTTGACTATTTTCACAGTTTTGGATAATAATCAAATCAAATCATTTATTTCAGATAAATATCCATAGGTATCAGATCTTATAAAAGTAAAATTAAACTCAAAATTAAAAACATTAAAATTAAAAATTAATTTAATATTAAAAATTTATAAAATTAATTAATAATAGTACGGAGCGCGTATGTATCAAATGGCTATACAAGAGAGAGATAGAGAATGTGTGAAAAGGATGGATAGATGTAAATATAAATTAGTATGCCAATACTAAACAGCTATGACAACCATTCTTGAACTATGTTCTGTGACCACAATTACCTAGATAATATTCTCATTTCATTACGAAAAACGCAGACACGTAACATGTGACGTACAAGGTCGTTCTGCCGAACCCCTGACCACGGCAATATCTGGTGGCCTCAGCCTCACAGACCACTAGGCCGATTACAGCGGCCATTACACTGCTCATCGCCTGGAATATTATTTAATAGCAATTTTCGGAACACTTAGTCCCGAATAGGCGGCAGATAAGGTGATACGAAGGGTATGACGCGGATGTAGAGGTTGTGGAAGGGGTAACACGTGGAGATACTGGGTGAGACCATTTTATTCTTTTACTAGCTGCGTCCCGCGGTTTCACCCGCGTAGACTGGAAGAAAAAGTAGCCTATGTTTTAATTCAGGGTGTTAGCCATCTCCATACGAAATTTTATCAAGATTGGTCCAGCTGTTTGATCGTGAACAAGTAAAAAACATACACACACTCACAAACGTGTGATAGTGTGATCATTACTTTCAATTAAAGTTAACCAGTAGTTAGGGTCTGCAGACGTTTAAAAAAGCTGTTCACTAATTTATCTTGGAGTTAAAAGCAACTTTAATGAATTATAGTTTAAATTATCAGTATAATTCAGCATAGCATAACTATCAAATGTATTCGATTATACAGGGTGAAATTGTATTTATGGGCTTTTAAGGGGTCATTGAACTCATCACTATGAGCAACTTTTACTATGGGACCAAATCTAAAATCGAGGAAAAAAACAGCTGTTCCCTACATTTATGTTAGCATAACTCGTCAAAATGTAGGGAACATCCGATTTTTTTCGCAATTTCAGGTTTCGTCCCATACTAAAAGTTGTTTATAATTATGAGTACGATCACCGCTAAATGCAAATGAGTTCAGTTTTATACTGTATGAATGGAAGTATCGACTTGACATCATTCTGGTCATTTAGGATTCCGTACTAAAATGGTATTAAAAAGGACACCCTCATGGTGCGACTTCATCTGTCACAGTTACTTCAGCAACAACACAGGAGTGTGTTCGCGAGTAGTTTGAAGAAGATAACGCGGCCCTGGCATAGGCAACTGAAGGAACACGGGTGGGTTTTAGTCAGTAAAAGTCTGACACGCCCTTCCGCTCCACCCAGAGCGGGAAAAGTTATTTGATGATTTCCCACCCTCAAAAAAAAAAAAAAAAAAGGAGTGTGTTTCCCGCGAGATGGGAAAGATAGATATTTTTTTTTTTGTGTGTGTGCCAATATTATTTGATTGGTATTTGTTAGTTTTACTTGTTTTGTTAGTTGTTTTTGTGTATTCTTTCTTAATGTTATTTCTTCCTTATTGTAAATATATCTGTTTTTATTTATATTTAACTGTGCAATAGCTTGTATCTGGGTCTGTAATGTTGTGCATGTTTTTACCAAATAAATAAATAAAACTGTTTTTTTGAGGCTGCTTTTAATACAGTAGGTAGGAACTGCATTATGTTTTTATTAGCTTTGTTTTTATTGAATGAATTTTTTGAATTTATTTATTTTCACCAAAATAAGAACACTTATTACAAAATTGAGTAATGACAATATAAGCTGAATAATGGCTTGGTTTGTAATATACAAAGTTTTAGGACTATCTGCATCCGAACTAGGTGGTAAACCTGTATCTCGGATTACATTTGATCCCCATAATTAAGTTGTGAACATTTAGTAGCCATGTTTAAAGTGGTAAACATTATAAGATTGCCATTTAAGAATTTAAGTGGAAAGTATGCATAATGTATAAGAAAAACTGTAATTGTGGTGTGTGTGTGTGTACGCGCGTGTGAGTGAGTGCGTGAGTATATATGTGTGTATGTTTGTGTGAAGTGTGTACGCGCGTGTGAGTGATTTATTGCTATTGACTTGAAAGCCTCAATCGTTTGCTTAAAATTCTTCTAGTTTATTCTCTTTCATGTCACTTCCAACGCCTCTACCTCTGCGTAGCTTCGCACATCAACCCTGAATGACCGGACGGGCCCCGTGATGGAATGAGACATACATATGTATACCGCGGATCCGTCCGAGACCCGGAGTCGTTACTTACATTACATCGCGTTCACTTCGTCTGTCGGGAATCGGGGATAGGATGGGTTTGCACGAGGTAGGTATAGGTTGGTAAAAGTGTGTTTTCTGTAGTTTATTTTATTCTTATGCTTTTCACAAATTGATACTTGATTGACAGAGTTTTCAGTGGAGTTTAATTAGCAGTTCTGCTAACCAAGTACCTATATTATGCAGGTATCACACCTCCGCTGCAAAACCATAGCAGCGAAACTGCTGTAGAGTTCCGCCATGATTTGTCCGTTGTACGAAACTGCCTGTTCTAACGTACAGATTTAATTATGATTCCATCTTTTTCCTGCGTGATTTCGCCGATCTGCTGGAAAGCCGGTTACACCTCCGCGCTCAGTTCGCCATTTTGTTGCGGAGCCGCATTTGTTTCGCATCTGTGGTACCTAGTCGATAAGTTTATAAAGTGAAACTTTTTTTTGTAAAATGGATGTTGTGTTTACGGAAAAATTAATCCAAGAGGTCCGAGGTAGACATACTGTAAGTTTGTCTGTGTGTACTGTGTGTACTGACTAAGTCAACCAAATTTTATAAATGTGACGAATGATCTTCATGTGATCTTTACATAATCGATTTTCTCCTAACTTCTTACTTTTTTTCATTAATCTCTTGCACCCAAGTTCTACGCCTTTTCAAAGCTAATGACCACAATAATATTTCTTCCTCCTCTGACTCCAAAAGCGACGACAATTGCTCCGGTAGCTACAATTCAACTGACTCACATAATATGCCGCTACTCAAATCGCGACATAATGTAGTAGGTAATGTTTCGCAGCGGAACTCGTTTAGCAGTTTCGCATTATTATTTTCGCGTCGGAGGTGTGCCAAGGCCCTAATAAAAGTTGTCAAAGATTAAATCTTAGAGTTGTAAAAGTTGTGGGGTTCAAAATTTTCAAGCAAGGTCGATGTGTGTGCCTTCTTCGTTTGAGAAGAGTCGTTTGCAATGGCATTGATACTATTAGGGTTCGGTCCGTACAAAAATGGTAAAAAGGAAACCTTATGGTGCGACTCAGTCTGTCTGTCTGTCACAGCTGGATATCTCAAGAACTACTAATGCTATCAACTTGTTTGGAACAGTTTTAGATGACGTTTGCCCAATTATTTTGCAAATAAGAAAGTAATAAATATATATGTAGGTAAATTTATTGGAGGTCGCATATTATAGATGCACTGGCATGTGTGAATAATCTTTTATACATGTCTGTCACCAATTTAAATAAGCGTAGTTACGGCCTTGTTTATGTTTTTTATGTGTCACTAGCTTGTAAAGTATTAACCACGAATATAGTACTATCAGACTACACTGCTACTCTTGTTATTACCCCTTATTTTACAATAGGTTATGGTCTTATACATGCTCTGATAGTGCTAGAGCATTTAATAAGTGGAGTGGTTTAAATATTAATTGTGAAACTTACGAAATCTCAATTATGTCAACTGAAGTTGGCATAAGTGGTATTAAGAAGCTGAAAGGATCGTCAGACTACCCAAACTGGAAGTTCTTGGTGCGAAATTACTTGGAGAATAAAAACTGGTGGGGAGTAATTTCTACAAATGTAGTAAATGCTGACGTAGACCGGCAGGCACGAACGACAATATGCTTGTTGTTAGAACCAGAGTGCTTTACCCACGTCTACAATGCGAAGACTGCGAAAGAAGCCTGGAACAGCTTACAGAAAGCGTATGAAGACAAAGGTTGGGGAAGACGTATACATATTCAGCGAGAGCTTTTCAACTGTAAGTTAGAGAACTTTGATTCTATGGAAAGCTTTATATCCAAAATTACATTCCTGACACAACAATTGTCCGATATCGATGCACAAATCCCTGATGATTGGATCATATCGATTTTGCTGGGTGGATTGACTGCTGAGTACAGCCCTCTTATCATGGCTGTAGATAATAGTGGACAAGAGATCACGTTAGAGCAAATTAAAACGAAATTGTTACAAGAAGGAAGTAGACAGAGTAAGTTGAACACAGAGTACGAACAAGCCTTAGTAACACGTAAAGTACAGAACGATGCAAGATCTAATATCAAAACTAACGATCGTAAGCAGAAGTTCGTCTACAAGTGTTTTAAGTGCCACAAGCAAGGACACAAGGCGTCCGAATGCAAGGAGCGGATCAAAACCGCGAATATCTGCCTGAATACGAAGGAGGCGATACACAAAGATAAGTGGTATTTAGATAGTGGGTGCTCAAATCATATGACCCACGATAAAAGCAAATTGTTGTCTTATACACCTGAAAAGGGCAACATGAAGATCTCAGTAGCAAACGGCGAGAAGTTATTGGTGAAAGGAAGAGGAAATGCTGAACCACGAGTCAGCGAAAACGAAAAATTTATTTTAGAAAACGTTTTACATGTTCCTGATTTATCCATGAACTTAATTTCGGTGAGCGATTTGACCAAGAAGAATTATTGCATGAATTTTGACAAAGGAGGTTGCATGATTCAAAATAAGAATCGAATTGTTGCAAGATGTCAAGAGGTCGACGGAATTTATGAATTGACAGAAAATAAAAATAACGTCGTGAATGTGACACTGTCAAAACAAAATGAAAATATTTCGAACATTTGGCATAAAAGATTAGCTCATTTATCGCGTAATTATATGAATAAAATGAAAATTTTAGTAAGCGGTATGGAATATAAGAGTACCGATTTATGCGAGCCGTGTATTCCATGTATCGAAGGAAAGACATGCAAAAGTCCCTTTAAAAACCAAGGTACGAGAGCGAACGAGGTCTTACAGTTGGTTTTTAGCGATGTTTGTGGACCTATCGAGGAGCCGTCGTTCGGTGGTTCGAGGTATGTTCTTCTATTTATCGACGATTATACTCGGAAGACTCATGTGTATTTTTTGAAGAACAAAAATGAAACTTTTGATAAGTTCCGTGAATACAAGGCGGAAGTTGAGAATGAGACGTGTAAATCTATTAAATGTCTGAGATCTGACAACGGCACAGAGTACTGTAATGGTAAATTTAAATCTTTTTTGAAGTCTGCAGGTATAAAACACCAGACGACTGTACCGTACACGCCGGAACAAAATTCTGTCGCAGAAAGAGCGAATCGGACTATAATAGAAAAGGCCAGAACATTACTGTCAGAATCAAATCTGAGCAAGAAGTATTGGGCCGAGGCTGTTAATACTGTTGTATACCTAAAGAACAGAAGCCCCACGAAAGCATTGAACAATACAGTACCAGAGAAGGTTTGGACTGGAAAAGATGTGGATGTTAGTCATCTGAAAATCTTTGGTTGTTTGTCGTATAGATTGATACCAAAACAAAAGAGACGCAAACTGGACATGAAGACGGAACCGATGATTTTTATTGGATATCCAGATAATCAGAAGGGTTATCGTCTAATGAATCCTAAGACAGGTGAAGTGACAACTGCGAGAGATGTCAAATTTCTGGAAAACGTTTTTCTTCAAAAAGAAAACGTGGAAAAGTCGGAAGTGATAATAAACTTGAATACAGATACTGTTCCTACCAGTTTATCCATCGGATCTACAAGCAGATCTGAACCCTTGGAGGCTCACGATGATGTGTACCGTGATGCTGTAGACGAGAACGTGGAAGTATTGGAGGAGATAGGGACTGAACCTCCTGAATTTGTAGTACCAGAGCACGTACCTGATGATGTATTGACTGAATCGGAAAGAAGGTATCCAGTAAGAGAACGGAGACAAGTCGATCGGTACGGATGCAATGTTATGTATGCCAAGGAGAGCAATCTTGATGGTGATCCATTGACTATTAATGAAGCGTTGGCGAGACCCGATGGTGACTTATGGCAAAAAGCGATAGACGATGAACTTATGTCACTAAAGGAGAACCAGACTTGGACGTTGGTGGATCTTCCAGCTGATAAGAAGCCTATCCAGTGCAAATGGGTGTTCAAAATTAAGAGAGATAGCGATGGCAAGGTAACAAAGTACAAGGCTAGACTAGTAGCAAAAGGCTTCACACAGGTATGTGGCGTAGACTATACTGAGACTTATTCTCCAGTAGTTAGAAGCTCTACTCTACGTCTGTTGTTCTCGCTAGCTGTTGAATACAGTTGGTTTATTGACCAGTGGGACGTCACGACCGCCTTTTTATATGGTAAAATTAAAGAGGATATTTACATGTTCCAACCAAAAGGAGCAGTAGTCAAAGGTCAAGAAACCAGAGTATGTAAACTGCAGCGTTCTTTGTATGGATTGAAACAAGCTTCGAATGCTTGGTTCAAGGAATTGGACAAAGAGATGTTCAATTTAGGTTTTGTGCAATCAAAAATAGAACCGTGTTTGTATCAAAAGGAACTTAAAAATAATAAGAAGTTAATTGTCGTTATTTACGTAGATGATCTTTTTATTTTTGGAAATTGTGAACAAGAAAAGCTAAAATTAAAAACCGGTTTGCTTGACAAGTTTAAAGTGAAAGATTTAGGCGCGGCTAGGCATGTTTTAGGCATGAGGCTGAGAAGAGATAAAGATGTTATTTGTCTAGATCAGCGACAGTTCATTTCGGACATATTGAATGAATTTAACATGACGGACGCTAAGCCAGTTTCGACTCCCATGGAAGTCGGAATGAAATTAGAAAGATCGACAAATTCCCATAGCGATCTGCCATATCAAAGCTTAATAGGGTGTCTAAATTATTTGGCATGTAATACGCGACCAGATATAGCACATGCGGTGAGTGTACTTTCACAATTTAATTCATGTTATGACGAAATACACTTTAAATGTGCGAAACGGGTCTTAAGGTATTTGAAGGGCACGTCTAACCTTTGTCTCACTTTTAGGAAGTCGGGAGATTTAGATTTACGAGGCTATGTTGATGCAGATTGGGGAGGGGCACTTGATAGAAAATCTTTCACAGGATTAATTTTCAAATTAGGTCAAAATATAGTATCATGGGAGAGTAGGAAGCAAGCGACGGTATCCTTGTCCTGCACAGAGGCAGAGTACGTAGGATTGAGTCAAGCTTCGAAGGAAGCTCTATATTTACGTAGTTTACTGAACAGTTTGACAGCTGTGGATAGTAAAGCGGTAGTAATTTATAATGACAATCAGTCGGCGCATAAAATTGCAGCTAACAAAATGATGCATAATAGAACAAAGCATATAGATATCAAGTATCATTTTATTCGTGAGTGTGTACTGGCTAACAAAGTTGAAATAAAGTACATGTCAACTGATAAGATGATAGCGGACATCTTAACTAAAAGTGTTCACAGCCCGAAGCTTAGAGAATTTTTAAAGGATTTATCCCTGTCAAATTATTCTATTAAGGGGGTGGATGAGTAGTTAGATGTTTTGATGTTTTATGTTTTCTATATGTTTTATTTTTTCTATACCCAAGTGTTTTGTGTAATAGATAATTTTCTATGCATGTGTAATAGATTAAGGGGGCGTATTGGAGGTCGCATATTATAGATGCACTGGCATGTGTGAATAATCTTTTATACATGTCTGTCACCAATTTAAATAAGCGTAGTTACGGCCTTGTTTATGTTTTTTATGTGTCACTAGCTTGTAAAGTATTAACCACGAATATAGTACTATCAGACTACACTGCTACTCTTGTTATTACCCCTTATTTTACAATAAAATTTTTTGCAATAGGCACTGAAAAATATACCAACCCCCCCAAACCCCCCTTGACCCAAAAAACACCTCGTTGGTGACTTGAAGACCCCCTTGCCTTAAAAATTCGAAGTGGGGCTACTAGGGCATGTGGGGTATGATAATGAAAGAGCGCTGTTTGCACATTTTCAAACATTTTATTATTTTTTTTAGGCCGCATAGTTTTCGACTTTTGATGAAAAATGTAAAAAAAAATACCGTTCCTCCAAAGTTTGCATAAAGAAAAATCTGAAATAATTCTATGTGATAGAAGTTTATGTATAGATTACAGGAATAATTAAACGATGTCTCTAAATAGCACAGTTTTTCAGAAATCGGAACGGAACCCTCGGCCTCGGTCGGACTCGGTCTTGACCGGTTTTTTATTATTTTGAAGTCATCATCATCTGTCTAGCCTTTTCCCGACTATGTTGTGGTCAGCTTCTTCGGCTTATTTTTATTTTGATGTATAGTTAAATATTACATTATTGAGGAATACGCAAATAAGTAACAAATATACAACTTATTAGAATTATACTGAAACCCGAAGGCCCATACCCGGCTTTTCTCGCTGGTGCGCGTTCCGATAAGAATTATATCAAACGTACACAAGGGCTGAGCCCTGACAAATGCTGCGTTTGTGTTTTCCTCGACTGAGTACGGTCAGCAGAGAAAGTACGTTTTTTAAAATTAAAACTGATTACAATATTAATTATTATTAGAAAGTAGCTTTTACTTAGCCCGCGTGAAAGTCTGAAATTATTCCACAGGAACGTATCACCGGGATGAAAAGTATCCTATGTCCTATCCCAGGTCATGTTCTATCCGGGTCCAAACTCCAAACCCGAGAGACATGAGTTAGTTTCCAATAGGTAAATAATATTAATTTTAATTGTATGTTTTTAATTTTGTACTTACTATGATCCCTTGTTGGTCGAAATAAACGTTTATTAATTATTTTGTTTTATAATTAAATAAGCGAAAGTTTGGATACTGTAACAGGAAACGGGAGTTGTAACACTGATTTAGTACGATTTTTTTAATATTACAGGAAAAGTTTGCTGAAAAACAGTTTCTTTAAAAAAAATGTAGTAAATATCTATACGTATACAAGTTGTACTTAAGGCTTGTCCTCCCTAAAATACGGCGAAAATAAGTAACTTTGTTTCCATTTTTCACAGTAACTATATATAGCACCTTTTTGATAGAAAAAATACACAATAATCTAGACTACATAAGAAGTGATTTCATGTGTCCTGAAATCTATTTTAGTTTTCAGAACTAAAGAAAAAAATAGGCTAAACCCAGGTCGATTTCTGTCTATTTTTTTGAGTTTTTACCATTTTACTCCTACAGTTTTCATTAAAAGTGTTCATAAATTTATATAGTTCTTTACAAAATAATAAGGAATGATTTCATGTGATTACTTTTAGTCCAATCCCTAGATTTTTTGTAAATCGGTAGTTACTTAGTTACTTCATATTTTGCAAACGTTGTGTCATCGCGCTTCGCTTTCTTTTCTATGCAATCCGACAGTGACCGCGCTTTTTACGGCGGACAAACCTTAACTTAAATAATGCGCAACCTCTTAAGGGGTCATTGTACTCATCATTATGTACAAGTTTTACTGTAGAACCTGACAAACCTGAAATCGCAAAAAAAACTGCTGTTCCCTACATTGTGACGAGTTATGCGAACACAAATGTAACATTATAACAAAACTTCCTTTGCCGACCGTACAAACGAGTATTACATTTTACGTTATGAGGGTCATTATCAGTGTTGCCGCATCAGCATGTGAAAGTGCTGGTCAGGCCGTGATTATGGTAGGAAATTAGATAATGTACTTACTTTGTAAAAACCGATTCTTGAAACGAGAAATACAACATTAGTTTACACTAAACCCGAAAAGGGGTCATTGTACTCATCATTTTGAACAATTTTTTCTATGGGACAGTGGCGGCATCTACATCGCCACATACGAACTACGCATCACAATGACATGACGTCACGAAATCCTGCATCGCGCAATTAGAGTTTACCACGCGACTAGCATACCCACTACGTCCCGACATCAACCGTCGGGCAGTGGCCCACCAGACACGACACCCGTCTGGTCGGAGGATCCTCCCTTTTCAATAGAGGATGAGTGAACTTTACACCCTGTTTGTTCATCATGCCTCTAAACCTTGAAATCGCGAAAAAAATCAGCTGTTCCATACATATGTGTTCACTTAAATCGACAAAATGTATGGAACAGCAGATTTTTTTTTTCGCGATTTCAAGGTTGGTCCCATAGAAAAAGTTGTTCCAAATGATGAATACAATGACCCCTTTTCGGGTTTAGGGTAAACAAAAACGAATGTTGTATAAGCACAACAGCTCTTAAAATTAGTTTCTAAGACATTTTATAGATACTAGAGAAGTAAAAAGTAGTTACAAAAATATAAAACCGTCACCACTCGCGAATTTGTAAATTTAAATCATTTACACATTGTTATTACTACAAACTAGGCCAATCTACGAGCTAAATATTTTGTAGGAAAATTAAAGAACAACAAGGAATTGGCCCTAAAACCATGTTTTATCGCGTGTTTTATGTGAGAACAAGCAGTCGCGGGGACAACCTGCCGGCCGCTCGTAAATCGTACCAAACGATGCGTGTGCGCCGAATCGCCGATATCATAATATAGGGCAGTGACGTCACGCGATAAATTTTACTCATTTTCTTTTATCGTTCTCCGGTGTTAAGAAATCTGTTTCTGATGTTTGTGTTCTTTATTGAAATTATCAATTTAAGGTAACAGGGAACTCACCTACTGTAAATCCTACTTTCTATACTAATATTATAAATACGAAAGAGTGTAGTAGTATAGTGAGTGTGTGTAGTGCGTGTGTGTGTGTAATATGTGTAGTGTGTGTTTTGTTTTATTTTGTGTGTTATTTCTTTGTGTCATGTTTACCGCAAATAAAAGTGTTTTTTCTTTCTAAAGTTTGTATGAATGTTCGTTACTCAATCACGCCAGAACTGCGGAACGGATCTGGATGGAATTTGGCACAGAGATAGAATAGAGCCTAGTATAGCACATAGGTAACTTTTTATCTCGGTATATAGTACGTATTCGTGGGTTAATTTCTAAACTCTACGCGGGCGAAGCCGCTGGCAAAGGCTAGTAAATGTAAAAGTTATGGTGTATATTAATTAAGCAGTCATGTTTTAGGATCATCAATAACAGCTTGGGATAATTAATAACAGTTTTTCGTGTAAACAAATGGAAAACTGTTTGATCGCCACTAAACTTGTTTCTATTTCTCTTTAATTCAGTTTCTTGACTACGGATTGTGGCTCTGCAGTAAGCGATATACTTCGGCAATTCACTCAGTTCTTAGCCGACGTTCACACGGACGTAAAAATATCCCGGCGGGATTTTATCGCGCACTAGATTTTCAACTCTCGGTGTTGAACCGAGTAACAACAACAGAGTGCATTCTAGCGCGTCCAAAAAAATTGGTTGCCTGTAAAGTCGGTATACGGGCGAAAGTTTTACGTGACAACGACTTTGAGTGGTAAAATAATTTTAATGTGAATATTCATTCGTATAGTAGGAAGAAGGATGAAATAACTTGTATGCAGGCGCCTAACTGTGCTCGAGTGGAAGGGACGCGTGCCTTTCACTTTTTATGTCTGTCTCTCTCGCTCTTAGGCGGGCTAACCATGCCCGAGTGGAAGGGACGCGTGCCTCTCACTCGCTCTCATTGTGAGCGCATAACGTGAGCGGAGCGTAACGCAGTTTCTTGAAGTGTCACCCGGCAAACCAATTTATAAGACGTTGTCACGTCAAAAACACACTGTTGGATTTTCAACTCTCGGCACTAAGTAGTTCGTTGAGTTTCGTAAAGAGCGTTGAAAATACAGTGCGCGAAAAAAAATCGCCGCGATATTTTTACTTCCGTGCGAACGTCGGCCGGCATAGAGATAGCCGCTTATCTATGAACATTGTTCCTATAAGCTATCATTCTTAATTCGTTGTATAAGCTGAACTGTGTATATTGAGAAAAGTCCACGTTATCTAAAAATGCGGTTCATCAAAATTCCTGTGCTGTTGCGGAGTAGTTGGGGTTGAAGGTCATAACGACTTGGACTTGCTATAAAATCCGCTTCAACGAAGCTAAGTAGGGCTGCGTCACTAGTGCTACGAGTGGAGCTCAAACGTTACAACCTTTTCCTCATCAGTTCGGCTGTCCGAGGTTGCAACTACTTACGTACCTAAATTGTTATTTTTTTTTTTTTTTCGGATATCTATTTTGAAGCCTTTCAAAAATATCTATTTCCAAGGAAGGAAAAAAATCTCAGATTTATAGATTAGCAATTATCACACTTGCAATGTTCATGTTCAAGCAGCAAAATTGCATTAACTAATTGAAAAATCGCGATATTTTTTTTTGGTTTTTGGATTATTGTTCATTTATCTATTCAGTAAATGCCTGAATTTTTAGTTTCTTAATTTTCATATTTAATAAATCTAAATAATTTTTATTGTTATAGTATCCGAAGTGGCAGTGTCTGGCTTGCGCAAGCCAGAGTACCCGTTTTCGGCCGTATTTTCACACCTCTGGGAATAAATTATAAATATTGGTCCTACAATTCCAAGAGTTACATGTTTTTTTAGGAAATTTTCTCCTCTTTTTGAATCTTATTTTAGATTTAAAAAATCTTAATATTCAGTAAATTGGGTAAATTGTTTATAACTCTTGCAATGTTTGCGAGCGGAACTTTATTTTTTTTCAAAAATCATCTACACGCTATTCCAAATCGAATGACACCTTATTCATGTTTTTCCGAGACTGCTGAAACAAGTTGAACAAAAAACCACTTATTGACTCTAGTCATGACTATGAATGACTAATTACATTATTAAATTAAAAAAAAAAATATATATATATAGGTATTTTGTTATAATTTTTTTAAATTTATTAAAAGTATTATTATTAAATATTTTTATTTATTTAGGATTAAAAAAATACAAGTCATTTTTAATAAATAAACTAAAACTATAACAATAAATGGAAAAAAAAACCACTATTACACAACTCAATAATTTTTTCAACTAAAAGTCCCTGACCGCTCCCGTCCCAAAAGTGCCCATCACACTCGCCGCGTTTCCACGCTGGATTGCGACGGCCAGCCTCTGCACCAGGAACGATCCGGAACGCGAGTCACCAGTCGACTCTATGAGCCTTCGTCCAATCTCCTTTACCAGGTTTTTGGCCTCCTTGCCCCAGCTCCCTAAGGTCTTCACCGCCACTGGCACGAAGATTATTATTTAAAATATTTATTATTTATTAAATTATGACATTTAACTAGAGACTTTGATTGTAGACAGTTGCATTGATGATTCCAATTCTGTAACTACATTTTTGTTACGGTCGCGAATCATATTTTGATCAAAATAAACCCGGACCCTAACCTGCAAATTGCGAATTCTCAAAATCAC
The DNA here is from genome assembly GCA_905163495.3 of Cosmia trapezina. NCBI lineage: Eukaryota > Metazoa > Arthropoda > Insecta > Lepidoptera > Noctuidae > Cosmia > Cosmia trapezina. Next base: position 30,175,213 of record LR991022.1, on the reverse strand, counting down.
GTGCTACCTTAGCGGATCCCCCTTAAGGATGATGCGCCAGGGTAGCCCGCGAAATTCAAAATTTCTTACATTTTTTGCAATTTGTAGGTCAGTGTGAGCTTGTATGTTGATTAAAATATGATTCGCGGCCGTAGCTAATATGGCTTTACAGAATTATAATCATTAGAATCAGCAATACAACTCCTTAAGTTAGCATTTACCTCAAATCTAGCGATTTCATGAAATCATGAGCTACCCTGGCGCTTTCGCCTTAAGAGGGAACAGGGCCTGCAATTCTCCATAAAAAATAATGTATTCCCCGTTTTTCTTCCTGAATTATGGCTCTAGAGCAATCTTTTTTTTCATAAAATCAAAGTCTGCTGTAGACACGTCCTTTCCTTTTTTTCAGTAACTAATTAGGAAAGAAAACCCTCCAAATATTACAAAAAATGCCCCATTCTTACCGCTGTGATTAGAGGACTACCAGACAAATTATAAAAGTTTTTAACATAAAAGAAAATAATAGAAACCTAGACATAGTCTTTCTTAAAATTTTAATGTAAAAAATTATTGAATCGGCTCAGGTTTCGTGGAGAAAAAAGGGGAATACGAAACGTCGATCTCGTCAAATTTTTTGTGATAGGTATAGTCGGTCTGAACTGCAGCTGTCCCTATTGCACTCTCTTATCACTGTTCAAGCGCATCATGACGGCAATAGTTTCTTCTAATACTTATTTTTCTAATTCCTCGCAGGCCCTGTCCCCTCTTAACGGTTGGGATTCAGTCAATAAAATAAAGCTATAGAATTCCGCGGTCCTTCTAGCCCCACAGTCTCGTTATCGTGTGGTGTGTCGATAAATCTGCCTTGTCTAATAAAATGAATTTTAGATGTAATCGAAATAAAATGTCTTACCATTCACTTCTTAAAAAGTATGATCTTCTGACCTTAAAGTCAAGACGGAAACTTCTGGAAGTTATGACTCTGTTCAATGTGTGCCGCAATCATTTTGATTGTATGGACTTAGTTAGGTGTCTGAGTTACCTGGTTCCTCGAACAGCGCATGTACGTGAGGTACGTACTCGACGTCTATTTGCTACTACTCTCTGTAAATCCAACGCTGGCTCGCGTTCACCACTTCATCGTATGGTTGCAACTTATAACAATGAGTTTAGTTCAATCGACATTCTTTTTCTTAATAAAAATGCGTTTAGGCAACAAATCCAAGCAACCCTAAAGGATCAGCAAGTTATTGTTTAATGTTTAATTAATGATACTTAATTCGTACTGTTTTATAATGTACGCGCACAAATTAACTTTTTCATTTTTTTTTTCTCTTTCCTTCATAAATTTAAAAATACATGTATAAGTTTCGAGGTTTATATTGTTATCTGTGTTTCTAGCTAGTTTTAAATACTCTAAATTGTAATCTGTGGAGAACGTAGTGGGTAGCATAATTGTTAAAATGTAATATTTAAGATTATTTGAATTGTTTCCTATTGTGCTACTGTTTGTTTTTCCTTAAATAAATAAATAAATAAATAAATAAATAAAACCTTCGGCCGGTATTCCGTGCCGGTGCCGCTCTGCTGGTACGATTGTCCGGTATCTACCTACATACCTAGCTACAAATAGATTATATTATGTTATGTAGTAGGTACTGTGGATCGCCGGTTCATATTAATACCTATTAGGAAATCTGTAGATAGGCTTGTTGTTCGATATTGATATAATTTATAGTTAAATAGAGCTTGTGTAGACGCACGGGGTTGCCGTGCCTCGGAAAGCACGTTAAGCAGTTGGTCCCGACTGTCATTCGTAGATCTTTGACAGTCGTTATGCGAAGTCAGAAGCTCGTAAGTCTGACATCCAATCTTGTGAAGGGATATCGTGTTACCCTTATTAGAGGCATGAGGAACAGGGTGTAAAGTTCACTCATCCTCCATTGAAAAGGGAGGATCCTCCGACCCGACGGGTGTCGTGTCTGGTGGGCAACTGCCCGACGATTGATGTCGCGACGTTGTATATAAGGTGTATCTATTCACACACGAAGGGTCATTGCACTCATCATTATGAACAACTTTTATCAAACTCGTCAAAATGTAGGAAGCAGTTGATTTTTTTTCGCGATTTCAGGTTTGGTCCCATGGTAAAAGTTGTTCATAATTATGAGTACAATGACCCCTTAAAAGATTTCGTGTAGGAATAGATACACCTTATATATATAGCTAGTCACGCGGTAAACTCTAATTGCGCGATGCAGGATTTTGCGTGACGTCAGTGTGATCGTAGTTCGCACGATGCCGCCACACCCTGTTACCCAGGAGGTAATAGGTAATACTCTGGTATCCGCAACTTCACGACAATGCGCATATTATGCGTTTACCCAGTAACTGGGTTGTGAAGATCAGACAGGCAGTCGCTTCATTTAAAATATTAGTTTTGGTTAGACCGGAATTCGAATCCCCCACTATGATTAGTTGGGAAAATGCTATGCAGACGATGATGATGACAGCTGGTAGATGTTGGTATCTTGAAACAAATGTTTGATTTACCTAATTATGACTTTGTTTGTTTGTTACGCTTTCACGCTAAAACGGCTGAACGTATTTGGATGAAATTTGACACACTGATAGACCGTGACCTATATTAGGATATATAATACTTTTTATCCCGGTAATACGGTCCCGTGGGATAATCTCGGACATGCAATAGGGCGAATCCGTTGGTGAAAGCTGTCTATTCTATCTCTCTCGCATCAAACTAGACTGCCATAACGCCATTTCACTTACACACAGAGCTAAACCACGCTTCAATGTATACTTTTAAGAAACGACTTAAAATTCTCCACAAGCACTGCTAGCTTTCAGTATCTTCATTAGTTGGAGCGCCTCCAGCAACAGATTGGCAAATATAGACCCTGACTAAAAACGTGGCTAAGAATTAACTCGCGACATCACCAGCTGGACAACCTTAGATAATATTATACATCTAGATCGAGCCACCGCGTGACCAGTCATGAGACAGCAATATAATACTTTTTGTAGGTTATGTGGTATGAGAAATGAAGTATAACGTAAGAAATCTTCCATATTTTGGACTGAAACCCATGTCAGTACATTCGCACAATGCAAAAACTGTCCAAAAAAGTTAAATTAATCGACGCAAGATAAATTTTGTAACAGTGAAAGCGCTTTGTTTGGCTAGCATTCAAAAGTTCGCCAAGCAAAAATACGGCACGGTGTAAGAGACAGAAGATACGATGCTTTGTCTCAATTTTCCTACTAATTTCGTGTATATGTGTCTCTCTTCCACACTTCACACTGTAATCATGGCAACGTCTAGAGGTTTAATGTCATTGTGGACGACGATATTGTATGAGAGTAATATCGTGCCACAGATTGCAGACGTGGGGTTGAGATTTAAGGGGGATGCGCTAAGTTAGCCCGCGAAATTCAAATTTTCTTACGTTTTTTGCAATTTGCAGGTCAGTGTCAGGTTGTATGTTGATTCAAAAATGGTTCGCGGCCGTAACTAATTTGGCTTTACAGAATTATAATCATTAGAATCAGCAATACAACTCCATAAGTTAGAATTGACATCAAATCTAGCGATGTGGTTTGAGGTCTTTTCTTATGGAGTTACTAGTTAGCTACCTTAGCACATCCCCTTTAAGACACAGTTTGATGACCTGTTTAACGATACTAAACCTGTAGGAGAGTTCTGGCCAAAACAATGTCAATGCTTTAAGTTTGCAATGATTTTTACGTTCAAAAGTGACTTGTAGGTGCCTATCTATTGTATTATACTAATAAGTAGCTGCGCCCCGTGGTTTCACCCGCGTAGACCGGGATAAAAAGTAGCCTATGTGTTAATCCAAGGTATAAGCTATCTACATACCAAATTTCATCCAAATCGGTCCCGCCGTTTGATCGTGAAGAAGTAACAAACATGCAAACACACACCAACACACCCTCACACACACTCACAAAGTTTCTTTTTCTTCAAACAAACAAATTTCCAAGTTTTTCTCTCAAAATGTGTGTTTGTATGTTTGTTACTTCTTCACGCGCAAACAGCGGGACCGACAAAGCTGCAGTACAGCTTTGTTGTGTTTTTTTCGGAAGTCAGTTGTTTTGTTTTTGTAAAAAAAGTTTTTTAAAAGAATTAAGATATCCTCACGTCTACTTGGATGACAGCCACAAAAGTTTTGCAAAGTTTTTATCAGGACAGGAACATAATTTTTTACCTACTTACTTGTTAAAATCTTCATGAAACATTCTGAATACGGGTAAAATGTTAAATTAAAACAGTACTTATATCTCCATCCCGTGCACGTAACCACCATAATTATAATTCGCTCAGACAGTTTTATTATAGTGAGTGTCCAAAATGAATGAACAAAGAAATGGCGTTTTTCCGCAGATCGTGGCGATAAAACTGTAATTGCTGATTACAACATTTGGCACCGGCTCGTAGTCTACCCTGTAGCCCCAGTGTTATATTAACAGCGAATATAGAAGGGGATAAGTGGTTAAGGCGAAAGCGCCAGGGTACCCCGCGAAATTCAAATTTTCTTACGTTTTTTGCAATTTGCAGGTCAGTGTCAGGTTGTATGATGATTAAAATTTTATGCGCGGCCGCAACTAAGATTGCTTTAAAGAATTATAATCATTAGAATCAGCAATACAACTCCATAAGTTAGAATTGACCTCAAACCTCATGATTTCATGAAATCGCTAGATTTGAGATCAATTCTAACTTATGGAGTTGTATTGCAGATTCTAATGATTATAATTCTGTAAAACCATATTAGTTACGGCCGCGAATCATATTTTAATCAACATACAACCTGACACTGATCTGCAAATTGCAAAAAACGTAAGAAACGTAAGAAAAAAATCGCGGGCTACCCTAGCGCTTTCGCCTTAAGGCTTTTTCCATAAGAACATGATACTGTGGTTAAAGTCGCATCAATGATGCGTAGAAGTCAGTGACAATAGCATCCTGAAAACAGTGGTGGAGAGTCCTAACTCCCCTTTTCTGAGGCTTATAATATGTGGGGAGAATGGTCCGGTAGCTTATTCCCTACTTTATCGTTCTCTGCATATCCTGCCTCAGTCACCTACTGTTTTTCTCCATGTTGGTATGTACTACTAACAGTAGAAATAAGATATTTTACTAACAAAATGGACTATATCGTTGTCCGAAGTAAATAAATAAATTTAATTAAATTATAGTTGCGGCAGGGTTGATAATTTAAAGATTCTAAAGTTCTACATTTCAATTACTTATACCTAATATCTTACTGATATGAAAATGACTACAGCAGTTTTCAACTATATGCAGAAAAAAAGTCGTCCTTATCAAACTACCCTTAACAGAGTCTATAGTAGACATCTACTGTTCTTTTCTGCACTTCTGAATACGTGGAGAATGTATGCTTTTGAAACAAACGTACAGCAGTTATGGCAAGTAAAGTATGGACGGTGACCACCTTAGCATCAGATGGTCCGCGCACTTGTTTGCCACTCTATGGCATAAAAATATGCTGAAAAGAGCAAAAACACAATAATCCAGACGAAAGACAAAAAAATATGCCTAGAGGTTAACTCCAAAGGAACCACAACAAAATAATCTCAAGGTTGTTTATTATTAACGATGCCAAGCCAGGTGCTGGGACAGGTGTCCTTGAAGGCGGGGCTGGAGTGCGCCAGGTGGATGTCCACCAGCTCCGCGATGGGCAGCATCCTGGAGGCCAGCGCCTTCAGCATGTCGATGACCTGCGGCCCCACCATCTGCGGCTTGGTGGACAGCACCTCCAGGGTCTTGGACCTGATCGCGAAGTTCACTGTGTTGCGAAGGTGGTACTGTTTGGTGTGAAATAAATTGGAATTCGATTAAGTACCTTAACAATTAAAGTTGGGACATTGAAGTAATTTGAAGTCGGGTAAATCAAATAAGGGCTAATATTAAGGGGCGTCTGTCTGTATGTCTGTCTGTCAGTCTGTCAAGACCCTTTTTCTCAGGAACGCGTGGAGGTATCAAGTTGATATTTATATCAAATTCGTAAGAATAAGGACCCTTGGAGTTCTAAAAAAATCAAGCTTCTAAGTCAACGCAATAAAAAATAAAAATATACGGCCATTTATGTGACATAGGTATTTTGGTACTCGGCTTGTAGATTTTGTTTCTTTATTACGTGCCTGGATGAGCAGGGCTACTCCAAGATGAACAGGTTTGATCTCCATCTCCTTGAGCTTCCGCACCAGGATCCTCGGAGTTAGGTCGTCTAGCTGACCCAGCTGAGCTAGAATTCGCGGAGCCTGCAAAATATACATAAATAATTATTATAATAGAGTACCAGTAAGTAGCTAAAAACATTTGAGCATCAAGTAGCACGATGGCTTAACACGTTCAGACCGGCACCTCATGAGTAGGTACTTGGTACCCTACGGCGCCAATCTTCATGTGACCACCGGTGGTACATCACCGCCCCATGAACCAAAAGTCTTGCCGAAATTATATCCACCTCCTGAGCTGCACTATGAACATTTGTCTATTTTACTAGGCGAGGACGGTAAATACAACTCTTTCTCTCAAGGCGGCGCGAATTTTTTAGTAAGTACTTTGAATGTATAGTGTGACGTGACCACCGGTGGTACACCCCGCCGTGGCAGCAAATACTCCGTGCTCCACCGGTGGTACACCCCGCCGTGGCAGCAAATACTCCGTGCTCCACCGGTGGTACACGTGACCACCGGTGGTACACCCCGCCGTGGCAGCAAATACTCCGTGCTCCACCGGTGGTACACGTGACCACCGGTGGTACACCCCGCCGTGGCAGCAAATACTCCGTGCTCCACCGGTGGTACACGCCGGTCTGAACGTGTTAAGGGGGTTCATCGATTTTTTTTTGTTTTTAAAATTCCTATAAAACCAAAAATAAGTATAAAGTTAAATCACTTGGATTTTCTGACTACTGCTGTAATAAAACCGAAACACGATTAAGTACTTGAAATTTTTTCTATAGAAAAAAATTGCAAAGTAGCACCGTCTACTTTCTGTTTTATAAGTAAACAGTTCCTTATTGTGCTGTAAAATTTTCAGTTTTGAAGGTTTTTAAATTTTTCAAGCACTTACTAAGCTAAAAATTGATTTCACTTACACACCGAGCTAAACCACGTTCGATATTAGGGTGACTGGTAATTAGTGACCGATACCTAAACACATGATTGTGCTCATGATAACAAACAACTTTTACTATGGGACCAAACCTGAAATCGCGAAAAAAAAATCTGCTGCTCCATACATTCATGTTCGCATAACTCGTCAAAATGTAGGGAGCAGCTGATTTTTTTTTCGCGATTTCGGGTTGGTCCCATAGTAAAAGTTGTTTGTTATCATGAGCACAGTCATGTGTTTAGATATCGGTCACTAATTACCAGTCACCCTATATAAATATCCTCTTTATTTAGTCTTTTCAATAGCTGCAAACTAAGAATATATTGCGTAAATACCGGGAAAAGGAAAAATGGAAAGAAAATGAAAGAAAGTGAATAGACTTTTAATAATGAAGGACTACCTATCCATTTCATCATCTGTCTTCATCATACTCAGTCTACCAGCTGACATGGTTTTAAGAAGTCATAAGTAATCTGCCTAGCCTTATCTCAACTATCTTGGGGTCGCCTTCCAGTCTAACTGGAGGCACCTGAATACCAGTATTTTACATGAAGCGACTATCTGGACTCCACAACCCAGTTACTGGGTAATACAATACCCCCTGGTAAGACTGTCGTTGTCAGACTTTCGGGCTTTTGACGACCCATAACGACTGTCAAAGTTCCACGAATGACAGCCGGGACCAATAACGGCTTTCCCAGGCACGGACAGGACATGGTATGTAAAGATGGTCACCCATCCACGGACTAACCGCGGCAAGCGTAGCTTAACCGGATCGATTGACCCATGCGACTGTTATTACTTAGCCACAAGCCCCTTAGCCACAAGCCCCTGATTTTAAGAAGTGCACCTTATACAAGGTGTTGCACCTTGTAAATAACACACAACCTCTTTAGGGTCATAGTACATCAGCAATGATGGGGTCCAATAGGGCCGATGCCGCTGGGGTCGCGGCTTGTTTGAAAGAGATACCGTGGCCCTGGCACAGGCAACTGAAGGAACACGGGCGGGTTTTAGTCAGTAAAAGTCTGACACGCCCTTCTGTTCCACCCAGAGCGGGAAGTTATTTGATGAAATCCCATCCACAAAAAAAAGGGGTCATAGTACTCACCATTATCCGCATTTTATGAACAACTTTTGCTACGGGACCACATTTGAAATCGCGAAAAAAAAAATCAGCTGATCCCTACATTTTGACGAGTTTGATGTAGATAAATGTGTACCGTAGGTTAGCTGATTTTTTTTCGCGATGTCAGGTTTGGTCCCGTTGTAAAAGTTGTTCATAATGACCCCTTAAGAGGTTGTGCGTTAACACTTTGAGCGGAGCGACGTTATAATACGTAAAATTTGATAAACGCTATTTGACACAACGTTTAATCACGTCAGCAAAAAATATGTCTTTCTTTAAAGAACGTGTATAAACGGCTGCGGCCTATACCAATTCCTTCAAGCTACGTCATCGCGCCGTATCACTTTAAATTTTCGGACTGCTAGCGCCACTCCACGTTAGTTTTGTTGTACACTTTTTAAGGCTACTCACACACATACATTCTAATTACGCATACATTCGCAACGTCGACGTGTAGTAACGCTTGTGTCACATTTCATATTATCTTTGCTTGTATGAAAAACCAGAACGTCACTAATCGTCATATATTTTGTATGAGAAAATAGTGTGCCGCGCAACAAACATTTGAATACCCAGATGCTCAACAGAAAGTGTTATTTATGTTACACCTTGTATAATTTCGCATAATATATGTACCTACTTATTGTATTTGCAGCTGACTATTCCTACACCTCGGGTACACATTGCAAGCGGGGAAGAAGGAGCTTAATTTCTCAACGTCGTCGCTGTCTCTAATGTCAACTAGGTTCAACTGAGATTATTGTTCGAATACAATTGTTACCAGATACATTTATTTTACAAACGTAAAGTTTGTTTATGTATCATTTGTAATAAAATTTAAATTGTACTCATCATTATGAACAGCTTTTACGAAGACCCAACTGAAACTGCTGTAATGCGAAATGCGTATGAAATCGCTAGAAAAAAATCTACTGTACTACATTTTGTTGAGTTTTGCGAACATGAATGGAGCGACAGATGTTTTTTTGTTTGATTATTTCGATAGTATAATTACACCTTGTATATTTTTTAATTAGTTGTAGTTCGAGGCAGAGAGCAACATAAATAATGTACATTTGTAAATGTCAGGGACAATATCTAGGCCCTAGATATTGTCCATGTCCACAACACGTTACCTCTTCTAGGATAAAAATCAGATCTCTAGATTCTAGGGTAAAAATCATGGTAAACAATGTTGTGCAACATAGTTGTAGAAACCCATGTGTTGTTGAAAATTTGTTGAACAGGCCACTGCTAGCAATTTTGCCAGCAACATGTTTCAGTAACGCAAAAACATGTTTCGGGAACATTTGTTGCGTAACTTTTGTTTATCAGGAAACTGGTATTAAGGTTGAACTAGTCGCGGGCTCGAACTCACTGGAGGGGTTGGCCAAAAAGCACGCTATCTCGCATCATAAATTCCGACAGAGATAGTATCATTGATGAGCAGTTAGACGCTAGTAATAGTTATTTATGCAACTGACGTATAATAAGGGGTATTAAATAGTATCACATGAGTGTTTATGTATAGTTGCATACAAGACTTTATCTACATCCATGTTATCAATCCTCTATAAAAAGTTCTGAAACAGTTTTTTGCAATACTAATACTAGTATCGAAAATGGCGGCCCGCGTCATAGTATACGACGTGAATTCGAAAAAGTTCTTTTTTTAAATTACGGCGCGGGCGCTGTTGTAGTGAAACGCGCGTGCATTACAATGTTCTTTTTTTGAAAACGAGTTGCATTATGAAATTCAGTACAACATTAAAGCACCCGTTTGGATGCTATTATGGTTACCATGGTGACTATGACAATGGCTGTTTTAATTTTGGCAATAAGCTAACTGTTTCAGAAACTTTTATAGAGAATTTATAGCATGGGTGTAGATAAAATAATAAATAGTTAGTAGTAGTAAAGTAAAACTAGTACCTAATAGTGAGACGAGCGCGTAAAAATTTATTAAAAGCCCTTTGGAAGATCGAGTTTTATGAAAAAACCTCTGCATAAATCAATTACAAATAAAGTTTATTAAATTTTTCGATAATTGAGCTTTGTCGGTATTGACTTTGTTTTGAAGATTTTACACTTCTTTTGTTACTTATTTACGCCCAAAGTTGCGTTAAATTAACAAGAAAAACGAATCTTTGTTTGGTCATAACTTTTTAATGGATTTTTATTTTACTATTCTGTTTCCGCAAGGCCAACATTAAGGCCCTGGTTCCAAGCTTGGTTTAGCTCGGTATGTAAGTGAAATAGCGTTATGGCTGTCTAGTTTGACGCACGAGATAGAAGATTCTCACGCGCACCGGAATTATGTCGTAAAAGTGCAAATAAAATCGTATAAAATTAGAAATTAACTATTTAATAAAAAGTAATCCATCACTGGATGCAGTTTGGAATTTGACATTTCATGGTATATTTTTAATTATAATTATAATTGCTAATGAAGGGATAAACAGCTTTTAAAGATTATTAGTAGGTATGTTTAAAGATTTTTTTGGTGCATTAAAGTATGTTTAATTATGTTTTGGCTTCCATCACTGTATGCGAAAAGGACTTGAAAATATCATATTTTTTTTACATGTCAAAATTATTTATGGTTTATGAGATACACAGCTTTAAAAAACCACCTTTTGATCGTTTCCAGGTAATCTGCGCCTTAATGATAAGACAAAACGATATCATGTTTAACTTTGGATGCACAATGTCAAGCAGTGCAGTAATACCCCCCGTTTGTATGTACAAGATATCGTTTGTATGTACAAGATATCGTTTGTATGTACAAGATATCGTTTGTATGTACAAGATATCGTTTGTATGTACAAGATATCGTTTGTATGTACAAGATATCGTTTGTATGTACAAGATATCGAAAGACCGTCTTCCTATTTTCAACTTCAATCTTCGGAAAGCAAAAGTCGCCAACTGCCTGTTTTTACTAAATGTAAATCAGCCGTCACTAATCTGTCATAGCATTGTCAACATAACTTTTAGGAAAATAATGTCCATTGTATTATTGACATTTGAAAATTTCTTAACAATGACTTTTTGATTTAATTTGCCCAGGTTCTGCTGTTGTTGTTGACTTAACTTTACGGTGAGTACAGGCCGTTCACAGTTATTTTACCTCTGACAGCAGCAATCCAACAGCAACCTTATTGTAATGACAATAAATATCTGTTTGATTTTGGCAGACTTGTCAGTGGCAGTAACCCAGCAGACAACCTTATTGTAATAAAAATAAAGATCATTGTGATTTTACAATGATGCAAGATCAGAGGTAAAAACATCACTTCGAAATTCAAATGGAATTGAGGCTTGAATCCGCGACAAAAACAAAAGTCGGCAATTACTTGGCAGATAATTTCATACAAATTCTGTTCCATTTTTGAATTTATTTGGTAAGTAGCTGTGGCTATTCGGACATCGTGAAATAGGCCTAAACACTCCGATGCAATTGCCAGTACTTACGACTCTAAGCCGACCGATCGCACGGACGTAAAAATATCGCGGCGATTTTTTTTCGCGCACTGGATTTTCAACGCTCGGTTTAGCGCCAAGAGTTGAAAATCCAACAGTGTGTTTTTTCGACGCGCTGGGATGCACTCTGTTGTTGTTAGGTTGGATTCTCGTAGTATCTACGTTGTGTCTATGCAACTCTGCAGTGTCAGTAGCGACCATACTCACAGTGAACATGATGTCCTACAGTCTGGCACACGCGTGGAACACTTGCACGTCGGCCATCTGGTCGTGCATGTCTCTACTCTACGGACATATAGTATCTACGTCGTGTCTATGCAACTCTGCAGTGTCAGTAGCGACCATACTCACAGTGAACATGATGTCCTACAGTCTGGCACACGCGTGGAACACTTGCACGTCGGCCATCTGGTCGTGCATGTCTCTACTCTACGGACATATAGTATCTACGTCGTGTCTATGCAACTCTGCAGTGTCAGTAGCGACCATACTCACAGTGAACATGATGTCGTACAGTCTGGCACACGCGTGGAACACTTGCACGTCGGCCATCTGGTCGTGCATGTCTCTACTCTACGGACATGTAGTATCTACGTCGTGTCTATGCAACTCTGCAGTGTCAGTAGCGACCATACTCACAGTGAACATGATGTCGTACAGTCTGGCACACGCGTGGAACACTTGCACGTCGGCCATCTGGTCGTGCATGTCTCTACTCTACGGACATGTAGTATCTACGTCGTGTCTATGCAACTCTGCAGTGTCAGTAGCGACCATACTCACAGTGAACATGATGTCGTACAGTCTGGCACACGAGTGGAACACTTGCACGTCGGCCATCTGGTCGTGCATGTCTCTACTCTACGGACATGTAGTATCTACGTCGTGTCTATGCAACTCTGCAGTGTCAGTAGCGACCATACTCACAGTGAACATGATGTCGTACAGTCTGGCACACGAGTGGAACACTTGCACGTCGGCCATCTGGTCGTGCATGTCTCTAATCTACGGACATGTAGTATCTACGTCGTGTCTATGCAACTCTGCAGTGTCAGTAGCGACCAAACTCACAGTGAACATGATGTCGTACAGTCTGGCACACGCGTGGAACACTTGCACGTCGGCCATCTGGTCGTGCATGTCTCTACTCTACGCACATGTAGTATCTACGTCGTGTCTATGCAACTCTGCAGTGTCAGTAGCGACCATACTCACAGTGAACATGATGTCGTACAGTCTGGCACACGAGTGGAACACTTGCACGTCGGCCATCTGGTCGTGCATGTCTCTACTCTACGGACATGTAGTATCTACGTCGTGTCTATGCAACTCTGCAGTGTCAGTAGCGACCATACTCACAGTGAACATGATGTCGTACAGTCTGGCACATGCGTGGAACACTTGCACGTCGGCCATCTGGTCGTGCATGTCTCTACTCTACGGACATGTAGTATCTACGTCGTGTCTATGCAACTCTGCAGTGTCAGTAGCGACCATACTCACAGTGAACATGATGTCGTACAGTCTGGCACATGCGTGGAACACTTGCACGTCGGCCATCTGGTCGTGCATGTCTCTACTCTACGGACATGTAGTATCTACGTCGTGTCTATGCAACTCTGCAGTGTCAGTAGCGACCATACTCACAGTGAACATGATGTCGTACAGTCTGGCACATGCGTGGAACACTTGCACGTCGGCCATCTGGTCGTGCATGTCTCTACTCTACGGACATGTAGTATCTACGTCGTGTCTATGCAACTCTGCAGTGTCAGTAGCGACCAAACTCACAGTGAACATGATGTCGTACAGTCTGGCACACGCGTGGAACACTTGCACGTCGGCCATCTGGTCGTGCATGTCTCTACTCTACGCACATGTAGTATCTACGTCGTGTCTATGCAACTCTGCAGTGTCAGTAGCGACCATACTCACAGTGAACATGATGTCGTACAGTCTGGCACACGCGTGGAACACTTGCACGTCGGCCATCTGGTCGTGCATGTCTCTACTCTACGGACATGTAGTATCTACGTCGTGTCTATGCAACTCTGCAGTGTCAGTAGCGACCATACTCACAGTGAACATGATGTCGTACAGTCTGGCACACGAGTGGAACACTTGCACGTCGGCCATCTGGTCGTGCATGTCTCTACTCTACGGACATGTAGTATCTACGTCGTGTCTATGCAACTCTGCAGTGTCAGTAGCGACCATACTCACAGTGAACATGATGTCGTACAGTCTGGCACACGAGTGGAACACTTGCACGTCGGCCATCTGGTCGTGCATGTCTCTACTCTACGGACATGTAGTATCTACGTCGTGTCTATGCAACTCTGCAGTGTCAGTAGCGACCATACTCACAGTGAACATGATGTCGTACAGTCTGGCACACGCGTGGAACACTTGCACGTCGGCCATCTGGTCGTGCATGTCCCTACTCTCTACGGACATGTAGTATTGGTGCGCCGTGTCTATTCGGCTTTCCGCTGTCGTGTTGTGGTGCAAGTCCTGTTCAAAAAACAGAGAGTTAATCAAATATGAAAAGCTTACCAAAGAGGCTAGATAAGTGACATTCTATCAGTGATAGCGATGATAGAAAATTGAAAAAATGTACAGGATTGACACAAGCTACTGAGCTTATTATGTCAATCCTGTTTCAACAAGATGGACATTAAGTTGTGTAGAACTTTCAGAAATGCGAAACGCTTTGATATAGCGATTTTCACTTCTCTAAACCCTTAGGGTGCGTTTCCACTGACGCGGAGCTGGACGGGGTGGAGAGGAGCGGACCGTGAATTGACCAATCACAGTGCTCGAAATCTCGTGTGCGTTACGATTGCTCCGCCAAGTTATCAAAACAGAAAAAAACTTCACCTAAAAATTGTCGTTTGTCAAAATCGAAGGGAACAAACCAAAAATTTGTCAAAGTAGAAATAAAGAAGTTATAAGGGTTTTAAGTTGGCCGCGCAAACGTAACGGAGGATTGCGCGGCCATGGAGATCTCGGCAATTACTTGGGTTAGAGATCTAATTCTTTTTGTCTGAAGACTGAGTTTGTCAAAAATTGTCGAAAAAAGAATTATAAGCTCTAGATCAATATTTTACGAAATATTCACCTTGGAAGTTATGGCCGCGCAATCGTGCACTAACTGCTGTTACTCCTCGTCAGTGGAAACAGTGTAAGTGGAGCGGAGCGAAGCTGAGCGGACTTTCAAATAAAATATATGAACACGCGGCCCCGGTCTGACAGAACGGAGTCGAGCAGGGCGGTCCGACCAATCACAGTGCTCGAAATCTGCACACACAATCTCCACTTCAGTGGAAACACTTGCAACTTTTCAATGCTCATCTGCGCTCCGCTGTGACACGCACCCTTAGGTAGGTAGTTTGAGGGACTGTAAAGTAAGTTATGAATGGGTGATTTGGTCTATCTCGCGTTTTAAGTTTGACAAAGTCCCCTTACGATAAATGGATATCACTTTATGCGATAAGAACGCTATTGTACCCTTAAAACATAATAATTGCTTTGTATATAAATGTTCCGTATAACTTACAATAATGTCCTAAATCAGAATTTACCCGACAAGGCCATTTCACAGCCGCTATATTATGTTATTTTTGAATACATAATATTTTTTTGAATTATTCTGATACAGAAAAAACCGGTCAAGGGCGAGTCGGACTCGCGCACCGAGGGTTCCGTTCCGATTTCTGAAAAAGTGTGCTACTTAGATACATCGTTTTATTTTTCCTGTAATCTTTACATAAACTTCTATCATATAGAATAATTTCAGATTTTTCTCTTTGCAAACTTCGGAGATAAGGTAAGGTAAGGGGGAACGGTATTTTTTTTTACATTTTTCATCAAAAGTCGAAAACAAAAAAAAATAAAAGTAGATTGAGAATGTGCAAACAGCGCTCTTTCATATGATACCCGGATACCCCACATGTCCTAGTAGCCCCACTATAAATTTTTACTCCCCCTTTGAGTCCCTGTTGCAAAAAAAAAAACATTTTTATTTATTTCTTATTTGCAAAATAGTTGGGTAAACCTCATCTAAAACTATTCCAAATTTCAAGTTGATAGCATCAGTAGTTACTGAGATATCCAGCTGTGACAGACAGACAGACAGACAGACAGACTGAGTCACACCATAAGGGTTCCTTTTTTACCATTTTGGTACGGAACCCTAAAAATGTATAGCTACTTTTAATTTGACAAGCTTCTTTTCAATCAAAATCAATCAAAATTCATTTATAGCAGCACAGCTGTCTGTTAATTTAGCAAAATTTGATTCTATACTTATATTGGATTTTAAACCAAATAATAATATTAATATTATTTTAGCCTAAATAGATATAAGGGGCTTAAAAACTAATGGGGAGTTTGTTCCGCTACTTCTTCTTCCCAGCTAAAGCACTAGGAAGTTGTGAAGGGCGGCCGTTTTGTAGGGACCGTCCTAAGTAATTTTGACGTTTAGACAGTGATGTTTCTGAGCCTAATTTTTGAAAAAAAAAAACTTTTTTTTTGATAGGGATAAATAGATATCGTCCGTAGGGGCAATTCTCGTATTTTTAACAACGTTCGCAATATCATCTCAAGACTCAATCTGTCAAAAATTGTATAGCGTTTACATTGACTTAGAATTCTAAGTCAATGAGCGTTTACCTAAATTTTTGACATTTGATTGACGCTGGCATGAGATTGTGAACGTTTTTAGGTACGAGAATTGCCCCTCGTATGTCACTGCAGGGATCCAGCAGAATATCAGCGTCAGGTATATTTGCCTGACACATGCTGAGCTGGACTCCCATTTGGTGCAACATTGAGACACACACCGCACTGTGTATTCCGTTGTTAATTTTATTTTAAGAACCTACCTATGTCATAGTGTCACTTTTATTTGTGTTATTCTTCTATTTTTTTAATTTTTTTTTTATTGCACCTTGTTAATTTTACTTTACCATTTAATTGTACTTTTGTGTGTTTGTGCTGTGTCTTTTGTGTGCACTAAATAAATGATTTATCTATCTATCTATCTAGATAGATCTACGGGGCTTATTTTCTTCGCCTAACATGCCGTTGAAGTTTTATTTTTTACCATCCACATTTCGGACAAATGTCTCTTATACAGAAAATAAACCCTGAATTTCCAGTATAGCCAGTGCTTGTTACAGAATATTCACATTATTCGGGTATTGTTGTCCGAGCCCATTGTTTCGGTTCGATGTGCATAAAGGAACGGTTTCTGCTCATATACCAGCGCAGTAAGTTATAATAATTTATAGTCGACTCGTATGAATTGGTGCGTTATATAAACTTGCCTTTTGAAATACGATATTAAAAAATATTAGAGAAATACGATATTTATGTAATGTCATATTTCGTTGCTAATTGAACTAATCTCCATGATAGTGCAAAAATCGAGACCGATATATATCTACAGTTTCCAAAAAAATAAAAGAAAAAATAGTTTTCCTGTAAAATGTGATCCGTATCAGGGGGTCTACTCCCTAAGCACGAATTCCGTAGTTTCGGCCTTCGTTACAGGCGATTCCTACTCCGTATAACCTACGGACAGATGATTGGATCGGGGCCCGAACGAAGTATGAATGACAACACGATTTGACAGTTGTCCCTACTCCCGATGTGTTTTTGCCCGTCCGAAAAATTTTACTTTTACACTTGTTTTGATGGATCGTAATGTCATACGGACGGATGAACCGACGGACGGATGGACGGATGGACTTAGGGAGTAGGCCCCCAGTTACGTCACTTAGTTACATTAGCGAAGATTTGAATAGGTCGATATAATTTTGACCATGATACGTAGTATTCTTAGGCCTGGCGATACCTCTAACTATTGACGAGGCTCCTTCAAACAGACTAACACACTAATTGGAAAGATGTCTTTACTATTCTAACTAGTGTGAGTTGAAAAGGGAAGGGAAGGGATGTTTTAAAGTGCAGTTTTAAAGAACTAAATGACCCAAATGCTCTTTTTTCTCATAATCGGATGCAGCTGAATACCAGTATTTTACATGGAGCGACTACCTGTCTGACCTCCACAACCTAGTTACTGGTAATACGATACCCCTTGGTAAGACTGGTGTCAGACATTCGGGCTTCTGACGACCCGTAACGACTTTCAAAGATCCACGAATGACAGCCGGGACCAACGGTTTAGCGTGCTTTCCGAGGTGGTCTCCGTATGTAAAGATCACGGTCACCCATCCACGGACCGGCCGTGGCAAGCGTAGCTTAACCTGATCGATCGACCCGCGCGGCTGTTATTACTTAGCCACGAGCCCCTTCTAAATGACCAAATGCTATAGTTGCTAAATGGTGTAGATACTGGCACTTGTGGTGGTGGTACTCCATCAGCATAGCATTTGGCAATTTGTTCTTTAAAACGGCACTTTAAGACAAATTCACTGTAGTTATCAAAGACTAGCTGCGCCCCGCGGGTTCACCCACGTGGACCGGGATAATAAAATAGCCTATGTGTTAATCCAGGGTATAAGCTATTTACATACTAAAATTGAGCGTGAAGAAGTAACAAACATACAAACACACACACTCACAAACTTTCGCCTTTGTAATATTAGTGTAATGACTTGATTATAGACATCCACTATAATTTTTACAAAGATACGAATATGTTTGTTCTTACCCTAACGAAAAGTGTTAAAGGAATTGGGCTTTTAAGGCGCGGACTGACTACGATTTTAAACAGCACTCAACCAACCGCGTAATCTATTGTCACCATTAGCTGGCTTGACATAAGGTTGAAAATTGAAAATAATATTTGGGTTGCCGAGATGTGACTAAGCTGTGAATGTGCATTTATTTTCCGGGTTTTGTTTAGATTACTTATTCAGAATATACACAATAAATTAAATAATTGTCCCGTTAAAGTTTAAAAAAAATGCTAATTCTATTAAATGAATGTCGCTGAAAATACAGTGGTGTTCGACGCCAAAGTACTATTTATTATATTCGGTTAAAATTTTTCTTTAAACCCTTCTCTGTCCACTGTATTTTTTGTGTCGGATAGTTTCATTGCGTTACGTCATACTCGACAATCCAAGAAACCAATGTTTGTGAATATTGAGCTAATACCGCGCCTTAAAAATATCCATTAAATTCCACATACCTTAGCAATATCGATGAGTTTCATAATGAGCGAGGAATAAATTCGTCTGCTGATCGCGTCCGTGCGCCTCGAGCGGTAATTGTCTACCTCGCTGGAACGGAAAAGGCATGAGATGAATCATATCATATCGAGGATTACGAGGATATACTCCTCTTGTTTTATTTTATATGGTTGTTAGGGGAAAATGTGATGTCTGTATAATCGTATGTGGATTTCAATTCAGTGTCAAACATAGAAAATCAGAGAATTACATGTTTGGTTAATGAAAACTTGATCTAAATGCAAATAATACTATACAGGGTGGTCAAAACGTCGTGAATCAAACGAAATAGGGAGATAAAGGAGATCATTTCCAACAAAAATCTTTCTACATCATGGCCGTAACTAAATTGCCGTAAAAATTAATTGCTCTTGAAATTTGGTACCCAGAGCCGCAATAGAACTTTTGTAGTGCTGATACATTATCTAGTAATAATACAACACCATTTGTTTTATTGTTTTATATCACATTTTTTTTTACTAGTCTAATTGTGGCTCTGGGTACCAAATTTCAAAATCAATTAATTTTTAGGGCAATTGAATTATGTCCATGCTGTAGAAATATTTATTGTTGGAAATTACCTCCTTTATCTCCCTATTTCGTTTGATCCACGACTTTTTTACTACCCTGTGTGTGTGTATTGTTAATCCTTTATGTATTGCTTTCTCTCTATGGGTTGCAGGAAAGAGCAGTGGTGGCTCAGTGGTATCGCCCTTAAGGCGATCCCCTCACCAAAACCTTGCGATAGGGCGTTATTCAGAGACTATTAAGTCATTAACTAAGAGTAATAAATTACATCTAAAAACACATTATTAATGTTCGATATTCTATCATCACATTGCACGTTTACTTTTATTTTTATGTGAAATAAATACATTTAAAATCTCCTTGTAAAAAAGTGTCTAAAATTATTGATTCCATGCATCTTTTGCTAAAGGTAACGTTCTAATCATTCGAGGATTACACTAATGGAAAGATAATTTAAAAATCTAAATTATCCACGTTTTATTTTTTTTTAAAGTTCGCTATTCTTTTTTTATTTAAATAATTCCAGAAAAAATGAGAATTTTTTCATGAAGGCGCCCCTTCATGAAAAAATTCTCATTTTTTCTGCGCAGGGAGCGAGACAGAGCGAGGCTGAGCGGCGGGACAGAGAAGGACCGAACGCTCAAGGTCGTTTGGTCGGGGTATGGCCTTAACTTACGAGTCGTGGATTCGAACCCAGGGACCCATTTTCGTTTGTATAATTTATTTCATCACCACTGCTCTCAAAACGGTGAAGGAAAACATTATGAGGAAACTGGCATGTCCTGTGACATCCACCAACCCGCACTGGGGCCGCGTGGTGGATTACAGCCCACACAGAGAGGAGGCTTGTGTCCCTGCAGTGGGAACATTATAGGCTGAATAAAATGGGTCGCAGCTACATGGGAATAGCTTCTAGTCTTCCCATATGTGGCTCAATATCAATATTTTACACGTAACTGCCATCGAAACAACGCACATATCCTATAAGCCGCTGTAAGCCATAATGTCGTTCCGGCCAGTTTCTATGGGAATCCGACATGAAATATAATGTTAACAGCGTCGTATAGACCCCGGTTTATGCCATAGGAGGTTTGAGGACAATAGTAGCAATCATATCAAGCTATAGGCAAAGGAAACGAGCGTTGATCGACGCTAGATAACAGCATAATACTTATTAATAATAATTAATAAATAATTATTATCAAAAAGGACAAAGAATGTGTGGTGCGCACGCGTGTGTGTTGTGTGTGATTGTGTGCGCGTGAGTGTGTCTGTGTGAGTGTGTCGGGGTGAGTGTGTGAGTGTGTATAATGCATTACTCATTGTTGTAAGAAGGGATTCGGTATCATCATAGTTTTTGGTACAAAGAAATTCAGTAATCCGCTTTTTACATGTTAGCTTACAACATGTTTGCAGTGGAATTATTGCGTTTATTCTATTATATAGAAATGGTCCTTGATAAAGAAAGAATCTTTTTGTAAAAGCAAAGTATGGATGAGGTACAGTACATACCCTGTTTCTTCTTCTGGGTTTTGTCGGTCGACATGCAATTGGTGTGTATGTGTGCAGAGTATGAACAACTGGCGAACGGTAAGGACCTCGCATTTCTTATTAGAGATTATATACACGTCTGTCCAGGTTTTTTTTGCTGTTTTTGTTGACCTTAGGTATCTAGCGCCTATATGATCCTTATATCATAAAGAACATTTTGGCCTTGGTTTATGCGAAATTTTTGAACCCGCAACTGAACTTATACATAAACTCATGCCTTCTTTCCATGTCAGATCCCTACAAATACATATACATACTCCTTTTTTTCGATATCTTACAAAATACCCACCGTTTAACAATATACTTGATGATGAGAGACATGGTTCGGTTGAGGTAGACCTGGTTCTCCTTCTTCAGGTCAAAGAGCAGTTCTTCCTCAAACTTGGAGTCTTGTAGGGCTTCCACTATAGCCTTCGCAAGCCGTTTGTTTTCTTGGAACTCAGCCTGGTGAATTATGAGCATGGGCATCGGAGAGAAATAAAATGAGAGGCATTGTTAGTAGTGTGAAATAATTTAAAATTATATTTAGACTGGTTTAGCTCTAGTAGGTACAGTCCACGAGGCCTAAGCTGAACGTTGCATTTGTGTGAGTGATCACCAAAGAAGCGAAGTTGCGTTGCGCGAGGGACGCACCGCGCCTCAGGCCGATTGCCAAAAAGCAGTATAAACTGGTTTTAAACCAAACAACATGAATGATGTAACCAATATTTTGTAACCATATTTTGATTTAAAAGAGTGTCCGTGGAGTTTCTTGCCCGTTCTTCTCCATAGATCTACGTTTTGGAATGGGCAACTAGCTTCAACTTTCTGACTTACCTACTGACCGACTCTTTGACAATTCAAAAGTGCCTGTAATTGGTTTAATTGAAATAAATACTTTGAGTTTGAGTTTGAGTTTGACTAAGGACGCGTCACGCTCTAGGCCGGACGTCACACTTACACAATATATATGAGCACTCACACAAATGCAAAGCTCAGCATAGGCCTCGCGGGCTGTACTAGATGTTCAAACAAAGAACAGCGGAAACCTTCCAGCAAATTAAATGTTATAGTAGCTATTTTTTGTAATTTCGTGCAGTTTTTTTGTAACAACACACAGTGAACATAGAAAACATAATTTAATTTTAAAGGCTTTATTTAGCAGATACAGAAATAAAAATGGTACTTTTGTTCGTAAACCGTATCTGAACTGAACAAAGGAAAATGCATTCCGCAGCGATTAAAATAAATAAATATTTTTAAGGACACGCTACAATGCAAAACAGAGCAATTTAGATCTCATAAAATGTTACAAAAAGAAACCTTCGAAATAAAATCGTATAGTTTTTTTTTTATCTTGGCGGCATTTACATCTGTATGCGTCCCTTATCAGAACATGCATTGTTGCCAAATTTCCGGAGCTGTTTTGCAATTCAGAGCGTGCAACAAAACAATTACGATTACCTCAGGATTGGTGTCGGCAGTAGCGACCGCCACGAATGCAAGAACTACTGCGAACAAGGCAGCCATTCCGCACTGCAACATTCACTTTAACTGCCCATATTCATTTTATTTTTCAGTAAAATTTACTTTCACAGAGAATATCTAACGAACGCTGTTTTTTATTCACGAGGGACAGACGATAGTGGCGGTGAGTCCAAAATGGCGGAGCTGTAAGGCACGTAGTCGAGTGTAATACTACGGTTGGTAGCTGGTTTGTGTTGGTCTCGTAAAACGTGATTGTTAATAAATTTTTACGTCGCGTTAAGTGACTTGTACCTATTTGCATTATGACAATGCTTTCAATTTGTATTTGGAGCTCTGTACAAAACCTTGTTTTCGCATATATGGGTAACTATAGAACTGAATTGAAGCGTTGATTGAGCGATTATTATTTCAATATATTTTTAAAAAGCTTTTTCGTTAGGCATTTTGTGAATTTTCAAATCTTTAATATTGTGCTCCCAAATACCTCCCACTGTTTCATTCAATTCTAAAGGAATACAGTCTTCAATCCATCGCCTCATTTGAGAATTTCAAGAAGTTTTAAATAAGTCTACTTTTAATTGACTTTAGGTGTTTTATTAAAATGTTACAAATTTTTATCAAACTCCATTATTTATTCACTCGGAATTAGTTAAAATTTTGATACAAGTTCTTTATCAAAAAATATTCATGAAAATATGGCGGCGCTTTTCCACAAAATTCAGTTTTGCTTTGCAAATTGAAAAATTGCAACTACGAAGAAAGAACATTAAAAAAAAAAACCTTTTAAAAACCGACCGTCCGGGATAGTGCACGCTGTACCAATTTAAGATAAATGGATGTTTAGTAAATACTTAAGCCACAAAATTTGAAGCCAAGAGAAAAGCGTTCACTAGAATTTATAAAAACTTTTCCTGGTCTAAGTGATATCAGTTTTAGAATGGATGACTTTTTGTCGTATTATTTCCTAAAAATTAAATTGAAAAGAAAACGGCTATAATTTTAGAGAGCCACATGAGAGGAAACTTCGTAACTATACATTTTAGATAAGGACCGAACTTCCGAATTTTCCGACCATTAAACGTAAATATTGTAACGTTTTTACACAGAATAAATATGTTCTAAGAACTACATACAACTCAATAACTACGAACTAGTTAAGGTAATTGCGCTGTAGCCCGCGAAATTCAATTTTTATTGGGTTTCTTAGATTCGTTACATTTCGTTCGTTTGACGAATCTGCAAGAAATCTAACATATAGAGACGTATTGATGATTTTTATGGTTAAAATTATCTAAATACATATTTTATTGCTGCTTATTAAACTTTGATCAAGATACAACCTGACACGGACCAACAAATTGCAAAAAACCAAAAAAAAAATAATTTCGCGGGCTGCCACTGCGCATCATCCTTAATAACGGGTTCATTATTTCATTGAACAGTGTTCTTTGCTGAAGTTATTCTTTGAAGAGTTTCATTTGAATGCCTAGTTTATTATTATCCCAGTACTTAAATAAAGTTACATCGGAAGTTGTGAAGTACCTATAAAAGTTTTCCAATAATCATAATAGTGATTTAGGTATATTTTCAGTCGGACGAAGGACGGCCGTAAAATCATAGATAAAGTAGAAAGTGTACATTAAATTAAAATACGTCCTACATTTAAAATATATTAATGTGTTTCTATTCTATCAATTTCATACCATATTTTACAACCACATATACCGAAAATACCAAGTTAGAAACAGGATACCTAAACCAATCACCAACAAGATTGCATGGATGAAATACTCGGCGTACCGGCGTCGGCGCGGCGTAGTGTCGTACTGTCGGCGTATCGGTAAATATCGGCGCGTGTCGCAATACTTTTACTGCCACCGTAAAACTCGGGATTTATTGCGTTTACAATACGCCACTACAACGTACGTGGATTTATGGAAATCTGTTATATTGTGTGCGAGAATATTGCTAGTTGCCTCGTACTACGGGGCGTCAAATTTTGATGGATGAATATAAATTTTGTATGGGAAATGTAGGTTTAGGGTACCTAAATCCAACAGCTAATTGGAATTTCTGTTACACTTTATCAAAACTATGTACCTATAGTTGGCTGCATCAATTGGGTACCCCAGTTGTATTAAAATTTTAATACAACTGGGGTACCTACCCAATTGATGCCGCCCACTGCACATGTTTTTTCATGCAAATCACAGTTTAACCTAACCCGATTGCCAAGCGCGACCAGAAGCCGCATCCAGTCTTGTACGTTTGAACGAACTGCCGTCCTAGGTCTTCTCT
The DNA here is from genome assembly GCA_905163495.3 of Cosmia trapezina. Classification (NCBI taxonomy): domain Eukaryota; kingdom Metazoa; phylum Arthropoda; class Insecta; order Lepidoptera; family Noctuidae; genus Cosmia; species Cosmia trapezina. The sequence goes on along the minus strand of LR991022.1, from coordinate 30,150,393 downwards.
AAAACTTCTGTAAAATATATTTCAATCCGTTGGTACATCTGCGTCTAATCTGTTTGCATTCATATCAAACTTAGACACTCCAGAATTTTAAAACCAACATCTGCGTCCTATAAATGTTGCAGCAATGGCAAAGCTGAGTTAGACACATGCTCACATTCGTAAATCCATTTTACAACTCAAAACTAACTAGGAAACCATAACCTACGAGCACTCAGAATAAAAAAAAAAACAATATCTGTCACATCGACGCAGCTCGTAAAACAAAAAGATAAAATTTTATGCGATCCACGTTACACATCAGAAAATTGAGAAATTCTAGACAAAACTTTAATATTACACATGGCGATAAGTGAAACGTGAAATTTCAGCGTTTTCCCGCGTCCTGGAACATTTATCCGCAGCGGGATCGCGCGGGAATGGGATCGCATTCGATTTCCGCGCACTTTTTGCGGCACTAGTTTCGGGTGAGGACCGGGGCGGGCGGGAGCGAGCGGGGAGCGGAAAAGCGGACACGTGTAAATGAAAGATCGTTATCAATTAATTTGTTCTGTGATTTATTAAAACTATTATGACGTAAAATTTTTGAAAGTGTAGCTGCTTGCTCTGTATTTCTGTGAGTTAAGTTTCACTAAGTTAAGATTCGTTTATAAAAATGTACGAGAGATTTTACTGCTTTTCCCTCTTCCCTATAGTATTCTGTTTTGGCCGAAGTACCTATTTAGCTTATACCTATAGACATTTCTAAATATTTCTGTGCAATTGCACAAACTAAAGCAAAGGTCATTCGATTCCTACTTGCCCATAAATCAGTATTTACGGCCTATCAAATGGTTTAAGCCCAATATATCACGTTTAAAGTGGCCATGACTTCGCGGGACTTTAAGATGAAAACACAAGCAATCAAACATAAATTACTAAGTAATAAAATACCTCTTAGCAGTTACTCATCTCAGAGACCTGATACTTATAGATTATGTGGACATTGTGGTACTTTAAATAGATTGTGAGTGTGTACTTAGATTCCGCGCCTCAAATTAGTAAAACATGAGTTGTAAGTAGATAATTGAGGGTCTGGATTTTTGTGACTTAAAAAAATCCTCTGGTTTATGAAAATTTTGAGCATACATAACTCATCCATTTACAAACATTTTCATTATAACGGTGGTCAAAGTATGTCCAAAAGTGAATTTTACGGCTAATATTACGATGAAGAAAATACGTAGTCTTCTGTATCTATAAAAGGAAAGCGTTACTGACTGACTGACTGATCTATCAACACACAGCTGAAACCACTGAACGGATTGGGATGAAATTTGGAACACAGGTAGCTATTATGACCTGGGCATCCGCTAAGAAAGGGTTTTTGGAAATTCGACCTTTAAGGGGGTAAAAAGGGGGGATATTATTTGTATGAAAAATCTTATTCCTTGACTTAATAAACTTAAAACTTGGCACGAATATTTATCAAAGTAAATTATGATTTTTCTGATGTTTTTTCTGAACTACCTTTACCTTTTCTAATTGGGGGGTCTCAAAGTTTGTATGGAAATATTTTAACGAGCAATCCGATTAACTCAAAACTCAGTATTTATACTTAAAACCAAAAATAAAGAATAATGTGTATCAGGGTTTTTCGAAAATCTACTTCTGACGGGGTGAACAGGGGTAGTCAATTTCACAGGGGAGGATTTTACTACGTGGCTTGATTAACTCGAAAATTGGTGTAAATAATCTTTGAGTCAAGCTATGGAAATATCTCAAACCATTTTTTTAAATTCCACCCCTGTGGGGTTGAAAACAGGGATACAATTTACATGAAAAATGTTATTCATTTGGTTTTAATTTACTTGAAACTCGGCAGAAATATTTGCCTAAGTTTGTCATTATTAGTTTTTTAAAACTACCCTGGAGGGAGGGTTAGAGGGGGAGAGGGAAGGGGAGGGGTGGTGAGGAGGGTGAGGGGAAAGATGATGGACGCAGGGAGAAAGGGGCAGGATTTGGTGAGGAGAGGAGGAAGACGTGGTGAAGGCTGAGGGGGAGGGGAGGGGTTGGTGAGCCGGAGGTGGAGGAGAGGGGGAGAGGGAGCGGACGGGGTGGTGAAGGAGAGAGAGGGAAGGGGAAGTGGTGAAGGTGGTGTGAGAGTGAGTGAGAGGAGGAGGGAGAGGTAGCGGAAGGGGATGTGGTGAAAGAACGAGCTAATCTCTGGAACTACCTTACCAGTCGGACTTTAAAAAATCTTTTTGCATTAATGATAACCCAAATCTTATAGAAGGCATACTTAACATCACTCTAGGACCCTTAGGTGCCGAGCAAAAAGAAAAAAAGTCTGAAAGAACGCTAAGTGAAAACAAAGTAATAGCGCGGGTAGGCAATGCGATGCGACGGGGTGGGTCGAGCAAAAAAGAAATTTCACGCGGACGAAGTCGCGGGCAGAAGCTAGTTATATATAAAATTCAAAGTCCTGACTGACTGACTGACTGATATATCAACGCACAGCCCAAACCGCTGGACCTAGAGACTTGAAATTTTGCACATAGATACCTTTTAGAGTGTAGGCATCCACTAAGAAAGGATTTTTGGAAATTCCATCCCTAAGGGTGTCAAATAGGGGATGAAAGTTTGTATGAAAAATCTTATTCCTTGAGTTAATAGACTTGAAACTTCGCATGAATATTTATCTAAGTAAAATATAAAGTTGTCATTTTTAGTTTTCCTAAACTACCCCCTCAGAAGGGATGGGGGGGTGTCAAAGTTTATATGGAGGAATTTTAACGCGCGGTCCGATTAACTCGAAACTCAGTATTTATACTTGAGATCAGAAATGAAGAGTATCGTATATAAGGGTTTTTCGAAAATCTAACTCTAAAGGGGTGAAAAGGGGTAGTCAATTTTAAAGTGCAGGTTTTACTGCGGAGCTAAATAATCTTTCAGTCAAACAATCTACGGAAATATCGCAAACTATTTTTAAAATTCCATCCCTGTGGGTGTGAAAACAGGGAATATAGTCAATATGAAAAATCTTACTCATTTGGTTAATTAACTTGAAACTTGGCACAAATACTTGCCTAAGCAAGTAATAAAGTTTGTCGTTTTTCCCCCAGAGAGAAGGGTAGAGGAGGAGGGGGAAGGGGAGGGGTAGGTTAGCGGGAAGGCGATGTGGTGAGGGGAGTGATAGGGAGAGGGGATGGAGCGGGTGAGGGGGTGAGAGGACGGGTGAGAGGGGGTGGGGGTGAGAGGGAAGGGAGGGTTGAGAGGCGTTTAGAGGGAGAGGAGTAATAAGAGTAGTATTAGAGGGAGGGATGAGAGGGAGGGGGGAGGACGAGTGCCTTTACACCTTAAAGTTGCTTTTTGTATAGCACTGATTCGTTGAAGAAACCCAGCCTGACAGAAATGACTGAAAAATAGAAAGTAGGAAACTCGGAACGGCACAAAAAACAGGAGTAAACTCCAGTCATGCGTTGGAGCTGACACACACACTATTTTTTTTGTTTGTTTGAACGTGCTAATCTCTGGAACTTCCAGTCGCACTTTAATAGTTGTCTTAGCTTTTGACAGACCAATTCTTAAGGAAGGCGTATTCATCATTGTAGGACTCTTAGGTGCCGAGCAAAAAGAAAAAAAAGTCAGAAAGAACGCTAAGAAAACGAAGTAATAGCTCGGGCAGGCAATGCGATGCGATGAGGTGGGTCGGGGGAGCATGAAATTTCACGCTGACAAAGTGGCGGGCAGAATATATCTCAATATTTTTGTTCCTGTGACATATTTTCCGACATCTACGCGGGCGAAGCCGCGGGCAAAAGCTAGTACAGTATAAATAGATAGAAGATCCTGAAATGTAAGTACTTAAGTACATCAAAATGCTTACTTTTGAAACCTTACATCGCAACCATATTTGAAATTCGAGGAATCAATTCGCGATACTACTCCGCTAAGCCTAAGCACCGTATTCCAACCTTAGAAATGATATTTGCCAATCAATATGCATCGGTAAAGAAATTCGCGGCGTATATGCACCGTACATATCTACATATCGGAGATATCAATTATTTAGATGGCTTTTCTATATTTATACCATAGGATACGATGCATTTAGGTGTGGTTAAAATAGAAATGAACGTTTCTTTCCGACGAGCAATAACAAGCAATGTTTCGTGCATTGTCGCGAAAATTTGATGGGTTTTAGAAGCTTTTGGGAACTCTGTGGTTGTGGATTTGTTATGTAAGTACATAATAGATCTCAGAGATTTCATCTAGTATTGAAATAAATTAAGTTTTTTAATCTAAGTAAGTTTTTTGTTGGGAGTTTTAAGCTTCATTGATATTGCACCTTTGTGAAGAGGCACATTTTTGTTTTGAAACAAAATAGTGGTTGGTAGGTGATGCTCTCCACGCCGTGGGTCTCAGGTTGATTCCTTTGTACAACGAATAGGTTTTGGGGCTTACTGATTATTATTATTGCTTTTGTTTAGGCGTTTGTGCATCTGGTTACAAAATCCTAACTATAATGTTATAAATGCGAAAGTAAGTTTGTTTGTTACCTATTCACGCCTAAACCACTGAACCGATCATCCTGAAATTTTGCATATAGGTACGTTATCAGGTGTACAGAAACGGACACAGGGTAGCTTTCATCCCGAAAAATAGTACTGTTCCCCAGGAAAACAAAAATAACGTTCTTATGATAATAGATGGCGCGACGTGTCTTTCGAATCATGATTGAATTATATTATTACAAGCAGAGTCCAGCCCCAATTGATAGTCAGATTCTATATTAACCTGAACGAGGCTCGGGCAAAAAACAGTACCCACAAAATATTTTGTAAAAACTTGCTTTTTAATTTTAATTTCCGGACATTTTGTGCAACAAAACTATCCTAAGTAGGTACCATGAACGAATTAACCACTGGACCCGACATAAAATACAAATGTATGAAAACTCGTTCAACCACATTACATTTGATTAAATTTTGTGATAAATAACAATAAATGTAATAACATAATGTACTTACAAGTGAAAAGAAATAGTGCTGCTTCCGCCGCTATAGGTTTTACACCATTTAAATGAACTTTTAGTCATTTTTGGGAGATGTTTTGTTGACACGTAAGTGCTTGAGACTGACGCAAAAAAAACGCAAAAACAAACGACTTTTTTTTTTTTTTTTTTTTGATGGTGGGAAATCATCAAATAACTTCTCCCGCTCTGAGTGGAGCGGAAGGGCGTGTCAGACTTTTACTGACTAAGTGCCCTTTCACATTAGGACGTTAGCAGCGCGACAGTAGCGCGGCAGAAGCGCATTCCTTCACATTATAAGAACAGCCGCGCGTTAGCAGCGCCGCTGCCGCGCCGCAGTTAAGTTCAGTGTGGCGCACTTCATTTCTAAAATGGATTCCGACGGTGAAACATTGTTGCTCCTGCTTTTGATAGTACTCATTCGGCGCCATCGATGTCGCGTAAAAAAAGCGCGCGACCGCCGCGCTTCTGTTTAAACTATGAAATTTTGACAGCGCGACAGGCGCGCGTCAGCCGCGCGACTGTCGCGCTGCTAAAGTCGCCTATATGTGAAAGCGGCCTAAAACCCACCCGTGTTCCTTCAGTTGCCTATGCCAGGGCCGCGGTATCTTCTTCAAACAACCGACAAAAACAAACGACTAAGGCTAGAATTTCTTGGTTAGGTACTGACAAGACCGGTAAAGGTACGTTCGCTTATATATCGGGTCCAGTAGTTAATTCGTTCATGGTAGTCATACAAATATACGGCCTCGAGCCATGCATGAATCTGCGAACGACGAGACAGTTACAACTATTTTATGACGACAAACGGAGTCGTGACCAGTAAACGAGAGTACATTTGTCTCGGGAAATAGAATACATCTATAACACAGTTCCGTGCCGCTAAATGGACGTCACATGTCCAGGGTATTCTGAGCACATAGACTCAATATTCCATACTTGATTGACAGAATAATTTGGAATGACAGGACAGATAGATTTCGCGAATTATTGTCGTGGTATTTTGGAGAAAGGGATTTCTTCCGGGATGTCAATTTTGCACATTTCTTGTTGCGTTCGTTAGTCTTAATACTGCTTCTCTCATGAACAAGTTCTACACGAACTGTGACAATGTCGGTGAAGAGAGCTTTATGCTATAGATTAGCACTATTGACTCAATAAATCAATCCGCCACTTAAACACTAAAACAAATTAAAACAGAATTTGAATAGTACGAATTAGGTACACCCGATTACACCCGTGAGATTTATTAAATTACTAGGTTCTATCAACCTACGAAAATACATTTTTCCAACCCAATAGCAATAAGGTCTATGGACCTTTGTTGTCCGAATAAAGTTTCGATCTGTTATGGCACTAATACCGAGGAGCGGTTTTTCTTGGATTAGTCTACACGCGGGAACAGCTGCATAAAATTTGTTAAGAATAAGAATAATTTATTTGTGAAACATGCGTTTACATAAACTGAAAAATCAGACATGCAATGTGTTAAATAAATAAATATTGTGAGCGTCCATGTTTTGCCATTAACGGCGTACAAATTTTGTAGGTATCAAAAATTACGTAAAATTGCATGCCTAAGGTCATTCTACATTTCATTCCAAAATACAAAACAAATAAATAATAATTGATGTCAAAATATTATAGTATATTATATTATTGTCTAAATAAATTAAATTATGTCCGGAATATTCATTATTATGCAGTCAAATAGAATCATTCAAAACTCAATTGATTTAAAATTTACATTATTCAATTGTTATTATTAACTAATATTTACGAATTGTTATTGTAAACTAATTATTGTTATTGTACCTTTATTATAAGTCGGAATAGAGAAGTCCTTTTCATTTAAAAAATCTACAACATTGTAATACACTTTACTAACAAATATAAAAAATAAAAAGTGGTGGAAGAGCTCATAGGGCATCAAAAAATTCGTCCGCATCGCTGTCAGTGGGAAGTGCCCAAAAGGCTGGCGGCATTGCCACGCTGGATGGCAATGCTAATTCTTTGGGCTAAAAATAGGACAGCCCTCTGGTCCCGTGTGGAGTCGACCAACCGCTTGGCTATGTCCCGAAATACTCGATGAACTAAAAAAAATTCCCAGCTTATTTTTGAAAAATGCTAAGGGCAGTTTTCTTCAACTTTTAGGAAATTTATTAAATATGATAGGAGCCATACAGAAAACACTTTTGCCATGAGGGTTGTTCTCGCAGCATGAGAGCATACCCAGCTGTTGTCGCGCCTATTACGTAACTAACACTTCCGTCTGTTTTGTCGACCCCTTGAATCAGACGGCCCGGCCCGTCTTAGTGATAACTTGGGCTTGTTAGTTCTCTGATGTATAACCTAACCTAACAGTCACCTCTTTGCCAACAGTGGCAGGTGCGAGGATGGCGCGGGCGCAGAGCTCGCGCTGAGTGCGGCGGCCCCCCGCGCGACCGATGGGCAAGACGTCTGGCGGCCGGCCCGACCCAGGAGTGCGCGCACACAGGATTGCTAATAGAAGGTATCATTTTTCTCCATTCTAACACGTAGAAGCACAGATTTGCTGCTAAAAATTATAGTTTATATTCATTTAGTGCACTCCCTCCTGGACGGAAGGATACAATCAATAGTCTAGTTCTACCAGTCATTCACTTTTTTACACTCATGAATCATAGCACTGTAGGCTACATAAACGTAATTGACGCAGGCGCAGAGCAGCACTGCTTCCCGCGCACCCCATGGGCAAGACGACTGGTTGTCGCCAAGAAGTAGCTGGCCGCCAAGAACTTCTTCGAGTGAACAGGATTGCCAACAGAAGGTATACATGTCTGAAATAAAGAGTGAACCAAATAACGCGATCTAAAACGGCATCAATGGAGCATTCATAAACAAATGTTCACAATACCAATAAATGCCCCAAGACATAATCTAACAAACATTTTACCATTGAGCAATAAAATCAGTTCAAGCCAAACATAAAAAATATACAAGCTATAATAGAACACACCGCTCGCTAACGAGATATTAAAAATAAACACAATATCCATTAACAATGAAAAGTGTATGATACAAGTCAACAGACGTTTGACCGAGTTCCAAATATACACGTGATTCACACAATCATACAGACAGACAAAGATCTCTAAGACGACGGCAGCAGTTGTTCAGACATCAATCTCCGGTTGCCGACTTGTGGGCAGCGTTTGACAAGGCCGACACCTGTATTTATTTGACAACCTCCTTAAAACGGAATGTAATGCTTAGTAAACTGATGTTGGTAAAGTTTGTTGCTTTAAAAAACAAAGTCCACTTTGCATGAGAGTTCAATCGAACGGTTTTGGAAACGAAAACAAGGGGGATACCGCAGGGATCTGTGTTAGGCCCATAAAGAATGTTCTTAGTATCTTGTTACTAATAAAATTGAGTCCGAAGACATACGATTATTCGACGATAACGATACGGAGCGATTTATTTAATTAACCGTTAGACGTAAAATGGGATTAAGAGGCGGTGTTAGTACATTCATCACGTAAGTTTGGGTAATTTGGAGAGCGTCCAAAGCTTTTTCGTAAATATTGTTGACTGAATGGCTTTTTCTTTCATAATGAGACAAATATGTGGTTAAGATTATGGGGTTGAAGTACGTAGTACCTACTAAGGTACTTACTAGATTTTTCACTGATTGAATATAATTTCTAATGTTTCATTACAGTCTCGTTGAGGTTGAGTTATATTTCCAACATTGTTAATTTTCACATTAAAAACACTTACTTTTTTTTTACTATTAACTTTTTATGTATCCTGGATGTGATTTATGAGGATGCTGTCATTCATGTTCCCAAATGAGTACTCTCCATTTAATTTATTTTTATCAAAATCGAAAGTTAGGAGCACACGCGAGCATCTCACTTTGTAGTTTGTTGTGATAATGTTAATAGAACAATGAAACTGTTGAATACTGATGACATTTGAGGTCTTGGTGGGTTTAGGTACTTGGTAAAAAAACAGTGACAGCTTAAAAAAATAAGCCCATTTTCGAAAATACACGTACTATTTGCACATAGTTTACTAAACTTGTATATGTGATTATATATTATGTATATATCTCACAAAACAAAAGAAAAACAACTTGTCTCCCCATCCCGATTAACAAGAGAACATAGCCTTGAGTTTCTATTAATTGAATGTCTATTCTTACATCTTCAGCGGTTTACTAAACCCCTGGTAGTTCTGTCCGAGCCTTTACTGCGTTTGTACACAATTGAGTCGATTTCAACTAAATTATCTAGATTTAGTTTGAAACACGTGTTAAATCGACGCGTGCGCTTCCGACGTAGAGATCGTTCCATTCATACGGACTGTTATAGTAATTTTGGTGTTTGTTTAGGCAGTGACTGGGATAGGGGTTCTGTAATTTCTTTGGTGAGTTAATCTTGTATAAGTTAACATTTAGCGTTGGTTTATTTACTTATGTTATGTTAATTGAACTATGTTCATTTGATTTATCAAATTAAAAAGTAAGAAAATCTAACCTTTTTATTAAAAGCTCGGTTTGAAATATACATTAATTTAGTATCGTAGCATTGTTGTTATTTTCTTTAAATTTAAACGTAATTGTAAATATATGCTCATGTAAATCAATAAATACCTATTCGTACATACGGTAAACATTTAAGGCCTTATTACAAAACGAGGTTTTTCTTGTGCCATGGTTTAAACCATCGAGCCAGTTTTTACCCGACTGCAGCGAAGCCCAAAAGGAGGGTTATTATAATAAGAACCTAGCTGTTTTAGAAATACAGTTCTTTATACAAAACTGACAACTTAGTCCGGTACTAAGTTGTCAGTTTTGTAAAACTGACATCATAATGTATCGGAATAAAGTTCGAAATTCAAAAAAGGGTTCATGGTTTAAACCTGGGTTTGAAGATGAACATTGTTTTGTTAATATCTAATTTCCATGCATCTATTAAAAAAAGGTGATGCTTTATATCAACAAACAGCAAACAGCTTTTATTATCAACTTGACCTTCATTGCCCCAAATTAGTGTTATTTATCTTCGAGCTCGGAGCTATTGCATCTCCAAATAACACAACACAGAACAATGCATTCCAGTAGTGCGATTCTGTAAATACCTCACCGTGAAAACATAAGTGAAGTGAACTCAAAGTGAGCTGTCAATAGTGTCAACCCCTAGCATCAGCAGTGCGATTCTGTAACCATCTCACCGTGAAAACTTAGGTGAAGTGAGCGTGGAGTGAGCTGTCAATAGTGTCAATTCCTAGCAAAAACAAACTCACTTCACCTAAGTTTTCACGGTGAGATTTTTACAGAATCGACCGGCTGCGCTCAAGGTGAAATTGCTTCACGTGCCCTAAATCTATATCATTTATAGACCTAACTACACAATTTGACTGTTTTGTTCTAACCTGCACACCGATATACTATATCTGCCACTCTTCCTTTGAACCTGCAACTTTTCCTTAAAAACACCATTTTCCATAGGAGAAAGAAGAAATCCGTGTTGGCTCATTACTCCCTGAGATGAGACTTATCATTCTACAGGTCGCGACAATTTCCTGAAGAATGCTCAGGGGCTCGACGGTGCGTTGTGTTCCACGCGCGCCTCAAAGAGATGTCAGCAATGATTATGGTCCGATAGGGCCGATGCCGCCGGGGTCGCGGGTTGTTCGAAAGAGATACCGTGGCCCTGGCATAGGCAACTGAAGGAACACGGGGGGTTTTAGTTAGTAAAAGTCTGACACGCCCTCCCGCTCCGCCCAGAGTGGGAGAAGTCATTTGATGATTTCCCATCCACAAAAAAGGGGCTACTAAGCTAATATGGAGTTCTTCCTCAAGAACAACTTTTCTCCAGGAACTACAACATGTCTTAAAGAGTCAGTTGAAACCTTGAAGTTGTTCTCCAGGGACTCGGTCTTGTCTTGGGGCCGTCGGGCACGCGGCGCGAGCGCGCGCGCAGGCGGCGTGTGCGCGGCCGGCAGCGGCGCGGCCGCGTGGCGGCGGCGCGAGCGCGCCCCGCAGCCGCGGAGGCCCATGGAGATCCTCACCAGCATTTACGCGCTGCTGTCTGGAGGGGTGAGTTGTGCCTAGAACATAGTACTGCCTACAGTTTGAAATCAAAAGGCTAATTCCCATAGTTAAAAACGTTCCAAATCTATTCGCAATCTCATCTCATGTCATCGTGCCAAAAACTTGTCAAAATTGTTGGTAAATTAGAGGTATTTTTGACTGATTGAGACTATGATAACGCACGGGTCGATCGACCAGGATAAGCTACGCTTGCTGTGGTTGGTCCGTGGATAAGTGACCATATTTAAATACCAAGTGCCTCGAAAAGCACGTCAAGCCGTTGGTCCCGGCTGTCATTCGTGGATCTTTGACAGTCGTTACGGGTCGTCAGAAGCCTGAAAGTCTGACAACCAGTCTTACCAAGGGGTGTAATCGTATTACCCAGTTACTGGATTGTCGAGGTCAGATAGACAGTCACTCCATGTAAAAATACTGGTATTCAGCTGCATCCGGTAAAACTGGAAGTATACCCTAAAATAGTTGGGAAAAGGCTAGGCAGATGATGTGACCAAGATTAGAATGCGAACGTTCTTAAAAATAGAGGAATTGCCCCTCTGCATGGTGAGCTTTCGAGATGTAGACACCTATTGGATCCTCTTCATTGTATGTGGGGCGGGCGCTGCTGTTCTGAGAGGTAAATTGGGAGTCAATAACTTAAGTTCAAAGTACAGCACTCATATTCTGAAAATATCATCGATTGTCAATTCAATCATTGGTCGAACACCCCAACCCCATTGTTCGATCATCATTGGCAGAATTGTCGACATCGGCACCATTGCCATAGAGGAAAAATAGAATACAGTAAAATCATTGAATTCGCGATGGAAAATCTGAGTAAAGTGGAAATGGAGGACTTAGTCACTGGGTCAAATCAAAGGTAATAAAATTAAACCACTGTATAGTGAAAGGGTCAAATCTCTGGGCGTCTAGCTCTTGAAATATAGGAGATTAATGTGGTCTGGATAAGACCAAAGCGAAGATTTCTACGGAGCAGTACAAGACGGACGGAGAGTACGTAATTAGTAATTCAGTTCCCTATGAAACTTGAGTTTATGTTTAAATTTTAAAGCCTCCAAACATCACGTTGCAGCCCTTACCCCACATTCTTACCTAGGTTACCTAACTATTTACCATAACCCTTGTCTACGACATTAATTAACTTGTAAGACTGGTCTAGAGGCAAGAAGACCGCGGTAGCCGGGTATAATCGCGTTGTAACGTAATGTAACTACTCGTACGTAAGTCGGTTACGTTACGCCGCGGCTTCTTGCGACCCATTATTGTAATATTGTCGGGGATATTAAGGACATTTGTTTCTTTGTTTGTCTTGATATTAATTATAATATTATTTCCCGGCCCTTCAGACTTATTGTTCTCTGACATTTGTTCCCTTTGTCCTTGATAAGCTCGTGTTTTGTTTCATTCAGTGTGATTCTGTGATATCTTCGGAAGTTGATATGGGTATACCGTATTTACGTATACAGGGCCTTATGGTAAATAGTGTGCTAAAAGTTTGCATTTTCATAACCCTTTTTATGTTATGATTGCAAATCTTTCAACTTTTCTTCATTCAAAAATTTGCTAAATACAAATATATTTCCATAGACTTCTTTCTTTATAAGTCTATGATATTTTCATAATTTCTTTTGTACTTGTTCTGTATAAATAAACCAATAGTTATAGTACAATATGATATAAGTGCGGTAAGTTGAAAATTACAGCCGAGGCGATATTGCTAGCCCGAGCCGTAGGCGAGGGCTACAAGAAAGCAGAGGCTGTAATTATCAAAGCGCACGTATGTCATACGACGTTTTATAACATATTTGCGAGGAAATAAATAAACTCGGACTTTCTTAAACGAATAAATCTTTAAAAACACACTTTCTGAAAATGAATTTGCATCTTTGCTTGTTTTCCATACGATGAAATTTTGATCCGCTTGTAAGTATCTATCGGTCGATTTTTTTGGCAAGAGGCTTAGAGTAGCCTTTTTCGCTGCCTCAGAGACTTCTGGCGGTGTCGAATGAATAAATTCATCATTACTTGACGACATTTTCAAATAAAAACAATACAGCGAAAAGGAAAAGCGCGCGGAATAATTTTTACTTGTTCACAAATTAGCGATGCGCACGAATCAGCGCTTTTTTTAAAAGGCAAAGGCACAAAAACAGCCAGTATTATTAAAGTAAATTAATATTTTTTTGTTTTTGTTACAGATAAATGGTTGTAATTTATTGCCACAATTAATTAAATCAAAGAATTAAATGTTTAACATTTAATTCTTTAATTTTATTTTATCCCAAAGTTAATTTTATTCATAAAATGTTGACCACTTTTCTGACATAAAATCTCTTTGCTTTGCTTTCTTTGCTTTTTTTTTCTTAAGATTTAAAAAAGTACCGTTGGTTTTAGACGGAGCATCATGATAAACCGTACGTGTTACCTTATTAGAAAGAAACTCGTGCGTTTTACTTTACGATTACGCACAAGTACGTAATGACATACATTACGATATTGAAATTGGTGAAATAAGAGGGCCTTTACGAGCAAATGTGTTATAAAAAACTTTACTGCTGCAATTCGTTCCGCTCAATAGTCAAGAGCAAGCCATAAACATAAAATCTCCTTGAATTTAAACGGCGTGGATTACGAAGAGCTTCCCCAATTTGCACCGATTTTAACACTGAATGTTTATTAGCAGCAAGCAATACATTAAAAATTGAATTCTAAGCTTTGATACTATGGCCTTATGTGTTATTTTCCCGTGTACAGCAAGGGGTGAACCCGAAGATTGATTCCTTAGCATTCCGACTGCACTGCGGTGCAACTACCGCCGCGTTGCTGGCGGCTAGCGCAGCCTTAACTACGCGCCACCTGGTGGGCAACCCCATCGACTGCATACACACAAGGTGAGAAAACACGCTGTTTAGCTAGCACGCGGACCACGTAGTTCGCACTTAAAAAGATAGATGGCGTTATACTAAACTTTTCTCGAAAAGTGTGGGAGGAAAAATGAAGTGTTTTTTTTTGTATCGAAAAGAATTGTTTTATTTATGTGCTAGGACTTGTATTGTTATTATAATATTACATGAGGCGAACAACACGCTGAGGTTGAAAATAGTACCGCTGTCACGATTCATTAGCGGATGATGAACTCATTAGCCAAAAATGTGTGCCAATTATTATTACTTTACAGTTAATAGTTTTATTGGCGTAATAAATTAAATTAGTCCACGAGCTAAATAATAATTATGACAGGAGTTACGCTGTAAAATTGTGTTTTCATTTTAAAACTATTGCAAAAATTCAGTAATAGGTATTCGTAGATGTACTGGATACACTTCGTATTAACACAGTATTAGTATTTAAACGCCAGCATAATAATTATCATAAATATTACTTTTATTTGTAAATAATTCTGAATAGACGTGGGTCTTACTTGACATTTTTCCTCTTCAACTTTTCTAAAGTACTTACCTACTGGCCAGCTGAAGGATGTTTCTTAAAAGAAGACCTATTTGCTAATAATCCTTCCATTTATCCAGGGACATACCAGAAGACGTGTTAAACACTTATTGCTGGATCCACTCGACCTTCACTGTAGCGGGGGAGGCTGCAGGAGCATACCCTGGAGTGAGGGGTGCGGGGACGTCCCCCCGCAGGTACGGGAAGTACTACCAATGGGTCGCCTTCACGCTGTTCTTTCAGGTTAGTGGTGATGATGGACTTGAGGATTTTGTAGGATTATGCTGTTCGAGTATTTCCTCATCGATCAACAAATATATTTAGACAGTGGGGAAGAAAACTGCCAAATTAGTTCCGTGTAGATGGCGCTGAATGTTTGTTGTTACTTTAATTCAGCTGTCAATGGAGTTCCTTGCCGAAAACTTTGCCGTGAGATGGCGCTAAGTGTTTTTTATTATCGCCGATTGGTCGCTTTGGCTTCAAGATGGCTTTGATAAGAGACAAACACACAGCAATCTTTCAACGCGGAGCCTCCGGTGAACCCCATCACAAATATCAATGACTTATAGGAATGAATGATTGAATGATATTTTGAGTAAGTTTTAGAAAACGCGGCGCTTTCCTCCCAAAATAAGAATATTTCAAATATATTATTTATATTAATATATTATCAATATATTATTATATTATTTATTTTATTTTTTTATTTTATTAGTTAAGTTCTTTACATAGGTGTAACATTGCACACAATTAGACCTCTGGGGTTTGTCCTAGTATGCCATGGGGCTATTAACAGCGGTTTAACAGCATTACATCAACTTAGAAAAGATGTATTCTGTGGTAGATTTAATATTAACGAAATTGTTCAATGAAAATATGATTATGTAAGCTAAACTCTGTGGAACTTTAGAAATATGTTTTACTTGAACTACTGTTTATCCTTCGACGTTCTCGATTACAAAGAACTTTTTCACCAAAACTGTATCGCCATTAAGTAGGTACATTGTTTCTTCGAGTTCCTTTAATTTTTCCGTTGTATATTTTTATATACAACGGAAAAATTAAAAGAACTGTTTAATAAAAGAAACCAACAAAATAATTAAACCATAATTATTTATTCATACTCTGTTTCCAGTGAGCACGTACCTTTACACGAATAATTCCTACAAAATTAATGAATCATAATTACTAACATCTACTTTCCTTAGCAGCTTTGCGTTACTACAAAAAAAACTCTTCAATTGAATTAATTCTCTTAAGGCGCAACTATACGCCAATGACCTTGAGTGGTTAGCTTGCGCGTTCTGTGCTGAGCTCACGCAACGCGTCGTACGTCCAGCCAGTAATAGGACTCGCCCATCAAGGAGCGCTGTCCCAAATTAGACGCATTATTAATTTATTATACATAAAACAAAAGGCATTTTAATAAAACACGTATACTAAAAGATAAATAATTAAATTACCTTTAAAATGGTGAAGGTTTCATAAAAATACGCCTGACAGTTTTTTGCGTGATTCTCAGTTTTTTATCTGCGTTAGACATAACTTTACAAATTAATTACACTATTTAATAGAAACATAATCTAAAATATTCACATATTGAGTTATTAAAAAAATGCTGTAATTTAACATATATTTTTTCCGAATCATTAACACTACTCGTTTAGACGTGATCTTCAGTTTAAAATCATCAAAAGTCAGATAGCGTCGCCTTAAACTGACTTATTTTTGGAGACAAGAATAAGGAAACCTTATGTAAAACACTACAAGCAATAATGGTGATTTATTTACTTTGATTTAATTTAATTTGTTTTAATTTTATTTTATTTTATTTGGTTTTATCAGATTTTTTTTACTTTATTTGGTTTATTTTATATGATTTCTATTAATTTATGTTTGGCAATAGCTGTTATTTACCTGAAATAAATAAATGTATTAATTAATAAGCAGAATAATGTTTAATGAACCCCTACATTTTTTTCAGCATTCATTTTTTTGGTACATCTTAAATACATACTTTATGTCTTTTATTGAACTACTAGCTGCGCCCCGCGGTTTCACCCGCGTAAGCTGGGATAAAAAGTAGCCTATGTGTTAAACCAGGGTATAACCCATCTACATAGTAAATTTCATCCAAATCGGTCCACCCGTTTGAGCGTGAAGAAGTAACAAACATACAAACACACATACTCACAAACTTAATTCGCCTTTGTAATATTAGTGTGTAGCGATATAATATATCCCCAAATAGGCTCGCTATTATCTAATAAATGACTATAATATTCCAAACAGTGATAATGATAACTAAATTGGAAAATAATATTGATATACGAGCAATAAAGCTAAGTGCCCACTTAGTCTATGCTACTATAGACTATAGAGCGAAGTAAATGATTCTAGTGTGGTCATCGTGAATTGGCTACTTAGCGGGTCTCGGGATTAGCTGTCACGCTATTGGAGTATAATAGGTGCAAAATGTATTGGCGGATGATATTTTAAAACAGTTATAAATTGATATTTTGAAGTAGTTTTGTGATTTAAGATTAGAATATTATAGCAACAAGAATAAGGATTTTAAAAGCAAGTTAATAGCCCACGTAATCACCAATACTAGTTAAAATCTTGAATAACAAGTACCTAAGTAATGCAAGTAAGTATGCTGAGATAGGGACCTATTGGCCTCGTACAGGACGTTCTGTTTTGTTATTTAATTTTTTTTTTATATAATTTTCTTTCTTTATTTTTGTTAACTTTTATTATTGTGTTTAGCTTTAGTTGGTGATCTTCCTGTGCGAGTCACAATAAATACTTTTTCTTTCTGTCTTTCTTTCTAATCACAATTTAAAATACAAATAAATCTAATAAAACAACTCGCTGCGGGCAAATTGAGGTCTACGAAAAGGTTCAGACATTGCTACGACGTGCTACGGCGTAGCTGCGGCGTAGCAGTGCAAGCTACGAATAAATAAAAATAAAAATAAAAAAGCCTTTTATTTCCAGTAAATTTACATTCCTTAAAATCTATGTATGTGTTAGTTTTGTTTAGTTTATTCTATGTTATTTATTTGTCTCTTACTTATTATAATTTTATGTGTATCCTATGTATTATATCATAGTATTTATAGTTAGGTACTTAATTTTTTTTTATTTAATCTACCGGAACCCCAGAATGGGTGAAGGCCTCCTCCAGTGATGCCCATTTGACTCTGTCTTCAGCTACTTTTCTCCAGTTTGGACCAGCTATTGCTTTTATATCATCTTCCCATCTTGTAATAGGTCTACCTCTTGTTCTTTTGCCTAGTGGGCCATTCCAGAATGTTACTCTTTTGGTCCATCTATGATCTGTTAGTCGCGCAACATGTCCTGCCCACTTCCATTTCAATTTTTGTGCGTAACTCAGAGCGTTTGTTGCTTTAGTTATTTTTCTTATTTTAGTGTGTCGTATTTTATCCAGCTTCCTTATCTTTAGCATACTTCGTTCAAGACCTCTCTGACAGACGCTTATCTTTTTTCTTGTTTCAGCAGTGAATTTCCACGTTTGGCAACCATATGTCAAACATGGCAAGAGGCTCGAGTTCATGACTTTTGTTTTAATGGCTTGTGGTAAATTACTTTTGAAAATGTCCTTGAGACCCCAGTATTTGTTCCATGTTAATTGTATTCTTTTCTCTATTTCTATGTTTTTATTTTTCCTGTCGAAACTTATAGTTTTTCCCAGATAGACATATTTTTCAACGTATTCTAATGGTTTGCTATTGACTATTATTGGTCTTTTCAAGCTATTTGTCATCGTCTTAGTCTTTGTAATATTCATTTCTAGTCCCACCTTTACACTAGCTAGGTGTAGGGTTTCTACCATGTTCTGTAGTTGGGAGGATGACTCAGATAACAGTACTAGGTCATCCGCGAATCTCAGGTGGCTTAAGTAGTTGTCATTTATGTATAGTCCTCGTTTGCTCCAGTCTAGCTTGTTTATGATCCCCTCGAGGACAGCTATAAATATTATTGGAGACAGCGGATCGCCTTGTCTAACTCCCCTTTCTATTGGGAAGCTAGCGCCTAAGGTTTCAAGCTTAATTTTACCCTTATTGTTTTTATATATCGATTTGATGATTTTTACATATATTTCCTCCACTCCTTGTTCTTTCAGGCTTTCCCAGATACTTGTATGTCTCACCGTATCAAAGGCTTTCTGGTAGTCGATGAATGATATATAAAGTGTTCGTTGGTTTTCCTGATACTTTTCCATTATTAATTCAAGAGTATGGATGTGGTCAACTGTTGAAAAACCCTTTCTAAAGCCTGCTTGCTCCACCGGTTGCTTTTTTTCCAATGTGTCACTAATCCTTGTATTTATAATTGCGGAGAATAATTTGTATAGACTCGGTAGCAAGCTAATTGGTCGGTAGTTTCCGATGTCCTTCGGGTCGCCTTTTTTATATAATAATATGATGTTGGATTCGGACCATTGGGACGGTGTTTCAGAATTTTGCAGAATCATGTTAAATAGTTCAGCTAATGGTATAGCCAAAGTTAAGTGTCCTTTTTTCAGTGCTTCGTTCGTAATGTTATCTGAACCAGGGCTTTTGTCTAGCTTCAATTTCTTTATTGCTTCAATTATTTCTGTTACGTCTATTGGTTTAATGTTTCTTTCTTGTGTATCATCTGTTTCTGTGTCGAAATTTATGGCTGTTGTGTCTCTGTTGCTGTATAGATTTCTGTAAAATTCTGTTGCGGTAGCAATGATATCGCCTCTAGTGTACAGTTCTGTATCTTTTTTTCTCAGTCCTTCTATCCATGTTGTATTAGTTCTGAGTTTCTTATAGGGCTTCTTTGTACTTCCAGTGCTTTGTAGATGTTCTTTTATTGTGTCTTGTCTATATTTTGCGTAATCTACCTTTATATATTTATTGACTACTTTATATAGTGCGGTCAGTTCATTTTTTTCACTTCGTGATTTGTTTTTAGTTCTCTGTAATTCTTTTCTTCTCTTTAATAGCCTTACTGTACTTGCCGATAGTATTTTGTGTTGTTTATTTTGTTCTCTCTTTGGGCGGGCTTGTTTTAAACTAAAAGTGATAGCCTTTTCTATCCTGTCGTAGCAATATTGTACCGAGGTGTTTTCGCAGATAGTTGGTGATGCAGATAACTGTGATATTAGGCTTTCATTGTACTTGCTTATTTCGTCTTCGCTCTTAAGTTGACTGGTTTGGATATTTGTAAATTTGGCCCTAGATATTTTTGGTTTGGTTAGTGTTACTGTTGATCTGACTATTCTATGGTCCGAATGGTAGTTCAGGTTCAACGTTTCGATGTTTTGGAATATTCCTGGTTGGTTTGACAAGATAAAATCGATTTCATTTTTGTATTGTCCGTTAGGGGATCGCCAGGTCCATCTTCGACTTTGTTTTTTTTTAAAGCATGTGTTTATTATCATTAGTTTGTGTTGGAGCGCAAAATCGACCAGTCTCTGTCCTCTTTCATTTCTCTCGCCGTATCCGTGCTTTTTAGTAACCAAATATTCATCAACTTTGGGAGTTCCAACCTTGGCGTTAAAGTCTCCCATCAGTATTGTGGTTTTGTGTGCTGTGTCCAAGGATTTCTCGATTGTACTGTAGAATTCTTCAATATCATACTCGCTCGCCGCTTCTGTTGGTGCATAAGCTTGTATGATGGATATATTATGACCTTGTATATTTAGTGTTGCGACTCGCTCTGTTATTCCATTGAAGCTTATTATGTGGTTTTTGAGAGACTTATTTATTATAAAACCGACCCCATATTTGCCAGGAGTTTGTCCTATGTGGCACATTATAAAGTTTTCGTATTCTTCTATTTTGTTTCCATGTCTTCTCATTTCCGATATTCCAATGATATCGTATTTTATATTTCTTATTGCCTCTTCAAATTCAAGCAAGCGATCATATGATGAAAGAGTCCGGACGTTATATGTTGCAATCTTTAGTTTATATTTATCTAAGATATTTTTTTTTTTTTTTTTTTTTTTTTTTTTTTTTTTTTTTTTTTTTTTTCTGTTGGTGTATTCATTGGAGGGTTTTGGTCGTATTCTTCCACGGTGACCAACCGGCTTGGAAGATTTTTTCTGTTATGTTTTTGTTTGTTCTTTTGTTCAATTGTGGCATCTGTGTGGTAGGAGGGGCGTAGTTGCTATATATTCTCGCTGTTACTTTCTTGGTTGTTGTTAGTTTTGGTTGCATTTTTGTTGACCAAGAAGTTGAGCATGCTAGGTTTTATGACTCCTTCTGAAATGCTGTTTGACCTAGTGACTGTCTTGCCAAGCTGTTGTGTCTTGTTTTTTTTACTAGCCTGACTATGCTTGTCCATTTTAGCTGGTGTGGTGTTGTCTGGTGACGACCGGAATTTTCTTTTACTTTGGTATTTTGATACAATCAGTTTATCATATTTGAGTATAGCTGTATTTCCCTTTTCTCTCTCTAATTTCAGATGCTCCTGTAGCTCCTTCCTTTTTTCAAGTACATATTTAGGGAAGTCTTCTTTCATATAGTACTGTGTATCTTTCAACGCTCCTTTTTGTTTAAATATTTCGATTTTTATTCCTAGTGTAGTGAAAGTTACAACAGTTGGACGTGGTCTCTCTCCTTTCTTTCCCAGTCTTTTTATCTCCTGAATGTCGCTGTAGGCCAGTTTAGTAGAGAAATATTGCTCAATCCATTTAATTATATTTTTTTCAAAACTCATATATGATGTTTCGTTTTCCTCGATACCGAAAAATACTAAGTTTCTTACTCTTGCTTGTTTTTCCAGGTAATAAATTCTTTTTTCTTGATTTTCCACTATTTCTTTCATTTCTCCAAGTTTTCCTTCCCAGGCCACAAATTTCTCCTCGAATATACTGGTAATATTTTGTGTAACTTGTTCCGTAACATTTTTTCCGGTTTCCCTAATTTCAATTCTTTGTTCGTCTAGTTCTTTTTTTATTGATTTCAGCGTATTTAAAACTTCTTCCATCATTATGGTTTGATGATTTGCAAATCAACAATCTTATAGGTTATGAATTTATGATAGTTTGCACTTGTTTTATTCTACACTTTAATCTGTTATTTTCACTATTAAACACACAAAAAGTATTCGGGCTTGAGATGTTGGGTCTAAAAAAGACACACAACGGTCTCAGAAGGCCTTGGAGTTCAAAAAATTTGCAGGTGGTTTGCACAACGTTGTTTCAAGTTTTTACGAGTATAACACTAATGTTTCCACTGTATTTTATCTTCAACAGCTCACTAAGCACTATGTCTCTGTGCACATTTATATAGTATCACTCAAAAGTCACTTTTTAGATTATATTTTTGTTATTTTTATCGGAGTCAATCTACGGAGTTAAGCTACGAATATTGGCGCATAAAATTTTTTGCATGTTGTAATTAACGATATTTACAGTGTAGTGAACTGTTGTGAAAAATGTTAAAATTCGGGAAAAACTCAGAATTATTAAAATTTGGAGACGACGACGTCTGTCGGGTTACTTTATTTGTAATAGACTAGCTTTTGCCCGCGGCTTCACCCACGTGGATGTAGCGATGGGCCGAGTTGACTTTTTGGTAACTCGAGTAGCTCGAGTTGACTCGCTTACCAACTCGGGTTGCAACTCGAGTTGACTCGACGCAGTCTAAGGTCCGTCGCGCCGCCGCGTCGTCCGTCCGAGTCAGTAAATGCTCAACTCGGTACATCGTTCCGCGGGTTGCTAGTTTGCTACGTTCACGGTTCGCCGGGTCGGGTCCGGCGGGCTGAGTGGCGTCGAGTCAATGGTAGTCAAATAAAATTGAGCCCGTTCAAAAATCAGACGTTTATTATTATTAAAAGTGTTTACAAACATCACATCACAAAACGAACTACTTATGTAGTGCAAAAGAATGGTAACATTTTTACCTAGTAAATAATAAGAAACTAAAATTACGTTTGGTAGGTATTTGGTCATCTATCTATCAACTAACACCTATAAAAAAAGCTAATCAACATCTAAGTAATGGCACTTATTTCTGAATGAATACCAGTCTTAACTTAAGTTCAAAAAATACCTTGTAGTAGGTAACTCTATAAAAATAACTGTAATACAAACTAATCAACTTTGAAATAGACCGTATGTACCTATAAATCTAAAGGCTCTTATTTAAACTCTCTCATCAGTTCTGTCTGACTAACCTAACCGTCTGGTAAGAAACCAACAACGAGAACTATCTCTTTCACTCGCCGCTTGGACGTTCGGTCGTCGGGGTGACTCGGGCTCGCTCGGAGTCGTTCGGGCCTCGCGACTCGCGGGCCGCCAACCCACCGCACCGTCCGCGGCCGCCGCGCGCGCTTTTCGGGTCAACTCGGTTTGCAGATATTTTGACTCGGGCTGACTCGCTTACGGTCTGACCCGAGTTACTCGGGCTAGATAACTCGAGTCGCCCATCGCTACGTGGATGTCGGGAAATATCCCACGGGAACTACCGGGAAAACCTTCCTTATTCCTTGTCTACATCATAAAGGGAATATCTGTGCAAAATTTCAGCTTTCTAGGTGCTGGGCGTTGATGAATCAGTCAGTCAGAACTTCTCTTTTTATATAAAGGTATAAATGTTGCAATTCAATCAATCTGCCTAGCCTTTTCCCAACTATGTTGGGGTCGGCTTCCAGTCTAACCGGATGCAGCTGAATACCAGTATTTTAGATGGAGCGACTGCCTGTCTGACCTCCACAACCCAGTAACTGGGTAATACGATACCCCTTGGTAAGACTGGTTGTCAGACTTTCGGGCTTCTGACGACCCGTAACGACTGTCAAAGATCCACGAATGACAGCCGGTACCAACGGCTTAACGTGCTTTCCGAGGCACGGAGGAGTCTCGGTGTGTAAAGATGGTCACCCATCCACGGACCAACCCCGGCAAGCGTAGCTTAACCTGATGGATCGACCCGTGCGGCAGTTATTACTTAGCCACGAGCTCCTCTATATAAATGTTGCAATTAATAGACGTTAAATACCTAAGGTATTAAATCCATCTTTATACGGTTATTACAAGCATTTATTTTTACTTGTGCATAAATACTTAATAAATGAATAAATAATGTAGTTACTCTGCCAAAACTCCAAAATATTACGTGCGTGACGGTTACACCAAATTAGTGCAATTATCAAGTTATTAGCGTCCAGTACAGTGTGTCGTCAGTGCACGCGTGTCGAACTACCCACATTATAACAGCGCAAAACTAAAGAATTGTGCCGTGACGCCTTGACGCGGCTTCTAACAGCTAACGATAAATTGAGTTGTGTACTAGCACCTTTACCTGGCTTCTCTTGCAGGTTAGGAAGTGATTTTATCGTCAATCGTGCAATTACTTTTGACGTTTTTGAAATACATGTAATCTGGAGAATTTGAAATAAAAATAAACTTTTTTAGTTCTAAACCGTTTATGAATAAATGGGCGTAATTTTTTTATTTGAGTTTGCTTTTTAGGAGTAGGAAAACTTTTAGTTGGCTAGTTACCTAATTAATTACTATATTCATGTGTAACTACACTCCTTTGCAAAAAAAACGGGCAGTTTGGATTTTTCTACATTATTGGTAATCATTTAGTTCTAATGAGGTTTTAATAGGCAAACTATATTCCTGGCACATAATAAAGAGTCTGGGTATGAAAAAAAGTTAATTTCAAATTCAGAACTGTTGTTTTTAGATATAATAATCTCTTTTTCAGTTTATGACTTTTTACTTACTATTCGCGGGTTTGCGGTTAAAAGGTTATCAGGCAACTAAAACTAACTTCTCGTTATTTTTATTAGATTAATTTATGTTTGTCGCATAATCCTGCCTCATTGTGACTTAAAACAGATATCTTTGTGTCGATTATAATGGCAGAAAAAGCAATAAGAGCTAGTAAAATTATAGCGCTGCTGGAAGTGGGGTGTAGCCAATGTTACGGCTCACAGTCGTTAAACGTGAGTGGTTCCACCGTCCAAGGAACCTGGACTCGATACCAAGAGACAGGTTCCATTCAAAGAAGCAAGGTTGTGGGAGAAAACGTTGCACACAACCTCGAGACGACCGCTTTTTAGTGACTCAGGCGTTGAGTAATCGCAAATGCAGTTACATAGACCTCAAAAGAAACCTTGAAGAGGTACGAGGAGCACAAGTTAGCCTATGGACAGTGAGGAGGAGGCTTTTAGCGGTTGATATACGCAGTCGACGACCAGCGCGGGCCCCCAATTTACTCCGTGAGTATCGGATTCCTCGACCGAGGTTCACTAGAAATTGTCTATCTTGGACACTAGGTAACTGGAGTAGCGTACTCTTCTCCGATGAGGCTCTAATTTGTCTGAATGGTGAGGACCGACGTCGACGAGTGTTACGAAGACCAGGGGAACGCTATGCCGACGTGTGTTCTGAAGAAATCACCCCTTATGGTGGAAGGTCCGTTATGTTTTGGGCGGGCGTAACTTCCAGCTATCGTACCGAGATAGTGTTCATTGCAAATGGCTCACTAAATGCGCAAAGGTACATAACAGGAATAATTTGTCAACATGCACAGCCCGCACTGACTGTAAATTGGTGAAGATGCCATTTCATGGACGATAATGCTCGGGACCACCGTTCTGGCGACGTAGATGCTTATATGCAAGAGGTCGGTATTCGTCTTCTGTATTGGCTAGCGTGGAGCCCCGACCTTAACCCCATTGAGCACATCTGGGACCTCCTAAAAAGGCGAGTACGACCTGTCCAACGACCTTCCACAAAACATCAGGGAGCTTAAACGTGTGATTTCGGCTGAGTGGGAACACATTCCACAGGACACCATCAAAAGCCTGGTGGAAAGCATGCCAAGACGATTACATGCCGTAATCGCTGCAAGGAGAGGTCATACTCATTATTAATTTTTATTTTTTAATGTCTTTTTTTATTAAAATACCATAAAAATACTCGTAGTCTTAATTTATTTATACCCTAAAAATTTCCATTTTAACACGACTCTCTGTTTACATTGACTAAAACACCGATTCCAGGATTTAAGGGTTAAAAACTATATTCTCAATGATAATAAGAAATTTCTAGTAATTTATGCTAACGACATACTGAAAATATTAATATTATCCATAGAAAAGCCAATGTAATAATAAATTATTATTATATATTATTATTATTACTATTTACATTGACTAAAACACCGATTCCAGGATTTAAGGGTTAAAAACTATATTCTCAATGATAATAAGAAATTTCTAGTAATTTATGCTAACGACATACTGAAAATATTAATATTATCCATAGAAAAGCCAACGTAATAATAAATTATTATTATATATTATTATTATTATTATTTTTAAAGTTTCTTTGACGTATCTCGGGACCCTGGGGTCCCGGACTTTTGGAAGGCGTACGAGGGGCCGAAGCCAACTCGCAGAGGCCCCTTAGACAATTTTAAATTATGAGGAGGCACCAACCGACGATTATCCCTGTATACACTATGCAAGTGCACCCAGGGACAACCCCCGGTTGGTGCAGGACTATTGCAGAACATGGAAACAAAACATATTGGGCTATGGGTTTGTGTGGCTGTGGACTGGTTACCTAGAACTATGAAAGAACTATGGCCCCTGCCTGATCAATGTTTTATTATTATACACGGAAAAAAAATGGCAGGGGGTGACTTGCACACTCAATAATGGGCCCCCGAAAACGGTCGCTAGCACATAGTGTCGTAACGGCAAGGGAGCAACATGTCCTGAGGTGCTTGTGAGGAGTGGAGAGGTATTCCACGGTTCTCAGAACAATCCCAGAGCCCGGAAGATGGTCAAGATCCCTACAAACACTTACTGGAATACTTCCTTCCTCCGAGCACGTTTGCTCTTGCGAATCTCCACTCAAGCCAGCCAATAAAGGCAAGAATGAGGTGGGAGCTCTGTTCCCGTCATTGGTCACTCCAGCCGGCCAATAAAGGCAAGCGAGAGGTGAGGAACAAGACTTCTCCCGGGAGATAGGGTCCGTGGGGTCGCTACTGCCCAACAGCTCGCCACATGCTGCCCTGCGGGTTTCTGTATCTCTCTTGGTCTGGCTCCTCATCCTAGACCTGTTCCGGCAGAGTAAACTCTACAGGAACAGACCTAGAATTCAGAGCGCGCAAGCCCCACCACGACGTCAACGTAGAGATACTGCGGTGGGGTTATTATTATTATTATTATATTAATGACTGTAAGGTGCCCGTTTTTTTTGCAAAGGAGTTTATTTCCTCTCGCTTTCCTGCAATCTGTGGGAGTGATTTCGTGAAAATAATGATTTCGTGAGAATATACAAATTAATAGTAGATTGTGTCATAAGGGACCAAAATAATGTATTGAGGGCGAGAGCGATTGTTTGAATCCAGAGCGAAGCGAAGGATTCTAGAGTAGAATCCTAAGCGCAGCGAGGGATTCAAAGTACGTCGCTCGAGGTTAAATAATTTTGGTACCGTGTGTCACACTCTGCTTTTCATCCCCCTCTATGAGAAAAATAAATAAAAGGTGCTATTAGTAGTGACGAATATTTGTATTTACATAGCCAAATTACAAATTTATATTAATATTAGATACGTTTTCGCAATTTTTGGAGTTTATTGTAACTATTTTGCTGGGAACAGAAATAACTTCAGAAATTATTCGTAATAACTTCGGTAAGTATTAGGTAAGTAATCATGGTTTTTAACATCGAGTTTAAACTCCTTAAAGTAGAAGGTTGTTTAGTCTTTGCTAAATGTTGAAAATAGGTAAGTAGGTACCTATGCTAAAAACACATTTTCTGAAAATGACTTCTGCTTCTTTTTAATTTTTCCATGTCAATCATAGGCTTTTTTTTTTTTTTTTTTTTTTTTTTTTTTTTTTTTTTTTTTTTTTTTTTTTTTTTTTTTTTTTGAGGGTGGGAAATCATCAAATAACTTCTCCCGCTCTGGGTGGAGCAGGAGGGCGTGTCAGACTTTTACTGACTAAAACCCACCCGTGTTCCTTCAGTTGCCTATGCCAAGGCCGCGGTAACCCCTTCGGACAACCCGCGACCCCAGCGGCGTCGGCCCTATTGGGCCCCGTCACTTGCTGACATCTCTTTGAGGCGCGCGTGGAACACAACGCGCCGTCGACTCGGGCCTGGTCCTTACCGGACGGCGAGCTACCCGCTGCTCACCGTCCGCAGGCCCGCGCCTACGGTGGCCGGAAATCGCCCTGCGATTCCCGCCGCCCGGGACGTCTCCTGCGGCGACTGAGGGCGTGAGGCTGCCTCTCCCTCACGCGTTCCGCCTCCTCCTTCGCGAGCATCACTGCTTCGCAGAAGGAGGTGACGGCCTCCCATGCACTCTCGCTCCGCACCATGGCCTGGACCAGGCTCGGACGCGAGAGATCGCCGCCGCCGATCGCCTCCGTGAGAACACGGCGGTGCTCTGCCCAAGCCGGGCAGACCTCCACTGTATGCTCCACCGTGTCCTCCGGGCGATCCACACAATGGAAACACCCGGGCGTTTCCTCCCGCCTTATGCGAAACAGGAACCTCCCGAAACAACCGTGTCCGGTGAGGACCTGCGTCAGGCGGAAGGTGAGGACGCCGTGGCGCCTCTCTAACCACTCCTCAAAGAGGGGACTTATCGCCGCAATTGTGCGCTCGCCCTAAAGCCCCCATTAAACTAAAGTTCGTTTCTGCAACTGGCCGTAAAAGGGTGAAATAGGAACATCCAAAATTATTTATCCAAAGATATTTTTCTCTCGATTTGTTTGGTAGTAAATTGTTTTGACAGTAGCGTTTAATACAATTTCTGGTGTTAATAAGTATTTCACTTTCATACCTAGAACTCATCTTTTATTCAATTTGTGTGAATCAAATTAAAATTGTCCGTAATTATTTTGCTAAAAAGTAAATAAAAAAACCAATAAGAAGTTCCCGCTTATTTTTTTTAAATTTGGTTAACCAATGCAGGCGCGATTTTTTATTACCGGCCAGCAGGGCTCGGAAACGTTATTTAACATAACGTTTGTAACAGTTTTGTGTACAACATTTTTTTCAGAATGAAAACGAAATGAGTTTTCAAAAACCAGTTGCGGAAGGTACCTTACGTATTAATTTAATTTATCAAAAATTGAAAAAAATGTTTAAAAACGTTTTATTAATCGAGAACGATTTAAATTTTGTTTTCTTCAAAAAAGTTATTTATAACGTACCGTTCGAACATAACCGAAACAAATCATTTCTTAGGTATTTAAGACGAAACCGTTTCGAAAAATATACCGGTATCCGAGCCCTGCAGGACTTTATCGAAACGAATTGCGTTCAAACTTTTTAATTAAATAGTGTTCCAAATTCAAAAGTCATTTCGTCACTGTTAATAAGTGCGCCGGAATGACCCATTTTGCTCGCACTTATCGAGGAACCAATGAGCTCTTTTCGAATAGATGGGATGTAAAATATTTTTCTCATAGATACCTTATATAGTGTAAACATCCACTAAGGAAGGATTTTTGGAAATTCCATCCCTAAGGGGGTAAAATAGGGGATGAAAGTTTGTATGAAAAATCCTATCCCTTGAGACTTTCAGCTGAGCATCTGGGTATTCAAATGTTTGTTGTGACGGATTGAAACATTGGTTGTTTGTTATTGAACTAGAAAGTACTTTTACCAAGGTGAGATGTAAGATGTTACTCATCCTATGTGACTACTGAAGTCTCACTCGTTTTTAGGGTTCCGTACCAAAATAGTAATAAAAAGGAATCCTTATGGTGCGACTCAGTCTGTCTTTCTCTCACAGCTGGATATACAGGGTGTTCGGCGCATGGACCGACACAATTTTTTGGGGGATTGGGGGGGTCATTTGCTAGGTTTCACCTAAAGACCTCCATGTCCTAAGTGTGACGGTAATTATGTTTTTTTTGGTTCTTTCTTTGAATTACCCAAAATCTCGCCTTTGAATCGATATATTTTTTTTGTTTATGGTTGTAAAAGAATAAAATAATTTTTATTATAGTCTACAATGTATTTTTATTCTAAATAAATTATTATTTGATGTAAAAATGTATCAAATCTCCACATATTTAGTACAGTAGTGTTAGTAAATTGACGTTATAACAATAAACTGTGTAGAAGTTTCTTTCATACAAACTTTGTCCTGACAATTACAAATACAACAAAAAAGAATTAGACAAATACGTGCATCCGTTCTGAAGTGATGTGCGTACCTACATACATTCGGCAATTGATTTTTATTTTAGAATACTACATAAGTACCTGACCCGCCAGACGACCTGTCAAAAATTCAATAAATCGAACGGCAGCAAAACAAATGAACAACTGATTATAAAATGAATTTGAATTTGGAATTCTAAAAAGAATGAAAGTTTCCCGACAGACATTGCCCTTCCCTTTCATGTATGAGAAAATTAATTTTCTTCATATTTTTTTGTGAATTTTCCTATGTTTTTAATAGTTATTCTGCTATTCGGGACGGAGACAAATACAACAAATCAAAAACCATGAAAATTGGTCCAGTAGTTCTCGAGTTATAAGTGTTCGAACAAACCCGACTTTGTTTTATATATATAGATAAACCGCCACTTTTGAACATGGCATAGGGACTCCTAATGACCGCATAAATTAAATTAGCGGGCAAGGGTCGCAGTTTGTACAATATTAATAATTAATGCAAATTAGCTGTTCAACGCTTTGCAACAACAATTAATTCAACTAATGAGCTCATTTACATTTCCAGCAGTTACTTTATAGTGGAAGTTTAAACTTTTAGGTTATTATTTATTGATTAATGGGTAATGTTTAGAGGAAACGTGGGTGCTCTTAATTTTCTCCATACAAAAAGATACAAACGCTCTCGCCTGTTTTCTTTCTGGTTAATGACCATAAAGCAATGATTTTTTACAGAAATATAAATATCAGCTACTTGTATGCCCCTATGTTTTCCTTTTTGATGATATATTATTTTTATAAGAACTAGAACCCTCAAAAAATGCTCAAAATTGCCTATTCAGACCGCTGTCAACAGACGCCTAGTGTACCAATTTGACAACTATTAACGAAAAAATAAAAACATAGGGGCATAGTATATATCCTTCTTATTCAGTTTATGAAATATCTTTTAAATTGGTCCAATATTGGAGGAGGAAATAGGCGAGAGCCAAACCTCGAAATGTGACTTTTTACATAGGCTATTTAGTCGGATCTGCAGTTGTCCTTATCGCACGAATTCGAGGGCGGAGCGCTCGCAGAGCGACAGCAATACCTTCTTAAAATACCTAATTTTCAAAAGTTTGGTCGCCCCCATATCCTCTTAACGGAGAGGTACAGGCTGCATACATTGGGAAGAAACTTTAAGGAAATATTTTGCAATAGCATAATCAGTCAGTGTTCCCACTGCTGGCAAACAGGTCTACTCTTTGTGAGAGGGAGTGGGCCGTAATCCACCACGTTTGCTCAGTGCGTATTTTTTTATTGCGTTGACTTAGAAGTTTGATCTTTTTAGAACTCCAAGGGACCATAGACC
The DNA here is from genome assembly GCA_905163495.3 of Cosmia trapezina. Classification (NCBI taxonomy): domain Eukaryota; kingdom Metazoa; phylum Arthropoda; class Insecta; order Lepidoptera; family Noctuidae; genus Cosmia; species Cosmia trapezina. Next base: position 30,119,315 of record LR991022.1, on the reverse strand, counting down.
TAAGTATTTGATATTAATTTCAGCTGGAAACCTTCACGCGTTCCTAAGAAAAACGGTCTTGGCAGACTGACAGACACACAGACAGACGGACAAACAAGTGATCCTATGAGGGTTCCGTTTTTTCCTTTTGAGGTACGGAACCCTAAAAACCAATAAAAAAATATTTATATTCCTACCTAAATTAATAGAGATAGACGCAACAATGCCCGGTTTCTTCTTCTTCTACTTTGTTCTTCGATTAAGAATTATTTAATTTATTTCTTCTGCAAAACTATTTCCTTTTTACCTTTGTCGAAAACATCATGCAACAGCACTAATTTCGAACAATATACCGCCTGGTCTGACAGACGGACAGTTCGCAGTGACCAGTGATTCGCATGTAAATCGGTAAGTATGTTAACGTTCGCTGCGTTCTGCGCCGGTGTCCCGTCTGTAGGTACGTGCGTTTATTGTTCGCACACGTGCTACTTGTCTACGTACTGCTGTCCAAGTTAAGAGAGGTAGGCGTCGCAGATTTAGAAAGAGTATTATTACAAACATACTGGGCCCCAAGTCTGCTATTTTTTACATTCCAACATGATCCCCTTGTCACTGCATTGTCATTTTGCTAAAAGTTCGTAATCTGCTAAATTCATAATTTCATATAATGGAGTGTCAGTGGTTGACCATTGGAAAGTAATAATGACGCCATTATGACGCCATTATATTAGTAGATTACCAAACTTGTCAAAATCAACAATTATGAAATCAATGATATACCATTCTGACACTATTGTAATAGCAGTCCCCGTGCCTCGGAAAGCACGTTAAGCCGTTGGTCCCGGCTGTCATTCGTGGATCTTTGACAGTCGTCACGGGTCGTCAGAAGCCCGAAAGTCTGACAACCAGTCTTACCAAGGGGTATCGCATTACCCAGTTACTGGGTTGTGGAGGTCAGATAGGCAGTCGCTCCATGTAAAATACTGGTATTCAGCTGCATCCGGTTAGACTGGAAGCCGACCCCAACATAGTTGGGAAAAGGCTAGGCAGATTGATTGATTGTAATAGCAGACTTGAGGCCCTGGCTTCTTACGCATGGAAGATGGCTTAGCTAATTTCCATGCGGAAGGAAGTTTTATGGTACCTTTAACTTAGCTGTACCGTAAAACTTATATCACAATCTTTAAGGCACTCAGCAATACTGTAGCTTTCTATCAGTGAACAATTTCTTCTAGATCAGCACCCTAAATGCGTAACACACCACGAATCGGAATCTGAATCATTTTGAAGCAAATTGCTAATCCATTGCTTCTTATGGTCGCAAAATTTGTCTGCTCGACAACGTAAATAACGCAATGAATGTTGTTGAAAATGAAACCGATTCCGATTGATTGTGTGTTACGCAAATTAGCGTGCAGTTCTTCCAGAGATTACCTTTTATAAACAAACAATCAATTTTGCCTTTATAATATTAGTTTAAAAAATTTAGACTTAAGTACATAAAAACATATTTTTTTTAAATGTTTCAAGTCCTTTCCCGCGACTTTTAGTCGCTGATCGCTTGTCTCTTGCGCGTGCGTTACAATTTGACATCGTAGTGTCCATCTTTACATGTTTACTGCTCACCTGCGCAAGTGGGTCGCACCGAGCTGCCGTAGCTGTGTCGTCTGTGATGAAACTTACTTCATTTACATTTTCTTGACTCTTCAGCTAATTTCATCACTGATCTCTGAAAAGGAAACTATCAGGGTGATTTGACAAGTGCCCTGGTTTCACATAACTTCTACTTAACCTGCTACTGTCAGCAGGTTAAGTAGAAGTTATGTGAAGTAAGCTCTAAGATTACGGTCTGGACACTATCCATCGGCAAAGTTTGCATTTCTCATGAAGAAAGTAAGTTCTCCCAACTGCAACTCGTGCAATGTACTTGAGGATGTACAGCATTTGCTGATGGATTGCGTCAAGAACCAAGAGGAAAGGAGAAATTTAATCAATGAGTTTTATTTAAATATATTATATCACAGGTAGGTTTAATTCAAACAATTTTATCACAGCCGAAGTTAGATGTGGCGGAAAGATTTAGCGAGTTGGTGCACTATATTGTATAACAATCTCTTTTTAATTTAATTTAAAATTAAAGCATTTTAGAGTAATAGTCTGTATCAGGCATGATGGGGTTGGCGTATCCATTGGGATAAAACCCCAATTAAATCAATAAAGATAAAAAAAAGTGTGGCAGTATGGCTTGCATGAAAACGTTAAAAGGTATTAAATGAAAAGTACTGGAATACCACGTGCTCCCTGGTTGTTTCAAGACTTATTCAGCAAAGGTATATCCATATTTGATGTATGACCCTCCAAAACACCTAATTTTGTAGGTTAATACCTATTGTTGGCGACATATCTTGCAACCCCGTTGCTAGGGGCTGTTCGGTGATGGTTGGCTATAGCAACGGCGGCTTGTGTATTTTTTGCTCATTTTTAGGGTTCCATACTTCAAGAGGAAAAACGGAACCCTTATAGTTGTTTAATGGTAAACCATCCATATTGGTGCCCATGATACAGGCATGCAGTTTGGGGCCTATGTAAAATCTTTGTAAACTAATTTAGGAATAAAGTTTTTATTTATGTATATTTATTTATTTATTAGGGTTCCGTACCTCAAAAGGAAAAAACGGAACCCTTATAGGATCACTTCGTTGTCCGTCTGTCTGTCTGTCAGTCAAGACCCTTTTTCTCAGGAACGCGTGGAGGTATCAAGTTGAAATTAATATCAAATACGTAAGTCTATGGTCCCTTGGAGCTCTAAAAAAATCAAGTTTCTAAGTCAACGCAATAAAAGAATACGGCCATTTATGCGCCATATTTTGATACTCGCAAATAAATCAAAACGTATAGGGTACTTCCCGTTGACCTACAATTATGAAACTTGGCAAGAAGCAAGGTCTCACAGCACAAGTAAAGGAAAAAGTCCGAAAATTATTAATTTGTAGTTTTATCACGTTTTTTTTTTCCGTTCAATTTGTTTTTGGGATAAATTCTTTTGAACAACGGAACACTTTATTGTGTGTGGTCCGACACGCACTTGGCCGGTTTTTATTATAGGATCACTTCATTGTCCGTCTGTCTGTCTGTCAAGACCTTTTTTCTCAGGAACGCGTGGAGGTATCAAGTTAAAATTAATATCAAATACGTAGTAATCTATGGTGCCTTGGAGCTCTAAAAAAATCAAACTTCTAAGTCAACGTAATAAAACAATACGGCTATTTGTGACATACTTTGATACTCGCAAGTAAATAAAACCTATAGGGTACTTCCCGTTGTTCTAAAATCATGAAATTTTTCAAAAAGAAAGGTCTTACAGCACAAGTAAAGAAAAAAGTCCGAAAATTGTTAATTTGTAATTTTATCACATAATTGTTAATTTGTAATTCTGACTACAGCAAATGTTTTGATCGAATAGATCATGCGCTTCTTATGCGCAAATTGCTAGGAATTGGTGTGAGGCGTAGCTTGTACAGATGGTTTGTATCATATGTTGAAAATAGATGCCAGACTGTAGTCCTCAACGGTTATACCTCGAGAGCGAGGTACATTCCCTCGGGGGTTCCCCAAGGATCTTTATTGGGACCTCTTTTATTCAATATTTTTGTTAATGACATCGCCTCTTGTTTCTTTAATTCTAAAATTTTATTATACGCGGATGACATGAAAATTCTGAGTCAAGTGTCAACCATTGAGGATGCACACCTATTACAGGAGGATCTGGACCGGTTCCATGATTACTGCGATCGAAATAGGTTGGATTTAAATATCTCAAAGTGTCATGTGTGTACATTTACTCGTAAGCCAAACCCTATTATTTATGACTATAAATTGTCGAATACCTCAATTGCCAGAGTTAACGTCATCAAGGATCTTGGTGTAATTTTTGACTCAAAGCTTTTGTTTGATGCGCACATTGACAATATAGTCAACAAGGCTTCCAAAGCGTTGGGTTTTATTTTTAGGGTCTCCTCTGAGTTCAAGAATGTCAAAACGATGAAAATTCTATATTGCGCTTTTGTCCGTAGCCATCTAGAATATGCTTCTCAAATTTGGAATCCTAATTACAATGTTTATATTAATCGCCTTGAAAGTATACAAAGGCGATTTTTAAGGTACACTCAATATCGTTCTAATACTTATCTTCCTAACTATACTAGTCGGTGTAAGAAATTTCACATTCTTCCATTACATGAACGAAGGAAAATTGCAGATCTTGCTTTCCTATTTAATATAATGAAAGGGTCTTCTGATGTCCCTGAGCTGGTGGCCAAGATTGGACTTCGTGTACCGTCTGTGTTTCGTCGTAGACCTCATCTCCTTCATGTACCCATTGCGAAAACTATTTACAGGCAAAATTCATATATTTTAAGAGCATGTCGAATGTTCAATATTGTGTGCCAGGATGTTGAGCTTGATTTATTCTCAAATAGTGTTCAGAAGTTTAAAAAAAAATTAAGTAACTTTTTCTTTGAAATGTAAATTTGTTGTGTTTAACGTATTTTAATTTTTGTTTATTCTCTTCAGTTGTTTCTATGTTTAATTCTTACGCTGTTTGTACCGTTTTGTAAATTCTATACATAACTTTATATAAGTGGAAACTTGTAATTGGCCTTCTTCTACATATTTATTCTGATTACTTGAATGTTTTAGCTGTAAGTTTTCTTAAAATTAATAAAATAAAATAATAAAATAAAATAAAATAAAATAATTATTTTTTTTAAATTACAATGTTATGTTTTTTTTTGGGATGAATTCTTTTCAACTACGGAACCCTTCATTGTGCGTGGTCCGACACGCACTTGGCCAGTCTTTTTAATATTATCCTATGACTCTTGTGATCAAATATTATACCCGATTGCACCTTACCTGCGTTTCATTTGGTGCCTAATACCTATCAGTAAAAGTAACTAAAACTTTTAGAATTTAAAAAACTGTAGTTAAATTTTTTAAATAATGTCTTCCTTATATCTATATTTAACGTTAAAATCACTGACGTAACCAGTCCAATAAAATCTCTGAACAGGTATATTTGTTTTGAAAATAAACTCAGTATGTTTACAATGTAGGGACTGCCCAAGGTAATATAAATAACACGTCAATTGATTAAAACAAATAAAAACACATTAATTCTCGGTTTTTATAAGGTTATTTTTGTAAAGGTTGCTGCAATTTGTAAGCAACCAAGAACGAGCGTTACAAGTTTACAACTAATTAGTAAATGTCTTGTTTGTGCAACGTGTCGTGTCGAGTTATTCATTCATAACATTACGCCTGTACTTCTTGAAGCAGCAGCAGAGGTGTTAGTATAGTAGGTACTAATGTATATGTCGCAGGTTTATGACAAAATCAGGTTTTTACGTAGGCTTTTGATCAAGAACCGGAAGAAAACGGTCGACGTCAGGGGCATCCCGAGGTTCGATTAGGTTAGGTTCCTTTAAACCCTGCAGACAGAAATAGGAGACCTGCGCAGTGGGGCTCCGTCGACCGGTTCTTGATCAAAAGCCTAGGTTTTTGATCAAAAACCTGATTTTCTTATAAACCTGCGACAAATAGATATACAGGATGATCAAAAAGTGACGTCACAACGAAAATTCTGAATTCCTCATACCCAGGTATCTATTCGAAAATATCCCTTGTATGTTCCGAGATTTTTTGTAGTTTTTGAGTTATTTTTGTTTTTGTTGTAATTATTTAAAGTTTTCTGTCGGTGGAGCTTCAAAAATTCATTTTTTTTTTTGTAGAGGGTAATTTTCAGATTTTTTTATGCGACATTATCGTCTTGAATGTTACTTCATGTCGGCTAAAAAACCCCATGATTTCTATTATAAAAAAGGGAGTGATATGTAGGTTCGAACGACGTTTTTGCGAAGGTCGCCATTTCGAAAAATTTTGCGAGTGGTACGCCTGTTCGAAAACTCATTAAATCGAAAACCGCTATATCGAAGGACGTTATCGCGAAGGTCGCCATTTCGAAAAAATTTGCGAGCTGTAGGTACGCCTGTTCGAAAGGCATGGTATCGAAATCCGATGTTGAGTTAATTTGTTTGGGAATCGAACTCACGACCCCAGTGAGACGAGGCACAGAGAGCATGGTCTTTTGATTTGGTTTGGAAAAGATAAAAAAAAAAAAAGAAAAACAAATTAACTCAACATCGGATTTCGATACCATGACTTTCGAACTGGCTTAGGTACCTACAGCTCGCAAAATTTTTCGAAATGGCGACCTTCGCGATAACGTGTTTCGATAAAGCGGTTTTCGATCTATTGAGTTTTCGAACTGGCGTACTACTCGCAAAATTTTTCGAAATGGCGACCTTCGCAAGAACGTCATTCGAACCTACGTATCACCGTACCCTATAAAAAACGGACCTAAATTCGCATCATTCAGTAAACCGTTTGCGTGTCAAAGTGTCACAGTACGTCAGCGCCATCTGTGGAGCGCCACGCTAATTACTGCGCGTTCGGTGTTATAGAATCCGAAGGTTTTACGCGTCTATAGAATTTGGCACTAAACTCGTATGATTTAATGGAATTGATGTCTAATGTATATGGTATACGACAAACATACGATATTAGACACACGAGTTACAGATTAAAATGCATTAGATGAGCCGATGTCGCAGCGGTGCAGCGGTTAACTTTCTGAAAGTGACATGTTTGATTCCTGCTTCGGGATTTATACTGAGCGACTTAGGATACAGATTTTCTGAAATACAGAGCTGCCGCTAACACACACACACATTTTCTATTAATCACACTAATATATTATTATAAAGGCGAAAGTTTGTGAGTGTGTTGAGCCGTTTGAGCGTGAAGAAGTAATAAACATACATATGTTTATTACTTCTTCACGCTCAAACGGCTGGACCGATTTGGATGAAATTTGGTATGTAGATAGCTTATACTCTGGAATAACACATAGGCTACTTTTTATCCCGCTCTACGCGTGTGAAACCGCGGGTCGCAAGTAGTGGTTTATAATACGTTGTCCTATATACCTACAATTGAGAGCAGTGATGGTCCAGTGGTAATGGCGGCGACTTATGAGTTGTAGGTCGTAGGTTCGAACCCAGACAGGCGCTTTACTTTGTGAAAATTATTTCCTGCTCTCAAAACGGTGAAGGAAAGCTTCGTGAGGAAACCGGCATGTCCTAGAACCAAAAATTCGAAGACATAAATGACATCTACCAACCAGATTACAGCCCCCTGTGTCCCAGCAGTGAGAACATTATAGGCTGGCTATGTTATATACCTATATTACAATGAAGAGTCAATCAATCTGCAGCCTTTTCCCAACTATGTTGGGGTCGGCTTCCAGTCTAACCAGATGCAGCTGAGTACCAGTATTTTACATGGACCGACTGCCTATCTGACCTCCACAACCCAGTAACTGGGTAATACGATACTCCTTGGTAAGACTAGTTGTCAGACTTTCGGGCTTCTGACGATCCGTAACGACTGTCAAAGATCCACGAATGACAGCCGGGACCAACGGCTTAACGTGCTATCCGAGGCACGGAGACGTCTCGGTATGTAAAGATGGTCACCCATCTACTGACCAACCCCGGCTTAACCAAGCGTAGCTTAATCTGATGGACCCGTGCGGCTGTTATTACTTAGCCACGAGCTCCTCTCAATTTCAATTACAATTAAGAGTATTCTATCTATTTACGATTAGTGATTACTTGACTGATTAGTCAACCTCTTGAAAAGAATCATTTCATCCCGGAAAATTCCCAACAGTGAATACCACAATTTTTCTTTTAAATTGCAAAATACGATGAGAAACACTCCATCTAACTACATAACACCGGCGAAGTTCAGATTTGCATAAACTAAAACTGGTAACAACACCTTATTATGCTCGAAAAGCGGAACAGCTTAAAGTTTTAGCGCTCTTACACCTGAGAAGCTGCAGCACGTGTCGAGTGTAAGCGAAATTGCAATACTTACGTCATACTAACAGGCGGCCATTTTGTTTAGTTTATCCTGAAAGGCTGTAAACTAGGCATAAGTAGTGCGACAGTGGGTTGAATTTATCAGGTAAAGAAGAGAGAGAGAGTTACCGACATAGCTTGCGGAAGCAAACTGAAGTGGCAGTGGGCTGGCCATGTTTGTCGAAGGACCGATGGCCGGTGGAGCAGACGGGTCCTGGAGTGGAGACCGCGTATCGGTAAGCGTAGTGTGGGACGCCCCCCAGCTAGATGGACCGACGACCTGAAGAGCCTATACTACCTCAAATGGCTTAGCATGATCCTCCGTTATGTCGAAAACACTGCAGCATTAATTTTGAAATAAATATAATGGTAAAGTTAGTATGTTTGACGAAAACAAGATTCCATGTTCTCGATAGAAAAAAACCTCTAAAACGAACAATAAACCGCTAGTATTCATACATACTTACTTACTGAACTAACTATATACCTGCACCCTAATTGCGTAACACATTATCAATCGGAGTTGGTTTAATTTTGACAGTTCAACAACATTCATTGCGTTATTTACGTTGTCGAGCAGACAACAACGACAGAGCAATTTTTCGAACATATGAAGCAATGGATTAGCAATTTGTTTCAAAATGAAACCAACTCCGATCGATAATGTGTTACGCAATTAGGGTACAGGTCTTACATTTTTTTTTTCAAATTACCATTATTTTCACCGTAAAAAGCAACTACCTAAAATATTATTTTTATTTTATTTATTTTATTATGTATCTCGATATTTACATATTTTATTATTATTTATTTTTATTTGCATTACTCTTAGGAAGGCTTACAGGCTAATTACAAACAATAGTTAACCACAACATATTATCAATTTGCTAACAAGCCTCCACAAATACATGATTATAATTTAAGCTGAACAGTTACAGATTTAAGTAGGTAGGTTAGTTTTATTGATTATTTCTGCATTATAAGATTTGTTGGTAAATGCGCCCTCAAAATAGGGAATTACAAGTGTGTGGCAGTCAATTCACTTCTTTTGTAAAGATTTTCCCAAATTACGTTTTAAGTGTCGATCCACTTTTCGGAAAAGGTTCATACAAGATAGCAAGTCCACGGGAATTTACGAAGACTTGTGCAAAAGTTTTTTTTTTAAAAACAAAAAACAATTTTTTGGGAATAAACACCCATAAATAAATAATACAATTTAAGAGGGCTTTTGTCACCTCTCTCGCTCACACGGAACCAAACTTTTAAGATTCTTAAATGAAAAGATGCTTTTTTGAAAAATGTAATCAATTAGCGAACTAGTAAATATTAATATAATAGGTAATTATTAAAAACACATTTCTATTGTGTTATCTAATAAACTCAGCTCAAAAAGTATTATTTTGCTATTTTGAGATGAGTCAAAATCAAAATCAGAAGTCATTTATTCAAATTAGGCTGAGAATCAGCACTTTTTGAACGTCGAAATAACAGTAAGACAGTCCCCACAAAACGCCCGCCCTTCACCACTTCCTAGTGCTTTAGCTGGGAAGAAGAAGTAGCGGAACAAACTTCCCAGCAGCACAGCTGTCTGTTCAGTTAGAAGAACTAGATTCTATACAATAGTACCTATGCAAAATAATTTACGCAACACAATACAATAAATTATATTTTTGTCAAATAAAATAAACAATTTTAGTACTTAACTCATATAACCTGTCATTATGTAAGCTGATTCTGGAGAAAGAACATAACATAAACATTGTCTTGAGTTAATCACAGCGACCAACTATTCTTATCGTTTAAGTAATCGTTGATAGAATAGTATGCCTTTGAACAAAGATTGGATTTTACTTTAATTTTAAACGCATTAAAAGGCAAATCTAGCAAAGAAGAAGGTAGCTTGTTATAAAAAGTTATACCAAGACCAACAAATGAGTTATGAACCTTATGAAGCCGATGAAATGGAGCACGTAATTTGTCCTTATTTCTGGTGTTAATATTGTGAATATCACTGTTTTTACTGTACAAATGTATATTTTGCCTAATGTATAAGATGTTGGCGAAGATGAACTGCGATGCCACCGTGAGAATACCAATATCCTTAAAAAAATCTCTCAGAGAAACTCTAGCACCTAGCTGGTAAATTGCTCGAACAGCTCGTTTTTGAAGAACAAAAATATTTTGAATATCAGCCGCTTTGCCCCATAGCAGAATACCGTAGGACATAACGCTATGGAAATAATTAAAATAGACTAACCGAGCTGTATCAACGTCAGTGTATTGTCTTACTTTCCTGACGGCGTAGGCGGCTGAACTGAGCCTTCCCGCTAGGCTTGATATATGTGGGCCCCACTGAAGTTTAGCATCTACTGTTATACCCAGAAAAACTGCTGATTCTACAGTCTTAAGCACCTCTTCATCTAAGACGATGTTGGGTCCCAGATTTCTAACATTCGGTAAGGCAAACTTTATACATTTAGTTTTCTTGGCATTGAGAACTAAGTTATTTTGTCGTAAACCAATCCGTAACCATTGAGAGTGCACTGTTTACGTCATCAAAATCATGTCTGTTTCTGTCTACTTTAAAAATAAGAAGTGTCATCTGCAAACACGACACGACGACATGGTTGGCGCAGTGGTTGAGCGATTGACTGCTGCGCAGCATGCCGCGGGTTCGATTCCCGCACGGAACAAATATTTGTACGGCCTACAAGTATTTGTTCCGAGTCTGGGCGTTTTTCTATCTATAATATGTATGTATTTACAAAAAAAAATGTATATAAGTAGTTTATCAGCCATCTCGTTACCATAACACAAGCATTAGGTTGCTTAGCTTGGGACTAGATGGCGTTGTGTGAAATGTCCAAGGATATTTATTTATTTTATTTTATTTTATTTTAAACAGTACAACGTCACAGATACCCTTTAAATAGAATGGTAAGTCATTGATAAACACTAGGAATAAGAGTGGAGCCAGTATTGAGCCTTGAGGTACACCTAACTGAACTGGTAGCCTGGAAGATTTCACACCATTAACATCTACACATTGGAACCTATTATGTAAATAAGAATTTATTACTTTGAAAGCTTCGTTTTGGACACCATAATGACGTAATTTACGCAAAAGCGTGTCATGGTGCACGCAATCAAAGGCTTTGGAGAGATCACAAAAAACTCCAATAGCATTTTGCGAGTTCTCCCAAGCGTTAAATATGTGTTTCAGCAGAGCAACACCCGCATCCGTAGTCGAACGACCTTTAGTGAAGCCATATTGTTCATCGTGAAGGAGTCTCTTAAATTAAAATGTTTTAGCAACTGCTTGAGTATTAACTTTTCAAATATTTTGCTAAATGCAGGTAAGATAGAAATAGGCCTGAAATTTCCAACGTCATTTTTATTACCGGATTTAAATAATGGTATGACTTTGCTACTTTTCATGAGGTCAGGAAAAGTTCCTAAATCAACACATTTATTAAAAGTAACAGCTAGATAGGTAAATGCCACAATAAAAATGTGTTTTTAATAATGTATACAAGGAACAAGGAAGGATTTCCCGGTAGCACGTTCCTGTGGGATATTTTCCGATATCTAATTTGGTTCCGTGTGAGCGACAAAGGTGACAAAATGCAGCAGTCCTCTTAAGAAACCCTTGATCATGGAAAAATAATGCTGGATACATTGTTTGAGACAACTGAAAACATCGTAGGACTTTCATATTCATGAGTATTCTAGGGGAAAGGACGTCTATTATTATTTTCACCTTCCACCAATAAGAAATTAGTATTTCAGAATCATTCAGTTGACTCTCACATTGGTCTATATTAAGATCAGATCAGATATATCAATCCTGATAAAAAGGAAATAACTAAGAGCGAACAAAAGAAAATATGTTATCTGTTTTACGGCGCCAATGAATATTCGTTTGCACATTTCAGATTCAGTTTATGATCATAACAGGCTTCAATACATATTTTACACATTATTTATTATAGCACGTTTTCATGTGTCACTTATAATCTTCAGTTTTGTAAAGTTTTCATTGTTTATGTAATCAATTAATATTTTTATTACCAGACATCATTCAGGTCCAATTATTTCTGAAATGTATCATCTATTTATTTCCTCGTTATCTCAAATTTCTTGGCTGTCAGACTCACATGTGCCACTCCCACTAGATAATCTACATTAGTGATATAAAATATTGCCAAAATAAAAATAAGCGTAGGTACATTATGACAGTTTGACACTAAGAAATAAACTTCTCAACTAATTTACACGGTTCCAATAAACACAATAAATTATTACATTAAACTCCTATTTTTTATGAAAACAAGAAATATGGAAGAACATTTCAACACGTCCAATTTAGTTGTTATATGTGCTGAGATGTTTATGTCCGCCCAAACTTCAAAGATTTATCCGCGCCGTGTCACGCGTGATCAGTCTTTGATTCCTACGTGTTGCAGTTTTTGTTTTAAAATACTAACGTGTTCCCCTCGTAACACGGTGTAACGGTGTTGTCAGCTCCGTCAACTTTGTAAATCATATTCGTCAACGTAGCGTCACGTCGTCACGTCGCGCACGCACTTGACAACTTACGACACCGAGGCGTTGACGCAAATAAAAGCTTTCGAAAAACCATCACTAAAAAATATGAAGCCATTTTGTTTTACGATAATAAATTGAAATGTCGAACTCAGTATTTATTACCGTTTTTATAGTTTGCACTGTAACTAAAGATGTTATTTTAGTAAATAAAATAATATATAAATAAAACGCGCGTCGGGTGCGAGGCGGAGCGCGTGAAAACGGTTCTCACGATCATCATAAACGTAACAAATATCTCTATTATTGTTGGAGCCCTTCCAATGTGTAAAACTATTATACCTACTTAGTGTTCGATCTGTTTAGCGGGTGATGCACCGTGGCGCGTCCCCCGCGGGCCGTCGCGCCGGTACCTACAGAGGAGCTGCTAATTAACGTGATGGTAGTGCGCGCCCCGCACGATTCATCAGCTGACCTAATAACTTCAAATATTATGATGTTAATGTAGGCAGTGGCGGGAGCTGCACGCGCGTGCCGCACGCCCAACTTAAGTTTATAAATAGAATGCACATCGCCCTGTATGTATTTAACGTAAGGAGCTTTTTCAGCGAGGCGAGCCAGTCGCCGCGAACGTCTGTGCGCGCCGCCCGCGCCTGTCCCGCGCGCCGCCATTACCGGCCAACGCAACTTTTGGAAACGGAACGCGAACTTTTTTTCTATCGAATTTTTGAAGTTTTTCGATCATAGTGGGTGCGGCGGTGCAGTGCGGGCGCTCCAGCCGCCAGTGAGTGCGTGACCGGAGTGCACGCGGACTCGCCGCTAATCACCGCAACGTAACCGTGTTTCAAAAATAAAACGTTGCCGATTCTAAACCGGAGCACCCCGAAGGTTAATGACAAAATAAAAAGCATGCATTAAAATTGTGTGTCTTAAAACTGTTGGCGATCGCAGCCTGGATCCGTTGTATGTTCTATATCGACACGGTACACGTGAGTCGCGTATGCTTTGCTATGACGATACTGTGGTTATCTGTAAGGGACGAATTTCTTTAATTAACGTAAACTGTTACGTTTACGTTAGCAGCACGTTAATCGGCTCCCATGGTGTGTGTAACAGTTGTTTATGCAAGTGATTCGTTCAAATGAACAGGTAATTAGAGTAGTAGTTGTAATTAACTCTCTCAGTGCACCGCGGACGCTCTGTTAGTAGTTTTGCAACTAATCAAGGTGTATTTGTTTACATTCCAGTTTCGTAATAACAGCGTGGTGAGATGTTAAAGTGCGTACGCACTCCACGTTTCAGTTTATATTTCTGAAAACGTATGTATCATTAAACTGTTTATTGTACACCAATGAAAACAATAAAACTAGCTTTTAACTTCATAAAAGTTTTTTACAATCAATCTTTTAGTTAAAGGAACAATTTGAAATGTTATGAGAAAGATGTTCTTGTTTGTGACTTTTTCTTCCCAAAAGTTTTTCATGTTTCTTTGTGAGCTGAAAACTTTACTAGCATCACTTTTTTATCGTAAAAAAATGAATATGAGTACTGTTTAATTAAATAAATTAAAATAGAAACAAAACATTTTCTAATAAGTAGATTGAATAAACAAAATCAATGACCCAATGACAATTTGAAACCATTCCATCTAAATTCAAAAAAGGAAACTGCTCGCATTGTTTTTCTCAACTCCAACCTAATTCTGCAACTTTTTATTCTCACAAGTCAATTCTGCACTTTTTTTAGAATAAAATTCAGTCGAACTGTTCCGTTTTCGATCAAACCTCACGTGTGGTGATTTACGACAAGTTGCGAAACGTTGCTCGATAATGCTCATAGTTCATCGTACGAGGCGTTTGGACAATGTTGACCCAATATCGCCGGGAGCGGTCTGCTCACCGAATTACAATGTACCTCCTACATTAAACAGTCGCTAATCGAGACCGTGCTTTTTAAATTAATTATACCTACCGCGGAACACGCGGCGTGCGTTTCAGCGGATAATTTTCAGGTGCTGGATGATATTTTTATGAAATACTCGTGTTTGAGAGGTTGTATGGCTTCTAGTGAAGATGTTATGTTTTGTGTAGGCTGGGCGTTGTGTCTATTGCGGTATATTTATTTAGATTGATCTATACAATGTTTTCATCTAGGTGATTTAAATGAAGATGATGTATCTATTGCAAATACCTACGTACTGTTTTTACTGCAGAGATATTACTGTTAATAAAACCGTATTGCACAATGGTAGCCACAATACTTAATCATAATAAAACGTAGTTATCAGAAACAATCAGATTTACATGATGATATCGAAAATATAGCTGCAATATTTCACCTAAGGTCAAATATTAAATAATTTACAAACAAACTACAAGATACAAAAAACAGAATCATTAAATCATACCCAAGTTATTTAACGAACTGAAATAAACATTTATTGCGTATCGATACTAGGCAGAATGCGCGTTATCTTTGCGTCCACTGCTTTCCCGCGCTTTTCTCTGTCAGTCATTAGCGATTAATGGCGGCCGCTTGATGGCTCGCTGGTTTGATGGCTTGATGGCTTGACGCATTCGACGACTGACATGAAATGGTCATAGGTCTGTTGAGAAAGTTATTGGTGTCATAACACGAAGAAATGGTTTTAACAATTGATTTATTTATAAAGCTGCATTTGTTAGTTATTTTGTGTAGAATATTATGTTTATGGGATAATAAAATGTCACTATGTATTTTCGGTTTGTCTTAAATCAATGTTTTATCGTCTTTTAACACCTACCAATGGTTTTTCGGCTATTTCATGGATGCAAAATAATTATCTGTTTCGTAATAAGACCAACGATAAACTTGTCACATTTTCATGAAAATAATCTTAGTAGGTAGGTACTTACATGAAATAAGATCGTATTTTCTCGTTATGCTCACGAAATATGCTCGCAATTTTTCAACGGGATAGCATTTACATTTACAATTCCATGCTCAAACTTAACACTTCTTGACTTAACTCATTTTGTAGGTATATCCCAAGTAGCACTACAACTTTTTGATATTTCTCCTTTTCACTGTAAGAATGCTCTTTTTCAAGATGCTTTGATAAAGTTACATCATGAAAATACACATTATTAACCCCCGACGGAAACATAGAGGTGTTATAAGTTTAACGTGTATTCTGTCTATGGCATCGTAGACACTCTCGATCAAGTCATCTTTCAAACAAAACAAAAAAAACTAAATCGGTTCATTCGTTTGGGAAAACGAATGAACCGATTTAGTTTTTTTTGTTTTGTTTGAAAGATGACTTGATCGAGAGTGTTCTTAGCTATGATTCAAGAAGAAAATCTATTCAGCCGTTTGAATATTATCAGCTCTTTGCTAGTTGATGAATGCATGTGAGCATCTTTGACAGGTCTGATTGAGTACAAATTGGGTATTCTGTTACTTCAATGATATTAGAATAACATGTAACCTCTGATGCTGCAGCATTACCTGGAATTTGCAGGATACCCAACTTCCTCACAAACTTACAGCAGAGGTATCGTGTTTGGGCTCATTGGAGATGGCAATCAGGGTCTGATGATGGAGTAGCAAAAAAAAATGAGAGTAAAGTGTCACTGTTTTTTTTTAATTTTAACTTTTAAGTTGCAAAGATAGAAAGTGCGACTTGTTCCCAAGCACAAAAGAAAATTTGAAAGGCCATAGTCAACATACATTGGCAATAGACTTGCCCCGTAGGTATAACATCGGATTTACACATAAATGTCGAATGTTGTTGTATTATTCCTCTGCTTACCTCTACTTATGAATAATTCTGGTGTGATTTTATGCTAGTCTTCTACAAAGTATTTATAGCACATAAGAATCTTTTAAGGTACCAGTGCCCTTTATCTTATTATGATATTTGTAATGCTAATAAAACACTCATTTACCGTGGAGGTCGGAAACTATCCCTTGGGAACGTACTGCCAGAATAAAAAGTATCCTATGTCCTAATCCAGGTCATTGTCTACTCATGTGCCAAATTTCATTCAAATCCAAATCTAGCGTGAAAGCGTAAGAAACAAACTCGCATCTATCTATGAAATTTAATAAAAATGAATCCCCTAACCCCCTTATTCATAAAAAAAATTTATCATAAACCTATTTTAGTTAAAAAGTGTTTTGTCTTCCTTCTTTCAAACTCAAATCATAATTCGAAAGAAATTGACAAAACAGTTTTTAACTAAAATAAAATAGGTTTAAGTTTCTTTATGAATAAGGGGATAAATATGTTGCTAATCACAAAACTCGAGAACGGCTGGTTTTTTTTGCATTATTTGTTGAAGTCCGAGAAAGGTTCTTATGAAGAGAAAAATTGGAAAAGTTGCCGGGAAAATTGGAAAATTCGGGAAAACTGAAAGTGGGATTTTGTATGGGAATTTTGTATGAATTTTTGAAGGACAGGACAACGTTTGTTGGGACAGCTAGTAGTTATATTCTTTAGAAATAGGATAATGCTATTGTTAGCATCGGACACTTATCCCATCCTCTTGTTTCAAACCTCATATTTCACTGACACTGACCAGCAACAAGAAGGTGCAACTAATAAAAAGGTTCGTTGCAGACGACATAAATCACGTTGCGTCTGCTCCGACGCACACTTGGTACAGTCACGACCATATTAATAGGTATGTGTGTAATCTTAGCACATTTCAAAAGCGATTTTTTGCTAAAGAAATTTTTGTTATGGTTTTAGGAACAAAGAAGGGCTCGTGGCTATATAATAATCACATTGGTCGATCGAAGGCTAAGTTATGCTTGCCATGTCGCGAGACCCCTCCGTGCCTTGGAAAGCACGTTAAGCCGTTGGCCCCGGCTGTCATTCGTAGATCTTTGACAGTCGTTACGGGTAGTCAGACTGAAGATAAAAGTCTGATAACCAGTCTTACGAAGGGTTATCGTGTTACCCAGCAACTGGGTTTGTGGAGGTCAGATAGGCAGTCGCACCATGTAAAATACTTTAATTCAGTTAGATAAAGTTTTTTTTTTATGTATGTCAGATTTTAAAGATTCTTGTTTTATTCGGGAGGGTATACCTCGAAGTTGGTCCCATGTGAAATTTATTAACTTTGTTTGTGTAGTTTTTGAGTTAGCTTCAATAATACGTATTTTTATCCCACTTTTTATGTGGATGATGCTCTAACTTTTTTTGCAGGTGGTGGTATTCGAATTTGTGTGGGGTAGTACGAGTATCACAACTAAAAGTGAAACTTAAAAACTTATATTAGAAAAAAAAACTTCCAAAAAGACTTCCAAAAAGAAACACTACTTACAAGTGAAAGATAACTTTAATTTCGGAAGTCGGTGGCAAAAAATGAAAATACAAAACCAAAGACATTGATTTCCGAAATTAAAATTATTTTTCACTTAGTAGTTTTTTTTTTGGAAGTCGAAGTTTTTTTTTAATTGTATAGGTACATATTGAAGCTCATAACAGTACAAGCATCTATTTATTTGAGCACGACACGTGTCGCAAACGGCAGTACTTCGGCAGTGGCAGTGCAAATCAAGTGTTTCTCAGAAACGTATTTTCAGAATGAATTAGTGTCAACTTTGTGCAGTTCGTTGCTGCGGTTGCTTTGTGCAGATCTATTTAAATAGTTAACAGTACTTTAGTATTGTGTTTGAAGGAGCAATGCTTCATGTCCGTGTGTCACGTAAATAGTTGGAAACCAGCGCGAAGCGTCAGAGCACGCGCTGAACTGAACACCTTTCAGTTCAGTCCAGTGGCGGATTTACCAGTAGGCTGGAGCCTAGGGCGGCAGATTTTAAGGGGCGGCAAATTTGGCCAATTTTTTTTTTATCTTACGGAAATTAAAAAAATGCATTATGAAATACCTAAATATAATAATATTTAGGTATTTCAACAATCACCACAACAGAAGTTAGAAATCGCTGTCGTAAATGTATACGCTGTGGCGGAAGCCATTTTGAACATCAAAATTAAAAAATCAAATCAAAAACTGTCTTTTTTTTTACTCCTTAAAATCGACTTTAACTGGTTCAGGCACCCTAACTCCAAAAATTGTAAAGCTATCTAAGTAAATGATACTTTAAAAAAAGAGCAATAACTCAGCATGTTTTTAAAATTATTTGAACACCTGTAGCTATTTTATTTATTTTTTAAATGTCAATTAAAATCCATTTTTTTTCTTTAATTTTTTTTTTCTTTAATTTTAAATAGTCTGAAAGTTATTTTTTTAGTAAATACGGTGCTTCGAAATGATTTCATACCATTAAACACACATTAGGCCAATAAAGTAAATTAAAAAAAATAGAAATTTTCACTCAATCTTTGCGTTATTAGGCCTTAATTGGAAAATTTTGGGATTTTGGTACCAAAATCGTAAAAGTTCTCTAAAAAAATAAATATCAGACTTTGGTTAGGACAAATATGGCTCAAAATGTTCTAGATGGTCTGTATTAACTCCCCTTTAAGGCTTTGCACCCACCTTCCAAACACCCTGTATAATAAGTCGCAGACAACTTTTTTAACTAGCCGTTTATAGTTAATCAAACTCAAACTCAAACTCAAAACTCAAACTCAAAGCATTTATTTCAAATAAACCAATTACAGGCACTTTTGAATTGTCAAAGGGTCGGTCTTGGGTCGGTCAGTCAGAAAAATGAAGCTAGATTGCCTGAAGATTGAATGAAGATTGATTGTTAATCGCCTAGCCTTTGGAAGTATTGCTCGCCGGCCGTGCCGCGACACCGCGACACCGCTAGTCGCACGAGGATGGTCACAGTGCTAACCTAACCTATTTGGTCGGGGTACTCTGACTTAGTTACTGCGACCAATTTTGCTCGCGCGTGGTTAACCTAACTTATAATTGAATACATGAACGGCTAGGCGGTTAACTAATCGGCGAATTAAACCATTTGGCTATGATATACAACGTGTAACGTTAAATGCGCAAAACGTCTTAAGGGGTCATTGTACTCATCATTATGAACAACTTTTACTATGGGACCAAACCTGAAATCGCGAAAAAAAAATTAGCTGTTCAGTACATTTTGACGAAAATGATTAATAAAAGTTTTATTTTTTTTGTTAAGTTTATGGTTACCCTGTTCTAACGATAGTATTTTTGATTCGATAAAATTTAATGAAGTGGTAAGTTCGTCCAAATCAGTTTTAACATCCAATATCGAGTCTAAAATATCCTCAGAGGGAGTATTATTATTATTATTATTCTTTATTTATCAGACAACAATGATCCAAAGTGTTAGTAAACAATATTATAACTTATTACTAGTGTTAGTAGTTAATTGTATTAGGGTAACCATAAACTTAACAAAAAAATTAAAACTTTTATAAATCATTTATTTCATCAAGATTACTAGTCGGCGTATTCAAAATGTACTGAACAGCTGTTTTTTTTTTTCGCGATTTCAGGTTTGGTCCCATAGTAAAAGTTGTTCATAATGATGAGTACAATGACCTCTTAAGAGGTTTATACATGAGGATCATCACTTGTCAATGGAGGAACATTGTGCCTCGTTCCTCCACCTACAAATCACCATCCCCGTATAGATCCCAACGCTGGGCAAGCTAGACTTGGTCAGTTCTATAAAAAACCATAAAATATTCTCTTCCACCACAGATTAATACAGATGGGACACTCTGCAAAATCACTTAAATAAAAAGCGACTCTTGCTACGACACAATAAAGTGCAAATTCAGGTTGCACTATGCTTATTACCTACAGTTATATTCAACTACAAGTTGCCTCTCTTTCTATCGCGTAACTCTTATACCTTCTGACCTACTGAATTGACCCAGTGAGATGAGCCCGCCGCGTACTTGTAGCTTCATACATAAACTGTGGAGTGTCCCATCTGTATTAATCTGTGCTTCTACAAAACTATACAGTAGTATGTCTATATTTTTATTCAACATCAATAAACTGGCTAGTTAAACATGCGCGTGCGCAACCGGTGTAAACTCTGTTTTATTGGCCAGTTCGTTTGAAAAAAATACAAACTGTGAGAAAGTAAACTTTGACGTTTATTTAGCGTCGGATCACATTCCTGCGATGGGTGGGCGGCG
This sequence comes from Cosmia trapezina, assembly GCA_905163495.3. Classification (NCBI taxonomy): domain Eukaryota; kingdom Metazoa; phylum Arthropoda; class Insecta; order Lepidoptera; family Noctuidae; genus Cosmia; species Cosmia trapezina. The sequence goes on along the minus strand of LR991022.1, from coordinate 30,098,714 downwards.
CTGCAGGCGGGCGTGTGGCGGGGCAACATGCAGATATCAGTTTCAGAGATTAGTAGTTTCAGGAAATACACACATAGTAGCTACGCCCCGCGGTTTCACCCACGTAGAATAATACTATAAATTGTACCTAATCTGTGGAGAACGTAGTGGGTAGCAAAATTGTTAAAATTTAATATTTAAGGTAATTTGACCGTTTCTTATTGTGATACTGTTTGTTTTCCTTAAATAAATAGAATAAAATAAAATTTATAGACCGGGATAAAAAGTAACCTATGTATTAATCCAGGGTGTCAGCTACCTCTACGCCAAATTTTATCAAAATTGGTCCCGCCGTTTGAACGTGAAGAAGTAACAAACATACAAACACGCAAACACACACTCACAAACTGTCGCCTTTATAAGTATTAGTATGATATAGTGTGATTGACGTAAAGTAAAGTAAAAGTACAGTGAGTTAGTTCGAAAAATTGTGAGTGTGTGTGCGTGTATTTGTATGTTTGTTACTCCTTCACGCTCAAACAGCTGGACCGATTTAGATGAAATTTGGTATGTAGATAGCTTATACCCTGAATTAACACATAAGCTACTTTTTATCCCGGTGTACGCGGGTGAAACCGTGGGGCGTTTAGGATAATAATAACTAAAAAGCATCAAGGGCAAAATATTATCAAAAACATAAAACAAGAAGGAAAAACTGATCGAAGTAGACTAATGGGACAGAACCGCCATCCCATAGCCGAGACATTATCGTCATACCGTTTTATTGTCTCCGACTCGCTCGATCGAACTGGTTAATACCTAGCTACCGAGTTGCTAAGTATATTTCAGATATCGTGGGATGTATTGTTTCTTAATTTATTACAGAAACGATTTAAAGATTTCGTTGCCATTTTGAAGTTCACCGCAGGACAAGAAATTCAATTGAACTGTCATTTGAACACCCAAAAATAGCAAAACTAAATGCCATTGTTCTATTTCAAATACAAGACTCAGTTTTTGTCTCTATTAATTAGCCCAGTTCAATTGACTTTAACTATTGTATCTGTTTCGTTAACAGTAAAGCCCCGTTTACACGATGCAAGTTTCTTGTATGTGGCGTAAAATAAAATTGAACAAACTTGCATGTGGCATACCATAAAATTGAACAAACTTGTATGTGGCATACCATAAAATTTAACAATTGTGTATGTGACATACCATAAAATTGAACTAACTCGTATGTGGCATAGGTACCATAAAATTTAACAATTTTGTATGTGGCATACCATAAAATTTAACAATTTTGTATGTGGCATACCATAAAATTGAACTAACTCGTATGTGGCTTACCATAAAATTGAAGCAACAAATGACTTGCATCGTCTATCTAAACAGTGTTTAGACGATGCAACTTTTATTGTTGCTGCAACTTATGGTATGCCGCAGGCAACTAAATCGCCCCATGTAGGTACCTACACTATATGTACATGATGTGATTTGTAGGGTGTAGTTTTAACATACAAGCTCACATCTTCATCTTTCGTGAAAACGGTTTTGCCGGGCATAGTTCTTAGCTTAAGATTTCTTTGTAAAATGTTATAATAAAATAAATAAATAAAATATAATAATATTTCTTATTTAAATCCCTTAAGAGGATATATTGAAGCGTGTTTTAGTTCGGTGTGTAAGTGAAATTCCGTTATGGCTCGAGATACTTAGAAGACTCTCACGCGCACCGGAACTAAACGCGCTTAGTTTAAATGTAGATTTATGACAAACTGTTATAGTTACTTATATCAACTTTTTGCTTATTAAGTTCTCGTATTTAAGTAAGTACTTTCGATTTATAGCAAATTTTACTGTACAGTAAGGAACTGTTTACGTATAGGTAATCGTGTAAAACAGAAAAAGACAGTGCTCTTGGTTTTTTTTTTGCTATCGAAAAAATTTAAAGTATGTTTCGATTTTAGTACAGCAAGACAATATAGTCAAATAACACATTATGCAAAATCCAAATTATTCAACCTAATACATAATTTGGTTTTATACGAATTTTAAAAACACAAAATTTTTCGATCCCTTCAGATCCAAGCTACCTAAGTTGTATCAGAGTGAATTTCTCAGGCGAAAAATTTACGCGTCTAGGCTGAAAACGCAGTGCTGCTTTACAGATAATGCAACGATTTTTTTTCTCAGAATTAAAGAGACGTGAATCTATATGAAGCCACTTAAATTATATTTATAAGACTATTACTTTTTAAGAAAAACATCAGTAAATGACGAATTATCAATTTCTGTGTCTTGTCCACAATCACTTTCATACACAGCATTTGCCTCTCAGTGAGATAATCTCCAACATATTTAAGAAAAAGTATTTTTATTGCGTTAACTAATAATTGACCTACAAGAAGCTAATTATTTTTGAATGTTTAGACTCATAGTTAATGAGTACCTGTCAACGATAGTTTTGTCCGCGCGAAATTACTAATTTCTGTGGTCATTTTGTTTCGCCGTCCTGAGCTTCCACCAATGAGTTTAAACGAACGATAAATCCCTGCCCGGCAAGAGATTGTCGTGCGTTTACACGCAGTGAGAATGATAGTGCACCATATCGCCACGTCTTCCCGTCAAAAATGTAAGAACGTGATTTCAGTTTACTCGGAACGAAATTTTGCAATTTCGGTGATCAGGTTTTAAAAAGATTTTTTCAAGAAATAAAGGTATCACTTTTATGCATGCTAAGTAGCCTTTGGTACACATTTAAGATTATAGAAAACAATAGTCATAGCCTTGATAGTTTCTTGTAATTTAAAAAAATTGCCACGTTTCCAATTTCTGTGGGCCGATTTCTGTGGTTTCCGTGGCATCTGGGTGTCCACGGAAATTACATGACTCCACATAAATTGTACTTATCAATTATTTTACCAATGTTAATGAATGCTTTTGAAAAGAAACAATATTTGTTATGCCGAAATTTGGGCAAAAACATCCAAAGCTCTTGCAATGCGATCACTGTCATGCACTGATGAAAACTGTCTTTACTATACTTTAGAATGCATTCACGGAAGACATTTATGTTTCTATGAATTGCCTTTTGAAATCCTGGATAATGCAACGGTCGTTCCACCTGCATCATAATTAGATTCCAGTTTTAAGCCATCAACAATTCATTCATAGATATAGAGGATCTGAATTATTTTACTTTCAAACCAAGAACATACCTCAAGATAAGACCATCAAATGTCCACAAATATTTAAGTAATTTGTTCCCAGTCTGCGCCACAACACCCTGTCCTCCGCCTTCCGCATCCAGTCAGTCCCAGCCACTTTCTTTAGGTCGTCGGTCCATCTAGCTGGGGGGCTCCCACACTACGCTTACCGATACGCGGTCTCCACTCCAGGACTCGTCTGCTCCACCGGCTATCAGTCCTTCGACAAACATGGCCAGCCCATGCTTATTCTGCAAGCCAAGGATAAGTTCATGCCTGATTTTATCCTTCAAAGAATCTCCGAGCATAGCCCGCTCCATAGCGCGTTGAGCGACCTTGAATTTGTGGACCAGCCCGACTGTAAGTGTCCACGTTTCAGCACCGTATGTCATAACGGGCAGGACGCACTGGTTGAAAACCCTCGTTTTCAAACATTGCGGGATGGGTGACGAAAAGACTTGACGAAGTTTTCCAAACGCTGCCCAACCCAATTGGATCCTTCTGTCGGCTTCTTTCTCAAAGTTGTGTCTACCGAGCTGGATGACTTGCCCAAGGTAGACATACATACAAGGTATAGGTAGTAATTTGTTTAGGATTTTTTTATTAGTTTCAAATCAATCATATTATGATAAGTTTTTGAAGATTTAAGCAATACTACACCACGTTGCATTTTTATAAATACTTATTGAAATTATTCGTATTATATCAGTTTTTTTCATTATACCTTATCTTTCCTTACATGTTACTAAAAATATTTTTTTAGTAATATGTAAGGCACGCATAATTTCTGTGTCACCAATAAAATTTCTGTGGCTCGCCAATTTCGGTGGCCCAAATATCTCATTATGTAATATATAAGTACAATCCCTTTTTAGAAAATGTATATAAAATGTGGATATGTTGCGCCTTATTATTAAAGATTTTTACAAAACCTGAAAATGAAAATGTCCATGGAAATTAGGTAAAAAATCGAGTTGTTGAAATTGACTCATCACCTTTGGGGTCAATGACAGACCCTCTTAATTGATCCGATCGTCTCCAAATACAACGATACCGCCGTTCACGACCAGACTCTTGTTTGTATTTATAACTCTGTTAGCTGGTTCCGATAGTGAAAACTGTTGCTAACACATTAAACTCGAAGCCCTTTTTGTTTTTTTTTTGAGGATGGGCAATCATCAAGTTTTTTTTTGTGGATGGGAAATCATCAAATGACTTCTCCCGCTCTGGGCGGAGTGGAAGGGCGTATCAGACTTTTACTGACTAAACCCCACCCGTGTTCCTTCAGTTTTCACTCTTTCGAACCACTCGCGACACTGTCAGGAAAACTCTGTCACTCAAGTATCAATTTGTGAAAAGCATAAGAATAAAACAAACTACAGAAAACTACTTTTACTAACCTACCTACCTAACTCGAAGCCTAGATCTAGTAGACCGACAACACATCTTCTATGCATATATATCTATACATATTCGTATTATAAATTAATCTCGCTTTTGGTATCTGTCTGTGTGGCCGCGTTGTGCTTCTAAACTACGCAACGTATTTTGATGCGGGTTTCACCATTATTTAGGGCATCGCTTCAACCAATAAACATCTGACATACATAATAATTATAAAGGATAATTATGTATTTATTCAATTGATATAGAAACATTATTCTACATTAACTAAAAAACCATTAAAATTTAAATATAATATCCTATCCTAACTAAAACTATTATCAAACTAAAATATGGCGTCGAAAAACTCCTCCGCATCGCTGTCGACTGGTCATGTACCCAAGAGACTGCCGTCATTGCCACGTTGTATGGTTGTTGGATACTTTGGAGAAAAACGGGCATGAAAACTTGGGAAAATGTTGGTGTACTTATTAACATCTCTGCCTAACCCTTGATGGATTTTTCTTTTTGGATATTATGTGTTGTTATAGTACATTATGATATAAGTGCGGTAAGTTGAAAATTACAGTCGAGGCGATATTGCTATCCCGCGCCGTAGGCGAGGGCTACAAGAAAGCAGAGGCTGTAATTATCAAAGCACACGTATGTCATACGACGTTTTATAACATATTTGCGAGGAAATAAACTCTCGGACTTTCTTAAACGAATAAATCTTTAAAAAGACATTTCTGAAAATCAATTTGCATCTTTGCTTGTTTTCCATAAGATGAAATTTTGATACGCTTGTAAGTAAGTAGTTATTGGTCGATTTTTCGGGCAAGAGGCTTAGAGTAGCCTTTTTCGCTGCCTCTGAGACTTCTGGCGGTGTCGAATTAATAAATTCATCATTACTTGACGACATTTTCAAATAAAAACAATACAGTGAAAAGAAAAAGCGCGTGGAATAATTTTTTCAATACACTTCCTCGAAAACTGGTTCATATCGCACTACGATTAGGTTCACAATGCAATCTATTTCACACGCGTGCGATTTTTTATTTTCCCGCACGTGTGCGGGAATAAAAATTGCCACAGATAACTTATATACCTATACTTAGTCCAAATTGGTTCAATGCCTCTATTCACAACTCTCTATTCGGAGGTGAATGTTTTTTTTTTAATCTCGGCAAAGAGGGATGCGTCTTTACGGCGTTAAATTTTTTTTGAATATTTATATATTGAATATCATCAAAAACTATGCTTATTACAATAAAATAAACGTTTATGAACAAATTAACATTTATTTGTGTTCTAAACTCAAAAATATTTGAATTTTCTATTTTTCATATTAGGCTATTTATCGGCTTTATACCTTTGCTTCTCCTTCAACCTGGTGAAAGCAAAGCGCGGAAAAAAAAGAAAAATTAAATCATAGTTTCATAATAATTCATGACAAAAATATTGTTCGTTATTTTATTTTATTTCTTCAAAAGTGTATTGATAAACGTCGTTTGATACTCGTGGACATTTGTTATTGCAGTTCTCGGCTCAAAAACAACCTCGCCTACGGCTCGGGTGTTAATTCCGCCTCGAACGCAATAACAAACGTTCTCCACTTGTATCAAAATGTACTATTACTTGTTCACAAATTAGCGATACGCGCGCTTCAGCGCTTTTTTTTAAGGCAAAGGCACAAAAACAGCCAGTATTATTAGTAAAGTAAATTAATATTTGTTTGTTTTTGTTACAGAAAAATGGTTGTAATTTATTGTCAAAATTAATTAAATTAAAGAATTAAATTTTTATTTTTTTATCTCCCAAAGTTAATTTTATTCCTAAAATGTTGACACTTTTCTGACATAAAAACTCTTTGCTAAGATTTAAAAAAGTACCGTTCGTTTTCGACGGAGCATCTTGATAAACCGTACGTTTTACCTTATTAAAAAGAAACCCATGCCTTTTACATTACAATAACGCACAAGTACGTAATGACATACATTACGATATTGGAATTGGTGAAATAAGAGACCCTTTACGAGCAAATATGTTATAAAAAACTTGAATAACGTTAGGATATCATGAAAACTGTAACATTACCAGTGTTTAACACGTGTCCTACATTTGAAGGTCGCCTTATTATTTTTCAGTTGACAAAGTAACCTCGTTCATGCTAATCAGTTATTATCAGATTTGGGAAACACTTCAGTTTTATCTTTAAGGATATCGGCCATCGGATTTGTGGAGCCTTTGCCTTTGGACAAAGATTTCTACTTTTTATAGAAAGATACTTGTCCCTGTTTTAAGTTCATAAGGCGAACACAATATTTTATTTAAAAATAATTTCTGGCCATGTAGGGTTTAGGTATACGAATGAACGAAAATAAATATTTATTTGTACACTAACAACTTTTACTGAAAATTAAATAATTGAGTGTTCAGGTTCCAGTGGAAAAATAAACCCAACTATTGGCACTAACCTCCTCCTTTTTTGAAGTCGGTTGAAAATGGAAGAAAAGTAGAAAACAGCCGCTCAACTTTTTTTTTAATGAATTTTCAAAATACGCAACAAAATCAAATAAAGGCGACGATAACCGACTTTTAATTAATTTAAACTGAAGATCACGTCTAAACGAGTACCTACTGTTAATGATTTGGAAGAAATGTATGTTAAATTAGAGCATTTTTTTGATAACTTATTAAGTGAATACTTTAGATTATGTTTATATTACATAATGTAATTAATTTTTAAAGTTATGCCTGACGCGTATAAAAACTGAGAATCACGCAAAAACTATGAAGTGTATTTTTATGAAATATTCACCATTTTAAAGATAATTTAATTATTTATCTTTCAGTATAAGCGTTTTAATAAAATAATGTTTGTTTTATGAATAATTAATTAATAATAAGTCTAATTTGGGACAGCACTCCTTGATGGACGAGTCTTAATACTGGCTGGACGTACGACGCGTTGCGTGAGTTCAGCACAGAATACGCAAGCTTACCATCAAGACCATTGACATAATATCTTCGTTTTAAGAGGAAATGCGGGTGGCAAGACTTTTGAAAATTAGGTATTTGAAGAAACTATTGCTGTCGCTCTGCGAGCGAAATGGACAAATTCGTGCGATAAGGACAACTGCAGATACGACTAAATAGCCTATAAGTAAAAAGTCACATTTCGAGGTTTGGCTCTCGCCTATTTCCCCCTCCAATATTGGACCAATTTAAAAGATATATTATTTCATAAACTGAATAAGAAGGATATATACTATGCCCTATGTTTTTCTTTTTTCGTTAATAGATGTCAAATTTGTACTCTACGCCTCTGTTGACAGCGGTCTGAATAGGCAATTTTGAGCATTTTTTGAGGGTTCTAGTTCTTATAAAAATAATGTATCATCAAAAAGGAAAACATATGGGCATACAAGTAGCTAATATTTATATTTCTGTAAAAAATCATTGCTTTGTGGTCATTAACCAGAAAGAAAACAGACGTTTGTATGGAGAAAAGAGCACCCGCATTTCCTCATAGGGTTCCTCGAAACCGTACAGGCTACGTCTACCAAATCCTAAGCTCGTATTAGTCACACAATTAAACGCTTTCCCAGTTATCTAAAAGTCTTCAAAAACATCAAACATAGCAACAGAGCATAAAACTCCGGGAACTTTTCCTTAATAATTAAATGCAAACAAAACCTACGCAATGACGCAGACTTTGCACGTTGCCGGTGCCCACCGGCACTAGGCTGTTAACTGTCTACAACAGGAAGCCGAGAAACATCCGTGGAACTGATCTCACACCCCATTGCGGTGTTTCTTCGACCACATCAACGAAACGCCGAGCAAAACCAGCAATGATACGCTAAACTGACGATAACTTACGAACTCGCATTGACGTAAGAAATGTTTGCACTGTATCCATAGCGGTTGTCAAATTGTTCCCGGTTCCAGGTAGTACACGCAACCTCACTAAATAAATGATTAAAAAAACTCCAGATGCAAACCTTGGAGCGATACTTGCGCGTATTATAATTATTTACAATCGTAAATCGTATTAGCGAATGATTCCGTTTATTTTTTCAATTCTAGTCAATGATAGAGTCGGTTTGCGTACTCGGCGTATCGGCGGCGTATCGGTAACTCAGATTGTATCGGTACACCAGTCTATTTTGGCATGTAGGAAGTTTATTATGTATTTATAAATGAAGTCGGTGTTGCGGAGCGTTTACACTCGCCTCGATATTTGAAATTATTACGCAAATAATTGTTTAAAATAAATATGGGGAGTTTGTTTTTTTTTTCGTTGTTTTTGAATCGAGGTCTGTTTCAAGGAGGTTGGTGTGAGGTGGATTGATATAGACGGATGATTTGACGACTGGTTCGGCCGTGGTGCGAACGGTACGCGTCATCCCGGCTCGTCGATTTAACTCTTAATTATTGCGCGCCAGACGTAAATACAAGCACATAAGAAATTACGGTTGGTTTCTCCGAAACATGCAAACGTGCGAGAAAGCTTCGAAACAACATTACATTCAATTTGGAAATTGAATGATTAATTCGTCGCTAACTGACGTATCTGACATTTTGGACCATAGACTACTATTATACAGGGTGATTTTTTAATGACCAGCCAAATTTTCACAGGGTGTTCTACCCATGAATATGAACAACTTTCACTATGGGACCAACTTTGAAATCGCAAAAAAAATATCAGCTGTTTCATACATTTTGATCGAGTAGGTATTGAACTTTTGTAGGAAACCGCTGGTTTTTTTTTCGTGATTTCAAAGTTGGTCCCATAGTGAAAGTTGTTCATATTCATGTGAAAATTTGGCTGGTCATTAAAAAATCGCCCAGTATATACTGAGATTTTGGACTAAGGCGCATAGCCGACCTAACTACATAGTAATTTGATACATTTTCCAAGTCGAATCGATCTGTCTAATCGGCGTATCTGTACATATGCTTACGGTCCCCATGATAATGCAAAAATCGAGACCGATATATCTGCAGTTTACAAAAAAAAAAGAAAAATAGCTTGCCCTGTAAAATTTACTTCGAATCAGTTACGTCGCTTAGTTTGGTTTCGTATGAAAGCAGACAACGGACACACATTAACGGGTGTCCAAAATAGGAGGTGTCCACGAAATTCAAATTTTCTTACAATTTCTGCAATTTGCAGGTCAGTGTCAGGTTGTATGTTGATTAAAATTATGATTCGCGACCGTAACTAATATGGCTTTACAGTATAATCATTAGAATCAGCAATACAACTCCATGAGTTAGAATTGACTTCAAATCTCATGATTTAATGAAATAGTCATTCAATGGGGTAATAAGAACTTAGAGAGTTGAATTGATGATTTTTCTGTCTAAGCTATTGAAAAAAAAAAACTAGGTATGCCATAGGCTTCTACTCTGTTCACCTAATATGCCCAATTTTTTTCGAGACGGTAAAAAAAGTCATCCGGTATAAATATTTGATATGGCCGCGAATCATATTTATATCAACATACAACCTAATACTGACTTGCAAATTGCAAAAAACGTAATAAATTTTGAATTTCACGATGATTTCACACGAGCTACGCTTTCGCCTTAATGTAAAATGCTTGTGACAATGACAGATATTCATGACGGCTGTTATAATATGACGGAACCCGGAACCGATTTCCTCAGACTTTACAGTTGCAATTGTTTCTACTATAGTTTTCAGAGATTTTCATTGCGCATTCAAATATGTATGAAATAACTCCAACAAAAATGCAAAGATAAAAACCGGCCAAGTGAGAGTCGATCTCGCGCACGACGGGTATCTTTATAAACGACAAAAAAATCACATTTGTTGTATGGGAGCCCCCTTAAATATTTGTTTTATTTCAATTTAATTATTTATTTTTAAAGTGAATAAAGTAAATAATATTCGGTGAATATTTAAATTTTCTGTTGCCGTTATATCAATATCGAGCAAAAAATGAGCAAAAAAAATCAGCATTACATATTTATTTTATTATGTTTTTTTTTAGTATTTTGTTGTTATAGCGGCAACAGAAATACATCATCTGTGAAAATTTCAACTGTCTAACTATTACGGTTCATGAGATACAGCCTGGTGACAGACGGCCAGCGGAGTCTTAGTAATAGGGTCCCGTTTTACCCTTGGACATTTCACACAACGCCATCTAGTCCCAAGCTAAGCAACCTAATGCTTGTGTTATGGTAATGAGATGGCTGATAAACTACTTACATACATTTTTTTTTCGTAAACACATACATATTATAGATAGAAAAACACCCAGACCCGGAACAAATACTTGAAGGTCGTACAAATATTTGTTCCGTGCGGGAATCGAACCCGCGACATGCTGCGCAGCAGTCAATCGCTCAACCACTGCGCCCACCGTGTCGTCAGAACAGAAATCTTTGGGTACGGAACCTTAAAAATATGCTGGGAACACAGTGTGGCTGGTATGGCGATTAATCGCAGAGGTATTAGTGTCCTGACGTGTCTATTTCAGTGGGCCGCTCCCGCTCCTGTGCAAACTTCATAACGTGAACTGTCCGGGCTCGAATATCCCACACTTTTCAAGTTAAGATAAATGCGCTGGGATATTCTGATCTTTATGCTTATTGAACCAAAATTTAGACTGCGGTATCGTACTTTACCTAGTGAATAAAATATCCTAGTAAGTATTTGCAAATAGGTAGTGGAAAGCAGTGTGACCGTTTCTAATTGTATAAACCTACCTACGTATTTTCCTATTCAGCTGTTGCCAGGTGAAAAGAAATACCATGACAGTTGAAATTGTACCAATATTATACCGATATTTAGACTACTAAAAATATGCTATCGTCATTCTTCGGAGCCTCAAATATAACAATTTAGTACTAAAAATACCAAAAACGTCACACTGGTGGAAAGTTAGTTGTAAATAAATACGCGTTAGTTAAAAAAAAACTTTTGTACTTACAATAAAATACAACCGACTTTCAAAAACAACACTATAAAGTGAAAAATAACTTTAATATTGGAAGTTGGAGTCTGGTTAAATGTATTTTCGTTTTTGGCTACCGACTTCCGAAATTAAAATTATTTTTCACTTTGTAGTGATGTTTTTGGAAGTCGGTTGTATTTTTTTGTAAAAAAGTTTTTATTTTTCAGTTTTTTTTAGTTGTGGTACATACCCCAAATAAATTCGAGAAATACCCTCTCGAAACAATTTTTTTTTTCAAATCGAACGACTGTAAAAACATGCGTTGTCATACATAAACAAGTTACGTGTCGAATTGAAAATCTCCTCCTTTTTTATCGTCGGTTAAAAATAAAAGGATTTTGAGAAAAATTGGGTAGTACTTACTTACTTTTGAAAACAAATAAATCGATTTCCTTTCCTATTAAAGAACAAGTTTATGGAGTCAAATATTATATTAGTTCGGGGAAAAAGTTCCTTCGTATTTTATAAACAAATTGAAGACATTTTTTTTTCATAGTTTATCGTTTAGTTATGTGTCATTTGCCAAATGGGTCAAAACTGTTTTGTGGTCAATTCCCAGTTCTTCAGCTACGTCGTAACTACTGATATGCCGATTTTGCTCCACTTTTTCAAAAATGGCATCCATTTTATCCGTAATAGGGCGACCAGAGCGACGTGCATCTTTGACATCAAAATTTCCGGATTGAAAACGATTAAACCAAATTTGTGCTACTCTCACAGACACTGCACTAGATCCATAAACATCGCAAATTTTTTTCGCGGCTTGCGTTGCATTTTTACCTTTTTTGTAGTAAAATTTTAAAATGTATCGAATTTCTTCATAAGATTCACTCATCTTGACAGTACGAAAAACAAATGAAAATCACAAATCTTCCTAATTTGAATTTGGAATTATGTTCTTTAAAATTTAAACTTTCAATGATACCAAAACCAGCCAGATACAAATAGTATAGCAAAAGAGATTTTATTACAAGTTCATACATACTATAATACGAAAAAACTTTTTCCCCAACCTATTACTTTGAGTCGATTCAGCAGTTTTCGAGTGAAGCGCGTGACACATACAGATAAACAAACGAAGTAGGTATGTTGTTTTTGGCGCCAAATGGTGGGTGGAGCTGATTTTTTAAATGTTCAATTAATATTTGCCTCACGGATGTAACGAGTTTGTCTGGGTTTCCATTCGTCTTGTAGTTTCTAGGAAGGTAGAAAGATTAGTTTGAGCACGAGATGATTATTATTTATTAGGTTATACGTGGAATTGGAAATGTTTTCTCTAAAAAACTCGAATCATGATACCTACGTTACTTTTTTGAATTTGCATGAATAGAATAGAATAGAATTTATTTATTTGTAAGAATGTAGTTTTATATGGTAGGTAAGGTGTTAATATTTATTATATTATTATATATATTTTATAGGTAGGTAGGTATACAGGGTGTAATTTTAATCACCGTTATCCTCTTAAGGGGTCATTGTACTCATCATTATGAACAACTTTTACTATGGGACCAAACCTGAAATCGCGAAAAAAAAATCAGCTGCCCCATACATTCATGTTCGCATAACTCGTCAAAATGTATGGGGCAGCTGATATTTTTTCATTTCAGGTTTGGTCCCGTAGTAAAAGTTGTTTGTTATCATGAGCACAATCATGTGTTTAGGTATCGGTCACTAATTACCAGTCACCCTATATACAACGTGTAACGTTAAATGCGCAAAATCTCTCAAGGGGTCATTGTACTCATCATTATGAACAACTTTTACTATGGGACCAAACATGAAATCGCGAAAAAAAAATCAGCTGTTCAGTACATTTTGACGAATTATGCGAACATAAATGTACCTACTGAACAGCTGATTTTTTTTTCGCGATTTCTGATTTGGTTTGGTTTTTTCATGTATTGTAGTTACAGCGTTCATCACGTGTGGTCTGGCAACGTCGCATTTCTAGAGGTTTTGTGAAAATAAAACTACTGTTTTTTTTTCAGTCTAGTGAATTAGATCGTTGTATATTTTTTTACAGTTATTTTGGTATTTACTCATAGAAATGACTGACAATTATTTTCTACTAGCTTTTGCGCGCTCGCGTTAATTATTAATTTAAGGCCCTGGTTCCAAGCTTGGATTAGCTTGGTGTGTAAGTGAAATGGCGTTATGGCTGTCTAGTTTGACGCACGAGATAGAAGATTCTCACGCGCACCGGAATTATGTCGTAAAGTGCAAATAAAATAGTATAAAATTAGAAATTAACTATTTAATAAAAAGTAATCCATCACTGGATGCAGTTTGGAATTTGACATTTCATGGTATATTTTTAATTATAATTATAATTGCTAATGAAGGGATAAACAGCTTTTAAAGATTATTAGGAGGTATGTTTAAAGATTTTTTTGGTGCATTAAAGTATGTTTAATTATGTTTTGGCTTCCATCACTGTATGCGAAAAGGACTTGAAAATATCATATTTTTTTTACATGTCAAAATTATTTACGGTTTATGAGATACACATCTTTAAAAAACCAACTTTTTGATCGTTTTCCGGAAATCTGCGCCTTAAAAAATTCAATCATGATTCGAGAGACATCGATTATCTTATGAGCGTTATTGTTGTTCTCCTCGGGGACAGTACTTTTTTTTGGGATGAAAGGTATGTCCGTTTCTGTACACCTGATAACTTATATTATGCAAAATTTCAGGATGATCGGTTCAGTGGTTTATTTATTAAAACTTTATGCACAAGTAAAAAAATACTGTACAAAGGCGGACTTAATGCCTTTTTTTTTTTTTTTTTTTTTTTTTTTTTGAGGGTGGGAAATCATCAAATAACTTCTCCCGCTCTGGGTGGAGCGTAAGGGCATGTCAGACTTTTACTGACTAAAACCCACCCGTGTTCCTTCAGTTGCCTATGCCAGGGCCGCGGTAACCCCTTCGGACAACCCGCGACCCCAGCGGCGCGGACTTAATGCCTGAGGCATGAAAAGCATGCATGAAGAAAACCTGCCTGATGCCTGAAGCATGAATGTTTAGGCGTGAAAAGGTAACAAACAAACTTATTTTCGCATTAATAATATTAGTTAGGACTTGCAGTACTTATTACGATAAAAAAAACAATTTACTAAGTATGAGTAAACATTAAAAATCATAAAATACAACGATCTAGCTAATTGACAGAAAATAAAATAGTAGGTACCTACTTCGATTTAAAATTAATAAAATAATAACAAAAACCTCTAGAAATGCGACGTTGCCAGACCCCGCTTTTTTTTTCGCGATTTCAGGTTTTTATTTTATTATTTATTTATTACATTTGGGAAAACAACCAGTAGTATACTAAGCATAAACAGTGTTGTCTTACAATTAAAACTTTACAAATATACTACCCACAACATTTTCCACAGATTACTACATTATATATTAAAAACAAGCTACTAGCAAACAGTAACTGTAGCAGGGCTTATTAATGAAAAAGAAGTTAAAAGGAAAAAAAAAAGAAAAGATAAACAATATTCTCTATGTATCAAGATGTATTATTAATGATACCCAGATTGAGTAAAACCTATGTAGCCCACTGCTGATCCTTTAGAATTTTATTTATATCAGTTTTAAATTTATATCTTTAGGTTTGGTCCCATAGTAAAAATTATTCATAATGATGAGTACAGTGACCCCTTAAGAGATTTCGTGTATGAATAGATACATCTTATATAAAAAAGGGAGGGAATGAGAATGAATCATATGGCATCAAAAAATTCGCCCGTATCGCTGTCAACGTAAAAAGTGCTCAAAACGCTGGCAACATTGCCACATTGTATGTCAATTCTGATTCTTCGGCAATGTCGATAAGGTAAGATGGGGTTCGCATATCCGTATCGATAAAACCCCTTTTGGTTACATAGAATTCTAACTAATGTTATAAATGCGAAAGTGAGTATATTTTTTACGCTTTCACGCTACAACGACTGAACAGATTTAGATGAAATTTAGCATATGGTTAGACCATGACTTAGGTTAGGATATATAGTCTCGAACCCGTCGGAATATCGGGATAAAAATATCCCGATATTCCGACGGGTTCGAGACTTATGCGGGTGAAACCGAAGGCGCAGCTAATATAAAATCAAATCAAATCAAATATATTTATTTCGGATTCATAAATTATATCCATAGGTGTTAGTAACAATAATAAACTTAGCCTAGTGTTAGTACAGTTAATATTAAAATTTAATCTAAGCATGCGCTTCAACAGTGTAGAATCCCACCTGTTTGCCAAACGAGGTATGATAGGTTGTTTTTTTTAAATAAACTGCTGCTTATAGAGGATATAAAAATCATAATATATAATTACTAGATGACTGCCAATTTTTTTTTATCAATGAGTCAACTTGAATTCTTATCCTTATTTAAGAGTGGCATTCCTTACTTTAAATAAAAATGAAATGTTGTTCGTTAGTAAGCGCATTACTTGAGCTTGAGAATGTTTTAAAATGTTTATGATAGGTTTAGGTTTTTATGGAAAAAAAATCGAAAAATTTCAAATTCGGGAAAAACTGAACGTCATTTTTTCTGCGGGATTTTTGTATGAATTATTGAAATTTGGACAAGGCCGGGTCAGCTAGTCTAAATATATTAAAAATCAGAATAGAACTGTGTCACTGAACTGGATCTGTTAGGTTTTTTTATTTTTAAAAAACCTAACTGATCTAGTCCATTGGACACAGTCCTTTACAGTTCTATAGTTAGCGGGACCACACAGCAACACTTGACTGACACAGTTCTATTCTAAACTAGTTTACAATTAGGTACTTGGAGATTATGGCAGTAAATAGTGGAACTTGTCAAGCGGAGAGTTTACTGGAAACTTATGGAATAGAGTGTTCAAGTCCAGTAGACGACAATTTTTTTTTTGTGGATGGGATATCATCAAATAACTTCTCCCGCTCTGGCCCGTGTTCCTTCAGTTGCCTGTGCCAGGACCACGGTATCTTTATCGAACAACCCACGACCCTGGTGGCTGACGACAATCACTTGTAAACTGTCACTATCTCGTGTAAACCTTTCTGAAGAAATCGTACCGTGACAGTAGATTTGTTGGACCCCAGGTTGTCGACTGTTTTGCCTTCATAATTATTATTAACTTGTTGCCCCGACAGACGTTGTACTGTCCTAATATCAATATAGGTAACATAAAAAAAAGGACTTTTTTTCCCGAATTTTAAAATTTTTCGGGAAACTTTTTAAATTTTTCGATGCGCTTACCGACGAATAGCATTTTATTTTTAATTTATATAAACTCTAACACGTTGCTTTGTCCAAATTTTAATAATTCATACAAAAATCCCGTAGAAAAATGACGATCAGTTTTTCCCGAATTTGAATTTTTTCCAATTTTTCTTTCCATAAAAACCTAACTCAGGATTATTCTCAAGCTCAAGTAATGTGCTTACCAACGAACAACATTTTATTTTTATTAGTAAGCAATGCCACTCTTAAATAAGGATAATTCAAGTTGACTCATTGATTCAAGTTTAAAAAACATAAGCTGTCATCTAGTAAATATATTATGATTTTTATATCCTCTATTATACAGACAGCAGTGTCTATGATCGATACATAAGAATAATAAATGCATTGAGCATGAATGAAATAAATGCGAAAACTTCATCTTTGACGTTAGTATGTATATTGAAAGTTCCATTTTGACGTCTAGAGATATTCCAGTGGCTTTAGAGAGACGGACGGTTTTAGAAAATTGCTTCTCTATTCTATTCGTTTTCCCAGTTCGGTTAGCCCAAGTATTTATATCCACCATCAGATACTGTTCTCTATATTTGCAGACGTTATAGCTCTTTCGAATATATTTTTAGAATAATGGAATGTATTATGTTATGATGCCATTTATTTCGTGCGTGCTTAATGTTTTTTTTTGTAAAACCAGAACGAACTAGCATGGAACGAATAAGTACTCGTTCGCTAGTTCTTCTGATTTGGTGTTATCATTCTAAACTGTACAACACTAAGCCACTATACTCCATTTGCATAGATTATACATTTAAACAAACCTTTTTTACAGTCCGTTCAACCGATTTTGACTTCTATTCCGTAGGCTTAATGACGACACTAAAGGCAAAAAAGTGGTTACAATATCAACTGTTTACTGCAGCTGCCATTTGTCATGCCACCAAAGCAATAGAAGTCAAAATCGGTTGAACGGACTGTAGAAAAGATTTGTTTAAGTGTCTAATCTTATTGTAAACTAGCTTTTGCCCGCGGCTTCGCCCCCGTGGACGTCCGAAAATATCCCACGGGATCTTACTACCGGGAAATCCTTCCTTATTCCTTGTCTAAATTATGAAGGGAACCTCTGTGCAAAATTTCAGCTTTCTACGTTCAAGGGTTTAGGCTGGGCGTTGATGAGTCAGTCAGTCAGTCAGTACTTCTCTTTTATTTATGTAGATTATCATCAAGTAGAGCTCCACTCATTCCTCGAATAGTTTCCATTCGAAATTCGTATGCGGAATCCCTTTTCACTCAAAACCAAAACACTCCATCCATTGGCCCCTTTTGAACGATGTTTATCGGTCACACATTCATTCGTTCAACATGACATCTTTTGTATCATCACAGAACTGTCAAACATATTTTTTCTCATTCCGAACTGGCCATAAATATGTTTCTTCTTCCATTTTTGAAACGGCTGCGTTGCTACCATCTAAAATGAAATAACCCTTTTAAGCGTCACAGTATTTATAAGTCTTTAAAATAGTGAACTGAATGGAGATAGATTTAACTGTTTTCTCGCGAGACATTAAGTTTTATTAATTTTGTCACACACAAGTTTGGCATTCATGTTTTTTAAGTGGCCGCCATTTGTTAAGTGTTTTGTAGTTGGAAGTGAACTGTTTTATTTGTCAAGAAATATAGTTGTCATTTATCAATCAATTTTGAACAGTTATTCCGTGATATTAATAAAGCTAATTTTGTAGCACGACTATCATTTTGTTTTTGTCAAATACTATTATAGGAAATAGGCGGATAATAAAGACAATAATAGTGTTGATAACTTGAGTTTGTGTGGAAGTTAAAATAGCTTATGAAAGAGAAATGAATTTACGTACGCGTTGAATTTCTAGAACACTGTCAAGTTTTTTAACTTAAGTTATTAAACTTACCCGGAGCAATATAGTTTAAGAACTTCTAAACTATACTTCTTCCGTACGTAGATCTATTTGCCACATGAAGTTGCATAAACTGTACTAAAGTTCTATGGAACCTATTAATCAAACCTAATTTTAAAAGGGAACCTTGAGTTTTCGACTTTCTGATAAAATAAATAAACCAATCAACAACCTTAATTATTTTCAAAATCACACGTGCGTACGCAAATATTTACAAATTACAAATAAAACCAACAAATGAGTGTTGCAAGCACAAACATTTATTCCCCGTGCTATCTCACCAATACGTATATCCATCACTGAATACTATTTTTAAAACTAGCAACACCCATTTTTACGCGCCATACTTGCTAACGTGCGGAGAATAGCCCCCATCGAATGAATAAATGTAAATTTAGGTAACGCGGCATCGTAATTACCTCTGCCAGGTTAACGTTGGTGCTAGCTGAATGTTTATTTGTTTAAAAGAATTATTTCTGTAACGAACTTGGCATTCATTGTGCGTTGAGAATTAAATGTGGAATTAAATGAATTTAGGTTAGGTGTGGCAGGTGAAGATTAGGTTAAGGTTGCGCTAAGATAGCCCTCGAAATTCAAATTTTCTTGCGTTTTTTTTTCCAATTTGCAAGTCAGTGTAATTTTTGATTTTTTGAGATTCGTCTGATTTCCGAAATCAGATGAATCCGGAGCAATTATAACTGAGATGTATTGATGATTTTTATTGTTAAAATTATGTAAATAGGCTTTGTAAATAGGTACATATTTTTACTGTCGCGAATCAAATTTTGATCAAGATACAAACTTACACTGATCTGCAAGTTGCAAAAAACGCAAGAAAATTTGAATTTCGCGATTAACCTTAAGGACGCTGTTACAAATGGGTAATCAAATCATTACTTTTTTACACAAAAGTGTGTTCATTAAATAAAATGCTTTGTATTCTTATAATGTTTTTTGCCCAAATTGTTGATAAATGTGTATGGTACGATTCTGTACTATAAATGTAATTTTAGATTTAGATAGAATAATTTTCTCAATAAATGTACCGAAGTAAAAATTTTCACTTCGGTACCGTTATTGAGAAACTGTACATATCTTTATTTACATTTATAGTACAGAATCGTACCATACACATTTATCAACAATTTGGGCAAAAACATTTTAAGAATACAAAGCATTTTATTTAATGAACACACTTATGTGTAAAAAAGTAATGATTTGACTACTTATTTGTAACAGCGTCCTTGTCAAGTTACGTTCAGTTTAGAGAGCAAAGAAGCCCTTTCTCAAAGAGTTTCTGTCTTGAGTTCCGCAAAAGACCACGACCAATTGCCGCAGTGTCGCAGTCTTGAGGGTGAGAGGAGAAAAGTCGCGAAAAGTTAGTCAAATTAGGTACCACTGCAGCACTGCTAACGTTTCTTTCAAAACTTTTTAGCCAAAGCATTCTCCGTCACAAACCTAAGTACCTACTCGTTTCTTATGCGCAACTTCAACCCAACTGACATAATATAACATTGCAAAAAGCATAAACTATCCATTATTGAATTCCCCGGCTGTTTGTACCGGCACATCGTTTTGGCTCATCGTCGCATGTTCCACCGCGACTTGTTTTATTTTTCATGCCGTTCCGTATTGCACCGAATAAAGTTTTTCAATCGATATAAATTTGCCTGACATAGTTCCACGATTAGTACTAATACTTTATGAAGAAGAAATAGTCTTGTTTTAAATGCAGGTAGGTGTAATTTATTTCAAAATGCTTTCGGAGCCTGAAATACTTAATAAGTATAGATATTTAACTACGCAGATACTTATTTTAAGTGTCTTCACATGCATAATGGATAATTTATAGCGTATGCGTCGACTTTCCGGCTCGTAGGCGCTGTACGTAGGACGTGATGGTCGAAAATACGTCGCGATTGAGCAGCATATAAGTACGCTGTGTTTACGACTACGTTCATCGAAAGCTTAAGATGAGCCAACGCCATGCGAAGACACCCGTTCTCTATTTAAATCTGTTTAGGAGTAAAAAAAAGTTTCACAGACAACCATAGGTCTGAGGTTAAAGACTTCTACCATAAACACTAGCGCTGTTCGACCATCGTGCGCACTTCCTAAATATTGCTACCACTCGTAATAATCAGAAATGATTGCTTATACTTCAATATTCACAGACTACACCTCGGTACGCGAGTATATGTTTTAAATAAAGATGTTGTGTATTTGTTCGCGTATCTTCAAATAAATAAATGTTGTGATAGATCATACCAATTTAGACTTTACTGGCTTCTTTATGATTTTCCTTTGAATTTAAAAACTCGTGTGAATAAGTTGAAACAATTTTTATACTGTTCATCTTTTTTATACATTTGTTTTATTGAAATTAACCGTCGTTGTAGTACAATTTTGCGATATAAAACTTGTGTAGGTACTGACAATAATATTTATTTTCCCTTTTATAACATTTTAATGTTTCTAAATATTGGATTGTATCGTTGCGTAGCTATCCCGGTAAATGTGTACGTTCGCGTATATGGGTCAGTTTACATTGAAAATGATGAATTCTTTTAGAATGGAACGCGATGCTTTACGAGTTGGGATAATTTATTTAAACGCATAAACAAAGATACCTGCACGAGGGATAGTTCTATTAGTTTTGGAATTTATTGTACGGTCGGCAAAAGGAGATGAATAGTTAGTTTTTTTGTTAAATTAATTAGTTCTTTGCAGCCATTGCTTTTTATGTATTACTAGCCGACAGACGTTGTCCTGTCCAATTTTCAGTATTTCATACTTGAAGTATCTCAGAAAAGATGACGTTAATTTTTTCCCAAATTTGAAAATTTTTCCAATTTTTCTTTCCATAAAAATCTGTTACTTGTATAAATTTAAAACAAAAAATAACCAAATTGGTCCAGCCGTTCTCAAATGATGCGCTTACCAACAACGACCAGCATCCATTTTGTTTTTATAGACTATCATAATATCTTCAGTTCCACAATATTCAAAACAAATTCATTTAACCAATTCTCAATCATATCGCTTTTTATAAATACAGTGCAATGATGACTTACTTACCATGCTGACTGTAGAAGTAGAAAGTTTATGAGTTTTCGAAGCGAAGAACAAAATGGAGGTGAGTCGTCTAATATCGTGTCCCTGTTTAATATTATTTGTTTTTGATAAATAATGTAAAAAAACACAGGCGGTGTTGCCATAATGGTCGGAGTCAATGTTCGGAGCATCACTTGGGTGTAGAAATGATGTCATTAGTACCTACCTACTGCCGATATTTAGCGTTGGTGGTTCTTTTTAAGACGATATTCGGATGGTCCTTACAATAAGGCTTTTAAGGCTAACTGTCTATCTTTATATGGCAAGTGTTTAAGAAATGTTTAATGTAAATTAATAAGGCCATAATTAAGGCTTTTAATTGAGAGGAGCTTGTGGCTAAGTTATAACAGCCGCACGGGTCGATCCATCAGGTTAAGCTACGCTTGCCGCGGTTGGTCCGTGGATGGGTGACCATCTTTACATACCGAGACTCCTCCGTGCCTCGGAAAGCACGTTAAGCCGTTGGTCCCGGCTGTCATTCGTGTATCTTTGACAGTCGTTACGGGTCGTCAGAAGCCCGAAAGTCTGACAACCAGTCTTACCAAGAGGTATCGTATTACCCAGTAACGGGGTTATGGAGGTCAGATAGGCAGTCGCTCCATGTAAAATACTGGTATTCAGCTGCATCCGGTCAGACTGGAAGCCGACCCCAACATAGTTGGGAAAAGACTAGGCAGATTGATTGAATTAAGGCTTTTATTTGCCTAGTTTTTCAGAAAAGGCCGTTTTGTACCTGGGTACCTATTATACCTACTTGGTTTATTTACACTCACCGTAAATAAATAACTTGGAGGAGATCTTATCATTCGCGGTTCATTTACGTTATAATACTCGACGACTACTTGTAGCTATACTTAGCGTGTAAGGAGATAAGTAGGTTACTTTAATTTCCATATTCACAAACATAAAACAAAAAAAACAGCCAAGTACGTGTCGGACCACGCACAATGAAGCGTTCCGTAGTTGAAAAGAATTTATCTCAAAAACAAAAAATATTTTTTAAGGTACTTAAGTACCATACAAATTAACAATTTTCGAACTTTTTCCTTTAATTATGTTGAGACCTTGCCTCTTGCCAAATTTCATTGTTCTAGGTCAACGGGATTATTACAGGTTTTGATTTACTTGTGAGTAACACATATCAGCTTGATTTTTGTAGAACTCCAAGGGACAATAGACTTAAGTCAATCAATCTGCCTAGCCTTTTCCCAACTATGTTGGGGTCAGCTTCCAGTCTAACCGGATGCAGCTGAACACCAGTATTTTACATGGAGCGACTGCCTATCTGACCTCCACAAACCAGTAACTGGATACTTAATACGATACCCCTTGGTTAGACTGGTTGTCAGACTTTCGGGCTTCTGACGACCCGTAATAGACAATAGACTTAAGTATTTGATTTTAATTTCAACTTGATACCTCCCCGCGTTCCTGAGAAAAAGGGTCTTCACAGACTGACATACAGACAGACGGACAAACAAGTGATCCGGTAAGGCTTCTGATAAGGCTTCCGTTTTTTCCTTTTGAGGTACGAAACTCTAAAAATGATACCAAGTTAACAATATTTCGACATTAGCTATACACATTACCTACTGTGTAAGAAAAAAGTCGCGAAAATTCATCAAAAAAAAAAAAAGTATCATAGTAGTTCCAACATTCGATTTACACTAAAACTCCACTCCAGATACTAGTTCGATGATAAAAAAATATGCTTTAAAACATTGAAAAAGCGAAAGCTGGCGCTGCCAGTACAACAGAGATGATAGCATGTACATTATTCAGACGGGTCTGCCGACTACCCGAGCACTGTAATGGCAGGTTAAAAAATTATAAGCTTTCCACGTCTTCCTCTGTGATCGACAAGACTCTTTTGAGTTTTTGAGCTTAGGTATGTTCTCGGTAATGTTTTAAAATCTGCTGAGCTAAATTGTCTGGTGTGAGGAAGATGAGTTATTTTTTTCGAAGAATTTAGGAAACATGAGATTCAAGATATTGAAGAAGTGTATTTTTTATTTTGAAATTGTGTAATTTATAAAATTCAAATGTAATTTTTTTTAGTGTAGGTATATGCTATAATTGTGCAATTTTATGTGTAAATTCAGACACAATTTATTTGTCTATGAATGACTATGACTAAGACTAGGTATGACAAGAAGAAATGTACAAAATGTAAGTAATTTAGAGAAATATTTATTTATCTATATAAATATAGGGTGACTGGTAATTAGTGACCGATACCTAACTAAACACATGATTATACTCATGATAACAAACAACTTTTACTATGGGACCAAACCTAAACTCGCGAAAAAAAAAATCAGCTGCCCCATACATTCATGTTCGCATAACTCGTCAAAATGTAGCAAGCAGCTGATTTTTTTTTCGCGATTTCAGGTTTGGTCCCATAGTAAAAGTTGTTTGTTATGATGAGCACAATCATGTGTTTAGGTATCGGTCACTTATTACCAGTCACCCTATATAAAGAGAAGTCCTGACTGACTGACTGACTCATCAACGTCCAGCTGCTCCCCCCTCCCCGCTCGCCCCTCCCCCCCCTAGGTCCCTTGGCAGATTGGTTGGTAGGTTTCTAGGTCCCTTGGACCTAAAAAGCTGGAATTTTGCACAGAGGTTCCCTTTATAATGTAGACAAGGAATAAGGAAGGAATACCCGGTAGTACGTTCCCATCGGATTTTTTCTGACATACACGCGGGCGAAGCCGCGGGAAAAAGCTAGTCACATATAAACTCACGCTGCTACCATCCTCACATACTCCTTTTGCCTCGTTTACGTTCGTCCATCTGGTCATACATGCACACCGGTTGCGAGTCCTACGCACTTGACCTTTCTGAAGAACATCACCAATAAGGTCACTATAATGCAGGGATGCACAGACCGCGGCCCGCGGGCCGCATGTGGCCCCCCAACAATATGCCAGTGGCCCGCCAGCAAAAGCCTCGTACATTTGAAGGAACTTACTTAAATAATGTGAACAAACTTTTCGGTATTGAATAATCTATACTAATATTATAAAGAGGTAAAATTTGTATGTAAGTTTGTAAGTTTGTAAGTTTGTATGTAGGGGGTAATCTCCGGAACTAATGATCCAATTTTAAAAATTTTTTCACTGGTAGAAAGCTACATTATTCCTGAGTGCTATAGGCTATAAATTATATTTATATCATGCAGATTAGCCGAGCTATCACAAGTTTTGTCTAACAAGTCGGAAAGAAATACCTCTTTAAACAGACTTTTTTGCATGCGCTGCCTAAACGGTTGTTTATAATTGAGAACAATGTATGGCAGTCTGGTCCGTCTTAAATAATTCTACAAAAAAGTCCGCGACACCATATTTCTATCTTTTATATTTTATCTTTTATACATCTTTTATTGTTTTAAAAAAGTATTTTTTAGACATACTTACGTTTGGATGATTATTTAAACAACAAAACATTAATCCTTATCAAAATAAGATATTTTATAATTACATACATTACAATTTTTATGATTTTTTACAAGGACATCATGGAGATAAGATTTGGCCTTTACAGTATGGCAATTGGTCATACAGTTTCGGAGATAATATAAAATTACTAAAACGCAAAATAACTTTAATTCATACCGGTTCCTCTTGAGCAAACATGTTTAGAGCGGACTTTTATCAATTTACCCATAGATGGCGTTGTGCAGAATGTCGGTGGAATACAGCGGAAGAGTTTTTTTTAGGGTTCCGTACCAAAATGGTAAAAAAGGAACCCTTAAGGTGCGACTCAGTCTGTCTGTCTATCTGTCTGTCTGTCACAGCTGGATATCTCAAGAACTACTAATGCTATCAACTTGAAATTTGGAACAGTTTAAGATGACGATGTTTTGATGTTGTTGATGAGTTGAAGTTGATGATGTGTTGGTGATGATGAGTTGATGATGATGTTTGAGAGTTGATGATGGTGTTTGATGTTTATTTTTTTTGCAACATGGGCTGAAAGGGGGTCTTAAAAATTCAAAGTTGGGCTACTAGGTCATGTGGGGTATCATATGAAAGAGCGCTGTTTGCGCATTCTCAAACATATTTTTATTTTTTTTTAGGCCGCACAGTGTTCGACTTTTGATGAAAAATGTAAAAAAAATACCGTTCCCCCCCTTATCTCCGAAGTTTGCAAAGAGAAAAATCTGAAATTATTGCAAGTTTATGTAAAGATAACAGGAAAAAAAAGCGATGTCTCTAAATAGCACACTTTTTCAGAAATCGGGACGGAACCCTCGGTGCGCGAGTCCGACTCGCTCTCTTGACCGGTTTTTTTTTTGTTAGTTTGTTTGAACGCGCTATCTCTGGAACTACCCCAGTCGGATTTGAAAAAATCTTTTTGCATTTTATAACCCAGTTCTTGAGGAGGGCTATAGGCTATTTTACATCACGCTAGGGCCCTTAGGAGCCCAGCGGGAAGTAATAGCGCGGGCAGGCGATGCGGAAGGATATAGGCTATTTAACATCACGCTAGGGCGCTTAGGAGCCGAGCGCGAAGTAATAGCGCGGGCAGGCGATGCGGAAGGATATAGGATATTTAACATCACGCTAGGGCCCTTAGGAGCCGAGCGCGAAGTAATAGTGCGGGCAGGCGATGCGGAAGGATATAGTCTATTTAACATCACGCTAGGGCCCTTAAGAGCCTAGCGCGAAGTAATAACACGGGCAGGCATTGCGATGCGATGCGTCGGGGTTGGTGGGTGGGGGGGACAAGAAATTTAACGCGGACGAAGTCGCGGGCAGAAGCTAGTAATTAATAATACAACAAAAAATCTAAACCGCCTTGCAAATGAAAGTTTGGAAGCAATTTTACGTGCAGCTACAAGAAAAATGTTAAAAAGACTGTAAGCACAATGCAGTGCCATGCTTCAAACTAGTATAATATTATTTTTTTAATTAAATTTTTGGCTATTTTATGTGCTGATGGCCCGCCATTAGTTCATCATTTGGCCAAGTGGCCATGGTCTCAATAAGTCTGTTCATCATTGCTATAATGTCTTTCTAGGGCATCCCCTGCCAGCGTTTCCACTCACATCTGACTTGTAAATACCTTTTGTTAGTCGCCTTTCATTCATACTCTCAACATGACCAAACCATCTATTTCCAAGTATACTCTTTTAAATTTTTGTCAGTACATCTTCTTTCAAACCGCGTGCCGATGCCACATCACGATCTAATCTTATTTTTAATTCAAATTTCTATTTGCGTTGACCACACATGTACGTAATAGTCTATTCAATTAGAAACATTTCATTCATACCACCTTATCTATTAATGAATGTTGAAATTTGGCCAGCATCAGTAGTACTAGAGCCAAAACAATGAAACTCGTCAATACACTAATAACTCTTAACCTAGTTTAGTGAAAACAGTCGAGACTACACTCATTATAGTCATTATTACAACTAATTCTCATGTAAATGTCCAGATTACACCATTTTGTACAAACGGTGAAATGGTTTAGTATGCATGTGAAAAAGCAGTACGCAATCTACATTTACGATACATGCAACTGTCTCGGACGATAAGCATAGGCGTGATACTTTTTATGCATAAAACATGGTCAGACAAGAGATGGTCAGGTTAGGTTCCGCCAATTTGCAGACAGATTAAGTGTATTGATAAGTTGTTGTTAGTTGTTGCTCAAACCTAACTCGCTACACTGAGTTGCTTGCCCGTTCTTCCCCATAGGAAGCTATTAGGCTTCAGAATGACGAATGGGCAACTATGTAGCTTTTTTTAGCTATCTTTCTGACTGATTGAACCCTTGACATTCCAAAAGTGCCTGTATTTCTTTTAATTTGTAATAAATGCTTTGAGTTTAGAGTTGATGTTGAGTTTGCATTATTTACATAAACTGACTCCTTATTTGAAGACGTTACCAGAAATACCAGTATTATTCAATAAACAGTGTTATAAAGTTGTAAAATATTTTCCTCCATATCTACTCATATACAGGGTGTTTGGTGCATCGTTTGCCAAATTGAATTGGCCGAAAGAAGAGGTCATTTGCTATCGCTTCAGGCTCAAGTACTCATTTTTGGCCACACCGGTTTTTTTATTACAACTTTCTAATTTTTATTTTGAAAAAATCCAAAACTCAGCATTAAAGCTTAAATTTAAAAAAAAGTTTTAAGTGTAGTCTTCAAATTTCATTTTTATTTACATATGTACTGTTGTATGGCTCTATCAAATTTAAAATTACTTGCAAGTAACATCTAGTTTTTTTTTAATAAATCACAAAGTTTTTGGAAAAATAAAAAATGAACTTAAAACTCAACTTTAAATAGCTATAAAAAAAAAAATAAAAGCGATCAGGATCTTCGAATTATTTTAAAAAGTTCTCTAGTCTGTCCCCTTTCCAACGGTATGTAATGTGTTAAAAAACTCTTTTAATATCTTTAATAATTAGCTAAATGTGTAGTCGAGACACATCAGGCTGATATTGGATATTACGTTTAAAACACTAGTTTTCGCATAAATTACATGCTATTAGTAGATAGATACTGTTATCTCACGTCTTACGTAGTCTCTTATCTCGTTCTTACATAGGGAACTTTCCTCGAAATTGAAAAAAAAATACATTATTACAAAAATAATCATTTATTAATAAGTAATTTAATTACATACTAATCTTACAAGTCTTGTTCAAACTGTCTACCACTATTGCGTATGCACGCGCGACATCTTCGTCTTATCTCAACTGTAGTGGTGCGTAAACGCATTTCTGCTTTGATCGTCATGAAAGCCGCCTCAATGCGTTGGACTAAATCATCTCTTGTCTCAACTTCCGTGGCGTAGACGAGTTCTTTGGCCCGTCCCCAGACGTAAAAATCCAACGGAGTTAAGTCTGGAGAACGTGGAGGCCAAGGAATAGGGCCATCCCTCCCAATCCATGAGTCCGGGAATGCATCATTCAAGTACTCCCTGACGGTTATTCTCCAATGAGCGGGACAACCGTCATGTTGGAAAACAAAAGACCTGTCTTCACTGAAAATTGGCAAATCAGCTAATAATAAGGGCAACTCTGTTTGCAGAAATTCTAAGTAATTATCCCCGTTCAGGTTGTCAGGTAAGTAGTGTGGTCCAATTACATGATTTGCAATGACTCCTGCCCAAACGTTCACACTAAATCGTCTCTGGAATGACCTTTGTCGTTTTACGCGTGGGTTTTGATCTTTTGCTGTCCAGTGGTGTAAGTTATGTAAATTGAGGATTCCCTCTTTAGTAAATTTGGACTCATCCGTCCACAGAATTCTTTTTAAAAAGACCGGATTATCCACGTCTGAATGCAGTAAAAAACGACAAAACTGGACACGGTTATCAAAGTCTTGATTCTCGAGACCTACAACAAATAAAATACGCGTAAGAATGCATTACTTTCTCGCAAGATTTTTTTTTATTGTTTGTAAAAAGTACGGGCAGTACAATGTAAAAGACAATGGCCTGACCGCTGAAGGTTTATGACATCTGGCAGAGTGACGTCAAAGCCGCTACCTGCTGCTGCGTCGGGTACGCGGTAAAGCTAGAAAGGGTTCGCAATCTACGTTAGCGCCTACGGTTGTGAGTCTATTAATTTAAAAATTACGTACCTTGCACCGGAGTGTAATGGAAAGCATGTTTGTTATTTTGGCGAAGTACTCGCCATACTTTCCAGATCGAAATTCCCAGTAATGCAGCTACATTTCTTATGCTTCTAGTGGGATCTTCTTCAAACAGTGCCAGAATCTGTTCATCTACGTCAACATTATGACGCACTACAATCCCTCTTGGTTCACTAGCAGTCAAATTACCAGTCTCACGTAAGCGTCGATAAGTGTTCTGGAAAGTATGGCGGGAAGGCAATCGTCTATTGGGAAAGCGTTCCTGATAAATTCTTTGTGCTTCGCGAGCAACACCATCGGCTCTTCCATAAGCCATCAAAATATCAGCGTATTCTTCATTAGAGAATGTAGCCATATTGTAACACAAAAAAAATCACGAAAGTTAACACAAACACCCACAAAACTCAATGAAAAGATAACAGTAACAGAAATTAACAGTAACAGAAAATAACAGTAACAGAAAATAACACAACAACAACAAGGGGTTAGTTTTCAGAGACAGTCAAATAACGACTAACAAACTTAACCAATTTGCGGCCAACCCAATAACAAAAAGAGACAGATAATGAATTCTACTGTGTAGGAGGGAGATAGCAGGCTTTACCTGCTTCGTATGTATTGTTTACGCGAAAACACTTATTTATCCCGAATATGCAATAGTTTGATGGTGCGTCCCGATACACAAACTTAGCGTATTAGTGAACTTACTGAAACATTTTTTAAACACATTGCATACCGTTGGAAAGGGGATAGACTAGAGAACTTTTTAAAATAATTCGAAGATCCCGATCGCTTTTAGTTTTTTTTTTATAGCTATTTAAAGTTGAGTTTTAAGTTCATTTTTTATTTTTCCAAAAACTTTGTGATTTATTAAAAAAAAACTAGATGTAACTGGCAAGTAATTTTAAATTTGATAGAGCCATACAACAGTACATATGTAAATAAAAATGAAATTTGACGACTACACTTAAAACTTTTTTTTTAATTTAAGCTTTAATGCTGAGTTTTGGATTTTTTCAAAATAAAAATTAGAAAGTTGTAATAAAAAAACCGGTGTGGCCAAAAATGAGTACTTGAGCCTGAAGCGATAGCAAATGACCTCTTCTTTCGGCCAATTCAATTTGGCAAACGATGCACCAAACACCCTGTATTTTGCCCACTGTACTCTTACCCATTGCTTCATCCGAACATTTGTCGCTGGCGTGGGCAGATGAAAAGATATGTAATTACGAGTTAAAGAGCGTATTTCACGTGTTGTAACGATCGACACAAACAGTTGTAGGCTAAGCCTCGACATTCATGTATCCGGCGGTGGAACACCACAGAGGTTTGAGGAGATTTATACCTCGTTACAGCAGAAAATTGTAGTTTTATAATGTCATTCGCGAGATTACACGCGTTGGGAGTTGGGGCAGGTTATGAGCTTCTTCCCGCGGAAGTCTATTTGTAAATGGGTTATGGTGGGTTTTGTGGTATTAAAAAGTATGTGTTAACTAATGTTTTGTTTACTCCTACACGCGTAGCATGACCATTTGACAAAAATATAATTTAATGTATTGTGTTGCGTAAATTATTTTGCATAGGTACTATTGTATAGAATCTAGTTCTTCTAACTGAACAGACAGCTGTGCTGCTGGGGAGTTTGTTCCGCTACTTCTTCTTCCCAGCTAAAGCACTAGGAAGTGGTGAAGGGCGGGCGTTTTGTGGGGACTGTCTTACTGTAATTTCGACGTTCAAAAAGTGCTGATTCTCAGCCTAATTTGAATAAAGGACTTTTGATTTTGATTTTGATTTTGAGTGCCATCGTAGAAACCGAAGAACGAAAGACAAAATTATAGATTGTAGTAGAATAGTACATTTTGATACAAGTGGAGAACGTTTGTTATTGCGTTCGAGGCGGAATTAAAAGACCCGAGCCGTAGGCGAGGTTGTTTTGCCGAGAACTGCAATAACAAATGTCCACGAGTATCAAACGACGTTTTTTAATACACTTTTGAAGAAATAAAATAAAAAACACATAAAATAACGGAAAATAATTTTGTCATGAATTAATAGGGAACTATGATTTAAATTTTCTTTTTTTTTCACGCTTTGCTTTCGCCAGGTTGAAAGAGAAGCAAAGGTATAAAGCTGATAAACAGACAGCCCTAATATGAAAAATAGAAAATTCAAATATTTTTGAGTTTAGAACACAAATAAATGTTAATTTGTTCATAAACGTTTTTTTTTATTGTAATAATCATGGATTTTGATAATATTCTAAATAGAAACATTAATTAAACATTAAAAAAATATTAACGCCGACGCATCTCTTTGCCGAGATTAAAAAAAAAACATTCACCTCCGAATAGAGAGTTGTGAATAGAGGCATTGAACCAATTTGGACTAAGTATAGGTATAAGTTATCTGCGGCATTCCCGCACACCTGCGGGAAAATAAAAAATCGCACGCGTGCGACATACATTGCATTGTGAACCTAATCGTAGTGCGATATGAACCAGTTTTCGAGGAAGTGTATTGAAAATATTTTTACGGCGTGATGTCAAAAATTAAGAAAGTAAATGTCACTTTTAAAATATAAAAGTTTATCTAAATTAACTAACAAACCATTAAATTATAAATATAATATCTTGACCTAACTAAAACTATTCACAAACTAAAATATGGCGTCGAAAAACTCCTCCGCATCGCTGTCGACTGGTAAAGTACCCAAGAGACTGCCGTCATTGCCACGTTGTATGGCAATGCATAGCCTCTGGCCAAGGTAAAAGCCAGCCCTTATAATAAATAAGTAGAAACGAACCAGATATATGAACGTAAATGAAGTGGCGTTCTGCTAACAGTTTGTATAGAAAGTGATAATTGTCTATTCTTCCTAGAGTATAGAGAGGGAGAGAGATGGTGATGCATATTTTACTGAGCTGCCATTTGCTGCGGACTCAAAAATAGACTCCAATTCACGAATGCCTTGTTGAAAAAGGTTACAGAATCAAAGATCAAAGAATAATTTGCATACAAAAAGGTAAACTGCTCTAAAAATCCGCTTCACAAAATGTTCGTTATGTTTGTTTCTACTTTTGCCTTTGCTTTGACTCAAAATCTCAGATCAATGATCAGCTCAAAATGTATCTCGTTCCAATAATCGTTTACCATTGTTTTCCCTACACCGCTTAATCTGTTACCATCAACGTTTAAAGGTATTTCAGTGTTGCCACCTGGCAAGTCAGCAACAATGTACATAACATTATACTATGTCTGGTTCGTGGCTTAAAAACTGCGGGTATTAACCCACTTGTGATCTAATTCGAGCGGCGCGTACGCAACGCGGGCGATCCCGGCTGCGTCAATACGTATGTTTGATGATATTTGACAACTATGGATTTTTGGTTACTGTTGGTGATGTGATGTTTATTTCTTTTAGTTGGGATCTTTGTAGTTCGTGGAAGACGTGTTTGAGTTTTCTCCAGCTGGTGGTACCTACTGACCTGCTTATGTGGCACCGGCGCCATCGGTGACTATGAGCAGTCAGTGGCCTTACTATGAGCTTTTATAGCAGAGCAGAAGTTGAAAAGTTCCAGTGTGAGAGAGAGACGGACCTATATACGACCTACAGCACCATCCTTTTTTCTCAATGGATCCATGATTTTTTTTCACGTCATAATACGGCCCCAGGTTTAGTTAACTACTACGCTATGGTCGAGTGTTCTTTTTCAGTCAGATATTGTTAAGGTTACTTCTTTCAGAGCCTGTTTCACCGCCTACGATGTTCCTATTAACTCTTGGCAGATAATTTCAAATAAATTCTGTTCCATTTTTGAATTGATTCGGTGAGTAGTGCGTGAAATAGGCCCTTAGACTCTTTAATGCTTGTTACATTTAGTGATCTATGGTCAACGCCATCTTTAATATGCTTGGGGATTTGCCACGTTTCAACAGAGTCAGTCATAAGACCACTCTTCATCAATTTCTAAAGTTCTAAATGTTCAAGTTTAGCTGCATTTAGTTAGACTGGAAACTGACCCCAATATAGTTGGAAAAGACTAGGCAGATCATGATATGGATCAATTAAAAAGATATTGCGCGTTGTTTTTCATTTTATTTATCTATCACACTATGTAACACCAGTGACTGAAAAGTTGTGTAGAAATGGTTGTCATGTTATGGGCACGTGATGCGGAGGAATGAGGAAAATGTCATCAGGAAAGTTTTGAGTATGAATGTGGGATGAAAGACCAAAGAAAAGATGGATGGACTGTGGAATGAGTACATGAGAAGAAGTGAAAGTGGCACCGGTGACTGAAAAGTTGTGCGGAATGAGGAAAATGTCGTTAGGAAAGGTTTGAGTATAAATGTCGATGGCTATAAGAGTAGGGGAAGACCAAAGAAAAGATGGATGGACTGTGTGAAAGATGATATGGCTGGAAAGGAAGTGATTACCGAATGGAAGAAAAAGACATATTGCGCCGACCACATATAAATTGGGATAAGGGCAGGAGATTGATGATGATGATGACGACTATAGTAATTAGTGAACTAGACACCTGTCTAGTAGTAATTAGTCAATCATTGTGCAGTCATCGACTCATTGGCTGCTGATATCGTCTGAAGCTATAAAGAGACCATCTGTAGGTATATTTAAACTTACATCCGTCTCGACAAACTGTACCGTTCTATTTGTAGTAAACTGGCGAATGTGTTCCTTATTCGCTGGCTCTGTAAATATTAGATTTTGTAGTTATATGCGTATTAGGTTTAATTATAACAACACTGGTTTCGTCCGCGTAGAGGTCAAAAAGTATCCCACGGGAACGTAGCACCGGCAGAAAAAGTATTCTATGTCCTAATCCTGGTCATGGTCTACCAATGTGCCGGGAGGAGCTCCTGGCTGAGTAATAACAGCCGCACGGGTCGATCTATCAGGTTAAGCTACGCTTGACGGGGTTGGTCAGTGATGGGTGACCATCTTTACGTACCGAGACTCCTCCGTGCCTCGGAAAGCACGTTAAGCCGTTAGTCCCGGCTGTCATTCTTGGATCTTTGACAGTCGTTTCGGGTCGTGAGAAGCCCGAAAGTCTGACAACCAGTCTTACCAAGGGGTATCGTATTACCCAGTTACTGGGTTGTGGAGGTCAGATAGGCAGTCGCTCCATGTAAAATACTAGTATTCAGCTGCATCCGGTTAGACTGGAAGCAGTCCACTATACGTAGTTGGGAAAAGGCGAGGCAGATTACGCTCTACCAATGTGCCAAATTTCATTCAAATCCGATCAGCCGTTTTAGCGTGAAAGCCTAACAAACAAACTCACTTTCGCATTTATAATATAAGTTAGGATTCCGTATTGACAGTTGAATATTCACAATTACCATCTACTACTTCATCTACGTTTTCAAAAACACATAAACTCGCACCTTTTCACAATTTTCAGAGATCACAAAGGCCACGTGCTAAAATTATAACGTAGTCTTTCTGCCTCATAATATAAGAAAGAAGGAGATGTGCCCCGTATGTTAAAATGTATCGGAACCCTGTGTCTCCACCTTGTCCCTTTGTCACTTTCATGATTTTAAAAACAAATACGGTAAAATACTTGTACTTACATATGCAAAGTGATTCACGGCATTCTTATAAATTGTCACGGTCACAGTCGTAAGCGCACTAGTTTTGAAATTGTACTATAAACGGCTCATACTGAGCATGTCGCGCGGGCAGAAATTCGCCCGCTTGCCACTTCTCCTGTTTTTTACATTTATATGTTTTGCCTCGTCAACGTTTATATTTACCGAGTTTAAAATATCTTGACATAAACTACTTTGGTAAGCTTTAACTGACCAATAATACCTACGTGTTTATATGATAACCCCACCTACACATCAAAATAACAGATGTCATTACATAAACCTGAACGTAGTCTCCGCAAACTCGTTTGACGTCACAACCTATCCGTGACGTCACAGCACAGTTCAGCATTTCGCGATTCATATCAATTCGTGGAGCGTGCATTGTATCGAGTCGATTGCTGATCGATTGCCCGCCAGTTGGCATCAGATCACACGCCGTATCTATGCCAGTGTTGCCAGATATTAACGGATTTCTGACAGATACGTGAGTTAAAATCCCTGGTATTAGAGTTCGTTGAACTCTTGGTGTTACCCTAGTTGTTGAAATAGCTGGATTGGGTTTTGTTGATGTAAGTTCTTAGTTTGAATGGAATTATTGATATTGCGTGTATGGTTAGTTTCCTTGTATTGAAAACCGCTTGAAATAAAGGCCAGCGTACTTAGGAACCTACAAACCTATTAAGGTTTTTGTGATGATTATGTTTATATTTTGTTTTGTTCCTCAATTAATCTTACTACTATTATCACACTAATAATTATAAAGGCGAAAGTTTGTGTGTGTGTGTGTTTGATACTTCTTCACGCTCAAACGGCTGGACCGATTTGGATGAAATTTGATATTTATATAGATTATACCATGGATTAACACATAGGCTACTTTTATCCCGTTCTAAGCGGGTGAAACCGCGGGGCGCAGCTAGTACTATTATAAATGCAAAAGTTTGGATAGATGGATGTTTGTTACTAAATCACGGCAGAACAGCTGAATGTATCTGGATCAAATTTCGCACAGAGAAAGAATAAAATTTGAAATAGCACATTGGCTACTTTTATCCCGGAAAAATTTACGGTTCACGTGGTATAATTTCCGTCGTCAAAAGCTAATAAAAAATAAAGTTAAAATTAGCTAAAAACCTATTTCGAGTCATACAAAGAGTCCTTGTGAATGTTGTTCAGGAACTAGATACATTTAGGAATAGACATCACCTGCTTATTATCTCGATCAGAATCAATAAGCTTTTATTTACGTTAATATCTAATACCATTACAACCACGGCTTACTACAACTACACTCGTAAATGAACTTCAAACAGTCAATCCTCACCCATATGTAGGTACATCTACCTTCAGATAAACAAGATGTTAAGCTGGATATCCACTTATGCTTGCGCACCAACGTTTCCCGCGCATCACAAGGTCAAATCCCGTAAATAAAAACGTTCAAAATTCTAGTCGTGATCTCATCTCATCAAATTAATTAAATGCACCGATCCCAGCGTGGATTGACCAGAGTCGGTTACTCGAATGACCACAAAAATTCACACTAGCCCCTGTTGCCTGATGTTACATGGTGCAACAGAGACCATTGCATATCAAGGAGTAGACGGGCGCGATAATGGTAGGGAAGACGTGTTTAAGGTATGGGAGGAGATCATAGAATACATATACATCCTAAAGTAGACAATAGAATCGGAGAGACGGGTAAAAAAAAAGAAAGAAAAGAAAGAAAACTTGTTTATTCTGCACAAATAAAACGCACATTAAAAAAAAACTTGAGAGGTGTCAAGGGACACCCGGATGGAACGAAGTTCCTTTCGATTAATTAGTGAAGGAATTGTAACAAAATTTTATTTTTATACTTATCATCATCATCATCATCATCATCATCATCATCACCACCATCATCATCATCATCACCATCATCATCATCATCATCACCATCATCATCATCATCATCATCACCATCATCATCATCATCACCACCACCATCATCATCATCATCATCATCATCATCGCGACACCACACTGTTCAATGCGAAATAGAAATGAAAATATCTGGCTTGCTTTCTATAAAAGAGAGAGAGAGAGAGAGAGACAGACAGAGAAACATGCGCACGCCGCACGGCTTACAATAGCTACCTATAGCAAAAAGTGTCGTGACAACTTTTCGTGAGACTTTTTTCCGTCTAGCCCCCTTTCACAACGCGCGATAAGGAACTTCGTTCCAAAAATAAAAAAAAGACAATGTACATTTGGAAAGCAACGCATATCACACACACACACACACACACACACATTTATCACACATTACACACATTTTCTGGATGGGCATCCTTTGACGATGTCGCCACCAGGCTGGTTCAAGTCCAGCTTCACCGGGGAATCTTTTGCCAAAAACTTGTCAAAAATTTAGGTAAATTAGAGGTATTTTTGACAGATTGTGACTAAGATTAGAATACAAACGTTCGTAAAATACGGGAATTGCCTCTCTTACATTTGGATATAAAAGGCCACCACGACAAAGTAGATACGCGGAGCACAGTTGATACGCAAACATAGTGTATACGCTGCTTTAGATGACCAGATGACCTTCATCATTGAACTCCTCGACATACTCCAGCTAAGAACCGAATTACTTTACAATGTCAGTCGTCGAGATTTAAATAAACATGCGTTTAAACCGCCGCGCCGCCATTTTTCCTTACGCACTTCAGCTGTTTATTTGATAGTTTTGTACTTGGTACTCATTATGACTGTCTTCACTATATGAACAGAAATACTCGGATAATTAGGTTTCCGTGTTTTAGGATTAATTGGTTTTTGGTTGAGGAAAACCCTTGTAAAGTTTCTTGAGAATTGAAAACTCATTGCAAGCTGAGGGCTTAGTGCGAGTTTTTTATACTTACTCGATCGCGTTTACGTTAACGTTGACGTATGTCAATTCGTATGGAATAATTGTGTTTCCCATTATAGTCACCAGGCGGCGCTTATTCATTTTCAGTACAAACTGACGTTTACGTTAACGTGATCGAGTAAGTATAAAAACTCGCACTAAGGCCTCTGTACGCTTATTCAAGTAGGTAGATTTGTTTGCGTGGCCATGGAGCTTCTTGCTCGTTCTTCTCCATGAACCTATTGTACGGTTTACGTACATAGGTACTGTCAGACTGCA
Source organism: Cosmia trapezina (assembly GCA_905163495.3). NCBI lineage: Eukaryota > Metazoa > Arthropoda > Insecta > Lepidoptera > Noctuidae > Cosmia > Cosmia trapezina. The sequence continues at coordinate 30,060,435 of LR991022.1, read as the reverse complement.
AACGTAGCAACCTACTGTTTTGTAATGTTTAATACAATTTTGAGTTAGTTGACAAATTACACACGAACACGGTGGATTAGCATCCTTCTTAAACGTACTCTTAGTTTTGATCGGTATATCCAATAAACTTTTAGTGTTACAAAATCTGTGCGTGTTTACATCAACTCACCTCAATCATAACTCTAAGTTCGAGTTAACTTCTAGTTAATACTGCAAACTGTAAGGTTTCTACTACTACGGGATCTTACACCTACTATGCTTCGGAATGGACAACTAGCTTCATCTTTCTGACCGACCCCTTGACAATTCAAAAGTGCCCGTAATTTGTTTATTTGAAATAATTAATGCTTTGAGTTTTTGCATTCTGATCTCGTTTTCTTGATTGGTGAATGTTACTTTGTTTCTAACTTCGAAGCAAATCCTTTATAGAATATCAATACTAGAAAGTAGGTACGGTTATTCTCTAAACATTTCAAGATCATAGATGCCTAGCTTTTCCCAACGTTGTTGGGGTCAGCTTCCAGTCTAACCAGATGCAGCTAAATACCAGTATTATCTGACCTCCACAACCTCGTTACTGAGTACTTTCGGACTTCAGACGACCCGTAACGCCTGTCAAAGATGCACTAATGACTTCCGGGACCAACGGTTTATCGTGCTTTCCGAGGCACGGAGGGGTCTCGGTGTGTAAAGATGGTCATGGTCACCCATCCACTGACCAACCGCGGCAAGCGTTGCTTAATCTGATCGATCGACCCGTGCAGTTGTTATCACCTAAAAGCGCGCTCGCGAGTGGTTGTTATTCTCTAAACATTTCTTCTCCTAATAATTCCCAGTCATGGAGTACTTTGCAGTCGGGTTGTCGATCGGATACGGCGTGCATTACACAGTACTTATTTATGTTCCGGTCGTCTTCCGTGTAATGCCTGCGATGCCATACGAGTGCGTCTTACGACTAACTCCTTATCGATTGCACTCCTCACTGTCATTGTCTAGATAAACAATAGGAAATCGTAAAAATGTTACCAGTTGTATATCGATGGTTACTTTGCAATGCATTTCAAATAAGAATAGTATCGACTTAGCGCCATGTTGTGACGTCACGCAAAACAAGATATTATTTAAATAACTTTTGTTAACGAATTATGAACGAAGATTTTTTCATTCTTTCTGGTACTTAAATTGTTGTCAACAGTGAAATATGAAAGAAAGTAGTACAATTTTTTTAAGACTAATTATGATTATTTTTTTTATGTTTTTTTCTTCTCTTTTATTTAATAAGACTCGGTAAAAAAACGTTATTGACACACAAATAAGTTTTCATTGCAAACCGTACTTTTCAATCAACATTTGACAGAAATTTTTGACAGGTCATTGACGTTCCTATTGTTATTTGAATCGCATGGTAAGAATGAAAATTATAGGAATTAAGAAATTGGGTGTCTGATAAATTAGTTGATAAATAAGCTGCATGCTGAAGTCAAACGCTAATTCAACAGACACTGAAAAGGATTAGATCTTGACAGTTGGGAAAAGTTTGGCGCCAATTCCATGTTCCTTTTTCAAGATTATGGTTTTGAATATGGTTGCCGGTAAAATAACAGATGGCCAATTCTCGTACCTAAAAACGTTCACAATCTCATGCCAGCGTCAATCAAATGTCAAAAATGTAGGTAAACGCTATACAATTTTTGACAGATTGAGACTGAGATGAGATTGCGAACGTTGTTAAAAATACGAGAATTGCCCCTCTGATATATGTGCCTCATGTGTCTTGAACTCTTGAAAGTTACAGTCAACTCAGTGTACAAAAATTGGTCAATCATATTGCCACTTATGACTTACCTACCTAGTAGCTTTTTTCAAGCACTACAATACTTAATTAACTCTAAATCTCCCTCTCCCTCTCTCTCACTCTATATCTGTCTCATAATCTACTTTACCTTTACTTATTCTTGACAAGTAACACATCGGCATACCTAGAGAGGTGTTAGAAAATGATTAAAAAAACCCCTGCAATATTGCAGGGGTTTTTTTAACCATTTTGCAAAAACTTTACCAGCTGGTTCACTTATCTATATAGATAGATATTGCAGGGGTCTTTTTTAACCATTTTCCAAAAACTTTACCAGCTGGTTCACTTTGCAAAGGTTATCCTAGAATGCATCACCATCATTCATCATCCCCACACAAAAGATAAAGTGAATGCTTGGCACAAGAACACTCAAAGATCGACCATTCACAATAAATGTTTTCCATCTATGCACCGGTAACTCTAGTACCTAGACACGTCAGCACTGCTGATGCATCATGAACACTTCAAACAAAAATGTTTAGTTCTTTACGTTCTTCGGGGAAATCTTGACCTATTTTAAATGCAGCATGACTAAGAAGTCATCCATCATCATACCATGAATCATCATTACCTTTCTTCATCTTGTTTATAAGAGAAACGCTTCCTCAGAATATGAAGATCATTATATTGGTGTAAAGAAATTTATTGTACTCAATTATAGGTGAGTCAGTTTTTCTGGCCCGATTCGTAAATTTTTGTGGACTTGTCATGATTCTGACAATTTGTGTGTTGATATTGTCAGTAATTGTGGTGATATTGTCACATTAATAATGTTGAATTGTCAGTTATTTATTGACTACAAATAGAAGCCATATTTTAAAGCTATTTCTTTGTAATTAATTTAAAGTTTGTTCATTTATTTGCGTCACTCTTGTTCTTTAAATATTTTTTTCCATAGGATTTGTAAATTTGTTTGTTTTTTATGTAATTTAGGTGATTTTTCTTAATAAATTGCGTCAACTTCGACACAATTTGGCTAGAAATATAGACCATTTATTACAGCAGTTTCTGATTAATTAATTGTTTGGAGATCTTTGACATGAGTTTCAACATGACGTGATGACAATTAGTGATGGTCCAGGTAACTTTGACAATTTATGAAATAAATAGCGCTGACTTTTCACACTATTTTGTGAAATAAATAATGTCAAACATTAAATTATCGTGCAAAGAGTCCGTTTTTAAGCTATTTTTAGGGTTCCGTACCTCAAAAGGAAAAACGGAACCCTTATAGGATCACTTCGTTGTCCGTCTGAGTCTGTCAAGACCCTTTTTCTCAGGAACGCGTGAACGTATCAAGTTGAAATTAATATCAAATACGTAAGTCTATGGTCTCTGAGACCTCTCGAAAAATCAAGCTTCTAAGTCAACGCAGTAAAAAATACGGCCATTTATGTGACATATTTTGATACTCGCAGGTAAACGAAAACCTATAGGGTACTTCCCGTAGACCTAGAATCATGAAATTTGGCAAGAAGCAAGTTCTCACAGTACAAATAAAAGAAAAAGTCTGAAAATCTTTAATTTGTAATTTTATCACATAAAAAAAATATTTTGGGATTTCTAGTTTTTCTACAACAATGTTAACATTGTTTTTGGGATATATTATTTTCAACTACGGAACCCTTCATTGTGCGTGGGCCGACACGCACTTAGCCGGTTTTTTTGATATAAAAACTTTGAATTTGGAAACATTCAGGCACTTTTCTACTTCAGTGTTCAAAGTTAAAACAATTTCAATTTAACCACTTCGAGGGCATGTGTTTTTCTATATTTAGCTTAAATTTATTGGCTCTTGGTCGTCTGATTAATTCTCCAAAAATACTCGTAAGTCCGGGATGGCATGTTCGACCAGAGTCAGTTACTCACCGTTGAGGAGCGGAAGCAGAGCTGTGCTGACGTGGAAATAATCCTGTGATTCACTCGGCAATGCAGATGCCTGCATGGCATTGTTGACCTAATTAGTCTTCTGGATGCTTTAACTTCAGGATCCGTGGTTGGTGTATGTAGCACAGTTTATACAGGGTGGCAATATTTGAAGGGGTCATTATACTCATCATTATGAACAACTTTGACTATGGGACCAAACCTGAAATCGCGAAAAAAAAAATCTCCTGTTCCCTACATTTTGACGAATTATGCGAACATAAATATACTGAACAGCTGATTTTTTTTCGTGATTTCAGGTTTGGTCCCATAGTAAAAGTTGTTCATAATGATGAGTATAATGACGCCTTAAAATATTGCCACTGCACTGTATAGTTAGCTTTTTTAGGTAAATATCTCTTCTTCCGTATCCTTTTACATCATGACTAACTTAGCTAATTTCGGCTCGAGGGGCTCGTGGCTAAGTAATAACAGCCGCACGGTTCGATCGATCAGGTTAAGCTACGCTTGCCGCGGTCAGTAGATGAGTGACCATCTTTACATACCGAGACCCCTGCGTGACTCGGAAAGCTCGTTAAGCCGTTGATCCTGGCTGTCATTGGAGGATCTTATGACGACACCGTTGGCGCAGTGGTTGAGCGTTTGACTGCTGCGCGGCATGTCGCGGGTTCGATTCCCGCACGGAACAAATATTTGTACGACCTACAAGTATTTGTTCCGAGTCTGGCTGTTTTTCTATCTATAATATGTAGGTATGTATTTACAAAAAAAAATGTATATAAGTAGTTTATCAGCCATCTCGTTACCATAATACAAGCATTAGGTTGCTTAGCTTGGGACTAGATGGCGTTGTGTGAAATGTCCAAGGTGTATTATTTTATTTTATTTATTATTTTATTTATCTTTGACGGTCGTCAGAAGCCCGAAAGTCTGACAACCAGTTTTAAAGGGTATCGTATTACCCAGTAACTGAATTGTGGAGGTTAGATAGGCAGTCGCTCCGTGTAAAATGCTAGTATACAGCTGCATTTATTTATACTGGAAGCCGATCCCAACACAGTTGGAAAAAGGCTTGGACGTTATATAGGGTGACTGGTAATTAGTGACCGATACCTAATAGTTATTTATGCAACTGACGTGTAATAGGGGGTATTAAAACATGAGTGTGGGTGTTAATAGTATCACATGAGTGTTTTAATACCTAATTATGTACAGTTGCATACAAGACTTTATCTACATCCATGTTATCAATCTTCTATAAAAGGTTCTGAAACAGTTTTTTGCAATACTAATACTCGTATCGAACATGGCGGCCGGCGTCATAGTATACGACGTGAATTCGAATAAGTTCTTTTTTTAAATTACGGCGCTGTTGTAGTGAAACGCGCGTGCATTACAATGTTCTTTTTTTGAAAACGAGTTGCATTATGAAATTCAGTACAACATTAAAGCACCCGTTTGGATGCTATTATGGTTACCATGGTTACTATGACACTGGCTGTTTTAATGTTGGGAATAAGCTAACTGTTTCAGAAACTTTTATAGAGAATTTACATCATGGGCGTAGATAAACACATGTATGATTGTGCTCATGATAACAAACAACTTTTACTATGGGACCAAACCAGAAATCGCGAAAAATAATCAGCTGCCCCATACATTTTGACGAGTTATGCGAACATGAATGTATGGGGCAGCTGATTTTTTTTTCGCGATTTCAGGTTTGGTCCCATAGTAAAAGTTGTTTGTTATCATGAGTATAATCATGTGTTTAGGTATCGGTCACTAATTACCAGTCACCCTATAATACTGACTTAGCTTATTTAAGTCTAGCAGTCTGAATACAATGTCATAGTTTTATATTCGGTGAGATTTTTATGTATATTAGCACAAACTACTTATCACTTAGCACTTCGCAACCATATTTCTTTACAAACTTGTATCGAATTGGTACCAGCCATAATGACAAAACTCTTTATACAACGAGACGTTTTGCATCCTCGTCAAATTTAAGGATGTGGTATAGACAATCAAACCGAACAACTTTTTCCATGGCACCAACATTGTAATCGCGAAAAAATAATCAGCCGCCATACATTTCGCTCGCTACCTACTGTTTTAACTCCGAACCCTCATTACTTGCACCAGTAATAAAAAATATTTTAACTTTAGTTTATTATTATGAACTTTATTTGTATAGGAAAATTTTATTACTGTTAGGCTAAATGTACACTTTTTGTAAACGTTTTTATTAAATAAATTTTATTATTATTATTTCTTTTATTTTACTTTTCACATATTTGTTACATTTTTAAATATTAGTATAAAAAGAATAATAAAAACATTTAAAAATATAAAAATAGTACCCCACCGGTATCGGGAACAGGGTCCAAGCTACCGGCGGTCAGGGCTCCAGAGAGAGGAACCTCCTAACAATGCGGGCCGTGTCCAGAAGCACCGCTTTCTGAATCAAGCCCTTGATCCAGCTGCCCAACGAGAGCCTCCTTAGGTGTTGGTCGAGGCTCTTGGCAATTAAGCCATTGGCTGATACGACTATCGGCACAATGACTGCTGAGTCCACATCCCACATGTCGACAACCTCGCGAGCCAAGTCAATATACTTGATTTGTTTATCTTTCTCGGCTTTCACGAGGTTCCCGTCATGCGGGACTGTTATGTCAACAATCATTGCGCGCCGCTCTGTTCGATCCACCACCACTATATCAGGCTTATTGGCAACAATAGTCCTGTCAGTGATGATGGATCGGTCCCAGTACAATGTGATATGTCCATTTTCGAGAACTGGGTCGGGCACATACCTATAGTACGGCACTTCCGATTCCACAAGGCTGTATTTCAGAGCAAGTTGCTGATGGATTATCCTGGCTACAAGGTTGTGTCTATGCAAGTACTCTTCGTTAGCTAGACGAGAACACCCGGAGATAATGTGTCGAATTGATTCTCCCGGTCGGTGGCATGCCCGACAGATGTCAACCGTTCCGTCTTTCACAATAAATCTCCGGTAATTGTTCGTCATGATAACTTCGTCCATAATTGCACAGACAAAACCTTCGGTTTCCCCAAAGAGGTCACCGGAACGCAGCCAGGCTACGGACGCTAGCAAATTTACATCGGGTCCATGTAGGGCCCGGAAAAAGCGTCCGTGGAGCTCCTTACTCTGCCATACTTCCATGCGGTCGTTAGCATCAAGCACTACAGGCTTGCGCCAGTTCTCTTTAGCCAAGGAGAGCGGGGTGAGGCCCTTGTCCACCGCGACCACATCTCGATGCATCCCCACGTCGGTTTCTAGGAAATATTCCCTGAGACTGCATATCTCGCGATTGTGGAGGGTCTTAGCGTTTAAAAAGCCTCGGCCTCCACACTTTCGCGGGATATACAGTCTCATTACCGATGACCGTGGGTGATGCATTCGATATGCAGTCAACAGCGTACGGACCCTCCGATCCAGGGCATCGAGTTCAGTCTGAGTCCATTTGAGTATGCCGAAAGAGTACATCAAAACCGGCATGACCCAACCGTTGAAGGCGCGCACCTTGTTTCCGCCTGATAGAAGACTATTAAATACTTTTTTCAGGCGGCCAAAGAAGCGCTCCTTCAACGATTGCTTCATGTCAGCAACATTGATGCCTAACGCTTCCGACATACCCAAATACTTATAGGTTTCGGCTGCGGAGAGGGTTCTAAGGTTTATGGAATCCGGGAGTTGGGTTCCCACGGATTCCACAATCTCCCCTCGCTTTACATGCATGACCGCACATTTGTCCACACCAAATTCCATCCTGATGGCGCTACTGAAAGTTTCAGTTACTTTCAATAGCTCCATCAGTTGCAAATTGCTGGGGGCAAAGAGTTTTAGGTCATCCATGTAGAGGAGGTGGGATATAACCTGACCACCTCTCCTCAGCCGATAGCCTAGACCTGAATCCTCCAGCAGTGTGCTTAGAGGATTCAAGGCTAAGCAGAACCAAAGTGGACTCAAACTATCGCCCTGAAATATGCCTCGCTCAATCCTTATCGGTTCGCTATTCCTCTGGATATTTCGACATCCTGGATAGCGAAGGACCGTCCTCCATTGCCCCATACACGACATCAGGAAGGTGCGCAGAGTTGCATCTACTTTATACAACTCCAGCACCCTCATGAGCCACGTATGTGGCACCGAGTCATAGGCCTTCTTATAGTCTATCCAACATGTCGACAGATCCCTACGGGAACGACGAACCTGTTGGCTAATGGCCATATCAATGAGGAGTAGCTCCTTAGTACCACGGGACCCGTTCCTAGATCCATTTTGAGAGGCAGACATGATGGAGTTGGTGTCTATATGTTCGTTAATTTTAGCTCTCAAAATGGATGTAAGAACCTTATAGACCGTCGGTAGACAAGTGATCGGTCTATAATTTTTGGGCTCCGTAGTACTACCTGATTTATGGAGCAGGTGGGTTATTCCTGTCGTTAGGAACTGGGGTAGCGACCCTGACTGTAAGGCTGACTGGTACTGAGCCGCCAAGCGAGCGTGCGATCCGAGAAACCATTTGATCCAGAAGTTATGCAGTCCATCCGGGCCTGGAGACTTCCAATTTGGCAACGGACGGACTGCACGAGCTACATCTTGGGGACAGATGGTAATAGCCCCCATTTCTGGTATTGGATCGCAGGCTCGCCTGACTTCCCGAGCCCAATCACCCTCGGTGTGACTGACAGGCACCGACCAGATACTGCGCCAGAAAGAACACATGGCATCATCATCCGGCAGGCGCGTGTCAGTCACACCTTGGTCCGGTCGCTCCCAACCCCTATAAACCCACCTTTCATCGCTCTGGAAGGTGCGATTCTGAGTGTATCGGTCCACTCGCCGCTTATACCTACGAATACGGTTTGCCCATGCATACACTTTCTGCCTCAGGAAGTCGATGCGCTCTGTGACACGGGACATATAGTCCTGAGGGCTGACATCAGTCCCTGAGAACGCCCGTCTCACAAAGCGCATCACTCTGGGGCGAGTATTGCCCTCCCTGAAGCAGATTAGTTTGCCGATGAGCGCTCTGGCCCCACCAATACGGCGCTCAATCCTGCACTGCCAAGCTGGTACGGCTGGTTTCGGTCGTGTAGCTCTAGAGTCATTAGCAAATTTGACGTGAGCTACACGACATGCCGCTACAGCCGCGCAGTACAGAATCGAATGAGTATCGGTGAGGTCTTCGCAGTCATCAAAATAGTTTGACAACTGCGAATCCAGAGCCGCCACCAGCGCCCTATTTTTGTTATGCATGGGCAATCGAGGTAAGCGTGGCCTAAGTTCGGGTGATACGAACCGATATTCCTGAATCGCACCCTCCAAAGCACTCCTCAATTCCTCATTGCACTGGGTACTTACGTTTGCAGCCGTGCCATCACTCCCCTCGTCAGCTTGAGTTGTGTTGCACTGTGGTGGTGGTGGTGCAACAATAGTCTGCGACAGGGGGGCGATCACACGGCTACTCTGCATTTCATTTCGCAGGCGATCAAGTACAGTGTCATCCAACATATGGTTACGCTGGATGACCCGCACCTGATCCGACAGTCGTTGTGCCGACACGTTGAGAGCTGGCTCAAGCACCTGAAAAAGAGAGTGCATCCGAACACGGTACGCGGTCAGATTGTTTCCTCCCTCTGTAGCCCCATAGTATGAGCGCATGACATTCTCATTAATGGCTCGCGTCCATCTCATGCGCTGCACACTTCCGCCGGAAGCTGGGACCCTATCAGAGGCCGGTGGGCCTCGAGGTCCTAAGCCGTCCGGCGGCCGGCGTCCTCCCCGTCGACGAGCAGGTGGTGGCGTCGTGGGCGGAGAGAAATACTCGTCACTCGAGCTCGACGCAACTACCGCGGCCGGTGTCGACACAGCGCTCACAGTGAGGCTGGGTACCGGCGGCGGCGAGGCGGAGCTGAGCGACGAGTCCGGAGGTGGTAGGCGTGCTTTTCGTGTGGCTGATCTCGTCAACATTTATCTTCATTCGTTTTCCTGATTATTTTCTTCAATAATTCATTGTTTTATCGGAGGTGACATCTGTCATGTCACCTCCGATTCTGCAGTTTTTATTAAATTTCTATTTCATTTTGGTAGTGTATGGTCTCTTTTTATAATTTTCAATGGTTTTCTGGTTTCAGGTTTAGTATTATTGTTGAAAAACTGTTGTAATAATGCGTCAAAATTAATAAAATTGTAAAAAATATTAAAATTAGGAAATCGAGCGACCCTGTTGACACGGTGTTGCCAGTTATTATTATTATTATTATTATTTTTTTTTTTATTTATTTGCGTCGAGTACGTATTGAAGTTTTGTATGGGACATTTGAAATTTTTTTCGCGATTACGATGTTGGTCCCATGGAGAAAGTTGTTCGGTTTGGTGTTCTGTATCACACCCTGAAATTTGAAGAGGATGCAAAATGACACGTTATGTAAAGACTTCCATATGCCATGGAGCATATGGCACTCTTTACTACTATGGGAGGTATTTCGTATCAAAATTCGTCCAAAACTGTACCATTCTCCCCTGATAACCGCCACCTCGGTCAGTTGAAACCCTGTCGATCATATCAGATGGCAGCGTCTGGAACCGATCCAGGATCGACTCGATACTAATACACATTAAATTTTATTTTAGCTGCCGTTATCCGCGCGTGACGCCCATCCACGGTACACCACAGAATACATAGATATACAGAAGGTTAGGTTCAAACTCAATCCGTACTGCATCCGAATTGTGTGACACACTTTCTGTCACAATCGTAAGGATTGAAGGAAATTCCTAATCCATTGCGTCTTAGGTTTGAAAAATTCGTCTGCTTGACAACGTACAATGCGTTTCAACTAAGAATAGGAACGTCAATGACCTCGAACTGTCAACTGAAACTTGAAATATACGGATTGCAAAGTTTTGTAGTGTTATCTAGTGTTATCCATATCCAAATCAGTTATGTTTTTGGAATTTGTTTTTGGTACAATATGTCACTGACTTTTGCAAATGTGTAAACGAGGTACTGGCTAAATCTTCACAATATGGCGCAAGGTCATTCCTATTCTTAATTGAAACGCATTGTAAATAACGCAACGAATGTTGTTGAATTGTCAATATAAAAGGCACTCAATTGATTTGTTACTGTCTAACCCGCAGATATCCCAAGAAAAATAATTATGCGCTTAAATGCGGAAATACGAATACGCGATGATGAGATCTAATATAGAGCTGTCACAATACAACCATGAAAGTACTTTCTCATTTTATATTACCACATGATTAAAAAAATATAGATTAACACATCTATCTATTTAATTACGTAATTAATAAAACTTTTCAAAATTTTTGAGAGTTATTTGACGATCTGCGACCTGAGTAAGTAGAGTGAGAGAGAAAACTTCATGCGCTATGATAGGTGCAAAAAGCAAGGCAGTATAGTACTTAATACCTTTGCCCCTGTGGGGGGCTACTCTGTGGCGCGACGTTCGTATGAATTCGGAAACACGAAAATTACCGAAGCGCATACCTTTTCAGATTTACCTGTACTATATGCATCCTTGTGTGCGTGCACCTGTTTTCGCTTGTATAGACTGGGCCTTCTGTAACTATTTATTCTGTGATACACTATATAATTTTTTAAATTATTTCAGTCTGTGAGTCAAGGAGTCTAGCCTTTAAGCTCGAACGTTAACCTTGTTTATTTTGTGAATTGTAAACTGCTTTAATCTTTTTTTGTTTGTAAATAAATATTAGATTTATTATAGTCAAATGTTACATTTATGAATGTAAGTATGTGTGCCATGAAAACGGCTTGTTTATTTTAGTGAGTCACATCGACATTTTAATCATTTGCTGCAGATTTATCAATCAATCATAGTGTTGCTGTCCACTATTAAAGATTGGTGTAAAAAAAGCTATGTGGTAATGATAAGGATATTTTGACGACACGGTTGGCGCAGTGGTTGAGCGATTGACTGCTGCGCAGCATGTCGCGGGTTTGATTCCCGCACGGAACAAATATTTGTACGACCTACAAGTATTTGTTCCGAGTCTGGGTGTTTTTCTATCTATAATATGTATGTATTTACAAAAAAAAAAAATGTATATACATAAGTAGTTTATTAGCCAACTCGTTACCATAACACAAGTATTAGGTTGCTTAGCTTGGGACTAGATGGCGTTGTGTGAAATGTCCAAGGATATTTATTTATTTTATTTAGGCATACGGAAGTAAAATGTAAGAAAATACTAGGTGTAACTTAAATAACGCACAACCTCCTAAGGGGCCCATTGTACTCATCATTATGAACAATTTTTAGTATGGGACCAAACCTAAAATCGCGGACAAAAGTCAGCTGTACATTTTGACGAGTTATGCGGACATAAATTTTTTTCGCGAACATTGATTTCAAATTTGACCCGTACTGAATTAATGCGAAACTAAAAAGGGTAAAACTTTTTCCGTTTTATTACGAAACAATGTTCATCTCCAAACCCAGGTTTAAACCATGGACCCTTTTTTGAATTTCGAACTTTATTCTTACATATTAGGTGTGTGTGTGTTTTACAAAACTGACAACTTAGTACCGGACTAAGTTATCAGTTTTGTAACATAAAGAACTGTATTTCTATCACAGGTATAGGTTCTTAGAACAAAAACTGGCTCGATGGTTTAAACCATGACAGAATAAAAACCTCGTTTTGTAATAAGACCACAAATGCTACCTATGTTATATTCCTGCCCAATTGCAAAACACTCTAGAAACAATAACTAGGTAAGAATCTTCAGACAATTCATGTCAGTCTGTCATAAAAGACGATATTGGGCTGTACCCGTTTACCGGCCGCTGATTGATCGCTGATTGATAGGCAGCTGCGCCGGAGTTGCTGCGAGTGCTGCTGTCAACTGTCACTCATCGCTGAATAGCTTGGCATTGGCGCTCGTCTTCATTACGGATGGACAGGCGTTTAGACCAATACGGGGTAGGTTTCGGAAGTGTTGTTTATAAAATACTAGCTTTTGCCAGCGGCTTCGCCCGCGTGGATGTCCGAAAATATCCCACAGGAACGTACTACCGGGAATTCCTTCCTTATTCCTTGTCTAAATTATAAAGGGAACCTCTGTGCAAAATTTCAGCTTTCTAGATTCAAGGGTTTGGGCTGGGCGTTGATGAGTCAGTCAATCAGTCAGTCAGTCAGGACTTCTCTTTTTATTTGTATAGATAGACAAAATCTCCTTGTAAAAAAGTGACCGGTTAGACTGGAAGCCGACCCCAACATAGTTGGGAAAAGGCTAGGCAGATTGAGTTTACATTAATACACTAAATGACTTTATTACAACAGTTAGTCTCTTTTCCTAACCATTTCTCATCTATGTTGGGGTCGGCTTCCAGTCTAACAGTATTTTACATGGAGCGACTGCCTATCTGACCTCCAATAACCCAGTAACTGCGGGGTAAAACGATAACCCTGTGTAAGGCTGGGATGTTAGCGAAAGTCTGATAACCAAGTCTTCTGACGACCCGTAACGACTGTCAAAGATCCACAAATGACAGCCGTTGGTCCCAACGGCTTAACGTGCTTTTCCGAGGCACGGAGGAGTCTCGGTATGTAACGATGGTCACCCATCCACGGATCAACCCCGGCAAGTGTAGCTTAACCTGATATTGCCGCTGTTATTACTTAGCTACGAGCTCCTCGAGACTTTATTTATACAGCAATGGTACAGAATTGAAAAATAAGCTTCCCTTAATTTCTGTTGTTTTATATGAAAACTTTTCAGAAAGTTTTCCTTTTTCTTCGAAGATTGACATTCTTATTAAATCTAAGTAGTTATAACTTTGTTGAGAAACCGCCATTTTGTTTATCTAATTATCTAACAATCACTTATTATTGCCGGCCCCCGATTGACGCGTCGTAAAATACTACCAACTATAAAGATCGCATCAAAACAGAGAGGATTGATTTATTAATATTGTCCTTGATCTCATTCTTAAAGAATGACTTTCTGCTTAGCAACCTAACGCAGTTATTTTGCTTTATTTTTGCCTTTCTTCACATGATCACACACCTAGAAAATAATTAGGTCTTTTACCTCTAGATAGCGAATTATTTATATTTATTGTGACTAGACGATTAAGTGACAGAAAAGACACTTTACTATGCGCGCCAAATAAGAATAGTAGGTACTGTCACGACGCCATTTTGTTTCGCAATAGTATGGCAATACTCGCGAACTTCATTACCAATGCATACTAATTTGACAGCTATCGTGTGAAGTTGGCAGCAAGCGCGATGCTATTCTTATTTGGTACGCATAGTACCTACATAGAACAGAGCAGAAATTGTTCTGAAATTCGATGAGACCCATTTACCGCGCAAATTGAAAAGAATAAAATAAAATAAATAAATAAATATCCTTGGACATTTCACACAACGCCATCTAGTCCCAAGCTAAGCAACCTAATGCTTGTGTTATGGTAACGAGATGGCTGATAAACTACTTATATACATTTTTTTTTGTAAATACATACATATTATAGATAGAAAAACACCCAGACTCGGAACAAATAAATAAATAAAATAAATAAATATAATAAATATCCTTGGACATTTCACACAACGCCATCTAGTCCCAAGCTAAGCAACCTAATGCTTGTGTTATGGTAACGAGATGGCTGATAAACTACTTATATACATTTTTTTTTTTTGTAAATACATACATATTATAGATAGAAAAACACCCAGACTCGGAACAAATACTTGTAGGTCGTACAAATATTTGTTCCGTGCGGGAACCGAACCCGCGACATGCTGCGCAGCAGTCAATCGCTCAACCACTGCGCCAACCGTGTCGTCATATATGAATATCCTTAGATGGTTTGGTCATGTTTAGAGGATGAATGTAAAGTAACTAACAAATGGTGTTCACAAGGCAGATGTGCGATGTGAAAGTGTTCACGATATCACGAGCAATGTATGTAGCCCTCAATTGATATGCCAAAAAGACCAAAACCATGTTATTACATTCCCGAAACAGAAACACCTAGTTTCGAGCAATATAATAAATGTTTATACGCGGGCCGAGATGGGCGTGCCCATTGATTGATACCTAAACGGTAGGTAATATTGATGTGCAGATCATAATTATTCAAGTTATATTGAGCTACAATCAACTAAGCTACACCTAGCTATAGTTATTTATGCAACTGACGTATAATAAGGGGTCTTAAAACACGATAATAGTATCACATGAGTGTTTTAATACCTAATTATGTACAGTTGCATACAAGACTTTATCTACACCCATGTTATCAATTCTCTATAAAAGGTTCTGAAACAGTTTTTTGCAATACTAATACTCGTAGCGAACATGGCGGCCGGCGTCATAGTATATACGACGTGAATTCGAATAAGTTCTTTTTTTAAATAACGGCGCTGTTGTAGTGAAACGCGCGTGCATTACAATGTTCTTTTTTTGAAAACGAGTTGCATTATGAAATTCAGTACAACATTAAAGCACCCGTTTGGATGCTATTATGGTTACCATGGTTACTATGACACTGGCTGTTTTAATGTTGGCAATAAGGTAACTGTTTCAGGAACTTTTAAAGAGAATTTATAGCATGGGTGTAGATAAAATATATTATTAAATTAACTTCAGAATTTTTCTGACGTCATGAGTGCGTTTCCGAACATCGTCAACAATCGTATGCATAAACACCACCACAGATTTGTAACTATTATTACATTAATTTTATTGAATCTATGATCCTTAGTGTCACCTATATACCTACTATTTGAAGTTTTCCAGGAGTTTTTGCCATATGACATACACATAGGTAAACTCACGCTTTCTTGCCATAGGGGTAGGCAGACACCACAGAACTCTACTTGCCACGTCCCTACATACCCTTTTTGTCTCGTTTCGCCGCGCGCCGGTTGCGAGTACTACGTATCTGACCTTTGTGAAGAACATCACCAATAAGGTCACTATATCGACGATAAACTACCAATACCTACCTACGTATATCCTGACTTTTTTTCTGTTTTTAGTTTTTAATGCCATACGACGTAAAATGCTATTTCGCGTGTACGGGCAAAACGTCCTATAACACGATAATTTAACTGTTTATATTATGAGACCCTAATATTGCTGCGAATACCTTCTTACTTTATGGAGGTATTCGCAGCAATATTATTAATTTATCTACTATGTTATTCTGTTGAAGTTTCCTAAAAGATATTGCGAAAAACTCGCTATCTAATCTAATAACGTGTTGACGCTTGTGGTTTTTCTGTCGCGTCTTGACAGTTTAGTTCAGAATCAGCGATTGATTGAAGAAAGTTGTGAAGACTTCAGGTAACTGATAGATAATAAATAAAACCAAAATTTTGATGTTATTTTACTATTATTAATACTTCCTATCATCCCTTAAATTTTCCATAAATTAATTAAACTGAAACCAATAACTACTATCTAACTCTTTAAAACTTCTATTTACAGAGTTAGAAGACTAACTCTGTAAATAGAAGTTTTAGAATAAAAACATATTTCACACCGTATTTCTATTCCAATAATCAGATTATGAAAATACCTAGATAAAACCGGAACATATTTTAATAAAATAAAAAATGAGGCTTTTTTTTGTCTCCTGTGAGTTGCAATTTTTTATATAGAAGATATTGGTAGTTCGTCGTGGAATTGTGTCTTCCTAGGGCGTCCCCTCCCGGCGTTTCCACTCACATCTGCCTTGTACTCGTAAATACCTTTTGCTAGTCGCCTTTCTTTCTCTTTTCTTTTTCACTATATATTATTAACAAAATGCTGGGACCCGTGCTTACACAATACATACAACTCTCTACTAAATGTTAGAACTGCTAAAATGACCATTACATAAACGAGAAAACATGTTCCCAAAATTCCTGCTTCGAATTATTACATAAACCTTTTAAATATTGAACAAAAGTTTGACATTAATTGATAATAACAAATGTAACCCGTTTAGCAAATATAATATCACGAAAGCCCAGTAGATCCTTGAGGGAATTTGTATATATTCATTAATAAATTGTTTCATCTGTATTTTCTGGCGACCATCGTTGCAAGCGGGGTACTTAGCGATCTTTAGGGGATCCAGCAAGCAATGGAAGTGCTGATATGACTAATGATATCTTGTGAATAATGCATCAATTTTAATACAGCTTTGAAGTTTGAATCATATCATTTCGCACAGGAAACCGACCCACGCATCATTAATGAGTTGCAGTGACTTTTAGCAAAAAAATGTCGCTATCTACTTCACGCAACCTATATTCATATTATTATTCAACTATCAAAGAAAGTAATTCAATTCATTAACAACTGTTTTGATCTAAGATCGACTGTATACACATGAAAACATTACTGTTATAACACTTACACGAAACCAGTTAATAAAAGTTTTATCGCTCACAAAAAGGAAGTTGTAAAATATTATAAAATGTAAAGAGCAGCATTTCAATGAGTATTACTAAGATTTCCGGATGTAATATCAAATAAAAGTGTTTTATTGAGCATAATGGCGCCAAAGAAATAATTCGTTTAGTCTATGATTATGTTTATTTTTTAAATTTCGAAAGAGCGCAGCCTGATTCGAAATTTAAAATGTGGATGAGTTACATCCGTTGGTGCAGATGCGTTTTAAGAATCACTTAGTGGTCGAGAAAATGTTTGACTTCAGTTTATTTAGTTATTGCTAACATAATGCAACATGAAATACATTTGAAATGGTTGTAAAATAAATTAAATGACATGCAAATTGAAGCGATAGTCAGTCCTAGAGATAGCCATTAGAAAATAAGGACAATAATTTCGAGCTATTTAAGAACACGTCTAGAAAAAAAACTACTCAAGACCTGGATTGCCATTTTTTAAGGCTGCTGGAGCAGCGGTACCGATCTCCAACTAAGGAGGTAGAATATTAAGTTCATTAATTGTTCTGATAATGTTTTGTCTCATAAAAATGTAGTCACCGACAAAAGTCGATTAACACATTTTTTAAAATCTTAATTATTGAGCAAAACATTTAATTATAAGTTAAACAGAAGTAAAATTAAAAGAATATCAACTCTTACTATTATACGAAATGCTGAAATGCAATGTAGGTACTATTGAATAATTTTGCAGCAATTTACATGATCTGTAAAAGTGTTTTTTTTCTCACATGTAAAATACAAACTGAAACTTACCTGTAGAATATATACACCATTTGTAAAAAAAAAAAATACTGACATGAAAATTATACAATATGTTTCGAATATCAGTAACCTGATCAAAAGGGGGAGGATGCGATTCTTACTTTGTTTAACTAGGCCTGGGGTCATAACCTGGTCAAAAGGGGGAGGATATAACGCGAACCCTTATCTAACCGCTCCCGCCACAATCCGCTCGTCCAATAAGGTCGAGTCAAAGCTTCTAGAAGGTTCTAGAAGCTTGGAAATAAATGACGCGCAGCCTTGTCTTTGACTTTTAGTGAGACGTATGTCAACAGTCAACTAGGCTGCGCAGATATTTTAGATACTTCTATGAGATTTTACAAAATTAGGTCTTCGCCCCCGACTATTTATGTTAAACTGGTAAACTGGTTATACAATATGTTTCGAATTTCAGTAACATTCGAAACATATTGTATAGTTTTCATGTCACTCACATTCGGAGAGTGAGAGAGCGCGTAACAAATGTGCAGTCACTCGAGTGTTGATAATTTTACATTATTTTACTTTCAACATTTAAATTTTGTTGAAGAAACTGTATTTACCTAAAAAAAAACCGGTCAAGAGAGCGACTCGCGCACCGAGGGTTCCGTTCCGATTTCTGAAAATTGTGCTATTTCGAGACATGGTTTTATTTTTCCTGTAATCTTTACATAAACTTCTATCACATAGAATAATTTCACATTTTTCTATAGGTCTGCAAACTTCGCAGATGGGGCGGGGCGGGAACGGTATTTTTTTTTAACATCATATGATACCCCACATTTACTTTGAATTTTTAAGTACCCCTTTTTTAAGACTTATTGAAAAAAAAAAATTCTTTTTTATTTCCAAAATAGTTAGGTAAACGTCATCTTAAAGGATTCGTTTCAAGTTGATAAGCATTAGTAGTTCTTGGGATATCCAGCTGTGACAGACAGACAGACTGAGTCGCACCATAAGGGTTCCTTATGGTTTAAATTTCTTTACGTATAAAAAAAAAACAAACGTTTTCAGTATTAAAAGTGCGTTGTTGGATTTTCAACTTTCAGTGTAGACTGGGCGTTGAAAATCCGACAGCGCACTTTTGTTACTGAAAACGGTTACTATTGTTTTTTTTTACACGTAAAGAAATTTAAACAAACTTGTTTGAAACCTAACATTTATTCCAACTACGTCAGATTGACGCTAAAACTCAACACCAAAGAATAAACCCAAAATAAAAAAGCAAGACCAATAAAACCCACATATAAATTATTAAAAACTCGTCCGTTACCGTTATAAACAATGAGAACGCACCATAAACATCAAAATAATAGCGCCGAGCACTTTTATCTGCCGTTCGAACTGCATACGGACGTAAATAAACCGAAAGTGCAAAGACTCGACCGGGAGCAATGTTTGAACCGCTCTGAGCTATTTGCGAGCAATTGAGAACTGACGGCCGGTAACTGAGGAGTTTGTTTTTATATGATGTTATTGTTTTTGTTACTATATAACAATTTTAATAATTAATTGTACTTTTAAATAATCTCGGATCCCTTTGGTAATTATTACTCCAATGTTAATTATTAACTAACTAAATCCTGTGCCAATTACACACAGTGAAGGTAAAATTATTATGGCTTCCAATAATTCTTAAATTTTTCACGATTTGAAAGACGGAAATCTTTTTGAACTTCGCCATACCTAGCTAAAAACTTAATAATGTGAAAATCCAACTGTCAAATTCATATTAGGAACACCATAGACACGCAAGCGATAGACCCCAAAGCGATTCAAAAATCGAACTCCACCAAATAAAAATAAATAAAATTGAAACGTTATTTTATTCTTGTTTCAATTGTGATGTCGTCGACACCGGACGTATGTAATGTATGCAGCTTTCGTTTTTATGGCGATACAAATGTTAAATTATTACCTTTATATTTGTTTCGTGAAATACTGTGGGCTGTGGCTCTTTGGATTGCAGTTTAAACCTTTTGTTTCGTGATGAACTGCCGTCTATGAAGTTTTGGAAAGCGTACTGGCGGTTCTGTCTTTTTTAACGGAGTTTGAAATAAGCTTTTGGTAGTCTTTGTTTTTATTAGGATGCATGGAGGAAAAACCTAGTATGAATTTTTTTTATTTATTTAAAGAATTAGTATTGTCTACATAGTGCAAATATAAAGCTAGATAATACGAAAGTAATGGCTACATAGTTTACACAATGCGAGTCGGCCTACCGAGTAGCTGCAGTACAGCAACTCGCACTGTGTGCGAGTTGCACGACGTATAATACGAGTTACTCGTACTTGCGAGTTGGACAGTAGCTCGCAGCCGAGTAATTTCATATATATAAATACGTATACATAGTGCGAGTAGCTATCTACTGTCTAGTCAGCAGCTCGCACTGTGTAAACTAGTCATTATAAAGCTAGGATGTTTGGCAGTTTCACTGACTTGTCAACCGACGCGTCATCGACGATTTTTACGTTGCAGGGCTTTTTAGAGCTTTCTCTTTATCTTATGCTCGTCATAGTCTCTTGTATGAAACAATAAAATAAATAAATAAAAAAAAATTGCAAAATTAAAAAATAAAACAAATTACAGACCTCCATGGCTCCATTGCTCAGTATGTGAACCATACAGCAATGGTTCAGATACTGACCATCGAACCTCTGCGCGAAGGTCCTCATGATGCCGCTGGAGCTAGCCCAAACCCTGCGCACCAGGAATGTGATCGTTTTCGCATAGTAGAATAAAAACTACTACTTGCGACTCGGCGAACATCCCTGACACGCTGCAGAATCGGGGCAGCCCTATCAGCACCCTGAATGCATTATTATATTGCACTTGCAATGCAAAGCATTGTACTGTCCACGCGTGTATGAGACCCGCAGGCTACTCGTGTAGAAAGATTTAAAATATGCTCAATGAGGTCATTCTAAAATTTAAAATGTTGAGTTCTCCAACTTTATTTTTCCATCATTTATGCAAGCTTTAAGACCACTATCTAAGTAAAAAATAATTATTCAACTTTACAAAATAAATAACTCTTTCATACATCCCACATATCGCACAACCCGCTACTCTTTTACCTCTAAAACGGCGCGTACGCACGATCATTTGACAAACGCACGATATAAATCGTGCACGCGTCGCGTTCACACCCACATGCCACCGAGTAGGCATGAAGCACGTAACACTAAATATACGGGAGCTTGTGAATGAATAATACGCGTATAAATGGCTGCGCGTGCGCTGCCAACGTTGTCACACGAGCAATATAGCATACGTTATAGAAGGTCAACTTTTACTGTATGAAACTTGTCGCATGGCTAGACAATTGAATTATCTACTAATTATTGAGGTGCACAGTTTATTAATATTTGTCGCCATTTTGAAATTATTATTTTAGTGTCCGACCGAAACTGGTTTTTACTACCGAAACCGAAACTGAAACCGAATTTCGGCAACGGTCTCAGTTTCGGCCGAAACCGAAACTTCCTTACAAGGAAAAACAAAAGAAAAAATAAAGAAAACGTTATTATAATCAGTTAGTTTTACTTTTTTATCTTTAAATCACATAGCTATGCAGTCTTCGACATTTTCACTTATTGATAATCAACTTAGTAACCCACGTGGACGCGGCAAAATGTCTTCGTCGAAACTAAACCGAAACCCGTCTTTTTGCCGAAACGGTACCGAAACCGAACTTTCGGTCGGACACTATATTATTTGAATTATTTATCAATTAGAGCTTTCTAAAAAAAAATGTCTATATGTGATACCCTAGCTAGCAGTGGCGAATCGTTTTCATAAGAAAGATGGGAAATTGGTGACCCTTCATCAACTTAAGGGTCCGTATTGTGTCACCGCAAAGGCCACTCTACTGTCTTTCCACTTCTCTCCATGTAGGGTGGCAAGGAACCAGTCTTTGTTGAAAGAGTCCAGCTCATCCCGTCATCTCAGTCTGGGCTCGCCGTGATGAAGGGACCCATTGGGTCGTGATTTTGGCCCATTCACTTGCTTTGATAGAATCATTTTGTTTCATTCCCGAACCACTCTATAGGTACATGAAACTATTACCAAGACGAAGTGCTTTATAATGGGCTCCTAGGCAATAAATAACGAACCTCTTAAATCTTAAACCGAAACTAACAAGTTATAAACGTTTCAGGTGATTGAAATAAAACTTAACGTTAACGTTATCGTGTTTCTTTGTTTATTTTCCCTTTTGCTAATAAATTATAATAAAATAAATCTCACGTTTGCTAATGTTTAACAATTATGCTGCAGTTTAAATTATTGCCGCCTACAGGCGAACCTAGACTGGATTTCAGGCAAAAGTTTGTAATCTATTTTTCTTTTAAAATAATATAAACGTTGGTGTGAATTATGAATTTATTTGGACAGAGCAACGTGCCACAATAAACCACATAAAGAGATGACAAGCTAAATAAATAGAAATATGAATTCTCATTTCAAAATAATATAATACTTACTGCTCGTTGGAGAGGATCTCTTGGCTAAGTAATGACAGCCGCACGGGTCGATCCATCAGGTTAAGGTATGCTTGCCGGAGTTGATCCGTGGATGGGTGATCATCTTTACATACCGAGACTCCTCCGTGGCTCGAAAAGCGCGTTAAGGCGTTGGTCATTCGTGGATCTTTGACAGTCGTTACGGGTCGTCAGAAGCCCGAAAGTTTGACAACCAGTCTTACCAAGGGGTATCGTATTACCCAGTAACTGGGTTGTGGAGGTCAGGTAGGCAGTCGCTCCATGTAAAATACTGGCATTCAGCTGCATCCGGTTGGACTGGAAGCCGACCCCAACATAGTCGGGAAAAGGCTAGGCGGATTGATTGACTTACTGCTCGTTGGTCAGGTGCTCGCAGGTGCTACTGCTGAGCATGAGGTCCTGGGTTCAATACCCAGGTCGGGCAAAGTGTTATTGGGTTTTCCATCTGTGATTTGTCAGAGCAGCCCGGAGTCTGGATTTGTGCGCGGTTAATGGCAGTATAGGCTCGCCCCTTATTACAAGGGACTGAAACTGCCGAAATAGGTGCACAAAGGTACACCTCTGCCTATAACCCATCGGGGAATACAGCCGTGATGTTTTGTTGGAATACATATACAAGGTGTAAAATAAATAACCCACAACCTCTTAAGGGGTCATTGCACACATCATTATGAACAACTTTTACTATGGGACCAAACCTGAAATCGCGAAAAAAAAATCAGCTGTTCAATACATTTTGACGAATTATGCGAACATAAATGCACTGAACAGCTGATTTTTTTTCGCGATTTCAGGTTTGGTCCCATAGTAAAAGTTGTTCATAATGATGAGTACAATGACCTTTTAAGAGGTTGTGGGTTATTTATTTTACACCTTGTATAGCTACCTATTGCTATGGCTACTATATTCTTCACGACTGTATAAAACACGAAGGTGTTCCTAATCGAAAAACTGCCTTGATATTTTCTGATAAGATTCATAATGTTAATGCACACACACACATCACAAAACAACACATGGTGTACATAATAATATGATTTAGAGTATTCTATTCTATGGAGAAAAGGGACATACAATTAATCTGCCTATAAAGTTCCCACTGCTACCCAGGCCTCCTCTCGATGAGAGGGAGTGTGTAATCCACCACGCGGGCCCAGTGCGGGTTGGTAGATGTCACATGTCTTCGAATTTTTGGTTCTAGGATGTACTGTTCTTCACGATGTTTCCTTCACCGTTTTGAGAACAGTGTGGTGATGAAATAAATTACACAAAGTAATGTGCCTGCATGTCTGGGCCCCAAGTCTGCTATTTTTTACATTCCAACACGATCCCATTGTCACTGCATTGTCATTTTGCTAAAAGTTCGTAATCTGCTAAATTCATAATTTCATACAATGGAGTGTAATGGTTGACCATTGGAAAGTCATTACACGTAGGTAAGTCGGGGCCATTACCGCTGGGCCCCCACTGCTCTCAACATGTTACGCTGACCCCGAATAAATTGGGATAAGGGCAGGAGAATGATGATTCTATTCCATCATGTCCATGCAAGTCCTAAAGACGTTCAATAGGTGATGAAAGTTTGTAGGAAAGTTCCTACTTTTCGCCTCCACAACGCTGGGGGCGGTGCATTTCGTTCATTCATTAATTCATAGGAAATACTATCGCGCACACTGCTTGTTACATCATAATGAACTAAGAATACGTTTTGTAATTCGCAGAAATCGCAGATGAAAATGTGAAATTTCACTAATTAGTCGGTTTTTTCAACATTTTTACTCCGGCTTCCTATTCCGGTGTAGTCTGTAGATGGCAGGGACAAATGCATGAGGCTGTACTTGCTACTATTCTTCTTTTAGGAGTTTTCAGTCATAACATTCGTCTTAAGTATCGGACATATAACATAATTATTAAACAATAGGGATCTTTCCTGGGTATCTTTTTTTTATAATTACGTAAATAAAGAAAAATACGTGTCCGATATTTTTTTATTAATCTAAATGTTGACAAAATGGACAAAAATGTTTAGTCATCATCCTTATTACTAAACTGGTAATAACATTGTTTATCTAATATCATTGAATTACAGTGTAGGAAAACACCGTAAAGGATGACTCACGCAGACCGTGTCGGGTCCGAGCCGAGTGTCGGCCGACACTCGGTTGCCGCACCGTATAGACTTTCAGCCGAGCAACGGACAACGCAACGTACTACGGCCGTCACTCGGCTCGGACCCGACACGGTCTAGTGTGAGTCACCCTTAAAGCTACGATTTCCTAGAAAGCCGGAAGGACACTATGTGGCGGCCACCGGCACCGCAGTCTTAGGAAACCTTAGCTTATGAAAACCTTTTTTAAATCGCTAAAATGCACTGAATAAACTCATTCATTATTTGTTACACATATCATATAAACAGGCATATAAAAAGTCTACACTAACCGCCATAAAAAAATATAATCACGTAACAAATGACATAACAGCGGAAATGACAGCCGAAAATTTACGAAACTTCCCGAACGCATAATTACTAATATTATGCGCCCGCGTCTACGTTTCCTGCCCCGTTTACATGTCCTTGACCTGGAATCGATATAACACGAAAATATACCGAGAGAGTAAAGTATGACAGAGGAAAATTAAAAAATATATGTTAGTGAGCGGAAGAGCGTTCCTTTTGAAAAGAGCCGTAAATTAAGGAGGTCGTTAACTGAGTAGTTAGGGTTGCCACAGAGTAAAAATGGAATGCTGCAGCTTACACACATAAGATGTATTGCAACGTTTTAATATTATACTGGAGGGCACTTAATTCGAAAATACAAAACCTATGTTTATAGAAGAATTATGACTTTTTTTTGTGGATAATAAATCATCAAATGACTTCTCCGGCTCTGGGTGAGGTGTGTTCCTTCCAACAAGATTCCGGCAAGAATTATGACTTATACTCTCTATTATGTAGATAGTGCGTATGTACACATTGATAGTCTCTCGTTAATAATGTCAATGGGTTAACTACACGGGCAATCGATTGACTTCATCAGATTTTAGTAACTTTTGGCAACAAGGAACCATAACAGACAACAAACATGATGTAGATATGTACAATAGACCACATAATTTCGGTCATTGTTCGGCACTGAACCATAGGAATGTGGCAACACAAAGCCATGATATTGGGTGCAGTGTCGCGCATCATTGCGTACCTACTACGTGGACTGGGTACAGGTCATATACATAAACAATGATCATTTGACTTTACATTGTGAAATAAACAGACCATATATATTTATATTACATTTAAATAAACAGTACCTATATAGGTATGAAAGTATATACGGTACTTATAACAAAAAAAAAACAGACCATTTAAACTTTGTTCATTTAGGATGTTATTCTGATAGCTTAAAAACTGAAGAATATTAATTAAGACAGTTTGACATATTGTCTATACCTTAAAAACCTATCAAATAGCCATCTGACTATAAAAAATCAGCCCTTAGTAGAAAAAGAAATCTTTCAGAATAATCGTCTAGAAAAAAATGCCCGAGGACTTAAAACACCCGTTTTGAACATTATGTTTAAAAGTACTTACCGCTTTTAAATTTTACAACTAATGCTAAAAATGTTACCAAATTCAGGAATACGAGGCATGGAAAATATTTAAGCACATTCGTAACACTTGGCAGCTATTTCTTTGCCAAACAGCTAAGGATGCGGCGTGACTGTGAGATACATAATTTACGATCTCCACAAAAAATCTGGCAACCCTGCAAGATTGCCAGATTTCAACCGCTTAATTTTGACAAATAGTTTGTCGCTGCTATTATTTATTATGGCAATATTAATTTTCTCGCACAGATTAATAATCGATAAATCATAGTAATAATATCCGTCTGGTAACTGTAAAATGATTTTAATGTTGATAATTAATTTGTTTTTCAATTATTGCCTGCCATCTGTATTTAACATGTGATGTCCGTTTCGCGAAAATAAGATATTTAGCAGCAGTTTATTTGAAATCATATGGTTAATGAATCGACGTCTACGAAACGTCGAACGTCGTCGTCTTCGTGTTTATGATCTAAAAATAAGTAGGTAGCTTGTTTATTTTTTTATTTGAAGCAAAACCAATTCCTTTTACAAAAAAAGTCCACCACAAATCAGTGACAAAACTGATAATACTTGCATTAAATAAATAAATAAATATTTAATAAGTATTAATGTACAAAGAGAAACACTATAAAGTTAGTCATACATTAAACATGATTATAGAGGTGGTGGTCAAAATCAGGTTGAACAGCTTACGACGTAATATTGCTGCTGAGTTTTGTCACCTCTCTCGCTCACACGCAAAACACATTTTTATTGTGGCATTTATCTATCTTATCTCAAAAACAGATAATAATTTTTGAGCTGAGCTGATTTATTAGGTCGCTATTAGATTACATTTTTCAAAAAAGCATCTTCTCATTTAACTCTCTTAAAAATTTGGTACCATGTGAATGAGAGAGGTGATAAAATATGACAGCCTTTTTAAGACCCTGTCATTGTCAAATTGATAAACTGATGTCCGGCTCACTCATGGTTGACTTTTTCTTTCTTCTGAAGGCTTATTCTTCTGCCTACGACAGACTAAGTAGAAAGAATCCCACTATTCCGAAACGCTAAAGTCCTA
The DNA here is from genome assembly GCA_905163495.3 of Cosmia trapezina. Lineage (NCBI taxonomy): Eukaryota > Metazoa > Arthropoda > Insecta > Lepidoptera > Noctuidae > Cosmia > Cosmia trapezina. The sequence continues at coordinate 30,033,259 of LR991022.1, read as the reverse complement.
CTGATTTCACAATAGGTTCACAGCATCTTAGTTGGTTCACTTGAACACTGATTTGTAAGTCAAACACGTTGCAGGCCTACGTGTGGTTTATTTAGACTGAGGTGCAAATAACATTGATACAGTTCCTTAATTTTACTCTACAAACGGTAAAGGAACCGTTTGGGATTACCGTGCCTTATTAAAATAAACTATCAATATATAATTTTATCTACACCCATGACATAAATCCCCCATAAAAGTCTCTGAAACAGTTAGCTTATTGCCAACATTAAAACAGCCAGTGTCATAGTAACCATGGTAACCACTAACCATAATAGCATCCAAACGGGTGCTTTAATGTTGTACTGAATTTCATAATGCAACTCGTTTTCAAAAAAAGAACATTGTAATGCACGCGCGTTTCACTACAACAGCGCCGTAATTAAAAAAAAGAACTTATTCGAATTCACGTCGTATACTATGACGCCGGCCGCCATGTTCGATACGAGTATTTATTAGTATTGCAAAAAACGGTTTCAGAACCTTTTTTATAGGATTTAACATGGATGTAGATAAAGTCTTGTATGCAACTGTACATAATTAGGTATTAAAACACTCATGTGATACTATTATCACACTCGGCTTCGCCTCGTGTGATAAACCCACATTCGTGTTTTAATACCCCTTATTATACGTCAGTTGCATAAATAACTATTATTACAACGCAGCATAAACATATTGCGATCTTTTATATAATAAATAACACTCAAAAAGCTTAATTATTTTCAAATGCAGAGTCTACATAAAAGTATGTTATAATCATAATTAATATTTATTTTATTAGTACTTATATAATAATAGACAATACAATATAGCCATCGTTAGAAATGTATAAATTATGGCTCTTGAAACGCAGCGCTCTCTAATCCTTTGATGTGCTTTAGAAGCTTTAAAGTGCATCGAACATAATAATTATGTTCTGTTCTTTGAAAAAAAATATATTCTTTCACTTATAGAATATCGTAATCTGAAACAAAGCCGTCGTAAAACATGCGGCTTTTATGAGGCTTAAATGGATTTAAAGTCATGAAACTATAAATGGCGGATGGAATTTCGCGCGCATTTTCCTGTCAAACTGACATTTAGTGTAGAGACTCGATTGTTTATGGTTGTAACTAAAAAATAACGTTCGAATAAGTTATAGAAATAATCACAAGTAAAGCAGAAATAAATACTTACTGTATTTAAATATAAACGCACTGTAATACAATAGTAACGAACAGTTTCTTGGAAAATTTATCTTGAAATAGAAAACAAATCACCATTTTGCTTCTTTGCTGCAAAATATTAGGAAATACATGTCATCGTTAATGTCAGGGCGGTTAAAAGCCAAGCGGCCCTGAGACAAGAGCAGAATCATCTCAAACAATGGCTACTAAATATAATATTTCAAAGGAGCTCTTAAAATCTAACGTGTAAATATTAGCACGAATTAACAGCAACACGCCGCGTGGCACACTTTGTGACAAACCAGACCTTGAACCGGCACTGGCCCATATATCATCCAGCTCGAGAAATAAACTTCATAGAAACGCGCGATGCTCTCCAAGAGATTGTCATTGTTGTTTAAAATATCACGCAATGACGGTATTTGTAGAACACATAAAATTATCATGCCGAGACCATCTCATTTAAAGTCCGGAGCGATTGCATTCAACGCGAGTTTTGCCAACGCTAATAAATATCTTAATGCTCATATAACTCACATCAGTGTTGCTAGTTTATCCTAATGTTATCATAATATTGCGGTTAGTCACTCCCCAGCACTGCACTCTCCACAGTTGAGTCATAGCGACGCATAAATTAATCCGTAGGGATTACACTAGCTCTATTTAGGATCATAATTTAAATATTTTTCATCAGTTTCCTACTTCGATTAGTTTATCGTACACACGGGTACGCGGTGCTCCGGCGGATCGACGACGTGTGAACTCATAAATTTGTACTAGAACGTCTGACCTGATAATCTAGTTTACGTTAATTCCTCGAAGATTAATTTCCAAAGAGTTACGCAGCGGCGCGTCATCGCTAACAGACTGGATGGCTGCGGCGGGTGCCGGCATGGCGGCGCGCGCGCACTGACCAGCCGGACCATGAAACGAAGAAAACATGAGCCAAGCGCTGTCACTGCTCAAGTTCATCAAAATACCAAAAAAGTTATCCCCACGTGAGAGGACATGACTACCCGCCGGAACATTCACACTGCCAAACTAAATAGTGCCTTACGTTATAAATAGTGTAATCTTGGTGCTTCGAAACAATAAATAATGTTAGTGAACACAGACACCCGGACGATAAGGTCAAACGTTTAAGATGTTAGACGTTTTTCGTGGATTGAAGAATCTCATTAAAGTGAACTATGTACACATCGACTCGCCGGTTTTTCGGTTGCACTACTCTATAACGGTGATCCTACTGATCTCGTTCAGTCTGATCGTGACGACGCGGCAGTACGTCGGCAACCCTATAGACTGCATTCACACGAAGGACATCCCTGAGGATGTGCTGAACACGTACTGCTGGATCCACTCCACGTACACGCTGAAGAGCTTCTTCAACAAGAAGGTGGGCGTGGAGGTGCCGTACCCCGGCATCGGGAACAGCCGCGAGAAGGGGAAGGAAGATATGAACGACAGGAAGATCTACAAGTACTACCAATGGGTGTGTTTTTGCCTATTTTTTCAGGTGAGTTTTAGTTTTAGTTAAATATCCACCAGACTAACACATAATTTCGTTGACACATCTAGTGTGAAATTAACACTCACTTTTAGATCAATTTTGACAACTCGTTGACAGGCAAATATTTTCCCTGTCGAATGTTACTCGCTTATGTTACGCGCGTTAGACATTTTAGTATTTCTTTGAATTCAGAAACACGCGGAGAGCCACTGTTTTACTTCATTTTTTTCTTTTACAAAATGACGTCTGCGATAATAGAGACACTGTTCATGGCCAGTTTTAAGACTAAACATTTTAATTTTATGATACCACTATGGAGCATTATTTTAACTATGATCACCTAGGTACTCGTGCTTTCATATCTTGAAGCTTTGATTAAAAAAAAAAAATGTAACAGACTTTATTCAAAAGTGTATCTAACAGAAATTAAATAGTATATATTGTGATATCGCATTTCAAAATTGGTTTATCGTCGCTGCTAAATGACGTAACTGTTTCGAAGCACATTATAAAGGGCAAGCTATTTTTTTTTTTTTTGTAAGCTGTAGGTACAGTGTACATCGGTCTCGATTTTTGTATTAAATAAATAAATAAATAAATAATTCTTTATTGCCATAAATAGGTTACAGATAAATTTGAGACCCTGGCACCAGAGCTAGGTTAGAGTACCTGTATTTCAGGAGCCAGTGACTTCTTCCATTTAGGTAACAATTATTAGCAAGTTTAAGTAGCGAAAGGTTATGAAATTACATTACTTAAAAATAAGTTTAACAGCAAATATTAAATTACTTAAAATGTATTATGAAAACTAAAATTAGAATGCAAATAAAATCAAAATTAAAATAGAATGTGGATTAAAGCAAAATTAGATAACAAATTGAGAACAATAATTAAAATAAAATAACATTTGAATAAAACAAATCACAATATAGCCAAATAAACATTAAAATAATATTTGTGTATTATCACGGGTTTCGTAAGGCATAGCTACAGATACGCTGATTAGACAAATCGATTCGACTTGGGTGGAAAATGTATTACTATAGTTAGGTCGGCTATCGGCTTAGTCCAAATGACAGATACGTCAGTTAGTTAAATTAGCGACGATATGACCTATAAAATTTATAAAACCTGCTTTTCCAGTGTCGCAACATAGATGCGATGCGCACGCGCATAAACAGAGCTCAAGTAAAACAAGCAAACTATAATTAGTACAGAACATTGTTTAATGTTGCCAGCGCGACCCGTTCCACAATATATTTATTTTTTATTATTTTTTCCCGTTTTTACGATCGATAAAACTGGGGCGTTATTCAAGAATCCGGAAAATACAGTGATCTGAAATATTTTGTATTATAAAGTGCATGTCATACGGGGTTATCGTCATTTCAAAGGTTTTTTTTTCCAAAAAATCAAAAGTCTCAAATACTATGCTTAGTTTATTGTTTAACAGAACGGTGGATGTGGACCAGTGGTAATGGCCCCCACTAACGTGTCGTAGGTCGTGGGTTTGAACCAAGACAGGTACATTACTTTGTGTAATTTATTTTATCACCGCTGTTCTCAAAACGGTCAAAAAAAATATCGTGAGGAAACCGGCATGTCCTAGAACCAAAAATTCGCAGACTTGTGACATTCCCAACCCGCACTGGGCCCGCGTGGTGGATTACGGCCCACTCCCTCTCACAGAGAGGACGCCTGTGTCCCAGCAGTGGGAACGTTGAAGATGATTATGCTATGCTTAGCTTTTCCCGACGCGCGAATCAAACCTAATATCTCACACCTTTTACAGTTTATATGGAACCACTACACCTAAGCACAGATTAATACAGATGGAATACTCCGTAAAATCATTTAAATAAAAAGCGACTCTTGCTACGACACAATAAAGTGCAATTCAGATCGCACAACGCTTATTACCTACAGTTATATTCACCACAAGTTGCATCTCTTTCTATCGCGTAACTCTTATGCGTTCTGACTCGTTAGGGTTGTCTTTTACGACGCGGCGTGTGAGTGAGTATCGAACTAACGTGCTCCCCGGCCGCGCGCGGCAGCCCACACTGAGTTGACCCAGTGAGATGAGCCCGCCGCGTACTTGTAGCTTCATACCTGAACTGCGGAGTGTCCCATCTGTGTACAGATTACTGTGACCCAAGGCACGTCTCATTTATGATTCATTTTAAATGTCTGCCCACACGTTATCTCGTTACTGCCGACATAATTAGAAGCGGAAGGATTAGTGACTTAACTTCATGTTAAACATTACCAAGATTAACTATACAAAGTCCATATAAATTATTGCTGTCTGCACTACCATTTGTAATAGGTAGACATACTATGTAAGTATTTAGATTTTCGGGTTATTTTTTTTGTGGAAATATGCTACAAAATTACAAAAAAAAAAAATTGTGTTATTTACTCATGTTATTTTTATTTATTTTATTTATTTATTAGGCTTTTCAAACAATGAGTACACTATTACCTACTTTATAATGTGTACATTGCAAACTTAAGTTTAAGCGCCTCATTTCTTATAGAAAAGCACAGCATGCACCTGGAAATCCTGAGTTGAGCTACACGATTGTTGACAAATGCTTGCACTGACTGGACAGGTCCACTCAAATTTTTATGGTTCTTTCCTCAAAAGACCATTTCAGACTGGATCTACATGGTCCTCACATGATCTGACCAAGATTATGTCTGGACTTTAAAAGAGGCTTTGACCCCTGAGTTTGTTTCGCCATTTCTTGTCAGGGTAGTCAGATAGGAAATGTCGACTTCATCTAGCTTATTTAAAAAAAAAAAAAATGACGTGTAAAAGTGATTTCGATATCCTATTTACAGAATAAACAATTTCATTTCATTTCATTTCATTTCATTTCACTACATTATACGCAGATTATAACACAATGAATTAACCGCGCTTCTAGTAAGCGCGGTTAATTTTTTGAATCCATGGGAAACTTATAAAACAGTGTTATAAAATTCTGAAAAAAAGATATATATCTTATTTAAGGATCTGGCGGATAGACAACCGCTTTTAATAACAGGATTAGATTTACTTTGCTGGATAGAAAAAAACCCAAACCCCTTTTCGTAATGTTTAATCAATTTCATAGCTACAAAGCAGACGTATTTTTCTTATTTTTAATAATAATGAAAAGGTACTAAGATTGTTTAGCACAATTCGCTGAGTTTGTCGTGATAAAATGTTTAAAAGTAATTACTATGTCCAAATGCGCGAGGGAACCACTCGCGAGCATACTTCAGTATATCGATGATAGTATAAAAGTTCGGTCACTGTTATTCCACAGCTCCAGCGTCGGATCATAGGGCCTTAATTAAAACAAGTAGTACATAGTTTAGACAAAAAAATCATAAATAAAAGCTAAATTGAAACGCGTTAATTGTTGATTGCTGTTATTTTCTTCAACCAATTAGAACGACTAACAAAGTGATTGATACTATGAAGAGTATTATAGTTTCGCACGGTTTTTAAGACTTGTAAAAACATCTAAATTTCTTTATTATTTTTGTGTTTTTAATTTGAGTCGGAACCTTTCGGAATAATTTCCCTAAACTATGGTGAAAACCGGTTCAAAATCCATAGTTTTGAAAAACTAAGCCGTCTCAGAATTAAATCCAAAAAGCGACTTTTATTAATAAAAGGTAAATATTATAGATAAGAAATGAAACAATATTTTATTTCTGTTTTGCACGTCAACGTTATTTGGATTTAAATTTAGTATTATTTTATTATAATATGCTACGAGTGGCTACGAGTGCTACGACTTTGCTACGCCGTAGCACTTTATAGACCCAAATCTTTTACTTCTATTTCTTTGGTAGTGAAAACTTCTTTATGTGCGTTAAGCGATTTTTGGTGCAGGGAAATCTTACGGGTTCGCGTCACCGCGTCACCGCGTCACCGCGTCACCGCGTCACCGCGTCACCGCGTCACCGCGACACAGTTTTACGTTTAAGTTTCAGTCCCCATGACTGCCAATTTTTTTCATTACTCATCTCTAAGAGAAAAGTTTTGGTAGTAAAATAAAGGTAACAATCTTGATGTGTCTTTTATCATTTTTCAATTTTAAAAGCTCAGTTTAAAATTAAAATGTAACTAAAAACCATTGTAAATACAACAATAATGATTACTAAATCAATTGAACCATTAGTTTGGCAGTAGTTTATTTGTTTAATATGCGTTTGTGTAAAAAGTCACATCAAGATTGTTTACCTTTATTTAACTACCTAAACCTTTCTAGTATAGACAAGTTTACGAATTCTTGTTAAGGCTTGTCCGCCGTAAAAAGCGCGGTCACTGTCGGACTGCATAGAAAAGAAAGAGAAGCGCGATGACACAACGCTTGCAAAATATGAAGTAATTACCGATTTACAAAAAATCTAGGGATTGGATTAAAAAAGTAATCATCATGTGATTACTTTTTTAGTCAAATCCCTAGATTTTTTCATCATCAATCATTCTTTATTATTTTGTAAAGAACTGTATAAATTCATGAACACTTTTAATGGAAACTGTAGGAGTAATATGGTAACAACTCGATAAAATAGACCGAAATAGACCTGGGTTTAGCCTTTTTAGGGTTCCGTACCAAAATGGTAAAAAAGGAACCCTTATGGTGTGACTCAGTCTGTCTGTCTGTCTGTCTGTCACAGCTGGATATCTCAAGAACTACTAATGCTATCAACTTGAAATTTAGAACAGTTTTAGATGACGCTTACCCAACTATTTTTCAAATAAGAAACAAATTAAAATATTTATAATTTTTTGCAACAGGGACTGAAAGGGGGTCTCAAAAAATCAAAGTGGGGCTACTAGGGCATGTGGGGTATCATATGAAAGAGCGCTGATTGGACATTCTCAATTTTTTTTTCTTTTTTTTAGGTTGTATAGTTTTCGACTTCTGATGAAAAATGTAAAAAAAAACCGTCCCCCCCCCCCCCCTTATCTCCGAAGTTTGCAAAGAGAAAAATCTGAAATTATTCTATGTGATAGAAGTTTATTTAAAGATTATAGGAAAAATAAAACGATGTCTCTAAATAGCACACTTTTTCAGTAGCACACTTTTTCAGAAATCGGAACGGAACCCTCGGTGCGCGAGTCCGACTCGCTCTTGACCGGTTTTTTTTCTTTAGTTCTACAAACTAAAATAGATTTCAGGACACATAAAATCATTGCTTATGTATTCTAGATTATTGTGTATTTTTTTCTATCAATAAGGTGCTATAGTTACTGTAAAACATGGAAACAAAGTTACTTATTTTCGCCGTATTTTAGGCAGGACAAGTCTTAAAAGCTAACATTAAAAAGAAAATAGTTCAAAAGCAAGTCTTATTTTAATAACATAAATATTTTGAATCCTTGTACATTCTCATTATATATCGAAAATCCGGGGGAGGTTGTGTAATGTTGGCAAGAAGCTATGTTTTTATTAGGGCTGGCTTCACTGGTCGGCTAATGTATGCAAATATCAACAACATGGTAATGTCGACGACGACTCGCGACAGCCCTGCAGTTCCACTGATGCGAATTTTTTGCAAAATAGTTTCAAGTAACAAATATGCAATATATTTATGTAGATAAGAAAGAATCACATTATTGTAAATCCCCCATATTTCGCTTTTAAACTGCCAATTTATTGCTTTATTATTTTGATATTAATCTTTTAATATCAGAATGTTGTTAATCCGGTTTAACGTTTAAAAGGATATATTGAAGCGTTGTTTAGCTCGCGGTGTAAGTGAAATGGCGAATGCTAGAAGACTCTCACGCGCAACGGAATTAAACGCGCTTCGTTTAAATGTAGATTTATGACAAAATGCTATATTTAAATAAATTTTTAGCTTAGTAAATTCTTAACATATTTAAATACCTTCGATTTAAATTAAATTTTATTGCACAACAAGGAACAGTATATATATAATCGTATAAAACAGAAAATAGACGGCGCTGTGCTACTTTGGATTTTTTTTCTATCACACTTAAAAACACAAAGTTATCGTTGCATCCCCTTAAGTTGTTTTCTTAGCTATTGCATCCACCTTCGTAACTTTCTTCCCGTTCTCTTTGTTACGAGTGTTAGGTATAAAGATGACACTTTCGAAATCCGAAAAAATTAAGGTCGACCAAAAAATAACAGCAACACAATCGCACAAAAAAGTCGCAACATCAAAACTCACCCTTAAACAGATCATCAGAATAAAAATGTAAGAGCTCACTCAAGTAGCGGTTAATATCGGTTGATTATCATCCCGACACAGACATTACCCCCCCCCCCCCGCGACCTTCCACCCCCTTACTGAAGCGACCTAATTTTCACTTTATTAAGCTAAATAATGGGATGTTTACCCGAATGGAAGCGAGTTGTGCACTATTTAGGGATTTTACAAATGTTTTGAGATAAGACACGAAGAGGCGTAGTTAGGACAAGGGTTTTTTTAGTTTAGTTATGATTGATTTAAGGTTAAACCTGTTTTCTTGTGATTTAGGAGACGAGTCTTTTGCGGGCTATCCAATGTTTTCAGTCTTGGCCATTATTACTCACACTAACATTCTATAGACGTAGGTTTGTGAATGTGTGTGTATTTGTATGTTTGTTACTTCTTCACGCTCAAACGGCGGGACCAATTTTGATAAAATTTGGTATGGAGGTAGCTGACACCCTGAATTAGCACATAGGTTACTTTTTATCCCGGTCTACGCGGATGAAACCGCGGGGCGCAGCTATGTTTAAGCTTTGTACCTTATTCGTTGTTGATTTTAATTTAGGTTACTATTACCTCTTACATTGTGGCTTGCTATATCTTTGAGAAATTTTACTATATGACGCTTCATATGAATGACTTCAATTTCTCGACCATCCAAATAATATTATAAATGGGAAAGTCCGTTTGTTTGTTACGCTTTCACGATAAAACGGCTGAACGAATTTGGATTAAATTTGGCACATGGGCGAACCATGACCTGAATTAGGACATAGGATACTTTTTAACTCGGTAGTACGTTCTTGTGGGATAATTTCCGAACTCCACGCGAACGAAGCCGCGGGAAAAAGCTCACTTCCTATAAAGAGAGATTTAACATATCTGCTTCAGCTTCCGTTTAACTTCCTTATCATAGAACGATGACTCGATCATGTTTTGACCTACTTTTTATCATTTAAGTAATACAATTACGTCTTTACACGCGTGAGTATTCACTGGTCCCTATTTCCGGACAGTCTTCGGGTTCCTATTATCGGTAAGGAGTAAACAGTCCTTTTATATTCGTTAACTGACTCTACGTATACCTTTTCTGGACGCTTTGTTAAGAGGAAATAGGGGCGAAAAATTAGGTATTTTAAGAAGGTATTGCTGTCGCTCTGCGAGCGCTCCACCCTCGAATTCATGCGATAAGGACAACTGCATATTCGACTAAATAGCCTGTGTAAAAAGTCACATTTCGAGGTTAGGCTCTCGCCTATTTCCTCCTCCAATATTGGACTAATTCAAAAGATATTTCATAAACTGAATAAGAAGGATATATACTATGCCCCTATGTTTTTCTTTTTTCGTTAATAGTTGTCAAATTGGTACACTAGGCGTCTGTTGACAGCGGTCTGAATAGGCAATTTTGAGCATTTTTGGAGGGTTCTAGTTCTTATAAATATAATATATTATCAAAAAGGAAAAAATAGGGGCATACAACTAGCTGATATTTATATTTCTGTAAAATATCATTGCTTTATGGTCATTAACCAGAAAGAAAACAGGCGAGAGCGTTTGTATCTTTTTGTATGGAGAAAAGAGCACCCACGTTTCCTCTTAACTGGCCATTAAAGGGCTCGTGGCTAAGTAATAACAGCCGTACGGGTCGATTCGTTAGGTTAAGCTACGCTTGCCGCGGTTGGTGGGTGACCATCTTTACATACCGAGACTCCTCCGTGTCTCGGAAAGCACGTTAAACCGTTGGTCCGGCTGTTATTCGTGGATCTTTGACAGTCGTTACGAGTCGTCAGAAACTCTAAAGTCTGACAACCAGTCTTACCAAGGGGTATCGTATTATCCAGTTACTGGGTTGTGTAAAATACTGGTAGTTATTCAGCTGCATCCGGTTAGACTGGAAGCCGACCCCAACATAGTTGGGAAAAGGCTAGGAAGATTAATTTTGCATAGGTCATAAAAACACAGAAAGTGAAAGTTTATCATAATCGGACAGTTTTAGAGTTCATACATTTCTAGTTCAATAGCTATGTACATATTATAATATCGTGCCCCTAACTATTTGAGAGCTTCTCAAGGCTTATCAACGGGCTGTAGTGTCATATTATGTGAGGTCACGTCTCAGCCATGGCGACCGTATCACCGTGTTGTATATTTCGTAATTTTAATTAAAATACACATGTTTTTAACGTAAGAAGAGTTAATAACAAGGTAGGTAGTTCAACTAGTACCGACTCAGAACACTAACATGATTGGCAGTTTAATTTTTTACAGATCTTTACAGGGTTCATTGAAGTCATAAGTATTTTTCTCAAATGAATATTGTGTCCAATTATGTCGGAAAATTGTCTACGCAAAGGAAATTTACTTTTATTTTAATGAATCTACTAAAACCCTATTTGCACGGTACAAGTTTCTAGAACGTTCAAGAGCAATAATCGCATGCCATAAAGCTTACGTTCAATTATTGCCATTCAAGAATTGCATGCAAGTATTTACAAACAGCACGCGTGCGATTTCCATAAAAAGGCATACACTTGAATGCAAGTTTTGCCATTCAATAATTGCATGCGACTTCTGTTTACACCAAGGCAATTATTGCATAACAGATTTTTTATTTACTGTTTAGAGGCAAGAGGAACAGGGTGTAAAGTTCACTCATCCTCCATAGAAAAGGGAGGATCCTCCGACCAGACGGGTGTTGTGTCTGGTGGGCTACTGCCCGACGGTTGATGTCGGGACGTTGTATATATGCTAATCGCGTGGTAAACTCTAATTGCGCGATGCAGGTTTGCGTGACGTCATGTCATTGATGCGTAGTTCATATGTGGCGATGTAGATGCCGCCACAACTGCAGAGCGGTGGTGGCCCAGTGGTAAAACGGCCCCGACTTACGGTGGATACGAACCCAGGCAGGCACATTACTTTGTGTAATTTATTTCATCAGCACTGCTCTCAAAACGGTGAAGGAAAACATCGTGAGGAAACCGGCATGTCCTAGAACCAAAAATTAGAAGACATGTGACATCTACCAACCCGCACTGGGCCCGCGTGGTGGATTACAGCCCGCTCCCTCTCACAGAGAGGACGCCTGTGTCCCAGCAGTGGGAACATTATAGTCTGATTATGTATAATTATTGCATGCAAGTTTTGCCTTGTCTAAAAAATAATGAAAGAGTTGCACGTTCTTGTACAATTGATTATGCCCGATTGAGTATTGCCTGAAAATCTTATTAAGATTTTGCAATGACAATAATTGAACGTGTCTGTATGGCATGCGATTATTACTCTTGAACGTTTGAAACCAATGAGTTTCGTCAAAATTATTTGTTTGACACCCAAGGACCTAGTAGTAGGTATATTCCTTTCCAGAAACCACTTGCCTTCGCAGAGATCTCTTGCGATTATTTCGGAACTTGGCACATAATAAACGTATTCACATTTATCAGCTCATGATAGACTAAACCACACTCCTAAAACCGACCATTACACCAACCTGTACTCAGAAACCAATCGAGACGTCTGTTTATTATTCGAGATAACAAGCTTTTAATGTTAGGAACCTTGTCAGATACCGCATAATGCATGAGCACTACCCAGATTAGAACCCACGTCCCGAGGGCACAGAGTCCGTGCCACTATCACATTGGGATCATGGGCTGCCTAAAATATGGACTGTGTAGTATGTAGTTGCCAATTCAGAGGTTTGGCTAGAATCACGATAATGTTTGAAAATAATTGGATTTTAGTCTCTGTGTAGGTAGTATATGTAGCGGTTACTGCCGCAACGTTATTTATGTCGCATTTCTAAATAGGCGTTGTAAAGTTTGTTAGGTTATCGAAAATTAGAGTTGTATTTTTTGGTATGGTTAAAAAATTTTCAAAACAGAGTTATCAAATCTAAAATCATGTCTGACCGTCCGTCTGTCGGTCTATCTTTGAGTGATCTACAAATGTCAAAGACTGTAAGGTTGAAGATTGAAGAAATCGGTAAGCCTTTGTAAATAATTAAATAAGCCGTTTCTAGGGTTCCGTACCTCTGTCAGATATCGAGTTGAAATTAATATCAAATACGTCGGTCTGTGGTCCCTTGAAGCTCTAAAAAAATCAAGCTTCTAAGTCAAAATAAGGCAATTTATGCGACACATAGAACAAAAAATAAGAAGATTTTTTTTTAAATAATAATATAATTTTAAATAAGAAATTGTGTACATATACAAGACTTTTTGTTATTTTTATTTTTAAGGTAAATAGTATTAAGGAAACTAGGTAAATATAAAATTATGAATTAATTAAATTTTGTCATTTTCAAGACTTCTAATGTAAAATATTGTTAAGAATTTTATTGTCCGTTATTTCATTCTTATTTGCAAAATAGTTAGGCAAACGTCATCTAAAACTGTTCCAAATTTCAAGTTGATAGCATTAGTAGTTCTTGAGATATCCAGCTGTGACAGACAGACTGAGTCGCACCATAAGGGTTCCTTTTTGCCATTTTGGTACAAAACCCTAAAAAGTACTAACTGGTGTTCCCCTGTTATGCGCAGAGCTTTGACGCGCCCCACCACTGCATTCAACAAATATTTGTACGACCTACAAGTATTTTTTCCGAGTCTGGGTGTTTTTCTATCTATAATATGTATGTATTTACAAAAAAAAAAAAAAAAAAAAAAAAAAAAAAAAAAAAAAAAAAAAAAAAAAAAAAATGTACATAAGTAGTTTATCAGCCATCTCGTTACATAACACAAACATTAGGTTGCTTAGCTTGGGACTAGATGGCGTTGTGTGAAATGTCCAAGGATATTTATTTATTCACCGTAGTGTACGTATACAAAAAGTAGTGGGGCGCATCATTTCAGAGTTGACAAGCCCTAAGGTATCAGTTAACCCAGTACTCGGTGAAATCATGCGTACGGTCAGCTGCAGCTCATAAATTATGACGCTTGTTGGCAACCAGCTATAAATCACTACCCTCTGCTAACCGTCACAAATGGCGCGGAATCATTCCCGTTTGCACATCCATCTGTGTCTAGATATACTATAAAATCAAAATCAAAAGTCATTTATTCAAATTAGGCTGAGAATCAGCACTTTTTGTACGTCGAAATTACATAAGACAGTCCCCACAAAACGGCCGCCCTTCACCACTTCCTAGTGCTTTATCTGGGAAGAAGAAGTAGCGGAACAAACTCCCCAGCAGCACAGCTGTCTGTTCAGTTAGAAGAACTTGACTCTATACAATAGTATGCAAAATAATTTACGCAGAACAATGCATTAAATTATATTATTTTCAATACACTTCCTCGAAAACTGGTTCATATCGCACTACGATTAGGTTCACAATGCAATGTATGTCGCACGCGTGCGATTTTTTATTTTCCCACCCGTGTGCGGGAATGAAAATTGCCACAGATAACTTATACCTATACTTAGTCAATTGGTTCAATGTTCAATTGTTCACAACTCTCTATTCGGAGGTGAATGTTTTTTTTAAATCTCGGCAAAGAGATATGCGTCTATAAGGCGTTAATATTTTTTGAATATTTAAATAATGTTTCTTTATAGAATATTATCAAAAACCATGATTATTACAATAAAAAAAAAAATGTTTATGAATAAATTAACATTTATTTGTGTTCTAAACTCAAAAATATTTGAATTTTCTATTTTTCATATTAGGCTGTTTGTCGGCTTTATACCTTTGCTCCCCTTTCAACCTGGCGAAAGCAAAGCGCGGAAAAAAAAGAAAATTTAAATCATAGTTTCCTATTAATTCATGACAAAAATATTTTCCGTTATTTTTATTTCTTCAAAAGTGTATTGAAAAACATCGTTTGATACTCGTGGACATTTGTTATTGCAGTTCTCGGCACACAAACGTTCTCCACTTGTATCAAAATGTACTATTGTCAAATAAAATAAACAATTTTAGTACATAACTCATGTAACCTGTCAATACGTAAGCTAATTCTGGAGAAAGAACATAACAAACATTGTCTTGAGTTAATCACAGCGACCAACTATTTTTATCGTTTAAGTAATCGTTCATGTAACTGTCTGTATGTCTGTCTCAGCCTATCGTTTCCCTTTTGATTTTAAGTGTCGATGCTTTTATTTTAACTTCGCCTGTCCAGTGTTGCCTGAATAGGCACCTACCTATCTCAGGCTAGGAAATATTTTGAGCGAAAAAACGCGGTGCAGAATATCCTGACTATAGGATATTCTGATCGCAGCAACGTTGCACAAGCGTTTGTTTTCCATTTTTGGATCATATAAACTTGATGATGGAGCAGTTTTTTACCCGCTCACAAAATATTGCTATTATTTTAAACTCTTATATTTTGTTCATAGCTTCAAACGTCCAGGACTCAGAACAATATCCGTAGGGTGTAGCGCAGACGACACACTTTTTGTGTGATCGATTCTGTGACGCGCAAAATGTCTGCATGGCACACAAAAAGTCCGATTGTTTGTGCCCCGGACTTTTTGCGCGTCGTGTGCGTTACTGCATATAATTGCTTAGGTTCTATTTTCACAGACTAAAAAGTTCCGTCTCGGTTATTCTGTCGTCTGCCCTGTACCTATGCCACACAAACATTGTTCCGTGCATACATTTATAAAGGGTGTAAGGGACAGCCCTCCGCAAACTAATAGGGTGAATTCAGTATGTCATACTAAGATGACCGGTACATGAAATTTTTTCAGGAACTTTAAGGGACTCCAATAAACTTGATTTGTTTGTGTTTTTGTGCACAAATCGGAGCGTCTATTACTGCTTGGGAGGGGTAGGTAATAGGTATGCGGTGAGTTCGATGAACTCTGTAGCTAGACAGAAAGTGAACAGCTGATTTCACGCGTCGTCGGTTAGAGTATTTCAACATCCATTGCTGGTTTTTTTTTGCTGTTTTTTTTGCAGTTTTTTTTACATAAATGGAGTGCTGCGAACACACAATGCAATTTTACATTGAAATAATGAAAATGTAACTGAAAAAAAAATTGAAAAAAGGAAAATTTTCCTGAGAAAATTTCCGGTGGAATATGATTCAGAATGAGGAGCTGAATGCACCCTGTTAGTTTGCGGAGGGCTGTCCCTTACACCCTGTATATCTGGTTCCGTGCAGAAACTGAAGCCGTAGAACAAAATGGCTCTGCCACTGTGCCAATCGTGCAGGATTATATTAAATGCTGACTTGTCCTGAGTTTATTTTAAACGTTTGCTATGGGGTATAAATACATTACCTACTTACTTATCACTACACATAGTATAAAACAAAGCCGCTTCCCGTTGTCTGTCCCTATGTATGCTTAGATATTTAAAACTACGCAACGGATTTTGATGCGAATTTTTTTAATAGATAGAGTGATTCAAGAGGAAGGTTTATATGTATAATACATGCGCGAGCAAAGCCGCAGGCAAAAGCTAGTTAGTAATAAAACTTTTCTCCTGAGCAAAAACATAATCAGCTGTCACTGGTTTTATTTCTGTATTTTTTAAAGTTTTTACTGTTCATTAATGAATGACTTAGATTATGCCTTGAAATTATCCTTAGGGATTATCATAGATACCTATAGAGAATTGGACTGAGTGACGTTAGCCTCACAAAAGTGACCACTCTCTAGAAAGATACAAAACCAATTTGCAGCCAATACCTGTAGTACAGTCAGCGTCAATAATATCGGGACGAACAGACTATTCAAAATGATCTAATCAACCAACGTAATCAACAATGAAAATGAAATATTAACTCAATTACACAAGGAATGTTTCAGAATGAAGACAGTACACGACAACTGTCATTCTGACAAGAACTTTAATGCAATTGAGATAAAGTTTAATTTTCTTAGTTGTTGAGATCATTTTGAACAGTCTGTCCCGATATTTTTGACGCTGACTGTACTTACTACTAAAGAGACATCTACTGGTCACAAATTCGGTCTGACTCTCTCGCACTTTTCGGTCTATATTCACTGCACAACTGAATATGGAATGCTTAGTCCATTCTCTATGGGTATTACAATAAGCTGACATAGCAGCTGCTAACTTTGTAAAAAAAAATAAAAAATTTTAACCAGTATTTTAAATCCAGCATTATGAGTTACGTACGTGTGCTGAAATTATACTTATTTAATGGTAGCGTCGACGGTGCATTTTTGTATTCTCGTTGTTTACGCCAAATGTCAGTTTTATTGTTTTGATTATACTATTGTCAGATTGTTTGCAATTACGATAAAAATATACGTATGTGTGTTTGTACTAACTTTTCAAACATTGTTTTAATTATTGATGATTAAGCAAAGTATGTGGGCCGTCGAGATTTAAAATACTTACATGTTTTCCGAAATAAAATGTAGGTATACCTGATATTTATTTTCGTGTGATATTTTGATGATAACACAATCCGGACGTTTTTGAGTTTATTATTTTTCCTGTGGTCTGTGTGTTTTCTTTCCGCACATATTGTAGAGTATTTTATGTGATTGGTTGAGCGTTTTGCACGTGCTACTGTTAATGTAATCCAAGCGAGTGAGCTGTTTTGCTTTTTTTCTTGTATGACACATCGCTACTACGAAAAAGAAACGACCGCTACGCAGACGATTGTACATGCAAGAGATATTTCCATGAAAATTTTCAGTCTGTTCAAAATGCATACAAGGATATTTCTTGATGATATTTCCCACTACTCACTTGAATTAACAGTAGTTTTACGCCTTTATTAACTAAAATAAAAAATTAATACTTTTAAAAAAAATATAAGTACAAAAACTTTTTTTTTTAATAAAAAAAAAAAAGTAATAGAATAGAATAGAAATCGTTTATTTCGACCAACAAAGGATCATAGTCTTAAAACTAAAACAAAAGAAATAAAATAAAGCACACACAACGACATTACAAATCTCGATTGCTCAGTATGTGAACCATACAGCAATGGTTCAGGTACTGGCAATCGAACCTCTGCGTGAATGCCCTCAGGATGCCGTTGGAGCTGGCCCGAACCCTGCGCACCAGAGATGTGCATCGTTTTCGCATAGTAGAATAAAAACAGTCTACTTGCGACCCGGCGAACATCCCTGATGCGCTGCAGAATCGGGGCAGCCCCACAAGCACCCTGAATGCATTATTATATTGCACACGCAAGGCGTTGTACTGTCCGCGCGTGTATGAGACCCACAGGCTACTCGTGTAAAAAGATGTACAATATGCTCTGAACAATGTTATTTTTACTTCAGTGGTACAACGAGCAAACCTGCGGGCCATCATATTCGCCCTTACAGACAACGCCCTGCGTTCTCTCTCTATGTCAGCATCGTCCTTCAGATCAGAGGACATCATATGTCCAAGATATTTAAAATGTTCCACCCTCTTCAGTGGTGTTCCGCATAGTTTTATGGCAGGTATCGTTGCCGGACATTTTCCTCTGGCCTGAAAGACCATGCATTCACTTTTTTGGACATTATAAATCAAGCCATGGCTGTGAGCGTAGTTTTCACAGATCCCCAACAGTTTGGAAAGCCCACATACAGAAGCACTCAGCAGCACCATGTCATCCGCGTAACTGATATTATTGAGACATACATCATCAATATGGCAGCCGACATGGGTGCTGCTGAGTTCCTCTATCAGCGCGTTGACGTACAGGTTGAAAAGTTTAGGTGAAGCTAGGCCCCCCTGCCTCACCCCACATTCCAACCTGTACGGCTCGGAACATGCACTCGACCATCGCACGACATTGACCTGGTTATGATACCAAAATTTAAAGATCCTGCTGAGTTCTGTTGGCAAGGATATATCTTTCAGTTTCTGCCACAGGATATCGTAATTGACCAGGTCAAATGCCCTCGATAAGTCGAGAAAACAAGCATAAATGGGCGTTCGTCTTTCTGTGTAGTACTTGATAGTCTGCTTCACACACAAGATGGCTGTCTCTGTGGAGAGTCTCGGCCTGAAACCGAACTGGTTATCACTAATGTTCAGGTATTTATCCAGTTGATTGCTAAGCAAACTATCAAGCACTAGTAATATTTAAAATTACTAAGTAATATTTTCTTTTATGATCAGATGACTCCACCCCGGAGTGTAAATATGGTACTGCCTTACAAATAATGGAGCACTTAAATGTCGTGTCCAGCGTGTCCTATTGCCAACACGTTACAGGAAAAGGAGCCAAGCTCATTGACTCTGAGAAGTCTAAACAAATAAAATATCGATCGTTCTTGCAATTTCCTCATACATTCATCGATACTGCGATAGCAATTAGAGCCGTAGTTATTTAAGAAACATAGTAGCGTAGTAACAACCGGAGTCGGATTCTAATGAAGCGGTAAACAATTATTATTTATTAGCAGCGGTTCGTGGGAACTGGCGCAGGTAGCCTAGCAACACGTAGGTACATAGTGGAGCATTGTACTTTGTTGTTAATACTAGTTTACATAGTCTGGGAATTCTACGTGTAGGTAAGGAAAAGACAGCGAAGTCTAGCGATGGTTTTCACTGCTCAAGTCACCAGAACACCAAATTGAAATACTATACTGGTTCCTTTAAAATTCATTCATTTATTTCAGTTAAAAGACGTCCACTGCTGGACATAGATACACTTTGACCTGTTCTGTGCTTCCCACATCCAGCGGATTCCTGCGGCCTTTACTAGGTCATCGGTCCACCTTGTGGGAAGCTTTCCTTTAGAATATCAGTAGCTTTAATAAAAAATAATAAATTAAATTAAATAATAATTAATTAATTAGAATATTATAAATGAGAAAGAGACTCTGTCTGTTGGTCTGTTTGTCTGTACGAAACCATTTCACGCCTTAACGGCTGAACGGATTTAATGACCTGGGTTAGGACATAGGACACTTTTTATCCCGGAAGTACATTATCGTCAGGCGGGCGAAGCCGCAGGGAAAAGCTAGTCGTTAGAAAAAAACCAATTAGTAATATAATCGACGTTTAGGAGTGTGACTCTGAAAATAAAAGTTCTAACTATTTGAGACATCCTGAAATATCTTGTAATTGTCCCTAGCAGTCCTAATAATGTTATCTTTTACTTTTACAAATAGGTTATCCACTCATTAAGCAAACAGAACGAAAACATTTAAAAAAAAACAATAAAAAATCCAATATCAATATTATCAATCAAAATAGCGCCATTTCTGCTATTTTTCCCGCGCTGTCATTGCGGAAAGCAAAGACAACTGGACATACAGCCAGCGCATAAATCACGCGCGTCGGCCCCGATAGCGTGCATGTATCCGAACGATGATCGATGCATCCGAAATGTATTTAGAATTCGACGAATAAACGTTTGTTTAATATTTGCCTAATGCATAATTAGTGGCTTCTAACTCTGTAAAATTATAAAGCCAAAACTTGGGATTCGACTGGATATGAGAGCAGGAAGGCCTTACGCTAATTAATTTATCTAAGGTAGAAAATGTCTAATGAAATCCTTATCTTACCTTCATGAAAGCAAAAAAAAAACTTTAAATTACTTAAGTTTTCTAATCTTGACCTTCACTTATCCCGAGAAACATTTCCACTTTGACTCACACTACGCTCCTAAAATACCTTCCTACACCAATGTCAACTTTAAACTCTAGAATATAAAAAAATATGTTTATTGTGTCTATGAAAGATACGTGGGCTATTATCTAAAATAAATGAGCCTATATATTTTTTTGTTTGTCTTTAAACAGTCGCACAACACACCTAAAACATATTAAAGATAATTTATGAACTGTCTTAATAATCCTAAATATCCTACTTAACAATCAAAGCGTATTTTAATATATTTAGAAAAAATTGAGCGATAAATCTTTGACTTTAGTCCCGAAAACATGTAAGAACCATAGGTAATAAAATGGCCGCGCAACCGTAAATTAGTTATGTCGTGTTCGAAAAACAAAATATTGTTGAAATAATGAACTGTCAAGGTTAACCATAAACAATTCATTAGAACATAGAGTAATTAACTCATGCACTTTTGGCGTTTGGAACTCGAAAATAACACGTTTAACAGTCTGAAACGAAACTATGTGTATTGTACTTATTAATGGTTTCCATATTTCATAAGTCGTTTCGCTCGTGGCCGTGAAAAAGTCACGACTCGCTACCGTTTTCCCGCCCGTGGGAAATGGTCGCAAGTTATAAACTATTGGCGGAAACCATTTGGCATGTAGTTCATTCAATTCTTTGTACAATAATTTGTAGGTACCTATTAAATTCTTAATTAGTAATGTTTCCGCTGTTGGCGTGTTTACCTCTTTTATAATTAATCAATTTTAGTGTTAGAATGTAATACGTATTGTGATTGTAGTAGATTTAAATAATGAAACATTGTGAAATCGGAATACTTATTTACGTTTGAATGAGACAGAACAGTTCCCAGTTAGACAGGATTTTGCACATAAAGTTACTCTATTGATCCCGAAGCGATCACCTGTCTTAGTCACAGCAATTTCAAACAAGAGTGATTTCTAATTTCAACATGTAAAGATCCATTTTCCATCTGTTGAGCAAAATAGAACGGACGACTTTTGGTTTTCTTTTACTTTTGCTGCATGGCTTCTAATGGCTAAACCATAGAATTATAAAAATCAGGAGAAGTGGCAAGCGGACGAAAATGTGTCCGCGCGACATGATCAGTATGAGCCGTTCATAGTACAAATTCCGTCTCCGCGAACTAGTGCGCTTTCGACTGTGACCGTGACAATTTATAAGAATGCGGTGTTGTTCAGTGTTTTCTTGTAAAAACCGAAGCCATGTAAATCATGGAGTCACTTTCCATATGTAAGTACAAGTATTTTACCGTATTTGCCTTTAAAATCAGAAAAAGTGGAGACATAAGGTTCCGAAACATTTTAACATACCTAACCTACTGGGCACATCTTCTTTCTTCTATACAGGGTGAAATTGAATAGATGCGACAAAATTTAAGGGGGTGTTCTACGCATCAATATGAACAACTTTTACTATGGGACCAAACCTGAAATCGCGAAAAAAAAAATCAGCTGTTCAGTACATTTTGACGAATTATGCGAACATTAAATGTACTGAACAGCTGATTTTTTTTCGCGATTTCAGGTTTGGTCCCATAGTAAAAGTTGTTCATATTGATGCGTAGAACACCCCCTTAAATTTTGTCGCATCTATTCAATTTCACCCTGTATATGGGCTAAACCAATGATCCAAAGTATCACGACAGAAAAACTTTTTGGTGGCCTAACTGTAAAACGCTTCCGTTTCTAACTCGGCACAAACACCGCGAAGTTGACCGGTATCGAGTGCCAAGTGACGCAGCTGTGATCTTGGACCTATCTGTCAGCGCTGTACTCTAATCTATTGTAACACCAGCTAGTTATGAAGTGTTATATCACGTTAACGGTACTGTTTCTCTTCGTGGACACACCTACGCTTTGTGGTATTAAATCATTACTTTGTGCCCATTTGTTTGTCAAGCAAAGAATAATAAAAAGAGGGCATAGACAAAGTGACATATAACAGCGATAATAATGATGCAAAAGTCAAATTGTATTGGATTGACACAAGCTTAAAAAAAAAGCAAAAGCAAAAGCTTATGTCAATCCTGTTCAAAGTCGTTCCAGAAATACGGAGCGCTTTGAAAGTGATTATACTAACAAATGTGTGTTTTGCGAATTTGATCCTTATTAGTACTAGAAAGTGTCCAACTGGCAGGTTCGTTACGGGCGTTTCCTACTCCGTATCACCTACGGACGTATGATTGGTTCGGGGCCCGAACGAAGTATGAATGACAACACGATTTGATAGTTGTCCCTACTCCCGATGTGTTTTTGCCCGTCCGAAAAATTTAACTTTTACACTTGTTTTGATGGATCGTTATGTCAAATGGACGGACGGACGGACGGACTTAGGAAGTAGACACCCAGAAACGCATTCTTTCGACGCCGACGACGCAACGGCTGGACTGTAATGCTGATGTATAACGGTGCGCGATCCGAAGACCAATTTGATAGTCGTGCACTTCTAAACTAGAAACTTACGTAGATTTCGATAACTGTAGTGGTGTAAAATGTGCTCAGTGAGGCTGTAAATCCGTTATACGCTTAAGTTACTCTCTTTTAAAACGATTATCGAGAAAGTTTTGTTTGTACGTAGGTGTCTTTTGTTTTAATGCAATTACAAACGATTAGAAGTTACATGTAGGTGTGGTTTAAGCATCTCTAATAACAGTAACGTTGCATCAAGATGAATGGTTGGCTCGTACGTAATAATTAGGTGTCATGTCGCCTACGTCCGTAATAATGCTCTCTATAACTCTTTCCACTATAGACGTATAAATATATGGACTGGAAATACCTACAATAAAGGTGCATATCTACAACCCTACAACTCATTCATAACATTGATCCGGCTCGAAGGACCAATATGTATCTGCTAATTTATTATTATTATTTTTAAGTGTCTTGACAATTCTCGGGACCCTGGGGTCCCGGACCTTTAGAAGGCATACGAGGGGCCGAAGACAACTCGCAGAGGCCCCTTAGACCACTTTTAAATGTCGAGAAGGCACCAGCCGACGATTATCCCTGTATACACTATGCAAGTGCACCCAAGGACAACCCCCCGTTGGTGCAGGACTATTGCAGATCATGGAAACAAAACATATTGGGCTATGGGTTTGGGTGGCTATAGTGGATTGGGTATCTTGAACTATGGTAGAACTATGTCCCCTGCCTGACCAATTTTATTTATTATACACAGATAAATAGCAGGGGTTGACTTGCACACTCAATAATGGGCCCCCGAAAACGGTCGCTAGCACATAGTGACGTAGCGACAAGGGGCCAACATGTCCTGAGGCGCTTTAGGAGTGGAGAGGTATGCCACGGTTCTCAGAACAATACCAGAGCCCGGAAGATAGTCAAGATCCCTACAAACACTTACTGGAATACTTCCTTCCTCCGAGCACATGTGCTCTTGCGAATCACTGGGTAATACGATACCCCTTGGTAAGACTGGTTATCAGACTTTCGGGCTTCTGACGACCCCTAACCACTGTCAACGATCCACGAATGACAGCCGGGACCAACGGCTTAACGTGCTTTCCAAGGCACGGAGCGGTCTCGTTATGTAAAGATGGTAACCCATCCACGGACCCACCCCGGCAAGCGTAGCTTAACTTGATGGATCGACCCGTACGGCTGTTATTACTTAGCCACGACATAAATATTATGTTAATAATCATATATTCATAATACATACACTGAATAGTTAATAATAATGTCTAAAACATTATTTAAGTACCTATTTATTAAATTAGTTCTACTGTTTTTGGCAGAAAATTGTGGTGACATAACAAATCTTCGCACGCACACAGTCGCACACGTGTAGGTAAGGGTATAGGTACTCTAGCGAAGTAGGTAATTCGTCCATTTTGGTTTGTTTTGACTGTACAGCGGAAGTGTAAAAATATTGCCTCTGTATATCAAATATGACAGAAATCGATTTTGTAAACGATTCTGAATAAACTACTGTTATAATGTGCATTGTATAAGCAACATTAACATCCTTTAATTTGGGGCGCGGCACCCTAATTGCGTTTACACCCTATCAATCGGAATCTGAATAATTTTGAAGCAAATTGCTAAGCCATTGCTTCACTATGTTCGTAAAATTTGCCTGCTCGACAACATATTGTTGAATTGTCAAAATGAAACAGATTCCGATTGATAGGAATAATAGTATTGATAGGGAGTTACTCAATTAGGGTGCAAGACATAAGACGTTCTTCTTCCAAACTTGATCTATCAATAAATTCTGAACTGCAGAGCTACTTTGACATGAAATCTTCGCTAACACTCGTCTTAGCTCCGACAAATGCAACAAGTATGTGACAATCGCTTCACAGCTGATCGCATGACTTACTCGGCTGTGCAGATAACGGCCTCCTTGCTAGAATGTGCACTAGTGCTCTATTTCTGTTACCGAAGAAGGTCGTGGTTTAAAAATAAACTTTTGTGGGGTAAAATAGGTGATACTTATGTAGTAAGTAGCATGTTGGTAATGGTCTCCGCTTTGTTTGCTTAAAAGAGGATATATCGAACCGTGGTTTAGCTGTGTGTGTAAGTGAAATGGCGTTATGGCTGTCTAGTTTGACGCGCGAGATAGAAACTCTCACGCGCACCGGAATTTAAACGATGTAGATTTATGATAAAATGCTGTAAGTATTTAAATCAATTTTTAACTTCATAACATATTTAAATACCTACGATCTAAAGCAATCTATATTATTGCACATTATGGAACTGTTTACGTATAGGTAATCGTATAAAACAGAAAATAGACGGTGCTACTTGGGTTACCATATTAGCTATTTGCAACGTATTGCCCATCATCGAGAGATTATATTACATTGCTCCGAGTTGGATGTTACATTGTTTTTAAGAGAGTTGAAGTGTAACCCTTTTGAACGGCTTAATTTAAGCCGTTCAAAAGGGTTATCCACATCGAATGGGTTTTTGTTTAACTGTTTAGAAAAAACCCTATCGCACCCTACCCCTTTCAATGGGTAAACAAAATGGTCCTTTAAGCCATTCAAAAGGGTTACTTACATCTTATGGGTTTTTGATTAACTGCTTAGAAAAACGCTATCGAAAACCCTTTCAAAGGACCATTTTGGTTACCTACCCGTAACCAAAATGGTCCTATAAGGCATTCAAAAGGGTTACTTACATCTTATGGGTTTTTGATTAACTGCTTAGAAAAACGCTATCGAAAACCCTTTCAAAAGGACCATTTTGGTTACCTACCCGTAACCAAAATGGTCCTATAAACCATTCAAAAGCGTTACTTACATCGTATGGGGTTTTTGATTAACTGCTTATAAAAACCCTTTTAATGGGTAACCAAAACGGTCCCTGTGGTCGTGAGTTCGGACCCACACAGACGCTTAAAACTTTATGAAATTTATTTCATCACCACTACTCAAGAAAACATCGTGAGGAAACCAGGATGTCTTAGAACCAAAAATTTGAAGACATGTGAGCCAGCAGTGGGACGTTAGGCTGATTATGTTAAGTGTTATGCACAATGACGTATTATGCAAGACTACCTCATAATTTAACTCGATGGGAGTCCGATTTGCATCCATTTACTTCCACCAGAGTAAATGTAAATAAATACAAACTCATTTTCATTATAAACACCATTTAAAAACTCATTATTCAACTACTAAGACACCCGGCATTTTATTCGTGTTTTACGAACGTAACTGGCCAAACCTCGGAATGCTCATACGAGTGCAGTCGCGCTATTAATCTAGTAGTTGTGGACGGGACAAGCAGCTGTTGTGGTCAACCGCTACTCGAGAAAAACTGGCAACACTCCCCGAAACTTACTGGTGTAAATGTAGGTGTTTTAGCTTATGTACGATCGCAAAAACATATTTAGAACTTAAGGGGGTCTCAGGTTGTATGTTGATAAAAATATGATACGCGATAATAAAACATATGTATTTACATAATTATAACCGTGAGTATCATCAACACATCTCTCTAAGTTAGACGTGTCGTGATTTGGTCTGATTTCCGAAATCAGATCAATATCATCCTAGGCAGATATAAATTTAAAACTGATATAAATAAAATTCTAAAGGATCAGCAGTGGGCTACATAGGTTTTACTTAATCTGGGTATCATTAATAATACATCTATAGAGAATATTGTTTATCTTTTCTTTTTTTTTTTTTTTCCTTTTAACTTCTTTTTCATTAATAAGCCCTGCTACAGTTATTGTTTGCTAGTAGCTTGTTTTTAATATATAATGTAGTAATCTGTGGAAAATGTTGTGGGTAGTATATTTGTAAAGTTTTAATTGTAAGACAACACTGTTTATGCTTAGTATACTACTGGTTGTTTTCCCAAATGTAATAAATAAATAAATAAAACCACGGCTTTAACTATCTAAGATGTATTGATGATTTTTAACCGACTTCTAAAAAAGGAGGAGGTTCTCAATTCGGATGTTTGTATTTTTTTTTTTATGTTTGTTCGCGCATAACTCCGTCGCTTGCCAACCGATTTGAAAAAATATTTTTTTGTTGGAAAGGATACTTCCCAAATGGTCCCATTTTGTCAATACCTAGTTCTGATGATGGGATCCTGGAGAAATCGAAGGAACTCTTCAAATATTATAGGCACACCTATAGCAATTTGGGTATTTTTTATAGTAACTCGTGCATTTGCTCTCGGAAAACACCATTTGGTGAAGTGGAACTGATGATGAAGACCACAGATGGCCATCGGAACTACTCAATCTATAAGTATTTCACGGGTTGCGATTCGATTACTTTAATATGGTTGCTAAGTAATTTATGCTCGTCAAAATGTATAATGGTGATGATGACTTCACCATGGAGCTCCAGTTCTCCTGGTTCTTACTAGGAGAACTCCTCAACAATTAACGTCCCTGCATCGGGAAAAGCAATATTTTGTAAAAAGTGAAGAGCAGTTGCCATTGGGCTATTGTAACTTAGATAAATTACAAACTGACCCACTAAAAAGTGAAAAATAAAAACTTTTTACAAAAAAAAAACAACCGACTTCAAAAAAAAACACTACAAAGTGAAAAATAACTTTAATTTTGGAAGTCGGTGGCAAAAAACTAAAATCCAAAGACACCGACTTCCAAAATTAAAGTTATTTTTCACTTTGTAGTGTTTTTTTTGGAGTCGGTTGTTTTTTTTTTGTAAAAAGTTTTTATTATGGTCAAAATTATATAAATACATATGTTTTACTATCGCGTATCATATTCAACATCCAACCTGAAACGGACCTGGAAATTGCACAAAACGCAAGAATTTCGCGGGCTACCACTGCGCATCACCCTTAAATCC
The DNA here is from genome assembly GCA_905163495.3 of Cosmia trapezina. Classification (NCBI taxonomy): domain Eukaryota; kingdom Metazoa; phylum Arthropoda; class Insecta; order Lepidoptera; family Noctuidae; genus Cosmia; species Cosmia trapezina. The sequence continues at coordinate 30,005,444 of LR991022.1, read as the reverse complement.
TTTTCTCACTTCTCACAGTATAAGAGAAAGTCTAAAAGTGGCACCTGTGACTGAAAAGTTGTGCGGAAATCGGTTGTCATGGTATGGGCATGTGATGCGGAGGAATGAGGAAAATGTCGTCACGAAAGTTTTGAGTATGAACTGGATGGCTATACGAGTAGGAGAAGACCAAAGAAACGATGGAAGGACTGTGTGAAAGATGATATGGCTAGAAGGGAGTGACTACCAATATGACGACTAATAGAGAAGTATGGAAGAAAGGGACATGTTGCGCCGACCACGAATATAAATTGCGATAAGGGCAGGAGGACCTCCCAAAGTATTTTGATTGTATGTTTTTGATAAAGGGTTTGTTCCTGACTATCTTGCCGCCTCATATGTTAAGTAGGTTCCTATCTATTCACGTTTGAATTTAAGATTCACTGATGTAATTATGACTATAAAATTAAAATGGCCGGCTCTATTTTTAAGTTTTTTTCTTTTGCTTTCACTTCTAGTACAATAGTAATTGCCACAGAATAAATAAAAGTATATATTGGTTATCACTACATAGTATAAAACAAAGTCGCTTCCCGCTGATGTCTGTCTGTCCATATGTATGCTTAGATCTTTTAAACAATGCAACGGATTTTGATGCGGTTTTTAGGGTTCCGTACCAAAATGGTAAAAAAGGAACCCTTATGGTCTCCCTCAGTCTGTCTGTCTGTCTGTCTGTCACAGGTGAATATCTCAAGAACTACTAATGCTATCAACTTGAAATTTGGAATAGTTTTATATGACGTTCACCCAACTATTTTGCAAATAAGAAAGGAATAAAAATATTTATATTGTTTTTGTAACAGGTGCTGAAAGCGGGTCTTCAAAATTCAAAGTGGGGCTGCGAGGGCATGTGGGGTATCATATGAAAGAACGCTGTTTGCACATTCTTAAACATTTTTTAATTTTTTTTAGGCCGCATAGTTTTCGATTTTTGATGAAAAATGTAAAAAAAATACCGTTCCCCCCCCCCCCCCCCTTATCTCCGAAGTTTGCAAAGGGAAAAATCTGAAATTATTCTATGTTATAGAAGTTTATGTAAAGATTACAGGAAAAATAAAACGATGTCTCTAAATAGCACACTTTTTCAGAAATCGGAACGGAACCCTCGGTGCGCGAGTCCGACTCGCTCTTGATCGGTTTTTTTTTAATAGATAGAGTGATTCTATCGAAGAGGAACGTTCATATGTACAATACAAGCGCGGGCGAAGCCGCGGGCAAAAGCTAGTAATTTATAATTGATCGAGCGAGCGATGCCATACGAAAGCTAATTTTTCCAGACTTGAAGTAGAGACACTTCAAGTCTGGAAAAATTAGCTTTCGTATGTCAGTTTGTTGCTACTCTTTGTTGCTACTACCTAGATCAGGCAGTTAGAATGAAATTATCCTCAATTGTAATTAATTTAAATCTTGCTTTTACTTTATATTTCAATAAATTTTTTTTTACTCGTCTACAGGTCGTATCTTACAACAGAACTGATCTGGACGATACGAGTAGAGTCTGGCCACGCTAACTCTGCCATGCAATAAATGGGCAACCCAAAAAATTTTTACATTTTCTGACGTGAATGTAGATCTAATGATTTTGGTATTTTGCCTTTTGATTTTTGCATAATAGATTATTTATCTAAGAATGTTTTTATTACTTTTTTCCGTAGTACAGACGGTGATGTCTTATACAGATTTCCAAATTCTACCATTATTTCACTGCAGAGTTAGCGTGGCCAGACTCTACTTTGGTATACGACCGGTACGGTACGGTTTTACGACTTTATTAGATTTTTTTTGTCGTCAGGGATTTTTGATTGGAGGCCGCCATAAGAGATCCAATTTCGATAGTTCTTTTTTTATTTGGAATGTAAGTAGCTACTTTAAGTCGGTCCCAGGTGAAGTGAATCTGAAGAAAACAAACATAGTAAATATCCCGTTTTAAATAACTTTAGTGGTACTTTAAATATTAATTGTTGCAAAAAGTTTGTGCTCGCGAGGTTTCGCAGAACTACTAGTTTATTGATACTAGACCTCCTTAAGGGGACTGGACCTAAATCGCGGTCACTGTCAGACTGCATATAAAAGAAAGAGAAGCGCTATGACACAACCCTGGTAATTTATTGCAAAATATGAAGCAATTATCTATTTATAAAAAATCTATTGATTGGACTAAAAAATAAAACACTATTACGTTAATATGTTGCTTGTAGAATAATCTGACAAAAGAATAGAATGATTGCATGTATACAGAGTGTAAGGGACAGCCCTCCGCAAACTAACAGGGTGCATTCAGCTCCTTATTCTGAAGTATATTCCACCGGAAATTTTCTCAGGAAAATTTTCATTTTTTTTAATCGTTTTTCTGTTACTTTTCCTTTATTTCAATGTAATAATACATTGTGTGTACGCAGCACTCCATTTATGTAAAAAAAAACCAGCAATGGATGTTAAAATACTCTAACGACCGACGCGTGAAATCAGCTGTCCACCTTCTACCTAGGTTACAGAGTTCATCGAACTCACCGCATACCTATTACCTACCCCTCCCAACCAATAACAGACGCTCCGATTTGTGCACAAAAACACAAACAAATCAGGATTATTGGATTCCCATAGCGTTCCTGAAATAATTTCATGTACCGGTCATCTTAGTATGATATACTGAATTCACCCTATCAGTCTGCGGAGGGCTGTCCCTTACACCCTGTATGAGGAAAGGCGGGTGGCCAGACTTTTGAAAATTAGGTATTTTTGGAAGGTATTGCTGTCGCTCTGCGAGTGCTCCGCCCTCAAATTCGTGCGATAAGGACAACTGCAGATCCGACTAAATAGTCTATGTAAAAAGTCACATTTCGAGGTTCGCTCTCGCCTATTTCCTCCTCCAATATTGGACCAATTTAAAAGATATTTCATAAACTGAATAAGAAGGATATATACTATGCGTATGCCCCTATGTTTCTCTTTTTTCGTCAATAGTTGTCAAATTGGTACACTAGGCGTCTGTTGACAGCGGTCTGAATAGGCAATTTTGAGCATTTTTGGAGGGTTCTAGTTCCTATAAAAATAATATATCATCAAAAAGGAAAACATAGGGGCATACAAGTAACTGATATTTATATTTCTGTAAAAAATCGTTGATTTATGGTCATTAACCAGAAAGAAAACAGGAGAGAGCGTTTGTATCTTTTTGTATGGATAAAAGAGCACCCACGTTTCCTCTTAAAAAAAATTGAGGTATCTTTGTGGTTTTTCTATCGTATCAAATTGGTTGTATTATGTTTTCAACACACTATCTAAGTAGCATAATTATATTTCTGACTTTGTTTACTGCAGTAGATCATATACTTTAGGCATTATTAAACTTGTGTTTAGTTGTGTTTAGGTCCTGTAGTCCCCTGAAATTCTTGATTTATTATTGGACCGAATAAAAGGAGCAAAATATATTTCAGGAGAATGAAACAATCTGTAGGTCAGTACTTATAGATACAAAGTAATTGTAAGCATGATGAGTTACACAGACGCCCATTCTGCGCGTTTAACGAATACAGAAGAAAACGTAGGTACGCATTATTTTGTCACCACTCCTTATATATATAATTGGCTAGAAGGGCCAAAGAATGATCTAATAAAAGAATAGAATAATTGCAAGCATAATCCTATAGAGCGACATTCTCGTACTAAATAGAAAATCTATCTGAAAACTGAAAACTATCAACACTACATTTTCAATTAAACCACATGAATCGGCAGTGCTATTAATAACGCCAGTAAAGTCGGGGACACACTGCGCGATTCGCGGCCGTCGACGACGTATGGCCGGTCAATCGTTAGGCCGTAAACACACTGACGATGCGGAACGTAAATAAACCGGATGCCGGTCGATGTGGACAAGTGTAGTATTTCGGTTACGGATAGCTAGCGATTTATTGTTTTAATTCTTTTTCTGGTAAAAACGAGTGAATGTTGATACGATTTTTAAGCTCCATTTGAATATTGCTTTATGGAGATGTTTTTTTGTTTCAAATTTAGCAGTCATTTGCTGTGCCCGACAGGTTCCACAGTGATCATGTCTTTGTAAACCTATACCTAAGTTCACATTGTTAAATAATATAACTATATTTTGTCGAGTATTGAGTAGTTTAACCCCTCAAGTGTCTGAGTTTGGCAAATTTTAGACCCAAAACCCCAGCGAGTGGGGAGGGTTGGAGGTTAGTTGCGAACCCCTATGGTTCACAACTACTGACAATGATATTTTTTCCATCGAATGATGTTTTTTTACGTTTATATATATGTGATCTAAGCTTATATACCTATTATGTAAAGTTTTGTCCTTTTGCACACTTTGGGTGCATTTGACAGGGGGGGGAAGGGGGGGTTAGCTACGAACTCCATAGGTTCACAACTAATGATGATGATTGGTTTTCCATCGGATGATGTTTTTTTACATTTATATATATGTGATATAAGCTTATATACCTAACAAAAAAATGGTTTTTCTTATGCACACATGGGGTGCATTCGACACTTGAGGGATTAAACAAAAAAAAACCATAAATTTGGAAATACCTCCTATAGTTAGGTACTTACGCAAAATTACAATGATCTTATATAAGGAAAATCTTTAACAAGGAAAATTCCTTTGAAAATTAGAGTAAAATAAGCCTACATTAGTTCTTGGGCTACATTATTAACATCAAATATGAAAAAACTTGACGATAAAACCTACCAAAATTCTGTAAATGACTACGAACACTATTTTGGGGCATGCATTGAATAGATAATACCGCGGGCCTGAGCCGCATCGAACACATTGAATTTATGAGCTACGTGCACACGAGCGGCTGCAGCGTAAGCTCTGCATTATGCACGCTGCACAGTTCACAACTTGTTTGCAGGTTGGCATTACTGCAATGGATTCGTTTAAATGATTTGTTGAAAGTTGGTATTTTGGAGCTGTAATAATTAGTAGCTAGATAAGCTCGTGGCTAGTAGGTAATAACAGCCGCACGGGTCGATACATCAGGTTAAGCTACGCTTGCCGGGGTTGGTCCGTGGATGGGTGACCATCTTTAGATACCGAGACTCCTCCGTGCCTCGCAAAGCATGAAGCCGTTGGTCACGGCTGTCATTCGTGGATCTTTAACAATCGTTACGGGTGTCAGAAGCCCGAAAGCCTGACAACCAGTATTATCTAGTAACTGGCTTATGGAGGTCAGATAGGCAGTCGCCCCATGTAAAATACTGGAGTTCAGCTGCCTCCGGTTAGACTGGAAGCCGACCCTAACATAGCTGGCAAAAGGCTAGGCGGATTGATTGACTTAAAATAATTAGTATTATTTGCGAGAGAAAAGGATAATAAATCGTCTGTAGATAAAAAGTAGAATTTATTTTGTTGTGTATATGTACAATCAGCCGATACCGTTCCCACTTCTGGGACACAGCACAGGCCTCCTTTTTGTGAGAAGGAGAGGGGCATAATACCTACCCACGCGGGCCCAGTGCGGGTTGGTAGATGTCACATGTCTTCGAACTTTTGGTTCTAGGACATGCCGGTTTCCTCACACTGTTTTTCTTCACCGTTTTGAGAACAGCGGTGATGAAATAATTTACACAAAGTAAAGCGCCTGTCAGGTTTCGAACCTACGTACAGTCAGCAACAAAAGTCAATTAACACTTGAGTTTTCTAAATCCTAATTATTGAGAAAAATACTTCATTAAAATCGGAACAGATGTAAATTTTAAAGAAAATTAACTCTTATCTAATAAATTAAATGCTGAAAAGCAGGTTATCGTATCATTTTGTGTTAACATAGATGATGGAGCTCGTGGCTAAGTAATAACAGCCGCACGGGTCGATCCATCAGGTTAAGCTACGCTTGCCAGGGTTGGTCCGTGGATGGGTGACCATCTATAGATACCGAGACTCCTCCGTGCCTCGGAAAGCACGTTAAGCCGTTGGTCCCGGCTGTCATTCGTGGATCTTTGACAGTCGTTACGGTTCGTCAGAAGCCCGAAAGTCTGACAACCAGTCTTACCAAGGGGTATCGTATTACCCAGTTACTGGGTTGTGGAGGTCAGATAGGCAGTCGCTCCATGTAAAATACTGGTATTCAGCTGCATCCGGTTAGACTGGAAGCCGACCCCAACATAGTTGGGAAAAGGCTAGGCAGATTGAGAGATGATGTCAAAAAGTAGCAGTGTTAACTGACTTCTGAAAATAAAGATGCTGTAGCGAGACCTTTGCCCTGAAGTAAGACAATAAACATTTAAGTATATGCTACAGTTTACAGCGATGCCATGCCCTACTAAGTCGATATAGAATTGCCTATTTCCAAGAAAAATCCCGAAAACACGAACTCACTGAATAAATAATAAGGCAAAGGCATTCCTCCAAGCCATGTATTGAAACACTCTCAATTTATAGTTTACGTGACACCACACACCACCACAAAATGCAGCTGAAACTGCAACACTAATAATAAATAGTAGTTGATCGCCCACTAACGCCATCTAGTAGCGTGCCCCACAAACGTCAATCAGTTATTTATATAAAGCCATCAGTATTATGATGTCTGTCAGTGTGTGCGCATCTCCCGCGGTCTGCTGAAAGCCATAATATCTGATGGCTATAAACCATTTACGATAGTGTCTAGCCAGATGAATTTATGACGTATGTATAGGGCTGCCGTTTAAAAGTTATTGATATATAAGTTGGCGAATAGTGATATTATTGGTTGTTCTATTATTATGTATGAAGTAGGTTGGTGACCTGGCATCTGGACCATCCGGTAGTGGTTTTATTGTCTTGAATGTCTAGCTGACGTCATGGCAACCAACCTATTTGAGATTGATAAGACTCTAAAAAAGCTATTAGGTACCTAAGTATTAGAAAAGTTGAGCTTCGCTTATAATTTATTTACTTCTTCAAAATATCCTTTTTTTTATTGAACCTTATTAACTCATAAATAAATCAAACGTATTTTTCGACACCCCCGAATCTAGCTTCCGATATGTATTTTAGCAATTGCATTATATACCGGCAATAGCAATAAACATTGCTACATCGTAATACAGGTTGCAATACGACCATTCAAACGTCTGCTACTTTTAGCTATTTCATACACATTTTTATTACCACAGATTTGAAGATTGCTCTTATTGTGACTCATGCCTTATTACTCCTAACTTTTAAATTTTAGACTTGGTCCCTTGAAATAAAGTTTAAAATAAGATGTCAGTAAGTTAATTAAGTTGGTTGTAAAACATTTGAATGCCGCTGTAAACGTGGTAGTTTAAAATAAGTTGGGTAGTTTCTAATATTAGTGAAATTGTTATCAGTTAGTGTTAAGGCGAAAGCGCCAGGGTAGCCCGCGAAATTCAAAATTTCTTACGTTTTTTTGCAATTTGTAGGTCAGTGACAGCTTGTATGTTGATTAAAATATAAATATGATTCGCGGCCGTAGCTAATATGCCTTTACAGAATTATTATAATCATTAGAATTAGCAGTACAACTCCATAAGTTAGCATTTACCTCAAACCTCATGATTTCATGAAATCGCAAGATTTGAGGTAAATGCTAACTTATGGAGTTGTATTGCTGATTCTAATTATTATAATTCTGTAAAGCCATATTAGCTACGGCCGTGAATCATATTATAATCAACATACAAGCTGTCACTGACCTACCAATTGCAAAAAACGTAAGAAATTTTGAATTTCGCGGGCTACCCTGGCGCATCATCCTTAAGTGCTATTTGGTAAGTTTTAGAGACCACTTTGCTGATAAAATACAAATAAGTTAAAGTCGACTTGAAAACAGGATAAACAATATAGATACCTATTAGGTACTTACTTATGAAATTTTTGATACTGGAGGTTTGAACATAGCTGGGAAAAGGCTAGGCAGATTGATTTACCTAACCCACAATTTCTTGTTCCAGGCAATGTTATTCTACGCGCCCCGTTGGCTGTGGAAGTCCTGGGAGGGGGGCAAGATCCGGGCGCTGATGATGGACCTGGACGTGGGCGTATGCACCGAGATCGAGAAGAAGACCAAGAAGAAGCTCATCCTGGACTACCTGTGGGAGAACCTGAGGTACCACAACTGGTGGGCCTACCGGTACTACCTGTGCGAGGGGCTTGCTCTTATCAATGTTATAGGTGAGTTTTAAAACATTCTTATACATTTTCAAAACGGTGATCATAGACGTAGGCAAAATGGCTGCCGAGCTAAAATGGGATTGTGCGGGTCATGTTAACCGCATGCATAGTGACCGCTGGGCATCAGTCTCCACACGGTGGGTGCCTGAGGATGGACGGCACCGCCGAGGCCGGCCCAGGAAGAGGTGGCGAGACGAGCTATAGGCGCGTACCTACCGCAAGGGTTGCATCGAGGTGGCCCTGGAAAAGGATGCTTGGAAAGATTTGGCAAAGACCTCCCGTCTTTGCTCAGTTAGTGGAACAGTGTAGGTAATTATATACAGGGTGTAAGGGACAGCCCTCCGCAAACTGATAGGGTGAATTCAGTATGTCATACTAAGATGACCGGTACATGAGTTTTTTTCAGGAACGTTGGTGGAATCCAATAAACCCGATTTGTTTGTGTTTTTGTGCACAAATCGGAGCGCCTATTACTGGTTGGGAGGGGTAGGTAATAGGTATGCGGTGAGTTCTGTAGCTGGACAGAAAGTGAACAGATGATTTCACGCGTCGTTCGTTAGAGCATTTCTACATCCATTGCTGGTTTTTTTGTTTTCAGTTTTGTTTTTTTGCTGTTTTTTTTTTACATAAATGGAGTGCTGAGAACACACAATATAATTTTACATTGAAATAAAGAATATGTAACTGAAAAAAATATTTAAAAAATTAAAATTTTCCTCAGAAAATTTCCGGTGGAATATGATTCAAAATGAGGAGCTGAATGCACCCTGTTAGTTTGCGGAGGGCTGTCCCTTACACCCTGTATAATGCATAATTTCATTGATTAGGAACTTAGAAATATTTTGACGTTGGTTCAATATAACTAACACTGCTATATACAAAGAAATTACTGGCATAACTTACCACCAAAGTCAATAATGACTCTCGCGTTTTTGAATTGTAACCTTTATGTATTTTTTGTGCCCTAACATCAATTGGCTTAGGCACGTATTTATTCTAGGTGCATTGTTTTCTCATAGAATGATATAATTTTATTAATGTATAAAAAATATTGTAAATCAATTTTAAAAGAGTAACGGTGGAATTTCTTGCCCATCTTCTCCATACGAAACTATCTTTTGGAAGCAGCGATTAGTATCAATTCAATTTTTGTAAATTTTGATGTTATAGAGTGCCTATTTGAAGTAAATTATTTGACTTTGCACATGTAGATACTACCTTCTCTAACAATATCTAGATAGGTAATCATTTAGTTCCCAAAAGGTGCTTTCAAACTCTGTTTAGCATACTCTCCAGAAGTCGATACTGATTGGGATCGATACGAGCCACTTGCCATAAACGGATTTATTATTAACATTGAATCCTAAAAGCCTTTTAGAAATCTGTCAAGTGGACTCTCCGTTATCTCGAATATAATGCGTAGTGATCGAATCCAGCCACTTTAACTTTGTAAATAGCTTTAAGTTTTCATAATCACAACACATTTAGCATCCTGAAAGCCCTGTCAATGAATTTTTTGTAGTACCTACGTCATGGTTATGAAATGATTTTTTTTAAAAAGATGTGGAATTATCAGTAGCAGTCCAGACTCCAGGCGAGTCTGGATTTGTTCCTGGTTGATGGCTGACTGACTTAAGGATGATGCTTCAGGGTAGCCCGCGAAATTCAAAATTTCTTACGTTTTTTACAATTTGTAGGTCAGTGTGAGCTTGTATGTTGATTAAGATATGATTCGCGGCCGTAGCTAATATGGCTTTACAGAATTATAATCATTAGAATCAGCAATACAACTCCATAAGTTAGCATTTACCTCAAATCTAGCGCGATTTCATGAAATCATGAGGTTTGAGGTAAATGCTAACTTATGGAGTTGTAATGCTGATTCTAATGATTATAATTCTGTAAAGGCATATTAGCTACGGCCGCGAATCATATTTTAATCAACATACAAGCTGTCACTGACCTACAAATTGCAAAAAAACGTAAGAAATTTTGAGTTTCGCGGGCTACCCTGGCGCTTTCGCCTTAAACATAATAACTGGCGAAATTTTGGTGTACTATAGGTACAGTCCGTGAGGCGTACGATGAGCTTTGCATGTGTGTGAGTGATCACCAAAATGGTACGAGAGCCCATGACCAAAATGTTTGTCTTATCGTTTTACGTAGGACAAAATCTTCAATCGTCTGATCGTTTTACGTTTTACAATGATGCGACATGGTTTTAGCCGATTGCCATAAAGCAGTGTAAACCGGATCGAAACCAAGCAAAGGACGAATCGCGCTCAATGCCGGACGTCACACCTATACTGTCTATGTGCACTCACTCACATGTAACGCTCAGCTTAAACCTCACGGACTGTACACTCCTGCCTAACCCTTCGAGGATCACAGGTGTGTTGTTCTGTGAAACAATCATTTGTGCGGTTAGAAAACATGCAAACACGTTACGACGAAAAATTGTTTTTTTATATATATTCTCTCTTTTGTAAAAAAAAAACCATGTCAGAAAAGTAAGCAATAATTTAATTTAGACGGTGTCACTCAAAACCTGAAACATTTTCAACGAAGCTCCTAATGTGTTGCTTTTTGGATAAGGTGACATCAAAAAGCTCATCAAAATCTGTCAGGAAATATTTATGAAAATCCTTTCGGTTGTAATTCTAAACCTATAGAAGCTATTTACTTTCGCTTCCTGTCGCGTTTCCAATAACAAAAACTAAGTAGGCCGCGAGGGAAATAATGCTGTGCGCGCGATCTCGACCTTGTTCGGCCATGAAAACTGCGGTGACACTCTTAATGTCAACGCACGCACTTTGGCGAAGTAAGTAAAGTCTTACAAAGCCTTTGCTAGCCTTCGGCCTTCGCTTTCCATCAGGCGAGATCGTGGTGAAGTGCAGACCCATCTGGCAATAACGATAAAAGACTAGCGGTTTAAGGGCTACGTACGACTGAGTATAAATTATAATTATTGTGAAGGCAGGAATCATTGGATATACCCGGGCTTAATGACTAGGTATGTCATATAGATGCACAGGACATAATCGGGTGTTCATTTTTGTGCCGTATACAGTGGCACCACTTTTGTGACTCGCAAATATGTAGGTACATAGAGCCCATCCATACCTATATATCACCTGTCACTCCACGGTTCCATTGCTGCATACCCGGTAGTCTCTATAATCCTTGTCTATATCCTAAAGACACGCCTTCCTTACCATTATCGCGCCCCCCTAGTATACTCCTTGATATGCAATGGTATTTACTCTCTGTTGCACCATGAGGCAACAGGGGCTAGTGTGAATCTTTGGGTTCATTCGAGTAATCGAGTCTGATCAAACCACGCTGAAGTCGGTGCATTTCACTAAATAATCCATGTAACACAATAATTATTATGTAAAAGATTTATCATCTGCCTAGCCTATACCCAACTATGTTGGCTTCCAGTCTAACCGGATGCGGTTGAATATCAGTATTTTACATGGAGCGACTGCCTCTGACTGTCCTGTACAACCCAGACTGGGTAATACGATACCCCTTGGTAAGACTGGTTGTCAGACTTTCAGGCTTCTGACGACCCGTAACGACTGTCAAAGATGCACGAATGACAGCCTGGACCAAAGGCTTAACGTGCTTTCCGAGGCACAGAGTGTGCAAACCACGGCAAGCGTAGCTTAACCTGATCGATCGACCGTGCGGCTGTTATTAAATAAAAGATTTATGTTACACAATATTGTTTGTGTGTTAGCATTTTGGCAAGAGTCGCCGTGCTAGTGGCCCGCGCGGGACCTAAACATGTCCTAACTGATATATCAGACGCACATCTGTCGCGCGCACGATCTGAATCGTGAACCAACCGGTGACACCTACGGATATTGGTAGAAGGCTCACATCAACTTCGTTTGATTGTGTCATCTTTAACATGACCGTAACACTACACGTTGAAAGGGAGGGCATCGACGAATTTTTCTTTTTTAATATGAGCTGTTCCATTCACTACGACCGTGACCTATTGCACTTTTGTAATGAAACAGCATTTTTTTTTTTTAATAACCTTCGAATATTTTCTGCGCTTGGGGTTCTAGAATCATGTACTAAATTCATGGTAACTGCATGTTTGCGAGCCGATGCCCGTTACATCACCGTGTAGTGTTCACCCTTTCTTTTTTTTGTGGATGGGAAATCAACAAATGACGTCTCCCGCTCTGGGCAGAGCGTGGGGCGTGCCAGACTTTTACTGACTATAACCCACCCGTGTTCCTTCAGTTGCCTAGCTGTGTCAGGGTCACGGTATCTCTTTCGAAAACCCGCGACCCCGGCGGCACGCGGCGTAGTGGTGAGGTATAATCCCCACAATTCGCAAGATTATGTTGAAGTTACATGAAATAGGGGGCGAACCTATTTCCAATTGCCAAGCTTCGCTGGCTGCATATGCAACTGTTTTAACGAAAAAGCCTTAACATTTTGCCTGACCCAGAGATTGATGAGCAGTTCGGCTTTCGAAGACATGCTAACCGGCAAAGATTTTTTGACAGTAACAGTGGCTGTCCTTTTTACATTGCTCCGTAAAGGTTTATAAGCAAAACATGGGCTACATTTTCTTAGGTCTGGCTGTTTGTTTCATAAAACGTCTTATGGCCATTCATATTGAGATAGGTCTTTAACTTTGCTTTTCTCTGAAACGGAGTTTTCGAGTTTATTAACTGAGAAATGTGCTGGATCTTCTGCTATATTCTTGCACTACGTCGTAGGGTCCTACCGCGCCGATTGTAAATCATAACATATTGAATTAAAACGGGCATAAACCAAGTTTTACAGCACGCTGCGGGTTTTATGCCCGAATGTTGACCTGTGCCCAAACTATGCAATAAAAAAACACAATGCGTCGACTCTTTTAAGCACAGCGTAGAATTTAGATGTGATGCAGCTTACAGGTTGTAAACAATATTTATACAATTCATTTTGATGACGGGAGGCTATTAAATTTTATAAGAATTTGAACGCGATTCTTACCTTCTCCGTATTCATGATAGAGGGAAGCTTATTAAAGATAATCAAAAAAGGTATTCATGCCAAGCGTAATAATTAACCTACATTTCTCGGAAAGTTTTAGCAATAGGTACCTATTCAGGGCATTGTGAAAAATATGAATTTGTAATCGTTTTTAAACGTGATATCGATATGGCTAGAAAAGTGATGGTGAAATGACAGCCATCAGAAATTTCATTTTGTAGAATTCCTTTTTTTGGGAAGCTGTTATACAGACATATGGCACCGAGAGATAGATCTACGTAAATTAGGATAACGAAGTCGAAGTTAAAATTGAAATGTACATTGTATAAATTGATAATGTTAATGTTTTCCAGGGCAAATGTTCCTGATGAACCGTTTCTTCGACGGAGAGTTCATGACCTTCGGGCTGGACGTCATCGCCTACATGGAGTCAGATCAGGAGGATCGCATCGACCCCATGATCTACATATTTCCAAGGTAAATGCAACTACATAATATATATTATTCTATCGCGGTCTTTGGACGAAAGAGAAAGCTGGCAATTTAGTAATAATTCTTGCAACGTTTGCAGAGCGAGTAGATAATACCTACATAGTAGGTAGTGCAGGTAGGTACCTCTATATACATAATAGGTATCGTCGAAAAATCTGCAGTTCCCTACATTCCAATGTAGGGAATAGGTGATTTTTCTTTTTGCGTATTCGGGTTTGGTCCCATAGTAAAAGTTGTTTGCTATCATGTGCAATCATGTGTTTAATCTGCTGTTATTATTTTGTGTGCCTATTATTAGTAGTCTAAATAAATGTACAGTAACAGCCAGAAGTCGACTAGCAATCTCACAAAACCATGGCATAGCAATATTAGTGTACTTATGACCTTCTTCGGCGCCGTAGCCCGTATAGGTATAAGCGCCGCAGCCCGTATAGCGCAGGCGATAATGGTCATTGCGGTGTAAGTGGACTTCTGGCCGTTGACTGTACCTATTTTCTTTCGTTGTATTCTCTTTAGTGGTTCAATTGTTTTTCTCTCAATTGTCTAGCTAGAGCTTCATTTTTTTATTAAATAAATTAAATTATTTAGATTGTTTCTTTGCTCATTAGGTACTAAACCTATTCAATAGTTAACTCGTCCAATGCCCAATAAAATCTGGAAAAATGTCGTCTCCAGGATATATCAAATAACATAAAACGTATACATTCCAGGATGGTGAAGTGCACACTGTTCAACAAGTTCGGCTCGTCGGGCGAAGTGGAGCGCCACGACGCGCTCTGCATCCTGCCGCTGAACGTCGTCAACGAGAAGATCTACGTCTTCCTCTGGTTCTGGTTCGTCATCCTCGGCATCCTCACGTTCATCACCCTCGTCTACCGCTTCGTCATCATCTTCTCACCGCGCATGCGCGTGTACATGATGCGCATGCGGTTCCGACTCGTGCGCCGCGACAACGTCGACACCATCGTGCGGCGCAGCAAGATGGGCGACTGGTACCTCCTCTATATCCTCGGGGAGAACCTCGACTCGGTGATATTCCGGGACATCATGCACGAGTTCGCGAACAAGCTGAACCACAACTACCAGCACCACATCCACGGCGTGCCGGACGCGTGACCTCCGGTGCCGGGGTGGGTGTTCCACACGTGACTCACGTCGCTGCAGCGCGAGCTGCCGCCCGCCTGAGCTCCGCGCGCCGAGCGGGCCCGCGCGGCCGCCCTGCAGTACCCCACGCATGTTCTCGACTTCTGGACAATACTAACGAGTGTAAAGACTACTTTTATCGATACTTTTTAATCGAAATCGTAACAGTGCAATTCTAAACATGCAATAATAGTTTGTACTTAATCTTTAAGAACGTGATCTCAGGACGAATCCTATCGAAGGCCTTCTAATAGTTAACATCGACGGCTACCCCGTTAGTACTAGTATACTTTTTAGAACTATTGTTACTCATAGTTTCGCTGCTCGTAGTAATCTGTTAATCGACGCTTCTATTGTTTTCTACTTTAGCTGTTGTAAAGTACTGAAGGTAAGCACACGGTGAGCACACACACATAATATACATTTTTACACATTTCACTCGCCAAGGATTTGACAGACCAAACAAATTAAAGCAATAATTAATCAAGCAATTAAGTAATATACTTAGTGTAGTTGTAATTGAGGATATTACTAGTAGAACGAACAGTTCTTTAGAGGATCGAGTAAACCCGTGTAGTAAGATCACCGCGACATGTATTGACAGAGACGTAGCCTTTGCGTTTCAAAAGACATTTACGTTAATAGCAGATTTGACGAACGAACCTTTAAACATTTAAAGCAATTAATAATTTGTAATCTTTTTGTTTCAAATACTCATTCATAAATTAGAGTTTGACCATTTAATTTGACGCAAACTTTATCTGAAGACTTCCAATAAATTTTCCATCTTGGTAAGAATGAATTCCCAAAAATGAATCTGTATTTACAGAACAATTAAAACGCCACATACATCTAACGCTCAAATGATGAAACTTTGTTATGACGAGACCCACACTGCCAACGGAACACATCTCACACATGATCTAAATGTTCACTCAGATGTGTTTGAAAAGATTTGTTGTGTAAGCCTGATTTGTAATGGAGCGACTGAATTCTTATAATTTCTTCGATTATTAGAAAATATTATTGATATTTTGGTTGAAGAAATCTGATCCATATTTTGACGAATTCTGAGACATCATAAAGAACTCGTAATAGATTTCAAAATATTGATTTGATTTCTTCAATCGATCTTTTTAGACGTAAGTTTGCAGATTCAAAGCATATTTATAGTAGAAACAGAAAAGTACCTACTGTCAGATGGGTAATACCTCCATACCTGGCTATGTATTGTTAAATTAGATGACAATGACATTGTCTTTAAATGTAACTTCTGAGATAGCTAGAATGCATTGAACCTGTAAGCTTAAGAAGCTATTTAGATAAAATTTGCCTAGAAGTAGGCTGAAAATTATAATTGTTACAAACAGTTGTTGTGTTCGTGAGGATATTAGAAAATTGTGTCGGCGTCGCTGGGCTGGGGTGTTTGATCTCCAAAGATTTTAATTGTTGAAGATTTTTGATGATTAACTGTTTTAGAATCTTGTGAAGAGATTATCCTTATGTTAACATACATAGTGGTCAGAAGATTTACGAATTTCTTAAGGATTCTTTTTGAGATCAAAAATTTTAAATAGCTTCTAAGTTTTTTCGGCTCATAGAGTCAAATAGGTACACTTTCGGAGATCACATTCCACGTCACGGTAGACACGTTAATATTGTAAATGTAAAGGTTGTAAAGATGTAAAGTGTAACGATTTATGTTTGCTGATGAAGTCGGACACAGCCTGAAGGCTGTCTATATGAATACAACTTAGTTCCTATCGCCCGTATTCGGTTGGAATCAATTAAAACAAGACAATATTGGTAATGGAGGAATCAATCTCTTTATATTTCTTGGTATTTAAAGTAAGTACAAGATGGGTCACGATCCATAACATTGAGGGACAGAGTATGAAGAAAGTAATGACATGTAAACATACCTACCGTGAGTTGTACAAAATTACATTAGTTTAATGGAGACTTTAAATTCATGCTATCCCTTTTAATATATATCAAAAAGAGAGTGACAGCATCAATTTAAAGTATCCATTAAAGTAATGTGGTTTTGTGGAACTCACCTATACTTAGTAACAGCAATAACGTTATACATTAAATAATCATAATGTATAACGTTATTGCTAAGGCAAAACTGGCTATTTACATCACGCGTGACATACCTTTGTAAGTTACATGTGCAATGTGTCACCTGAGAAAATCAGGTTTTAGCACAAAGGTATCTATCAAACATGTCAATAGAAACTTAATGCTACAACGCGTTGCGCGTGTAACTTGTCGCGCAACAAGTTCGTCGAACAAAGCTCCGAATACGGGCGTCACAGCAACACGATACTGCAACTTAGTGAACCATGCCAAATATTGTGCCAAAAGATATAATTTATAGCGAAGTGTTACGACAGACGAAAGTTACCATGGGAGATATCCAATAAATAATTTTGAAAATTGATATTGTATTTTTACTTACCACCTACAAACGCCGAAGAGCCGGCTGTCGCATTTTGTCACCTCTCTCGCTCACACCTCTCCCGGTCACACGGGACCAAATTGTTAAAAGGCTACCGAACGCGCAGTGGCGCCCTCATCGTTTTTTTGGTTATTCCTTTTATTTTAGAATGAAAAAACGGAAAAAAGCCTAAAACGAAACGGGAAAAAGTTTTAACGATTATAATAAAACTACTAAACTACTATTTGTAATAATAATAACATACCTATAGTGTTGTGGAGCACAACTATTCCGTCTTATTTTCTGCATTTTCATTCTAAACTAAAACAAACAAACGATGAGGGCGCCACTGCGCGCTCGGTAATGAAAAGATGCTTTTTGAAAAATGTAATCAATTGGCGAACTAAATAATAAATTAAATTAATTTAATAGCTAATTATTAGAAATATTTCTATTGTGTTATTTCAAACTCAGCTCACTAATTATCTGTTTTTGAGACGAGTTAAATAATAAAAATGTGTTTTTAATAATTACCTCAATCAATCTGCCTAGCCTTATCCGAGCTATGTTTGGGGTCGGCTTCCAGTCTAACCGGATGCAGCTGAATACCTGTATTTTACATGAAACGACTGCCTATCTGACCTCCACAACCCAGTTACTGAGTAATACGATACCCCTTGGTAAGACTGGTTGTCAGATTTTCGTGCTTCTGAGGACCCGTAACGACTGTCAAAGATCCACGAATGACAGCCGGGACCAACGGCTTAGTGCTTTCCGAGGCACGGAGGAGTCTCGGTATGTAAAAATGGCCACCCACCCAAGGACCTGCAAGCGTAGCCTAACCTGACGGATCGACCCGTGCGGCTGTTATTACTTCGCCACAAGTTCCTCCTCCAAGTAATAGGCTGGTGGTGGCTGGCTGGTATTTATAATTATGTTGCTGATTTTGATTATATTTCCGAACGACAAAGAACACTCTTATCGCGAAAGAAGAGGATAAAATTAAAGTCTGGCGTTCATAAAACAAAATTGTTCATTAATCTTGTGCACACACAACAGCAGGTCAAGTTACTACTTGCAAACTGTCAAATTTTCTCATTCGATTTTAAACTTAACTATCAACATTTTAAGGTTTAAAATCATTTGGAAAAATTTGACAGTTTGGTATAAGCTTGTCTGTACCTACATGATTCAAAAAAATTAAAAACATGAATGTTTATATAAAAATGTAATATATTTCTGTAATCTTTCATGATACTTCTGACAAATAAAAATAACTAGTTTAAAAACTAAAATTATAAAATAATGTCTTAATTCGAGAACGTATCATACAGAGTATATAAATATTAACACAAGATTTAAACTAAGTGTAATAAATGCTGGATCGTTACTAATAATATTAAAATTAAAGAGAAACTACTGTGATGTTAATTTCAATATCACATCACTTTGCATGACACTTATTTTTAAAAAAAGTCAAAATTCGCGCCAATAATGGAAAGTGTTGCCGCTTTATATCTACATATTTTATACTATAATAATCGTATAATCATGAGGTTTGCCACTACAGAAAACAATACAGTAATAATAATTAAGATACAATGACGTCAAAAATTGAAGTCAGAGTCAGAGTCTTACAAAAAGCGACAACCTCATTCCGGGGGGTGAAACAATAATTTTCCTCTTTCAACACAACTACATAGGTACTAAAATTGAACTAAAATTAATCGTCTGTTAGGAACATACGTTATAACTACTAAATTCACTATATACATCCTGTCTTTAATTGCAATAATTTTTGTCATACACCGAATAAAACTTAGACATTGAGTTACACAATTTTCCCCTTCCGCTTTCACTTTTCAAACGAAAATGGGTTTTAATGTCATTGAAATAGGTTTTAATCTCGAATTGGCAGGACATTTGCGTAATAGCGGTGTATGACAATTGTAAAAAAAACCTAACTTACAAAAACAAGTCACTTATATATGGAAAATGTTGACGAAGTTGCACGATGCGATCATGCTCTGCGTCTACTTGTGTAGAAATAATAATTCTAATATTCACTAAATAATATACAACATAATATAGTTTTTGTAATTTTTTTATAGATATTTTTGTAACATTTTATGGCATTATTCTTGAGCGCATTTTGTGATTAGGCGTTGCTTATCAATAATAAGTATTTGTAAAAAAACTATTTGATGAGCTTGATATGGTAATGTCATCAGAAGTTTATTTGAAGCATTGAAATCTATTTCGCCTCTTTGCGAGCAAAACGTAAGATTTCGGAAAACGGTTTTTTTTTTTTTTTTTGATAATTAATTAAATATTCAACTGTAGAATCTTTTTGTGTATATTTTTAAAGTTTATGATAACTACTCATTTAACGTAAAAAAACATTAATTTACTTGGTTTACAAATCGCTTCCTGTAAAATTGCATTTTTCGAGATAGCACGTTTTCCTCGCAAAGAGGCGATTTATAAACTTCATGACTTTATATGATTTATTTTTTAAAGGTTTATTTTATTTAGTGGTTAACACTACATAATGTGATGAAATGAAAACTTCATTACTGCGAAGGCAAACTTCCAAAAGCTACGAACATGTAAAAATAAAAGTTCTTTAAAATCAAGGGGCCATAATATTGCACCTTGTCAATAGGGAACTTGCAGCTTTGAGGACTGAGTCACTGCTTTTCGAGAGAGCCTTTACAACAAGTGAAAAATGATGTCATTATTAAAACTTAACAATTCATCTAAAAAGTCAACTTGCAACGCGCAAAAGAGCGAAAATGCTAAAAAACACTCCAATATAACGGAGTTTATAATTTTATTAGAAAAATGAACACCGACAGGCAGATAATCACAACACTCGATTAAGACGCGAGCCGCGAGAGGGCGACACCGTCACTTTAGAAAAAACTAAAATGTTTCATCGGCCGAACTATCCTTTTATATCGTCGGCCGAGTAAGTTTTTACTTTCGCTTCACAAAAAAGATTTGTATAACTAGTTCTATCATAATATAATATACAAATGATACAATATATATCACTGACTACCTTCAAATATAAACTTGGGAATATCCAAATACAAAGGCTGTAAATTTTACTGTCACACAACTCTAACTTCTTTGAGATATAACAGTTACGCAAGAGTTTAGTTAAAATTGTCAAAAAGCATAATATCCATGCAAGTCCATACATTTCATACAATACTACTAGTTAAGGCCATACATTTCCAGTACATCTAATCATGTCAGTGCTTGTCACTATAAATATATAACGGCTTTATACATAATGAATCATACTGAACCAAATTCGAGTATAAAATGATAAAATGGCCCAAAAACACAAGTTCTATACATATTCAAATTCATCTGAGATTGCTATAGCGAAAAAAGTAATACAGAAAATGTTCCCATAGTAAAATTGTAAAAAAACATTTGTGCTAAGATACGCTTGAGATTATTTTGAGACATGGATACAGAAAACATTTTAAACCATCAAAAGACAGATGGCATTTAACTAACTTTAAAAAACAACTGTCGGAGTAATATATTAGAACATTAAAAAAATTGTAAAGAAACTTATAATAGAACTAACTACATGATATGCATTAAAACTGTTTAGTAAAAATCTCTTTTTACTCAGATCAGGGGATTTAAGACAGACATTTCTTACTTTACTCTACATCGAGCGGTTATAATAAGCCTTTAATTATTATAAATATAAATGTAGAGCAAAATAAGAAAATAAAACTTGTTGTCAGTGTTCCCAATTTCAGATCTAACTAAAGATATTCGAAGTTAAAATGTGGTTCAGAAACAGACATTTTAATAAAAATTCTAAGAAGAGCACAGATTGTGCGCGTTTTGTGATGAACCATGTAAGATAAATAATTTAATTTTGTAACTGTGATGTGGTTGGCGTTACTCTAGTAGGTAGTAGAACCACGAATGTTTGTCTAGTATTTTAATTCGCCCATAACACGAAAAAATCTCATTCTTCGACCGGGACCCCATTAGGACTTTGCTACCGAATCCGGTCGTAAAGCGATCGCTGTCTATATCGAATCTACAGCCATAGATAAGCTACATTAGCCTTTTATGAGCACTCGCTCGTAAACCGTAGTCGACAACAACAGAAATAGTCACCGTAGCCGGTATCGGCATGGGATATAGAATAGATAGGATCCAGATTTAAGTATACTGCAGATACTTTCTCCTGAGATACAAGTATCTTTTTACTTAGTGCAGGAGCCAGCTGTTCAACCTGTCTGACTACCACTTGTACTATCATGTTTAGTGTATGTGTTCTATGTGTTTCTCTTTGTACAATAAAGTTATTATAATAATACTTGTTGTCGATGTTGTGTCGAAAAAAATACTAGCTATGTTGGTTTGACCGTTACCGTTGTATCGCGGGCGGCGGGACTCCGTGACCGTTGACGATTCAGCGGCGGGACTCCGTGAGCGTTGACGAATCAGCGACCTGCACTGCCCCCGCGTCTTAAGGCACGGTACAAAGGTATCGGTCAAAATATAAAACTTTCACGAGTTTGTATTGCGCAAACAGTTACTAACAAAATTATTTTCTCGTGTTTTTTCTTTCCAAATAAGAATGTAACATAATTACATATTCTTTTAAATAAAAATGGCAGTGATTACAATAATGACTACAGAATAGAATACTTTTAAAAACAACCAAATGTTAAAATATTCAGATATAGGTACAGATTTCGTTGTACAAACGGACAGTTTTTATCTAAATAAAGAAAAATTCGAAATAGATTTTATGAGCTTAAAAATATACAAATAATTCAGATTTCTAGTAGAGATTTTACACTTTCGAGAATATATTTAGAATTTTACGGACGCTATTGTTAGCAATGTCCGGTAATTCCAGAATAAAATAATTCAAAATATTTTAAAATATAGACTAACAGTGCTATTAAAAATTATGGCCATAAACCTTTTAAAAGAATCTCTTATTGTAGAAATATTTTGACAGTTAGCATCTATTGCGAATTCTTAAGTAGAGCATTTTACGCTACACTTATTGCATTTCACGACGACGAGCAGCAATGGAATTTGAACCTTATGTAATTGTCATAAGGCCTGTGATGCGCCATCGGGAAATGCAATAACTTTTTTAATAGCGACATTGGGCAAGTAATTGACTATCGTCGACTACAGCTGCAAAAATACTACATTAATTTAATATATATTTGTATATATAGTTTGACCGAAACCGCTGTACCGCGCCGTATATATATGCGCGGTACAGCGGTTTCGGGTCGCGGGTTGTCTGAAGGGGTTACCGCGGCCCTGGCATAGGCAACTGAAGGAACACGGGTGGGTTTTAGTCAGTAAAAGTCTGACACGCCCCGCTCCACCCAGAGCGGGAGAAGTTATTTGATGATTTCCCACCCTCAAAAAAAAAAAAAAAAAAAAGCGGTTTCGAACAAGCTATAGCTATTGCTATCTCATCACATACATGGTTACAGAAAAATGTCAATGTTTTTTTTTTACGAAGCCATTAGCTGGTTACGTCTTTTCGAGGTGCCAAGTCGTTAGTATTTATTTACCCGGTATTTTTTTACATACATTCTAAACAACTGGACCAACTTTCAAGTTTGTATAAAATACACCAAAAATACTTTGACATTGCTGTTAAAAAAATTCAGTTTCTACAAGCTGACACATAGTTGAAAACAGTAAAAGCAAAAAAAAAATTAGTTTTTTTACTGACGGTACTTGACTTCAGAATCTTAGATAATTTACATTTCAACATCTACTTTAGCTTCTGTATTTTAAGTTGATTTTGAATTACCATTTACATTTTCTTAACAACCTAAAAAGTTAGGTTGCAATGGAATTTGAACTTTATCTGGTCTGCCGTTGAGTTTGCAGTTCCAAAACATTATAACTATCTGTGATACTGAATTCAAATCTAGGTTCGTTACGGAGGTTGTTTTTAGCTGATGTTGCTTCAGTTGTCCTTCGGGGGGGTTGTTGTCCAGTAGAGGGCTGCGGGGGTTGTACTGGGGGTTGTGTGTGTGTCAGACGCCGAGTACGGCGACACTGGGCGGCGGGCGTCACGCGCGCGCTCCGGCCTTCTCGCCCATGCGCTTGGCTAGCTCGGTGATCAGCTCCCTGGAGGATACACAATACGATACATACAAAAATAAACTCACGCCTTCTTTCCATGGGGGTTGGGAGAAACTACTCCTTTTTCCTCGGTTTTTTTTTCTTCACGATATGATGTTGGTTAAGAATACTCGTTGAAGATTGGTGATCGATAACTAGGTACTTTACACTATACTTGGGCTAACAAAGTTTAAAAAATATATAAATAAGTAAGAAGTTAAGAAAATTATGCCAGTATTTGGCAGAATCGATTTTTTACACAAGTAACAGTACTGCCTATATTTTGACCGTTATCGCTGTACCACGGACCCCGTGAGCGTTAACGAATGAGCGGCCTGCACTACCCCCCCCCCTCTCACCGCGCAGTTACCTAAGGCGTGGTACAGCGGTAGCGGTCAAACTATAGTATAGGTTCTTCGGATTGCCTAAATGAGTACACAACAACATACAACAAACATATGTTTTGTAACATAGATTATGTTGTAAGATTGTATTACTTAGCTACTAACGCGACCGGCCCCCAGCGTTACGTCATCACGATTTTTCGATACTTTTTGTCGGCACGCGACGGGTTGCCTATAGTGCCTTGTACACGGCTTGTACACAAAATATTTCTATGAAAGGACAAGAAACTGATTACTGTTTCTTAAAGTGGATAGAGTAGGCTAGATTACGAATTTTGTTTTAGAACAATAGATGACTTAGTTTTCAAGCAAAATCTCCAAGAATCAAATTAAGCCTCAGAACATATCCCTGCAGTTTTTAGAGTCTGCCATGTGAATGGTAGTTGGTAAGTACCTGTATATGAGCGGGTCCATGTTCCGGGCCAGCATGTACAGGAGCCACCAGTCGCCGACGTCGGTGCGGCGCGAGACCAGCACGGCCGTCTCCATGGCGAGGGTGCGGGACCGCGCGTGCAGCAGGCGAGGGCGGACTGATGGCACGAACATGATCACCAGCCTGGAAAGGAGAGGGAACATGTAATTAATAATATTGTAAATGACATCATCGTTACTGTAAATCGTTAGCATCCACCTCAGAAGAACAACAAGCATAGAAGTAGTGCTTAAATAGCAACTGAACTCAATATATTTGTTTCATTTTGACTTATGGAGCCGCTATGATGTAAAAGAAGGACACGTATACAGAAGACGTTTCGAAATTTTGTAGGTTGTCATTAATTTTATTCTGACTAGTGATGTACCCACTCAATTTCAACGTCGTCGATAGAATTTACAATGACATTCTTTCTTATACTGCCAAGAATAATATAGGTACACACGGCTACACATCAAGCTATACATTTCTAGTTTACACTGACCGCTCATTGTAAGGAAATACAATGCGAGATCAGCTTATACTGGAAATGTATAGCTTGATCTGTAGCCGTGCGTACCTAAAATTTTGAATTAACTAGGCATCCTTATGATCCCAATACTTAATATATTCGTTCAAAATGAAACAATACTTAAAGTATGAACTAAATAGTCTTCCTTGGTTCCCGACAGCTCTTCATGTATTAAATCTGACCCGGCTAAACCAGAATGTATTTAATTGCCATAATAACTGATGAGTTTATTGAAAACAAGTGGGAGACATTCGGTTTTGCAAATGTTTTTAGCAACTTACTTTCTCATATTTTTTTGAATTTTACATCATAGACTACTCAACAAAATCTAGGGAACAAGGGTATTCAAAGTACCTAATAATTTTTATTTTAATACTTTTTAATTATGTAACATATTATTTTAAATCAGTGAAGCGTAATTTAATAGAGATTTGAATTATTTCATTAAATAAAATGGTTGTTAGTGAAAAAATAAAATTTATTATGAAAATTCAAAATGGTACCAAAGCGACAAAAACTTTTCGCACATAAAAAAATAAATAACGACCAGATAATATTTTAAATAAAAAAATAAAATGCCTAGCAACTTTAATAATCTGTTACGCGAATTCCAGCCCACACCATAATACGGATGAACTTCCTAAGGATTCTGGAGTCGGCTCTGGCGACCAGGAACTCGCCAAAAGCGCAGCCTTCTTGAATCGGGATGGAATCCAATTATTTCTGAATTTGTTATTGTCATCTGTGTCAAGGATTCCTAAAACGAACAGTTCTCAATAAAATTTATGTAAGATGTTTTATCATCATTTTTATTTAGTTATATAGTTTTATTTGTATGTCTTACCTGACTGATGTGAGATGATATCACGAGATGTCAATATCAGTGGCGATTCATTAATCTGTACCGATGTACTAGGTCCTGTTTCAACTTCCATTGCTACGGGATCCTACAATTACGTATTTTTTATTAAAAATAAATAAATAAATTTGCACACGATTATATTTCCGACTGGGATAATTAGAAGAATAATATCGCATCAATGATATTTTTAATATAATATCATTGTATCGCATAATATCAAGTGAACATATTTCTGAAATGTTATACCTGTCTTCATGTTAGATTGCTGTTGATAGTGAGCGGTTCTTTTAATTTGCAGTACTGCGCTATGTCCTTCTTCGCAGACTTCCATAAGTATTTCCTGTAATGTAATAAATCAAGTTTTAATTTGAACGGGATACTATTTATTGCCAATAAAATACCTTAATTATATCATAATACTGGATGATTTTTTTTTTTTTAATGCTTGGAGCATATTATGTGGCTGAGTCCAATTTCGTCTACCAATACAATTTATCCATTTTTTTTTTCACATCGTCTAGGAAATCTGTAAAAGAAAAGTATCGACAACATTATTTCCGTCACTATGGCTGATCAAGATAACCCCAAAACGATTTCCTAATATTCGCTAATAACTTCTATTGGAATAAATATTACGACTGGTTTCAGCTATATAGTGACACAGCAATATTTGTTATGTATTTATATTCGTTTATCAGATCATATGCAACAAGAAATTGAGCAAAAACTTACCGATGGAAGGTCAATATTTATTGTTCATTTTATTTTCGCTATGAATGGGACTGGCAGCCCCCAACCACACAAGAAATTGCTCCACAGCGTCCACACACTCACTGTTTGTAGTTAAACAAAGAATTCATGCAATCTAACAGTAGAAATATTATTAAAACATCGCAAAACCATGGAAGATTACGACAAACACGTAAACAATGAACACGCGAATAAGTCAGGTAGTTCAATGAACGAACTGTCAGACATTGAAACAAAGTACTATCAAATTTGGCCGCGTCCTCAGAAGAACAACAAGCATAGAAGTAGTGCTTAAATAGCAACTGAACTCAATATATTTGTTTCATTTTGACTTATGGAGCCGCTATGATGTAAAAGAAGGACACGTATACAGAAGACGTTTCGAAATTTTGTAGGTTGTCATTAATTTTATTCTGACTAGTGATGTACCCACTCAATTTCAACGTCGTCGATAGAATTTACAATGACATTCTTTCTTATACTGCCAAGAATAATATAGGTACACACGGCTACACATCAAGCTATACATTTCTAGTTTACACTGACCGCTCATTGTAAGGAAATACAATGCGAGATCAGCTTATACTGGAAATGTATAGCTTGATCTGTAGCCGTGCGTACCTAAAATTTTGAATTAACTAGGCATCCTTATGATCCCAATACTTAATATATTCGTTCAAAATGAAACAATACTTAAAGTATGAACTAAATAGTCTTCCTTGGTTCCCGACAGCTCTTCATGTATTAAATCTGACCCGGCTAAACCAGAATGTATTTAATTGCCATAATAACTGATGAGTTTATTGAAAACAAGTGGGAGACATTCGGTTTTGCAAATGTTTTTAGCAACTTACTTTCTCATATTTTTTTGAATTTTACATCATAGACTACTCAACAAAATCTAGGGAACAAGGGTATTCAAAGTACCTAATAATTTTTATTTTAATACTTTTTAATTATGTAACATATTATTTTAAATCAGTGAAGCGTAATTTAATAGAGATTTGAATTATTTCATTAAATAAAATGGTTGTTAGTGAAAAAATAAAATTTATTATGAAAATTCAAAATGGTACCAAAGCGACAAAAACTTTTCGCACATAAAAAAATAAATAACGACCAGATAATATTTTAAATAAAAAAATAAAATGCCTAGCAACTTTAATAATCTGTTACGCGAATTCCAGCCCACACCATAATACGGATGAACTTCCTAAGGATTCTGGAGTCGGCTCTGGCGACCAGGAACTCGCCAAAAGCGCAGCCTTCTTGAATCGGGATGGAATCCAATTATTTCTGAATTTGTTATTGTCATCTGTGTCAAGGATTCCTAAAACGAACAGTTCTCAATAAAATTTATGTAAGATGTTTTATCATCATTTTTATTTAGTTATATAGTTTTATTTGTATGTCTTACCTGACTGATGTGAGATGATATCACGAGATGTCAATATCAGTGGCGATTCATTAATCTGTACCGATGTACTAGGTCCTGTTTCAACTTCCATTGCTACGGGATCCTACAATTACGTATTTTTTATTAAAAATAAATAAATAAATTTGCACACGATTATATTTCCGACTGGGATAATTAGAAGAATAATATCGCATCAATGATATTTTTAATATAATATCATTGTATCGCATAATATCAAGTGAACATATTTCTGAAATGTTATACCTGTCTTCATGTTAGATTGCTGTTGATAGTGAGCGGTTCTTTTAATTTGCAGTACTGCGCTATGTCCTTCTTCGCAGACTTCCATAAGTATTTCCTGTAATGTAATAAATCAAGTTTTAATTTGAACGGGATACTATTTATTGCCAATAAAATACCTTAATTATATCATAATACTGGATGATTTTTTTTTTTTTAATGCTTGGAGCATATTATGTGGCTGAGTCCAATTTCGTCTACCAATACAATTTATCCATTTTTTTTTTCACATCGTCTAGGAAATCTGTAAAAGAAAAGTATCGACAACATTATTTCCGTCACTATGGCTGATCAAGATAACCCCAAAACGATTTCCTAATATTCGCTAATAACTTCTATTGGAATAAATATTACGACTGGTTTCAGCTATATAGTGACACAGCAATATTTGTTATGTATTTATATTCGTTTATCAGATCATATGCAACAAGAAATTGAGCAAAAACTTACCGATGGAAGGTCAATATTTATTGTTCATTTTATTTTCGCTATGAATGGGACTGGCAGCCCCCAACCACACAAGAAATTGCTCCACAGCGTCCACACACTCACTGTTTGTAGTTAAACAAAGAATTCATGCAATCTAACAGTAGAAATATTATTAAAACATCGCAAAACCATGGAAGATTACGACAAACACGTAAACAATGAACACGCGAATAAGTCAGGTAGTTCAATGAACGAACTGTCAGACATTGAAACAAAGTACTATCAAATTTGGCCGCGTCATACTTATAACTTTTTTCACCAAATGACAATTGATCTTGTGACCATGCCAAGAAAGTAAAACAAAGAGTAAAACATTCATCTCTTTCCCACATCCTTTATCGTACCTTTAACGTACCTAATAATAGAACGGGAATAAAGGTAGTTACAGAATTCTGTTTTTAGCCTTCCTTCTATGCTTTAGTCGTTATTCTGAGGCCGCGTCATACTTATAACTTTTTTCACCAAATGACAATTGATCTTGTGACCATGCCAAGAAAGTAAAACAAAGAGTAAAACATTCATCTCTTTCCCACATCCTTTATCGTACCTTTAACGTACCTAATAATAGAACGGGAATAAAGGTAGTTACAGAATTCTGTTTTTAGCCTTCCTTCTATGCTTTAGTCGTTATTCTGAGGCATCCACCATCTTACATACATCATCAAGATAAATATGACAGTTTGACATATTTTCTATACAAAAACTGTCAAACCACCATTTTATTCCATAAATAAAAAAAAAATCTTGGCCGAAGAATCAGTAGCGATATACAACGTGGTAAACTGGCAATGCTGCCAGTCTTTTGGGCACTTTTCCTATTGACAGCGATGCACACAATGACGTATATCATTGGATGCACACGAATTTTTTGATGCCAAAGATTTTTTCTCCCCCATTATTTGGCAAAATCAATTTTACAAATAGATCACCATCATTATCAATATCATGCGGGAAGCACAAAACAGGTCGAAGTCGCGGTGCTTGGGGAGGCCTATGTCCAGCAGTGGACGTTTTTCGGCTGAAATGATGATGAGGATGATGATCATTAATTCATTATCATTCTTAGCCACTATCGCCATCATCTCATCATATATTTTCATTTCCCCTGATAAACTACTACTATCAAGCGTCACTTGAATTACTCCATTCGTCTCCGTCTTGTGCAATCCGTAGCCAATTTTGAAAAGAACTATTCACACACAAGTCAGCTATGTTATTTATTACTTACATCTTTCGACCCACGGATGCCACTCAAGTAAAAGGGGAAAGTCCGTGATAAGGCCTGTCGTACTTTATGGATCGGAATGCTGGGCAGTGAAGAGGATGGATGAATAAAACCTTTTTTACAAAAAAAAAAAAAACAACCGACTTCCAAAAAAAACACTACAAAGTGAAAAATAACTTTAATTTTGGAAGTCGGTGTCTTTGGATCTGTATTTTAGTTTTTTGCCACCGACTTCCAAAATTAAATTTTTTCACTTTGTAGTGTTTTTTTTTTTGGAATTCGGTTATTTTTTTTTGTAAAAAAAGTTTTTATTTTTCACTTTTTAGTGGGTCAGTTTGTAATTTATCTAAGTTACAATAGCCCAAGGGCAACTGCTCATCACTTTTTACAAAATATTGCTTTTCCCGATGCAGGGACGTTAATTGTTGAGGAGTTCTCCTAGTAAGAACCAGGAGAACTGGAGCTCCATGGTGAAGTCATCATCACCATTATGCATTTTGACGAGTATAAATTACTTAGCAACCATATTAAAGTAATCGAATCGCAACCCGTGAAATTCTTATAAATTGAGTAGTTCCGATGGCCATCTGTGGTCTTCATCATCAGTTCCACTTCACCAAATGGTGTTTTCCGAGAGCAAATGCACGAGTTACTATAAAAAATACCCAAAGCGTCAAAGAGCATTTTATTACTATACTAGTTCACGGCAGACAAAATTGACCACAACATTTTAGTCTATCTCAAACCCCATATTAAAAATAGCAAGTGACATAAACCAAGTGTGACAAGGCACTTAACCGCGTACTGTTATCATAATTAGGCGCTATCGGCGCCTCATTATGCAGGTACCATGTGCCGCTGTTTACACTGATAAGCCACGAACTGTCGCTTATGATGTATCGAGTGTTTGTTTAAGTTCGGTCTATAATCGCGGAGATTTGCGGAATGGCATGACTCAAGGCTTTTAACAGAACCACCGTTTAGTTGTGAAAATTCTACAAAGAGCTACAGGACGCCGACAGTGACCAGCACTGGTGATTATGACTACCATATTCAACACTCTTAGCAGACAGGTCGGTATAATCGTCATCTCAGCCGAAAAACATCCACTACTGGGCCTATAGGCTTCACCAAGCATCGCCACAGCCACGCGACAGGTCTTGTCTTCATCAGATCATCAGTTCATCTGGTGAGCGGTCTGCCTGAGTACCCACGCTGAACCTACTCGTACGATTTCACCATTTGAGAACCTCTCGGCCCCTTCGGCCATCCACAACATAACCAGCCTATAATGTTTCCACTGCTGGAACACAGGAATCCTCTCTTCGAGAGGGAGTAGGCTGTAATCTACCACGAGGGCCAAATGCGGGTTGGTAGATGTCACATGTCTTCGATTTTTTTGTTCTAGGACATGCCGGTTTCCTCACGATGTTTTCCTCCACCGTTTTGAACCCCTGGGTTTCGAACCCACGAACTACAACTCGTAAGTCGCGGCTGTTACCACTGGGCCGCCACTGCTCTCATTTATTTAGCACACAAAAAGACAGCTAAAGTTGTTACAAAATAATAGGTACATTTTGACAGCCCATATCATATCCCAAAGAGAAACAAACATAGCGGGACAAAAAGGGACACCCTCATGTCAAATCGGACTTCTTAGATTGTTTTAACTTTACGAATCCTTTATTTCTTACACCAAACCACACAAAGAGAAGTGCGAAAAATAATGAAATTGGACTTACCGGTAAATAACAAGCAGGCTCAGCACAATCGCCAGTATGATGTACCAGAACCACAAGAAGATATAAGTCTTCTCGTTAACGATGTTCAGAGGCAGTATACACAAACTGTCGTGGGTCTGTATACTGCCTGACGCACCGAACTTGTGGAACGTACACTTTGTGATGCGAGGGAAGATGTAGATCATTGGGTCGTATCTGGAATGAGAAATTGTGGAATTGTTATTGAGTTATCTTCAGGAGATGTTCGATTTAAGTTTCGTCAAGCTGTGGGCTAAGATGACCGTCACATTTTGGAAACCCGTTGTCCGCCCGGGTCGATCGATCAGGTTAAGTTACGCTTGCCGCAGTTAGTCCGTGGATAGGTGACCATCTTTACATACAAAGATCCCTCTGTGCCTCGGGAAGCACGTTAAGCCGTTGGTCCCGGCTGTCGTTTTCATCTGCCTAGCCTTTTCCCAACTATGTCGGGGTCGGCTTCCAGTCTAACCGGATGCAACTGCATACCAGTATTTTACATGGAGCGACTGCCTGTCTAGCCTCCACAACCCAGTTACTGGATAATACGATACCCCTTGGTAAGACTGGTTGTCAGACTTTCGGACTTCTGAAGAATGAGTAACGAGTGTCAAAGATCCACGAACGACAGCCGCCGGGACCAACGGCTTAACGTGCTTGCCGAGGCACGGAGGGATCTTGGTATGTAAAGATAGTCACCTATCCACGGAACGACCGCGGGAAGCGTAGCTTAACCTGATCGACCCACAAGTTCGGCTAAAATTACTTAGCCACAAGCTGTTTAACAACCATCAACTTTTTTCTGTCAGAAACCAAGTTAAGGTTAAATTACGTTAAGTTTCATCATTCATCATTGAATCTTCGAACACGAACTGAAGCTGCAGCAGATACACTTACCTACATGATCTATTGTAGAATTCCAGTCACTTTTTACAAAACTTTCTGAAGAACTTGGTCTTTATGATTCGTATAAAAAATACCACACTTTAAACCAGCAACAGTAACATACCTATCTTCCTGCGGCACCTCGCTGTAACCCAGGACCCTGGTGCCGTACGAGAAGAACTCTCCGTTGAAGAACTTGTCCATCATCCAGAGCTGCAGCACTATGTTGACCAGGCAGAGTAACTCGCAGCCCCAGTAGCGCAGCGCGTACAGTTTGTGCGTCTGGAAGGAGATAAGGAAGTTGAAAATTAAAATTCTAGAATTTTCTATGGAAGAAGTAGGTACTGATATTATCATGGTAAGTAGTTGAATGTATTCGATGACGAATATCAATAATATCCAGCAAGATTTTGGCTACGTAAATGTCATACAGGGTGTAAGGGACAGCCCTCCGCAAACTAACAGGGTATTCAGCTCCTTATTTTTAATCATATTACACCGAAAAATTTCTCAGGAAAATTTTCATTTTTTTTATCGTTTTTTAGTTACCTTTAATTCAATGTAAAATTACATTCTCTGTACAAATTAGCAATGGATGTTGAAATACTCTAATGAACGACGCGTGAAATAGCGGGGAAGGCTCGCTGCATTTTGCAACGGTAATACATTGCGTGTGAGGTAATAAAACAAATCAGTTTTGTAGGATTCCCATAACGTTCCTGAAATAATTTCATGTACCGGTCATCTTAGTAAATTCACCCCATCAGTTTGCGGGGGGCTGTCCCTTACACGGTAAAATAAACGATCATGGAAGGTGCTTTTACGAACTAGGGCGTCATTAAAAATGGCCGTTTTCCTCAAAAACATTGATTGTTTTTAGGTGTTTTACCTAGCTAGTCTAGGTTTTCAACCACTATAATATGATTGATACCACTATGTTTGATATGATACTTATATGATTGTGCAAATTCAAACAATAAGTAGCTAACTTTATTCACAGCTGTCCCTGAATTGGTTCACTTTACTCCGGAAGTGATAATAACAATGTCCACTTAGCCATTGGAATCAAAACAACAGAATGCTCCACTTCCACTGAAATAGCCCATTGTTGTGTTTGCAACACTTGTAGTGCTGTACTTAACATCATTGTTAAACCTGATACATGACCATGACAAAAATAAAATTCGAAATATCCGAGTGTATGGTATGTGTTTGTTCCTACGGTTTGTTCTCACATCTATATTTTCAATATGAACGATGTAACCAATATTATGTAAAATATTTGATTTAAAAGAGTGTCCGTGGAGTTTCTTGCCCGTTCTTCTCCAGGATCTACGCTTTGGAATGGGCAACTAGCTTCATTTTTCTGACTGACCGACCCCTTGACAATTCAAAAGTGCCTGTAATTGGTTTATTTATAATAAATGCTTTGAGTTTGAGTTTGAGTTTGTAGTCAAAACTCATTCAAACTGCACTAATACTTATATGTTTTTTGACCATCCTGCAATGGTGACTTCCAAAAAGTGCCTAACCTATCATAGATACCTTTTTTTTATCGTGTGGAAATCCTAATGGATGTTCTCCACCCTAGAGTGAGTGGACGGATCTGTCAGACTTTTACTGACTAAAACCACACGGTGTTCTGCTGCTACCTTTCGCCGGGGTGCTGGAGTGCTTGCGCATTTCATCACGCTCCCCCGGCCAGGTGTCGGTCCGCATGAATTCATGCGGACCCCGTCAACCTCAGCGGCCATATACGGCCGCAATTCCTGTAGACAGGCGCGCGGAACACGGCGGGCCGCCCCGTCTCGGGTCTTTGACTCTTCAGGCAACAAACTCTCCAAGTCTGTTGCCTGCATACTTAGCTACCTAGTCATCATAATCACCAGCATTATTTTTCTGCCCTTGTCCCATGTGACGTGGGGTCGGCGCACACCTTTTCTCTTTTCATTCTCCCCTGTCAATCATAGCTACCTAGTGACAAACAAAACCTTCTCAGCCACAAATCTCTGGTTTAGTATACCTATGTTCATATAATAAGCAATCCTCAAGAGATTTTTAATAAATACGACTAACTTATAAAATGCTCGCCACTCGTAAGAGATATCTAAGTAAGACATAAAGTCGTCGGTGGTCGGTATTAAAATTCCTTAGGAGTGAACAACCGTTTAATGAAGATAGCACTGTCTCCGGGCGACAATTGTGCTGCTATACGAGTATACTGAGTTGAACTTAATGAGGAATGTATGTAGATGAGTTGAATTAAAATACAAGGGGTTGTTGTTTGATTTTTCTAACAGCGATAAAATTAGTTTTGTACCTAAGGCTAGGCTACCGAAGCTCAAAATTAAGCTTACTGGCAATCTTTTCAACTGGACTCCAGAAAAATTACCGAACAGAGAACAGAGAAACATGGCACTAAAGGGAGGAGCTGTTTTACTCAGTGGTGGAAAGTCAAAGATGGTGGACAATTTTGAGGGATACCGTTGTCTCCCAGAACTCCTAATGGCCGCTAAAATGAACAGTCGGAAACCAAAATTACTCATGGTAGATGGATTAGCGATTCTAGTTGGTCGTCTTAGGACCGATTTTTCAATAATTAGATAACTTTTATGTGAGGAACAAATATGGCGGTTTGACATATTTTCTATACGAAAACTGTCAAAACGTCAAACATATTCCCCAGATAAAAGTTATCTGACGATTGAAAAATCGGCCCTTATCCTAACTAATATTAGGTATACGGTATACCTAAATGCGAAAGTGAGTTTGTTTGTTTGTTACGCTTTCTCGCTAAAACGGCTGAACAGATTTAGATGAAATTTGATACACGGGTAGAACATAACCTGGATTAGGAAATAGGATACTTTTTATCCCGATAGTACGTTCCCGTGGGATAATTTCCGACATGAACGCGGGCGAAGCCGCTGGTATTGCAATAATTGGCACTCAGTATTATTCAATCCCATTTCAATCAAAGACACGTTACTTAAACGACTACCTATTACACTACAAACTCCTTAATAATCTATCACTCCACTAAATAATAATGAACACAATAATGACAAAAATAATGACTCCACATTCTCTTTCAATGTTTTATTAACATTTTTGTGTGACATAATCTTCTAAAACACTCAAGCGCTTTGGATATAACAGGCTCTTGAAAACGAGTGTTTGTACATCATTATCTAATTTTATCTGAAGTAGATATTAGCGTACTATTGACGTATTAAACCCAGACAGATAGGTACATAATGGTAATTTTTCCTTTAAATGTTTTTTTTTATGTTATTTGTTGCGGTTATTAATTAAAAAGGTTGTTGTTTTCCTCTATTAGCTGTGTCATTTGATTAAGTAAGTTATTATTTTAGGATTCTTTGTCATTGAGCTTTTACGTAAATTCAATTTGTACCTATGCCATATACTTAAAGGCACCTTTGAACGTACACCTACAAATTTGCCAGAAACTAAAATTTATTCTAGTTGCCTCTTCCAAAAAGTAGTTTCAGTTAGAGAAGAATAGGTAAGAAAAGCCATAGTTACTCTTTTTACAATAATTATATTTATATATTTTTAGACTGTGGTGTCCTACTGTAGGGCAACTGGACAACGGCATCCCTTTCTCCTTTCCACTCCCCTCTGTCTTGAGCTAGTTTAAACCTGTCTGTAGGCGTCCAACTCGTCTTGCCATCTTTTCCTGGGTCTGCCTCGATTTCGACAGACGTTTTCTGGGACCCACATTGTGGTAGATAGTCCCACTTAAGCTTGGCTGCTTTTTCTCAATAATTATATTATAGTATTCATTTTGCATATTGTGTGCAACTATGCAACCATTGATAACTTAATCCTATTGTTCCTTCCTGCCTTAAACTACATAAAAAGCATTGTTACAGTTACAAACTATACCTAATCACGTCTTCCTGTACTACAACATCTACAGAAACATCCTTCTACGCCAAATTATGACAGAACCTATTACCAAGAACCGTTTGTGCAAAATCAAAGGAGTACCTATTCACGGCCCGCCAACGCGGGTGGCAGTTCGTCTGTTTGGGTTATCACTCGTATATCAAGTGCTCAATGTTACAAATGAACCTTGACACCGGAATCGTTAAGATTATCTCTTCAATAGCTCGCTTGAAGCGAACACTGGACAGCTATTGGAGATATAGCACAGATAACAGAGCTATGAGTTTATGAAATAGCTCTTTGTTAGGGATGAAAGGGAATTGGAATGTGGCATATGGTCGCGTTATGTAAACTGAGCGTGTTCTATTGTGTGTGTTTATAATCTATCATCATAATAGTGAATTAGAACTTTTGCAAACACAACTTGGCAATATGGGGGATTATGCAGGGTGGGTCAAAAATCGTGGAACAAACGAAACAGGGCGATATAACCCCGAGGCAGAACCCTCACTTGATCTCCTTAAAAGTTATGAGTAAAATGGGTACCTATTTCAAAACAATAAATGGTGTTTAGTTGCTTCTAGTCATCACTACAAAAGTGCTTAATATTATGTGGTAGTGGGTACTATGATTTATGAGTATTGGCACTTTTTTCAATATCTTTTTATTATTACCTACTTATCTTTTTTTGAAATTATTTTTACCAATTTATTTTATTAAAAAAACATTTTTATTCTTACTGCAATTAACACCAACTATCACCATGTTTTCTTTTATACACGATTTTTGACCCACCCTGTATAGACTCGCCCGACAACCGATGTTAGTGTGGTGCTGTCCGGATCTGATCAACTTGCTAGAATTCCCCAAATGTCCATCACTTACATCTAATGAACCACCTACTAGACTCAACTAATATGAAGAAGAGTACCATCGACTCGAAAAGAAGAATTGCTGAGTGACGTGACCATCGCTGGTTATTGATTAAAAAAATAATCGGAACCTTCATTAGAAACAGCAATTAAGGCCCAGCCGGTCGATTCAGTAAAAATCTCACCGTGAAAACTTAGGTGAAGTGAGTTTGTTTTTGCTACGAATTGACAATATTGACAGCTCACTTCACGCTCACTTCACCTAAGTTTTCACGGTGAGATGGTTACAGAATCGCACTGCTGGTTCCAAGCTTGGTTTAGCTCGGTGTGTAAGTGAAATGGCTTTATGGCTGTCTAGTTTGACGCACGAGATAGAAGATTCTCACGCGCACCGGAATTATGTCGTAAAAGTGCAAATAAAATCGTATAAAATTAGAAATTAACTATTTAATAAAAAGTAATCCATCACTGGATGCAGTTTGGAATTTGACATTTCATGGTATATTTTAAATTATAATTATAATTGCTAATGAAGGGATAAACAGCTTTTAAAGATTATTAGGAGGTATGTTTAAGTTTTTTTTGGTGCATTAAAGTATGTTTAATTATGTTTTGGCTTCCATCACTGTATGCGAAAAGGACTTGAAAATATCATATTTTTTTACATGTCAAAATTATTTACGGTTAAAGGTACTGACACATGTGCTCATAAAAAGCATGCCTATAAGCACGCTTACTCGAAAACATACTAGAAATAAGCATGCTCATTACTAGTCACACATGGTACTAATGAGCACTTGCTTAATAAAAGCATGCTTTCGTGCTAGTAATGAGCACGTCTGTCAGTAGCTTTATGAGATACACAGCTTTAAAAAACCACCTTTTTGATCGTTTTCAGGAAATCTGCGCCTTAATAGGTATTCATCATTGACAAATTGACATTGAATGCTTCTCTTTGTTTTGCGCGATGGTAAAAACCCGACCAATTTAGCAATGTTTATTAAATTGTGTAAACCATTGTCAATTCTATTGCTTATCAAACCTCGTCGTAAAGTTATCCATATTTATTTATAGTCAGACAAAAGATGCATACATCAAGACGTGCGAAATGCATAATATATTTATACAGTATACAAGTCGGAAGTTATGAATATTCTGCGGTTCTGCCATTTGTGATGTGTCAAGGTGGGCTATAAAAATAGCTTGCTCATCTAACTGTTAACGTCGTGTGGACAGACGGACATTATAACAGTTACTGTGTTCTATCTGGTTCCTCAGGTCATCAAAATATTTGATCATGATAATATTAACTTAGAAAGCAATTTTAGCCATAAACGCTTCTTCATCTTATGTATTTTTGGTTTAGAATTACAGTAGGTTTGGTCATCATCATCAGACAGGACACGGTCATAAATACCTAACAATAAAATTAAAAACCTACAGTCAGTAGCCTAAAGGCTCTTACAAACAGGCGTGACACGCGACGCCAATCGCACGCGACACAAAAGCACCGCGTGTCGCGCGACGAGCGACGCGTGGGTTGTAAATTAAATATGTGAGCACGTGGCGTCAACCCCAAATTTTTTGTTATGCCGCGCCGGTCAAGCAACATCAGGTAGGTTATAGGTATTTCATCACGAATAATGTACCTATAACCTGAATGGACACGGCTCGGTCCACGTGCCATTGCTATGGGATTAAAGTAGGTACCTAATTATTACTATAGGTACCATGGATTAAAGAAGTACATACGCAGCTGTGCCATGAGTTCTAAATGGCCGAGATCTAAGGCATGTCCCTTGGCCGACAGGTCCCCGTCTCTGTCTTGTAGTGTGACAGTTGTGCGACTGTGATAGTATCTATACAGGGATGCACAGACCGCGGCCCGCGGGCCGCATGTGGCCCCCCGACAATATGCCAGTGGCCCGCCAGCAAAAATTTCCCTCGTATATTTGAAGGAACTTACTTAAATAATGTGAACAAACTTTTCGGTATTGAATAATAATTAATAATACAACAAAAAATCTAAACCGCCTTGCAAATGAAAGTTTGGAAGCAATTTTACGTGCAGCTACAAGAAAAATGTTAAAAAGATTGTAAGCACAATGCAGTGCCATGCTTCAAACTAGTATAATATTATTTTTTTAATTAAATTTTTGGCTATTTTTATGTGCTGGTGGCCCGCCATTAGTTCATCATTTGGCCAAGTGGCCCATGGTCTCAATAAGTCTGTTCATCATTGGTTCTAAACGCTTAGCAAAGTATATGTGCTAAACTGCTAAATAACGCGAAAAACATCGCGGCGATTATTTTTGGCGCAGTGTGTTTTTTCGACGCGCTCGGATGCACTCTGTTCGATCCTCGAAGCTCGATTCAACACCGAGAGTTGGAAATCCAATGCGCGATAAAATCCCGCCGCGATATTTTTACGTCCGTGCGAACGTCGGCTTAGACTCCATGAGGTAGCCGGGTAGCCCTAGCTGCGTAGTTCTTGCATCAAGTTGCGTCACGTTTGCATCATTGTGGAGTCAATGGTGTTTACGACAACTGACTATCAAGCTGTCATTGGTTAGACAATACGGTTTCTAAGCCGGTAAGAGGTCAGTGATTAGTGGCAAATAGAAAAGCAGATATAATTTATCAATGTTGCCGACTTTTGTGTTTTATATTGTAGGATTCGTCTATCCTGTGTTTTTGGATATAATCTACGAATAATCATGAATTCATAATCTACGAATAGTTTGGTCCTGCAACGAATTTGATGATCGATGATGATAATGCATTATCACATCAACGATTGAGAGAACTTTACTCATACCTATAAGTACCCTTTTAATAATTATTTGCTCGTGCGAATTTCCCCACTCAATGAGCAGCGTCGCCCTTGTAGGGTGACAACACCGGTAAGGGTCGTGAACTCGTGAGGGGCTGGCCGACAGATGCACGACTGAGAATAGCCAGCACCTGGCTCTTTTTGTGTAGCTGCACAGGAAATTGTACTGATACTGGTTTACCAGACATTTGCTCTATTAATGGTATATGTATTTTTTTCTTTGGTAGTGTGTGTAATTTTGTGGTAAGACAAGACAAGTGTTCATTAAAATCATTATCATATTTTAATATGGGTTCTTGTTTTACTGTTTTGGCTACTTGACAATGCTGGGTTAAGCTATCAAGCTGTCCATTTAATGTTGTAGAGCTCGTCTACTCTAAAATGACACGCCCCACCAGCGCATTTACTGTAGTGTACGTATACAAATTTAAGGCGATACCAAAATAAATTGGGGGACTTTTTGTAACCATTTCACTATTAAATAAATATAAAAAATATCCTCGGACATTTCACACAACGCCATCTAGTCCCAAGCTAAGCAACCTAATGCTTGTGTTATGGTAACGAGATGGCTGATAAACTACTTATATACATTTTTTTTGTAAATACATACATTTTATATATAGAAAACACCCAGACTCGGAACAAATACTTGTAGGTCGTACAAATATTTGTTCCGTGCGGGAATCGAACCCGCGACATTTATTTACATTTTATTGCAGCATACAATGTATGGATTTAATTTCTGGATAAGTATATGTTTTTTGACTATTTGGTACTCTGACTGAAGGAAAACACAATTGGGTTAAATTTCCTCGATAGAATTTAATTTCCGAAAAGACTTCTACTTTTTTATTTTTTTTTTCTGTACTTAACTCTAAAATCCTAAGAAATTTCATTGCAAAATTGCATTCAAAATGTGCGTATTAGGTAATTAAAAACTCTGGCTGAAAATATTTTTGATAGACAGCTTAATTAGTTTTAAACAGTTTTTATTTCATTTGGCGCTTATATTTTGGTTCGAGCGCACTGTTGCGTTGCGCTCTCTTATTTTCTCATGTGGCTCTTTTCTCATTGACTCCGTCACTTTCTTATTCCCGCCCAGTTCGCTTTTTACATATCACTTAGATGATAATAAGTAGGTACCTCCCGATTGTCCTCGCGGGAGGTATAGAATAGGGATGATGACTAAAAATTTATTTTTTGTCCGTCATAGAGATTATTAAAAAATATTGGACACGTATTTTTTCTTTTTTGAGTTAAAATATGGCATGACGTCACGCGTAGCTAGGTTTTATACGTACAAGTGACGTAGCGAGCCCCCACTCCCCAACTTTAATGCGTGATAGCGAAGTATTTTTTTATTAATATGATAAAGCAAAAAATACGTGTCTAATATTTTTTTATTATCTGACTGACGGACTAAATAGAATTTCTTTTTTTTACCCAGGCATCATCCCTATTGCTTTGATAATAGTCAAGTAGGTACCTATCACATTAAAACTATGTTGATTGATGAAGTAAAGTATGACCTTTGGACCCACCACGCACCACACGTGGTTTAAGTGGCGTCTACTGATTCATTTATTTAAATGAGTAGGTATACATAGGTATACGTAAGTACAATAGACCACTCTAAGATAGTGACGGCACCTGAGCAAGCTGACGTACGGACGTAAAAATATCACGGCGGGATTCTATCGCGCATTGGATTTTAAACTCTCGGTGTTGAGCAGAGCTTCAAGAATCCAACCAACAACAACAGAGTGCATCTCAGCGCGACGAAAAAGCACACTGTTGGATTTTCAACTCTCGGCGCTAAGCAGAGCGTTGAAAATCCAGTGCGCGAAAAAAATCGCCGCAATATTTTTACGTCCGTGCGAACGTCGGCTGTCCGTGCGGCGGTAGTCTTTTTGCACTGCAACACGTTCACACTTCTGGTCATACACGCCCTACGACGATTATTATTAATCGTCGTAGGACGTGTCCATACATACAAGAAAGAAGGAGATGTGCCCAGTATGTTAAAATGTATCGGAACCCTGTGTCTCCACTTTGTCCCTTTCATGATTTTAAAGACAAATACGATAAAATACTTGTACTTACATAAATGGAAAGTGATTCCATGATTTACATGGCTTCGGTTTTGCATTGCGGCATTCTTATAAATTGTCACGGTCGCAGTCGAAAGCGCACTAGTTCGCGGAGACGGAATTTGTACTATGAACGGCTCATACTGAGCATGTCGCGCGGACACATTTTCGTCCGCTTGTTTTTATATTTCTATGGGCGTGTCAGCTTCTGACCATTAAAAAAAAATACATGATTCTTCAGCCAAGTCAACCGACACAGGCATAATCACGTGAGCCCTTACCTCCATGGCTGTTAATAACAAACAATCGAGTAACTCGACTCGTCTTACTAATTAGTCAGCACCGCACTACGGTTTCACATCACTGGCCCATTGTTGCTGCATGCTGAATTGCTGACAAACATGAGACCGACAATCAAGCGAGGAGTATCATTACACTTTCATAACTTCCATGGTTGCCTCACCATGTGGTGGTTAGTCGAGGAGTTTAGTATTATCGGATTGACGACACGGTTGGCGCAGTGGTTGAGCGATTGAGCGCAGCATGTCGCGGGTTCGATTCCCGCACGGAACAAATATTTGTACGACCTACAAGTATTTGTTCCGAGTCTGGGTGTTTTTCTATCTATAATATGTATGTATTTACAAAAAAAATGTATATAAGTAGTTTATCAGCCATCTCGTTACCATAACACAAGCATTAGGTTGCTTAGCTTGGGACTAGATGGCGTTGTGTGAAATGTCCAAGGATATTTATTTTATTTTTTTATTTTTTTATCTTCAAAGTTTGAAATTGTCCTATACAAGTTACTCAAGCTAAGAAAAGCGCTAGAATATCTACCAAAAATATCGGACTAAACTGTTGCCTGCAACTTCAACTGCGATCCAGGATGAAAAGTAGCCTATACATATAACGTGTAACGTTAAATGCGCAAAACCTCTTAAGGGGTCATTGTACTCATCATTATGAACAACTTTTACTATGGGACCAAACCGGAATTCATCTGTTTGACAGTTTTGTATGGAGATTCGCAAAATGGTCCACAAATTATGAAATGCTTTATTGAAGTTTAATGTCAAATAGCACAATCATAGTAAATTGCTGGGAATTCAGAAAATGAATCGCTTTTAAAGTGGCCGTTTTAGACCCGCAGGTTTCCGCAAGATGTTTTCCTTCACCGATGTCAGTAATGTCCAAGATAAACTCAGGGAATACATAATATGAAATGAAAACTTTACATTGGTACTTGCTAGGATTTGAACCCACGAGTCCACGACCTCGTGCATGAGAGGCGATGCCTTAAAACCACTGAGCCATCACGACATCACTCGTTTAGATATATTTAAAATACAACAAATAACACTAAGTAGTTGTACCTACAGTAAACAGGAACGTACTCAAACTAAAAAGTGACCTCCATGACTTAGCAAAAAACTTTCAATGATTATAATAAGGATAATAGCAAAGCTAACTACATAGATATTACATAAAGCGGTCATTGCTCCACCACCTGGCTTCAATACATGGTAGGTATCTATCTGTCTGCCCGTCGATCTGACTATTGATCCTGGCAAAAAAAGACTATTATGAACTGGTCCGAATATTAATATGTATAAAGTTTTACATGTTGAGAAGACTCGCGATGGTCGAGTTGAAAATATTTATCCTGTTAAGAATTTACACATATACTTTTCTGACTTTAATATTATGGTCAAAATAAAAACAATAGGTACCTAGACACATCTAGATTAGGACTCCCTAAGAGAAACGTAACCTATCCTAAGGAAACGACCAATTGGAACCTTGTATCAAGCTTCTGAAGTTGTTTTATTAAGTGCCCATGTAAGTTTAAAACTGTAATTTAAATAATTTGAATTTGAGAAGTATTTAGCAGCTTATTTGAGAAGTATTCAGCAGCTTACCTATTTGAAAAGTATTTAGCAGCTAATTTGAGAAATATTTAGCAGCTTATTTTAGAAGTATTCAGCAGCTTACCTATTTGAAAAGTATTTAGCAGCTAATTTGAGAAATATTTAGCAGCTTATTTTAGAAGAGATATTATTTTTGTGTTCACCAAAAATATTATCCGTACATCAAAATACTGATCGTGCACCAAATATTCCTGAATGTTACACAAAACACCCGCGCGTCCGAAACTTCACATTGGTGAATCATTTGGGTTAGAATCATTTGGGTTAGGTTAGGTTAGGTTAGAACAGTGACCCTTAACGCGCGACGGCGAGCGAGCGAAGCGAGCGGTGCCGCGGCAGCGGCCGCCGAGCGCCATATCCAATAGATGCTCGTTATGACATATTTTAATGAACATATTTTGGTGCACATTCAGTATATTTGGTGGAACACAGGCAAAATTAGGTTAATGAAATGGGAATAAATTGAAGTACTTTTAAATACCATCCTTTTAGAAGTATTCAGCAGCTTACCTATTTCAAAAGTATTTAGCAGCTAATTTGAGAAATATTTAGCAGCTTATTTGAGAAATATTTAGCATCTTCCAGTATAAAGATAGT
Source organism: Cosmia trapezina (assembly GCA_905163495.3). Classification (NCBI taxonomy): domain Eukaryota; kingdom Metazoa; phylum Arthropoda; class Insecta; order Lepidoptera; family Noctuidae; genus Cosmia; species Cosmia trapezina. Next base: position 29,960,744 of record LR991022.1, on the reverse strand, counting down.
GCCATGACATCGGATGCAATAGGTAATACAATGTCCCTTTCGGTCAATACAAGGTACAATAGGTTCATTATGGTTTTTCTCCACCGTAGTTAAAGTCAGATCTATAATAAATTACAATAAAAACTTGTAAGTATGTATAATCAAACCAATTACCACTACAAATAGGTATTATTATTGTCTCTGATTTAATCATTTCGTTTCTATTGTTTCTCTTATAAAATTCTCATGTAATTTTGTTAGTCATAAGGAACCCTAAATTCTCAGATTACTCCGGATGCCGATGGACTCAACTGGACACGCAAAATCTGCTTGCCATATGTTTTCGCCCCCGGCTAAGTTTTTGCGTGCTAATTAACCATCTCTCACTAAAAATTGATCTTAAGTACCTTCAGAATAGAATCGCATTTTTGTTAAACATAAGTAAAATTGGCCAACAACGGAAGATTTAAACATGGCGATCCGTTTATTAAAATCAATTTTAAAATGAGTTCGTAGGAAATAAAGCTACGCAGTAAAAAGTCAGCAATTTTGGACTTTGTTACAGAAGGAAATGGCTTCACAAAATGATTCGATTTACCTTTCAATTCGTATTTTATTTGGGCAACCAAATATTTGTCGTCCCCACAATTTCAACAACTTAGGAAAAGTGCACTGCATGTTAAAGAGTTAAAGTGCAATTTCGTTTGAAGGTACAAAATCTACGTCTTATGTTTGATATCGTCAGTAACAGGGGTGGGTGATTGTTGCAGTTTCTCTCCCTGAACTTGAACAACTGCGGAAGTAGGGAAGAAACCCTAAATTAGGGGAAAGAATGTGTACACAGAGTAGTAACAATGTTCAAACATAGTTACAGCGTATTGTTGTAGATTATGAATGAGTTGAGAAGCTTTTTCGCAAAAAGTTCATGTTCATTCAGTTTGTCCTAACCCTTTTGAAAGTAGTACAAAGCGATCGTAAAAAGTACATGATGTTTCGAAACTGTAGCATTCATTTGAGTATTTAAAGTCGACTATTGGAATAACTTAGAAGCAGGTAAGTACAGAGGGACCTCAATGTGGCAGTATATACAAGGTGTAAAATAAATAACCCACAACCTCTTAAGGGGTCATTGTACTCATCATTATGAACAACTTTTACTATGGGACCAAACCTGAAATCGCGAAAAAAAAATCAGCTGTTCAGTACATTTTGACGAATTATGCGAACATAAATGTATTGAACAGCTGATTTTTTTTTCGCGTTTCCGCGAAAATTTTTTTTTGTAATGTGTTTGTTTTTCAATGTCGAGTATGTGGACGAAGTTCTTGCAGTTAATTTTTTTACACCTAATATATATATATTTTTTTTTAAACAAATTTTTATCATTCTGTATAATATGATCTAGGACCAGAGTCAAAATCTGCTTAGAAATGCCGGAGATAAAGTACATTTATGCATATAACTTCGTACAAAAGAATAATTATCTAATGTATTATATACTAAAACTTTCCTGAAAGTATATAGATCACGTTGGTGAAAGAATCATCAAAATTGGTTCATTAGTTTTTGAGAAAATCGCGGACATACAAACATACACACATCAGGTCGAAAACAGAACGTCCTTTTTTGAAGTAGGTTAATAAATCCTTAAGAGCTAGACTGTCCTAGTAACCTAACAAGGCAAGTCATAAGTGGAACATTTTTTAGGGCTATACTGTGTCAAGGCTCAAGGCAAACTGTGCAGTTGCAATGACATCTGACAACTGCAACTCGTCCCTTTTATGACATGACATGACGTAAGGACCTACATACAATTATTATGAATTGTAATTACATTACAGTATCTACTGTAGGTTTTGTGGTGCAACGGTATTAATTAAATTGTGGTTTATAAAAGGATATTGAATGACGTAAATGAGGCCTTTATGGATTTAATTAATTGATTTTGCCGTAATAAACATGATTCATAATTTCTTACTAAGAGACAAGCGAGGAGAAAAATATGATTTATTATTTATAAGTAAGTAAGCTAGGTCCCATTTGTCTTCCTAGGGCTGTGCATTAACAGGTGTTGCATAGAGGCTCCAGGAGGACACGGTGCCCACTTCCATGTGCTCATGGTGATCATAGGTGTGGTTTTAGTGAGGTAAGGATCCCAAACTCCCCAAAGTCCGGGCGCTATAATTTATTGAAGGTTAAAAAAAATTAAAAAATCAAAAATCCCTCTTCGAAAAATAAAAAGTGAACCTTAAAAAAGACGGAAACTTATTCTGCAGAGAGTATAGTATAACCTCATGCAGTCGGAGAGTCAGAGCTAGGCTGATAAGAAACACATTAACCTCCTTTGCGTTCGCGCAGTCGGGTAAAAAAGGTCCTTTTGTCTTCTTGTGTTACTTTAATATCTACCAATTTATCACTTGTCACAAAATGCCTATTTTAAAATGAGAGATAACCCATCGAGAAATACTATCAGCAAAACAAGATCCCTATTATTATCTACTGCAATTAGTCCCACACAAAAAAAAATAACTTCTCACGAAAAACATGGCTGGTTAAGCTCTTTAAAAACACATCAGACAGAACCTTCCTCACACAATCTTGATACAAAAAGGGCTGCTAGCTCCCATCGACTCCTGCGCATTACAAATTATCGCCGTGTCGCACGGTAGCCGTTTTCAAGTACCGTTATCATAAAAACTGTCGCCAGACCAGTCGCGGTTGACAACAACCAAAAAAACGAGAATTGGAAAGTTCTGTAGCGTTGCGGACACTGCTACTGATTTCGTTAGGGGATATTTGAAAAATAGTTATGCTGGTTAGCTTATACCTTGGTACGTTTTCCCCGAAGGGTTAAGCAAAGGTGTACCCACGGAATAGTTAAATAAGGTGTACCTATAGAACACCCACATAACCGAGTTGCCATGGAGCGATTAGCTCAATATTCACAAAAATTGGTTTCTTGGATTGTCTAGTATGACGTAACGCAATGAAACTATCCGACGCAAAAAATATATAAAGAAAAATTTTAACCGAATATAATAGTAAAAAATAGGAAGTTGCTCCACAAAAATTGTTGTTATTGGCTCAAAATACCATATGTTAAACTAGTAATTACTAATGCCAACTTGTGCAGGTGACAGTAAGGTGTAGGCTGTATGACAATGACTATTGTATCCAATATTGTATCTGTGTTAAAAAATAAAGTTCCTTCCTTCCGTCTTGGCAGTCGAGCACGTTCGTTTCATTTTATAAAACCTCCTAAATTATAATCAAATTATAACAAAAATAACCGGCACAATTTCAGACTTCGGGCTGCTACTTACTGAGAATTGCTAACGGAACAACCCAAAAACAATTGCCCGACCTGACAATCGAATTCAAGGGGCCTACTCCCTAAGCACGAAGACGTAGTTTCGGCCTTCGTTACGGGCGTTTCCTACTCCGTTTCACCTACGGATGGATGATTGGTTCGGGGCCCGAACGAAGTATGAATGACACAATGATTTGACAGTTGTACCTACTCCCGATGTGTTTTTGCCCGTCCGAAAAATTTAACTTTTACAGTTGTTTTGATCGATCGTAATGTCAGACGGACGGACGAACGGACGGACGGAAAGACGGACGGACTTAGGGAGTAGGGCCCCAGGTCCTAATGCTCAGCAGTAGCGCTTACGACCAGTAGACCAGCCGGATAATATCAATTAGATGTAACGATACTTAGAACATTTAGGAGAGGAGCTCGTGGCTAAGTAATAACAGCCGCACACTTGGCGGGGTTGGTCCGTGCATCGAAGATCATCTTTACATACCGAGACTCCTCCGTGCCTCTGAAAGCACGTTAAGCCGTTGGTCACGGCTGTCATTCGTGGATCTTTGACAGTCTTTACGGGTCGCCAGAAGCTTGAAAGTCTGACAACCAGTCTTACCAAGGGGTATCGTATTACCCAGTTACTGGTTTTGGAGGTCCACTTTGGAGGGGATACTGGTATTCAGCTGCATCCGGTTAGGACTGGAAGCCAACCTCAACTTAGTTGGGAAAAGGCTCAGATTGTTTGATACTTTGAACATTTAAACTGGCTAATACTTTACAACAGCTGATTGACACATTTATTAGTTAGGTAGTACCACTGATTTAAGCAAGTTTTCCACATTTACGAGTAGAATAGTAACGATGAAACAGGCACACCGAGGCAATTCTATCACAATCATATGGCATCCATTGTGCGAACCATTCATTTACTAGTACATAAACAATAGCTATATACTATGTAATTCATGAATGAAGTCTTCATACTCCACTGCACACGGTTACTTGAATCTTAAATACCTACATAATTAATGTCCCACTCACACAGCTAATAACAGAAGAATGAGTAAGTACTTAAAATTCCGAGGTTAAAACATTATAAAATACCATCAATTTGTAGAATCATAATATTGATCTTCATAATTATCAATAAAAAATCAATCTGCCGAGCCTTTTCCCAACTATGTTGGGGCCGGCTTCCAGTCTAACCGGATGCAGCTGAATACAAGTATTTTACATGGAGCGACTGCCTATCTGACCTGCACAACCCAATTACTGTGTAATACGATACCCCTTGGTAAGACTGGTTGTCAGACTTTCGAGCTTCTGACGACCCGTAACGACTGTCAAAGATCCACGAATGACAGCCGGGACCAACGGCTTAACGTGCTTTCCGAGGCACGGAGGAGTCTTGGTATGTAAAGATGGTCACCCATCCACTGAACAACCCCGGCAAGCGTAGCTTAACCTGATGGATAGACCCGGGCGGCTTTTATTACTTAGCCACGAGCTCTTCATCTCCATTTCCAACTCCATTATTCAATTCTAATCAATTCATCGGTTTTCTTTGGATTGTATGCCAAGATTTAACCAACCAACCACATGTTATTCAAAATATCAATTATCAATCTAAGAAAATGGTTAATTTCTAATAGATTCCTTTCCATTATCATTAGCACTTCACCTGAGTTGTTACTCGTTGCTGCATAGTCCTCGATGATGAATTAATGAATGAAATGCACCGACCCCAGCGTGGTTTGACCAGGGGGCCTACTCCCTAAGTCCATCCGTCCGTCCGTCCGTCTGACATAACGATACATCAAAACAAGTGTAAAAGTTAAATTTTTCAGACGGGCAAAAACACATCGGGATAGGGACAACTGCCGTATCGTGTTTTCATTCATACTTCGTTCGGGACCCGAACCAATCATCTGTCCAAAGGTGATACGGAGTAGGAAACGCCCGTAACGAAGGCCGAAACTACGGACTTCGTGCTTAGGGAGTAGGCCCAGACTCGGTTACTCGAACGAACCCAAAGATTCACATATTATAGCCCCTGTTGCCTCATGTTACATGAAGCTACAGAGACCATTGCATATCAAGGAGTAGACCGGGGGGCGCGATAATGGTAGGGAAGACATGCCCTTAGGATATGGAAGGGCTATTAGAGACGTACCCGATGTGCATCCTTCCTAGTCATCGATGAAGATTGTATTGAATACAATAATAAATAAATACTGACATCTACGAAACTACAATTGCACTTTATGCGTTGCCAGTCACGGGTTTCACTTCATCTCCGGACGAGACAGCAACTTCGTATACCGTCGAACCTCATTTGCACGTAGGTGACGTTTGACTATTCAATAAAAACCGGCCAAGTGCGAGTCGGACTCGGGTCGATCGACACGGGTCGACACGGGTCGATCCGTCAGGTTAAGCTACGCTTGCCGGGCTTGGTCAGTGGATGGGTGACCATCTTTACATAGCGAAATTCCTCCGTGCCTCGGAAAGCACGTTAAGCCGTTGGTCCTGGCTGTTATTCGTGGATCTTTGACAGTCGTTACGGGTAGTCAGAAGCCCGAAAGTCTGACAACCAGTCTTACCAAGGGGTATCGTACTACCCAGTTACTAGGTTGTGGAGGTCAGATAGGCAGTCGCTCCACGTAAAATACTGGTATTCAGCTGCATCCGGTTAGACTGGAAGCCGACCCCAACATAGTTGGGAAAAGGCTAGGCAGATAGATAAGTGCGAGTCGGACTCGCGCACGAAGGGTTTCGTACCATAAGGTACCTATCTATAAAAACGGCAAAAAAAATCACGTTTGTTGTATGGGTGGGAGCCCCCTTAAACATTTATTATATAGTTTTTTAGTATTTGTTGTTATAGCGGCAACAGAAATACATCATCTGTGAAAATTTCAACTGTCTAACTATCACGGTTAACGAGATACAGCCTGGTGACAGACGTACGGAGTCTTAGTAATTAATAGCCATTTTACCACAGATATAGATATACATAGATAACGCAATTATTACGATTTGTATTGAAACCAAGCGTGCCGACTTTTTAATACCTACTGTGACGTCACAGCTGCAATTTAGTGACGGGACATCCAAACCGATTCAAAGCCATCGATGCCGCCGATGCCCCTTCGCCCCGCTACGATTCAACTGAAGCTGCCGCCGTGATCGTCTCGCTCATACTCATATATTTTATATCTGTTGTCCCGCTCGCTCTCACCTCGCGCTCCTACCCGCCAACCACGCCAGCAATCGTCAGTACGCCGAGTTGTTTAAAAGTGAGCAGTCGCGTCGCGCTTTAGAGCAATTTCATTCTACATTTTGGATACTTTCGCATAATCTCAAGTAAGTTTACTAAAATATATTTGTTGATATTTCTTTGAAACACAAAGCATTAGTATAGACATGCATGATTAAGATAAGAAACAGTAGTTTAGGTAACCTAAAAATTACAAATCGATTAATATGAATGACATCGATTTTCTGACAGACGAATGGTATAGACAGACGAATGATATATAGACAGACGAATGATATATTTGAATGGGAGAGTTTCGAGGAATTACCAGTCCATATCCTACATGGCGTTTCATCTCTGAGGTAGCCAACTTTTTTCACATATTGAGGCAAAGGATCCTATGAATAAAGCAAATTGGTCAAGCTGGATGTTTGTTGCACAAATATAGTTTGTTGTTTAGGCGTGAGTAGATGAGTATGTATGTATTTTATTTCCTACTAATCCTACTAATATTATAAATGCGAAAATTTGTGTGTTACTCGTTCACGAAAAAACTACTGGACCAATTTTGTTAAAATTTGGCATGGAGGTAGCTGACACACCGGATTAACACATGGGGTAGATTTTATCCCGGATATTATACGTTTAGGGGGGTTCAATGAGACCAAGCTGTGGTATATATATAGTGAATTTTATAAGATTTAATGCGTAATCATATTTTACTTGTTGTAGGCTATAGAAACAACAAAATCGCGAAATAAAACCAGAGAAGATATTTTAGAAGCCAAAAGAAGAGCTAGCCGAAAACGTCATGAAAAAATAAAAAAGGATCCGGAACTAACTGCATTGAGAAAAGAACAACAAAAAGAAAACTATGCAAAGAGAAAGAGAGAGAAGCGTGTCGTATATATTAAAGATAAAAGTACACATGAACAGCAAAACCAAAGACAGAAGTGGCGTGAAAATTCAAGTGCTTATTACCGCAAAAAAAAGCAGGATAAGGAAGTACTTCAAGTAAATATTAGGGAAGAAGGAGAGGAAAGTGAATTTATTGGATCTAGCGGCGGCAATGACAAAGATCCCTTACTCGTTGAGCCGTCATATTCAGCGATGCAAAACACAAAGAAAAAAAATGTTGTTACTGTACTTTCCGACGTCAAAGTAAACTATGATCTTAAAACGCTAAAAAATCTCGTATCGTCCAATACTAGGTCTAACTGGGAATATAATTGTTCATCTTTGGATGTCGGAAAAAGTTTTAAAGAATTAAAATATAATTAAATATTTATACTTAGTTGTTCGACTTAACATTAGTCATGGAGAAAGATTAAATCTTTTAAAATCTATAAGTACATATGAGTACCTGATTGCAAAGTGCCAAATCATTTTAAAACGATAATTTAAGTTTAATTTTGAATTGTTAATTATTTTTAAGTTGATTTTTAATAACTGTCGTTGTCATTTTGTCTATAAAGCAAGTTTGTATTCAGGAACATTAAGAAAATTTAATAAAAAAAAAATAATATGATTACAAAAGTATGTTTTTATTGCCCTTGAAACAAAATAAGCTTATTATACAGTTGTCTCTTTGTCAAAGTAGGTTTTATATATTTGGTCAAATAATGAAAACGCACATCCATGTATGTGCTGGCGACTACCTTAATTAAGTTAACTAAATGATTTTCCGTTGGAGATTGATCAAACTGGTGAACGGCGATGCTATTAAAGATGTTGCTATTTACAAAATAACGTAAAATCTTATTGATAAACAGAGGTTTACGTATTGACGGATTAATGCTGAACGTTTGCGATTTGTTAATTATGTCACGGATTTCTAATTCGGTAACTTTACAAATCTGAATAACATCCTTAGTGGGATAAACCAGACCGCCTTTATCTTTAAAAACCACCAATTCATATTTACGATCGATATCTGGTTTTTGTAATACCAACGCACTGTTACATTCATCGCATTTAATTTGTTTTTGTATTGCTGTTACAACATATCCGCCAATATATGTGACTATTTGATCACAAAATTCTGTCATTTGAGGCAATGTTTTACAAAAATCATCAAAATCACGGACACTGCTTATATTGAGTTCTTTAAAATCTGCATGATCATCATAAGAGAGAGAACCTTGTGTAGTAACATTAATCGTTTGAATCGCCGAAGAACAATTCAGAATTGAAATTTGCTCCAGTTCCACACAATTACCAGTATTGCAATTTTTAATTTCAACGTGACTCAATAATTTCTTATAAAAAGACTGGAACTGCCGTGAAGTAGGGTTGTTGTTACTCCCACCGTGGGCCCGTACATTACAAAAGAATAATTCGAGGTGGTCCTGGCTAAATCGGTACATTGACATAAAATTGATTCTCTGTTCTTCAATCAAATGCTGAAAAAGAGCCTTTGTACTTTTTATACAAACTAATAGACCAAGAAATCCTGTCTTTCTACCACTGTTAGTCAACAAATCTCCTTCTGAAGTTCGCAGTCCTTTAATGTATTCTTCGGCCTTTTCCAAAAAATCCATAATTGTTTTTTTGTTACTTAAGTTAAGTGGGTGCTTATAACCGAAGTTTTTTAAGTTTCGAGAATTTAGAACGTCGAACAAATTATTGAAAATGTGTATAAATTCAGTTGTAGCTAACGAATCTTTGAAATTTGAAATTCTCAATTTTTCTCTACAAAAATCGATAGAATCGGCAATGCTTTTACTTAAAAGTTGAGTTGCCAATTTAACTTTCATTTTTTTATTTTGAAAGTTTATGTGTTGCGCTCGTAATTTGTTAGCTAAATGGAACATTTCAGTTGTTTGAAGTTTGTGCAGAAGATCAAAATATTTCCATGAAATAAATTTTCCATTATTGTCGACTTATCATGTGACAAGCGTCCAGAAAAATTGCTATGGGTTGTTTAGTAACAGGGTCTTCAAACGTACTTTTTATGTCATTTGGATCTAATTTACAACCCAACAGTTTTGCCATTGTGATATTGGATGGGCATCCATCAAAAGTAAGGCCGACTACGCTTATATTTGACTCGTTCAAATGTCGCAGACACTGTAGCACTAAATCTGCCTTTTGTCGACCATTTGCTCCATCTATTAAAAAATACCCAACAGGGACCTGTAAACAAAAGTAAATAAAAATAATAATTAAGACAACAAATAACGTTTAATAAGAAACAAAATAATCCAGTTAAATATTTGTATTACCTTCCAACTAGCATTTATTCCAGTAACTAACATTACTAGTGCTTCTTTTGCTTCGGGAACCTCATCTGTATCTAAACAGCCACCAAAATCTACATATCCATGGAATCTTTTCCCATCCCATTCGATTTTTTTTCTAATTGCCATTTCATCTATCATTAGACAGCAATATAAAGGTTTTTTTGATTTACTTGCAATCAATTTTAAAGCATTCAAAGATTCAGTTGTAAAACCAGGATTACCATTTATACATTTATACCACTTATGAATGGTGTGAGGATGTGGTAAGCATAGATTAAAAACCTTTCTAACATAACTGTATGCTTTCGTGGAATAATAGTACAAAGTCAATGCAAAAGTGCGGAGTGCTGGTGAATACTTTGATGTACTGATTTTTTTTTTGTTGTGCTGCTGTCTAGAATATAATTCTCGAGTTGTAACGTTGGTTGATTGAAGTAAATTAGCTTCCTCATCACTAATAAGTGATTTTTGCTTTAAGCAGTTCAGTAAGGTCGTCAGAGTGAGAATTTTATTGACTTTACGACGGTTCTGCTCCCTTAGTCTTTTTATTACCTTGTTTTGTTGATTTATTTTTTCTTGTGCATTGTTAAGTTTAATTAATAATTTCTTTTCTGTTACTCTTTCCCCTCCTGATGTGGGTAGTTCATTGACATCCTGGAAGATAAAGTAAGTTATAGTTGATTTTAGTTGCCGGTTCCTAGTCTCTCCCAATCCCTGCTCCCGCTTCCACTTCCACTCTCGCTCCCGATCTAAGTTCCGTTACACGCTTTCGATCATGTTTTCCACTTTTGCTATTAGCTTACATTATACCGTTAGTCTTTTTTCTTATCTTATGTATGTAGGTACATACATCTTAATATATATAAATTACGTGTCACGACGTTTGTCCGCGATGGACTCCTAAACTACTTAACCGATTTTAATCAAATTTGTACACCGTGTGCAGTTTGATCCAACTTGAAAGATAGTATGAAAAAAAAAATATGACAAAAACGTTAGCCACAGCAACGCGTGGCCGGGTCAGCTAACTAAGTATATATTTACATGAAAAATTTATACTATACCTGTACTAGTTTTCTCTTCCTTGACAATGATGGAGGTTCTTGTGGTGTATCTTTATTCTGTAAAGCACAAATGAGTGTATGTCAGATATTTTTATACACGATTAAATAAAAACACTGTAAAACATTAATTCACTAACCTCGTCTTCATTGTCAATGAGTTTTAGTATATCTATAGTGGGGCATGCCGTTTTTTTCAACAATCTCAACTTTTTTCCTTCAATGAAACTAATATTTTCAAAATGTATAGAACAAATAGTACTGTGTTTAGTCGGGAACCAGTCTTTCCGTCCCGTGGCCGCAATCCATTTTTCTTTTATGATTGGATCATGTGGGAAACTAAAAAAAAATATTTTTAAATGCAATAGAAAATAAACACATTAAATATATAAAAATAGTCGTATAATGTTGAAAGGATAAACAAAAACACATTAAATACATCAACCCTAAAAAAAATATCCTCCTTTTTATAGCTGTCCTGTAAAATTAGGTCATGTATATGAGCTTGTTATATCTACTAAATTGGCTTTTTTATATCATTCGTCAGTCCGATATCGATTAAAATCGATTATTGATATATGTTGTAGAACGAACAGCACTAGTTGCTACAATTGACAGACGAATGACAAATTGCCTGTATCACGAAGTCGAAGCGATGCGCGACAGTATCGCTTGTGCGATATTCATCGTCTCCTAACACACAACGTCAGATCAAACGTCCAAAGCAAACGCGGCAACGTAATGTGAATAAAGTTTACTTAACGGTAATTTATAGTTAGGAATATTCTGGAACGACACGCAGCTTGGAATACTTAAAAACAGTTTTAATATGAATTTACGCATAATATAATTTTAAAATAACTTACCTGTGATAGGAAATATGTTCCTGCCTTTGGGTGCTCGAAATTTTTGGGCTATTGCAGTTAATTATCACGCAACGAGGCATTTTTTTAGTTTTTTGCGTACGTTCGGCTGCAACAACGGACGCGCGGGGACTGAAGTTAGCGGCGACCAACCTCGACGCTTGGTCGGGGTTCAGACACGCAAAGTGCATGCATTTGCGTTATCTATGTATATCTATATCTGTGCATTTTACCCTTTGGGTACGGAACCCTAAAAACTAAAATGCAAAATGAAACATACAGGATGCTGAAGGTACTTTAATGCTAATGCATAATTAAAACAAAGATACTGAGATTACTTAAATACACCAATATAAACCCAAATTTAAAGATAACCATCCGTACTTAGCTTGAGCAAAAAATATGGTTCTCGTAAACATTTAGCAAGGTTGCTCAACAAGTCCAAATTAATACATACAGATAATGACGATATAATAGAAAAAAAGTTTAAGGAAATAATAAAGACTACTTAAATGTATTGTACAAGATTTGTTTTAGGATTCGTCATCGTTTAGCGAGAATTATGCTGTCAGTGGGTAAATACAGTAAGCAAATTCAAACATATGTTTTGGTTATTACGGTTTTCCCGTATACAAAACAGATAAGAAGGACATAACGTCTTATGAGCTAAGAAACCTATACTTAGTTTTAAAGTTTATCTGTAGCCCCATGAAGCATGAGGCTCCAGGGGCTAGTGCAAATATTAGAGTTCATTCCAGTAATCGAGTCTTGCCAAACCACTGCTGGGGTCGGTCCATTTCATTCATTCATTCATTCATATTTCAAAATGAAAAGTCATTAAGGCGAAAGCGCCAGGGTAGCCCGCGAAATTCAAAATTTCTTACGTTTTTTGCAATTTGTAGGTCAGTGTAAGCTTGTATGTTGATTAAAATATGATTCGCGGCCGTAGCTAATATGGCTTTACAGAATTATAATCATTAGAATCAGCAATACAACTCCATAAGTTAGCATTTACCTCAAACCTCATGATTTCATGAAATCGCTAGATTTGAGATAAATGCTAACTTATGGAGTTGTATTGCTGATTCTAATGATTATAATTCTGTAAAGCCATATTAGCTACGGCCGCGAATCATATTTTAATCAACATACAAGCTCACACTGACCTACAAATTGCAAAAAACGTAAGAAATTTTGAATTTCGCGGGCTACCCTGGCGCATCAACCTTAAACTCAAACTAATAGGCTGAGAATCAGCACTTTCCGAACGTCTAAATTTCATAAGACAGTACCCACAAAACGCCCGCCCTTCACCACTTCCTAGTGCTTTAGCTGGGGAGAAGTGGCGCATCAAACTCCCCAGCAGCACAGCTGTCTGTTCAGTTAAAAGAACTTAATTCTATACAATAGTACCAATGCAAATGATCTTTTCCCCTCCTTTTTTATATACCAACCATGTACATATTATTATTTTAAATCTGTTAGTTTATATATTACTAGGTTTTGCTAGCGGATTTGCCCCCGTTGATATCGGAAAATATCCCACGGGAACGTACTACCGGGAATTCCTTCCTTATTCCTTTCTACAATATAAGGGAACCTCTATGCAAAATTTCAGCTTTCTAGATTCAAGGGTGTGGACTGGGCGTTGATGAGTCAGTCAGTCAGTCAGAACTTCTCTTTTTATTTACATAGATAGATAGATAAACTAAGAAATAAATACAAAATACAAAGTAATTAACATTACGAACAAAATGATTTAATTATTTGCCATAATATGTCACTTTCGCATCACTATGAACAAATTCGTCGAATCACAAACTTCCTTATTAAAATCTACAAGTAGGTTGTTTAGCATGCTTAGGAGGAAACAGGCCAAAAAATAAAGTGTGTACGTGCTGAGTGTCAGAAAGACTCTTGTATTAAAAATATTAAGGCACCGTTTACTTCTCCGAATTAAAATATTATTCTCTTGACTTCATGAGTCACAATTTGTGGAATATGATGTAACTAGCTTTTGCCCGCGGCTTCGCTCGCGTGGATGTCGGAAAATATCCCATGGGAACGTTCATGTGGAAAACATAGGGCCGTCCGATATAACTGTGCAAACTCAAATCGCTACGATATATCGTTACCGTGTATAGTAGGCATAAGCTACCAGTCGGCATGATTTTTTCCGACATCTTCAACAGTCGTCGTCATATTTCAGCCAATTTACACAAAACCATAATTAATTACACTGAATCACTCCGTTCATTGGAGAAAACCGTATGAAAATCCGTTCGGTACTTTTTGACATTATCGCATTCAAACGGACAGACTGGGACTTTGTTAATTACTTAAAATTTATTATGCCAGTCACGCTCTAAAAACAAATAACTTCTGTCCGAGTGTCCACTCGTTCAAATAATTTCCTAGTAAAAACGTCGAATGAAATAAAGACTAAATGTTACCTCAAGATTCGAACTAATGACTACATTTCCAATACCTTAAATCTCTTAAAAAGAGGTAGGTACACAATCATTTGTCAACCCCTATTGTACCCCTTAGGGCTTAGGGGACGATATTTAAAAAACGCTGTACCCTAAATTTCTTTATTTCCTACCAAAAGCATAAATTTGAATTTTCATATCCCTAACTTAAGAAATGCTGGTTTTCCCATACAAACTTTCATCCCTTATATCATACCTTGCAGGATTATGTTTTAAGACAAAAAGTAGCCCATATCCTTTCCCAGGATGCTATCTATAGCCTTGCCAAATTTTATCGAAATCCGTGCAGTTTTGTAAATTTTAAATAAACCCCTATTTCACCCACTTAGGGGATGATTTTTAAAAAAACGCTGAACCGCATATTTCTTAATTTCCTACCAATAGCATAAATTTGTTATCTCTAACTTTAGAAATACTGGGTTTCCCTTACAAACTTTCATCCCCTATATCACCCCCTGTAGTATTATTTTTGAAAAAATAGTATCCTATGTCCTTCCCCAGGATGATATACAGGGTGTCCCGTAAATAATGGATCAAACGTAACGGGTAGGTAGCTTACCTAATTTCCAACAACTAATTTGAATATTTAAAAAAAAACCGTTACTGTAACCAGGATATTAATTTTTTTTCGAATTTTACGATTTTGTCTTCCAGAATTAAGCTTTTTTAATGCTGACGCTGCAAATGATGACATTTTTAGGTATGATTTTTATTTAACATTTCTGAATAGCTTACTAATGTTATAAGATACCATTTTTTTGAATACCGTTTTATTTGCCTTAGAAAAAAAATCTTGAGTTGAAAAGTTTTTTCTTTACGATGTTAGGACCAAAATTGAAAAAATTCTCCTGTAAAAAAAATGTATGACACCGAAGACCACCATTATTTTAAAAAACTTGTACATTTAATAAGGTTTGCAAATTGGTATAAAACTTACGTCTAGTCCTTATCGTTACAAAGATATTGCTATGAATGTGATGAAGAAGACAGAAAATAAATTAAATTGGTACTATTCCATTTTTTCCTTTTCGTAATGGCTTATGCTTGAATGCTTGTAATCGAAGCAGGTAGTTAAGCGGATAGCATAATTCCGACCCGATGACGTCATCTGTCCGGAATTTGGGACCGCTACCTGTGGCGGAGTTGCACCTCAGTCAGTGTGAAAGGGATAGATAGCGCCGCTTTTTGGTAAATCGGTTAAATCGGTATGAAGTTGCGCAGGTTCTTTTGTTCTTTCCTGCGCCCTTCACTCGTACAGGCTTCATTGTTGCTTGATTTTATTAGTTTAGTTGTAACTAGTCTCTCTTCGAGTTGCTACGTCAGACAACTTTCGCTCCCGGTCAGTGGCTCGGTGTTTTCTTCTGTAAAATTTGACTTGTGCTGTGTTTTTGGACTTTGCTTTGCCTATCGATTTGGAACTCTTTGCGTATTGGACAAACGACTTGGCGATCCTACGGACTCCGAAAACATTCGTTTGTGTGTGCTTGTACGTGTGTGCAGTAGTGCTGAAACCTTATTCAGCCCAATGCCTCGTTATGAGTACACGCCACGGCAGTACGCCGAAATGCATTTTATCTACGGAGAAGCAAGAGGTAATGCCAGGGCGGCTGCAAGATTGTACCGTGAAAGATACCCGAACCTGGTTCGTTATCCCGATTATCGCGTCTTTATTAGAGTGCATAACGCGCTTCTTGAGGGAAGAATTCTTGGCACCGGAGTTGGTGGTACCCGTGAAGGACGACCGCGACAAGTTAATGACGAAGTCATTCTTCGAGAAATCGAGGAAGATCCGTCAGTCTCCGTTCGCGTCATAGCGCGACGCGTAGGAATTTCTAGATCGACGGTGCATCGAGTGCTACAACGGTGCCGATTGCACCCATATCACGTGCAACGTGTTCAAACGCTGACGTCGCGTGATTACCAGCCAAGAATAGAATTTTGCCAAAGGATGCTTAGAATGATTCGGGCGGACCCGCAGTTTTTTAACAAGATTTTATGGAGTGACGAGTCTTCATGCCGCCGAGATGGATATTTAAATTTGCATAATTTGCACAGTTGGCAGCTGATAAACCCACATTTGATGCGAGAGGACAGGAGCCAACATCAATTTAAAATAAATTTATGGGCGGGAATAATCAATGGGCAAATAATAGGGCCCTTTGAACTACCAGCTACTCTAAACGCCGAATATTATCTCCATTTTTTAAGGAATGAGTTGCCAAGGTTATTAGAAAACGTTCCAGAAGACGTACGGCAAGCAATGTGGTTGCAAAATGATGGGTGCCCCGCTCACTATGCGACGGCAGTAAGGGCGCACCTTGATGAAAGTTATCCGGACAGATGGATCGGCCGATTAGGACCAATTTTGTGGCCTCCGCGATCTCCGGATTTAAATCCCCTAGATTTTTTTTACTGGGGATGTTTAAAAGACAGGGTCTACAAGAATCCAATAACGTCGGAAGAAGAATTACGACAGCGCATCCAATCTGCTGCATCAGAAATAAACCAAAGCCGTTTTGTCCGTCGGATAAGAGCTTCCTTTATTAGGAGATGCAGACTTTGCATTCTTGTAGAGGGAAGGCAATTCGAACATTTATTGTAAAAACCAAATAAAACGATTTATTTGAACTAACTGTTTTTTTTAGTACGGCCTCCTAATTCTTTTCATACGCCTCAATAATTCAATGAACATTGCCTCTGAAATACTACAGTTACACATTTTAAAGAAAAAGTTTAAATGTACACACTTTTTTATTTTTTTTATTAACGTTGATTTGGAGCACCTCTCAGATTCATAGCAATTATCTTTGTAACGACAAGGACTAGAATGTACAACTTCATACCAATTTACCAAAAATACAAAAGCGGCGCTATCTATCCCCTTCACGCTGACTGAGGTGCAACTCCGCCACAGGTAGCGGTCCCAAATTCCGGACAGATGACGTCATCGGGTCGGAATATGCTAGCCGCTTAACTACCTGCTTCGATTACAAGCATTCAAGCATAAGCCATTACGAAAATGAAAAAATGGAATAGTACCAATTTAATTTATTTTCTGTCTTCATCACATTCATAGCAATATCTTTGTAACGATAAAGACTAGACGTAAGTTTTATACCAATTTGCAAACCTTATTAAATGTACAAGTTTTTAAAATAATGGTGGTTTTCGGTGTCATACATTTTTTTTACAGGGGAATTTTTTCAATTTTGGTCCTAACATCGTAAAGAAAAAACTTTTCAACTCAAGATTTTTTTTCTAAGGCAAATAAAACGGTATTCAAAAAAATGGTATCTTATGACATTAGTAAGCTATTCAGAAATGTTAAATAAAAATCATACCTAAAAATGTCATCATTTGCAGCGACAGCATTAAAAAAGCTTAATTCTGGAAGACAAAATCGTAAAATTCGAAAAAAAATTAATATCCTGGTTACTGTAACGGTTTTTTTTTTAATATTCAAATTAGTTGTTGGAAATTAGGTAAGCTACCTACCCGTTACGTTTGATCCATTATTTACGGGACACCCTGTATAAAGCCTTGCGAAATTTTGTAGAACTCCGTGCAGTTTTGTAAATTTTAAAATCAACCCCTATTTTAGCCCCTTAGGGGATGATTTTTCAAAAACGCTGAACCGCATATTTTTTAATTTCCTACCAATAGCATAAATTTGTTATCCATAACTTAAGATATACTGGGTTTCCCTTACCCTATATCACCCCTCTGTAGTATTGTTTTTGAAAGTATCCTATGTCCTATTTCCCAGGATGCTGAAAATCCAAATTTTGTAGAAATCCGTCCAGTTTTGTAAATTTTAAAATCAACCCGTATTTTAACCCCTTAGGGGATGATTTTTCAAAAACGCTGAACCGCATATTTCTTTGTTTCCTATCAAAAGCATACATTTTAATTATCACATCCCTAACTTAAGAAATACTGAGTTTCCCATACAAGCTTTCATCCCCTATATCACCCCCTGTAGGATTATTTTTGAAAAAAAAAGTAGCCTATGTCCGTCCCCAGGATACCATCGATAGCCTTGCCAAATTTTATCGAAATCCGTTCAGTGGTTTAGGCGTGAAAAGGTAACAGACAGACAGACAGAGTTACTTTCGAATTTATAATATTAGTATGGATAATATAGCCTCATATGCAAATATGTATGTATATCTTTAAACCTGGATTTCCCCCCGTGAGTCTGATTACCGATTACCGGAACAATAAACCAGTGAGTGGCTACCTTTTCCATTTAAAGTCGTAAACGGGTCCTCAAACTTGTATGCAGGTATTTTTAATTTGAACCAATAAAAGCCTTCCGGGAAATAAAATTAATAATGTGATTCAATTTAAAGTAATGTAGTTTATTTCAAATGACTTAGCGAGGTCGTTAGGCTTCCGTTTTATTTAATAGATAGCAATCTAAAAAGTTTTATGAAAAACCCATTTAGTGACTTGCTCGTTCTTCCATTAAGAGTCTATTTTTTTAACCCCCGACGCAAAAAGAGGGGTGTTATAATTTGACCGCTGTGTGTGTGTCTGTCTGTGGCAACGTAGCTCTTAAACGGGTGTCATTCGTGGATCTTTGAAAGTCGTTCGGGTCGTCAGAAGCCCGAAAGTCTGACAACCAGTCTTACCAAGTAACTGGGTTGTGGAGGTCAGATAGGCAGTGCTCCATGTAAAATACTGGTATTCAGCTGCATCCGGTTACTGGTCCAGCCGACCCCAACATAGTTGGGAAAAGGCTAGGCAGACTGATGACTGCAAAAAAGATAATAGATCCAAGATCCGACTGCTGCCTACCTCAAACATACAGAGACAAACACAAACAAGTTAACAGTGCCATATAAGACAGTAGCCAGTAGCTAAATGAACGCGTTGACAGTCAACAAAGCGAAAGGCTACCTAAGTATACGGCGTAAGTAAACGTCATTATTGGCAGTAGCGAGTCACACCTGTGAACTTTGCAAGGCAAGAACATCCGCCAGATGACAGGAAGCGGTCGCACTTGACACCGGCACCGAGTTCAAACACCGCCACGATCTTGTATGGTTTTATTTAAATGGGGATTTTATGGAGAAATAATTATATTTTATTTCTAATTAGAACCAATGTCACATTAAAAATGGATAACGATTTTAAGTCAAAACTACATATCGATCTAACGTGAATTTTGGTACCAAACTTTTAATGTTCTCATTTCAACTCTTCCAAAAATGTTACCTATGCCACCTATACCTACGCGACATATGCTATGCTATACCGAGCTATGTTACCGACGGCCTTGAGGAGGATGTAGATATTGAGAGGGAGCGTAGGGCTCTAGCGGTCATAGGTATCATGCTGGACCGCACATTCTCCCATTGTTCTGAACAAGGAATGGCATATTGTGCTTTTACACTGGAAGTCTTTGGGTCTGTGACACCAAAAGAGCGCTGGATGCCCTGTGCATCAAGTAAAATATCTTCAGGATGATGTCGGGGCTGCCATGTTTCTGTAGTGATGACTTTTATGCCGCAAAAGGACGGTATCCCTGATTCCCTTATCTGCAGATTGCGTGACAGCCGCAACAAAATCTTCAAGACTGTAGCAGATAAGATCTCATCCCCGCTTTGCAGGTCCTTAAGGTTGATGCGCCAGGGTAGCCCGCGAAATTCAAAATTTCTTACGTTTTTTTGCAATTTGTAGGTCAGTGTCAGCTTGTATGTTGATTAAAATATGATTCGCGGCCGTAGCTAATATGGCTTTACAGAATTATAATCATTGAAATCAGCAATACAACTCCATAAGTTAGCATTTACCTCAAACCTCATGATTTCATGAAATCGCTACATTTGAGGTAAATGCTAACTTATGGAGTTGTATTGCTGATTTCAATGATTATAATTCTGTGACCTACAAATTGCACAAAACGTAAGAAATTTTGAATTTCGCGGGCTACCCTGGCGCTTTCGCCTTAAGGCAGTCTTTATTCTACCTACACCTACGGGACCACTGAATGTGATTCTGTGTTAATTATTTCTCTGAAGTTGGCCTCGGAGCCTTTCAGGTCAAATTATTTCGATGAAAACTTATTAGTCAGCCTTTATTTTATTACTTATTTATTGTTATTGTAACAGGAAATGTTACCAACAAGAGGTGTTACAGTCATTTGAAACCACAGATAGTCAATTATGTATTGAGTGAGTCTTGGTCTGGCTGTCTGGCAAGCTTACATCATAAATATTGTAATTCAATCTCAACATACCGATTAAACCCAGGTAGAGATGGGTTGACCAAGTTTCGATCAATTAATAAAATTCTCACTTCGATATTAAACATCCCATACCTTTTGACGACGAATGATTGTCAAAAAATAATAGAATTGTTACCTATTACGAAACAGTCAATCTTATGCGGCTAATGATTAAAATCAATACCCATAACATTAGGTAAGCTTCCGAGCTTTAGAATTTCATAACAAAAATAACATGAAAAGACTGCAACAAACAAAAAGCTTTAATAACTAAGTACACGACTCTAAACCGGAAAAGTAACCTCGGAGATGGTATCAAACGCAAAAAATCTGTTCACAATCCATTACTAGCCTCACACTAGACCATAATGTAATACTACGAACACAGTCATCAATGTAAAGAAGACAGTGAAGGTAAAAAGGTTGCGTAACTGCGAGCAATGAACGAGGTATGGCCAATGACCGCATAGAAAAAATTGGTTGAATCGGTTTGTCGCTGCCCTGATCGACTGTCACGATCTGAAGCCACGACACGGTCCATTGCAGACAAGAAAGCGACAAGAACAACACAATAGGGCAAGTAACAGGCGAAGAAATTAGATTGTGAAGCCAGTAAGGGTTCACAAGAGATAACTGTTAGTACTTTAGAAGATGGCAGCGGAATGATCTAAGATAAAATCAATTTGAAACAACCCAATGAGATTTTAAATGGCTTCAGAACAGACTCAAAAATAATGGCAAAAGATTAATTGAGGTCCGTCTTGTAACAAGTCGACAACTAGAGTCTTCTCGTAAGTAGGTATAATTTACGCATGTAATCGAGGAACCCAAAACGTTGGTTGTGTTTACCAAAAAATAATTGACGAAGAGGAAGCAGGAACAGTTATTCAACATTCTAAGGCTAGAATGATGTTAATTTAAAACTTGACATAACTTACCAGATTTACAAGGAAATAAAAAATGGTCACCGTTAACAGTACTTGTAAACAAACCGTTCTAGGTCAAGATCATTAGCATATCGTCTATAAATGAATTAAACATGATATCCGAAAAAGTAGGCGTAAATTATACGAAATAACAAAGGTATTTGTGAACTTGTGACTAATTTAATGACTCGTCTAGACGTGTGTATGGAAATATCAACAATGATAAATCAATTATCACAATTATTTGAATTATAGCCTCTTTCATCGCTCAAAATATTTGAGCTATATAAAGAGCTGCTTTCTTTACAGAGCAACAACTAACGCATTTGTGTATGCCACGCGGTGTATCAGTTTTGCATATTGTACAATGAGATTTTCACAAAACCATAATGAAAAAAGTTGCGATTCATAATAGTGTGTGGTAAAAAAATCTTATTGAGCGATGAGAGACGCTTCTTGAATAGCTAATTCACTGCCGGTAGTAGCAGGGTGGCCATGAGCATCGTGTGCATTTACTTTATATATTTGAGTAACATACTCAATTACTGATGTCTCTTCAATAGCACGCCTCACAACGCTTCAGCTTGAGAGAGCAGAGAGCTTCAACTAAGGGATGTTTTGACCTATCATAAGAAACAAGAACAACTATTGAAAACACTAAGGCTTGTTTCACACGTAGGCAACCACAACACGTGGTTGGGTACTAATTTGTATGAAAATTCAAACGTAACCACAGCTTGACTACATTTCGTCGCTGCGATGAGGTCTGGCTGTGTTACGTGTGAATGGGCCTTTAGAGCTTTTTGTTATCGTAAGTATTTGCGAGATAAGCGATAGGCCAAGATTCCGGGCCGCTGAGTGTATGCTCAACCATTTACGAGACATCCATCAGAGTGCAACCACTAAGACAGCTGAGACAATTCATTACTAGTGCAGCAGGGTTTTCCCGCTGATACAAAAAGGTAGATAAAGATAACAAAAGTCACGTATCCCAAAATTCTTTATCTAGAAAATAAATTGGACTAGATAAGTGTAGGACTAGCCACTGAAATACGAGCTTCAAGCAGCAGATTGATGCTTTTTAGTCCTTTTGGGGGGCTCTAAAGCATTAAAAACGCATTCAGGGTGCTGATGGGGTTGCCTCCATCAGGAATGTTTGCTGAAGCTCGCGTGGACTGCTTCTACACTGTGATGCGGAAGTGGTGCGCATCCCTGGCTAGTAGGGTGCGGGGCAGCACCAACAGCATCCTGTTTGTAAAATCTAATAGAAGCAAAATTGAACTATCTAAAAATGTGCGCAGCCTGTTGACTGTTGACATACGTCTCTCTGAAAAGTCAATGACAAGGCTGCGCGTCATTTATTTCGAAGCTTCTAGAACCTTCTAGAAGCTTCGACTCGACCTTATTGGACGAGCGGATTGTGGCGGGAGCGGTTAGAGAAAGGTTCGCGTTATATCCTCCCCCTTTTGACCAGGTTATGACCCCATGCCTGGTTAAACAAAGTAAGAACCGCATCTGTTGGGTGCCGGCGTAACACGGTACGGGGGTACCGCGACAGGAGAGTGGTTACCTGTATCTATAACATGTTCAGCGTAGGGAGTTGGCTCACCGATTAAGTCAAAAACGTCAGAAAATTCATTAATTATATTGGCCACTTGTATCTTCTGTGACTCTGACAGCAAAGAAGCCTCATCGTCACGCAGAAGGCCCATAGCAGAGCAATCTGTCGCAGATCGCAAAGGTTCACACGAAAGAGGGTGAATGACCCGAGGCTGGTCGGCTGTATACCAATAACGAAACGTTGTTAGGCATTGATTTTATTACTAAGGCTAAGTTGGTTCTTGACTTTTATCGTATGAATTGCAGGCTAGATTGTGCGTTTGTGAACCACTGCTGCAAGGTATCTGCTGGGCTTGTCACCTTGCAGCAGTGATAGTTTTACTAACCTAGTTTGTAAGTATATTGTTACTAACACTGAGAGTCTTGTTACTTGATAATTAAATAAAATAATAATAATGAATATCATGGATTCCCTACAACTCAAGTCCATGGCCACAAGAAAGTCCCCCGCGAGTCGCGACTCACGCGCATCACTCGCGCATCGAATGCCAATTAGAAGTGGCCCGGGAATGCATTGTGCACGCAGAACACGGAGCGGCAGGAACAACGCTCGGTTCCCAGAGGCGAGCAGAAGCCGTTGGTCATGAATATTAATCGGATTTGGAACTGCTGCAAGTTTTTGATTTTTTTGACACGTGAAATCTTTCATGTCGAAGTTTGCGTTCAACCAATATTTGACCAAAACTCGAGACATAATAGTAAGACAGATTTCAGAGTGTCTTTATCAGAAGAGAATAACACCATTTCACAAAGTAATGCAAGTCACGCCGTCGAAACTTATCTAAGTGCAAAACGTAGCTAGATCATTTTAATGTTTAGATTAGAGATCATTCACTTCATCTCATGCATTTCATTTCGGAAAGGCGTGTCAGACTTTTATAGACTAAAACCCACCCGTGTTCCTTCAGTTGCCTGTGCCAGGGCCTCGTTCTCAATTCTTTATAACACCTATGTTCTGACTTCTGACTCAATCCCCATAACTTTGTAATAATACGCCTCCTAGGAAGAAACTTCATTTTGTGCAGTCATGCAAAGATACTAATCATGTCAAAATGAACAGGAACGCCCTTGAACGTCGGTTTCGTCCTGTACCTTGATCCACATGTGCTTTGTTATTGCATAATATTTATACATAGTAGTGTAAATATAGTGATCACGATTGTGTCGTTGAACTAGTAGATCTAACAAAGGTCATGGAAGAACAGAAATTTTGCATAATTAGACTGGTGGCGAAAAGAATTAATAGGGCGAATTTTGTCTCTACTCCAAGCCTTTGGGAGAAAGCATCCCTTTGGACTCCATTGGGTTCTGGAAGAAGTGCTGGAGTGTCAAAACTTTTCAGTCGTTAGTCCTAAGCAAACTTAGCAGCATAGACTTATTCTCTAACAAGCAGAAGAAATAATCTTAACTGCTAAGCATAGACGTATAAAAAAAGGAAGACTCCGCGATACGCATATCCAAAGTACAAACACGCCTCACGCACACATTTACATCATAGTATGCCGACCGGCCGCCATTACGTGACACGAGCGACAAACGAGCGACGACTTTGCAGGTACTTACTCAAATCACGCACACATAGATCGGTACGCTGCTTCACTTTCGATATGCGTGGCGCGGAGTCCTCCTTTTTTATACGTCTATGCTTAGCAGTTAAGATTATTTCTTCTGCTTGTTAGAGAATACATTGCTTCATTGATTTTACCATTATGGGCCTAATCCACCATAATTAAACGGTCACTGCGGTCAGTATTTTACAAATTGTCATTCCAATCAGTACATGGTTCTGCTATGTTTACATACCCTTTCGTGCCTGATGAGGTACTCGATGAGGACGTCCTTCTTCTTCTCCTTCTCGTCAGTCTGGCAGATGCCGACGTTGAGCCCCATCACGATGGTCTTTAGCAGACCACCCTCGAAAGCATCCCATAGGAACTTTGGTGTGTAGCACATTATTGCCTGGAAAAAAAATCAAGAATGAATTTTTTGTTTTAATTAAGTAGGTGTAAGTAAGGTGGTCTTTTTATGTTTTCTGAATATTATTAATATTACATTTTACAGGTCTAAATATGACTGGAAATTAATCTGAGCGTCGAGGACTCTCATGATCTTAGGACAGTTAATAATGTTACTGTTGAGGAGTTTGTTGCGCCACTTCTCCCCAGCTAAAGCACTAGGAAGTGGTGAAGGGCGGTCGTTTTGTGGGGACTGTCTTATGTAATTTTAACGTTCGAAAAAGTGCTGATTCTCAGCCTAGTTTGAAAAAATAACTCTTGATTTTGATTTTAATAATATTCAACTGCCTCGCTGGTGTAGTGGTTGCAAGCGCGAGGTCCTGGGTTCGATTCCCAGGTTGTGCAAAGTGTTATTGGGTTTTTTTCTATCTATAATTTCTCAGTAGCAGCACGGAGTCTGGATCTGTGCCCGGTTGTTGGCAATAGGCGAAATGTGGGGGTACTATAGGTCACCTCTGCCTAACCCTTCGAGGATTACAGGTGTTTTGTTGTTATGTTATTAAAACGTATCGTTTCTAAGGACTTGTAAATAAGTAGAAAAGAGAGTCATAAAAACGGCCAAGTGCGAGTCGGACTCGCGCACGAAGGGTTCCGTACCATTATCTACGAAACACGTTAAAAAATCACGTTTGTTGTATGGGAGCCCCCCTTAAATCAATCAATCTGCCTAGAGCCTTTTCCCAACTATGTTGGGTTCGGCTTCCAGTCTAACCGGATGCAGCCGAATACCAGTATTTTACATGGAGCGACTGCCTATCTGACCTCCACAACCCAGTTACTGGGTAATACGATACCCCTTGGTAAGACTGGTTGTCAGACTTTCGGGCTTCTGACGACTCGTAACGACTGTCAAAGATCCACGAATAACAGCCGGGACCAACGGCTTAACGTGCTTTCCGAGGCACGGAGGAATCTCGGTATGTAACGATGGTCACCCATCCCCGGACCAACCCCGGCAAGCGTAGTTTAACCTGACGTATCGACACGTGCGGCTGTTATTATTTAACCACGAACGTATTTGTTTTATTTTAATTTGTTGTTGCAGCAACAGAAATACATCATCTGTGAAAATTTCAACTGTCTAACTATCACGGTTCATGAGATACAGCCTGGTGACAGACGTACAGACGGACGGACAGCGGAGTCTTAGTAATAGGGTCCAGTTTTACCGTTTGGGTACCCTAAAAGCGACTTCAATAAAGCCTTCTAAAGCATTTCTTATTGATGAAAAAGATTGTCAATCTCATACAATTTGTGGTAAGTATACATTATTGAAACAGAGGCCAGTCATTCAATGACACTATTTACATAATAAGTAGTCCAAAAGAGCAACACCCTCTAAATTAACCGATCACGATCCTATGAGACATGTCTACATGCAAATATTTTTAATATTTGAAATTTCAATTGACACTGTACGTCACATCTATTCTAATAATAAAGCTGAAATTTGTTTTTGTTTGTTTGTTTGCATGTTTGAACGCCCTAATCTCTGGAACTACCAGTCGGATTTTAAAAGTTGTTTTTGCTTCTGATAGCTCAATTCTTGAAGAAGGTTATAGGCTATTTCACATCACGCTATAACCCAAAGGAGCCGAGGAAAAAGAAAGAAAAAACCGGTAAAGAGCGAGTCGGACTCGCACACCGAGGATTCTGTTCCGATTTCTGAAAAAGTGTGCTATTTAGAGACATCATTTTATTTTTCCTGTAATCTTTACACAAACTTCTATCACATTTTTCTCTTTGCAAACTTCGGAGATAAGGGGTGAGGAACGGTTTTTTTTTTCATTTTTCATCAAAAGTCGAAAATTAGGTGGCCTTAAAAATGTTTGAGAATGTGCAAACAGCACTCTTTCATATGATATCCCACATGCCCTACCATTTACCATTTTGGTACGGAACCCTAAAAAGTCAGAAAGAACGCTAAGCGAAAACGAAGTAAATGCACGGGCGGGCGATGCAATGTGAGGGGGTGGGAAGACGCGGGCAGAAGCTAGTGTTTTATAAATGAACGAGAAAAATGCGGTTCCCACGCACATTAGTGCAGTGATCTCAACAATGTTCATTGTAATGTGTCACGGTTTATAGGTGAGAAGAATTGCACGTGGTTGGTGATTAAATATTATCATCATGTAATATCAGGACCAGCACGTGTGTGCAGTGCCTATCGGCTGATATTTTTTGTTTTATCGTGTTTACATTCATATCCACACGTCTGTCTGTGAAGTTTACACAAATAAAAAAATAAAAAAATGTTCAATTTACGAATTATTTTATCTTATTGTAATTTTTATGATTACTGGCCACTAGAGCCCTACCAGCGTTTTGATAAATGTCGCGATTGCGGCAGCACGTCGTATAGGTACAAATCTGCGTAACTTTATACACACACAGTTATGATTAAGTCATATTCCATAAACCGAGAACAAATCCTTAGGGCTGCTACTGAGAAATTCCAAATTTAAAAACCCTTTTAACACTTTGCTCGACCTGGGAATTAGGGTTGCCAGATTGGAACTTACCGAGTCCGGGACAAGATCGGAACTTACCGGTACGGAGTCCGGGACAATTCCATGTCGGGCCGTGGCTATAGCTATAAAAAAATATAAACTACGGGATATCTAATTTTATATTTACAGTTAAAAGAAGTTTGGTAGAAAATCACCATATTTATAAAAGCTATAAAATTGAGAACTTTGCTTTTTTAGTATCTTATTACTATTTTTTTTTATTATTAAATTTTTCTGAATCCGGGACAATAGATAGAATTACTGGACACGGGACAAGACGTAAAATTCCGGGACAATCACGGAAATCCCGGACATCTGGCAACCTTACTGGTAATCGAACCCAGGTACTCATGCTCAACAGTAGCGATTGCGACCACTAGACCAACGAGGCTTTGTTTGTAGCAACTATAATAGGTACAGTCCGCGAGGTTTAAGCTGAGCTTTGCATTTGGGTGAGTGCACATAGATAGTGTAGGTGTGACGTCCGGCATAGAGCGCGATTCGTCCTTTGCTTGGTTTAAAACCGGTTTATACTGCTTTTTGACAATTGGCTTTTATTGTTCTTTTAGTACGAGAGGCCATGACCAAAACCATCGTTGTAAAACGTAAAACGATTGAAGATTTTGTCTTACGTAAAACGAGAACACAAAAATTTTGGTCATGGGCTCTGGTACCATTTTGGTGATCACTCACACAAATGCAAAGCTCAGCTTAGGCCTCGCGGACTGTACGTCTTGATCGATCTATTACTAGACTCGATGGACGGAATCTGACTGTTTCCTTGCTAACAATAGTTAATAGTCTAATTAACTACGTGGCCAGCACCTTCACAGATTAATTACCTTGTTTCTTCAATTAAATCATCTCATAAATTATGCAATTGGACATTTTCCTTAATTACATTGTAATGCCAAGTTTAGAGTTTTCAACTATAAGTACGTATAAGTACTCAAACTCTTAATTAAACTGACAGGAGCTAATGTCACTTTGACGCGAAAAACATCATGGATCCATCATGGTTCCAGTGGGAGAAAGAGAGAGATGGAGCTATATACGACCACGATCTTTTATCACGTCCATAGTATGGCCCCAGGGACCCAATTCCGGGCTCGAGCTAGATATCACGACCATGGAGATCAATCTCTGTTTCAAATCTCCGCATCATTGTCCGGTTCAAATCTCGATACTATCAAAAAACCGTATTCTGGTAGACCATGGAGAAAGATTTACAACGGAGAAAATAATCTCGTCTAAAAGACGTTCCATTTTTATCGATTCACTTTGATTATAATCGATTAAGCTACGTTTTTCTTTTTTTAGTATTAATAACGTATGTTTAATTTATTAAATCCAAGCAAACACATTATAAAAGATAATTTTAGTATATTATGTTTCTATAACTGTGTTTTTTTTTTATACCCACTTAGGTACTGAAAATAGTAATTGCAAAGTAGCGTGATCCGAAACGCATTTCGCATGATTTGTGTAGTATTATCTCAGAAGAACGAGAGAGTATTATATAGTGCTCTGTGATTTGTGTCCTTTTTCTGACGTAGGTAGGTTTTAATTTTCAAACTAAATAAAACTATTTTTAATCGCGATAAAGGTGTGGAATAAAATTAGTTGTCATGAACTAAAATTCACACCAACATAACACCTTGACTTCAAGTGCAAAACCGGTACTGTATTTTTTTTTTTGCTTATATCTCGAAAACGGTGGTGTGTCCTATCGCAAAAATAATGAAAATTTGGCCCCCCTTTATGAAACCCATAAACCCCGAAGCCTCTACATGTAGGTACCAAAAAAAAACGAATATAAACCTACGAATGTAAATTTTGACAGATGTTCCAACGGAGATTTCATATCTCCATACCTTAGGACCAGCCGTGATATCTCGCTGGTTTGCGATCGAAAAATTCATGAATGGAGATCGTTAGAATAGCATTTTTTCGTTTTCGACGGAGATAAGCAGTTTCTCGACTGATATTTCGACCATGGAGATAATTTCCATGCCACCGGAATTGGCCTCCAGGACCTCGCGAGTACAAACTTTTTTGGTTTAGTTAAAGGGCCGATTCCACTAGTAGAAATCTAAAAGTGAGCAAGTTGCTGCATTTTGAGGAGCTATTCTGCTCATCACGCCGAAGATCCTCATCAGATCTTTACCAAATTTTTATGAGACCAACATATGAGATTCAAATAAAAAAAAAACCATCGAAATCGGATCTCATGAGGCGGAGATATCCAGTAGCCCCCTTTTTGGAGGAAGTACCCCCCCAATAAAAAATCACTGACGACAAAAATCTAAATACATAAAAGAAGAAACTGACTGCCTGACTGACATATCAACGCACAGCCCAAACCGCAGGGTCTAGAGATTTCAAATTTGGCACATAGGTTCCTTATAAGGTCTAGAGGTGCACTAAGAAAGGATTTTTAAAATTCACTCTCTAAGGGGTAGAAACGGGGGTCCAAAGTTTGTATGAAAAATCTTATTCCGTGAAAAATTTAACTTTTACACGTCTTGTTTTGATGGATCGTTATGTCAGATGGACGGACTGACGGACTTAGGGAGTAGACCACGTATACCACGTTTCGTCCAGATCGGTTGTAGAATACGGTTGAATAGAGGAGTACCAACAAACTAACAAACGAAAGCAAATTTCGCCAGACTTGAAGTAAAGACGCTCCGCTCACTTCTCTCGCTCGGTCAATGACCATATTATTTGACAAAGTGACATTATTAGCACCTGTCAGTAAATTCCAGTGAAAAACAATTCGAGTACAGTGATACCGTTACTAGAGGTGTTGTATGAGGTCGTTCCGAAGACACGACGTGATTGAGCCATTAGATACATTTGGACTGTCGTGTCGTGTGGGCCGTATTTGGGTGTGTATTGTGGGTTTCCATTTATCAGCCAGTAGGCCATAGCCGGTCATAGGCCTTGCTCCGGTTTTGTTGCTAATTAAAATATTCTTAGATAGGTATGACGTCATTGTGTAAACAGTTTGTTTGCTAGGAAAGACGCAGAAAACCGTCACTGAAATGTTACTGTTACAATTTATGTATAACACTAGCAGTTCCCGCGCGGACTCGCCCGCGTGGATGTCGGAAAATGAGATATTTTCCGACATCCACGCGGGAACGGGAACAAAAATCCATCCTTATTCCTTGTCTACATTATAAAGGGAACTTCTGTGCTAAATTTCAGCTTTCTATGGCTGGGCATTGATGAGTCAGTCAGTAAGTCACTAAGTCAGACAGTCAGTCAGTCAATCAATTGTTTTTATTTTTATTGCGTGAATAAGGGAGCGATCAATCTGCCTAGCCTTTTCCCAACTATGTTGGGGTAGGCTTCCAATCTAATCGGATGCAGCTGAATACTAGTATTTTACATGGAGCGACTACCTATCTGACCTCCACAACCCAGTTACTGGGTAATATGATACCCCTTGGTAAGACTGGTTGTCAGAATTTCGGGCTTCTGACGACCCGTAACGACTGACAAAGATCCACGAATAACAGCCGGGACCAACGGCTTAACGTGCTTTCCGAGGCACGGAGGAATCTCGGTATGTAACGATGGTCACCCATCCCCGGACCAACCCCAGCAAGCATAGCTTAACCTGATGGAGCGACCCGTGCGGCTGTTATTACTTAGCCACGAGCACGAATTGAAATTAAATGAGTAATCTATGCGTTCATTGACTAAATGCAAGATAGAGGTAATTTACTGCACGTGGATTAGTAATTATTTAAACCGTGACGTAACAAGATCGATGACGATCACTTCCATGGCTTCATTGGACTGTTCTAATGAAATCAAATACAAGAATCTCGTTAAAATAACACCAACCGACTTGACTAATTGACCAACGATGCGGTCTTATGGCTGGAAGCGGTAATGCTGATCATGAGGTTCGACTCCCGTGTCGGGCAGTGTTATTGGATTTTCCATCTGGAATTTCATGCAGCAATTTCAAAGAGCTCGTGGCTAAGTAATAACCGCCCCAGTCGAAGGCCTAGTCTGACAACCAGTATTACCAAGGGGTATCGTATTACCCAGTAACTGGGTTGTGGAGGTCAGATAGGCAGTCGCTCCATGTAAAATACAGGTATTCAGCTGCATCCGGTTAGACTTGAAGCCGACCTCAACATAGTTGGGAAAAGGCTAGGCAGATTGAATTTCAAGCAGCCTGGAGTATAGATTAGTTTGTCTAGTCTAGATTAGGTTGATGGCAATAGGCTGATAGGGTCGCGCCCAATTACATGAGACTTAAACATAACAGGCGCAATGGTAATGGTTTTAGGTGGTATGGAACTATAGGAACCTAGACCTCTGCCTAACCCTTCGCGTAATACAAGCGTGATTTTATGTTATGTTAAATGATATTTTAATAGTTATTTATGCAACTGACGTATAATAAGGGGTATTAAAACACGAATGTGGGTTTGGTGATAATAGTATCACATGAGTGTTTTAATACTTATGTACAGTTGCATACAAGACTTTATCTACATCCATGTTATCAATCCTCTATAAAAGGTTCTAAAACAGTTTTTTGCAATACTAATACTCGTATCGAATCGGCGTCATAGTATACGACGTGAATTCGAATAAGTTCTTTTTTTAAATTACGGCGCTGTTGTAGTGAAACGCACGTGCATTACAATCTTCTTTTTTTTAAAACGAGTTGCATTATGAAATTCAGTACAACATTAAAACAGCCGTTTGGATGCTATTATGGTTACCATGGTTACTATGACACTGGCTGTTTTAATGTTGGCAATAAGCTAACTGTTTCAATAACTTTTATAGAGGATTTATAGCATGGGTGTAGATAAAAAAAATAAAAAATGTTTATCGCATCAACTTAAATAACTTATTCTAGTTACAATGGGGATCATCTTTTCCTTTTAAGGAAATAGCTTGATGCTCCGGCCTTCCCTAGGTTATACAACATTAGTTTTGTTTACCCTAAACCCGAAAAGGGGTCATTGTACTCATCATTTTGAACATTTTTTTCTATGGGATCAACTTTCAAATCGCGAAAAAAAATCAGCTGTTCAGTACATTTTGACGAGTTTGATGTAGATAAATGTACTGAATAGCTGATTTTTTTTCGCGATTTCAAGGATGGTTAAAATGTTCAAAATGATGAGTACAATGACCCCTTCTCGGGTTTAGGGTAAACAAAAACTAATGTTGTATAATTGTTAATTTAAGTTAATCAATCAATCTGCCTAGCCTTTTCCCAACTATGTTGGGGTCGGCTTCCAGTCTAACCGGATGCAGCTGAATACCAGTATTTTACATGGAGCGACTGCCTATCTGACCAATGATCCAATTCTAAAAATTTTTTCACTGGTAGAAAGCTACATTAGTCCTGAGTGTTATAGGCTATAAATTATATTTATATCATGCATATTAGTCGAGCTATCACAAGTTTTGTCTAACAAGTCGGAAAGAAATACCTCTTTAAACAGACTTTTTTGCATGCGCTGCCTAAATGGTTGTTTATAATTGATAACAATGTATGGCAGTCTGGTCCGTCTTAAATAATTCTACAAAAAAGTCCGCGACACCATATTTCTATCTTTTATATTTTATCTTTTATACATCTTTTATTGTTTTAAAAAAGTATTTTTTAGACATACTTACGTCTGGATGATTATTTAAACAACAAAACATTAATCCTTATCAAGATAAGATATTTTATGATCACAAGGACATCATGGAGATAAGATTTGGCCTTTACAGTATGGCAATTGGTTACTTATACAGTTTCGGAGATAATATAAAATTACTAAAACGCAAAATAACTTTAATTCATACCGGTTCCTCTTGAGCAAACATGTTTAGAGCGGACGTTTTATCAATTTACCCATAGATGGCGTTGTGCAAAATGTCGGTGGAATACAGCGGAAGAGTTTGTTTTTTTGTTGGTTAATTTGTTTGAACGCGCTATCTCTGGAACTACCCCAGTCGGATTTGAAAAAATCTTTTTGCATATAGGCTATTTAACATCACGCTAGGGCCCTTAGGAGCCGAGCGCGAAGTAATAGCGCGGGCACGCGATGCGGAAGGATATAGTCTATTTAACATCACGCTAGGGCCCTTAGGAGCCGAGCGCGAAGTAATAGCGCGGGCAGGCATTGCGATGCGATGCGTCGGGGTTGTAGGGTGGGGGGTACAAGAAATTTAACGCGGACGAAGTCGCAGGCAGAAGCTAGTCTTTACATAAACTTTTATCACAGAATAATTTCAGATTTTTATCTTTGCAAACTTCGGAGATAAGGGAGGGGGGGACGGTATTTTTTTTACATTTTTCATCAAAAGTCGAAAACTATGCGGCCTAAAAAAAAAATAAAAAAATGTTTGAGAACGTGCATACAGCGCTCTTTCAATTATGATACCCCACATGCCCAAGTAGCCCCACGTTGAATTTTTAAGACCCCTTTTCAGTCCCTCTGTTACAACAAAAATATAAATATTTTTAATTCTTTCTTATTTGCAAAATAGTTGGGTAAATGTCATCTAAAAGTGTTCCAAATTTCAAGTTGATAGCATTAGCAGTTCTTGAAATATCCAGCTGTGACAGACAGACAGACAGACAGACAGACTAAGTCACACCACAAGGGTTTCTTTTTTACCATTTTGGTAGGGAGCCCTAAAAATAACTAAGTATAAATAAAAGGGCTCGGAAACCGGTTAACTTTCCAAAGAGTTACCTGGAAGAACAGTACGAAGCACACCCATTGGTAGTATGTGTAGTACTTCTTCTCTTGCGTGCTGTCGTACTCGTTCGCTATGCCTGGGTGCGCCACCTCTTTGCCGACCTGGAACCAACAATACGCGTGTTAGTTTCGCAAACATGCGTGTAGTTAAATAGATAGATAAAACATTTATTTGATGAATATAAAAACAAGGTGCCAATAACAAAAAAAAACCGGTCAAGTGCGAGTCGGACTCGCGCACGAAGGGTTCCGTACCATATTATATGTTTAACAATCGCAAAGATAACTTCTTACTTATTGTATAATGATACTGTGAATTACAAGGTTATTTTTTGCGGTTGCAGAAAATCACCCATGTTTAAACAAAATACCTTATGAATCGCCGTTTTCCGCCGTTGTTGATTAAATACAGTACTCATTCATGGTACCTACATGGCATAAAGAAGTTTCAAATTCCTAATTTGTTGAATTGTTGCGCTAGAGCTCGTACAAAAATGGTCTAAAATTTACAACTTTTGTGGCTATTTCTTAATTTTAAAAGATAAAAAAAAATATGTTTGTACTCTACTCAATGAGTTCTAGACGATGACACCCCACATGCTAGATTATTTTTTTTTTTTTTTTTTCAAAATGAAAGTTTATTGTATGGGGACCGACACCTTATATTTTGCTTTATTTTTATTATTTGTTGTTATAGCCGTAATAGACAGCGGAGGCTTAGTAAGTTTGTACTGGACTGTACGTGGTTGTCTGATTTCATGGATTTTAATTTTCTTGCGCGGAACCCTTATTATCAGCTATATGCCGTCAAAATCGGTGAAAATTCGTTTGGCAAGTTTCCTAACTTGACTCAAAGTACCATTTTTTTAATCGGACTGCGCTTTAAAATTCTTCTATACAAACTTTAACATCCCTAAACCTCATTTGAGGCGTAGTTTTGAAAAACTAATAATGACAAACATTATTACTTACTTATGCAAGTATTTGTGCTAAGTTTCAAGTTCATTAACCAAATTAATAAGATTTTTCATATAAACTGTATCTATGTTTTCACGAACACAGATAAAGAATTTCAAAAATCGTCTGTTATGTTTCCGTAACTTGACTCAAACATTATTTACACCAATTTTAGAGTTAATCAAGCCCCCAATAAAATCCTCCGCTATAAAATTAACTTTTCACCCCTTAGGGGTAGATTTTTGGAAAACCCTGATACACGTTAGTCTTAATTTTTGGTATCAAGTATAAAAACTGAGTTTTGAGTTAATCGGACCGCGTGTTAAAGTTCCTCCATACAAACTTTGACACCCCCAATCCCTCCTTAGGGGGTAGTTTAGGAAAACTAAAAATGATAAACTTTATAATTTACTTAGATGAATATTCGTGCTAAGTTTCAAGTCTATTAACTCAAGGGATAGGATTTTTCATACAAACTTTCATCCCCTATTTTACCCCCTTAGGGATGGAATTTCCAAAAATCCTTCCTTAGCGGATGTTTACACTATATAAGGTATCTATGTGCAAAATTTCTAGTCTCTAGGTCCATTGGTTTGGGCTGTGCGTTGATATATTAGTCAGTGACTCAGTCAGGACTTTGATTTTTTTATATATATAGATTTACCATGTTATTTTAAGACCACAAACTTCTTATAGGTTTTCCTGTAATCTACAGGTATAGAACTATTTTCTATATTTTTTTCAAAATTTTAGGCTCAGTAGTTTCGGAGATAAGGGATGGAATGGTCAATTTTCGTCAATTTTCTTAAATAACTTTAAAACAATATATTTTAAAATTATAAAAAAAATATATTTGAGACCCTCATAGTAAGCTCTTTCATTTGATATGTCACACGGTACAGTTTACAAAACTTTTTTTTTAATTTTCTTATTTTCCCACTAAAAGTGACTCTCATATTCAAAATTCATATATTTACTTTAGCTGTACGTGTTTGGGTCACAGAAATCCATATGTGTACCAAATTTGAACTTAATCGGTCCATAAGATTCGGAGCAAATTGGCTGTGACAGACGGACAGACGGACAGACAGACAGACAGACACACGAGTGATCCTATAAGGGTTCCGTTTTTTCCTTTTGAGGTACGGAACCCTAAAAAGGAGAAGAAAAACATAGACATAGAAATAAAACCGGCCAAGTGCGAGTCGGACTCGCGCACGAAGGGTTCCGTACGATCTATATCTATAAAAATTAATGCCACTTTTCGTTGTAATTTTATAACTCAAGAACGGCTTGGCCAATTTAGCTGATTTTGATTTTTAAATGTTTGACGTAGTCCAGGGAAGGTATAAACTATGAGAAAAATTGGAAAATTCTGGAAAACTGAAAGTGGATTTTATATGGGAATATTGAAATTGGGACAGGACAACGTCTGTCGGGGCAGCTAGTTATCTATAAAAACAGCAAAAAAAATCACGTCTGTTCTATGGGAGCCCCCCTTAAATATTTGTTTTATTTTAATTTAATTATTTATTTTTAAAGTGAATAGATTACTATTCACTTTAAAAATAAGATATTCTGTAAATATTTCAAGCATCTACCTGTTGCCGTTATCAATATCGAGCAAAAAATCACGTTTGTTGTATGGGAGCCCCCTTAAATGTTTATTTTATTCTGTTTTTTAGTAATTTTTGTTATAGCGGCAACAGAAATACATCATCTGTGAAAATTTCAACTGTCTATCACGGTTCATGAGATACAGCCTGGTGACAGAGGGACAGCCGAGTCTTAGTAATAGGGTCCGTTTTACCCTTTGTGTACGGAACTTTAAAAAGTGACACTATGACATAAGTACTTAAAATCAAATTAATATAGAATCTACACAGTGCGGTGTGCGTCTGAAGGTTGCACCAAATGGGAGTTCAGCTCAGCATGTGTCAGGCAAATATACCTGACGCTGATATTCTGCTGGATCCCTGCAGTGACATACGATACGACATGTGAGATGTGACCCAGAAGTTTCAAGTTACAGGGAAACCAAGTCCGTTACTGTGCCTATTACCAGTGATTGGAGTAAAATCATGACTTCCTCATTCATTCAATTCGATTTGGTGTCCACTAAGATACTGGTTCTTCCTCTTATTTCCTGTGACTTTGTCTTTAACAATAATTTATTGAAATTACTGTAATTCTAATAACTGTAATTTAAATGATTGTAATAATTGTAATTCAATTTTTCTTATAAATTCTAATAATTGAAATAGTTCTAATAATTGTAATTTTATTCAAATAATTGTTGTAAATTAGCTATATGTTTGCATGCCCATAATGAGGGTGAAATATGTCCTGTGCTATAATTTAATTTAACATCTTGTGTACCCACCATATTTCAGGCAAATAAATGATTTATGTTTTCAAATAAAGAATCCTAATACATATCAAACATTGGATTTATCACCCCCTACAGTTTGATAAACAACGCGAAATACAGTAACAGTCACGTATACTATGTTGGACAATAAACATGCGATGGAATCGAATTCTAGAAACGATGAAGATATGAATTCCAAATTAAGTGATGTGAAAATCATGAAATCGTATTTCATGGAAAATTTCAAATGATAGTTTTGAAAACCAAATCCAGAGTTTCGTGTGTTTTGTATCCACAAACATATTGAGGGGCAAAGTATTTGTAACTGAAAACTAAGCCTCTATGCATTGTCCTTGATAGCTGATTTATTCTATAAAATCTAACTGGCGGCACAAATCCTCGAATTAACACAAAAAGATCTTGAAGATTACGTGGCATACCTACATAACTTGATGCTGATTTTCAGCTCATGTTTCAGTTATGAATCGTTGTATCCGAAATTCAAAAATCCACATGAGAAAATGTGTTGATTCCAATGTGTTTATAATGTAGAATCGTTTGGTGATTTATAATCTTAGTAGAATTGAGGTTTCTCGTGTGAATGTTATGTCAGGCAGATACCTAGTGTCAGTGTTGTTTTCAGGAATGGTGCCGACATGACCCCATCTCCCATCATCCCATCAAATCTCTTTTACATTATAGGACCAATAATCGTTTTCGGTTAAGGCGAAAGTGCCAGGGTAGCCCGCGAAATTCAAAATTTCTTAAGTTTTTTGCAATTTGTAGGTCAGTGTGAGCTTGTATGTTGATTGAAATATGATTCGCGGCCGTAGCTAATATGGCTTTACAGAATTATGCTCATTAGAATCAGCAATACAACTCCATAAGTTAGCATTTACCTCAAACCTCATGATTTCATAAAATCGCTAGATTTGAGGTAAATGCTAACTTATGGAGTTGTATTGCTTAAGAAATTTTGAATTTCGCGGGCTACGCTGACGCATCAACCTTAAAGTTTAGGCTATCAGATGCGTGAATAGCATCACAGTTACAATTTCAGCCTTGCCGTACAAAACAAAAGCAAAGACAAATCACGACACTAGTTTTATTTTACCAAAACAACAAACTCGATTGCTGCTGATGTACACAGTAACAATTTATTAGTCAGACATCAGACATAACAATAAGAGCGACAAGTGAACGCTGACCTTAGCCAACACCCATCTGGGGCGATTGTGTGCGATTTGCGAATCTCTGCAACGACTATTATACATAATATACTAGGGCTGCATGACTTCTGAAAAGTCGTACAAAATATTTCGTGAGGTATATAGGCAATATTAAGTGAGGAGCTCGTGGCTAAGTAATAACAGCCGCACGAGTCCATCCATCTGGTTAAGCTACGCTTGCCGGGGTTTGTCCGTGGATGGGTGATCATCTTTACATACCGAAACTCCTCCGTGCCTCGGAAAGCACGTTAAGCCGTTGGTCCCGGCTGTCATTCGTGGATCTTTGACAGTCGTTACGGGTCGTCAGAAGCCCGAAAGTCTGACAACCAGTCTTACCAAGGGGTATCGTATTACCCAGTTACTGGGTTGTGGAGGTCAGATAGGCAGTCGCTCCATGTAAAATACTGCCGACCCCAACATAGTTGGGAAAAAGCTAGGCAGATTGATTGAGGCAATTAACTGAAGTTAAATAACAATTTAATGATAATGATCAAACTCGTTAAGGGGGATTCGCTGTGGTAGCCCGCAAAATTAAAATTTTCTTGCGTTTTATACATCTCTCTAAGTTAGATTTCGTGCAGATTCGATAGATTTCGTTCGTTCGACGAAATTCTACACGAAACTTAGAGAGATGTATTGATGATTTTTATGGTTAAAATTATGTAAATACATATGTTTTACTGTCGCGTATTATATTTTGATCAAGATACAACCTGGCACGGACCTGCAAATTTCAAAAAACCAAAAAATAATAATTGAATTTCGTAGGCTAGGTAGGTACCACAACGCATGCTCCTTAACATGTGAGAATTAAATAAATATTTTATAAAGGGTCTCTGGTGCTGATGTTTTTAATAATGAAATATTGCGATACGCGAAAAAAGTTGTGGAAGGATCTGATTAAAAAATCCCAAAAAGTATAAATAATAATATTCAACCAAGTAGGAAATTGTTAAATGTAAGTAGAGCCGCATCTTTTTCGACTAGGAATGAACTCAACTTGATGAAATATGATAAAGAGGATGGACCCCGAGATACAATGATGTAGGAGGTCACCTACCGTTAATAGTGTTAGTACATATATATAACCTAATTGGGCACCACTTGACCCCAACTCGATCCTTTGAATTACCGAAATGAACCTGGTCACGTCATCTGTCTTATTTGGCCAGGAACCTGAGCCCATCAACAATAAGGACACATCATTAACCTCGTGGAGTTTAATAGATCATTACGTAGGCGATCACCTTTTGCGAATCGGGAATATGTTGACCAATTATATTACCTTTGACACACAAATCATGGAACTTAGGTACGTAGTGGACGTTTGAGGGATTGCAATACGTTACGGAGAATGAGAGACAATTGCAAGAATATGGATACTGAGCATGGAGATTGTGCTAAGTAATAACAGCCGCACGGATGGATCCATCAGGTTAAGCTACGCTTACCGGAGTTGGTCCGTGGAAGGGTGACCATCTTTACATACCGAGACTCCTCCGTGCCTCGGAAAGCACGTTAAGCCGTTGGTCCCAGCCGGCACCAACGGCTTAACGTACTAACGAACTTTGACAGCCGTTACGGGTTGTCAGAAGCCCGAAAGTCTGACAACCAGTCTTAGCTGGGGTATCGTATTACCCAGTTACTGGGTTGTGGAGGTCAGATAGTTAATACTGGTATTCAGCTGCATCCGGTTAGAATGGGTGCCGACCCCAACGTACTTGGGAAAAGGCTATGCAGATTGACTTCATAAGAAAGCTGACTAGTGACTACCAATAAAAAATCACGATCTTATCACGATTCTACCATTTGGCAACCCTAACTTACTCGTGCCCAATCAACTCAACAGAAGAGAGGAAGTCAGCAGTTACGGGGATCTGCGCACGCGCAATTGACAGCACCTAGCCGACTAATAGACGGTGATTTTTACTCCAATGAAGATGTAGTAGCGATTGTAATAGTGTTAAACTAGTGTCAAACGTTTATTCAGATAAATATAAATATTATGAAGAAGGACATTCACGACGCCAACAATTGTTAGGATATTTTTGGAGTCCTAAAGGGCCCCACACATTCATAAAAACGGGCAGTACATTTTTTGAGTGGACTGTAAAAAGTTGATACCCAAGCAGAAGAACGATAGGTACTGTAGAACATATCCTGTACGTACATAAATTAACAATTAGTAAAAATTTGTCCCCCTTTCTTTCTGTCTGTGACGTGACACTATAAGCGAATTTTACGAGCATTCAGAAAGTCAACAGACTTTTAGAGGCATGAGGAACAGGGTGTAAAGTTCACTCATCCTCCATAGAAAAGGGAGGATCCTCCGACCAGACGGGTGTTGTGTCTGGTGGGCCACTGCCCGACGGTTGATGTCGGGTCGTTGTATATATGCTAATCGCGTGGTAAACTCTAATTGCGCGATGCAGGTTTGCATGACGTCATGTCTCTGATGCTTAGTTCATATGTGGCGATGTAGATGCCGCCACATCACTCCCCTCCGGAGACCGGAGGTCGATAGTGGGCTGAGTCGTGTATCTTGCGATGCTTGCCAGTGCCAGTTGTGGTTCCAGTGAGTCGGAACCGGGTGCCGCATAGTTCACGGTGAGTCGGAACTGTCTGCGGTGATACCCCAGTGAGTCGGGGTGGCGCTGCTTTATGCTCCAGTGAGTCGGAGTGTACAGCGCTGTGTTGAGGCTGAAGGTGATGACCAGGAATGCGCGTCCGCTGCATGCTGGTGGTCAGGATACCTGTTGAAGCCGTGAATGCTGGCTGGCTGTGTGACTCACCGCTCGAAAGCTTGAGGAAGTGATGCTGATGACGTCACGCTGATGTAGTTGCACGAAGGCTGCGCTGACGTTCATGCTCGGGGTCACCAGTTTAGAGGCATGAGGAACAGGGTGTAAAGTTCACTCATCCTCCATAGAAAAGGGAGGATCCTCCGACCAGACGGGTGTTGTGTCTGGTGGGCCACTGCCCGACGGTTGATGTCGGGTCGTTGTATATATGCTAATCGCGTGGTAAACTCTAATTGCGCGATGCAGGTTTGCATGACGTCATGTCTCTGATGCTTAGTTCATATGTGGCGATGTAGATGCCGCCACAGACTTAACAAAAACAGGTGCAAAAGAAGCTATTTCATGGAAAGACGCAATCTATGAGGGCAATCGTTTTTGTGCTCACCAGTCGGCGCCACTGTCGAGTAAGGTCCTGAAGTATAGCTGTCAAATTTTTTACTAAGGGCGTGAAAACAAAGCTTATATTTTAATCATACTTAATGCCTTAATGAGGATGCGCTGGGTAGCCCGCGAAATTCTTCAAATTTTCTTGCGTTTTATGCAATTTGCAGGTCCGTGTCAGGTTGTACCTTGATCAAAATATGATACGCGAAAATAAAACATATGGGTTTACATCATTTTAACCATAAAAATCATCGATACCAAATTACGTTTCGTGCAGATTCGTTAGATTTCGTTTGTTCGAAGAATCTAAACGAAATCCCAAAAAAAAAAAAATAATTTCGCGGGCTGCCACTGCGTATCCCCCTTAAAACCGTACTGTAAAAATATCGAGCATGCCGCAGTGTTGCGAAGTGAGGTTTGTTCGGAAAATTCACTTTTTCTTAGCTCCGCTTTTAAAGCACTGACATTCATTGACCCGTAACTCATATTTGCCATTATTACAAAACATAATCATCCTATAATGTTCCCACTGCTAGGACACAGGCTTCCTCTCTTCGAGAAGGAATGGGTTGTAATCTACCACGCGGGGCCAGTGCGGGTTGGTAAATGTCACATGTCTTTGAATTTTTTGGTTCTAGGACATGCCGGTTTCCTCACGATGTTTTCCTTCACCGTTTTGAGAGCAGTGGTGATGAAATAATTTACACAAAGTAAAGCGGCTGCATGGGTTCGAACCCACGACCTACAACTAGTAAGTCGAGGCCGTTACCACTGGACCACCACTGCTCTCTCTGCTCTCATTGAGATTATGTTTTGACTAGCTTTTGCCAGCGGCTTCGCCTGCGTGGATGTCGGGAAACATCCCACGGGAATGTAGTACCGGGAATTCCTTCCTTATTCCTTGTCTACATTGTAAAGGGCAAAATTTCAGCTTTCTAGGTCAAGGGTTTGGGCTGGGCGTTGATGAGTCAGTCAATGAGTCAGTCAGGACCTCTCTTTTTATTTAAATATAGATTATTGAGGTACTTATTGCAAAATATTCATAACATTATTCTAATTAGAAA
Source organism: Cosmia trapezina (assembly GCA_905163495.3). Classification (NCBI taxonomy): domain Eukaryota; kingdom Metazoa; phylum Arthropoda; class Insecta; order Lepidoptera; family Noctuidae; genus Cosmia; species Cosmia trapezina. Next base: position 29,917,689 of record LR991022.1, on the reverse strand, counting down.
TAAACTCGCGTAGCTCACCCACAGATAGTGACATTTGACATTTCGACCTCAATACTATTATTATCAACAAGATGTGACCTATTGTGATGGACCCAAAAATAAAGTTCAAGAAACTAAAAGTGATTTGCGTTATATTGTGTGGTTAATAAAAGAAGTCATTAGTACATAATATACAGCTGATTGTTTCTGCATTATTTATAGGTTGATTACGTAAGAGGTAAGTACATTGGCCTACTCGTATAATCACACTTTATGGTTAGGTTAAGTTAAGTTAAGTTAAGTTACTTTCAGTAGGTAATAACGATGATATGATTGATATGACAAAACTACCTACAGCAGATTGCCGCAAGGGTCGGTCGATCGAAGGGTCTACGCTTGCCGGTGTTGGTCACTGGATGGGTAATGATCTTCACATACCGAGACTCCTCCGTGCCTCGGAAAGCACGTTAAGCCGTTGGTCCCGGCTGTCATTCGTGGATTTTTGACAGTCGTTACGGATCGTCAGAAGGCCGAAAGTCTGACAACCAGTCTTACCAAGAGGTATCTTATTACCCAGTTACTGGGTTGTGGCGTTCAGATAGGCAGTCGCTCTATGTAAAATACCGGTATTCAGCTGCATCCGGTTAGACTGGAAGCCGACTCCAACATAGTCGAGAAAAGGCTAGGCAGATTTTATCTAAGTAGGTACCTATACGTAATACGTATAAGTTATATATAAAACTAGCTTCTGCCCGCGACTTCGTCCGCGTAAAATTTCTTGTTCCCCCGACCCACCCTGTCGTATCGCATCGCCTGCCCGAGCTATTACTTCGTTTACGCTATTGTTCTTTTTGACAATTTTTCTGTTTTCTCGGCTCCTGATGGTCCTATCGTGATATTAAACCCTAACCTATAGCCTTCCTCAAGAACCTAGAGGCTATCAATGCAAAAATATTTTTTTCAAAACCGACTGGTAGTTCCAGAGATTAGCGCGTTGAAACATACAAACAAACTCTTTAGCTTTATTATTAGTACCTTAAGGTGTAGTGATTTATTTACCAAGATTATTGCTTACCACCAAATTATAAAAAATATAGATACCAACGTAAGATTTGCAATAAGCATCATGCGCGGTAAACGAGACACAATAGAAGTTTTACTGTTACGACGGCTATAGCAGTATAGTGTCCTTAAAATTAAATTAGCCTTAGTAAAGATTATGCACCAAGAATTCCAAGATACGACTTGGGAACCCAGTTATTCCTCAAGATACTCCATACGACTTGGGAGACTAGAAACAACCAAACACAAAGATAAAAATCAACACATCGAGACTCAGGTGTCAGTATTAAAACAATTAAATCAATGATAAAGACAGGCTGAACACGAATGGAAGCGACAAAGAAATCGGAAGCTCTGCCTAATTCGCGGAGGTGCTGGCTCCTTGCCAATATTGTGTTACAAATGTTACCATTATAATTAATTCGAGGCATGACACCTTCATGGGCGGCCTGGAAAGGTTTCCGATGATGGTCAGCATCAAATTTTGGTAGGTATACATTTGTTGTTAAAGTACGGGAACCGTCTGAACCTTGGAGAGTTGCAGAAAGGAGAAGAGGCCCATACAATACAAAGCAGTGGGTGATTTCGGGACTAAAATGATGAAGCTGTGCCTACGAGACTCTACAGATGTAGAGTATGATGAGGATATCGGTCAATAACCAATAATCTCGTAGATACGAGATTATTGGTTATTTACCGATATCCTCCGAGTACAGTAACCCCGTACTCATCATTATGAACAACTTTAAGTATGGGACCAAACCTGAAATCGCGAAAATAATATCAGCTGTTCAGTAAGTACATTTATATTTTTTCAAACTAAGGATTTATTTAGAAAGAAGAAAGAATCTTCCTTCTTTCTCAATCCATAATTGGAAAATTTCAAAATGCAGGAACAACAAACAAAACAAATGTATGTGTATGTAAGTCATCATCAATACCAATCCCTCAAATCATAGGCCAATAAAGCCCTACCAAAAATAAACCTCTATATTTATACAACCCCTAGTAAAACGCTTTTGAATTTTTAATTTATTACCCATGAAGGACAACAAACATATTGACATTTTAAGTCCATCGAAACATTTGTTGAGGGGAGGCACTGTCTCTCATAAATATCACGATACAGTACTCGGTTAGGGCACTCACAACGCAACGAAGGGGGTACCAAAGGGCACCAATTAGTCTGAGGGCCCTTGACATGGACTGGAAGACTGAGTCTGAGCTGTTGGAGGACTAATACTGCAAGCTGCCAAGTGGCATAGAGCTACAGTATGACAGAAAAAAATAGAAACAATGAACCAGTACATGAATAAGTGAAGTTGTTCATAAGCTTATATGATACTAATGTAACTGGTAGACTAAAAGGTGAGCGCTGTCCATTTTAGAAGACTTACAAGAGCATCGCATCAATCTCCGTCGATAGAACTGCTTCAGGAGAAGAAAAATCGCAGCAGAGTTCAGGTAAAGTGCGAAAACATTCAATATTACTAGTAGTCGTAAGACCTGGATGAGATTGGCACAGACCAGATAATCATGGCATAAAAAAGAAGATGGAATAAGGTAAACGGTCTCTCAGCTCAGCATTGGCTGGAGTAAGGTTGTCAACGGTGATGATGTTAAGTAGAATTTCATGGTAAGGTTAGCAATAGAACGAAAATACAATTAATGAATTAGGGATACAAATCGAAGAGGGGCTTGTGGGTAACTAATAAAAGCCGTAGGGGTCGATCGATCAGATTAAGGTATGCTTGCCGCGGTTGGTCCATGGAGCATCTTTACATACCAAGACCTCTCCGGAAAGCATGTTATGCCGTTGGTCCCGGCTGTCATCCGTGGATCTTTGACAGTCGTTACGGGTAGTCGGAAGCCCAAAAGTCTGACAACCAGTCTTACTAAGCGGTATCGTATTACCCAGTTAGTGAGTTGTGGAGGTCTTGGTATTTAGCTGCGTCCAGTTACACTAGATGCCGACCCCAGCATAGTTGGGAAAACGCTAGGAAGATGAGATACAAAATATTTGGTACACAAACAAAAATCTTACCTCTCTGGCAAAGGCATCAGGCATTGTGAACGTCGAGGTAATCCAACAGAAAGTGTTAACCACATTGACGGGTAATCCACTCACGATGCACTGTATCGGCTGGCCCACATACTGGGTAGCCGTTATGATCAAAGAACATGTCAGTAATAACACTGTCGTGAACACATTGTGCAGCCGAAACACCGCATTGTCAGTCCTAATCGGCTGGAACTTGAAGTAAACACTTAACCCTCCTAATAACTTTAACATCTTGCCTTATTTCGGCCTCGTGCTATCTATACATGGGTAGGAATGTGTGATACTACTCAAAATCAGTCTTGTAGTAATTGATACGACGCGGCAGTGGATCGCGTGTTATGGTCGGGGTTACGTTGTCATCTGAAACAAGAGATAAATAGGTTATTATTCAAAGCCAGTTTCTATTTTCTTTCAATCTATAGGCACTAATTATAAAGCTGAAGAGTTTGTTTTTTTGTTTGTTTGTTTGAACGCGCTAATCTCTGGAACTACCTACCACTAGGATTAGAAAAAATCTTTTAGCATTTGTTAGCCCAATTCTTGAGGAAGGGTATAGGATATTTAACATCACGATAGAACACTTAAAACGTGAGCAAAAAAGAGTCAGAACAAACGCTAATCGAAAACAGCAGGCTATGCACGCGGAAGAAGTTGCGGGCAGAACAATAATATTTGTGCCTGGAAGAGTTACCGGTCCATGAAGGAACTTTTCAAGGGAGAGTTGCCTATGGCATTTAAGCGTTAGCTCATGAACATGTATATTCTTTCCGTCTTAACCTATGATGCAAAGACTTGGTCTTTGACTAACATCCAGAAGTCCAAACTCAAGGTCTGCCAACGAGCAATGAAGCGGATCATGTTCGAACCATAATACTGCGCTCCAAAGATAGTTGATGTGGCTCAAAAGGCTTCACAACTTGGGACTGGGCAGGGCATGTCTGACAAACTGCAGACCCAGATTGCACAGAACTGTTGCCATGAGACGGTGAGGCGGGGCCGGCCAGGCCACGTAGGAGATGGTGGGATGAACTGGACAGATTCCGCCAAAACCGGAAGGAGGACGCGGGGGCTCGCGAACGGTGGAAGTGGAGGGAAGCCTTTGTCCAGGAGTGGGACAGCGCACCCTAACAAAAAAAAAACACAATAATAAGACAATAACAATCAAATGTTAATGTAGCTACCTCATTAACACGCAAAACGTTTAACATATAGGAGTACTAATTAATAACTAAATATCTAGAAGGAAAACACTGAATATACCGTGCATGGACAGTGTAATCATTATTTAAAAACCACTGAATGCCTTTCCACAATGGTTTGCCATACCTACTTAATTATAATAATTTATTGTGTAATTTAATTATTAATATTTGCTTTTTTCCTCCTGATTCATAATTATCGTCCCATGAAGAATATGTAGGGTATTAAAAACAATAGCCTTCTGGAGCAATTACGTAATAAAACTTAAATTCAGACGAGTAATTTGTATGTAGTTACAACTAAGAAAAGAATACCAATAGCTTCGGAATCAGAAAAAAAACCGGCCAAGTGCGTGTCAAAACACGCACAATGAACCCTTCATCTGTAGCTGAAAAGAATTTATCCCAAAAACGAACTTAACATTGTAATCCCAAAAAATATTTTCTTACGTGATGAAATTACAAATAAACAATTTTTGGACTTTTTTCTTTACTTGTGCTAAAATTTCATGATTCTAGGTCAACGGGAAGTACCCTATAGATTTTGATTTACTTGCGAGTATCAAAATATGTAGCATAAATGGCCGTATTTATAGCCGTTTTTATTTTTTTTTGTTTTTTTTTTATGGCGTTGACTTAGAAGCTTGATTCTTTTAGAACTCTAAGGGTCTATAGACTTACGTATTTGATATTAATTTCAACTTGATACCTCCACGCGATCCTGAGAAAAAGGATCTTGACAGACTGACATACTTGAAAATATTTTTTTATATGATAAAATTACAAATTATCAATTTTCGGACTTTTTCCATTACTTGTGCTGTGAGACCTTGCTTTTTGCCAAATTTGATGATTCTAGGTCAACGGGAAGTACCCTATAGGTTTTGATTTACTTACGAGTATCAAAATATGTCGCATAAATAGCCGTATATTTTTATTACGTTGACATATAAGCATGAAATTTTTAGAACTCCAAGGGACCATAAACTTACGTTTTTGATATTAATTTCAACTTGATATCTTCACGCGTTCCTGAGAAAAAGGGTCTTAACAGACTGACTGACAGACAGACAGACAGACGGACAACAAAGTGATCCTATAAGGGTTCCGTTTTTTCCTTTTGAGGTACGGAACCCTAAAAACATTCAAGATGTAGGTTGCAACAATAAGCCGAAATCTTTTAAATGCATAATAACGTATGGGACTGGGCGTGACACAGGGTGCACCAGGATAGATGGGCCAGGATCGTCACACAGCGGGTGCCTGAATACGGGCGTCGTCACCAAGGTAGGCCCAAGAAACGCTGGCGTCACGATTTGGTTCCCGACTGATTGGCCCGAGAAGACAAAACACAAAGAAAATTGGAAAACTATAGGGGGTGACCTTTGCCCAACAGTTTAACAACATTTATAGGTTAATAAAAATTAACAAATGGAATAAAAAATAAATGAATGCCATAGTATGGCACACTATCATCAAATACCGACAGGACCTCTGAACGCACGAATATGGTAGACATTAGGACACACCGTTTTGTCGAATCAGAATATTCAGAGCACATCCACACTATTCTTAATGCGAAAGGTCTCTCTATCTGTTACCATTTCATGGCTTAGCAATATAATGTATTAGATAACGTTGCATCTACTGCAAAAGGACAAGAGAACGTAGAGATCATACCGGAAAATATGTAATAATCTGGGTCTTTGTAGCTGTTGTTCACCGGAACGTCCTAGATCCAAAAATTCGAAGACATGTGACATCTACCATCCCACACTGGGCCCGTGTGTTGGATTACGGCCCACACCCACTCACAGCGAGGAAGCCTGCGTCTCAGCAGTGGGAACAACTATGGTGATAATGGTAGCTGTTGTAAAGGAGGAGGCCTACTTAGCAGTGAGAGGGACAAGACTGTCAATGATGATGATGATGATGATGGCAATGCTATGTATTGACAAAAACAGTGTTTTTACAACGGCGTTTGACCAAGTCACTATCTTTCCTAAAATGAACTCACTTTACACCTGTCAGGTTACTATAAGAACCACTAATCGATGAGGTGGCACTCAACACGCGATTGATGCACGTTTGTCGCTAACTGTGGCATCGCGTGACCGCTTAATACTAGCACATAGTAATAACACAGGATATCTGCACGTAACACACTTATAGTGTTTGATGATATAGTGAGCACATACTACGGGAAGGTATGTTTGGACACAGATGAGTAGACACTAACCAGTGAGAGAATATTATAGGCTTCTTAACTAACAAAATTGCCGTAAATGTACATCTGGCGCATCTTAGGCAGCCACCTACAACTTACTGTCTCTAGCTCATATAATTATACTATTCTTATACGGGTAGTGTTGATACTAGAGCAGATGTAAATCACCAAGTCTACAAGGAGAGGGTCTGTGAATGAGTTTCACGCTTTTGGCAGCATCTGCACTTCTTGCAGTTTGTAATTCAAAGTCTACAAGCAAGTATATGGGTACAAATCGTTGTGCATTTGAAGTGAAGGGGTGTGAATTTTAGAGTTTTGCATCGTACCGAAACTGGATCTACAATTTTTATGTCCGCCTTTATACCTTTTTGTGCGCGAAAAGTAAATAAAATAAATAAATATTTTTTTTAGATTACGTAGAGTAAATTGTAAACAAGCCAGTTACGCGGTAGTGGGCCCGCAACTTTGGTGATACCACTTCTAAAATGGAAGCTGTTACAAACAAGGTTAAGGACCTTATTATACATATTACAGGTAACCGTATCTAAAGAGTTAATGGTCAGCTTCTCTCATGATAAACATATTTTAATACATGATATAGCAGCAACCGATCCAGGATGAACCGTCTCTCTGGTCAAAATTACTTTGGTAATTCAATTTGATTGCAATGACGTCGAATCGTATGTTACCATATCACCACATACGACATACAAGCGGAGGCGGGGCTCAGCATAAATGAGCATCGTAATTTATCAGATAACAATCTAAATGGGCAATAATCTTTCAACATTAACTTGTTCTGACATTTATAAATAGGTAATCTATTTCTTCAAAGGATGCACTTACAACCTGTACATAAAACACGCGGACAATCGCACGCTATGCCCTGCGTAAAGCGCATGTGTTAAGTATTTGGACCGGGCCGTAAAAACAGAAGCTGTTTACACATACTACACTTGCGTGCAAAAAAATTGGCCCACCCCATGCTCTCTATTTGAGAGACGATAGCTCAAAGATATTAATGTATTTATTTTAATTATTTTATACTGTGTGAAGGTAGGTAAGATAAAGTTTATTTACACATACACATATACTTTGATCAAAGCAATATTCTTGACAAGATCGACTCGATTCTTCTGATGTTCTCATCAATCACTTTTGTTTGAAAAAACTGCGTGACTTTTTTTGTCAGTGAAGTTGACATAAGCTTAATTTTGTTTATTACTGTTCGTTTATTGATCATTTGACTTGAATTTTTAACCAACTTGAAAAAAAGGAGGTTTTTCATTCGATCTGTATGTTTTTAAATTCGCGTTTTTCTCAAAAAGTAATGAATCAGTTTTGATATTTTTTTCACTTACGTAATCTAAATACAGTCAGGAAGGTTTTAGTACACAATATATTAGGTTATTGTTAATTAAACTTGTTAAATTTTCTCGTTTCATATCGAAGAGAATGGGGTGGATCGATTTTATTGCACGCAAGTGTATAAAGAAAGTTCAACGACCTCTGTTATCGCAAGAGTATAACTACAGTAGAACTAAATGCACCTCGTTAAGATTACCTACGTTTATTAATTTTCCATGCACCAGGTGAAGTCATGAGAGTATGATTAAAGGAAAGGGAAATTAAAGTGCTACTAGAATAACCCGATGGTAAGAAAAGGCGCAAAGGTGTAAAAATGTAAATATAGGAATTTTATATGAACTTCCGCCTAAAACTCATAAATTTAACCGTTCTGCGACTGCAGAATCAAAGTTGTGCCCTCTTGTCTTTCTGAAAGCATACTGTTCTGGCAAAAGTAAAAATATCAAATTGATCAATCCATCAACCAACTAAGCATAAATCACAGTGAGCATGAACACACAGACAACACACCCCACAACATGATATAAAGACATACCTACTATATCAAAAATAAAGACGGTTTACTTGACATTTGGAACCCCTACTACTTGCTTCCCTTCTTTATTATAACTTTATTATACGAAACCATGACTGTATAGTATAGTCAAAAAACAAAAAACAGAAACAGAAAAACAAACAGTATCTTCTTTATTTTCTTCTACAAATATCTTTTGCAAGATCGCAAATTCCAAACTGACTTGTTGGCAGTAATACCTGAGTTCCTAGACATAATGACATTCTATCAGCGATAAAGTCAATCTGCCTAACCTTTTCCCAACTATGTTGGTGTCGGCTTCCAGTCTAACGAGATGCAGCTGAATACCAGTATTTTACATGGAGCGACTGCCTATCTGAAATCCACAGCCCCGATACCCCTTGGTATTAAGACTTTCGAGCTACTGACGACCCGTAACGACTGTCAAAGATCCACGAATGACAGCCGGGACCAACGGCTAAGCGTGCTTACCGAGGCACGGAGAAGTCTTGGTATGTAAAGATGGTCATTTATCCACTTATCAACCGCGGCAAGCGTAGCTTAACCTGATGGATCGACCCGTGCGGCTGTTATTATTTAGCCACAAGCTCCACATTCTATCAGCGGTAACGGTGATTGTAAAGCCAAGAAGTTGAAGTCGTTGTAATAATACGAAACTCTTTCGTAATATCTCACGCGAATACTTATGAGTGACTGATTTGCTACGATTATGAACATGAGTAATCGGGTAGTTAGTAGTACAATACATTGCTTTATAAACAAAATTAATAGTTGCAATAACAATACAATTTATGGCTTACTAAACGATGCAAGTTGAAAATCAATACACGGTTCTGATTGGCTTTATACACAGTCCATCAATTTTATCCCTTCAGAGGGGCCGAGAGCCGAGGGTGATGTTATGACTCCGGGATCTACCGTGAGCTTTTCATTTTTATGGTCTACAAGCTATTTTTATTCTTCTTTACAAAGTTCTACGACCAAGTTTTCTGTCAGCAGGTGTATCACAGTCACGTCTTTCATAATATCAGTTACCAGTTGAAGCTTACCTTTTTACTGCATATATCTTTCTAGTTTCATCTTGAATTTGTCGACTTCCACTCAGAATACAACGTACCTACTTATTTATTTTTCTATACGTGTCTATTGCATACATTCTTTACATCTATTTTAAACACACATAATTATAATAAATCTGTCACATCGTGTCGTACGAAAATTTGCTTACTAAGATAAGTGCATGAGCAATGCATAAGTCTATATGATTCACATTTCCTGGTTAAGATTACTCACTTATTTTATAAGAACACTTTATAATAAGCTTCATCTAGGACACTAAGCGACCATAGATTTCATAACTTCTATTGTGTCTGACTGGTCCGTGGATGAGTGACCATCTTTACATACCAAGACCTCTCCGTGCCTCGGAAAGGACGTTACGCCGTTGGTCCCGGCTATCATTCGTGGATCTTTGCCAGTCTTTACGGCTCGTCAGAAGCCCGAAAGTCTGACAAGCAGTCTTACCAAGGGGTATCGTATTACCTAGTAACTGGGTTGTGGAGGTCAGATAGGCAATCGCTCCATGTAAAATACTGGTATTCAATTGCATCTGGTTAAACTGGAAGCCGACCCCAACATAGTTGGGAAAAGGCTAGGCATATGATGATGTGCCTGATTCAGTATCCGCAAAGTGTTAGGTACCTTATCATGCAAGAAAATATTTTCTATACCTCAAAGAAACTTCGGAAAATCTCTCGCCATTATGATTTTCCGAAGTTTCTGGAAGGCATAGGAAACATTTTCTTCTACTTCTTCCTTCCTTTTTTCAATTGCAACCATTGCACTCAGTTTCCAATAACAATGACGTAACCCTGCGTTATATTGACGGCACGCGGGTAACGCTCGGGCTCGCAGGTCACAGCTGCGCAAATAATGAGTATTGCTCAACTGGCGATTGTTCAGCGTGGTACCCACCTGGTTGTGGTTGTAACCTCTTTGTACTGCGTGTGAACGCAGCACTGCCATTGACAGCTTGGAATTTGATGCATTTCGGACGTGCTTCTTTTAGTTAGGTATAGTTTGTGGGAAGTAACAATTACAGTAATATTATAAAGGTGAAAGTTTGTAACCGATAAAATGTGACCGTCTGACATGCAAGCCCACAGATTGCTTAAATGTAGCAAAAAATAGGCACCATAATTACGGGTACGTACAGCTGAATCTAACAATTTATTAAAATCACAGTTATAATAATCCACAACTTGTCAAACAAAGTCCAGTTATATGTGCGATATATACAGTATTCTGTTACTCATGTCGAAATGTCAAGGTAGTTAGCAGAGCAGAGAAAGTCTGAAATGTAAATTGCAGTGCATATTTGTCACATTTAAACCAAATATAGAAACGCAATGCTAAGGCTACAAGAAGACCACACCACTTTTAAAATTAGTAAAGTGTCAACCTGAGCCAAATAATTTCATTTAGTACTATTTAGCGACGAAAATCTGTCGCAGATGTTAAAATGTCACCAAATGGAGTCGTGAGGGAATATTTAGCGATACTTTCTAGCTAGGTGGAGGAATAGGAATGCCAAATAAACACTAAGAAGGAAAATGTTTGAATATGATTTAGAAATATAAACAGTACCTAGACAAACGTGAGATCAAAGGTTGTAAATGAATAAGACTAGAAAGTAAGGTACTAAACAAAAACTAGACAATAATGTATCGAATATGAAATTGAAGATTTAAAAACTGCAGACATTGTTTGAAATTGTAGTCTATAAAGTAGAACCACCTGGAAGCCGACCCCAACATAGTTGGGAAAAGGCTAGGCAGATTGATTGAAAGTAGAACCACCTGAAATAATATTTGTGTCCCATACTTCAACCAAAAATCAATATTGTTTAAAGAATAGCTTAAAATTATGATCGGTTATTGTTATGTAAAATTAAGCATTTAAATACGACATGTACCTAATTAGGATATCTCTGTTATCGTTACAGATGTAAAAATTGAAAGGGTCCTTGACGTGGCCAATAAGAGCAGAGAGCACACAAACTATTCTGAAGTAGGTAAGTCATTCTGGGAGTGGCACATAAATGTAATAAAACTGCCATAAGTTGGTTTTTAAATAACCAAACCATGGTTTACACAAGCGATGATGATTCCACCACTAATATAAAGCCGAACACACCAAGCCATTGTGGCCTAGTTGGTCTTATTCCAAATCATATAACATAGATACCTACATGTTACAGCGAATGATGTCAATATTAGTGATTGACGATTTTTTTTGCCCATAATATAACATTTTGAATGATAGTCACCATGATTCAGCAAATCAAACGCCTACCTATGCTAAATCTACTAGTGATGAAATATGAAAAATAAATAAAACAATAAGTACACTGCGTCAACCATTTCCACAAATTCACGAGTTTCCGCAAAGGTTAGCGTCCATAATAGGTTACGTTTTAAACGTAGGTACCTAAAGGACTAAATAAAGCCATCAGGCCAATTAAAAGCAATGGCGCCATACCACCGCACCCAATTGCACCTAAATATTTGTAAATGGCGCCGACGACGACCGCAGAACTGTTGAGAAAATTAACGCCTGATTGGCATGAAAATTGTTGAAACAGTTAATGACGCTGGGAATTCTGAATTGACACTTCAGGAGACTCATATTTTGGACTTGGACAGTGAACTTTGTGATGATATTATAAGTACAGTATTTTCTCACAATCGATCATTTCTTATCAAGTTATCACTTATCGTTATCACCCTACCCTTCAACGATTTGGGATTTAACAAATTTAAAATCTGGTAATTGAACTTTAGACAAGCTTTTTTTAAATTAATTTAAGTGAGAGAAAAGGAATCAAATTACATTTCAATTAATACCGCCCCAGCACGAAACGTGATGCCGAAACCCACCATGGGATCAGCAGTACAAAAATCATACGATATTCATATTCTAACTAATAGAAGAGGATTTACGGTGTGAAAGGAATTAGTGATAGAGAATTTGGAAAGATCCAAGCACTAATTGATTTTACAGGAGTTCTAGCAACTTTAAATCCCAAAGACAAAAGCGAGGAATTCCCCGGAAAATACAGCATTCTAAGTGAACACAGCAATGCAGGAAACAAGGAATATAAACATACTCATTAGTTATGAACTCGTTTTCCACATTATGTACCCGGGATTTCATAACACTTTAATATTGAAAACCAAGTTTTGATAAACTTCTTGGACCAGATCCAAGGAAGTCATCTTCAGAAAATAAAGTTCTTAATACGGAAACAAGTGCAACGTTATGAATAATAGATTTTAAGCGTTATTACTGGATAATGTATGGGTTCGGTTAGGATAATGGGCAAGCGAGCTGGTGGCTTTACGAGCACTGTAAAGTCATTCCCATGGACGGAGGGAGCTATTTCTGTACAGGCTAATAAAAGGGATATATAGAACTGTTGTACTTCTTAGAATAATGGATATTTAGATTGAACATTAGTAATAGAACAATACAAGTTACTACAAAAGGGCAAACATCCGGCAATGGAAGTATTATTGAATGAAAAGCAGACCGTCGTCGTGCTAACGTTGAACATACAACTGATTTCATAAAAAAAAGATTTCGTTACGGCTTATTATTCAGTGCCGAGATGATGAACCAGTTGTTTCTCTTGATAGGAAGTTGCTGTATGGAAAATCAAATCCAGTTTCCACGTTTGATTTCGTCACTTGCACATCTTCACCTCAACCACCTTAACAAATTGATTTAAGTTGGAAACTGGTAACCAATTCATAATCACTTCATTATTTAACCTACCTACCTAGTTGTGGTCGAGATCTACTTTCATACTTAAAAAGGGCTTTGCCCTTTTAATTATCATTACATAGTATAAAACAAAGTGAGGAGCTCGTGGCTAAGTAGGTTCGATCCATCAGGTTAAGCTACGCTTTCCGGGGTTGGTCAGTGGATGGGTGACCATCTTTACATACCGAGACTCCTCCGTGCCTCGGAAAGCACGTTAAGCCGTTGGTCCCGGCTGTCATTCGTGGATCTTTGACAGTCGTTACGGGTCGTCAGAAGCCCGAAAGTCTGACAACCAGTCTTACCAAGAGGTATCGTATTACCCAGTTACTGGGTTGTGGAGGTCAGATAGGCAGTCGCTCCATGTAAAGTACTGGTATTCAGCTGCATCCGGTTAGACTGGAAGCCGACCCCAACATAGTTGGGAAAAGGCTAGGCAGATTGATTGAGTATAAAACAAAGTCGCTTCCCGCTGTCTGTCTGTCCCTATGTATGGTTAGATCTTTAAAACTACGCAACGGATTTTGATGCGGTTTTTTTTAATAGATTGTGATTCAAGAGGAAGGTTTATATTATTTATATATGTATAATAAACGCGGGCGAAGCCAGGGGCAAAAGCTAGTTACTCATATAACACTTAATAAATAGAACCATATTAAATACATTCACTTATCTGCATTGATTGCTTCACCCAATTCAATACAACAGTCTCAAACATAATGTGATTTTAATAGAATGTATTAGATTTAAAGGAAATAATTATAACAGGCAAATAAAATTATACAAAATTTAATTTCCTTATCAGAACTCTTAATAACAACTTCTATTAAGCACTAAAGTGAATGGAATTGAGTATTGCTAAGTTACTGATAAACTCCGATTTATACTAGGCGAAGAGTTACCTAAGTAATGATTTTCCTTCGTCAATAAAAATCATAATCTCTCACTCAAACAGCGGATTTCCTATCGATCTATTTTAGATACTTTAGCTGTAACATATTATAATACACATTTTGCAATAAGGACGCGGAAGGCGGAGGACAGGGTGTTGTGGCGCCGCCTGGGAGAGACCTATGTCCAGCAGTGGGCTGCGATATAGTCTGAGTTGATTGGATACGGATGTGATCTAAGCACATGGTAAAGGAAAAATTTAAATCGATGGTTCATCGGAAGATAATATTGAAGATTTCTTAGCTTGGGATAAATGATAATGACTTTGTAAAATCGACAGGGGAAGCCTTCGATAAGCAGTGGACATCTAAAAGCAGATATGACTATAATAATGACAAAATCAAAATACCAGAACCAAATATGGTAATTGTTAATCAGCTGAAAACCCATGCACGTGATCACCTGAATCATCATCTGCCTAGCCTTTTCCCAACTATGCTGGAGTCGGCTTCCAGTCTAACTGGATGCAGCTGAATACCAGTGTGTTACATGGAGCGACTGTCTATCTGACCTCCACAACCCAGTAACTGTGTAATACGATACCCCTTGGTAGGACTGGTTGTCAGACTTTCGGGCTTCTGACGACCCGTAACGACTGTCAAAGATCCACGAATGACAGCCGGGACCAACGGCTTAATGTACTTTCCGAAGCACGGAGGAGTCTCGGTATGTAAAGATGGCCATCCGTCCACGGACCAACCGCACCAAGCGTAGCTTAACCTGATGGATCGACCCGTGCGGCTGTTATTACTTAGCCACGAATTTCTCATTTACGTGATCACTTGAATGTTGTAACTAAACCATAATTATTCGTTCATGTCACTAAAAACAGTAACAAAGGAATCCTATACATTTGCATTAGGTCACGTATGGGTAGTAGGTACAGGATTAAAGGAAAATTCAAGTAAACAAGACATGTTTATTATATTAAATATTTACCTAGAACAAATTGGTCAACTGCACTTGTGGTAAGCTACTATGTAAATTAGGTATTAGATAAGTTATTGTGGACCAGCTGACCCATGTGGTCAGGATTCCCGTCTCTGATATTCGTTGGGAATTATAAATAAGTACGGTATTCACTCAGGTAATTAATCACTTAATATTGGTAAACATAACTACTTCTGGCGCAATAATTACCTAACTACTTATTATTACTGAGTGTGTTTTCCCCAATACTTGAACCCTTTCTTCGTGAAAGAATTTTTGGATTAACATAACATGAACGGAACCGTGTAAAGCTACTTTTGCAGTTTTATAAAAAAATGGATCGTGTTCCGAAGTGGCAAGTACTGATGAAAGTAAAAAAGAACTTACAATAAACAATGGAACTGTAATAGCAGTAATCAAAGCAGTTGCAGTCGTGAATGTAATTAAATTCGCGGACATTACCGAGGGCACGGGTCAACTGCCAATTGTGGCCTTGGTGATATCGACAACAGCTTTATTAGTCAACAACACTGAAGATTCTATTACTAAAGTGGGGGTGAATGCAGAGATTTGTTTTTAAAGTGATGATGATAAAAAACCCTCTGCAATCGTTGCTGCAGTGTTTCCTTTAAATAACGAGAGAAACGAACCAATAAAGAGAAGGTTTGGGATTAAAAAGATGTTCCTTATTTGTATAAGTAGGCACGACAAAACATTATTTAGATTAGGCCTAGCTCGCAGTCGCAGACAATAATTAACGTGGAAAAACCAAGTTTATTATTACGCCTGAAAAAATAGTTTAATGATAATCATACTCCACTTTTCAATACAAACAGTATTTAATACTATTTGGCTGTTATAATTAATTCTCACGTTATTATTTTCAGAATTTTTAATGAATTTTAAAAGTAGCTCACATTAATGTTTAGAACAATAAATTCTAATCTGAAAGTTTTCACATACAAAAAGTGAATGTTCTTTTCGCAAAAACTCACAAGTCAATGTATAAAACACTTACAAATATAACCGATGTAGAACCTGCTACTTGCTAAGATGAACACCTATACAGAGCGCAAGCGCAACTGGGTAATCGCGAAACCCATTCTTCGGTAGTCAAAGGATTGATTGAACATAACTACCGTAATAAAAGCAAGCCAGATTGCAGTATAACGAACTCGAGACCAAATCATGCAAGTGAAACCACAAGATGCGTTTCTCTAACAACTCGTTCAATGCCAACAAAGGGTACAAAGACTGTATGCATTTATGATTGTCAAGCCTCTTGTAGGTCCGTGGCCCGATCGCCGAGGCCGGTCCAAATTGGCCAATTGTCGGTGTCGCTCCCAATTGACATGATCGGGCAATGAATGCAGCAGCATGTGACACAATGCAACAAGTACCAGGAGCTTGATCATCCGATATAGGATGAATCGGGCGTAATAGCCATTTAGAACGTTTGTGTGGAGTTAGGTCAGGACTCAAAAGCCGAACAATTGGGAATGTTTTGCGTAGGCGACCCTTAAAATCATTTACGAAAGGAACTATTACAAGAACATGTTCTATCTCCATGACATGATTAGGACAAGTTCAGATGAGTGTCCCAACAAGACAATAACGATTCCAGAGAAATCTACATCAACTATGAGCTTTGAGAAACCCCGTTAAGATTTTACAACGTCGGTCGTTCGCAATTTCTCTATCCGATTGTCAATCTTCATAAAGTCTAAATGCTCGTAAAACACTACATATCTTCGAATAAGGAAGCACAAGTTTAGGTCAGATTTACATTAGATCATAGCTTTGAAAGCAGTGACACTAATAGGTTTTCTAGAAACCTGCAGTTTATTGGCTAGGTTAATTTAAGTGATGTTTTCATTGATGAAGTCATTGCAAAACATTGGCAATAAAATGCATTTAAATAATATATGCGTAATTGCATAACAGGAAACCAGACAATAATGGCCTAATAGGTAGACATGTTAAATAACAAATCAATTAGTAGCGCTTTATAAGAATAGAATGCCAAGGCATAACCCAGTGTATGATGATGAGAGGAAATTTTGTTGTGTAAACAATAATGGACTATACAAATAACATTTGTTTGCCATAACAACAAACAAAGAGTATTTACAAATGCTCCGATAGTAAACTTTCACGTAGACAGTGTAATTTATTTATTTATCTACACCCATGCTATATATCATCTATAAAAATTTCTGAAACAGTTAGCTTATTACCAACATTAAAACAGCCAGTGTCATAGTAACCATAATAACATCCAAACGGCTGTTATAATGTTGTACTGAATTTCATAATGCAACTCGTTTTCAAAAAACGAACATTGTAATGCACGCGCGTTTCACTACAACAGCGCCGTAATTTAAAAAAAGAACTTATTCGAATTCACGTCGTATATACTATGACGCCGGCCGCCATGTTCGATACGAGTATTAGTATTGCAAAAAACTGTTTCCGAACCTTTTATAGAGGATTCATAACATGGATGTAGATAAAGTCTTGTATGCAACTGTACATAATTAGGTATTAAAACACTCATGTGCTACTATTATCACACTCGGCTTCGCCTCGTGTGATAAACCCACATTCGTGTTTTAACACGCCTTATTATACGTCAGTTGCATAAATAACTATTATTTATTTATTTATTTATGTAACAATTGCTTGCTGCACTTACAGTGTAGGTATACCAAAGCGCGCAGCGAGTCAACAATATGTAATGATTATTATTAATGAGATTCCTTGTCAAATATTAGCATGACTTGTGTAGAGAAAATAAACGTTTTATATTTTACTAGCTTCTGCCCGCGACTTCGTCCGCGTGAAATTTCTTGTCCCCCAACGACGCATCGCATCGCAACGCCTGCCCGCGCTATTACTTCGTTTGCGGTTAAGCATCCTTTCTGACATTTTTTCTTTTTGCTCGGCTCCTAAGGTCCCTAGCGTGATGTTAAATAGCCTATATCCTTCCGCATCGCCTGCCCGCGCTATTACTTCGCGCACGGCTCCTAAAGGGCCCCAGCGTGATGTTAAATAGCATATATCCTTCCGCATCGCCTGCCCGCGCTATTACTTCGCGCTAGGCTCCTAAGGGCCCTAGCGTGATGTTAAATAGACTATATCCTTCCGCGTCGCCTGCCCGCGCTATTACTTCGCGCTCGGCTCCTAAGGGCCCTAGCGGGATGTTAAATAGCCTATATCCTTCCGCATCTCCTGCCCGCGCTATTACTTCTTGCTCGGCTCCTAAGGGCCCTAGCGTGATGTTAAATAGCCTATATCCTTCCGCATCGCCTGCCCGCGCTATTACTTCGCGCTCGGCTCCTAAGGGCCCTAGTGTGATGTTAAATAGCCTATATCCTTCCGCATCGCCTGCCCGCGCTATTGCTTCGCGCTCGGCTTTTAAGGGCCCTAGCGTGATGTTAAATAGCCTATATCATTTCGCATCGCCTGCACGCGCTATTACTTCGCGCTCGGCTCCTAAGGGCCCTAGCGTGATGTTATATAGCCTATAGCCCTCCTCAAGAACTGGGTTATAAAATGCAAAAAGATTTTTTCAAATCCGACTGGGGTAGTTCCAGAGATAGCGCGTTCAAACAAACTAACAAAGAAACAAACTCTTCCGCTGTATTCCACCGACATTACTGAAATAATAAATCGAGAGGGTCGTCAATCCGCGGAAAATCTCGCAATTCAGAAAAATTACTTATTTGCACAACGCCAACTATGGGTAAATTGATAAAACGTCCGCACTAAACATATTCGCTCAAGAGCGACCGGTATGAATTAAAGTTATTTTGCGTTTTAGTAATTTTATATTATCTCCGAAACTGTATGACCAATTGACATACTGTAAAGGCCAAATCTTATCTCCATATCCTTGATATCCTTGTGATCATAAAATAACTTATTTTGATAAGGATTAATGTTTTGTTGTTTAAATAATCATCCAAACGTAAGTATGTCTAAAAAATACTTTTTTAAAGCAATAAAAGATGTATAAAAGATAAAATATAAAAGATAGAAATATGGTGTCGCGGATTTTTTTGTAGAATTATTTAAGACGGACCAGACTGCCATACATTGTTCTCAATTTTAAACAACTGTTTAGGCAGCGCATGCAAAAAAGTCTGTTTAAAGAGGTATTTCTTTCCGACTTGTTAGACAAAAATTGTGATAGCTCGGCTAATATGCATGATATAAATATAATTTATAGCCTATAGCACTCAGGAATAATGTAGCTTTCTACTTGTGAAAAAAATTTTAGAATTGGATAATTAGTTCCGGAGATTACATACAAACTTACAAACTTACATACAAATTTTACCTCTTTATAATATTAGTATAGATATATGCAGAGTGACTTGTAATTTTACGTATACCTTCCAGGACTTGACAGTGTGAACCATTTGCAACAATTAAGCACCCAATAAAGCCTAGGTGAAAATTCATGGGATTCGAGAAAACCCAATTATTATGCATTTTTGAAAATTAACTCTCAAATTGAATGGCCTTCATTGATATTCCGTTGAAGGGTACTTCTACCTAATACTTTAAAAAACCTTTCGATGTAACCATCAAACAGTAAAGTTAAAGGAAGATTTTCAAGAATCATCTACGTACTTTGACAAGTTATCTCAAAAATTTAGTATGTCATTAAGCGTAGGTACTTACGTACAAATTACGTAGAAGACATTTTCATTTAATCAGCTACTTATTGAGGTGCAAACGTTAAAAAAATATTTAGAGATACTTAGAAAACAGTCGATAATGCTGGCAAAGGTCGAATTTGCAAATTGTTGAAATATTAAAAAATTGTGTTATAATCGAATTAGTTCTTAAAATTCTCAAAATTCGACGTATGTAAGTATGTCAAAATATTAAAGTAGGTAAGTACTTGTTCTGTATGTTTAAACACACGCATACGCGACAAGTGAACCGTGGTCCGTCCGTGACCAGCAAGTAGACTGTAAGTCATGTAAAAAAAAACTTAAAGGCTGGTAATGATGACGTGTCATGGATTGCTGGGAGGTTAGGAAGTAATGGGATGGCATAATAGTTATTTATCACAAAATTTTCAAATATTACAACCATTTGCAAATTCGACCTTTGCCAGCATTATCGCCTGTTTCATCGTTAACTTTTGTACCTCGTTAGATAGCTGATTAAATTAAGATGTCTTCCCAATAATTTGTACGCTTAAAGGCTCTTACAGACAGAGGCGATATCGCGTCGCGACGCGATATTTTTCTACGGATATAATATCGAAATATCGCGTCGCGACCGCGATATCGCCTCTGTAAGAGCCTTAATGCTATAGACAATTTTTGAGATTAACTAGTGGCCAAGTTCATGTACGTAGATGATTTTTGAAAATGTTTACTATACTTCTTCCTTTAACCTTTAACTGTTTGATGTTTTAGAAAATTTGGTTACATCGAAAGGTTTGTGTATTAGGTACCCAATGGAATATCAATGAAGGTCATTCAATTTGAGAGTTTAGAGAAAAGTGATATTTAATGACGAATTCTGGGAATTTTTCAAAAATACATGAAAAATTGGGTTTTTCGAATCCCATGAAATTTCGCCTAGGCTTTATAGGATGCTTAATTGTTGCAAACGGGTCACACTATCACGTCCTGGAAGAATTATTTACGCCAAATTACAAGTCACCCTGTATATATTATTATTATGATGAGTGAATCAATCAACAGTCAATTCTTATTCCTCTCAGTGATCTAAAATCGAAATTACTAGTACATTTAACAGTTTCAATAAATTCAAATTCTGATTAGCTGACTAGTTGAAGTCTAGTAGACCCATGGGACTTGAGAGATAACAAAATATTTAACGTTGATGATATTGAAGCAAAATAAAAAAATACGATCTCAAACGGACCAGCCGTTTCAAAGTTAACGTTTATCATAAGTATCAAGAGATACATAACCTCAAGGACCCAGTTATTTTAAATACATGTTTGTTTAAAATAAGTACCTAATAAGATATTGGAACGCGAAAAGACAGGGAACATCATTGTGATGTGCCGTATACTCTGCAAAATGTACTTTATTACATTTGTTTGATAAGAATGACAAGATCCCCTTTGACTCTTCTCCACTATAACACCGGAGATTGGAAACAAAGAGCTTACACTAACCCAGAGTCAATATTTTCAGGTGATTTAATAATTTATCTCTTTCAAACTGTAACCTTACACGGGCTAGATTACATAAGAGCAAAACCAGTAAACAAAATAAATACGTCTATACTTGATTGAAATAAACACTAGCACACAATTTGTTCTATTGGCTATCAATGTTAAATATCTAGCAATGCTGTGATTGGTAGATAGTTGTTGACACTGATCATTGCTTGATTGACTGAAGACCTACAGTAATCAATAGCAAAAATAATATTGACTACTCGTTTACAACAAATGTGAGATCAGGAACTGGCGCTTTCGCCTTAAAATATAACAAATTGACAGTTTATTCAGCACAACCACATTTCAAAGCTACCAGGCATACATAAAAACAAAAGTAGCTAACAAAATAGGATTTTTTTTTGACAGAAACTCGCACGCCTTACCGAATGGAAGCAGGACAATCGCGAGTTCCAAATATGTAGTTTACATCAGCAGTGTTACAATGAACTGCGCCATTGTACTGGCAAGTCTGACTTACTAACGGTAATAGTGACGTCAGACCGTCCCACGTGCTGAGAAGGATTGAAGCTCAGATTGAAGATACAAGCCTACTTCAGATTATGACTTAAAGCTGAATAGAGAGAATAGACAGACCTCCTAATAGAAGTGAAAGAAGAAAGAAAGAAGAAAGAAGAAGAAGAAAAAAGAAGAAGAAAAGAAAAAAGAAGAAGAAAGAAAGAAAGAGAAGAGAAAAGGAGAAGTGAAGTGATATAAGGTCTACATGCCTACATATCCTAATACTTCGGTACGTCCGTATTCCGCATCCTAAAACGATTACGAAGCTTAATCACGTCAATTTATAAAGGTAAATTCAACGGACCTAAATTAAAGAGACCATTTTGACCCCAGAAGTGACTCTTAAACCTAAAGATCTACAGTTCCATTCGATTCTAAGAAGGATTCGTTTAGTCTTTCAAGTAGGTTACCTATGAACATTTTATTGTTAGGTTGAGCTTGAGCACAGTTTTACTAAAAAAAGCATTTTACGGAGCCGTCACTTTCAATTTACTGAGATCATTTCCCTGAATCTAGCAATAGACAGAAGTTGAAACGTTTCAACAAAAACATATTTTTTCGGACATGACAACTGCCATTAATAGGTAGAACATACATCACTTAAACATTCGTAGATGGACGAAATGATCATGAATGATGTGATGACAGCGGCGTGACCCAAAAATATAATTGAAGCAATTGCCACATGGCCGTGTTGGCCGTGATTGAGGGTGATGTCAGTAAGGTCATAGATAGAGATAGCACGCGACCTCTCTGATACGTGAGTTTTTGTAAAATCGCATTATTTTTGTGTTATTGTGTAATTATTTCGATTAACCAGTCAGATTTGACATAACACGACGCGTTTGCGCACAGGCATTGAAAACTTTAACAGTTGGTGGAATTCCGTTTTTGAATTTTAATCCGGGAACGCGCCAACGAACAGCGCAACTTTTTTTTACGTCTGTTTTTATAAAAGAAAAATAGCTTCCTTGAGACCTCAGAGCCGCGGGCAATAACCGAGTAGGCCTATAATTTAATACATTTTATTTGGAGCCGTGTTATTAAAACGTGTGCAAAATGATAATTGTTAAACACCGGACGAAATGAAGGACGCTAAACATAAGTACTGGTCGTGGGATAAGTCCCAACAACTCCCATTTCAGCGTTTATAACATCTTGTATGCATTGTGTAAACATAAATCAAATCAATGCTTGTATGAGTTATGTTTTACAAACGAGTGAAGACAAAACAACTTGTGTGGATAAAAGCAATCATTATAATCTGGATAAGTTCTCTCAAGACCGATAAAATATTGTGATCAGAGAGACGCGGAAAATTTCAATGGCGCCTGCTGCTTGGCGAAAATCAAAATTGCATTTTTATGAATAGCTATGTGACAAGAAAAGGCAGGAGTAAACATAAAAACTTTTTTTACAAAATAATACAACCGACTTCCAAAAACAACAGTACAAAAGAAATGAGAACGTCATCGACATAAAAAGTGGGAAGGAAAAAAAAATACGTATTATTGAAGCTAACTCAAAAACTACCGAAGCAAAGTTAATACGTATTAATGAAGCTAACTCAAAAACTACCGAAGCAAAGTTAATAAATTTTACATGGGACCAACTTCGAGGTATACCCTCTCGAATAAAACAAGTATCTTTCAAATCGGACACCGCTGTAAAAAGTTAGGCGTGGTCATACATAATTTTTATTTTTTTAAATACGTGAGAACCTTCTCGCTTCTTTTTCGTCGGTTAAAAACACGTAATAGTGTGAAACTTACGCAATTTGCCAAAAATCGACTCGCCTGTCAAGGCTGTCTCCTGCCCCAGTATTTTCATTACCGCGTTGACATCACAGCCCTCATGCAGACTGATATAATCTGGCATGGAAAACAGCTTATATCGCACGTAGTATAACAGGTCTGTTTCGCGGTCAAGGCGAACCTGCGCAGGCGCAAGGTGCAACGTAGTATCGCGTTGCATCCACTTAGCATACGTAATAGGAACCTGCCTTTACAAAGAATGAGGGCTTTTACTCTCTGGGATGTAGACTGGCCTCGCTTAGAATTCGTTGTAGCTTTAATTATGCATTAGGCAAGATTTGTCGATTGGCAATATTCAAAAGCTTTTCTTGACGTACATTATAGAAGCAAAAGTTAGCACAATCTTCAGGAAATCAACCAGCACAGTTTGATCTGACCTTGAGTGTCAGGAAACACCATGTAGGTAAGGGTCTAAACATTTTTTGACGACTCAAAATGCTTATTAGTTTTCGACCGAGATTTATATTGCTTGACAGCTTTCTAGAAATTACACATGGCAAAGATAAGAAAGATGGTCGGACTTTTAATTAGCTGCAGTAAACTGACACTTCTAATGTCATTATTACTGTCATTTCCTGTTTCGCTATCAAACGAATTTTTTAACGAAATGACAGATAAGAAGTGTCATTTTACTGCAGCTAATGAAAAGTTTGAGCTTAGATAGATAGATTAGACAGGACCTAGGTCCTGTAAGTATCGATTATTCATTCAAATAACTTAACCATCGATGGTGAAGGAAGATCGATCGTGACAATTACAATCAGAATCGTTCAAGTTACAATAGCACGAAAACAATGGAATTTGTGTTTATCTGGATCGAAGGTGAATTTATGATGACTTATTGATGCAAAAGAGTGTCGGTACAAAAAATAGAGTAGATAAGTGTGAACCAGTCTTACCAAGGGGTATCGTATTATACAGTAATTGGGTTGAGGAGGTCAGATAGGCAGCGCTCCATGCAAAATACTGGTATTCAGCTGCATCCGGTTAGACTAGAAGCCGACCCCAACATAGTTGGGAAAAGGCTAGGCAGATTGCAGTAGTCACTAAATAATGGATCGTTGTGTTACAAGGAATACTGCCACGAAATATAATTTACTGTTCGGGACTGGGTTATACCAGTTCAGAAAAGGAAGCAGAACGGGGTACCTTGTAATTGTAACGTCTGAAGCACCATAAATTGGTCGTTTCCTTTAGTAACTTGTTCGAGAATGCGAGGGGCAAAACATGCATAGATAGGTATCACTTTTATTTCTCGCGGGTCTCGGGCAGCAGTGGTGACCCAGTGATAACGGCCACGACTTACGAGTTACAAGTTTTGCAGGTCGTAGGTTCGAACCCAGGCAGGTGCTTTACTTTGTGTAAATTATTTCATCACCACTGCTCTCAAAACGGTGAAGGAAAACATCGTGAGGAAACCGGCA
Source organism: Cosmia trapezina (assembly GCA_905163495.3). NCBI lineage: Eukaryota > Metazoa > Arthropoda > Insecta > Lepidoptera > Noctuidae > Cosmia > Cosmia trapezina. The sequence continues at coordinate 29,892,581 of LR991022.1, read as the reverse complement.
TGTCCTAGAACCAAAAATTCGAAGACAATCCGCACTGGGTCCACGTGGTGGATTACGGCCCACTTCCTCTCACCGAGAGGGGCCTCTGGGACACATTATTATTGGGTTGATTATGCTCCTAAATTTTGAGTAAATGTCCATGGCAAACACCAGCAAAATTTTGGCAAATTTATGTGGAATAATTGAAAGGTTTGGGAGGTGAATGAGCTGCCTTTGCGCAGACGCCGGGGACACAAAACTAGGTCATATTACTGTGACGGGTGGCCAACTGGCAAGTCCAGTTATACACAGTCTACAATTCCTGGAATGCTTTAATCAATAGGCTACAACCTTTTCTTACGATTATTATCATTTATGTATTCCCAGGGATCTTGTTGTAAATTATACTCACGGAGACTAGTAGATATAAAGTTTATTCAAAGACACATTACTACAGAATTAACAAAATACAAATTGAAATTGAAACACAACCTATCTATCTGACAGCTAGTCGACGACTGCCCCAGACTACCCGCGCCAGGCCCGCGCTAGTTAGAACGACACCCATGTGACATTATACATTTTGTTTTAAATATTTGATGAAAATTAAACCAAAATTACAGAATGTATTAAATAACTAACAGACGGCCATTCTGCCGTGGGGATGACCCCATCCCCAACTCAGCTCGGCCATTCACTGTGAGGTATGACCTCATACCTTGATTTTTTACAAACAATAAATTTAAATATGTTGAAAAGCATTGATTATCTTTTTTTTCTTTTTTTTTTTTAATAATACAAGATAGATCGAACAACAATAGGTAAATCTGATTTTGACATTATAAAAAAAATGTAAACCTGATATTTACCTAAATTAGTTATATAAGAAAATGATTTCTACTTATTTTACATTCCATTTTTAACTGTACTTATTTATCACCTAGTATAGCATAAATCTAAATTCATTAGTGATAGGTATTTTTAACTCTACTTATTTATCATCTAGTATAACATAAATCTAAATTCATCAGTGATAGTTATTTTTAACTGTACTTATTTATCATCCAGTATAACATAAATCTAAATTCATTAGTGATAGGTATTTTCAAGAGTTCAAGAAACAGAGGTCAACAGTGTCATGTCTATAAATTTCTATTTCATATTTTTATTATTTATCTCATTTTCTTCCATCTCATTTCTTCATTCTCATCCCATTTATTTATCTCATTTTAGTGTAACACAAATCTAAGTACACACAATGATTGACATTTTTAAAACTTCAAGAGAACATCAACTCCAATAACTTATCTATAAACTTAATAAAAATTATAATTATCATTCACAATTTAAAATTATTAAGTGCAAGTAAATTAGCCCAAACACTAGAGCCACACTAGGGGCATACAAATTATAACCTAAGTACAACACTGGGGGTAGATTTTATTAACTGCAGCCGCACTTGGGGATTCTCATTCATTTCTGTGGACAATCATCATTAGTGTTCACACTAGGGAACTTCATTAGGTACCACACTTGGGGTCCATTGTTATCTATTTGTATTGGCCACACTATGGGCTAACATCAACACCTGGGGAATTCGATTGATCTTGGGTAATCATCATAGTGTTCACACTAGGGAACTTCATTAGGTACCACACTTGGGGTCCATTGTTATCTATTTGTATTTGCCACACTAGGGGCTAACCTCCACACTTGGGGATTCTCATTGATCTTGTGTAATTATCATAGTGTTCACACTTGGGAACTTTAGTACCACACTTGGGGTCCTTTGTTTAGCTTCGTATTTCATCATTTTCACACTGCTATCTATGCTGTAAGGGTCATATTAGGGAAAATAGTGGTTAGTGTATAAGATGTAAGTCAGTTAATTAATAAAGATATGTATTCAGATAATAGATGCATTAAATTACTCTGAATGAGAATCGTCAGTTGTGGAGCTTATTTCGTCAGTAAGAGAAGGTGGCCCCATTTTAATTTGGAACTTATACGCCTTTAAATCTTACCGCTTCTCAATACGTTATTTTTAGATGTATCTTTTATATGCTCCTCGCTAGTTTCTATAATATTTTTAATTTGTTTTATCCGCGGATCTGTCATCTGTACCGTGTGGAGCCAATCTTCAGTTGTGATATTGAAGACTTCCAATTCATCTACGATATTTTCTTGTGAGATGGGGTTCCGGCTCAGGGCATCAACATGCTGCATATTATGACCTGGCCGATACTCGATCGTAAAGTTATATTCCTGTAGCATCAGCCACCACCTTGCAATTTTAGGAATTAAATCTCGCTTTACCAAGGTGGTTCGTAATACATTAGTCTGTAACAACTTTAAATTCTAGACCAATCACATAAACTCTAAATTTCTTTAAAGTGAGTACCAGTTTCCAGTTCATATGAGTGCCAAAATGCTTCCTAGCGCGTTGTTTGGCGACTAAAACAAGCAACTGGCCTAAAAGGTTTTGTCTGTTTTTATTATTGTCTTTTTCATTATAACGTTAATACTTTTATTATTCCTATTATATAACAAAACTTTGATCTTATTTTACTATAAAGATTTATATTTTAAAATTTAATTTGATAATTTACAGTTATTTTATTATAATAATAATAAATAAAAAATCGTAGACGTTTGCTCTTCGTCGTTTTAATTTTATAAGTAACCGTATAGATCAAACGTTGTAAGTAGTTATAACTTGAGGATATGGATCAACTTTATAAAGACAACGTAAGTAAGTAAAATTAATCAAATCAAATCAAATCAAATTTATTCGTAAATGTAGGTTTTAATGAATAAGTACCCTCAAATAAAACATCTGTCGATTAGACAGAGACATAAAGATAAAGTGACTTGGACGATAGTAGATAACAATTTCAACGCATTTCATATGGGCTGGCATAAGCCGACTGTGATTCTCTTATAATATTGTTAGCCAACATGGCGCCTATCATTCCCGTACCTTTGCGGGCTCACTAAAAGGGAGTCTATAAGGTCTATACATCACAGGCGTATCATCGTTGAGACGTAGTGGCATTTCTATTATATGAGGCAGTCCAAGCTCCTGCATATTGAATGCAAAACAGTCCCTAAACTTGTTCAGATTAATTTATAACTGATTATTTTCAGTCTCAGTTACTTTGGGGCCAATATTTAACATATCTAAAGTAATAGGTTCCTTTATAGTGTCGGATTTATGACAAGCATCAGACAACCTGGTATTAAGATGAATATAATTCACAACCAAGGGTTCATGCTTTGATGTAAGTGGCCCTAGATTGTTTAATTTTATTGCTCGTGATAATAATTTGGAATTTTTGAGAGTGATTGAATTTTCTGACAAGTTCATGATAGGTATACATCGACTCATCCCATTATGAAATTGGTAGACACCTTGCAATATAATGAATTCATTACCAGTTTTCATGCATGCACTGCCTGAGACAAATTAATAATGGTCCTGAACACTTATCTTGTGTATGTACATCTACATACTGTAACTCTTTGATTGAGATGTCATTAGTATTATAAATATTCGTTTGCACTATAGATATCGGAATCATCACAATAAAGAGCTAGTATAGTGCTAGTCTTATGAACGGTAACAGTGGGAAGGTCGTTAAAGACTGCCCAATAGGAACATTCGTCTTAAGTAAATGATCCGTTACAATAAATGCTTCTATATCTGCTTGAACCGCATCTACGATGCGTCACAAATATCCTAGCAATTGGTATGAAACTTCCAAAACAGAATCCCCTAATAATTGAAACTGCCGTTTTATTTTCAACTAGATTAAGTTCTTTAACAATCGATTCTCGAACTAAATTACTTTGACACTTTGATATGCCATTAACACAAATTGTTTTAAAATACTTACTATTTGACTTTTCGTTTGTTGTTATTTGTAGAACGTTTTGTGTAGGGTTACATTCGAATTTTCTTGTGTTTGATTAGCTTTTGAGTGAGAATTTATAAGCTCACAACTTTGTGTCATATGTCCTACTAGATCATATCTTTTTAATGGTTAACTGCCATTACGTCTGCCCAGTATCACCACAATTTATAACATTGAAAGGAGCTAGACCTTGTCCGGATAGTTGTGAGTATGGATTTATTTGACATTTTGCTGCGATTATTGTTCCAAATTATTTAAATGTGTGTGATTCCTGTTTAAGTAATAAATTGTCTCTTTTTGATATAAGATTTCGTTTTGATATCCGGCGTAAATATTTTAGAAAGTTTTTATAATCTTTCTTTGCTACTGTTTCCAGCTCAAATCAATGGTACTCTTACCTTGGTACCATTTCTTTGCATAGCTACAAAGTTTCGGTATAGCATAATAGATAATTTGCCTCTGTCCACACTTAGCATAGCTAACGGCAGTTGTTCGCTTCCGTACCTATAGTAATTCACATAGAAAATAAACGAATCGGCGAACGAACGAATAGTTACCTAGTAAAATTTTAAAACAGATAATGAATACCTGTCAGATAAAAAATTGTGTGTATAATAATAATAATACATAGAACGATGGTGGATACTTGAGTCCGATTTATTTTATTAAAACTATTTATTTTATTAAATTATTTTGTTTGTATTGTTAATTAAGTGTTGACTGTATTAGACATTACTTATATATTATGACATTATGATACTCTGACATTGCTTAACTACTTATTAATTTGAATTTATGACAGCGCATAACTTATTGATTTGAATTTATGACATTAGAGAGAGAGTATTAATAATGATTTTATGAATTTTTGGTATTAATTGTAATTTAGCTCATGGTATAATTTTTAATGATAATTTTGCATGCCTGTATTGGTGCAACACAGTGGACTGCGCATTCACTTTTGATCTTGAAATGTATGATTATGTACTGTGTTGAGCAATAAAAATTTGAATTTGAATTATGTATGAAACTCAGACAAAAAAAAAACAAATCAAAGTACACGCCCAGCTAGCAGCAATAGTTTCATGATTCTGATTTCATTTTCAAATACCTATCTTTATTTAACATAAGAAATAAGAATACATAACAAAATGTATTCAAAAGGATTACGATTCGCCTTTCAAAGTTTTTGAGACATGATCTTAACTTTTAACAACTTAAACTCGACACACAAGGGAACATTATGTTATTAACGCAAATTATTTAGTAATAAATTTAACTATACCCGTCTCTCCACTATTCCATTGCTTATTTTACGGTGTATACTGGATAGGCTGTATAAACCTTATCCATATCCCACGAGCACATCTTCCCTACCATTATCGCGTGGTCCACTACTTGATATACAATGGTCTCTGTTGCACCATGTAACATGACCACGAGGCAAACAGGAGTTAGTGCGAATCTTTGGGTTCATTCGAGCAATCGAGTCCGGTTAAACCACACTGGGGTCGGTGCATTTCATTCGTATTGCATGTAGGTATATTAAAAATATTTTATGTAAGTAATTCGATCGCACGGTGTAAGTGCAGAAGATATAGCAACCTCTTGTGCTAGCAACTGGGCGACCAGCTAACGATCAGGAGCCTCCCTGCCGCCCGCGCTACCGTGAATCTGCGGCCGGGGCCGGGGCGGCAGCAAACCTTTCGGGGGTCAAGCCGCTGGTCGTATGCACTTCGTAATAGGATGTAAAATCATACATCCTTATGACACACAAACATAAATTACTAGGTATATCAATCCAGGTGTATATAAATCCAGGTGTCCATATCAATATAATGATATAAGTAGCCAAAATTCGCAGGTACTGTGCGTAGTACCTATAGTGTAACTTAAGCGGGTAATCCGCTGTAATGTAAGTACTTACCTATGTAGGTACGACACGTGAATCAATCAACCAAAAGAAAGTAATTTATCGTTTCTCGTAATACTTACTCATAGATAATCGAATAGTAAATACGAGTATTAATGTCCACATTATTTTAAAATATCGGCGATCTTCATGATCAGATTTAATTATAGGTACTTACCTACCTACTCACGAATCATAACTAAGTATGTGGAGTAGGTACGTCCAAACATTACCACAACATTGGCGAGTGACTGATAGCACCATTCATCTCAGACTGAGACAGACCGGGCGAACACAATACTTCATGACTTACTTTTATTTCTGCCTGTAGACTGAGGTACCCACGCCACGCACTTTATCGGGCGTCGCGCGTCGGTGTTAAAATAAACTTATTTCATTAAGCTGCACTTCTTTTTACAAGTATGCAAATCACAAGGCTCCTAGATAACATTGTTTATCGAAATATGCATTAGCATGCCAAATGTTTATTTTTAACCATAAAATTACATGACGTCAACTGACTTAAGTTGCTTTGAACAAAATAAACCAAGTAACGTACCTGAGAACTTTCTCTAACACTCTTAGTTCTTACCACTTCTGACTGTGACGGGTGGCCAACTGGCAAGTCCAGTTATACACAGTCTACAATTCCTGGAATGCTTTAATCAATAGGCTACAACCTTTTCTTACGATTATTATCATTTATGTATTCCCAGGGATCTTGTTGTAAATTATACTCACGGAGACTAGTAGATATAAAGTTTATTCAAAGACACATTACTACAGAATTAACAAAATACAAATTGAAATTGAAACACAACCTATCTATCTGACAGCTAGTCGACGACTGCCCCAGACTACCCGCGCCAGGCCCGCGCTAGTTAGAACGACACCCATGTGACATTATACATTTTGTTTTAAATATTTGATGAAAATTAAACCAAAATTACAGAATGTATTAAATAACTAACATTACTACTACTACTATCAATGCAAACCGTTAAAAAACTAATCCAATAAAGAGAATAAATCGGATCTGTTTCTGATTAAGGAATACGTACCACGTATTATCCTAACACCACGAATTCCTGTCCTTGTACGGATTCATAAAAAAAAAACTAATGGATAACTCGTAGAGCTCGAAGGCAATTTATTCTAGATCGAATCCACACCTGGCATTTTCGACAGTACGAACTTAAGTCGGTGCTCACGACCGCCAAAATAGAAAGACCTTTCTTACTCCTCACTCCACGATGCTCAGAAAGGTGGTTGACATGAAATTAAGCAAGTTATTCGGTCTTGGCTCACTGGTCGGTAAGACTAGACAAGTTTGGCTATAAATCACCCCGCCCCGCCCCCAGCGATGTACCATTAAAGGTGATTAAAGTGTGCGCGAGAGCAGGATGGTCCAAATTATACGGTTTGGCCTCAGTTGCCCACAAAAATGTGGTGCGGTCATTATCCCGGATGAAGCGTGGCTTGAGAGCACGTGCGCTGGGCCACATGTTGGAATGGGCACAATGCATGCCTTTGCCTCGTCCAAATGACATTGAGGTTTTCTTTTTGTGAAAACTGAGACCGTATCCTTTGGAGGTCTACTTGATCGTCTTTTGTTTTGGGTCGATTTTTGAACTGCAATGTTTGGCGTGGTTTGGCGTTTCATTACCAATCGCCAGCATAGCAACCATGTAGGGACTTGACTTTGATACCGCCTTGATTTCGCAGCAATAAGGACGGTTTTCGTAGTTTAACTTTTACTACTGTAAGGTTGATGGTACCTACTCATCTAAATAGTACATTGGTCATTTGTAAAATGACATATTTTGCATAAACATGACTGAGTTTGACTAAACAGTTCTAGTAACTGAGCTAGCTTTCTCTGTGAACAGTGGTCTTTTATCCTCGGTCTAAAACTGGTATAGAAAGTTTCTACCTCATGTTTGGCACTGCAGAAAGTTTTCATCAAATATTTTTGCATTTATCTAAACAACTTAGTTAAAATAAAATAGGATTAGATCAGGCTGCAGAGTCATATTTTAGGGCTAGGCTTGCTATTGCCAGCCAAAGTAAAAAAAAAAATTATGTAGATAAGTACACGAAAAATACTTTTTATTGTGACATTTAAAAAAATTATGACAGGTACTTAACTTATTTCAAAAATAATAAGTAGTTACTTACATATTTTTTTAATAATTTGATTCTAACAAAATCAAATGAGTCTGCTATGTAAATTAATGTTAAATGTCACTGATATATAACAATGTTTCATACATTAATAATTCTAGGCATAAATTAGTTACTTAATTAAAATTATTTTTCCTGAATATTCATTTAAAAACTTAATCAAATTATTATTTTGTTGATAAGCTTAATTCAATCAATAGATCAATTTAATTATGATTAGTGATTACATTTTCCTTTTCATTATTTGAATAGTTGATAATGCTGATTGTATGCTACTGTATAACTACTTTGCTGTTACTGGGATTGGTGGAGGTGGAGAGTGATACTCCTGTTCTTTTTTGATGTTTCATCATTTGTTGTACCTAGGTACTTAAAGTTGCATGCTAGTTTTTTCCAAACTGAAAATACCACATGCCTAAAAACTATGCTAACTTTAAACTAATGGGGCAGCCGTCCTGCACAATGATTAAATAAATTATTCAATCAATTATTTAAAAATATTATTTACGGTCAAGTTATTAAATTTTTATTAAGTCTTAGTACTGGTTATTGGAATAGCCATATAACTACATAATTTTGTTGTTTGTCACAATAACTTCCATTTCGGGAATGTAAATCAGAGTACTAGGTAGGTAAAGTGGATACTTTGGTACCTATTTTCCTGTTGTTTAAGTATGTATTCCAATTGTATTAGGTACCTACCTAATAATAGTAACTTTGTAATTTCAGAGGAAAAATTGAGTTAACCGATCAGAATTGTTTACCTATTTAATTTTATTATTTTTTAGTTTTATTTTATGCCTGCCAGTCTTACGAAGGGGTATTGCATAACCCAGTAACTGGGCTGTGGAGGTCAGATAGGCAGTCACTCCATGTAAAAAACTGGTATTCAGTTAGACTGAAAGCAGACCCCAACATAGTTGGGAAAAGGCTATGCAGATTGATTCTGATTATAAAAAGGCGAAAGTTTATGAATGTGTGTGTGTTTGTATGTTTGTTACTTCTTCACACTCAAACGGCTGGACCGATTTGGATGAAATTTGGTATGTAGATAGCTTATACCCTGGATTAACACATAGGCTACTTTTTATCCCGCTCTATGCGGTTAAAACCGCAGGCCCAGCTAGTTCCATTCTAAATCCTACTTGCCTAATTAATAGTTGTATTATTCCAGTGAACTGATTACAACGGCGAGCATAATATTTGACAGCAGATTTCATGACCAGAGACCTGATCATGTCTTTAGAAGCTGGAGGATTGTAATAAATATGGGGATGAAAATTCAAAGCGTACCTGTGTCAGGTAGCATTTTGACAGATACTTCACATCTTGGGTATACCTTTGTCAAACAGCAAGTTACCAGCATTTTGGGTATAACATTAACATTGTGTTGTAATGCGTCTTACAGAGATCCGTGTTTAACGGAGGACATTCAAGATCTGATTAGATCTTTATCAAGAGCCACAAGAATATTGTATGCATATTATTACCCTTGTGGTTTTATTTGTTACTTTATCAGCCATGTCAACAACAACATAAGTTAGTTTTTTTCCTAGCTGGTAAGTGGTAAGTACAGACGCCAGCAGGTCAAGCCACCCGAAACTGTCAAATTTTCCCAATCAAGCTTGAACCTTATGCTTTAGAGATAAAGATGAAAATCTAATAAAGAAATTTGACAGATTGTAGTAGCTTGATGTGCTGTTTGTACCTAGTTCAATTACTTCTAAGTAGGTAATGAGTTTCAGGTTTGCATAGTTGCTGTACTTACCAATAATTTGTAAGGAAACTAGATCAATTATGTGCCTACCCTCCTATATATGTTTAATAGTTATTTAACTTATTCATGTGCAAGGACCAGAGCTGGCCAATGTTATGCTTATGGATTGATGCTTACAATATGATGTGCTTGGTATGAAAAGAACATGGTGTACATGATTGTAGGGTATACTTATGAAAATGTATCAACTAAATAATTAAAATTGGAATTTGATTACTTGGCCAGTTCTCTTAGATGTTTTACAATAATGCGTCGATTTGACCACTAATATACTCTTAAATAACACACTAAAATCGAAAATCGAACACAGTGGCCTACTTAGAATTTTGTTTTTATTTTTTATTTTTTTCAATGAAACTGCATCCCCTACTGGCTGAATATGAAACAAAATAGATGAAATAGGGTTCTATTGAAACTTTTTTATCTTAAAATTGAGTGCAAAAGCTATGTTCATCAAACAATACTGATACAGAACATTCAGCTGTGAATAATAGCTACCTACTAAAAAAATAGTGGTGCGTAAAAAAATGTTACACGACCGACTTAGACGTAACATTATAATTTACTTACCAATTTTGATTGTTCTTTGCCTCCATATACACTTTCAAGTCAGTCCTTTGTTTTATGTAAATATTTTTCGCGGAAAATCAGATCGTTTTCGAAATAATCGTTTACAAATACAACTTCATGGAATTGGCATTAAAAAATCTCGCATTAAACACACTATTAAACATTTCAAAGTCCACCTTATCCATACGATAATATTGTTCCAATAAATACCAATGTTTTCTTTTATAAATCACGAAAGTAAACGTAAAACACTTGCATCACAAAACGGAACCATGCAACGTCAAAGAAAAGTACTCCGTTTCACGGCTAACCCGGCTCTCACAATTTATTTTGTTTTACATCACGTATTGAAAGAAAATTATTATCTGTTGCGATAACAGAGATAGCTGTATATTTCTTCGTTTGCTAGAAAAGGACAACCATACAAGTGAGAGCGCGCCTCGGAGCGCGCGCTGACGCCATTTTGATTCTTGCCAGTGTACAAAAAGTGCGTTTCAATCTATGCATTAAAAACAAACTCGAAATAAATTATTTATTAATTATTTAAGAATTTTATTTAATTAATAAAAAATAAGTTACAAAATATTTAATTCAACATAAACAGTAATTTATACCATTCCCCCTCTAAAAAGCTTATTTTATTCACTGAAAACAGTGAATAAAAAGCACTTTTACTCACTGTTTTGATGTTTGAAAATGGAACACACCAATGTATTCGACCACAGATTTAGAGTACCTAGGCTAGATACGGCATGTTATTAGATGGTATGAAAACCGAACGTGTCATCTTTTTTATACCTACGATAACTTCACCCCAGCCATTTAGTGATGTGCTCAAAGTAAACAGAATTGTTTCAATCGCTAAGCGTCACTGAGCTAACAGACTTTTTTTCAGTACGAACAGTGGAACATGCAGGGCTCGCTTGGTCGTGGCTTGCCGTATCTAGTGTAACTGTAATCTTTGTATTGATGTGTTCTAAATTCAATTTGGTTTGGTCGACATTTTCGACAAGGAGTTTAGCATTACAATAAAAACTATTTTGTGTTCTTTGCTGTCCTTAGTAAATTGGCGCTATTTTGAATACTGTAAGTTGTACGAACACAAAGTTTAGTGTTACTTTAATCTTTAATGTTGTGTTTGTTTAGTGTTGTTCTAATCGATTAAAAATGCATTCTAGTGATGAAGATGAGATAACACCTGAGTTTATGAAAAAGAGGGCGGCCGATATAGTGGAAAACTAGCTACCCAAAAAATCACGGCTGGTTTACATCAAAGCCAATTTAACTTTCCTTTTTCTTCATTATATGTCTATTTTCACTTAAATCTTTCTTTTTCTCGTAGTCATGGTATAAAGTATAGTATGCAACTCTTGAATAAAACGGATTTATATCGAGGGCCATGAATCACTCGCGTCGCTCAGGATTCTAACACATTGAATCACTCGCTACGCTCGTGATTCAATCATCATGAATCACTCCCTACGGTCGTGATTCAATCGTTTGAATCCTTCACTAGCTCGTGATTCACCTATGGCCCTCGCTTTAAATCCGTCCTTTATTCACTAATTGCATAATATACTATTTAAACATGTTTAAAACTTAAGGCCCAGGTTTCCTGAAAACGATCAAAAAGGTGGTTTTTTAAAGCAGTGTATCTCATAAACCGTAAATAATTTTGACATGTAAAAAAAATATGATATTTTCAAGTCTTTTTCGCATACAGTGATGGAAGCCAAAACATAATTATACATATTTTAATGCACCAAAAAAATCTTTAAACATACCTCCTAATAATCTTTAAAAGCAGTTTATCCCTTCATTAACAATTATAATTATAATTAAAAATATACCATGAAATGTCAAATTCCAAACTGCATCCAGTGATGGATTACTTTTTATTAAATAGTTAATTTCTAATTTTATACGATTTTATTTGCATTTTTACGACATAATTCCGGTGCGCGTGAGAATCTTCTATCTCGTGCGTCAAACTAGACAGCCATAACGCCATTTCACTTACACACCGAGCTAAACTAATCTTGGAACCTGGGCCTTAATCAACTTTACTTGGAATTGGAACGGACAGGTAATAGCGTCAACTCATTCATAGTGCAAAATTCCATGACGAAACATGTCTGATGTCAGATAATAAAAAAGTGCGCCAATTTCAAAAATTACAAGGAAGTGAAAAAGAACTCAAAGGTGGCTCTTGCTTTTTTTTTTTTTTTTCATAACTTTACTTCATTTGTTTTGACTAATTCAAATTTTGTTAGTACTCTTTTCATTTGAAAAAGCATTTGAATTGAATGTTCTGCAGTCACACTGGACTGGAGTGACTGGAATTGCTATATAAGCTGTCGTCGAAGACAAAATGAAGTGCTCTAGCTGTAGTCCCAAGAATTTTGTTGTTTTTATGCTGCACATCTTAAGTGCGCTTATATTTACCGGGACATATTTTTTGCGCCGACCCGTTATCTAGTGCTATTATTGATCGAAGTTTTTATGTGTTAAAAAAATAGTAGCAAACTTCGGATCACCCCTCCGACCACAGAGTATATTGTAACTTTACTCCGACACCTTGACAATTCAAAAGTGCCTGTTGGTCTTAGAGCATTTAACCTAATGCTCTAAGCTGTTGGTATACCTACTTGAAATACATGCTTTGAGTTTGAGTTTGGATCACTTCTAGACGTAAGTAGGTACAACAAAATAGTATTTAACTATTTTGATAAATAAAACGCTGCTCATTTAGTTTGGATTGTTTGCCTCCGACACTTATTCCGAAGAAAGGAGAGCTGGGTAATCTTTGCGTGACTTTTAATGACCGACTGGCCTGCGTAATCCTAATCACTAATCATTCGTGAAACTTCCGAGACGCGGAACGTTTTCACAATATTTTTCATTAAGTCTATTGTGGCTGGTCGATCTTATTGAAATCGACCACTGGTACTCACGTTGGACGGCTGGTGCTGGTGGCATTTTGTTCTTGTGATCGAAAGACGAGCTTTGGTTTAGGTAGTCGCGATTCCCATTATCTATGTAGCTATCTAGGATAGCAGATGGCTGGACGTTCTACTCTCTACTTTTGTATTTCTCAGTTTCTCGGTCAGTCGTCGGTCTGAGATTGCATCCGAAATCGAAATCTTGACTAACTCATAGACCTCTGAGGACTAACTATTATAAGTAGGATGTAACAAGTTGGTACATAACAACCATAAATTCTTTAGGTCTTTATTGTCTTTGGACGAGGCACAGATAATATAATACTAAGTAGACTAGGTAACAACAAAATGTAGAGGTACGGTAGGCCACAATGAAACAGACATAAAAATTGCGTAAGAAAATGGCATTCGGTGTGGAAGCACATGACTTCCAGCCAATGGCGAGCGTGATAGTTATGTGTGCGTGTGAGATCCCCCGCAGCCTGTCAGCTACCTGCCACCGAAATTCCGGGAACTAAGATTGAGTGCTTCGGGACGTCTATTTAAGTAGATCATATTCTTAAGACTCACAACATTTTCAAATCAAATCATTTTTAGTTCAGGAATACACCCTAAAATTTTAAAAATTACACCAGTTAACTATAAATTATTAGTTAAGTAGGTAAGTAAGTGTTATTTTAGCTGGAAATTGCCACATACGAAGAAATAGTTTACATCGTATTTTGTCTACCAAAAAATTTAAATCTTTTCTTGGTCTGTCTTACCTACTAAATGACCAGTTTTATTCACCTGTGTCACTGTGTGGAAAGGAAAAGATCTGGCACAATTTTTTTTAGCTATACCCTTTTATTTTTTCCAAACAATCATGTACAGACGCCAGCACATCAAGCCACCCGAAACTGTCAAATTTTCCCAATCTACATTGAACCTAATGCTTTAGCGATAAAGATCAAAATCTATTAAAGAAATTTGACAGATTTTAGTAGCTTGATGTGCTGGCGTCTGTACCTACAAAATATTTCCAAGTAGCTTGTTCGTTCATTCGTCTTCGTTGTCCCCATTTAATGTAAGTATTCTAAACACGGTCCGTAGCAACAATAGACGGTACCTTTGTGGCGGTAACATGATAATAAAATAGACCTCAAAGTTAAACATAACATCCGCATTATGAACAATATTAAAATACATGCTTAGCTACAGAAAATAAACACGTTAGTAAAAGGAGAATGTTTTTAATTGGACGAGAAAAATAATAACAATAAGAAACCACAATGGGCCTGACACTTAATTTTATTACTCATTAGTTTTATCATGAACTATTTTACTGTGCGGTCTCTCCATGTCATGTCATCAATTTGTCCACCTATCCTGACTAGACGCATTAACGTTATCGCATACGATCAGGATGACACGTATGATGATGATGGTGGTGATGACGGTTGTATGCCTACAGTTATGGTTTTTGTTTTTTTAGGGTTCCGTAAAAGGAAAAAACGGAACCCTTATAGGATCACTTGTTTGTCCGTCTGTCTGTCTGTCTGTCTGTCAGTCTGTCAAAACCGTTTTTCTCAGGAACGCGTGAAGGTATCCAGCTGAAATTCATATCAAATACGTAAGTCTATAGTCCCTTGGAGTTCTAAAAAGATCAAACTGCTAAGTCAATGCAAATAAAAAAATACGGCCATTTATGCGACATATTTTGATACTCGCTAGTAAATCAAAACCTATAGGGTATTTCCCTTCGTCCTAGAATCATGAAATTTGGCAAGAACCAAGGTCTTACAACACAAATATAGGAAAAAGTCCGAAAATAGTTAATTTGTAATTCTATCACATTCGAAAAATTTATATGCGGTCCTCATAAAAGGGTCTTGACACACTGACAACTTTGAAAATATTTTTTTTATATTTTCAAAGTTGTCAGTGTGTCAAGCAAGACCATTTTATGAGGAACGCATAAAGTTATCAAGTTGAAATTAATATCAAATACGTAAGTTAATGGTCTCTTGAAATCCTAAAAAACTCAAGCTTCTAAGTCAACGCAATAAAAAATACAGCCATTTTGCGACACATTTTGATACTCGCAACTGTCGCAAGTAAATCAAAACCTATAGGGTACTTCCCGTTGACCTAGAATAATGAAATTTGGCAACAAGAAAGGTCTCCCAGCACAAGTAAAGGAAAAAGTCCGAAAATTGTGAATTTTTAATTTTATGATATGTTTTTTTTGATATCCAATGTTAAGTTTGTTTTTGGGATAAATTCTTTTCAACTACGGAACCCTTCATTTTGCGTGGTCCGACACGCACTTGGCCGGTTTTTTTTTATCAGTAATTCAGATTTAGCTTGGCTTTAATTAAGCGGTTCCGTCGAATATTAGAACAGCTGTCATGAAAATTTGTCATTTTCATAAGTATTTGATGTAAGATGTCAAGAAACGCTCTGTCAGCCGTTAGATATTGAGTGACCGTTCACAGCTTTCTTAGAAAAACAAAGCGTTAGTCCAGTGCAGTCTTTTTCTAGTTATTTATAAGAGCTCGGGGCTCTATTCAATTAAATAAAACTGATGCTGTGTGGCTCAGCATTTGTGTTTTTCATACTTACCTAGGTATAGATTACCTACCTAGGTACCTACCTTCGCGGACATTTGCGGTGAACCAGTTTCCAACCTTATTGCCAAAGTACCTACTTAATAAAGTGAATTTATGTACCATCATTCACTTTACTATAATGTTGGAGAAAAAACATTTTATCTGTCATATAATCTGACCCTTGCTCTTATCTAAGGGCAAGGGTCAGATTACAAATAAACATAATTTTATATAATGTTTGCGTATAATCAGTTTTCTCAAAGCTGATAAACCTAAAATAAAATATTTGCGCAAAAGACCAAAGATATGACGCTTTTAAATTAGACAGGGAAGTGAGAGTTCGGGTCTATATTTAACCTTTTTTCCATTTAGTTATGTTATTTAATGTTATACCTATTAGTTTACAATATAGATAACACAATAGGTAGATATTTAATAAAAGTTGTTCATTGTGTTTTCTATCCCCATTGCCTAACACTGTCAATCGGATAGGTACCTATTGAATTATTTTGAAGCAAATTGAATTGCTTCATAAATTGTTTTAATTGTTTTAATTGGCTGTCAGTCTCAGACATTATTTTTTATTCAGTTTGTTTTAGCTGTAAGTCATCCATAGTTATAAATAAATAAATAAATTAATTAATTATGTTCTAAAAATTTATCTGCTCAACAAAACAACATAACCCAATGAATTTTGTTAAACTGTCAAAGTGAAACCGATTCCGATTGATAATGTGTTACGGAATTAGCGTGCTATTTGTAATTAAAAAAACCTTTCTTACTTACTTAGTGCTGACGTAGTCAGAGAAGGAAAAAAATATTCAAAAGCGGAAAGCTCCAACTTAGTGGGTAGTGCTCCTGAAATACTTAATAATAATTTTATGATCCTTATAACATTAAACTAGCATTATTAATTACATACAATACGCTCTTACAAAAATACCGTTTTCGCGTACCTAATTATCCTACAACAAAACTTGCTTTTTCGATGTTACAAAACGTAACAGTCCAACCTCATGGCCTCTATTCAATAAGTCGGTTAGTCAGCAGCATCCCGCAGCATTCGGTCGGGTCAACAATCTTTTGTAGACGTATTATGGGAGAAAGCTTACACACGAAAAAATACAGACGCTATGACGCTTTGCCATGGATCATTTACCCATGGCAATGCGTCATAAAGTCTGTATTTTAGTAGACCACGATACCTAAACCTACCTATCTTACTTTGTCAGATATTTGTTAATTATCTTGGTACTAGCTTACGCCAGCAGCTTCGGCCGCGTGCATGTTGGGAAATTGTCCCACGGGAACGAAAATCCTACCTTAGGTATTCCATAGACTTATAAAAAAAATGGACTCCGCGCCACGCATATCGAAAGTGAAGCACCGTACCGATCTGTGTGCATGATTTGAGTACCTGCAAAGACGCCGTCGCTCGTGTCACGTAATGGCGGCCGGTCGGCATACTATGATGTAAATGTGTGCGTGAGGCGTGTTTGTACAAACGGTCCCGGCATACTTACTGTGCTTCACTTTCGATATGCGTGGCGCGGAGTCCATCTTTTTTTATAAGTCTATGCCTTATTCCTTGTCTACCGACATTATAAAGGGAAACTCTAACACATAGGCTACTTTTTATTCCGGTCTACGCGGGTGAAACCGCGGGACGCAGCTAGTCCTTTACTAAATATAAATGCAAATGTTTGTTTTTGTAAACGGTTGAACCGATTTTGATGAAATTTGGTATGGGGATATTTTGAATCCTGGTGAAGGGCACAGGCTACTTTTTATCGACATATCATGCGGGTGAAGCCGTGGACGGAAGCTAGTTTATTTATAAACTAGCTTTTAACGCCTTCACAAAATGTGTTTCTGCAAAAGTAACGCAAGAACGGGAAAACACACACGTATGCGATTGAAATTTTTGCATATTTTGTTTTGTTATACAAATGTGCATTAACACGCGCAGTTCATTACCTACGAATTTTAATTTTAATTCACATTTAAAACAAACAAAAAAGTAAAAAAAACACCAATTTATTCACTTAAACTTTAAAAAACAACAATAAGTACATAAAAGGACTAGACAATTTATACAATATTGCAATTACACAAGAACAATACCTATTTACAAAAAAGCTGCACAACTTTTTCTGTAAAATTGTTGATAGGTACCTACTTACTATAAAACATTTCTTAACCTCACGGGGACGGCTATTTTCAATACTTACTATTTTAGCTTTTACAAGCGTAAAACTAAAGTTTATTTGAGCAAAAACTATAGTGTCAACTTCAAGTTTATACAACATGTCCCGTAATTATCGCAAACCCTCATATGTGGTCATTGTACTCATCATTATGAACAACTTTTACTATAGGTTATCATGTATTGATGAGTCGGTTCATAATGATGAGTACAATGACCCCACAAAAGGGTTTGCATTAATTACGGGAAATTATTTCATTATTTATATAAACAAGATGATAAATAAATAATGAAATAATTCGTTCAAACATTTGGGACTTCGGGAGCATAAATGGCATGAAGTATTTTCAATTATATAAATTAAACATTTCCAAACTTCTTAATAAACAATTTAAAACATTAAGCCTAAAGAATTACCCTGTAATTATTTAATAATACTAGGTAAAGTAGTAAAATTTTTGGTGACCTTTAAAAGTTGCGGAAGTCACAACAATTTGCTGTGTAATGTCATTTTATACACAGCCTACGATAACAGGGATCATAACTATAGTAACATTTTAAAGAAATAAGAGAAACTCATCACATTTTATCGAACTCCATTAAAAATCCATAGAGTATCCTTACAAAGCTTGCTTCTATAACAAGAATACTTAATTCATTCTTGTGCTCAAATCGCTTAAGTTAGTTCTAAACTATGTCGAGTCCTTACTACGTGGATTTCTTGTCAGGCTTCAGGGGTAGTGTTTCATCGTCATAAGAGAGGTGTCCTATGAGAATGGGCTCAGCTCCTTTCTTCTCATTATCATCTTCGTTATTATCAGGCATGTCTCGTCGCCCTAACTCTTCCGCAAGACGAGTAAATAGCTCTCTGAAAAAGATACAGGCAACATTAACCTCGAACATATTTCAGGTATTAATTTTAATAGAGTCACTATAATAGATATCGTTGCACAATTGTGAATAAATTAAAAGTCACTGTTAAATAACTGAAGTTTTAAAACGGTTGCACAAAATAATATGTCAATGACTAATACTCATTTGATGATAAGGCTAGAAAAGGTCCTAAATACTAAGGCGACGGCTGATTATATATGGAGGAAGAAGACATGCTGCACCGACCCCAAATAAATTGAGATATAGAGCAGGATGATAATGATGATGATAACAATGACTAATCCTCACTTGAAGACGACGCCTTGCATGTTCTTAGCGAGATAGTAGATGAACAGCCAATCAGCGAACTGACAGCCGTTAACGACTTCAATGACGTTGTAGGGATCGAACTTAGCATCATTCTTGGTCGCTCGCTGGAACACCATCATGTTGAACTTCGGGGAACGACGGTACAGGAAGAAGGAGACAAAACGCCAGATCACAGCTGAAATAATAAATCGTGCTATCAGTTTAAATCAAGACAAGCAGCTAGTTTTAACGTTGCTACCTACTGGGTCCATCTAAAAAGTACCATCGACTCGAAAAGAAACTGAAGATAAGCAGGACATACTAAAATTAGCAATACATAACTATGGGTTGAATGAAATGAAGCAAATGATCTCATCCTTTGAAGAGCAACAACTCAAAAGCAGTTAATCCAAATCAACCACCATGTTGAAAAGCGAAAAGCTATTCAAATATTCATCTTTAAGAATATAAGTCAACTCTAATTGCAGACACGTACGAAAGATGAAGTCTATATACATGTGAAACAGTATCTTACCGAGGACGGAGACTATGAAGAGGATGAGGAACCAGAACCAGAGCACGACGTAGATCTTCTCGTGCATGACATTGAGCGCCATCACACAGAGCGCGTCGTGCTGCTGGATGGAGCCGCTCGGACCGTACTTGTGGAAGACGCACTTCGTCACCTGGATGTAATATACACACAATGTCACTTAATTGCATTCTTCAGATCATAATTACATCACCACCACCATTGTGTCACCCTATGTAAAATTTCAACATTTATATCTGTAATTTTTATGGTGTGCATAATAAAGAGTATTCTATCTTCTATCTACATCTAATACTCAGTCTTGGTCTGACATCGATATAATATACGTACAAATCACAATGTCACTTAATAAATTTGCATTCTTCAGATCATAATCTGTCTTGGTCTGACATCTAGTACAATGATTTTGTGATTTAATTTATTTTGTGATGAAAGGCACATGAACCATGCATCAGACAAATTTATCATTTGGATGTGTCACGTTAACGACATCAACAATACAGTATGATTTTTTGTGTTGCTTATTTCATATCATCTGCAAGTTGAACTGTGCATCACACATCATAAGTTGAATTATACGAGTGTAGTGAAAATATCATACCGATTTATTCTGAGCCGGAACCCCTTCCTGATTGGGTTTTCCTAGAAATGGAAAACCGAATCAGGAATACAGAAATAATACATTTATATTTTGTTTACCTTAGGGAAGACAGTCTCCAGCGGGTCTGCAATTTGGTTCCAGTCGTTGTAATTAAGCACACTGGGGCCCAGGCCTATGAAGTGTCCATTGAGGAACCTGTCGATGATCCAGATCTCAAACATTACGTGGACTAAGTTCACCACCTCCATGGACACCAGCCAGATAGACCATGTGCGTGATATGCGCAACCTAAAAAGAATAAAGAGAGAAAATTAGTTTATGTGTCACAATAACATAACATGCAGGGAGAATTTAGCAGAGAAACCTACACGTCTGTGACCTGAGGGCGAAGGCCTAAACAAGGGGTAATCACTCTCAAAGCGTTTCGTATTCCTACAACAACCATTGACAGGATTGACATAAATTTTTCGGTAAGTACCCTTGTTGACTTATTCATCATCGTTATCGCTGATAGAGTATCACTCTATGTAGGCCCTACGAACCTTTCTATATTATGACGCAGTGATGGTTGAAGCCGTGATATATTATATCCCTAGGGATATCTAGGGATACAGCTTTATACCGCAATATAGTCATATAAAAGCGGTTCATAAACTGTCTTACTAAGAATATAACTATGATACGAGCACAATCTAGTAATATAACTATTAGGGCACCCCGCCCAATAACTTAGCCTAGATTAGAACTGTGACCAACTACCTACGCGCGAGCCGCAGACTCGCAGTATAAGAAAATTAGGGCACTCCAACAGTTATGAACTGCTTTCATAAAACTCAAAAAACTCGAAAGCATTTATTCCAAATAAACCAATTACAGGCACTTTTGAATTGTCAAGGGGTCGGTCAGTCAGAAAGATGAAGCTATTTGCCCATTCCAAAGCGTAGTAGGTTCCTATGGAGAAGAACGGGCAAGAAACTCCACGGACACTCTTTTAAATCAAATATTTTTACAAAGTATTGGTTACATCGTTCATGTTGAAAATATAATGTGAGAACAATGTAAAAAGACGTGCACGTTAGTTCGTAACAAAAGCGTCCGTAATAAAAAAAGATAAAAACTAAAAACAACTAAATTAAAAATAAGCCGTGGCAGCTAAGAGACGACCAGTCTCAACTGACGGCGCCCGTTCACGAACATATAACTGCACATATCTTAAGGTAGTACATAGCTATATCCCGAAGGATATAACCATATCACGGCTTCAACCATCTTACTGCGACATTTATATGTATTCCACCCAGCTTAAAGGTCAGAGGGGCAATTCCTTTATTTTAACAACGTTCGCAATCTCATCTCAGTCTCAATCTGTCAAAATTGTATACCTAGAGTTTACAAATTTTTTATTTATTTATTTATTTAATTGAAGGAGAACCAACAGCTATAACAGATAGATAACAATTGATTAAAAAACATGGAGCCAATTACAATTATTTGTCATTTGTTTGTCGCTGGCATGAGATTGCGACTAGAATTTGAACGTTTTCAGGTACGAGAATTGGCTTTCTGATAGTTTTTGCTCTACGTAGAACAGAATAATGCTACAGCAAGGCTACAGCCTAGTATTTAGTACTTTACAAAGGTGGACTTAATTATACCATAACCATAGGACTTTTTTTGCCGTGCGCATTTTTGGCTAGTTCCTCGATATTGGCTAAGATATGAGCTGCCCACTGCAGTGCTTATCTGTTCTGTTGGCTAAGTAATTACCCTTCATGACCTGACTCTGTGCTTGCTACCCTATCTACAATATTCCTGTACCTTCCACCCACGCACTCTTGTTGATGACCATACAGACCTACTCTGGTTAATGCATTTAGGTAATATTGGTAGACTTTGACTCTTACCTCAATTTAATATCTCTCCTGATGATGTCAATCCGCTTGTTTAGCGTGTCCTTGGAAGGCAGGTCCATGCCAGCGACTGTCGTATCCTCTTCCGTCAGTGCGAGGCTTGCGTACTGCAAGCCATCCACTAACGCCTTTATTCGACCACCTGAACAAGTAAAGTATAGTAAATTTTGATACAAGTGTGCAATGACAAAAATGCTCACGCGTCTCAAACGAATCAATTAATAAAATTTCAGAAACATAATATCTTGTCATAATATATCAATCTGCCTAGCCTTTTCCCAACTATGTTGGGGTCGGCATCCAGTCTAACCGGATGCAGCTGAATGCCAGTATACCAATATTTTGTCATATATATTTGTAAAAAATGGCTTGCAGATTTTTTTTTCGCCCGCCGTGCCTTCGCGTTTTGAAGGAGAGACACTGACTCGAAGCCGCCAAACAGCCTAATATTAAAAACATAAAAAACTGTGGTGCATTATGTGCACTTTTCTAGCAAGTGTGTTGAAAATTAAATTCAAATTCAAATCATTTGTGTTCGTTACATACAAGTCTGCTATGTCCCGCCATTGAGACCATAATTCAAACATAACATTACGCCTGTGTGGGGAACACGGCAGAATCAGAGGTGTACTCTAATATAGCACAAGTACCTACATATCAGGGCAGGCCTATTGCCATTTGCTATCAACCGGGAAGAAATTCCGACTACGGGTTGCTACGGAAAATTTCTTACTGGAAGAACCGAGGACTTGCCAACCACCGATGCTAACGAGGCAAACAATTTTTGCAGTAACTGTATCAGTATACTGTTTACCATTATGGTTTCACTGCACAGTTATTTATAGGGGTATTTAAACACGAATGTGATAATAGTATCACATTCGTGTTTTAATACCCCTTATTATACGTCAGTTGCATACAAGACTTTATCTACATCCATGTTATGAATCCTCTATAAAAGGTTCTGAAACAGTTTTTTGCAATACTAATACTCGTATCGAACATGGCGGCCGGCGTCATAGTATACGACGTGAATTCGAATAAATTCTTTTTTTTAAATTAGTAGTAATTTTTAGCTTATGTAGTGTGAAACGCGCGTGCATTACAATGTTCGTTTTTGAAAACGAGTTGCATTATGAAAATCATTACAACATTAAAACACCCCTTTGGATGATATAATGGTTACTATGACAACGGCTGTTTTAATGTTGGCAATAAGCTAACTGTTTCAGAAACTTTTATAGAGGATTTATAGCATTGTTGTAGATAAAATTAGTTAAATTTCTTAGAAGAATGTTTGAGCAAACGAAGTTAATCGTATATTATTCTATGTCATGGCACGGTACTCATCACCGCAATATTGATGTGACACACATTTCTACGAAAGATCTAACCTGAATTCTCTAGATAAGATAAAGTGTGAAATTATAAAAATACACAAAATGCAACTGTAATAAAAACATAACTAAGCTAAAACAAATATTGGCCAGTCTCCTAATGGTGTATTAAACTTTAAAATGGAGCCAGTTGATTAAATATAGACCACCAGCAGCTGGAGCACTACTTTTCTGAAACTTATCCGTCTAGTTTTATGTTTACCCGTCCAATAAACCTACCTTCCTTATTCTTCCAGATATAATGTGGCATGTAGAAGGCCAGAGATTGTAAGAACAACACGAAGGGCACCCACTGGTAGTAGGTGTGGTTGAGATATTCATCATCATCTGACATGGGACCGACTCCAGGGTGCGGCAGGAACCCTCCTTGTAGGAGGCTCTCGTTGTAATGCCGGACCTGCAATCAGATCAACAGTTTGGTAGATTTACCTATAGGATATCGAAAACACAATGCTACTTGCAGCTTACATCTTTTTAGGGTTCCGTACGTCAACAGGAAAAAACGGAACCCTTATAGGATCACTTCATTGTCCGTCTGTCTGTCTGTCTGAGTGTCAGTCTATCAAGACCCTTTTTCTCAGGAGCGCGTATCAAGTTGAAATTAATATTAAATACGTAAGTCTTTGGTCCTTTAGAGCTCTAAAAAAATCAAGCTTCTAAGTCAACACAGTAAAAAATACGACCAAGGTATGCGACTTTTTTGATACTCGCAAGCTCGCAAGTAAATCAAAACCTATAAGAATCATGAAATTTGGCATGAAGCAAGGTTTCACAGCACAAGGAAAAAGTCCGGAAATCGTTAATTTGTAATTTTATCGCATAAATTATTTTTTTTTGGGATTTCAAGTTTTTCAACTAAGTACATGTGCATTGTTAAGTTTGTTTTTTGGATAAATTATTTTCAACTACGGAACCCTTCATTGTGCGTGGTCTAACACGCACTTGGCCGGTTTTTTTGCTTCCTTCTTAGTTTCATCCACTTGTTGCTTGCATGATAAAAGCATTAATTAGGTACAACCTCTGTATTGCATCACTGCAGATTGTCTGTTCGCCTATATAAGGTGCTATAAAAATATCTGCCAAGGCTTCAATAGGAGATAGTATTGATTGTGTATATTCGTACCCCGGTTAAATTAATTTGAGAAAATAAAGTAATTAAACATTTACTTTATTCTGCATAACGTGGTTCACAAACAACGCGCGATGTGTCATTTCGTCAATTAAAACAATTATTGCTACCTCTTTCTAACAGTTCTTGAATGAACACTACGGGACGGTTTCATAAAAATATTTTTTTTGTATAAAATTTATGACATAATATTAATTTTATTTGCACTATTGTAATCTATACAACGTGTAACGTTTAATGCGCAAAACCTCTTAAGGGGTCATTGTACTCATCATTATGAACAACTTTTACTATGGGACCAAACATGAAATCGCGAAAAAAAAATCAGCTGTTCAGTACATTTATATGTTCTCATAATTCGTCAAAATGCACTGAACAGCTGATTTTTTTTTCGCGATTTCAGGTTTGGTCCAATAGTAAAAGTTGTTCATAATGATGAGTACAATGACCCCTTAAGAGGTTTTGCGCATTTAGCATTACACGTTGTATACCTACACAATACTGTTTCCCATTGCAGCCGTGGCAGATATTTTTATAGCACCTGAAATATCAGTCGCGACGATTCGTCATTATACTTCAGAGGGGCAATTCCCGTATCTTTAACAACGTTCGCAATATCATCTCAAGACTCAATGTGTCAAAAATTGTATAGCGTTTACCTACATTTTTGACATTTGATTGACGCTGGCATGACATTGCGAACGCTTTCAGGTACGAGAATTGGCCATCAGAGGGGCAATTCTCGTATTTTTAACAACGTTCGCAATATCATCTCAAGACTCAATCTGACAGAAATTGTATAGCGTTTACCTTCATTTTTGACATTTTGATTGACGCTGGCATGAGATTGTGAACGTTTTTAGGTACGAGAATTGCCCCTCTGGTTACAGTCGAGTTTTGGAGCCATCAAAAATGACAATCCGGAATGACGATTCTTCCATGTGTGCTTGGGCAACCGGCGAAATTGCAGCAAGCAGTACGAGAAATGAAAAACGAAACTTACAATAGTAAAAGTAGCCATGAAGAAGCAGTATTTTTCTATCAGTGGTGTGGGGATGCCGGCATCAGCCATGCACCTGATGCTCTCTCCGATGTAGTCCCTCGCACATACTAGAATCATAGCGCCCAGCAGGAGCGTCACCGTGAACTGGTAGTGCAGCTTGAAGGCTATGTTCTCTATGATGGGCTTGCGCAGGGCGATGCGCATGCGCGGCCCCAGCAAGTTCGACACGGTCGCTGCTAACATCATCTTGAAGTCCTGGTGTTTTTATACGAGCATTGGAAAATTTGCCTGAAAGATGAAAGAAAATAGTTCTGTTATATCCCTAGGGATATATGAAAACTGTCGGAGAACCCTAATTTTGCTACTGCGACCAATTTCGACGTTGTTGGTCACAGTTCTAACCTAACCTAACCTATTTGGTCGGAGTGCCCTATTACTTATATTCCTAGTAAGATAGTTATGAACCGCTTTCATATAACTACATTGTACACACATATTGTATACTCTCGCTTGATAGCTATATCCCTAGGGATATTATAACTAGGTATATCACGGCTATAACCTCAGAATAACGACTAAAGCATAGAAGGAAGGCTAAAAACAGAATTCTGTAACTACCTTTATTCCCGTTCTATTATTAGGTACGTTAAAGGTACGATAAAGGATGTGGGAAAGAGATGAATGTTTTACTCTTTGTTTTACTTTCTTGGCATGGTCACAAGATCAATTGTCATTTGGTGAAAAAAGTTAAAGTATGACGCGGCCAAATTTGATAGTACTTTGTTTTAATGTCTGACAGTTCGTTCATTGAACTACCTGACTTATTCGCGTGTTCATTGTTTACGTGTTAGTCGTAATCTTCCATGGTTTTGCGATGTTTTAATAATATTTCTACTGTTAGATTGCATGAATTCTTTGTTTAACTACAAACAGTGAGTGTGTGGACGCTGTGGAGCAATTTCTTGTGTGGTTGGGGGCTGCCAGTCCCATTCATAGCGAAAATAAAATGAACAATAAATATTGACCTTCCATCGGTAAGTTTTTGCTTAATTTCTTGTTGCATATGATCTGATAAACGAATATAAATACATAACAAATATTGCTGTGTCACTATATAGCTGAAACCAGTCGTAATATTTATTCCAATAGAAGTTATTAGCGAATATTCGGAAATTGTTTTGGGGTTATCTTGATCAGCCATAGTGACGGAAATAATGTTGTCGATACTTTTCTTTTACAGATTTCCTAGACGATGTGAAAAAAAAAATGGATAAATTGTATTGGTAGACGAAATTGGACTCAGCCACATAATATGCTCCAAGCATTAAAAAAAAAAAAACATCCAGTATTATGATATAATTAAGGTATTTTATTGGCAATAAATAGTATCCCGTTCAAATTAAAACTTGATTTATTACATTACAGGAAATACTTATGGAAGTCTGCGAAGAAGGACATAGCGCAGTACTGCAAATTAAAAGAACCGCTCACCATCAACAGCAATCTAACATGAAGACAGGTATAACATTTCAGAAATATGTTCACTTGATATATCGAGGATATTCTGGCAGAACAGAATAAGTGCAAAAATTTAAAAAAAGTAGTTATATACATAGGCATACTTGATTTTTTCTGCTTTTTCTATCTAGCAAAACCGTATAACTGTGGAAGCTTTTACTGCAGTTTTTTTGTCTGTGTAAAGCAGTTATCTAACAACTTTTCCTTCAAACTTAAAAGCAAAAAGTTATATAATTACTTATTAAACAACATGAATAGTGAAATACAGTGATAACAAAATAAAAGCATTTACTCTCTTTACTCACTGTTAACATAAAATACTTCTATCGTTTTATTGACAGGCAAAACAGAATAAGTTAGAGTTAGTTATGTTTTGCATGTTACATGTAATAAAATTTTGGTGCTCCACTTCAATAGCAAAAGCAGATAAGACTCACGTAATCAGTTCTGCTGCTTGCCGCCATGGGATCTAGAGGCAAAAGTCCTCGCTCACGTGTGGGAGTGGCGCGAGGATCTCATGGCGACATGGAGAGTGCGATTGTCAAAACCCAGCGCTGGGCATGCCACCATTGCGGCGATAAGTCCCCTCTTTGAGGAGTGGTAGGAGAGGCGCCACGGCGTCCTCACCTTCCGCCTGACGCAGGTCCTCACCAGACACGGTTGTTTCGGGATAGGGCGGGAAGAAACGCCCGGGTGTCACCATTGTGCAGATCGCCCGGAGGACACGGTGGAGCATACAGTGGAGGTCTGCCCGGCTTGGGCGGAAAACCGCCGTGTTCTCGCAGAAGCGATCGGAGGCTGTGATCTCTCGCGTCCGAACCTGGTCCAGGCCATGGTACGGAGCGAGAGCACATGGGAGGCCGTCACCTCTTTCTGCGAAGCAGTAATGCTCGCGAAGGAGGAGGCGGAACGCGTGAGGGAGAGGCAACTCTCGCCGCCTAACGCCTCTAGTCGCCGCAGGAGACGCCCTGGGCGGTGGAAATCGATAGCCGATTCCTGGGCACCGTAGGCGCGGGCTTGCGGATGACGAGCAATGGGTAGCTCGCCGTCCAGTAAGGACCAGGCCCGGGTCGACGGCGCGTAGTGTTCCACGCGCGCTTCAAGAGATGTCAGCAGAGATGAGGTCCGATAGGGCCGATGCCGCCAGGGTCGCGGGTTGTTCGAAAGAGATACCGTGGCCCTGGCAAAGCCAACTGAACACGGGTGTTAGTGTGAAAAAGTCTGACACGCCCCCCTGCTTCGCCCAGACCGGGAGAAGTCATTTGATGATTTCCCATCCACAAAAAAAAAGTCGGATCTGCTTGAAGAAGATAGTCAAGGAGCCATACAAAACAAAAGAGTTTAAAATGAGTTTTATGACTTGAAACATCTGATGGCCAATTCTCGTACTTAAAAACGTTCACAATCTCATGCCAGCATCAATCAAATGTCAAAAATGTAGGTAAACGCTATACAATTTTTGACAGATTGAGTCTTGAGATGATATTGCGAACGTTGTTAAAAATACGGGAATTGCCCCTCTGGCTTCTAAGATAATTTATAACGAAGAAAAGGGCAGTGAAGGAGAAGGAGTGAAGGAAAAAAGGAAATAGAGTCAGTGGCTTAAAATTAAGCGACTGAGATTCGTAAAGGAGGAAAAATGAATTTATTTTAATTATCACATGAGTGAGAATTTTAATTACATAGACGTTACCGGCAAAAAAGGATAGACTAGAGCTACACGAACAAGAAGAAAGTAGTGTGATGAGTTTCCAAGTGAGTTGAAAATGAAGAATAATACCTATATCGGAGGCTAAAAAAAAGGATTTATTGTATTTGATTAAAAAGTAATATAAATAATACGGGAGGAATTGGAGCCTTGGTATAAAAGTTTGAATACGGTGAATAGTGTTTCTGAAGATGTTGAAAAGGAGAATGTACTGTCTTGCGAGGAAGATGACGTGTAATTTTAGGTAGGTATTCTTGGTTTCATTTGATATTTTTCTATTTTAATTACCCTTGTACCTACGCGATAAAGCTGTTTAAACTGATTAAAGCATTATAATTAAAAAAATAATTACTTATAAAATAAGTACTTTTCAAAAAATTTACAGGTAAAAACGGATAACTTTGTACAATTCTGTATATTGCCGTCTTAAATACAAGGTTATTTCAGTTATTTCATCATGAACTAAGTCACTGTCGTACAATGATACCTTATTAGAATATCAGGTATTAATACTTTGTGTTATTAGGGAATTACAGCTTATTTACGAATTTCTGGTAAAACGAAATAACTGCACTACCTTGACGCGAAGTTATCCTTTTTTCTTCATATTATTGTCAATTATTATATAAATTATTGTATCAATAACTTCTTTGATAACATATCTAACTAAAAGTATTAATATCATGTTGTTAATATGCTTCAACATTAAACTACGATCACTCAAAACTTAAAGTGCTTTTTTCTCATTATTACATTTTGTGCACTTATCCAGTTCTGCCAGAATACCCTCGATATGCGATACAATGATATTATATTAAAAATATCATTGATGCGATATTATTCTTCTAATTATCCCAGTCGGAAATATAATCGTGTGCAAATTTATTTATTTATTTTTAATAAAAAATACGTAATTGTAGGATCCCGTAGCAATGGAAGTTGAAACAGGACCTAGTACATCGGTACAGATTAATGAATCGCCACTGATATTGACATCTCGTGAAATCATCTCACATCAGTCAGGTAAGACATACAAATAAAACTATATAACTAAATAAAAATGATGATAAAAAATCTTACATAAATTTTATTGAGAACTGTTCGTTTTAGGAATCCTTGACACAGATGACAATAACAAATTCAGAAATAATTGGATTCCATCCCGATTCAAGAAGACTGCGCTTTTGGCGAGTTCCTGGTCGCCAGAGCCGACTCCAGAATCCTTAGGAAGTTCATCCGTATTATGGTGTGGGCTGGAATTCGCGTAACAGATTATTAAAGTTGCTAGGCATTTTATTTTTTTATTTAAAATATTATCTGGTCGTTATTTATTTTTTTATGTGCGAAAAGTTTTTGTCGCTTTGGTACCATTTTGAATTTTCATAATAAATTTTATTTTTTCACTAACAACAATTTTATTTAATGAAATAATTCAAATCTCTATTAAATTACGCTTCACTGATTTAAAATAATATGTTACATAATTAAAAAGTATTAAAATAAAAATTATTAGGTACTTTGAATACCCTTGTTCCCTAGATTTTGTTGAGTAGTCTATGATGTAAAATTCAAAAAATTATGAGAAAGTAAGTTGCTAAAAACATTTGCAAAACCGAATGTCTCCCACTTGTTTTCAATAAACTCATCAGTTATTATGGCAATTAAATACATTCTGGTTTAGCCGGGTCAGATTTAATACATGAAGAGCTGTCGGGAACCAAGGAAGACTATTTAGTTCATACTTTAAGTATTGTTTCATTTTGAACGAATATATTAAGTATTGGGATCATAAGGATGCCTAGTTAATTCAAAATTTTAGGTACGCACGGCTACAGATCAAGCTATACATTTCCAGTATAAGCTGATCTCGCATTGTATTTCCTTACAATGAGCGGTCAGTGTAAACTAGAAATGTATAGCTTGATGTGTAGCCGTGTGTACCTATATTATTCTTGGCAGTATAAGAAAGAATGTCATTGTAAATTATATCGACGTTGAAATTGAGTGGGTACATCACTAGTCAGAATAAAATTAATGACAACCTACAAAATTTCGAAACGTCTTCTGTATACGTGTCCTTCTTTTAAATCATAGCGGCTCCATAAGTCAAAATGAAACAAATATATTGAGTTCAGTTGCTATTTAAATACTACTTCTATGCTTGTTGTTCTTCTGAGGCTATAACCATCTTACTGCGACATAAATATTCAATCACTGTCATTCTTTGACAGTTGATGAAATGGCTATAACACGGTGAATTGACGTAGTGTGTCAATTTGATAAATAATGAATTGCCGCGACTGTACATACCTACTTAGGTACAGTTCCCATGCGTACCATACATGGGATCATTATTCTATCCCCATGGAAAAAATGGCGTGAGTTTAATGTAAGAATATGTAGGTAAATGGCGTAAGTACCTATTTTAAATAAGTACCTACTGTAAATCATTGAAACAGTAACCATGAACTACATACAGTTACATATCTAGAGAAATAAATCTTACAACCGACATACATTTATTTTGATAACAATAGTTATACGGCGATATTCTTTTCTGTATATTTTATGATATGAACATAAAATGTTGCGACAGTCATTACGATTAAGTATTACAAAAGTTTAAAACGAGTCTAATTGTATGGGGTGAAATTATAATCTAAAAACTAATTTACTAAGGTTTTCTTTAGTAGGTAATAAAAAATTCAAAAAAATCTTTAGTGTTCAAGAGACTATAATTATATAGCCTTCACACTATGATTCCCTGTGTCGTGAAGACCAGTCTCCTTCGTGTTACAAGATTACTAGGATAAAATATTATTATTTACATAACGGCGAGTACATCTCACACGTTCGCTTTGCCGATGACATTGTCATATTATCAGAGACGCTGGTACAGTTACACCAGATGCTGCACAGCCTAAATGGAGCCTCTCGGCGGAGGCCAGGGTGTTGTGGCGCAGACTGGGAGAGGCCTATGTCCAGCAGTGGTGGCTATAATCCCCGAAGGGCAAAGGCCCCCGCAGACGGTGCGACGCAATTCTGGTGGAACATTTTCCATGAAGTTTTCATAGAAATTGTTCTACTAGAGTCGCCTCGCGCCTGTCTGCGGGAGTCTTAAGGCATTTCGTCAGTTCTGTTTAATCCCCATGGAATAGGGGGCAAGCCTATTGCCTTCAACAGGATACAAATCCAGACTTCGGGCTGCTACTAAGAAATTCCTAAGTAGGTAGGTAATAGAAAACCCCAAGGTTTTATTTTAAGGATAG
This sequence comes from Cosmia trapezina, assembly GCA_905163495.3. Taxonomy (NCBI): domain Eukaryota; kingdom Metazoa; phylum Arthropoda; class Insecta; order Lepidoptera; family Noctuidae; genus Cosmia; species Cosmia trapezina. The sequence continues at coordinate 29,860,236 of LR991022.1, read as the reverse complement.
CCAAAATTGGTCTTGTTCAATTCTATCTTGATTAGATAAAGTCAGTTCCGATAATTTTTGGGTTGGTTTCTTACAGGCAATCGGATATATATTCGAAGAATCTACAAATAACTTATCGTATCAATGTTACAGGTACAGTCATCGTGAAGTTCTGAAAAAGAAATGGTATCAAAACCAAAATACTTTGTACTCTTTCTTGAAAACAACGTGCGGTAATGCATCAACCGCTTAGGTAACGATTAGGTTCATAGAAATCTTTTTTTTTGTGCAATAGAGTTCAGGCTGTCATTTGACAGTCGTTAGACAGCCCGAAAAATCTGACAACCAGTCTTACCAAGGGGTATCGTATTATCCAATAACTGGGTTGTGGAAGTCAGATAGGCAGTCGCTCCATGTAAAATACTGGTATTCAGCTGCATCCGGTTAGACTGGAAGCCGACCCCAACATAGTTGGGAAAAGGCTAGGCAGATGATGAGTGTTCAGGCCGTCACTTCTGGTGACGCCATACCTGTCTAGTAATCTTATAACTTAGTGCACACGTTAATAAGACTGTTCCAAGAAAGCCTTATGTGGTGTGTGGGTGCTTGAAGACTGAGGTCTTCAACCAGTGCGTCCCGCCCGTTATGACATAGGCTGGTCCACAAATTCAAGGTCGTTCAGCGCGCTCTGGAGCGGGCTATGCTCAGAGTTTCTTTGAATGATAAAATCAGAAATGAAGTTATCTGGAAAAGCATCGAAGTTAACCAAACTGAAGTGGCCGGTGGAGCAGACGAGTCTTGGATTGGAGACCGCGTATCGGCAAACGTAGTGTAGGACGCCCCCCAGCTAGATGGACCGACGACCTTAGAAAGTTGTCTGGGACAGACTGGATGCGGAAGGCGGAGGACAGGTTGTTTGTGGCGCAGACTGGGAGAGACTTATTTCCAGTAGTGGACTGCAATAGGCTGAGTTGATTGATTGAAGAAAGCCTTTCCATTTGAAGTGTATCTTTTGTGTACAGTGCTCTTTTAGATTTAGGCCATTGCAGAAAATAAAGTAAAGTGCCTTTTGTAACTGAACCTTATCTCAGATAAAACTAAACCGACTAAACTGATAATCGCTGTTAAGAAAACTGTTATCGTAAAGCATAGAACACATTCGCTTTTGTGGAGAAAAAGTCAGTCTCGGTGCCAATCTAACTTAGAATTGGTACAAGAACCAAAATTACAGATTGAGATTGGTTAGTTCATGTGCTAAAAAACACTTCTTAGTACCTAGGTCACAAACAGAACAACCACACAGAGGATGGCCAGCAACAGCACAGCAAGCCATGGAATATTAGATGGCGGGAAAAACCTGATGGTGGCTTAGATAAGGATAAATGGAAGGAAGTAAGAGAGGCCTTTGCCTCGTACTGGGACACATGGTTAACAAAAGACATAAAGAAATAGTGACTTTAGGTACATTTTTTATATAAAGGAGACTACTATCCACGGCTGCTAATGCTATTGTAGTTGTATGTAACCCACATATATGCACACATGAGCTTAAGTACCTACCTATGACGTCGCACGTCTGTTAAGTTCGAACAAAGTCGACGTCACGACTCACGACAACACACCATACAGTCGGTTCCTAACCGTTGCTCGCGTCATTTGTGTCATTTCATAATCATCCTACTTCTAATTATTGGTTATAAACCGTGTTTAGTTGTAGTAACTATGTTATTAAATTCATGGTACCAATTTATTTCAGTTACTATCAGTATATTTGAACCTGTAATTAAATGAAAAATACAAAACTTGCACTGTCTGACGTTAAATCGCCTCTAATAGACAGAAGAAGCCTAAAAAAGTCCTATATTTTCTGCAAATCTCTAATTTTGCTTTACAAAGCAAAACCCAGATGTAAATAAGCCAACATTTTTCACATACAACTGAAACCCATTTTCCCCCTGTACAGGTCTGTGCCCTCAATCAATAGTCTTTACATCTGCACCCTGAACCGATACACAGCACAAGTACATCTATGCTCAATTAATTAGTAAAACAGTTACCCAACAAACAAAGAGAATCACTTACACTCTCACTAATCTCGTCCGTTCCTCAATCACTCGCACACTTTTATTTTCCACCACAATCCACCGACGTGCACGTAAAGCTGGTCGCATACTGCCGGGCCCGACTTCACCGTCCGTGTGTCACTGTCAGATAGCGTCTGATAACGATAAGATAACTGTCATCAAGTGTTTTAATGTGTATCGTTTCAAATTATTGGAAAAATATTTACTTCATCAACAATTACTGAGAGTCTATAATAAAGGCAACAGGATGCGCGAGACTGGGATAAATGGCATGAATTGGAAGAGACGTTCCTACACTCAGCATTCTTGCCAGCACTCGGTTTTGGATACGGGCTGAAGAATGAGGAGCTCGTGGCTAAGTAATAAGAGACGCACGGGTCGATCCGTCAGGTTAAGGTACGCTAGCCGGGCTTACATACCGAGATTCCTCCGTGCCTCGGAAAGCACGCTAAGCTGTTGGTCCCGGCTGTCATTCGTGGATCTTTGACAATCTTATGGGTCGTCAGAAGCCCGAAAGTCTGACAACCAGTCTTACCAAGGGGTATCGTATTACCCAGTAACTGGGTTGTGGAGGTCAGATAGGCAGTCGCTCCATGTAAAATACTGGTATTCAGCTGCATCCGGTTAGACTGGAAGCCGACCCCAACATAGTTGGGCAAAGGCTAGTCAGATTGATACGGGCTGAAGAATAGTGAGTGCACAAACACGAAGATCTGCAATGGTCCATCTCTGTGTATTTTCCAGTCGAGTTTCCATGGAGTTTCTTGTCCGATCTTCTCCATAGGAACCTATACAGCACTCAACTGCGTGATGTAGTTATAGCTCTCCAACACACGCCAAAATCCTCAACCATTCTCACTCAGCTGCACTGCAAAAATCTTCACTTCACCTACATTACGCAGTTGAGTGCTGTATGCTGATGATAATGATGGAACCTCGAACTCAAAGCATTTATTTCAATTACACCTTTTACAAGCACTTTTGAACTTTCAAGGAGTCGGTCAGTCAGAAAGATGAAGCTAGTTGCCCATTCCAAAGCGTAGTAGGTTCCTTTGGAGAAGATCGGACAAGAAACTCCATGGAAACTCGACTGGAAAATACACAGAGATGGACCATTGCAGATCTTCGTGTTTGTGCACTCACTATTCTTCAGCCCGTATCAATCTGCCTAGCCTTTTCCCAACTATGTTGGGTTCGGCTTCCAGTCTAACCGGATTCAGCTGAATACCAGTTTTTTACATGGAGCGACTGCCTATCTGACCTCCACAACCCAGTTAGGTTAACTAACTACTAGTTAGGTTAAAAAGGTAACCTACTGGGTAAATACGATACCCCTTGGTAAGACTGGTTGTCAAACTTTCGGGCTTCTGACGAGCCGTGACGTGACGACTGTCAAAGATGCCGTGCTTTCCTAAAAAAATAAAGACAGGCACCCATCCACGGACCAACCGGGATAAGCATAGCTTAACCTGATCGATCGATCCGTGCGGCTGTTATTACTTAGCTAAACCTCTCTTACTAACTACCATATCCTTAAGCTTCCTAATTCGTGCTGGTTGAGGTCGTCTCAGAAACACGTTAGACCCCAATTTGAATAAAACTTTTTTCAACTCGACACAATCTGCGGATCGATAGATTGTGGTCAATGAAATCTTGATATATAATATTATTTCTTACAAAGTAACTAGTATTCTAGTATTCTGACCCTGATCTTGAAGTGCAACATGAAGACCTCATTCTACCTACTTACAGGTCTCCCAAATTAATAATGCGCATGCAGACTTCGCTAATTGTCGTATTCCCGTTAACACCCGAATAATTGAATCGTAAGAGCCCTAAATTATGCATGAAGAAAATGCACCTATGTACATATCGTCTTCCCAAAGCTCAGGGAATACGACCGTTGCTGAACAGTGACGAAGATTTCTATGCGCATTAGGTATCACTTTGGGAGTCCTGTAATGTGATAGATTTCCGTAATTCCCATAAAGCTTAATCCTAAAACTGTTCATTTTAGTAAATGCTGCGAAACATTAAATAAAAGGTGCAAAAGGTCAAAGGCAAAATAGATAACTACATATTTATATATCTCCTATCATAGCCTTTATTAATTATTAATGTACGACCGTTTACCTATTTTGTTTGAATACGTAATCAACTATTAATAATTACTATATTAATAATTTTCCTTACATTGTAGACCACTTTAATAATGTTGTAAAAATTTCTTAGATTCCTATTATATGTAGCTTTTGCTACGAGGTACGACGCACGTAGCCACGTAACACTTACTCGTACGTGCTCGTACGCAGCACCCTCGCGATCGTAGACGTATCAACGTTTGTGATTGCTCTGTTGGTCTCGTGGTCGCCAGCACGATTGCAACTGAACGTGTGGTCCTAGGTTCGATTGCCAGTTTGACAAAGTGTTGTTGAGTTTTAAATTAGGTATTTCTCAATAGAAGCCCGGAGTTTGGAAATTGGTGGGTTGATACCCCCGTGCCTCGGAAAGCACGTTAAGAGGAAAGGCGGGTGGCCCGACTTTTGAAAATTAGGTATTTTAAGAAGGTATTGCTGTCGCTCTGCGAGCGCCCTGCCCTCGAATTCGTGCGATAAGGACAACTGCAGATCCGACTAAATAGCCTATGTAAAAAGTCACATTTCGAGGTTTGGCTCTCGCCTATTTCCTCCTCCAATATTGGACCAATTTAAAAGATATTTCATAAACTGAATAAGAAGGATATATACTATGCCCCTATGTTTTTCTTTTTTAGTTAATAGTTGTCAAATTGGTACACTAGGCGTCTGTTGACAGCGGTCTGAATAGGCAATTTTGAGCATTTTTGGAGGGTTCTAGTTCCTATAAAAATAATATATCATCAAAAAGGAAAACATAGGGCCATACAATTAACTGATATTTATATTTCTGTAAAAAATCATTGCTTTATGGTCATTAACCAGAAAGAAAACAGGCGAGAGCGTTTGTATCTGTTTGTATGGAGAAAAGAGCACTCACTTTTCCTCTTAAGCCGTGTCGGCCATCCCATGGACAATGAGGAACAGAGAGTGCATCTGTGTTTGCGCACACACTTGTGGACTGTAATGTCTCTTGCTTAACTTGGCTAACCTCCGTTGAGATTGGTTGCCGTCAACGAAATTCGGGGAGAATATTATTATCAATGGAATACAAAATTACTCATAACATAAATCATTATCTATCTGCTATTTGCTGTTTGTCGTTTCTGGCCAAGGATTGATATTATTTCGCTCTCGCTAAATAATATCAATCTACTCCCTAATAATATCTATTTCGGCTTAGCTTTTTAATAACGGGTGTAAAAGCATGCCATCGTGAATCGTGAACCTGCGAACCTTCTGGTTACGAAGATATTGAAGGTCAAAGTTCCAACTTTTTTAGTTTTTTATGAAATGGGGAAAAAATTTATCATACGCGTAAAACGCGCTATTTAATCCAAATAATCCGTTATAATTATATCTGCTATTCAAACTAAACCTATGATAAACTTAGCTAGGATTTGATTTGACTGATAAATTTTATCATAACAGCCTATGGCTAAATGCTAATACTAGGTTGATCGATCGGTTTAGGAGGTTAAGGTAGCTGTAAGTATAGCTGCTAATAGCGCTACCATTGAGAAAAAAAAACCGGTCAAGAGCGAGCCGGACTCGCGCACCGCGGGTTCCGTTCCGATTTCTGAAAAAGTGTGCTATTTAGAGACACCGTTTTATTTTTCCTGTAATCTTTACATAAACTTCAATCACATAGAATAATTTCAGATTTTTATCTTTGCAAACTTCGGAGATAAGGGGGGGGAACGGTATTTTTTTTTTACGTTTTTCATCAAAAGTCGAAAACTATGCGGCCTAAAAAGAAAAAAAAATAGTTTAAGAATGTGCAAGCAGCGCTCTTTTATATGATATCCCACATGCCCTATTAACCTCACTTTGAATTTTTAAGACCCCCTTTCAGTCCCTGTTACAAAAAAAATATAAATATTTTTAATTCTTTCTTATTTGCAAAATAGTTGGGTAAACGTCATATAAAACTGTTCCAAACAAGCTGATAGCATTAGTAGTTCTTGAGATATCCAGCTGTGACAGACAGACAAACAGACAGACAGACAGACAGACAGACTGAGTCACACCATAAGGGTTCCTTTTTTACCATTTTGGTACGGAACCCTAAGTCAGGACTCTCAGGAGATACAGAACATTTTGAGTTTTTGGCGTTAACTGCTATAACTTCGAAGTTCGAACCTAGGGTGTTTTTTTTTTTACCAGCCATAATTATCCCACGGCTGGGCAAAGGCCTCTCTACTCTCTTTCCACCTCTCTCTGTCCAGAGCTGCCAAGGACCAATCTTTATCAAAGGAGTCCAGCTCATCCTAGGATGTTTAGTGTTGATTTTTTTGAAACAAAAAATTCTACCTCATCTGTCTAAAAATGTGAGCATAGGAACATGTTCCATATCTCCTGACGTATTATTTTTTTCTCAATGGTAGCGCTAGTTGGCAGCACTACTCGCTTAGGAACCTGGTAAGTGGTAAGGCAGTAAGCTAGGTTCAGGTTACCGATTTTTTTAATGAAAACATCACATGAATTTATTAAATGATGTTTTAAAATCAACATTCATTTCATATTTGTTATTACTGGTACTTAGTCAGTAATGTGACTTTAAAATTTACTAACCGAACTACCTAGATGTCGCCACCCGTAGCCTCAAAGCTAATCGTTTAGTCACTGCGCCCGCGCGCGCCGCTCATATTTGCGCCTGTTACATAACAGTAAATAAAAAAATACTAAGAAAAAGAGTGACCATGCGAAAGCAGCGCTTGCGCATCTTTAGGCAAACGCAGATCGAACGAAATCAAAAATTGAATTGAAAGTCGTCATCGTTTTGACATTATGCGAAAATGGCATTTGCTAATGTGATGTTTTGCGATGTGACGTTTTCAGAATATGACAATTTGAGAATGTGACAATTTGCGAAATTTCATTATGTAATTTGGCGAATGTGGCATTGTGCGCCGAATCCATCCTATCAGATAGAAATGCCTACCATTTGTTTTTTTTGCAGCTACGAACGACACTACAAACACAAAAAGATTCGACACTCCTATAAGCAGTCTCACTAAACATCACGCCTGTAGTCCCGGAAAGGGTTGAGCAGAGGTGTATATTAGGTAACCTACTCCTACATTTCGCCGGTTATAATGAAATAGGGGGCAAGCCTATTCCCAACCACTGCTGCAACTATGAAACTGCCCAATCTGGAAATCGACCCAGAACCCCTTGCTGAGCAGACGCCCTCGCGATCACTAGACTAGGGACTCCCAACGAGGTAGCTTCGCATCGATGGTCTCGACGTCGCGTCGGTTTGTAGCGAACATTGTCGAGCCATGACTTAGGTTCGAAAATGTAGCTACAGGAACCACACGTCAAGACTATAATATACAGGATGTAAGGGACAGCCCTCTGCAGACTGACGTGACGGGGTGAATTCAGTAGGTAGGTACCCTATAACATACTAAGATGACCCGTACACACGATTACACGGCTTAGTTTTACATTCATGGACGACCGTATATGGCCCGAAGGGATATCTTTTCGGCGCTTTATAGACTTTGGAAATCGAAGACGCTTTATTAAAAATCTAAATGGATAGTAAACCATTAGGAAAACCCTCACTTAGCAGTTTTATTACCCTTAACTGTAAATCATTAGTACGCTCTGTGGATTATGTAAGAACACTGTGTCATCGAGCACAGATAATAGCCCTACAGGAGACGTGGTTGTTCCCGCATGACTTGCCGATCCTTGGAACAATCGACCCAGAGTTTGACTATTGTGGCAAATCGGCTATAGACTCGTCGGCGGGCTTAGTACGAGGCAGACCGTATGGCGGTGTTGCTCTGCTCTGGCGTAAAAGTGCGTTTAGTTCGGTGACAGTGATTCCGTGCAATAGTGTGCGTCTCGCGGCAATTAAGGTAGTCGTGTGTGATCGTTCCTTTGTTGTTTTGTCTGTGTACATGCCTGTGAACTTCATTGAGAACTTAATAGAATTTACTGACTGTCTTAGTGAAATAAGCGCTATAATTGAAAACACCGAAGTTGCAAATGTGTACATTTTAGGTGACTTTAATGCTAGTCTTTGTGCGTTGTTTGGAAAGGAACTTCTAAAATTTTGTAACGACCAACAATGGGTATGTGCGGATATTGAAAAACTGGGAAATTCATCGGACACCTTTACATTCGTGAGTGAGGCCCATGGCAGCACAAGCTGGCTTGACCATTGCGTGGTAACGGAGTCTGCGTGGCAATCTGTACTGAGTGTAAGGGTGTTCTATGACTGTACCTGGTTCCTGGTCGGACCACTATCCCCTAGAAGTATGTTGTAATCTGTCTATAATGAAACCACAGTTACTATTACTTGAAAAACCCCCTAATGTGGGCCGATAGGGATGAGCGACAAAAACAACATTATAGTAAGATATGCAATGATCACTTTAGAATGGTAGATTTTCCGTCAGAATTGTCAGGATGTTGTGACGATTTATGTCACAATAAAGATCACAGAAAAGTTAGGGACCGTATGTATAAAGATATTGTAATGACTATGTGTGAAGCGGCTGTGATTAGTTCTAATTGCAGAGTTAATGTACCAGAACGGAAACGGGTTGTGTTAGGCTGGAATAAGCATTGCCATCACTGCGTCCACTGTCGGGAGGACACGGCGTGGCATACATTGGCAGAGTGTGCCGCATGGGAGGAGCCGCGCCGTGCCCTCGTAGCAGAGATCGGAGCTGACCTGTCGCTGCCGGCCGTCGCTCGTTCGATGGTTGGGAGCGCTGAGTCGTGGGATGCAGTGATCTCGTTCTGTGAAACCGTCGTTTCGCAGAAGGAGGCTGCGGAAAGGGAGAGGGAGATTGAGACGGCTCTCCCGACCCGCAGAAGGAGGGCCGGGCGTCGGCGGAGGGCGGACAACGCCCTCTTCCAGCCCCCGTAAACAGGTCCGGAGGGACGGCGGACTCGGGGACGTCCGCCGGCCCACATCCAGCTGGACCCGAGGCGGCGGCGCGTAGTGTTCCGCGCGCGCCCCTATTGGACGTCGCGGGGGGAGTTCTACACCTCACTCCCCTCGCAGGCCTGAGGAGGCCCGCAAAGGCGGGCCTGCACTAGCCGGGGATCGTGGAAGGCGCACAAGTTCCCATGATCCCCGGTCCAAGTGTGGGAAGGGAACACCGGGGTGGTTTTTAGGCTGGAATAAGCATGTTCGTGGTGCTCACGAGGTTGCCAGGCTATCCTTTCAAACCTGGTTACTATACGGTAAGCCTGCAAGTGGGCCTATGGCTATCTATAATAACATGGTGGAGTCTCGGCGTCGTTTCAAATCTAAGCTACGTTGGAGTCAAAATAACGCCGAGCAAATTAAGATGGATATTCTCGCATCGCACCACGCAGACAAAAATTTTAAAAGCTTTTGGAAAGGAACGAGAAAACTCAATAGTAATCCCACTGTCCCTCTAAACGTTAACGGAGTGACCGAGCCGCGTGACATTGCGAACATGTTTAAAAGTCTTTTTCAGATAGAACCTCCTTCCTGTGTGCTGGGGATGCTCAATGCTAGTGAAATCAAGCAAAATTCACTTGAGTCTTACCATCTTTTACTGTTAGGCAGGTTTATGCCGTTATAAAGAATATGACGAGGGGTAAGTCCCCAGGCCACGATGGAATTAGTATTGAGCATTTGCAGCATGCAGGGGTTCATCTGCCAAGGGTTCTGGCAATGTTTTATACTTTTTGTTTAAGACACTCTTACCTACCTGATGAGTGTATGAAGACCGTGGTTGTGAAAATAATCAAAAATAAAACTGGTGATACAGCAGATAACAGCAATTATAGGCCCATTTCGTTAGCTACTACCGTGGCTAAAGTGTTGGACAGTCTGCTTGATCGCATATTAAATAGCCACATCAAGCTGAACGACGCTCAGTTCGGTTTTATGCGCGGGCTGTCGACAGAAGCGGCAGTTCTATGCCTCAAGCACACTGTCCGATACTACACCGATAGAAAGACTCCGGTCTACGCCTATTTTTAGACCTTTCGAAAGCTTTCGATTTGGTGTCCTATGATGTGCTATGGCACAAAATGAGGACAGAAACTAGCCTCCCAGAAGAAGTCGTTAACATTTTTGATTATTGGTACCAAGTTAACGTTGTAAAGTGGGCGGGCGCGATCTCCGATGCATACAGGTTGAGGTGTGGAATAAGGCAAGGAGGTTTAACCTCGCCTCGTCTCTTCAATCTGTACGTAAACGGACTCATCGAGAGACTCAGCAACACCAAAGTTGGCTGCTCTATAGACGGAAAATTCGTCAACAACATCAGTTATGCAGACGATATGGTGTTGCTGGGCCCCTCTATAAGTGCCGTTCGGAAACTCCTCGCTATATGTGTGGAATATGCCGGGGCCCATGGGCTCAGGTATAATGTAAAGAAAAGCGAGCTTTTGGTGTTCCAATCACCAGGTCATAAGGTCGCACACGTACCACCCGTCCTCATAGACGGTGTTCCTTTACCCAGAGTTTCGCGATTCAAATACCTGGGCCACTGGGTCTCGGATGACCTCTCAGACTATGAGGATATTGAGAGGGCGCGCAGGTCGTTGGCTGTCCGATGCAATATGTTGGCTCGTAGATTTGCACGCTGCAGTAAAGCAGTAAAGGTTACATTGTTTCGGGCGTTTTGCCAATCTTTCTATACGTGCAGTCTATGGGTCAAATATACGCAGAAGGCAATCAACGCCCTGCGCGTTCAATACAACAATGCCTTTAGGATGCTGATGTGGCTGCCGAGGCACTGCAGCGCGTCGGGCATGTTTGCCGACGCTCGTATTGATGGCTTCGATGCCATCCTCAGAAAGAGAGCTGCATCGTTGCTAAGTCGTGCGCGCAGCAGTGGCAACAGCATTCTTAGCATTGTGGCTGCCAGAATTGACTGCCCAATATTGTGGCATTGTGTGCAGTTGCATGTAAAAAAGAACTGCAAGTGATGGAAGAATTTTGTTTTTTTTTTTTATTATTTTAATATTTTTATGAATTTCTTGCTTTTAAATAATTGTCGATCACTATCTAATGAATTTAATTTAATTTTTATAATTAATAATTTTTAATTTTAGAATATAGTATAAATGTGGGTGAATTTGAATCTTTGGTTACTAACATAATTCTTAAGTATACTACTAACAAAAATATGGATAATTGAATCTGATATAAATAAATAAATAAAATTAAAAATTAATTAAAGGCCCAATAAATGCAATGCTCTAAAGGTTAAGTCTTGAACAAATAAATATTATTTTATTAGGGTTCCGTACCAAAATGGTAAAAAAGGAACCCTTATGGTGTGACTCAGTCTGTCTGTCTGTCTGTCTGTCTGTCACAGCTGGATATCTCAAGAACTACTAATGCTATCAACTTGAAATTTGGGACAGTTTCAGATGACATTTACGCAACTATTTTTAAATAACTTAAAAATATAATATCTTAAACTAAAACTAATAAAAAACTAAAATATGGCGTCGAAAAATTCCTCCGCATCGCTGTCGACTGGTAAAGTACCCAAGAGACTGGCGGCATTGCCACGTTGTATGGCAATGCTAATCCTCTGGCCAAGGTAAAAGCCAGCCCTTGGGTCACGGGAAGTGTCAACAAGCCGTTTGGAGATTTCCTTAAGCAAACTATGAGCACTCGGACCCCACGGCCCAAGGGTTTCAACCCCAAACGGCTCAAAAATATAATTACCGATAAGGTTATTATACTTCCGCCGCTTGAGGTTTTCTATATTTTTTAGTATTTTTGAAATAAGAAAGTAATAAACATATTTATATTTTTTTTGCAATAGGGACTGAAAGGGGTCTTAAAAATTCAAAGTAGGGCTACTAGGGCATGTGGGGTATCATATGAAAGAACGCTGTTTGCACATTCTCAAACATATTTTTTATTTTTTTTAGGGCGCTTAGTTTTCGACTTTTGATGAAAAATGTAAAAAAAAATACCGTCCCCCCCCTTATCTCCGAAGTTTGCAAAGAGAAAAATCTGAAATTATTCTACGTGATAGAAGTTGTAAAGATTACAGGAAAAATAAAACGATGTCTCTAAATAGCACACTTTTTCAGTAATAGGAACGAACCCTCGGTGGCGAGTCCGACTCGCTCTTGACCTAATTTCAAGCAATTACTAAACTATAATTTGAGCAATAACTTTTACTTAAGTAATTACTTTTATTTGACTATAGATACGAGTGTTAGACTGGCCCTCACATCCCATCGATAAGCCGAGGAGTCAATTTATTGATAACCTCAAGTGAGATGTTACTGTATGAATTGAAGTCAAACAACAGTAAAAAGGCCGAGGGCATCGATAGTCCGACGAGTCAATTGATAACGTCAATTAATGTAATAACATCTCACTTAGGTAATGTGATAAATTATTGTAGAATTGACGTCAAATAACAGTAAAAAGGCCGAGGGCAGCGATAGTCCGACGAGTCAATTGATAACGTCAATTAATGTAATAACATCTCACTTAGGTAATGTGATAAATTATTGTAGAATTGACGTCAAACAACAGTAAAAAGGCCGAGGGCAGCGATAGTCCGACGAGTCAATTTTATTGATAACGTCAATTAATATACTAATCTCACTTAGGTAACGTGATAAATTATTGTATGAATTGACGTCAAACAACAGTAAAAAGGCCGAGGGCAGCGATAGTCCGACGAGTCAATTGATAAAGTCAATTAATATAATAAGATCTCACTTAGGTGATGTGATAAATTGACGTCAAACAACAGTAAAAAGGCCGAGGGCAGCGATAGTCCGCCGATTCAATTGATAACGTCAATTAATATAATAACATCTCACGTAGGTGATGTGATAAATTATTGTATGAATTGACGTCAAACAACAGTAAAAAGGCCGAGGGCAGCGATAGTCCGACGAGTCAATTGATAACGTCAAGGGATATACAAAAAAAAAAAAAACAAAACTATTTATTTTATTATTATCTCCTTTATTTCATTTATGTACATATCATTTACATTTTTAAATATTTTTATAATAACAAAAATAAAAATAAAACATTTAAAATATAAAAATAGTAGCCCACCGATATCGGGAACAGGGTCCAAGCTACTATTATTATTATTTATTTTTCCTTTGACATATCTCGGGACCCTAGGTCCCGGACCTTTGGAAGGCATACGAGCGGCTGAAGCCAACTCGCAGAGGCCCCTTAGACAACTTTTAAATGTCGAGAAGGCACCAGCCGACGATTATCCCTGTATGCACTATGCAATTGCATCCAAGGACAACCCCGGTTTGTGCAGGACTATTGCAGAACATGGAAACAAAACATATTGGGCTATGGGTTTGGGTGGCTATAGTGGATTGGGTACCTTGAACTATGGTACAACTATGTCCCCTGCCTGACCAATGTTATTTATTATACACAGATAAATGGCAGGGGGTGACTTGCACACTCAATAATGGGACCCCGGAAACGGTCGCTAGCACATAGTGACGTAGCGACAAGGGGGCAACATGTCCTGAGGTGCTTGAGGAGTGGAGAGGTATTCCACGGTTCTCAGAACAATTCCAGAGCCCAGAAGATGGTCAAGATCCCTACAAACACTTACTGGAATACTTCCTTCCTCCGAGCATGTTTGCTCTTGCGAATCTCCACTGAAGCCGGCCAAAAAAGGCAAGAATGAGGTGGGAGCTCTGTTCCTCATCGGTGCTCACTCCAGCCGGCCAATAAAGGCAAGCCAGAGGTGAGGAATAATACTTCTCCCGGGACATAGGGTCCGTGGGGTTGCTATACTGCCCAACAGCTCGCCACATGCTGCTCTGCGGGTTTCTGTATCTCTCTTGGTCTGGCTCCTAACCCTAGACCTGTTTCAGCAAAGTAAACTCTACGATTACTATTTTTTTTATTTTTTTACATGTTAGTGTATGAATTGACGTCAAACAACAGTAAAAAGGCCGGAGGCATCGATAAGCCGACGAGTCAATTGATAACGTCAAGTGAGATCCTTCGCAGATTTTTTTTATTTTAGCTGTTTTATTTACATAAATGGTGTGCGTACAGAAAATGTAATTTTACATTGAAATAGATGAATAGAAACTGAAAAAAACCGGTCCAGAGCTAGTCGACTCGCGCCCCGAGGGTTCCGTTCTGATTTCTGAAAAAGTGTGCTATTTAGAGACATCGTTTTATTTTTCGTGTAATCTTTACATGAACTTCTATCACATAGAATAATTTCAGATTTTTCTCTTTGCAAACTTTGGAGATAAGGGGGGGAACAAACGGTAGCTAGACCAAAACAACATGTATGAAACTGATTACATTTGGTTGCATGTTGGATTTTACTGGCTCATTAGGTACGTTAACAAAACAATAACTTAGTTATGTATGTTATGAAAGTAAATTAAGATTAGGTACAGTATAACCGAGTATTGAAAGCAATTAATTGAGTGGTTGTGTTCATAATACAATCATTACTGTTGGTTATTTGGGTTATCAGCGGGTTATCGCAAATACGCTTGTTATCGAACTAAAGGTATGTATATTGTACAGCTGCGGGATTGCGCACCTTTATTTTCATTTATTGATTAAAGCTTCCGCAGACACCGCGAAAGCGAAGGATTGAAAAGGTGGAACAATTTCTATGAAAACTTCATTGAAATTCTTCTACCAGAGTTGAGTCAGGCCTGTCTGTGGGAGCCTTTACGTAATTTCCCTTCGGCAGAAATAACGAGCTTCCATATTACAAACGTTTATCCTATATTTAACCCCTTAGGGATGAATTTTCAAAAGTCCTTCCCTATACAGGGTGGCCGGAACATTGACGTCCAAAAATAAAATTTCGGTCCCTCGTATCGTGGGGTATTCGAATCACCCCCATGTATGTTCCGCGACTTTTCATAGTTTTCGAGTTCGGATGACCTCTCAGACTATGAGGATATTGAGAGGGAGCGCAGGTCGTTGGCTGTCCGATGCAATATGTTGGCTCGTAGATTTGCACGCTGCAGTAAAGCAGTAAAGGTTACATTGTTTCGGGCGTTTTGCCAATCTTTCTATACGTGCAGTCTATGGGTCAAATATACGCAGAAGGCAATCAACGCCCTGCGCGTTCAATACAACAATGCCTTTAGGATGCTGATGTGGCTGCCGAGGCACTGCAGCGCGTCGGGCATGTTTGCCGACGCTCGTATTGATGGCTTCGATGCCATCCTCAGAAAGAGAGCTGCATCGTTGCTAAGTCGTGCGCGCAGCAGTGGCAACAGCATTCTTAGCATTGTGGCTGCCAGAATTGACTGCCCAATATTGTGGCATTGTGTGCAGTTGCATGTAAAAAAGAACTGCAAGTGATGGAAGAATTTTGTTTTTTTTTTTTATTATTTTAATATTTTTATGAATTTCTTGCTTTTAAATAATTGTCGATCACTATCTAATGAATTTAATTTAATTTTTATAATTAATAATTTTTAATTTTAGAATATAGTATAAATGTGGGTGAATTTGAATCTTTGGTTACTAACATAATTCTTAAGTATACTACTAACAAAAATATGGATAATTGAATCTGATATAAATAAATAAATAAAATTAAAAATTAATTAAAGGCCCAATAAATGCAATGCTCTAAAGGTTAAGTCTTGAACAAATAAATATTATTTTATTAGGGTTCCGTACCAAAATGGTAAAAAAGGAACCCTTATGGTGTGACTCAGTCTGTCTGTCTGTCTGTCTGTCTGTCACAGCTGGATATCTCAAGAACTACTAATGCTATCAACTTGAAATTTGGGACAGTTTCAGATGACATTTACGCAACTATTTTTAAATAACTTAAAAATATAATATCTTAAACTAAAACTAATAAAAAACTAAAATATGGCGTCGAAAAATTCCTCCGCATCGCTGTCGACTGGTAAAGTACCCAAGAGACTGGCGGCATTGCCACGTTGTATGGCAATGCTAATCCTCTGGCCAAGGTAAAAGCCAGCCCTTGGGTCACGGGAAGTGTCAACAAGCCGTTTGGAGATTTCCTTAAGCAAACTATGAGCACTCGGACCCCACGGCCCAAGGGTTTCAACCCCAAACGGCTCAAAAATATAATTACCGATAAGGTTATTATACTTCCGCCGCTTGAGGTTTTCTATATTTTTTAGTATTTTTGAAATAAGAAAGTAATAAACATATTTATATTTTTTTTGCAATAGGGACTGAAAGGGGTCTTAAAAATTCAAAGTAGGGCTACTAGGGCATGTGGGGTATCATATGAAAGAACGCTGTTTGCACATTCTCAAACATATTTTTTATTTTTTTTAGGGCGCTTAGTTTTCGACTTTTGATGAAAAATGTAAAAAAAAATACCGTCCCCCCCCTTATCTCCGAAGTTTGCAAAGAGAAAAATCTGAAATTATTCTACGTGATAGAAGTTGTAAAGATTACAGGAAAAATAAAACGATGTCTCTAAATAGCACACTTTTTCAGTAATAGGAACGAACCCTCGGTGGCGAGTCCGACTCGCTCTTGACCTAATTTCAAGCAATTACTAAACTATAATTTGAGCAATAACTTTTACTTAAGTAATTACTTTTATTTGACTATAGATACGAGTGTTAGACTGGCCCTCACATCCCATCGATAAGCCGAGGAGTCAATTTATTGATAACCTCAAGTGAGATGTTACTGTATGAATTGAAGTCAAACAACAGTAAAAAGGCCGAGGGCATCGATAGTCCGACGAGTCAATTGATAACGTCAATTAATGTAATAACATCTCACTTAGGTAATGTGATAAATTATTGTAGAATTGACGTCAAATAACAGTAAAAAGGCCGAGGGCAGCGATAGTCCGACGAGTCAATTGATAACGTCAATTAATGTAATAACATCTCACTTAGGTAATGTGATAAATTATTGTAGAATTGACGTCAAACAACAGTAAAAAGGCCGAGGGCAGCGATAGTCCGACGAGTCAATTTTATTGATAACGTCAATTAATATACTAATCTCACTTAGGTAACGTGATAAATTATTGTATGAATTGACGTCAAACAACAGTAAAAAGGCCGAGGGCAGCGATAGTCCGACGAGTCAATTGATAAAGTCAATTAATATAATAAGATCTCACTTAGGTGATGTGATAAATTGACGTCAAACAACAGTAAAAAGGCCGAGGGCAGCGATAGTCCGCCGATTCAATTGATAACGTCAATTAATATAATAACATCTCACGTAGGTGATGTGATAAATTATTGTATGAATTGACGTCAAACAACAGTAAAAAGGCCGAGGGCAGCGATAGTCCGACGAGTCAATTGATAACGTCAAGGGATATACAAAAAAAAAAAAACAAAACTATTTATTTTATTATTATCTCCTTTATTTCATTTATGTACATATCATTTACATTTTTAAATATTTTTATAATAACAAAAATAAAAATAAAACATTTAAAATATAAAAATAGTAGCCCACCGATATCGGGAACAGGGTCCAAGCTACTATTATTATTATTTATTTTTCCTTTGACATATCTCGGGACCCTAGGTCCCGGACCTTTGGAAGGCATACGAGCGGCTGAAGCCAACTCGCAGAGGCCCCTTAGACAACTTTTAAATGTCGAGAAGGCACCAGCCGACGATTATCCCTGTATGCACTATGCAATTGCATCCAAGGACAACCCCGGTTTGTGCAGGACTATTGCAGAACATGGAAACAAAACATATTGGGCTATGGGTTTGGGTGGCTATAGTGGATTGGGTACCTTGAACTATGGTACAACTATGTCCCCTGCCTGACCAATGTTATTTATTATACACAGATAAATGGCAGGGGGTGACTTGCACACTCAATAATGGGACCCCGGAAACGGTCGCTAGCACATAGTGACGTAGCGACAAGGGGGCAACATGTCCTGAGGTGCTTGAGGAGTGGAGAGGTATTCCACGGTTCTCAGAACAATTCCAGAGCCCAGAAGATGGTCAAGATCCCTACAAACACTTACTGGAATACTTCCTTCCTCCGAGCATGTTTGCTCTTGCGAATCTCCACTGAAGCCGGCCAAAAAAGGCAAGAATGAGGTGGGAGCTCTGTTCCTCATCGGTGCTCACTCCAGCCGGCCAATAAAGGCAAGCCAGAGGTGAGGAATAATACTTCTCCCGGGACATAGGGTCCGTGGGGTTGCTATACTGCCCAACAGCTCGCCACATGCTGCTCTGCGGGTTTCTGTATCTCTCTTGGTCTGGCTCCTAACCCTAGACCTGTTTCAGCAAAGTAAACTCTACGATTACTATTTTTTTTATTTTTTTACATGTTAGTGTATGAATTGACGTCAAACAACAGTAAAAAGGCCGGAGGCATCGATAAGCCGACGAGTCAATTGATAACGTCAAGTGAGATCCTTCGCAGATTTTTTTTATTTTAGCTGTTTTATTTACATAAATGGTGTGCGTACAGAAAATGTAATTTTACATTGAAATAGATGAATAGAAACTGAAAAAAACCGGTCCAGAGCTAGTCGACTCGCGCCCCGAGGGTTCCGTTCTGATTTCTGAAAAAGTGTGCTATTTAGAGACATCGTTTTATTTTTCGTGTAATCTTTACATGAACTTCTATCACATAGAATAATTTCAGATTTTTCTCTTTGCAAACTTTGGAGATAAGGGGGGGAACAAACGGTAGCTAGACCAAAACAACATGTATGAAACTGATTACATTTGGTTGCATGTTGGATTTTACTGGCTCATTAGGTACGTTAACAAAACAATAACTTAGTTATGTATGTTATGAAAGTAAATTAAGATTAGGTACAGTATAACCGAGTATTGAAAGCAATTAATTGAGTGGTTGTGTTCATAATACAATCATTACTGTTGGTTATTTGGGTTATCAGCGGGTTATCGCAAATACGCTTGTTATCGAACTAAAGGTATGTATATTGTACAGCTGCGGGATTGCGCACCTTTATTTTCATTTATTGATTAAAGCTTCCGCAGACACCGCGAAAGCGAAGGATTGAAAAGGTGGAACAATTTCTATGAAAACTTCATTGAAATTCTTCTACCAGAGTTGAGTCAGGCCTGTCTGTGGGAGCCTTTACGTAATTTCCCTTCGGCAGAAATAACGAGCTTCCATATTACAAACGTTTATCCTATATTTAACCCCTTAGGGATGAATTTTCAAAAGTCCTTCCCTATACAGGATGGCCGGAACATTGACGTCCAAAAATAAAATTTCGGTCCCTCGTATCGTGGGGTATTCGAATCACCCCCATGTATGTTCCGCGACTTTTCATAGTTTTCGAGTTATGAATTTTTTTCTGAATGTTTGAAAATTTTCGACCTGACCAACCTAAAAAAATTCTAAAAAAAAAAGTAGAGGGTTTTATCGAGTTTCTTTTTTTGCAACTGAATTTTCATAAGTAGTACTTTTATGCATAAAATAATCAGCTTCGTAACTGTGATGAAAGTTATGAAAATGTTGATCTAAAGTGAAAAATTTACGTTCGGTAAATTATGACTCAAATTTTCAACTTTAAATTAAAAATCTTAACAGGTGACTTCATAATTCCTAAGTAGGCTTCAAGAATGCGCCAGACTCTCAGCTTTCATAATCATAAAAAAATGAAGTACTTAATAGGGCTACTTTGTTTAAAATCGGCCTTCAAAGACAGCGAGGTGGAAAAATTCTTAAAATTACCCATCTGAGTAATTATTTTTTTTTGGCTATTTTCTCGTTCCTAAGGTTAATTAATGATAAGAATACTGAAAACTAACCACATTATATTCAACATTCATAATTACCACACGTGGGCGAATGAAAATCCACTCGAAGTGAGAGCTTCGACATTTCAACATCGCTTCAGCGTTAACTTGTGGTCTGGTATCCTCAATGGCGAACTAATTGGTCCGTTTGAACTGCCGTCCAGACTTGATGGAGAAACATACAAAAACTTTTTGGAAAATGAACTTCCATTGTTGCTGGCAGATGTGAATCTCGAACTCAGACGAACCATGGTGTTGCAAAATGACGGCGCCCGTGTCACTATGCAACCCAGGTCCGAAATTACTTAGATGAAACATACCCCAACAGATGGATCGGACGCAGCGGACCAAGTAGGTGGCCTCCACGCTCACCTGATCTCAACCCCATCGATTTCTTTATTTGGGGCTATTACAAGGAAATAGCATACGCCCGAGACTGTTCAAGTGAACAAGAGCTGAGGCAGTTGATTGCAGAAGCTGAACGTGTTGTGAGAGAGAACAGAGACGCTTTTAGACGATTGCCAGACAATTTCTTACGTAGGTGTAGAATGTGTATTGCTGCTGGTGGTGGCCACTTTGAAAACCTTTTGTAAATGTTAAAAATAAATTAAGTACTTTTTTCACATTATCATCTGTGTTTTATTCAAAACCACTTTTTACGTAATACTTTTCTTACCCAACTCTGAAACTATTTGTTGGTTAGTTTTCAGTATTCTTATCATTAATTAACCTTAGGAACGAGAAAATAGCCAAAAAAAAATAATTACTCAGATGGGTAATTTTAAGAATTTTTCCACCTCGCTGTCTTTGAAGGCCGATTTTAAACAAAGTAGCCCTATTAAGTACTTCATTTTTTTATGATTATGAAAGCTGAGAGTCTGGCGCATTCTTGAAGCCTACTTAGGAATTATGAAGTCACCTGTTAAGATTTTTAATTTAAAGTTGAAAATTTGAGTCATAATTTACCGAACGTAAATTTTTCACTTTAGATCAACATTTTCATAACTTTCATCACAGTTACGAAGCTGATTATTTTATGCATAAAAGTACTACTTATGAAAATTCAGTTGCAAAAAAAGAAACTCGATAAAACCCTCTACTTTTTTTTTTAGAATTTTTTTAGGTTGGTCAGGTCGAAAATTTTCAAACATTCAGAAAAAAATTCATAACTCGAAAACTATGAAAAGTCGCGGAACATACATGGGGGTGATTCGAATACCCCACGATACGAGGGACCGAAATTTTATTTTTGGACGTCAATGTTCCGGCCACCCTGTATAGTACCTACTCACTTTCTCATAGATAAGGAAATCTCGTGCATTTCGTGCTTCTAGACCCAGCGGTTTAGGCTGTGCGGTCTGTCAGTGAGTTAAAGAGAGTGAGAGTCATCATCATCATTTTCCTGCCCTTACCCCCAATCTATTTGGGATCGACGCAACATGTCGGATGTCCCTTTCTTCCATACTTCTCTATTAGTCGTCATGTCGGTAGCCACACTCTTTCTAGTCGTATAATAATCTAGAGAGAAAGCATGGCAGGGCGAAAGCGCCAGGGTAGCCCGCGAAATTCAAAATTTCTTACGTTTTTTGCAATTTGTAGGTCAGTGTGAGCTTGTATGTTGATTAAAATATGATTCGCGGCCGTAGCTAATATGGCTTTACAGAATTATAATCATTGGAATCAGCAATACAACTCCATAAGTTAGCATTTACCTCAAACCTCATGATTTCATGAAATCGCTACATTTCAGGTAAATGCTAACTTATGGAGTTGTATTGCTGATTCCAATTATAATAATTCTGTAAAGCCATAATAGCTACGGCCGCGAATTATATTTTAATGAACATACAAGCTGACACTGACCTACAAATTGCAAAAAACGTAAGAAATTTTGAATTTCGCGGGCTACCCTGGCGCATCAACCTTAGATAACTATAAAATACAAGATTATACCCACTGTCATGTTGCAAACGTTGCTTCACACAAAAAGTAACTCTGGCGTGGATCCACCTTAAAACATAACATCACGCATATACCTAGTGCTACACCTACACCCACTTTTTCGCCAGATAAATAAAGTGATAAAAAAAAGTTAAAGCGCGGTGTTAGCGCAACATTGGTTTCTTGGATTGTCGAGTATGACGTAGCGCAATGAAACTATACGACGCAAAAAATACAGTGGACACAGAAGGGTTTAAAGAAAAACTTTAACCGAATATAATAGCAAAAAATAGTTTGATATTCCCAGTAAAAAATTTGGAAGTTGCTCCGCAAAAATACACTTTGACGTCGAACATCTCTATATTTTCAGCGATAACGACATTCTTTTTTTAAAGAATTTAATAGAATTAGCATTTTTTTAAAACTTTAACCGGACAATTATTTAATTTATTGTGTACATTCTAAATAATCTAAAGAAAACTGGGAAAATAAATGCACATTCGCAGCTTGGTCACATCTCAGCAACACAAATATTATTTTCAATTTTCAACCTTATTTCAAGGCAGCTAATGGTGACAATAGATTATGCGGAGAGTGTAACGTTTAAAATCGTAGTCAGTAGTTAATTTACCTATTATACAGGTTGGTCCAAATAGTGACGTCAAAAAATCTGAATTACATAAACCCAGGGGTAGGTATTCGAAAATACCACATGTAAGTATGTTCCGCGATTTTTTGTTATTTTTTCGAGTCATTTTTGTTTTTGTAGTTATTTAGATTTCAGGGTTTTCTGCCGGTGCACGGTGAAGCTTCAAAAGTTTATAAGTAGGTATCTATTTTTGTAGTGCGTATTTTTCAGATATTTTTTGTGTCATGAAAGTAACACTCAAGACGACAATATCACCAGAAAAATACCCAGTACAAAAAAGATATGATTTTTTGAAGCTCCACCCCGCCCCAGAACTGTAAACAATTATAAAAACAAAAATAACTCCAAAACTACCAAAAATAGAGATAGAGGAATTCAGATTTTTCTTTTTGACGTCACTATTTGGCCCATCCTGTATACCTATATGACAAAAATCGCCTTTGCACGCTAGTATAGCTAAATCACTCGAGTCCACATGAATTGCATCTTCAAGTCAACGACACAGTCATCTACAACACACACATCACACGACACTATCACTACACCACACCACACATTACTCCACATACAACAACAAGAAATTGTGATAGGTACCTATCTATTGTTAGTACTTAATTTAATTTATCAATTTAATTTAATTAATTTTTAATAATTTTAATTATAATTTTCATTTTCATTTTTTAATAATATTTTTTAAATCAATTCTATATTTTAATTTTTAATTTTTAATTATTCAATTCATCAATTCATCATTTATTTATTTTTTTTTGTATAGTAGCTCACAGTTAGTATACCTAAGTATAATACTGCAATGTTATGGAAGAGCGGAGTCTCCTAATACAGGCATTGTTTGCTTAAAGGGAGGCTCCAAACACGTCTTTCTTTATAATAATGCTAATTGTGCCAATAAACGATTTGATTTTGATTTGAAGTCAGCAATTTGACACTGAACTCAGCCATGATGTCATGTTGTCACACAATACCGACGGTTTTATCAGAACTTGTAACTCAATCATGATATTTACAATGACATGTTGCTGACCAAACTGCCTACAATTTCTTAACATTATTATATGAATTAAATAAACGTGTCATTTACAGTACTTACCTACTTATAACAATCAACGATTAAATCAATAAATTATTCATGAAAAAATTCACAAATCTCATGCAGCACTTGACCTTGGAGAGCATTGGAATGATTGGAAATGAACACCGGTAAGAACCACATAAAAAAAGAAAACAAACATTTAATAAACATTATGTTTAATAAACATGTGTACAATCATAGACTTATAAAAAAAGATGGACTCCGCGCCACGAATATCGAAAGTCTAGCACCGTACCGATCTATGTGTGCATGATTTGAGTACCTGCAAAGACGGCGTCGCTCGTGTCACGTAATGGCGGCCGGTCGGCATACTATGATGTAAATGTGTGCGCGAGGCGTGTTTGTACAAACGGTCCCGGCATACTTACTGTGCTTCACTTTCGATATGCGTGGCGCGGAGTCCATCTTTTTTCATAAGTCTATGTGTACAATGTAGTTTTGTTTTCTAAATATTCGTAAATAAGACTAGATCTATGGTACTTAAGGTACCTACCTCAAAAAATGACTAACAGAGGCACTTGAAAAAAAAAAAAAATACAACGTGTAGTATAGACCATCAAACCGAACAACTTCTTCCATGGCAGCATCATCGTAATCACGAAATAATAATCAGCCGTCCCATACATTTGCGTCGAGTAAGTAGGTATTGAAGTTTTTTATGGGACAGTTGAAAATTTTTTCGCGAATACGATGTTGATCCCATGGAGAAAGTTATTCGGTTTGATGATCTGTACCACACCCTGAAATCTGAAGAGGATGCAAAACAACACGTTGTAAGACTAATCCAATTTTACTTTTTTGTACAGACGCCAGGAGGAGCTCGTGGCTAAGTAATAACAGCCGCACGGGTCGATCCATCAGGTTAAGCTACGCTTGCCGGGGTTGGTCCGTGGATGGGTGACCTATCTTTACATACCGAGACTTCTCCGTGCCTCGGAAAGCACGTTAAGCCGTTGGTCCCGGCTGTCATTCGTGGATCTTTGACAGTCGTTACGGGTCGTCAGAAGCCCGAAAGTCTGACAACCAGTCTTACCAAGGGGTATCGCATTACCCAGTTACTGGGTTGTGGAGGTCAGATAGGCAGTCGCTCCATGTAAAATACTGGTATTCAGCTGCATCCGGTTAGACTGGAAGCCGACCCCAACATAGTTGGGAAAAGGCTAGGCAGATTGATTGATTGTACAGACGCCAGCAGGTCAAGCCACGCGAAACTGTCAATTTAGGAGAGCATCCAGCACGTCAGCTTGTGGACCTGAACCTATCGTACCGATCCCCTTCAACCAATTACGCAGGTGGCTACAGTAGGCCACTCATACACAAGCGGAGATGTGGTGGTCCTCGACACCGGGATGCAGGCAGGCCAGGGAGGCTATGCCATCTCTTGATCGTAGGTTAACCAGACGTCTATTACGCCTGGACAGAAATGGCCTGCGCCTAGTGACGGGGACTATTACAGGGCACTGCTCATTAAATAAACATTTCCATACAATAGGAGTAACGGACAGTCCTCTGTGCAGGGCTTGCCTGGAGGCTGAGGAAACCGTTAAGCACGTGCTCTTTGAATGCACAGGCGTCGCACAGATTAGAACAAAAGCTCTTGGAACACCCGGATCCTTCACAGATGTTCTGAACAGACTAGGAGACTTGATTGACTTCTGGAGTGAGGTGGGCTGGTTGGAATAAGCCCCGACGGCCGATATGGCCCACGCACAATGGTCCAAATAAAGGACTAAGTGCGGAAACCATACCCTCTAACATAGAACATAGAACATAGAACTGTCAATTTTTTCCAATCAACCTTGAACCTTGAGCTTTATCGATAAAGATGAAAATGTATTAAAGAAATTTGACAGAGTGTAGTAGCTTGATGTGCTGCCGTCTGTACATTGGAAAAATCGTCATCCTGATCTAAGTATGAGAACGCTCGTGAAAGAAAACATCGTGAGGAAACCGGCATGTTATATCTTTAACATTTCTCGGGACTCTGGAGTACCGGACCTTTAGAAGGCGTACGAAGGGCCGAAGCCAACTCGCAGAGGCCCGTTAGTCGTTTTGAATTAAATGAGGCACCAATCGCCGATTATCCCTGTATGCACTATGCAAGTGCACCCAAGGACAACCCCCGGTTGGTGCAGGACTATTACAAAACATGGATACAATACATGTTGGGCTAATAGGTTTGGGTAGCTGTGGACTGATTACCTAGAACTATGGAAAGACTAATGATGGCCGCTGCCTGACCAATGTTTTATATACAATACACAGATAGAACGGTTTGACGACACGGTTGGCGCAGTGGTTGAGCGATTGACTGCTGCGCAGCATGTCGCGGGTTCGATTCCCGCACGGAACAAATATTTGTACGACCTACAAGTATTTGTTCCGAGTCTAGGTGTTTTTCTATAATATGTATGTATTTACAAAAAAAAAATGTATATAAGTAGTTTATCAGCCATCTCGTTACCATAACACAAGCATTAGGTTGCTTAGCTTGGGACTAAATGGCGTTGTGTGAAATGTCCAAGGATATTATTATTATTATTATATTATAGAATGGGGGGTGACTTGCGCCGCCAGGGTCGCGGGTTGTTCGAAAGAGATACCGTGGCCATGGCATAGGCAACTGAAGGAACACGGGTGGGTTTTAGTCAGTAAAAGTCTGACACGCCCTCCTGCTCCGCCCAGAGCGGAAAAAGTCATTTGATGATTTCCCATCCACAAAAAAAAAAAAAAGTTGTGCGACTTGCACACTCAATAATGGGCCCCCGAAAACGGTCGCTAGCACATAGTGTCGTAGCGGCAAGGGGGTAACATGTCCTGAGGTGCTTGTGAGGAGTGGAGAGGTATCCCACGGCTATCAGGACAATCCCGGAAGTACGGTCAAGATCCCTATCAGCGTCTTACTGGAATACTTCCTTCCTCCGAGCACGTTTGCTCTTGCGAATCTCTACTCGAGCCGGCCAATAAAGGCAAGAATGAAGTGGGAGCCCTGCAGTTCCTCGTCAGAGTTCACTACAGCTGGTCAATAAAGGCAAGCGAGAGGTGAGGAACAAGACTTCTCCCAGCAGATAGGGTCCGTGGGGTCGCTACTGCCCAACAGCTCGCCACATGCTGCCCTGCGGGTTTCTGTATCCCTCTTGGTGTGGCTCCTCATCCCAGACCTGTTCCGGCAAAGTAAACTCTACCGGCACAGACCTAGAATTCGGAGCGCGCAAGCCCCACCACGACGTCAACGTAGAGATACTGCGGTGGGGTTATTATTATTATTATTATACAGGGTGAAGTTGAACTCATGGGCATCCTCTTAAGGGGTCATTGTACTCATCATTTTGAACAATTTTTGCTGTGGGACAAAACACGAAATCGCGAAAAAAATTCAGTTGTTCCCTACATTTTGACGAGTTATGCGAGCATAATGTATGGAATTGCTGATTTTTTTTTCGCGATTTCAGGTTTGTTCTTAAAATATCTTAAAATATTGCCCATTAATTCAATTTCACCCTGTAGTGGTAACGAACCTTATTCTTGAGGAATGTGCCTCATATTTGGGTGAAAAATAAGCACAAAATTAATTGATGAATTAATTATTATTTAATTGCGCGCAACAAGTATTTAAATCCGTAGCTACATAATTGATTGAAATGGACGAATTAATTTTGGTTTGGTTTGGTTTCATTTCTTAAATGTAGGTAAAGGGATGATGACTAAAAAAATATTTTTTGTCCGTCATAGAGATTATTAAAAAATATTGGACACGTATTTTTTCTTTTTTTACGTAATCAAAAAATTACGGCGATACATTGAGTTAAAATATGGCATGACGTCACGCGTAGCTAGGTTTTATACGTACAAGTGACGTAGCGAGCCCTCCCCAACTTTAATGCGTGATAGCTAAGTATTTTTTTATTAATATGATAAAGCAAAAAATACGTGTCTAATATTTTTTTATTATCTGACTGACGGACTAAATAGTTTCTTTTTTTTTACCCAGGCATCATCCCTATTATAATTTTGTTAACTCAGTTTACAGAAAAAAACATTGTCAAGGAGTTTCCCTATCGAAAACAGCTACAATAGAAGTACGGAACTTGAAAATGAATTCATCATATGCCCAGTCTTTTCCCAACTATGTTGGGGTCGGTTTCCAGTCTAACCGGATGCAGCTGGATACCAGTATTTTACATGGAGCGACTGCCTATCTGACCTCCACAACCCAGTTGCTGACTGGGTAATACGATACCCCTTGGTAAGACTGGTTGTCAGACTTTCGGGCTTCTGACGACCCGTAACGACTGTCAAAGATCTACGAATAACAGCCGGGACCAACGGCTTAACGTGCTTTCCGAGGCACGGAGGAGACCTGGGGTCTACTCCCTAACTCCATACGTCCGTCCGTCCGTCTGACATTACGATCCATCAAAACAAGCGTAAAAGTTAAATCGGACGGGCAAAAACACATCGGGAGTAGGGACAAGTGTCAAATCATGTTGTCATTCGTACTTCGTTCGGGCCTCGAACCAATCATCCATCCGTAGGTGATACGGAGTAGAAATCGCCAGTAACGAAGTCCGAAACTACGGGCTTCGTGCTTAGGGAGTAGACCCCCTGGTGTGTAAAGATGGTCACCCATCCACGGACCAACCCCGGCAAGCGTAGCTTAACCTGATGGATCGACCCGTGCGGCTGTTATCACTTAGCCACGAGCTCCTCCTATTCCTATTGATAGTGTGTTACGTAATTAGGATACTGGTTACTGGGTATCAAGATAGGTAAGACTGGTTGTGAAGTTGCCATGAATATTAACTATGACAATACAAATTCACAATTACGGAAGTGTGACAATTGAATGCGATATTTCACAGTTCACAGTGAAGTATTACTTATTTGTCAAATAATTATCACGTCAAAGTTATTAATAGCAACTCGTGACTGACTTGACTTAGATATTGTATCAATATTTCCACTTTGATTCTTTAGCTATGCAGAAATCTAAAATTTTGAGTTATTTATCTGATTTGTTGTAAAGTATTAATATTAGTATATCAGTTCACTACATATATTTATATTTGTTTGTACTTATAAAACTAAGTCTTTATTTATACCTACATAATATTTTTCTTTTGTTTTAAGTTGGCTCTAAACTGTACTAAGCTAAGCTAAGCTTACAATTAACATAAATTAATTTAGTTCATGTGGTGTTTACCTTTAAGTAATTGTTACACTGTTTAAAGTTTAAGACATGTAATTTTTTTGCTCAAGATGTTAGTGTAAACAATTGTTGGTAAAAAAATAAATAAATAAATATTGTAGGCAAATTGTAGGTATGTATTTGGTCTAGAGTTGTAAAAAAAACGGTTTTTTTTCTGAGATGAAAAAAAACGTTAAAAAAAAACATGAAAAAAACAATTTTTTTTCTGGAGTAGGTTTTTTTTCAAGAGTACCTACGAAAATAAAAATGTGTTAAGGTGGTTATCGTATATCGGTGGATATTACATTTTTTTTTTGTTTAATAAGAAAATAAGATTTTTATTTGTTTAATATGAAAATACCATTTGTTTTTTGTTAAATCTATATAAATAAAAAGAGAAGTCCTGACTGACTGACTGACTCATCAACACCCAGCCCAAACCTACTTGAACCTAGAAAACTGTTTTGCACAGAGGTTCCCTTTATCATGTAGACAAGGAATAATGAAGGATTTCCCGTTACAACATTCCCGTGGGATATTTTCCGACATCCACGCACATTAACAATGTTGTTTCCACTTCGAAGGTACCTAAAGTAGAAAATATAATTTGACTTTAATTAAATATAAAACAATCAAATTAGTGTTTTATTCCATTTTAGTTATTGTGTTTCAATTTTCTGAAAAAAAAAACCAAATTTAGAAAAAAAACGAGGGTGCCAAGTTTTTTTTCATGTTTTTTTTTCAAGTTTGTGAAAAAAACATTTTGTTTTTTTTCAATTTACATCTCTAATTTGGTCAGCGATAATAGGAAATCATTGCCATTTGTAAGATAAGTTTTCAGTTTTCACCTACCTAACAAAAAAATATGAGGACATTTTCATATCAAGGTAATTGAATCAATATTAAACTGGTTACAATACACGAGCTTTCATCATTAAATTAGGTAATTATATTAATGATGAGCCTTTTGTAGATTATTATTGAAAAGTAGTACATGAATCATCATCTGCCGAGCCTTTTCCCAACTATGTTGGGGTCGGCTTCCTGTCTAACCGGATGCAGCTGTATACCAGTATTTTACATGCAGCGACTGCCTATCTGACCTCCACAACCCAGTAACTGGGTAATACGATACCCCTTGGTAAGACTGGTTGGTTTCGGGCTTCTGACGACCCCTAACGTCTACTGTCAAAGATCCACGAATAACAGCCGGGACCAACGACTTAACGTGCTTTCCGAGGCACGCAGGAGTCTCGGTGTGTAAAGATGGTCACCTATCCACTGACCAACCCCGGCAAGCGTAGCTTAACCTGATGGATCGACCCATGCAGCTGTTATTACTTAGCCACGAGCTCCTCCTTAGCCACGAGCTCCTCGAAAAGTACATGAATGCGGAGCCTTTTTTATTGGCATGTGTTTAAATTGTTTGCGCTTCTAAAAGTTTTATTTGATCTCTAAAAAAAGGATTGCGCCTCTTTTTGTGAACCTCAAATAATTCCTATTTAGGAGTCCTAAAAGTATTAAATAGTCAAGTAACTGCGACTAACTTGGATGTAATTGGTCTCAGTTCTAACTAACCTAGTCTAACCCTTTTAGCAGGGGTACCTACCGTAAGTGGTATTGCGAAGGCTTGAAGATAAAAAAAGGCTCAATTAAAAAGTTTGTATCATTAGAAGCGCAAAAGGAGAGGTACATTCATTTTAAAAAAGTGTCCTGGATAATAAATATTTTAGAGGATCAATTACCTACTAAAATATTTACGTTTTTTTAATTTCAGGGCAAAATCCTTCATGTCCCGTCAATTTCCTTCCAACAAACATCCTCCAACATTCTTTCTTCTAAGTTATCCGGGACTTGGTATCGTTTGCAAAGTCGCCTGCAACCTATATGGCAGATCTTGATCTGCGAGAAGTGGCTGAATAGAAACAGCTCAGCTAGTAGCTCTTTCACAAAGAGCCCAGGGACCAGGGCTTTTTGCGAAGGAGCTCTTCCAATGGAGCAATTCCGTCCACCAAAGCCATTTCTACCCCGAAATAACACTGCTTCTTTTACGTTCATAAAAACTAAATGATTTTATTTCTGTAAGTAGGTTTGCACAAACACTTTTACACGTCAATCATTTTTTTTTTAAACCGGTCAAGAGCGAATCGAACTCGCGCACCGAGGGTTCCGTTCCGATTTCTGAAAAAGTGTACTTTTTAGAGACATCGTTTTATTTTTCCTGTAATCTTTACATAAACTTATAGGTATCATAGGTACTTACTTATAGAATAATTTCAGATTTTTTCGAACTATGTTGGGGTCGGCTTCCAGTCTAACCGGATGCAGCTGAATACCAGTATTTTATATGGAGCGACTGCCTATCTGTCCTCCACTAACCCAATTACTGAGTAATACGATACCCCTTGGTAAGATTGGTTGTCAGACTTTCGGGCTTCTGACGACCCGTAACGACTGTCAAAGATTCACGAATGACAGCCGGGACCAACCGCTTAACGTGCTTTCCGAGGCACGGAGAAGTCTCGGTAACCATGTAAAGATGGTCACCCATCGACGGAAAACCCCGGCAAGCGTAGCTTAACCTGATGTATCGACCCGTACTTGCTATTATAACTTAGCCAAGAAAACAATCTGAGGAGCTCGTCCTCAGATTGTTCTCTATAAGCAAACTTCTAAAAACGACTTAAACATAACTACTTAGTTAAATGTGGGATGGGTGTATTATACCTACATCTCTGCCTAACTCTCCGTGAAATACAGGCGTAATGTTATATGTTTATTCCTCTATCTTTCTGCCATGCCAAAGGAGGAAACACGTTACCTATGCATATCCTTCGTAAACTTTTCCGATATCTTATGTAAGTAGGTATATTACATATTACATTTGCAAGCTATTATTATCCCGTTTTTCCTTAAGAAATCTTATTAAATATTTCCCATTTACCTCGTTACGATATGCATCGAACGTTTACTATATAGTTATTATGTATTATTATTACATAAGATGACTATGTGCCGTATTCTGTAACCAGTTTGATCGTGTCTCGCATGTAAAAAAATTGCAAATGTGTTGTGTGTAGTGTGGACACTAACACAGGCTCAGTTGTGTGTTGAGGTACCATGAGTGAGAACCTCATTTAGTTCTCACTCTGTTATCACTCGATTGGTTATGCTACTTTAAAGTTTGTGGAATTATTTTGAAACACAATTTGATTAATAAGTTTCTACTTGAGTATGATTTTGAAAAGCCTGCCTGATAAACTATAGCAGTTTCGGTGACTAATCTGGGAGATCTTCCTAAACTTCCACAGTGCTGCGCGGGAGTGACCGAGTGCAACCCATACCTATGAGCCATCCTATGTTTTGATTAGGTTATTAGGAAAAATTATGTTTTCTTCAGCGCGTGGTTATCTTGGAATAGTCACGTTCATTTAATATCTTTACATTTTCATCCCTTTTTAAAAGGACAATTCAGTAAGAAAAATAAAATAATAAAATACTTAGAACAGTTACTATGTCCAACATTATCACGAAGGTAACATTATCACCACACCAGATGCGTTTTAAACCGAACTCAGACAGAGAGTCATTATTACAGATATTGAGCAATTCTAATAGGTCCAAATTAAGTGGTAAATGTATTTAAACAAAACCTTTCTTTCAGATTTTAGGTCACAATTATTTTCATTGAGAAATCAAACCATTTTCCGGAAAGTTACTTTAAAGTAAAATTAAATAAAAGATATTCTCTAAAGTCTTCATAGCTCTCACACCAACTCATACTCAGAAAAAACCACACTCTCAGAACAAACTCGTCTGTCGATAACTACGTGACTTCGCAACGCATAGTAGACCTCTTCGAACACACACAAGAGTCCTGTCTGCATGCACTGGTGGTCTGTTTGTGTGTGTGTCTAGTCCGGAGCCCGCAAGACTGCATTCCTGTTCACGGCGACGACGAACAAGGTCCAAACTGAGATTTTTAATTATAAAGATCTGAGAATAGAGGTTTTACATAATTTTAATGTTATTTATAATTCTTTTAGAATAAGGATAATAGGTACTTGTTTATGCATTTCATCTGGTGGATACAATGGGTATTGTTCAGGTATATCGGTTGTCGTTATATTTAAATAGGTAGGTAGGTATACGTACTTAATTGACTATCAAGAATTTAGTATAGTTTATTGTTAATCCTTTTATATGAATAATAAGTAATATTGTTATTCTATTTTTCATTGCTAAATTCAGACCTCAATTAAAATTTGTATTGGCTCTCATTGGAGCCAATACAAATTTTGGAGCAAATACAAGAGCCATTAATAGTTTTCATAAACAATAGGTACTACAATAGCAATAGAGACTGACAATAATATTGTTGACAAGCGATCAACTAATAGTAGTCTATTAAAGCTACGTTCTAATAGCATTGCTAATCATCTTACTTTTCGTAACCTGGCCTCTCTGGAATTATGTCATTTAATTTGCTCATGTTTCAAGTTTTACAACATAAAAGCTATGTATGGAATTTCCTTGGTTTTTTTTTTCTTGGTTTAGTAGTGTTA
Source organism: Cosmia trapezina (assembly GCA_905163495.3). Classification (NCBI taxonomy): domain Eukaryota; kingdom Metazoa; phylum Arthropoda; class Insecta; order Lepidoptera; family Noctuidae; genus Cosmia; species Cosmia trapezina. The sequence continues at coordinate 29,826,864 of LR991022.1, read as the reverse complement.
AGTAGTTTAAGTAGTGGTTCAAATTAAATGAAATTTGAACCACCAAAAAAAAAACAAAAAAAAAATCCAAAAAAAACCAATAAAAAAATACCAAGAAACAAACCAAAAAAGCCTAGGAAAGTCCAAACATAGCTCATATGTTGTAAAACTTGTAAACATTTAATAAGAAATTGGAAAAAAACTTCTTTTTTAACCTGGCTAAATTTTTATCTAAGTTACTAACGCGACATTTTGCGAAAGAAATATTCTGCGAAAGAGGTATTGTAAGAAAGCAACCTTTTGAGAACGAGTCATTCTGCGAAAGCGACATTATAAGAAAGCGACATTTTACTACCAGTAGACATTTTGCGAAAGAGACATTTTGCGCCTTTTTTTTTTTTTTTTTTGAGGGTGGGATATCATCAAATAACTTCTCCCGCTCTGGGTGGAGCGGAAGGGCGTGTCAGAGTTTTACTGACTAAAACCCACCCGTGTTCCTTCAGTTGCCTATGCCAGGGCCGCGGTATCTTCTTCAAACAACCCGCGACCCCAGCGGCGTCGGCCCTATTGGACCCCATCACTTGCTGACATCTCTTTGAGGCGCGCGTGGAACACAACGCACCGTCGACTCGGGCCTGGGGGCCTACTCCCTAAGCACGAAGCCCGTAGTTTCGGCCTTCGTTACTTGCGTTTCTTACTCCGTATCACCTACGGATGGATGATTGGTTCGGGGCCCGAACGAAGTATGAATGACAACATGATTTGCCAGTTGTCCCTACTCCCGATGTGTTGTTGCCCGTCCGAAAAATTTAACTTTACACTTGTTTTAATGGATCGTAATGTCAGACGGACGGATAAATGGAAGGACGGAAAGACGGACGGACTTAGGGAGTAGGCCCCCTGGTCCTTACCGGATGGCGAGCTACCCGCTGCTCACCGTCCGCAGGCCCGCGCCTACGGTGGCCGGAAATCGCCCCGCGATTCCCGCAACCCCCCGGGGCGTCTCCTGCGGAGACATTTTGCGCCTGAGCCGTTTCAAATAATTCAAAAATTGTAGATTTACATTATAGTTCCAACCGATTGACATACCTATGCCAAACTAAACCATTATTATCTAATGACTTACATCATCGCACACAAAGAAATGTCAGCAATTAGTGTCTCAGATACCTACCCAGTTATGTAATCTGTGCGTGGACATTGCTAGTTTTAGGCACATAATCACATAACCAATACAATTATATTGTTATATTGAAGCTAACTCAAAAACTACCCAAGCAATATTAATAAATTTTATATGGGACCAACTTTGAGGCCTCTCGAATAAAATACTTAAAATTTCAAATCAGACTTCTCTGTAAAAAGTTATGCGTGGTCATATAAGTATAAAAAAAAACACAAATATACGTGTAGACTTGAGAACCTCCTCAATTTTTTTCGTCGGTTAAAAAAAATCAAATATACGTGCTTACTTGATTTTTTTTCGGCAGTTAAAAAAATAACACGTGCTTTAAACTTTAATATTTTGATTTGTTAAATATAGCAATCAACTTTTTCTTCATGCCAGACATCACCTAAACATTAACCATTTAATTTCAAACAAAAAATTAAACACGCTGAGCAAAATATAAATGATAATTGCATCAAAACTGCTGAAGCTTCGCTATAATTGGCGACGTAATGACGTAACTTAATACGATTAATGCTAAGTCTCATATTGGACTAATTCCCAACCTGACCACCATTTGACCTGTGACTTACATACACACACACACACAGACAGACAAACGTCAATAAACGTCTTTAAGTAAGTGACGTGTGTGATGTATGTTGTGCATGTGGTAGATCGACTCACGCGCACAGAATGAAGACCGGCTCCGGAGGATATTGAGAAGGGCGCTAGTGCACATTTAAAGGATTTAAAATTGTATAGGATTGTTTAAAAAAAAAAATTCATTTAATTCAGATAACTGAGATCCATAAAAACAACAACCAATTCTGAATTAAAATTTAATTAAATTCACACACACACACACAGTACACACACACGCACACACAATAAAAATTTACACATTCAATAAAATTAGAGATGATGATTGATGACAAAATTTTATTTCGTCCGTCATACTTAGGGATTATTAAAAAAATATTAGACACGTATTTTTTCTTTTTTTGCGTAAGTAATCAAAGATTACGACGAAGATACATTGAGTTAAAATATGACATGACGTCACTCTTTGCTAGATTTTATACGTAGTTTGTTAGTTGGACGTTTCCAACTTTAATGCGTTTTATCTAAGTATTTCTTTATTAATCTGATTAAAGCAAAAAATACGTAAGTAACTATCTAATATTTTTTTATTACACATGAAGGAGAATCAATACAACAGCTGAAAGCAATGCAGACTTTTGTTAATTAGAAAATTAAGTTAGGTGTTTGAACTTTGAATCAACTTGGCGAGAGGCCAATCCTTTCCATACTTTGATCACCTAAGTACTTTTAGCAAAATATTCGATAAAAATCGACTCGAAATTTTTGATAACCACTTTGAAGTCGGTGTTTTTTTTTATCTTTTATCTCTTTTTACTACCACACCTCCTCCATATCTTGATCTCATAAATATAAAATATAAAGATATTAAAAGGACCATTGTGTTATCTACATGAAGTGGGACAATGACAAATGGCACCCGCCATGATAACTAACATCAATTAGTAGTATTTGAACAAGATTAATTACTATATTAAATGGTGTCTTCTGTTCTGACTATTAGACGCCATATTCTACTCATTAATGTGTCTACGAACTTGTTATCATAGTAGATTTGTATCACGAAGGTCTATAGCAGGGCCCTATTTCTCGAAACTTATTAGACTAATAATATACTAATAGTTTCGAGAAATAGGGCCCAGACGGTAATGGGTCAACAATGTAGCGATACCCTATAAAGATGTATTTGGTGCAGGACTACCGTGGTCTCGAACCTACCGATTTTTCGGTATTTCTACCGATATGGGCTCTGTTCTACCGAAATAGTTGTTTTTCAATAAATATACCAATTTGATTGAATATTGTATTTTTAAACTTTTGCGATTTGTACACATTATAAAACTATCTCGAAGGACTGATCGGATCGTCCTCCCGTGACCACGATCGCTGCAAGGCGGTCGAAACGTCGGGAAACAAGTAGGTACCTGTTTACCTCGTACAAAAGGAATATCGCGATAAGACCCATTCTCGATATTGTTTTATATTGTATTTTTTTCCCCAATTTTGGGTACTAATATACCGATTTTAGCTGGCAACTCTACCGATCTTGCTCTATGACGTTCGAGACCACTGCAGGACTATTGCAGACTTAGAAACAAAACATATTGGGCTATCCCTTTAGGTGGTCTATATATGTTTTTATAATGTGGCTATAGTGAAATGCTTACCGAGAACTATGGAAGGACTATGTCCCCTGCCTGATCAATGTTATATAATACACAGATAAAATGCTAATGGGTCTATTATTACTTGAATTGTACCTACTTACACATCTGAGGGCTTAGTGCGTAAATTGACGTAAGGTAACGTTAACGTAAACACGATCGAGTAAGTATAAAAACTCGCACTAAGGCCACTGTAAACGGTAAGTATCTACGGTAGGCCTACTAATAAACAGTTGGTCTATTCTGTAAAAAAAATCACCGTGATTTGCGTGAAGTGAGTTTGACGTGAGCTGTCACTCCACTTAATGCTAGGGATTGACACTATTGACAGCTCACTCCACCTAAGTTTTCACGTTGAGGTTTTTACAGAATCGATCTCGAATTTGCATAGATTAATGACCTCTGTGAGGTTACCCCAAACTTACATCTGTTTGTTGAATAATCAACTGCTTGGGATGCTAAAGTCTCTTTAAAACAACTTGAGCCATCAAATTTATAACTTTGTACAAACGCTAATTAGTCATAATCAGAATTTGTTCGAAGTAATAGAGAAAACTAGCCACGATCTAGGCACATCTAGGTATGTTTCTATCCCCAAACTACTAATCCCGAATAAATCCCCATGAAGCGTGCGATAAAAAACTAAAATCTGCGCATAAATCCTCAGCGGAATGCAGGCATAACGCGCGTCAGATCTCAGCCAGGCTGAAACCTGTTCCCTCACCTCCGTCGACCTTACTCGTCCAGTCAGCGCTGTTGCCAAGCGACCACAGATCACCATTCATCGATTCAAATAATCGGTTGGTTAATATCGATTCAAGTGTATGTCATTAGTGCGACAGGTCGTTTGTTCGACAGCTCGGTAGTGCGACAGTCTTTAGTTCGACAAACAATGTACGTTTAACAAATATGACTTATACATAGTGTTTTTTTTTTATTTCCCATAACTCCAGGGTATTAATGAGACCATCACTATAAACAACTTTTACTATGGGACCGAACCCAAAATCGCGAAAAAAAAATCAGCTGCTCCCTACATTTTGACGAGTTATGCGAACATAAATGTAGGGGGCAGCCCGGGCAGCTGATTTTTTTTTCGCGATTTTCGGTTCGTATCCATAGTAAAAGTTGTTCATAATGATTGGCTCATTAATACCCTAGAGTTATGGGAAATAAAAAAAACACTATGTATAATAGTCATATTTGTTAAACGTACATTGCTTGTCGAACTAAAGACTGTCGCACTAACGACCTGTCGAACAAACAACCAGCCTATTCCAACAAGTCTATTCGTGAGGATTTGTAATTGGCTTTTTGGTGACTATGGTTTCCTTTTTGTTTGTTTTTATTAGCTGTAAGTCCTCCATGTACTAAAATAAATAAATATATAGATTGTGTATTGAACACAAGTGCTTGTGTACTCACCTGAAAATGATTAAACAGAGTGACATCTTTGATCTCACAATTTGCTGATATGATGACATTTTTATTATACACAGTCAGTGCTCTACAGTCCACGCCTTGTGTGTCTGTCGTTGTGTGTAATACAGCACGTGTCTAATTCATGGCATGGGTTAATAAGGGATTAATTACCTACCTTGATGGCTTATTGTCACCTCTACACGATACACAGCTCATTGCTCCTGAAAGACAAAAGTATTTCGGCTACTAATATAGGCTATATCTGCACCCTAGGTAAATGTGTAACACACTATCAGGAGTCATCGTTTTCATTTTGACAGTTCAACAACATTCATTACGTTATTTATCTACAGCCATGCTATAAATCCTCTATAAAAGTTTCTGAAACAGTTAGCTTATTGCCAACATTAAAACAGCCAGTGTCATACTAACCATGGTAACCGTAATAGCATTCAAACGGGTGTTTTAATGTAGTACTGAATTTCATAATGCAATTCGTTTTCATAAAAAGAACATTTTAATGCAGGCGCGTTTCACTACAACAACGCCGTAATTTTAAAAAAGAACTTATTCGAATTCACGTCGTATACTATGACGCCGGCCGCCATATTCGATACGAGTATTAGTATTGCAAAAAATTGTTTCAGAACCTTTTATAGAGGATTGATAACATGGATGTAGATAAAGTCTTGTATGCAATTGTACATAATTAGGTATTAAAACACTCATGTGATACTATTATCACACTCGGCTACGAGGCGATTTAATACCCCTTATTATACCTACGTCAGTTGCATAAATAACTTGACGTTGCATAATAATTATGTATGTTATGATAGAGATCGGATAATCGGATGCATATTAACCTAAAGTTAATATTTCGCTAACAAAGTATGGAAGCGGCTTCTTAGCATTTTTTTTCTTACTATAAATCCCGGTATTCCAGAAAATGTAGGAATGCACAACTAATCGGATACATGGTATGGAAACGACTTCATAAATAACGTGGTTTTATTTATTTGGAAATACCGGGAAATCGGGATCACACAAATATTCCGTTTGTTACACGTGATCCCCGCGAGAAATACAAAGCTGCCGAATTAAAATGGTTGTCCCTAGAAGGTACCGTCACTATATTGGTGGGGTTGTTTTCATGGGTTTCGAGAATGTTAAAGCCAATAGTGACGTGAAAATGTAAATCCAAGATGGCGGCTGCGAACATTTTCAAATTTTTCGTCATGGGTGTCGTTTTCATGGTTTTCGAGGGTTTTAAAGCCGATAGTGATGTTAAAATGTAAATCCAAGATGGCGGCTGCGAACATTTTCAAATTTTTCGTCATGGGTGTCGTTTTCATGGTTTTCGAGGGTTTTAAAGCCGATAGTGATGTTAAAATGTAAATCCAAGATGGCGGCTGCGAACATTTTCAAATTTTTCGTCATGGGTGTCGTTTTCATGCTTTTTGAGGGTGTTAAAGCCGATAGTGATGTTAAAATGTAAATCCAAGATGGCGGCTGCAAGATTTTCAAATTTTTCGTCATGGGTGCCGTTTTCATGGTTTTCGAGGGTTTTAAAGCCGATAGTGACGTTAAAATGTAAATCCAAGATGGCGGCTGCCAACATTTTAATTTTTTTTATCATGGGTGACGCTTTCACGGTTTTCGAGGGTTGTGAAACCGATAGTGGCGTTAAAATGTAAATCCAAGATGGTAGCTGCTAAATTTTCTAACTTTTCGTCATGGGTGTCGTTTTATTGGTTTTTGAGGGTGTTAAAGCCGATAGTGACACTAAAATGTAAATCCAAGATGGCGGATGCGAATATTTTTTAATTTTTCGTCATGGGTGTCGTTTTCATGGTTTTTGAGAGTTTTAAAGCCGATAATCGCATTAAAATGTAAATCCAAGATGGCGGCTGCGAAAATTTTCTAATTTTTCGTCATGGGTGTCGTTTTATTGGTTTTTGAGGGTGTTAAAGCCGATACTGACACTAAATTGTAAATCCAAGATGGCGGATGCAAATATTTTTTAATTTTTCGTCATGGGTGTCGTTTTCATGGTTTTCAGGGGTGTTAAAGCTGATAGTGACATTAAAATGTAAATCCAATCCAAGATGGCGACTGCAAAAAATTTCAAACTTTTTGTCATGGGTGCCGTTTTCATGGTTTCCGAGGGTTTAAAGCCGATAGTGGCGTTAAAATGTAAATTCAAGATGGCGGCTGCGAATTAAAAAACAAATGTGATGGGTATCGTGTTCATGGTTTTGGGGGGTATTAAAGCTGATAGTGACATTAAAATGTAAATCCAAGATGGTGGCTGCGAACATTCGGTCGGTTTTACAACCTTCGAAAACCACGAAAACGACACCCATGACGAAAAATTTAAAAATGTTCACAGCCACCATCTTGGATTTACATTTTAATGTCACTATCAGCTTTAATACCTCCCAAAACCATGAAAACGACACCCATGACAAAAAATTAAAAGATATTTGCATCGGCCATCTTGGATTTACATTTTAGTGTCACTATCGGCTTTAACACCCCCGAAAACCAATAAAACGACATCCGACGAAAAATTAGAAAACTTTCGCAGCCGCCATCTTGGATTTACATTTTAACGCCATTATCGGCTTTAAAACTCAAACCATGAAAACGACACCCATGACGAAAAATAAAAAAAATATTTGCATCCGCTATCTTGGATTTACAATTTAATGTCACTATCAGCTTTAACACCCTCGAAAACCAATAAAACGACACCCATGACGAAAAATTAGAAAATGTTCGCATCCGCCATCTTGGATTTACATTTTAGTGTCACTATCGGCTTTAACACCCTCAAAAACCAATAAAACGACACCCATGACGAAAAATTAGAAAATTTTCGCAGCCGCCATCTTGGATTCACATTTTAATGGCACTATCAGTATCAGCTGTAACAGCCTCGAAAACCATGAGTAGTACCCATGATGAAAAATTTGAAAATATTTTCACTATGGGACCAACTCTGAATTCACAAAAAAAAAATTACGATGTTTGAAACAAAAGTTCAATACCTATTCGACCAAAATGTATGAAACAGCTGACTTATGTTTCGTGATTTACGGGTTGATCCCATAGTGAAAGTTGCTCATGAGTAGAACACCCTATGAAAATTTAGTGATAAAAAGTTACCCTTTCAAAAAATACTTAATTTAAATCAATTCCGGAATCGCGACATTTTGACGATCGACACAAAAGTGCATTCCTTAATAGCCAAAACCTAAACGTAAGTAAATATACATTTGATTCTATAATCAGAACTATAAATTTGTGAATCCCGGAATCCCCGGATTTTTTTAATACAAAAGTACAATCCATATTATCCAACACCTGAACGCAAGTACCTAACTAAAACAATCTATTCCAAAATCAGAACTTAAAATTTTCGTTCCGGAATCCCGGGATTTTTTTTTTTTTTAGTGCAATCCATATTAACTAACATCTGAACCTAAGTAAATTATACATTCGATTCTATAATCAGAAGTCAAAATTGGCCGATACCGAAATTCTGGGATTTTTTAATCCAAAAGCCCACTCCATACTTAGCCAACACCTCAACTTTAGGTTAATATGCATCCGATTATCCGATCTCTATGAAGCAATGGATTAGCAATTTAATTAAAAACTAGCTTTAGCCCGCAGCTTCGCCCGCATGGATGTCGGTAAATATCACACTGGTACCTACTAGTTACGGGGAAATCCTTCCTTATTCATTGCCTACATTACATGTCTATGGATCCTGTGTGCAAAATTTCAGCTTTCTAGGTCTAAGGGCTTGGGCTGGGCGTTGATGAGTCACTCAGGACTTCTCTTTTTATTTATATACATTATAGATTATTTAGATTCCGATCGATAGTGTGTTATTTACGCAATTAGGTTGCTGGAGTGGTAACATAATTTAATACTTCGTCATGTAGGGGCAATTCTTTTTGGTTGCTGTTACTTTAGCAGCGCTATTATGAGGTTTAGGTTTACTACAAACATAAAGTCACGCCTTCTTCACATGGGGGTTAGTCAGGAACTACATAAGCCACTTAGAGGTACACCCACATTTCGCAATCGGGGGGCGTACACCTACGATTGGCTACTAGAGATATTATGGAGTAGGTAAGTAGTAAAAAAATATGACTAAGAGATTACGCAGCAAAAATGCGTGATTAGCAGCCCTAGCAGCGTCCCCCTTTTTTTTCTTTTTTTTTTGTGGATGGGAAATCATCAAATGTCTTCTCCCGCTCGGCGTGTCAGACTTTTACTGACTAAAACCCACCCGTGTTCCTTCAGCTGCCTATGCCAGGGCCACGGTATCTCTTTCGAACAACCCGCGAGCAGCGTCCCCCTGTCTGCTAAATCAACAAATTGCAATTTGTGATTCACCAGCACCACGTCAGCCAAGCGCGAGCGCGGCATTGGCCACCACCAACGAGACGAAGTCTTACCATTTTTTTAACCTAATTTTTATTTTATTTTTCGAAAATTCCCAAAATTTTAACTAAACTGCTTATTCATGTCCAAATTGAATGATAAATGAATTCATTTTTATTTAATTTAATGAATTAATGTATAAGCAATCTAGCAAAAAAAAAACACTACCACCACCACACACCACCACCACTAGACCACCACACACCACCACCACCACCACTAGACCACCACACGCCACCACCACCACTACACCACCACACACCACCACCACTAGACCACCACACACCACCACCACTAGACCACCACCACTAGACCACCACCACTAGACCACCACACACCACCACCACCACTAGACCACCACACACCACCACCACTAGACCACCACACACCACCACCACCACTAGACCACCAAACACCACCACCACTAGACCACCACACACCACCACTAGACCACCACACACCACCACCACCACTAGACCACTACACACCACCACCACCACTAGACCACCACACACCACCACCACCACTAGACCACTACACACCACCACCACCACTAGACCACCACACACCACCACCACCACTAGACCACCAAACACCACCACCACTAGACCACCACACACCACCACCACTAGACCACCACACACCACCACCACCACTAGACCACCAAACACCACCACTAGACCACCACACACCACCACCACTAGACCACCACACACCACCACCACCACCACTAGACCACCACACACCACCACCACCACTAGACCACCACACACCACCACCACCACTAGACCACCACACACCACCACCACTAGACCACCACACACCACGACGTCCACGACCACTAGACATAAACTGTATGAAATCTTGAAACAGAGACTCTGCTAGAATTCAGTGTCACTGCACTTGTAAAGTCCATTTATAGGTCTGTCGTTCTACAGTGCCGTTAAAACCGAAATTAGCATAGAAAACCCTACATACATAATACATAGGCACATGAATTACTATGTGAGCACGACATGCATGTAAACTGTTGCACACAAAGAGAGCATTCTTGTACGTCGAAGTGGACTAACAATGTATAAAATCAGAAACTCTTCATCATCATTCAAGAATACACAATTAAGGGCCCTTATCAAAATACCTTCCCACCTTTTTTTGCTTAATCTTTGACAGTAGTCAGGTAGGACAGAAGGTTAACGCGTTAAATTGGGTTATGAAACATCGAGACATCAAAAAAGAAAGAAACAAAAGAAAGAAAGAATCAATCAATCGCCTAGCCTGCCTCCCAACTATGTTGCGGTCGGCTTCCAGTCTAACCGGATACAGCTGAATACCTGTATTTTACATGGAACGACTGCCTATCTGCCTCCACACCCCAGTCACTGGGTAATACGAGTACGATATCCCTTGGTAAGACTGGTTGTCATACTTTCAGGCTTCTGACGACCCGTAGCGACTGTCAAAGATCCACGAATAACAGCCGGGACCAACGGCTTAACATGATTGCCGGCAAGGAGGAGGCTCGGTATGTAAAGATGGTCACCCATCCACTGACCAACCCCGGCAAGCGTACCTTAACCTGATGGGTCGACCCATACGACTGTTATTACCTAGCCACAAGCTCCTCCAAAAGAAAGAATGAATGAAATGCATCGACCCCAGCACGGTTTGACTAGACTCGATTGCTCGAATGAACCCAAAGATACACACTAGCCCCTGTTGCCTCATGTTACATGGTGCAACAGAGACCATTGCATATCAAGGAGTAGACCGAGGGGCGTGATAGTGGTAGGGAAGACGTGCCCTTAGGATATGGAAGGACTATTATTAGAGACGTACCGGATCGCAGATGGAAAACCCCAGTAATATTTTGCTCGACCAGGAAATCGAACAGGAAATCAGGAAATACAGGACCTCATATCACCAACGATAATTACTCGTAATCACTATGCTTGGATTTTTAATTAGCTGCAGTAAAATGACACTTCTTATCTGTCATTTCATTGACAAATGTTCCCATTTGATAGCGAAATGACAGTAAAAATGTTCCCATTTGATAGCGAAATGACAGTAAAAATGTTCCCATTTGATAGCGAAATGACAGTAAAAATGTTCCCATTTGATAGCGAAATGACAGTAAAAATGTTCCCATTTGATAGCGAAAATGACAGTAAAATGACAGTAGAAGTGTCATTCAACTGCAGCTATTAAAAGTCCGACCATACGTACCATCGCGGGCATTTGCGGTGAACCACTTTTTCACCTTATTACCTTTTCCACTAAGGCGGAGGACATCGTGGAGTACGTGCGCCAGAAGACGAGGTACATGCCGAGGCGTCAACTTCAAGGCGTTCGTGGTGCGAGTACAGTAGTACTCAACTAATAAGGCGCGTCGTGAATCATCGTTCGCGCAGAAAAGAAAGTATGGCCCCGAAGATTAACGAGATTGCTTAAAACTTACAATCAACCTTAGATCACTACTATAAGGTTCATAATACACTGCAGCTGTTAGTTCCATCTCACTCGCAAGTATGGCGGCTGTCAAGCGGCGCGCGCTAAAATGGCGGCAGCTACACACACAGGAAAAAAGAAAAAGCGTTTAGCGTGCCGATTGGTCAATAGCATTTCCCGTGCTTTGAAAATTCATCTTCTGCGCAGGTACATCGATAGATAGATAGATAGATAGATAAAACATTTATTCGATGCACCCAAAAGACAGCACAACACACAAAAGTACAATTAAATTATTACAATTCACATGAATAAATATAAAAATTTAAAAACAAGGTGCCAAAGCCACCGGTGGTCGATAAGCCATATTAGTTGGGTACTACTGTACCGAACTGTTACCTGCCCCACGTCATGGAGGAAGACTTTTGGCCGCAGGACGTGGTGTTTTGTCGCTTCAAGACGCGACAAGTTCCACATGACAGCACAAAGTTAAGTCAGTGCAAAGTGAAGTGCTACTAACATAGCCTTATTAACAATGATGTTAAATGGCACATTACCTCATTGCTTATTAATAACACAAGTTTTGTTTAATATTCAAATATGTACTTATGTGGTTAAGGTAGGTATTTATATATTGGCCTGTGTCGCCTGAAATAAATGTTGTATTTATTTATTTTATTTAGCATTATGGTCGAAAAATAGTTCACCGTAAATGTCCGCGATGATACCTATATTATGTAGGTTAGTGGTTTATTATTCGTTATAAAATGTCATTGTTTTGGCAAGACAATATTATGCGTCAGCTCAGAAAGTTAACACATGAAAGTTATCATCTTTCATCAACATACATGTGTAAGCAAGAATGAGTGTATCACATATCAATTACAACATGATACACACACATGATACAATTCTTAAAATTCTCATAACATTTAGAAATACTGAGAAAAACAACACGAAATCAGGATGTTTTCATTTTGTTATCTCATAATGTGTTCATTTTTCCTCAATTTGTGAAGTTGAAACTACGATTAAGCAAAGTAAACAGTCGTCATTTTATGGCTAAACTAGCTTCTGGCTGGCGGCGACTTCGTCCGCGTGAAATTTCGGGTCCCAACCCACCGCGTCGCGTCGCATCGCCCGCGCACGATTTTTTTCAAATAAAAAAATAATTTTTGAAATCCGACTGGTACACACGGCTACACATCAAGCTATACATTTCCAGTTTACACTGACCTCGCATTGTAAGGAAATCCTATGCAATGCGACATCAGCTTATACTGGAAATGTGTAGCTAGATCTGTAGCCGTGCGTACCTATAGTTCCAAAGATTAGGTACCGCGTTCAAACATAAAAACAAACACACAAACTCTTCACCTATAGGTCGTATAGATTATATGTAATATGCTGTTACTAGGTAATTGTCTATCTTAGAGAGATTATGGGTTATGAAGCCGTAAAATTACGTGAGATGGTATAATTACTGTCTAATCGGTTAACTCTAATCCTCCGACAGACGAGTAATGTTGACATTGTGATTCTAAACAATTTTTCCTTCAATGTTGCTTAAAGGATCATGCAGACAGGCGCGAGGCGTCCGGTAGAACAATTTCAATTAAGTTTACATAGAAATTGTTGGCTTAACGCTTTTTAGTTATGTGACGATGTGCGTCGCGTGGTTCCAAAAATATGTATGTGAGAGTTGGTTTGAAAGAGGGTAACCCGTATGGAATCAGGAATTGGGGGTTTATCAAGACAGAATTTCTGTAAAATTATCTGCTAGTTAACGGGAACCTAATAGGTGTTCAATAATTTCCCTTTTAATGTGGGAGGTCAATCATGTCCAAACCTGTACTTCTGCCTCATACCTGCGTAACCTCTTTATACCCAGTATTTGGGTTACACCTACGCTAAAAGAAGACAGTAGATACTTCCGGGTGCGAGTGACAGAGAGGGAAGGGGACCCGTTAAGAAAGTAGTTTAGACTACTACCTTTACGCGTAAATGCTGATGATTTGTGTTGATGTGATCAATAGGGAGGTATATACCTTACTATAGTGATACACGTAGGTATCAATATGGGCGGTAATGGTGTTCGAATGTTGAGTAATAAACGAGTAGGTATCTAATAGTAGAATCGACTAAGACTCGGTGATAACTTACTTATGTAACGATCTGAATGACTATAATGTGTATACCTACGTTAAGCCTTGTATCACGTTTCTTTTATACAACATTAGTTCTTGTTTATACTAAACCTCTTAAAGGGTCATTGTACTAATCATTTTGAACATTTTTTTCTATGGGACCAACCTTGAAATCGCGGAAAAGAAATCAGCTGTTCAGTACATTTTGACGATTTTGATGTAGATAAATGTACTGAATAGCTGATTTTTTTTTCGCGATTTCAAGTTTGGTCCCATAGTAAAGTTGTTCATAACGATGAGTACAATGACCCCTTAAGAGGTTTAGTATAAACAAAAACTAATGTTGTATAAGTAATGAATTGAACAGTTTCTAAATAACCGTGCTAAGAAGGTTAGACACATTTTTTAACACTACCTATATCTAGTCCTTAGTACTAAAACCGCTTGTCAAGCGAACAATTGTCATTGCCGTCATTTTGATGGTAGCAGTCTGCATCAGTAGACTTCCTTATCATTTCAGCCGAAAGACGTCCACTGCTGGACATAGGGCTTCCCCAAGCACCGCCACTTCGAACGGTTCTGTGCTTCCCGCATCCAGCGGATTCCTGCGGCCTTTACAAGGTCATCGGTCCACCTTGTATAAGGCCTTCCAACGTTACGTCTTCCGGTACGCGGCCGCCACTCCAGAACCTTTCGGACCCATCAGCCATCTGTTCTGCGAGCAATGTGCCCTGCCCACTGCCACTTAAGTTTGGCAATTCTTCGGGGTATGTCGGTTGCCATGGTTGTCCTGCGGATCTCTTCATTTCTGATTCGATCCACGACCACCATGACGACCACGCTTCAGAGCCGTAGGTCATCACTGGCTGCCAGTGATGACCTACGGCTCTGAAGGCAACAGCACTGGTCAAAGACTTTCGTCTTGAGACACTGCGGTATGTGAGACGAGAAGATATTCTTAGATATTATTAGATAGAATTTCGATGATTGACTTCTTTCTCGAAGTTGGACCTACCTAACTGGACAGTTTGTCCTAGGTAAACATACTCGTCCACAACTTCAGGTGTAGTGTCTCCGATCTTCATGAGAGTGGATGCTACATGGGCATTTGACATGACCTTTGTCTTATCCATGTTTATTTTTAGACCCACTCTTGCGGAAGCTCTACTGAGGTTATTATCGAGCATGACTACTATATCGTCGGCAAACCGAAGGTGAGTGACGTACTCGCCATTGATGTTGATGCCGAGCCCTTTCCAGTCCAGAACCTTGAAGACATCCTCCAGTGCAGCGGTGAACAGGTTCGGAGAGATAATAACGTCTCCCTGTCTCACCCCTCGCTGCAGAAGGATAGTTTTCGTCGGACTGACGTTTTCGTACAGACACTTCAGCACATCAATGTACCGATAGGGCGCTTCGATCACTTAAACCTTCTGTTCCCATATTTTCTCCATACATACGGAACAGATCCGGCTGAGTCAGGAGGTTCATCTGTCAGCGCTACTACCTGCTTTGTGCGTTGTAGGTACCGGACGAGGTAGCCGCGGCTTTTGTGTTAGTCACACTCACAGGCATAGACAAAGATTCTATTACGATTTACTTGCGAAACTTTTTTAGAAAGGATAGGCATAGATTTTGAATAACATCTTGACATTTCGACTTTGGTTGGTATAGCCGATAATTGGCTTGCGGATAGGAGATCGATCGAATAATATGCAGTCAAATATCGGGAAGAGAGTTCACAATATGTATTATTTATTATATGTGTAATTATATTATATTTATTGTTGTTGATTTTATCATCTAATAAATAATACTATCCTATTAGTATCCAACTAGAGAGCAAAGGCCGCTGCTCATACTAGAAGGCACGAGCATTGATCACGACGCTTGCTCAAGACGGGTTGGCGACTCAGGCCTCGTATCATCATTCACAAATTATAATACGAATTAATAATAATCAATTAATTATATTAATTTTAATACGTTAGTGTATCAAAATAATGCATAGATATTAGCTGAAAAAAATAACGAACTAATGCCATTTTGCTGACGACCGGATAGACATGGCTCACTAGTAATGTTAAAGGAATCAACGAGTGTAGCCGAAAATATTAAAGTACTATGTTTTGATTTTTAAACCTAAAACAAAAACAACAGCGTTCGTGATTTGACAGATAGGTACAATAGACAATCAAACAACAATGCCATAAAGCCCATGAAGCTACCAGAAGGATATGGCTTATTGTCCTCTTGAGTACTGACTGTTATTGGCTTATTGTGGAGCTGCCAGCTAGTATTACAGTATAACGTGCATATGTGCACATTATTACGATCAATAAAACTCAGCTAGTCCCAGGAACACGTGTCATCTATTGTGGAGTCGACCAGTCTACTGTGATCATATTCTACTTAGATAAAATATAGACTATATTCTTTCCAAACATTTATTTTACTATTTATAGAAGCACACCTAAGTTCCTTAATTATGACGAAAAGGTGCAATACTTCATGAGCGCTATAGTGAAATAAATGGTTGGAAAGACTATAACACTGATTTACTAATATGACTAGTGTAGGAATTGAAATAGAATACTTTGGACCGCAGGTCAGTAGATAGTATTGTAGTAAAGTGTGCATGTGTACAATCAATATAATTGATCAATATAATAGCGTTATGCAACTAGTAGCCTCCATATTGGAGTCAATTTGTCTACTGTTTCATATACAGAATTACAGATGTACTACCTACTACCTACGGTCTTGTAGTGCACAAAACTAGACTAATTTAAATCGACTTCAAAAAAGATGAAGTTATCTGTTCGTCTGTTTATGTCTTTGAGGTGTCCACGAATAACATAACTCCAATATACACACTAGCAACGATTTGGATGGTTCTTTTTGGATCAGTAACTCGAAATACAATATTGAATTTGCTCCAAAGAATTACCTTTAAGTCAGCATATTTCCCTTGTTCTTCTTCTATACTGCAAAGGTATATTTTATTGGCTAGCTATAGTAGCTACATATCCATTTCGCTAATCATCAGAGAGCTCACAAGAGGAATGAAAATTATTCTGGATCACTGTCGCTGGATACGTCGAAGATGACTAAATAGCATGCCCAATACAAATCACTATCACAAATGCATAGATAGAGAGTAACAAGGAACAAAGCTATTACAGCTGCAAGCAGGGGGTCGCGAATCACATGCCACGGCCACGCCACACGGATACGGACATAAACAAACACACAACACAAGTGGTCATGTAACAGTAATTGCGCCAGCGCATCCCAAAGGAAGCGGGGTCGTCCGCGTCGCGCCGCGTCGATTGGTTCGGCCTTGCAGAAATGCACACCCACTCGCGCGCAGCTCTTGTATCTTCTACGATATCTGTCGTTGTAACGATAGGGATTAATTTTTCCAGTTGATCTCTGGTTTATGGGTATTATTTTCAGTGTCACTTGACACGACTTCTGCTCATGTCTGAAAAGGTTTAGGTTATTATTAAGTCAAAGAACACAACTTTACACGAGAGCAATTTAGGGATTGTAAATTCTGTAACTTTTACATAATTTGACATTATGTTTCCTTCTTTTGTGCAGGATTATCGAAAACATTTTCTGTGTTCATGAAAACTGAATGAACCGAGTTAATTGTCGTTCGAAGCAGCTAGCAGTGAATTTTTGCCTATGTATTTTTTTTTAGTCTACATTGTGTCCTACTGGTAAGTAAAAGCGTCCCCTTTTTCCTTCCAAACCTCCCTGTTTTGTGCGATCTCTGGCCATGTTGGCTCTGCCAAGCTTATCAGATCGCCACACCACCTTCGCCGTGGCCTGCCTCAACGGCGATGTCATCCGTCAGTCGTCCACTGAGTGACGATCTTTGCCCGTCTCTCCGGGTGCATTCGTGCTACGTGTCAGGCCCACTCCCACATCAGCCTGGCTGTTTTTTCTCCAACATCTGCTACTTGAGTCATGGTGCGCAGGGTGGTGTTTCTAATTCGGTCTGAATTGTTAATAAAATAAAGCAGAATATTCCGTATGCGTATATTATCAGTTGTTTGTTTGCGTATTTATGTGCACGTAAACAACAACATATACAAATAGGCATACACCTATGTCACGATACAATTATCCTCGTATCATGATAAGAGGGAAATCTTTATCTTCGGTATGTATATGTCTTTATATTCACATGAACATGAGTCTTACATGAGATATTTCAGCTTTTTCTTTGGCACGGCAACCCAGCGGCCGTGTATCTGGTATTCATAGATGGCAATGACCACAATCAGGTAGGTCGCCTGCTTGTCTGCCACCCATCTTCATCTTCCTGCCCTTATCCCAATTTGTGTTCGGCGCAGCATGTCTTCTTCTTCCATACATCTCTATTAGTCGTCATCTCTTTTCTAACCATATCGTCTTTCACACAAGGAGGAGCTCGTGGCTAAGTAATACAAACCGCACGGGTCGATCGCTCAGGTTAAGCTACGCTTGCCGTGGTTGTTCCGTGGGTGGGTGACCATCTTTACATACCAAGACTCCTCCGTGCCTCGGAAAGCACGTTAAGCCGTTGGTCCCGGCTGTCATTCGTGGATCTTTGACAGTCGTTACTGTCATTCTTACCAAGGGGTATCGTATTACTCAGTAACTGGGTTGTGGAGGTCAGATAGGCAGTCGCTCCATGTAAAATCCTGGTATTCAGCTGCATCAGGTTAGACTGGAAAGCCAACCCCGAAAAGTAGTTGTGAAAAGGCTAGGCAGGTCATCGTCTTTCACACAATCTATCTATCATTTCTTTGGTCATCTTTTACTTTGTCACCTAGTCATCATCATCAATCTCCTGCCCTTATCTTTCTATCTATAATATGTATGTTACAAAAAAAAAATGTATATAAGTAGTTTATCAGCCATCTCATTACCATAACACAAGCATTAGGTTGCTTAGCTTGGGACTAGATGACGTTGTGTGAAATGTCCGAGGATATTATTATTATGTCTTGACAATTCTCGGGACCCTGGAGTCCCGGACCTTTAGAAGGCGTACGAGGGGCCAAAGCCAACTCGCAGAGGCCCGTTAGACGCTTTCAATGAAATGAGGCACCAACCGACGATTATCCCTGTACGCACTATGCAAGTGCACCCAAGGACAACCCCCGGTTGGTGCAGGACTATTGCAGTATATGGAAATAAAGAGATTGGACTATGGATTTGAGTGGCTAAAGTGGACTGGTTGCCTAGAACTATGAAAGGACTATGGCCCCTGCCGGATCAATGTTTTTTAATACACGGATAAAATGGCAGGGGGTGACTTGCACACACAATAATGGGCCCCCGAAAAGGTCGCTAGCACATAGTGTCGTAGCGGCAAGGGGGCAACATGTCCTGAGGTGCTTGTGAGGAGTGGAGAGGTATCCGACGGTTCTCAGAACAATCCCAGAGCCCGGAAGATGGTCAAGATCCCTACAAACACTTACTGGAATACTTCCTTCCTCCGAGCACGTTTGCTCTTGCGAATCTCCACTCAAACCGGCCAATAAAGGCAAGGAAGAGGTGGGAGCTCTGTTCCTCGTCAGTGGTCACTCCAGCCGGCCAATAAAGGCAAGCGAGAGGTGAGGAACAAGACTTCTCCCGGGAGATAGGGTCCGTGGGGTCGCTACTGCCCAACAGCTCGCCACATGCTGCCCTGCGGGTTTCTGTATCTCTCTTGGTCTGGCTCCTCATCCTAGACCTGTTCCGGCAAAGTGAACTCTACCGGCACAGACCTAAAATTCGGAGCGCGCAAGCCCCACCACGACGTCAACGTAGAGATACTGCGCTCAATTTATTTGGGGTCAGCGCCATGTCTTTTCTTCCATACTTCTCTATTAGTCGTCATCTCGGTAGCCACTCCCTTTCTAGCCATAACATCTTTCACACAGTCCATCCATCGTTTCTTTGGTCTTCCCATGTATACAGAGTTACTTGTAAATAATTCGACTTATTCCTTCCAGGACGTCATATCAATCAATCTATCAATTAATGTTACCTCCAATCGCCTGAAACACAGGATTACCTAGTTCAGGCACAAGTCATGGATGAACTTGCCATAGATTTAAGGAAAACTGTATTTATCGTTAGTCCTTATATATTTTTGAATAAATTTGATTTGATTTGATTTGATATCAATCAATCTGCCTAGCCTTTTCCCAACTATGTTGGGGTCGGCTTCCAGTCTAACCGGATGCAGCTGAATACCAGTATTTTACATGGAGCGACTGCCTGTCTGACCTCCACAACCCAGTAACTGGGTAATACGATACCCCTTGGTAAGACTGGTTGTCAGACTTTCGGGCTTCTGACGACCCGTAACGACTGTCAAAGATCCACGAATGACAGCCGGGACCAACGGTTTAACGTGCTTTCCGAGGCACGGAGGAGTCTCGGTATGTAAAGATGGTCAACCATCCACTGACCAACCCCGGCAAGCGTAGCTTAACCCGATGGATCGACCCGTGCGGCTGTAATTACTTAGCCACGAGCTCCCCTTCCAGGACGTCATAGTAGGGTTCAAATGCAACAAATTAAGCCACCAAATGTTCTGCCGAAATTCAGTTTTTTTAATTTTTTTTGTAATTTTTGTCTAAGAAAAATATAAATTACAAAAAATAAAATGTTTGCTAAAAGTTTTATCTAAAATTTAAGTTATTATCATAGCTGATGCCGTAGCAGATCTATCTTAAAATTAAAAGTTGAAAAATACTTTTAATTTTAAGAAAGATCTGCTAGGTACGGCATCAGCTATGAAAATAACTTAAATTCCAGTACAGTCGCGCCGTAAATCATTTCTGAATTGTATTTTTCATTAAAAAAAACTTCTAAATATCTCAAAAAGTATTCGATAGAACATTAGGTGGCTTAATTTGTTGCATTTTAAGCCTACCTACTATAACGTACTGCAAGGAATACTTACGTGGAATTACAAGTAACCCTGTATAAAATTAAGAAGAACTAATATGCGTCAAAGCGAAAGGATAAATTCCCTGTTTAACTAACAAAGACTGTCGATGTCGGCATCATTTCGCTGTATGTGAATCAACAAATAAGTATGAAAAACACAGGCTTTGCAACGGCATGCATTTGTCACTGCATTAGTGTTGCATTATTCATTCATTGCTTTCTATTTTTTTCCTGGTTACTACATAAAGTATGGACAAAATACTTATACTTATTGAGGTGAGATTTAAAATGAAAATACAATAAAAATAACACCCCACCCTATCTCTACGTTGACGTCGTGGTCGCTTGCGTGCTCCGAATTCTAGGTCTACCTGTAGAGTTTACTTTGCCGTAATAGGTCTAGAATGAGGAGCCAGACCAAGAGAGAAACATGGACCCGCAGGGCAGCATGTGGCGAGCTGTTGGGCAGTAGCGACCCCACGGACCCTATCTCTCTCTTCTTGGAGAAGCCTTGTTCCTCACCTCTGGCTTGCCTTTATTGGCCGGCTGGAGTGAACACTGACGAGGAACAGAGCTCCCACCTCTTTCTTGCCTTTATTGGCCGGTTTGAGTGCAGATTCGCAAGAGCAAACGTGCTTGGGGAAGGTATTCTTCCAGTAAGTGCTTGTAGGGATCTTGACCATCTTCCGGGCTCTGGGACTGTTCTGAGAGCCCTGGAATACCTCTCCACTTCTCAAGCTGCCCCCTTGTCGCTACGTCACTAAGTGCTAGCGACAGTTTCCGGGGGGTCATTATTGTGTGTGTAAGTCACCCCCCTTTTTTTTTTTTTTTTTTTTTTGAGGGTGGGAAATCATCAAATATCTTCTCCCGCTCTGGGTGGAGCGGGAGGGCGTGTCAGACTTTTACTGACTAAAACCCACCCGTGTTCCTTCAGTTGCCTATGCCAGGGCCGCGGTAACCCTTTCAGACAACCCGCGACCCCAGCGGCGTCGGCCCTATTGGGCCCCGTCACTTGCTGACATCTCTTTGAGGCGCGCGTGGAACACAACGCGCCGTCGACTCGGGCCTGGTCCTTACCGGACGGCGAGCTACCCGCTGCTCACCGTCCGCAGGCCCGCGCCTACGGTGGCCGGAAATCGCCCCGCGATTCCCGCCGCCCAGGGCGTCTCCTGCGGCGACTGAGGGCGTGAGGCTGCCTCTCCCTCACGCGTTCCGCCTCCTCCTTCGCTAGCATCACTGCTTCGCAGAAGGAGGTGACGGCCTCCCATGCACTCTCGCTCCACACCATGGCCTGGACCAGGCCACCCCCTGCCATTTTTTCCGTGTACATAATAAAACATTGATCAGGCAGGGGCCATAGTCCTTTCATAGTTCTAGGTAACCAGTCCACTTTAGCCACCCAAATTGATAGTCCATTTTTCATCAAAAGTCGAAAACGATGCGACCTAAAAAAGAAAAAAATGTTTGAGAATGTGCAAACAGCGCTCTTTCATATCATGATGCCCTAGTATCCCCACTTCGAATTTTTAAGGCCCCTTTCAGTCCCTGTTGCTAAAAAAAAAAAATCTTATTTACAAAATAGTTGGGCAAACGTCATCTAAAACTGTTCCAAATTTCAAGTTGATAGAGTAGTTCTTGAGATTGTTCTCCAGCTGTATCAGACGGACAGACAGGCAGACAGACTGAGTCGCACCATAAGGGTTCCTTTTATATCATTTTGGTACGGAACCCTACAAACGGATACGCACCGTTGATATGAGCACATATTCGTACTGTCGTACATAAAATGATGAGACTTAGCTTTATTGGTTTGCTTCAGTAGTAATTAATCGATCTTGAGGCCGTAACAGCTACGCAAAGAACAGGCGAGGCCTGATCCATGCTCTGTACCATATGACCAATCAGGCCTCGGCTGTTCTTTGCTGGTAACATGTATTTGTCGGATCCGGTCAATAGTAGCGTTATGTCCTACGGTATTCTGCTATGGGGCAAAGCGGCTGATATTCAAAATATTTTGTTCTTCAAAAACGAGCTGTTCGAGCAATTTACCAGCTAGGTGCTAGAGTTTCTCTGAGAGAATTTTTTAAGTATATTGGTATTCTCACGGTGGCATCACAGTTCATCTTCGCCAACATCTTATACATTAGGCAAAATATACATTTGTAGAGTAAAAACAGTGATATTCACAATATTAACACCAGAAATAAGGACAAATTACGTGCTCTATTTCATCGGCTTCATAAGGTTCATAACTCATTTGTTGGTCTTGGTATAACTTTTTATAACAAGCTACCTTCTTCTTTGCTAGATTTGCCTTTTAATGCGTTCAAAATTAAAGTTAAATCCAATCTTTGTTCAAAGGCATACTATTCTATCAACGATTACTTAAACGATAAGAATAGTTCGTCGCTGTGATTAACTCAAGACAATGTTTATGTTATGTTCTTTCTCCAGGATCAGCTTACATAATGACAGGTTACATGAGTTAAGTACTAAAATTGTTTATTTTATTTGACAAAAATATAATTTAATGTATTGTGTTGCGTAAATTATTTTGCATAGGTACTATTGTATAGAATCTAGTTCTTCTAACTGAACAGACAGCTGTGCTGCTGGGGAGTTTGTTCCGCTACTTCTTCTTCCCAGCTAAAGCACTAGGAAGTGGTGAAGGGCGGGCGTTTTGTGGGGACTGTCTTACTGTAATTTCGACGTTCAAAAAGTGCTAATTAAGTCATAAGTCATAAGTCATTTATTCATTAACAATAAATTGTATCTGAAATTACATGGTTTGAAAAAAAGACAATTAAATTACATTAGAGAAAATAAAAAAATAAAAATAAACACAATAATATTACAGTAATGCATAAATATAGGAATTTCACTATAGATCTTCAACAGCATAAAGACACTTATTCAATAAGAAACTTTTAAGTTGCCTTTTAAAAGAGCTTGAGTAGATAGCGCTTTTTATATCTAGAGGCAACTTATTAAATAATAAAACCGATTGATATCTGGGACAGTGCCTCACAATATTCAAACTAGGCTGTACCTTGTAACGTGTAATGTCTTGTCTACGTGTGCCTTCTCTAATTTGTCGTTCATCTGCTGTCTCGTATTCGTGTATATATTTGGCCATGTTACTTAGAAGTACGAATACATAAATGCTCGGCACTGTAAGTATATTCAGATTTTTAAAATGTTCACGGCAACTCTCTCTTTGCGGGATACGGATTAAAGTGCGCATTGCGCGTTTTTGTAACACAAAAGCTCTTTTGATATTATAGTCATAACTTTTTCCCCAAAACATTATACTATATCTAATTTTTGATTCTACCAACGCGAAATATACCATCTTTAAATGCTCAATATTAATTTCTGTTCTAAGTGTTCTTAAAGCATAACATGCGGAACATACTGATGCATTTATAGCATCTAATTCTGTTTTCCAATTTAGCTGTTCATCTATATGTATACCTAAGAATGTAACTTCCTTGACGAGAACAATTTTGTCGTCATTCAAAACTACCCTTAAATCATCCTTATTACGGGCTGTCGTTCTAAATAATAGTATTTTGGTCTTTGCAGTGTTGATTAACAATTTGTTCCTAGTGAACCACACGTGAAATGCTTGTAATGCTACATTTACAGCCTCTGTTAATTTATTAATGTCATTTGCTGCTACTATGGCATTTGTGTCATCAGCAAAAATAACTATATCAATGTCAGGTAAAATTGTATTCATGTAATTAATTAAGTCATTAATAAATAGGATAAATAAAACAGGTCCCAATATAGATCCTTGCGGGACGCCCGTAGTCATCATTACTGTTGCTGATTTGTAAACTTTTTTGGAGCCATCTTGTATTTTGTCGATTTCAACGAACATTTTCCTGTTTTTGAGATATGAAGAAAATAATTTCAAGGCCTTACCTCTTATACCATAATGCGCCATTTTTGTAAGAAGTAAGTCGTGGTCTATAGTATCAAACGCAGAACTTAAGTCAAGAAAAATTCCGGCTACTCTCAATTTATTATTTATTTTTCCTATTACGTCATCAAGTAAAGTATATATGGCGTCGGATGTGCCAACACCTTTTTGATAACCAAACTGTCTTTGGTTTAACACTCTATTTACACGCAAGTGAGCTAAAAGTCGATTTTTTATGATCTTTTCAAATATTTTTGACAGGACTGGTAGCAAGGAGATAGGCCTGTAGTTTTTAGGATCAGTTTTACTACCTTTTTTGTAGACAGGTATTACTTTGGCTACTTTAAGTTGGTCCGGGAAGACAGATTCCTCAATACATTTATTATAAAAATCACAAAGAGGCTCAGCTAGTACGGAGATATGTTCCTTAATTACAGATATTGGGATCTCATCATAACCACAAGAATACTTGTTCTCCATACTCTTGACTATGGTTAAGACCTCATTTGGAGTGACAGAAGCAATTGTCATTTCGTCATTTATTCTTATTGTATGCTCTTGTAAAAATGCTGTGTTTTGGTCACTTTGCACTGCACTAGAGTTACATTTGTAGTTAAACTGGTTTGCTAAAATGTCAGATATTGCTTCTGGATCCACTACAATTTGGTCATTGACTTTGAGACGAATTTCCGGTTGTATCGTTTTCTGCTTATTTGTACATTTTCTTACTACATTCCACACTTCTTTGCTTAGATTTTTGGAACTTTTAATTTGCACCATTATTGCACGCTTTTTAGCCTTTACCACAATCTGTCTATACAGTCTAACATACTTATTCTTATATATTAAGACACTTGAATCAAGATTGTTACCATTACGTGCACATAAGAACCGTTTCATTTTACTTGATGTTCGAATTCCTTTGGTGATCCACTGTAACTGTCTATTTTTCTTGAGGCATATTTTATGATCTTTTTTTCTATAGCTATTTTGGAATACTTTTTGAAATGTTTTGAGAAATGTATTTATACCCATGCAACTCCAATCTTTTTTACAAATACCCTGTACAAATTGGGCACTGTTTTTACTATTAAAAACTCTTTTATTTGTGACGATAGTTGGATTATTTCGCGTTAAATTGCTAACATTATCCAGGCGAATATCTGCAAAAATACCTCCATGGCCATCAGCCAAACCATTGTGATCTACTGCACATCCCAGAATACACGAATCGGGCAAATTGGTAATTATGTTATCAATACACGAATTACAACTGTTACGAATGAAAGTAGCAGAATCGATTTGGTGATTGAAATTATAGCACCTTAACAAACTGAGAAATTCCATGCGCTTCTTACTGTCCACTAGTAGGTCAACATTAAAATCTCCACATATTATAGACTTCTTATTGAATAAGTAATCGAGTAACTTCTCCAATTTTTCTAAAAATATATCAAAATTATTGTCTACAGGATTTCGATAACAACAGCAAATATACAATCCAGTGGAAACATCTTTTACACCACATATTTCAAAACATTCTACTTTATATAACTTATTTATTGCGTCGATAATTTCCGTATGCCTATCCACATGTCCTAATATCAAACTACCTCCTCTCTTTTTAATTTTCCTGGTATTGTATGAGACTAGTTTGTAATTATCTATATTAAATAAAATTGCTGTGTTTTCATTCAGAAAATGCTCGCTTAAACATATATAGTCTAGCTTTTTATCTAGGGTCTGTACATAAACTTCTAATTCAGTCTTCTTGTTATTAATTCCACAAACATTCTGATGAAATATGTTTAGATTGATAAAGTCATTGGATACATTATTATTCACGAAAAAAATTCGGTGTTGGTACAGGCTGTGTTACTAAGAAAAGCGTTGAATTTGGTTGAGTCTCATCGCCGCATTTGTCAGTCTTAACTTTATTTACGATTTTTTTAAAGTAATAAGGTATGGTACCAGCTTTTAAGTGACTTATTTCACTACGTTCATGACTGTGTATCACATTTGAATTGTTATCTGCATATTGGAGCAGCTTTATGTAATTTTTTAAGTCACGGAAAACATTAACTATAGCTTTATTTTTTACTTTGCCTGTGTATTTCGAAAACATTTCGTGTGTATATTCCAGATGCTTATTTGTATCAAACGTATAAGTATATTTAAACGTCTGGTTGCTAAGATATAGAAGTCGATTGAAAGCTTCTATTCTGGTATTAAATAAATTAACATTCCATTTAAGCTTGAAGTTAGGAGAACACAAGATAACATTAGTATGCTTTATATTCTCAAGTTTATTTTTTATGTGATTTACTAATTCATCATACTGGTTTGAGACTAAGAAATCTTTTTCACCTAAAAGAATAATACAATAGTCATATAAGCTGTAATTTAAAATTCTCAGCCTAATTTCAATAATTAAAGGACTTTTGATTTTGATTTTGATTATGATTTTGATTTTGAGTATGGTCACGAAACGAATCGCAAGCGCGCCACTGGCGACGTCACGTGATCTACCCACACCTAGAGCGCGCTTCTACAGAGTCGTGATGTTTTAAGCTCATGGCGAGGAGGACAGTCTAGTGTCCGATCGCATCTTGGTTACTACGTCGCGGAACTGTATTCGATTCGTTCCTTTAGGCGCGATTGGTCCAATTCGCGATTGGTCCAATTCACCTTATTCGCGATTGGTCCAATTCGTGGTTGGTCCAATTCGCAGTTTGTCCAATTCGCAGTTGGTCCAATTCGCAGTTGGTCCAATATAAAGTAATTCCAAAATTAAACAAAGCAACCCATTTTATTAACCGGCTTCCAAAAAACGGAGGACGTGTTTTCATTGCACGAAACCCATCTTCTGCCCACATGGTGTCTGAATCTAACTGAGTAAATCCTGACGATCCGACATAGTATATTTAATTTGTTCTCATCTACTGCATACGCCACCCAAATACGACCTCGATATTTATTAAATACTCATCAATGGTCACTTTTAGGCCCCAGGCCAATCAATGAATCCCGTTCATTTGACCTGTTGAGCGAGCGACGCTTGCGCAACTCGCATTCCATTAATATCATCGCCATACTGGGACACTATAATAGCATCTTAGTGTGGTATTTACCTTCTTGATTAAAAGAGTTTAATGTCAGAGCAAACTGTTATGATAATGTATAGTACAGGTCGTCTACAAAAGGGAACCAATCTTCATGCGGGCTGATAGAAATATGACTCTGGTTGCATTCGATCACTCGAGCGAATTTAGAATTAGTTTCAAGATTGAATGTGCGGCGATTGTTTTCATAAAACAATGCGCTTAAAAGTGAGCACGTTCCCTTGAAATAAATAGCTAAAATTCTGTATTGCTTCTTAGTTTCTTCTCTATAGATTCCGGTAGATACTATAAACTCGCGCTTACAGTACTTCTAAGGCTTCTAAGTAGGGGGATTCCTAAATGAACGGAGCCGCTGTCAAAACACGCTAGTTCATAGTCTCTCTCTTTATTATCTAGAAGATAAAATCATTAACATGACTCATCAATACTCATCATGGGTCGGCTTCCAGAAGAAGAAGGTAGCGATCATTAATATTTTAATTCTATCAGTCATTGACTCGTCATTGACCAGCAAAATCAAAGCCCTTGATCAGAAGTAATAGGTCTGACATCAGTATATTTACGAAGCGAACTTCATCACATTTGCACGAACTACCTAGTTGTACGGAATCCATCTCTGACAAGATTCTTTAGAATACAAATTAACACCCTATAGTATAGTTAAAATCTCGGTGCAGACTCGGTCATAAATCATTCGAGTGTTTCGCTCTCTTTCCCACTCACGGGCCTTATGGGCAGGCCACGCCCACATGTAGTCCTGTGCATTACTGCCAGTCGATGAGTGCTATCGATAGTTTTATATATTTATAAATGGGTGATAGAAATAAATACACATTTTTTTTATTTTATTACCAAATTTACTACAAAGCATATTAAATATATAAACAAAAGAACGTATATATAAAACTAAAAATAGAAAATTAAAATTCTTCGTCTGAGTCATCGTCATCATCTGTTATCGATAATGGCCTTGAGCGCGCGCAACTAGCGCACATCCCTACCCCGATTATGATTTATGACCAAGTCTGAAGCGAGATTTGAACTATACTATAACTAATATTATGTTTTTGCGAAAGTGAGTTTGTTTATTTGTTACGATTTCACGCTAAAACGGCTAAACGGATTTGGATAATATTTAACGCATAGGTAGACCATGTCCAGTTAAGGACATGGGATACTTTGTATCTCAGTAGTACGTCCCCGTGGGATATTTTCCGCCATCCAGTTGCCAATAAAATCTCCTTGAATACATGTTGCACTGGCAGTATTTTCACAGCGTCGCCATACTTGGCATGATTCTCACTGTTCTCCGGGCGTTATACTCGAGCACATGTTTGGAATACAATAAGTATTATCGTGTGAATTCACTGTGTTAAACATATATATTCAGACGTGCTTGACTGTCTTTATTATCATACAAATTCATCCAGAAATACTGAACTAAATAACTCCGCAGACATGATTGGTATCGATACCTAAACTCCACAAAATAAAAATAAAAAAACCGGTCAAGAGCGAGTCGGACTTGCGCACCGAGGGTTCCGTTCCGATTCCTGAAAAAGTGTGCTATTTAGAGACATCGTTTTATTTTTCCTGTAATCTTTACATAAACTTCTATCACATAGAATAATTTCAGATTTTTTTCTATGCAAACTTCGGAGATAAGGGGGGGAACGGTATTTTTTTTTACATTTTTTATAAAAAGTCGAAAATTATGCGGCCTAAAAAAAATGTTTGAGAATGTGCAGACAGCGCTCTTTCATATGATACCCCACATGTCCTAGTAGCCCCAATTCGAACTTTTAAGACTCCCTTTCAGTCCCTGTTGCAAAAAAAAAAAATTACACTTCGTCGCTGCATCCTCGAGATTTACATAAGGTAGTACCTACACTTCTCAATGTACTAGGCATCGCACAATTTTTAGATAAAAAAACTAAAAAGTAAATAAATAAAATTAGATATTAAACGACTACAGCTGCAGTGGTCCCCCCACCACCGTCTGCCGCACCCAGCCATCTACGATCGTCCACTGAAAGGGGGCTTTCAGTCCCTGTTGCAAAAAAAAACATATATTTTTATTTCTTTCATAATTTGCAAAATAGCAGTTTTAGATACCTATACGTATCTAAAACTACTCCAAATTTCAAGTTGATAGCATTAGTAGTTCTTGAGATATCCAGCTGTGACAGACAGACAGACAGACTGAGTCGCACCATAGGGGTTCCTTTTTATCAATTTGGTACGGAACCCTAAAAAGGTGGTGAAGCAGGCCCTAACAGTAAGTACGGGTTGGTATCAGAATGACTGGATCGCAAATTGACCACGTCGCTCTTAGTCCAAATCTCAAAATGTCTAAATCTCAAAATACCTAACTCGCAAAAAGTCCGAACAGTTGTGTAGGCACCTATACCTACATTAATCTCTTTGGTTCTTAAGGTGACTTTTTTTCTAACTTTCCCTAGACTATAATGTGCTTCCCCAAAATTCACTCTTTACACCAAACTTGAACCAAATCGGTCCATTTTGACGCTTGAACAGACAAACCTACAAACAGACAAAAATGTTAAAATCACCTATTTTTGGTAATATAATACTGGTATTCAGCTGCATCCGACCCCAACATAGCTGGGAAAAGGCTAGGCAGATGACGATGATGAATGATGATGTATCCAGTCATTCTGATATCAACCCTGTATAGGTGCCTACACAACTGGCAGGTGACTTTTTGCGATGTAGTCATTTTGCGACTTAGGTATTTTGAGATTTAGACATTTTGAGATGTGGACTAAGAGCGACGTGGTCAATTTGCGAACCAGTCATTCTGATACCGACCCAGCTGTACTAGCAACGGTTTTCATGTTGACAGTACAACAACATTCATTGCGTTATTTACGATGCTGAGCAGACAAATTCGAAATCATTCAGATCGAGATTGAAAGTGTGTTACAATGAGAGTGCAGCAGAGCTGTCGGATTATTTACCATCCGGTAAAGCCAAATTATCATGCAAGTAGCATCAAAGACCCAAACATAAACCATACTATAGTACTTAACGTATTCATAAGAGGTCATAATTAATCGGCACGCACTCGAGATCCCACGACAATCACTCAGTGTCCTCCAGGCGATATCACGCAAGCTGTCTGTTGTGGCATGAGCAGAGACGTGGGTTGGGGAGGTCGCTCGTCGTATTGGAATTACCAATGCATGCCATAATATGGCATAGCGAATATACAGGGTGTAAGGGACAGCCCTCCGCAAACTGATAGGGTTAATTCAGTATGTCATACTAAGATGACCGGTACATGAATTTTTTTCAGGAACGTTAAGGGAATCCAATAAACCTGATTTTTTTGTTTTTGTGCACAAATCGGAGCGTCTATTACTGGTTGGGAGGGGTAGGTAATAGGTATGCGGTGAGTTCGATGAACTCTGTAGCTAGACAGAAAGTGAACAGCTGATTTCACGCGTCGTTGGTTAGAGTATTTCAACATCCATTGCTGGTTTTTTTTTTGCTGTTTTTTTTTTGCAGTTTTTTTTTTACATAAATGGAGTGCTGCGAACACACAATGCAATTTTACATTGAAATAATGAAAATTTAACTGAAAAAAAATTTGAAAAAATGAAAATTTTCCTGGGAAAATATCCGGTGGAATATGATTCAAAATGAGGAGCTGCATGCACCCTGTTAGTTTGCGGAGGGCTGTGCCTTACACCCTGTATTATATTCGCTTTCTCAGCTTTGACTAAAGAGGTCCTGTACTGCGAGGAAATAATGTGACACTGATGATGTATGTATGTACCTTGCTATAAATGTAGTTTTGCAAACACGATCATAGTAATAATATGAAAAAAGAAAAGACAGCATTAATAATGTCTGTAAGTAGGAACACAAACGAAACAAAGTCTCTCCGAAGAAATCTGACTCAAATGTGAAAGTCATGCCAGAAATCTAACTTAATACAAAGCTAAGCTTAGAGTAGTTCGAGTAACCATAAAGGGCCTATTTCACGATGTCCAAATAGCCACTATTTACCTAATAAATTCAAAAATGGAACAGAATTTGCATAAAATTAACTGCCAAGTAAGTTAATAGGAACATTGAGATATCTATATATTTTTCGTCATTGAAATATCAATCAAATCAGCCTATCGCAGTCCACTACTGGACATAGACCTCTCCCAGACTGCGCCACAACACCCTGTCTGTCCCAGCCACTTTCAGCCCCTGCATACAAGCGTGGTTTAGCTCGTTGGGTAAATAAAATGGCGTTATGGCTGTCTGGTTTGACGCACGAGATAGAAGACTCTCACGCGCACCGGAACTATGTCGTAAAAGTGCAAATAAAATCGTATAAAATTAGAAATTAACTATTTAATAATAAATAATCCATCACTGGATGCAGTTTGGCATTTAACAATTAATGGTATATTTATAATTATAATTGTTAATGAAAGTATAAAGATTATAAAGATTATTAAGAGGTAGGTACATATGTTTGAAGATTTTTTGGTGCATTAAAGTATGTTTAATTATGTTTTGAGTTCCATCACTGTATACGAAAAGGAGTTGAAAATTCATCATATTTTTTTTATTTGTCAAAATTATTTACGGTTTATGAGATACACAGTTTTAAAAAACCACCTTTTTGACCGTTTTCAAGAAATCTCCGCCAGGTCGTTTGTTCATCTAGGTGGGGGGCATACCACGTGGAAACAGTCTCAACTCCAGAACTCGTCTGCTCCACCGGCCCATTGGCCATGGGGCCATTGAAATATTAGATCAATATTTTTCGTGCTAATTCAGAAATTCTTCGTGATCGTATGTCCAGAGAATTATGTAGTAGCTTTTACAAAATTCTTACTTATGTTGGAATAGAATTTATCTTATCATATTGCCATACCTATCTTCAGACGGTCACCACATTTGTCATGATAAACACATCTGTCAGTTCCAGTATCTAGGTCATTAAGACTACAAAAGGTTTGTTTAACACAAATAATGTACACTAATACTTCTTTAATTCTTATGTTAATAAAGATAATTATCATCATTTAATTTCAGCATTTTATTAGGTTTCGTTGTTTGTTTTCCAAACATGTTATTTGGCACAAATTAGATTTAATCTTATTAAATTGTTTCAAAAACTTGTTTAGTATAATCCGGCTGTAAATTCTGACTTGACTGATATTAGATCCAAATTACTCAGTCCATTTCAGCAGCCGATCAACACTTTTGACACAGATACTATCTTCTGCTGGCAGCTGCGGTTGCTGGTCGTTATCAGACTTCTTAGGGCCTATTTCACCATGTCCGAGTAGCCACTACTACATAGTCTGTGCCACTACCTACCCAATAAATTCAAAAATGGAACTGATATAATATGAAATTATCTGGGGGGCTAAAACGGCCACTTTGGCAGGATCATAATAGGATAACATTATGAATAATATTTGAAATCGTAAAACGGTCACAAACTGACAATATATTATGAACTAGCTTTTGCCCGCGGCTTCGCCCGCGTGGATGTCGGAAAATATCCCATGAGAACGTTCATGTGGAAAACATAGGGCATATCCCTAACTTAAGAAATGCTGGGTTTCCCATACAAACTTTCATCCCTTTTATCACCCCTTGTAGGATTATGTTTTAAGACAAAAAGTAGCCCATGTCCTTTCCCAGGATGCTATCTATAGCCTTGCCAAATTTTATCGAAATCCGTTCAGTTTTGTAAATTTTAAAATCAACCCCTACTTTACCCACTTAGGGGATGATTTTTAAAAAACGCTGACCCGCATATTTTTTAACTTCTTACCAATAGCATAAATTTGTTATCCCTAACTTAAGAAATACTGGGTTTCCCTTACAAACTTTCATCCCCTATATCACCCCCTGTAGTATTATTTTTGAAAAAAATAGTATCCTATGTCCTTTCCCAGGATGCTATATAAATCCTTGCCAAATTTTGTCGAAATCCGTGCAGTTTTGTAAATTTTAAAATCATCCCCGATTTTACCCCCTTAGGGGATGATTTTTCAAAAACGCTGAACCGCATATTTCTTTATTTCCTATCAAAAGCATACATTTTAATTTTCACATCCGTAACTTAAGAAATACTGAGTTTCCCATACAAACTTTCATCCCCTATATCACCCCCTATAAGATTTTTTTTAAGACCAAAAGTAGCCTGTGTCCTTCCCCAGGATGTTATATAATGCCTTGCCAAATTTTATCGAAATCCGTGCAGTTTTGTAAATTTTAAAATCAACCCCTATTTTACCCCTTAGGGGATGATTTTTCAAAAATGCTGAATCACATATTTCTTAATTTCCTACCAATAGCATACATTTTTTATCCCTAACTTAAGAAATACTGGGTTTCCTTACAAACTTTCATACCCTATATCACCCCCTGTAGTATTCTTTTTGAAAGTATCCTATGTCCTTTCCCAGGATGCTATATAAAGCCTTGCCAAATTTTGTCGAAATCCGTGCAGTTTTGTAAATTTTAAAATCAACCCCGATTTTACCCCCTTAGGGGATGATTTTTCAAAAACGCTGAACCGCATATTTCTTTATTTCCTATCAAAAGCATACATTTTAATTTTCACATCCCTAACTCTTAAGAAATACTGAGTTTCCCATACAAACTTTCATCCCCTATATCACCCCCTGTAGGATTATTTTTTAAGACCAAAAGTAGCCTGTGTCCTTCAGGGCCTTCCCCAGGATGCTATATAAAGCCTTGCCAAATTTTACCGAAATCCGTGCAGTTTTGTAAATTTTAAAATCAACCCCTATTTTACCCCCTTAGGGGATGATTTTTCAAAAACGCTGAACCGCATATGTCTTAATTTCCTACCAATAGCATAAATTTGTTATCCCTAACTTAAGAAATACTGGGTTTCCCTTACAAACTTTCATCCCCTATATCACCCCCTGTAGTATTATTTTTGAAAAAAATAGTATCCTATGGCCTTCCCCTGGATGCTTTATAAAGCCTTGCCAAATTTTGTCGAAATCCATGCAGTTTTGTAAATTTTAAAATCAACCCCTATTTTACCCCCTTAGGGGATGATTTTTCAAAAACGCTGGACCGCATATTTCTTTATTTCTTATCAAAAGCATACATTTTAATTTTCACATCCCTAACTTAAGAAATACTGAGTTTCCCATACAAACTTTTATCCCCTATATCACCCCCTGTAGGATTATTTTTGAAAAAAAAAGTAGCCTATGTCCGTCCCCAGGATACCATCTATAGCCTTGCCAAATTTTATCGAAATCCGTTCAGTGGTTTAGGCGTGAAAAGGTAACAGACAGACAGACAGACAGACAGACAGACAGAGTTACTTTCGAATTTATAATATTAGTATGGATTGTCAGTTTGTGAAACTTGTCGTTTGTGTGACTGACAATTCATAATATATTGCCAGTTTGTGACCGTTTTACGATTTCAAATATTATTAAAGTGGCCGTTTTAGCCCCACTGACATGTAAGTTAATAGGAACTTAATCATAGGTGGTGAAACTGGCGCAGATTTATTCGGTAAGTAGTGGCTATTTGAAATAGGCCCAAACTCAAACTCAAAGCATTTATTTCAATTAAACCAATTACTGGCACTTTTGAATTGTCAAAGAGTCGGTCAGTTAGTCAGAAAGTTGAAGATAGTTGCCCATTCCAAAATGTAGATCTAGGGAGAAGAACGGGCAAGAAACTCCACGGACACTCTTTTGAATCTAGATAAGTATTACAACATCATGGGTATATTATATTTGTTGCTTCTACACGTGAGGACAATGTAAAAAAATACTTAAAACCAAGTTAAAATATAAAATTAAAAATAAGGCCTGGCAGATAAGAGATTTCCGAATAGCCACTACTTACCGAATAAATTCAGAAATGGAACAGAATTTGCATGAAATTATCTGTCAAGTAAGTTAATCGTAGGTGGTTAATAGATATGTGCCTGCTTCAGGCACATATC
Organism: Cosmia trapezina; assembly: GCA_905163495.3. Taxonomy (NCBI): domain Eukaryota; kingdom Metazoa; phylum Arthropoda; class Insecta; order Lepidoptera; family Noctuidae; genus Cosmia; species Cosmia trapezina. The sequence continues at coordinate 29,790,990 of LR991022.1, read as the reverse complement.
TATTAACGACCATTGCTGTTACCCCTCCAAAACCTCCTATCGACATTGTCGACTCCTAGCACCAACTTCTTCATAACGTGTCGATGATAATTTAAATTGAATCGGCATAGGTTTTGGTTACGAGTGTGACGCTTTCAGGTCAGGACCTAAACGCAACTTTTATGATGCCTAAAAGTATATGATCTACCGCAGTAAACAAAATTAGAAAAATATATGATATTCTTCAGGATATATGCTAGTGTGTTGAAAACATGGTAACATATAACATATAACATATCTACATCGCCACATACGAACTACGCATCACAATGACATGACGTCACGCAATCCTGCATCGCGCAATTAGAGTTTACCACGCGACTAGCATATACACAACGACCCGACATAAACCGTTGGGCAGTAGCCGACGACCTCCCTTTTCTATGTAGGATGAGTGAACTTTACACCCTGTTCCTCATGCCACTAAACTGGTGACCCCGAGCATGAACGTCAGCGCAGCCTTCGTGCAACTACATCAGCGTGACGTCATCAGCATCACTTCCTCAAGCTTTCGAGCGGCGAATCACACAGCTAGCCAGCATCCACGGCTTCAACACCTTCAGCCTCAACCGAGCGCTGTACACTCCGACTCACTGGAGCATAACGCAGCGCCACCCCGACTCACTGGGGTATCACCGCAGACAGTTCCGACTCACCGTGAACTATGCGGCACCAGGGTCCGACGGTTCCCCACCCATTTGCATAAAATTTTAAGACCTAATATAACTTAGCATAATTTAGTTTGGCATAATTATATTTTCGCATAATATAATTAATGATAATAGTGCAAACAAATATTATGACGGGGGAAGATTATGGAAAACAATAATAGTACAAATTACTTTATGGCAAACAAGACAATACCATACCTACTAACGTTATGCTAATAGTCATTAGGCCTACTAACGTTATGCGAATCAAATTTATGCCAAAACAAATTAGTCTTTAAGATAATTATGCCAACATAAAATGTATGCCTAAAAAAATTATGCCGAAGTATTATTATGCCAAAACAAATTGTGCCAAAATCATTATGCCGAAGTATATTAGGACAAAGAACATTATGCGAATAGAAGGGATCCCGGTTCCGACACACTGGAACCACAACTGGCACTGGCAAGCATCGCAAGATACACGACTCAGCCCACTATCGACCTCCGGTCTCCGGAGGGGAGTGATGTGGCGGCAACTACATCGCCACATATGAACTACGCATCAATGACATGACGTCGCGCAATTAGAGTTTACCACGCTATTAGCATATATACAACGACCCGACATCAACCGTCGGGCAGTAGCCCACCAGACACGACAGCCGTCTGGTCGGAGGATCCTCCCTTTTCTATGGAGGATGAGTGAGCTTTACACCCTGTTCCTCATGCCTCTAAAACATAATGTTTACTTACTTACATCCAATTTGATACGATAGGAAAAAATCACGGAGATACCTCTAAAAATTTCTTTAACGATTAAAAATCATACTACATGCAATCATTCAGATTTTTTGTCAGATTTTTCTACAAGCAACATACTAACGTGTTTTAATTTTTTAGTCCAATCAATAGATTTTTTGTAAATAGATAATTGCTTCATATTTTGCAATAAAATCAGCGTTGTATCATAGCGCTTCTCTTTCTATTCTATGCATTCCGACAGTGACTGCTCTTTAAGTCCTGTAGTCCCCTTCAGTAGCATCCATCAGTTCCTGTAACGTGCTGACAACATGACAGGCAGAACAGGATATGTAATGTCCTATAGTTACTCTTCTTTCTTCAAGTTTACCATTCAAAACAAATAAAACCTTCACGGATTAGTCCTGTTTATTATTTAAATGAAGATATTTTAAGAATAGCCGGGATTACTGGTGCAGTTGGCTCGTCGCCAGCGCATGACATGTGCATAATATTTACTAACAGAGCGTGAGAACGACACAAGAGTGTATCACATAAATGTCATTGTGCAAAGAGGTATCAGCTGTGAGAAATGTCGTGGCTTCGTAAAAGAAGACAATATGAGTCAATGTCAAATAACTTGCATGACTAGACTGTGATAAAATTATGTCATGGATTATCCAATATCTCGAAGTTTTGTTATAGCTAACGGTAAATATTAAGTAGAAGTACTGAGCATGCAGCGAATTGGCGATACTGAGTCCCCAAATCCGCCATGGAAGAGTTCTACGAAGACTATTAAATTACGTCATCTTCAAGGGGACACTAGACCCTTGACTGTTTAACGGCCATGACAAAGAACTTTGCAAGAAATAGATTTTTCAATACACTTCCTCGAAAACTGGTTCATATCGCACTACGATTAGGTTCACAATGCAATGTATGTCGCACGCGTGCGATTTTTCATTTTCCACGCACGTGTGCGGGAATGCCACAGATAACTTATACCTATACTTAGTCCAAATTGGTTCAATGCCTCTATTCACAACTCTCTATTCGGCGGTGAATGTTTTTTTTTAATCTCGGCAAAGAGATGTGCGTCTTATTTTTTGAATATTTAAATAATGTTTCTATATAGAATATTATCAAAAACCATGATTATTACAATAAAAAAAACGTTTATGAACAAATTAACATTTATTTTTGTTCTAAACTCAAAAATATTTGAATTTTCTATTTTTCATATTAGGCTGTTTATCAGCTTTATACCTTTGCTTCTCTTTCAACCTGGCGAAAGCAAAGCGCGGAAAAAAAAGAAAATTTAAATCATAGTTCCCTATTAATTCATGACAAAATTATTTTCCGTTATTTTATGTGTTTTTTAATTTATTTCTTCAAAAGTGTATTGAAAAACGCGCGTCGTTTGATACTCGTGGACATTTGTTATTGCAGTTCTCGGCTCAAAAACAACCTCGCCTACGGCTCGGGTGTTTTAGTTCCGCCTCGAACGCAATAACAAACGTTCTCCACTTGTATCAAAATGTACTGATTGTAGGTAACCATAAGTAAGTCATAACTGTAAGATTTGTAATCAGCTCTTCATCCATTATTTTAACGTAGATGTCGGGTTTAATTGAGATATAAATTACCTACATAAAGTAAAGTAATGCAGGATTTAAGCAGATACATATACAACACATTCCATCTACAACCCTAATACATCTACAGCCCTTAGAACTGCTGGACACGAACCTTCGTCGGAGCCCATTCGAAGGTCTTAAGTTTCAGATAGGATACATAATCAAGCAATTACGGCCAAAATCAGGACTTTACAAGTACGTACAAACCCCTCAAGTGTCTGAGTTTGGCTAATTTTAGACCCAAAACCACAGCGAGTGGTGAGGGTTGGGGGTTAGTTGCGAACCCCATAGGTTCACAACTACTGATGATGATATGTTTTCCATCGGATGATGTTTTTTTACGTTTATATATATGTGATCTAAGCTTATATACCTATTATGTAAAGTTTTGTCCTTTTGCATACTTTGGGTGCATTTGACACGCGGGGGGGAGGGGGGGTTATCTACGAACTCCATAGGTTCACAACTAATGATGATGATTGGTTTTCCATTGGATGATGTTTTTTTACAATTATATATATGTGATATAAGCTTATATACCTAACAAAAAAAGGGTTTTTCTTATGCACACATGGGGTGCATTCGACACTTGAGGGGTTAAAGTACAATAGCAATCTGTGCGGCTATAGTGGGCGTCTTGTTACTTGAGAGTCTATCTGCCGTTATCATAGTCGAGTTATAAGTATAGATCTGCGCCTGGCAACAGCCTCTCAGTCCCATGGTTAGCGAATGCTTACTCGGCTTTATGGCACCAGATAACTGCTGGGCGGTATCAGACGGGATAGGGTTGTCGGCCATATTGAATTTATTAAAACCTCATTCTTCGGGATTTTGATTTTTGTGGGCGGATAAAAAAAAAAGATGTTAAGGAAATGATCATGCATCAAGTTTTGTGATCAGCGTGAAAATTAAAAGTTTTTGAGGGCCTAGACAAATCGCATTCGTTTCGAAGCGATTCTATTTCTACAATCGCTACAGCTTCAAAGTGATATTGACATGATCACGTGACATTTCGATAGCTTATGTCAAACACATACATGTTTTGGCTTTTTTTTGTTTTTCGAATCGAATGATATATTTTATTATGTATAACTTTATCTAGGTTCTCAGATTTGATTATCTTGCTTGGCTTCTTTTTGCACTATCACTGCTTATTATTGCAAATGAATTAAATCAATGAAAAAAAACCTTATGTTTGTTTGAGCTGGATGAAGTAGATACCTACAGATAGATTATTGGTGGTAATTCCAAGTAAGAACCTAAAACGAAAACGTCAAGTCATCGTGATATTTCTATAGATAGGCAAGACCTATTGGCATATAGATTTACTCATGACGTAGGTACGAATTGACACAAGTACCTATACTTAATAACCGCCGGAGGCATCACAAAAACCTTAAAACCAACACCTGCCAGACTAACATGGACAAAATCCTATCCTCGAAACGTCGCGCTTATGAATACGTTTACACAAATGGTCATGTCTCGTATCGACGCGAGATGATCCGACGACAAAACTTTGTCGCGACCACATGTCAGCCCCGTTGATCTATGCGTGATCAAATCATAAGTAGGTATAGGATACTTTAAAAAAAACTTGCACAAACCAATAATCAGCCATCAAATGGCTTAAGTCAACGAACCTGTTGTATAATGTCTTTTTATTTATAACTATTACCAGTTAGTGCTAACGAACTATGCATTCATTGAGTAGATAGTCGACAGAGACTGAACTTCGCTTAATATTTAGTAAAGTGTGCGTGATGGGTGTCTAATACGTGCGCTGTTCATGCACAAAGCGGCTTTTTGATTGGACATAGCCAAATCATCCATGTTACCGAGAAAATATGTTGACAAGATCAACCGCACGAAGAGCACGCCTACCACCTCCGGACTCTTCGCTCAGCTCCGCCTCAACGCCGCCGGTACCCAGCCTCACTGTGAGCGCTGTGACGAGACCAGCCGCGGGAGTTGCGTCGAGCTCGAGCGACGAGTATTTCTCTCCGCCCACGACGCCACCACCTGCCGGCCACTGGACGGCTTAGGACCTCGAGGCCCACCAGCCTCTGATAGGGTCCCAGCTGCCGGTGGAAGTGTCCAGCGCATGAGATGGACACGATCCGTTAGTGAGAACGTAATGCGCTCACGTCTGTAGTAGGTAAACGTGATCGCACATCTACAAAATCATACTCTTGACCTCATTCGAATTTACTTAGGATTGCTGTAGCTCCTTCTTCTCCCTTACATCTCTGTTAGCTGCCATCTACCGAGATACTTCTTCTTCTTCGCCTCACTAACACGACGGTATGTCAGATCTTTGCCACTTCCACGGCGTTGTCGGCGGCAGAGAGCTCTTTGGCTGCATGTTATGCGACACGATAGATGGATAGCAGGTGGAACATAGCTAGTGACACAGCTCCACATCCACGGCCTGCTACCGTTCCGTCGAGGTAGCACCCATTTTACGAGGTTGGAGAGGTTCAGGGACTTCCGAGTGGACCAAGAAATCTACTGTGATGGCAGCTAATATTCTCCCTTTTTCTAGCCATATTAACGTATAAGTATATCTTAGCCTTTTCCCAACTATGTTGAGGTCGGTTTCCAATCTAACCGGATGCAACTGAATACCACTATTTTACATGAATCGACTGCCTATCTGACTTCCATAACCCAGTAACTAGGTAACACGATTCCAAAGACTGGTTGTCAGACCTTCGGGCTTCTAACGACCCGTAACAACTGTCAAAGATCCACGAATGACAGCCGGGACCAACGCCTTTTTTAACTTGCTTTCCTAGGCACGGAGGAGTCTCGGTATGTAAAGATGGTCACTCTTCCACGGAACAACCCCGGCAAGCGTAGCTTTGGTCTGATGGATCGACCCGTGCGGCTGTTATTACTTAGCCACGAGCTCCTCATAATAACGTGAACATAGATTATCGAGAGCATTTTGTACAGTTTGATTTCTGTTGTCTATGTACTCCTGCGACACACAGCAGAATTATTAGCAGATTGCATGTTTTTTTTGCTGGCCAATCTTACCTTACTGGTTTAGATAAGTTGACAGATCAGAACGTAGTTTCGAAAGCATTTATTAAAACAAATAGGTAACACGAATTGATAAATGTGTTTAACGTTGAAAGCCATCACAGGATTAGTCAGAAAACCGCATAGAAATCGGTGCACCCGTTTTGGACTGTAGGAATCCACTAATGAGTCGTCAGGCACGGCAGACGGACAAAGGGTTAAATTCAAGCTTATCAAATCGGGGGTTACAAAAATAGGAAGCAGCGTCCTGTCTGCAAGTTGCAACCATCTAAAATTGGCAGGCTGTTCCCAATTTGATCGTTCCGTACCAAAATGGTAATAACCCTTATGGTGTGACTCAGTCTGTCTGTCTGTCTGTCTGTCTGTCTTACTGTCTCTCTGTCTATCACAGCTGGATATCTCAAGAACTACTGATGCTATTAACTTGAAATTTGGATTAGTTTTAGATGACGATTACCCAACTATTTCGCAAATAAGAAATAAATAAAAATTATTTATATTTTTTTGCAACAGGCAGGGCCGGATTTAGGGGAGGGCAACCGGGGCGAAAGCCCCGGGGCCTCCACAAGCAGGGGGCCTCCACAATAGAGACTTCGGAAAAAAATATATGTATACGGGTGATTTAGAGCCTAGCCTTGGTAACGAGTTGGTTCAATTTGTGTCTTTGATTGAATCATACAAAAAGGACTATGGAAAAGATCAATCGCCGGAACTATTTTACTACCAAATTCTCGAAGATCAAAATTTCAGAGCTACATTCCCAAACCTCGAAATTGCATTGAGAATGTATTTGGTTTTGATGGTATCAAATTGCACTGGAGAGCGCTCATTTTCAAAAATGAAAATTATAAAAAATAGGCTTCGAACCACGATGGGACAAAACCGTCTATCAAAGCTTTCTCTCCTGAGCATTGAAAGCGATTTACTCCGAGAACTGGATTTCAGCGAAATCATCAACGATTTTTCGGCAAAAAAAGCTCGAAAGGTTCCGTTCGTTAACACTAAAATTTAATTTCAGATAATTCTTGTTTCCGATTATATTTATATGTGTTTGTTAAATACTAAGAGAATCTACTTGGTTTCACAATAAATTATTTATTGAAAAACTCGACTGAAAAAAATTGTTCATTTTATTTGGAAAATAATTTAGGGCAAGGGGGCCTCCACTCCTTTGTTGCCCCGAGGCCTCTGGACCCCTAAATCCGGCCCTGGCAACAGGTACTGAAAGCCCCGTCTTAAAAAATCGAAGTGGGGCTACGGGGCATGTGGGGTATCATAATTATGAAAGAATGCTATTTGCACGTTCTCAAACATATTTTTTCTCTTTTTAAGGCCGCATAGTTTTAGACTTTTGATGAAAAATGTAAAAAAAATACCGTTCCACCCCTTTTATCCCAAGTTTGCATAGACAAAAATCTGAAATTATTCTATGTGTATGTGAATTAGTTTATGTAAAGATTACAGGAAAAATAAAACGATGTCTCTAAATGCCACACTTTTTCAGAAATCGGACCGGAACCCTCAGTGCGCGAGTCCGACTCGCTCTTGACCGGTTTTTCTTTAGTAGGCCTATTTCAAAATTATCTGCTGTTAAAATTAAATTGTTTAAATAGCATTAAGTAGGTACCTAGTTATATAAATTGTCAATCAAAAATCAAATTATAAAAAAGAAAAAAAATATATATTATTATAAATTATTATTCGTTTATTAATTTATGATCTTATTTAGTTACATTTTTAAATATTTCTTAAACAAAAAGATGTAGAAAAAAAAAACATTTAAAAATATAAAAAAATAGAAGTCCGCCGGTGTCGGGAGCAGGGTCCAAGGTACCGGCGGCTAGGGCTGCAGAGATAGGAACCTCCTCACAATACGAGCCGTATCGAGGAGTACTGCCTTCTGAATCTGGCTCTTGATCCAACCGCCTAACGAGAGCCTCAAGAGATGTTGATCGAGGCTTTCGGCCATCAGGCCGTTGGCCGTTACTACAATCGGCACAATGATAGCCGAGCTCACATTCCACATGTCAACAACCTCGTGAGCTAAGTCGAGATATTTTATTTGTTTCTCTTTCTCAGCTAGCTCGATTGGCTAGAAAAAAAAAAATAATTTAAAAATAAATATGACTAAAACAAACATAATACAATTTCAGACATACAATGCAAACATAAATAAACTAGACATTAATTATAAAGATTCTCAATTGACTACTATCGATAATTGTGTATTCTTAGGTATAACGGTCGATAAAAATTGCAACTGGAAAACACACATAGATAAAATTCTGGTAAAAATAGATCGTTTTATTTATGTGTTGAAACGAATTAGGCAAACAGTAAACTGTGACACTGCAACGCTGGCTTACCATGGTTATGTATCGTCCGTACTTAGATACGGCATTATAATATGGGGTAACTCAGTAGATTTTGACAGAGTTTTTAAAGCTCAAAAAAAATGTATTCGAGCCATTTGTGGAGCTCACTTTTTAGACACCTGTAAGCCCCTATTTCAAAAACTTAATATTCTACCTTTGCCGTGTTTATATATTTTTGAAATTTGTATTTTTGTTAAAAGAAATTACAATTTATTTGAAATTAGTACTGAAAGGCCAAACAGCCGAACAAGGCATAAAGACAGACTTCGGCTGCCACAAATAAAACTAAAATTATTTAAGAAAAATGTATACTGCATGTCGATTATTATTTACAATCATTTACCAAATACTATTCAAGATTTACCGCTGACAATGTTTAAAAAAATGCTTTTCAAATTTTTACTATTTAAAAGATATTACACCATTATGGAATATTTAGAAGACAAGTCAATAGACTCTGTAATTTGTAACATAGATTAATTTTGACATCGCATGATTTTTTAAATACATTTGCACGCCATGTTATGGCAGGATATGCTGAACTAAACAAATTAACACCTTATGTACCATATTCTAGCAAATAAATATTTTGATTTGATTTGATTTGATTTGATTTGAGCTTTCACGAGGTTCTCGTCATGTGGAATGGTAACATCGACAATCATTAAATTATTATTATTAAAAGACGGTAAATTTAAGTTATAAAATCAAAGCACTCAATTTGTAAGTAGCACTACAAATTAGCATTCTCAAGTACATTTTCTTCAGATACTTTTGGAGCAGACCATATTTGCAGACATTGACAACGCATGTCATAATTTTCCGAGTATTTTCTTTAACGAAACACGTAATCGTAAAGCGTAACGTATAGGTAATTTATTGAGGTTTAATTTGACCAAAGTCGGATATCTTTTATCCATGGAACACTGACAGTTTTTGTATGGAGAAACTGTCAAAAATTCAAAATTCGAAGGGGCAGACTTAAATTATAACCACAGTAGGTATAGTATAAAAACAATAGACTGTGCTATAACTATGGTCGGACTTTTAACTAACTGCAGTAAAATGACACTTCTAATGTCGTTTTTACTGTCATTTCGCTCTCAAATGGAAACATTTTTTAACGAAATGACAGATAAGAAATGTCGTTTTATTGCAGCTACTTAAAAGTCCGAGCATTGAAATAAAGGTAAACAATCTTAATGTGTCTTTTATCTTTTTTATTTTAAAACCTCAGCTTAAAAATAAAATGCAACTAAAAACCAATGTAAATATAACAATAATTAATACTAAATCAATTGAACCATTAATTTAAGCAGGAGTTTATTTGTTTAATACCTATGTCTTTGTGTAAAAAGTCACATGAAGATTGTCTACCTTTATTTTACTACTTATACCTTTCTAGTACCTATACGTATAAATATTTGGTCGCATTCACCCTAAGAAGGCCGGCAGCCCTAGGGAGTTAGGTCATCCCCGGTGGTCCCTGGCCGTTGACCACAAGCCGATACTTGTAAGCAACTTATTAATCATGCTCAGTACTTTCCATTCTACATTATGAATGCAGGTTTATGCTTCATTGTCCTCCAGCATTCCTGAGTCAGCTTCAGATGTTAATACCTTTTTCCTTACGAAAATGGGGACCGTTTCATTGGGGTTTAGCAGATATTGAAGCTCTCTGATAATTGATTATGGAGTGGTAGGTGGAAATTGATATATTTAATTTTTTTTTTTAGGACAACTTACAGCTAAAAGATAGGTACCGTAAACCGGGGTTACTTTGATAGTACGGGATTACTTTGATAACAACTTTCGCCTTATGAAAAAAATCTCTAGGTATATAGAGATTTTTGGAAGAGTCAAAAGTTTTTGTTCCCTTAAAAATACTCAGTAACCGGTGCACCATCAAAACCTTATTCACACATCGAATAAAATTAGTTTTTATAAGTCAGTAGTATATTATTGGGCATTCTATACCACTATCGGCAAGTCGCTCGGCGAGTGCGCCTCGCTGCCGACAGTGGTATAGAACGCCCAATAATAGATAATCTACTCGCCTCTGCACTCGACCGAGACAGTACATTGTACTGAGTACTTGATTAGGAACGATTAACTCGATCAAATCGATACTCGACTCGACTCTCAACTCGACTGATACACTCGAACGAGACAGTTCATTGTGTCGCGTACTGGATGAGCTTAACTCGACCAATGACTAGTAACTTACTCCTGACCACTGTCTTCCATACGTCTGACCAGTATGCCGCGTTTCGCAGAACGATGTACTATCAACCATCAACTCGACTCTACGTTTACTTACTGCACTCGACCGATTACTCGAGTTTGCATTCGCTGTTAACAGAATGTCGAGCGAGAGTGATGGTGGCTGATGATTGTAACAAACCAAAGCTTGTGACTGAAGCGTTAACGGGTTGTTACTGTAAATAATATACAACTGTAACTTAGATACTTAGTTTAATTATCATAAAATGTTGGTTTGTCTGGAAACAAGACATCAGCCGCACGTACGAGCTCTTGTAATTTTCGCCACTGAGGTGAGTCCGCGTCGGTCTGGAACTTGATTCGGACGAGCGCTTTCTTCCACAGCTCGACGGAGTCGGTCAGGCGAGCGTCGTCAGCCTTGTACACCTTGCAGTCGATGTAGTACTCTCCGTCGGTGCTCGTTGCTCGGCGCTCACAGCCGCTGGCTACGCGGTTCACAAAGAATGAAGTTAGGTGATCCGATGAATGTTCTTTGTGTGGGATGTCGCGGTTTTGACTGATGCCGAATATGTCGATGCCAGTATTGGTTTTTTTACTGAAACAATTACGAAAACTGTTATTACTTAATGTTTAAAAAAAAAATATATATATATATACCACACCACTGTGTGTAAGCAACGCACACAATCGCATAATATATTATTATGAACGACAACTCGGATATTTCTATAGAAAATATTACAAGTGACTACCTAATAAACGAATGGAATACTTATGTAAATTGGACTATTATAGTTCAATTAGTAGAAACGTACTACTTTACTGTTTTAATTTAATCAAAGCTAGGAGATAATTAATTCAAAATATTATTCACCTGCTACGAGCTGCGGTTGTTGTTTGTGACTGCATCTTGCGTTTCCCATTGCGGTCTGCAGACGGTTTGCGGCATGACTTCACTTTGTGTCCAGTGATCGATGCTTGCGAGTAATCACACTCAGAGTCTGACCTGAAATAAAGATAGGGGAAATTTAGTCACACAAATATTATTAACTTTCTCAATGGAGTAATCTCCATTGCGCTGGGCATACTATAGAACACAAGTGTTCGGGCAAACACTGCTTCGCTAATATTTAAATGGGATAGCACTGAGACTGAGCTCGACATACTATGTACAGATCAGGTGATCTGTGAAGTAACGTGCTCACAAACAAACTTATGTAGTTATAAATGACAAGTGTGATCCATGAAACGAACAGAATATTTTATCAGACTTACATTTTTTTCAATCAGAAGTTCACTTGGTTGGCGATGACAGCAGCGGTTGGCTATCCACAATGCCGTCACTGATTTGTAGGCGACAGGGAGTGATTGTATGCTGAAGATAGCAGAGCACTTCGTTGTACTTGCAGACTGCGAATACTTTGTACCGAACGGGAATACTTGTAGCTTATAAGTTAAAATCGAATTATAAGTAACACATGTTTAAATCCCCTACAATCAATCTGGTGTTGCTGTGTTAAAGTAACTTTTTCTATAGTCGTATGATACACGTTGATAAAATGAAGACTAAGGAAAATGTTAGGGGAGATGTAGGCAATTGGAGTCAGTTGGCAATGGTGGTCACCCAATTTATATTCGCGAACACAATAAAAAAAATCCAACGTTTTCTACGGGTGCACCGCAAATCAGATACAGAAAGATGAATACACATGAGTTGTGCCAGGACGATGAAGACGATGATGCAGAAGACTGGTAACCATGCAGTGTCTTGTATGTGGTGAATTCGGGCGAGAGCCCGCAATTATATATGCAATATATGTTGACTACCATTGTCCACACGCTGATCACCATTGCCAACCGATGTTGACAATGGTGATCAAACCTGTTTTTTTTTTTTTTTTTTTTTTCTAATGATTATAGTTCCTAAAATAGTAAGCCAAAGTGATTAAAGGTGATCTCAATTGATAGTCAGATAAGCAAAGTTTGTTATACAGCTAAAGCAATAAATAGTTGATTTATAGATTTGCTTTTATTTCAATTCTCGCTTAAGTGACTCCCATTACCTACATCTCCCCTATACTGTATCGAATGTCGATGCAGCGAAATGAGCTAGGGCTGACCAAACGATAGCGTGTGCGGAAACGTCGCACCACATGGATTTTATTATTTTAAAGAAGTAAATAAATGTTTCTAAGGTAATCATTTCGTCATCTACATTTAGGTCTCGTGTAGAAAAAGTGAACTTACTGTCGTCTACCGCGTATTTTTCTAGACTTCCTAAAATAAAAAGATAATATAATTCCTATAACTATGCTAACAGCCATGAGGAAACCATGAAAGTTAATATCCATCGAAATACTATGATATATTTTAATCGTATTAGTGCATTGTGTAAAATTTGTATATTGAAATGCCTACCAAGTTATAACCAACCCTAACTAAAAAAGCTGATTATTGTGATTGTGAAATAAATAATTATGTTCAGCACACGTGTAACATTTAGACAATAACAACTTTTATGATGAAATATTTTTTCTGCTTTGTAGACAAAAAAGAAATACCCTAAAATATTATTTATCATTTCAAAAGTCTCTCGGAGTGAGCACCTTTCTAAACTGTTACAGTACAATCAAGTCAAATATTATAAATAAAAATAAATATTTTATTGATCACACACCAGTGGGCCTAAAATGGTCGCTTTAGTAGAATCATAATATGAATGACGTTAAACATTTAAAATGGTTAAAATGGACTTTATCGTTATGACAATAAAGTCCATTTTAACCATTTTAAATGTTTAACGTCATTCATATTATGATTATGCTAAAGCAGCCATTTTAGACCCCCAGAAAGTACATACGAAAAATTTCATCTCCTGGAGCAACTGTGTTCGATATATCGTTGGGAGCTGAAAATAACATAGTTGGATCACGCAGATACATATTCATATGTATAAATCATTTCATATTGTGCAGGTAATTATCAAATACCAGAAAACAATAATAATTATTGTTATTTTTCAACCTAGAATTTGCAACTATATGCATAATTCTTTATCGGTGCCTAATACAACAATTTTTTCAAAATTTCAGATACATTCTGCCTGAACATAATATTAATTACTGACTTGCCTGTGAAGAATTATTAAATTACCTGAAGTATACCTACATATTTGGACCACGCAGATACACAATCTCATGTATACCTAAATCATTTAACATTTTGCAGGTAAATTATTAAATATAATTTTGTTTTCAGAATATACCATTATCTTACCTAAGTAGATTATGTACCTAATGCATTCATTTTTTATCATTATTTCAGGTTCATCTTGCCTAAAATAATTACCGACTTGTCTGTGAAGAGTTATACAAGGATTTTGGAACGAACGTAAAATAGTCCTGATCAAGTTATTATAGTAATTATAATAAAATATTTTGTCTGGTATACCTAAGACCGTGAATATTAGTTGTAAGTATACTAATCTAATTTTATTGAAATAATTAGTTGAAGGTGTTCTTTGACTTCAACAATAACATAATGCCTCACTGCTCTGATTGCAAAGTATTTGTAGATAATCGTCGATGGTCTGGCCATTTACGTAGCAATGTACATAAAAACAATAGTTCTATCCCTATGTATGATAATGTTGCAATTATTAATTCTTCTTTTAAAAAACGAATCCAAAGTTACAAAATCACAGCGACAGGTGAACAAATACATAGTTTTCCCGAGATGTTTCTCAAAAGTATTAGTACACAAGTCAAACATCTAATAGATACTTCATTAAAGAAACACACCTCTGTCAAAATAAACTTTGAACTGTTTGCTTCTTTTCTTATGTATAAAAATGATCAACAAGAAATAAAATCATTCCGTACCAACAATTTTATTACACATTTTAATTACGATTTTGAATCTATTTATAAATTAACTGTTGATTTACTACTAAAAAAAATTGAAGAATTTGAAGAAAGAGATAGTGGTTGGACTTTTTTATGCAATTCACATTTAGAATTAAATATTAATAAATATCAACCACTCAGCGGATCTAAATTTTTAACTTTGCCGAAATTCATAAAAAGTAAAAGAGCTTGTTTGAATATTCGGAACAATGATGAGTATTGCTTTTTGTGGTGTGTTGTGGCGGCACTGTACCCCACAAATAGACATCCTGATAGGATTTCGTCTTATCCCCGCTTTCAGGATGTTTTGAATGTTAATGATTTGACATTTCCAATCACATTCTCAGACATAGCCATCTTTGAGAAAAATAATCCTTCTGTCAATATATTTGTATATGGTTTAAAAAATGAAAAGACAATTATTGGGCCATTGTATACAACGTTGAATAATAAGTCTAATAAAAGTATCCATCTACTGTTTATAGAAAACAATAATAACTCTCATTACTGTCTTATCAAAGATTTATCTCGTTTAGTTAGAAATCAGATGACCAGGCATCATGGTAAACTATATTTCTGTGAAACTTGTTTATTGTTTTTTCCAACGCTTAGTCAAATTGAATCCCACTTGTGTGGGGGGATCGTCACTGTTTTACCAGAGCCAGGGTCATTTTTAAAATTTAAAAATTATGATAGGAAACAAAATATTCCGTTCGTCATATACGCCGATTTCGAAACGTTACTAGAACCCATTTCCGGCGATGATTTCAACACCGCTAATACGTCATACTCAAAACGCCACGTGCCGGCGGCGTTCGCTTACAATGTCGTGTCATCAAATAAAAATGATACCGTTGAAGGCTATAGAAGTTATCGCGGTAATGATTGTGTTTCGAAATTTATACATTTTCTTACTGAGGATGTAAAACAAATACATAGAATTATATCCAAAAGTGAACCTATGATATTCACTGAGGAAAATTCTCTTGAGTTCAAACGCGCCATTAGGTGTCATATTTGCGACAATTTACTGTTGGCCGACAAAGTAAGAGATCATTGCCATATTACAGGCCTCTATCGAGGTGCAGCACATCGACACTGTAATTTGCAACACAAAGTACCAAAATTTATTCCAATATTTTTTCACAATTTATCCGGGTACGATTGTCATTTATTTATAAAAAAGTTAGGCGAAATTCCAGGCCCAATTAAAATAATCCCCAAGACTAAAGAAAAATATGTAGCATTTACCAAATTTATTCCTATTGCTGATAACGAGTTTATTTGTATAAGATTTTTAGACTCATTCAACTTTTTAGGGACAAGTTTAGACAAGCTCGCTAAAACTTTGCAAGTGGCAGATTTTGTTAACCTTCGATTTCATTTTTCTAAAGACAGACAGTTTAATTTATTGAAAAGAAAAGGTATATATCCATATGATTACATGACCAATTGGAAATGTTACGAACAAAAATCTTTGCCGTCTAAGGGTAATTTTTATAATTCTTTGACTAACGAAGACATTAGTGATGAAGATTATAATCACGCACAGACTGTTTGGGCTGAATTCAATATTAATAACCTCGGCGAGTATACGGATCTATACTTAAAAACGGATGTGCTTTTGTTGACAGACATATTTCAAAATTTCCGGAAAACTTGTAAACAGTATTACAGTCTTGACCCAGCGTTTTACATTACTGCACCAAGTTTATCTTTCGATGCAATGTTGCTAAAAACGGGCGTTCAGTTAGAACTCGTGTCGGACTTAGCTATCATCAGAATGATACAAAGCGGTATACGCGGTGGTTTGTGCATGTGTTCCCATCGGCACGCTAGAGCCAATCACAAATACATGCCTGAATATAATCCCTCACAACCTGAGAGTTTCATAGTATATTTAGATTGTAATAATCTTTACGGTTTTAGCATGTGTCAGTATTTACCATACTCTAGTTTCAGATTTTTAAGTGATAACGAATTAGCTAATTTTAATGTTACCACTATAGAGGATAACGCAAACTGGGGCTTCATATTAGAAGTCGATCTATTGTATCCCGAGCATTTACATAATCAGCATAATGACTTACCATTTTGTCCTGAAAAATGTATACCCCCGGGAGGTAAAACAAAGAAATTAATAGCAAATTTGTATAATAAGTACAATTACGTGATTCATTACGTTCATTTAAAAAAATGTTTGGAACATGGTTTAATATTACGTAAAATTCATAGAGCTATTACTTTTAGACAGAGTCCATATTTAAAACAGTACATAGAGTTAAATACTCAATTAAGACAAAAAGCAAAAAGTTCCTTCGAACAAGACTTTTTTAAGTTACTAAACAACAGTGTTTTTGGAAAAACATTAGAAAATACGGAAAATAGAGTAACCGTTCATTTAGTTAATCAATGGTCCGATCAGTCCAATCGAACTAAGAAATTCATATCCGCTGAGAAACTTATAGCCAACCCCTATTTCCACAGTGCATCTGTTTTATCAGAAAATTTAGTTGCAATACAAATGAAACCTGATCAAATTATTTTAGACAAGCCTATATACATAGGTTTCACTGTGTTAGAACTTTCAAAAGCACACATGTATTACTTTCATTACAATATTGTAAAGCCTTTTTATAAAGACCGAGTGCAGCTATGTTACACAGATACCGATTCCTTTGTCTATAAAATATACACTAACGATTTTTACCATGATTTGAAATATAATTTTTTGCAATATTTTGACAGCAGTAACTATGAAGTCACAAATGATTTTCAAATACCGCTAAAAAATAAAAAGGTTCCCGGTCTCTTTAAAGATGAAATGGGAGGAAAATATATATCTGATTTTGTTGGTTTGAGATCGAAACTTTACTCTATAAAAACCCCTAATAATATTATTAAAAAAGCAAAAGGAGTAAAATCATGCGTGGTCAGGGATTTAAACTTATCAGACTATGAAACCATTTTATTTAATGGTGGAGTAATTCGGAGAAAAAATAATATGTTTAAATCTATAAAACACGAAATATTTACTCGGACTGTCAACAAAGTTGCTTTATCTAGAAATGATGACAAACGATCGATATCTGTGGATCAAATATCGACCCGAGCCTGGGGTCATGCATTTATTTTTAAGAATGAATTACTTTGATAATAATTTAAGTTAAGTGTTACCTTCAGCTACTTCTGTATTGGTTTAGTTTTAGGAAATAATAAATGTTAAAGTTATACGATAATGAAATAAAATGTGAATTATTATAACTATCGATTTGTTTCATTTATGAAATCCTATTTATTTTAAAATATCATTACACTCTGTTTTTAAATCGGTAAATAAAGTAAATACTGATTGCAGTTATTTCACTATGCACCTAGAGTACCATGCATCATAAGGTTGATTTTCGAATAACTAACGTTTTACGATTAAGTAACATGCTTACAAGGCGCTATTCTGCCGTGCTAACGATAAGAGCAGTAAGTATGTTTTGCATAGTTTTGAGTAATTGGCGCGCAAAGATTTTTTTGTTACAATTTTGTTATTCCGGACTTCTGTTTTTAAGTTATATTAGTTGGTTGAAACGTGTAGATTTTCAACCATTAACTTAAAAACAGAAGTCCGGAATAACAAAATTGTAACAAAAGCTTTGCGCGCCAATTACCTAAAACTATGCAAAACATACTTACTGCTCTTATCTTTAGCGCGGCAGTATTAGTCATTGTATAAGTATTACCTACGTTGCAGTTCATTGGCCTTAGCCTGGAGACACAAACGCTTAGTTGACAATATTAGTATGACATGTAATTATGTACAACAGTATTTAATTGTTTTGGCATCATTTACGAAAAATTATTCAGCGCGAACACCTGTTAAATATTTTTTTATAACTTCTATCAAAAGTCATCATGTCGGTGAGTAAAATATTTTTAATTCGATTTTTTATGATGTTTCGTAACTGACGATTGGTTTGGCAGAGGTGTATATAGACTTACATTTTTCCAGAGCCTATTGTCACAAATCTAAACCAAATCTAAACTTCAGGCTGCTTTTGAGAAATTCCTCGATGGAAAACCTAATTATAAAGCGTTCAAGCGCTTTACTACGGGATAGTGGTATAAATTGTGTTTATATTTTTGTTTCAGATTTCTGAATCCGAGATTGTGTTCAGCCAGTATGCTCAGGATCCCTACGAGGGATTCTCTGAGATGTTTCGCAGCGAGCCCGAGCACAGCAAACAAGTCACGAAAGATAAAAAACCAAAACAACGATGCAGGGAAAAGTCGAAAAAGCAAAAGCCAACAAAATCCTTCGTTATGAGTCGACTACAGCGAAGAGGGATTAAATTAATAAAAATTTCAGTCGTAGATCTGTGTAACAACAATTCTCAAACCATGGACAGTGATAGTGACAGTGAGAACGTTATTATAAACGCTCAATATATAGTTCAAGATGCTATCGACAGTGTTATGGACGAAACTGAGTCTTTAGTTAAGAAAATATCAAAATCTTTAATAGATACTGACTTTTAATAACCGGGTGTGTAAAATAGTAAATGTTTTTAATTTCGTATTAGATTGTGTTATTTGAAGACGTGTGGGGTATTTGTAAAAATAAAGGTAAATTTACTTTATTATGATTTTTATTTAAAAACCTTAAAACTAGTAATCTAAGTACATTACACTCATTATTACATACATTTTATGCCCATTCTAAATACTTCCTTAAACAAAGCACGTTTTTAAGTGCACAATGCTTTAAATGTTTACTACAATTAAAATTTGATCTTCCTTCACAGTATTTTTTATGCAAAGCAGAGAAACTAAGACATTGTTCTGTACCAAGGTCTGATACTTTACAATTCACACACAGATCCTTTACCCAATTCACCTTCTCCAAACCATTTACAATGATTTCCTTATTTTCTAGATATGGAACGATTATGCGTTGAAATTCTCTATAGTCAATATATCCTTCATTCCAATAAATACCTCTATTTCTTTCCAACCATTTAACTTGTCTCTTTTCGTCACTTGTTAAGTATTTAAACAAGTATGGTGGTTTTATTAAAAATGTTTGCGTATAATCACGACTAGCAAAAGCTAATTCTTTTATTATAAAATTATTGTTGAGGTCTTTAAACCCTTGAACATCTAATATGATAGTATTCGGATTCATGATATTTTTCTCACAGTATTACTCAACGGCTTATACTCAATGATACAGTCGTTCAATATAAGGCAGTATGCAGAAGTTTGATCTGGTATATCCGAATCACTCTCAATTTCCACCCTTACATCCACAATAGGACCGGTCTTTACATTATCAGCTTGTCTAGAGCAATCTATGACAAATAGCGGCGCCAAATCTTTGAATTGTTTCTCACTTAATAAGGGTTCCGAGCGACGTCCGTAATAAGACTGTTGAAATCTGATGTATTGCTCGTATAATAAAGCAATTCTGTTATTCGCGAAGCTGACATTTAGGTTTTCATACGGGAAGTATGTTGAATTTAGGTATACTCTAACATCACGAACATGACAGTGATCGAACTGGGACATATCAGAACTTGAATTGTTTTTTCTATTTGTTTGTAGGCCCATAATTATGTATCTTGGTTTCTCTATTTGTGAGGAAGTTTTGATAGACCAGGTATGTTTTGTAGATTTAGGTAAAGCTGGATATTCGTACAAATCCCAATTTCTAAATATCATCTGGAGTGGTCGATCTTTTTCTAACAGTTTTAGCAAACTTATTTTCTCTTTGTCAGACACTTTAACATGCGGTACGCGCCAGATGATTTTATTTATCTGAACGTCGTCTACAATTTCACCGGTGTTAAGTTTGACAGCATTCAGATTAGTATTACTTCGTAGCAATATCAGTTCATGCCTACTATTTATCACAACTTTCTTGAAATCTTCTGCGAAACCGATGATGTTACAGAGTGGTATAGAAGCGGAAAAGCTACCCCCATTAATATTTTTAATTCCATCGATATTCCAGCCCCATGCGTTGGCTATCTTTGATTCACTTTCACTCATTGATATTAACGATTTCATGGTGGTAGTTATGCCAGCATTTTTTATTCTATCAATTTCCACTCCATTCAGCTCATATCTTATATCTTGGAATAGGTAAAGTAGAGCATTATTCGTAAAATTAACACTAGTGGCTTTCTCTTTCATATCCTTTTTACTTACGACAACAGTTCCTTCCAAATACAAGGTACTAGCTGACGGAAGTATATACAAGTCCTGTTGGTTAATAGGTATGCGGATTTCATCGTTTCTATTGAAACTAGTTACGTAGGGCTTGTAAGAATGAAATTCGATTCCTTCTACAGTGTTGTCATAAGTCGGAGCGGATAAAACGTCTAAGATATTCATTTTAGCAAACCGATCGCCTTGAGGAATGCCTTGTTGTCTTTAGTTAATTTTATTTTCTTCTTAGGGCGAGCTCTTATTTGGTTGGAAGCTTGAGCGGAACTGATATTTTTGATTTGTGGATGCACATATTTATTGTAGTCAATCATTTTTTTCTTCGGAGATGCAAATACAGCTGCACTTCTTCACCACGCAAATTGATTAAGCGGTTATTTATATCTAACAGCCTGATATGTATGCAACTAATGTTGTTTTGGTTAATTGGAAAATATATCGCGTTTTTCGGGATTTCTATAATCCTATATCCGGGAGGCACGTTGAGTGCAAATTCGTGGATAATGTGACTCGGTTCTCCGTTTGTGTACGAGCCGCTTACAATATCACATTCGATCCTGATCACTGTTGTAGGTAAAATGTTGACTGGAAACTGTGACTCGTGCCATTTATTTGCTTTCAAGATCTGCTTATTAAACCCTAATAAATTTCTAAAAGTACCTTCTTTATTAAAATTTATGTCTTTTGTACAATATACAGCAGCTTTTAAAGTATTGTTATTGCACTGTAGTTTGATTGATGCATCTTTCATTTCAGATTTTAAATAATCATTAATATCTTGCAATTCATAGGTGCCGTCTGGTATTTCAATAACTTCGTTAGAACCATAATAGAGCTTATTATTCGTTTTGTCAATATTTGGAATAGAATTAAATGTTGCGAAATGCAATAAGGCACACTCATACTGTTCATATAGTTGCAACGTGTTAGGATAGTAAGTAGATAAAGTTGACGAGTTTCCAGTTATCGATAATGTGAGTGACATCTTGCAAATGATTTAAATAAAAGAAAAGCATAAGTTTTATACGTTTATTCCCAAAAAGTCCACAGATATTCTAAACATAGGTGTCCACAATTTACAGTGTTGAATTTCTGATATCTTGTATAATTATAAAAAACATTACAATTCTTAAAATATCGCATTAATTCCATTGGAGGTTTCAAATCTCCAAAGCTATCAAAATATTCACAATAATTGCATATTTTTACATAAGCTACCCAATGCGAGCCTTCGTTCTTAGAATCATCCAAGTTAACGATACCACATTCAACTCGTTTTGGCGTCCTTGGTAACTGATCCTTCATGTATACTCCTCGAAAGTGAGGGATGTTGCGTGCAAACCTTTGAATGTCTATATTAGTGAGAGGACGATTAGGTAGCTTATTTTTCAGTTTTTTGAAGATTGTACGAATAAACCTTTACCATCTTTATGTGGCTTGATGTATAAACCCTGACCTAACTTTAAAGACTCCATAGCCTTATTATGTCGTTGTGTTTCTCGCAAATTTTGCTGCCCTGCTTTGTAATCGTTAACAGTTTTTGCAATTCCAGCCGCACCACCAGCTAAAGTTCCTAAAGCTGATAAGCCCGCAAAAATTGGGATTAAAGGTAGAATACCTCCAGTCTTTGGTAAGGGTATCACTCGCGGTACTCGAATTTTCTGAATCTTTGGAAATATTTTTTTTGCTGCTGAGTAAGCAACGTTAATTAAAGTTTTACTGTCCTTTGGATTCAGTTTCTTTATTTTTGCTTTTATTTTTGACACGAAACTTTTAAACGTTTTAATGCCGGAACCAGATTTCAGTTTGGCTTTCATAACTTTGCTCACTAACCATGAACTAAGTTTTTCACCTCTCCCAGCATCGCTAGATTTAAGTCTTTGTTTAGCCATATTTAGTAGTTGCAAATCAGCTTTGTGACGATTGGGTAAATCTGTATGGTTTGCATATGCAATGTCGTGATGCATACAAGCTTCGTCTAGCTTATTTACGCCTCTGTCACCTCGTAATAAACGTTTCTGGAGTTTTGTTCCGGGACCGCAATAATTGTAGCCGGGTAAATGAAGTTCGAACGGTAGATTATTAATTAAAGTATTAACAAGTTCACCTCCTTGCATTGTCTAAAGTGTAATGAAAGAAATAATGCAAGAGTAATAGTTATATAATTATATTAATTCACTATTGCAGTTTTGTCGATCCAACTATTTTCTTCTTCGTTTAGACCCAACCATTTCACAAACAGTTGTGTTCCTTTTCTTTTTAAAACCCTTTCTATCAAATAAATACCTGGATAGTTACATTTCTGAAGTTCTTGCTCGTAAAAGGTTCCCATTATGGATTGCTTTCGCTGATCTTGAATATGATATGTTACTGGTATAGTACGATTAATTTTTTTTATAGTAAATATTTCAGTTGACCAATTCGGTGTATAACCTTTCTCAAAATTGTGTTTGTATTTACTGATACGAACAAAGTCACCTACTTTGAACTTAGGTTTTCTACGGACGGTTACATGATTTAAAGCTTTTTTAATATTTTCTTTTATAACTGACTCACTACATTTATTTACTTCAATTGGTTTAAATTTTGTGGTACGATGTTTTGTGTTGTTATATATCTTTAATGTAACTTCTAAAGGTATACCTAACCACGTATAGTTTCCATTCAGACTGAAATATTTATATAATTTATTTTTAAGAGTTTTAATCAGTCGCTCTACGATCGAAGCTTTTTTGGTAGAAAATGTAGAGTAATGGTTAATATTGTTTGTCTTCATAAGCGTTTGAAATGAGTGGTTATAAAATTCTGTTCCCATATCAGTTTGCAAATTAACCGGTTTACGATTGCTGTTAATCAGTATTCGTTTAAATGCATGAGTAACATCAAGTTTATTTTTTGATTTTAATGGCTCTGCCCAAGCGTACTTTGAGAAGCAGTCAATCACCACTAAAATGTAATTATGACCTTTATTATATTTTCTTAGGTTTTGCATGTCCATCAGATCAGCTTGCCACAAGTCATCGATCCCCTTTAGAATAACAGGACGTCTAACAAAATTTCTTCGTGCTGCTTTGTGTATTTCATTAACAATTTGCTGTTTTGTCATTACGGAGTTTTTTGTAGTAATTTATCTACCTCTGCTTTAGTATAAAACTTATCCTGCAACTGAGTTGAAACTTCAAGCATCTTTGCTTTTAAAGTAGCTTGAACTGTACCCTTCGCGTCTTTTATGATTTGAGAGCGCAATGAACCAATCATATTATTAAATTCTTTTAACATATTAGCATTCAATCGATCTACGTAATCCTTGTTCACGGTCAGATGATTTAATTCTTTTAACATGTTAGCATTCAATCGATCTACATAATCCTTGTTCACAGCTTCATCTGCTTCTACTGGAGATTGAATTCCTCTCAGTCTTGATGTTTTTAAATCAAAATCTCCGTTTTCTAATTTTAACAATGCGTTCTCATTAAACTCAAATAACTCTGATAAACGCATTCTTTTGTGAATGTAGTGTCCGAATTTGTCTACGTTCATGTTTAAGGTGTTTTGTATCAAGAAGCTGATAATAAAATAAACACATTTCAAAATATTTATTTATTTATAACTTTACTTTCACGCAATTCTTCAATGATAGATATAATTTCATTTTCTAATCCTGTGTTACCAGCATCTCGAGATGCAATTAATAATTTTAACCTATCCACCAGTTCATTTGGATCGTCCCAATATACAAAATCAACGTTTTTCTTCCACATTTTTGTTAAGGGTAGTCCTTTTCCCTTTGATTGGTGGTCCTGAATTGTACTTCGTAGCTGGAAGAGAGGCTTAATAATTTGCATATATTTTTGTCCTTTATTACTTTTTATTGGTTTACCAGGCTCATAGTCTCGTCGATGTGCGTTCGTATCAAGTAGCATCGACTTATAGTGTTTCATATCACTCTCTGTAACCAAACTTAAATCTACGTTCTTTTTCAACAGCAACTGTTTTAAACCAGAGGTATTTTGGTATTTGCGTCCAGCCACGATGATATACTCATCGCTGATCGTTATACGAGCAGAACCTAACATCAACTTTCCTGCCTCTACTCTGACACCAAACGGAATATCTGTCAGTGCTTCTGAGGACACTGACCAAGATGACGTATCATAACCTTGCTTGTTTTCAACTAATGATTTGTACGAAGAGTCACTTTCAATATCAGATTCATATTCGTCTTCATTGTCGTTATTATCATTGCTTCCTTTGCTAATTGGGGGATCTTTTTGAAAAGTTTCATCGATAAACGGAACTTTGGTTTCTTCATTTTCTGTATTATGTAAGAGAGAAGCCTGCTTACTGACATTAGCAATTTGATTAAGTGGATCTGTTAACGGCTTGAAAACTGATTCCAGTACTTGCTGATTGTTAATCTCAACATCTCTCATTTTTTGCACTTTCTTCTTAACAGCTTCTGCAGCTTCAACAATTTGTCTTTTCAATGATTTTTCCATAATAACAAAAATGCTCGTGATTGATTAAGCGTTGTCTGAAGAATAACAATATCGCAGGGATAACGCTCTTAAATATTAGTATTTAATCAAAGACAACAAAAGTGTCAAATTTATTTCTGTAACATCCTTTATTTTTGGAGCAATCCTTATTAATCACTACATAATTGAAGGGTTCACTCCATATTTTCGAACACATTTCACGAAATTCAATCCATGTCATATCAGTGTTGACATGTTCTTCATAAATATGTCGTAAATTAATTTCATCTTGTTTAAAAAGTATGATTAAATTCGCATTGTCTCTTACTAACTGCTTAGGAATTTTACTATATGTTTGGTTCAGATAAAAACAATCAATGCATTTGTGTATTCCCATTGCAAAATAATCACGCATGTTATTTTGATTTTCACATGCAACATCATCAAAAATAATCACGGAATTGGGTTTTGCGTCCTGAACGCTCAGTACTTCCTCATTTCCCTGATATTTCTGGAGGGAAATACCGGGAACCCGTTGCAAAACTCTTTCTAAAAAAATGTACTTGGGTTGGTGCAGAGTTTTTGAATAAACATAAACATTTTCAAATCTTAATCCATTTTCATGTATAAGAAGACCGATTAATAAATTGGTTTTTCCACAATTAGACGGACCGCAAATGATACATCGTACTGAGTCAGGTAATAATTCACCATGACGAAAACTAGTCTTACGAATATCATCGCAGACTGTATTAACATGCAGCGATTGCGGTTGTTTTACAAATTTCATGATTACTGTCGGAAATGAACCGATTGGAAATGAGTGAATGTATATAGTACGTTAACATTTATAAAGTTACCACAACCTCTTTTGCGTTACTGGTCATTGATCGAGTCGATTGTTCATTATTAAGCGTTCTGTACCACCCTTCAGAGCGAACGTACTGTCTCGGTCGAGTGAAGAGGCGAGTCGATTATCAATTATTGGGCATTCTATACCACTGTCGGCAGCGAGGCGCACTCGCCGAGCGACTTGCCGATAGTGGTATAGAATGCCCAATAATATACTACTTAAGTCAAAAGTAGTTATCAAAGTAAACCCGTAGTGTCAAAGTAACCCCGGTTTACCGGTACTTACAATAAGTAAAAGTTGAAACAAAATAAGGCCAATTACAAGGACAAAGGAAATTTAAAAAAAAAAGACAAATAATGATGTTCCTTCGAATAAAAGAGGATCCTGCAACCTGGTGGATGATGGTGACAGCTTGCCAAGATGCAGCCCAACGCATAAGCATAATTAGCATATAACCTTTCCACTGTTGGGACACAGGCCTCCTCTGCGAGAGTAGCTATTTAATATGGCATAGTCATAGTCTTAAGCCTTATTTATTAACACATGTTTTAGTTTATATTCAAATATGTGTGTATAGGTTAGGCCGGGTTCCCACTACGCCGGACCGGCAGATTTGCCGGGCCGGTAAAACTGCCGGAAGGGTTAGTGGCTGTACAATTTATATGAAGCTATTCACATTATTCCGGGTCCGGCAAAAATACCGATCCCGGCATTTTTACCGAGCGTTTTGTCACTGCAAAGCGCCGGTAAAACCACCGGACCGGAGTAATGTGAACGAGTTTGCCCCGGTATCTATGTCCCCCACTAGCCCCACCCCTGCTTCCCTCGCGTCATTAGTCTTCGCATTCTGATAAAGTGATGTGTAGCATGGATATAAACGCAGAAACTTTAATTACGCTTGTCAAAGAGAGACCTGTTCCGTTGGTACCTATGTGGTAACCGAATTCAACTGAGGTGAGTAATTGGCTGTCCGATTTTCTTCTGGGATCCGGTGTAATGTGAACATTCTGTCCGGTGTCCGGTTTCCGTCAGATCTACCAGTCCCGGCATAGTGGGAACCCTGCCTTAAGGTATATGGGCCTGTGTCGCCTGAAATAAATGATTTATTTATTTATTTTAAATTTCAACCAGTCCACATAAAATGGAACACGGTTTTAAGAAGAATGAACC
This sequence comes from Cosmia trapezina, assembly GCA_905163495.3. NCBI lineage: Eukaryota > Metazoa > Arthropoda > Insecta > Lepidoptera > Noctuidae > Cosmia > Cosmia trapezina. The sequence continues at coordinate 29,763,649 of LR991022.1, read as the reverse complement.
ATCACCACCACCACCACCAGATGTAGGTATGAACGTAAACGAAGCAAAAGAAAGAAAGATATCAATCTGCCCAGCCTTTTCCCAACTATGTTGGGGTCGGCTTCCAGTCTAACCGGATGCAGCTGAATACCAGTATTTTGTATGGAGCTATTGCCTATCTGACCTCCACAACCCAGTTACTGGGTAATACGATACCCCTTGGTAAGACTGGTTGTCAGACTTTCGGGCTTCCGACGACCCGTAACGACTGTCAAAGATCCACGAATGACAGCCGGGACCAACGGCTTAACGTGCTTTCCGAGTCACGGAGGAGTTTCGGTATGTAAAGATGGTCACCCATCCACGGACCAACACCGGCAAGCGTAGCTTAACCTGATGGATCGACCCGTGCGGCTGTTATTACTTAGCCACGAGCTCCAAAAAAGAAAGAAAGAAAAATATATAAAAAGAAAAAGAAAAGGAGGAAAAAAAGGAAAAGGAGTAAAAGGAGTATGTAAGGATCGTAGCAGGATGCGTTCTGTAGTATGTAAGGATGGTAGCAGGATGCGTTCTGTAGTATGTAAGGGTCGTAGCAGGATGCGTTCTGTAGTATGTAAGGATCGTAGCAGGATGCGTTCTGTAGTATGTAAGGGTCGTAGCAGGATGCGTTCTGTAGTATGTAAGGATCGTAGCAGGATGCGTTCTGTAGTATGTAAGGATCGTAGCAGGATGCGTTCTGTAGTATGTAAGGGTCGTAGCAGGATGCGTTCTGTAGTATGTAAGGATCGTAGCAGGATGCGTTCTGTAGTATGTAAGGATGGTAGCAGGATGCGTTCTGTAGTATGTAAGGGTCGTAGCAGGATGCGTTCTGTAGTATGTAAGGATCGTAGCAGGATGCGTTCTGTAGTATGTAAGGATCGTAGCAGGATGCGTTCTGTAGTATGTAAGGATCGTAGCAGGATGCGTTCTGTAGTATGTAAGTATCGTAGCAAGATGCGTTCTGTAGTATGTAAGGATCGTAGCAGGATGCGTTCTGTAGTATGTAAGGATCGTAGCAGGATGCGTTCTGTAGTATGTAAGGATCGTAGCAGGATGCGTTCTGTAGTATGTAAGGATGGTAGCAGGATGCGTTCTGTAGTATGTAAGGATCGTAGCAGGATGCGTTCTGTAGTATGTAAGGATCGTAGCAGGATGCGTTCTGTAGTATGTAAGGATCGTAGCAGGATGCGTTCTGTAGTATGTAAGGATGGTAGCAGGATGCGTTCTGTAGTATGTAAGGGTCGTAGCAGGATGCGTTCTGTAGTATGTAAGGATCGTAGCAGGATGCGTTCTGTAGTATGTAAGGATCGTAGCAGGATGCGTTCTGTAGTATGTAAGGATCGTAGCAGGATGCGTTCTGTAGTATGTAAGTATCGTAGCAAGATGCGTTCTGTAGTATGTAAGGATCGTAGCAGGATGCGTTCTGTAGTATGTAAGGATCGTAGCAGGATGCGTTCTGTAGTATGTAAGGATCGTAGCAGGATGCGTTCTGTAGTATGTAAGGATCGTAGCAGGATGCGTTCTGTAGTATGTAAGGATCGTAGCAGGATACGTTCTGTAGTATGTAAGGATCGTAGCAGGATGCGTTCTGTAGTTTTTGCCTACCCCCATGCGAAAGTGAGTTTGTTTGTTACGATAAATCACGCTAAAACGGCTAAACGAATTGGGATGAAATCTGGCATATAGGTAGACCATGAATTGACCTGGGTTAGGACATAGGATACTTTTTATCCCAATATTCCCACGCGATCGAGACTTTTATGCGGATGAAACGGCGGCGGGCGGGGCGCAAGTAGTAATTTATAAAGATCCTACCCTAGAAAATCTACTTAAATTCAAAACTACCCACAACCTCCACTTCAAGAGAAATCATAAAATATTTAATAAAAAAATAAAATAAAATATTCAAAATTGCAAGGTGTCAAATCTTTATAGAAAACAAACGTTGCCACGTATAGGGTAAACAACCCAATAATAGGCATGTTACTAATCCGACGTGGATGGATGCTCGTACTGGTTTTTTCGTCGACCATTTTTTGTGCTCATTTTTTAATACGGCCCGTGGGACCGGACTTTGGTCGTAAAAATGCAATGCGCGTCCCAAGTCGTGAACACAACGAGCTAAGTCGATTACTGAAGTTTGAACTAAATGCCTTCGCTGTTGGAATTTTAAAGAAATAACTGTCGAAAATATATAATCTTCGATTAGCTGTGTACTTGTTTAGTTTGAAGAGAATATTAGTGTTCACAACTACGAGTACTTGCTCAGGAGAATAACTAATTGTAGAGGCTTCACTCGATGAGTAAGTAGCGTTCATTTGACCACCACACCATACACCACATTTTTCCGGTGTCACTGAAAACCAGCGCCGGGGCTCTGTCTTGCTTGGGGTCGCAGCATTATGCTGAGCGATGTGACGCATATCTTCCCCCAACTTGTTCTTTTTTAGGGTTCCGTACCAAAATGGTAAAAAAGGAACCCTTATGGTGTGACTCAGTCTGTCTGTCTGTCTGTCTGTCTGTCACAGCTGGATATCTCAGTAACTACTGATGCTATCAACTTGAAATTTGGAATACTTTTAGATGACGATTACCCAACTATTTTGCAAATAATAAATAAAAATATTTATATTTTTTTTTCAACAGGGACTGAAAGGGGGTCTTAAAAAAAAATACCGTCCCCCTTCGGAGAAAAGGGGGGGGCCCTTATCTCCGAAGTTTGCAAAGAGAAAAATCTGAAATTATTCTATGTGATAGAAGTTTATGTAAAGATTACAGGAAAAATAAAACGATGTATCTAAGTAGCACACTTTTTCAGTTTTCAGAAATCGAAACGGAACCCTCGGTGCGCGAGTCCGACTCGCTCTTGACCAGTTTTTTTTTTGTGCTAGTGTTATTTCTTTGCGTCATGTTTACTCATACATAATAAAACTTATTTTCCTTCTTTCTTTATTTGCATGTTTTACTCTTGGTACCTATACCTACATAAGTACCGTCAATTTTATTTATTTAAACTGCGAAACGTATGAACTTAGGAGCTACTTTTTTCATCTGTTATAGGTTTTAATAAAACTACTGAACAAAAAATCGTCAGGTGCGATTAAAAACATCACCTGCGAGTTTTTTGTTTGACAGTCTTCGTCTTGTCTGTTACATCATCTCGTTCTACGACAGATGACAATAAAAAAAGCTGGCGAAGTGCGTGTCGGACCACGCACAATAAAGGGTTCCGTAGTTGAAAAGAATTTATCCTAAAAACAAACTTAAAATCCAAAAAAAAGTTTTTATGTGGTAAAATTAAAAATTAATCATTTTCGGACTTTTACCTTTAGGTACTTGTTTTGTGAGACCTTGCTTCTTGCCAAACATGATTCTAGGTCAACGGGAAGTAGGTACTTACCCTATAGGTTTTGATTTACTTGCGCGTATCAAAATATGTCACGTAAATGGACGTATTTTTTTATTGCGTTAACTTAGGAGCCTGATTTTTTCAACTTTATGGGACAATAGACCTACGTATTTGATATTAATTTCAACTTGATACGTTCAAGCGTTCCTGAGAAAAGGGTCTTGGCAGACTGACAGACAGACAGACAGACGGACATCGAAGTGATGCTATAAGGGTTCCGTTTTTCCTTTTGAGGTACGGTACCATAAAAACAGGAATTAAACACACCGAGATGTGAAATTATAAAAGAATCGATCGTTAATAAACACTAGCTAGTTTTTATTGCTTTTAAATCAAGACAACTTAATTTTCTTAACAAAAAAGGAGTAAGTAAAGAGTTCAGACTAACGACAGCATTTTTCAATTCTGAGAAACTCTAAACTTGAACATGTCTTGTGCATTACCCGCCTAAATAAGCTAAAAGACATAAATTACCATAAGAGCTTTAGCAACGATCAACCTTACACCTTTGTGATAACGTTTAATTTTGTTTGCTTAAAATATACATAAAGTGCAAAGCAATACAATCCTTATGTCAAACAGCAATAGCGTGGTTTCATTATTGAAATGAATATTTAAAACCTTTTTTAGTTTGAAAGCGGTTGTAAAAGGAATAGAAGGTAATCTCTAACACTGTACTATTGTGACATACAACAATGAATTGTTTGTCCTATTGAACAGGGTTTAAAGTTGTTTGTGTGTGGGTGTGGAAGGCATTTCGCGAGAGAGGTAGAGGGGTCTCGGCATCTTCGGCTGCAGGTTTGACAGGTTCCGTGTTACTCACAGCCTCCCCCTGCGCCCGCACTGCCCCGCGTCTCTCCCCGGTCCGTCTGCGCCCGCGCAGGCTGCGAGGCTACCCGTCTAGAAGCAATTAAGTGTATTATAGCCATGTGTACTGACATTTTGTGGTATAATGTAGGCTTTTGCGGTTATTTGACCCTATATTAATTACGTTACGTATATTTAGCTGATTTTCTTAAGCAATAACACTAGAACTATTTCCAATATTAGGACAACAATAAAATTGTGGTTAAATTAATTACTTACTGTTACCTTAAATTAATTTTAAATTAATAACTGTCACATTATACTCTGTCCACTATATTATTCACTTTTTGACACCTGTAAGTTTCATACTAACGAATATGTGTTTTGCGAATTGGATCCTTATTACAACTAGAAATTGTCCAACTGACAGGTGTCAAAAAATTTATAACCTAGTTGACAGAGTACAATTGAAAATGACACATTCATCATTGCACAGGCAACAACACATCACATAACAGATAAAAGAGGTCTCCTATTAACAACAATTTAACAAATTAATTTCAAAATTAGCAATTTAGACAACGCTTAATAATAACTACGCTTTTATCCTGTTAATACGAGTACTTACATTAAACTTGTTCGTTTGCATGATTTGAGAAACAGACAAGAATAACCAAGATCAATCCTAATTCAATCAAATTCGATGTTCATATTTTTGGTTCACCCTCTGACATCGCGCCATGCAATAACAACCGTTTCTACAAAATACTGTCTAAGCGACCTTTTTTTTTCTTTTCATTTAGCTTTCCTTTTTTTCTAAAAATTTACGGCCAACTTCAACGTAGATTTCCAGTTTAAAATAATTATAATTTATGGTATTTCTGCTGATGCTATGTTATATGACAGACAACCCCATTTTATGTCCATATAATCGATGTCCATTCCAAGGTTGCCTGGAAGTGGATGGAAGTAATTGATAAGGCCGCCCATTGTATGTTTTGTAGTGTACCGTACCTAAAGGGTACCTATATTTTTTTGTGCAATAAAGCTTATACATATAAATAAATATTTGAATGTAACGAGAAGCAGTCTTCTGGCATGATTGCATGATTGCAGTAGGTACAGAAATTCACAACATAGATTTGAAAATTCCATGGGTCGGGTTTCCACAGAACGGATAATGTTCAGTGGGTTTATACATAATTTTCACAATATTATTATTATCCGTTGTGTGTTATATTATTATGTAAAATTGTAGAAGGTACTCTCACGATATGTTGAAGGGTAACTTATCGCAACCAAAATCTTAAACATGTTTAAGCAAATGAGCAGTTTAGTGAATCATTTCCGGTAGTTCATTCTTATAAGGCTTAGTCATTGAAGGCATAGGATTCAATATTTGGTTGAAAATATCCTAGTGGAACAGTATTTTTGTCTTCTATCATTTCTGCTGAAAGTTGTCATAGATTTGCTCTGGCCTTGTTTTAAGTAGGTAGGTACAGAATAATCTTATATTTGAAATTGTTTTTATTTTTTTTTTGGACAGAAAAATCTTTGGATTTGGTTTTTAATTTTTTTTGCACAGAAAAATCTTATATTTGGAATTTTTTTGAATATTTTTTTTGCACAGAAAAATCTTATATTTTGAATTGTTTTAATTTTTTTTGCATTGTTCTCACATATAGAAGCAACAAGAATAATGTATCCAAGATTTTGTAATACTTAGGCGTAAGTATCTTGATGAATTGAAAGCACTGTACAAACTAGTAAGCAAATATGTTCGAAAAGACTACTCAAGACATCGAAAACATATCATCGAAAAACACCTTAATTCTACAGGAAGTCTTAAAAAAGCTTACAAGGAACTGCGATCTCATAAAACATGGATAGAAGGACTTCACGACCCTCAAAAAACAACGCATAGCCGGAAAGATATCCTACACATAGCAACTAGCTATTATGAAAACTTGTACAGTGCCCCAGAACGACAAGACATAGACCAAAGGGAATCTGAAAATGACGACAATGATGTAGAAATAAAACCAGTGGATGAACTAGAAATTATAATGGGAATTGAAAGGTTAAAAGCAGAGAAAAGTCCAGGACCTGACAGAATAACAAACGAGGCCATAAAAATAGCTGGTGCTTTCCTAGTAAATCCTCTGACACATCTGTTTAATTTGATATTAAGTTCCTCTACAACACCTAGACAGTGGTATGAATCTAACATTATCCTGTTGTTTAAAAAAGGAGACCCAAAAAACATAGGCAATTATCGACCAATTAGCCTTCTTCCATCACTTTATAAATTATTCTCAACAACTATAGAGAAGAGAATCAGTGCAACACTAGAAAAAAGTCAACCGGTCGAACAGGCTGGGTTTCGAAAGAGCTATTCCACAATAGACCACATCCACTCTTTGGAATTGCTTATTGAGAAATATCAAGAGTATCAACGCCCACTCTACATAGGGTTTGTAGACTACCCGAAGCTTTTGATACAATACTACATCCCTCAATATGGAAAGCATTACAAACACAAAAAGTGGAGGAAAAGTATGTGCAAGTCTTAAAACACCTTTACGAGAACAGTACTAGTAGAGTTAAACTAGAGACCTCAGGACCACCTATCCCAATCAAAAGAGGAGTACGGCAAGGCGACCCCCTATCGCCTCGAATATTTATAGCAGTACTGGAATCGATTATCGGTAAATTAAATTGGGACAGAGCCAGTATATGTATAAAAGGGAAACATATTAGTCATCTAAGGTTTGCAGACGACATTGTCCTTCTATCAGAAAATAGCACAGAGCTGGAGTCATTGTTACACACGTTGCAGCAGACAAGCAGAGAGGCAGGACTAGAAATTAATCTGAGCAAAACAAAACTTATGACAAATGCCGCACAAAACCCTATAAGTCTTGACAATACACCAGTAGAATATGTTGAGAGCTATATCTACCTAGGGAAACAAATTTCCTTCCAGAAACTAAATAACGATGCAGAAGTAGATAGAAGAATACAAACGACATGGAAAAAGTTTTGGAGCCTAAAGGAAATTCTAAAGAGCCAGATGGCGATGAAAATTAAGAGTAAAGTCATGGATTCGTGTCTTTTACTTTCGTTAACCTACGCCTGTCACACGTGGAAGTTTACCAGGAAAGTAAAAAATAAAATCACGTCCTGCCAGCGAAGCATGGAGAGAAGTATCACAAAAATTAGGAAGTGTCAAAAAATTCGTCACACTACCATCAGGCAAAAGGCAGGAGTAAAAGATGCTCTCACCCATGCTCTAAATTTAAAATGGAGATGGGCAGGACACGTAGCGAGAATGAGCGACGATCGATGGACAATTCGCATGACGTCATGGCCAGGTCCTACAGGCACTCGCAAAAGAGGAAGACCTGTTACTAGGTGGGAAGATGACATCACACGAGTAGCAGGAAAAACCTGGCTGACAGAAGCCAAAGACCGAGACCACTGGTGTTCTCTGGAGGAGGCCTTCACCCTCACTACTTGAGGGGTTCATGCATGTTTTTTTATTTTTTAATTATTATTATACTCAATTTAATTTTTTTATAAATATTACAATTACTGAATTTATTAATTTATACAAATTTGAACTATTATTATTATAAAATGTAATACTTTATAATTAGATTATTACCAAAACTATTATTATTACAAATTAAAGAATGAATGTTAATATAATGTAAGTATATTTAATGAATAAGATGTTATGGAAATTGAAGAAATTATAGATCAACAATCAACTAATTGTAACAATTCTTTTTGGATTTTTGGATTTTTGACATTGTATTAACATACATAATACATGTAAAATGTTAAATGTTTTCAGATGTTTTCAATGCATGAAATAAAAGGCTTTTTTATTTTTATTTTTATTTTATTTATTAAGTATCTTGATTTAAAGGAGTACCGTGGATTTTCTTGCCCGTTCTTTCCCATAGAGAGATAGTATACGTTTTGGTACTAAGTAGTTGAAGCTTAGTTGCCCATTGGCAACAACTTCAACTTTCTGACTGACCGACTCTTTGACAATTCAAAAGTGCCTGTAATTGGTTTAATTAAAATAAATGCTTTGTGCTTGCTTGTTTGCTTTGATTTAGATATCACGAAACTCCTCAAAAAAAAAGCTCAAAAGCTTCTTTTCCTAACCCCATAGGACAAGAAGCTTTTGAGCTTTTTTTGAGTTTTTTTTTAAGGAGCTTTTGTTTATGGTTTCCTCTTGAAAATCTGCCGAGCCTTTTCCCAACTATGTGAGGGTCAGCTTCCAGTCTAACCGGATGCAGCTGAATACCAGTTTTTTTTCATGGAGCGACTGACTAGCTGACCTCCACAACCCAGTAACTGGGTAACACGATACCCCTTGGTAAGACAGACTTGTCGCAACGCTGTAACGACACTGTCAAAGATCTACGAATGACAGCTGCGTTTTTCGAGGCACGGAGGGGTCTCGATATGTATGGATGGTCACCATCCACGAACCAACCGCGACAAGCGTAGCTAATATCCCACGGGAACGTACTACCGGGACTTCCTTCATCATTCCTTGTCTACATTATAAAAGAAATCTCTGTGCAAGATTTCTACTTTCTATATCCAAGGGCAAACCCTTGGATCTGCTGCTGGGCGTTGATGAGTCAGCGAGTCAGTCAGGACTTTTCTTTTTATTTATATAGAAGAAGATATTGTAACATTGGCCTGCATACAGCAGCACTGGAAATATATCTAACTAGCTTCTGCCCGCGACTTCGTCCGCGTGAAATTTCTTTTTTGCTCGACCCACCCCGTCGCATCGCATTGCCTACCCGCGCTATTACTTCGTTTTCACTTAGCGTTCTTTCAGACTTTTTTTCTTTTTGCTTGGCCCCTAAGGGTCCTAGAGTGATGTTAAATATGCCTTCTATAAGATTTGGGCTATCATTAATGTAAAAAGATTTTTTTAAAGTCCGACTGTTAGGGTAGTTCCAGAGATTAGCTCGTTCCTTCACCACTTCCGCTACCTCTCCCTCCCCCTCTCACTCACTCACACCCCCTTCACCACTACCCCTTCCCTCTCTCTCACCACCTCGTCCCCTCCCTCTCCCCATCTCCTCCACCTCCGGTTCACCAACCTCTCCCTTCCCCCTCAGCCTTCACCACGTCTTCCTCCTCTCCTTACCAAGTCCTGCCCCTTTCTCCCTACGTCCATCATCCTCCCCCTCACCCTCCTCACCACCCCTCCCATTCCCCCTCCCCCTCTAACCCTACCTGGGGTAGTTTTAAAAACTAATAGTGACAAACTTAGGCAAATATTTGTGCCAAGTTTCAAGTCAATTAAAACCAAATGAATAACATTTTTCATGTAAATTGTATTCCCCGTTTTCACCCCCACAGGGGTAGAATTTAAAAAAATGGTTTGAGATATTTCCATAGCTTGACTCAAACATTATTTACACCAGTTTTCGAGTTAATCAAGCCACGCAGTAAAATGCTCCCCTGTGAAATTGACTACCCCTTTTCACCCCGTTAGAGGTAGATTTTCGAAAAACCCTGATACACATTATTCTTTATTTTTGGTTTTAAGTATAAATACTGAGTTTTGAGTTAATCGGATTGCGCGTTAAAATTTTTCCATACAAATTTTGAGACCCCCCAATTCCCCTTTAGGGGGTAGTTTAGAAAAACAAAAAATTACAAATATCATAATTTACTTAGATAAATATTCGTGCCGAGTTTCAAGTTTATTAACTCAAGGAATAAGATGTTTCATACAAACAATATCCCCCCCTTTTTACCCCCTTAAAGGTTGAATTTCCAAAAACCCTTTCTTAGCGGATGCCTAGGTCATAATAGCTACCTGTGTTCCAAATTTCAGCTCAATCCGTTCAGTGGTTTCAGCTGTGTGTTGATAGATCAGTCAGTCAGTCAGTCAGTAACGCTTTCCTTTTATAGATATAGATGTCCAAATCCGTCGACTGGTGACTCTTCATCCAGCTTAGCGAAATCAGGCCACAGTTCTTCATCTGTCATGCTGACCATCCAAACTGGTGCAAAATACATACATAATACATACATATTCACGCCTTCTTCCCAAGGGGGTAGGCCATCCTTACATACTCCTTTTGCCTCGTTTACGTTCATACAACTGGGTCATACACGCACGCTGCCGCCGCCGGTTGCAAGTATTACGCACGTGACCTTGCTGAAGAACATCACCAATAAGGTCACTAACAGCTTCTTCATAAATTAGTTGTTCTTCTCCTTGTGCTATCAATGCCACCTCATAATCTTTGGTCCGTACAGGCTTCTTCACTTGCCTTATACTTCTAGAAATTTTCATTTCTTTAGATGTCTTTTCTGTCTCTAATAATTCTTCATCGTACTCTTCCATCATGTCAACTTCACTTGATCTAACAATACTTCTTATTTCGTCTTCTTGCTGCTGTTCCCTGTTCTGTCTGTTAAGAGGCTCTTGTTCAATAACATCTTCTTATCTGTTTATAAAATGCTTGAACTTATATTCTTCTTTACTACTTCTTTCTTCTTTTTGATAAATATAACATCTGTATTAGTAGATTATTAACCAAGGGTATAAAGCAGTGTCTTCTGTCGCGGGTGACGATTTAAATCGCTAGCGTAACGAAGGTCCCGAGCTTTACTCCCGAGCGTAGCGAGGGTGTTAAAAACTTAAATCACGAGCGAAGTGAGGGATTTAAGACGAATCCTGAGTGTAGCGAGGGATTTAAGTTCACCCAAGACTAAGACGGCTTTATCACCGAGGAAAATACTCTACTTTTCGTACCATTTGCGAAAAAAATAACACAATAATAATATGAGATGAGCATTTATTAAAAATAATGACAATTAAAATAAACTTAACGTTTATGTATTTGAAGAAAACAAAAACGCGGCAAATTCCTAGACTAATATTTTTTTGTCGGAAAAGCAAAGGCATCAAGCTCATACAGCCTCGTCGGTTTTCGTAATTTTATTTAATAATCATAACTGCATAATAAATGCGTATTCCTTTTTCAAAAAGATGTAATATATAATGCTTTATATACAAACTCAATGGTGTAAACACAGATGTAGTTCAGTCACATTCTCCCCCTAGAGGATGAATGAAATTCAGTACAATTTTCTTTCTCTGTTTTTAACAGATTAGAAATGACTATTGTTATGTTCGCTTTTTGTGGCATAAAATGTCACTTTTTTGAGCAAGTGGTACGAAAAAGTTTTTACTGTTCTTGTGTTAGAATACCACACCATGTATTCTTTTGTACAATCACCATAATCCACAAAAACTCCTAATTTACTCTTGGAGTCGCAACTCAATCTAAGCTGTTTAGGTACATGTGTACCTTGGTACCTTGGTACCTTAGTACCAAAATCTCTCTTCATAGGTACATCAAAACTCTATTATACAGCAACTCGTATGGTGTCTTCCCCCTCACCTTACTCTTACCTGTTCTATTGTCTGTCCTCCCGGTGTTTCCAGTGTCCAAAATACTAGTGACAAAATTATCTGAGTCACATTATCTTGAAAATACATCGATAAGCTTACCTTCAACGTTGCCGACATCAGCAGTACGTCGTTCAAGTCAGTTTCCCAATAGGTAGGTGAATACTACAATATTTTATCTTTATCGATAACGGCTTAGAACTGTACCTACTTGTCAACTTGTTCTAATTTATTAGAGGACGTCTTCAAGGTCCTCCATTAAGTATGTAGTTGAATGAAAAAAGTAATATTTACGTTGATCAAAATACCTTGGCTTATTCCCATCAGATCCCACAATCCGATCCCACTATGTGGGATCCGTTAGGAATGCGTATAAAATAAATATTTTGTTCCAATCTGATCCTACTTTGTGGGGTCCGCTGGGGTCCGTTAGGAAAGTGAATAAAACTTACATTTTGTTCATATCCGATCCCATTTGTGGGATTTGTTAAGAATGTGGATAAAATTAATATCCGAACGTAATGATCCCCCTGCTTGTATCGATACATGAAAACAAAAAGTCAGTACCTACACAATATCGAGTTAAATAGTAAAGTCGGTAACAGTTCTGTTATGGTCATACATTTATTTTAATTCGTTCGTTCGTTTTCATTTTGTTCCGAAAATGTAAATTTTATTCACATTCCTAACGGACCCCACAACGTGGGATCGGATTGGAACAAAATATTTATTTTATCCGCATTCCTAACGGATCCCACTTAGTGGGATCGGATTGTGGGATCTGATGGGAATAAGCCGGAAATTAGACTTAAGGGTCCCAGAAAACGATCAATTGCATTTGTCAAATTGTTACGTGATTGATACACATTGATTCCAAATGCAATTTTAGTGATTGACAAACTACTTACTAAATAGAAATTGATGGCAATTGATCGTTTCGAGGAAGGCCCACAGAATAATCATTGTAGTCATCATCTGATGCCTAGCCTTTTCCCAACTATTTTGGGGTCGACTTCCAGTCTTACCGGATGCAGCTGAATACCAGCATTTTACATGAAGCGACTGCCTATCTGACCTCCACAATCCTGTTATTGGGTAAGATTGGTTATCAGGCATTCGGGTTTCTGACGACCCGTAACGACTGTCAAAGATCCACGAATGACAGACGGGACCAACGGCTTAACGTGCTTTCCGAGGCACGGAGAGGTCTTGGTATGTAAAGATGGTCGCCCATCCACGGACCAACCGCGGCCAACGAAGCTTAACCGGCCGGGATCGGCCGTTATTACCCACAAGCCACACGCCACACACCTCCACCACAACCCTCTTACAAGCCTCTTTTATTACAAAACCACTGTAGGAACCTATTTAAAATTGTGGTTTCAATCATTTAGGCTTACCTATTTAAGTAGCGTCACCAGACTGTCTGGATACCCACCACATACCTACTCCACTAAGAGAAAAGTCACTGTCAGTAGCTAGAATCACAGAACAGATAAAAGAGGTTTCTTTTTAGAGGTCAGAACAGATAAAAGAGGTCTCTTTTTAGAGGTCAGAACAGATAAAAGAGGTCAGAACAGATAAAAGAGGTCTCTTTTTAGAGGTCAGAACAGATAAAAGAGGTCAGGACAGATAAAAGAGGTCAGGACAGATAAAAGAGGTCAGGACAGATAAAAGAGGTCTCTTTTTAGAGGTCAGAACAGATAAAAGAGGTCTTTTTTTAGAGGTCAGAACAGATAAAAGAGGTCTCTTTTTAGAGGTCAGAACAGATAAAAGAGGTCTCTTTTTAGAGGTCAGAACAGATAAAAGAGGTCAGAACAGATAAAAGAGGTCAGGACAGATAAAAGAGGTCGGGACAGATAAAAGAGGTCTCTTTTTAGAGGTCAGAACAGATAAAAGAGGTCTTTTTTTAGAGGTCAGAACAGATAAAAGAGGTCTCTTTTTAGAGGTCAGAACAGATAAAAGAGGTCTCTTTTTAGAGGTCAGAACAGATAAAGAGGTCTCTTTTATCTGACGATACTAGTAGTTCCCTAGAAGACATCAAAACTGACTTAAAAGTATAGATTGAACCTTCGCATTCATGGAAATTGATTGTTAAGTTTTGTAGGTAGTGGTGGTGTTGTGGTTTGGTGATGGTTTGTAGGCTTAGTTAGATTATAGAAAAAAAAAAACCTGAGAGGTGTCAAGGGACACCCGGATGGAACGAAGTTCCTTTCGATTAATTAGTGAAGGAATTGTAACAAAATTTTATTTTTATACTTATCATCATCATCATCATCATCATCATCATCATCATCATCATCACCATCATCATCACCATCATCGTCATCACCATCACCATCACCACCATCATCATCATCATCATCATCATCATCATCATCATCATCATCATCATCATCATCATCATCATCATCATCACCATCATCATCATCACCACCATCATCATCATCATCATCATCATCATCATCATCATCATCATCGCGACACCACACTGTTCAATGCGAAATAGAAATGAAAATATCTGGCTTGCTTTCTATAAGAGAGAGAGAGAGAGAGAGACAGACAGAGAAACATGCGCACGCCGAAACGGCTTACAATAGCTACCTATAGCAAAAAGTGTCGTGACAACTTTTCGTGAGACTTTTTTCCGTCTAGCCCCCTTTCACAACGCGCGATAAGGAACTTCGTTCCAAAAACAGATTTCCATACCGCGCACTGTGTAGTTTTAGTTGTACACCCTACTATGTATTCTGTTTCTGTGACCCTACGTCCATTTGCTGTGCTTGCTTCTTATATACAAGGTGGTAGGGATCGACGCGCAACCTGAGGGGCAACTCCGCCCGGGTGTCACCATTGTGTGGATCGCCCGGAGCACACGGTGGAGCATACAGTGGAGGTCTGCCGGCTTGGGCGGAGCACCGCCGTGTTCTCACGGAGGCGATCGGTGGCGGCGATCTCTCGCGTCCGAACCAGAGGGTCGGAGTGAGGGTCTACTCCATAAGCACGAAGTCCGTAGTTTTGGCCTTCGTTACGGGCATTTCCTACTCCGTATCACCTACGGACGTATGATTGGTTCGGGGCCCGAACGAAGTATGAATGGCAACACGATACGACAGTTGTCCCTACTCCCGATGTGTTTTTGCCCGTCCGAAAAATTTAACTTTTACACTTGTTTTGATGGATCGTTAAGTCAGACGGACGGATAAACGGACGGACGGATGAACGGATGGACTTAGGGAGTAGGCCACCTGGTCCAGGCCATTGTGCGGAGCGAGAGTGCATGGGAAGCCGTCACCTCCTTCTGCAGCAGTAATGCTCGCGAAGGAGGAGGCGGAACGCGTGAGGGAGACACAACCTCACGCCCTCAGTCACCGCAGGAGACGCCCTGGGCGGCGGGAATCGAGAGCCGATTCCCGGCCACCGTAGGAGCGGGCTTGCGGACGGTGAGTAGTGGGTAGCTCGCCGTCCGGTAAGGCCCTCAAAGAGATGTCAGCAATGATGGGGTCCGATAGGGCCGATGCCGCCGGTGTCGCGGGTTGTTCGAAAGAGATACCGTGGCCCTGGCACAGGCAACTGAAGGAACACGGGTGGGTTTTAGTCAGTAAAAGTCTGACACGCCCTCCCGCTCCACCCAGAGCGGGAGAAGTCATTTCATGATTGCACGTCCACAAAAAAAAAAAATCCCTTATTTTTAACAACGTTCGCAATCTCATCTCAGTCTCAATCTGTCACAAAATCATAACCCTCCTTTTTGCTTCGCCGTAGTTGGGTAAACTTGGGTAAAAAATTTTTTAGGGTTTACCTACATAGAGATGTCGTGCGGTGTCCCACAGGGATCGGTCTTGGGGCCGCATCTGTGGGACATCGGTTACGACTGGGTGCTGCGCGCCGACCTCCCTAGCGGCGTCAGCGTAGTATGTTACGCTGACGACACGCTGGTCCTGGCGCAGGGGAGGTCGCACCAGGCGGCGGCTGAACTAGCGACACGAGGGGTTGCGATAGTCGTGGAGAGGATCCGGCAGTTGGGACTCGAGGTGGCCTTGCACAAGTCCGAGGCCATGTGTTTTCATGGTCCTCGGAATGCGCCACCGTCGGGTTCCGAAATAACGGTGGGAGGGGTTCACATCGGAGTCGGGTCGACGATGAAGTACCTGGGACTCGTCCTCGACAGCCGGTGGAACTTCGTGGAGCACTTCCGACGTTTGGCTCCCAGACTGGCACGGGCTGGGGCTGCCTTGAGGCGGCTCCTGCCCAATCTGGGGGGTCCAAACGCCTCCTGCCGGAGGCTCTACGCGGGGGTCGTGCGGTCCATGGCCCTTTACGGAGCACCGGTGTGGGCGCGTTCCCTAAGGCTGGGACCAGCCGGCAGGTTGAACGCGTCCCAGAGGGTCATGGCCATCCGGCTAGTCCGGGGATACCGCACGGTCTCCCGGGAGGCGGCGAGCCTCCTTGCCGGATTGCCGCCGTGGGATCTGGAGGCAAAGGTCCTCGCGCACGTGTGGGAGTGGCGCGAGGAGGCGAAGCGCCGGGGCGTAACTCCGCTGCCGCGAGAAATCACGGTACAGCGGACAGAGCTCCGGCGGGATCTCATGGCGGCATGGAGAGCGCGACTGTCGCAACCCAGCGCTGGGCACGCCACAATAGCGGCGATAAGTCCCCTCTTTGAGGAGTGGTTAGAGAGGCGCCACGGCGTCCTCACCTTCCGCCTGACGCAGGTCCTCACCGGACACGGTTGTTTCGGGAGGTTCCTGTTTCGCATAAGGCGGGAGGAAACGCCCGGGTGTTTCCATTGTGTGGATCGCCCGGAGGACACGGTGGAGCATACAGTGGAGGTCTGCCCGGCTTGGGCAGAGCACCGCCGTGTTCTCACGGAGGCGATCGGCGGCGACGATCTCTCGCGTCCGAGCCTGGTCCAGGCCATGGTGCGGAGCGAGAGTGCATGGGAGGCCGTCACCTCCTTCTGCGAAGCAGTGATGCTCGCGAAGGAGGAGGCGGAACGCGTGAGGAAGAGGCAGCCTCACGCCCTCAGTCGCCGCAGGAGACGCCCTGGGCGGCGGGAATCGCGGGGCGATTTCCGGCCACCGTAGGCGCGGGCCTGCGGACGGTGAGCAGCGGGTAGCTCGCCGTCCGGTAAGGACCAGGCCCGAGTCGACGGCGCGTTGTGTTCCACGCGCGCCTCAAAGAGATGTCAGCAAGTGACGGGGCCCAATAGGGCCGACGCCGCTGGGGTCGCGGGTTGTCCGAAGGGGTTACCGCGGCCCTGGCATAGGCAACTGAAGGAACACGGGTGGGTTTTAGTCAGTAAAAGTCTGACACGCCCTTCCGCTCCACCCAGAGCGGGAGAAGTTATTTGATGATTTCCCACCCTCAAAAAAAAAAAAAAAAAAAAAAAAAAAAAAAAAAAAAAAAAAAAAAAAAAAAAAAAAAAAGGGTTTACCTACATTTTTGACATTTGATTATCGTTGGCACGAGATCGCGACTTGAAATTGAACGTTTTTAGGTACGAAAATTGGCCATGTTTACCATGGATTCAGTACATGATTCTGGACCCCCAGCGTTTAAACTTTTCATTGGTTATTTAAAAAAATATTGTTGTTGTATATTACATTTTGACCGCGTAGGTACGGTCAGCAACAGAAGTCGGTTAACACTGCTACTTTTTGACATCATCAAAATTTACAGAAAATGATACGATAACCTGCTTTTTAGCATTTCATTTATTAGGTAAGAGTTAATTTTCTTTAAAATTTACATCTGTTTCGATTTTAATGAAGTATTTTTCTCAATAATTAAGATTTAAAAAACTCAAGTGTTAATAGAGTTTTGTTGCTGACTGTACCTTGTGCCCTTTTGCAAATAAAAGTTTTTTTTTTGATAACCCACGAAAAAATTCTACATTAGGTGGTCTAGAATCATGTGCTGAATTTAAGAATACAGTTTGTGCGTTTGTTCGTATACATATAATAAGAAAGCACAGCAAATGTACGAAATTGCTGTCAAAAGTGGTGGTTTGAAACTTTGAATAGGTGTACGGACTACGGACAATATAAGTAGGTTTTTTTTAGCTATTAATTTCCCTAACTTTACACATCAAAAACCCAAACATTACCTGTGCGTAGGTATCATTTTCCACAAAAAAACCGTTGTATCATTTCCCTCAAATGATTCAACGGTTGCCGACAGGATTTCACAATACTCTGCGTAATAAATTACTCAATAATATCTACCATAACATTATAAGTTATTTTGATTATAGGTATAACAATATCACAATACGAGTCGAGTACGTCAGTGTAAGTTGAGTACATCTATTGTTTAGGAAAATTAATATAAGTAACATTAAATGTTTCTGACAGACAATAACTAATTATAGTATAGTTAAAATCTCGCTGCAGACTTGGTCATAAATCATAATCGCCGCACATCCCTACTCCGATTATGATTTATGACCAAGTCTGCAGCGAGATTTTGTGCTAGTTGCGCGCGCTCAAGGCCATTATCGATAACAGATGATGACGATGACTCAGACGAAGAATTTTAATTTTCTATTTTTAGTTTTATATATACGTTCTTTTGTTTATATATTTAACCCCTCAAGTGTCTGAGTTTGGCTGATTTTAGACCCAAAACCCCAGCGAGTGGGGAGGGTTGGGGGTTATAGGTTCACAACTACTGATAATGATATGTTTTCCATCGGATGATGTTTTTTTACGTTTATATATACGTGATCTAAGCTTATACACCTATTATGTAAAGTTTTGTCCTTTTGCACACTTGGGGTGCATTTGACACCCGGGGGGGGGGAGGGGAGGTTAGCTGTGAACTCCATAAGTTCACAACTAATGATTTGATTGGTTTTCCATCGGATGATGTTTTTTTACATTTATATATATGTGATATAAGCTTATGTACCGAACAAAAAAAGGGTTTTTCTTATGCACACATGGGGTGCATTCGACACTTGAGGGGTTAATATGCTTTGTAGTAAATTTGGCAATAAAATAAAAAAAATGTGTATTTATTTCTATCACCCATTTATAAATATATAAAACTATCGATATCACTCATCGACTGCAGTAATGCACAGGACTACGTGTGGGTGTGGCCTGCCCATAAGGCCCGTGAGTGGGAAAGAGAGTGAAACACTCGAATGATTTATGACCGAGTCTGCAGCGAGATTTTAACTATACTATAGTCCTGGAAAGTTTGTCTGCAAAGTAAACAGGATAAATTTACCTGTAATTTATATTTGTTTGGAAACCCGCGACTTACATTTAGAGCAAGAATGAATAGATATAAAGAAGTATTAATGAATCTAAAAATCTTGACCACAATTTAATGATGCTTATAGTTGTCACAATAATATTGAACTTTTTTGACGTTCATAAATATTTTTGAAGCCTGAAAGGGCCAATATACAATCTTCTGCTACGATGTCCTTCTCACAGCTCTGGTTTTATTCATTCTTCTTTCTTTGTCCAGGCGGTATTTCTTTGGAATGCGCTCCCTCTGAACATCAGGATGGCAACCAGTCCGTTATTTTTCAAAGTGAAGGCACGTGAACATATTCGTGAAAAGTTGGCAAAATCATCGCAGCGCTGATTTGCTGGATTCTTTTTCTCCTCTACCTTTCGTTATTTCTCCTGACAAAGTTTATTTTGTTTATATGTATGTATTTATGTATGTATATATTAGTTTTTCTATTTCGAGTTATCTATCCCTTATGTTGCACCTACCATGTTTTGTCTCTGCATCACCCTAAGGTTGACTGATAGAAAATGCCTCAGGCATTAAGTCCGCCTTTGTACAGTATTTTTTTACTTGTGCATAAAGTTTTAATAAATAAATAAAATAAATAATAAATAAATAAATATATTAATGAACTCGACTGTACAATAACATCGTTATATAAAAGCCAGGCACCTTAGGTGCAACTGAAGTCGCAAATGAAAAAATTATGATTAGTCAAATTCTAAAAGAAAAATCACACATTAATCATATAACTCAAACACTTACAGGAACAAATCGCACGTTTCACTGTCAGCCCAAATTCATAAAAGTCATCATCTATAAGCGTTATTATGTCATCACTGTTTATAGCATGGTGATTAACAGCTTTTTAAGTAGTAGCCGTAATAACCAATAAGTCTTTTTACGAGCTCAACAAAGTGATAAGGACTCGATAACCGTTTTGACTCTTTTGTGTTTTTCAACGGTTTAAAAATATCGCTCGGTAAAGTGGTGTTTTAATTTTGGTTAGAATTGTGTCAAGCATTTTTTTTAGCTTGCCCATGTTATGAAAAGCCTAGGATTATGTTATTGGATAAATGGAAAAGCTAAAGCAAAGGCTTTATTATTATAGTTCATGATTTTATCAACATCTGACTCGTTCCTTTTGTTAGCATCGTCATCTATAGCTTCATATTCAAGGCTGTCTTACCTCCTGACTATTCAATCGATGATAGATTATCTACTACTATGGACTTTCCACAATATTCGTTGTCTTGTTGCTGAGTTGCTGAAAGTTCAACTATCTTGATCCGTACCTTTTATTTCTTAAGGCTGTCAATATTGATGATTAGCACCATCACCATACGTACCATACACCATAGTTAGTTCATAAATCAACTCGGGTTCTTAGTCGTCTTCATCGAAAACAAACAGTATTGATTCAAAGAACTAATTACACGCTCATTAATATAAGGTCTGTGGACCCTGTGATACCTGTGGTCGTTCCCTATAACTGGTGTAGCCACCACCAGTTTTTGCGTTTACAAAAGCACTGCAGTCTATCTAAGGACTTCTACGGGTTGGTTTGCCTATATAACAAAAATGCTTTACCTACTATAAATTTTTATTTTTGGAACAAACTACTTCTCCGTTACAAACAGAAGCCTGCATATAGTTTGAAGCAACTAGGAAATGATAAAATCTAAAATAATAATTGAAGTAATTGCAATCACGTTATTATCAAAAATCATACACATTAAATGCATTCAGGCTATCGCGATGACACGGATGTAGCAAAAAGCCTTTCAATTCTAACTGCAGCACGAGGGAAAATACCTATTAACGACAAAGTGACAATCATTTACTAATCACTAATTCTACAGGCGGAGATATCAATTCTAAAACAATTCCAATCTAATATATAGTCACACCTTTTCACCAAGGTTATCATATATACAGGCGATTATTGAGAAAGGTGCGGCGCTCATCGATAACGCTATCACAAATGGATAAAATAATAATGACCTATGTAATAGCACGAAATTGATTAAACTAATCAACAATAAAAAGTACAGTAATTGGCGCAAAGTAGAACACAGATAAAACATGGGTGCGTAGTGAAAATCGCATGCAGCATACATAGTCATGGTGAACCGATATAAGAATCTAACCATTTTATCTGATGCTTCGATTAGATATTAGAAATATATCGAATTTACTATGAAGTCACAGGACCCGTATTCATCGTCTTCATAAAAAATCCGCACACCTGCTTACATACTGTTATCTACTGGACCATATCTGCTTTATATTTTACACCTGAACATTATATTTTACAACTAAATCAACTAATTTGTTGTTTTGTCTACGATAGATGATACTGTAGAACATTTTATTTAGTCGATCGTCTTTCATCAGCTCATTATACAGGATGAAATTTATAACATGCACCAAAACGAAATGGGTGATGGTACTCATCATTATGAACAACTTTTACTATAGGACCAAACCTGAAATCGTGAAAAAAAAATCAGTTGCTCCCTACATTTTGACGAGTTTGATGTAGATAAATGTACTGAACAGCTGATTCTGATTTTTTTTTTCGCGATTTCAGGTTTGATCCCATAGTAAAAGTTGTTCATAATGATGAGTACAATCTCCCATTTCGATTTCCTGCATGTTATTTTCATCCTCAATAATGTTCTAAACATTATCGTCATTATCAATTCATCATCCTTCCTATTGCCTTTATTCTTATGCTTACTTGGTCGACGAGGCATGACTTCTTCTTCCATATAATTTTTAACACAATACATCTATGCTGTCATTCATAGATCTTTGACAGTCGTTACGGGGGGTTAGTTAGAAGCCCAAAAGTCTGACAACCAGTCTTACCAAGGGGCATCGTTTTTCCCAATAACTGGGTTGTGGCGGTTTGATAGGCAGTCGCTCCATGTAAAATACAGGTATTTAGCTGCATCTGGTTCGACTGAAAGCCGACCTTAATATAGTTGGGAAAAGGCTAGGCAGGTTCACCCCAAGTAACATGGTGCAAGGGCAGAAAGATGAGAATTAGGAATAAAATATTGTAGGTAGACCGGTTAAGCAAACAGGTAAATGAAGTACTATGTATCTATATTCCTAGAATTTTATAATAATTCACTTGCAATGCAATTAGCTGATACGTATAGCCCCGTTTGAGCTTCCAATCACATGATTGTTGGGCTGGATAATTATTATGCTGCTGAATGAGGAAATGACTTGAACTTAATATACAATGTGTAGCCGAATGAATGTACATTATAAAAGTAGTTGGTTCAGAATCGTTTACTGGATCGATTTCTGTAATTTTTCTTATTTTTGATTTCTCTTCTTCATATTTTTGTATTTTTTTATAATTTAATTGTGCTTTTGTTTGTATAGTATTTCTTTTGTGTGTACCAAATAAATATGTATCTATCTATCTATCTAAACTGCTATTCCTTGCAAATGCTCGCAAGGTATGGTAGTCTGACATTAGAACAAAACTTATCACTCTTATATTCTTTTATTTTAAATTTACCATTATTTATTAAAATCGAATCATTATTTTGGCGCACAGCAATACCTAGACGACCTATATACCTACCTTGAGGAAAAACAACAAAATGCCTCGCATCACTCTTGCTCATTCGGGATTTTCAATTAAATTACTGTCACAAACAAATGAGGTAAATAAACAGAGGTATTTACGAACTCTCAGCAAAATAGGTACCTGCCCTTCGTCACCTTTATACCAGTTCTATCACCTGATTCAATTTGTCAATTTTCCTTATGACAATAGGATTATAAAAGGTATAAATTTGCGACATTAAGGGCCTATTTCACGATGTCCGAATAGTCACTACTTACCGAATAAATTCAAAAATTGAACAGAATTTGTATGAAATTATCTGCCAAGTAAGCTAATAGGAACTTAATAGTAGGTGGTGAAACAGGCCATAAAGCTTCTAAAACATTTTGAAACATTTTCAACAAATCTATTCAATGAATCTATCCATCAAATGAGGTGTTCCGGAAGAGTGCCAAAGTTGTCGTCATCTAGCTACAGAATAAGCAAGCTAAAATGCCAATGGGCCGACCATATTAGCCGTAGTAGGTACAACCGATGACCGTAGATGTGCTAAGGTATTAGAACGCCCTCAGGCTAGGTGGAGCGACGATCTTCGCAGGGTGGCTATGGTAGCAGCTGGATGAGAGTTGCCGCGAATCGAGTTGAATGGCGTGTGATTGGAGAGGCCAGGGGGTCTACTCCCTAAGTCCGTTCGTCCATCCGTCCATCCGTTCATCCGTCCGTCTGACATAAAGATCCATCAAAACAAGTGTAAAAGTTAAATTTTTCGGACGGGCAAAAACACATCGGGATTAAGGACAACTGTGAAATTGTGTTGTCATTCATACTTCGTTCGGGCGCCGAACCAATCATCTGTCCGTAAGTGATACGGAGTAGGAAACGCCCGTGACGAAGGCCGAAACTACGGACTTCGTGCTTAGGGAGTAGACCCCCTGTGTCCAGCAGTGGCCGTACAGGAAGCCACTGCTGGACATAGCTGATCATGATGATCCATCAAGTTAAGTTTTAGTACTGAATCTACTACTAAAATATGATATCGTTATTTCATGTTATCAGAAGGCGTAAGAAGGCCTATTCAACGTCATCTCGGAGACAATCAATGTCAAAAATTTGACGAAAATGTAGGTAGGCTGGTAGGCATATAAATCAGGGGTATTTTTGACAGATTGAGACTGTAAACAGAATGTAAATTTTATTTCAAATAGGTACCTACCACAGAGTACTTTTATATAGAAGGTCTCCCTTAAATAACGCACAAATCTTAAGGAGTCATTGTACTCATCATTATGAACAACTTTTACTATGAGACCAAAGCTGAAATCGCAAAAAAAAAATTAGCTGTTCCCTACATTTTGACGAGTTATGCGAACATAAATGTAGAGAACAGCTAATTTTCGCGATTTCAGTTTTGGTCTCGTAGTAAAAGTTGTTCATAATATTATGAGTACAATGACCCCTTAAGCGGTTGTGCATTCAATTCTGGGGCATGTTGTGGTAATACCTACCGGAATTGCTCCTCTGCTCTTCATTAAACTTAAGTCAAACTTAAAAGGAAAATACAGTCGATGCATTGGGTCAGGGGAATGTCCCAGTGAAGTGAGTCATTCATTAATAGGTCCTTAATTGAATATTTAGAATTCATTCTTTCATGTTATTGTAGCCTACTATACAGCTACCTACTGCATTCTTTGTGCTCTAGTGACTACATAACAACATAAGCCAAAAAATATTGTTTTATACTATTTTTGTCTTGACAATTTCATACTATTTTTGTCTTGACAATTTCATACTATTTTTTTCTTGACAATTTATACTATTTTTGTCTTGACAATTTCATGAAGAAAAAATACTACGATTCGCAGTTTAGCTTTAGGATCCTCTTAAAGTTAATTTCGAAAAACACCGCCTGGAGCCACATCTAGTTCTGCACAAGTAAATGAACATTGTGATGTGGAGGAAAGAAGGACGGTCAAATCGTACCTGACTACGAGGCGGTGGTGTACAGATATGCCATATATATGTAAAAATCTAGTATTTTTTAAGGTCTTAAAAAACATAAGAAATAGATATTTAAGTCGCCAGAAAAAAAAAGCACAAACACATTTTTTTTTAATAGCATAATTTGCAAATTATTTAGAATAACATGTTCAGAACGCACCTTTGACGATTCATTTTGCTTAAGAAATGATTTAGTACTCAAAGATTATAATTATTCACGTTATTAGATGTAATTCAATTCTATATACTTGTGTATCAAACCAACTAGTGCTGTTTTTATTATGTATTGGATTCTTGTCATAAAAATAATTATGTGAGTTCATAGTAAGTATCAGCATTTTGTTCAATTGTGTACAACGGAACGTCATAATATGTCATCGACGCGCGCCATGGATTGACAGTGTCAATACTGTCAATTACAACGGGTGTCAATTTGACACTAATATACTGTAGTGTGTAGTCTTTGCACCCGGCGATCTCGCATTGTTGTTGTGTTGTTGTTGTTAGTGTGAATATTGTGATAAGTACTGTACTGTTTTGGATTTCCTTCTGTTGTTTGACCTTGGCATTGTTTTACAGACTGATAACTAGGTACCGCTTGTGACGATTATTCTGTGCTTTTGAGTTCCGGACACCGATAACCTCAAAAGTATTTTTTGCATTATTGAAATATCTTGGCTATTTAGATATTATTTTCGAAAGGGATGGTGTTTACTACATAAAACAATCAAATCTCACTATAATTTGCTTCTGTACACTGAAAATAAAACTCAGGTCCAGCTTCTATAGAAATATGACCGATGTTCTTTGGTGAGAAAAGTTTTAAGTATGAATAAGGATGACTATTCGGGGTGCCAAGATTCGGTTTGGATAAACGCATTTAAACTGTGAGAAACACCTGAGGGGCAATTCCCGTATTTTTAACAACGTTCGCAATATCATCTCAAGACTCGATCTGTCAAAAATTGTATAGCGTTTAATACAATTTTTGACAGATTCAGTCTTGAGATGATATTGCGAACGTTGTTAAAAATACGGGAATTGCCCCTCTGAAATATTGTGGCTTGTCGACGCCATATTGACATCGACAGTGTGGATTTCAGCGCCAGGTGGCAGAAAATGGAACTAAATTTAAATTGAAATGTCAGGGCTAGGCAAGTAGTGAAACGCTATCAATCAAAGTAATTTTGCTTGATTAAATGGCGGCGTTTAGTGAAATGGCTAGGCGGTTGACCAGAGTAGGGCAAAACGATGGCTGGATTGTGTGAATGAACTATAGGTGAATACTGAGATGATAGCTGATCCACCCCCGCGACCGCCCCCCCAACCCCCCGCGTGACGTCATTAGGATTGTCCTTGAGACTTTTTGTCGGCGCGTGACGGGGCGCCTAGCCACTTATACACAAAATATTCCTATGAACGGATGGGAGACTGATGATGACTGTTTCTTAAAATGGATTGACTAGGCTAGATTACGTCGAATAAAAGGCTGATGGTACAGCTGCAGCTGACAACCAGCAAATTTCAACCTAATAATAAAAAACAGTTAGAAATAAAATCAAATAGACCACCTAACATAAACTGGCCACCGCAAAAACGGTGAAAACTGATAAAAGCAATATATTTGTGGATTAACTACATGTATTGGCAACTAGAATTTATGAGGACTAAGATAAAAAACACGTATAGTGTAGAATAAGACAAGTTAATGCCTGTTTATGCCAATCGAGAGTTGTAAATGGCAGGTCTGTTAGATAAACAATTTGATGTTAGATAGGAATGAAGTGAAACTACTGTTATTGAAGGTCTTCGAAGATTAGGTCTTATAGAATGTCGAGCAAGGACACTATTTCGATCTTTATCTACTTTGAATAAAAACAAATTATATTATTTATAGTCGGAGCTGGACATAAACAACGAGGACATTCTGCTGCTGACAACTCATGAGAACGAAGAAGAAAAGAGTTCAAGATTCACCGGTGAAGCTAGACCTGAGCCAACCTGGCGGTGACGTGACGTTAAAAGATGCCCATCCATTGATAAATGTCACCCGTCTCTCCACAATTCCACTGCTTACTATACGGTGCATACTCGGCAGGCTCTTTATCCCTTCCATATCCTAAGGGCACGTCTTCCCTTCCAGTATATGAGGTCCCAGGTTATATGAGTTAAGTACTAAAATTGTTTATTTTATTTGACAAAAATATAATTTAATGTATTGTGTTGCGTAAATTATTTTGCATAGGTACTATTGTATAGAATCAAGTTCTTCTAACTGAACAGACAGCTGTGCTGCTGGGGAGTTTGTTGCGCTACTTCTTCTTCCCAGCTAAAGCACTAGGAAGTGGTGAAGGGCGGGCGTTTTGTGGGGACTGTCTTACTGTAATTTCGACGTTCAAAAAGTGCTGATTCTCAGCCTAATTTGAATAAATGACTTTTGATTTTGATTTGATTTTGATTTTGATTACCGCGCTCCTCGGTCTACTCCTTGATATACAATGGTCTCTGTTGCATCATGTTACATGAGGCAACAGTGTAGTTTGATACGAGTAATCGAGTCTGGTCAAACCACGCTGGGGTCGGTGCATTCCATTCATATCTACAAACTGCTGAGAATTCTCATAAAGCTTCAAACTTTACAAAGTTCAATCAATTCAAAATATATGGACAACTGTGTAAGCACCTATTTTACTCGAAGAAGTGAGATTTTCTGGGTAGAATCTACAGCATGTACTAGAAAGATGTGTTCAAAATTAAGGTTGTGGTACAGACCATCAAACTGAACAAGTTTCTCCATGGGACCAACCAACATAATCACTCGTCCCATACATTTGGGTCGAGTAGGAATTGAAATTTTTTTATGGGACAGTTGAAATTTTTTTCGCGAATACGATGTTGGTCCCATGGAGAAAGTTATTCGGTTTGATGTTCTGTATCACACCCTGAAATTTGACGAGGATGCAAAACGACATATTGTTTATGGTCCCATTAAAATAGGTGGACAAATAACAGGGTGTTCTACAAGGACACATGACTTAGAGCATTTAACACACATGAATATGAACAACTTTCACTATGGGACTAACAGTGAAATCGCGAAAAAAAAATCAGCTGTTCAGTACATTTATCTACACCAAACTCGTCAAAATGCAGGGAGCAGCTGATTTTTTTCCCGATTTCAGGTTTGGTCCCATAGTAAAAGTTGATCATATTCATGGGTAGAACACTCTGTGATTTGTCCACCTATTTTAATGGGACCTTATTTTAAGATATACGTTTATATACGTATATCATAAATAAGGTCCCATTAAAGGAGAATCTCCTTAAGCACCCCTTGTGTGTGCGTCTGACAAACTCGTTGCATTTACTACCGATTGAAATAATCTAGAACAGTTTTGCACCACACAAGTTCACACAACTAACTCAAGCATGATACTCACGTAGAAAAAGCGTTTTTTTACGAATATGCACTTACTATTCAAAGAAGCGTCATTTCTTTGTGTTGCCGGTAAAAAGCGGTCGAAATACCGGTGTGCATGCTAATGTACTTAAGTTTATGAGGTAGTAGATATAGAAACGGGTTTGGAGGCTTCGTCGCTAAGAATAACCTAAGACTATATACCTGTAGATGACTGTCTTGTTAGTTGTTGCTATGCCTACTTTATTTAGAGACTGTGTCCAGAGTCTATAGTGTGTGTTTTGAGTACAAGGCCGAGATCTATAAACGTTACTAACTTATGTACGTGCTTTGGGTAAGCGTTATTCTTGTCACTATTACACAACTGTTAAAGTACAAGTGGGTAAGAGTCGGGAACATGTCTAAAATAAAGTACCTACTTGCCAATATGTAACGTCGTATATTACGATAAGACCCGTTCTCGATGTTGTTCTATAATGTGTACAATATGCGAAAGTTATGTAACGTTTATAGATATCGGTCTAAAATTTATATATTATTATTATTATTGAGAGTATATTGGGTAGTGAGATTACTGGGGTCTAAAATGATGCCTGAAACAGATGGATTGAAAAAGACGAGACGTTTGGGACAATATTATAAAATGCATGTGGATGGATAGATGTTTGTTACTCAATCACGCCAAAACGGCTGAACGGATCTGGATGAAATTTGACACAGAGATAGATTATAGTCTGGAATAGCACATAGGCTACTTTTTTTTATCCCTGTAAGTAGTACTTTCCCGTGGGATAATTTCCGACATCCACGCGGGCGAAGCCGCTGGCTGCAAGAGCTTTTTATATAAAAATAAGTACTAGAGGACAGTGGCCTAGGAACGAGAAGAGATGATGATGATGATGATGATGATGAAGTACTAGGGAGCCATACAATGATAGCATAATTTAATTGGTAATTGAGATTTTTCTATTGGAACAAAACAATGAATGCTTTCTAGGTTTATGATAACTACGATCTATGAACGGCATTTGCCCAGTTTCCAAATTATTCTGTTTTCCTTTTCGGATTTTGTAAAATTGGGAACTTTGTCTCTTTGTCTTTATTTGCTTACCGTCCCATTTATGTATGTACCTAATCGGTCGCAAAGTACAAACCACAAAAAAGATAGGTTGTCTAAGGGGAAACCAACAAAAAAGTAAGACCACAAAACGTACCATAAGACCATAAAACATTATTTAATTTAATTTATTTATTTATATCAGACTCAATTATACATATTTTTGTTAGTAGTATACTTAAGAATGATGTTAGTAACCAAAGATTCAAATTCACCCACAGTTATATTATATTCTAAAATTAAAAATTATAAATTATAAAAATTAAATTAAAATTATATGTCACGCAGAAGTACTTTAAATTCATTAGATAGTGATCAACAATTATTTAAAAGCAAGAAATTCATAAAAATATTAAAATAATAAAAAATAAAACAAAATTCTTCCATCAGTTGCAGTTCTTTTTTACATGCAACTGCACACAATACCACAATAATGGGCAATCAATTCTGGCAGCCACAATGCTAAGAATGCTGTTGCCACTGCCACGCGCACGACTTAGCAACGACGCAGCTCTCTTTCTGAGGATGGCATGGAAGCCATCAATACGAGCGTCGGCAAACATGCCCGACGCGCTGCAGTGCCTCGGCAGCCGCATCAGCATCCTAAAGGCATTGTTGTATTGAACGCGCAGGGCGTTGATTGCCTTCTGCGTATATTTGACCCATAGACTGCACGTATAAAAAGATTGGCAATACGCCCGAAACAATGTAACCTTTACTGCTTTACTGCAGCGTGCAAATCTACAAGCCAACATATTGCATCGGACAGCCAACGCCCTGCGCTCCCTCACAATATCCTCATAGTCTGAGAGGTCATCCGAGACCCAGTGGCCCAGGTATTTGAATCGCGAAACTCTGGGTAAAGGAACACCGTCTATGAGGACGGGTGGTACGTGTGCGATCTTATGACCTGGTGATTGGAACACCAAAAGCTCGCTTTTCTTTACATTATACCTGAGCCCATGGGCCCCGGCATATTCCACACATATAGCGAGGAGTTTCCGAACAGCGCTTATAGAGGGACCCAGCAACACCATATCGTCTGCATAACTGATGTTGTTGACGAATTTTCCGTCTATAGAGCAGCCAACTTTGGTGTTGCTGTGTCTCTAGTTGAGTCCGTTTACGTACAGATTGAAGTGACGAGGCGAGGTTAAACCTCCTTGCCTTACTCCACACCTCAACCTGTATGCATCGGAGATCGCGCCCGCCCACTTTTGGTTGCTGTACCAATAATCAAAAATGTGAACGACTTCTTCTGGGAGGCTAGTTTCTGTCCTCATTTTGTGCCATAGCACATCATAGGACACCAAATCGAAAGCTTTCGACAGGTCTAAAAAACAGGCGCAGACCGGAGTCTTTCTATCGGTGTAGTATCGGACAGTGTGCTTGAGGCATAGAACTGCCGCTTCTGTCGACAGCCCGCGCATAAAACCGAGCTGAGCGTCGTTCAGCTTGATGTGGCTGTTTAAAATGCGATCAAGCAGACTGTCCAACACTTTAGCCACGGTAGTAGCTAACGAAATGGGCCTATAATTGCTGTTATCTGCTGTATCACCAGTTTTATTTTTAATTCTGGGCACAACCACGGTCTTCATACACTCATCAGGTAGGTCAATCAATCTGCCTAGCCTTTTCCCAACTATGTTGGGGTCGGCTTCCAGTCTAACCGGATGCAGCTGAATACCAGTATTTTACATGGAGCGACTGCCTATCTGACCTCCACAACCCAGTAACTGGGTAATACGATACCCCTTGGTAAGTGGTTGTCAGACTTTCGGGCTTCTGACGACCCGTAACGACTGTCAAAGATCCACGAATAACAGCCGGGACCAACGGCTTAACGTGCTTTCCGAGGCACGGAGGTATCTCGATATGTAAAGATGGTCACCCATCCACTGACCAACCCCGGCAAGCGTAGCTTAACCTGACGGATCGACCCGTGCGGCTGTTATTACTTAGCCACGAGCTCCTCACACTCATCAGGTAGGTAAGAGTGTCTTAAACAAAAAGTATAAAACATTGCCAGAACCCTTGGCAGATGAACCTCTGCATGCTGCAAATGCTCAATACTAATTCCATCGTGGCCTGGGGACTTACCCCTCGTCATATTCTTTATAACGGCATAAACCTGCTTAGCAGTAAAAGATGGTAAGACTGCCGGTTCAACTGAATTTTGCTTGATTTCACTAGCATTGAGCATCCCTGGCACACAGGAAGGCGGTTCTATCTGAAAAAGACTTTTAAACATGTTCGCAATGTCACGCGGCTCGGTTACTCCGTTAACGTTTAGAGAGACATGGGGACATGACAGTGGGATTACTATTGAGTTTTCTCGTTCCTTTCCAGAAGCTTTTAAAATTTTTGTCTGCGTGGTGCGATGCGAGAATATCCATCTTAATTTGCTCGGCGTTATTTTGACACCAACGTAGCTTAGATTTGAAACGACGCCGAGACTCCACCATGTTATTATAGATAGGCTTACTTGCAGGCTTACCGTATAGTAACCAGGTTTGAAAGGATATTATGTACCTATATTTCAAAAATAAACATTTAACAAAATAAAAATTATTATTGAAATCCGTATAATGAAATTACCAATATACAATAATAACATAAAACATCAATTGATATAGGTACATAATGATGATGTTTGATGGCTTTAGCTGTGGCTTTAGGCTCGCCCCAATGACTATTCTCTTTGGCTCGCCCCCTATCACACATAACTGGTGAAATGTAGGTGTACCTGCTATAGGTTCACTTCTGCGAATACATGAGAATGAGATGTGATTGTTATTCATGTATGTTAACATCAATATATTAATAAAATAATAATGTGATGCAACGAAAATCTGCCGACAGTCACGTAGGGCTTGTGGTCAGCGAAAACAAAAACTGCAGAAATTGAATCATTTACCTACAGTCGATGCAGGTAAAACCATATTGCTGCATGGTGAATCGGTGAGCTATTTTCCTCATTAAAGGTTTGATGAACGTTATCGTAACCTTTAGGCATAGCATAATCGGCCTATAATGTTCCCACTGCTGGGACACAGGTCTTCTCTCTGCGAGAGGGAGTGGGCAGTAATCAACCACGCGGGCCCAGTGCGGGTTGGTAGAGGTCACCATGCCGGTTTCCTCACGATGTTTTCCTTCACCGTTTTCAAAACAGTGGTGGTGAAATAAATCACGCACAATAAAGCGCCTGTCTGGGTTCGAACCCACGACCTACAACTGATAAGTCGGGGCCAACGGGGCCGTTACGAGTGCTCACGTAACCATGTCCGGCGTAAAAGGAAAAAAACAAATAGATTATCTTGATGGTATTGTCGTTTAATATACAAGGTCAAATGTGTAGATATTTTGAGAAGAACAATTTAAAAGCTACGTCACAATGCTGAAAATCAGGGGTAAAATATCACAAATGGTTTTAATTTCAGGAAATAACGCCAAGAAACGTTCTAACAAAAAATCCATCCAAGTACAGTCTGCAACAGAGATAAGTAACCAGTGTTGTAGTGTGCGTGACACTACAAAACTGTATTGCTACTGTTAAAACGATTCATTACGTACAGCACACAATGCCCTCACGCACACATCGCGTTCATGTGCGAGTGAGTGCGCTAATGTCTTCTCAATTATAGTATAACATAATTTCGCGTTGAAAACTTAAGCGTTCGTAGCCCAACGAATAAGGCATTATACTTCTGAGTACTACGGTGTGAGTTCAAATCTCTGAAGTGATGATTCTTTTTGCGATTTATTATTTTAAGCTAAAGCAATTAGAACAATTTTTGTTAAGAAAATGTTTTATTTATTTAAAATTGCTTAAATAAATAAAACAATTTTTAATAAATATCTTTATTTAAAAAAAAGAACATCAAAAGTGAACATGTTTTATTATAAATACAACAATATGTTTAGAACATGCTATTACATCTTTTTATACCATTATATAATATGTATACAACAATGGGCGGAGTGAATAAACATGTCACATAGATAACAAATATAATCTGATCCAGTAACAATAACATCACTCACACACTCCTACCTACACAGTACCGCCGACTTAATTTGTTATGGCTAAATATGCTGTGAAAGTATTAAGTATTTCGTTTAGGTATCTATTATAAAATAAAGTCGCTTTTCATGTCTGTCTGTGTAGCCGCGTTGTTCTTCTAACGCCACAGATTTTGATGCGGTTTTCACTATCATGATAAATATTTAACTTATATATTATAGAAACCTTCATGTTTTAACAAGTCGTAAAAACCGTGCGAATCAGGGCCGGGTCGCTAGTTCAGTTATATAAAGATATGAATTACCTACATTTTTGAAAATTAAAATTAAAATAAAAACATTTACCACCTGTATCGGGAACAGTAGGTATTATAATTATTACCAACCATTATTAATTATTTCTAGGAAAATAATAGATTTAAAAACGTTAAAATGTCTGAAATTTAAAGGTAGTATATAATATGTATGTTACGATAAGTCGGTGGTGATTTTCGACGAAGACATTTTTCATCAGTAATTATGACGACATTGTTTTGTCAATCGAAGTGCCGATATTCCGCAATTTTGACGGTGCACGGTATATAACAAAATTTTACGCGTCGGTTTGCAACATGTCAAACCGTCTGCTTGCAGGTGGTTCCGTACAGTTTGCATAATGACGTTGTGTGCTGCTGCTGTTATGCTGGTCTAAGCGAATGGATCTGATGTATGGGTGGCAACAATTTCACGCACGATGCCGAGGCGAAACATTTCTGTAAGCCAATGGTGTCGGTCCAGGCAGGCGACGGTTTATTTCGCTTGTCTCAGTGACAATGCACCCACAGTCAAACGGTTTTTCTCTACAAAAAAAAAAGTGAAAATATTAGGTCTAAACATACACCTCCCAAATTATAAATTAAGAAATAAAAGTTACACAATATAAATACAATGCAGAGAATATATATTTATATACTTAAATACAATTGATATATAAGGCTAGTGGTCAGTAATAATAAAAATTATAATACGATAAAATGGAAATAAAAAGGCAGGGCGAGTGACCTAGGAAATACATAATATCATACTTATAAAAAATAAAAAATAATATAATATAATAATGACACAAATAAAAAAAACAAACAACAAATAATATAATATAATGATGATTTTTTATTTT
Source organism: Cosmia trapezina (assembly GCA_905163495.3). Taxonomy (NCBI): domain Eukaryota; kingdom Metazoa; phylum Arthropoda; class Insecta; order Lepidoptera; family Noctuidae; genus Cosmia; species Cosmia trapezina. The sequence continues at coordinate 29,729,392 of LR991022.1, read as the reverse complement.
TTCTAAAAAGTATTAAACAATATTATTATACTTTATTTAGAATAGAAATCCTTTGTTTAATTACCATACATGCAATTTACATTTTTAAATATTTTAGATAAAAAATGAAATCTTTTAAAATTGTATTTTATTATTATTATCTAATCATTTACAAACATATTCATTATTTTTGAATATTTTATTACAAAACACAGATAAAAAACTATTACTATAATACTGTGTAAACCAATAATGGAAATGATTAAATAATTATCGATATAATGAGTGGCTATGCAGTTAACAAAAATTGTATTTATTTGTTAACTGCATAGCCACTCATTATACTAAATTCAACTATTCCGGTGTCATTTCCTATTAGATTCAACTATTCATATCCACAATTCGTTAAATGAGATACAACAGACAATCATAATAAAATTACTGGGTGGGATCACGGTGACATAATAAATTAATACATTCTAATAATAATTTCACTCACCGATAGCATTGGGCGCCTTGCGATTTCACTAATAGAAATATTTTTTTTCTCATGCAAAACAATAATCTGAGCTTTTTGAAATCTTGTTAAATGATGCATGGTCTAAATTAATCAATATATCACAATCACAAACTTCAAGTGCAAAAGAAAGAGTATAATGTGTAGTTGCTAATGCAGACTGACTACATAAGTTCACAATTAAAGGCAGGAATATATTTTTAAAGCGGGTAGTTAGCTTCTAAACTGGGAAATAATTTTAAGTAGGCGAGAAACTTGTGGTAGATTCTCAAACTGGTCAGAATATCGCTTTATTCAGTTAGTATATTCATTTTAAATTACAAAATCTCAAAAATTATATTTTAGTAAACTCGAGGCTCGAACTCAGATCATTCTGTCACTGTAGGTTGAATGCTTACCTGTTGCGCCACGAGAGCAACTATCCTACATTGCGTAATTATGTTACACTATCATTTAAAAGACGTCAGCGCACTCACTCTATGAATGGGATGTGTGCGAGGCTGTCATTGTGAGCAGTACGTACAGTAGGATATAGTTTTGTAGTGTGCGTGTCTGGTTACTTAATTCCTTTGGCCTGTGTACTTAGTTTTTATCAAAAATCGGTCCATAGACTCCTTTGAGTATTTTTCGCTATTTCTTATAGTTTCGGATTTGGCTATCGACGAATTTTGCAATTTAATAATTATTTTCATGATTACTGACCACTAGCCCTACTTGTGTTTTTAATTGATGTCGCTATAGTAGCGGCACATTGTATACTTATTTTCAATAGTAATCTAAGTTGAATTAAATATAAAGATATAGCGTATAACCAATAACTCCAATAAGTGATACTTGTAGGTACAGTGCGTATAGGTACTGCAACATGACTGGGTCAAGGTGCTTAATACCAACGACGTAATCTCATTCAATTTGAGAGCATGGCCGCTGCCGCTGTGTCACGCGTATTTCTTAACTTTATGAATATTACGCTCTATAATGTTTGATAACCGTGTATTGCTGTATTGTGTCTGACCATTGGGGGGAGAGACTTCCTCAGTGGTGAGCGGTTTTCTGAAATTCCGGTTTTAGCGGTTCAATCTGCCTAGCCTTTTTCCCAACTATGTTGGGGTTGGCTTCCAGTCTAACCGGATGCAGCTGAATACCAGTATTTTACGTGGAGCGACTGCCTATCTGACCTCCACAACCCAGTTACTGGGTAATACGATACCCCTTGGTAAGACGGGCTACTGACGACCCGTAACGACTGTCAAAGATCCACGAATGACAGCCGGGACCAACGGCTTAACGTGCTTTCCGAGGCACGGAGCAATCTCGCTATGTAAATATGGTCACCCATCCACTGACCAATCCCGGCAAGCGTAGCTTAACCTGACGGATCGACCCGTGCGGCTGTTATTACTTAGCTACGAGCTCTATCGATGTATTCCCTTAAAATTGTTCTACTGGATACTCGGAGCGCCTGTCTGCGGGAGCCTTTACTCCTCTATCCAGATAAGGAAGAATAGTTCTTAAAGTCAATCATCTTGACAGGCATAGATTATAGTTGCGGACACAATCATTTTATTTTCAACCTACGGTATATCAATCAATACGCAAATGATGATATCTTTATGATAGGTAGTTCGCTTTCTTCTTGGAATTATCTCTTGATTGACTTCGAACACGACAAGTCCGATAAAATATACAAAAATAATCGAGTCTAATAATATACTTAAGTAAAAGCAAAAATGACAAAAATATTGTGGAATTTTATTCCTTGCCTTTAAAACAGTACCTTGAAAATCAATCAATCTGCCGAGCCTTTTCCCAACTATGTTGAGGTTGGCTTCCAGTCTAACCGGATGCAGCTGAATACCAGCATTTTACATGGAGCGACTGCCTATCTGACCTCCACAACCCAGTTACTGGGTAATACGATACCCCTTGGTAAGACTGGTTGTCAGACTTTCGGGATTCTGACGACCCGTAACGACTGTCAAAGATCCACGAATAACAGCCGGGACCAACGGCTTAACGTGCTTTCCGAGGCACGGAGAAATCTCGGTATGTAAAGATGGTCACCCATCCACTGACCAACCCCGGCAAACGTAGCTTAACCTGACGGATCGACCCGTGCGGCTGTTATTACTTAGCCACGAGCTCCCCTTACAGTACCTTGAAAATACACTGCTGAAAAGGTAAGTACCTATACCTATACGCTATACGCTAGTCTTTCCTACACCTCCAAACGGCTCTGGACCTCTTAGCCGCTTTCGGCAACCAGCACAATGTCATCGGCTGGTTGTATGTTGATAATGTTGAATAGAGTATGATACGACCGTAAAATATAGAAGGTTAGTGCAATATATTGGTAAAAATTGGTGACTGATGAATTGATGATTGATTGGTGATTAGTGATGTGAGCATAGGAAACAAAATGTTCGATATCTCCAGATTTATGATTTTTTTCTCAAAGGTGGCGCTACTTGGAGTTACTCCTCGCCAAGCCGACAGTACTCTTGCAAAAGGAGAAAGTCAAATTCAGTACTTTATTAATTTAGTTCCTTATTTCACCGCGTCTCAAGAAAAACTAGTCACCTTCAGAATTCACAATAGTATTTAAATAATAATGTGACATCTTCTGGCTGCAAGATTTCTACGCAGACAAATGCTTTTCATACCTGTAGGTATACTTACCTTAGCTCAGAGAAATGCTTAAAGTGCAGTGCTTAATTCACGTGTGTGTGAACTGAGGGTCCAGACTGGAATCCGCAAAATTTTAATCCTATGATTTAGTAGAAGTCTTAAAACAATTGTAGAACGAATCTGGGAATTTGTAAACAAATACATTAAAAACTACAGCTCATAAAGTGTGGTCCCTCAATCCTCACACTGCTCACACAACATCAGCCAGATCTCGGAGAGTATCTTAAAAATGAAGGTTTTGTGATTACAGACATTTAGTAAAAAATTTGTAAAGATATTTACTAAATTACAGACCCCAGAGCATTAAAGATAAAAAAAATATAACGTCTAAACTGTGGTCCCTCAGTCCACACAACAAAGGTAATTATTTTAGTGAATATTACCGAATTTAATCAATGAAACCGTTCTTTTTCTACCTAACGATTTAGTAAAAGTCTTAAAACGTTCTGTAAGAAAGAAATGGAACAGAAATATCGACGCAATTTGGAAAATAGCCATGATTAAAACTGGTCCCTCAATCCTCACACTTCTACTGACATATGCGTGTGTAGCTGTTGAACGAAAGAAATATCACAAAGTCTAGTGTACTTAACTTTTAGTAAAAAAATTCTACTAAATACCAGAAAACTCTAATTGTGAATTGCTTTCCTCTTAGCTGAGATAATGTTATTTTAGTAATCCTATGAAAATAGATAGAGTAGTGTCACCACACAATTAAACAAAATGTAGACAGTACTATTAAACTTTTTTTAATACTAGCTGCTGCCCGCGACTTCGTCTGTGATCCAGGATAAAAAGTAGCCTATGTCACAGAATAAATAATAGTACTATGCCTATGTCCTTCTCCAGGTCACGGCCTACTCATGTGCCAAATGTCATCCAAATACGTTGAGCCGTTTCACCGTGAAAGCAAAACAAACAAACAAAGTCACTTTCGTATTTATACCGCTTTTCACCGCGGCTTCGCCCGAATGGAAATATCCCACGGGAACGTTCTACCGTGATAAAAAGGTATCCTATGTCCTAACTGAGGTGTAGGTCTAACCATGAGCCAAATTTCATGCAAATAAGTTCAGCCGTTTTAGAGTGAAAGCGTAATAAACAAACTCACTTTTAGTTAGGATGACATAAGATGGAATGAAAAAAGGTTGTATAGTTAAATTATTATTATATTATAATATATGACGTAGGTATGTGTATTGTTAAAGAATGAAAAAGTAGATTAAATAAAAGTTAAAAAAAATAGCTACTGTCCTAACGTAAAATTCGAATTATAAACTTCAAAACGAGATATTGACATACTACACAACACCATTAAAAAAAGTTTAATAGTACTGACTATTAAACTTTTTTTAATGATGATCTGTGATCCAGGATAAAAGGTAGCCTATGTCACAGAATAAATAATAGTACTATGCCTATGTCCTTCTCCAGGTCATGGCCTACTCATGTGCCAAATTTCATCCAAATACGTTGAGCCGTTTTACCGTGAAAGCGAAACAAACAAACAAAGTCACTTTCGCATTTATACCGCTTTTCACCGCGGCTTCGCCCGAATGGAAATATCCCACGGGAACGTTCTACCGTGATAAAAAGGTATCCTATGTCCTAACTCAGGTGTAGGTCTACCCATGTATACCCATGACGAAAAATTAGGAAATGTTAGCAGCCGCCATCTTGGATTTTCATTTTGACATCAGTATCGTTTTCAGCGACATCAAAAAGCATGGAAACGACACCCATGACGAAAAATCAGGAAATTTTAGCAGCCGCCATCTTGAATTTTCATTTTGACATTAGTATCGTTTTCAGCACCTTCTCAAACCATGGAAACGACACCCATGACGAAAAATTAGGAAATTTTCGCAGCCGCCATCTTGGATTTTCATTTCGCTCTCAGTATCGTTTTCAGCACCCTCTACAAGTTCCATTATTTTCAGATTCATTTAAAATGGAACTAGGGGCAATAAAAAATTATCACTAGTTCCATCATGGAACAATTAATGGAATTAGTGGCAACGAAGCGACTAGAATTCAATCTATTTATTTTTTTAATTTTGACGTGCTTTTCAAATAAATGATTTTAAATAAATGATGATTTTGATTTTGACTTTGACAAGTAAGTACTTTAATAGTAGATGATGTCTATGGTCTGATGATGAAGGTGGAAGGAGGCCACATGAACTCTGTAATAAAACAACGCAACCTCATCAAGTTGTGGTTCGTTTGATTTGTCACGTAAATAATGTCAATAATGTAAATAGTGTAGATAATCTTAATGGTCTGAATAATGTAAAAAGTGTAAGAGAGTTTACGGTATAACTAATGAAAATGCTTTATTATAGCATATAGCATTTTTATTAAACAAAAGCGCGCCATCTAGTGAAACTCATTCAGGAAAAGTGTTAAGTACATAAAGTCTTTAAAAGATTTAATTTTTTAATTTTTTCGGTGTTGTGTAGTATGTCAATATCTCGTTTTGAAGTTTATAATTCGAATTTTACGTTAGGACAGTAGCTATTTTTTTTAACTTTTATTTAATCTACTTTTTCATTCTTTAACAATACACATACTTACGTCATATATTATAATATAATAATAATTTAACTATACAACCTTTTTTCATTCCATCTTATGTCATCCTAACTAAAAGTGAGTTTGTTTATTACGCTTTCACTCTAAAACGGCTGAACTTATTTGCATGAAATTTGGCTCATGGTTAGACCTACACCTCAGTTAGGACATAGGATACCTTTTTATCACGGTAGAACGTTCCCGTGGGATATTTCCATTCGGGCGAAGCCGCGGTGAAAAGCGGTATAAATACGAAAGTGACTTTGTTTGTTTGTTTTGCTTTCACGGTGAAACGGCTCAACGTATTTGGATGACATTTGGCACATGAGTAGGCCGTGACCTGGAGAAGGACATAGGCATAGTACTATTATTTATTCTGTGACATAGGCTACTTTTTATCCTGGATCACAGACGAAGTCGCGGGCAGCAGCTAGTATTAAAAAAAGTTTAATAGTACTGTCTACATTTTGTTTAATTGTGTGGTGACACTACTCTATCTATTTTCATAGGATTACTAAAATAACATTATCTCAGCTAAGAGGAAAGCAATTCACAATTAGAGTTTTCTGGTATTTAGTAGAATTTTTTTACTAAAAGTTAAGTACACTAGACTTTGTGATATTTCTTTCGTTCAACAGCTACACACGCATATGTCAGTAGAAGTGTGAGGATTGAGGGACCAGTTTTAATCATGGCTATTTTCCAAATTGCGTCGATATTTCTGTTCCATTTCTTTCTTACAGAACGTGTTAAGACTTTTACTAAATCGTTAGGTAGAAAAAGAACGGTTTCATTGATTAAATTCGGTAATATTCACTAAAATAATTACCTTTGTTGTGTGGACTGAGGGACCACAGTTTAGACGTTATATTTTTTTTATCTTTAATGCTCTGGGATCTGTAATTTAGTAAATATCTTTACAAATTTTTTACTAAATGTCTGTAATCACAAAACCTTCATTTTTAAGATACTCTCCGAGATCTGGCTGATGTTGTGTGAGCAGTGTGAGGATTGAGGGACCACACTTTATGAGCTGTAGTTTTTAATGTATTTGTTTACAAATTCCCAGATTCGTTCTACAATTGTTTTAAGACTTCTACTAAATCATAGGATTAAAATTTTGCGGATTCCAGTCTGGACCCTCAGTTCACACACACGTCTTAATTCGAGTGCCCATTGCCCAGTCCAACTTGACACTTGACGAAAGCGCTGCTTGCAAAAGGAGAAATGCAAATTCAATACTTTCTAATTTAGTTCCTTATTTTGCCGCGTGTCAAGCAAAACTGGTCAGTCTGTAACATGATATATTGCACGTGGTAAAAAACACAAAGGGTATGCATGCATTACTAATTGTTATACCTATTTCTTATCTTGTAAGGAAAATCATAATAAATAACAATTACTTACTCACGATTCAATGAGCGATATCCTGTGCGATTCGATTAATTAACTGTACTTTGTACCTATAGGATAACTTGTATGATTGTTATTTATGTTTACAGAACCTACAATTGTTTTATAATTCCATACATTATTTAATCTGTATACAAATCAATAAGTCAACAAAGCCTATCGCTACCCACTGCTGATCCATTAATAAATAGATATTCTAGTGAGTGATCCATTCCACAATTTATATTCTTAGGTGGTGGTGGTGGATTCTGCGTCTTCTTTTGTACCCACCACATTTTATGCAAATAAACAATTTTCATTTTGCTGGACTAGCCCTTTCCCAAGCTGCACAACACCTGGTTTTCTGCCTTCCGTACCCAGTCTATGGTTCCTAACTGGCTGGCGTGCCTCGTTAAGTTTTCCGACTTGCAGACTCAAACTTCAATCAAAGATTCGTCTGCTGCAACATACATCGCAGACAAAAACTTGCACATTATTAGCTGACGCTGATTTCTGAAATACCTACTGAATATCTCTACTTGTGGAATCATCGAATGAGATTTGACAGCAAAAGGTACAGGGGGTCTACTCTCCAAGTCCGTCCATGAAAATACGGGGCCGTACCAAAATAGTTGATCCGTCAAAACAAGTGACATTCAATTATTCGGACTGCAAATTAAACACATCGAGATTAGGGATATCTGTCGAATCATTTTTAGTTCGAGGCCCGAACTAATTTTATGTCCGTATCTGGGGACCTACTCCATAAGTCCGTCCGTCCGTCCGTCCGTCCGTCCGTTCATCCGTCCGTCTGACATAAAGATCCATCAAAACAAGTGTAAAAGTTTAATTTTTCGTTCAGGCAAAAACCTTAGAATAAAGAACAAACTTTTTGTTTGTTTGTTTGTTCTTTATTCTAAGGCAAAAACACATCTGGAGTGGGTCTGTCTACGAAACAGAATTATTTATCAATATTATTCAACAAAATTTTCGGAACCGTATTTATCGTTTCTATTTAATTTTCTGAGTAAAATTTATCTTTCACTGTGTCGCATTTGGAGCGTACATTTTGCAAGAAGCACAATCTTATCTTACGGATATCGACGATAAATAAATTCGAGTATTCCGTGCGACACATCTAGGTAGGTAGTGTAGCTACAATAATATCCACTTGATATACCTGGGCGATACAAATATTTCATTGAAAATATAATAATACTTAGTTAAATATTATTGTATTTAGTAGACACGTAGGCATTTGAGATAAGAGAAGACTATTCGGAATTGAATAAGTCACAATTTTCTTGATCTAGGTATCCTTCCTTAGGGACGCTGTCACACACAAGTGGGTAGTCAAATCATTAAGTAGGTACTTCTTTTTTGCAATCAATCACGCAAAAAGGTCTGAACGGATTTGGATGAAATTTGGCACACAGATAGTTTATAACCTGGATTAACACATATGATACGTTTTCGTCGTTCCACTTGCTCAAAAAAGTGACATTCTATGCCACAAAAAGCGAACAGAACAATAGTCATTTTTAATCTGTTAAAAACAGGGAAAGAAAATTGTACTGAATTTCATTCATCCTCTAGGGGGAGAATGTGATTTAAATTTGGAATACGCACCGAAATTTATACTGTGTTTACACCATTGAGTTTGTATATAAAGCATTATACATCTTTTTGAAAAAGGAATACGCATTTATTATGCAGTTATGATTATTAAATAAAATTACGAAAACCGACGAGGCCGTATGAGCTTGATGCCTTTGCTTTTCCGACAAAAAAATATTAGTATATGAATTTGCCGCGTTTTTGTTTTCTTCAAATACATAAACGTTAAGTTTATTTTAATTTATTTTTATAAATAAGTTAATGTTCTAAAATGCTTATCTCATATTATTATTGTGTTAATTTTTTCGCAAATGGTACGAAAAGTAGAGTATTTTCCTCGGTGATAAAGCTGTCTTAGTCTTGGGTGAACTTAAATGCCTCGCTACACTCAGGACTCGTCTTAAATCCCTCGCTTCGCTCGTGATTTATTTTTTAACACCCTCGTTACGCTCGGGAGTAAACCTCGAGTCCTTCGTTACGCTCGTGATTTAAATCGTCACCCAATACGTCAATAAAAGTTTCGATAACGGCCTTTGGATGAATTTTGGTAGGTAGATAGATTAAGACCTAGATTAACAATTATATGCTACTTTTTATCCCGAAATAACGCGAACGAAGAACAGGCAAGTGTTTGATAAAAGTCGTTTTTTCGACAATTTTCACTTTTCCGGAACGTATAGTTCAAAAATGGGTAGGAAATGTAGGAATTCGAAAAATTTTATGAGCTTTCATTACATAGAAGATATTTTTTCTCTACGACCGACGCACCGTTTTAAAGATATTAGTGAAAAACTCAAAAGTGGGAACTTTTATTAACCCCCCCCCCCCCCCCACATCTCCGGCGCACCACCTAGACGCGAGGACTTTTAGTATGTTTACTCCCTAAGCACCCTGAACAACTTTCTGAAGAAATCGGTTACGTCCCACCTCACACACTCTACAACCGCTTTGTTGAGTGGACTAACTGGTGGACACAAAAAACTGCTAAGCAGTAAAAAGTGCTCATATTTTTACCCACTTTCTCAAATAAACGAGTTGTTTGAATAAACCGCGTGCGAGGGAGCACGTAAACGCTCACTCAGAATGATATGGGTCGGCGAGAGATATTTAATGATGATATGTGGAAATATTTTTAAATATTACGTTATGAACAAATACTTATATCGTTTGCCGTTACATCATGCTTAACATTTACTAAACACTGTCTTATAAATATTATTCGCGGCCGCAAGTAATATGGCTTTAAAGACAGAATTAGAATCAGCAATACAATTCCTGTTAGAATTGGCCTCAAATCTCATGATTTCGTGAAATAGTCATTCAATATGAACTTATATAGGTAGATGTATTGATTATTTTTACGATTATAATTCTTTAAATAAATATTTGATACGGCCACGAATCATACATATTTAGATCAACATACAACCTAATAGGTACTGACTTGCAAATTGAAAAAAACTTATAAAAAAAAAATTGTGGGCTAACCTGGCGCTTTCGCCTTAAACCAAATGTTCAACATGATTCTATAAAAGCGAATGGGTTTTACATCACTCTCTTGTCGGGCTTGTGCAAATATTGTGCAATGTTGGCAAATTAAGCACAACAAACAAAAATATCACTTTTTCAGAGTCTTTACAAAAAGAGAAGGCGATAATTTTGCATTCGGTACATATTTACGGACTTGTCAGAATGATAACATTAATTACACTTGAACACTATTAGCCTCTGACCGACATATCGCCATCAGCCAAGTGTCCTCCCACGCTCATGTTACCTACCAATAACATTATTTATGATCATTGTCAAGACTTCTATAAAGTACCTAATCACTGAAGAAAATGATACTTCTTCAGCAGTGTCGAGAGACATTAACATCAGTTAAGTTATTAAGTGATTCGCCTGAGCGAGTGAGCCGACCGGTCCGCGCGAGAGGCCGCGGCCGTCGTTTCGCCCTTTACCGTTACATAGCATAGAGGTACTTGATTACCATTTCACGGACATGCACTCTCCTAAACGAAGTGATGCAATCCGTAGACATGGATTTAATTAGGCGGCTCTGTGGCGCACCGTGAACATTATCACTTGCCGACAACGCCGAGATGCATACATAGCCCCTGGGTACGGCGTCACTGCTACCAGATGACGCCACGGAGGTAGTAAAAAGGGGTCAGAGCTGTGTCGTTGATCCGAGAGTCTGCCTGCTGCGGCTGCGCGGTGCGGCGAGGAAGGGACCGGGGCCCCCCTCGCACCCCACTGCACACCGGCCCCGCAGGCCTGCGCCCTACTCAACTGACGGTGCGCCCCACCGTCGATCAGCATTCCGCACTCGACGCGAGGGCGAAGCGCACGCCCTGCTTTAAACGATCGCGTACGACGCGCCGCGCGCTCGCGGCTAGACGACCGCCATGTTTGACGTTTTCGGCTCCGTGAAGGGGCTTCTCAAGCTCGACTCTGTGTGCATTGACAACAATGTGTTCCGGCTACATTACAAAGCCACCGTGATCATACTGATCGCGTTTTCGCTGCTCGTCACGTCGCGGCAGTACATCGGCGACCCCATCGACTGCATCGTCGACGAGATCCCGCTTGCCGTCATGGACACGTACTGCTGGATCTACTCAACTTTCACAATTCCCAACCGGCTGGCGGGACGCGTCGGCAAGGATGTGGTGCAGGCTGGCGTCGCCTCGCATGTGGAAGGCCAGGACGAGGTGAAGTACCACAAGTACTACCAGTGGGTGTGTTTTGTGTTGTTCTTCCAAGCCATATTGTTTTATGTGCCGCGATATCTGTGGAAAACATGGGAAGGGGGCCGCATCAAAATGTTAGTGCTCGACCTGAACTGCCCTGTAGTGGGAGACGAATGCAAGGACAGTCGCAAGAAGTTACTCGTCGACTACTTCCACACAAACCTGCACACGCAAAACTTTTACGCGTTCCGTTTCTTCATCTGCGAGGTGTTGAACTTCATCAACGTCGTCGGCCAGATCTTCTTCATGGATTTCTTCCTGGACGGAGAGTTCTCCACGTACGGCAGTGACGTGGTGAGCTTTACCGAGATGGAGCCGGAGGAGCGCGTGGACCCGATGGCCCGAGTGTTCCCTAAAGTGACCAAGTGCACCTTCCACAAATACGGTCCCTCGGGAACCGTGCAGAAGTTCGACGGGCTATGCGTGCTGCCACTGAACATCGTCAACGAGAAGATCTACGTGTTCCTGTGGTTCTGGTTCATGATTCTGTCGATCCTGAGCGGGATTTCGCTGATTTACCGCATGGCCGTAGTGGCAGGTCCACGCGTGCGCCTGTACCTGTTGCGCGCGCGCAGCCGCCTCGCCCCGCAGGCGCAGGTGGAGACTGTGGCGCGCGAGCTGCAGATCGGGGACTGGTTCGTGCTCTACCAGCTCGGGAAGAACATCGACCCCCTCATCTACAAGGAGTTGATGGGCGAGCTGGCCGAGAAGTTCGAAGGGAAGGACAGTGTGTAGTCTGTCGGGGCGTGTGAAGCGGCTAGTGGACTTTGGGTCGTCCGTGTGACGTGTTAACAGTGATCGAAGGCCCGGTCCGCGTGGCCGGCGCGCGGCTACCTGCGCCCGCGCCGCGGACCGGGCGGGGCGCGCGGCGCACAAAGAGCGCCAGGAGCGGCTGCACGCCGGCATTCCATACCCACGGCAGGCGCGGGGAACGACCTCCGCCGAGCCGCACTTGTTGTATTCCAGAATCGCTTTGAAACATTTTAACGCTACCGAAATTTAAGTAGGTGATATGACTCTTCCAAACGCAACACTGACTGAGTCGTGCCACATCGGGCGCGCGTGCATTTAGCGTAACGTTATTGGGGCATGTATGTTTATACTAGTAGTCGTAGCTGTAGTTAGATCTCGTGCCTTCGTTTTTGTATTTTGTATTATTTGTGTGCGAGTGTATCATGTTGAAGGAACGTCTCATTGTGATATGTAATTATTATTAATCTAAATTAAGTGACTAGCGAGTACGAAATAGAACGTGTGGACGTATACACGATACGATATTGTATAAAGCAATAATAAAGCTAAACTGTAATAAACGCAACTGAACTATTAGTTATAAGATAAAGGCTAAGTATACAAAATGAAAGTCGACAATATTATACATATACCTACATAAGTAATTCGTACTGATTTGTATTAAACTTTTTTACATTGATAAAATCGATAAATACCTGCGACCATGGTTGATATTTTCTGAATATATTTACTGCCACATTATTTTTGTATTATTTCGATAAGAACTCATTAAAAATGATGATTCAACTAATCTTGAAGTTAGCAATAACATAACAAACTGCTTTGTTCAGCAGCCTCGACTCGACACAAAGCAACAATGAGTACCACTAACGCCACCTCGTATAGTCGTAAGAAACTACACTTCATTGTCATTGAGATAATAGATGGCGCTGTTATCAAAAGTCGATTCAAATTCTCCCCTTTATAAATCCAAAAGCTGCTGATCTGACTAGGTACCACAAAATATTTTCAACAAAACAGGTTTAAGCCTGTTTAGGTTTAAACCAGATTTTAACTGTTTGTACCTGACAAGCTATACCTGTAACTCCTGTAAGTAATTCGTTAAGTTATGAACTTAAGTATGACAGCAGCAATAATACGGTAACCGTAATTTACACTAAATTTAATATTATATTTGGCATTGTAAATATAGCTGGATCAGTAATAGGTAGTGGTACCTCACTTTATCCAACAACTATTAGTTATGGTTTCCGCTATTTATAAATCCTAATTATTCGGTAATTGTCCATAATTTGTTAATTAAATAATTAATAATAAAATGATTGTGTAAGTAATTAGAATTAGTCATTAGTAGCGTCCTATATACCTACCAATTAATCAATGACAGCAAAAACGGAACTGAAATGGGAAATACATGACGTAGGTAGGTAGTAGGTAAGTACTTGAACTACACTTCCTATCGATTTACCACTACTTTTATCCTGATCATCCATAGACATCATAGGGGTGACGTAGGGTGGTACGTATGTCACGTAAAGTTGCGTCACATAGATAATACGAAGCAACGGAACACAACAACAGCTGTTTTACGTATTAGATATAGGTACCTACCTACGTACGCACGCATGCGTAAAGTACCTACCACAACACAATACAAATATAAGTACTGCACATAAAGTGTAGTGCTTTAGGATAAGATACTATTTTGTGGAATATGTGGCCTGTCGTACCATGGGGAAACCACCACTGTATAATGATATTATAAATATTTACCACACTAGTGCCAATATTACACAATGTTAGGTTATTCTGATTTATTCTTCGTTCGTCCTGAAGTTTTTTCCAACATTTTTAATAATAGTTACGTAACCCAGCAAAAAATTGCTGATTGTAGAAAAAATTAAATTTGGCCTATACCGGATGACTTTTTTTACCGTCTCGAAAAAAATTGGGTATATTAGGTGAACAGAGTAGAAGCCTATGGCATATCTAGTTTTTTGTTTTTTTTTTAATAGCTTAGACAGAAAAAATTATCTAAGTACCTACCAATAAATACTACAAATTCGATGTAAACTTTTCATTTTTGCACCATAAAAACAGAAATTCCGAAAAAAAAAAATCGTTAAAAATACCGAAATTCAAATAATATAGCCATATAGCCTGCATATGATTTGAACTTCTGGTTTTTTGATTTTTTTCTGCTCCATTCACCTAATACACCCAATTTTTTTCGAGACGGTAAAAAAGCCAAACGGTATATACAAAAAAAAATATGTGCCGTAAAAGGAATATAAATTAGGACGAAGCGGGAATAAAATAATTAAAATATATTTTGTACTGATAAATATTGTACGGTGGTAAGGAACTCTTCGTGTCCGACTTGCACTTGGCCAATTTTTTAAAACATTAGCTGACCTATTGGCGATCGCAGAATGTTATCATATCTTAAACATAACATCACGCCTATTTCCGCAAAGGTTTGGACAGAGGTGTATCTATAGTACCTACACCCACATGGTACAAATCTAGACTCCTAGGTCTACTGAGAAATTCCAGATGAAAAACTCAATAACACTGCCCCACCTGGGAATCTTCCGAAATTAAAGTTATTTTTTACGTTGCAAAATTTACCTTTTTTTTTTTTTGTAAGTATAAGAGTTTTTATATTTGATAGTTATATTTAGTTGTAGAGCAGACGATTTCTTTAAACCTATGCCTAACCTATTTAAGCAATGGATGTCAAAATGAAAGCCATTATTGCGATCGATTGGCATTTTATGTTTTAAGTACTCAATTACTCCGCAGATTTAAATTATCCAACAAAATATTTAAGATGGCAACTTATATTTTAGATGGCAACTGATACGGCAATTTACATTTTAGATGGCAACGGTGATGTCAACCTACATTTTAGATGGCAACTGAGATGGCAATTTACGTTTTAGATGGCAACGGTGATGTCAACCTACATTTTAGATGGCAACTGAGATGGCAACCTACATTTTAGATGGCAACCTACATTTTAGATGGCAACTGAGATGGCAACCACATTTTAGATAGCAACTGAGATGGCAACCTACATTTTAGATGGCAACTGAGATGGCAACCTACATTTTAGATGGCAACTGAGATAGCAACCTACATTTTAGATGGCAACGGTGATGTCAACCTACATTTTAGATGGCAACTGAGATGGCAACTGAGTTGGCAACCTACATTTTAGATGGCAACTGAGATGGCAACCTACATTTTAGATGGCAACTGAGATGGCAACCTACATTTTACATGGCAACCTACATTTTAGATGGCAACTGAAATGGCAACTGAGATGGCAACCTACATTTTAGATGGCAACCTACATTTTAGATGGCGACAGAGATGACAACCTACATTATAATTTTCATTCACAACTTTTTACTTTATATTATGTGTTAAGAAAAAGCAAATAGCTAAGACACAGAATATGTATCTAAACAAAGAAGAAACGTGTGAAATATTTCACTGAGCCATCAGTGTTTGTGTCGGTCGTGATGTTTGCCTGCGCCGGCGCAACGTTCCGGGAAGTCCTCGTTTACCTGGCTAGAACAAACTGTGGGACCACCTTTGTTCGATTGGACTCGCTACACGTACGTATACACACACGCTACACGCTACACAATATATTTTTTACTTGTAAGTATTGCTTTTTATGCAAACTGATCTTAAGGCTCCCGAGACAGGCGCGGCGCGACTTTAGTAGAAAGTTCTATGAAAACTTCATGGATACGGGGTAGGGGTGCATAGGTACGGGGTGGGTCAAGGAAACAAGAAATTTCACTCGGGGGAAGTAACCGCAGAAACTAAGTAGTACCAGCACAAAGGTAGGTACCTAAATAATGAGCTTGATGTTACTATTAACTATGATACTTATGTATTGGAGGAGGCTAAGTAATAACGCTTTCCGGGGTTGGTCCGTGATGGGTGACCATCTTTACATACCGAGACTCCTCCGTGCCTCTGAAAGCACGTTAAGTCGTTGCGTTGGTCCCAGCTGTTATTCGTGGATCTTTGGCAGCCGTTACGGGTCGTCAGAAGCCCGAAAGTCTGATAACCAGTCTTACCAAGGGTTACCTATCGTATTACCCAGTTACTGAGTTGTGGCGGTCAAGATAGGCAGTCGCTCCATGTAAAATACTGGTATTCAGCTGCATCCGGTTAGACTGGAAGCCGACCCCAACATAGTTGGGAAAAGGCTAGGCTGATTGACTTATGTATTTCTAAGAAACTTCTTCAAGTATTACAAAATAACAACTGTCACTCAATGTTACAGGTATTTATTTATTTATTTATTTAACTGACCAACTTACACTAACAGTAAAATACTACACATACAAGTTATAGGTCATAATAGGTACAGATATAAACTAAAACAATATTATAACATACATTTAAAACAAGATGAAACACACCACAAAATTAATACACATAACAAAAACCTATGTAATATCTACGACGCAGAGATAGTACTAGCAGTGGCAATAGACTCCAGGTAAGCATTAGCAGTTTGCAGGAACCTCAGTAGGTACACGTAAAGTATGTACATAAGTACCTACAACTAAGTCATCTCAAGTATTTACCTAGAAAGGTACTAGTTAATGTTCTACGAATTGTAAGTTTCAAGTACCTACCTTGGTATGATACCTATGTAGATACTTGGACGTAGTTATGCAAAATGGATCCAACACGGATCCAACCCACAAAAACCATGCTTTGAGTTACTGTCATAAATGGCATCTACACTACACATCAACTTTCGTCTATGCAAAAAATATCCAAGCCGCAAAGTTCTTTTTTTAAATAAAAAAACACAGATGCTATTGATGCATTTTCGTAGAGTTCAAATAGAACCATGAGCCAGGGTAACCTACATAATGGGTTTTAAAAGATCCAAACTACTTTGGATCTGTATATTAAATCGATTTTTAACTATAAAACAGGACCATGCTATTTGAATCTATTTTGCAAATTAGTTTTCTTATAACAAGTGTTTTACTGCCTCAACTTAAAACCAAAAGATCCAACCGACATTTTTAATATTGTAAAAAGGAACCAAAGACTTTTTTACTGAAAATGGAGTATATTTTATTCTCAAGAAATTTATTAAAATAATAAATAAGGAAGTACATAAAATACCCAATATTTAAGTGGAATTTCAAAACAAACTACGGTCTTGTTATTTTGATATTATTATATCAATTTTACTAAAACTCCAATTTTCTCAAAAGTTAGTTTTTGTGGCTGGATCCATTTTGCATAATTACATCCACTTGAAAATGAAATCTAGTGGTACCTAAGTGTATGAGTGCAGTACTTACTTGTGATGACGCGGGCCTTTTATAAGGCCTATTATTGTCCCACCGCTGGGCAAGGGCCTCTTCTGATACACAGAAGGCACGAGCATTGATCACCACGCTTGATCAAAACGGGTTGGCGATTTCAGGCTTCTATTAGCGATCCCGACAGACGTTATCGTGTCTTGAACGATCCTAGAACCCGACTGCAGCGCCACCTACCGGGTCCAATTGTGTTTTCACACCATCCAGGAACCCTTTTATGGGGCGGGACGGACCGATTTAGATGAAAATTTGTGTTTATATTTCAATATAAACACAAATTTTCATCGGTCCCGCAGTTTAGGAGGAGTTAGGTGACAAACACACGTACAAAAGAAGATTAACTATAAGTCCGTTTCCTCACGGTATTTTCCTGTCATGTCAGTAGTGTCCTAGATAAACTCAGAAAGTAAATATAAAAAATTAAAGTCTCCGATCACTGCGTGTACGGGCCATTTGGATTGCTGCAATTATCAGAAAATACCTATAATGCGATTCAAATAAGAATAGGAACGTCAGTGACCTCTAACTGTCAAATGTTGATTGAGAAGTACGGTTTGCAAAGAAATCTTATTTGCGTATCAATAACGTTTTTTTTTTGTATAACCGAGTCTTACTAAATCAAAGTGAAAAAAACATCAAAAAATTAGTCATTAATATTTTAAAAATTATACTACTTTCGATCATATTTTCATTATTGGCAACAATTTACCAAAAAGAATTAAAAATTCTTCGTTCATGATTCGTAAATAAAAAATATCTTGTTTTGCTCACCCTACCCAATTTATTCGATTTGACAGCTGTGACGTCACAACATGGCGCAAAGTCGATCCTATTCTTATTTGAAACGTATTGTACTACATGTTTTTATTAATGGTTATATCCCTTTTCTAAGGTAGGAATTCGTACAACTGATGGCCACTTAAAAATAACTGGGTGTAGAGCTTCACCTCTACCTAGCTCTTCGGGGAACATAGGCGTGATCTCTTTCACATATCTAGAGAAGAGACCCAGGCCCGGGTCCCGGACTTTTGACATATCTAAAGAAGAGACCCGGGCCCGGGTCCCGGACCTTTGACATATCTAGAGAAGAAAGGCCCTCGTCCCGGAGCTTTGACATATCTAGAGAAGAGACTCGGGCCCGGGTATCGCAGCTTTGACATATCTAGAGAAGAGACCCGGGCCCGGGTCCCAGACCTTTGACATATCTAGAAAAGAGGCCCGGGCCCGGATCCCAGACCCTTGGAAGGCGTATGAGTGGCTGCATGAGCCGACTCGCATAGGGCCGTCAATAACAGACGTGATTTTATTAATGTTACGTATTTATAGAACGTGTCGTTTTGCATCTTCGTAAAATTTCAGGGTGTGATACAGAACATCAAACCGAACAACTTTCTCCATGGGACCAACATCGTATTCGCGAAAAAATTTTTTAACTGTTCCATAGAAAACTTCAATACCTACTCGACGCAAATGTATGCGGCTGATTATTTTTTCGCGATTATGATGTTGGTGCCATGGAAAAAGTTGTTCGGTTTGATGGTCTATCCACACCCTTTGCAAAACGACACGTTGTATAGCTGAGGCTGTGAATACGTCAGTCTATACAATTCTAACTTCATGGTAACAGGGCCCCAAGTCTGCTATTTTTTACATTCCAAGACGATCCCATTGTCACTGCATTGTCATTTTGCTAAAAGTTCGAAATCTGCTAAATTCATAATTTCATACAATGGAGTGTTAGTGGATGATCATTGGAAAGTCATAATGACGCCATTATGACGCCATTATATTAGTAGATTACCAAACTTATCAAAATCAACAATTATGAAATCAATTATTTCTGATAATAAACTACCGACTGGAAATGTGAAAATTCCGGTCAAGTGTGAGTCACTGAGTCACTCACGCGCACACTCACTACGTAAAAGATACCGTTAATTAACCTCAACAGACTGGATTGACCGCGACATACTTGTCTATGGGAAAAAGCTTAGTTCTTTATGAGTTCCGTGGTCCATCAATACCTACCTAAGTATTTGAGGGGCTCGTGGCTAAGCTACGCTTGTCGAGGCTGGTCCGTGGATAGATGACCATCTTAGACACCTCCGTGGCTCCGGAAAGCCGTTTGGTCCCAGCTGTCATTCGTAGATCTTTGATTTGACGTTACGTTTGTGGCTGGCCTATAATAATTCAATTAAAAAAATCATCAAAGATTTTTTGTTTTGCCAAACTAAACATGACTTGCTTGCCATAAGCACTTATTAATTAGACACGCGACCTTGGTACCACATTGTTACTTCCTATACCAATTGTTTCCATTGTCGACCACGATAACCGAGCTATTAGACAGTTTAATTATGTAAATGTGAATAATTAACCGTATAGTTACCCAATTAAAATGTACCTACATACTGTTGATTTTTTTACAATTTTGTTTTAAAAAATACAAGTCATTTTTAATAAATAAACTAAAACTATAACAATAAATGGAAAAAAAAAATATTGTTTTAACTTTGTGATAAATGTCATAAATTAAATAAGTAATTAAAATGAGTATAATAAAATAATAATAAGGTACTTACTTGTTTTTAGGGTTCCGTCGTAAAACAAGGAACTCTTAGGTATAGTTTCGCCAAGCCCATCTGTCTGTCTGTAAGTTTGAAAGCTGTTATTTGGCATGGATGATGCCTACAAAGTTGTGAAATAAAATCATGAAAGAAGGTCACAATCACAATCCATACAAAATTTACCTAGGCCATATCTTAGTTTTTTTCATTATTTTATGTAAGTACACACGGCTACACATCAAGCTATACATTTCCAGTTTACACTGACCTCTCATTGTAAGGAATTCCAATGCGAATTTAATACAATGCGAGATCAGCTTATACTGGAAATGTATAGCTTGATCGGTAGCCGTGCGTACATCAATTTGTCAGATATTTCTTTATTCGTTTTCAGTGGCTAACTTAGTTAAATTGCCTTCGTAAGACAAAACATTATATTTTCTGAAAATTAAACAAGATTTTCTTGCTAGCAGATGCTGGAAGTCATCTCGATCTCTAGCACACCCTAGGTAATAAATAACACTTACGACGCCGACGTTAGCACAGCTACCTAATATACCTACTTCTGCCATGATTGATGTACCTACAATAAGTACTCCCGAATAGCGTTTCGGCCCTCATCTCGGGGTTGTACATGGCGTAGAATTAGTTTTTATATAAGTACATGTAATAAGTTTTCGAAGTAATGTGCCGTCTCTGAATCCTACACCTCAGAAGGATATTAGTTTTGTTCATTGTTTATAATTAACTCCTTAATTATTAATTCTATTTCATAAAACCCTATTATTTTAATATGCTCACTGCGGTTAGGGAAATATTGAATGCTTTGCTTTGCTTGAAATTCTCGCACAATAAAGTTTTTTTTTTTTTTTTTTAATATGACGAACGTGATATGAACCGATAACGAACAGAACAAGTTCTCAATCGTCAGTTGTGTTGTGGGAAATCTTCTAATTCATTTGCACAATTTAAAAATAGTGCATTTCTAGATAGTCGGCCAACAGATTAAGTTGATCAACATTTCAAATAATGCTAATGAAGTCGCTTGTATACGAACTGTCCTCAAACGGTTCTAGGAAGTAGTTAATTTTTGCTGCAGCAACTCGAAAGTCTTCAAACATGTAGGGTATATTTTTATTGAATACTCTAGTTCTGAAAAGTTTAAGGTAACGCTTGAAGCGTCCATTTATGCCTTCTACCACCCATCTGACCATTGTAATAGCTCTAGATTTATTGGCTTGTTGAGTACTCAACTGAGTTTCATGTCTCAGTTGCAGACCCCTGGTGTAAACAGGCAGCTTCGATGTGGCTGTCGGTTTACACCAGGGGTCTGCACTCAGCCCATACCTCTTCGTGCTGATAATTAATGCTCTTTCTTCGGACATCCAGGAAGAGGCTCCCTGGTGTATGCTGTTCGCCGATGACATTGTGCTGGTTGCCGAGAGCGGCCTAGAGGTCCAGAGTAGATTGGAGGTGTGGTGGAAAAGACTGGAGACTGTTGGCCTGAGAGTAAGTCGGACCAAAACGGAGTATCTGTTTTGTGATTTTGGCGGCCTCTCGGGTCTGGTGTCCATGTCTCTTGCCGGAACGCCCTTACCGATCTGCTCCGATTTTCGGTACCTCGGGTCGCTTGTCCAAGGGGATGGCGAAGTAGACCGAGACGTAACACACCGGATCAGCTCAGGATGGATGAAATGGCGACAGGTTACAGGAACAACTTGCGACCCACGGATGCCCCTCAAGTTAAAGGGGAATTTTACAAGTCTGTGATAAGGCCTGTCGTACTTTATGGATCGGAATGCTGGGCAGTGAAGAAGATGGATGAAAAAAGATTGCATGCAGTGGAGATGAGAATGTTGAGATGGATGTGTGGAGTGACGAGAATGGATAAAGTAAGAAATGAGTATATAAGAGGAAGTTTGAAAGTGGCGCCAGTGACAGAAAAGTTGAAAGGAAATCGTTTGGGTCGGTATGGGCATGTGATGAGGAGAGACGAAACGCATGTGACTAAAAGAGTGATGAATATACATGTTGATGGATGGAGAGGCAGAGGAAGGCCAAAGAAAGGATGGATGGATTGTGTGAGGAATGATATGAAAGAGAAGGGAGTGACGGTTGACAGAGGAGAATGGAAGAAGAAAACGTGTTGCGCCGACCCCAAGTAACATGGGATAAGGGCAGGAAGATGATGACACAGCGCTGCGAACAACACAGTGAAGCATGCGCAAAACTACACCTCACTCTGTGCATACTGCATACACGCTCACACACACATATTTATACCGAACTACAACGATTAAACTACACCTCATTACGTGCACACATGTTTACGAAACCCGAAACGTGAGGCCTCACGTCTCTGTTGACATCGCTATCTTGGTTTTCTATTTAGTCTGAGGTCCGTCATTGAAGTTCTGCAAGTTCTGCTTAACCAAGGGAAAATGGGTGAAATACGTTTGTGAGGTATGCAATCTCGCTTCATTTAAGTCCCGCATTTCTACGTGTGTGAGGGTTTTAGTCCCGTGGATCCGCGCGATTTGCGAGACCAGGGACAAATAATAGAGTTTTGTAATTTTATAGATAGGTATAAAAGACCGAATATAAAGCATAGAGATACATCAGATCGATCACATATTTATTTGAACATAATATAATATATAATATAAAACATACATACACACACATACATATATAGGTATATATTTTTGTATGACTGCACCTTTAAAACCATATTAATCAATTTAATAAAAATACGTAAGATGGATATACCTACCCAGAAAATGACGATGACGTTATAAACAATGATAGTCCTATATGAAGCGCAAATATAACATGACCTAAATGCTTACCTAGTCATATTATGCATTTATACGGCAATAATAGGTATAAAATAAAAATATGGTATTTATGAAACCTATGTGTTCAGACAACCAGCACTTCGCTCGCAACTTCGTTCGTTTGGATTTCGTTTTTTCAGATTGTACAGATTGCAACACCTTACTCCCCTTTTCAAAGGTAGCTGTAGAAAATTAGTTGTACCATTTTGGTCGAGCAGGTATTGAACGCGAAACGCGCGAATCGCGAAAAAAAAATTTCACGATTTTTTTTTTCGCGATTTTAGGTTTGGTCCCATAATAAAACGTTGTTCATTAGGGTATGCGTTAATTACGGGACATGTTGTAGGTATTTATTATACAACGTGTCGTTTTGCATCCTCATCAATTTAAGAGTAGGTATAGATATAGTGAAGGAAGGTAAGTGAAGGCACGTGAACACATTCGTGAGAAGTTGGCAAAATTATCGCAGCGCTGATTTGTTGGATTCTTTTTCTCCTCTACCTATCGTTATTTCTCCTGACAAAGTTTATTTTGTTTATATGTATGTATTTATTCTTTTTCCAGTTATCTATCCCTTGTGTTGCACCTACCATGTTTTGTCTCTGCATCACCCTAAGGTTGACTGGTAGAAAATGCCTCAGGCATTAAGTCCGCCTTTGTACAGTATTTTTTACTTGTGCATAAAGTTTTAATAAATAATAAATAATAAATAAATATAGACCATCAAAACGAACAACTTTTTCCATGGCACCAACATCGTAATCGCGAAAATAATCAGCCGTCCCCATAGACTTATAAAAAAAGATGGACTCCGCGCCACGCATATCGAAAGTGAAGCACCGTAAAGATCTATGTGTGCATGATTTGAGTACCTGCAAAGACGCCGTCGCTCGTGTCACGTAATGGCGGCCGGTCGGCATACTATGACGTAAATGTGTGCGCGAGGCGTGTTTGTACAATCGGTCCGGCATACTTACTGTGCTTCACTTTCGATATGCGTGGCGCGGAGTCCATCTTTTTTTATAAGTCTATGGCCGTCCCATACATTTGCGTCGAGTAGGTTGAAGTTTTCTATGGGACAGTTGAAATTTTTTTCGCGCCCCATGGACTAAGTTTTTTTTTTTTATCCTTGAACATTTCACACAATGTCAGTTATTCGGTTTGATGTTCTGTGCTACACCCTGGAATGACGAGGATGTAACACGACACGTTGTATAGTAGGAATAGGTAGGATAGTTAGGATCTAAATAGATACTTAATTACACAGCGAATGTAGGTAAATACTTGGTCTCACAAGATTGATAATCAGCAGTCGTGGACAGAACGTGGCCATATCAGTACAAAGCGTTCTGCAATCTGCAACAGTTGCTACGTGCAGATTGCATAAACAACCCGATGTTGACCTGTTCGCTCGCGGGCGCAGCGGCTGAGTTGACATAACATCGTCATTCTAGCTGCGATACGATGAAAGCGTGGAATAATCTAGATTACAGATGACCAAGACTGTTATTAATTAATATATTTACATCAAAAACATTTAATATTACTTCTTTACATCGATCTACAATTGTTTGGAATGAAATTTTGTATGGAAATCCGTATTTGTTTATGTAAAATCAATTAAAATTGGTACTACGTTATTGGTGTTTCGGTTTAGAACTGTGAAACACGTATTTTAGCAAGCTTAATCGTTCCCACTGCTGGAACACAGGCCGGGGTCTCGAGAGAAAGTGGCCGGGCCCAGTGCGGGTTGGTAGATGTCACAAGTCTTCGAAGTTTTGGTTCCAGGACATGCCGGTTTCCTCACGATGTTTTATTTCACGTTTTGAGAGCAGAGGTGATGAAATTATTTACACAAACTAAATCACATACCTGGGCTTGAATCCACGACCGACTCGTAAGTCGTGCACTGCTCGTATTTCAAAATTATTAGAAATTGTATCGATAGGGAATGAAAGTTGGAATGAAAATCCGTGAAAAATCTATGATTTTATGAATATTTAAAAATACTATGATATGGATTTTCAAAAAATCTAAGTAGGTAAGCCAAAACGGGTAAAAATATATGGGAGGAATAAGAGTTCCTTGCCCATTCTTCTCTACTACCATTTAGAAGGGGCGACTAGAATCAATTCAATTTTTTTTTTTTTTTTTGTAAATTTTGACGTTCAAATGTGCCTTTCATTTGCCTATTTGAAATAAATGATTGACTTTGACTTCTACGGGAAAGTCAAAATCAACACGGAGAAAGTTGCTGGCAAAGTACATACCTACCTATTTCATAACAAAATACTTAACTACATTGTGTTGAAAATAAAAATAGTAATAATAAAAATAAATGAAATAATTAATAATTTAAATAAATTCGTTGTCATTAATTCAGTAGCAATAAACTATATAATTTATTGCTACTGAATTAATGACATAGTTAAGATTGTTTATTAGGGATACACTTTAAATGCGTAACGAATTTTATTAAATATGAATGTACCTAATATTTGTTTTGTTTCTTTATTTTCTCACCAACATTGCAATCAAATATATCTTACTTAAATAATAATAATACTTAATTAATTATCATATTCATTATTATATATTTAAAAAACAAGTTTACTAGTTCAAGATAAAGCTGAATTTTCCACCAACAACTCTAGGTAGTACCAAGTTGTAGTGGAGTCGTGTAAATACTGTGTAGGTATCTATCAGCTATTTACACCGGCGCGGGCGGCGATGCGCGTAACGACAGTAGTCATTAAACGAGAGTAAACAATGGAACAATAATGATAACGTATCGGCAATTGGGTCACGTACCTACGTGTAGTGTGTACCAGAATCAAGAAATCAGAACTGTTCATTGATTTTAACATCAATAGTCAAGAAACGGGGTGAATGACCGCTAATAGAGATGCATGGATGGAAGAAGGCAAGCTGCGGGGCGCCAAATAACTTGGTTTAGTGTCAGGAGCCTGGATGATCTCTGAACGTCAAAAAAATCTTTAAAAAAAAAATTAAACCGACGAAAAAAACTGAAAAGCGAAATATAAAAAAAAATTTTAATCTTTTAAGTTCCTAAATTAATTTAAGGCGAAAGCGCCAGGCTAGCCCGCGAAATTCAAAATTTCTTACGTTTTTTGCAATTTGTAGGCTTGAGAGTAATAGGTCAATGTGAGCTTGTATGTTGATTAAAATATGATACGCGGCCGTAGCTAATATGGCTTTACAGAATTATAATCATTGGAATCAGCAATACAACTCCATAAGTTAGCATTTACCTCAAATGTAGCGATTTCATGAAATCATGAGGTTTGAGGTAAATGCTAACTTATGGAGTTGTATTGCTGATTCTAATGATTATAATTCTGTAAAGCCATATTAGCTACGGCCGCGAATCATATTTTAATCAACATACAAGCTCACACTGACCTACAAATTATAAAAAACGTAAGAAATTTTGAATTTCGCGGGCTACCCTGGCGCAAAAGCACTAGTGTTGCTCGCGAAATTCTAATTTTCTTTAGTTTTTTTGTTTAATTGCGCCGACTCTAGTTACCTTAGGTACTCTTACATCCCTTTTTATGTCATCCTCAATAAACTAACTATTTGATCTACATATACAGGGTGACTTTGAAAACATGCGACAAAATTTAAGGGGGTGTTCTACGCATCAATATGAACAACTTTTACTATGGGACCAAACCTGAAATCGCGAAAAAAAATCAGCTGTTCATTCACATTTCGACGAGTTTGATGTAGATAAATGTACTGAACAGCTGATTTTTTTTTTGCGAATTCGATGAGGTCCCTTAGTAAAAGTTGTTCATATTGATGCGTAGAACACCCCCTTAAATTTTGTCGCATGTTTTCAAAGTCACCCTGTATACATATGAATCACCACTAGTAGATGTCTGTCAGCTGTTGAAACTAATTAAAAGATATTTTACGCCTGTGTCGAGCTGCCGGCCGAGCAATGTTGATACAACATCACAGGATGCGTCAGAAGCGTGTCACAAACATGCGCGACATCTCACTGATTATATTACTCTGAATTATCTGAATATTCATACAAATATTCATCTTGGCTTAACACTGAACACTGTGTTCTACGGTACGGCACGTTATATATTATTCTTAAATCAAGTATGTACTGTACCTAAACCAAAATATAGCGCTGCGAACAATACAGTGAAGCATGCGCAAAACTACACCTCGCTCTGTGCATACACGCTCACACGCACACATGGGGGACGCGGGCGTCTAGAGACGTCCTAGCAGTAAAACTTCTATTATGTCTCGTTTAGCGTCCGCCAGTATGGTAGGTGTTTGGTAAGATGCACTTTAATAAGCAGCGAACAAATTGATAAGAATAAAGCAGACTGTTAACAGTAGTTGGATAAATAACATTAAAATTCGACCTGAAGTCGGTTAAAAAACCGACTTCAAAAAAGGAGGGAAAGTTCTGTATTGGATCAGTATGTATGTATGTAACAATTTCGATGATTCTTTCACTAACGTGATCTTCATCATACTTTCAGGAAGGTTTTAGTAGGTATACAGGGTGAAATTGAATTCATGGGCAATATTTTAAGGGGTCATTGTACTCATCGTTATGAACAACTTTTAGTATGGGAACAAACCTGAAATCGCGAAAAAAAATCCGCCGTTCCCTACATTTTGACGAGTTAAGCGAGCATAATGTATGCAACAGCTGATTTTTTTTTGCGATTTTATTGTACGTGCTGTTTACACCTAGCTACTAGCTATACCAGTTTTGAACGGCAAATAACTTGCCCGTGTGGTGCAAAAATTTTACTTACGTGTTGTTTAGACGGTGTCATATTCAAATTGTTGCTTCAATTTTATGGTATGCCACAGGCAATAAATTTGCACCGTGTAAATGGGGCTTTAGAGTTTCTCTACCAACAATCAATGTGTCTAGTACCTAGCAATCAATCAGCGGAAACCAAGTTACGTGCTCTGTGCGGAAACCTACAATGCGTTTCAACTAAGAATAGGAATTACCTTGCGCCATATTGTGAAGATTTAACAAAACAGCACCGTTTACACATTTGCAAAGTCAGTGATATGTTTTAACAAAAACAAATTCCAAAAACAGAATAGGATACTTAAGGATAACACTACAAAACTTTGCAAACCGTATATTTCTAGTTTCAGTTGACAGCTAGAGATCATTGACGTTCCTATTCTTAGTTGAATCGCATTGTATAGGGCCTATTTCACAGCGATGTCCGAATAGCCAATACTTACCGAATAAAATAATTCAAAAATGGAACAGAATTTGTATGAAATTATCTGCCAAGTACTTACCTAAGTTAATAAGAACTTAATCGTAGGTGGTGAAACAGTGGGCACGCCACAATTGCAGCGATAAGTCCCCTCTTTGAGGAGTGGTTAGAGAGGCGCCATGGCGTCCTCACCTTCCGCCTGACGCGGGTCCTCACCGGACACGGTTGTTTCGGGAGGTTCCTGTTTAGCATAAGGCGGGAGGAAACGCCCGGGTGTCACCATTGTGTGTATCGCCCGGAGGACACGGTGGAGCATACAGTGGAGGTCTCCCGGCTTGGGCAGAGCACCGCCGTGTTCTCACGGAGGCGATCGGCGGCGGCGATCTCTCGCGTCCTAGCCTGGTCCAGGCCATGGTGCGGAGCGAGAGTGCATGGGAGGCCGTCACCTCCTTCTGCGAAGCAGTAATGCTCGCGAAGGAGGAGGCGGAACGCGTGAGGGAGAGGCAGCCTCACGCCCTCAGTCGCCGCAGGAGACGCCCTGGGCAGCGGGAATCGCGAGGCGATTTGAGTGAGGGCTAGCTCGCCGACTGCGCGTTGTGTTCCACGCGCGCCTCAAAGAGATGTCAGCAAAAGATGGGGTCCAATAGGGCCGATGTCACGGGTCACGGGTAGTTTAAAAAAGATACCGTGGCCCTGGCATAGGCAACTGAAGGAACACGGGTGGGTTTTAGTCAGTAAAAGTCTGACACGCCCTTCCGCTCCACCCAGAGCGGGAGAAGTTATTTGATGATTTCCCATCCACAAAAAAAAAAAAGGTGGTGAAACAGGCCCCTAGACTGACAGGACCTAAGTTGATAAATTGCCAGCCCACCAAACATTAGAGCAAGTCAGTCAACCCAACAAAAATCAGACCGTTTTAAAAGAGTTGTCCCAGTTATGTTATAGCCACGTGTCCAACAGTCGACATGGCCCGCATTGTGCCGGATTCATGCATAATGATCATGATACAAAGATGACATCGATTGCGAATTGACGTCTATCGTGATAATGTCTGACCTTGGCGTAATCGTAACATACTAACATCGGTTATGTGTCGCGTTTAGTATCGTAATTGTTGTTATCAATAGTATTTCGTTAAACTCCGCCAATAAATACCTACTAAAACTGTTATAGTCGACATGGATGACTGTTCATGTGCCTGAAGTACAGATTTGACTAATATGTAACAAGCTAGGCTGTGAAACTCCTGACAAGAATGATAATCTTTTTTTTATTTATGCACACAAAGGAAACACTAAAAAACAAATAATCGTCTGTCTCACTCAACAGACGATTTTTTCTATAATACTTTTCTAATTTTCTACGTCGTGCGTGCGTGTAGTGTAGCCTACACAGGGGGCCTGTGCCCATGTGCCTATGAGCTCATAGAGCAGGGCAGAAGTTGAACGGTCCCAGTGAGAGAGAGAGAGAGAGAGAGAGAGAGACTGAGCTATACTCCCTACGTCCTATATCACCATCCTTTTTCCACAACGCATACATGGTAATTTTTCAGGTCTTATTAATAGTACGGCCCCAGGGTAGGCTACACTGACTACACGCACGGGTGTAGGTTGAAATTCAATAAATACTAATTCCATGGTTGAACTAAAATTCAATAAACTGTTTTTTGGGGAATGGTAATACCTAACACTGAAATGTCAATGTCATATTTAGAATTCATTCAATTTCTTGTCAGTCATTCAATCATCGACTGAACCTTTGAACAGTTTCAAAGGTTCAGTCGATGTTGCCAGACCTACGGATTTTTTCTCAACCTACAGAAAAAGGAGGACGGGTTGATGGACTATACTTTTTGGCAGTGTGACCAGATTTAGCCGAATACTGTGATTTTAGCAGGATTTAATCCCCAATTTAGGGCTTGGCAGATTTTGCCGCAGATCTGAAAAGATAGCAGATTTTGGCAGAATCTTAGAAAACCTCCGCAGAAAATTTGCAGGATTAGACATTGTCAAATTACCTGTGCTCACTTGGGTAAAATTTGGGAAATTCTGATCCTAAACACACACTGAAAGATTTTAGGACCACATTTAAAAAATCACAAGCAAGCGATTTCGCAAGGGCCATGATGATTTTGCCTATGTCCAATTCGTCTTCTGAGCGCCTATTTTCTCAAATGAACAATATAAAAACCTGAAACAATATAGAAATCTGGAAACAAAAAGTATGAAAATGTTGCTACAATTCAGAATACCCTATTCTGAATTGTAGCAACATTTTCATACTTTTGGGATGCGTAAAAAATATGATAAATGTAGCTCAAAGCTCGACAGCTCTGTATAAAAACATGGATACCACCACAGGATACCACAGAAAATTAGAAGTTATTAATTGTTAATCAATATTATTAGTAATTATTTTTAGTTTTTTTAACATATTTGTACAAATTCTGCTAATGAATTAATCATTAGCAGAATTTTAGCATTGTTTACAAAAAAAATAGCAGGATTTAGCAGAATTTAGGCAAGCAGCTAGCACAATGTTCAATTTAATGTTCGGAGTCTAGAGTCAAGCCGAGTCGAGTCATTTAACAACCACTTGTGTCTTACAAAAGGACTCGACTCTTAAAATGAACTCGAGTCCTCAAGAAAAACTCGAAGCATGAAGGTGAGACTTGAAACTCATCATTCGAAAAGACCCGAATAGGTGATAAGTTTATATTAATGGTTATGTAATTCTGCCCTATGTAAAACTGACAAGACAAATCATTACAAATCAGCAAAAAACTCACTTCTATGAAAATAGAGATGTGAAGGTAAACTCGACGACTCGCCGCATAAAAAGGACTCGAGCGCACAAAGAGACTGGAGCTCTCATGTCACATACAAGGGCTCGTAGAGAACTTAGTTCTCTAGTCTTGGAGTCCTGTTGTAATGAGTCGAGTCTTGTAATTCATCATCCGAGTCCGTTTTTATAGGACTCGAAGACTCGAGTTTTTTGCAGCACTACCAAAGTCGGATACCTTTTATCCGTGGCATAAAACTGAGAACCTGTAAAAAATTCAGAATTTATTCGAAGGCGAAGACTTACTGGGTAGCTATAAAAGTTTGGTCAAATTCAATTTGGAAATAATTAAAATTCCTACTAGAAACTGACTCTACTGAAACTTTAAAAAACGAAACATCAATGTAGAAACAGTCTGTTTATGGTGGAAGCAAAGGAAATAAATTAAATTATTAAATGAATTTCTAAAACTATTATTTCAGTCATTGATTTTTTTATATTTTATATGCGGCCATTTTCAGCAGCAGAACCAAAACCGAATATAAGTTCTGCGATTTCGGCGGTATCTCCAGTGCTGGAGCCAGAGCACTTGATGGCACGCTTTTCCCAGTCCCAAAAGGACATGTTGCGCCGGAACCAAATAGATTGGGATAAGGGCAGGAGAATGAAAATGACTTAATTACTAGAAACGTGTTGACGGAAAATTGTACATTTTTGACGGAATTTTATACGAAATTGAAAAATTATAGTTGGCAACACTGCGCATCATTTTACTTCATTCCTGTGTTTGTTAGTTTCATTCATTACTTTCATTCATTTGCGTTGCGTGTAGTGAGTACGATCGCATTGCAACCGCATTTCAAAATAAAATTTGAAGTTCTTCAATTTATTTGCGGTTTTTTAAAAATAAGTTGAAATCTATGACGGTTAGTAACCTAGTTTCCATGCTATATCAAGAGATTCCTGACTACGTCTGTAAAACTCAAGATGGAAACCGATGAAATCCAACGTGTCGGCGAAAACGGCGATGTTTTCATTCATAGGCTGAAGGATCTGACTGATGAAGAAAAACTGCGCCTTGAGGCACAAAACTCGCGAATAATACCTGAAGCCAAAGCTGCTCGTCTCGAGAAAGAAGCAAAGCGTCACTGGGACATATTTTACAAGAGAAACGAGACGAAGTTCTTCAAGGACCGACATTGGACCACACGTGAGTTTCAAGAGCTTATAAACTTTGAAGCGAACGATAAGATTACGTTCCTAGAGCTAGGGTGTGGCGTGGGTAACATGATATTCCCGCTGGTCGAAGAAGGTTTCTCGAACTTTCATTTCTACGCGTGTGATTTTTCACCACGTGCGGTCGAGTTTGTGAAATCAAACAAATTGTTTGACGAGACTCGTATGAAGGCGTTCTGCGCTGACCTGACCACTGATGACTTGTTCGAGAATATGGAAGAAGGTTGCGTGGACATAGCGAGTTTGATCTTCGTGTTGTCTGCGATACACCCTGAAGCGTGGTCGCAGGTAGCGAGGGTTGCGTACCGGGCGCTCCGCCCCGGGGGCGTGCTGTTGTTCCGGGACTACGGACGGTACGACATGGCGCAATTGCGGTTCAAGCCTGGACATAAGATTGCTGATAACTTCTATATGAGACAGGATGGTACCAGGTCAGATTCTATAGATATTTTCTCTTGTTTGTGGCATAATAACCTCTAAGACCAAATTTGTTAAATGCTGACATTTCAATAGTTGTATTTCAATATGGAAACATGGCCTATATTTCATTATCTTTCTTTCTTTCTTTGCAGAAGCTACTACTTTACTGAAGAAGAGCTACAGAAGTTATTCACTGATGCTGGCTTCGAGATCCTCATGAACACTTATGTGCAGCGCCGGACTGTCAACTTCAAAGAGGGAATTGATGTGCCCCGCATATTTGTTCAGGGGAAATATAGGAAACCTGCTAATGGTAAGATACTATTGCAGAAACAATCTCATTTGCTACTTAGCTCTAAGAAAAAGTCTATTAATAGAAATAAAAAATTGAATTGGTCATGTTTAAAATTATATATTAAGGTACTTTATGCCACAGCCAAATTCCAAAAGACTATAAATTCATATGATGAAAAATGCTAACCATTGAAAAACCATGATTTGCATGTATATTAGCTCTATCTGAACACACATCAAAACTATAAACCCACCAAAAATAAAAATGTTTACAGACTTCTAACAGAATTTTTGTTGTTTTAGATTGAAAGAAATCTAAGATGATCAAACTGCAATGGAATTTATTTTGGTAAGTCTTAATTTCTATTGCTGGGGTGTTTTGCATATCATGCATAGCTATCCATTCCATATTGTCGGTATTTTGCCTTCATAAGCTAACCAAGAAAATTCAGGTGGATACCAGCTACCCTGCTTGTTTGGGCCTTTAATCATCTTGATACTGAGATATTAATGCCTACTTGCACCAGAAATCACTAAACTCTGATTTTATATTTGCTAGACCAAAATGGCAGCTGCAATCAATCTGCATAGCCTTTTCCCAACTATGTTCTGTCATGTCATCTAGCAAATTAAAAATCTGAGTATACACATTTAGTGCTCAACTAATTTTAAACATTGTTCTATTTCTGTCTATTGTTTGAAGTTGATGGAGACAGAATGGTGTTAACATCATCATCATCATCATCATCAAGCACCAATATCCACTTGTTTTAAATATGTTGAGTATACAATGTCCCAGAATTAACGCAAACCTCTTAAGAGGTTGTGTACTCATCATTATGAACAACTTTTACTATGGGACCAAACCTGAAATGGTGAAAAAAAATCAGCTGTTCCTTACATTTTGACTCTGGGACATATTGTAGTTGAGGAAGCTCAGACCAGGTGGGTGTTGTGCCTGGTGGGCTACTGCCTGATGGTTGATTTCGGGATAAATACAAGATTTATGTATATGCCAGTTGCACAGTATACCCTGCTTGCGTGATGCAGGATTTGTATAACGTCAGGTCTTTGATGCGTAGTTCGCATGGGGCGTTGTAGATGCCGATTGAGCACTAAATATATGCAGTAAATTGTGGTGTAAGCTGGCCTTATTTTTTCTTTTATTTGTGGGTATGTTGTTTACTTAACTTGGTTGGCTAATAATTGAAATCCCTTTTTAACCGCATGATGACAGCGCAGTGCAGCTGAAAACCTTCAGTTGCCTCACAACAGCCAATTCAAGAGTAGGGGACCTTTTCTCATTCAATTTAGTCATTCATTCATAATTATGTAGCTGGTACTTCATCAGCTATTTGTTTTGTTTTTTTTTTTATTAAATGGTAGCATAGGGCGGCCTGTTGTGAGGTCTGATGCACAAACAAATGCTTTTAAGCATTCTGACTCTATGCTTTAAAAATTCTAAGATTTTTTTGTGTTTGAATGTTTTTCAGTTTTCTTTTTATTATTTGCAGGTATCTATTTACCTTCTGCATGGAGTTTTTTTATGGTGAGTTACGTAAACAATGTATTTCTGCAAAACAAAATTTTATTTTTCAGTTAATTTAATGTTAAAATGATGACCACATAGTTCATCTGAACTCTTTGATGTATAACTTTTGCAATGTCTTTCGCTCCTATCTGATCAAGTGACTTATAAAGTACTGTCACAGCAGAGCTACCAGTGAAAACTAACGAGTTTATAAATTTTACAGAATGAAGAACATGAAAAGGACATGTATTGACCCGACTTGGCGTACTACACAAGGAAGGTAAGACATGACTAGGAAACATTCATAATATGATTCAGGATAGCTTGATTTGTGGCAAATGACAATGTTAAAATTAACAAAATGGTGATTAATGGTTGATATTTAATTGATACAAAAAATAAAAATACTTTAATAACTGTTATATTACAATATTTGCTATCTGCCAAAGCTGTCACACTATCCTGAAATAGGTTTTTATACAATTTGATTTGAAAACTTAGCAGTTAATATTTAAGTGATGACCACATAGTTCATCTGAACTCTTTGATGTACACATTTGCAATGTCTTTCGCTCCTATCTGATGCCATCACTTACTATAAAAGACTACAATGTAGCTATGCAGGAAAACTAACAAGTTTGTATTCTTTACAGACACCAAGAAAAAGCTGTAGTTGCTACTTGACGTTGAGGAATCACTTATAAGGTAAGAACACAATTACTATGTTAACTTAATAGTTATTGCATTTCACGACCATGCGTCAATCATTGCAATTTAAACTTTATGTTAATGACATTAAAGTCACAGGACGCGAGATCGTGATTTGCTATGACCTATACCATAAAATTGTTATTTAAAATGATGACCACATAGTTCATCTGAACTCTTTGATGTACACAATTTGCAATGTCTTTCGCTCCTATCTGATTATAATTATATGATCAGTTCACACTACTGAAGCTTACAAAGGATATTTTAAATAAATTTTCAATATTTTCAGGCTGGAAGACAGTGCTGACAACTTTTTGGTGATTGGAAAATGCTGCCTTATTTACTAGGTAAAGATACTTATTACAAATAGAGCCACAAATAAAATTATTTACTTCATAATCAAATGATGATTTCAGATAGGGACATCTGAATATAATGCTGTTAATATAACTATCCACACTGATACCACTAGATAATACAACATAATGGAATAATGTAAGTTTTCTCTTTTATTAACAATCTAATATCTTTTGTTAACAGGTTCAGAAGTAACATTGTGGTCACTTACCTTAGGAAGCTGGTTTTGATGTAAGTAAACATTATAGAATGCTATTATCTAGTACAGGGTGTCCTTGTATAGGATAGATAACTTTCTATACAGGTGGCCTAGTGTAGAATCTATAAAAATCAATGTCCACAATGATGACTTGACCTTCAGGTCTCCCTCAACAGAGCGAACCCATATCACCATGTTGACCACCTTACGCGTCTGAGTAATTGTATACCTAGATATTATTGTTTTGTTAAAGTATTGCAAACAAAATACTTACAAGTACTATATTCTCTTCTACAGATTTTTCGAGGGTGTCAACAAATGGCAACTGAAAGGTAAGAATCATCAAATATTTGTGTTTTTTATGAAACATTATTTTATATTCAAAATATATTCACTATCATTACTTTTGAACTGAAACTGTAATTAGATTTTTTTAAATCTTTAACTAAAATGATGAATCCAGATAGGGACATCTGACACATAATGCTGTTAATATAACTATCCTCACTGATCCTAAAATCCAATAAAAAAAAATACATTTGACTACTTAAAAAAATATATTTATTAGAATTTCCTTCTGCAGGCTGTCAATCGAAACCCTGTCGAGGGCGCGGATCTTGTGCAAGTGAATCCAACATCGTGGGATTTTAGTCAGTAACGCTGATCTCCCTAAACAAAGGAAGACTGTCTTGGAAAAACATGAAGGAGGTAGGTTTGTTTTTTTCTCTGACACAATATTTTTATTTATCTACTAGCTGACCCACCAGACGTCCTGTTAAAATATCAATTTCTTTTGTAGGGTTCTGTATATGAATGGTACCCAAGCGGAACCCTATTACTAAGTCTTTGCTGTATGTATGTCTGTCTGTCACAGCGCTGTATCTCATGAACCGTAATAGGTAGACAGTTGAAATTTTTACAGATTGTGTATTTCTATTATGACTATAACAACAAATAATAAAAATATAGTAAAGTTAAAAATTAAAGGGACCTCCTTTAATTTACAATAATTTTAAGTCTTTGCTGTATGTATGTCTGTCTGTCACAGCGCTGTATCTCATGAACCGTAATAGGTAGACAGTTGAAATTTTTACAGATTGTGTATTTCTATTATGACTATAACAACAAATAATAAAAATATAGTTAAGTTAAAAATTAAAGGGACCTCCTTTAATTTACAATAATTTTGATTTAAAAAAAAATTCTTACCCTAGCTGCCTAGCATATGGGGTGTCATTGTCTAGAACTCGTCGAGTAGAGTATAAAAATATTTTTTTTATCTTCAAAAATAAAGAAATATGAGGCAGTCTGGTTAGTTTCAGAGATCTGAATTTAAATCAATGTCCACAATGATGACTTGACCTTCAGGTCTCCCTCAACAGAGCGAACCCATATCACCATGTTGACCACCTTACGCGTCTGAGTAATTAATCCCCCTAATAATATTCACAATAATATGAAGTAAATATTAACAAAGGGCTCTTATTGTTCAGGAATCCAGTTCAGAGCTTCAAGGAGAATTGAATATCAACCTACTAAACCTGACTAGGTAAGTTTTAAACTTAATACATGAATTTGTTAATGTGGGAGGCCACAGTCATAAAACGGGTATCATGTCTCGAGCGAGGAGACATGAGACCTATTAAGGAGAGTATTATATAGTCGAAGCTGCGGTGCTACACTGAGCCCCGTCGCCCGCGCACGGACCCGCTAACGAATATTAAGAAAAGTTGCGTTTTGTAAAAATTAATTATTATTTTAAAATATAAAATGCGCAGTTGTAAGATCATTTTTACCGTCGCTAAGCCGTGAAAATATTACTTGTAGTTTAGGTGCAGTAGCGAATTTGTTGAAAACATCTTCAAATTATTAAAAAAAAAAATTGCATGGTATTTAATGTTGCTTAAAATTTTCAAATGCTCAGATTGAAGTATTACATAATATCAGTTTCATATAATTTTTTTCTGGAATTTTCTGTAGCCTCATTTAAAGGCATTAGGGGCTCACAAAAATGACCATTTCTCGACTAAAGAGTATCGATCTATGGGTTTTAAGGCAAACCAAACCAAATTGGACTAATTTTCATATTATAGGAAGTTTTACGTTATATCGAAAGAAGTTATAAAAAGTTTACACTTTATATTAAAAAAAAAAAAAATTACAATGATGACTTGACCTTCAGGTCTCCCTCAACAGAGCGAACCCATATCACCATGTTGACCACCTTACGCGTCTGAGTAATTAATCCCCCTAATAATATTCACAATAATATGAAGTAAAATTAACAAAGGGCTCTTATTGTTCAGGAATCCAGTTCAGAGCTTCAAGGAGAATTGAATATCAACCTACTAAACCTGACTAGGTAAGTTTTAAACTTAATACATGAATTTGTTAATGTGGGAGGCCACAGTCATAAAACGGGTATCATGTCTCGAGCGAGGAGACATGAGACCTATTAAGGAGAGTATTATATAGTCGAAGCTGCGGTGCTACACTGAGCTCCGTCGCCCGCGCACGGACCCGCTAACGAATATTAAGAAAAGTTGCGTTTTGTAAAAACTAATTATTATTTTAAAATATAAAATGCGCAGTTGTAAGATCATTTTTACCGTCGCTAAGCCGTGAAAATATTACTTGTAGTTTAGGTGCAGTAGCGAATTTGTTGAAAACATCTTCAAATTATT
The DNA here is from genome assembly GCA_905163495.3 of Cosmia trapezina. Lineage (NCBI taxonomy): Eukaryota > Metazoa > Arthropoda > Insecta > Lepidoptera > Noctuidae > Cosmia > Cosmia trapezina. The sequence goes on along the minus strand of LR991022.1, from coordinate 29,690,884 downwards.
AAAAAAAAAAAATGCATGGTATTTAATGTTGCTTAAAATTTTCAAATGCTCAGATTGAAGTATTACATAATATCAGTTTCATATAATTTTTTTCTGGAATTTTCTGTAGCCTCATTTAAAGGCATTAGGGGCTCACAAAAATTACCATTTCTCGACTAAAGAGTATCGATCTATGGGTTTTAAGGCAAACCAAACCAAATTGGACTAATTTTCATATTATAGGAAGTTTTACGTTATATCGAAAGAAGTTATAAAAAGTTTACACTTTATATTAAAAAAAAAAAAAAAATTACAATGATGACTTGACCTTCAGGTCTCCCTCAACAGACCGAACCCATATCACCATGTTGACCACCTTACGCGTCTGAGTATTTAATCTACATAATAATAACATTCACGATAATAATTATGAAGTAAATATTAACAAAGTGCTCTTTATTTTTCAGGAATACAGATCAGAGCTTCAAGGAGAATTGAATATCAACCTACTAAACCTGACTAGGTAAGTTTTAAACTTAATACATGAATTTAGTTGACTTCTGTGGGAGCCGCAGTTGTGAAACGCTGGATCGAGGGTACATAAGACCTATTAAAAGCGAATATAGCTACTAACAGCACCACCAATAAATCAATCTGCCTAGCCTTTCCCCAAATGTGTTGGGGTCGGCTTCCAGATTTCCAGTCACCATTGAGAAAAAAAATATAAGTCAGGAGATATGGATCATTTTGAGATTTCCTATGCACACATTTTGTAAAAAATAATTATTATTTTAAAATATAAAATGTACTCATTATAAAACACTATCGAAACGGGTCTTATCGCGATATTCTTTTTAACGAGGTAAACAGGTACCTACTTGTTTCCCGACGTCTCGACCGCCTTGCAGCGATCGTGGTCACGGGAGGACTGATGACAGCTCAGCGACGTCTTCGTAAAGTGCGGGTATGTGCATCTACCCTCACTTGGTCTTCACAATTTTTATAAATGTCACTGTCGGTACTTCTACACACAACACTAAGGACGTCTACATACTGGCGGACCTCGTCGGACGACCGGCGTTCGTATAACGTCGGGAAACAAGTAGGTACCTGTTTACCTCGTTAAAAAGAATATCGCGATAAGACCCGTTTCGATAGTGTTTTATAATGTGTACAAATCGCGAAAGTTTAAAAAGTTTAATAAAATGTACTGTTGTAAAATAAGTGATTTACCAATATTACCGTGGCTAAGCCGTAAAAATATCACCTGTAGTTTAGCAGTAGCGAATTTAAAGTTGCTTGCAAACAACCTCATTTAAACTTTCTTTTTTTTGCTTGTTACTTAATGTTGCTTAAAATTTTCAAATTCTCAGATTGAATTCATATAATTATATTTTTTCTGGAATTTTCTGTAGCCTCGTTTAAAAGCATTAGGGGCTCACAAAAACGACCATTTGACAACTTTAGAAATTCGATATTCACCATCCTCGCTCGTTTTATGACTGCGTCTGCTACGAGTCTTGGCGTATAGTATTGCTATGTAATGATAATGATCTAGAAGAAGTATCTTCCTGCACTGAATCGGTCGAAGGGCCACTGAGCGAGACACAATATAAGTTTTACTGTTATTATGTCTGACGGCGTTTAGTGTCCCGCAAAGTTGACAATATTTATATTTTTCTCGAAGATTTACAATGATGACTTGACCTTCAGGTCTCCCTCAACAGAGCGAACCCATATCACCATGTTGACCACCTTACGCGTCTGAGTAATTTAACTATACACCAGTAACGTTCACATCAATATGAGGAGAATATAACAAAGTGCTTTTATTGTTCTTAGGAATGCCGTGCAAAGTTGCAAGGAGCAAGTATTTCCTGCCAAGTCTGAAAAGGTAAGTTCAATTCCTATCCGATATATCGGCGATACTTCGGGATTGCCGATATATTTTTATTGCCTGTAATCTCATTCTATGTTTATTTTACCTTCATTTAAATTCAATGAGCGCATCGGTATCGCCGATATTTTTTTGTTTTTGAGTTTTGGTATCGTATCTGCAAAAAGTCGTAGCGATGCATCCGCACTTTGTATCATGTGAACATGATCAGCATCTTTGTGCACACAACGTGATATTACGCCTCAATTCCCATAAACCAGAGTAAGGTGTATAATTATTCACCCACCCACATATTTCTGCAAACGAATTTGTAAACTTTTTAATTTTAACTATTTAAGTACCAAAGGATTTTGTGATAATTTTGTTGTTTCGATGATGATCTTCTTCAACAGGGTGAACCTGAGTGAACCCATGTTGACTACCTTATGCATAGAGACAGTGTACAAACAGTCTTGTGTATTGTTTTGCCTTTCATAAAATACCCAACATCAAAATACTGTCTGATGTGATGATGTCTATCACGTGACCAATACAGGGTGTAAGGGACAACCCTCCGCAAACTAACAGGGTGCATTCAGCTCCTCATTCTGAATCATATTCCACCGGAAATTTTCTCAGGAAAATTTTCATTTTTTCAAAATTTTTTTCAGTTACCTTTTCATTATTTCAATGTAAAATTGCATTGTGTGTTCGCAGCACTCCATTTATGTAAAAAAAACTGCAAAAAAAAACCAGCAATGGATGTTGAAATACTCTAACCAACGACTCGTGAAATCAGCTGTTCACTTTCTGTCTAGCTACAGAGTTCATCGAACTCACCGCATACCTATTACCTACCCCTCCCAACCAGTAATAGACGCTCCGATTTGTGCACAAAAACACAAACAAATCAGGTTTATTGGAGTCCCTTAAAGTTCCTGAAAAAATTTCATGTACCGGTCATCTTAGTATGACATACTGAATTCACCCTATCAGTTTGCGGAGGGCTGTCCCTTACACCCTGTATATTAAGGGACAAGGAACAGCAGCTCTGTATTATTATTTTATCCATGTTATCTTGTCAATTAAGAGTAATTTAACAGATAACTCTTAATTGGTTTTGATTGAAATAGACTGCTTGAATTGAGACGTAGACCATAGTAGTTGCAAATGATGCAATTATTTAAGAATTTTAACTGTTCTGATTAAATAGTATCTCTTCTACATAAAATGATTATGGTCATAAAGGTTCAAGATACTACACTGGACTGGTTCTTTAAATCAATGGCTTAAAATTACACAAGACTTTTTGCATGATGACAATTATTTAGTTGTTTCTATTTGGTTGCTTGATGTGGATTTCTGTCTCATCCTATGAGAATGCAATCCCATTGAAGTAGCATTCTGTAAGTCGAGACACAGATGACCGTGGTCAAAACTGCTGGGGATGGCGCCCTGTCGTCACCTCGGTTATATCGACACACTACAGTGTATCATTACACCAGCAAATATTGCTATTGAGAAAACTCATTTGAGACTAACTAAATGAAAAATATTTTTATTACAGGTTGAGCTGATACGAGGGGATAACAATAGGTCATTATCGGGATGGCCACAACTTCAGCCACTCAATATTAGTATAAATACCAGGTTTTATCTTAATTGGAGCATTAGTCTTTGAACTGTCGTTAAGCAAACAACTCAATTGGGAAGTGTGAATTATGGAAAAAATCGAGTACCGTGCGTAAAGTATCGTGTATAAAGTTCTCCTCACTTGAAGACGACCCACGGCCCGGACGGTCGATCGAGGTGACTACTCCGGAAATCATTAAAAAAGTCGAAAAAATAATATTGGACGATGCCAGACTAAAGAAGAAACAGCTTGCAGAAATGGTTGGAGTATCAGATACAATTTTCAAAATTCTACACGATCATCTTGGCATGACAAAGGTCAGTGCAAGATGGGTGCCAAGAATGCTCACGCCGCCTCAAAAACAACACCGCGTGGAGTGTTCTCGCACGTTTTTGAACCTCTGTAACGAAGATAAGGATGGAATATTAAGTCGAATTGTTACTGGAGATGAAACTTGGGTTCATCATTATGGACCTGAGTCGAAACAAGACTATGCAGTGGCACAAAAAAGGCACACCACCACCCAAGAAGTTTAAAGTGTCACAATCGCCTGGAAAAATCATGGCAACAGTGTTTTGGGATTCAGAAGGGATCCTGTTGACCGATTATAAAGATAAAGGCGTTTCTATAACCGGAGAATACTATGCTTCTCTATCCTCGAGAGGTTGAAAGAAAGCATTAAAGAAAAAAGGAGTGGTAAATTGACCAAAGGTGCCCTTCTTCTTCACGACAACGCGCCGGTTCACAAGAGCCGTGTTGCGTTGGCTGCCCTGCATAAAGTGGGCTTCGATATTTTAGACCATCCACCCTACAGCCCAGACCTGGCTCCCAGTGATTATTACCTCTTCCCAAAACTGAAAAAAATTTCAACTGATGAAGAAGTGAAGGACGCGGTTTCAGCTTATTTTTCGGACAAAGACAAAGCATTTTTTTATGAAGGTATACATAAGCTAATTGAAAGATCTGAAAAATGTATAAGGGTAGCAGATAAATATATTGAAAAAGAAAAATAATTTAGTATTTTTATTTTCACTTCTCACCCCTCCATTCCGCGAACTTAAAAACGCCCCCTCGTAAGAACAAAGATCCCGTAGAATTTAGGTATTATTATTTTGTATAAAATCAATAATGAAATTACATTCAAGATGAGTTAGTTTTAGTAACTGTAAACTACCACCAATTTTGTTTCTTTGTCTGCATCACAATATTTCAATTATTCCCGATGGCCACCATTGGGGGACAGAGAAACAACTTTTAAAAATGTATTCTCTTTGCCCACCACTGGTGTGGCTGACACTGGCTTGGCCACCATCAGGGATTTTACTTTTGATAACGCAAAGAATTAGTCGTTAATTAGTCGAAATTTGTCGCCAAATATCAGAATTTGTCGGTCACTGGTTCAAAAGTTATAATTAGTCGAAATTTGTCGCCAAATATCAGAATTTGTCGGTCACTGGTTCAAAAGTTATAAGGGGTCATTGGTGGCCGATCTGGAGAGTCTCCCCAGCTTGGCCACCTTTATATCTAAAAAACTAGGGCACCTAGCGAAGATCTGTTTTCTCCCAGATTTAGTCGCTAATTAGTCGAAATTAGTCGCCAAGTCACAGATTTAGTCGGGTCTTAGTTTAGAAGATGTAATGAGTTCAATTTTTAAGTATAGTTCAAGAGCTAGATTGAAGAGTTTACGATAAAATCTTTGATCTAGCTCTTGGTCTATACTTAAAAATTGAACTCATTATATCTTCTAAACTAAGACCCGACTAAATCTGTGACTTAACGACTAATTAGCGACTAAATCTGGGAGAAAACAGATCTTCGCTAGGTGCCCTAGTTTTTGAGATATAAAGGTGGCCAAGCTGGAGAGTCTCCCCAGCTTGGCCACCAATGACCCCTTATAACTTTTGAACCAGTGACCGACAAATTTCGACTAATTAACGACTAAATCTTTGTGTTATCAAAAGTAAAATCCCTGATGGTGGCCAAGCCAGTGTCAGCCACACCCACCACTGGGGGACACAGCTAACTTCAATTTATTTATAGTTAATTAAAACACCTTAAAGTTGCTTCTGCATCGTCTCCGGTGCGTACGTTACGTAAGGGTGTGCGTTACTCCAGCGGAATGTTGTCGCTTTTCAGGATTTCGTCTTGACAGGAATTAGTACCCAATCTCGTGTAAATGTGCCCGAAATTTAGAATTTGTGCGTCCAGCCGATCCAAAGATATTCACGAAAAACAGATTCCGCTGTAGTAACGTTACTGCTGCAGCGGCATGTTTTTTTACCAGAGGTCGTAGCTGGATACAAACTAGCTACTTAGATATATATAATTTGTGCCCAAAAAATAGAATTTGTGCGTTTTGAGGTTTCAGAGTTATTCAAGATGCTGCTGCGGTAACGTTTAGCAAATTGCTGTATCTCTTAAACGGCATGACATACAACTACGATTTTTTTTACTACGGCGGGTCTTACTTTGTGCAATTTTATTTTTTCTATAATCGACACCATTGGAAAATTAGAATTTTTTTTTCAAAAACCTTAAAATCGATCCTCGCGCTTCAATGAGAAACCCTAGAAACTTACCAATTGTGGTGGTTTGTACCTGTCATGAACTCAAAGCATCATGTGAAATTAGATGTTTCTATTCCAACTCCTTAGAGATTTATTCGATTTTAATTAAAATCTGGATACGATATAATGTAACGCTCCAAATACATGAGTTATTGTTAAGTGACTGTAATCAGAGTTGGGCGTAATCAACTACTTTTGTAATCGGATTAATAAATAATCTGATTGAAAGTAATCATGAATACATCAATCATGACTACATCTGTAATCATTAGTTTTGATTAAATCTTAATTACATGGGCTATTGATTAATTTTTTAAGCATATTTTTAATAAATGCGGTTCTATATTCAATCAGTATGTATCTTGTATGTCTGCGTTTTTCTAAAAACTTCTGATCCAATTTGGATGTCATGGACGTTTTGTACTCTTTCGTTATTTAAATCCTTAAGTAAATTCGAAAAAGAATTTCTGCGTGCTCAATTGCATTTCGAAGATACGGCACGCGGGGTGCGGGAGTTGGGTGGGGTACGGGGTACGGCCGGTAAGCCAATCGTCCGCCGCCTGCGCCCCGCTTCTTGCCAATTGCCATAGCGCAAGCAGCAGTCAGTCTGTTTAATAGTGCGCAAGGATATAAACGTAAATTGATTCACGAGTCTAAACCGTGACGTATTGGCCTATGTGTTTTGGTGTTTAAACCAGTTTAAACATTATTATTGTAAAATCAGTATTTATTGTAAAATGGCGTCAAGTTCTTTTTCGTCTTTATCTACTAATTCAGAATCTGAAACCGTGCACCATGAACAACTTGAGACATTACCATGCATTCTTGATGGAAAATTTTTTACGTGTTCAGAATCGGAGTCTACGAGCAAAAAGAAAGTGGCAATTTGTACATTATGTCGGCCAAAACTAGTTAAAATTAGTGGTTTTAATAATTCTACATCAAATTTTGTAACTCATCTCAAACGAAGACACGGGGAAGAAACACGCAACGAGTATCAGAGTTACTTGAAAACTATGAAAAAAAATAAACGGTCTACTAGAACATCCAACCAACTGCAACCAGATATTAGAGATGGTAGTACTAGTGATGTACCTACTGATCGAACGATTTCACAGGACCAATTTAATGAAAATATGTTAAAGTTTTTTATTCATTCTATGATTCCTTTACAAGCAACAGACGATCACTTTTTTAAAAAAATCTTTGGTGATTTAAATATCTCTGGATTGAACGTTCCCAGCAGAAGAACTTTGGGTCGATTGATTGATGATTACTTTAATAAGGAAATTACAAAAATCAAGAGTGAATTGCGCGATGTAGATGAAGTCTGCACAACTGCCGATATCTGGTCGGCAAAAACAAGAAGTTTTTTGGGCGTTACCGCACACTGGCTCGACACAAATCTGAAACGGAAGTCGGAAACACTGGCTTGTCGAAGATTTTCAGGTACGCACAGCTACGACCGTATAGCTCTTTTACTTGAAGCAGTACATGCTGAATTTGGTCTCGACTCCCGGAAAGTGCTGGCTACGGTTACTGATAACGGTAGTAATTTTGTAAAAGCATTTAAAGAGTTTGGCATAGACGTGGAAAATTGTGAAAATTTTACTCATAACATTGATGACAATTCAGAACCCGCAGAAAGTTCTATCCTCGTAGAAGATTCTCACATCGAGGTCATTTCTGTGGCACACTTTAGTACTTATAATGAAGTTGATCCGCTAGCTTTTGACGAAAATATTATTCCACAGTCAATAATACTAGAATTGCCTGTACATTTAAGGTGTTGTGCACACAAGCTAAACTTATGTGCCACTACGGACGCCAATAAAGTATTACGAAATAACGACACAAGTATTGGCAATATTCATAATCAAGTTATTAAAAAATGCAACAACTTGTGGAACTCCGCCGGCCGGCCTAAATCGGCTGAAATAATACTTGACATTGTTGGTCATACCCTTTCCAAACCGGGAATCACTAGATGGAACAGCCTTTATGATTCACTGAAACAAATTGCATCAATACAGGAGAAGAGTGTACAGCTGCACGTGGCATTAGGAATGACAAACGTTTTACGTGATAATGATTTCCATTACATAAAGGAATACTTGCGTTGTTCAAAACCAATAGCAGAGGCCCTGGATATATTACAAGGCGAACAAGACATGTATTACGGTATATTATTGCCATGTTTAGTATCTTTGCGCAAAAAGTTGCAAAAACTGAATAGAGAATCTCTTACTTTCTGTCAAATGTTGGTAAAGAAATATTTGGAGAGCGTAGAAACGCGATTTGCAGAGTTTTTTGATTTCTCCTCAAAAGTAGCTCAAAATGCAGCAGTTGCTGCAATGTCTTACCCCAGATTCAAGGACAAATGGCTTGCTTGTGTTAATATAGAATACCATTCCAGAATCAAATCTATTTTTAAAGGTGCTGTAATCAAGGAAATCCATGAGGCACCTGAAACGCTTCAAGTCACACCTAATAATAGGATATATGAAGACAGCTATTTTGAGTTTGACACTGATTCTTCAGAGCCTGATTCGGGAGATATGTACCAAATACAACCCTCAAAGGCAGATGGCATTATTTCTCATTTTTTAGCGGACCAGGATCGGGATGTATCGATGCTAAATCGATACCCTGAAATTAAACGTGTTTTTAAAAAATATAACACACCTCTTCCGTCATCGGGTCCTGTCGAAAGACTTTTCTCATATGCGACCATGACCAATTTACCTAAATCACACAGACTTTCGGATGAGATGTTTGAAAAGAGGGTGCTTTTAAAATCTAATTTAAGCCACACATGGCACACATAAAAATTATTCTTGATTGTTTTCTTAAGTATAATAATTATTTAAAAAAAAAAATTCATGAGACTGATCAAAAAATAAAGATGATTTACAATGTTAATGATTTTATTTTTCGAATTCCTAAATGTAGTTAGTATGCATCAATCAAAAAAGTAATCAAAATAACGATTAGGTACAAACTAATAATCATTAATCACCGTTATGATTAAATCTTGATTAATTTCCGTAATCTGTAATCTTGATTGATGATTACAAAATGTAATCGTAATCCTTAATCATTAATCTGATTACAATTTGCCCAACTCTGACTGTAATTATGATTATACTAATAATTAGTACATTTATTAAATTGTTTATCCTTAAAGTTTCAGCTGAAAAAACCTAACTACTTAGATATAAGAAAAAAACGATAGGAAAAGAAATCACGCGATTAACCGAACAAATTCGAATTACTACATAAAAGCGGGCTCACAGTACATTGTGCCAACCTTCTTAAATATGTAGTACAACATTTCGTTTTTTGAAACAGTCTCGCACAAAAGTGTTACTTATAATCATAGACTTATAAAAAAAGCTGGACTCCGCGCCACGCATATCGAAAGTGAAGCACAGTAAGTATGCCGGACCGATTGTACAAACGCGCCTCGCGCACACATTTACATCATAGTATGCCGACCGGCCGCCATTATGTGACACGAGCGACGGCGTCTTTGCAGGTACTCAAATCATGCACACATAGATCGGTACGGTGCTTCACTTTCGATATGCGTGGCGCGGAGTCCATCTTTTTTTATAAGTCTATGCTTATAATTTATTGTTTTGTAAAACACGTAGGTATTACGTAAGTACGTAGTACATTATACCTCAATGGGTATTACGTACACACAGTGTGTAAGCCATAAATGATATTGAGGATTTGCAAACCTTTAAACTCTCAGTCAAATGTTAGTAAGTACAGCAATCTAATAAAGACCAAAGGTTTATTTGACGAGAAAGTGTATTTTTATTACAAAAAAAATAAAAGAAAAAATACCGTTTATAGATTTAGTTTTGAATTGAAATAAAATTATGTATTTATATCATTTTAACCATAAAAATCATCAATACATCTCTCTAAGTTAGATTTCGTGCAGATTCGTTAGATTTCGTTCGTTTGAGGAATCTGCACAAAATCTAACTTAGAGAGATGTATTGATGATACCTGTTGTTTTTACTTATAAAGATTATGATATGATTCGCGACCGTAACAAATATGTATTTGCAAAATTATTCATTAGAATCAATAATACAACTCCTTAAGTTAGTAGGTACCTATAATGCTCAAATGTCAAGATTTCTTGAAATAGTAATTGAATAGGATTACGGTCTTAGAGTTGTATTGATGACTTCAATGATTATAATTCTGTAAAACTTGTTACGGTCGCGAATCATATTTTGATCAACATATAACCCATTACTGACTTGAAAATTGCAAAAAACGTAGGTAGGAAAATTTTAATTTCGCAAGCGCGGCAACGGGAGCCGGGTGCTTCACTTTCGATATGCGTGGCGCGGAGTCCTCCTTTTTTCATAAGTCTATGGTGGTAAAAGTGCATATTCATACATAATAATTTAAGGCAAGTGACGTCATCAGGCCATACGAACCAATATCGGTATGGAGTTATTAATATTTTTAAAATCTACTAAGTATCAAAATTTCGAAACATTATGTTTGTAATAAACTCGACAATAAGCGGGCGAGCGCGCACTGAGGTGCGTTTACGTTAGTTCTGCCGCACTGGGCGGGGCCTACAGTAACAAAACGCATGACCGCAGTGCGCGCACTTCTAAGACATTCCATACTTCACAGATTATGCGTTACAAAAACGCACCGCAGTGTGCGCTCGCCCTTAGGTCACTTCCTACTCTCTGATAACTCTCTACGTCACATATTTATGTAAAAGTAAATTAATAGTTACCTAATTAAACCATTTGTACGCACCTGTACCCATCAAAATTCAATTATAATACTACCAATTTAAGAAGGTGGGCATAATGTACTGTGAGCCCGCTTTTATGTAGTCATTCGAATTTGTTTGTGATTTCTTTCCCTATCGTTTTTTTCTCATATCTAAGTAGTTAGAAGATTTTTTCAGCTGAAACTTTAAGAATAAACAATTTAATAAGGGTACTAATTATTAGTATACCTAATCATAATATCAGTCACTTAATAGTAACTCATGTATTGGAGCGTTACATTATATCATGGCCAGATTTTAATTAAAATGGAATAACTCTCTAAGGAGTTGGAATATAAACATCGAATTTCACATGATGCTTTGAGTTCATGAAAGGTACAAATCACCATAATTGGTAAGATTTTAGGGTTTTTGAAAAAAAAATTCTAGTTTTCCAATGGTGTCGATTATATAAAAAATAAAATTGCACAAATTAAGACCCACCGTAGTAAAAAAAATCGTAGTTGTATGTCATGCCGTTTAAGAGATACCTACAGAAATTTGCTAAACGTTACCGCAGCGGCATCTTGAATAACTGAAACCTCAAGACGCACAAATTCTATTTTTTGGGCACAATTAGGCACAAATTATATCTACCTATCTAAGTAGCTAGTTTGTATCCAGCTACGACCACTGGTAAAAAAACATGCCGCTGCAGTAACGTTACTCCAGCGGAATCTGTTTTTCGTGAATATCTTTGGATCGGCTGGACGCACAAATTCTAAATTTCGGGCACATTTACACGAGATTGGGTACTAATTCCTGTCAAGACGAAAACATTCCGCTGGAGTAACGCACACTGTTCACCTCCGCAGTTTTGGCTTGTTGGTCAGCCTCAGCCGCTACCCCGTAGGGTATATATGTTCTGTGGCCGCTACGGTTCGCACGGGTTGTCTATTTATGCTTTTTTACAGCAGGCGGGGGTTGCCTCCGGTTTTTATATACACTAGGGGTAGCATCCAAAAGACTACGTAAAGTCGGAGTGCCCCAGTCGGTTTTGGAACGTTGCCCTATTTTAACCATGAAGTGGTGGACAGCGGAAATGATTTTTAAAAGTTGTTTCGCTGTCCCCCAGTGGTGGCCAAACAAGTGGTGCACATCGGGAATATACCCAATATTTCAATAAAATTATTGTACAAGATAAGTTTTGTATTTCATTAAATAAATAAATATCCTTGGACATTTCACACAACGCCATCTAGTCCCAAGCTAAGCAATCTAATGCTTGTGTTATGCTAACGAGATGGCTGCTAAACTACTTATATACAATTTTTTTTTTAAATATTATAGATAGAAAAACGCCCAGACTAAGAACAAATACTTGTAGGTCGTACAAATATTTGTTCCGTGCGGGAATCAAACCCGCGACATGCTGCGCAGCAGTCAATCGCTCAAACACTGCGCCAACCGTGTCGTCAATTTATGCACACAACTAACAATAAATCACACACGACTGTATTGTAGTAGGTATTCCCTAATACTAGTACACATGGTTCAATTTTAGTTAAACTAAAAATAGGTACTTTGAATTTGAAATTCAATTTAAAAAGTCTGTTCAGGCGGTTCAATTCCAAACGCTTTCAACTAAAATCGAACAGTGTTACTCTGGCATAGCCACCGTCAGCTATTTTTAATGTTGATAACACAAAAAATTAGACGACAAATATTAGAATTTGCCGGTCACTGGTTCAAAAGAGTTAAATAAGTGGCCGATCTGGAGAGCATCTCCCCAGCGGCCACATTTTTAACTCGTAAACTAGGCCACCTAGCGAAGATCTGTTTTCTATTTAGTCTTTTTTTGCCAAGTCGCAGAGTTAGTCGGTTCTTACTTTAAGAGTTCTATTTTTAAGTAGGTATGGTCCATGAGCTTGATCTAGTTTACAGTAAAATCTTTGATCTAGCTCTTCTGTACTTAAAAACTCTTCTAAAGCGCAGGCCACACCGCCGCTAGGCGGGCGAACATCGTTTCACCTCTTATTACATACTTCGGTTCACACCGCGAGATGGCCGAAGTAGTGAAACGATTGTAACGTTGTAATGGGGCCGGCAACTGTCAAAGTGTCGCTAGTAGCGCTCAGACCAATAACAAAGCAGTTTTTGTACGGAATTTGTAGTGAATTCATAATTAGACACAATTATTGAGGAAATGCCAAGATATTGTGAACCAAATTGTAAAGAAACTAGAGGCCACCAGTTTCCTCGAGATGAGAAACTTAAAAAATTGTGGCTCAGAGCGATAACGCGAGTAAAGTTTGAGCACAGAAGCGGGGCGAGAGTGTGTCATAAACATTTCAAGGAAAGTGACTATGAAAAGATTGGTAACAAGATTAAGTTAATGAAAATTAAGTAAATGATACAATGTTATCATACACTAGAGTGTATCATAAGTAAACGTTCAATAAACCATGAAACAAACATGCAGACCATAAAATTGTAAAAATATAAATTAATCTATGAACAACAAATTCCATTCAGTTAGGTCTGCTTTCTTTCCACATAAAGAGGCGCTTCTTTTTCTTCTTTTAACTCACATAATTAAATTATTTTCCAAGTGGAATACATACTGTTCTTTATCGGAAAAATGTCAAGAAATCAAGGCAAATAAGAAATCCGAAGCGCATAATTATGTTTATGTTATATAAGGATGATGCGCAGTGGTAGCCGGCAAAATTCAATTTTTTTTGCTTTTTTTTTGCAATTTGCACGTCCGTGTCTGGTTGTATCTTGATCAAAGTATGATACGCGGAAATAAAACATATGTATTTATATATTTTTAACCATAAAAATCATCAATACATCTCTTTAAGTTAGATTTCGTGCAGATTCGTTAGATTTCGTTCGTTTGACGACTGCTCGAAATGTAACTTAGAGAGATGATTTTTGACTGTGACTTGATGATTTTTGTGGTTAAAATTATGTAAATACATATGTTTTATTTCCGCGTATCATACTTTGATCAAGATACAACCAGACACGGACCTGCAAATTGCAAAAAACCCAAAAAAAAATGAATTTCGCGGGCTACACAGGGTTCGTATAGAGGTGGCGCCATCTGAGATCAGCTTTCACTTGCCGACCCCATTAAACAAACGTAAAACGCAAGTCATTGTAAGAGTAGTTACCAACCGATCGTATCGCCTGTATTCTGTCTCGCTCGCTCTCGGTCGCTAACCTGTTTTCTTCTCGCCGCGAGCGGGGTTCGCCATCAGGAGTCGGAGAGAGGAGTCGTCGGTCGCGCCTCCCGGGATACACTCACTAGCTTGTGTTGGGACGTTACACGCGCGGGCGTCGACTAATTTTATTGAAGTTCGATTTTATTTCCAAGACTTGAACATCTCGTTTTCTGTTTTTTTAATTAATAATTGAGAATAGAATCAGTGCTTTAGTAAACCCCATATTGGGGAGCAAAGTTCGGGTTTTCCGTACGGTTTTTTTATATATCCGTGGGAACCATCGCTGCGTCACAACCTCCTGCCACGGGACACCATTGCTGGCTTCTGGCTGCCGGCGCCACTTCAGGCATCGGGCTACCGGCACCACTACCGACAACCCTGCGGGCCCTGCTCCTGGCTCCTCGGCTTCAGCGTCCCTTCAGCTACGCGCAGGCCAGGACAGTACATGACGCGCCTACTTCCATGATAGCAGAGGGAAAGTTTGACCGGCATTTGTAATCCGCGACCTAATAATAAATTTAATTGAATGTGTTGGTGAGTTTATTTTGCTTCCACTAGTTTAATTAACTCCCACGCATCATTGGCGCCCAACGTGGGGCCCGAACGATGTTCGCCCGCCTAGCCCGCCCGCTAGCTGGCGGTGCGGCCTGCGCTTAAGACCCGACTAAATCTGTGACTCGCTATCGTCATTCAGCAGAAAGACATCCACCCTGGATCAAATATCTGGCTGGCGGCTTTCAACCTATTTTATCCTAATGATCGGCAAAGAAAATACAGGACACTTCCTCCAAATGAAAACATAGTTGCTCTTACAAAATACTTTATTTTTATTCCTTTTACACATAACATAGCCTCCCTATAAGAAGAACTTCCTCCTGGAGGTCTCCAGCTGGTGCCTCCTGCCGGCGATGATCCACTCGAAGTCTCCTCGCTTGGAGTCGAAGGTGCCTTGCTGTAGGGAGATCAGCTTCAAGGTGAAGCGGGGGCCCAGTTCGCGCAGCTTAGCGCGCTTGCCGTCTGAGGTGAACTCGTATCTGGAAAATATGGTGAAAATACAATACGGAGAAAGTTTATAGAGCTGCTTTACTACCTAATAAGTCAATATAAATGCTGCAGAGAATTTGTAAAACGATGTCAATTCATACAATAGAATTCATTCTCTAAGTAGGTACATCCATCCATACTAATATTATAAATTCGAAAGTAACTCTGTCTGTCTGTCTGTTACCTTTTCACGCCTAAACCACTGAACGAATTTCGATAAAATTTGGCAAGACTATAGATGGTATCCTGGGGACGGACATAGGCTACTTTTTTTTTCAAAAATAATCCTACAGGGGGTGATATAGGGGATGAAAGTTTGTATGGGAAACTCAGTATTTCTTAAGTTAGGGATGTGAAAATTAAAATGTATGCTTTTGATAGGAAATAAAGAAATATGCGGTTCAGCGTTTTTGAAAAATCATCTCCTAAGGGGGTAAAATAGGGGTTGATTTTAAAATTTACAAAACTGCATGGATTTCGACAAAATTTTGCAAGGCTTTATATAGCATCCTGGGGAAGGCCATAGGATACAATTTTTTTTTTTAATAATACTACAGGGGGTGATATAGGGGATGAAAGTTTGTAAGGGAAACCCAGTATTTCTTAAGTTAGGGATAACAAAATGATATTGGTAGGAAATTAAGAAATATGCGGTTCAGCGTTTTTGAAAAATCATCCCCTAAGGGGGTAAAATAGGGGTTGATTTTAAAATATACAAAACTGCACGGATTTCGATAAAATTTGGCAAGGCTTTATATAGCATCCTGGGGAAGGACACAGGCTACTTTTGGTCTTAAAAAATAATCCTACAGGGGGTGATATAGGGGATGAAAGTTTGTATGGGAAACTCTAAAAAAAAAAAACGGTGAAGGAAAACATCGTGAGGAAACCCGTGCCTGAGAGATATTTCATATTAAATAAAATAAATACGGGGCATGAATAAAAAAAACTCGTGTCAGGTCACACGAAAAAGGAAAAAAAAAAGAGAAAAAAAAGAAAAAAAAAGAGAAAGGAGAAGAGATAGGAGAGAAAGAAATTTCTTAAGTTAGGGATGTGAAAATTAAAATGTATGCTTTTGATAGGAAATAAAGAAATATGCGGTTCGGCGTTTTTGAAAAATCATCCCCTAAGGGGGTAAAATCGGGGTTGATTTTAAAATTTACAAAACTACACGGATTTCGACAATATTTGGCAAGGCTTTATATAGCATCCTGGGAAAGGGCATAGGATACTTTCAAAAACAATACTACAGGGGGTGATATAGGGGATGAAAGTTTGTATTTTGAGGCTGGGGAACTACTGGATTTGGTGAAGTGTAATGCTGAGAGGTATGAGTCTTTAACTAATACCCTCTCTTTTAGCTGTGTCTGCTCCCAGGAGCCCCAGCCTCAACTTGTTACACCCGCACCCCAACTTGTTACACCCACACCCTTAGTGGCTCAGACAGTAGGTAGCTGTATGGATAAAGATATCAATATTATGAATAGTTTGACAACTTATGTTTTTTCTGACAAATTTGGTCAAGGTTTTGGTAGTATATTTAATCAGTGTTTGCAACACTATGTAATTAATAATTGTTTACCCGGTGCCAGTATTAGCCATTTAATTAAAAATATTAAATTGACAAAAATAAACCCCAGTTCCACTGTTATACTATTATATGGGGATAGTTTATCTGTAAGAAAAAAGGACATAATTGAATGTGTCCATTTGATGTTACATCTCAATGAGACTAAGAACTGTAAATTTATTTTCTGTGCATTGCCTTATTCAACATATTTGTCTGATGAGCAAAATAGTCACATTTATAATTTAAATATGTTAATTTATAATAGAACTTGTCATCATAGTGACGCTATTTTATATTTTGATTGTAATCAATTTATTACTGATTACAAACTGACTAATTATGAAATGTATTTGCCACCTAGTTGTAGGAGACATATTGCTAATCTTTTAGCATACAATATACATAGTGACACCGGTACTTGTAGTGTACCATCGAATACTGTTAGTAGTAGTACTAATATCACTTTTGATACGCCTTGTAGTTTAAACTATTAGGTGTGACAATGGGTAGGCCGCATAACTTGAATGTTGTACATCAAAACATGCAGGGTCTGTCCGGCAAAGAGTTAGAGTTAAGTTTATTTATGGAGAACTATGATGTTCAGGTGTTATGTTTGACTGAACACTGGTTGAAAGAACATGAAGTAGTCTTTATGAATGATGATTATTTTACTGTACAAAGTGCATTTGTGAGAAAAAGTGCTATTCGCGGTGGGTCTTTAGTTCTTGTTTCAAACAAGTTGAAATGTAAACAACGTTTAGATATAGTTAATCTTTCTATTGAGCGCATTGTTGAGTTGTCTTGTGTTGAACTCGAGCGATACATTATAATTTGCGTTTATCGACCCCCCTCTGGGGATTTTATTCGTTTCGAATTGGTTATGGAAGATACACTCAATAGGTTAAAATCAAGTAATAAAAGCATAATTTTATGTGGAGATTTTAATATTAATATTTTAGATGTTACTCCATTAAGTATTAGACTTCTCAATCTGTTTAGGTCTTATAATTTAATTAACTTGTTTTTCGAACCTACTAGGATCACGGCAACTTCGTCAACATGTCTTGATAATATATTTAGTGATTGTGAGGTCAAAAATAAATTAGTGCTAAGTGACCTAACATCTGACCACTGTGGTTTATTAGCTAGCTTCCCTATGCCATTACATAAAAAGGTGCATAAAAGAGAATGCAGGCCTTATACAGCTAGTCGTTGCAACAAGTTTAAAAATAATATAGCTCGTAGAATTACACCATCTCTAGCAGAACACGAGAATCCTAATGAAATCTATGGAGCCCTTTTTGATGTTGTGCAAAAAGAATACCAATCTACTTTCAAGACCAAAACCATTAACATTAATGGCACCTCCGTTGGCTTTAATCAATGGGCTACTCCAGGTATTTATAAAAGTAGAGCGAGACTATACGAGTTATACGGTTTGAAAAAATACAGGTTTGATACTTCTTTCCTAGAGTATGTCAAAAAATATTCAAAATTATTTAAAAACATTTGTGTTTTTGCTAAATCTAAATTTTTAAGCGATACAATTAAGAAATCCAATAATAAAGTAAAAACAACCTGGAAAATTATTAACAATGAAACGGGTAAGTCGGTGAAACAAGAAAAACAACTTGAGATTATGGTTGACAATAAGTTAATTAGTAAAGCAGCTGACGTAGCTGAGGCATTTAATGAGTTTTTCGCCAACATACCTATTACTACGACTCGCTCCTTAAATTCGTCCCCATCTAAAGCTGAAAACCTTTTGCATAGTAGTGTGCCCAAATGTAGTCGCTTATTTAGCTTCGAACATGTAACACCTCGTGATGTAGTTAATGTTTTTAACACACTTAAGTCTAAAAACACTGGTGATTACTGGGGCATCTCCATTAAACTATTAAGTAATATAATATACATCGTAGCCCCCTATCTAGCTGTTACTTTTAATAAATGTGTTGATTTAGGAACTTTTCCTGACCTCATGAAAAGTAGCAAAGTCATACCATTATTTAAATCCGGTAATAAAAATGACGTTGGAAATTTCAGGCCTATTTCTATCTTACCTGCATTTAGCAAAATATTTGAAAAGTTAATACTCAAGCAGTTGCTAAAACATTTTAATTTAAACAGACTCCTTCACGATGAACAATATGGCTTCACTAAAGGTCGTTCGACTACGGATGCGGGTGTTGCTCTGCTGAAACACATATTTAACGCTTGGGAGAACTCGCAAAATGCTATTGGAGTTTTTTGTGATCTCTCCAAAGCCTTTGATTGCGTGCACCATGACACGCTTTTGCGTAAATTACGTCATTATGGTGTCCAAAACGAAGCTCTCAAAGTAATAAATTCTTATTTACATAATAGGTTCCAATGTGTAGATGTTAATGGTGTGAAATCTTCCGGGCTACCAGTTCAGTTAGGTGTACCTCAAGGCTCAATACTGGGTCCATTCTTATTCCTAGTGTATATTAATGACTTACCATTCTATTTAAAGGGTATCTGTGATGTTGTACTGTTTGCAGATGACACCTCTCTTATTTTTAAAGTAGACAGAAACAGACATGATTTTGATGATGTAAACAGTGCACTCTCAATGGTTACGGATTGGTTTACGACAAATAACTTAGTTCTCAATGCCAAGAAAACTAAATGTATAAAGTTTGCCTTACCGAATGTTAGAAATCTGGGACCCAACATCGTCTTAGATGAAGAGGTACTTAAGACTGTAGAATCAGCAGTTTTTCTGGGTATAACAGTAGATGCTAAACTTCAGTGGGGCCCACATATATCAAGCCTAGCGGGAAGGCTCAGTTCAGCCGCCTACGCCGTCAGGAAAGTAAGACAATACACTGACGTTGATACAGCTCGGTTAGTCTATTTTAGTTATTTCCATAGCGTTATGTCCTACGGTATTCTGCTATGGGGCAAAGCGGCTGATATTCAAAATATTTTTGTTCTTCAAAAACGAGCTGTTCGAGCAATTTACCAGCTAGGAGCTAGAGTTTCTCTGAGAGAATTTTTTAAGGATATTGGTATTCTCACGGTGGCATCACAGTTCATCTTCGCCAACATCTTATACATTAGGCAAAATATACATTTGTACAGTAAAAACAGTGATATTCACAATATTAACACCAGAAATAAGGACAAATTACGTGCTCCATTTCATCGGCTTCATAAGGTTCATAACTCATTTGTTGGTCTTGGTATAGCTTTTTATAACAAGCTACCTTCTTCTTTGCTAGATTTGCCTTTTAATGCGTTTAAAATTAAAGTTAAATCCAATCTTTGTTCAAAGGCATACTATTCTATCAACGATTACTTAAACGATAAGAATAGTTGGTCGCTGTGATTAACTCAAGACAATGTTTATGTTATGTTCTTTCTCCAGGATCAGCTTACATAATGACAGGTTACATGAGTTAAGTACTAAAATTGTTTATTTTATTTGACAAAAATATAATTTAATGTATTGTGTTGCGTAAATTATTTTGCATAGGTACTATTGTATAGAATCTAGTTCTTCTAACTGAACAGACAGCTGTGCTGCTGGGGAGTTTGTTCCGCTACTTCTTCTTCCCAGCTAAAGCACTAGGAAGTGGTGAAGGGCGGGCGTTTTGTGGGGACTGTCTTACTGTAATTTTGACGTTCAAAAAGTGCTGATTCTCAGCCTAATTTGAATAAAGGACTTTTGATTTTGATTTTTGATTTTGTATGGGAAACTCAGTATTTCTAAGTTAGGGATGTGAAAATTAAAATGTATGCTTTTGATAGGAAATAAAGAAATATGCGGTTCAGCGTTTTTGAAAAATCGTCACCTAAGGTGGTAAAATAGGGGTTGATTTTAAACAAAATTTGGCAAGGCTTTATATAGCATCTTGGGAAAGGACATTGGATACTATTTTTTTTTCAAAAATAATACTACAGGGGGTGATATAGGGGATGAAAGTTTGTAAGGGAAACCCAGTATTTCTTAAGTTAGGCATAACAAATTTATGCTATTGGTAAGAAGTTAAGAAATATGCGGGTCAGCGTTTTTTAAAAATCATCCCCTAAGTGGGTAAAATAGGGGTTGATTTTAAAATTTACAAAACTGCACGGATTTCGATAAAATTTGGCAAGGCCATAGATAGCATCCTGGGAAAGGACATGGGCTACTTTTTGTCTTAAAACATAATCCTACAAGGGGTGATCAAAGGGATGAAAGTTTGTATGGGAAACCCAGCATTTCTTGTTTTCCACATGAACGTTCTCATGGGATATTTTCCGACATCCACGCGGGCGAAGCCGCGGGCAAAAGCTAGTAGTTTCTATAGATTGTAATTAATAACAATCGTTAGAATAATGACAAAAATTGAATTCAATCTGCCTAGCCTTTTGGTTGCCTTCCAGTCTCGGATGCAGCTGATAACCTGTATTTTACATGGAGCGACTGCCTATCTGACCTCCACAACCCAGTGACTGGGTAATACGATACCCCTTGGTAAGACTGGTTGTCAGACTTTCGGGCTTCTGACGACCCGTAACGACTGTCAAAGATCCACGAATGACAGACGGGACCAACGGCTTAACGTGCTTTCCTGGGCACGGAGGAGTCTCGGTATGTAAAGATGGTCACCCATCCACGGTCCAACCCCGGCAAGCGTAGCTTAACCTGATGGATGCAGCTGTTATTACTTATTATTAACTGAATTAATTTTGTAAAATCAATGTTTTTTTTGTTTTGAGTGAATTTTTAATTTCATTTATTTTGTTAATTATATGTATTTATTTTGTCTAGATTCAGATACAAATGACCCAAGGGCTGGCTTCTACCTTGGCCAGAGGGGTTGAACGACATTGGTCAAGTCTGTTATTCGTCAAATCGGCAATTCGTCAAATTTGATATTGGTCAAAGCTGTAGTTCGTCAAATCGTCTTTTTGCCCAATTATGAAATTAGCCAAACACGCTATTGGTCAAGTCCATGTACAGTCGATGAAAACATGCGTTTTGAATTCACATAACTTGCTTGTAGGAACTTATAAAAGGAAAAGCCGCCTGCTGTATATGCACCTATTTTAATATAAAAATATTTTACTGAGCAATGGCAAAAAAGGGTTTCTCAGGACATGTGGTGTTGTGCAAATGAACGCCACCGTACCACTAAAGCAGTCGAGGCTTGGCATCGGAGATTAGGGATTAAAGTAGAAGAAAAACACAACATTTTCATGCATCAGTATTTTAAAAAAAAGAACCGAAACATTATTTAAATAAAGTTAAAAGAGAAGATAAGAAGCAGAGGAAAACATCCGACATCATAAAAGATGCTAAAATATAAAAAAAAATAGAAAAATTATTGAGTGGAAAATTAGATGCGTTAAAGTGTTTAAAACAGTTGTGTTGGGTATGAATTCAATGTAAATAAATATGAATTGAATAAATGAGTTAATAAATAAATAGGTATCATGAGGTACCTACTTTCATTTTTACAGTTGATTGTACTTAAATTACTTGACCAATAGCGTGTTTGGCTAATTTCGTAATTGGACAAAAAGACGATTTGACGAACTACAGCTTTGACCAATATCAAATTTGATGAATTGCCAATTTGACGAATAACAGACTTGACCAATGTCGTTCAACCCGGCCAGAGGATTAGCATTGCCATACAACGTGGCAATGCCGCCAGTCTCTTGGGTACTCTACCAGTCGACAGCGATGCGGAGGAATTTTTCGACGCCATAGTTTTTTAATAGTTTTAGTTAGTTTAGGATATTATATTTATAACTTAATTGTACTATTTTTTAGTCCAACAAATACATATTTTAGATACAAATTAATGTTATTGAGTAAATGACTATGACTATGTGTATCCGTATCGGTAAGCGTAGTGTGGGACGCCCCCCAGCTAGATGGACCGACGACCTGATGAAAGTGGCTGGGACAGACTGTATGCGGAAGGCGGAGGACAGGGTGTTGTGGCGCAGACTGGGCAGGCCTATGTCCAGCAGTGGACTGCGATACGCTGAGTTGATTGATTGATGATTATCCATCATGGCGCTTCAATAAATGAACCACCACCATACATAACGTACATGAACATGGACTATTACAAAATCTTCAGATTTATAGCACACTTTTTAGTGCCGTCTCTGTCGCTCATCCACGACCACGTGTATAGATAGTGCAATCCACGAAGACGCGCCCCACTACTCCTAACCGTTTATAGTATATGTGTGCAACGGTTAGAAGGAGTAGTGGGGCGCGTCTTCGTGGATTGCACTATCTATAATAGCCTCTAAAATTCCTTATGTCGCAGTACGGGCTGCATACCTACTGTACTGTACAGAAGGTTCGCCTCAATGAATTTATATTATGTAAGTACAGTTGGTATATAATACATTCATTAGGCGAAAACTTAGAAGCTGATGTAGGGGCACAAACATACCGATGATGTCTAAAGAATATGTAGTCGCGTTGATTGTGGAAGGTGACGGCGCGCCGGCCGCGGAACTGCGGCTCGTAGTGGAACAGCGCGCCCAGCATGCGGCCCACCGTCATACCCAGCCGAGTGCTGAAGTTGTTCAGGATCACCTAGTAACGTACAATGTGCGTTTAAATAAATAAAACATATTAGTATGGCGGGATCTCCATCGCGACATGCGAACTACGCATCACACTTACGTCACGCAAAATCCTGCATCGCGCAATCAGAGTTTATAGCGCGACTAGCATAATATATAATGTCCCGACATCAACTGCCAGGTAGTTGCCCACCAGACACGACAACCGTCTGGTCGGAGGATCCTCCCTCTTCTATGGAGGATGAGTGAACTTTACACCCTGTTCCTCATGCCTCTATATTAGTAAGCAACAAGATTCAAGATAAGCTCAGATTCATTAGCTCAAAACAATGCACTTATGGATATGTGGCGGCACCCACATCGCCACATACGAACCACGCATCATAATTACATGACGTCACGCAACCTGCATCGCGCAATCAGAGTTTACAGCGCAACTAGCATATATACAAAGTCCCGACATCAACCGACGGGCAGTTGCCCATCAGACACGACACCCGTCTGGTCGGAGGATCCTCCTTTTTCTATGGAGTATTAGTGAACTTTACACCCTGTTCCTCATGGCTCTATATTAGTAAGCAAGAAAATTCAAGATAAGCTCAGATTCATTAGCTCAAAACAATGCACTTATGGATTTCATTGTTACCCACTTCCTTAGGTTTTTCTTTGGGACAAAGAAAAAGGTAACCAAAATCAATGTAAGCCCAGATTATTTAAATGATAAATGATAAATGATTTATTTTCTGTAAGTAGGTTTGTACAAACACTTTTACACGTCAAACATATTTTTTTTTAAACTAGATGAGTTCGACGTTTCCTATCTGACTACTCTGAGAAGAAACGCCGAAACAAACTCAGAGGTCACAGTCTCTTTTAAAGTCCAGACATAATCTTGGTCAGATCATGTGAAGACCATGTAGATTGCAGTCAGAAATGGTCTTTTGATGAAAGAACCACACAGATTGAGTGGACCTGTCCAGTCAGTGCACGCATTTGTCAGTAATCGTGCAGCTCAACTCAAAACTTAAGGAGCTTAACGATTCGACGAACAATACCAAAGAAAAGACATTTGGGTAGGCCGCATAAATTACTCAAACTGTCAGACTATAACTAAAACTGAGAAAAGGATAAAATAAATAAAAAACAATGATCCACGTAGTCTTCACATTCACAATAATTAAAAATAGTATAACAAACAAAATATTCATGTCATTGTATAGAATATGTAAAAAGGTATTTAAATCAACATTAATAGTGTAAATTTATTGGAGCAGCTCAAACCCAAGCCTTTTTGTCCTCAATATAGTCTTTAACAGTATAAAAGGCTTTCTGACAAAGTTTCCGCTTTATACAATTTTTGAATTTATTAAGGCTTAGTTCTTGAATGTGGCTAGGTAGTTTATTATAAAAACGTATACATTGGCAACTAAACGAACCACTTATTTTCTTCAGCCTGGTTGTAGGAACAACAAATTTGTGTTTGTTTCTAGTATTCACATTATGGACGTCACTGTATTTTTTAAACAAATTGATATTTTTATGAGCATACAAAAGATTTTCATAGATATACTGAGAAGGCACAGTCATTATATTAATTTCTTTAAATTTATCTCTGAGAGAGTGTCTGGGACTTAATTTGTAAATTGAACGAATAGCCCTTTTTTGTAAAACAAAAATTGTCTGAATATCGGCGGCATTTCCCCACAACAGAATACCGTACGACATCACACTATGAAAATAACTAAAGTAAACTAAACGGGCTGTCTCTAAACAAGTTAAATCACGAATTTTCCTAACGGCGTATGCTGCAGCGCTAAGCTTTTTCGACAATTTATCTATATGGGGGCCCCATTGAAGTTTGGCATCCAAAGTTATGCCCAAGAACACTGTGGTATCTTCGGGAATCAACTCTTCACCCTTTATGAGAACACTAGTTTTTACTTGTCTAACATGAGGTATAGTGAACTTAATACACTTAGTTTTTTTCTCGTTAAGAAGTAGGTTATTAACATTAAACCAGTTAACTACTTTTGCGAGGGCGCTATTTACATTGTCAGTAACCAGCTGCTGACGTTTGAGTTTAAATAAAAGTGAAGTGTCATCTGCAAACAACACTATATCATGATTATCCTTTATGAGGTAAGGCAAGTCATTAATATAAATAAGAAACAAAAACGGGCCAAGAATTGAGCCTTGGGGGACCCCCATTGTTACTACGGATCCGGGTGATCTTTTCCCGTTAACATCAACTCTTTGAATCCTATCACTTAAGTAAGAAGTGAGAAGATCCAGAGAGGCGTTCCGGATTCCGTAGTGATGCAGTTTCCTGATTAATGTTTCATGAAGAACGCAGTCGAATGCCTTGGACAAATCACAAAAAATGCCCAAAACATCGCATTTATCCTCCCATGCATTATAAACATGACCTAAAAGTTCAACACCGGCATCAGTAGTCGAACGACCCCTTGTACTTGTACCTTTAACCAAATTACTGCTGCAAACTTCGACAAAATCATAGGGTCATGGTGTGGTCATCTCTCAACCTCTTCAAATACTTTTAAAGGAGAAAAACACCTAACTCCTGTGTAAAATTGTTAAGTAATTTATGAATATCTACCTCAGGTCTATGGTTGGTAATTTCTTTATAATCTTTCCTGAGCTCTGGCGTGATCTTGCAGCTGGAGAGGCGGAAGTGTGCGGTCGGTCCATTTGGTAAGTGTATCAGGAGGAAACCATTTGGCTGCTTCTGATTCTCATTTACAACTATCACATCTGTTACATTCTCACGGAGAGCTGACTGGACTATCCGCTTTACTGATGATCTGAAAGTAGAAAAAATATCAACTATAATTTATGAAGCTAAAAAAATAAATGCTACAATTTATATTTGAAAAAGAGACCTATTAGCTAACCTTCAGAAAAAGAGGCAGTACAAAGTAAAGATACAATTGACAACTTCCTATTCCTATCAGGTCTCAAGTTTCAAGTGTCAAAAGTATTTGTTTTTAATGCAGAGCAATCTAGTACTTATACTTTTTAGCAAAATTACACAAAACTGATGGCATAACACTTTTTCGTTATGTCTGCCTGTTTACTCCTACCTACCACATGCCGTCACAATTTCTGCCTGTTTACTCCTACCTACCACATGCCGTCACAATTTCTGTCTGTTTACTCCTACCACATGCCGTCACAATTTCTATCTGTTTACTCCTACCACATGCCGTCACAATTTCTGCCTGTTTACTCCTACCTACCACATACCTTGTTTACTTAAAAACATTAGCTGGAAGTGCCGAGTGCAATGCCAACAGGCCACAATGAAGAAAGTGGACTTAATACTTTCCAGGACACTGAACAAGATACAATAGAAGTTTTATTGTTATGATGTCTATGGACATTTAGTGTCCCGGAAGTTGTTAAAAACCTTTCACTCTTCTGGCTATTTAAAACAACATGAAACATATATTTACCTTTGTCTATACCTAGATATAGAGTTAGGTATCATTCTACAGAGCTCCTTGCCAAATATCCTGGTCTTGTTGTGTGGGTTGTCCGAGTATGTGATCAGTACTTTAGGCTCGTATGAATTCTCGTAGTATGTTGACAGTTCATCTAATTCCATGTCCTTTTGTGCCTGGAAATATTAGTTTATGTTTTAAGTTTCGAAAAACAAAAATGTAAGATTTGAATGTGTCAGAATACCCTTGTGAACAATTAATTATAATGTTCTTCATGCACAATACCTGTTTTAGCATTTCAAACCAGATACTGGCTCGGTATTTGGCAAAAAATACCTATGTGCCATAGTTAAATGAGAACCGTGGCAGTTTCACAAAAATTGAAGGAAACCAAATGAAAAGTCTTAAATGGTCAAATAGATTTTGTTCTTTATCCAAAATACATATATATGTAGTTAAATGTAAGTAAGTAGTTAAAACGACAAAAAATAACACTTTCTAACCTCCAATTTCTCTTCATCGTCAACATTAGCAAGCATAGTCTCATCCTTTTCTCGGAGGGACTCCAACGTGTGGGGGACCTGCTTCGGGACATCGTCACCTTCTTGCTTCTTATCCAACTTACGCCTAAAACACCACGATGTTAGCCTAAACTTCGTATCTTATACACAAAATACAACTTTCAACAGAGTACATAACCAAACTTACTGTTTCTTGTCTTTACCGCGAGCCATTTTGCTTTATAATTAAATGAGACGAGACGTAAAACAATGCTTTTCACAATTATATTATCACCAGTTAAATATATTTCAATTTTAAATCTGTTTTTAATAAACGATTTTCATGTGGAACATGCTTTTCGCGGTTTTGACACTTAACCACTTGACTTGACATTGACATGATACACAGAAGTATATTTTTGATGACATGACACTGACATTAGTGAAAGCATAGATTATCAAAGCGTTTTCTGCGAGGGTCGGCATAATGTTGCAACTTTCAAGTACATACTAAAATACTAAACCAGAAAAATTGCTGAAGCGGTTTTGCTTTTATACCCCTCAGGGTCAGCGCACACCAAGAGCGCATTTTCTGAGTTGAGTTGGATGTTTTCTTTTTCTCATTTACATCAACGATCTTCCAAAAACCATAAAGGAATCCGGACCATGCGTTTTGTTTGCGGACGATATTTCTATTATTACTCCCTGTCATGATAACGAACATTTAAATAATACCCTTAACAATATATTTACCAAAACAATCACCTGGCTGAACGAACATAATTTGGAAATAAATTTTGCTAAAACTAAATTAATAACTTTCCACCCCTACCAATAAAAACCTATTTATGTAAATTTTTCTTGTAATAACCACAAAATAGAATCAGTAAATGAATTTCCACTATTAGGCTTAACTATAGATTTAAATATCAATTGGAAACCACACGTACAGAAAATAAAATCCAAACTTTCCTTGTACGCTTTTCGAGAAATAAAAAAGACCACAAACTTGCAAACTGCTCTGATCACATACTATGCTTATGCTCATGCTTGGCTTAGCTACGGCGTAATAATGTGGGGAAATAGCACAGACGCACCGGCGCTGTTCACAACTCAAAAAAAATTACTTCGGATTTTAGTTAATTTAAGACAAACGGATAGCTGCAAACCCCATTTCATAAAGCTTAACATTTTAACTCTTCCCTCTTTATACATACTGGAGATCTGTAAATTCGCACACACACACCAACACTTGTACACAAAACGAGAAGACATACAAACTAGATACACACTCCGACACAAAACACGTTTAAACCTACCGACATCCCGTTTAAAAATGCACTCATCTAGTCCACTGGTTATGTCGATAAAAATGTATAATAAACTACCTGAAGTACTCAGAAATGAAAAGAAAATTGCTATTTTTACAAATAAATTTAAAAAAATATTAATAAACAAATGTTATTATAGTATAGAAGAATATTTAATTGACAAATCCATAGACTAACTGACATAATTATATAAATGAATACATAATAAATAATTTAGATTAATTAATAATTAATAAAATCTTACCCTAATTTTACTTAGATTAAGTTAATATGCATGTTTATATAAGTCCTCTTCTCTCTAACTTTTCTTTTGCTGTGCCCGACAGGGTCCACGATTGTTACTACAAATGTCTACTTACCACCTAAGCATAAACATTGTGGAATGCAATAAATGATTGAGTATTGAGACTATTGAAAAATTAATCTTATGACAATGGGGCCGGCAACTGTCAAAGTGTCGCTAGTAGCGCTCAGACCAATAACAAAGCAGTTTTTGTACGGAATTTGTAGTGAATTCATAATTAGACACAATTATTGAGTAAATGCCAAGATATTGTGTACCAAATTGTATAGAAACTAGAGGCCACCAGTTTCCTCGAGATGAGAAACTTAAAAAATTGTGGCTCAAAGCGATAAGGCGAGTAAAGTTTGAGGCGGGGCGAGAGTGAGTCATAAACATTTCAAGGAAAGTGACTATGAAAAGATTGGTAACAAGATTAAGTTAATGAAAATTAAGTAAATGATAAGTACAATGTTATCATACACTAGAGTGTATCATAAGTAAACGTTCAATATACCATGAAACAAACATGCAGACCATAAAATTGTAAAAATATAAATTAATCTATGAACAACAAATTCCATTCAATTAGGTCTGCTTTCTTACCACATAAAGAGGCGCTTCTTTTAACTCACATAATGAAAAATGTCAAGAAATCAAGGCAAATAAGAAATCCGAAGCGCATAATTATGTTTATGTCACTTAAGGATGATGCGCAGTGGTAGCCGCGAAATTCAATTTTTTTTTGGGTTTTTTGCAATTTGCAGGTCCGTGTCTGGTTGTATCTTGATCAAAGTATGATACGCGGAAATAAAACATATTTATTTATATAATTTTAACCATAAAAATCATCAATACATCTCTCTAAGTTAGATTTCGTGCAGATTCGTTAGATTTCGTTCGTTTGACGACTGCTCGAAATCTAACATAAAGAGATGTATTGATGATTTTTATGGGTAAAATTATGTAAATACATATGTTTTATTTCCGCGTATCATACTTTGATCAAGATACAACCAGACACGGACCTGCAAATTGCAAAAAACCCAAAAAAATTGAATTTCGCGGGCTACACAGGGTTCGTATAGAGGTGGCGCCATCTGAGATCAGCTTTCACTTGCCGACCCCATTCCATACATTGCAAAATTAAATACACGCCAAGCATGCTCAAGCATGCTCGAGCTCAGTCGAGCATCAAGTTTGAACGATTGAATTTTGCAATGTAAGGAATTGTCATAAGATTAATTTTTCAATAGTGTCAGAAAATGCTCTGCTCTTGGTGTGCGCTGACCCTCATACTTCAACTTATACTTATTATTACATTTGCGCCCACCGTGCAGCAGCAGGAGCATGCTGGATGTTTCTGCTCTATGGTCATAAACAAATTGACAAATGACAAGTTTGAGGTTATGTGTCAACAAATGTGCTGACAAGTTAGCGGCGGCATTTGTTTTGAAATTATTTTTTCTTGAATTTACTAAACATATTCCCTGTAAACGTTGATAATGGACGGTGATTTATACGATGAGTTTGGTAACTACATCGGGCCGGACCTTGAATCCGACTCGGACGATGAACAGAGTGTGTACGCTGATAACAGAGACGCGGACGAAGATGCTATGGAGGAGGATGAAGACGGGGATGCAGAGCCTGAGGTAGCGCCCATGTCCGTCGTGCTGCACGAAGATAAACGGTACGTAAACATATTAACAGCCAGGAAACGAAAAAAACTTAGGTTATGGTCTATGGTTGTTTACAAACTAAGTATGAGGTTATTGATTGTTTTTCAACTAAAACTGGATAGAACTTCATATTTTTCATTACAGTTCCAAGTTTGTATGTAGGACTAAATGTTCCTATGTCACAGCAAAGATTAAAATATCACAATCAAAACAACATTCACATTATGACACAATAATTTGCAAAAATCTCTAATATTTGACTCAACATCTTATCTGGTTTCTCACTAGCCTTTTCTTTTAACAGATACTATCCTCAAGCAGTAGAAGTGTATGGGCCAGACGTGGAAACAGTGGTTCAAGAGGAGGACACTCAGGCTTTAGACAAGCCACTAGTGGAGCCGATCAAGCATAAGAAGTTCCAGGTCCAGGAACAGCAGCTCCCGGAGACTAAGTATGACATGGAATACATGGCTGATATGCTGGACAATACCAACCTCATGAGGAATGTTACGCTGATGGGGCATTTACATAATGGTAGGTTAAAACTTTTTATCAGTCAGAAAATCTAGGCATAGATGACAAAATGTTAATAGTGTAATGTTTTCTAACTGAACAGACAGCTGTGCTGCTGGGCAGTTTGTTCCGCTACTTCTTCTTTCCAGCGAAAGCACTAGGAAGTGGTGAAGGGCGGGCGTTTTGTGGGGACTGTCTTACTGTAATTTCGACGTTCAAAAAGTGCTGATTCTCAGCCTAATTTGAATAAATGACTTTTGATTTTGATTTTTTTGTTTTCTCTGTTATTTAATGTTCTCATGTACAGTGCGTTTCAACTAAGAATAGGAATGACCATGCGCCATATTGTGAAGATTTAGCAAAATAGCATCTCGTTTACACATTTGCAAAGTCAGTGACATATTTTAACAAAAACAAATTCCAAAAACAACTAAAATGGATAAGAATAACACTACAAAACTTTGCAAGCCTTAGATTTCTAGCTTCAGTTGACAGTTAGAGGTCATTGACTTTCCTATTCTTAGTTGAAATGCATTGTAAGTGGCTCTATACGCAAAATACGCGCATTGTCGTGGAGTTGCGGATACCAGCTCGTATTACCTATTGTAAGTGGCGATTGTCTTAATGAGAATAAAGTTCTTTAAACCTAAATGTTATTTTGAAGACAATTCCAAAGACACAGTGCTAAAGTAAAAAATATAAATAGTTTAATAATAAAAATAAAAATAATTTATAATTCATCAATGGCTTTTACACACAAAAGATTACTATAATGCTTGCTAAAACAAGCAGTAGTGGTTTTTTTTATAGTAATCATGTAACATGATGTCAAGCCAAATTACAAGACATTATTACCAAAAAACAAGAGCAGGAAACCTCGTAGTTTTCTGCTTTATGGGACTAAACATAGGAAGCGGCCGGAGCACCGCGCCGCCGCCGCCGCAATCCTCGTACAATTTGGAACGCTGTGCCCAGAGCAGGCGCCTCGGTCGCTTGCTATGTTTAGTGCCTAATAGTAGGTATAATTATTTTATTGGGTTAGGGTGCCAATTTCTTAAGAAATATTGTTTTTCCAGGCAAAACTTCATTTGTGGACTGTCTAATCAGACAAACCCACCCAAGCACAATAAACACAGACACCACAATACCGATGCGGTACACGGACACTCTGTTTGTGGAGCAAGAACGAGGCGTCTCCATCAAGTCCATGCCCGTCACGTTACTGTTGAAGAATATCAAGGGGAAGTCACATCTCCTGAACATTATGGACACCCCAGGACATGTTAATTTTAGTGATGAAGTTACTGCTGCTTTGAGGATTTCTGATGGTAAGTTGAGAGTTGGTGTGGCTATTGAGCAATTTTCTTATTGTGGTTTCATAAAGAACAGTAAGTTTTATACTTACTTCAATTTGCAAAACCTTAATGCATATTTGATATCAATATTTGACTTTGACTTTTTTGATTTTTTTGATATTTTTATTTGACTCTAAAGTTGTCTCTTATATTAGATACACAGGGTGTTCGGCGCATGGACCGACACAATTTTTTGGGGGATTGGGGGGGTCATTTGCTAGGTTTCACCTAAAGACCTCCATGTCCTAAGTGTGACGGTAATTGAGATATGTTTTTTTTTGTTCTTTCTTTGAATTACCCAAAATCTCGCCTTTGAATCGATATATTTTTTTTGTTTATGGTTGCAATAGAACAAAATAAATTTTATAATAGTCTGCAATGTATTTTTATTCTAAATAAATTATTATTTGATGTAATTGATCAGTAGAAAATGACTTATGTGCTTCCAAAGTCTTAAAAATGTTTAAATGTATGAAAAATTACTACTCTTAAATTCATTTTTTTTTTTAAATGAAGCCATTTTGACCTTATTTTTATCTCAAAAAGTTCTTTAGCTTGTACCCTTTCTAAGGGTATGCTACACGCTATGAAAAACAATTCAAATATAGTCAAAATACTAGTTAGAGAGTCAGTTATGGAGTGTTTTAAGAAAAGACTTATTACGGTAATTATATTTTTTTATTTTATTTCGAATAATAATACATTGTAGACTATAATAAACATTATTTTATTCTTTTACAAGCATAAACAAAAAAAATATATCGATTCAAAGGCGAGATTTTGGGTAATTCAAAGAAAGAACCAAAAAAAACATATCTCAATTACCGTCACACTTAGGACATGGAGGTCTTTAGGTGAAACCTAGCAAATGACCCCCCCAATCCCCCAAAAAATTGTGTCGGTCCATGCGCCGAACACCCTGTATATTTCCGAACTCACTAGCCACATAATAATATAAGCCATCAAAGGCTTCTGTGGTTTTTTGATGTAATAATTTTGAACTCTGCAATATACCTTATTGAACATTATAAAAAATAAAAATAAATATATACAGGGTGTAAGGGACAGCCCTCCGCAAACTGATAGGGTGAATTCAGTACATCATACTAAGATGACCGGTACATGAAATTATTTCAGGAACGTTATGGGAATCCAATAAACCTGATTTGTTTTATTACCTCACACGCAATGTATCGCTACCGTGGCAAAACGCACGTAGCGAACGGCAGCGCAGCACCTACCCGCCACGGGGTCAATCAATTCTCGCGCCGCGACAGTAAGCGTAGTGGCGGATCGCAAGTTAGTTGAGTAGGTAGGTACTTACGCGCAGGTAGAGTAAAGGCGACAATAATTTAGGCTCCATTTAATTATTTTTATAACTGAAAGTTGTTTGAATGTTTTAAGTGGTGTATGGCACCTACTTATTGTCAAGTACGGGTAGGGTTCAATGAAAAATAAGGTTTTATGAAATAAGGAATAATAATTTACGATAATGGCTGTATTCCCTCAAAAACCTTTATCTGCACTAGCTCCAAGGAAACGCGAACGAACGCCATTTTCATTCTCCTTTTTTCATCAATTGAATGATGTTATAAACCATTTTTCTGGCTTGCATAAGTAAAACGTTGTATCGTCCACGAGCCATTTTTAAACAAATTAATACCAAAGTAGTTTCTGTACTTAACGCAAATAACAAATAGATGAAACTAACAGTCAATAAAAATAAAAAATACTACTGGCAAACATGCATTCAGGCACCTCATTGGCCGCCCTTTTACAACGAGTAAAGATAACAAAATAATAAACAATACAGTTAATTTTCTACCAAACAATAGCTAAAACTAATGTCGAAGTGTATTTCCCTTTTTTACCCGACTGCGGCAAGTTAAAAAAGGAGGGTTATGTGTACAACGTACCTCCAATTATTATTACATAGAAAATTAATAGAAATCAATCAGTCAATAGGTATCAATCAGGTTGTAATTGATAGTGCGTCGTGCACAAAAATTAATCCTACCTTAGAATCACCTGTGACCTCCACCGAGACGTTCACAGTTTCACACACGACGAGACGTGCACGGCACAGGGTCTAATCGAGCAGGATACCTATCAATGTAATTTCTGAACGCTTCACTAGCATTTCCCTGAGCTTCCCCGTAGCACATTATCATTTCGCCATACTCACGAGCACTAAATGTAGCCATTTCTCACAGACAACAACACAACAACAAATAAATCCAAATGGGTAAGTACGTAAACTTCACAATGCGACTGCAACAGCGAGCGATACTGCCAGATAGTGTCGCAGGACACTACGCGCGTGCGACACAGTCGCAGGACAACTAAATTGTACTAATGACTACACGAAAAATCCCACACAAAAACAGTGTTGTCAACTACTCGAAAAATTTTGCATGAAATTTCTTGCAAAAATGTTTGTACAAAAATACCACTATTTTAAGCTCGACTAAATAAATGTTAGCTGTTTTTTTTTTGGAGAAATGAAACGATTAATTTGTCAATTTAATTCAAAGTTTATGCTAAGCAGATTCATAGTAGTGATAGAAGACTGGGCTTCCATTACAGAGGGCTTACGTTCGATTCCCGACTGGACTACCAGTCGGTAGCTATCGTAAAGCCATGAAAAGCCCCTTGGGTGGCTTGTAAACTGGATCCAGTGATCGCTTGAAAAGTAGAATTCATTAAGTAATTAGGTATGTACCTACCACGAATACTCAAGGGCACATTAAGTGCGTCTTTCCTTTAGAATTTAAGTGCACGAAAAGATTTGCATTTAAAATTAGAGAAGTTCTTATGTGAACCAAGTTAGTTCTAACATTTTGGTTCACAAATAGAGGTTTGATAAGTTGGCAATACTGTTGCGACTCGGTAAATCGGAGCGTCTTGCGCGTCTGTGTTGTTGTATTGTATCAATTGTATGCAAGTAGTATGCGGTGAGTTTGATGAACTCTGAAGCTAGGCAGAAAGTGAACAGCTGATTTCGCGCGTAGTTCGTTAAAGTATTTCGACATCCATTGCTGTTTTTTGGATTTTAGCTGTTTTATTTACATAAATGGAGTGCTGCAAATAGAGAATGTAATTTTGG
This sequence comes from Cosmia trapezina, assembly GCA_905163495.3. NCBI lineage: Eukaryota > Metazoa > Arthropoda > Insecta > Lepidoptera > Noctuidae > Cosmia > Cosmia trapezina. The sequence goes on along the minus strand of LR991022.1, from coordinate 29,655,428 downwards.
ATTGAAATAAAGGAATATTAGCCGAAAAAACTTTAAAAAAAATGAAACTTTTCCTGAGAAATTTTCCGGTGGAATATGATTCACAATAAGGAGCTGAAGGCACCCTGTTAATTTGTGGAGGGCTGTCCCTTACACCCTGTATATAGAAATATATATATCATAGAAAAAAAAATCTTGTTCAGTATGATGTTTCACTGAATAATTTTTAGATCACATCATACCGCTCAATCAAGCATAAAAGTTGCCAAAAAATAATAGATAATATTTTATAAATAGATAGTTTTTAGCACACAAAAGAAATAGCATAACACACAAAAACTCAATTAATTGATGCCAAATTACATAACAATACTAAGAAAATATCTATAGAATGTATGGAGGACAGAAACTTTCCTGCGTGTGTGGGTAAAACATTGCACTGAACACATTCCTCCTGTAACACAGGCGCAGTCCTCTTCGTGGATGCCGCAGAAGGCATAATGCTGAACACAGAGCGCTTACTCCGTCATGCGGTCCAAGAACGAGTTCCCCTGACGCTCTGCATCAACAAGATCGACCGCCTGATCCTGGAACTGAAGCTGCCCCCCGCAGATGCCTACTACAAGTTGAGGCACATCATTGATGAGCTGAATTCTATGTGCGAAACCCACCAGCCCCAGGATAATCCAGATGAGCCTGCTACTGTGTTCTCGCCTTTGTTAGGTATGTTGTTACTGAATTTGAACTCTTCTTAGTTTGTTGTAGTGTTTGTGTAGGATAGAAAAACGCCAAAGTCGCATAACTAAAGAAATTATTATTTCATTTTTTCATTTCATTTATTCTTAACAATTAAAATTGTGTTGAATATTACATTACATTACATAAAAAGTAGCTTATTACATATTAAATAAAATTATCACATGCAGAAACAATACTTCAAAGCCTAATTTTTGATGTCAAATGATTAGTCAATTAATTAAAATATGTCAACAAAGAAATATAATGTCAAATTAAATACTTCATGATAATAATGGCGGTAAATGTTCAATGTCAAAATGTCTTATCCTAGTCAGGTCCTAGTGATGAGAACAGTGTTCCGTCAAAAAAATATTTTATAGCTGGTTCACTGCCATTTTAAAAGTGACTATTTTTTATCATTTGACATGAATTCCGATACCGAGTATAAACTTTATAATAGCTTTCTCCCGCCTGGTGGTTGGTAATTGATAAGATTGATAACAGGGGGGTTACTATGAGCTATTATAGTAGGTCTGAAGTTGAATGTTTCCAGTGAGAGACCTATAGGACCGTCTTTCTCTCTCACAGGAAACATTCAACTTCAGCCATACTATAAGCCCCCTGAATGGAGAGGGAGAGGAAGGCCAAAGAAAAAATGGAATGAATGATATGAAAGAGAAGGGAGTGAATGGATAGGTGACAGTTGATAGGAGAAAATGGCAGAAGAAAACGTTGCGCCGACCCCACGGGGATGGGATAAATGAAGAGACGAAACCTGTATTTACTGTCCTTTCTTCCCTCAGGCAACGTCTGCTTCGCCTCGTCCCTCTACGACGTGTGTTTCTCCGTGGAATCCTTCGCGGCCATGTACGCGGCGGCGCACCCCGCCTCAGGGCTCCGCGGGGCAGACATGTCGGCGTGGCTGTGGGGCGACGTGTACTTCAACGCTAAGACCAGACGGTTCACCAAGAAGCAACCTCATGCTTCTGCACAGAGGAGTTTTGTTGAGTTCATTTTGGAGCCGCTGTATAAGATTTTTGCTCAGGTACGTTTTGGATTTGGTCAATGTTTATTGAAATTTTGCATTCGTGTTTTTGAATTAAATGAGGAGCTCGTGGCTAAGTAATAACAGCCGCACGGGTCGATCCATCAGGTTAAGCTACGCTTGCCGGGGTTGGTCCGTGGATGGGTGACCATCTTTACACACCGAGACTCTTCCGTGCCTCGGAAAGCACGCTAAGCCGTTGGTCCCGGCTGTCATTCGTGAATCTTTGACAGTCGTTACGTGTTGTCAGAAGCCCGAAAGTCTGACTACCAGTCTCACCAACCCAGTAACTGGGTTGTGGAGGTCAGATAGGTAGTCGCTCCATGTAAAATACTGGTATTCAGCTGCATCCGGTTAGACTGGAAGCCGACCCCAACATAGTTGGGAAAAGGCTATGCAGATTGATTGTCCGTATTTGGGTCACTAAAAATGTGTATAAAATTCCTTCGAGTCGAGAGGACTTTCCCAAATAGCGTCATTGTCATCCATTTGTTCAGGTGGTAGGCGACGTGGACGACACTTTGCCAGCAGTGCTGTCCGAGCTCGGCATCAAGCTGACGAAGCAAGAAGCCAAGCTGAACGTACGACCCCTGCTTAGACTCGTCTGCAGCCGGTTCTTTGGAGATTTCTGGTGAGTTTTGTACACTGTTCAAGCGTGTTTTATTATGTTTTAGCCATTTCTGACATCACAAAATCTCTATCATCCTAAGTCAGTCTAGATTCTAGATTTTTTTCTTAATAAATGGTGTGAAAACAAGGGACTTCTACAAGTCGGAGCGATCGCGGAAATGACGTTCACCTTGACCAAAAGCTCTATACAAAAAAAAAACAACCGACTTCCAAAAATAACGCTACAATCTACAAAGTGAAAAATTTCGGAAGTCGGTGTCTTTGGTTTTTTATTTTCGTTTTTTGCCACCGACTTCCGAAATTAAAGTAATTTTTCACTTTGCAGTGTTGTTTTTTTTTTTTTTTTTGTAAAAAAGTTTTTATTCTTCACTTTTTAGTTGTGGTACTACCCCACACAAATTCGAATGCAAAAAAAATGAGAACATCATCGACCTAAAAAGTAGGAAACTACCGAAGCAAAGTTAATAAATTTTACATGGGACCAACTTCGAAGTATACTCTCCCGAATAAAACGAGAATCTTTCAAATCGAACAACTCTTTATAAAGTTAGGCGTGGTCATACATACAATAAATATACGTGTCGACTTGAGAATCTCCTCCTTTTTTTTCGTCGGCCATTTAGATATCTATGTGTTAGTTTTTGTACGCCACAAATTAGTATGTTCGGTCCATACAATAAAAAATTTCAAACGCCTTGTATTACAGTGGCTTCGTGGAGATGGTGATCCGTCACGTGCCGTCTCCCCTAGACGCGGCTCCGCGCAAGGTGGCTCACACGTACCGCGGGGCTGCGGGTCCTTTGCACGAAGATATGCTGGCTTGCGACCAGTCCGGTCGCCTGGTCGCGCACACCACCAAGATGTACCCTACTGATGACTGCACTTTCTTCCTGGTTGGTGGACTAACGCTCATACACTTACTTTCAATTTGGCCATGCTGGTGGCGAGTCGGTGAATGGAAAAATGCCCTAAATTCTAGGGCGTTTTTGAGTGTTCACCCTCAATTCATGATGAGTGCCAAAATGCTATACCTATATAAAAAAATAGTATATTATGCAATTAGTGAATAAAGGACGGATTTAAAGCGAGGGCCATAGATGAATTACGAGATGAAGGATTCTAACGATTGAATCACGACCATAGGGAAAATTCATGATGATTGAATCACGAGCGTAGCGAGTGATTCAAGTGTTAGAATCCTGAGCGACGCGAGTGATTCATGGCCCTCGATATAAATCCGTTTTATTCAAGAGTTGCATACTATACTTTATACCATGACTACGAGAAAAAGAAAGATTTAAGTGAAAATAGACATATAATGAAAAAAAAGGAAAGTTAAATTGGCTTTGATGTAAACCAGCCGTGATTTTTTGGGTAGCAAGTTTTCCACTATATCGGCCGCCCTCTCTTTCATAAACTCAGGTGTTAACACATCTTCATCACTAGAATGCATTTTTAATCGATTAGAACAACACTAAACAAACACAAAATTAAAGATAAAAATAACACTAAATTGAAACAATTCTGTTTTCTCTGAGCACATCACTAAATGGCTGAGGTGAAGTTATCGTAGGTATAGAAAACATGACACGTTTGGTTTTCATACTATCTAATAACATGCCATATCTAGCCTAAGTACTCTAAATCTGTGGTCGAATACATTGGTGTGTTCCATTTTCAAACATCAAAACAGTGAGTAAAAGTGCTTTTTATTCACTGTTTTCAGTGAATAAAATAAGCTTTTTAGAGGGGGAATAGTATAAAAATGTTTATTTGTACAGTCGAGTTCATTAACTTAGTGGCCCTTTCAGACTTCAAAAATGAACGTCAAAAAAGTTCATAGTATTGTGTTAAATTGTGGTCAAGATTTAGATAGATAATAACAGCCGCTCGGGTCGATCCATCAGGTTAAGCTACGCTTGCCGGGGTTGGTCCGTGGATGGGTGACCATCTTTACATACCGAGACTCCTCCGTGCCTCTGAAAGCACGTTTCGCCGTTGGTCCCGGCTGTCATTCGTGGATCTTTGACATTCGTTACGGGTCGTCAGAAGCCCGAAAGTCTGACAAACAGTCTTACCAAGGAGTATTGTATTATCTAGTTAATGGGTTGGGAGGTCAGATAGGCCATGTAAAATACTGGTATTCAGCTGCATCCGGTTAGACTGGAAGCCGACCCCAATATAGTTGGGAAAAGGTTAGGCAGATTGTTTAGCGCACGCGTGTTTGCGTATGCCTCGCAGCTCTATTATACGTAGCTCGCAGCGTAAAATTTCAAACAAGTGGGCTATATCTCGCATGCGTAAGCAGATACGTGTGAAACCAAAGACGTATCTGATAAAATCAAGAATTTCTCAGCTTCTGTTTGTGTAATCCATCCATCTGGCCCTTTCAGTATTGTTTAGTATAACTAATGTCTTAATTAACAGGTGTTAGCCCGCGTAATGTCGGGCACTTTGTATGCGGGTCAAACAGTGAGAGTTTTAGGAGAAAACTACAGCACACAAGATGAAGAAGACTCCAGGATCATGAACGTGGGCCGCCTGTGGATATACGAGGCGCGGTATAAGGTTAGCTATACTTGTTTCTAACAAATAACCTGTAACTAACTAATTACAGCGATTAATTTTTTGTGTTATCAAAATTAAAATCCCTGATGGTGGCTATTCCAGTGTCAGTCACACTAAACTTCTTCCTCATCTCTATGGCTTATTATTAGGCGTTTCCCTTTGCCAGTGGGATTTGTTAAGCAGATTTTTTTTTAATGACTTCTTTGCATTTGAGAGTATAAGTTTAAATTTAAAAAAAAAATTGTACTAACGACTACAAAAACGGTCAAATAGGCCTGTCTTCCTATTTTTTTTATGATCGAGTTGTAAATATCATGTTTTGAACCATACTTAATCAAGACTGTGTAACAATGAAACTACAACCACAGAATAAATAATAGTACTAACGTACAGAAGTTGCACTCCTTTGATCTTGAAGAAAGCCGCTTTTATAATAGCCTACAAAATCTTTTCCTCCCCATGCGCAAGCTAAATTGCTCTTAATCGCCGCGCTTGAGAGTTGTTATTACTTTGTGTCGTTACTCGTCCGTAACATACCTACGCCGCTTAGCCGAGTACTAGGGCTGTCCGCAAAGAAAAATAAAATATGGTACCGTAGCACCATACCATACCATACATACCTTATGGTATGGTGGTGGTGGGGTATATGGTACCTTTTTAAACTTTTATTGTATATAAGAGTAGTCTATCTAGAGTTATTTCACTTTAATGTAATGTCTTATAATTTTCAAACGTTATTTTTTATTAATCAATTAAACAATCATTATAATCATGATCATCATTCAATCATCAATTATTTTTAATACACCATCATCTCGTATAATATTTATAAGTGTTCTAAAGTAAACAAGGCACAAACACGTCTTAAATTGAAAGTGACATTTGGGGCACTTTAGTCGCCTGAACTTGATCATAAAACCACTAAAGATGCCTCAACGCACCAGTGGCTAAGTTTGTGCGATCGTACGATCGCGGGTAGGTACAGTTGCTTGTTAATCCTAAGTTAATCCTTAATTACTTTAAGCGATTTTGGACCTTACTCCTGAAACAATACGACGCGCACACAAACCCCCACCACTCCGCCGAGAGCTCAAGTTAAATGTCGGCAACTATAGTAAGTAGGTAGGTAGGTAAAAAAAAGGTAGCAACAAGACTCGACATTTCGTAATGGATTTTCGTCATTCAAAAAGTAAGTATATTCACTAATTTATATATAGTATAGTGATAATATGAATAGTATATTTAAATTTAAAATGTAAGATTTAATTTTTTCATGGGCGGCCGTACGTGCCTCGCTCGCTGAGCGAGTAATACACCCTGCCTGACTTGAAACTAAGAGTTGCCGCGAGCTGTAGGTACTTATCTCGAGCGGAATGTACCAGTGCAAGAGGACTGCTACAACATAATAATATTGTATTTTAATCCCATCAATACAATTACAAATGTTTGATAGTTCATGGTTAAATCAAAATTGTTCAATTTAGAATATCACTAGTAGAGATAGTGTGGCAACATTTTTTATCGAAATGACAGTAAGAAGTATAATCAGCTAATCATTATGTCCGACCATAGCTTTTTTGCATTAAGACGTAACGTTACGTTTTGAGTAAGACGAACGCTAATGTCGTTGTTCGCGGCAGGCGCAGTCGTAAAACATGTGAGCGAGACGACACTAAAGTCGATGTTTGTAAAAAACCCCAACACAAAATTGCGTTTTGACAAATTAGGCATATTGAAGCACGGCGACGCATCGCATTATGTAGCAGTTTGGGAGTTTTAATTACGTTTATTTTGAGTCTTATAACATTATTATTACATAGAAGTTTCATTACATTCCATTTGAATTTCCTTTTTATGATCGGACTGCCGCGAAACTTGCCATTTTAGTCTAATAACCTTGACTAAATTCCACATTTGTTCCAGGTGGAACTTAACCGCGTGCCTGCAGGCTGCTGGGCTCTCATCGAGGGCATCGACCAGCCCATCGTGAAGACTTGCACCGTGGTGGCAGCAGACGAGGACGCGGAGCTACACACCTTCACACCGCTGCGGTTCAACACGCAGGCGGTCGTGAAGATCGCTGTGGAGCCAGTTAATCCGTCTGAGTTGCCCAAGATGTTGGATGGATTGAGGAAGGTGGGTGAAGATGGTTGTTATTTGTGTTGTAGTTGAAATTAATTAACGGTTTGACAAATTGACAGCCAGTGGTGTCGGTTCTCTTGTTCAGTAACTAAACCAAAATTAGAGAATCGCTATCTTTTACTAATAGATAACGCGAGAAAAGGACGGCTATAGCTATGAACTAAGTTAGAGATGTCTAACTAGTTTACGCCTTGGGCTTCACCGTGTTTTTAGTCAACATGTTTTTACGTTTCGTCTAAATCTGTATGGAAATATTAGTTCAATTACAGCTTTAATTTACGTCCGTCTCTTTCTTGTTTTATTAGAAAGAAAAAGTTAGCAATAGCCTAAATTAAATTTAGTTTGTGTACAACAGAATCGGCACCAATATGTATCATAGAGAACCATAGATAAACTACCAATAAGTTTGCTTTCTCAATTCCAACAAAGGCCTAGCCTTTTCCCAACTATGTGGGGGTTGGCTTCCAGTCTAACCGGATGCAGCTGAATACCAGTATTTTACATGGAGCGACTGCCTACCTGACCTCCACAACCCAGTTACAGTGGTACCCAACTGATAAGGCGCGTCGTGAATCTTCGTTCGCACAGAAAAGAAAGTATGGCCCTGAAGATTAACGAAAGAATGCTAAAACTTACAATCAACCTTACTTTGTGGTTCATAATACACTGCAGCTGTTAGTTCCGTCTCACTCGCAATTATGGCGGCTGACTAACATGCCACGCGGCGCGCGCTAACATGGCGGCAGCTGCTCACCAATAGCGGTACAGGAAAAAGGAGCGTGGTGCGTGGAGCGTGCCGATTGGTCAATAGCATTTCCCGCGCTTTGAAAATTCATCTTCTGCGCAGGTACATCGATAAGCCATATAAGTTGGGTACTACTGTACGGGGTAAGACTGGTTGTCAGACTTTCGGGGTAACGAAAAAACTTGTTACAGGTGAACAAGTCATACCCATTGCTATCGACGCGTGTGGAGGAGTCGGGCGAGCACGTGATCCTGGGCACCGGCGAGCTGTACCTCGACTGTGTCATGCATGACTTGAGGAACATGTACTCCGAGATCGACATCAAAGGTAACACGTCACACCTTTTTAGGGTTCCGTACCAAAATGATAAAAAGGGTGTGCGTACGCGCAGCGGAATGTTGTTGAATTTAAAGATTTTAAGTATGCAGATATTTAGTGTATGACGTCGTATAATTGTGTATGGTAAAAAAAAAATTGTGCACGCAACCATTGTGGAGAAATTCACCAAAAACTGATTCCGCTGGGCGAACGTTGTCCTGGCGGAACTTTTTTTAATCCATAGACTTTAGAAGAAAAGAGATGTGTCCAAAAATTAGTGTGTATTTGTGTGTAATTGTGTATGTATGAATAAAACTAGTGCATGCATAAACTTCGGAGGAATTCAAGTTTCCGCTACGCGAACGTTTGGCCTATAGCTAGTTTTCATATAAAGCGCTTACATAGAGAGCTGTAGATTTTTACATACGTTGTTTTGAATTTGTTTATATTTGTTTAAAAAACAGATTTAGAAAAAATCGTGGGGCTTAAAAGATAAAAATATAAACGTAAAATACGCTTATTAGGTCTTAGTTCTTAAAGTATGCACTTTGGGGTCTAGATTTTCACGTTTATACAAACCTTGTAAGTGTCTGCAACATGTTGCCAAGTATCAATGATGTTCCGTTAGTAACTAAAGAGTTATAGGACAAATTTACCATGAACAGATCACTGTTTACAAAGCAGTCAAATATCACGACGTTCTGAAGGAATTGCATGGTAATATGTATGTCAATAATTAGTGTATTCATTCAACTATTCTTATGCAAAATTTCATGTCATTAAATTCAGTAATTAAAGAAAAACAATTATAATACTGACGAAGCATCGAAAACCTACATAACCCGACCAAGTTCGGATGGCTACCAAAAAGTGGCCGTGCCATATATCTTAGAAACGTTCTTAACCTTCCAATATAGTATTTATTAATATGGTACAGTTGCGTACACAAGCGTTAGGAAAAAATAAAACAATTGCATTTCTTGAATGAAAAATATTTTTTTAATAATAACGCCACTATCTACGATAAAAACAAATCTTCAATTGACAAGTACTTCTCTATTTAAATACCTTATTGGGTGGTCGACCGGAAAGTAACGCCACTGTACTTACATGATTACATAGTTTAAATATTATATAATTTCAACATCATGGACTCATGGTGGGCTATCGTCAAGATACCACTTTTCGACCTTATTACTATAGGAATATGGGTTATTATGATTTCATTGAAAATAAAGATATCTAAAGAAAAACCTTTGTTTAATTTCCAGAAAAACATTATGTTTTGTCTTACACAGGCAATTTAATTATTCTAACTTAGTAAAAAACCCAAATATATAATTATATAATATAATAATATAATATATATAATATAATATAATATATATAATACATATAATACTCGCTCTTTTAGGGAGTGCAGGAGTGATAAATAGCATGTTCGAGTTCTTTTGTATCTCACACTAGCGAGATAAGCCGAAATGCTTATCATTTTACGACCATTATCTCGCTACAATGGTCCATAACTTGGTTTTTTCCATTGCAATTGTCTTTACTAAAACATAGCTATATACTGTAAAGCTTCTTATTTTGAATTCTGTCGTTATTGGTAGGTTTGATAAAAATAACATTTTGCCTTGTGAAGGCAATTTAACTGAAATCGAAAAAAGAAATACCTGATAATTGATGTACTTAAAATAATGAAAAAACTAAAATATGTTCCGTTCGCGCCGGGCCTGGGTAAATTTTGTATGGAGCGTGACCCTTCTTCTTTAAGTAAATAGATATAGAATTAGATCAATCAGTAGATATTAACTTGGGTTTATGGTGTCTGTCCAATGTTAACATAACACAATTATTATAATTTATCTGCCTAATAAACTACCTACGTAAATGAATAAAGTCTATAGCTATTAATTTATTATAAAATCTTACCTTATATCTGTTATCAGCTTCTCACTATCATTCACTCAATATTCCTACTACATAATTATGTTATGCTTCACTGTTACACTATAATATTAATAACACACTTTGTCAATATTATTATTACAGAGAATTGGCGATGCATAGCAAAACAACAGCGCATACGCACATTGTCCTTGACTGCACATTTATTTGTTTGTGACTGGGGATGAAACAAAATCAGGTTCAAGTTCAACAGCAAACGAATACGCGCGAAAACATATTGCCCTCTCTTTTCTTCAAGGATGACAGTACCGTTTCAAGCGGGAAGCCGCCTATCGCTCGTTGCGCGCAGCGCGTTGTCTATTTTTTCACACAAGAATATTTTTGATTAATTCATAACTACAATACTTAGACTATTTAACTAAAGGATTAAGCGTACCGAACTTCGAACAAAATAATTCTGCATATTTTGGTGGGGTGCGGGGCAACACGCTCACATACATAAGAAAAAAAAATCGATTCAAGAAGTAGTTTTTTTTAAGTAATTAGATTGTTTGATCCACTAAAGTTGCATAGGGGAACGCTCGTGCATGCCTAGTCTATTGGTTAAATAGTGTAATAAGCTATAATATGATAAATATTTACCTAAACAGTAGTACATACTTACATGTGGTAAATATTTAATTTCCCTAAGGGGTCTATAGTTAGAATCCTGATCCGTGAAATCTTCAATAGAAATTAGCTGTATGAATTTTATTTGTCTTAAATAATATATTTAGATTATATCTCAAGTCTCAAGCGCATACTTAAATAAAGTACCTACGTAAATAGTACCTACTTTCTGTCATAGTCAAATACATTTAAAAAAGTAGGTGTACAAAAATAAATGACCTATAAATTATATCGAAACAACAATTGTGTTATCACCTATACCAATTCAATACCGGTATTATGCTGTAAATTTTGGGATGTTACCTAAATATATTGCACGGTCGCTTTTTTGTAGCCATCCGAACTTGGTCGGGTTATGTAGGTTTTCGATGCTTCGTCAGTATTATAATTGTTTTTCTTTAATTACTGAATTTAATGACATGAAATTTTGCATAAGAATAGTTGAATGAATACACTAATTATTGACATACATATTACCATGCAATTCCTTCAGAACGTCGTGATATTTGACTGCTTTGTAAACAGTGATCTGTTCATGGTAAATTTGTCCTATAACTCTTTAGTTACTAACGGAACATCATTGATACTTGGCAACATGTTGCAGACACTTACAAGGTTTGTATAAACGTGAAAATCTAGACCCCAAAGTGCATACTTTAAGAACTAAGACCTAATAAGCGTATTTTACGTTTATATTTTTATCTTTTAAGCCCTACGATTTTTTCTAAATCTGTTTTTTAAACAAATATAAACAAATTCAAAACAACGTATGTAAAAATCTACAGCTCTCTATGTAAGCGCTTTATATGAAAACTAGCTAATGGCCAAACGTTCGCGTAGCGGAAACTTGAATTTCTCCGAAGTTTATGCATGCACTAGTTTTATTCATACATACACAATTACACACAAATACACACTAATTTTTGGACACATCTCTTTTCTTCTAAAGTCTATGGATTAAAAAAAGTTCCGCCAGGACAACGTTCGCCCAGCGGAATCAGTTTTTGGTGAATTTCTCCACAATGGTTGCGTGCACAAATTTTTTTTTACCATACACAATTATACGACGTCATACACTAAATATCTGCATAATTAAAATCTTTAAATTCAACAACATTCCGCTGCGCGTACGCACACATAAAAAGGAACCCTTAGCCGACGTTCGCGCGGACGTAAAAATATCGCGGTTATTTTTTTTCGCGCACTCAAATCAAATCAAAATATTTCATTTCACATAATCCTACATGGGCAGTTATGAAACGTCAGAAGCTAGGTGCACGGTTCCAAATTGTCGTTTCCTATGGAGAAGAGCCGGCAAGAAACTCCATGGTTACTCTTTTAAAAATAATTGACTTCACAATATTTTCAAATAACAGTGTTAATAGGTGTGGGACGACAATGTAGGCCTTTCAACAACTAGGTACCAGGTATACTGGATTTTCAACGCTCTGCTTAGCGCCGAGAGTTGAAAATCCAACAGTGTGTTTTTTTGACGCGCTGGGATGCACTCTGTTGTTGTTAGGTTGGATTCCCGAAGCTCGGCTCAACACCGAGAGTTGAAAATCCAGTGCGCGATAGAATCCCGCCGCGATATTTTTACGTCCGTGCGAACGTCGGCTTATGGTGTGACTCAGTCTGTCTGTCTGTCCGTCTGTTACAGCTGGATATCTCAAGAACTACTCATGCTATCAACTTAAAATTTGGAACAGTTTTAGATGAGACGTTTGCCCAACTGTTTTGCAAATAAGAAAAAAATATTTTTTTTGAAAGAGCGCCATGACGCGCTCTTGTGTTAACATTAAAGAATCCGAAATCAATTTACCTTCATTTTGTGAAAAAAAATATAGTCAACATTCATATTTAGTAAAACAAAATGTGGTCTACTTTCAACAGTGGCAGACCCCGTAGTCTCCTTCTGCGAGACAGTAGTCGAGACATCATCCCTGAAGTGCTTCGCCGAGACGCCCAACAAGCGGAACAAGCTGACCATGATAGCTGAGCCGCTAGAGCGAGGCCTGGCTGAGGACATAGAGGCAGGCGCCGTGTGCGTCACCTGGGACCGGAAGCGGCTGGGCGAGTTCTTCCAAACCAAGTGAGTATATCTCTATATGTAATAATAATCATGTGTGTGCAATCGTGTGTGTATGTGTTCTAATTTTAGTTTTCTTATTATATTTTTAGATAATTAATGTTTATATACTTATTTTAAGAAAGGTAATTTCATCATCTATTGCTGCTTAAACTTGGTTTTAATTTTTACCTAAAGGTACTGACACACATGCTCATAAAAAGCATGCTTATAAGCATGCTTACTCGAAAAAGTACTAAAAAAAAAAAAAAAAAATTTAAAACTTTTTATTTCAAAGAAACATACTTAATTTTGTTTTGATCACACATCGCTTAATCTTATTAATGAAAGATTATGTGCGAGTGAGGCGTCTCGCTTGTTTACATTAAAATATTTTGTTTTTAAAATTAAATTATTTATTTATTTGTGAAAGATCTGGAGGAACTTTGTATGAAACTAGAAATAAGCATGCTCATTACTAGTCACACATGCTACTAATGAGCACTTGCTCAATAAAAGCATGCTTCCGTGCTAGTAATGAGCACGTCTGTCAGTAGCTTAAATGGAAGAAGTCACCGGCTCCTGAAATACAGGTACTCAAACCTAGCTCTGGTACCAGGGTCTCAACTTTTTCTGTAACCTATTTATGGCAAGAAATTATTTATTTATTTTTATGTAGAAACCGGCATGTCCTAGAACTAAGAATTCGGTGACGTATGACATTCACCAATCCACGCGGGCGCTACAAGACTAACAGATAACAGATCACAAATAGGGCGCCTGTGGTTAGGAACATTAATGGACTAATTAGGAATTAAAGGAGTAGTTAGGAACATTAATATGCCGATTATTGTTATGCTAGGCTCTAGGGCGTAGCATAACAATAATCGGCATATTTCGGGGGAAATGACTGGATCTGTCACTACCCTAGTACGTAGTACAGATCCAGTCATTTCACAAGATAAATATTAAGTAATCATGATAATATTATAATAGTGATTCTTCACGGATTTCTGCCTCAAGCTATTGATCTAGAAGCTCCACATATCTGATTTGTGTCTGTAAACACTTGCGGAAATATCTAAATTAACATTCGTTTTACAGATACGACTGGGATCTACTGGCGGCGCGTTCTATCTGGGCGTTCGGGCCCGACTCCACGGGGCCCAACATCCTGGTGGACGATACGCTGCCCTCCGAGGTCGACAAACATCTGCTAGCGTCTGTCAAAGATAGTATAGTACAAGGTGAGACGAGATTCAGTTATCTACGCCTCGTGAATGTTAACTCTAATCTCAGATTATCATATTATACAGGGTGTAAAGGACAGCCCTCCGCAAACTAACAGGGTGCATTCAGCTCCTCATTTTGAATCATATTCCACCGGAAAATTTCTAATGAAAATTTTCATTTATTATAAAATTACATTGTGTTTTCGCAGCACTCCATTTATGTAAAAAAAAAACCAGCAATGGATGTTGAAATACTTTAACGAACGAGGCGTGAATTCAGTTGTTCACTTTCTGTCTAGCTACAGAGTTCATCGAACTCACCGCATACCTATTACCTACCCCTCCCAACCAGTAACAGACGCTCCGATTTGTGCACAAAAACACAAACAAATCAGGTTTATAGGATTCCCATAACGTTCCTGAAATAGTTTCATGTACCGGTCATCTGAGTATGATATACTGAATTCACCCTATCAGTCTGCGGAGGGCAGTCCCTTACACCCTGTATACACGATCTTTTGTAGTGGAGGAGCTCGTGGCCAAGTAATAACAGCCGCACGGGTCGATCCATCAGGTTAAGCTCTTACCGGGATTGTCAGTGAATGGGTGACCATCTTTGTATACCCAAACTCCTCCGTGCCTCAGAAAGCACGTTAAGCCGTTGGTCACGGCTGTCATTCGTGGATCTTTGACAGTCGTTAGCCCGAAAGCCTCGACAACCAATCTTACCAAGGGGTATCGTATTACCCAGTAACTGTGCTGTGGAGGTCGCTCCATGTAAAATACTGGTATTCAGCTGCATCCGGTTAGACTGGAAGCCGACCCCAACATAGTTGGGAAAAGGCAGGCAGATTGATACACACGATCTTTTGTAAAGAAACCTCTTGCTGTCTAGGCTATCAAGATCCACTGCTTGATGGATTATTCCACTCTGCCCCACTAGTGGGACAAAGTGGAATGTTCACAATTTTGTTGTCCACTGAGTCCCACTACACTCGGACTTTTAATTAGCTGCAGTAAAATAACACTTCTTATCTGTCACTTCGTTAAAAAATGTTCCCATTTTGTAGCGAAATGACAGTAAAAATGACATTAGAAGTGTCATTTTACTGCAGCTAATTAAAAGTCCGACCATAGTTGATTTTGTTTACTTGGTTTTACTAGTTTGAATTTCTGCCACTGGTCTGTTTAGTACGTTTGGAATTCTGCATTATGTTTATTTCGTCCTGAAGCCCAATTTAAAAAAAAACGAGCGAGCCTTTCAGTAGCCACATAAGATGTGTAATATCTGATATCTCACCTTGGTAAAAGTACTTTCCATATCAAACAACCAAAATTTCAATCCATCACTCAAAACTTGTAGAAAAATATTTTCACTTCCTGTTACACAATTCCTTTCCTTTTCACGAAATCACTGCCACACATAGATAGAAGGAGATGTGCCCAGTATGTTAAAATGTATTGCAACCCTGTGTCTCCACTTTTACCCTCTGGCACTTTCATGATTTTAAAGACAAATACGGTAAAATACTTGTACTTACATATGGAAACTTATTCCATGATTTACCACTTTTTCCCTTTGGCACTTTCATGATTTTAAAGACAAATACGGTAAAATACTTGTACTTACATATGGAAAGTGATTCCATGATTTACATGGCTTCGGTTTTTACAAGAAACCACTGAACAACACGGCATTCTTATAAATCACGGTCACAGTCGAAAGCGCACTAGTTCGCGGAGACGGATTTTGCACTATGAACGGCTCATACTGATATACATATCGCGCGGACACATTTTCGCCCGCTTGCCACTTCTACTGTTTTTTCCCTCTCCCACAGATAAGGCCACAAACTTACTTTCGTTAATTTCCCCAGGTTTCCAATGGGGCACGCGAGAAGGTCCACTATGTGAGGAGCCGATTCGTAACGTAAAGTTCAAGATTCTGGACGCGGTGATAGCACAGGAGCCACTCCATAGAGGCGGCGGACAAATCATACCCACAGCTAGGAGGGTGCCTACATTTTATATTTATACTTATTATTATTTTTTGCTGAATAACGGCTCGGTCCATGCATCAATAAGGAACTTCATATGAGGTTGTGACAATATTATTATTTAGTGCAGAGTTTTCAGTCATTCGTTAACTTTTATGTGAGAAATAAATATGACGACTTGACAGCTTTTTTAAAGGAAATATTAGTTAGGATAGTCAAACCGCCTTTTTAATTTTTGTTTAGTTTGGAACTATAAAAATCGGACTTGATTCTAGTATAAAAAAAAAATAGCTTAAGGCGAAAGGTAGCCCGCGAAATTCAAAATTTCTTATACCCCGTTTACATTCAGCCGAAGTGAGCAGGGAAGTGGGCAGGACGAGTATGTAAACACGATACTTCTCCTGCTGCTGCCCCTGCTACTCGCGCTGCCCGGCGCTCCCCAAATTAGCGGTTTTTTGTGCCGAAGTCAAAGGATGGGCAGCGCGAGCGGCAGTGCGTGTTTACATTCAGCTCCGTCGCTCACTTCTCGTCGAGCGCCTGAACGGATCGGATGTGTGTGCTGCCTTATTTTCTTACTGTCAAAATGAAACAAAAAAACAGTTGTTTATGTATATGGGTATAGGCTATAGGTCATTAGAATTTAGTTTACCCACCCAAGTATAGGGTATATGCACACAAAAATCAGTTATGTAGGTGGTTAGGTACTTACAGAGTTCTATTACGATGGATAGATATCATCCACCATCTTCTACGACGATGAATTTTCTTTTTTGAATTTTATATCTTTTTAAACAATGAACATAATTATGTATTGTAAGAAGACACAGAGCGGACGCTGTAATTATTTCGACGTCTGCTATTGCCGAAAGTCGAAAGTAATGTGAGTGGTAGGGCAGTATGTAAACACACACTTCTCTCGATCCTGCTGCGGCAGTATTTAGGGAAGTATCGCCGGCAGCGCGAGGAGCAGCGGCAGCGGCAAAAAACGTAATACCTCGTTTACATTCATAAACGAGGCATTACGTTTTTTGCAATTTGTAGGTCAGTGTGAGCTTGTATGTAGATTAATGATTCGCGGCCGTAGCTAATATGGCTTTACAGAATTATAATCATTAGAATCAGTAATACAACTCCATAAGTTAGCATTTACCTCAAATTTGAGGTAAATGCTAACTTATGGAGTTGCACACTGACCTACAAATTGCAAAAAACGTAAGAAATTTTGAATTTCGCGGGCTACCCTGACGCATCAACCTTAAACAAGTATTTTTCTTAATAAGGTGGCGTACTCAGCGTTCTTGATGGCGACGCCCCGACTGATGGAGCCCTACCTGTTCGTGGAGGTGCAAGCGCCGGCTGACTGCGTGTCCGCAGTATACACAGTTCTGGCCAAGAGGAGAGGTAATGTCTCAATTTATTTCTTACTAGCCGTTGCCCGAGGCTTCGCCCGCGTGGATGTCAGAAATTGTCCCACGGGAACCTACTACCGGGATAAAAAGTATCCTATGTGTTAATCCAGGTTATAAACTATCTGTGTACCAAATTTCATCCAAATCCGTTCAGCCATTTTTGCGTGATGGAGTAACTAACATCCAAACATCTTCATAAACTTTCACGTTTATAATATTTGTAGGATTACATTATATTAAAGTAATTATATTCTCTTCTCAGGTCACGTAACACAAGACGCTCCCGTCCCGGGCTCTCCCCTCTACACGATCAAGGCGTTTGTACCCGCGATCGACTCGTTCGGCTTCGAGACGGATCTACGAACTCACACGCAGGGCCAGGCCTTCTGCCTGCAAGTGTTCCATCACTGGCAGATCGTGCCCGGCGACCCGCTTGATAAGAGCATCATTATCAGGTAAGCATCTACTCAGCCTATAGCAATCTGCTGTTGAATGCCAAAGGGATAGGCTACCAACATGAGCTATTGACTTGGTACCAAAAATCATATTGGCCAATGACATTGCCAAATGAATAGCTCGTGGCTAAGTTATTACAGCCACACAGGTCGATCCATCAGGTTAAGCTACGCTTGCCGGGGTTAGTCAGTAGATGGGAGACCATCTTTACATACCGAGACTCCTCCGTGCCTCGGAAAGCACGTTAAGCCGTTGGTCCCGGCTGTCATTCGTGGATCTTTGACAGTCGTTACGGGTCGTCAGAAGCCCGAAAGTCTGACAACCAGTCTTACCAAGGGGTATCGTATTACCCAGTTACTGGGTTGTGGAGGTCAGACAGGCAGTCGCTCCATGTAAAATACTGGTATTCAGCTGCATCCGGTTGGACTGGAAGCCGAACCCAACATAGTTGGGAAAAGGCTAGGCAGATTGATTGACATTTCCAAAATGACTGCCTCTTTATTGGTCGGAAGTGTAACTGATAACCATGGGTTCCTGGATTCGATTCCCAGGTCGGGTAAGGTGCTATTGGGCTTTTCCATCAGGAAATTCTCAGTAGCAGACCAGTTCGAAAATTCGATCCGCCCCCTATTACATGTGACTTTAAAACTTGGGTACAGCCACAGATTAATTAATACAGATGGGACACCCCGCAAAATCATTTAAATTGATTTGACTTACTACGACACAATAAAGTGCAATTCAGGTCGCACAACGCTTATTACCTACGTTCTATTCACCTACAAGTTGCCTCTCTTTCTATCGCGTAACTCTTATACGTGCTGACTCGTTAGGGTTGTCTTCTTTTACGACGCGGCGCGTGAGTGAGTATCGAACTAACGTGCGAGCCGGCCGGTGCGCGGCAGCCCACACTGAATTGACCCAGTGAGATGAGCCCGCCGCGTACTTGTAGCTTCATACCTGAACTGCGGAGTGTCCCATCTGTATTAATCTGTGGTACAGCCCGGAATCTGTATGTGTGCCCTGTTGATGGCACTAGGCTCGCCTTCAGTAACGTTACTGGCGAAAATACTACACACTCCCTTTGGGATATACAAATGTGATGTTATGTAAACCATGATATTATTAATTCCCCAGGCCACTGGAGCCCCAGCCCGCCACGCACTTAGCTCGAGAGTTCATGATCAAGACGCGACGCCGTAAAGGTCTCAGTGAAGACGTCTCCATCAACAAGTTCTTCGACGACCCCATGTTGTTGGAGCTCGCGCGGCAAGACGTTCAGTTGAATTAAATTAATTAAATTTAGATTATACAATACAAATATCGTGTTATTTTATTTAACTGAGAATTCCAAAATACCTAATGAGAAGTGTTCCTAGCAGTGTTACTTTATAAGAAACTAGCGGTCCCGACAGACGTTGTCCTGTCTGAACGATCCTAGAACCCGTCTGAATGTCTTGAAAGCAATGGTGCCAACATTACGGCCAAGGAACAAGTTATAGTGAACGAACGGGCTGTACGTACAGACGCCAGCACATCAAGCTACTACAATCTGTCAAACTTTGATAGATTTTTCCTCTATAGTTATTATACTCTTTGGAGTTTCATCTTTATCGCTAAAGCATTAGGTTCAAGGTTGATTGGGAAAATTTGACAGTTTCGGGTGGCTTGACCTGCTGGCGTCTGTACTATGGAAAGCCGTTGCGCCTCACGCTTTTCAAAACTTTTTCGGTTGCACGTTGAAATCGTAGTTTGCAACGGCCTTTTTTAGCTTGACCAATGAACGGTTTTAATTTCGCCTAAGAAGGATGACCCTAAAATAAACAATGTCCCTTTTCTTAAACGTTTCGTAAAAAAAATGGATCCGTACCAAAATGGTAAAAAAGGAACCCTTATGGTGTGACTCAGTCTGTCTGACAGTCTGTCTGTCTGTCTGTCTGTCTGTCACAGCTGGATATCTCAAGAACTACTAATGCTATCAACTTGAAATTTGGAACAGTTTTAGATGACGTTTACCCAACTATTTTGAAAGTAAGAAAGAAATAAAAATATTTACATTTTTTTTGCAACAGGGACTGAAAGGGTCTTAAAAATTCAAAGTGGGGCTACTAGGGCATGTGGGGTATCATATGAAAGAACGCTGTTCACACATTTTCAAACAACTTTTTCTTTTTTTTAGGCCGCATAGTTTTTGACTTTTGATGAAAAATGTAAAAAAAAATACCGTTCCCCCCCCCCTTATCTCCGAAGTTTGCAAAGTGAAAAATCTGAAATTATTCCATATGATACATGTTTATGTAAAGATTACAGGAAAAATGAAACGATGTCTCTAAATAGCACACTTGTTCAGAAATCGGAACGGAACCCTCGGTGCGCGAGTCCGACTCGCTCTTGACCGGTTTTTTTTATATAATGTGCGCCGAAGCGCTATTGGTAGACGAAACAATGCAGGCCACTAGCCACTGGTCCGTCCATACGAAAAGCGCCCTTATGGGGGTGAAGGACAAAAATCGTTGACTGTACCTGAGATTTTTTTTATGCTGAGCTGTGAACTGTATTCGCTTACTGGCGTTTTCAAGCTCGAGACTTGTTGCTTTTTTGTTTAGTAAGAGCAACTAGCAAGGAATAATAACTAATTGCGACATGTAGAAAGAGATCATCAGCCAGCTATATAATTTAAAAGGTCTACAGTAGTAATAGAACCTTACCGATTCTTTAACTATAGAACAGTAGAGAGAATCAGATTAAATGAATTTATCAAAAGAGTATTCTGAGAATTGATCATCAATCTGCCTAGACTTTTCCCAACTACCTATGTTGGGGTCGCAACGCAACTGTCACTCATTCTCAAAATGAGACGGGAATTCACGCCATCGAAGTGCGAATAACCTCTTTTCACTGTCGAATAATTTTGAGGACTAATTTCATCGAATTAAGAATGACTAAATTATTGTAATGTTAATCAATCTTGATAATTATAATAAAAACAAACAACTCAATTTAAAATAACGTTTATTATGTTTTTGCTTCATAATTACAAGTTTGATGGAACGTTTCGTAAGGTAAATAATATACGAAAGCTAATTAATAAATTCTTAGGGTTCTGCTATAAAACAAGGAATTAGCCTTGTTTTATAGCAGAACCCTAAGAATTTATTAAAACAAAATCATATTTTGATCAAGATACAACCTGACACGGACCTGCAAATTGCTTAAAACGCAAGAAAATTTAAGTTTCGCGGACTACCCTGCGCATGCGCACGCTCGCGTGCGATGTGACAGGTGCCCGACATGATACCATAATAAGGTAATCTTTCCCATAAGTAGTCTTTTCAGAATCAGTACATAAATCATTACCATAACGCTTACATTCGCCGAAGGGTTGAGCAGTGACATATGATGGCGGTGCACACTGCACACTGCATACACCGCCGAGTTGATTATTGAAGAAAACAATTTTGATTTTCTTCAATAACGAACTCGGCCTATCGAAATCTGCTGCTGGATATAGGCCTTTCCCAGGCTGCGCCACAACACCCTGTCCTCCACCTTCCACATCCGGTCTGTCCCAGCCACCTTCGTTTAAGGTCGTCGGTCCATCTAGCTGGGGGACATCCCACACTACGCTTGCCGATACGCTGTCTCCACTCCAGGACTCGTCTGCTTCACCGACCATCGGTGCTTTGACAAACATGGCCAGCCCACTGCTACTTCAGTTTGCTTACCCTGCAATTCGACTTCGATAATATGCTTGAATAAATCTTGGTCTTACTCATTCATAGTGACTATGAGATTGCGAACACTTGTTTTTACCACTGCTTGAAGGTACCATTGCCGATGACATAACTGATGTTCGCTGGAAAAATATAACACAATACTTATATTGTTTTATTTTTATTCAAAGATGTATTATTTTAGCAATTCGGCCGCAACTTCGTTCGCGTGGATTTTCTACACTGGTAATACACAATCATCATCATCATTCTCCTGCCCTTATCCCAATCTAGTTGGGGTCGGCGCAACATGTCCCTTTTCTTTCCATACTTCTCTATTAGTCGTCGTCTCGGTAGTCAAACCCTTTCTATCTAGCCATGTAAGCCATGTCATCTTTCACACAGTCTATCCATCGTTTCTTTGGTCTTCTACTACTCTTATAGCATCGAAATTTATACTCAAATTTTCCTCACGACATTTTCCACATTCCTCCGCATCACATTCCCATACCATGACAACCGATTTCCGTGCAACTTTTCAGTCACCGGTGCCACTTTCACTTTCTCTCATGTACTGATTTCTTATTCTATCTATTCGTGTAACACCACAAATCCCTCTTAGCTTACGTCCATCTGCATTATAAATAAATTCTAATTACCTGTTTCTTCCTTCAGACACAACAGACTTGCCCTGTTCAGCCTTAAACCTTCACGACATCTTTTTCTAGCAGTTCTTGTAGAAGTAGAAATACCAGACTCCTGTGCAAGCGACGATGCACTGACAAAATCTTGCTGTCTCACTCTATACTATCGTCTGTTTCTTCCCTTGCTACTTGCTATCCTTTTCATAACAACTTCTTTGTCTATCTATGTCATGAGTTCCCAACCAGTGTGTCGTAAAGTGAACAAACGGGGTGCTTAGGCTCAAAAAATAAGCTTTATACTCATAAAACTTTCTTGGTGCCAACAACCATTAGGTAATAGTGACCTGTGTGTGACCAATTAATCAAGTTACTGAATGTCATCATTGAGGGGTTCGTGACTAAGTAATAACAGCAGGTCGCCGTTTGAAGATCTTTGACAGTCGTTACAGGTAGTCAGAAGCCCGAAAGTCTTGCCAAGGGGTATTGTGTTATCCAGTAAAGTCCTGTCCAGTCCGGTTAGACTGGAAGCCGCCCCCAACATAGAAAAGGCTTAGGCAGATGATGACTTGACGTTATCAATACTCACATTCGACAGAAGTCATCGGTTCCAAGTTTTACCAAAACAGGCTATGGTGGTAGGTAGTGATTTAATTAGAAAGTTGGGGGGCGTTTGGCAAAAGATTGGGAACCGGAATTTCTCTTTAACAGCCCAGAGTCTGGGGGTTCGCCCCTATGACTTCTCATGTGACTTTTATATAACTAATGTTTTTTATACACGTCCACTCTTCAAACCAGAACACAGCATCGCTTGGAGGCAGAAATATGTATGGAGGTAGTGCCGGACAAGCTCTTTCACAAACAGCTCCAGTACTGAAAAAACTTGCCGGTTTAAAACTCCAAGTCTTCCAATCTCAGACATTCCTCTTCTGTAGAAATATTTTCCTTAACTTGAGTCTTCTTCACCAGTTTTTGATTTATAGTCTTTTTATATCTTCTCTTAAAGGTATATTATTACTAAAGAGAGGATTTGCTTCTAAAACAATATTTCTATTTTCTTCACCAGTGTTGGGACGTATAGAATCATATTCTATCTCAGTTTTGACAGGAGCTTCAATCATTGATTCGTCTTCAACGTCCATCTCATCATTATTTTCTTCGATAATACTTTCTTTTAGTTCTATCAAATCTTTTCGAGTATTTTGTACTATTTTTGTGTCATTGTTTTCCGTTACAGAAGGTAAGCTTTCGTTTTCGGGATCAATTTCTACATTAAATACTTTTACAATGCTCAAAGTTCCAGCTGATTTGAGATAATCTTTGTTTTGTTTTAAGGTTGTGATGACATCTTTTCGAATCTGAAACGTGAAACAAAAAACTCTTAAAAATAAGTTCATAATTTTTTGATAAAATCGCGGACATATTTATTTCTCAGATCAATAAAAAAGGAAGACGGAGCGTTGCGAACATCAAAAGTGAAGCCACAAAACCGTACTCCTGCAAGTAAAATACGCGCTCACGCACACACTTGCAACTAAAACCACGCTCACCGATCTTAGTAGGTACGTGACGAGTCGTCGTCTAGTTACAATACGGCCGCCGTATCTTGGCGAGTCCGAACTTCGCGCAGAACGCTGCGCAGTAACATTTTTAGGAATCAAATGGCGACATGAGGCGAGTGTGAGTGAGAGAACATGCGCGAAAGTTCGGAGAGCCTATGTTCAGACTCGCCAAGATACGTCGGCCGTACTGTACCTAGCCGACGTTCGCACGGTACGTAATAATATCGCGGCGATTTTTTTTCGCGCACTGGATTTTCAACGCTCTGCTTATCGCCGAGAGTTGAAAATACGACAGGGTGTTTTTTTATCGCGCTGGGATGCACTCTGTTGTTGTTAGGTTGGATTCTCGAAGCTCGGCTCAACACCCAGAGTTGAAAATCCAGTGCGTGATAAAATCCCGCCGCGATATTTTTACGTCCGTGCGAACGTCGTCTTATGCCTTCCTGTGTAGTGAAAACTTGTAAAAACAATAGCAAATCACATAAAAAGTCTCACAGAATCACTTTTCACTTGTAAAACTTGAAATAACACAAACGGGATATGTACCAATAACAATACTTCAATAACAAACAAACAACAACAACAATAACTTACTTCAGTTTATCCGTGATCATGGTGCTTTCAACAGTGCCGAAATAGCGGGAACTCGAACAAAACAGGAAACTCGAACAAAACAGTAAACAACTCGAACAAAACAGGAAACTCGAACAAAACAGTAAACAACTCGAACAAAACAGGAAACTCGAACAAAACAGTAAACATGGTAAATATCCCGTTTGTGTTAATAATAATGTTGTTAGTGACCATGACAGTTTAAAAACTTATAGGTACTTGAAATAACATCGTTTTTATTATTAAACTAGCTTTAGCCCGCGGCTTCGCCCGCATGGATGTCGGAAAATATCCCACGAGAACGTACTACCGGGAGATCCTTATTCCTTGTCTACATTATAAAGGGAACCTCTGTGCAAAATTTCAGCTTTCTAGGTCCAAGAGTTAGGGCTGGGCGTTGATGAGTCAGTCAGTCGGTCAGGACTTCTCTTTTTATTTATACAGTGTTAAAAGTCGTTGCGTGTCATAGCTTAGGGGTAGGTTCAGTATCGATAAAGGAACCCATGAAAAAAAAAATATTGCAACATCAACCTAATTCAGTACCTACTGTCCGTAACTACGGGCTTCGTGCTTAGGGAGTAGACCCCCAGACCCTTCAAACCGGAACAGAGCATCGCTGCTTTGCAACATAATTAATAACTATGTCTGGTCAGGAAGCCGGGCTTTACAAACAACTTCACCTACTACTGATACTCACTTGTTCGCCAGTGTCTGCTAAGCCCTGCAGCAAAGCATCGCTGAGCAGCGCTTTGTTTCTAAACGCTGCAGCCGATTTCAGTCTTCCAGCGCACTCCCAACACAGGCGCTCAAGTATAGAATGGTTATTTTCGGTAACCTGGAATGAGTATGAAAGATAATACTATATATCAACTCAAATGATGGTGCAGCCAAGAGGGATGTGTTACCCAGTAACTGTGTTGCGGAGGTCAGATAGGGTAAAGTACTGGTATTCAGCTGCATCCCCCGCTATACTGGAGGCTGACCCCAACATAGTACGGAAAAGGCGAGCCAGGTAATGATGGTGGAGACTGTACGTTCAACCGCATGACAGTCAACACATGAAATACAAAATCACACCTCAGCCTTCAGCCCATCAGCCTTTTTAGCTACGAAATAAAAAGGCTGGCAAAGTCAAATCGTTAACATGGACGCCCGGTTAACTGTACCCTGCGAACACTATCATTTTATAGTAAAAAAAAATATCGGGTATTATTCCTGGCAAATATAGGAAGATATATAAAACAAAAATAAAAAATGCAGGGTGTTTTAATTCGGCGCGTTGTGTTCCACGCGCGCCTCAAAGTGATGTCAGCAATAGGGCGTGCAAAACCGGAAGGTCTTCAAAACCGGTTTTGAATTCCGGTTTTGAGGGCCCAAAACCGGAAACCGGTGTTTATTTATTTATTTATTTATTTATTTATTTTAAAGAAGGCTTACAGACTAACAAACCAATAAAGAATAATATAATATTTAAAAAATAGCTAATAACAAGCCTCCACATATAGCACCGTTAGCGCCGGTTTTCGCAACACTTTTAAATTGTTTATAGGTTTAGAAATTTAACAAGAAAACAATATTCTTAGATACTCACAAAATCTACAAATAAAACAAATTTTATGATATAACTATTTTTAAACAACCATTTATGCCTACCAATACCAAGTAGACCACATTAATAGTTTGTAAAGTGGCTTTACCGGATACAGTTCAGCCCGAAAACCCACCAATACTGCTGAGCGTGCCACCTGCTGGCTGTGGGAGAGTGGGAGTCGGGCCCTCTGGCTGCAGGCGCTACCGTCACCCAACATAAGCACTATGCTGGGTGACACCACCTTCCGGCTCGCTACAAAACTGCGCCTGGGCGCTTCTTGCAAGGCCCCACATCACTGTCAGTGCGGTGAAGCAGTTGACCGCCTCGGACACCATGGCCTTTCCTTGGTGCAGGTATAATCATTTGCCAAGGCACGCCAGCATTAATGACATCTTTCGTCGGGGTCTTGTTTGCTCGGGTGTCAGCTGTTTTAGATAACCCAATGGCTTGGCACGCAACGATGGGAACTGGCCAGACGAAATGACAATAATGCCTTGGAAGTTGGGTAGAGGCCTTTGGTGGGGAATGCAACCTGTGTTGACGCCCTCGCGTCATCCCATCTTCCTAGTACGGCGGGTTATGCTGGGGCGAGTGCTGCAGGTGCATACCCTCAAACGGCACAAATTTAACAGCCTTATATGTTTAAGCCGTTTGGGGTCGGGCCTTGGGTCCGAGTGCTCATCGAGTATTTTGGGACATCGCCAAGCGGTTGGTCGACTCTTCACGTGACCAGAGAGCTGCCCTATTTTTCGGTTGAGGTCGCGGAGTGAGGAATGTAAGTGGTTATAGGTTGCGTTCGGATATTTGATGACTCAAATTGAATATTTCTTGAGTGCGTTCGAAAAAAGTTGATTTAAATCAAAATGTAAATATGTAATTCAATAACGGGAAAACCGGAGGTAACTCCGGTTTTGTCCCTCAACCCCGGTTTTCAAAAATCGCTAAATTTTGTCCGGTTTCCGGTTTTTGGCAAAACCGGAAAACCGGGTTTGCACGCCCTAGTCAGCAATGATGGGGTCCGATAGGGCCGATGCCGCCGGGGTCGTGGGTTGTTCGAAAGAGATACCGTGGCCCTTGGCATAGGCAACTGAAGAAATACGGGTGGGTTTTAGTCTGTAAAAGTCTGACACGCCCTTTCGCTCCACCCCGAGCGGGAGCAGTCATTTAATGATTTCCCATCCACAAAAAAAAATGCAGGTTGTTTTAATTCCACAGTTTCTTTCACCATTCTGTTCTATTTAGTTTTATTTTCTGCCTCATTTGTCTAGTGGTTGCAAGCGCCACTGCTAAGCATGAGTATCTGGGTTCGATTCTCAGGTCGGGTAGTGTTATTGGATTTTTCCATTAGGAATTACTCAGTAGTAGCAGCCGGGGGATTGGAAATGTGCCCGGTTGATTGCATAATGCTCGCCCCCTATTACAATTACATGGGACTTAAACATAACTGGCGAAATGTAGGTGTAATATTGTATAGGTATGTGGCGGCATCTACATCGCCACATACGAACTACACATCACAATGACATGACGTCACGCAATCCTGCATCGCGCAATTCGAGTTTACCACGCGACTAGCATATACAAC
This sequence comes from Cosmia trapezina, assembly GCA_905163495.3. Classification (NCBI taxonomy): domain Eukaryota; kingdom Metazoa; phylum Arthropoda; class Insecta; order Lepidoptera; family Noctuidae; genus Cosmia; species Cosmia trapezina. The sequence goes on along the minus strand of LR991022.1, from coordinate 29,627,817 downwards.
GTGTAACGTTAAATGCGCAAAACCTCTTAAGGGGTTAACTCATCATTATGAACAACTTTTACTATGGGACCAAACCTGAAATCGCGAAAAAAAAAAATAAGCTGTTCAGTACATTTTGACGAATTATGCTAACATAAATGTACTGAACAGTTGATTTTTTTTCATAATGATGAGTACAATGACCCCTTAAGAGGTTCTGCGCATTTAACGTTACACGTTGTATACAACGACCCGACATCAACCGTCGGGCAGTAGCCCACCAGACACGACACCCGTCTGATCGGAGGATCCTCCCTATTCTATGGAGGATGAGTAAACTTTACAGCCTGTTCCTCATGCCTCCAAAGGTACAACTCTGCCTATCCCTTCGAAGATTACAGGCGTGTTGTTGTGTAAAAACAAAACAACGATGACTTACCGCTATCCCAATAATATCCTGGAACATCTCTCTCAATTCAATGTCATTCAAATCATACATCTTCACATCCAAAGCCAGGCATACCCTGCAGACCTGAAAAGTAAAAGATACTATACAGGTTGGATTTTTAGATGCGGCCGTAATGGCAGCTACCATCGACAAAAGCCAGGCCATCCCAATGTTGAAACAATTTTGCTTGCAAAAGTTTTGTGCCTTTCAGACCATTTGTGACAAGAGAATCGCCAATTTCAACCATAAATATCACACAATTTTCGGGATTAATACCCGGCCATTGCAAAAAAACTATCCCGATTTAATATTTTTCCGAATACGGCCTCAATGGATCGCTTATGAGACGCAAATTATTGAGTAAGTATTTGGCGCAGTACGCTCATAGGGTACGGCTATCGAGTATCGTGTATCTATAGCCCGTGCGCGTTAACATGGCACCTGGGTCGAATGAATTAGAGAAGAATGTTTAAAGAACTGAGTGCAAAAAATGTTTGACTTTTATTTTAGTTTTTTGAATATCAACATTTAATTTGCGCTGATTAGTATCTCACATCCTTTACAATGCTTTAAACGTGACAAAACAGTGTTTAGACACAATTTTGTTTTTGAGCCAGGTGCCATGTTTATGCGCACGGGTCATACTTATTCATATCACGTAAAAATAAACCTAATTAAATGCTTTTGTCTCACATTTGATTCCACCAGTGTAGCCGAATCATCATCATCTTCGTCGTCGTTGACATCACAAATATCAGTATTACCAAGCTGAAAAAAAAAAACATTTAAGAGGGCTATCGCATTTTGTCACCTCTAAGCTCACACGGGACCAAATTTTTAAGATTGTTAAATAAAAAGATGCTTTTTTTTAAAATGTAATCAGTTAAGACTAGTAAATAATGTTAATTTAATAGGTACCTAATTATTAAAACACATTTCTATTGTGTTATCTAATAAACTCAGTTCAAAAAGTATTATCTGTTTTTGTGATGAGTTAAATAAATGCCACAATAAAAATGTGTTTTTAAGAACAACAGCTAACAACATGAAAATTCTAAGTAGCACTGATAATGACAATCATGACTTTGATGGGAAGAACTAATATATAGATAGTGCAATCCACGAAGACGCGCCCCACTACTCCTACTAACCGTTTAAAGTATATGTGTGCAACGGTTAGGAGTAGTGGGGCGCGTCTTCGTGGATTGCACGAGGTATACATAGTTAAGTGTTATGGATGCGCAATGTAAATATAGAAATCAATAAAATGATTGATATTTGACGACACGGTTGGCGCAGTGGTTGAGCGATTGACTGCTGCACAGCATGTCGCGGGTTCGATTCCCGCACGGAACAAATATTTGTACGACCTACAAGTATTTGTTCCGAGTCTGGGCGTTTTTCTATCTATAATATGTATGTATTTACAAAAAAAAAATGTATATAAGTAGTTTATCAGCCATCTCGTTACCATAACACAAGCATTAGGTTGCTTAGCTTGGGACTAGATGGCGTTGTGTGAAATGTCCAAGGATATTTATTTATTTATTTTATTTATTTATTTATTTAAAGTTCATTAATTTGATGAAATGCATACTATGCAAGCACCAAAACTAATTTATTTAGAAAAATTGGTAAAATAAAACACTCATTTATATGATTTCAGCATTTTTTAATTTATATAAATTATTAGTAGCAATCCGCCCCGGCTCTGCACGTGTAGCCCGATCGCTATAAAACTTCACAGGAACACCCACTGGGCTAATCTGAAGTTTGCCTGAAAATTTCATCAAAATAGCTCCAGCCATTTTGGAGTCCATAGGGAAAATACATACACACATTGATTGTTATAGATATAGATCAAGCAGCATTGGTATCAGACCAAAATAATATTTTTTATTTTATTTTGCGTTGATTTACTTACTTCGGTCTGTGCTTCGGTATCAATAAAGATGATAAATAAGTATCTGAAATAACAATACATTAACTGTCGAAATCCATCTTCTTATCATCATTATCATCTTGAAAGAAAACTAAATGGGGTTAGACAGGAACTACAGAACACTACCTGCTTTGAAGCTATGATCCTTACATACTCCTCTTGCCTCATCCACATTCTTCATCTAGTCATACACCCACACCGGTTGAGAGTACACCTGACCTTTGAAGCTATGATCCTTACATACTCCTCTTGCCTCATCCACATTCTTCATCTAGTCATACACCCACACCGGTTGAGAGTACACCTGACCTTTGAAGCTATGATCCTTACATACTCCTCTTGCCTCATCCACATTCTTCATCTAGTCATACACCCACACCGGTTGAGAGTACACCTGACCTTTCTGAAGAACATCACCAATAAGGTCACTAAGTATGTGTCTTCCTAGGGTGTTCCCACCCAGTGTTTCCACTCACATCCGCCACACATATCCCCACAAAACAAAAAATCTAAAGGGGTGAGATCTGGTGATCTCGAAAGCCATCTGATTGTGCCGTTATTACCAATACAGGTATTAAAATGGCTATTAATGTAGGCAGTATAGTGATTCTGCTGTTATGGGCTAAAGAGCTTTATCTTTGAGTTATAGAGCTTTAACTTGACTCATTGAATTTATAAGTCCAGATTTCATGGTTTTCCTTTCATTTAATTTATCAAGTTTGTTAGAGAGATTTCATCCTTATAATTGATCCTAACGATCGATGCAATAAAAGGACAGGTTGTATTTTTTACAGATTTTAGTCGGTTCGATTCCCGGGTGTGGCAAGCGAATTTTCGAAAATTTTTGAATGCAGTTTTTTTTCTATTTAAAAATAAAAGAATGTTCTCTTTGAGTAAAATTTTCTATCTACAGTATTTAGAGTACTTTCCCTTCAGGTGGCATTACAAAATTCCACCCTGTATAATAATAGTAGTCTATGCACGTGAAAGTGAAACTGAGTGATAAATACCTATATAAAAAAGTACTCTGTGGTGATAGACATACGACCATGGACCTAATATACAAACTGGACTGAGCTCTCATACCAAAAACACGAGCAGAGAGAGATATGTCATATTGATGCAGTTTATCTCCTTCTAATAGGGTGACCAAACATTTTTATGACAAACAGGAAAATTCGTTTATACAGAGATAATTTGCGTCCGGTTGACCCTAAGTGATTTCAAATTATTGTTTGTATTAGGTACAAACATATTGTAATTAAATAATAGTGAAATGATAAAACTAGAAATAAAAAAACTATACCTAGAGAAATGGACCTTTTTCGAAAGCTCCTTTATGAAACTGAACATTACTGTGTTCTATGTCGGTGTTGAATCGTGTACCTACCCATGTTTTTGAGGCAAGAAGGAAGGACTACAATATTGGTGAGACTCGTCTTGTGGCGAATCATCAAATGTGATCACGTAGGTATACGTGGCTTATAATGAAGTAGGCATGTAGAATCTCGTTCTGGGACCCTGGTACTTTCTTGCTCTTTTTTCGTTTACTCTACAGAGCTGGTTTGGGTAAGTATGTAATTGAAGCAAAGGGAAATAAAATGATTCTGGAATTACATCCAACCCTATTTGTTGAATTTGTTCTTTGGATGGAAAGCTGTAACCAACATAAAAATAATGCTATTTCAATCATGCGATACATAAGTACAAATTGTATTTATTATGCGCCTAATATTAATAGTTTTAATCAGAAATACACTACTTAAAGCTTTTGTAGATAGAAGACACTAAGTATTCTGTCTACCAAAGGTCTAGAGCATGGTTACACTACTTAGACAATTTTAAGTCTTTTATCGAGACTTATCTTATCTTTGTCATTCCTTACAAGTTCCTTACCTGTGAAATTAAATGCCACAACCAGCATAACATTCACTTTTACATTTCTTGATGCAACACTTTCTCACCATTTTCGCTATCTAAATTGAAAAAGAAAAAAACCGCCATGAAACCATTGATGTCAGATTTCAGTGTTACCAGACTAATTATATAGTGTGACTGGTAATTAGTGACCGATACCTAAACACATGATTGTGCTCATGATAACAAACAACTTTTACTATGGGACCAAACCTGAAATCGCGAAAAAAAAATCAGCTGCCCCATAAATTCATGTTCGCATAACGTCAAAATGTAGGGAGCAGCTGATTTTTTTTTCGCGATTTCAGGTTTGGTCCCATAGCAAAAGTTGTTTGTTATCATGAGCACAATCATGTGTTTAGGTATCGGTCACTAATTACCAGTCACCCTATATATGTTAGCTACCAAACATTTATCAAAATTATATTATTTTGACTATTTTACTCATGTAGCTTACTTATATACCTATAAATAAAATTATTTAAAACTCAAAATTAAAAAAAAAAAAAACAAAATTCATTTATTCACATTTAAATAGAGTAGGTACAGTCGGTGGTTTCACATGTTACATTATCTGGTCATTAAATCTATTTAGCCTTATTTATGGCATGTGAAGTTTTGTTATGTAATAATGATACTTAATTAAAAAATTAATCTAATAAAAAAAAATGGGTATTTAGTCATAATCAAACTAATCTAAATGCTAAAAAAATATACGTAACTTATTTTACCTACTTGTAGTTGGTGAAATTTTTCTACCATCTTTATCATTTTTATCTGTTGGCAATTGAGCAAAAGGGACACACTACACAACTCGGGGCCTCTCTCTCAGCTCGTTTTGCCTCAGCTAAGATATCCTATCAAAAGTAAACCTAAACTGCAATCATTAAGGTTCATTTTTGTATGATACGATTTTTGGAGAGCTCAGTCCTGTTTATATAGTATATTAAGTCCATGCATACGACGCGAAGGCAGACCCACAGATAATGATAATCACAGAACATATAGATAATACACCTACACCATATAAAGCACAGAACAGCAGAGAGATGCGCTGGATAGCCCGCGAAATTCAAATTTTCTAGCGTTTTATGCAATTTGCAGGCTTGTGTCAGGTTGTATCTTGATCAAAATATGACACTCGGAAATAAAACATATTTATTTACATAATTTTTACCATAAAAAAACTTTTTACAAAAAATAAAAACAACTGACTTCCAAAAAAAAACACTCAATCTGCCTAGCCTTTTCCCAACTATGTTGGGGTCGGCTTCCAGTCTAACCGGATGCAGCTGAATACCAGTATTTTACATGGAGCGACTGCCTATCTGACCTCCACAACCCAGTTACTGGGTAATACGATACCCCTTGGTAAGACTGGTTGTCAGACTTTCGGGCTTCTGACGACCCGTAACGACTGTCAAAGATCCACGAATAACAGCCGGGACCAACGGCTTAACGTGCTTTCCGAGGCACGGAGGAATCTCGGTATGTAAAGATGGTCACCCATCCACTGACCAACCCCGGCAAGCGTAGCTTAACCTGACGGATCGACCCGTGCGGCTGTTATTATTTAGCCACGAGCTCCTCTTCCAAAAAAACACTACAAAGTGAAAAATAACTTTGATTTCGGAAGTCGGTCTTTGGTTTTTTATTTACTTTCGTTTTTTTTTTGCCACCGACTTCCGAAATTAAAGTTATTTTTCACTTTGTTTACGAGTGGGTGTAGTAGTAGGGTAGTCAAATCACTAACTTTTTAAACAAAAGTAAGTACATTTTGACTGGCGCTGGCGCTATATTGAAGTGTTGAGGTGTCTGTATGACGCTGCCACGATGACTGTCCAGATCCCAGATCAGAAAACCAGCCCCATCCAACTGCTCAGAGGGGTGAGACAGGGGGATGTGATATCCCCGAAACTGTTCACCAATGCGTTGGAGGACGTCTTCAAGACGCTGGACTGGACTGGACAGGGTATTAACGTGAATGGCGAGTACATCTCACACCTTCGCTTTGCCGCAGAGACGCTGGAACAGTTAGGCCAGATGCTGCACAGCCTAAATGGAGCCTCTCGGCGAGTTGGCCTCGGTATGAATTTAGACAAGACGAAAGTTATGTACAATTCAGTCGTCTTGCCGAGTCCAATCCGCATCGAGGGGTCGCTTCTTGAAGTTGTGAAGGAGTATATCTACCTAGGGCAAGTCATCCAGCTTGGTAGACACAACTTTGAAAAAGAAGCCGACAGAAGGATCCAATTGGGTTGGGCAGCGTTTGGTAAACTTCTTTTCGTCACCCATCCCGCAATGTTTGAAAACCAAGGTTTTCAACCAGTGCGTCCTGCCCGTTATGACATACGGTGCTGAAACGTGGACACTTACAGTCGGGCTGGTCCACAAATTCAAGGTCGCTCAGCGCGCTATGGAGCGGGCTATGCTCGGAGTTTCTTTGAAGGATAAAATCAGGAATGAAGTTATCCGGAAAAGAACCGGAGTAACCGACATATCTAGCAGAATAAGCAAACTGAAGTGGCAGTGGGCTGGCCATGTTTGTCGAAGGACCGATGGCCGGTGGAGCAGACGGGTCCTGGAGTGGAGACCGCGTATCGGCAAGCGTAGTGTGGGACGCCCCCCCCCAGCTAGATGGACCGACGACCTGAAAAAAGTGGCTGGGACAGACTGGATGCGGAAGGCGGATGACAGGGTGTTGTGGCGCAGACTGGGAGAGGCCTATGTCCAGCAGTGGACTGCGATAGGCTGAGTTGATATGTATACTAGTCTATGGAGTGTTGTGGCGCAGCCTGGGAGAGGCCTATGTCCAGCAGTGGCCTGCGATAGGCTGAGTTGATTGAAGTACGTTTATTAAATAAATTACTTTGCTTTCTTAAAATGTTTTTTCTACGAATTGTACGAGTAGGTAGATGTGCAAGTTACGATTCTGAACCACAATATTTCTTTACATATTTCTGGGTTCTCAAGAAATGTACCGAAGTGAAAATTTTTACTTCGGTACATTTATTGAAAAAACTTCCCTACTAAAATTATATTTATAGTTCAGAATCGTACCATTCACATCTGTCAACAATTCGTAGAAAAACATTATAAGAATGCAAAGTATTTTATTTAATAAACTTACTTTTGTTTAAAAAAGTAGCCATTGGACTACCCACTCGTAGATGCACCCTTAAGTCTATTGTGTTGTTTTGTATTCATTAAAATAGATGAAGGGGCTGTATTAAAAAAAATAACGACGTTTGTTTTGGTTAATTTATTTGTTAAATTTAACCATAAAGACAGCAGACAAAATTTAATATTATGCATTTGAGTGTGTTATTTATTTTGTCCTAGAAGATCCCCGAATGGAGACTCACTGCCGTCCTGGCTAGCGTTGCAAAACTTCGCAAGTATTCGCAAGTATTCGGAATAATTGGGAAATATTCAAAGGAATACTTCGATTTGAAGGTGTTTCGGTCGGCTGGGGCACGACCAGTACCCGCAGTCGTCCTGGGACAATCTCCCAACGTTGTTGACGTATGTTCCTTGCTTCTTGCTGGCGACACACGTCACCACGCACCCCTGAATGCGTATGGGTACAACAACCCACTAGGACCTCGGGATGGCTGGAGCGATGAAATAAAACGCAGAATTCTTGACTTGACTTGTCCGCAGATTTCGGCTCCTATTCTGACTTGTTGCCTCTTCGGTGGCTGTGGTCGGACTGACGATTGTTCGTTTTTTTTTTTTTTTTGATACGGGCGTTCTCGCAATTGGTTCCGGGAACCTTTTTTGCTTAACCGGGCGTCGGCGGGGCCAGAAGGGCCTCTCGCCTTACAAAATAATTTATTTAAGTAGCACAGCTAAGGGCGTCCCATAGTGGGACTCGAACCTAGGCTTAGGGCGCTACTGCTTACTGAACAAGAGGGGACTTGTAGCAACGAATAATTATAATTATTATTAGGGACTATTTTTATTTACTACTCGCTCCGCGCGGGCGGGCGGGCGGGGTCAAGGGACTGGGGGTCGTTGAACTCTAATGTTATTACGCGGTGGCGCTCTCCGTAGAGCGCGATATCTATTGTAGGGGCGTCGGTCTTGTGTAGTGTTTTTGTTTGCTAGTCTGATTCTCTCTTGGTGGAGAGTGATGTCGTCATCCTTATCTAATAAGGCATGTTTGGGACGACGTGTGCGTGATATTTGAGAGGGTGTGTATCGGGCAGCTGCGGCCACTAGTGGGTTAGTGTGAGTGGTAGCAGAATCGAAAAAGCGTATGCTTGTCTTTTTAATAAAATGCTTGATGGTCGGCATATTTAAATCGATATGTAATTGATAGTTACGTACGTACCAGGGGCTGCCCGTGGCTCGTCGTAAAAATCGATTTTGGAGGATTTGGAATTTTTTGAGTTGATACGGCTCTGCGTGTGCGAACACAACACATGCATAGCTCATAATGGGACGAATACACGTAGTATAGATTCGCACCTTTGACTTAAGGGCAAGTTTACTACGTGCATTTAATAGAGGATGTAGTCGGCCGAGTGCAAAGGCAGCGCGGTTGCGTGATATCTTTATGTGCTCGCCTGCTCGGCGAATGAGTTTACTGTCGAGGGTAACCCCTAGGTATTTGGCCTTTTTGTCCCACGGGATGGGGTGGCCAGACATAGTGATTGGTTTAGTACGGGTATGTGCATTGCTGTTTTTGCCACGTTTGGCAAATAGTACAGCTGCACTCTTTGTCGGGTTAAGTTCAATCCGCCATTTGAGAAACCATAGCTCTAGAGCGTTGGCTGCTGATTGGAGGTGTTTGACTATTGCAGTTGTTTTATAGCCTGAATACTATATAGCTGTGTCATCGGCGAATAGGGCCAATTGACACTTACTATGTTTAGGTATATCACTAGTGTATAGTGTGAAAAGGGGGGGGATAGCACGGAGCCCTGGGGGACACCGGCTCGGATCAAGCGGGGGGTTGACAGGGCTTCCCCTATGCGGTAGCGAAATGTGCGGTTCGACAGGTAGTCCCGTATGATGTGCACGAGACGGTCAGGCACTTTGAGTTGATACAGCTTATATATTAAGCCGTTGTGCCAGACTTTATCGAACGCTTTCGCTACATCAAAGAAGAGCGCGCCTGTCATGCGGCCCGTTTGAAATCCAGTACTTACGTACTCGACAATTCGGTGGACTTGGCGGACGCAACAGTATTTGGTACGAAATCCAAACTGTTCGTCGGGGATGAGTTTATTGGATTCGGCATAATCCATTAATCTTTTAAAGATTATACGTTCATAAATCTTCCCCATTGTACTGAGGAGACTTATGGGCCGGTAGCTGGACGGGTCAGCTTTGGGCTTGCCGGGCTTATGAAAGCCTATGACGGTGGCTTCTTTCCACGCTTGTGGGAAGATGTTATTGTTTAATGCAACGTTAAAAATGGCTGTCATTAAAACAATGAGTGGGGCAGGGAATAGTTTCACCACTCTGTTAGTGATGCCGTCAGCACCAGGAGCTTTCCTGGATTTGAGGTTTCTCACTAGTGAGTGTACCTCGTCTGGGGTCACGGGGGGGAGGGGTACTTCGGGGTCCTCGAGGGGAGGGAGGGTGGATCTACGTTCGACCTCTGCGTTCACTATGTCGCAGTGTGTTTGGTCTACTGGTAGTAGGCTTGGCGAGCATTGGGCCTCTAGGCTGTCGGCTAGGCATTCGGCCTTGTCGGCGTCATCAAAGGCTGGGCTTTGATTAGGACGAGTGATCGGCGGCATGTCGGTCACAGTATCGGACTTGAGCTTTTTGGTGAGTTGCCAAAAAGCTTGATGGGAGGGCTCTATGGTGCTCATGAGCTTATCCCAACGCTCCTCCCGCATCTCACTAATGCGTGACTTTACAGCACGCTGTAATTCACGCATGCGAGCGCGGTTGGTGGCGTCGGGGAAGGCGTCATAGGCACGGATGGCTGCGTTCTTCTTGGTCAACAGTGCACGTACATCGGCTGGCAGTACCCAGCGCTGGTCATCCAGCACTGGCTCCCGCCGTGAGCTTTCGCTCACAGCCGTTTGTACGTGACTGGTGAGCGAGTCGATCGCACTAAGCACATCGGGGATTGACTTTAAGTTATCTAGGTTATCTGGGATTTTATCTAAATGTACTGACGTGACGTCCTTAAGGCGATGTTCTACCTTACGCCAGTCTGTTACAAGTCTTGTAGGAGGGGGCTGACCAGGATCAGTGGGGCTTGAGTGGTGGGATAACGCTAAGATCACTGATCTATGATCGGAATCTAGTTCTTGTAGTTGGTAGTTCGTTCAGCAGAGTAAATGCTATACACGGTGGCTCATTAATTTTAGTAAATAAACAGCTTAAATTTAAAGATCGTAAGGATATTGTGAGCCTATCTGTTCAGCGGACAATTGAATTAGCCTGTATAGAATTGGAGCAGTTCATTATATTAAGTGTGTACAGGCCTCCATCAGGATTGTATGATTGTTTTGAGAAGGTTATGGATGAAGTTTTGCACAAAATCCTATAATTCTAACAAGTCTATCATCACTTGTGGTGATTTTAATGTTAATTTGTTAGAAAATTCTGGGTCAAGTACTAAAATTATAAGTTTGTTTCAGTCATACAATCTTGCTAACCAATTTTTAGAGCCCACTAGAATAACTCCCACTAGTGCCACATGCCTAGATAACATTTATACAAATATTACACCAACCCACAAAGAAATTATTAATTTATTAGACTCAGATCATTGCGGACAATTGATTACCATTCCAAATCTAATAAAAAAAAATACTAAAAAGGATATCACTGTTAATCCAAAAACAGCTGATCGTTTGGAATCATTTAAAACTAAACTTTTGAGTAAATTACCACTTTTGTCAACTAATGATGACCCTAATGAACAATATAATGATTTTTTTAATATGTATTGCACACAATTTGATAACACTTTCATTCCAAAGGCATTCTCGGTTAATAATAACACTTGCTTCAGTGACTGGGCCACCATTGGTATACATAAAAGTAGAAAACGACTTTATGAGTTGTATGATGAACGGACTTGTATTAACACTGCTGAATTTAATTTATATGTTAAGAATTATTCTAAATTATTTAAAAAAGTTTGTTGTATGGCCAAGTCACGTTACTTGAGTACAAAAATTAAAAATAGTAGTAATGTAATAAAAATGACATGGAATATCATTAATAGCGAAACAGGAAGGTCAAGCAACCGAAGTAGTGACTACAGCCTTGCTATTGATGACAACATAATTAAATCAGATTCCCAAGTCGCCGCGGCCTTTGAAAAGTTCTTCGCTGAGATTCCCGTATCAACTACTAAATCTCTAAGGTCATCACCCACTGCTGCAGAGTCTTTACTTAAAGAAAACGTTTCAGTTTGTGATTCTGAGTTTAAATTCCAATATGTTACCTGTAGAGACATAATTAAAACCTTTCACACGTTAAATATTAAAAAGACTGCTAATCTATGGGGTAATTCTGTGGACGTTGCTAAATCAATTATAAACATTGTAGCACCTACTTTAGCAGTTATTTTTAACAATTGTATTGACCGTGGTGAGTTTCCTGATCTTATGAAATATAGTAAAATAATACCGTTGTTTAAATCGGGTAGTACATCTGACCCTACTAATTATAGACCTATTTCAGTGCTACCTACTTTTAGTAAAATTTTTGAAAAAGTTATTTTAGATCAACTGCAAAGATTTTTTAATAAACATAAATTATTACATAACAAACAGTTTGGTTTTACAAGGGGTCGTTCGACTACTGATGCCGGTGTTGAACTTTTAGGTCATGTTTATAATGCATGGGAGGATAAATGCGATGTTTTGGGCATTTTTTGTGATTTGTCCAAGGCATTCGACTGCGTTCTTCATGAAACATTAATCAGGAAACTGCATCACTACGGAATCCGGAACGCCTCTCTGGATCTTCTCACTTCTTACTTAAGTGATAGGATTCAAAGAGTTGATGTTAACGGGAAAAGATCACCCGGATCCGTAGTAACAATGGGGGTCCCCCAAGGCTCAATTCTTGGCCCGTTTTTGTTTCTTATTTATATTAATGACTTGCCTTACCTCATAAAGGATAATCATGATATAGTGTTGTTTGCAGATGACACTTCACTTTTATTTAAACTCAAACGTCAGCAGCTGGTTACTGACAATGTAAATAGCGCCCTCGCAAAAGTAGTTAACTGGTTTAATGTTAATAACCTACTTCTTAACGAGAAAAAAACTAAGTGTATTAAGTTCACTATACCTCATGTTAGACAAGTAAAAACTAGTGTTCTCATAAAGGGTGAAGAGTTGATTCCCGAAGATACCACAGTGTTCTTGGGCATAACTTTGGATGCCAAACTTCAATGGGGCCCCCATATAGATAAATTGTCGAAAAAGCTTAGCGCTGCAGCATACGCCGTTAGGAAAATTCGTGATTTAACTTGTTTAGAGACAGCCCGTTTAGTTTACTTTAGTTATTTTCATAGTGTGATGTCGTACGGTATTCTGTTGTGGGGAAATGCCGCCGATATTCAGACAATTTTTGTTTTACAAAAAAGGGCTATTCGTTCAATTTACAAATTAAGTCCCAGACACTCCCTCAGAGATAAATTTAAAGAAATTAATATAATGACTGTGCCTTCTCAGTATATCTATGAAAATCTTTTGTATGCTCATAAAAATATCAATTTGTTTAAAAAATAAAGTGACGTCCATAATGTGAATACTAGAAACAAACACAAATTTGTTGTTCCTACAACCAGGCTGAAGAAAATAAGTGGTTCGTTTAGTTGCCAATGTATACGTTTTTATAATAAACTACCTAGCCACATTCAAGAACTAAGCCTTAATAAATTCAAAAATTGTATAAAGCGGAAACTTTGTCAGAAAGCCTTTTATACTGTCAAAGACTATATTGAGGACAAAAAGGCTTGGGTTTGAGCTGCTCCAATAAATTTACACTATTAATGTTGATTTAAATACCTTTTTACATATTCTATACAATGACATGAATATTTTGTTTGTTATACTATTTTTAATTATTGTGAATGTGAAGACTACGTGGATCATTGTTTTTTATTTATTTTATCCTTTTCTCAGTTTTAGTTATAGTCTGACAGTTTGAGTAATTTATGCGGCCTACCCAAATGTCTTTTCTTTGGTATTGTTCGTTGAATCGTTAAGCTCCTTGAGTTTTGAGTTGAGCTGCACGATTACTGACAAATGCGTGCACTGACTGGACAGGTCCACTCAATCTGTGTGGTTCTTTCATCAAAAGACCATTTCTGACTGCAATCTGCATGGTCTTCACATGATCTGACCAAGATAATGTCTGGACTTTAAAAGAGACTGTGACCTCTGAGTTTGTTTCGGCGTTTCTTCTCAGAGTAGTCAGATAGGAAACGTCGAACTCATCTAGTTTAAAAAAAAATATGTTTGACGTGTAAAAGTGTTTGTACAAACCTACTTACAGAAAATAAATCATTTATCATTTATCATTTATTTATCATTTATGTAGAGTTTCAATTGAACGTAACCTTAAGGTTATGTTCTTGAGTAACGCTACATCGAGAATATCGGGGCTATGATTGACGGGACTGGGATAATAAGTAGGCGTCATCGGGGCGATGACGTCGAAGTTGTATTTGACTGCTAACCGAGCAAGCACATTTCCTCTCGGGTTGGATAACCGAGAGTTCCATATGGGATTTTTAGCATTTAGATCACCCGCCATAATGACGGAGTTATCCATGCTCATAAGGATTTGTATATCAGGTTCGATACTGGTCGTGTCACCTGATATACGTGGTGGTATGTATGCCGATATGATGGTTATGGATGGGTGACCAGTCATACCTAGTCGACAGATTGACGCCTCTACATGCGAAAGTGGAGGCGTATCTATGGGCATGCAATATAGGGAATTTTTGTAATAAATGAGGGTGCCACCCCCTTGCCTACCAACCCTATCGTTGCGAACCACCCGATAGTTTGCAACTTTAGGGACTCGTAGTGACGGTTTAAGAAAGGTTTCTTGGACTAGGAGCAGGTCAAGTTGATGATCGCGAAGGAAGGTCGCGATCTCATCTCGTTGACCTGAAATGCTGTTTGCATTGAAATAACCTATTTTTAGGGACCTGGGTTTGATTCTGCTACTCGTGTTTTGTGTACACATTATGGTTTAAAGTTAATGAAAAATGTGGACAAGTCGGCGTATTCCGACATAAGGGCCATAGTGGCCTGGACATTGCCAGCTGCTGCGCGCAGCTTGGCGTGGAGTTCATTGCTGCGGACAATGATAATGGGGTCGAAGAACCTTGCTAGCACTTCGAAAGTGCTAGGGTTGTAAGGGGCGGGCGCGGAGGCGCGGGGTGCTCCAGCTGGCTGCGAGGCGAGCAAGGGTGAAGGTGGGGCAGTGGGTACCGCCATCAGCTGTGGGATAGCAGGAGAAGCTGGTGCGGGTGGGGCTGCCTGAGTAGGCTTCAGGGCCGGGAAAGCCTGCTGGTGGTTTAGCAGGTTCCATGGTGAAGGCCTCTGGGGACGGAGAGCGGTGGGCTGCTCATATGAGGATGGCAGCTTACGCTGCTGAGGCTTGGCGCGTGGGGCTCTGGGACACCCGCGATAGTTAGCTGGGTGTCCGGCCTCTCCACATAGGACGCAGCTCGGTGGCTCTGAGCATTGCGTCAGGTCTTTGGGGTGGGAGCATTCCGCTGTCGCGTGGTCGCCGAGGCACTTAACGCACCTGGCGCGTGCGAAGCAGTGGCGCTGTGCATGGCCATAGAGTTGGCAATTGTGGCATTGCCCAGGAAGTTTGTTAGCGCGAGCGCGCTCTATAGAAATGCCGGAAAGGCAGCATATTGACTTTAAGTCACATATGGCCTTGCCGGCTGGAGTGTTCTCCGATACGACAATTATCATGTCGTAAGGGGCACCGTTGCGACCGCGGTGCATACGGTGGACTTCTACGATAGGGAGGCCCTGAGCTTTGAGATCATCTGAGATCTCGTCAATGGTCAGCTCTTTAGGCACGCGTTTTATGACGCACCTAAATAATCGGTCTTCGGGCAGAGCGTAGGTGTGGAATTCCACCTTACGCTCTTTGAGCAGACGTGTAAGCGAACGGTAATCCGCTGAAGTCGGAACCTGTACTTTGATCCCTACGGTAGTAGGGCGGGCATGTACGTAATTGATGCGCTCGACGGCGCAGGCTTTGGAGATGGTGGTCCAGAGCTCCTTGGAGTGGATGTATAGCGGTGGTGGGGTGGGGGCCTTAGGGGCCGTGGGGACAGCGGGCTGGGTGCCCGGCTTGGGTGAAGAAGGGCGGCTGCCCTGAGGGGTGCCCTTCGGCAGTGGTAGTCCACTCTGCTTCTTTGCAGGTGGGGGAGAGTCGGTGGAGCGGGGCTTGGCCTTGCGCTTCCCTTTCTTGTTTTCAACGATGGTGAAGCCATCGTTGGAAAGAGCTGGGGGCGCATCATCGGCGTCTGACATGGCGGAGTTATAACCGGCCATGTCGTCATCCACTACTGGAGTGGGGGTCGGGGGGCTCGAGTACTCGTAGGTACTGGCTGGGCTCAGGGGGCCTAGCGAGAATGCTGGGCTCGGTGGGGTAGCCGTGCTGACAGGGCTGTCAGGGCTATCGGGGATGTTGGATGGGCCAGGCGCGGCTGGCGGGCCAGAGGGCTTTAAATTCAGGGCGGCGAGTTGGACGCCATACTTTTCCCGTATGTACGGGTCATTAATAAGAATCTCCAGGAGGAGTTGGATTTCGTTCCGGTCAGCCATCCTGACGGAGGCTGACGTAAAAAAATTTCTATAGAAAATCCCTAAGCGTCCCTAGGCTGAGGGCCCAGGGGTGAGAGGGTAGTGACTACCCTCCCTGCCTATGCGACAAGGAGGTGGGTGGGTGGTCGTGTAGGAGGTCAGTTGAAGGGATTGAGTAACCCTAAGGGTTCTGGATCGGGTGACACTTGGTTGAGTATCTAAACCTTGTACTCACGCGTCTACTCAATCCAAACGTGCACGTTGGAGCGAAAAACACAAATCACTATTTTTAAAACACGGAACGTCTCTGCTTACAAAGTCAGATAATTAATTCTTCGTAATAGAACCGTCCAAAGTCACTAACAATGTCACTTAACAATGTCCCTAAAACACTGATCACAGAATTTAATTACGCGCACAGGTAATTAGTTACGCGGGCGCGGACCGGTTTCGCGCTTTTTTCCTAACGTTTAAGGCGGTGAGAGCCGTAAAAACGTCGTTTTGTTTAGTGTTTTATTCGTAGATAACACGGATTTAAATTTTGAAAAAAATATATTACTTAGTTCAGACTTCCATCTACAAGTTTCGGCCGTCCGATACACGATTACTTGCACTTTACTGCATCCAATTAAATCGCAAAGACAAGTCTAAATTATGATCTATATCTTATTTCATTTGATTTATATTAGGCTTTGAACAATAAAACTTATGCCATAATAAAGGTCGTAAAAAATGTAATTTATAACGGCTATCATAATTTGAAATATCAAAATATTTATATCACTAATTCCAATGTCAAGTGTTTTGCGCTCGCTCCGTGTCGTTTAATCCCGAGCGGAACGTGATGGAGGTCGGACGTGTGCCAATTTTTCGAACCCGCCACCCCCGCTAACTTCTGTCACCGGCTGCGACCGGCACAAATTAACATGTGTTGAAAACAGTTGAATTTGAACGCTATGCCTATGTAAATAAAGACGTCACGCGCGCAAAAGCTTTATTGGTATTTATTTTTATCACGGCTTATGTTTACCAATCGCATCAAGTGTGTAAAACAGTTGAATTTGAACCCTACACTGGAGCTTATAAAGCCGCCTAACGCGCAAATTTTTGGTTCACTATTTTCAAATCTCAAATAGGTAGGTGCCACAGAATAAAGTTAGTACGGGTGGTTTTATAATGAATATCGGATAGGAAATGAGATTTCTTCATAACATCACGCCTGAATTCTTTCAAAGGGTTGGGCAGGGATGTTCAGAAAATAAGTAGGCCCTCAAATGTATTTTTCTGTATACCTACATAAATAAGATTTTTTTTTTAAATTAAGTTTTTTTTCTAATTAGGTATCTTCTTATTTTTTTTTGTATTTCAAGGTCAAAATGAAAATCCAAGATGGCGGCTGCAAAAATTTCCAATTTTTCGTCATGGGTGTCGTTTTCGTGATATTTTAGGTCGCTGAAAACGATAGTGGGGTCAAAATGAAAATCCAAGATGGCGGCTGCGAAAATTTCCTAATTTTTCGTCATGGGTGTCATTTTCGTGATATTTAAGGTCGCTGAAAACGATAGCGGGGTCAAAATGAAAATCCAAGATGGCGGCTGCGAAAATTTCCTAACTTTTCGTCATGGGTGTCATTTTCGTGTTATTTTAGGTCGCTGAAAACGATAGTGAGGTCAAAATGAAAATCCAAGATGGCGGCTGCGAAAATTATCAAATTTTTCGACACAGGTGTCATTTTCATGATATTTGAGGTCGCTGAAACCGATAGTGGGGTCAAAATGAAAATCCAAGATGGCGGCTGCGAAAATTTCCTAATTTTTCGTCATGGGTGTCATTTTCGTGATATTTTAGGTCGCTGAAAACGATAGCGGGGTCAAAATGAAAATCCAAGATGGCGGCTGAGAAAATTTCCAAATTTTTCGTCATGGGTGTCATTTTCGTGATATTTAAGGTCGCTGAAAACGATAGCGGGGTCAAAATGAAAATCCAAGATGGCGGCTGCGAAAATTTCCTAACTTTTCGTCATGGGTGTCGTTTTCGTGATATTTTAGGTCGCTGAAAACGATAGTGGGGTCAAAATGAAAATCCAAGATGGCGGCTGTGAAAATTTCCAAATTTTTCGTCATGGGTGTCATTTTCGTGATATTTAAGGTCGCTGAAAACGATAGCGGGGTCAAAATGAAAATCCAAGATGGCGGCTGCGAAAATTTCCTAATTTTCGGTCATGGATGTCATTTTCGTGATATTTTAGGTCGCTGAAAACGATAGTGAGGTCAAAATGAAAATCCAAGATGGCGGCTGCGAATATCCTAATTTTTCGTCATGGGTGTCATTTTCGTGATATTTTAGGTCGCTGAAAACGATAGTGAGGTCAAAATGAAAATCCAAGATGGCGGCTGCGAAAATTTCCTAATTTTTCGTCATGGGTGTCATTTTCGTGATATTTTAGGTCGCTGAAAACGATAGTGGGCTCAAAATGAAAATCCAAGATGGCAGCTGCGAAAATTTCCTAATTTTCGGTCATGTATGTTATTTTCGTGATATTTGAGGTCGCTGAAAACGATAGTGGGGTCAAAGTGAAAATCCAAGATGGCGGCTGCGAAAATTTCCTAATTTTTCGTCATGGGTGTCATTTTCGTGATATTTTAGGTCGCTGAAAACGATAGTGGGGTCAAAATGAAAATCCAAGATGGCGGCTGCGAAAATTTCCTAATTTTTCGTCATGGGTGTCATTTTCGTGATATTTTAGGTTGCTGAAAACGATAGTGGGGTCAAAATGAAAATCCAAGATGGCGGCTGCAAAAATTTCCTAATTTTTCGTCATGGGTGTCGTTTTCGTGATATTTTAGGTCGCTGAAAACGATAGTGGGGTCAAAATGAAAATCCAAGATGGCGGCTGTGAAAATTTCCAAATTTTTCGTCATGGGTGTCATTTTCGTGATATTTTAGGTCGCAGAAAACGATTGTGGGGTCAAAATGAAAATCCAAGATGGCGGCTGCGAAAATTTCCTAATTTTTCGTCATGGGTGTCATTTTCGTGATATTTTAGGTCGCTGAAAACGATAGTGGGGTCAAAATGAAAATCCAAGATGGCGGCTGCGAAAATTCTCTAACTGTTCGTCATGGGTGTCATTTTCGTGATATTTTAGGTCGCTGAAAACGATAGCGGGGTCAAAATGAAAATCCAAGATAGCGGCTACGAAAATTTCCTAACTTTTCATCATGGGTGTCATTTTCGTGATATTTTAGATCGCTGAAAACGATAGTCATTCATTTTGACCCCACTATCGTTTGCAGCGACCTCAAATATCACGAAAATGACACCCATGTCGAAAAATTTGAAAATTTTCGCAGCCGCCATCTTGGATTTTCATTTTGACCCCACTATCGTTTTCAGCGACCTCAAATATCACGAAAATGACACCCATGACGAAAAGTTAGGAAATTTTCGCAGCCGCCATCTTGGATTTTCATTTTGACCCCACTATCGCTTTCAGTGACCTAAAATATCACGAAAATGACACCCATGACGAAAAATTAGGAAATTTTCGCAGCCGCCATCTTGGATTCTCATTTTGACCCCACTATCGTTTTCAGCGACCTCAAATATCACGAAAATGATACCCATGACCGAAAATTAGGAAATTTTCGCAGCCGCCATCTTGGATTTTCATATTGGCCCCACTATCGTTTTCAGCGACCTCAAATATCACGAAAATGACACCCATGTTGAAAAATTTAAAAATTTTCGCAGCCGCCATCTTGGATTTTCATTTTGACCCCACTATCGTTTTCAGCGACCTCAAATATCACCAAAATGACACCCATGACGAAAAATTAGAAATTTTTTGCAGCCGCCATCTTGGATTTTCATTTTGACCCCATTATCGTTTTCAGCGACCTCAAATATCACGAAATTGACGCCCATGTCGAAAAATTCGAAAATTTTTGCAGCCGCCATCTTGGATTTTCATTTTGACCGTAATCACATCCTCTCAAGAAAAAAAAAAACTAGAGCGTAAGAAGTTATGCCCCTCCGTTTTTTTTTTTTTTGTGTTGACATAACGAATAAAATAAAAAAAGAACTTTCCAAATCGGCTTCTAAATGACGGAGTACTGCAGTAACAAACATAAAAAAAAAAAAATACAACTGAATTGATATTCTCCTCCGTTTTTGAAGTCGTTTAAAAATAACACATCATTGTTACGTTTAAAAATTAGCTGGACATCACTCACAATGCAGTCATTGGTGTCGTGGGGAATACTAGTTTCTGTCATTCCCGACGACACCACCAGTGGTGTCGTGGGGAATGAACGGTCATTTCGTGGTATTTAAGTTCGCTGACAACGATAAAGGTCTCAAGCTAATTTCGACCTTATTGACATTTTACAAACCCTTTGTTTTTTTGGTCCAGAATACTCGGTAAATGATCTGGATGCTGAATTTAACAAAAAAACATGAATGTCAATAAGGTCTAAATTCGCTTGACACCTCAGAAAGTGTCTAGATTATTATGCACATCATTTTTAGGGTGTCAAGCTAATTTCGACCTTATTGATATTTTACAAACCCTTTATTTTTTTGGCCCAAGATACTTGGTAAATGATCTGGAAGCTGAATTTAACAAAAAAACATGAATGTCAATAAGGTCTAAATTCGCTTGACACCTCAGAAAGTGTCTAGATTATTATGCACATCATTTCTAGGGTGTCAAGCTAATTTCGACCTTATAGACATTTTACAAACCATTTGTTTTTTTGGTCCAAGATACTTGGTAAATGGTCTGGAAGCTAAATTTAACAAAAAAACATGAATGTCAATAAGGTCTAAATTGTTATGTAACACATCATTGTTATGTAGCTGGACATCACTAACAGCACAATACAGTCGGTGGTGTCGCATGGCGTGGGGAATAGTAGTTTCTGTCATTCCCCACGACAGCGACACCACTGAAAACGATACCACTGGTGTGGTATCGTGGGGAATGACAGAAACTACTATTCCCCACACCATGCGACACCTTCGTAAAGTAAAATGGTGCGCGGCGCGTAGTTTTGAATCGTACGGGTAAAGGTCTTCGTGTCAGTCAGATTTTAAATCCACCTTATTCACGAAAATAAATATGTATAAGTAGTTATTTTTATTTATTTTAACTGTTCAAGTTTACAATGCATACCTAATCTGTCTAAAACTTTAAAAAATACTTACTAGAAAAATAAAACAAAATAAACTTGTATACTAATCAGTTCAAGTTTATCTACTGCATTGCTCTATTCTGTGACGCAACATAGTACCTACTCGAGTTCATGAACTCATGAGCGGTGCGCTTGGCGCGCGTTTCCCGCGCATCGTAATTTATTACGTATCGCTACTCCTTGCGGGGGCTGCGGTAAGCATTTAATACCTACGGCGCTTGCTTTCACCCCGCCTTAACCGATAGAATTTAAGCTATTTTTAGTGCGCGCGCAGCGGGCGTCACGCGTCGGGCGGGAAAGCGCGGGAAGGAAGCCGGCGGCAGGTAGGGCTCCACTGGCGGACCTAAGTCAACGCTCAGTGCGGGCTGCTGCAGGAGGTATTCCCTGAGTGCGAAATCGGTTGGTTGGTTTCAGTTGAACTGGGTCGTGCTAGCGTGGAACGTGTCCGCTCGTTGCCGGCGTTCGAATCAGAATGACGATTGTTCCGCTCGTGGATATCGCTACGCCCCGCAAGGGGCGTGGCGTGCGGCTCCAGGGCTAAGCCCCCCTACCGCGGAAGCTTTACGGTGGTCCGTAAATACGGACCCCTCATTTTGGTCGCCACTGGCGATGGCTGGTTGGGCGTGCTGCATTAACACGCCCATGGAGATGGTATCTGTCTTTGTGTCCGTGGGCTCGCTACGGCATATGCATACTACCGCTTTCTTCACCGTGTTTCGGCGGTCAACTACTACCGGGTGGAGCCCGCACCTACATGCGTGAAGCCCAGCAGATAGCGACCAGCGACAGAAACACGGACTCCGCGTTCCCACGGATGGGGTGAGTGGCCCCCGTCCGACCCATTTTCAGAGCTAGCCGAGCCTGGGCCGGGGGAGGGGGACCGTGTCGTGAGTGTGAGGGTGGCGTTGTACTGTGTGTCGCCACCCGGTGTCTATGCAAATACGCGCACGCCCGCGCTGCGTATTCGCGTGTGTGCTTTGTGCCTGTATAGAGGTGCATGTCTGGGGTTTGCCACGTGATACGCCTAAATTATCCTAGCACGCGACGATTGTTCGAAAACTAGCCCGGCTTATATAGCCGCGTTTTCTTACCTTATTGAGGTCTGCGATTTTTGAGCCTATTTTAAAGTTAATTTTCCCTAAGCCGAAATCATTGGAGCCTTTATTTTTATTAATTCTTAACATTTACCTTTTACAAATTTATCTTAAAACCTTGCTTATATTATCCTTAATTATTTACAATAATAATATTAGACCTATCTATCAATAATAAAAAAATCCTAGAACAAAAACATACAAAAAATGCAAGTTGGTGAATTTTCATTATACAAATTCCCTTATATCTTCTAAAGTAGTTGACCGATTTACATGAACTAAAAAGAAAAACTAGTTTTATAACTAAATCTAACTTTTAAAATGAAAATTATCAAAATATACACATATACAAAAAAGTATGTTTTCAAGTTACGTAATTATACTCTAGTACTAAATTTTATTACAAAATTCCCTTGCAATTTTAACTTTAATCAGTCTTATTAGATTAGAATATGTAAATAGCATTAATTCTAAGTAGTTTAAACTAATTTATAATAAGAAAAAGACAATAAACAAATCTCTTTGAAATCTAACTAGAAATTTAGTTTGACTCGTAAATGTACCGAACTTGTGGCGGGGGCGGTACCCCCGCTACTTGCGCTTACGTGCACCAGGTAGGGTCTCGTCGCCGACAGAAGGAATACTACTAGTAAGAATGTAGTAGGTAACCTACTTTTTATTACCTATTAAGAATTAAATTATTGCCAGTAGGTACCTAGTTACGAATGTATGCGTACTTGCGTAGGTCGCTTGATGAGACTCGACTCGCCAAATATATTACACCATGCCGTTACTTGAATTAACGCCATCTAGCGGGCAATGGTAGAATTGTAAATGGAGTCGCTCGGCGACGCCAGCGCTCGCCTGGCCAAGCCAACTTTACTATCAAGCCAATGGGCTTGATAGTAAAGTGGCACACCACCGAGCTTCGCAGCCATTCATTCTTGAGTCAACGAAGTATTAGCGCTAATGTACACGTTTTTATGGCGAATCCAGTGCCGGACAAGTGGGGGTTCAAGGACAAAAATGCAGTGCGCCGACTATTCTATTGTTATCGCAAGAATCCGCAAGATGGTGCCACAGAAACGTAGCATTAACTAGCGTGATTAGTCGTGTCAATGCGACGCTTTCTGCTGCTGCAGTGACCAAGGTTTGCTGATTAGCTTATGAATGGTGGAAGATTGATTCGTGGGTATTAATGAATGCACTATCACCAATGCGGGACATAATATATGTAACTTGCAATGAGAACTGCGCCCCCATCTAGCGGTCAATAGTCGCATTTAAAAGATAATCCAATAAGTACCCGAAGTTGGTCGGCGCGCGGTGCCAGCAGCGAGCCGGCGTTCACTTGCACTTGCACACGTGATTTATTTCGTGGTTCATTCATAAAATCAACGAGTATTATTCGATGCCTACGTACTAGCGCGAATATTTCCGCGTAAGTAGTTATCTACTAGCGGGAATAATTCCCTGTAAGTAGTTATCTACCAGTGACTCGGTACTTATTGTTTTATTTTTGTATGGTTGAGTTTAAAATGTCTATTTTGTGCGGATATTAGTGCCGATTCTCTTGTACATGGAGGGGCGCTAGGAGGGGGCAGCTTCAACGTGATCTTTATGTTTTTTTTTTGGTACCTACATGTAGAGGTTTAGGGGTTTATGAGTTTTATAAAGGGGGGCCAAATTTTCATTATTTTTGCGATAGGACACACCGTTTTCGAGATATAAGCAAAAGAAAAAAAAAAATGTACTATATTTTATATCTCGAAAACGGTGTGTTTTTGCATTTGAGTTTGACTTCTTTCTTGATACTTACTTTAAACTATTTTATAAACTCAGTAATCTACCTATGTAATTACCTCTCTACCACTTTCACACCTAAACCGCATACAAAAACTTATTACGTAAGTACTTATTTAGGTAGATGTAAAGAAATATTCGGAAGTATTGCGAAGTTTTCAAATCGAATATTACTCGGAGTCATGAATGAACGCAACATACTCGTACGACAACAACACACACGACACACACACGACGTAATGTTAGTTTGACTATTGACCGCTGGATGGCGTTAATTAACGCCATCCAGCGGTCAATAGTCAAACTTTAATAGATAAACTTGCGTGACCGCACATGTACTTAGCTCGGCGAATAATTGCGAATACTACTCAAAACTTGCGAATACTTCCGAAGGGAATACTTCGGAATATTACTCTCCGGCAACGCTAGTCCTGGCTAACACCAGGCCCGGTGGCAAAGAAGATATTGGTAAAGAAGAATGTCCGACAATCTAAAACAGACCCTCTAGTCGAAGAAGCTGAACTACTTCAAATTAATCCTCACTATTCTCTTATTCGACGTGACAATGGGGAAACATCAACAGTATCGAACCGTCAATTGGCACCGTTCCCAAATACTGTTAACTACAGTGGAGATGATAGCTTTAAATCGGCTTCTGAAAAGGTGGAAGATAGCGCTACAGCTCCACCCGAAACTGTCACACCATCGCTATCATCGCCGCAACATTCATAACGCGCACGGAGCGCGGGCGAACGGACGTGTGATCGGTTGAGCGTAATTAGTAGCGGAAAAGTGTATTTCTCAAATAAATGGGTACAAAGTGTGACGGCTGCGATGCCGTAATAGACGACATTTCGTACATGAAATGTGCTAGAGATGAATGCAGAAAATTGTACCATATTGAGTGTGTGGCTCTTACGAAGGGTGAATTTGAAGCATTAACCGAAGAACTCAAGGGTGATTGGAGATGCCCGGAATGTGTTTGCAGTGCGCCGAAGCGGGGTAATTCGGATACACCAGTGCGTGCTAACCAGAATGTAATGAATAAAACTGTTACTCCTTGCTATGTAAACACAGACCAGAGAGGCAATAGGAAAATCCCAAAAGAAGGGATAAAAGGGGATATCAGTAGTAAAATACTGCAAGAATTGCAAGGATTTCGGTCTGAGATGAACCTTAAAATGGATGAGCAAATAAGGGAGTATAATTTGCTCAAGGGCAGATTTGAAGACACAGAAAAAGAACTGCATAAATTGCGAGATATGATGAAGGTAGTGGAGAAAAAGGCGAGTAAGGTCGATGAGTTGGAAACACAGGTAAAAACATTAGAGCAAAAAAATGAGCAATTACAGAACTTTCTGAGTAAAAAGCAGCCTACAAAAGAAAGAAATGAGACAGCGAGCGGAAGCAGAAAGGAGACTATATCATTTGCAAATGTACTCACACAAAACGAAAAGCAGGTAGTAAGTAAAAATCAACCGGTAAACAAACCTATGAGTGTAGTGGCGTGTGGGGCCACGAAACCGGCATGTATTATAGAAACCACTACGGAATGTTTTGTTACAGAACAATTATCGACACTTAATACAGAACCACAGATGGAAACTAGCAAAAAGGATGAATCATGGATTACTGTACAGAAAAAGAAAAAGTATTATCCTGGCCAGCAAGTCATAAGAGGAGGAAATACTAGTGCAGTAAATATTCTAGGTACTGAAAGAAAAAAGTTTTTACATGTTTGGCGTCTAAAAAAGGATACCACAGTAGAAAATTTAGAAATATATGTAAAGGACATATTATATGGAAAAGAGACGGAAATAACAGTGGAAAAAATTAAACATAAAACGGAAAGGGACTATGCCTCATTTATAATAGGAGTTTCAGAGAGTTTATACGAGATATTATGTAAACCAGAAAGTTGGGCAGTCAACATTGAATTTTGTGAATGGGTGTGGTTTCGTAAACCACCCAACAAGCAATAAGAAAACACTAAATTCTGTAGAGATATACTATCAGAACGTGAGAGGATTGAGAACAAAGTTACATGATTTTTATGTGGGAATTTCTTCCCATAGTTATGATCTTTTTGCAATAACGGAAACAGGATGCAACGATTCTATCTACGATGCAGAACTAATCCCACCTGGATACAAGATACTCCGATGTGATCGTGCAGATGGACGGAAGCAAGGTGGCGCGTGTTTAGTGGCCACACCGCGGTACGAGCTACGGCAACTAAATACACCGAGCGATGTACGTATTGAAGATCGTGCATTTGAACTGGTTAGCGCGGCGGTTTATTTACATAATAAGTTCATGTTTGTGTTGTGTGTAGTGTACATTCCACCGAGTTGTAGTGATACTGAATATATGTGGTTGTTTAGCACAATAGAAAATTATCGTGATGACTACAATAACTTAATAGTGATAGGCGATTTTAATTTATACTCTAGCTCAACAAATGTTCGAAATTATTTTGAGTACTTTAGCACATATTGTGAATTCACCCAGTACAACAAAATAGGGAATTGTAATGAACGCCAATTAGATCTTGTTTTGAGTACGCGTTCGGGGGGAGACGGGTTGGAGGTGAGCGCGGCTGAGCCGATCGTGCCGCCCGACCCACACCATCCGCCGCTCGCTACGGTAGTGCTACAGCGGGGGCGAGCGCGCCGCGGCGAGCAGCCCGCGCCAGCACCACCGCCGCCGGCCCGCCGCCGCCGCTAGCTGAGTCTGAGGAGTGCACCCAGACGCACACTGGATGGAACTTTTACAAAGCTAACTTTCCGTTAATGTACTCTTTAATAACGGCTATAGACTGGACGCCAATGTATAGGTTAGACGTAAATAGTAGTTTAGATTATTTTTATGAGGTTTTGAATAAGGTTATGGATGACTGCGTTCCAAGAAAAACGCGAAGACGTGTAAACTCGGAGTACAGTTACCCCGAGTGGTACACGATAGACATTATTCGCAACATACAATTAAAGGCTAGGCTTCATAGGCAGTATAAAGGTAGCAAATCAGGGCCCGATTATGAGGCGTTTGCTAAATGTAGGGCGAGAGTAAAATTTTTGATAAACTCTGCATATAAAAATTATAAAGACCGGATGCAGAGGGAGTTCCAAGAAAATCCAAAGGCCTTTTGGACTTACGCCAACTCACAAAAATGCAGCAGAAGTCCACGCAAGATTTTAAAGGGTAATAAGGTACTAACGAGGGAGGAGTGTGCGACTGAGTTTGCGCAGTATTTTTGTTCCGTTTTTAGCCCTGAGATACCCAAGCTGGACGTGGAGGCGGCAGTGGAACAGGCTGGTGGTGAGAATGGAGCGGCTAGGGTTCACTTAGTACAACTAAAGCTCGATGAAGTACTTTACGCTCTGCAAAAGCTCAAGCCAAAAAAGTCAACGGGTCCCGATGGCATACCCCCCTACATTTTTAAAGACTGCCGCCTAGTACTTTGTAGGCCTCTTCTCTACATCTTTAATCAGTGCCTGGCGGAGGTCGTATTTCCAGAAAGATGGAAAACAACTAAGGTGGTTCCGGTGCCTAAAGGAAAGTCCGCATCGAACGTGGACCAATTCAGGCCGGTGGCTGTGCTTTCGACACCAGCTAAGGTACTAGAGGCTGCAGTACACAGGAGCATTCTCTCGCAGGTTAATGTACAGCTTTCAGATGAGCAACACGGTTTTAGACCCGCCAGAAGCACCACCAGTAACCTAATTAACTACATGAGTTACATTGTACCTGAAGTGGATGCTGGAGGACAGGCAGATGTAGCTTTCTTTGACTACAAAAAAGCTTTCGACCTGGTGGATAATGACATACTGCTCACAAAAATGGCAGGTGTAGGGTTTACTCCCCAATTACTAACCTTTTTTGCCAGTTACATGCGTGACAGGCAGCAGTATGTAGAATATGCGGGGAGTAGGTCAGAAAATTATTTTACCAGGTCGGGAGTAAGTCAGGGCAGCAACCTCGGTCCGTTGGGATTCATATTAATGATAAATGACCTTCCCAAGGTTGTCAAGGATGCTCATTGCACTCTATTTGCAGATGATCTGAAATTGTATCTTGCGGTTAGGAACAGAGAAGATTGCCAAAAGTTACAACAAGATATAGATAGGGTGGTAGCTTGGAGTAAACATAATAGTTTACAATTTAACATCTCGAAGTGCATGACTATGACTTTCAGCCGGGCACGCTCTCCAGTGACGTACCAATACCAAATTGATGGGGTACCAATAGTGAAAGTGTCAGAAGTCAGAGATCTAGGGGTCAACTTCTCCTCTAAACTAGAATTTCGAGAATATGTAACCAAAATCTGTAAAAAAGCCTACAGAAATTTGGGATTCGTGCTTCGGGTAGCTAGGGGCTTTACTAATATTGACGCAATTATGGCATTGTATAACTCTTTAGTGAGGAGCCAATTAGAGTTTAACGCAGTCATCTGGTCTCCACATGAAGCTAAATATAGTATCATGTTGGAGAGAGTGCAGAATAAATTTATTAGATATTTATATAAAAAGATTTACGGAGTATACCCATTTTTCCCAAATAAGTATCCTACCCTATTCACTTTAGGTATGGTAGGGTACAATGAGTTAAAAGTTAGAAGGAATTTAGCACTAGTCTCATATATCTTTAAGGTACTGAGGGGAAAGATTCACAATCCAGGCGTGTTGCAGCAACTATGCATGTGTGTTCCGGACAGGTACGTGTGGCGGAGGCGGCGGCCGTGGCTGCTGGTAGTGCCGCGCGGCCGCACTAAGCTGGTGAATGAGGCACCGTTTACTCGCGCACTCCGTATCCTCAACCGTATAGCGGAAGACTTAGACTTATTTTGTTGTACTCTGGGTGGGTTCATAGTAAGAGCTCTCTATGAAATAAGTTATGGTCCTATTGTAACATAGATAATTAGTGTGTATGTAGATTGTAGTAGCAAGAAGTACCTAGAAATATATTAGTTTGTAACCAACCATGTAGCCGTAGTTTAAAAATAATAGTTGTCTACATTATCGCATTAGGTGTTAAACCTGTAAAGATAATTGTATGGTGGGAAATAAATAAATAAATAAATAAATAAATAAATAATAAATAAATAAAATTCACAGGATCTACGTAGCTCGTCGTCTTCTCCTTTACTCCAGACCGAAGCTCTCCCTCGGAGATCAAACAGGACCAGAAAGCCGCCCTCATACCTGAGCGACTTTGTGGTACATCGAGAAGGGAGTGAAAACTCCACCGGGGAAGAATGAGGTGATATGCAACGCGTCGGCAACGAATTAAGAATGCGAACATAAATGTACTGAACAGCTGATTTTTTTTTCGCGATTTCAGGTTTGGTCCCATAGTAAAAGTTGTTCATAATGATGGGTACAATGACCCCTTAAGAGGATAACGGTGATTAAAATTACACCCTTAATTCGTTGCGCGTCGGCTACCTACCTCCTTAAATGTAGTATAACTTGGTAACAGCGACGTTACGTGACGTTTGTCACAGCGTATCATCTTTGTCATAATAATTATTTTACCTACCTATTTAAATTCAATGTCTATATTCAGTGTAATTCTTTTAGTTAAATAAAGCCACATTTCTTGGTTGGTTTTACGTCTATAATTACACCCACCAAAAAGTGAAAAAAAAAACTTTTTTACAAAAAAAAACCACCGACATCCAAAAAAAATGCTACAAAGTGAAAAATAACTTTAACTTCGGAAGACGGTGGCAAAAACCTAAAATACAGATCCAAAGACTTTGACTTCCGAAATTAAAGTTATTTTTCACTTTTTTTTGGATGTTGAATTAAAGTTTTTTTTGGATGTTGGTTTTTTTTTTTTTTGTAAAAAAGTTTTTTTGATTGTTTTTACTTGTAATGTCCATTAATACCCGTGACGGCCCTGGTACAGATTCTATTCTCTAGTGCAGTTCACTGACATCTTGGTGCAAAAACAAAAATTTTAGTGTTACGGTTTACCATACTTGGTTTTTACTTCCACTTTACTTTTGTGATTGTGTTCTTGCTGTGACTAAATATAGTGCAAGTATTTTGAGCGGTTTTATAATATAATATTTTTTATAATTATTCCATACCTTGTCCCATGAAAGCTGAATATTATCGTCACACTGTCTTATCATAGGTTGTGCATCAATTTCCTAAAATAAATAATGTTAGTTGAATTATTTTGAACAGTGCAACATATTGGTAATAGGTACATAATGAAATGTTGTAGGTGCTAGATTAAAACAGGAAGTTCTTATTAACCTCATCTAAATCAATCATATCCGGAACAGCATGTTTGGATAATTTCTTATCCTCAATATTAATGAACTCTGAATCTTTAAAATGCTTATTGCATAGCATCCTATGTTCAGAACATAATTTGCGTTGGAAGTCCACAGACGACCAAAGCTTGTCTGGAAAACAATACTTGGCCCACATTTCACATCTGAAAAAAAAAACTTAAGTAATTTGGTGTTGTCAGGTGAAGTCTTATTTGGACAATTATTGAATTGGTGATTTCTACAAAACACACATGTAACACAGACTAAATTTCGATCACAGTAAAAAAAAGAGTGTTCTTTAATGGGAATTTGCAAACACATCAATGATATGTGCACATAGTGGTGTTTTTAAAATGACTGAGTTATTTTAAACGTTACATGTGGGTTTTTTGCACGAATCAATAGGTTAATCAACCATAACGATTGGTGCTAATTCACCTCAAATCTTATTAAAATGTGGGGTTTTAGAAATCACCGATTCATTTCAGTATTAAGATAAGATAAGATATGATAAATGTTTATTTCTCACCACAATATTATTGAAAATACACAATACACAATGAATGCATTATTTGAATATTGTGGGAGACTGGTGACTGAGCTAAGCTCTAGGCCTGTATTTCAGGACACCAGGTCTCCGCCCTTTTACAAAATAAAACTTTTTATGTATGTACTTGTACACTGACAAAAATTTAAAAGATAAAAAAAGAAAAATCAAGATTTTGTAAATATTGGTGGCTCGAATGAAAATTTCAAACTTTACATATACTTAAGCTAAACTTTTTTTTTTTTTTTTTTAATTAGGTTACTTGTGTGTGGAAGAGTGTGAGGGTGTGTGTAAGGGTGTGTGTGTGTGTGTGTGTGTGTGTGAGTGTGTGAAGTGGTGTTGGTCTGAGCGAGTGACGTGTGGGTGTGTGTATGTGTGTTAGGCGCTTTTTTAGTATTGAATTGCTAATGATTTTATAAATGTATGAATTTACACTTCTTAGTTTTTGTATGAATTAAGACTTACCGCCGCATATTTGTTGATCCTGGTTTCGGAAAACGATGTAATTTAATGTTTGGGTCATCCTGTGGCGACAATCCACACTTCAGACATTTTCGCTTCAAGTTATCAGCCATATTAATGACTTCTACACAAAGTAAAATAATGTCTCAGAAACATAGAAAGAGTCTTATAAATCCGATAAATGTATCTCGACATTAACGCGGAAGAACTAAAGTTCAATTCGACACGTTAGTGGAGAACACAAATAGATTGTAATTTAGTGACAATAATTAATTACCTAATTATTATTAATTAAGTATTGTACCAATTATTATTATTCACGCTGTCATATTAAAGTCACTGTCTCGGAGAGTTAATAGACTCTAACTCTTAAATTACACCACTCAACACTATCACTGATATAAAATCGACGTAATGATGGAGAAAAGGGGAACTAAATTAACACAATGAACGTAACCAACAAGAAGATGATTCGCCTAGCTAAACGAACGCCCGAACGCCCAACTCTCTCTATACTTACTTTACTCTTTGGCCCAACTAGGCAACTACAAAAACAAAAACATCCATTAGTTGTCAAACAAACGCACTTTTATCACAGACAGTAGTATTCTTTTTATAATACAGTTTATATCACAGTTTATATAGGCCATATTTTTTCCTACTTATTACCATACCCATTATTTTAGTAGTACCATAACTTTATATATTCAAATTCTGATTTTTTTTCTTAGAAACCATTGATATACAAATAAGTAAATATCTAAAGTAATTTTCATTGTTATTTGAAAAACATATTATATGATATTATTTAATAAAAAGTCTGTAATTGCCTGTAAATACTTTTATCGTCAATTATTATTTACTAACAAATACTACCAATAGTTCAATACACGCATTGTTGGTAACACTAAGAATCTGTACCGTACCTGGTACCCTCAGAAGAACAATAAAGCTGGTACCCGACTGGTACCTGACCCTCAGAAGAATAATGCTTTAGTTATTCTTCTGAGACCTGAACGTACCTTTGACAGAGTATTATGATGACAGACCAAAATTATACAATTTTTTGTATGCGTTTCGACCGCACTGCCATGGTGTCGTAAAAAAAAAACTATGCCAACATTTTGTAACAATTTCTAAAAGTTGATTCCCAAAACCACTAAGGGCGAGCGCGCACTGCGGTGCGTTCCGTTAGTTCTGCCTCACTGGGCGGGGCCTACAGCTTAGAGCATTATGGCCTACAGTAACAAAACGCATGACCGCAGTGCATGCTCGCCCTAATTTGTCAAAGCTATGGTTATAAAGTTAAAAGGGTTTGAACGTGGCCACGCCATCGAAACGCGGAGAACCGCGCGGCCACACGTTATCACCGATATCTCGCTGAAAAAGCATCGCAAAGGTCTGAAGTTTTTTGTAATACTTATATTTGAATTTGTCAAAGTTTGTAAAAATACAACAAAAAATCGTAGGTTTATATTTCAGGAGCCGCACCATTGAAACGGTGAAAAACACGTTATCGCCGATATCTCAAATTTTTTGTACAACCTGTAATTTTAACCATATAAATCATCAATATGTATATTAGAGAGATGTATTGATGATTTTTATGGTTAAAATTATGTAAATACATATGTTTTATTGCCGCGTTGGCGCGTATCATCCTTTGATCAAGATACGACCTGACACGGACCTGCAAATTGCAAAAAACCCAAAAAAATAAAATGAATTTCGCGGGTTACACAGCGCAATCACCAACTACCATATTTTTTGTTGTTTTCAGGTATTGTTGCCGTTGCCAGAGTAAAATCTAAAAAAAAAATCAAAAAAAAATCTTCTAAAAATTGGTAGGAATGTTGTAATTTAAAACACAGAAAAATCACTATCATTGGTGTTTTGAAAGCACCAACATAGACTTATAAAAAAACGAGGACTCCGCGCCACGCCTATAGAAAGTGAAGCACAGTAAGTATAGACCGTTTGTACAAACACGCCTCACGCACACATTTACATCATAGTATGACAACCGGTCGCCATTACGTGACACGAGCGACGGCGTCTTTGCAGGTACTCAAATCACGCACACAGATCGGTACGGTGCTTCACTTTCGATATGCGTGGCACGGAGTCCTCCTTTTTTATACGTCTATGAGCACCAATAACAGATCGATAGAGAGAGAGAGAGATTTCTTTGTTATTATACTGAAACTAGGGTCAGGGACAGGGACTATCACAGAACATTATATACCCTACGGGAAGAACGTCAAGTTCATACTTTACAAATGCTTACATAGAAGCACACTAGCGCTGCCGTGGGGTCCAGAAGTAACTTTTAATAGCGCGGGAGATTTGAATAGTGTTTTCAATCTCCTTTTTTATTTTTAAATTTTTATACCGGAATTTCAATAGGCGTGAGGGACAATCAATTAAAAGGTACTTTAATTAATTGTCACTTACGCCTATTGAAATTCCGGTATCAAGAATATTCGTTTTCTGTTTCTGCACATTTATAAAAAATAAAATAATAACATCAAACGAAAATTCTTCGTGTAGGGAATTTCTAAGTGATGCCAAATAATACAAGCTTATTAGACATGTTTCAAAATATTTATTTTGCGTGATAAAGATTTTTTTGAGGCTTCCTCAACAAATCGTCGATTTGTAACAGTACAAAACCGTTTCAGGCATATTTCGATTGTACTGTGAATTATTTTTTTAAAATTCATCTCACAGTGTTCTTCGCACCCCTTCAGCCAATCTTTATTTAAATTATCACATATTTTTACTAAATTATATTTTAGTTTTTTACAATGCGAATTTTCTTTTAAATATGTGTTTATTATAGTTGCAGCATTTTCAACCATTTTGCAGAAACTGGGCTTTATGTATTTTAAACTGCATCTTACGTCGTCGTATTCCTTAAATGATGTAAATAGATGACATACCCCAGTGTTCGGATCAGCAAGCATAATTTTTTTACATTGCTCGCAATTTATAGACATATTTTTTGCGATAAAGCCGCACACATATGCACATGCTTGCATTTCTGCAGAACACTGGGGTATGTCTAACTCTTCTGCACCTTCAATACAAATTTGAGCTGGAAAAGGTGCAGAAAAGTTTGCATCATTTACTGTTCCTTCACAACCTTTACGAAGAAACACTTTAAAATTATTCATAATATCATTTTCATCATCCAGGCAGTTTCTTTTTTTATTATTATTAATTAAATTTGTAATTATGCTAGTTTTCAATGCTGCAATAAATTGAATAACTTTTGTTCCGATTGCTTTAATGAACCATCAACAGATTTTTTTAGGAGAATCCAATTACCTAGCACTAGCAGTAGACTAGTACAAAACAATTATTTACATAAAATATCTATTTCTAGCCAGCAATTACATGATACAGATTGGTGTTAGAAATTTGTTGTTTTTGTCTTATTCGTTTTGCATGTATAAAATAATATGAAGATTTATTTAAGAGCATTTTGAAATTATTGATATCAAGATTGGTATGTTTTCCACTTCGATCAGTAAGAACAATTATAATTAAAAATTACGCATTAGACGTACGTAAATAACAAAAATACTCACTTGAGTTTTTTGTGCTTCTTTAGGTGGATGTTCATATCGTAACTGGGCCAAAATATTTTGAGCTTCTGTTGGAATGGCGAACTTATTTAATCTCAATTTGACACTGCCAGTGAATGATGAATCATCAAAATGAGAGCCGCACAGCATCTTATGCTGCTTGTAGAGCTTCACCAATGATTCGTCGGAAGTCCAATCATCATTGGGAAAACAAAATTTTGCCCAAACCCTAGCCCTGAAAAAGGTTTTTTTTTATTATTAGAAAAGTTATGCAAAAAATGTTTAATTTTAACCAACAACTGTTCATTAAATGCCATGACCTGGAATAGGAGATAGGATACTTTTTGGTCAGTGTGTCGTCTTAGGGGCAGAGTTTGACATCTTATGGTAATCAGATATTTGGTATAGTGTACTATTTTTAGCGACAAGACTAATTTAAAGACTTAGTATCAGCTAGTGAGTGTAAATTACTGCAAAATAGACTTACTTTAAAGATCCATGCATGGACGGGCGAGGAAATCTGTGAAAGGTCAAAGTAGAATTTTCCTTTGAGGTAATACCGCATTTTGCGCATGTAACATTCTCTTTTCCAACCATGGTGGAAAAACAACACAAAAGCGTCAGTATCGCACAAAAAAAAAGGTTTCACAACACGAAAGCGTCAGTATCGCACAAAAAGAAAGGTTTCACAACACGAAAGCATCTGTATCGCACAAAAAGAAAGCGTCAATTTCGCACACGAGTCTCTTATCTCGAAAATATTGTTTCACAATCACAACACAAAAAGCGTCAATATCGCACAGGAGTCATTATCTCACAATTAAAAAAAAACAATAAACAAACCGGCAAAAACACAAAAACAGCAGAGAAATTAATTATAATTTTCTCCCAGTGACAACCTGACAACTACTTCACACTTGACACCATTGACACCAACCTAAGAGTAAAAGTTGCCATCATGGTCGCACAAATAACTAACTTTGAAGCTTGGCAATGAGCAAATCCAACCCTTAAAACATCTGCTGATCCTAATGGTGATTATTTAAAATATTAAATTTTGGTTTTCAAATGTTACATTTTGGTTTTCACAAAGTAAAAAAATAACATGTGCTCGGTAAATAACCATCATCATATTCTTTAATAAATAACAAAATCTACCAAAATGGTAGCTACGTATTCAATCGGGCATGCATTAATGAATTCGAGTATCTCATTCTTTTGTAGAGCGCTTTCTCGTTTTTGCAAATCGATCCAGTGTTGGCATTAGCTGCTAAGAAAGCTGACCCCCCCTATGGGACTATGCTGCCTCGTCATTAGTTCGTTGTTCGTCAAGCTCAAAGAGTAAAGTAAGTATAGAGCTGACCCCCCCTATGGGACTATGCTGCCTCGTCATTAGTTCGTTGTTCGTCAAGCTCAAAGAGTAAAGTAAGTATAGAGAGAGTCAAGCTACTCTCCATTAGCTTGACAAACGAACGAACTAATGGTACACTGCCAATTTATCCCGCTAGGAGTCACATCGTCGCTGGTGCTGTTTACCTGACAAACAACATGTTAGTAGGGAAGCTACTGCTCGGTTTTTGCATTGTTTCTCTAATTTCGATATGTGAACTCTAACACACCTTGTCAATAAAATTATTGACGAACGCATCGCAATCGCAACAATTTTTTTTTTTCGAATTCTGATGTTGCCTTTCCGTTCTTCTGTCTGACAAATCCTTTTCAATACAAAAATGGCTGCTGTGCAACCAAATTTATCAAAAATGATTTCGGCGCAGCTACGCAATAAAGCAAATGAGTTTTTGAATTCTAGGAAACATGCTAATAATCTTGCCGATATACTACAGATGTTCGAGGTAAGCGCAAGCCCGATAGGGTGGTAAAAAATGCGTTATTAAAACTGCGTCATAGGTTACGTTTTTTATTGTTGGTTATTTATTATATTTCAGGCTGAGACGGACAATTATACGCCTTTACTGCTTACTGTGGAAGTGATATTTACTGAACTGTTGCGACGAGGCGATTTGGTAGAAGGCATCGTACCCCTAAAACCAGCAGGCAAGTGTCAAAGTGGTGTACCATGTTATAGATTATTTTTGTTGGAATATTATTGATTTTGCTTGTATCCAGGCACCTTAGTCGAGTATTTCTTACGTTTTCTGCCATGTATTTGAAGGGCTAGTGTGCAGTAAGGATGTCGTGTGGGATGTGTCCTGTTTGGTCACATTTTGCGACATGTGACGTTATTTGCTTACATAAAAGGTTGATTCGACCGCAGTGCTGCATTCTTTTGTAATAAATTGTTCTTGTTACGATTTTCATTATATACAGAGGCTTTATAAATAAATTTTACGTAAAGTCAAAGTTTAAACAATGTTGGCCTTTGGCTGTGACTTGTGGCTGCCAGCATTGTTCTGTGCTATTGGTCACTGTCTCAAGGTCATGCAAATGTAGCACTTGTGTACCTACTCACATGTTTCATTATAGGTTTGATACAAAATTTTTATAGAATAGAATAGAATAGAATTTTATTTGTATGAATGTAGTTTTATATCTTTGTTTACTTAGAAACTGCTCTGTTACTTTCTAATAAAATGACAGCTTTATCACTATTTGTGATAAAAGTACATCAATAACATCTGTATAAATATTACCTAACGAAAAAGTAAAAAAAGACAAAATAATCAATTTCGGGGCTAAAATCAAATTGACAAGATGATAAGTTGTTGGAATAAAAACCATGCTGAATATTTGTATAATAATTGTTAAAATTATTTTATTAGATTTAATAATTCCATGAAGTCTCTAATATCTATAATTATATATTGATAACTTTCCAAACATAAAACCCAAGAAAATATTGATCCTATATCTAATAAAAATCAACATTTTTTTTTTTCAAAATACATTTTTTTTTAACAGGAGAACAGCAACACATTTAAAAACCAGCTTTCAGACAACACATCATTGATATAAATAGAATATCAATTGCATTTTAGAAGTTATCTTTACAAGGATAGTTGAATCATTTAGGATTGACATTCAATTTTGTCAAGGACAGTACACAAACATGATACATTGATATGCATGTACTATCAGTAGCTTGCTCTGTTCCATGTAATTCTGATAGTTATAAAAGTACCAATCTTTATTATAAATTTGTTTTATAATTGATTTTCTTGTGCACTTTAGTTGGCATTCACATTGGAAATGTTGGTGATTGTCTGGTATCCCCTTTTTCAAAAAAAGTGTGACCTGCCAATAGATCCGTTATTTCTAGTCAATTATAGTTAATTGAGGTGTCAAATTTTTTGGCATAAGTTCTAAAATCGGCTAAAGCACAAAAATTACGTCAAAATTCATTTAAATCTGCATTATCAATTTATGAAAGTGCTCATTCATAATTATCATCAAGTTTCTGATGACAAAATAACCACAGACAACCCACCTTCCAAACTTCAATGTAATGATATCCAACCTCCACAGAACAATCACCTGAGGCGGAGTACACGCGATGGCTGCGCGAGTGCTTCGAGGCGGCCCAGACCCGAGCCCTAGAGTGCATCCGCCGTGGTCGCACCAGCTCCCGACTGCAGGCACTGGTTACTGCCTGCAAGCTGATGCAGGCTGAGGGAAAGCATCCCTTGGAGGGCTCTACAGGATATTACTTCCCTTCACTCAGACTAAAGGTAAGTTATCTATGTTGGAGTCAAATCAATCTGCCTAGCCTTTTCCCAACTATGTTAGGGTCGGCTTCCAGTCTAACCGGATGCAGCTGAATACCAGTATTTTACATGGAGCGAGTGCCTATCTGACCTCCACAACTCAATAACTGGGTAATACGATACTCCTTGGTAAGGCTGGTTGTCAGACTTTCCGTGGGGCTTCCAATGACACGCAACAATTGTCAAAGATCCACGAATGACAGCCGGGACCAACGCCTTAACGTGCTTTCTGATGCACAGAGGGGTCTCGGTATGTAAAGATGGGCACCATCCACTGACCAACCCCGGCAAGCGTAGCTGAACCTGATCGATCAACCTGTGCGGCTGTTATTACTTAGCCACAAGCTCCTCTTATCATTGGACACTTGAGTTGTTATCAATGTTAGAGTATGAACTCTTTATGTCTTTTCAATATTGTCTTCTAAAGAAGTGAATGTGTGAAGATTTTTTTGACAAATTGATCTAGTCTGTGTCAAATCTTATGTTAGCTACCGTTTTTTACTCATAATATCTATAGGCGGTCACAACATAAATTGACAATTGGCACACTAAAAGTAAGTCTATTTAATAAACATCTTGACTCATTCACATATGCTAAATGATGGTAGATCAATTTAATTTTCCTAGAAATAGTTTTGTGGGGATTGCAATCTTTGCAATTGCAAGAAACTGGAATACCAAGTCTAAACACATCTCAAGTATCCAATGAGAAATGTTGGCATTATTTTAATTACATATTTTGTTCCAGAACATCTTCAGTGTTTTGTTGGACCCTGAGATGTCGATGTCAGCGCCCATAGCTCGCTTCCAGGAGTTCACAGAGTACAGGGATGTGCAGCAGTATGGACTCAAAGTGCTCTCCACACTCGCTTATCGCAAGTAAGAGGCTTCTTAAGAAACTTATTATTTTTAGCTTTATTTATCAAACTTCTGACCCAAAAATCTAAAATATTTTATTGAATTTAGTCTGAGAATCAGCACTTTTTGCTTCTCTAAGTTACCAAAAGACAGCCCCCCAAATCCACCCTTCGCCACTTTGTGTGCGCATAGTTCACACGTTTGAGTGACTATACATAATTTTCAGGTCTCCAACATCAATTTACATGCAGAACTACTTGGAGCTGCTGGACAAACTGCTGGTGTGTGAGATAACTACAGAGGGAAAGGGCAAAGGCAAGGAGAGGGACAACGAGGAAAAAGAGGAGAAATTGCTGTGCGGGACAGAAGGTAAGTCAATCTGCCTAGCTATACCAGTATTTTACATGGAGCAACTGCCTATCTGACCTCCACAACACGGTAACTGGGTAATACGATACCCCTTGGTAAGACTGTTTGTTAGACTTTCGGACTTCCGACGACCCATAATGACTGTCAAAGATCCACAAATGACAGAAGGGACCAACGGCTGAAAATGTCATTTCCGAGCCGTGTGGCTGTAATTACTTATCCACAAGCTCCAATGTGACTATACATAGGATATTCTTGATACAGCAACAAAAAAAACAATAACAAGGGTAAGTGAAACAGCATTTTGATTTAGAGATGTCAACGTCACATGATATTTCAATGACAGAAATGTTGTAGTGGGAGATTTGTCTTCCAAACTGTCAGCAAATATCTGACGGGCAATTTTCGTATTTTTAACAACGTTCGCAATCTCATCTCAGTCTCAATCTGTCAAAAATTGTATAGCGTTTACCTACATTTTCGACATTTCATTGACGCTGGCATGAGATTGTGAACGTTTTTAAGTACGAGAATTGGCCATCTGTTCTTTGCCCACGCTGTTCTTTGCCCACGATGAGGGGCAATTCTCGTATTTTTAACAACGTTCGCAATCTCATCTCAGTCTCAATCTGTCAAAAATTGTATAGCGTTTACCTACATTTTTGACATTTCATTGACGCTGGTATGAGATTGTGAACGTTTTTAAGTACGAGAATTAGCCATCTGTTCTTTGCCCACGATGAGGGGCAATTCTCGTATTTTTAACAACGTTCGCAATCTCATCTCAGTCTCAATCTGTCAAAAATTGTATAACGTTTACCTACATTTTCGACATTTCATTGACGCTGGCATGAGATTGTGAACGTTTTTAAGTACGAGAATTGGCCATCTGTTCTTTGCCCACGCTGTTCTTTGCCCACGATGAGGGGCAATTCTCGTATTTTTAACAACGTTCGCAATCTCATCTCAGTCTCAATCTGTCAAAAATTGTATAGCGTTTACCTACATTTTTGACATTTCATTGACGCTGGTATGAGATTGTGAACGTTTTTAAGTACGAGAATTGGCCATCTGTTCTTTGCCCACGATGAGGGGCAATTCTCGTATTTTTAACAACGTTCGCAATCTCATCTCAGTCTCAATCTGTCAAAAATTGTATAGTGTTTACCTACATTTTCGACATTTCATTGACGCTGGCATGAGATTGTGAACGTTTTTAAGTACGAGAATTGGCCATCTGTTCTTTGCCCACGCTGTTCTTTGCCCACGATGAGGGGCAATTCTCGTATTTTTAACAACGTTCGCAATCTCATCTCAGTCTCAATCTGTCAAAAATTGTATAGCGTTTACCTACATTTTCGACATTTCATTGACGCTGGCATGAGATTGTGAACGTTTTTAAGTACGAGAATTGGCCATCTGTTCTTTGCCCACGCTGTTCTTTGCCCACGATGAGGGGCAATTCTCGCATTTTTAACAACGTTCGCAATCTCATCTCAGTCTCAATCTGTCAAAAATTGTATAGCGTTTACCTACATTTTTGACATTTCATTGACGCTGGTATGAGATTGTGAACGTTTTTAAGTACGAGAATTGGCCATCTGTTCTTTGCCCACGATGAGGGGCAATTCTCGTATTTTTAACAACGTTCGCAAACTCATCTCAGTCTCAATCTGTCAAAAATTGTATAACGTTTACCTACATTTTTGACATTTCATTGACGCTGGTATGAGATTGTGAACGTTTTTAAGTACGAGAATTGGCCATCTGTTCTTTGCCCACGATGAGGGGCAATTCTCGTATTTTTAACAACGTTCGCAATCTCATCTCAGTCTCAATCTGTCTAAAATTGTATAACGTTTACCTACATTTTTGACATTTCATTGACGCTGGCATGAGATTGTGAACGGCCATCTGTTCTTTGCCCACGAAATTGCGACTTTGTTCACTTGTGATTAACATTTTTTTTTCTTTTGTTCAGACAAGGCCCCATTCCCGTACAACCCGGGCGTATGCCGCCGCTACGCCAACCGCTGCTGGGGCTTCGCGTGCCAGTGGCCGCTGTGTGAGGACTCGCGCACGCACCGCCGCGCGCTCCTGCTGCTGGTGGAGAGACTCATGCCTCTGCTCAGTCGTCCGCACCTCGCCACCGATATGCTCTGCGATAGTCTGGATGCCGGTGAGTGCACTAACTAGCCGCCGTAAATTTTTATGACTGCCATCTTTTGACCGAGTTTTCGCTATCACCACTCCGATTAACTACGACAATACCAGAGAGTCAATTCCCGTATTTTTAACAACGTGCGCAACCTCATATCAGTCTCAATCTGTCAAAAACTGTTTAGCGTTTACGTACATTTTTGAAATTTGGTTGTGCTGGCATGGGGTTTGAACGTTTTTAGGCACGAGAATAATTGGTCTTCAGGTCAATATAAAAGAACTGGCGAAACATCACAAATGTGATGGGTTTTTTCCCTTTTATATGGCTAGTGATACTTTATTCACATTACAATCTAGCCTAACTAATAGTAACTTAAATATAACTTAAACTGCTAAGTAACTATATACAATTAAGAAATCGTCCTATAACGTCTTTCTTATTCACTTTCATGTTGTAGAGATGGGTATTGATATCTAGTAATGATAAAACAATCAATATTTTTTTTTTAAACTCTTTTTTTCATTTAACCAGTAACCAGTGGCTGTTGACCAGTATTCAGCTGTACAATAGCCCTTGACTCGATTGCTCTGCCAACACTTGAGTTGTTGAACTCTCGCAAATACTTCACTTACCATATAATCTGTAACCCCCAGGTGGCCCCATCAGCATGCTAGCGCTCCAAGGCGTCTTAGAACTAGTACGGCGCCACAACATCGACTACCCGGACATGTACGACCGCCTCTACGCCATGTTCGAGCCCGAGATGTTCGCCACGCGCTACAAGCGGCGGCTCATGCATCTCGCTGATATATTCCTTAGTTCCACGTGAGTACAAATTGCTGGCCCGGTGGATACCCGGACAATGACATATACAACCTCCTTAACTCCGTTACCACGTTATTATGTTGGCTGCACTTTTAAACAATCGTACAACCTTCTTGGGGATGCACTAAGGTAGCCCGCAATCATCAAAATATGATACGCGACATATGAATAGAACATATGTATTTACAAAATTTTAACCATAAAAATCATCAATACATGTCTCAAAGTTAAATTTCGTCCGGATTCGTCTGATTTCCGAAATCCGACCAATCGCGTATCATGTTTTGATCAAGATACACCCTGACACGGACCTGCTAATTGCAAAAAACAAAAAAAAAAAATAATTTCGCGGGCTAGTACAGCGCGTCCCCCATAACTTCGTTACAGTTGTACCCAACTGATAAGGCGCGTCGTGAATCTTCGTTCGCACAGAAAAGAAAGTATGGCCCCGAAAATTAACGACAATGCTTAAAACTTACAGTCAACCTTAGATCACTACTATAAGGTTCATAATACACTGCAGCTGTTAGTTCCGTCTCACTCGCAAGTATGGCGGCTGTCAAGCGGCGCGCGCTAATATGGCGGCAGCTACCG
The DNA here is from genome assembly GCA_905163495.3 of Cosmia trapezina. Lineage (NCBI taxonomy): Eukaryota > Metazoa > Arthropoda > Insecta > Lepidoptera > Noctuidae > Cosmia > Cosmia trapezina. The sequence continues at coordinate 29,584,250 of LR991022.1, read as the reverse complement.
ACCAATAGCGGTACAGGAAAAAGCGTGGAGCGTGCCGATTGGTCAATAGCATTTCCCGCGCTTTGAAAATTCATCTTCTGCGCAGGTACATCGATAAGCCATATTAGTTGGGTACTACTGTACCATGTTATTACGTTGGCTGCACTATTTATACAATCGCCAGAGCTAAGTTCCCTTAAATGGGTCAATGGCAAATTATTGTGAAAAGAGGTTTGGAAAAGTGTTTTCGGAACTTTTTTAAATTAAAATAGTATCTGTGAGTGTCTGTACGCACGGCTACAGATCAAGCAATACATATCCAGTATAAGCTGATCTCGCATTGTATAAGATTTCCTTACAGTGAGAGTTCAGTGTAAACTGGAAATGTATAGCTTCATGTGTAGCCGTGTGCACATGCAAAGAATAAACGTGTTAGTGCCTGCGCGCACTGCCGTGGAATGCATTGCGTTAGTTCTGCCGCACCGGCGGTGCCTACGGTAGTGACTAAAACGCATGCGTTTTTCTCGCCGCAGTGCGCGCACTTCAAAGACATTCGATACTTCATAGATTATGCGTTAGAAAAACGCACGGCAGTGCGCGCAGGGCCTTACTAGTTCTTTTTATTATTTTTTAGAATAATGTCTTTTATGATTTGGATTTCCAGGAATGGATGTAATAATGAGGATGTGTTTTCTTTCGCAGTCACTTGCCCGAAGGCCTGGTAGCTGCATTCGCGAAGCGCCTGTCCCGGCTGTCGCTGGTGGCGTCTCCTGACGACGCGGTGGGGCTGCTGCAGCTGGTCGCCAACCTGCTGCTGCGCCACCCCGCGCTCAAGCGCATGATCTGCCTAGAGGACACGCCGCACATCAGTGAGTTGAGTACCGACACTAGCACCAAAATCGGACACTTTTTTCATCGAAATTTGACATTTGATGGTGTTCTATTTCTACCCCCATAAGTCGGACGTTCGCACGGACGTAAAAATATTGCGGCGATTTTATTTCGCGCACTGGATTTTCAACGCTCTGCTTAGCGCCGAGAGTTGAAAATCCAGTGCGCGATAAAGTCCCGCTGCGATATTTTTACGCCCGTGTGTACGTCGGCTTATTCGTTGTAATTTAAACCTTATATCAGTGACATAAACTGAAATTACAAACTGCCATAATTTTCACCCCCAGTGTCAAACGACCCGTACGTGATGGAGGAGACGTGCGCGCGCACGTCCCGCGCGCTGGGCTCGTCGCTGTGGGAGGTGTGGGCGCTGCGACGTCACGCGGCGCCGGCGCTGGCGGGCGCGGCCGCGCGCGTGCTCGCGGCTGCCAACGAGCGCGCGCAGCCCGTTGCGCTCGCGCCGCCCGACGCTGCTGCGGTAACTATTGATATTCGTTTTTGAAGGACAAAACGTTTAGTTATAGCAAATAAGTACTACATAATAATCTGGTCACGATTGATTGTACTGTTATTCAGCTGTGTCCGGTTAGACTGGAAGCTGACCTCAACATAGTTGGGAATAGGCTTGGCAGATTATAAAAATCCTTCTTGAGTACTCAAGAAGTTTTATCTGAGGAGCTTGTGGCTAAGTAATAACATCCGTACGGATCGATCTATCAGGTTAAGCTAGGCTTGCCGGGGTTGGTCCATGGATGGGACCATCTTTACATACCGGCTCCGTGCCTCGGAAAGCATGTTAAGCCGTTAGTTCCGGCTGTCATTCGTGGATCTTTGACAGTCGATACGAAACCCGAAAGTCTGACAAGACAACCAGTCTCACCAAGGGGTATCGTATTACCCAGTACTGGTAACTGGGTTGTGGAGTACAGATAGGCAGTTGCTCCATATAAAATACTGGTATTCAGCTGCACCCGGTTAGACTGGAAGCTGACCCCAACATAGTTGGGAAAAGACTAAGCAGATTGACTCAAGAAGATTTATCTCACCAAGATTCGTATAATGATTGTCGGTTCATAAGATCTATGCCAAATGATTGGTGACGTCGTGCGTTGCTCAATAAAACTTCACAGTCGTAATAAGTATCTGGAAGCAATAAAACAAAAAGTCTCGCTAAAAAAAACATTTGTGGGAACTACATTGTAACTTTGAGTCTTCCATCTTCATCTCATTTTAAACCTTACCTCCACAGTCATTCGACGCCGAACTAAAGAAGAGGTTCAAAACAATAGAGATGAACTTCGTGCGGCCACAAGGTATGACAACGCCATCTGGCGAGCGAGTGATGCAGTACTGGGAACTGATGGCCTGAAGACACACACACACACAGTAGTAAGAATAACAACACCCTGTTAAATCGCATTTACACCCTACATGTGAGAGAACCACGCCGAAAAACGGCACCGACCAAATCGGCTACGGTTTGGTCAGTACCCAAAGTCGGTCGGACCAAATCCTGTCGCTTGTAGGGATAACACATTAATTTCCAGGTGCCATTCTTTAGTCAGGTCAATATGTGTCAAGCAATTTTGTACCATATGCGTATGTATTAACTGCCATCTTGACTTAGCCTGCAAAGGCCCCTGGTCGCTTGCGAATTTTGTTGATTTCAGAGTTGCAATGGTAGATTGTGATTAGATAATATAATTATGTCTGGTTATTCAAAGTATTTTGTTGGTATTGCATAAAGCATTGTTCCAACAGAGGTGTCCATTACAACTTTTCAGATGGTTGTAACTGTATGTATACCAGGTTAAATTAAATTAGCTAGATAAACTCTGTAGAAGTGATAATATCTAGATCACAGATGATACAGATGGGACACTCCGCAGTTTAGGTATGAAGCTACAAGTACGCGGCGGGACCCGTCCGCGGGGCTAATTCAGTAGGTCAGAAGGTATAAGAGTTACGCGATAGAAAGAGAGGCAACTTGTAGTTGAAAATAACTGTAGGTAATAAGCGTTGTACGACCTGAATTGCACTTTATCGTGTCGTATTATTTAAATGATTTTGCGGACTGTCCCATCTGTATTAATCTGTGTCTAGGTATCGATATCTTAACATCGTAAAACAAAAATAAATTAATTTGATCATGGTTTTTTTTTGGGTCATCATCAACCACCTGTAGCGTTGTAACTTAAAATATCAGTTTAAAAACCATTTTTTTCTTGTGTAAACTTCACAGATGTTTCAACACGATAAAACAGATTTTATCAACTCTTACTTCAAGTAACAAAACTATCAACGGTCTTTCTTTTCATTTTGTTGTTTTAAGATATATACCCAACACCTCTGCTGAGTTTCGCCAACTAATATAATTTGACCCTGTATATTTGGACCAACCTGGACAGGCAATCATGTTGTTTCTTATCCTGTAAGGACAGTACTAGTCGTTCTTATACTGGATGACTTTTTTACCGTCTTGAAAAAAATTGGCTATAATAGGTGAACGGAGTAGAAAGCCTATGGCATACTTCACACAACATTAAAATTCTAATCATATGCAGGTTGCTTATGATTTGAATTTTGATATTTTTAGCCGATTTATTATTGTTTTTTTTTTTTTAAATTTCCGTTTTTATTGTTTTATTAGGAAACGTTTTGTACTATTCGAATTTGTAGTATTTGTTGAGACTTAGATCATTTTTTCTAAGATATAAAAAAAAAAAAATAGGTATGCCATAGGCTTCTACTCCGTTCACCTGACCTATTTTTTTCAAGACGGTAAAAAAGTCATCCGATATATTTGATCAGATAAATTCTCTCTCAGTCTTCCCGCAACCGTCAAAATTGCATGATCGACACTTCCATTGATCATTCAATTTCGATACAAACGTGATATGAAGCACACAGGTAGTGTCACCACAGATTATAGCTGTATGTCAACCGTAGGATACGGATGTAACCGTATTGAATATTAGGCCTAGCACTGTAGCCAATTTTTTTTCCGCTTGACCTTAGTTTTATAACTGTTGATGATTATGACTAAAATGTAAGAACTTATGCTCTTTATACAGTTAGGCTGTTTTCACATGTTGGCTAGCCGGTACAAATGTATGGATAAACTGGGAGAAATCTGCCCGTACATGTGAAAAAGCCTTTATTTATAGTTTATATAAAACAAGAATCCTGTTTCGATTATGTAGCGTTTTAAAAGTATTGACAGTGAAATAAATTCACTTCCTAAACTAAAGATTACACAAGATTATGATATAATAATATAATAAAGTCGATATTGTAAGGTTTTGAATAAATTTTGCACTCTAATGTTAAAGTTGTAACGTAGGTGAAGTTTGTTGTAGTTTGGTTATAATTTTATTTTTTTATGAACGACTTGAATGTCTGTGATTGTTAGCCTGGCGTCGGTAGTGAGCTTTAAGTTTTACAACGTTTATTTATTTTAACGTAAATGTAGTCAAATATTTAAATAAGTTAATATCCGTAAGGATATAGACCACCTACTCTTAGATGGAGGGGTGATTAGTAATGTGTAAAAGCTACTACTAATATTAAAAGTAAGTAAATTATGTCTGATATTCTTTGTATGTAAGTATTAAACTAACTTTTTGTATAGTGTAACTGTACTAAAAGCTGACTACCGACATTTGGGTGCGTCTGCGCAGTACGAGAGACTTGTTAACTCTTGTGCGGTACAGCGCATACTTTGTTATAGAATAGCTCGTGACTGACGCGTGTCGGGTTGAAAACACGCGTAGGTAATTAAAAATAAAAAAATAAAAATTCTTTATTGTCGCCAGCTAATACATTCATTCATCTTAGAAAAATTCTCGCACGGTTTTTCGCTTCGCACGGTTTTTATGACTTGACATAACATCGAGATTTCTTTACTATGTAAGAGAACCTCTGTAAGTCGAACTTTAAGGGTGACGCCACAAATTCGAGTTATAGAGTTTACTACTTGTAAAGGTTAAGATTCAGTCTAACTAATTTTGAGTTCACCTCTCTAAGGTAAAATAAATAAAAAATCAAGTTACAGAGGTAATAAACATATTTATTCGTAAGTCAGATAATGTTCCAGCAAAGATAACTCCATCATCGCACGTAACGAAGTCCTCAGAATATATTCCTGTGTCAGATGCTGTATTCCATTCTGCGGGTGGGTGAATAGAAATAACTTCGACTTCAGCTTCTTCTGTTAATGACAACGGGAAACCAGTGTAGATAACAGTTTTTTTAACAGTAGTTGCAGTCACCCAGGTCCTTATGCTTAGTTATTTGATTTGTGCTGCAGTATTAGTTGAAGAAACACATAATAAAGTTCTAGCGATAGCATCAAATATAGTTAAAAACCAAGTTAACTTGGAAAAATCAGAAAGCAGCGATGAAGACAACAATGAACATTATTTTAGAGGCATTCCCAAGTCTGGAAAGTTTTGGAAATCTAAATAAGAAAGGTTTTCAACAACCATCAATAAAACTTAGGGACTCCGGCATACTTTTGAAAAAAAAAAAGCATTATGCCAAAAGTTACAGAAAACAAAGGAGCTATGTAAGAAATGTTAGTAGAATTGACACAAAAATAAATAGATCAAAAGGACGTAAAACTGAAGTAGTACAAGTTATTACAAATATTACTAAACTGAAAAGAATGAGGAAGAAACCGTTGAGGTTTATTGAGAAAAGAGACATCCAAACAAATTGAAGTTCTAAAATAATAATAAAAAAGCACATAAATGTAATAGCAGTAGAACATTCCTACTGGTCGTTAAATTGACAGTTGTCGGGAAATGACAGTGATAGCAGTAGCACTACTAACTACTGGTCATTAAATTAACAAGTCATCAGAGAATGACAGTAACAGCAGTAGAACATATCTACGAGTACTGGGCATCAAATTGACAAATTGTTTTTGACTTCTCAAGGTTCGACTTCGGAGGTTCTACTGTATACATAAATACCTTCTGGAATAAATTCTGTAAATAATTGTGAAAACTGCATCAAAATCCATCTGTAGTTTAGAAGAACTAAGCGGTTGGTTACACAGACAGACACGAAAAGCAAGTTGGTTTTATACTTTATCTATACATTTATTTCCAAAATTGCAATCGCCATTACAAAAGACATTTATTCTGAGAATTTAAATCTTCAACGCAATTACCCTTAATTAATGTCACTCACGAAGCGACACGCGCTTTACTTGTGTTTACCAAGTGTACATACACGCTTTGAATGTATGCGTAAGCGCAGGAACTCTCGGTTCCGTCCGAGACAATGGCGAAGTTGAAAGTGTGTGTGTGTTTTGTGCTGACGCTACTCGTGTTCACGCACACATCCACAGCGTGTTTGTACACTTAGCAAATCACAAGTAAAGCGCGTGTAGCTTCGTGAGATAAAAATACAATAACTTGTTTCCTGACACGCGCCTTTCACTTGGTTCGAGTATGATGTAAGGTCCGTTAGTTAACTGTGTACCCGCCCATAAATATGGCACTTCCGAGTTCTAGAAAAAGTTCGGGTTTCTGTAGAGCACTGTCTCTTTCTAATGGATGGGGCCATATTTACTGTCGGGTACTTAAGCTAAGGTTTCTTAAGACTGCGGTGGCCGCTGCATAGCGTCCGCAATGTACCCCCGAATGACATCCTTGAAACGTTAATATGTTGGTGAGTCCGGAATTCCGGATTCTGGATTTGTGCCCGGTTGGTGGCAATAGGATCGCCCTCTATTACATTGGCCTTAAACGTAACTGACGAAATATTAGTGTACTATAGGTAGAGATAAACCATTCTAAAAAAAATGAACGCCCATCCACTAAATATCTTACAGACTAACATACATAAAAATATACACAATAACACAGATTTTTTTTATGCAAACGGTACCTACCCGACTTGCCCAAACGTCAAACAGCCGGATTTGTCTGCCAACTAGTGTATTAATGACACGAACGCGCGACAGAGCGAACGTGTCGTTCCATACAAAGCGCATGCTCCCCGCCGTACAATGTTGTTACCTGGACTGATCGCACGATTAGTTGACCTCTAAGTGCGGCGACGAGTCCATGTTGACAGTAAAGTCGCCGCACGCACACAAGGAAAGTGTTGCAATAAGTATTTCATCTCTCAAATTGAAATAATCACGTTTTGTGGAGGGGCGTTCATTTTTAGAATGGTTCATCTCTTCTACCTATAGTATAGTTAAAATCTCGCTGCAGACTCGGTCATAAATCATTCGAGTGTTTCGCTCTCTTTCCCACTCACGGGCCTTATGGGCAGGCCATGCCCACACGTAGTCCTGTGCATTACTGCAGTTGATGAGTGATATCGATAGTTTTATATATTTATAAATGGGTGATAGAAATAAATACACATTTTTTTTTATTTTATTACCAAATTTACTACAAAGCATATTAAATATATAAACAAAAGAACGTATATATAAAACTAGGCTCCACTGTACAATCACACCCGCGCGTACGAAACTTCACATTGGTGAATCATTTGGGTTAGGTTAGAATAGTGACCATTACCACTATTGCTGGTGAATCATTTGGGTTAGGTTAGGTTAGGTTAGAACAGTGACCCTTAACGCGCGACGGCGAGCGAGCGAAGCGAGCGGTGCCGCGGTAGCGGCCGCCGAGCGCCATATCCCCTCTATTTTTGGTGAATCATTTGGTTTAGATGAGGCGGTGAATGTCTCGTATATTAGACGATGAAAGCCTCAGGGTTATTGACCTTGATTTCAAGGTCAATGTGGTACTCGTACTGTAAAATATTTTTTTTTTCGTCGTCTATTATTTTGCGCACTTTGTTGTTTTCAATAATACACTAAAAAAGGTCTATTGTACCCAACAAAAAATAGCTAGTATATAAAAGCGCCGGGTGCGTTTGTACAGTGGTTCCTAAAACTAAAAATAGAAAATTAAAATTCTTCGTCAGAGTCATCGTCATCATCTGTTATCGATAATGGCCTTGAGCGCGCGCAACTAGCGCACATCCCTACTCCGATTATGATTTATGACCAAGTCTGCAGCGAGATTTTAACTATACTATAACTCTTCACTGCGGCCGATATGTGGTAGACACCGCTGTTGTCGAAACCGTAGGTTTACTGGCATTGTCGCCCGTCTTCCCCCACTAACATACCTTAGTTAGTTTCATTCCAAGCGAATACTTTCTTCCTAGTTGTTGACTAAGGTTTCATGTAAATTAAGAATTTATTTTGTTATATTGTATAGGTTTTAAATGACAGCTCTCTCTTCTCGATGTAGTGTTGCATGGTCAGTATTAATATTGATCGAGTTGTTGCTGAAAAAATGTGTAATCAGAGAAATCGGTGTGTATGAGAAACTTGTTATAAATATATCAAGATTTCGGAGTTACATAGATGTAATTAAAAATTAAAGTACACACGCAAAGAGTAGGTATGTTGGACAGTTTATAAACCTTTTACGGTACTAGTCTGACGTTACATAAGTGCCCATGTAGGTTTATGTGAAATAAAATATTTTGATTTTGAAAATAAACAGAATGGGCGGTTTTATACTACTAACTACCATGCTACTCTACAAGAGATGGGGTGCTTACCAAATTGTCCTGTATCATGTTAGTACGATCAATATATGTATATTGTGACAAGCAACCGCCATATTTATTTAACTTTATTGTTATAATTAATTATTTGACGAAGCCTCGCAGATATGGGCGCGGCTGGCCGATGGATAATCAACAAAATATGGGCCAATGTGTAAAAGTGTTGTATACAGGATGTATCAGATAGGAGTAGTCAAATTTAAGGGTGCGCAGACCATCAAACTGAATAACTTTCTCCATGGGAACAACATTGTAATCGAGAAAAATTATCAGCTTCCCGTACAAAGCTTCAATACCTACTCGACCCCCAAATGACGCACCCTTAAATTTGACTGCACCTTTTTGATACACCTGTACAAAGGGCTACAGATCAAGTATAAGCTGATCTCGCATTGTATAGGATTTCCTTACAATGAGGTCAGTGTAAACTGGAAATGTATAGCTTGATGTGTAGCCGTGTGTACAATGGTAACGTGCATTTTATAGCGCCAATAGATAGTAGGTAGTTAGTGCAAGAAATTATTTAGACACTTATCCCAACTAATATTATAATTGCGGAAGTGAGTTTGTTTGTTACGCTTTCACGCTAAAACGGCTGAACGGATTTGGATGAAATTTGGTACACGGGTAAACCATGACCTGGAATACGACATAGGATACTTTTTATCCCGGTAGTATGTTCCCGTAATGCAAGGGTGAAGCCGCTGGTGAAAGCTAGTTTATAATATAAAGCAAAAAGATTGAATTGCAAATATTTTAAATAATTTGCAAGTGTTCTCTTGACCCTAAATTAAATATATTATGCCTAGAAGTTTACCATAGTAAATGCGTTTTACATAAGTTGTTTTTTTTTTTTCGTTTTATCATTGATGGTATAAATGCATAATTTCAGCATTAAGCTATAAGTACTTCCCAGCCCTCGGAGGCCGTACTATAACGTGAAAAAAGATCATGGTTCCAGTGACAGAGAGGGACGGAGCTATATATAACCTATAGCACCATCCTTTTTTCTCAACAGAATCATGTTGGATCCATGAAATTTTTTCACGTACTAGTACTGCCCCTGTACTTCCCATTATTGTCAATAAAATTGACAAACACGATGACTGTTGTTTCTGTATCTACGAAAATGCCTAGGCCGCACACATCGCGATAACCCGAAGATTCGCGTAATCGCGATGTATGTAGCCAAGTATTCGCGTATACTTCGGAGCTTCGTGCGTAGTCGCAACGACTTCGCTCCGCTGTCGGTAAACTCTCGCAGATCAAAGCGTTTTATTGCGATGAACTTCGCTTGCGCGGCCACACTTCAGTCGGCCCCCACCCTTCGTACGTAGTGGAAGTGTTAAGTTAAACTACAGTGCATAATATAGCTAATATAGTTCTTAATTTGTGAATAGTTATCATCCACTTCCTCCTTTTTCTTGCTTTTAATTTGTTTTTTACATGACATAAATGTAAAAAATAATTATTTGCTGCCATAAAATACAGAGCAACCGCGGCGTCCATTTTGTTTTATTCGTTTGTACATCGCGATAAACTTGACAACACGCACTATGTGGCCGCGCAGCTTCGCTGTAGACCGAAGACGAAGTTTATCGCCCGAATGTCATCGCGATGTGTGCGGCCCAGGCAAAACAGTAATACAGGAGTTAATATTGGCCAGTGATTATAAAAATAAGAATATACATAGTGCAATATTGTTTGAAACATTTTGTACGTTTTATAAATAATATTCTAGTCTGGCTTATGTAAAAATAAGGAATAAGCCGAAAAATGGCTGCGGATAATATAATGTGATGTTTTACAATGGCTTCAGAATGGTTTTTATATGATTATAGCTTTTTGTGTCTTGTTCTGTTTATTGTCTGATGAAGAATGACCAATATTATGAAAATCCATGAAAAATTATCGGGCAGTAAAAAGCAAAACATCAAAGTTCAAAACTTGTACCTCAATGTGAAACATGTTTCAGCTGAGTCTTTGTAAAACCGAACACATTATATTTATCTTTAAAATATTATGTAACACGTTATACCACTTTTGTATATTTTTTTTTATTGTGAATATCGCCTCTGTGAGGAAAACGTCACATTTCGGAAAAGGTTTTTTTTGTTATTATTCGATAATTTAATATTCGATTGTAGAATCTTTTCACGTGTATTTTTTAAAAGTCTATTAGGTAATTAATTTAACGTAAAAACACATTAATTTACTTGTCATGTTTTTAAAAAAAATTACTTAGCGCTTCCTGTAAATTGCATTTTTCGAGATAGCACGTTTTCCTCGCAAAGATGCAATATTGCGTATCTAATTATGTTTATTATAAGAATTCACATCATTATTGTAAGCTAAAGTTGAATCTTGTACACAATGGTCGCACACATATTCAATTAGAAATTAATGTAACATCTTTAGCGTAAAGCTAACTAGCGGTCACTGTGTACATGACCCAATAAATTCTACATTATAAGCGTAGATACTAACCCCACCAGTGAATGTCTTAAAATATTAGAATCTCGCTATTATAGACCCTATTGCTATGAAGATAGGGACGCCGCCGCGCCCGCCGCATCTATTGTGATTATGTTGAAACAAAAATGTTAGTTGTAAGTTAGGTTAAGCCATTATTTTAATATCATTCATTTAATGTTCTATTATTATATTCATGATGATAAATAAAGTATTATAAAAAAAATATTGGCTTTTAAATGGCAACACACAGTGGTGGTGCGGGATGGGTAATCTTATGAAACAAGTGCGGGTTGCAATTAAATGCTTAAAAATTAGGAAATTAGAGCAGCGATTAATTAATTATTCATATATGAACGGGGGGCCTGGATGAGATCAATCATATCACTTTTTTTGAACTAGCGCAGCTTACCTTCAACCCAGTTGCCTTCGTTCTTCGTCGATCTTATCTTCTTTGCTTGCAGAATTTGAATTTTTATGTTCTTCTTTTTAGGCGCGCGACTAGTTGTTTATTATTAGTTTGTTGCTCGCTAGCGAGATTGATTTGCACAGCAATTTTGTTGTATGTTATACTTATTAGGTGTGTACCTATGTACAAAAAGTTATGGTTTGTACTCTTTACTCTATTCTTGTCATCTTTAATTCCTTGTTCTTTTATAAAGCTGTTCGGTTCTATTATATTAAATTCATTTCTTCTAACATTATTCTTTTAATAAGTTTATTCCTCCAACACGTTATCAGCACGAAGAAGCTCTTATTTTAAAAGAAGATAATGTCAGGGAATAGTATGAATTTTCAATGTATTCAGATGTTAAAAAACCGAGACGGATACCCAACCTGGAAGTTCAAAATGAGGATGCTCCTTATTCATGAGGAGTTGTGGACGTCTATCACTGGGTATGATGATTCTGATAAAACGGCGGAGGATGTGCGCTCTCGTAGTGACCAGAAGGCATTGTCAAAAATATGCCTTACGGTAGATGGAGGTGCAATTTCGCACGTGAGAAATGCGAAAAACGCTAAGGAGGCTTGGAGTGCTTTACAAAAAGCATACGAGGATAAAGGTATGGGTCGAAGGCTCTCTTTGGAGCGTAGATTATATAAATATACCTTGACCGATTTCCAAGACATAGAATCTTATATCAACGCCGTTATGAGTACTGCTCAAGATCTTGAAGATATTGGTAAGAAGATCGACGATGGATCTCTGGCTGCGATTATTCTCGGAGGATTGACATCTCGGTACGAACCGCTGATAATGGCTTTAGAGAATTCGAATGTTGATGTAACCAGTGAGTTGGTTAAGGCAAAACTATTAAACGAGTTTTCGAAGGACCCTCACCAGAACGAGGTGGCTGCGCTACATTCAACAGGTTCTACAAGCAAAAAGAAGAAGTCTATAATCTGCTTTAAGTGTAGACAACCAGGACACAAAAGTCCCGAATGTCCCAATAAGAAGGACAGGAAGGCTATGAATGTGTCAGGAAACGTTTTTAAAGGTACAGATTGCCATCATAATGAAAAGGTGGAACAGGCTGTTGTGAAGGAAATGGCTCTCTCTGCGCCGGCTGCAAGTTACGGGAAATGGATTATTGATTCCGGTGCAACCATTCACATGACTCCGCATCGCGAGTGGTTCAGCAGTTATCGGCCAGTACAAGGTGGAACGATTACTGTGGCTAATGGACAAAAACTGGCGGCTGTAGGTATTGGTGATGTATCCATTGATACGGATACTTTGGCGAACAGAATAGAGAATGTAGTTCATGTTCCTGATTTGAACTGTAATTTACTTTCAGTGAGTAAAGTAGTAGAGAAGGGTTACTCTGTAGTTTTCAATAAAGAAGGCTGCACTATTTATGACTCTAAGTGTGATGTAGTAAACAATAAAAATGTTTTAGCGTATGGTTCTGTAAGTGATGGGCTGTATACTGTCGATTGTTCAATTAAAATGTTCAATAATGTTTCAGCTTATGTGCACTCTGATTGTTCCAATTTTCAGCTCTGGCATAAGAGGTTGGGACATCTCTGTCGAATTGGCATGGATCTACTTAGAAAAGGTCAGGCTATCGGCGTGGAGTACACGGAGGTCGACAAGGAACCATGCATACCTTGCATAGAGGGTAAGCAGTCTAGAAAGCCTTTCAAAAGCTTAAAATACAGGAAGGCTACATCGCCACTTCAATTGGTTCATACCGATGTTTGTGGACCTTTTTCTACAAATTCTTTTACAGGTAATAAATATTTTATTATTTTTATAGATGATTATACACGTTTTACTTTTGTGTATTTTATATCTTCTAAAACTGAAGTCAAAAGTAAGTTTTGTTCTTTTCATTCTTATGTCGAGAGACAGTTTGGTGGAAAAATAAAGACTTTGCGGTCAGATAATGGAACTGAGTTCATCAATAAGGAATTGATGGATTATGTTCAGTCACTGGGTATCGATTGGCAAACGACAGCACCTTACAGCCCTCAGCAAAATGGGGTAAGTGAACGGTGTAATCGTAGCATAGTAGAGAAGGCTCGGTCACTATTGTCACATGGTTTCCTCTCAAAAGCTTTCTGGCAGGACGCAGTGGAGACGAGCGTCTACTTGAAAAATCGATCACCACACCGCGCGCTTAGTGGTAAAACACCATTTGAAATGTGGTTTAATAGAAAACCCGATCTGTCTCATCTTAAGGTTTTTGGATGCAGAGCACTTGTTCATGTTCCATCAAGTCAGAGATGTAAATTGGACATGAAAGCTGAGGAACAGATTTTTGTAGGATATTCAGATGATCCTCATACTTATTATTTCCGGAATGCGGCAACTCCTAGACGGTCACTAAAGTCAAGAGATGTTACATTTTTTGAAAATAACTTTACTGGACTGAAGGAAAATATTGAGCCTATAGGTACTGTGAACTCTGATATTGTCAATTTGCTTTCCCAGTCACCATCGCCAGCAGTTTTAAGACAAGAAATATTGCCCTCCACTTCATCTGGGAGATGTGAGGTAGATGCTCCTAGCATAGATACTTCTTTCATGGATGCTGAGGATGCTGATGTTGAAATCAATGAAGCAGTCAATGTAGAGGTCAACAATGTTGATGATCAGCAGTCAAGTGAGGCTACAGATTCCTCAAATGAATCTAGTCGATATCCTTCAAGAGTTCGCAAACCACCGGATTACTTCTCATATAATACTCTGCTTGACGATGAGTGCGATGATCCAAATAATTATCTAGCTGCGATTAACAGCAATGAGAAAGATAACTGGATTTTAGCAATGAAAGATGAGTACAATGCCTTAGTCAGAAAGGGCCATGGGTTTTGGTAGACAAGCCAAATCATAGAAAGTGTATTCCTTGCAAGTGGGTTTTCAAATTGAAACGTGATGCGAAAGGTGGCGTTGTTAGGTATAAAGCGCGCCTAGTAGCAAAAGGTTTTCGACAAAGAGAAGGTGTCGATTATCACGAAACCTTTTCTCCGGTTGTACGTAACTCATCGTTGCGAACCCTGTTAGCGCTTGCAGTGCAGGAAGATTATAAGGTCCGCCATATGGATGTGGATACAGCATTTCTGAATGGCGATTTAGAGGAAGAAATCTTCATGACACAGCCAGAAGGTTTTGTAAGGGAAGGGGAAGAGTCGAAAGTGTGTTTTTTGAAACGGTCCCTTTATGGATTGAAGCAGGCACCAAGAGCCTGGAATACAAAGTTAAAACAGACTTTGTCAGTTCTTGGTTTTATGCAAACATCTGAGCCGTGTATTTTTAAAAACAATGCGAACTTAGACTCCTTGGTTCTGGCTGTATACGTCGACGATTTAGTAATCTTGTATAAAAATGAAACTACGTTTGACAATTTCAAATGTCAATTTGAGAAATATTTTTCATCAAAAGATCTTGGACAAATTAATTTCTTTACGGGAATTAATATTCACCATGATAATTATGGAATTAAGCTATCTCAGAATACGTATATTGAAAAGTTGCTAAAGAAATTCAACATGCAAGATTGTAAGGGTGTTTCTACCCCAATGGTCAAGAAAAACCTTGAGCCTGGTATTGGTGAGTGTGAGTACCCTTACAGAGAGTTAGTTGGCTGTCTAATGTTTTTGTCTGTAAATACCAGACCAGATATAGCCTACACTGTGAGCTACTTGAGTCAATTTAACTCTAAATTTGATCAGTCACATTGGAATATTGCTAAAAGATGTCTACGTTATCTGAAAGCAACAAAAAATAGTGGTATTACATACAGGAAAGAAAAAGGTAATACTACAACTTTGACGGGTTTTTCAGACGCAGACTGGGCAAATTGTCCAACTGATAGACGATCCTACACTGGGTTCTATTATGAACTTGCAGGCGGCCCTATTTCGTGGGAAGCTAAAAAAACAGCCCACAGTGGCTTTGTCATCCGCTGAAGCTGAATATATGGCATTGGCTACGGCAGTAAAGGATGCGTGCTTTTTAAAACGACTAATATCCGATTTAACAGGTAAGTCCCTTAACATAGTTTTGTATACGGATAGTCAGAGTGCACAAAAAATGGCCATGAATCCGGTTCACCACAATAGGACAAAACATATAGATGTTAAGTTCCATTTTGTCCGAGAAAAAGTGAACGATAAAACCGTTGAACTTAGGTATATGCCCACCGACAGGTTACCTGCAGATGTTTTGACGAAACCTTTGGGTCCAACAAAGCATCGCAGTTGTTTGCAAATGATTGGTATATCCTAGTTTTTGTAATGGTTTTCTTTACTAGTTTTATATGCTTTTTGTGTTATGAGTGCAATGCAATTAACTTTTTGAGGGAGCATGTTGTATGTTATACTTATTAGGTGTGTACCTATGTACAAAAAGTTATGGTTTGTACTCTTTACTCTATTCTTGTCATCTTTAATTCCTTGTTCTTTTATAAAGCTGTTCGGTTCTATTATATTAAATTCATTTCTTCTAACATTATTCTTTTAATAAGTTTATTCCTCCAACAAATTTTCCCCCGGGGGACGCGGACAGGCTTCGCACAACCTGTTTCTTACGAGCGGTTTGGTCAAAAACCCTTTGAACACTGAGCTGTCACGGACGAACGACGCACTTTTATAATGTCCGCTGTACTTAGTGGTCAAGCAAACGTTTCGTTCGTGCAGTGTATGAAATCGGCGTAAACATCCTCCCCCCTTTGGAAATCCGTAGGATTTTCAAAACAACAAAAAAAAAAAGGAAAAAGAACAATAAGGAGGGGGTAAAAAAAACAAGGAAGGAGGATAAGTGGAACGGATCAAAACAAATTAGTCAGTACAAATATACAGGGTGTAAGGGACAGCCCTCCGCAGATTGATAGGGTGAATTCAGTACATCATACTAAGATGACCGGTACATGAAATTATTTCAGGAACGTTATGGGAATCCAATAAACCTGATTTGTTTTATTACCTCGCACGCAATGTATTGCTTCCGTGGCAAAACGCACGTAGCGAACGGTAGCGCAGTGAGTGTTCGGCTGCCCCACCCGCCACGGGGTCAATTCTCGCGCCACTTGGCTTAAACTAGCGACAGCGTAGTGCACAAGTTAGTTGAGTAGGTAGATACTTACGCGCAGGTACAGTAAAAGCGACAATAATTTAGCCTTCATTTAATTATTTTTATAACTGAAAGATGTTTAAAGTGGTGTATGGTACCTACTTATTGGTCAGTTTGTCAAGTACGGGTAGGGTTCAATGAAAAATAAAATAAGTAGGTTTTATGAAATAAGGAATAATGTTTTTATTTTGTATTTACGATGATGGCTGTATTCCCTCAAAAACCTTTATCTTTTCTGGCTTGCCTACGTAAAACGTTGTATCGTCTGCGAGGCATTTTTAAACAAATTAATACAAAAGTATTTTCCGCTCAACCAACAACAGTCTAAAACTTAACGAAAATAACCAGCAGATGAAACAAACAGTCAATAAAAATAAAAAAATACTAAGTACTTGCAAACATGCATTCAGGCTTCTCATTAGCTGCCCTTTCACACAGCGGGAATTCCGCTTTGGTAAAGCGAGTAAAGATAACAAAATAATAAGCACTAGAGTTAATTTTGTGCCAAACAATAGCTACAACTAACGTTGAAGTGGTTTTCGTTTTTTTACCCGACTGCGGCAAGTTAAAAAAGGAGCGTTATGTGTTTTTACCATAAGTACAATGCTTATTACATAGAAAAATAATGTAAATCAATCAGTCTTATTTCAATAGGTATCAAAAATTAATCCTACCTTAGAATCGCTCCGGTCGTATGAGATACGGCTCGAAATGACCTCCACCGAGACCTTCACACACATTGGCACGGCGCAGGGTCTCCCCGTGCAAGCGGGTCAGCAAGTTGGGATCTTCGTTGCAGCTGTAGCGCAGCTGCTGGAATGTGTCTGTGATTCAATCTCGCATTTCTTCCTCACTCGCACATGCACTAACAAACACTTTTTCCTTTACGTAGCCCCACAAAAAGAAGTCTAAAAGTGTGAGACGCGGGCTCCATGATTCCGGCGCAATAGTCGAGCTGCAGTGCGTGTGCCTAGGCGTGGATTTTGACGGACCAGGTCTAAAACTCTTTCTACAGTTGCACCGCGAAGTGGTCTTCCGGCGCCTTCTTGATTGGGAACTATGGGCTGGTTATCTAGCACTCGTTCATAGACATTGGTAATTATCCGGGAGTCTGATGGATGCCGACGGTCAGGATACCTATCGATGTAATTTCTGAGCGCTTCCCTGGCATTTCCCCGAGCTTCCCCGTAGCACATTATCATTTCGCCATATTCACGAGCTTAGTGCTCGTGTAGCCATTTCTCACAGACAACAACACAAATGGGTAAGTACGTAAACATCACGACGCGACTGCGCGAACAACAGCGAGCGATACTGCGCAGGACACAGTCGCAGGACAACTAAACTGTACTAATGACTACACGAAAAATCACACACAAAAACAGTGTTGTCAACTACTCAAAAAATTTTGCATGTTTCTTGCAAAAATGTTGTACAAAAATACCACTATTTTTAAGCTTGACTAAATGTTAGAGCTGTTATTTTTTTTGGAGAAATGAAACGATAAATTTGTCAATTTAATTCAAAGTTTATGTTAAGCAAATTAATAGTAGTGATAGCCCAGCGTGATAGAAGACTGGGCTTCCATTGCAGAGGGCTTACGTTCGATTCGCGACTCGACTACCAGTCGGTAGCTGCCGTAAAGCCATGAAAAGGCCCTTGGGTGGCTTGGAAACTGGATCCAGTGATCGCTTGAAAAGTAGAATTAATTAAGTAATTAGGTATGTACCTACCACGAATACTCAAGGGCACATTATGTGCGTTTTTCCTTTAGAAATTAAGTGCACTAAAAGATTTGCATTTAACATTAGAGGAGTTCTTATGTGAACCAAGTTTGATCTAACATTTTCGTTCACAAATTGAGGTTTATTAAGTTGGCAATACTGTTGCGACTCGGTAAATCGGAGCGTCTCGCTTGTCTCTATTGTATTGTATGCAAGTAGTATGCGGTGAGTTTGATGAACTCTGAAGCTATGCAGAAAGTGAACAGCTGATTTCGCGCGTAGTACGTTAGAGTATTTCGACATACATTGCTGTTTTTTGGATTTTAGCTGTTTTATTTACATAAATGGAGTGCTGCAAACAGAGAATGTAATTTTACATTGAAATAAAGGAATATTAGCCAAAAAAACGTTAAAAAAAATGAAACTTTTCCTGAGAAAATTTCCGGTGGAATATGATTCACAATAAGGAGCTGAATGCACCCTGTTAATTTGTGGAGGGCTGTCCCTTACACCCTGTATAATGTAAGGAGTGTGAATAACAATATGTCAGATATGTGTGTAATTATGTAGGTATAAAAATCTAATGCGGATAAATTAGTAGTATAATAAACTATTGAGAGAGCAGAGGGCACGACTTAACGACAAGACGCTTGAAGGTTTCAGAAGCTGTGCGTGCTAAAGCTGCACGCATGAGTCGATACCCACCAGGGTATACCTGTTCAATAGCACCTGCAGGCCGCCGAAGAGGTGGTAAATAATTTACATGCCATTTCTTCCAACAACTCTGCACTAAACCGTCCAGCCATTTTTCCCTACTGTGAACTCTCACAGATGCGTCAACCTCACAGTCAGGCGACGCCTGTAACGGAGCTGTATTAAAGAAATATGCAAGAGTCAGAGTACTGTGCGGCTGATCAGACAGCAAACAGAACGTACGAGAATTTAGAACGCACTCAATCTGAGTCAGCGCGGTCAGTAATTCTTTGTAATAAGGCTGCTGTTGCCCCATACAATTATATAAATGGGTTTTTAAAGAAGGCGAGGGTAAGTTAACCCTTTTTATATTTTTAAATATGACAGCAAAATATTTGCTTCGTAGCTCGTGAAAGATTACGAGTACAGCGGGATCCAAGTCAGAGGCTTGAATTAATGGAGCGGGAGGTAGCTTAAGTATAAGTAGTAGAACGTATATCATAACGTGTACAGTAGTACTCAAGTAATATGGCTTATGGATGTACCTGCGCAGAAGATGAATTTTCAAAGCGCGGGAAATGCTATTGACCAATCGACACGCTCCACGCTTTGTCCTGTACCGCTATTGGTCGGTACCTGACGCCATGTTAGCGCGCGCCGCTTGACAGCCGCCATACTTGCGAGTGAGACGGAACTAACAGCTGCAGTGTATTATGAACCTTATAGTAGTGATCTAAGGTTGATTGTAAGTTTTAATTATTTTCGTTAATCTTCGGGGCCATACTTTCTTTTCTGTGCGAACGAAGATTCTCGACGCGCCTTATTAGTTGAGTACTACTGTAACAATCTTTTCCAAATGGAGACTCTTAGAACGAGCTCAATGAATGGTGGTGTATCCATGTTGGAGAAGGCTGCCACAGTAACCGAACCCTTTGTCTTAGGTATAGCACCTCCCACCAGGAACGGTTCTAGTGGCGCGATTGGCCATTCAGCGGTTGGATGGCAAATCCAGGGCGGAGCAATTGTATGGCCACTGAAAGCAAAGATGTTAACTATAGGGTGTCGAGGGTGGAGAGCAGTGTGCACTTGTTTGACAAGTTTAACAAGAAACAGTGACGAGCACAACTCCAGCCTCGCAAGTGACACAGTTTTCAGTGGAGCCACTTTGGATTTAGCGCATACTAGTTGGACTGGTATGGTATCGTTAGGATATGCCACGTGCATACAGATGACGCAACTGTAAGCCCTCACAATAGCGCCACCGAACGCGATCAAGTTGACCACACAGTCAACCGTGACACCTAAATAACTAGGTATTTGTAAAGTAGACAACAGAGTTAATTTATTTTTAATTTTAGCGGAACGTTCAATAATAGTCTCCGGTGGTTTGTCATGCCATCCGATTTTAGAGAGCCACAGATCCTGAATTATAATTTTTGCGTAGAATATAACCGGTGTGACGAAAGCGAGCACATCAAACAAGCAAGCAATGGTAGACATTAAAGTACGATTTGTAAGGAACGGGCCTGACCGAAGGCCAAAAGCCACTGAGTTAAACTGCATTATATGAATACACTCAGGTTCGCCAAAGTGATATAATATTTTTTGATATTTACGATCGCTCTCTGACAATAAAATTCTAATATATATGTGACGTATACCAGCAGCTATTGCTACTTTAAAATACCTAAACTTAAGCGGAAGAGGAAATACATTTGCCTGCAAATTAGGCCCTGAATGCAACAAGTCATTAAAAGACTTGCCGCTATCAGAATTAGCGCTTGCATATAAAGCGATGCGTGGGTTTGTTGTCAGCTTATCAGGCCAAACAACAGTGCGGTGAGGTATGGAATACCTTTCATTTACAGCGGGAAGAGAATAAGGTACTTTCAATAAGTAACCCTTATCTATAATGTAATTAATTACGTCAGTATGAGATTGACGTAAAGCGGGGAGCGAATTAGATGTACGCTCTAATGCAGTAGATCTGCTTAGAGCGGGTATGAACGGCTTACCTAAAGAGTTAGGTTCGCCCTTATAAGGTAATGACTCAATGTATCGACCACAGGCGTGTATGGATACAGTTGATTTAAAAAACTCCTCACAGACTTGATTATCCGGACTTATCAGTTTAATATTAGGCACTGCCTCTAGTTCCCAAAATTCCGGAATGGAATTATTCAAATTATATAGTAGCGGACCGAAGGACCAGGCTACATTATTTACATTAACAGAAGGCAATTCTCCTAAAATAATGTAGCCGAGCGTGGTTTCTAGAGCGTGCGGAGCGGTGCGGGGTGTGTCCGTACAATCAGCTGATTGAGCCAGCGGTGGAGGAATAATTTTTCCCCCAAGCAAAATAAACGCAAACATTTGAGTGCCCAGGATGGCATCTATATTGCCAGGTAAGTTCCAGCCTTCATCTGCCAGTGGTAAACTTTTAAAGTAATCCATCGCAGAAGTCTGAATTACGCGAGTAGGTAATTGGTCAGTGATACAATCGACCACCAACAGCGTTATGTTATATTGTGCGTCGCTTATCCGCGACTGAATCGTTATGTTTACATAACCTCTAATAGGTGCGGATATCGAACCAACAGATCTCAAGGACGAATTAATAAGCGGTTGAATAATTAATTTTAATTTTTTACAACAATCGAGGGTAATAAGATTATTTTGAGACCCGCTGTCCACCAAACATCTTATAATAAAACGGTTCCCATTTATAGGTACATATACTTGAGCGGTAGGTAATACGATCGAACTATCTAGTTGCACACAAGAAAAAACTTTATTATCATCCACTAATGGCGCGGTCGCATCTCCCACATTATTACGTTCATTAATTACGGCGCATGAAGTTGCGACCGGCTGCATCGCGGTGTGCTGAATCGCGGTGTGCATACATACCGTCCGTGAACACTTGGAACCCACAGAAGTCGCAGTCGTTGATACATGATTACTGTTGTCAATTCCCATAACGTCAGACTGGTCCCTCTGCGGAGTTCCTTCGCGGTTCTCAAAATGTAATAGCGAATGATGAAATTTATTGCAATGTTTGCAAGTACGTTTCGACCCACACTTAAAAGTAGTATGTTTACTACTGAAACAATTAACGCACAATCTATTATCTTTTATAAATTTAAAGCGATTTTCAACATTTAGATTTTTAAATTCCGAACATTCGTACAAATGCGTGTGATCAGAACTACTACAAAAAAGGCAGGTAGAAGAAGAATTAATATTATTTCCAGTAACGGCGAAGCTATGAGTAGTTTTCTGTCCGCTCGCGTGACCAGGTGATTTAGAATTATAGAAAGAAAGAAAAACTATTTATTCCCGCGAAAAATGACGCACATACATTTGTTTTTTACACAAACCTAAAAAATAAAAACAATTGGGTAGCTAAATTTAAACATAAAAAGAAAAACAACAAAATACTTAATTATGCGTCACTAACGCGCGAAACGGCTAACGCTCAGCGTAATGCCGTGACCCGTGCACGAAGGCACGAGTCAAGGCGCTGGTTTTCAGCGTAAACCGGCGGCGTGTCGCCATCTCAGAACCCGCAAAGATTAGGATTGAACAAAGTAGTATCTATGACCGAGGCCAGAACAAAAATACTCTTACAAGTTCTGAGGTGGCTTTAGGCACAAAACGACGCTGTATCGGCGCGCACAAATGAGCAATTTCAATACTATTAAAATAAGAGCTAATCTTTTATAAAAACAAAAGTTACTAAACAAAAAATTGAACATTTCATACGCATAGTAATAATCCAAGATCAACCAAAAGACAAAATAATAAATTAAATTATGTGGCAACATTTCAACGCGTTCCGAGCCCAAAAACAAAAATCAAAAACCAGAGAGTTCGCGATATGCGTATGCGTCAATTTTGACAAGTGCTCCTGCTTACTCAACCAACCACAGAAAATTGGAAATTACGTAATCAAACAAAATGGCGTAAAGAATTACAGAAACATGATGTCACTATGATGTAATGGGTGTAATAAGCTACAGCAATGATTGTGACAATGTTTATTAGTGTTTATGAGTGAAATGTGCAATATTATGAGACAAACCTAAAGAGTTGGAGGGTGACCCGCCATGTGCAATCTGCTTGACGCTTATTTGAAACAAATATGGTAAGTTATTAAAGATAAACATCACTATACGTACGATATTGTACTCAAAATGAAATAATAATAATGCATTGGTAATAAATTGTAAAATAAATTGCATTGGATAAATAGAGTAGGTAATATAAAATACCGAACATATTAAAATTGTACTTTCCATTTTATAGGACCACAACATAAAACAGGGATAAGGAATCGCTACAAGCTAACCCAGCAGACAGGAGGCAGAAAAGCTATGCCACAGCACTGCTGAAGATCCAAAATCAAGGACTGCAGGCCATGACCCGTGAGGTATGTAAACAACAAGGATACCATGTTGTACTACAACTATTGTTGTAAAGAAAGTTGTGTATCCAATAGAAACTTCTTATATTTATACTTAAATGACTGTATTGTTTTCAGGCCTCGTATTGGTGGTGGAAGATCATTCCAGCAGTGTGTGGCCGCAAACCTGAAACTGCCCCTGAAAGCTGCGGTTCTGTGTCGCGGAGCCCTTAGTGGGCCAACTGAAGAACGAAGACCATACTTATAATAAGATTGTCGCCAAGTGAGTTTTTCATATAAATAGTGCGGCTTATGGGTTGTTACAATGCCAAACATTAAACTCGCTAGATGATGCTTTCGCCTGGCAGCCATTTTCAGTACCTTGAGTTGGTTTATGTATGGCGTCACATGATGCCTACGAGGGACATGGACACAAAAACGAACACAGGCATTCTGAACTCGCTGAATTAACCTATCTGTCCTAGCTAGCAAGCACGGCCCATAGACAGTGTCACAGTAGTTTAGCCTAGATAGGATCAGACTGTCTACCAGTTGTTTTCTGAGAGGTACGCTAAGAAATTTACGTATACCATATAATACCTTCAGCCTATAAAAACAATTTCTCAGCACGTTTTTTATGTGAGCCTCAAATCGCAGCTCTGGATCTAGAATTAGACCCAGACTACATGCCTGCTCTACACGTTCAATTTTCTCCCCCTTTATCACAATCTCCGGTTTGGCAGACAATATTGCAGCAACTTGTTTTCTAGTACCCAGCACCATGAACTTGGACTTCAAAGGGTTCAGAACCAAAGAGTTCTCTTCAGACCAGGTCACCACTCGATCCAGGTCCTCATTAACCCTTTGCACTGCCAATGCCGTATCATCCCCATGGAAAGAGGTGTACATCTGGATGTCATCAGCATACATGTGATATGTGCAGTTAATGAAGGAACCAATAACATCAGCACTGTAGAGGATGTACAGCAAAGGGCCCAAAATCGATCCTTGTGGGACTCCCCTAGACACAGGGAGTGGAGGGGATGACACAGTTGATCCATCTTCCTTGTGTATCTGCACATACTGGGACCTATCAGTTAAATAACTATTAAACCAATCCACAGCGTCACAGTCAAAACCATAGTATGCTAGCTTGGACAACAGTAAATTGGTGTTAATTGCGTCAAAAGCCCGTGAAAAATCCAGTAGGACCAAGATTGACCCCTCCCCCCGATCACGTGCCTCCAGGATATTGCCCACAACATCTATCAGAGCCGTTGCAGTGCCTCTACCTTTACGGAAGCCCGACTGAAGGTCAGGGAGAATGTTATTTGCCTCCAAGTATTCAATTACCTGTAGATACACTACACGCTCCAGAATCTTTGACAGACAAGGCAGAATACTAATTGGCCTGAGATCCCTCAAATTGGCTGGATCACTAATTTTTGGGATGGGGCGAACAATTGCACGTCGCCAAAGGCCAGGAAATGTGCGTGATTCTATTGATCTGTTGATGATATCAGTGATGGCTTGCAAGGTATTTGGCAATGTGAGTTTTAACATGTCCAAACTGATACCATCAACACCCTGAGCGTTTGAGCCTAGACTCCTGATTATCCTCAGAACTGTCTCCTGGTTGGTTGTAGTGAGTGAAAACTCGGCTGAACTGTGCCTGTGAGAATTGAAGTAGGACATTTGTGAGATGTTGTCATTACTATTCCCCGGAACGTTCAAAAAAGCCGCATTGATACTGTCTGGATTGTCAAAATGACTTGGGAGTAGCCTTTCTTTATGGTCTGGAAGTACATCAGATTTCAAATTACGCCACAATAATTTAGGATCCTTACTTTGATCGTTGATGTTTTTTGTGAAATATGCTGTCTTTTCCCTCCCCAATGCGGCAGCAGCCTCATGTTTAAGATCCAGACAGTATCGCTTATGATGCGGCTCCCTTGTCTTGCGATACCTGACCCTAGCCTCATCCCGCAACCTGAACAACAGACGCATATTGTCAGTAATCCAAGGTGTGGGCCGCTTATAAAAGGTCTTTTTCTTTATAGGAGCATGAAGATCAAAAAGCTGGATCATATATGTGTTGAAAGTATGTACCATGCTATCAACGTCATTCATATCTCCTATAGTAGACCATGGTATCATGTTCAGGTCATTATGGAAGAGATCCGGCAAAATGTCTGACAAGGGGCGAAACTCAACCATTCTAGGTTTAGCCTTGGGCTTCCTAAAAACTGCTTCACATGTAATGAAACAGTGATGGCCGAGCTCACTGATACAGTTCACCTCAACATTACGCATTGCAGCATCAGTGCATACGATGTCGATGAGCGAACTACTGCCACCCACGAAGTGCGTCGCAGTTTTTACCAATTGAACAAGGTTCAAGTAACTAAAAAAAACCTTAAGCTGTTTTGATTTACAGCTATTTGCATCCAACAGATCAACATTTAGGTCACCCAGCAGCACCAGATTATCATATGGGGCTAAAGCACTAATACTGGCAGTTATGGCATCAAGGAAAAGCTCCAAGTCCTGCCAAGGCGGACGGTACGCGGTCCCAATAAGAAGCTTTTTTTTGTTTATGGTCAGGCCCAGCCAGAGCTGCTCCACACTAGGGTGTTCAGGATGAGCTCTTACACGCGCGTTAATGCCATTCTTTATATAAAAAGCAACCCCTCCGCCACGCCCACCTCTTGTAGTCAAAGGTCGTGGTATGTGCCTAAATTTGTACCCAGCTACACTAGGAGCGCGGTCCTCTTCCCCCTTGCGTAACCATGTCTCATTGATAGCCATGATGTCCACAGAGTGGTTGCCCATGGCGACCAAGAACTCATCCTGATTTGTACCTAGAGAGCCCGCATTCAGTAGACCAAACTTAATATGTTTACTAGGAGCCATCAGTGCTAGTAGGTGTAGGTATATATTGTAGAAATGTGTAGGTATGGTACCAATATAACAGAGAGCAGGAAGGTGTTGTGTGGAGGTACAGTTGGACACTATTTAGAACTGTGTGCTGCCAAAAGATTGTATCAGTGAGTGACATCATAATTCTGCAGTGATAGTAGGAGTGTAGTTGTGAACAATACGATGGTTTCAATTTATAATAATTGTTTTACTATTCCAATTTAATTGATGTTTTTTTTTTTTAATTTTTGAATTATACTGTATTTTAATTTAACTACTCGTCATTTTAAATTCAATGTAAACTTTGTAAATTTTAATTATGTTATTTCCATTTTAATTTTTATTATTAATTATACAAGTGCTGTGCACACCTATAAGTGACAAATTCACCGCAAAGCTGTTGATATAGAATATATTTAATGTAATAATTTAGTGAATAAGTCGTTGGTGTGTCAATAAATAAATAAATAAATAAATAAATAAATGGTTGAAAATATTTCTTGTACATAATTAGGAATAAGTAGGTCAAGTGTAAATAGAATTTGTACAAGCAATTTATGTAACTATAGTATAAGAGTATAATGTTAAAATATAGGTATGTAAGCGTGTATATAAGTTTGTAAGTGTGTAAGTGTATCCAGTATAAAACTAATACATAACAGTATAGGTTGCAACGCACATTTCCACAAACATAAAAAATAAATCTGTTGACATATAAACATACACAATAATAATAATTAGGCCGTGTCATTTCCAGTTCCGAAGACACGGGATAAGTCTTCCTCAGTGCGGATCCTCTGCGCCTTGTCTCCTGGCATCTTCCTGGCGAGGATGCGGCCCTGCTTGGTCCAGACAAACTTCCAGTCGAGGAGACTGGCAGTGTCCCGTGCCCTACGAAACAACAGACGGTTGATTTTCGTCAGCCGCTCGTTGATGAAGAACCTCTGCGATGGGACGGGCAAGTCGAGGTCGGCAGTGGTCGCTCCACGTCGCACTCGCGCGCTTGCCAGAAGCTGGTCGCGCAGGTCCCGACGAGCAAGGCGCACGACCATCGGCCGAGGACGAGACTCCGTCGGCCCTGCCGCACTAGTCGCGTTAAGCTGCCTTCCACCAACGCGTTCTGCACTCACTATGTCACGGTCGTCAAGGCTGACCCCCAGCTTATGGCCTATGACCTTAATTATGTGAGCAGGGTTTTCCATTTTCATCTCCGGTAAATTTGACACCTCTATGTCATTAGCAAGAAGATCCTGGTCCCTGTCGTTTATCTCTCGCCTCAGTTCCTCCACAATATTGTCCACGCTGGCTGCTGTTATGACCTTTATTATTTGAAAAAACAATATTCTGATGAACCAACGATGACCTCTCCATGACCTTCACATGATGACGAATGAACTCAACTAAATCACCACTAGTAGGTAGATCTTTATCACGTATAGACTGTTCAAAATTTTGAACTATTTGTGAGTCCAATTTTCTCAAAGCTATGTGGGTAAATATAAAATCAGCTAAGTCGTCAATACCTAACTGTTTAAGAGCCAACCATGATGAATTCATTCGTTCAACAAAATTATTTAATTGATTTGAAGCACCAGATGTATGTTTACTATCCAATATGTTATTCAAGTACATTGAACCCAATAATCTTTTATCTTGGAACCTCGCTACCAAAGTGTTCCAAATATTCTTATAATTAGTCGCATCCGGTATTATTCCCGCGAATATGTTTAACGCGTTGCCACTCAACTTGCCGACCAAATATTGTACCTTTTGACCGTCAGATAAACTTTTATTCTCATGCACATTAGTTTTAAAAGTTTGGTAAAATAAAGGCCAACTTTCCGGCTGCCCTGAAAAGCTTACCAACTCCAAAGCTGGCAATTTGCATACGTACTGGTCAGACACGGATCTATCCGACTTAGGTAAGCTATGAGATTCTACCTGAATGTTGCGTACATGTTTTACTTGCGAATACAATGTTTCAAATGAACTCCAATCACTAAAATTCAAATTATAGTCTGGATCTGACTTCAACGATAACTCATTATGCTCATCACACAAGCTCATAAACTCACTATATAACATGTCTATGTTGGCTGTTGCCGCTATGAATTCACTTGTAAATCTTGTACTAGTAGCCGATGGATAAACTCGCTTTGAGTTATCAAAAAACTCATTCATTTTGGCAAAAATGGCCTGTTTTTTAGCAGTTAACATTTTCAACTTCATTTCGGAACTCATTTTGAAGTTTCCAACTAATAGTTACGAATCCAACAGTGCTATTGAACACTTACACCTGTCTCGATAATGGGTTAAGCTATGCCTCATTAACGCTAATAGTGCAGTTATTCTAAACTCTGGACTACGTGACCACCGACGACCTTCAAGCGCCCTTGATCGCTAATCGATAGTTCTAGTTACGTGTTAAAAATTAATTGAAGGTAACTTGACAATTAATTATTGTAACAATGAATTACGTTTTATGTTATAGTGTTTAAATATATATAATAATTATAGGATTTTAATAGGACTTTTAAGGAATTTACTGGTTATTATCACGGCTCGAAGTGACCAAAAATGGTGGTGCGGGATGGGTAATCTTATGAAACAAGTGCGGGTTGCAATTAAATGCTTAAAAATTAGGAAATTAGAGCAGCGATTAATTAATTATTCATATATGAACGGGGGGCCTGGATGAGATCAATCATATCACTTTTTTTGAACTAGCGCAGCTTACCTTCAACCCAGTTGCCTTCGTTCTTCGTCGATCTTATCTTCTTTGCTTGCAGAATTTGAATTTTTATGTTCTTCTTTTTAGGCGCGCGACTAGTTGTTTATTATTAGTTTGTTGCTCGCTAGCGAGATTGATTTGCACAGCAATTTTCCCCCGGGGGACGCGGACAGGCTTCGCACAACCTGTTTCTTACGAGCGGTTTGGTCAAAAACCCTTTGAACACTGAGCTGTCACGGACGAACGACGCACTTTTATAATGTCCGCTGTACTTAGTGGTCAAGCAAACGTTTCGTTCGTGCAGTGTATGAAATCGGCGTAAACACACAGCTTGAACTTACAAAGATAGAATTTAGGAACATGAAAGGAGAATGGGAGGCTTGTGGCTAATTAATAACAGCCGCACGGGTCAGGGGATCAGATTGACCATCTTTTCTTACCAAAACCCCTCCGTGCCTCGGAATCAGCACAATATCAACCAGTGTTTACTATTTACTAGTTAACTACGGATCAAGAAAGCGGCCCTTGGCGTTTGAAAGTAATTTTAATTAAAAATGTTTTTGTTTGTTATTCAATTCCATTTACGCATCAATGTATAAATGCATTCATCACGTTAAAATGGACAATTGCAATTTATTGATCGTTTCGGGGGTGTGGCTGACACTGGCTTGGCCACCATCAGGGATTTTACTTTTGATAACACAAAGATTTAGTCGTTAATTAGTCGAAATTTGTCGCCAAATATCAGAATTTGTCGGTCACTGGTTCAAAAGTTATAACGGGTCATTGGTGGCCGATCTGGAGAGTCTCCCCAGCTTGGCCACCTTTATATCTCAAAAACTAGGCCACCTAGCGAAGATCTGTTTTCTTCCAGATTTAGTCGCTAATTAGTCGAAAGTTTTCGCCAAGTCACAGATTTAGTCGGGTCTTAGTTTAGAAGATATAATGAGTTCAATTTTTAAGTATAGACCAAGAGCTAGATCAAAGATAATTCTTCAATCTAGCTCTTGAACTATACTTAAAAATTGAACTCATTATATCTACAATTTTGAAAAAAATACAGAAAACAGTTAACAGTTTTATACCTGCAGATTACAGGAAAACCTATAAGAAGTTTCTGGTCTTAAAATAGCATTGTCAATCTCTCAATATTGTCAGTACAAACTTACATTTACTGTTGGAATGTATGTTCTGTAATGTATGTATGTTCTTGGGATAATTTCATCCCAACTACGGAACCCTTCATTGTGCGTAGTCCGTCACGCACTTGGCCGGTTTTTAGGGTTCCGTACCAAAATGGTAAAAAAGGAACCCTTATAGTGTGACTCAGTCTGTCTGTCACAGCTGGATATCTCAAGATCTACTAATGCTATCAACTTGAAATTTGGAACAGTTTTAGATGACGTCTACCCAACTATTTTGCAAATAAGAAAGAAATAAAAATATTTATATTTTTTTGCAACAGGGACTGAAAGGGGGTCTTAAAAAATCAAAGTAGGGCTACTAGGCCATGTAGGGTATCATATGAAAGAACGCTGTTTGCACATTCTCAAACCTTTTTTTATTTTTTTTAGGCCGCATAGTTTTCGACTTTTGATGAAAAATGTAAAAAAAAAAATACCGTCCCCCCGCCCTAACCCCGTGAAAGTTTGCAAAGAGAAAAATCTGAAATTATTCTATGTGATAGAAGTGTATGTAAAGATTACAGGAAGAATAAAACGATGTGTGAGGTAATTTTTTCAGAAATCAGAACGGAACCCTCGGTGCGCGAGTTCGACTCGCTCTTGACCGGTTTTTATTATATAAACTCCTTTGCAAAAAAAACGGGCACCTTACAGTCATTGGCTTTTCGATGGATAATATTAATATTTTTGGTATGTGATTAGCATAAATGACTAGAAATTTCTTAGTATCACTGTTTTTAACCCTTAAATCCTGGAATCGGTGTTTGAGTCAATGTAAACAGAGAGTCGTGTTAAAATGGAAATTTTTAGGGTATAATTAAATTAAGACTACGAGTATTTTTATGGTATTTTAATAACAAAAGACATTAAAAAATAAAAATTAATAACGAGTATGATCTCTCCTTGCAGCGATTACGGCATGTAATCGTCTTGGCATGCTTTCCACCAGGCTTTTGTTGGTGTCCTGTGGAATGTGTTCCCACTCAGCCGAAATCACACGTTTAAGCTCCCTGATGTTTTGTGGAAGGGGTTGGACAGATCGTACTCGCCTTTTTAGGAGGTCCCAGACGTGCTCAATGGGGTTAAAGTCGGGTCTCTGCGCTAGCCAATCCAGACGACGAATACCGACCTCTTGCATATAAGCATCTACGTCGCCAGAACGGTGTTCCCGAGCATTATCGTCCATGTAAATGGCATCTTCACCAATTACAGTCAGTGCGGGCTGTGCATGTTGAAAAATTGTTCCTGTTATGTACCTTTGCGCATTTAGTGAGCCATTTTCAATTAACACTATCTCGGTACGATAGCTGGAAGTTATGCCCGCCCGAAACACAACGGACCTTCCACCATAAGGGGTGATTTCTTCAAAACACACGTCAGCATACCGTTCCCCTGGTCTTCGTAACACTCGCCGACGTCGGTCCTCACCATTCAGACAAATTCGAGCCTCATCGGAGAAGAGTACGCTACTCCAGTTACCTAGTGTCCAAGATTGTCAATTTCTAGTGAACCTCAGTCGAGCAATCCGTTGCTCACGGAGTAACTTGGGGGCCCGCGCTGGTCGTCGACTGCGTATATCAACCGCTAAAAGCCTCCTCCTCACTGTCCATAGACTAACTTGTGCTCCTCGTACCTCTTCAAGGTTTCTTTTGAGGTCTATGTAACTGCATTTGCGGTTCCTCAGCGCCTGAGTCACTAAAAAGCGGTCGTCTCGTGGTTGTATGCAACGTTTTCTCCCAGAACCTTGCCTTTTTTGAACGGAACCTGTCTCTTGGTATCGAGTCCAGGTTCTTTGGATGGTTGAACGACTCACGTTTAACCGCTGTGAGCCGTAACATTGGCTACACCCCTCTTGAAGCAGCGCTATAATTTTACTAGCTCTTATTGCTTTTTCTGCCATTACAATCGACACAAAGATATGTTTTAAGTCACCATAAGGCAGTATTATGCGACAAACACAAATTATTCTAATAAAAATAACGAGAAGTTAGTTTTAGTTGCCTGATAAACTTTTAACCGCAAACCCGCGAATAGTAAATAAAAAGTCATAAACTGTAAAATGGATTATTATTTTTAAAAACAACAGTTTAGAATTTGAAATTAACTTTTTTTCATACCCAGACTCTTTATTAAGTGCCAGTAACATAGTTTGGCTATTAAAACCTCTTTAGAACTAAATAAAATAAATAAATAAATAAATAAATATCCTTGGACATTTCACACAACGCCATCTAGTCCCAAGCTAAGCAACCTAATGCTTGTGTTATGGTAACGAGATGGCTGATAAACTACTTATATAAATGATTACCAATAATGTAGAAAAAACCAAACCGCCCGTTTTTTTTGCAAAGGAGTGTATATATTACTTATATAGTTAGTGATTTTTTAATCAATGCATGCTAAGCTTATAATATATTAGACTAAATAGGTTTTATGTCTTTTGAGTGGTATATCAAACGATTTTATATTCAATGTAACTAAGTTATGCTTATAATTATTGGACTAAATAGGTTTCAAACGATTTTATATTGAATGTATGTTATGTTTTAATAAAATTGTTAGGTACTTTAAAATTATATCAATCATTAACTTATTATATTAACTGATCATTATATAAAATAAAATTATAGAATCAGTTATTATATCTTGTAAATATTAGAGATTTTGTAATTATATCATATATTCATTAGTCATATATTACTTACCGTCTTAGCTTACCGTACTTAAGACATTGATTTTGATGCTTAGGGGGAAGTGGGGCACCTTCATACAAGGGGCACCTTCATACACTAGAGATATCTGTTGCTAGGCACACAGAAATTGAACGACTATGCGTGTGTACGTAGCTTATTTATGACTGTGTTGGCTCATGGAGTTTGACAGCAGTCGGTGCGAAACGCGCGATGTGGTGACACGGAAAGTGATTCGGCCACGTGTAAGTAATTTTATAACCTCACTTTGAACATATTTTTATTGATGTAAGCTGTTTTCTAGATTATTCAATACTATTTTATTTAAAATATAATAGGGTCAAGTTTGTAAATTGATACGTGAATAATGATTTAGAAGGTTGTTTTTTTTTTAGGAATTTTTTTATTTCATTTTCTTGTGATGGGGTAGGTTCATACAGCAGTACGCGGGGTACATTCATACTGTATGAATGTACAGAAATAAAAAAATATGATAAATAAAAAAATATAAATACTGATTGATATGACTGATCAGAAAGACTGTTAGGTTAGTTAAGTTTATTCAGTGTTATAAAACAAAACTACCTACATTTATGTTATTCTCTTTTTCACTTAATATTTTTTGGTTATTACTTAGTATTTTATGCTCAAATAGACTATTGCTTTTGTTTTCGAAAATATTGTATTTTCATATTTTGATATTGATAAATAACTAAACATTTCACACTCAATTTGTGTATTTTTTCACATGTATGAATCTGCTCCATAGCATGTATGAAAGTGCCCCACATGCGGGGCACTTTCATACATATTTTTTATTTTTTATTAACTTTGACAGAAAGCCGCACAAGTGTATTTACACAAATTACATATTTTTGATATAAAGTCAGATAGCAAGACTATTAGTTTTTGATGAATCGGTACAGATATTGATACTAGAGAAAATTCTGTAGGACAAAATATAAAAACTGTATGAGGCTGCCCCACCTTCCCCTACTGTCCGAAAATGTCATTTTTTTTAAAAAGTAGGCAGTCTGCGAAGTAGTCACTATGAGAATTAGACAGAATGCGAAATAGGCTGTTTGCCAAGTGGGCCGATAGCGAAGTAGTCACATAGAGAAGTAGTCGGAATGAGAAATTGGCTGTTTGATAAGTAGACCTCTGGCGCCTGAGGGCTTAAGCCGTTGGTCCCGGCTATCATTTGTGGATGTTTGAGTCGTTACGGATCGTCATAAGCCTCCTAAGATCATTTCCGTTGCATGCAATCTTTTTTCATCCGTCCTCTTCACTGCCCAGCATTCCGATCCATAAAGTACGACCGGCGAGTACACGGACTTGTAAATTTTTCCCCTTTATCTTGAGGGGCATCCGTGGGTCGTTCCTGTAACCTGTCGCCATTTCATCCATCCTGAGTTGATCCGGTGCGTTACGTTTCGGTCTACTTCGCCATCCCCTAGGACAAGCGACCCGAGGTACCGAAAGTCGGAGCAGATCGTAAGGGAGAGGGAAAGTAAGAGGAAATAAAACGCATAAAAATTAAAATATTTCATCTATATTTATCCAACAACTACACTTCAGATTTGCCTCAATACTCAATATAAACAAATTTGGCACAACGCAACCTAATATAAGGCACTTCGATTCACTAATATTGTCGCGTGGAGCAAAATTACGTATAAATTATAAATAAGGTACAGTCATTACATAATATAAACATTGAATACACTTTGCGAAACAAATAAAAAAAACGTCTGAATTAGTTTTTACACATCTGTGACTGTGAACAATTCGGTTTAAAAAATTAACATTTCTTCATGTATAAAAGTACTAACGCCAAAAGAATTTAATGTACAGACGCCAGCAGGTCAAGGCACCCGAAACTGTCAAATTCTCCCAATCAACCTTGAACCTAATGCTTTAGCGTTAAAGATGAAAATCTATTAAAGAAATTTGACAGATTGTAGTAGCTTGATGTGCTGGCGTCTGTACCTATAAGAATAATCTGCACGTTGGAATGCAGATGTCGCTAGTTGCCCGTTGTTGTTGCTACTGTTGTACAATTTATTAAAAACAACATTTGACTCTTATTTGAATCACATGCATATACCCTATTGTCAAATCAAAGCACTCAATTTACAAGTGGCACTACAAATTGGCATCCACAAGTAAGTTTTTTTGATCCATTTGTTTACAATTTACATTCTCATTAGATACTTTTAGAACAGACTATAGTTCGGCGAACTTCGTATGCAGCTCGACTCTCGTCGGACGACTGTATGATGTATAGATTGTACGCTGTTGACTGTACGCAGGCAACTAGCGACATCTGCATGTCACATGGGACGCAAGGAATAGTGTAAAAACTCATTAATTTGTTTAAATCCATTAAAATATGACAGAATTCGATTTTAATCGCAACTTTCGCAACATATAATATTTCTACTACAATAGGTAGCATTTCACTGTTATTTGTCATTTCATTTTGAATTTTGTTAGTATTTTAGTCCTGAATATGGTTACTTCATTCATAGTCGTTTAAAAATTATCATGCTTTCATAAATTGATTGCAAAAACTTTGGAAGCCTCGTTATATTAAATTCGACGATCTAATAAGTATTACCTAGATGCGCGTTAGGAAGGTGCTGGTTTTCATAGAAAATCAAAAGATGCAATCTGCTAAGCGAACCCTGGGCTGTCCAAATAAAAACTGATATTGGCGATTATGGCGACTGAACATTATTGGTCCTACTTTTAAAGAATGCGCTATCTGGACAGCCTCTAAGAATCGCCATCTTGTCAACGCGTAGTCTATATAATTAAAATAGTGATATGCCAATACAAAAAACTTATTAACTAACAAAAAAATAATAATTTCTGTACAAATAAAAAAATACTAAACGTTACTTGTCCATAATTTATCGACCGATTCGTTAAAATAAATGACGTCGTACTGCTTTGGATGCCTTTCGTAGTCAGAAATCTTATGCTATTTTTATTACAGTCAGACATCAAGAATAGAAATAATGTATCACAGAATCGTAGTGTGTGGGCACGTTTGTCATTGCTTTTCACAAAACAATACATTTATATTCCTTCAACCAAATAACTATTAATACTCCAAAGCTATGAATACATTGGAAGACTAAATTTCACTGATAACAATAACTTTTTAGGTCCTAAAATATACAAAACAATAAAGTCAATCACTAAGCAAACCACAAACGCGCACACACGGACACCCACAACAGCATAACGCCTAATACAAGAGCCTCTAATATCACTTCTCTCTATCACACGGTAGTCTGTCTCACTTGATGATCTGTTCCTGACTGTCACTGGGCGCGGACGCACTATGACAGCACGTAATCTGAGGACTCTGCTCGCGGACTTCCTCCTGCTGTTCTTCAAGACCTTCTTCCTTACAACAGCCTTGACTAGGCTCGTGGACTATCACAGTAGTCTCCTTTTTACAGCATTTCTCCTCAGGTGGCGGTTCTTGCTTCTTCTTGCAGCATCCCTGCCGTTCTGTCCGGAGTAGTTGAACATCTTCTACACTAGGACTGTCTTCTTTTTCACTCTCGTGGTGGCAGTGTGATGTCGAAGCTTGCATTTTTTTTGCTCTGGCAACTCTTGAAGGACACTTCTTCGCGCCATAGTAGCAAGTGGCGTTTTGCTCAGTGGTGCTGCCGTCTTGCGAGGTCGCGGGGAAGTAGTGTGATGGCTGGATGCAGGTGCGAGTCTGACATATGAAGAAGTCGGACTCTGAACTCATGGAAGAGTTCAATAGAGGTGGTGTTGAGGTCTCGGCTGGAGAAGAGATAATTTTGTTTTGGTAAGATTGTTTTTTCTGTGTAATGGAACGGACTGCAATGGTCCAAAATGGGGATAATGTGCGGTAATACTACTGTCTTGAGCTCATTTATTTCCTAAGGTGTATCCACACCGTAGTTACTTTTTGTAGAGCAACATGATAACTTTAAGCTACATTCTATAATTTTCAGTAAGTTTACTAAATAACTTTTTGTTATCTGTTGTTGCCCACTAACACTTGCAAATATTGCTCCACCAAAATTTACTTCGGTAGTTCGCTGTGGATGTGGATACACCTCTAATTACAACTAATAAATAAATGAGCTCAAAGTGACGGGTGATGGAGGCAATAAAAAAAATAGATTGTGATTAAAAAACTAAAATCAAAATTATTCTCATTCACATAATAAAGCAAGTCATGATTTCAACAGATAATACGATCTTGGCAGCATATTTATGTTAACTAAACTGCTTTGCAAAAAAAACGGGCACCTTACAGTTATTGGCTTTTCTATGGATAATATTAATATTTATAGTATGTCGTTAGCATAAATGACTAGAAATTTCTTATTATCATTGAGAATATAGTTTTTAACCCTTAAATCCTGGAATCGGTGTTTTAGTCAATGTAAACAGAAAGTCGTGTTGAAATAGAAATTTTTAGGGTATAATTAAATTAAGACTACGAGTATTTTTATGGTATTTTAATAAAAAAAGACATTAAAAAATAAAAATTAATAACGAGTATGACCTCTCCTTGCAGCGATTACGGCATGTAATCGTCTTGGCATGCTTTCCACCAGGTTTTTGATGGTGTCCTGTGGAATGTGTTCCCACTCAGCCGAAATCACACCTGATGTTTTGTGGAAGGTCGTTGGACAGGTCGTACTCGCCGTTTTAGGAGGTCCCAGACGTGCTCAATGGGGTTAAGGTCGGGGCTCCGCGCTAGCCAATCCAGACGACGAATACCGACGAATCTTGCATATAAGCATCTACGTCGCCAGAACGGTGGTCCCGAGCATTATCGTCCATGAAATGGCATCTTCACCAATTACAGTCAGTGCGGGCTGTGCATGTTGACAAATTATTCCTGTTATGTACCTTTGCGCATTTAGTGAGCCATTTGCAATGAACACTATCTCGGTACGATAGCTGGAAGTTACGCCCGACCAAAACATAACGGACCTTCCACCATAAGGGGTGATTTCTTCAAAACTCACGTCGGCATAGCGTTCCCCTGGTCTTCGTAACACTCGCCGACGTCGGTCCTCACCATTCAGGCAAATTCGAGCCTCATCGGAGAAGAGTACGCTACTCCAGTTACCTAGTGTCCAAGATAGACAATTTCTAGTGAACCTCGGTCGAGCAATCCGGTACTCACGGAGTAAATTGGGGGCCCGCGCTGGTCGTCGACTGCGTATATCAACCGCTAAAAGCCTCCTCCTCACTGTCCATAGGCTAACTTGTGCTCCTCGTCCCTCTTCAAGGTTTCTTTTGAGGTCTATGTAACTGCATTTGCGATTACTCAATGCCTGAGTCACTAAAAAGCGGTCGTCTCGTGGTTGTGTGCAACGTTTTCTCCCACAACCTTGCCTTCTTTGAACGGAACCTGTCTCTTGGTATCGAGTCCATGTTCTTTGGACGGTGGAACCACTCACGTTTAACGGCTGTGAACCGTAACATTGGCTACACCCCACTTCCAGCAGCACTATAATTTTACTAGCTCTTGTTGCTTTTTCTGCCATTATAATCGACACAAAGATATCTGTTTTAAGTCACAATGAGGCAGGATTATGCGACAAACATAAATTATTCTAATAAAAATAACGAGAAGTTAGTTTTAGTTGCCTGATAACCATTTACCCGCAAACCCGCGAATAGTAAGTAAAAAGTCATAAACATAGACTACTATTATATATACTGAGATAGACTGGCAACTTAAGCTTTTCTTAGGCAACGCCATCTAGTTACGGGAACATACACTATTCAATGTCACGTGGTACGTTACCATAGCTACATAAATAATATTGGACCAAGTAGAATTAGCTTTACCGAGTTGTCTAATGGAGAATGGTTGAAAATTCTACAAACTGGATTTTAAATTTTTAGGTTTAGTTTTACTACAACAGAATTTTCAACCATTCTACATTATTCAACTCAACTCGGTAACGCTAATTCGACACTAAACTTGTTGTTTCGAGGATAATAAAATAAATACCAATTTTGCATGTTCATATTTATTATGTAAAATAAAACATTGCACTCAAACTCAAACCAGCAATACATTGTGTAGATAGAAAAAGAACATCATATTTACCGTCATCTTTGATGACTGGGCAGCCAGGTAGGCAATAGGTACACAACATTGTTTCGAGACATGGTTATTTAAGTATAAACACAAAACACTTGGTCAGTGGTCGTCTTAAGGGCGGAGTAAAACACTTAAATAATATGGTCCAAACTCCTATTTACGGAGGGCCCACAGAGCACTTGGAGGGCCTAAGCATTTAAATCACCGAGGAGCACGGGGGCTCAAGTCGTGGTGATTTAGAAAGTAGACATTCGATGATTTCGATGGGAACGTTTATCTTCCAAGATTTTTACTAAATACGGAGCAACGAACTAAACTTCACGTAAATTACACTGAAAATTGGCAAGCAAACGAAAAATATTTACATAAATATTCGCAACGCAACCGCAGAAATTTTTTTCAATGAAATGTCAACATCAGCCTGTCACCCTGTGGCTGTATAGTCATTTCATATTTGTAAATTCTACTAATAGTTTCTTTTTTGATCAATAAGAGCAAAACATTAATACAATACTATGATCGGAGACCTTTCACAAATGCCAAAAAAAATACGAAAAATAATAACTAACTCAAAAATATCAAAATCAAAGATTATACGCGTACACTTCTACTATAATGTACTAAAAATTGCTTCATGGATGTACGCTGGCAACACTGTTCATTTTTAATTTATGTTCTCGTAGATAGACGGCGCTGAATAGTAAGAAATTAAAATGTATAGCATTTGCCACCCTGTGGTCATAAACTGAAAAAGGGATTATTATTATTAAAAACAACAGTTCTGAATTTGAAATTAACTTTTTTTCATACCCAGACTCTTTATTATGTGCCAGGAACATAGTTTGCCTATTAAAACCTCATGAGAACTAAATGATTACCAATAATGTAGAAAAATCCGAACTGCCCGTTTTTTTTGCAAAGGAGTGTATTTTGATTATTATGTTAAATTAGAATGTTACGTTGAATGAGAATAAAATAACAGTTAGAGAACACGTGAGGTAATAATACCGTATTATGAAAGAGAGTTCCTTTACTTTCGCTTTGCAAATAAAATTGGATAAAATATTGCAAACAAAGTAGACAATTAGCATTATTCTCTCAACGTTACAGTATTTAAACATACCTACGTATCTACACAGCTGAACAAACATATAAATTAATCATAAAAGATAAATTTTGCATATACGTGGGTCATGTCAAACAAAGTCTAACATTTGTGTCAACTGCTTAAAAATGTATTAACATCTCTTTTTGTCTCACTGCAAGCATCGTTAAAAAGCAATGGTAATACGGTATTGATTAGTTACCTATTACAGCATGGATTAGTTAAAAATCAGGCTAGCTCCAAAGCGCCATCAACTAAATTCAACGACCGCCCCTGTTAGATTAACACGACAAATGTTTTCGTGCGCTTCAGCCGCATTTATGTTTTTTTATGTCATTGCCGAAGGGTCGTCGACGAATAAGGATTCGTCGTACTAAGATATTTATTTGTTGACTCATGAGCTGGGCGCTGGGGGCATGGCAAATTATATAAAACCAAGCGTTCAATAGTTAACAACTTACATTTATAAGGACTAGGATTTGTGGCCTAGGAAAAGTGCAGCTGCAATGGAATACCAGATAGATGCAAGGAAACTATAAGTAATAATATACAAGGTGTAACATGGCCTAGGAAAAGTGCAGCTGCAATGGAATACCAGATAGATGCAAGGAAACTATAAGTAATAATATACAAGGTGTAACATGGCCTAGGAAAAGTGCAGCTGCAATGGAATACCAGATAGATGCAAGGAAACTATAAGTAATAATATACAAGGTGTAACATGGCCTAGGAAAAGTGCAGCTGCAATGGAATACCAGATAGATGCAAGGAAACTATAAGTAATAATATACAAGGTGTAACATGGCCTAGGAAAAGTGCAGCTGCAATGGAATACCAGATAGATGCAAGGAAACTATAAGTAATAATATACAAGGTGTAACATAAATAACCCACAACCTCTTAAGGGGTCATTGTACTCATAATTATGAACAACTTTTACTATGGGACCAAACCTGGAATCGCGAAAAAAAAATCAGCTGCTCCCTACATTTTGACGAGTTTGATGTAGATAAATGTACTGGTCAGCTGATTTTTTTTCGCGATTTCAGGTTTGGTCCCATACTAAAAGTTGTTCATAATGATGAGTACAATGACCCCTTAAGAGGTTGTGGGTTATTTATGTTACACCTTGTATATTCTAACGAATCTATAAACAGTCGGTGCGTTTACGAGGACGAGAATTTACGATACATCTTCTACACTACTGCCTTGATTGTGAAAGGCAAAAGCAACAGTAAGATATTAAAGATGACTAGCTGTGCCCCGCGACTTCGCTGGAGTGGAAGTCGTAAGATAGACAATATACTAAAATAAAAGACACGTTTTAATAAAACTCTCGTCCCCCGTCCCCCCCACCCTGCATCACCCGCCCGCGCTACTTGTTCACTATTTCTTGTTTTTTTGTTTTTTGCGCGGATCTCAATTCTTTATCTAAAAAGCTGAAGTCACTCCTTATAACATCAGCTATCTGCCAGTGAAAATCCCGTCAAAATCGGTGCAGCCGTTTCGGAGATTAGCCGGAACAAACAGACAGATTTTTTGAAATTTATTTGTATAGATTAAGCTAGCTAGGTGGATAGCAATGCTGTTGGACGGGTTTTGATGCATGAATCGAAAACTATGCCAACCACAACCTAAATTGCTCTAAAAAGCCAAAATCTACGCCTAAACCAAAGATCTCATTTAGAAGCTACCAATACCAAATATGTACACACAGCAGGTCAAGTTACTACAAACTGTCAAATTTTCTCATTCGATTTTGAACTTAACCATCAACATTTTATGGTTTAAAGTCTTTTGGAGAAATTTGACAGTTTGGTATAACCTGATGTGCTGTTGTCAGTACATAGTTAACAAGGATAATGTTACATCAATGTCTATGGTAGTCATCCTGCAGCAGCGTGTGGTCGGTCTGCTGCAGCTCCACGGCGTCCATCTCCTTGCACAGCTTGCCTTCGCACACCTCCCAGCTACACTTCTCCGTCTTGCAACGATCTTAGCAGGGATGGGTGAGGAAGGTTGGAACATGTAGCTTTCTGTTTGTTACAGCAAGATGGCGCTTTTGGTCGCGTTTTGGCGAACACGGTATAGGTTTGCTAATAAAATTTAAAAGAGTGTCCGTGGAGTTTCTTGCCCGTTCTTCTCCATAGGAACCTACAACGCTTTGGAATGGGCAACTAGCTTCATCTTTCTGACTGACCGACCCCTTGACAATTCAAAAGTGCCTGTAATTGGTTTATTTGAAATAAATGCTTTGAGTTTGAAATACTTCTTCTAAGGGAAAAATTGATTGATTTGACAGATCGTTTATAATAGTCACTATACTTTTCTGTTGATAGAATAATGTGGCATTGCAGCTGAAGTGGAAAAATGTCAACTAACTAAATGAACACTGTATCTGACGTCCACAACCCAGTTACTGGGTAACACGATACCCATAGGTAAAACGAAGGTGACGTAACAGTCACTATGGTTGATTCGTGTCATTTTCCAAAGCAAATCGCCGAGTGAACTATTAATTCACTGCCATCTAAATCATAGGATCCTGAAATAGATAAACTAAAGCCAAAGAGACGAAATATTTCATGCTTTGGGATTAAAAACTTTAACTTAATTTTGTATGGTTCAGTTTCCATTGCAACTAAAATTATTTTATGACGTTTATCGATAGTTTTCTCATTCAAAAATCAACTTGAATTACTTGAGTTTAAAGTTGATATTTGTATAAATTGCAATTTTATGTATTTATCTCATATCATTGGCCTGACTATACACTGCTTCAGGGATCTTATGCCTTTGACAGGAGGGCGCTGTTAGTACACATTTGTGTAAAATATTTAATGCCAAAAAATCAACAGAAAATACTTTAAAATAAAAGTTGAAAATAAAAATAGCCAATCGACACGGGCACCTTAAATGCCTTCCATTTTGGCGCGCTTCGTGTGACGTCATAGTCTATGACAACAAACAAACAAGAAATCGTAAACACTCCTACAAAAATTTATTGACATTGATGTCATACTTTTTTACATTTTTTTTTTAAATTATTTTCTTGCTCAAAAATAAATTATAATTAATAATATTGATGGAGCCATAATTCTGAAGTAATACAGTTTAAAAAAAACAGTACCCTTATTTGAAACACAAAAAAAGGGTCAAATATTTGAAATGTAACGAAAAAGTAAGATGGCGACTTTAGTGTCAGTTTTCGCCACGTTATCTTGAAAGAAAGTTATTTCAGTCGGGAAAACACGGCCTTAGAAACGTGTAGAATGAATAACAATAAGGAATTGTTAGTAAAAACAACTCGTGCTAACTGTGTCTATGGTAATACTGAATTACA
The DNA here is from genome assembly GCA_905163495.3 of Cosmia trapezina. Lineage (NCBI taxonomy): Eukaryota > Metazoa > Arthropoda > Insecta > Lepidoptera > Noctuidae > Cosmia > Cosmia trapezina. The sequence goes on along the minus strand of LR991022.1, from coordinate 29,540,807 downwards.
AAATGCACGTAAGAGTTATACAATCAAAGACTACAATATAATATATACAATCACATATTATTCTTAGGTACGGCAAAAGAGATAATTGTGAGGGTGGCAGCAATGATTATTGCTTGGTATTAGAATATACATATTATGCGACTCGTTGCCTGCACACTAAACAGTTTTACCGTGTGTACAAAAATTGTCTGACTGACTGTCTGACTGATTGACTGTCTTGCTAGGTAATTCAACTGTTTAGTGAGTCAAAATTGCCTTTATCTACACCCATGCTATAAGTCCTCTATAAAAGTTTCTGAAACAGTTAGCTTATTGCCAACATTAAAACAGCCATTGTCATAGTAACCATGGTAACCATAATAGCATCCAAACGGGTGTTTTAATGTTGTACTGAATTTCATAATTCAACTCGTTTTCAAAAAAAGAACATTGTAATGCACGCGCGTTTCACTACAACAGCGCCGTAATTAAAAAAAAGAACTTATTCGAATTCACGTCGTATACTATGACGCCGGCCGCCATGTTCGATACGAGTATAAGTATTGCAAAAAACTGTTTCAGAACCTTTTTTAAAGGATTGATAACATGGATGTAGATAAAGTCTTGTATGCAACTGTACATAATTAGGTATTAAAACACGAATGTGGGTTTATCACACGAGGCAAAGCCGAGTGTGATAATAGTATCACATGAGTGTATTATACGTCAGTTGCATAAATAACTATTATTGATTGCAAGGCTCTTAAAACACAGATAGATGGACATATTATTAGATATTAGGATAAATTACACACTATTTCGTGCGTCAGTACAAAATCACAAAGAAGTGCAATGTTAAGAGCGTTCATACCGCGCCGGCTGGCAACGTCACATTTCTAGAGATTATTTTATTAAATTTAAATCAAAGTACTACATCGTTGGTATTTCTAAGTATGTATGCTAGTTTCTGACAGTTATTTTGGTATTTACCTACTCATAAAAATTGACATTCAATGCATTTTTGTCAAATAATTTCCATTTGCAATATTAAAATTTAAATATTTTTATTTATTATAGAGTAAATGTTACAAATAATTACCATAAAATACAAAGATTTGAGTGAAAAAAAATCTTACTTTTAATAAAATAATCTCTAAAAATGTGACGTTGCCAGCCCGTGCGGTATCAACCCTCTTAGGTCACAAAAGCGCAAAATAATCGACATTTACGTAAACGTAAACAGAACTATCCTCACCAGTATCGTCGCACTCTGGCGTGCAGATGACCGTTCGCTTTCTGCTGAAGCACTGCATCTGGAGACGAGTTAGCTTCGTGCCGAACAGGAAGTAGCCTGGGGACAAGACAGTGACGTCAGACAATTGTTAAATAAATCATTGCAGTACTCGGCAGTAAAATATGGCACATCGATATTTAGAAAAGGTCAGCGTTGTATAGCCTCCTCTCTGACACTCGTATCTGCATGACAGTCGTGACAATCTCGATGTGTCATATTTACCCCCACCCAGTAACACTTCGTTTAAAAAATTGAAGGAGTAAGAATTCATTTGAGTTCGACCATGTACACAGGCCAAAGGAGTTAAGTAACCAGACACGCACACTACAAAACTATATCCTACTGTACGTACTGCTCACAATGACAGCCTCGCACACATCCCATTCATAGAGTGAGTGCGCTGACGTCTTTTAAATGATAGTGTAACATAATTTCGCAATGTAGGATAGTTGCTCTCGTGGCGCAACAGGTAAGCATTCAACCTACAGTGACAGAATGATCTGAGTTCGAGCCGCGAGTTTACTAAAATATTGTTTTTGAGATTTTGTAATTTAAAATGAATATACTAACTGAATAAAGCGATATTCTGACCAGTTTGAGAATCTACCACAAGTTTCTCGCCTACTTAAAATTATTTCCCAGTTTAGAAGCTAACTACCCGCTTTAAAAATATATTCCTGCCTTTAATTGTGAACTTATGTAGTCAGTCTGCATTAGCAACTACACATTATACTCTTTCTTTTGCACTTGAAGTTTGTGATTGTGATATATTGATTAATTTAGACCATGCATCATTTAACAAGATTTCAAAAAGCTCAGATTATTGTTTTGCATGAGAAAAAAAAAATTTCTATTAGTGAAATCGCAAGGCGCCCAATGCTATCGGTGAGTGAAATTATTATTAGAATGTATTAATTTATTATGTCACCGTGATCCCACCCAGTAGTTTTATTATGATTGTCTGTTGTATCTCATTTAACGAATTGTGGATATGAATAGTTGAATCTAATAGGAAATGACACCGTAATAGTTGAATTTAGTATAATGAGTGGCTATGCAGTTAACAAATAAATACATTTTTGTTAACTGCATAGCCACTCATTATATCGATAATTATTTAATCATTTCCATTATTGGTTTACACAGTATTATAGTAATAGTTTTTTATCTGTGTTTTGTAATAAAATATTCAAAAATAATGAATATGTTTGTAAATGATTAGATAATAATAATAAAATACAATTTTAAAAGATTTCATTTTTTTTCTAAAATATTTAAAAATGTAAATTGCATGTATGGTAATTAAACAAAGGATTTCTATTCTAAATAAAGTATAATAATATTGTTTAATAATTTTTAGAAAAAATAAAAAAATTACATTTTATATGTGCACTAATGAATAAAGTAAATAATAAGTGTCATTATTATATTATATTATTTTTTATAAGTATGATATTATGTATTTCCTAGGTCACTCGCCCTGCCTTTTTATTTCTATTTTATCGTATTATAATTTTTATTATTACTGACCACTAGCCTTATATATCAATTGTATTTAAGTATATAAATATATATTCTCTGCATTGTATTTATATTGTGTAACTTTTATTTCTTAATTTATAATTTGGGAGGTGTATGTTTAGACCTAATATTTTCACTTTTTTTTTTTGTAGAGAAAAACCGTTTGACTGTGGGTGCATTGTCACTGAGACAAGCGAAATAAACCGTCGCCTGCCTGGACCGACACCATTGGCTTACACAAATGTTTCGCCTCGGCGGCATCGTGCGTGAGATTGTTGCCACCCATACATCAGATTCATTCGCTTAGACCAGCATAACAGCAGCAGCACACAACGTCATTATGCAAACTGTACGGAACCACCTGCAAGCAGACGGTTTGACATGTTGCAAACCGACGCGTAAAATTTTGTTATATACCGTGCACCGTCAAAATCGCGGAATATCGGCACTTCGATTGACAAAACAATGTCGTCATAATTACTGATGAAAAATGTCTTCGTCGAAAATCACCACCGACTTATCGTAACATACATATTATATACTACCTTTAAATTTCAGACATTTTAACGTTTTTAAATCTATTATTTTCCTAGAAATAATTTTATTAATAATGGTTGGTAATAATTATAATACCTACTGTTCCCGATACAGGTGGAAAATGTTTTTATTTTTATTTTAATTTTCAAAAATGTAGGTAATTCATATCTGTATATAACTGAACTAGCGACCCGGCCCTGATTCGCACGGTTTTTACGACTTGTTAAAACATGAAGGTTTCTATAATATACAACGTGTAACGTTAAATGCGCAAAACCTCTTAAGGGGTCATTTTACTCATTATTATGAACAACTTTTAGTATGGGACCAAACCTGAAATCGCGAAAAAAAAATCAGCTGTTCAGTACATTTTGACGAATTATGCGAACAGAAATGTACTGAACAGCTGATTTTTTTTTCGCGATTTCAGTTTTGGTGCCATAGTAAAAGTTGTTCAAAATGATGAGTACAATGACCCCTTAAGAAGTTTTGCGCATTTAACGTTACACGTTGTATAAGTTAAATATTTATCATGATAGTGAAAACCGCATCAAAATCTGTGGCGTTAGAAGAACAACGCGGCTACACAGACAGACATGAAAAGCGACTTTATTTTATAATAGATACCTAAACGAAATACTTAATACTTTCACAGCATATTTAGCCATAATAAATTAAGTCGGCGGTACTGTGTAGGTAGGAGTGTGTGAGTGATGTTATTGTTACTGGATCAGATTATATTTGTTATCTATGTGACATGTTTATTCACTCCGCCCATTGTTGTATACATATTATATAATGGTATAAAAAGATGTAATAGCATGTTCTAAACATATTGTTGTATTTATAATAAAACATGTTCACTTTTGATGTTCTTTTTTTTAAATAAAGATATTTATTAAAAATGGTTTTATTTATTTAAGCAATTTTAAATAAATAAAACATTTTCTTAACAAAAATTGTTCTAATTGCTTTAGCTTAAAATAATAAATCGCAAAAAGAATCATCACTTGAGAGATTTGAACTCACACAGTAGTACTCAGAAGTATGATGCCTTATTCGTTGGGCTACGAACGCTTAAGTTTTCAACGCGAAATTATGTTATACTATAATTGAGAAGACATTAGCGCACTCACTCGCACATGAACGCTATGTGTGCGTGAGGGCATTGTGTGCTGTACGTAATGAATCGTTTTAACAGTTTTGTAGTGTCACGCACACTACAACACTGGTTACTTATCTCTGTTGCAGAGTGTACCTACGGTGAAAATACACATGCCTGTAGCTGGTACAAAACTATGCAAGTAGCTGTCATGCCGTGTACCAAAACAACTTCTGATTGGTCAATGTCACAATGGCATGCCAGCTACTTGCACAGTTTTGTACCAGTTACAGGCATGTGGTGTATTAAATCTTATGATAGATGTGAGGAAGAACATATTTTGTTACAGGCAAATGACATTAAAAGCTTGTTGAATCAAATTTTACAATGACTGAAGGCCATATTGTATAGAAAATTGCCATATTTATTTTGTAGGTAAAAGTTATCCGACAGTTGAAAAATTGTCCCTAAGGACACTTTTAAAATTAGACGTTTCGTGTCAGACCGCTGCGGTGCCGAAGCGGTGCGTTTGTCGTATTGCGTACAGAGCGCGCGGTCGCGAACACTCGACAACAGGACGGCAACGTCGCAAACTCCACGTGTATGAAAACAAACGACCGTCCGTACGCAATACGACAAACGCACCGCTTCGGGACCGCAGCGGTCCGACACGAAACGTCTAAATTGAAAGCGCCCTAAGTATAGTAAGTTTACATACCGAGCATCATCCCGAAGACGACGGCGAGCAGCAAGTGTACGTTGTACATCATGACAGCTAACATGAGAAGGTAGCCCACCACGTTATGTATCAGGAAGACCAGCGACTGGTGTGTGTTCACCAACGCACTGCAGCAATTAATAGAACGATATGTTAGAAGGTACAGTTCGCGAGACGTAAGATGAGCTTTGCATTTGTGTGAGTGCACATAGATAGTGTAGGTGTGCGTGTGACGTCCGGCATAGAGCGCGACGCGTTCTTTGTTTGGTTTAAAACCGGTAGGTATAAACTGCTTTTTGGCAATCGGCTTTTGTTCTTTCAGTACGAGAGGCCATGACCAAAACCATGTCGCATCGTTGTAAAACGATAAGACGATTGAACATTTTGTCGTACGTAAAACATAAGACAAAAATTTTGGTCATGGGCTCTCGTACTATTTTGGTGATCACTCACACAAATGCTTCTTCACGCTCAAGTGGCTAGACCGATTTGGATGAAATTTGGTATGTAGATAGCTTATACCGTGGATTAACACATAGCCTACTTTTTATCCCGGTCTACGCGAGTGAAGCCGCGGGGCGCAGCTAGTAAATAAATAAATGTAAAGTGCCAGTAATTCACAAAGAAATAATTAATGCCAAAACGGTTTCTAGGTGATGATGAGGGGATAACTCACCGTATTCTAAGTGAGGCCCACCTGCTGACCTGCCCAGAGCTGGTGTTCCGGCTGGTGGTAGGCTCCATGCTGCCCTGCTCCCTGCAACCAACCACATCATCTATAAACCAATTGGTGAGCCTGCTTGTAGATTGTCCTTTTGCTGGGGAGTTGCTATGCATCTTTATCTTCCCGTCAGCTCAAACACTGGGAAAGTGTGAAGTGGTGAAGGGGAGGCGTCTGTGCCATTTTTGAACTTTAAAAGGTGCTAATTTTCAGCCTAATATTTGCCAACTATTCAGGGAGTATTTTAAATTCAAATTCATTTTATTTGCATTAAAACATGGTATTACATGTTAACATGTGTTACATTACAACATGTTTTGCTAAAGAAACTTAGCAATTACTCGTATCATGCAAAGTTAACGGTATGCGTTACATCACATAATATTAAGCTATTGTTGGAGCGCATTTGTCTCTATAAATTCTATACTTAATAGATTTTTTTTTGTGTAATTGAGGCATTTATACAGGGTTATTGGTAAAACACCAGCAACTTCTTAAGGGGTCATTTTACTCATCATTATGAGCAACTTTTATTAAGAGACCAAACCTGAAATCGCGAAAAAAAAAATCAGCTACCCATCCCTACATTTTCAGGAGTTTGATGTAGGTAGATAAATGTACTGAACAGCAGATTTTTTTTTCACAAATTATACAGGGTTTTACCAATGACCCTGTATAATTTGTGTCTAAATGCTCTATAAGTGAACGTTTTTAAATTGCTTGGTATTATTATAAACTACGGACACATATTGCTAAACAGAGGGCCTACTCCCTAAGTCCGTCGTTTATACGCCTGACTTAACGATCCATCAAAACAAGTGTAAAAGTTAAATTTTTCGGACGAGCTAAAACACATCGGGAGTAGGGACAGCTGTCGTATCGTTGCCATTCATACTTCGTTCGGGCCCCGAACCAATCACACGTCCGTAGGTGATACGGAGTAGGAAACGCCCGTAACGAAGACCGAAACTACGGACTTCGTGCTTAGGGAGTAGATACCCAGTTCTTATTGTATCCAATACCTAGTTTATCCAGCTAAAAAAGGTTTTTTTCACATTTAATTGATAAAACATTTTACATTTGTCCCTAAGGCCTCAATCAATCTGCCTAGCCTTTTCCTAACTATGTTGGGATCAGCTTCCAGTCTAACCGGATGCAGCTGAATACCAGTATTTTCCATGGAGTGACTGCCTATCTGACCTCCACAACCCAGTTACTGGGTAATACTAATAACCCTAATAAGACCCTTGGTAAGACTGGTTGTCAGACTTTCGGGCTTCTGATAACCCGTAACGACTGTCAAAGATCCACGAACGACAGCCGGGAAGTGCTTTCCGAAAAAAAGTAGACAAAAAATCTTTTCCTAGGTATTATGTAGTACCTAACATCTAAAGAAAATTATGTCGGGAAACGGTCATTATGTAACTGAAACCGACACAGAACAATTAACTTTAATTAACTGAGCGAGCGTAGCGAGTGGAGCGTATTTGCTTCAAGTCTGGCAATATTTGCTTTCGTCTTTCAGTCTGCTTTTTAGGGTTCCGTACCAAAATAGTAAAAAAGGAACTATTACGGTGTGACTCAGTCTGTCTGTCTGTCTGTCACAGCTGGATATCTCAAGAACTACTAATGCTATCAACTTGAAATTTGGAACAGTTTTAGATGACGTTTGCCCAACTATTTTGCAACTAAGAAAGAAACAAAAATACATATGTTTTTTTTGTAACAGGGATTGAAAGGGGGTCTTGAAAATGTGACGTGGAGTTACTAGCGCATGTGGGGTGTCATACGAAAGAGCGCTGTTTGCACATTCTCAACCATTTTTTTTCGACTTTTGATGAAAAATGTAAAAAAAAATACTGTTCTCCCCCTTTTTCCCGAAGCTTGCATAGAGAAAAATCTGAAATTGTTCTATGTGATAGAAGTTTATATATAGATTACAGGAAAAATAAAACGTTGTCTCTAAATAGCAGTTTTTCAGAAATTATCAACAAAAATTACATATAAATGATGGTACGGAGCCCTCGGTGCGCGAGTCCGACTCGCTCTTGACCGGTTTTTTTAACAAACCAGTACTGAGTATGTCTCTCGCACATTTCATTGGTCGGGGTGGGTGGAACGGCCTTTATGTTGATTACGTGCACCAATAGCAACGCAGTCAAAATTACGTGCACCAATAGCAACGCAGTCAAAATTACGTGCACCGATAGCAACGCAGTCAAAATTACGTGCACCAATAGCAACGCAGTCAAAATTACGTGCACCAATAGCAACGCAGTCAAAATTACGTGCACCAATAGCAACGCAGTCAAAATTACGTGCACCAATAGCAACGCAGTCAAAATTAGTGCACCAATAGCAACGCAGTCAAAATTACGTGCACCAATAGCAACGCAGTCAAAATTACGTGCACCAATAGCAACGCAGTCAAAATTACGTGCACCAATAGCAACGCAGTCAAAATTACGTGCACCAATAGCAACGCAGTCAAAATTACGTGCACCAATAGCAACGCAGTCAAAATTACGTGCACCAATAGCAACGCAGTCAAAATTACGTGCACCAATAGCAACGCAGTCAAAATTACGTGCACCAATAGCAACGCAGTCAAAATTACGTGCACCAATAGCAAAGCAGTCAAAATTACGTGGACCAATAGCAACGCAGTCAAAATTTTCTGTACTCGTTTGTTAAAAAAAAACAGAGTAGGTATTAGTCCTCTACATGCAGGCAGGTCGTATTTTACAGCCGATCTAGACGAAACTTAGTATACCTACAGGTTTGGAGACTACCTATAGATTTTTTTTTTGTCGTCGGGGATTTTTGTTTGGTGGGGTACTTCCTCCAGCCCATCCAGTATATCCAGTAGCCCCTTTTTTCGAGGTACTTTAAGTTGGTCTCGTAAAAATTTGGTGAAGATCAGATAAAAAAAACATAGTAAATATACCGTTTTATATAACTTTAATGGTAGGTAAGTAATATTAATTGTTGCAAAAAACTTTGTGCTCGCGTCTACTGTTCGCAGAACTACTAGTTGATAAAACAATGAAAATAACCATTTCATATATCTTATCGATTAGTTAAATATTTTCAATAGTTGCATAAAAAATTGTTTTTACAACGCATAATATGCGATTAATTGATATAACTTGTAAATATGACGATTATCGTTTAGTCGATAGCTCGATAGTCATGCTCGATCAACTCTCACTTATTTCTTGATTTTATTACATTACATCCTTGTATGCTAACAACTATACTATGTAACTTGAAACTATACTGAGCTAGAAATAAGGTACAAAATTGTTTAAGCGAGTTATCTGAACTAATTTAACGCATGTTTTCTTTTAACTTCACAGTAATTATGCAATATTTTTAAACATTTGCGTTATTACTGATAGGTAACAATGCCTGTATATGGTTTACTATTTGAAACTATTTCTAAATAGTAAATTAAAACAGTGATTGGATTACTTACGAATAGGACACGTGCATTCAAGTCCGCAATAGGGCCATGTTACTAAAACAAATTACATCGCTACAAAACAGCCTCCACGAGCGTAGGCCGTCAGCAGAAAAGTATCAGAATTAAGAGGAAATGCGGGCGACTAGACTTTTGAAAATTAGGTATTTGAAGAAACTAATGCTGTCGCTCTGCGAGCGCTCCGCACTCAAATTCGTGCGATCGCGGCTCTCGCCTTTTTCCTCCTCCAATATTGGACCAATTTAAAAGATATTTATCATAAACTGAATAAGAAGGATATAAACTATGCCCCTATGTTTTTCTTTTTTCGTTAAAAGTAGTCAAATTTGTACACTAGGCCTCTGTTGACAGCGTTCTGAATAGGCAATTTTGAGCATTTTTTGAGGGTTCTAGTTCTTATAAAAATAATGTAAGTATCATTAAAAAGGAAAACATAGGGGCATACAAGTAGTTAATATTTATATTTCTGTAAAAAATCATTGCTTTATGGTCATTAACCAGAAAGAAAACAGGCGAGAGCGTTTGTATGGAGAAAAGAGCACCCGCATTTCCTCTTAAGAGTAAGTTCGTAAAGTTCAAGAGCGAGCGAAGCGAGTTCGGAAATTTTAGCATCCCACCTCAGTTAGGTTCAGTCAGCAACAAAAGTCGATTAACACTTGTGTTTTCTAAATCGTAATAATTGAGAAAAATACTTCATTCTAATCGGAACAGATGTAAATTTTAAAGAAAATTAACTCTTATATAATTATGAAATGCTAAAAAGCAGGTTATGTTATCATTTTGTGTTAATTTAAAAAGTAGCAGTGTTAAGCGACTTCTGTTGAAAGAAGAAAAAGAAAAGAAAGAAAATACATTCTCATTTCTCTCTTTTCGTTGTCGTTGCTGACCGTACGAAGGAATTCATGATCAAACAAACGCACCCTAATTTCGAAACCAGGATAAACGACTTACTGACCGGGACACCAGGACAAAACGGTTCAAACCGGGACATATCCCGGTGTACCGGGACGTATTGGCACCCCTAGTCTACGGAGAAGTTACCATTTGTAATTGTATAACCATCCGTTTCTAAAAGCCTGATCAAGTTTCTAATTGACAAATCGGTTATCAAATCTCAACATGAGATTTTTTGGAGTTGTTGTTTCAATATTTACGTTTTTTTTTCACAACCGAGAGATAATGACTACCCTAAATTACAACCGTTTTCATCAACCCTAAGTGACACTTAAATGAATTCGTAAATAAAAGTGCACGGTTGGATTTTCAACGATAGGGTTAACAGCGCCGAGAGTTGAAAATCCAACAGTGCAATAATATTTAGGGATTCATTTAAGTGTCACTTAGGGTTGGTGAAAACGGACATTATAGTCAAAAACCCCAAAAATCCTGAAATACTAAAGCTAATTTATGCTGAATCCTATTGTAATCTATTATGACTACAAATCAAAACATACCACACCAAGGAAGGAAAATGCTTAGAGGAAGGTAGAAATTCTTATATTGACCTCAACAAGAATGCACACCCATTTCAATGTGTGGTGTGTGTGGTCATAAATTCAACATGTCGTGAACATAGAAATATGAACTTGTCAAGGTCGACTAGGTTAGAAAACGGATAAGATAACTAAAGTACATTAGCGGTATGCAGCTAATTGTTACATATTGTCAAGGCTGCGAGTTTCGCCTTTCACTAAACTAAATTATACTTACAAGGCAACTGTTTATGTTATGTTCTTTCTCCAGAATCAGCTTACATAATGACAGGTTATATGAGTTAAGTACTAAAATTGTTTATTTTATTTGACAAAAATATAATTTAATGTATTGTGTTTGTGTTGCGTAAATTATTTTGCATAGGTACTATTGTATAGAATCTAGTTCTTCTAACTGAACAGACAGCTGTGCTGCTGGGGAGTTTGTTGCGCTACTTCTTCCCAGCTAAAGCACTAGGAAGTGATGACGGGCGGGCGTTTTGTGGGGACTGTCTTACTGTTATTTCAATGTTCAAAAAGTGCTGATTCTCAGCCTAATTTGATTTGATTTTGATTTTTTGAACTGCCTAACCTATGTATGGTTTTGTATAGGTTCTGGTTTAAGGAAAAGCCCTTACTAAGTTTCTTGCCGGCTCTTCTCTATCCAAAACGACTAATTGGAACCGTGCACCTAGCTTCTGACATTTCATAAGTGCCCAATGTAGGTTTATGTGAAATAAAATATTTTGGTTTTTATTCTTTGCGTTATTTACGTTGTCGAGCAAACAAATTCGAACATAATTCAGGAGGTAATTTTCAAAAGTGGTCAAATCCATAATAATCAGTACTTACCATCCAAAGCGTCACAACAGCGTACATCATGAGGATAATCCAAATTTCACTTTTCTCAATTTGGCATAAAAATGGATTTGACTGCTATTGAAAATTACCTCCTGAATTATGAAGCAATGGATTAGCTTTGCTTCAAAATTATTCAGATTAACCCCTCAAGGGTCGAATGCACCCCATGTGTGCATAAGAAAAACCCTTTTTTTGTTAGGTATATAAGCTTATATCTATATATATAAAATTCAAAGTCCTGACTGACTGATTGATTGACTGATTGACTGACTGACTGACTGATATATCAACGCACAGCCGAAACCGCTAAACCTAGAGACTTGAAATTTTGCACATAGATACCTTATAGAGTGTAGGCATCCACTAAGGAAGGATTTTTGGAAATTCCATCCCTAAAGGGGTAAAATAAGGGATGGAAGTTTGTATGAAAAATCTTATTCCTTGAAGTAATAAACTTGAAACTTGGCATGAATATTTATCTACAGAAATTATAAAGATTGTCATTTTTAGTTTTCCTAAACTACCCCCTCAGGAGGGATTGGGGGGTGTCAAAGTTTGTATCAACGCACAGCCCAAACCGCTGTGTCTAGAGATTCCAAATTTGGCACGTATGTTCCTTGTGAGGTGTAGGGGTGTACTAAAAAAGGATTTTTCAAAATTCAACCCCTAAAGGTGTGAAACAGGGGTCCAAAGTTTGTATGAAAAATCTTAGTCCTTGAGTTAATAGACTTGAAACTTGGCATTTTTAGTTTTTTTAAACTATACCCCCTCAGGAGGGATTGGGGGGTCTCAAAGTTTGTATGTAGGAATTTTAAAATGATAAACTGACTGACTGACTGGGTGATATATCAACGCACAGGCCAAACCGCTGGGTCTAGAGATTCCAAATTTTGAACGTAGGTTCCTTATGATGTGTAAAGGTGCGTTAAGAAACGATTTTTCTAAATACACCCTCTAAAGGGGTGAAACGGGGGTCCAAAGTTTGTATGAAAAATCTTATTCCTTGAGTTAATAGACTTAAAACTTGGCATGAATATTTATCTAAGTAAATTATAAAGTTTGACATTTTTAGTTTTTTTAAACTACCCGCTCAGGAGGTATGGGGGTGTGTCACAGTTTGTATCAACGCACAGCCCAAATCGCTGTCTAGAGATTCCAAATTTGGCACGTAGGTTCCTTGTGAGGTCTAAGGGTGCACTAAGAAAGGATTTTTCAAAATTCAACCCCTAAGGGGGTGAAACGGGGGTCCAAAGTTTGTATGAAAAATCTTATTCCTTGAGTTAATAGACTTGAAACTTGGCATGAATATTTATCTAAGTAAACTATAAAGTTTGTGTTTTTATTTTTTCTAAACTACTCCCACAGGAGGGATTGGGACTCTCAAAGTTTGTATGTAGGAATTTTAATGCGCGTTCCGGTTAACTCAAAACTCAGTATTTATACTTGAAACCAAAAATTACGAATAACGTGTGGGGTAGTCAATTTTACAGGTCGGAAGGCAATTCTCACGCAAAGGTTTTACTGCGGGGCTTAACTCGAAAATTGGTGTAAATAATCTTTCTTTTAAGTTACGGAAATCTCCCAAACGATTTTTTAAAATTGTATCCCTGTGGGCGGAAACAAGGAATATAGTTTATATGAAAAATTTATTCATTTGCTTAATTAAGTTGAAACTTGGCACAAATACTTGCCTAAGCAAGTAATAAAGTTTGTCATTAATAGTTTTTTCCCCAGAGGGAAGGTTATAGGCGAAGGTGGGAATGGGAGGGGGTGGTGAGGAGGGAAAGGGGAAGGGGAGAGGGTGGTGAGGAGGGAAGGCGAGATGGGGAGGGTGTGGTGAGAGAGGGATGGGAGGGGTGGTGAGGAGGAGGCGGAGGGGGAGGATGATGGGGGGCGAGGGATAGGAGAGCATAGTGAGGGGGAGGGTGTGGAGAAAGGAAGAGGGGACGGGGAAAAGGTGTGAGGGGGCGGGGAGGTTAGCGGGAAAGGGATGTGGTGAAGGGGTGATAGAGAGAGGGGGATGGAGAGGGTGAGGGGGGTGAAACGGTGCAGTGAGGGGGAGGGTGAGAGGGTGGGAAGGGGAGGGGTTAGAGAGAGAGGAAGGGTGAAAGGGAGATTAGGGGGAAGAGGGAGCAGTGCCTTTACACATTAAAGTTGCTTTTTGTATAGCACTGATTCATTAAAGAAACCCAGCCCGACAGAAATTACTGAATAGAATAGAAAGTCGGAAACTCGGAACGACACAACAAACAGGAGTTAACTCTAGTCGTGCGACGGAGCTGACACACACGCTTTTTTTTATTTGTTTGAACGCGCTAATCTCTGGAACTACCAGTCGGACTTTAATAATTATTTTTGCATTTCATAGCCCAATTCTTAAGGAAGGCTATAGGCGTATAACATCACACTAGAACTCTTAAGTGCCGGGCAAAAAAAAAGTGGGAAGGAACGATAAGCGAAAACGATGTAATAGCCCGGGAAGGCAATGCGATGCGACAGGGTGGGTTGGGGGAACATGAAATTTTACGCGGAAGAAGTTGTGGGCAGAAGCTATCTCAATATTTTTGTTCCTGTGGCATATTTTCCGACAATCACGCGGGCGAAGCCGCGGGCAAAAGCTAGTCACATATATTTAAACGTAAAAAAACATCATCCGATGGAAAACCAATCATCATCATTAGTTGTGAACCTATGGAGTTCGCAGCTAACCCCCCCTCCCCCTCAGCGTGTCAAATGCACCCGAAGTGTACAAAAGGACCAAACTTCACATAATAGGTATATAAGCTTAGATCACATATATATAAACGTAAAAAAACATCATCCGATGGAAAACATATCATCATCAGTAGTTGTGAACCTATGGGGTTCGCAACTAACCCCCAACCCTCCCCACTCGCTGGGGTTTTGGGTCTAAAATTAGCCAAACTCAGACACTTGAGGTGTTAAGATCGATAGTGTGTCGCAGTTTGAGTGCTGGCCGAGACTCGCAATGGCCAGGGAAGCATGGCTTAAAAGGGAGGCCTATAAGTACTCAGCAGTGGTTGAACAAGGCTGCGAAAGGTGATGATAGACCTAAACGACATAGCTATACACCTAGTTACGTAACTGTACTCCATCGGTTTAGCTGGTTAAATAAAGGACTTTACCGATGGAGTTTAAGTTTACATATTTGTATTTAAATTCACAAAAGGTCATAAAAAGTATGTAGATACGAGACACCGACAGAGTCATAGATATAAGAATATTTCTATGGACAGAGTACATTTTCAAATAAGATTGTAGACCTAAACCCGCGCGATATAGGTATCTAGTCTATCCATGCCTCAGCGCATAGCTACATAGCGTTTGCGATAACAGAGTACAATGTGCATTCATTTAGTATTTCTATACAACAATGACAAAGACACAATTTTTTGTAGAACTGTTTGCGTATTTAGAGAATCCATATTGTTAGGATTGTGAATCAGAAAACCTAATTAAGAGGAAAGGCGGGTGGCCAGACTTTTGAAAATTAGGTATTTTAAGAAGGTATTGCTGTCGCTCTGCGAGCGCTCCACCCTCGAATTCGTGCGATAAGGACAACTGCAGATCCGACTAAATAGCCTATGTAATAAATAGCCTATGTAAAATTGATGTAAAAAGTCACATTTCGAGGTTTGGCTCTCGCCTATTTCCTCCTCCAATATTGGACCAATTTAAAAGATATTTCATAAACTGAATAAGAAGGATATATACTATGCCCCTATGTTTTTCTTTTTTCGTTAATAGTTGTCAAATTGGTACACTAGGCGTCTGTTGACAGCGGTCTGAATAGGCAATTTTGAGCATTTTTGGAGGGTTCTAGTTCTTATAAAAATAATATATCATCAAAAAGGAAAACATAGGGGCATACAAGTAACTGTTATTTAAATTTCTGTAAAAAATCATTGCTTTATGGTCAATAACCAGAAAGAAAACAGGCGAGAGCGTTTGTATCTTTTTGTATGGAGAAAAGAGCACCCACGTTTCCTCTTCACAGTTCATCCTTGCCAGTTATGTTTGAGTCCCATGTAATAGTGGGCGAGCCTATTGCCATCAACCGGGCACTAATCCAGACTCCGGCTGCTACTGAGAAATTACAGATAGAAAAACCGGCCAAGTGCTTGTTGGACTACACACAATGAAGGGTTCCGTAGTTGGGATGAAATTATCCCAAAAACAAACTTAACATTATGGTTCAATAACATGTTCTCCCATACATTCCAATTGTAGATGTAAGTTTGTACTCACAATATTGAGAGATTTACCATGTTATTTTAAGACCACAGACTTCTTAAGTATAGGTTTTCCTGTAATCTACAAGTAAACAAATATTTTCTGTATTTTTTCAAAATTTTAGGCTCAGTAGTTTCGGGGAAAGGGGGGGGGGATGGTCTCAATTTTGGTCTATTTCCTTAAATAACTTTAGTAAAATTTATTTTAAAATTATAAAAAAAATATATTTGAGACTCTCATAGTACTTATAAGCCCTTTTCATTTGATGTGTCACACGGTACAGATTGGAAAACGATTTCATGCTCACAGAGTAGCACCTGCGACCTTGTAATTTAACAAAATAGTTGTTAATAAAACTCACCTATCACACAATAGGTTCCGCCTTTCATCCGACCTGTACGGGTACAGCTTCTTATGGGCCGCGCGCTGCACCTTGGCCAAGTACACCTGCAATTACAAGCATTGGTTGGAATTACAACAAAGGTCCCGCAGTTTTATCGAAATCAAAAACTTGAATGAGAATCAATCTACCATCTACCTAGGCCTTTTCCCAACTATGTTGGGGTCGGCTTCCAGTTTAACCCGATTCAGCTGCATACCAGTATTTTAGCAACTGCCTATCTGACCTCCACAACCTCGTAACTGGGGAATACGATACCCATTGGTAAGATTGCTTTCGGGCTTCTGACGACCCGTAACGACTGTTAAAGATCCACGAATGACAACCGGAACCAACGGCTTAACGTGGTTTCCGAGGTACGGAGGAGTCTCGGTATGTAAAGATGGGTCATCCCCCCAGGGAACAACCCCGGCAAGCGTAGCTTAACCTGATGGATCGACCCGTGCGGCTGTTATTACTTAGCCACGAGCTCCTCTTGAATGAGAATGCAACATCAATATCAGACCTAATATTATGTAATTCACACAGTCTATCTATTACACCAAGGTATTTGTCATCACCATCATCTCTAGCTACCACCACTCAATCACTTTGCCTAGCCTTTTCCCAACTATGTTGGGGTCGGCTTCCAGTCTAACCGGATGTAGCTGAATACCAGTATTTTACATGGAGCGACTGCCTATCTGACCTCCACAACCCAGTTACTGGGTAATACGATACCCCTTAGTAAGACTGGTTGTCAGACTTTCGGGCTTCTGACGACCCGTAACGACTATCAAAGATGCACGAATAACAGCCGGGACCAACGGCTTAACGTGCTTTCCGAGGCACGGAGGAATCTCGGTATGTAAAGATAGTCACCCACCCCGGCAAGCGTAGCTTAACCTGACGGATCGACCCGTGCAGCTGTTATTACTTAGACACGAGCTCCTCTAGCTACCACCACTCAGTGATCATCAATCAAAAAAGTAACGAACTTTCATAATTATAAACTTTCGTCCCATGTTTAGTGATGAATTTTCAAAAATCCTTCGTTAGTGCTCATAATCGTTAAGTGTAATCTCTTGCGCATAATTCTATGCTTCTAGATCCAGCGGTTTAGGCGTTGTGTCAGTGAATGGATGAATTTAGGATTTTTGTTAAGTAGATTGAACAACAGTTTTTAAAACACACCTTATTTAACTTATTTAACACACGTTATCATCTTTCGCTGTTTATGTTAATATACCAGTGGTTGTGAGTTGTCTACGACCAGCATTATAGTAAGTCTTCAACGCACAGGATAGCGAAAGACAGCTTCCACTGCCCCGACAGCCTCGTGGCTACTGTAGCCGTCAGGTTGGATGGCCAAATTGTGTGTCGCTGGATGGCGGCTCACAGACCGTCATTCAGATATGAGAGATAAGTTTATTTATAATGTGTTTTAGTTAGTAGGTAAGTGCCAACTTGTTGCTTGCATCTTATGGATGTCTAGTCTGAATAATAAAGATTTATTTATTTTATTTTCTTTATTTTAACCGCTGAGATACCTTAAATTAAGCTAGCTTAATACCGAGTTATCATAATAATCCTAAATTCCATAAACCATTGGTTATCTATGTAATGTTCATGATACATTATCATGTTATGAAAACAAACTCATTTTAATTAATCGATTTGCTCACGGGTCTGTTTGAAAATTCGTGTGATTATCACTGCACACGAATTCGTCCGGTGGATGCCTCATTGTAATTTATAAGAACGTGCGATCTTTCTGTGGGACGAGATAAGACAAAAAACCGGTCAAGAGTTCCGTATCATCATTTATTATATTTAATTTTTGTTGATGATTTCTGAAAAAGTGCGCTATTTAAAGACATTATTTTATTTTTCCTCTAATCTTTACATAAACTTCTATCACATAGAATAATTTTAGATTTTTCTCTATGCAAACTTCGGAGATAGGGGGGGAACGGTATTTTTTTTTACATTTTTCATCACAAGTCGAAAACTATGCGGCTTAAAAAAAAGAAAAAAAAAATGTTTGAGAATGTGCAAACCCCCCCCACATCAGGCATGTGCAGCACTTGTGGGCATGTGGGCATGTGCAGGGCATGTGGGGTATCATATGATACCCCACATGCCCTAGTAGCCCCACTTCAAATTTTTAAGACCCCCCTTCAGTCCCTGTTGCAAAAAAAAAAACATATATTTTATTACTTTCTTAATTGCAAAATAGTTGGGCAAACGTCATCTAAAACTGTTCCAAATTTAAAGTTGATAGCATTAGTATTTCTTGAAATATCCAGACAAACAGACAAACAGACTGAGTCGCACCATAAGGGTTCCTTTTTACCATTTTGGTACGGAACCCTAATAGTTTAGTGGGCGTTTTTGCGCACAGCTCTACGTCACAGCCGATTGTGCGGATAGGAGCTACTTAATTGATTTAATTATGACGAAGCCATCACCGTTTTACGAAAGGTGGATTATTTCATACAGGGGTTGATAATTAATTGATTTAATTATGACGAAGCCATCACCGTTTCACGAAAGGTGGATTATTTCATACAGGGGTTGATAATTAATTGATTTAATTATGACGAAGCCATCACCGTTTCACGAAAGGTGGATTATTTCATACAGGGGTTGATAATTAATTGATTTAATTATGACGAAGCCATCACCGTTTTACGAAAGGTGGATTATTTCATACAGGGGTTGATAATTAATTGATTTAATTATGACGAAGCCATCACCGTTTCACGAAAGGTGGATTATTTCATACAGGGGTTGATAATTAATTGATTTAATTATGACGAAGCCATCACCGTTTCACGAAAGGTGGATTATTTCATACAGGGGTTGATAATTAATTGATTTAATTATGACGAAGCCATCACCGTTTCACGAAAGGTGGATTATTTCATACAGGGGTTGAATAGAAAATCTAACAAGAATAAAGTTTAAAAAACTGTAACCCGACTACGGAAAAATAAAATTGATCTAAAAAGTTCAAAATATTTATTTACTTAAACAATAATGTCATAGGTATATACATATTTGTAATGTGCTCGTCAAGACCTTTCTTTTGATACCAAAAGCAAACATGTCATGATTGATTATCTCAATTAAATTTTTTTCGAGGTTAAAAATTTACGTGTAAAGTCCACCATATTAAATTTAGGAAGAATTTATGTAGCCTATGTCAACCGGACCATTATTACGAATCTATCGATACCTCATTCATCAAAATCGGTTCAGTAATTCAGGCGCTACGGTGGAAAACACGTAAATACATACTTATACAGGTACATACATACATAGACTGCTAAAATCATAACCCTTCCTTTTGGCTTTGCCGTAGTCGGGTAAAAATATAAGCACAAAACTACCGAAATCCGTAGTCGATATTACAATTTGTCGGACCAAAGAATCGACAAATCCTCCCTCAATAATTATATGTGTAGGGCATCTCATTGATAACCTTTCTGCACAGGCCAAATTTAAACGAATACTTAAAATTAAACGTTATACACGGACATTGTTGTAAACTGTGTTCAACGTGTGCATAATGCTTCGGGGTTAGATAAGTAACTACTTATCTAACCCCGAAGCATTATGCACACGTTGAACACGTTAACCCGTTTGTCGACTCTCCCGTTATTTGTGCTGGGTGCAAGTATTTCTGACGATAACCCGATTAACCGGCAAAGGATTGAAAATAAAACGAGTTGGATAAGTGAGATACAAAACATCGGAAGTTTCTGCGGTATTTGTGAGAAACGGACATGATCAACTACCTAGTAGTCCTGCGAACGTAGACCTCGCGAGCACAAACGTGTAACAATTAATATACCACTACATAGAGGGATATTTACCATGCTTTTTTTTATCAGATCTTCACGAAATTTTTATAACACCAACTTAAAGTTACTACCTTTCAAATAAAAAAAGGAACGTTGAAATCAGATCTCATAGGGCGGAAATTTCCAGTAGCATCCTTTTTGGAGGAAGTGCCCCCCCTACAATTAAAAATCCCCGGCGACAAAAAAATTCTAACGTCGTAAAACCTGTATACCAAGTTTTATCCAGATCGGTTGTAAAATACAACCTGTAGAGGACTAGGAGTAGCAACAATCTGACAGAGGAAAGCAAATTTTGCCAGACTTGAAGCAGAGACGCTTCACTCGCTCGGTCAATTAAGAGGTTGTCTTATTTCACCCCAGAAACCGTAAAAATAAAAGATAATATAGCTAGACGCCAGAGGAGCTCGTGGCTAAGTAATAACAGCGGCACGGGTCGATCCATCAGGTTAAGCTACGCTTGCCGGGGTTGGTCCGTAGATGGGTGACCATCTGTACACACCGAGACTCCTACGTGCCTCGGAAAGCACGTTAAGCCGTTGGTCCCGGCTGTCAAGACTGGAAGCCGACTGGAAGCCGACCCCAACATAGTTGGGAAAAGGCTAGACAGATTGATAGCTAGAGGCCATAAGTCCTTATGTATGTACCTATGTGTGTATGTGTCATATGTGTGTATGTGGTGGCTATAATGTCCTTTGAGGACATTGCAAAATTAAATAACTTCAACATTGCATAAGAATACATAGTATTACTTAAGTAGGTACCTACTAGTCTAGTAGCACCTATTTTGGACCAAATAGTTGTCTAATAAATAAATATTATTTAATATTGCAAACGCCTAGGAATCCGGCCGTAATAAATTGCCCCCGAGTTATTTGGGCTATTACTAGAAAAGGCAAAAGGCATTCAATCTATCACTCTAATGCGAAACTTTCTTCATTAAGAAGTAGGTATTTTGTTTAAGTAGGTACTTAGTACAGTGTTGTGTATGGAGTTGTACAAGGTAATTTATTTCTAGACTTGGCTGCGATTTATCTGTGGCGTCAAGTGCATCTCTCAGCTTCTTTGTTTGTTTTTATTGTCGATTCACCTAGCTTCAGTGTAGACTGTAGCCGTTCATTGTAAGCACCTGCATATTGTATGCACTTCACATTATCAGTAAAACGATATCTAGGACTGGTCATGTTTTGTATGTTACTAGGACACTGTTTCTCGAACAGGCTTCGTCAAAGCACTAAATATTAAATGGCCGAACATTAAGTACTTATTAAGTATTTTCCGTAGTTTATTACCACACAACTTAAATTGAATGAATAGCAAGGTGTACATACAGGAAACCGGCATGTCCAACAAGAGATGGCGCTGCAACTAAAAAGTCGGACTGATTACTCTATACCCATATATTCAAAGTACTCTGTGGGTATGTCCTAGAACTGGAAATTGGAAGACATGACATCCCCCAACCCGTGTTGGGCCCATGTTGGGCGCGTGTTGGGTAATGGCCCACTCATTCTCACAGAGAGGAACCCTGTGTCCCAATACCGGAACGTTAAATGGCTGATTACGTTTTAAATGCTATACAGAAGAAGAAGAACTCTAGAACTGCGCAAATAAAGGTACAGAAATACAGGGGCCGTATTATGACGTAAAAAATATTAGGAATCAATCATGGATCCGTTGAGAAAAAAGAATGGTGCTATAGGTCCTCCGTCCGTGGTGCTCCGTCTCTCTCTCACACTGGAACCGTTCAACTTCTGCCCTGCTATAAGAGCTCATAGTAAGCCCCCAGATCTATACTTAATACACACATTCACATCCATGAAACACTCCCCACCCTGGACTTACTGGCCCTGAATATGAGCTCCCCGAGGTCATAACTAAACCATAGCTACTATAGTTCTATAATTAGAGGTAGATCAACTCACCTTTGAGGCCTCAAAGAGCAGCGCCACAACAAACAAGACAATCCATGTGATGGCGAAGGCCCACCGCGAGCCGATGGTGAGGCCCGCGAACATGAACTCGCCGAGGTCGTAGCCGAACCATAGCCACATGTGCATCATCTTGCCGACGTCACACGACCTGCTGGAAAGGATCAAAATTAGTATACAATAGTTTATTGTCCAGTAAGCAAGCAGGTTCATAATGTCAACACCAAGTGGAGACGACATCAGTAGCTTAAAATATTACCTAGTAGTATTAGCTATTATCTAGGTTACAATGTATTATTTGCCAGTGAGCCCCAAACTAGACATTTAAGTAGTCTGTATTTTGGGCCTCGAAATTGTAGTCGAAATCCAAGGTTTATTACTATTTGAGATTCCTCATGATCAGAAAATAGGGTAAGTTTTCGCAGAGCCAGCCGTCGATAAAGCGAACGGTACAAATGTGCAGCTTGCAAGGTGATTTGGGCGTGTCTTGGTTTCTGCATCAAACCTTTTTGATAAGTGGTGGGGGATAACGAGAGTCGAGACATAGTCCAGTTAATTTGGTAGAGGAACGGAAGTGGGAATGAACATAGGCACTACTTATGCTATTTCGTAAATAAGTATACCTACAGGAAATAAAATTTACGAAATAGCATAGGTACCCAGTGACTGTGATTATTGTCCTAGTTTAATCCAGCTTTAACCCCTCAAGTGTCGAATGCACCCCATGTGTGCATAAGAAAAACCATTAAAATACTAGGTATATAAGCTTATATCACATATATATAAACGTAAAAAAACATCATCCGATGGAAAACCAATCATCATCATTAATAGTGAACCTATGGAGTTCGCAGCTAAAAGCGTGTCAAATGCACCCCAAGTGTGCAAAAGGACAAAACTTTACATAATAGGTATATAAGCTTAGATCACATATACAACGTGTAACGTTAAATGCGCAAAACCTCTTAAGGGGTCATTGTACTCATCATTATGAACAACTTTTACTATGGGACCAAACCTGAAATCGCGAAAAAAAAATCAGCTGTTCAGTACATTTATGTTCGCATAATTCGTCGAAATGTACTGAACAGCTGATTTTTTTTTCGCGATTTCATGTTTGGTCCCATAGTAAAAGTTGTTCATCATGATGAGTCATATGACCCCTTAAGAGGTTTTGCGCATTTAACGTTACACGTTGTATATAAACGTAAAAAAACATCATCCGATGGAAAAAATATCATCATCAGTAGTTGTGAACCTATGTGGTAGGTACGCAACTAACCCCCAACCCTCGCCACTCGCGGGGGTTTTGGGTCTAAAATTAGCAAAACTCAGACACTTGAGGGGTTAAGCACAAGTTTACATTGTTTAGAAAGGAACTAATCGTGGCTTACCTCTATGTAGGGCACGACCAGACCAGACCCTTCACTGTAATATGGCGAAATTCTTGTTTAATACTTTGAGTACCATGGTAAGTGATAATGGTGGCTGCGGGGTAATTGTGTAGCACACTTACAGTAGGAATCGGTTTCATTTTGACAGTTTAACAACATTCATTGCGTTATTTACGATGTTGAGCAGGCAAATTTTTCGAACATATGTAACAATGGATTAGCAATATGCTTCAGATAGTGATTGATACTTTGATAGTGATACGAAATTAGGGTGCTGAACTTTGTATTCGTTTTGTCTAAAGATGACGCTATTATTCTTGTGTTATATTTTATCACTGCAACAGTGTGGAAGTGCTTTTTAATGAAATTAAATGGAAATTAAACTACTGGATGTGCCATTGCATGCCATGTGGCTTTGAAATTTTACAAAAAATATTTTTTATTTTTTTGAAATTTTACCAGAACAGGAATTCAAATGAATGAATTAGATGAATTAGGTCATTCACTAAGTGAGAATCTCACTTACACAGGTCTTCCCCAAGATCTCCCTTTATCTCACTGTGAGATAAAGGGAGATCTTGGGGAAGACCTGTGTCCAGTGGACGTCTTACGGCTGAAATTATGACTTGAGAAAAAACACAGTACCTATACTTACATAAACAATTTTTAATTGAGACAATTTCGTAAATGTTGTTCCACTTATTGGATAACAGAGGACTGCGAGCGTCATAAAATGCTTTACATTCGTGCGCACGCGGTTGCGCAGGTGAAAGTAGGCGAAAAGTTGCCGATTTGAATTTAAAGGGCAGTGAGAATGTTAATTATAATTTATGAGGAAACTGACGAAAGAAATAATGTGAATAACGAAAAAAAACCGGCCAAGTGCGAGTCGGACTACGCACAATGAAGGGTTCCGTAGTTGGGATGAAATTATCCCAAGGACAAACTTAACATTATGGTTCAAAAACATGTTCTCCCATACATTCCAACAAAACACAAACAATTACATTAAATGTAAGTTTGTACTCACAATATTGAAAGCTTTATCATTTACCATGTTATTTTAAAACCACAAACTTCTTATAGGTTTTCCTGTAATCTACAGGTATAGAACTATAGTCTGTATTTTTTTCAAAATTTTAGGCTCAGCATTTCGGACATAAGGGGGGGAATGGTCAATTTTCGTCTATTTTCATAAATAACTTTAAAACGATTTATTTTAAAATTATAAAAAAAATATATTTGAGATCCTCAAAAAATCTGATTGGAAGAAATTCGTTAGATTTCGTTCGTGCGACGAATCTGCACGAAATCTAACTTAGAGAGATGTACTGTTGTTTTTAACCCCGGACGCAAAAAGAGGGGTGTTGGTGGAAGTCAGACCCTTCACTTGATTAACTATCTACATATGTGGTACCCCGCCGCGACATTATAGCGCCATTTCAATGAGCAAACCTTATCGTGCCATCCATCAATTTCTGTAATTAAAATATATATAAGTATTACTCAATCGAATTTGATGGCTCAACAATAGGTATTATTTTTGACTTTCTAAATGTTCGCTTTTCTTTTTTGCGTGGGGGGTTTTTTAAATTTTCAATTTAATTTTTATTATGGTTAAAACTTATGTAAATACTTAAGTTTTATTGTCGCGTATCATTTTTGGTCAATATACCTACAACCTGACACGGACCTGCAAATTGCAAGAAAATACAAGAAAAAAATTAATTTCGCGGGCTACCACAGCACAATTGCACATCCCCCTTAACTTAATGTTTCAACAATCGAGGAAAACCTTTACTTAT
Organism: Cosmia trapezina; assembly: GCA_905163495.3. Classification (NCBI taxonomy): domain Eukaryota; kingdom Metazoa; phylum Arthropoda; class Insecta; order Lepidoptera; family Noctuidae; genus Cosmia; species Cosmia trapezina. The sequence goes on along the minus strand of LR991022.1, from coordinate 29,515,489 downwards.
CAACTGTTATTCATGAATTGTTGTTTATCCTAGTCCTAATTCTTAAACCAGTCGTTTTCAGTACTTCACATATTGGACCCATAAAATGTTGGGTGCCTCCTAAACTACAACGCTCAAGTAGGTACTTAAGTACTAAAATAAATGGAGAGCGATATCGATGGAAAGGGGTTTAACCAGTTTGCACTCTGACATGTTCCTCAACTCCAAAGAACGATATCCTCAGCTTTAAACTCGATGTAAACTTGTTTAGCAACACATTTTTTTACGTTTTTATCTCGGTAAGTACAAAATAAATAAGCTCACTAATTTTATCGTTATCAGCAGTGTCGAATTCGATATCTAACAGTCAATGAACTGTCAAAGTGTGCGTATAGATTAATATCTGGACGATGTACTTAATTGGTCTAATTTAGCACGAAATTAATGTGATATTTGATTCAATTTATACAATTACATGTATGTTCATTTGTAAAACTTTAGAGTTTTCTGGACTAGATACGTAACATGTTTTCCGCATTTATATAACCATGTTATCAATATTACTGAAAGTAGTTTTTCGTTTATACACTTGCGTGCAATAAAATCGATCCACCCCATTCTCTTCGATATGAAACGAGAAAATTTAACAAGTTTAATTAAAAATAACCTAATATATTGTGTACTAAAACCTTCCTGACTGTATGCAGATTACGTAAGTGAAAAAAATATCAACACTGATTCATTACTTTTTGAGAAAAACGCGAATTTAAAAACATACAGATCGAATGAAAAACCTCCTTTTTTTCAAGTTGGTTAAAAATTCAAGTCAAATGGTCAATAAACGAACAGTAATAGACAAAATTAAGCTTATGTCAACTTCACTGACAAAAAAAAGTCACGCAGTTTTTTCAAACAAAAGTGATTGATGAGAACATCAGAAGAATCGAGTCGATCTTGTCAAGAATATTGCTTTTATCAAAGTATGTGTGGATGTGTAAATAAACTTTATCTTACCTACCTTCACACAGTATAAAATAATTAAAATAAATACATTAATATCTTTGAGCTATCGTCTCTCAAATAGAGAGCATGGGGTGGGCCAATTTTTTTGCACGCAAGTGTATTTGGATAGTTACCTATTCATAACTTTTTACGGAACACGAAAGAGAGAGATATTAATGCCAATAAAAATATATAATATAACACACACACACATCGACACACAACCTGTTACCTTGGATTCAGTAGGTACATGATTCTGAACACCACTTTTTTTGTGGATGGGAAATCATCAAATGACTGAGCGGGAGGGCGTGTCAGACTTTTACTGACTATAAAGCCCACCCGTGTTCCTTCAGTTGGCTGTGCCAGGGCCACGGTATCTCTTTCGAACAACCCGCGACCCCGGCGGCCGGCGGCAATTCTGGACACCCCTACGTTGAAATTTTTCGTCGGTTAATAAAAAAAATTTGCTGTTCCATACATTTTGACTGCTTAGATATCGCACTTTTGAATTTTCCATAGCAACAGGTTATGCGTCGACGTCCCTGCCACCCTGTATGTATTCTTAGGATTCCTTCGTTCCAAAGCGCTCTACACCATCATAATAATAAGCCTAAAGAAGTCAACTACTTACTGGATATACCTAGCGTGAATTATTATATTACTTATAATAGAATAATTCACGCTATGTATATCCAACCGAAGCCGAAAACCACATATTCTACCCATTATTTGTATCGTTTTTAGGGTTCCGTACCTCAGAAGGAAAAAACGGAACCCTTATAGGATCACTCGTGAGTCTGTCTGTCTGTCTGTCTGTCCGTCTGTCCGTCTGTCACAGCCAATTTGCTCCGAATCGAATGGACGGATTAAGTTGAAATTTGGTACACATATGGATTTCTGTGACCCAAACATGTACGGCTAAATTAAATAAATGAATTTTGAAATTGGGGGTCAGTTTTAGGGGGCAAATAAGAAAATTAAAAAGAAAACAGTTTTGCAAACTGTACCATGTGACATATCAAATGAAAGGGCTTACTATGAGGGTCTAAAATATATTTTTTATAATTTTAAAATAAACAGTTTTAAAGTTATTTAAGAAAAAAGACGAAAATTTACCGCCCCCCCCCCCTATCTCCGAAACTACTTAGCCTAAAATTTTGAAAAAAATACAGAAAATAGTTCTATACTTGTAGATTACAGGAAAACCTATAAGAACTTTGTGGTCATAAAATAACATGGTAAATCTCTCAATAGTGTGAGTACAAACTTACATTTACTGTTGGAATGTATAGGAGAACATGTTTTTCAACTATAATGTTAAGTTTGTTCTTGGGATAATGAATTTAATCCCAACTACGGAACCCTTCATTGTGCGTAGTCCGACACGCAATTGACCGGTTTTTTTTTCACTAGACTATACCTCGGAATCCACTGGTTCGGGAGATATTGAAGGTCAAAGTCGCATTTTTTTTACTTTCTTACTAAACCGAGTGTTATACTAAACTTTTTCCGACAAGTACTACGCGTACCGCAGAGCGAATGCGTTTGCCTAATTCGCGTTACATTGCGCTTAATAAAAAAATAGCTTTTTTTATACCTAAAAATAAAAGTCGTTTCCTACTAGATGCACAGTATGCGTAGTTGACGGCTTTGTTATATGTCTTTTTACATCCTGTATAAGAATGAATCGAAATGGATAATCTGCTCGTTGGAGTATTCATGATAAGTATTTACACATTCACTTGCAATAATCAGTATTACATGCATATTCATAACGATCTGGTTGAACGAACTTCCTAAAGTACTTATCACGAATCGTTTGTTTTTTCTTCATATTTTGTCACAAATCAAATCCATCAGAATAAAAAAATAATTTTATTGTTCCAAAAACAGTGTTACAGATTGCTTTTCCACCAGTTATTGAAAAGCAAAAACTATGCAATACAATACAGTAAGTACTTAACTTTAGTGGAAAAGATCATCTGTATCCTGTACTAGTTAAAAAAAAACCGGTCAAGAGCGAGTCGGACTCGCGCACCGATGGTTCCGTTCCGATTTCTGAAAAAGTGTGCTACGAGACATTGTTTTATTTTTCCTGTAATCTTTACATAAACTTCTATCACATAGAATAATTTCAGATTTTTCTCATTGCAAACTTCGGAGATACGGGGGGGAACGGTATTTTTTTTACATTTTTCATCAAAAGTCGAAAACTATGGGGCCTAAAAAAAAATGAGAATGTGCAAACAGCGTTCTTTCATATGATACCCCACATGCCCGTAGCCCCACTTTGAATTTTTAAGACCCCCTTTCAGTCCATGTTGCAAATAAAATATAAGTAAATATTTTTATTTCTTTCTTATTTGCAAAATAGTTGGGTAAACGTCATCTAAAACTGTTCCAAATTTCAAGTTGATAGCATTAGTAGTTCTTGAGATATTCAGCTGTGACAGACAGACAGACAGACAGACTGAGTCACACCATAAGGGTTCCTTTTTTACCATTTTGGTACGGAACCCTAAAAAAAACTGTATCACAGGAGACAGGACCTACCATATAAAATGAGTCAGCGTATTGATAAAGCCGATGTTTGTTGGAAAAAGCGAGTTATAGCTAAAATATCACATAAACATCACACCTGTACTGCCGAAGGGTTAGGCAGAGGTGTTCCCAACACCCACATTTCGACAGATAAGTTTAAGTGCCATGTAACGGGGAGCGAGTCTATTGCCATCAAATTCAACCGGGCACAAATCTAGACTCCGGCTACTGACAAATTCTTGATAGGAAAACACTTTGCCCGACGTGGGAATCGAACTCAGGAAGTCAGGACCTCATACTCGGCAGTACGTCAGCAACAAAAGTCGGTTAACACTGCTACTTTTTGACATCATCTAAATTCACACAAAATGATTCGATAACCTGCTTTTTAGCATTTCATTTATTTAGAGATAAGAGTTAATTTTCTTTAAACTTTACATCTGTTCAGATTTTAATGAAGTATTTTTCTCAATAATTATGATTTAGAAAACTCAAGTGATAATTATTCGACTTTTGTTGCTGACTCTACCGCTTGCTACCACTACACCAACGAGGCAATCATATATGTATACGGGGTGTCTTAAACGAAGCGGTCTACAGGCAAAAGGGGTAAAGCGGAGACATCTTCCAGCCAGATTTGAACTCGATAGGTCGAAAAATTGTATTCACAGAAACACAAAATTCAAGTGAAATTGTAAAATTTCTTGAAAATGATTCAATTAGCGAAATTTTCTGAACTGTTGAGAAAATCCCAACTCGTAAATTTTTAAACGATAGGACCACTACGTTTGAATCACTCTGTATACAACGTGTAACGCTAAATGCGCAAAACCTCTTAAGGGGTCATTGTACTCATCATTATGAACAACTTTTACTATGGGACCAAACCTGAAATCGCGAAAAAAAAATCAGCTGTTCAGTACATTTATGTTCGCATAATTCGTCAAAATGTACTGAACAGCTGATTTTTTTTCGCGATTTCAGGTTTTGGTCCCATAGTAAAAGTTGTTCATAATGATGAGTACAATGACCCCTTAAGAGGTTTTGCGCATTTAACGTTACACGTTGTATAAGTGATTCAAAATATGGCAAAATTATTATGATAACTGTAAAAATGCTGCTTATTACCTACCGCAGACATAATTATTAAAACCGCAGAGATAATAATACTTAAGATTACCTATATGTACCCGTGATAATACCACTATACTGTAACTTAGCTTACCGCTGCTTTCTAGTAGGTATCCCTCTTACAAATAAAACACGGAATAAAGTTATATCAGGAATAACTATACATTTTCATAGGTTTAAACTTGGAATAACTTTATTCTGTGTTTATTAGTAAGGCGGTAAAAGTATAATTAATTCCTGGCCGCCAACTGTTTTTTAAATCCAAAAATTCCCAAATCGTCCAACAAAATGAGTGATCTCCTTTCTAGCACGTATTAGGTATATGAATGTCATCATCACCCTAGTCATCATCGTGTCCGTTTCCCAACTAAGTCCAACTCCAATCTAACCGGATACATTATCTCTACAGATTCACTCAGCCAGCGTAATCCTAAGTTTATTGGTGTCATCTTCCAAACTGACCAACCAGATACAAAACCGATTCTATTCTGACCTCCGAACTTCGAATCTCAACCAGTAGATACCGGTTAACAAAGATAAGAGAAGCAATCAATTATAATATAATCGAGGTGGCAACCAGACGCGTATTTACAATTTTAAGCAAAACAAACACCAAACTTACTGTATTATTGGGAACAAATCATCCAGATAGGCACAACAGTCACCCCACAAATAACTGTCCCTATACTGACCTATGACCGGTATGACAAGGGCTAGTGCCCAAAGTACGAGTGTCAGCTAACGCTAATTGGCTTCGGACTGTTAGGACGCTGTTATTGTAAACACTACAGAACAATGGTGCTAATTATAAAACATGTTGCTCGAAATTATTTTTCGCCAAACCGCATTGTGATTAGGCGATCTGTAGTGGGACTATCATTGTTGTGGGTTTTAATCGGATATTATCGGGCTTTGATACGGCTCATTAGACGATTTCAAGCATTTGATAATTCGATAAAGAATATTGCGCTAACAGGACAATAGGCTGTCCGTTGGAATTTCCTTATAGTTTTTCCTTTTGTCAGTCATCCTCATGCCATCGCACATGTTCTATCTAGTTCCGAAACAGGCTGTGTCAGTGTGTGTGTGAATAGGAAATTGAAATGTCTCCTAAGTCCTCACACTTTTTTTAGCTACATCTAGATTTAGGCCAATTTATTTAATTAGGAAATCATTATTTACAGGAAAAATGTATGCTAATAAATCCTGGTGGATTTTTCTAATCAGCCCAGCGCGGGGCAACTGCGTAACACACTTTCAATCGGAATCAGTTTCATTTTAACAGTTAAACAACATTCAATGCGTTATGTACTTTGTCGAGCAGACAAACTTTTCACACTTAAAAAAAACGTATGAAAATGATTCAGATTTCGATAATAGTGTGTTACACAATTAGGTTGGTGCTGAGCATTCTTTTGTTGATGAGCTATTATTTTGTTGTTTAGTTCTTGAAAATACTAATATCCTAAATGATCGTCACCCTACGCGAGTGACTCAATAATATTAGTGCACATAAATATAATGGGACGCGTCGTTCGAATGTTTTGATAGGTAATCTACTAAATAATAGGTACCATTCGTTGTTTTTCGTATTGCTGTTTCTATATTTAATGCTGATGATTTTACTATAGACGTCCAGTCTATCAATACGCTATCGTTGAATAGTGCGTTTAGTAACAATATTTATAAAATCGCAGCGCAAAAGTTTGTATCAGCACCTGAAAATCTCTTAGTGTCTGTGTTTTGGCTAGATATAGTTATTTTTATTCTGCTACCACTATTTCATTATTTATTTTTATTTAAAAAAAAACGGGCCAAGAATAGCGCCTTGCGGAACTCTCATAGTTAATAGTGATAACTAGCTACATACGCTGGATCTCGAGATCTCGTTAACTTTCACTTTCTAATCTTATAATTCAAATGAGAAATAAGTAAAATAACAGTGTTTTTAACCCGACAGTAATGCAATTACTTGACCAATGTATCACTGTAACTCAATCGTAAGCTTTTGTCAGACCCATGATGGCTTAGGATTAGCCTAAGGCATCATGAGATATGTCTAAAATATGTTTTCAAATAGCCAACACCATTGAATAAATTCGCAAAATGCTATTGGAGTTTTTTGTGATCTCTCCAAAGCTTTTGATTGCGTGCACCATGACACGCTTTTGCGTAAATTACGTCATTATGGTGTCCAAAACGAAGCTCTCGAAGTAATAAATTCTTATTTACATAATAGGTTCCAATGTGTAGATGTTAATGGTGTGAAATCTTCCGGGCTACCAGTTCAGTTAGGTGTACCTCAAGGCTCAATACTGGGTCCATTCTTATTCCTAGTGTATATCAATGACTTACCATTCTATTTAAAGGGTATCTGTGACGTTGTACTGTTTGCAGATGACACCTCTCTTATTTTTAAAGTAGACAGAAACAGACATGATTTTGATGACGTAAACAGTGCACTCTCAGTGGTTACGGATTGGTTTACGACAAATAACTTAGTTCTCAATGCCAAGAAAACTAAATGTATAAAGTTTGCCTTACCGAATGTTAGAAATCTGGGACCCAACATCGTCTTAGATGAAGAGGTGCTTAAGACTGTAGAATCAGCAGTTTTTCTGGGTATAACAGTAGATGCTAAACTTCAGTGGGGCCCACATATATCAAGCCTAGCGGGAAGGCTCAGTTCAGCCGCCTACGCCGTCAGGAAAGTAAGACAATACACTGACGTTGATACAGCTCGGTTAGTCTATTTTAGTTATTTCCATAGCGTTATGTCCTACGGTATTCTGCTATGGGGCAAAGCGGCTGATATTCAAAATATTTTTGTTCTTCAAAAACGAGCTGTTCGAGCAATTTACCAGCTAGGTGCTAGAGTTTCTCTGAGAGAATTTTTTAAGGATATTGGTATTCTCACGGTGGCATAACAGTTCATCTTCGCCAACATCTTATACATTAGGCAAAATATACATTTGTACAGTAAAAACAGTGATATTCACAATATTAACACCAGAAATAAGGACAAATTACGTGCTCCATTTCATCGGCTTCATAAGGTTCATAACTCATTTGTTGGTCTTGGTATAACTTTTTATAACAAGCTACCTTCTTCTTTGCTAGATTTGCCTTTTAATGCGTTTAAAATTAAAGTAAAATCCAATCTTTGTTCAAAGGCATACTATTCTATCAACGATTACTTAAACGATAAGAATAGTTGGTCGCTGTGATTAACTCAAGACAATGTTTATGTTATGTTCTTTCTCCAGAATCAGCTTACATAATGACAGGTTATATGAGTTAAGTACTAAAATTGTTTATTTTATTTGACAAAAATATAATTTAATGTATTGTGTTGCGTAAATTATTTTGCATAGGTACTATTGTATAGAATCTAGTTCTTCTAACTGAACAGACAGCTGTGCTGCTGGGGAGTTTGTTCCGCTACTTCTTCTTCCCAGAGCACTAGGAAGTGGTGAAGGGCGGGCGTTTTGTGGGGACTGTCTTACTGTAATTTCGACGTTCAAAAAGTGCTGATTCTCAGCCTAATTTGAATAAATGACTTTTGATTTTGATTTTTTTTTTGAGAATTTTTTAATCTATACATATAAATAAAAAGAGAAGTCCTGACTGACTGACTGATTGACTTACTCATCAACACCCCGCCCAAACCCTTGGACCTAGAAAGCTGAAATTTTGCACAGAGGTTCCCTTTATAATGTAGACAAGGAATACGGAAGGAATTCACGGGAACACATCCACGCGGGCGAAGCCGCTGGTAAAAGCTAGTGAAATATATGGTGGCTACGGTAGTAAGAAAAAAAACTATAAAATGTGACAAATTGTAAGTAACTTTCTTTGTTAACCTTGTAAAATATTGTCTTACGTGTTCCAAGTGTATGAACCACATGCTTCGACATATAAATTAAATAATGGAATGTCAATATGGTCAGGTGTAAGTGGTTATATCATTATCATCACTCATCGCTGTATCTTCAACTACAGTTGTTTTATAAAACACTATCTTCTGCCCGCGACTTAGTTCACGTGCAACTTAACAATACCATAAAACATTCGGCATTACTAAATAATGTTTGTAATCGGATCATTACTTCTAGAGAATATACCTAACATATTATTAAAAAAAACCTATATTTACGGTTTCCTAGTGCCTGCCCTTAAGGCCTGTGTTTATCAGTATAACACTTCGATTCATTAACATAACAAATAACAATACCACAATATTTATTAAATTTGCATTTTCACTATAAGTTTAGGTACCTTGAAGATATTGTTAACATAATTATTTTATTGTTTTAACAGTGAATGCATTTTCACCTTCATAACATTAAATTAACCAATAAGCATATCAATAACAACATTACCAGTCAACGACATGACATTGACAAAAGTGGTGATGCGAAACATCAACTTGTCGTCATCATCATCTGCCTAGCCTTTTCCCAACTATGAACTACTAACTAATAACAGTAATAACAGTTAAACCGGATGCAGCTGAATACCAGTATTTTACATGGAGCGACTGCCTATCCGACCTCCACAACCCAGTAACTGGGTAATACGATACCCCTTGGTAAGACTGGTTGTCAGACTTTCGGGCTTCTGACGACCTGTAACGACTGTCAAAGATTCACGAATGACAACCGGGACCAAAGGCTTAACGTGCTTTCCGAAGCACGGAGGGGTCTTGGTATGTAAAGATGGTCACACATCCACGGACCAACCGCGGCAAGCGTAGCTTAACCTGATCGATCGACCCGTGCGGCTGTTATTACTTAGCCGCAAGCCCCTGAAACACCAACTTGTAAGGAAATCGTATTCTTTTTAAGCGAAATGGAGGTCTCGTGTATAGGCATATTCAATCTATAATGTTCCCACTGCTGGGACACGCCGGAAGGAACGCACGCAGGAAGTGGGCCGTAGTCCACCACGCGGGCCCAGAGCAGGTTGCACTTGGAACTGGAATATAGGTATAGATTCGATTTTTTTGGTTCTAGGACATGTCGGTTTCCTCACGATGTTTTTCTTCACCGGTTTGAGAGCAGTGGACACAAAATATTAAGGCGAAAGCGCCAGGGTAGCCCGCGAAATTCAAAATTTCTTACGTTTTTTGCAATTTGTAGGTCAGTGTGAGCTTGTATGTTGAATAAAATATGATTCGCGGCCGTAGCTAACAGGGCTTTACAGAATTATAATCATTAGAATCAGCAATACAACTCCATAAGTTAGCATTTACCTTAAACCTCATGATTTCATGAAATCACTAGATTTCAGATAAATGCTAACTTATGGAGTTGTATTGCTGATTGTAATGATTATAATTCTGTAAAGCCATATTAGCTGCGGCCGCTAATCATATTTTAATCAACATACAAGCTCACACTGACCTACAAATTGCAAAAAACGTAATAAATAATGTAATGTCCATTAAAGTATATAATAAACTACCCGGATCAATAAAAAACGAAGAAAAAACTCACACATTTCTAAAAAAACTAAGAGAATTTTTGTTAAAGAAAAGCTACTACTCATTAAATGAATATTTAAGTGATATACATATAAAGTCATAATTTTAGTAGTCAAAATTAAATATTATATTATACTCATTAATTATTACAAGATCTCCCAATAGATACCTATTTATATTCTATATTATAATTTATACCTACTATTAGTTTATCTTAGAAATTACCTACCTACTGTGTAATAATTATAATTTACAAGTGCTTCCTCTCTCCTAACTCACTTATTTTGCTGTGCCCGACAGGGTCCATGTGATCTAATTTTATTTTTACCACCTAAGTACTACATGTGGAATGCAATAAAGTATTGAGTATTGAGTAAATTTTGAATTTCGCGGGCTACTCTGGCGCATCAACCTTAAAGTGCCTGTCTGGGTTCAAACTTACGACCTACATCTCGTAAGTCAGGGCCGATACCACTGGGCCACCACTGCTCATTATTATGTAGGACTCTTACCAACTGGATACTGATGCATCTACTACCCACTGGTATTAATAAAATAGCCCCATGTTAGTTAGTACCCGCCAATTTTACAGTCGGTTGGTGCCCCAAGCATAGGATGCCCTGTCCCTAAAGCTACTGACAGACGTGCTCATTACTAGCACGAAAGCATGCTTTTATTGAGCAAGTGCTCATTCTAGTAGCATGTGTGACTAGTAATGAGCATGCTTATTTCTAGTAAGTTTTCGAGTAAGCGTGCTTATAGGCATGCTTTTTATGAGCACGTGTGTCAGTACCTTTAAGCTTAGTAGTAGCTTGAAGCTACTGACAGACGTGCTCATTACTATCACGAAAGCATGCTTTTATTGAGCAAGTGCTCATTAGTAGCATGTGTGACTAGTAATGAGCATGCTTATTTCTAGTATGTTTTCGAGTAAGCGTGCTTATAGGCATGCTTTTTATGAGCACGTGTGCAGTACCTTTACACGTCTCGCGCGTACTGTGTATCGCGGTCGCGATGAATAGTACGCTCGCGGCGAACATGCTCAATTTCAATTCGCAGGGATTTTACTCGCGGCAAGTAAGTGATTTATTCGAGTTGTAGGTTGCATTCGCATCAATTGTGTAGAGTGTAGTTGTATACGTAGGCTATAATAGATACTCTTGCACTAAACATTGACAGAATGTGGTTTCATTATTTGAAACCCTGACCATATCGGTTTTATCTAATCAGACCAATGCTGATTGGCATTAAATATTTTATAGAAATATTCGAAAATTACTTGTAAATAAGAGATAGTGCGAACAATGATGCCAGTAAAGCAAAAAAAAATGCAAATCATTATGATAATTATCTTATTATCAGTGTTAAAACCGGTTGAAGTGGCGGTGCTTGGGGTAGGCTTATGTTCAGCAGTGGACGTCTTTCGGCTGAAATGATGATGATGATGACTGTCTATCTGACCTCCACAACCCAGTTACTGGGTAACACAATACCCTTTGGTAAGACTGGTTGTTAAGACTCTTGGGCTTCAAAAGTATTCACAACAGCTAGTGCATTAATAAATCAAGTACAAAGTAGTACACATAATTATTATCTTCATCATATCTCATTATTTAATAAGGCTAATAAAGATGTCTTCTGATAAAATGCACTTCAGTTGTTTACAATAATTGATTGCTGTTTATATAATTATCTTACTTGCTTTTGCCCGCGGCTTCGCCCGTGTGGATGTCGGAAATTATCCCAAAGGAACCAAATTTTCCAGGATAAAAAGTAGCCTATATGTGGTATTCCAGACTCTCTGTGCCATAATCCGTTCAGCCGCTCTGGCGTGACTGTGAGTAACAAACATCCATTCATCCTTTTGCATTTATTAATAGTAGTCAGATGAATTAACTTGAACATTATTTTGTTAATTAATAAAATATGCACATGACAAAATATAAGAATACAAGAGCAAGCATGTTTACAAGCCTTATCCGCCCAATGACGGGACAAATTGTGGTGACTAGGCCATGTACTGGTCCCAACAAATGTGCTTGACTTATTAACTTGTTAAAAATTTGTTGTCTGCCTAGTCTAAATATTTTACAAAGATGATTGAAGTGCCTTTTAAAGCAAAAATGTATTAAGACACTTTACTCTCCCAAAGCTCAAAATTTGGTAAGCACTTAGTGACTAATTTTGAATTGTATATGCGCAGATATGGGGGGTAGATGGTTCAAATAAAATAGTTAACAATCTACATAATTATAAGCATTATGACACAAACATAATAGAAAATTATCTATACTAAACATGTAATCTTTTCATTAAACTTTACTTACAAGTATTTTTTATAGTTATTGTATGTCATTGATATAAATAATTAATCCCAAAGTCTGGCCCTTGTGGACCCTCCCAGGAATAAATCCCGGATCCACCCTTGCATATAGTTGCCATTGCTATTTACTAGATGAAATAAATGAATCAAATTTGGATATTTTAAATATATAAATATCAAGAGTTATTAAAGAAACAATAGATTTTATAATGTACTGACTAAGTATACAATTGAGGAGAACAATAATGTGTAGGTACAGTATGGCCGATTTATTTTGGCAAGTCCGACCTACGTGCAGAAGGCTGCACATTAAGATTTTTTAGGGACCAAATGGTGACATGAGGCGATTGTGAGTGAGAACATGCGCGAAAGTTCAGAGAGTATATGTACAGACTTGCCAAGATATTTCAGCCGTTGTGTAAGTTTTTATTTATATCTTGTTTGACTGACCATTCTATTGAATAAAAAAAGTATAGCAAATAAGTCAAGCTAGAAATTAAATATTACAAAAAACATGCACATATTATGGATTTATGCTAGGATTTTTTTTTTTTCAGGGATAACATTTCACTCACCTTTATCTACTTGTGGTTCCTTTCTAACTAGGGCTCTTCAAATCCGTATCATCCATGTATTTGTTTACTAACTGTCCTCAAGATATCACACTAAACGAACATTGTTATCACACATTTTATTGATAAATTAGAAAGTAAATAAAATGTTTCAATCACACCTGATAACATTTATAAACCACTTTATCCAAAAACTCTAAAGAGATTTAGGATAAAAGCCATTGGCTCACTAAAATATAAAAGTGTTTTTGTTTTGGTTGCATTAAAGAGTGTGAATAACATTCGCAAAATTTTGCTCACACATAAAATCGTAACTCCATTCCATCAAGTCCATTCGGTAAAAAAATATCAATGATAATGACAACTTGTCACTGTCAACATAACTGTCAAATGCAACAATTATGTAACAGTTAGTCGATTTTTGTTAGATGAGGTACTAAAATCTTAGAGCATTAGTTAAATGCTCTAAGACTAAAATGCTTAGAGCATTTCTAAAATATTATTCAACTAAAGACCTTTACACACATAACAGTACCGTGATAACATTTAGCAAATGAACTGCGTACTTGGCAGATCTCTGTTGACATTAGCTGCCGCGCCGTGACTGTTTGGTGGGGAGAATAATATCGTACTGCCTTTATGCCTGCTCTTCACAATCGGCGACTTAGAGCATTTAACCTAGCGATGATCATTAATCGTGTGTGTGATCGTCTTAATCGGCACGATCATCGTGCGAGCATCCACATGTTCGTCGTTGATCGTCCGTAGTCATTTAATCATTTATTGAGCGGCAAGCATTCAAGATTTAAGGATGATGCGCAGTGGTAGTCGTTAGATTTCGTTCGTTTGACGACTCTGCACGAAATCTAACTTAGAGAGATGTATTGATGATTTTATGGTTAAAATTATATAAATACATATGTTTTATTTCCGCGTATCATACTTTGATCAAGATACAACCTGACACGGACCTGCAAATTGCAAAAAATCCAAAAAAAAAAAACGAATTTCGCGGGCTACACAGCGCAATCACCTTAAGTGGAGTCCATTGCTGCTGCTACCATTTATTTAATTTCAGTAATACAACCATTATCTAAATCTCATTATTTGACAACCCAGTAGCCATTACTATTGCATTAAAACTAGCTCAAGACACTTAGAGCACAAGACAGCATGCGGCGCAACTATGTATTCACGGCTTCGCTGTCCTCCGGAAGGGAATGAATGATCAGCGATCGTGTACGTGTGGCCACTTGCATGCAATAGAAAATTCCTTTTGATGCATGCCCGAAAAACCGACAACACATGGCACAGACGAATCCACAAGATCGTGGTCGCCGCGTGTAATCGTCTATGATTGCCGATTGTGTAAGAGTCTTTGCCAAGTGAACATGTTTTTTACTCTTAGTTTTTACTGTGACAAATAAAATTCTTTTATTTATTTTCATTCATCAAGTCTTTACGCCTCTTCCCCTTCTTCATTTATTTTCAGTTTTCCAGAATGTTGAGATAGGTCTACGCCTACTACTATTACTACTATTTCCATGGCTGGTGCTGGTAGTGGCGATGTCACATTGTCATACATGTCAATAATGACAATGACAATGACTCAATGTCAAAACAAGTCCTGAGGTGAGAGCAAAGAGTAAAGTAAGTATAGAGAGAAAGAGTGGCAACTCTGTGGTAAAATTTGCATGTATGGAAAGTGCTGCCACCATACGTTTGGTGGGTGAACTAAGGGTCTAATGTATACACATACCTACCTATGCATACTGAGTAGGTACTCATAGTATGCATACCAGCTATAGCTATAGGTAGGTACCTATCTATATAACTATCGTACGAGTTTATAAATTATGGGCAATCGGGATATAATATAATTTTAAAAACACGTATGCAGTTCAGGAAAATGTCCGTTTATTATTACCAATCAATCAGTCTTGAATGTGGGATCAAAATGGTGATCACTGCTTTTGTTCTTTAAAATCTTCATACAATCACTTTCTCTAATCTCGCCGCCAACAGCCGCTATCCAAGCAGTGAACAAATCGGGCCTCGTAGTGATTGTCAGGGTTTGGGAACCGGTGAAGAGGTAGGTACACCGTATGCCACTGAAATTGGAATGAAATTAATGAATAGCAGACGGCTAAATAAAACTTTTTCTTACTTTTATTAAAGGTACGGTACGGTAGTAAACACTTACATAAAGCATCACAGCCAAAAATACAATATCTTCTTGGGGGTTCACTCATTCTTGGGAGTTCGTTCAAAACAACTAATATGACTAATGAACATTGCTAACGAAAAACAAAGTATAACAATAATAGGAAATAATAAAAACAAAACTCAACAAAACAAATAACAGAATTAACTGAGATAAACTCGAAATGCGCATCAACAACGTCGGGAACGAGTTGACAATGGCCGAAAATCCCACAGATTAGATAGCTAGAAAATCCGAAATGTTTTTATGACAAGCAAGACAAGATGGCTGCCAAGTTTTGTTATCACACCAAACTCCAGATGTCGCTGTCATCTATGGAAATTGATGACAGTGTTAAGTGTGCCCCCCCTGGGTGAGAGAGAGCAAGCTTTACGTCCACAACTTCCCAAAATCCCAAGTTCCCACAGAAATACGATAACATTATAATATTTGTGTGGCAATTTAGAATTATTTCGTTCAAACTTAACTAATTCATCACAAATACATAAAACATGGAAGTAAGGAAACAAAAGCCTAAGAAGAAGCCGACGAAAATCGAGGAGATGACTAAGGAGCAAATACGTCAAGCAATTGTAAAGAAGCGAGAGTGTAATGCTAGGGCTCAACAAATCGTCGAGAGTCTCTTGGAACCGCGCGTTACTGAAGCATACTTACTCCAGTGCCTTCCAGACATCAACCAGGCGCATTTCGAAGATATTATAGAAGAAAGAGTTATAATCCATCTATGTGGCTACCCACTATGTGAGAAGGCTTTGTCAATGAAAGATATGCCTAAACAGAAGTACAGAATATCAATGAAGACTAACAAAGTTTACGACATCACTGCTAGGAAGAACTTTTGCAGTAACTCATGTTATAATTCTGCCATGTATATCAAGAAACAGATGTTGACTAGCCCCCTATGGTTCAGAGAGTATGAAAACATACCAACATTCCACCTCTTGAACCTTGATGCTGTTGGTACTATGGGTGAGGAAGTAGATGTAACGTTGATTGAAAGAGTGAAAATCTCAGAAACAAAAGCATTTACTTCAATCAACGACTTTGCTGAAGCAAGTCTTAATGAAATGTCTCCTAATGCTGAAGAAGAAAATGATGAGAACAATGAACAATCAAATAACAGAAGAAAGGAATCAGAACAACATGGAACTGAAAATCAGAGTGATGTAGACAAAGCGCTTGAATCAATCAATGAACAAATGGCCAATATTAACTTAAAATGTGATGACAACACCTTCAGTAAACCAGATGCTCCTGTAGAATCTAAGGATGAAATAAAAGACAGTACTCCTACAATGGAAACAGAAATACCTGCTAAGAAAAATCTTAAACCAGCACCCAATCCATTTAACATTGTTGGTGACATCATAGAAAAACCAGAAAAGAAAATTGACCCAATACTAATGACACCTGCTGACAAAGAAAGCAAAGAAACTAAATCAAAGAAAAAGTTGCCACAGAAAAAGCAACCTTTAGTAATGGTATTAACCATTGAAGTTGAAAAATGTCTGGCTGAATGGTTTACTTTGGACACCATTCTCTTTTTATTTGGTGAAGACAAAGTTCGAGAAATGGTTGCAGATAAAGGAGAACATATAAAAGAATATCTGAAAAATTTTGCTAAGGGAATATTCTACAGTTCCAATGTATATGATCAGTACCAAGCGTTATGCAAGAAACTTAATATGCTAGAGTTGGAAGACAGAAAATTTGATACTCAAACGCTTAAACGGGAGACAAAACCATTGCCTAACTATACAATGCTACAGGAAGAAAGTAAAAAGATGCAATTACAAGTAAAAGCATTCTTTTCAGGGGAGACCGAAGTAACGGAACCAGTGACCGAAGAACTTACACAGTCTCCGGAAATTGTAGAAGAGGAAAACCGAACAAACCTGCCTTTAGTAGACAAAAATTCCCAGAACGCTTTGCGTAGAAGAATAGTCTGGCAACATTTAAACAAAGTATTACCCGACATTCTCCAATCTTTGGGTCTACTCAGTCTTTCAATAAGTTCAGACGTTCGTTTGTTGGTAAATACATTTAAGTTGAAAGCAAATAATATCATGTTTAAACCAATACAGTGGATGTTGATAGCCATTATTTTTATAAAGCTTTTGTCTTTGAGAGACAAGAGACTTGAACATTTACTTGAACAACCAACTGCGTACCAGCATATGCAGTTGTTACTTCTAAGTTATAAGCAAGATGGAGGGTACTTAGATAGACTGATAAGTTGGCTTACTGATGTAGATAGGCTATTAGATACTAGTGATACACAATTAACTGTAGAATAAGTTGTACATAAATATGATAATTATTTTTTAATTATTTCGTTTATTCATATTTTTTCCTTATAAAATACATTTTTAAATATTTCTTAAAAAATAAATAAAAAACATTTAAAAATATAAAAAATAGTGGTCCGCCGGTGTCGGGAGCAGGGTCCAAGCTACCGGTGGTTAGGGCTGCAGAGATAGGAACCTCCTCACAATACGAGCCGTATCGAGGAGTACTGCCTTCTGAATCTGGCCCTTGATCCAACCGCCTAACGAGAGCCTCGAAAGATGTTGGTCGAGGCTATCGGCTATCAGGCCGTTGGCCGTTACTACAATCGGCACAATGACAGCCGAGTCCACATTCCACATGTCAACAACCTCGTGAGCTAAGTCGAGATATTTTATTTGTTTCTCTTTCTCAGCTTTCACGAGGTTCCCGTCATGTGGAATGGTAACATCGACAATCATTGCGCGGCGCGCTAATCGATCTATCACCACTATATCAGGCTTATTGGCTACAATAGTCCTGTCAGTAATGATAGATCGATCCCAGTACAACGTGACATGGTCATTTTCGAGAACTGGGTCGGGCACATACTTGTAATACGGTACCTCAGAGTCCACAAGCTTATATTTCAAAGCAAGTTGCTGGTGAATAATCCTGGCGACTTGGTTATGTCTGTGCAAGTACTCGCCGTTAGCCAGACGAGAACAACCCGATATAATATGTCTGATGGACTCACCCGGACGGTGGCATGCCCGACACACGTCAACCGTCCCGTCCTTCATAATATATCTCCGGTAGTTATTCGTCAAGATAACTTCGTCCATAATTGCACAAACGAAACCTTCAGTTTCCCCGAAAAGGTCACCGAAACGTAGCCAGGATACGGACGCTAAGAAATCTACACCGGGCTCATGAAGAGCCCGATAGAAGCGTCCGTGAAGCTCCTTGCTTTGCCATACCTTCTTGCGGTCATCGGTAGTAAGTACTACAGGTTTGCGCCAGTTCTCTTTAGCCATGGAGAGCGGGGTGAGTCCCTTGTCCACTGCGACCACATCACGGTGCATACCCACATCGGATTTTAAAAAATATTCTCTGAGGCTGCACACCTCGCGGTTGTGGAGGGTCTTCGCATTTAAAAAGCCTCGACCCCCGCACTTCCGCGGGATGTACAGTCTCATCACCGAAGATCGTGGGTGATGCATCCGGTTTGCGGTCAGCAGTGTACGGACCCTCCTATCCAGGGCGTCAAGTTCAGTTTGAGTCCATTTGAGTATGCCGAAAGAGTACATCAAGACCGGCATGACCCAACCGTTGAAGGCGCGCACCTTGTTCCCGCCCGAAAGAAGGCTAATTAATACCTTCTTCAGGCGACCAAAGAAGCGCTCCCTCAACGATTGCTTCATGTCAGCAACGTTGATACCTAACGCTTCCGACATACCCAAATATTTGTAGGTTTCGGATGAGGAGAGGGATCTAAGGTGTATGGAATCCGAAAGTTGAATTCCCTCGGATTCCATAATCTCTCCTCGTTTTACATGCATGACTGCACATTTGTCCACACCAAATTCCATCCTGATGGCGCTACTGAAAGATTCAGTTACCTTCAGTAGCTCCATCAGTCGCAATTTGTTGGGGGCAAAGAGTTTCAAATCATCCATGTAGAGGAGGTGAGATATGACCTGACCACCTCTCCTCAGCCGGTAGCCTAGACCTGAATCCTCCAGCAGTGTGCTTAGTGGATTCAGGGCTAAGCAGAACCAGAGTGGACTCAAACTGTCGCCCTGAAATATTCCCCGTTTAATCCTTACAGGCTCATCATTCCCCCGAATCCGTCGACACCCTGGATAGCGAAGGACCGTCCTCCATTGCCCCATACACGACTCAAGGAAGGTGCGTAGAGTTGCATCAATTTTGTACAACTCCAGCACCCTCATGAGCCATGCATGTGACACCGAGTCATAGGCCTTCTTGTAATCTATCCAACATGTCGACAGATCCTTGCGGGATCGACGAACCTGTTGGCTAATGGCCATGTCAATGAGGAGTAGCTCCTTAGTACCGCGGGACCCGTTCCTACATCCATTTTGAGAGGTAGACATAATCGAGTTACTGTCAATATGCATATTAATTTTTGCTCTCAAAATGGATGTAAGAAGTTTATAGATCGTCGACAAACACGTGATCGGCCTATAATTCTTGGGTTCCGCGGGACTACCTGACTTATGGAGCAGGTGGGTAACGCCTGTTGTTAGAAACTGCGGTAGCGACCCAGATTCTAAGGATGACTGGAATTGAGATGCTAGGCGAGTGTGCGAACTAATTAGCCATTTTAACCAAAAATTATGTAGTCCGTCCGGTCCCGGTGATTTCCAATTCGGTAACGGACGGACTGCTCTGGCCACATCTAATGGCGTAATTAAAACCGGTTCCATTTCTGGTATAGCTTCACACACTCGCTCAACATCCTTCATCCAGCCAGCCTCAGTGTGACAGACGGGTACCGACCATATGCTGCGCCAGAATGCACTAGTGGCAGCATCATCCGGGCGGCACACGTCCGTCACATTTTGTTCAGGTCGCTCCCAAGCTCTATAAACCCACCTCTCATCGCTCTGGAACATGCGATTCTGCGTGTACCGATCAACCCGCCGCTTATACCGCCGAATACGGCTCGCCCATGCACAAACTTTCTGCTTCAGGAAGTCGATGCGCTCTGTGACACGGGACATGTATTCTGGAGGACTGATTCCAGTCCCCGAGAATGCCCGCCTCACAAAGCGCATCACACGTGGACGTGTATTGCCCTGCCTGAAGCAGTATAGTTTGCCGATGAGTACCCTGGCCCCATCGATACGACGCTCGATCCTGCACTGCCAGGCTGGAACTGCTGGTTTTGGTCGAGTAGCTCCGTCACAGTTTGGAAACTTGACGTTAGCTAAACGACATGCCGCAACAGCCGCGCAATACAGGATCGAGTGTGTATCAACGAGATCCTCGCTGCTCTCGAAAAAATCCTTAAGCAGCGAGTCCAAGGCACACATCAGCGCCCTATTTTTCTTGTGCATGGGAAGGCGTGGTAGTCGGGGTCTAAGTTATAGTTAAGTTTTTTAATTTATTATTAAACAATTTTTTTTTTAAATCTGCGTCTTTCCTTTCTACTCGTAAAGCAAGGAGGGGTGAATTGACGCAAAACTTTGAGGACTTCATTAAATAATAATGTAGCTTGTTACCAACAAGCTTTCTAAATTGTATATTGAAAACCTAGGAGGCAAACAACATTTATTCAACACTAGCAATTCCGGCGCGGCTTCGGCCGCGTGCATGTCGGAAAATATCCCACAGTAATGAAAATCATTTCTTATTCTTTGTCTACATTACAAAGGGAACCTCTTTGCAAAATATCAGCTTTCTAGGTCCAAGGGTATGGGCTGGGCGTTGATGAGTCAGTCAGTCAGGACTTTTCTTTTTATCTATGGGACCTTATATAAAAAGAAAAGTCCTGACTGACTGATTAAAATACGTGGACAAACACAGGGTGTTCTACCCATGAATATGAACAACTTTCACTGTGGCACTACCTCTGAGATCGCAAAAAAAAAATCAGCTGTTCTGATATTTATCTACACCAAACTCGTCAAAATGTAGGGAGCAGCCGATTTTTTTTTTCGCGATTTCAGTTTGGGTCCCATAGAAAATCCGTTTGTTCCATTGGAAGGTAGAAAAAAAAAAACGCCAAATTAACTTACAACAATAAACTTTAATAAAATTCACTCAAAAATCAACTACTTAAATTAGGATCTAATATAGACAAAGAAGCACCAACAAGGTGCAATGACCCTGTGATTAAAACGGAAGATCTATCGACAATGTTTTGTTTCTTCAAATTAACCAAGGCATCTGCCACACAGCCAGCTACTGTCACATTCATACAACCTTCTTGGAAGTGTTGCCAGATCTCTGCGTGTTTTTCGCATCTGGCAATGAGTTCTTCTTGTTCTACTAAGGAGTAATTGTCATTGTTTTGGCCTATATTTTTGTGTGCAGTCGGGATTACGAAGTAGACTGATTTGAAGCCCACATCTTTTAGTGGTTGGAGTAAGATTTCAGCGTTCCTGTCGCCCGTAGCACTGAATATCAATACTTTGTCATGTAACCTGGAATAGAAATGGTTGATTTTGTTAGCATACTTAATAAATATTATAATTAGACACTCGGTTCCTGACTCCTGACAATTCACAGTCATAGCTGTTAGCCGACGTTCGCACGGACGTAAAAATATCGCGCACTGATATTTTCAACTATCAGTGTTGAGCCGAACTTCGAAAATCCAACAGAGTGCATATCAACGCGTCGAAAAAAACACTGGTGGGTTTTGAACTCTAGGTGCTAAGTAGAGCGTTAAAAATCCAGTGCGCGAAAAAATCGCCGCGATATTTTTACGTCCGTGCGAACGTCGGCTTACTAAGACTTTTTAGAGGGGGTATGACCTAAATAGCTATGCACATTTCAGCTTGTAAGTATTCTCATTTTAAAACAATTTTCGCACACATACATACAGTACAAGTATTTTCTTAATGTCCCTCGGAAAACTTCGTGTTTCGTCAGTCGTCGGATTTCTATAAGTTGCCCCTTTGCACTTGGTGCAGACCAGACGCTCTCAATCGACTTGGAAGTAAATAGAGTTGTTAATACTCTTTTAATTTAAGGCCGAACTATACGCCAATGACCTTGAGTGGTTAGCTTGCGCATTCTGGCCTGAGCTCACGCAACGCGTCGTACGTCCAGCCAGTAATAGGACTCGCCCATCAAGGAGCGCTGTCCCAAATTAGACGCATTTTTAATTTATTATAATAAAAAATATACATGTTTTTAAAAAGTAACAAAACCAAATCATTTTCGTTTGTATTGCAAAGTAGTAGATATTATTTTTATATTCTTTTGATAAAAAATGAAGGAGTAAAATGGTTTCATCTTAACGATTTGGAGGTGATTTGGGGTTTTTTTCTTATTATGTGATACCGATAGAAAAATTATGGCTAAACCAAATTACGACTCATATCATGTAGATTACTAACAATTTTTTTCAGATGTAATTTCTCTGTAGGTTCCGGCGAAAAACTGCTTCATCTGCACGCTATTTTTAAGCTTTTTTCGAAATAGTAGCCTTAATGTAATTTATTTTGAAAATGGGAGGAAAGCTGCTAAAACTAACCGTTAATTTTGACTGCCGAGGGACATTAAGAAAATAGTTGTACTGTATATATATAAACTCAAACCTTCTTCCCATGAGGGTAGGCAGACAGAAACTATACTACGATCCTTACGTATGTAGGAACAGTCCGCGAGGCGTAAGCTGAGCTTTGAATTTGTGTGAGTGATCACCAAAATGGTACGAAAGCCCATGACAAAAATTTTTGTTTCATCGTTTTTTGTAAGACGAAATCTTCAATCGTTTTACGTTTTACAACGATGCGACATGGTTTTGGTCATGGCCTCTCGTACTAAAAGAACAAAAGCCGATTGCCAAAAAGCAGTATAAACAGGTTTTAAACCAAGCAAAGGACGAATCGCGCTCCATGCCGGACGTCACACCTACATCTATGTGCATTCACACAAATAAAGCTCAGCTTAAAGCTCGCTGACTGTACTTTTGCTTTGTTTACGTTCATACATATGACGTGCTACTGAATAGTATGTTAGGGTGTAGTATGTTAGGCGCTGGGGTCGCGGGTAGTTTTAAGAAGATACCGCGGCCCTGGCATAGGCAACTGAAGGAACACGGGTGGGTTTTAGTTAGTAAAAGTCTGACACGCCCTTCCGCTCCACCCAGAGCTGGAGAAGTTATTTGATGATTTCAGGCTGTAACAATTTTAAACTCCTCACCTATTATGATTCTTAAACCACTGTGCGCAAATCTCCATAGACTCTTTAGTATGCGCTCCATCCAAATAAAACTTCGCATAATCAGAATCCACAACCTGGTACCTTCCAGGCCATTTGCAAGAAGTCAACCCTGTCACAGTCTCCTTCGTCACACATTTCACTACTGTCTCTAATACTCGTTTGGTCACGCCATTTTGACTGTTAACGACGTGTTTAATAAGGCCGTTTTTCCTGTGTACTGGCTTGGTGATTCTCATCCAAGCATGGGCGAGCTGAATGGCTAGGGAAGCGTTCGTTTGGTATGCTTCTACGTCTATTGGTAAAATAGCTCGCTCTGTGGTCGGGAATGTGTAGGTTTTGTAGGCAGGAACTACTGTTAGGGGGCACTGAAATGAAAAAAGCACATAAAACTTATTACAATTAACATTGAAAACACACTCACATTATTTATGAGGATACATCGATAATTTTGTGTTTTCAAAATTCCTATAAAACCAAATGTACCTATATGGTTAAATCATTTAAATTTTCCATGTGTTATTTGACTATATTGTCTACTGCTGTACTAAATCCGAAACATGATTAACTACTTCTATTTTTTGTTGTATACGATTATAAGTAAACAGTGCCTTACTGTGCAGTAAAATTTGCTTTAAATCGAAGGTATTTAAATATGTTATGAACTTACTAAGCTAAAAATTGATTTAAGTAGGTATAGCATTTTGTCATAAATGTCATTGAAAAGAAGCGCGTTTAAATTCCAGTGCGCTTGCGTCCCAAATTTAGTCGCAATGTTTCTCCAAGTCACAGATTTAGTCGGGTCTTAGTTTAAAAGATATACTGAGTTAAATTTTTAAGTATAGTCCAAGAGCTAGATCGAAAAGTTTATGATAAAATCTTTGATCTAGCTAAATCTGTGACTTGTTTCGCACATTCGACTAATTAGCGACTAAATTTGGGAGAGAACAGATCTTCGCTATAAATATGGCCAAGCTGGGGAGATGCTCTCTAGATCGGCCACCTATAAACCCTTATGTCTTTTGAACCACTGACCGACAAATTCTGATATTTGACGACAAATTTCGACTAATTAGCGACAAATTTTTAGTATTATCAAAATTAAATTCCCTGATGGTGGCCATGCCAGTGTCAGTCACATCTAGGCGACACAAAAGTTGATTCATCATCATCAACTCTTCAGCCTACTGCTGACTATAGCCTCCCATTTCTTCTCCCATACTTCCCAGTTCTGTGCGTACCTTAAAACTATTAGCAACATTTCTCAGCACATCCATAGCTTCTGAGGGCTGTTCCACGGTGTAGGCTTCGCAACCAGTCTTCATAACGCCTGCCTTAGCTGCCGCGATCTCAGGCAGTGTCGTGCCTAGAATTGACGTGTGGTCCAGCCCTAATGCAGTTATACCGACGACGGGGACTTTTCTGAAAAATGGAGATAGGTATTACTTTTGAAACATTGTTAGACATTAGCGATACATAGGCTTTTGCATATGGATTGAGTACGCATGGTTACAGATCAAGATATACATTTCCAGTAAAAGCTGATCTCGCATTGTATAGGATTTCCTTACAATGTGAGGCCAATGTAAATTGGAAATTTATAGCTTGATGTGTAGCGACTGTCAAAGTTACGTCTAAAGGAAGTTTTTCTAAAATCATAATTTCAAGTAGGTACAGCTAGCTGGTCGCTGGTATAATCTTTCCAATCATTTATTTTACTTTACTTTAGCGTCCATGAAGTATTGCATTTTTCGTCTATAGAATAGAATAGAATAGAATTTTATTTGTATGAATGTAGTTTTACATGGTACGTATGGTGTTAATATTTGTTTAAGTTCTAAACATTCTACCACAACTTTATGGTGTACAAATATTCAAATGTCACTCTTAATTATGCTACAATACAATTAATAATCTTAATTATGCTACAATACAGTAAAATTCATTTTAAGTCCAATCCGAATTAATATTCTTATAATTAAAACACTCATAACATAAATCAACGTCAAAAAATTAGTACATGTCATCTTGGATTTTCACAATATTCCATATATTCGCTAGTATATTATATATATAGTTGCCTGTTAGTAAATAAGGAAGGCAACTATAGACGAAAAAATGTAATAAGTACTTCATGGACGCTAAAGTAAAATAAATAGTTTGGTTGCTGGTCAATAAATAAGGAACTTCATAGCGCCCATGAAGTACTGCATTTTTTCGTTTATGGTTGACGGTCAATAAATAAGAAATTTCATAGCGTCCATGAAGTATCGCATTTTTTCGTCTATGGTTGCCTGTCAATAAATAATGAACTTCATAGCGTCCATGAACTACCTATTGCATTTTTTCGTCTATGGTTGTCTGTCAATAAATTAGAAACTTCATAGCGTCCATGAAGTATTGCATTTTTTCGTCTATGGTTGATGGTTGCCTGTCAATAAATAAGGAAGTTCATAGGCATGCTTACCTCAAAAGTAAAATAAATGGTTGGAAAGAGACAAAGAGTATTATGTAGTGTAGTTACCTACTTGAAATTATGAGTTTATAGAATCTTTTGTTTTCATTGCCATTTGATATCGGTATCCAACATGTCTGTGAAGTTTTGCAAGCTAATTTATTTTCGTTAGCGGTGATTTAAATATATCAGTCTTTAAGGCATGTCTGCATGGCACAAATAAATACCTAAACAATACTTGATGGAGAAGATGATTGTAACGAATGCTTAGCTACTTTTTACCTTAGCTTATTGCCAATCTAATTTAAACCTTATCCGATTGTTTTAAGAGTGAATAGAGAAAAAAGCGTCTATTATTTGCTTAATTTATTGCCAATCTATTTTGAACCTTATACGATTGCAATAAGGGTGATTATAGAATAACAAACATTAGAATTTTCTACCTTAAAACGTTAGTGTAGTCTACAATGCCGCCGATGCCCACCTCCACGATGGCTACGTCCACCTTCTCCTTCAGGAACACGTTGAAAGCCATCACGGTCAGGAACGCGAAGTACTTCGGCATGTCACCCTCAAATGCCTAGAAAGATGGTGTTTGTTGTTTCAATTGCTTTCTGAGTGTTCTTTGTTTTTATTTTTTATTTTGTCTAATGTGCGTTTTATTTGTGCAGAATAAACAAGTTTTCTTTCTTTCTTTTTTTTTCACATTTTAATTATAATATAGCCATCATAATCGATTAGTTTCTTGTCTATGTCTATACTAATAAAAAAGCTGAAGTTTGTTTTTTTGTATGTTTGAATTAACGCGTTCATCTCTGGAACTACCAGTCGGAAATGAAAAAATATTTTTGCATTTGTTAGCCAAATTCTTAAGGAAGGCTCTAGGTTATTTAACATCACGCTAGGGCCCTTAGGAGCCCAGCTGAGTCTTAACATAAAATATAGCATCGCATCACGACAGTTTTTCTTTTTTTAAGTTGTCAGAGAACCAGCAGCTGGGTTGTGGAGGTCAGTTAAAAGCAGTCGCTCCATTTAAAATACTGGTATTCAGCTGCACCCACTTAGTCTACGAGCCGACCCTAACATAGTTGGGAAAATGGTAGGTAGATTGATTAATTGATTTTTGTAAGTTGACAGAGAACGTAGAGAAACGTGAAAAGTTTGCGTGGTAGGTACACTATCATATCATTGATACCTACTTCCCAATATTGAGCAGCTGTATAGACGAGGTCGAATAAACTGTCACCTTTGTCCCATCCAGCATATCATGGACCTGATGAAAATGTCTCGCGAACTGTTCCTCGGAGATCACGCGTCCGTCAAGTCGGATGCGTTCGCGCACCGCCACTAGGTGCGGCGACGAGTAGAAACCTGTACGGAACCCGTGGTGACGGAGGATGGACTCGCACATCGCGCTTGTTGAACCCTGAAAATTGTGACGAGGAGTTTTATTGAATGTAACGGGCCTTTTGTTAAGTACAATCGATTGTGAACCTTATTTTGTGATAGTTAAGATACATTTTTGTTTGAACGTTTTTGATACGAGGTAATTTGTTACACGCTCCATACCGGCCTCTCAGCGTAATTGATTAGTTTTTTTACGCTCGCTATTACATACATATATTAAAAGTTAATTGTCTTTGAAATGGCTAGTAAATGATCGAATAAAACGGTTACGTAAAGTATACTTCATAACAATAGCATGGATGGCTTAAAAGTGTGTAATGAGTGTGTCAAATGTGTGCCTGTCATGTTTACTAAACATGTTCTTGGATATCTAGATTCTAGACTCTTTATCCAACCATTACTTTTACTTTTGACCATTGAGTTATATAACTAGAGAAGCAAACCTCATTAAAATGTGTAAAAAAAGTATAACCACTATTTAAATGCGACGACGTAGCTTTGAAACCACTAAACATTTAAAAGTAAACGTATATCTCTCTCACTTACACAAGTCGCAAAAACAATACTGTCGCTTATATTAGACAAAGACCGCAATATAAAAGTGCAATGGCGGGATGGGGTTGCCTACCCATGCGAAATTTTACCCAACTTTTTAAACGTTAAAAAAAAACGTAACGTTTAAACGGTAAACGTTAAATTATTTTTTAAGTATGTAAATTATGTATTTCTTATTAGATGTGTATTAGAAGGTTATATGTAATGAAAATAATCAACGCATTTTCTTTTTGAACATTTTTTATTTCCTTTAGTTAATTTTCATACATATAATTTACATTTTTAAATATTAAAATATAAAAACATTAAAAAATATTAAAAATAGTAGCCCACCGGTATCGGGAACAGGGTCCAAGGTACCGGTGGTCAGGGCTGCTTAGAGAGTAACCTAACCTAACGATACGTGCGGTGTCCAGAAGTATCGCTTTCTGGAGCAATCTTCCTTAATCCAGCTGCCTAACGAGAGCCTCTTCAGGTGTTGATCGAGGCTCTTGGCTATTATGCCATTAGCCGTCACGACTATCGGCACAACGATTGCTGTATCACATCCCACATGTCGACAACCTCGCGAGCCAGGTCAAGATACTTAATCTGCTTATCTTTTTCAGCTTTCACGAGGTTCTCGTCATGCGGGACCGCTATATCAATAATCATTGTGCAACGCTCTAATCGATCTATCACCACTATGTCTGTCTTATTGGCAACAATAGTCCTGTCAGTGATGATAGATCGATCCCAATACAACGTAATATTGCCATTTTCGAGAACTGGGTCGGGCCTACCTACAGTACGGTACTTCCAATTCCACAAGACTGTATTTCAGAGCAAGTTGCTGGTGGATAATCCTGGCTACAAGTTTGTGCCTATGCAAGTAGTCTCCGCTAGCCAGACGAGACCAGTCAGAAATAATGTGACGGATTGATTTGTTGCGGTTTCCCCAAAGAGTCAGTTTTCTATAAGTCCTTTTCTTTTTGAAGGTTTTTTTAATTCTTCCATGAATTGCACTGTTTCATCATTTACATTTAGCTGCATTTCGTCTTCTTCGCTCAACATACGTTTTTTTTTTCAGTTCCTCTATCGTTTATTTTTTTTATTTCTAGTCTTTTATCGTTTATTTTTTTAATTTCTAGTCTTTTATTTTTTGTGATATATTTTTTCCTTTTCTTAGTCTTCTAGCCGATAAATTTTTCAAACGGTGAATTATTTTTCTCATTTTGGGCTTTCGGGGCGTTTCAGTTATTTCGACTGTCTCTTCGTCAGTTTCCACAGCATCCACATCCATATTTTCTTCTTCTGAAAGCTCCACCTGCTCTTTAGAATAACGGTTGTCATGAAAAATATACAATTTATTGTAGGCAAAACAGCTCTTTACAATCTAAAAACTAAGTTGAAAAAAACATTCAGTACACAATGTAGTTTGAGTCGATATAAACTAATTTGTTGCTGTGGTAGTTCAATGAGAAGGCATTTTTTGTTGGCATTACCTATAATTTTATAATATTAATTGCCGCATAAAATCATTACTTACAATAAGCATTACAATTGCTTGATTGGACAAATAAACACGGCCACATTCGCTTTTTGGGCCTATTTTATCTTGATCACGGAAGTGCTTCAAACAAATGACGTTAGATTTAGTAGGTAGCCAGTCAGTCTCTTTTCTCAGCAATCGGATTATTGATTGAGAAAATTGATTGCATCTTTAGGTACTCTGGAACATTTTTAATTATTATTAAAAAATATATAAAATCGCTTATTCCATAAATTAAAAACTCCCACAAATGTGGGAAACTAAAACATAGTTTTTAGTTGTAACACTGATCATAATTAAAAAAAAATCTACATTTTATTTATTTTACTGCGTTTTTACGATGATATAAACACAGAAACAATAAACTTACGTGTGAAAAGTAATTCCGGTAGTTTTTGTAATCTAGAATCGCATTCTTTCATTACGCATTTACCCGTTTTGGCGATATTTTTTGTCGCGTGTCACTCGGTTCACTTCGGCTGCCGTCATACAGAGCACTGAACTGACGTTAGCTACGCATACGGCCGTGGCCGTATGTCCAGTGGCAACGCCTTGGCGCGGCAATTGCTAATCTAGTGTATATATATCAATGCTTTTGACATAAGCGCGCCTATGAATTGTTCCTTATTTATTGACAGGCAACTGTAGACGAAAAACTGCAATACTTCATGGACGCTATGAAGTCCCTTATTTATTGACAGGCAACCATAGACGAAAAAATGCAGTACTCACTTCATGGACACTACGAAGTTTCTTATTTATTGTTAAGTTAAGTTAAGCGAACATAAATTTAGGGAACAGCAGATTTTTTTTTTCTTAGCTTGCAACAAAAATCCCTATTTTAATAAAAATCGTTCTGTCTTCTAGTGATTAGGTATTGTGTTGCAAGTGGGCCTTAATCGTGGTTTTTGTAAAAGACGACAGAAGGTTTATTTTAGAACTGAGGAGGATAGGCAAAAGCGTCCCGTCTGCGATTGTCATTCATTAACCTTGATTTTAGACCTAATTTCAATTCATTATGACCATTAAGTACTTTAATTGCAGAGGCCATTGGGTGGCCAATGGTCACCAGTAGTCATTAAAGGGTTGATTGATATGATCCTTATTTCTTTTTCTTAATTCTCTACAATCTACATGTATTTGCTCCACAATCTTATAGTAAGATTGTGGAGCAAATACATGTAGATTATAGGTACTTACTTACTATACCTACTAATATTATAAATGCGAAAGTTTGGATGGTTGTTTGTCTGTGAATTTCATCCAAATCCGTTCAGGCGTTTAAGTAACAAACAAACTCACTTTCGCATTTATATTATTAGTTAGGATTAGGATGTTAGTTCGGATTACCTTTCCTTTGGTCCCAGCTATGTGTATCACAGATAGTTCATCTAACTTTGTGAGGCTCACTCCAGTTCTCGACAAATAATTTTCCATATCCACTAGGTTTGTGCATTTCTGAAACATTTGTTAGAAAATATGATAATGACACAGAAGTTCATGGTACAAACGACAGCACATCAAGCCACCCGAAACTGTCAAATTTTTCCAATCAATCTTGAACCTAATGCTTTAGCAATAAAGATGAAAATCTGTTAATGAAATTTGACAGATTGTAGTAGCTTTATGTGCTGGCGTCTGTACCTATGGCTGTTTTATGGCGGAAGTGCAATTCTGATGTAAATAAATGCACAATATTTTTTCCTTTATTTTGGGAAGAGCAAAAATGCAAAATAAAATAAATGGACACTTGGTCGAAAAATTCTGAAAAAAATAAATAGGCAGTCATTGGGACTGCGCACAGAAGTGTAAACTTAAACGTAAAACTATGCATAGCATGTCGCATGTTGGTGATGTATGTCGGTGACGCATGTCGGTGAGGCGAACCCATAAGATTTCCCCCTACCAGAAATCGCTCAACGCGCCTAAAATGCCATGCATTTCATATGAAACATGATTATTTTGTCATGAGCTTGACAAGTTGCATCTCCCATATACTTAGAAGTAAATTCACCGTAATAACATGCTGTAGGTATATCTCCTCTTTGCAAGAAAAACGTGACATTTCGGAAAAGGTGTTTTTTATTATTATTCGATTCTAGAATCTTTTTGTGTACCTATTTTAAAAAGTTTAATATTATAACTTATTTAACGTAAAAACACATTAATTTACTTGTTTTAATTTTTTTAGGGCGAGCGCGCACTGCGGTGAATGTCTTTGAAGTGCGCGCACTGCGGTCATGCGTTTTGTTACTGTAGGCCCCGCCCAGTGCGGCAGAACTAACGGAAACTTTATTTATCGCTTCCTGTAAAATTGCATTTTTCGAGATAGCACGTTTTTCTCGCAAAGATGCGATATCGTACTTTTCCATTTTTTGTACTGGATTGGATTGGAATATTGTTCAATGAATAATGATTTGAGTTTAAAAAAACGTTAATGTGAAACCTTGCTTATTCAACAGCAACACTTAGCCTTCAAGGGGTAATTAACAATCTTTTATCATGATTATCGACTATCGCGTAGTTATATGAGTGGTATACATAAGTGCTGCTGATTCTTTTGAAGTAGCCTTATCAGATAGTAAGTAACAAATAATATTTAGAGCAGAATATTCTAAGACTTAATATGTCTTTCAATAGGTATTATAAAATATATAGGTTAAAAAATTCCACCCTGTATAGTGCATATTATGCACTATACAGGGTGGAATTTTTTAACCTCGCCTGGAGGGAAAGTACTCTAAATAGTGGAGATAGCAAATTTTTACTCAAAGGAAACATTCCTTTATTTTTTAAAAGAAACAAATCTGCATTCAAAGATTTTAGAAGAAAATTCGCTTGCCAAACTCGGGAATCGAACGGGCTAATATACGAAAAATAACACCCTGTACTTTTATGGCATCAATCATAGAAAAAAATCCAAAGTAGCACCGTCTATTTCCTGTTTTATACGATTAGGTATACATAAACAGTTTCTTATCATGCAGTAAAATTTGCTTTAAATCGAAGGTATTTAAATATGTCAAGAACTTACTAAGTTATTTTTTTTTTTAGCATTTTGTCATAAATCTATTTTTAACGAAGCGCGTTTAGTTCCAGTGCGCGTGAGTCTTCTATCTCGCACGACAGCCATAACGCCGTTTCACTCATTCATAGAATGATTTCACTAAGGCCGCGTTCGGACGACACGCGCCCGCTAAGCGCACACCACGCGCGTCAGCACCCACGTCTAACTCGCTTTGAATTTTTTTGTATATAATTTGAGTCTTATGAGTCTTATGACACATCAATAGATTTCAAATTGCATTTATCGAACTCCAACCGCACACACCACGCGCCCGCCTCGGGCCAACGTCACGCTCACCCCGCACACGCGTTGCACCCACCCCGATAAAAGTAATTTGAGATCTATTGATGTGTCATCATAAGACACACATTCTTCAGTTTCAGTTCATCATCATTCAGTCATCACAGACAGACCTGACATTCTAGTTTTGACTTATTTTGAATGTTGACATTACAGTAAAAATAAATTCTAATTTAAATAGTTTGCATGCTTTAATTTTAAGCAAAACATGTTTGATCTCGATTCTATAATAACACCTATGTACCCTATACCATGTTTTACGCAAATAAAAAAAGTATCTTATCTTATCTAAGACTCAAATTGAGTTAGACGCGTTTGATAACGCGCGTGGCGTGCGCTTAGTGGGCGCGTGGCGTGCGCTTAGTGGGCGCGTATCGTGCGCTTAGTGGGCGCGTGGCGTACCCTTTGTGGGCAGGTGTCGTCTGAACCCGCACTTACACACCGGGCTAAACCACGCTTCGATGTATCCTCTTAATAGGAACTTCATTTGTTGGTGGTGAAACAGGTCCTGAGAGTCAAAAAACCATAAGTATTAAGTTTATTTTTTTATTACCTACATTCTCAAAAGACCCAAAAGCCGATATTTTTTCTTTGATTTAGGATATGAAACTCATACTTACATAATTCATGACATGCAATGATGTAGCCCACAGTGAAGTAATGAGAATAGAGTGCAAGATATCAAAAAAACATTTACCTTTGTAATCTGAGGTAGGGTGTTACTTACTTGTCCAGTTCTTATGTCTTTACGGATCTGTTCAATGGTGGCCTTGTTTGATTGCAGCACATTTAACTTTCGGACAGCCTCCTGGAATATCATAGTACATAATATAATATTACATTATATTAAAAGAGTTTTCTCTTAATTGCCTTGTTGGTCTAGTGAGTGTGACGTCCTGGGTTCGGTAGGCAGTCGCTCCATGGAAAATACTGGTATTCAGCTGCATCCGGTTAGACTGGAAGCCGACCCCAACATAGTTAGGAAAAGGCTAGGCAGATTGATGTTAATTCATTAATCAATCATAATAATACTACATATTTTTTTTAACATTTCATTTTAAAGTCAGCGAGGCTGCTCTAGTCGCTCGGACATTCAAAGGGTTAATAAGAAAAGGTTGGCCAGAAGAATTTAAAAAAATTAGAGATCAAATCAAATTAGAACTTATCTACAATTTTATTATTACTGTAGATTTAATGTAATATATCCCGAACATGTCATGTTTGAGTAAAATGGGGATATATATTATAATATTATGCACATTTATATTCTTGTAAGAATATAAATGTGCATGCAGGATAAGGATAACATTTAAAAAATACAGGTTCAGACATGTTTGCCACATAATAAGGCGTGCAAATATGAATAAATAAAGCGCCATTTACACGGGGCAAGTTTCTGGAACGTTCAAGAGCAATAATTGCATGCCATAAAGCACGTTCAAGTTTTTTGACATTCAAGAACTGCATGAAGTGTTTACACGCGTGCGATTCCATAGAATGGCATGTACAATAATTGAATGCAAGTTTTGCCATTCAATAAAATCGCATGCGACTTACACCAGGCAATAAAATTGACAGGCGATTATTGCATGCAAGTTTTGCCTAGACATGATATTTCATTAAATTTTATTGAACGCTTCTCAAGATATTTTTCAAGTTGTTCTTGATTTGATTTCTTGCCTCAAAATAGCAACAACAATTACCACACCCTCACTTACCGCACTCATATTTCAATGACAGCACAAATGTCAGATCATGCCAGAATTGAATGCGATTTTATTGTACGAGCAATTATTGTATGTGCTGTGCGATTTTCTTGTACGTGCTTATACCAGTTTTCAAAGTTGCCCGTATCGTGCAACAATATTGTACGTGTTGTTTAGACGGTGCCAGATATTTGCCTTTTAATTTTATGGTATGCCACAGGCAATAAACTGGCGCCGTGTAAATGGAGCTTTAGATTGTTAATAATTAAGGTAGTCAACAGTGTATCCACTACAGAAGTCAATGTTTACAAACAAAAAAATTATAATCACAATCCTCCTGTAAGATTCGCTTAAGTAGGTACTTAAATATAACAGGTACCTACTTACTTATTACTAAAGCCTAAGAAAAAACGTAAACTTAAGAAACAAATGTTACAACCAGATACTTTCTAAAATACAGTACCTATGATGTGGCAATACTTCCTAGAACATTTGAAAGTTTGTTACAACTATAAACAGAACTTACGCAATCAATGCACTATCAAACAAATTAATAAAATAAAAAATTCTGTCACAACTCGTACCTCGTAACTTGTCTTTGTCGAACACATCCTTACAGCTACACTACTGACTAAACAACTACGGAATATGTGGACGCTATTCATCAGTGCGTCATCCGTCGAATAGACGGCTCAACGACGCAATTTTACTGGAAATAAATGAAAAAACCGTGACCTCGTCGTGATCGACGAGCGAGGAGCGAGTAACATGGCGTTTCTTTAGGTCTGCTGTTACTTATCGATGAGGCATACGACATCTGACCCTCATACCGGCTATTTATTGTCATAACATCAAACCAAACACAGCCGGTAATTAGTGTTAATCGCTTCCTAGAACAAAAATATTATGTAAACATAACCTCACAAAAACATGTGGAATTGACAATGACACATGCATGACATAATGGCAGTGCTCACATCAATTTGCGTTCCGTTTTATTTAACACGATTATGACATCTGAGTGCTGTCAACAATTCGGAACGCGCTCAGGGGCCTAAAGGTGAGCGTCCATTGGTCCGCGCCGGGCGCACCAAACGCACGGCACGCAACGGATTTTGGTTTGCTCTGTATGAATTCATATAGAACTGCGTCCACTATCGATACCGGCCGCACCGACCGCCGGGCATATATGAGCAAAAAAGGCGTTGCGTGCCGGTGACGTCACAAGGAATGCCGGTGACGTCACGCGGAATGCCTTGTGACGTCACCGGACGGAACTCTAGTACGAGAGGCCATGATCAAAACCATGTCACATCATTTTACGGCCAAAACCGTATAGAATCGTTAGTTTAGACTTTAGATGATTCTGATCCCGACTCAGTGGGCAGCACCGGTCAAAAACGTCACAGTTTTATGGGAGCCCATTTCTGCTATGTCAAAAAAATAGGCAGATTCTCACAATATGTCTGAGTTTGTTTTGCGACAGTTTGCGCGTCACATGTGGCATGAGCACATTTTCAAAAATGTCAAAAAATTTAACCGATCTGTATCATAGCAAACTGCTTCAATATATTTTTTTTAATCTTTTGTTTAGTTACCTGAGTTACCATAAACCTGTTTTCAGAAATGATCATGGTCATTTTGGACTAAGAAAAAACAGAATTCCGACCTAAGATGAGACTGTCACCAAAATGTAGTACATTGTTAATGTAATTATTAGGTATCATCAGTTTATTTTTAAAAGATAGGGAAGTATTTAAATAATCATATTTATAATTATAACTTTGCTTTATCAGAACGCAGTAAAAAATATTGATTTTGAACGCATTTATAGTTATTAACGTTACTAGAGAAGTCCATACTTTAACTTAGATCTAAATCGATTTTATTTTTGAATCGAAATGAAATCCCCGGCAGCATCAACTGTTTAAAAGTAGGTAATCATTTTAGGTATGTATTTAACGCGGCGACAAATTACCTATGTAGAGCAGCTTTCGAGAAACGTTGAAAAAGTTTTTTTGTGTCCATGTCTGATATGGTATACCTACTCATGAATGAAGATAACTCAACCGTAACAGATAATTATGTGGAGTGGAATCCAGATGAGTCTGCAGCTGCACACGACCGAGGGTGATGCTTGGTACTATAATATGCATATATGAACTAATATGCACCGTCAGTAGAAACCACGATTAGTGGCGATCTTGGACACGCACAGACTTATCTGGCTTGCATTCGACATAATTTTGTAACACAATGTAAAAACAAAACTGGTGAAAAACCTCTCAATTCCAAAAAGCCACAGATTAATAACCTCAAAAAACATATTTCTTAATTACTTGACTCTCCTGTCTTTTAAAAATATATTGAAGGCCGTACTTAGTTACATTTATAAAGGTAAATGAAACAACGTATGTTTCATCAAGGGTCGTTATGTTAGATTTTACTAGTCCAAACATGTTAGCCGCGTGGCCATGATTCTTTAAACGTCACGTTATTCCAAAAACCGAAAGAACGTTTCGGAGTCGCTAAACCGTTTCCGTTTCTAAAACGGCTTTGGTCGCTCAACGTAAAAACTAATGGTGACTCTTCACAATCGGCGATCATTGACGATTACATTTTTACCCGACTGCGCCAGAAGGAGGGTTATGTTTTTCGAGAGTATGTATAACTATGTATGTATGTACGTATGTATAATTGTTTGGCACGCTCTGCGGCCTGAACGGCTCGATGGATTTTAGCTTGAGAGGTGTCGTTAGATTCGTATTTACTGTGAGAGTGACACTGGGTATATCAAAATAAAAAAAAAAACAAAATGGCGGATTTTTGGCGCCAAATTATGTCTTAAAAAAAATTTTTTTTTTGGGGTATCAAAAAGGGTTTTAAATGGTGATAACAAAAATGTACAGACGCCAGCACATCAAGCTACTACAATCTGTCAAAATTCTTTAATAGATTTTGATCTTTATCGCTAAAGCATTAGGTTCAAGGTTGATTAGGAAAATTTGACAGTTTCGGGTGGCTTGACCTGCTGGCGTCTGTACACAACTTATATGGTTAAAAGTACCTCGAAGTGACAAATCGTAAAAAACACGTAGGTACAATAAAAACATCTGCGAAATCTTTCACATTTGACATTTGTAAATTAAAAAGCTGGACGACGAGGTCCGCCAGTGTGTAGACGTCCTTAGTGTTGTGTGTAGAAGTACCGACAGTGACATTAGGTAATAAAAATTGTGAAGACCAAGTGAGGGTAGCACGTAGACCATTGACTTAGAATTCTATAGACTCATGGAATCCGTGCCGTCGAAAGGGACAGAAAAAAAGTACATCTTTTGTTTAGGGTTACCAAGTGATGTACATTTTACCCAATATTCTTCAAAAAATAAGATTTTTTTTAATGAGGTTTGTATTTCAGGAAAAATAAAAAAATATGAGTAATGATGCGACTGCAATGTTTTATTCAAACTCAAACTCAAAGCAAAATTAAAAAAAAAAATATTTCAAAATAAACTAATCATACGTACGTTTGAATTGTCAAGGGATCGGTCAGTCAGAAAGATGAAGCTAGTTGCCCATTCCAAACCGTTGTCCCCTATGGAGAAGAATGGGCAAGAAACTCCACGGACACTCTTTTAAATAAAAAAAAATTACAAAATATTGGTTACATCCGTTCATGTTGAAAATATACCTACATATGAGAACAATGTAGGAATCTGCCACCTTTTTGGTCAACCTCCTAGATTTTTCTCGAAGTGCTTTTAGCTGTTTCAAACGCTGTTTTAATATTTCTTGCTCTTTCTGCCATTTTCGTTTCAATGTTCTGGGCGAAAACTCAGGTGACGAATACTAAAATAAATAAGGAAAATGTTTTATATTACGCACTTATTATTGAAACAACATTATGTACAGACGCCAGCACATCAAGCTACTACAATCTGTCAAAGGAGATGTTGCATTTCTGGCCATAAAGAGTACCATGATGAAAATACAGGAAACAATACTATGAATTGAGGAAAAATATCCTTTCCTGAATATTCTCCAGATTACTTCGGCACCAAAAATAATAGTTTTTCAAATGATTGCCATATTCTATTGAACATGGCGTCGTCGTCTTACACCAAACTCAATGTCAACGTCATGTCATAGTTGTCAAACTAAATATGAACTTGACACTTGACAGATGGTTGACTTGCGGTTGCATTATTGCTTATTATATGATGGAAAAATATTTACAAAACTTCGACGCAGATCGACACTACGTGTACGAAGTCGAAGTCCGGCAAGGCGATTTAGATTTCAGAACAATTGGTTCAGCGGTTCGAGGAATTACAGCTACAAATCGAATTAATCGATGACGCCGCAGACTGACAAGAAATTCACGAAGAGGAGCGGAGTAAGTACCTCCGAGGACAGATTCTCATTTTATGGACTGAAAGCATGTATTGATGAACGCCATGACGCCAAAACCCGCGGCGGCGGCATCACCTTCCCACGCTGATCAATTTAACTGTACCACTACGACTACGCTAAGCCACATGTCAAGCTGCCTCAACTGGAACTACCTAAGTTCAATGAGAACATCCGGCAATGGCCAACACTGTTTACAGCCCTACAAATTCAGGAATAAGTGCTCCAACATTCACTGCCTAAAATGCAAAGGTAAACATCACACATTCATACACAAAGACAGGCCTCAACCACAGGTTAAGTACATTACAACTACTCACAGCCAACAGGCAAACATCCCAACTCAGTCAACACACATTTATAATTCTTCATAAAGCTGCAGTAGACAGCACACAGCACAGGCAGTAGATTCTACACTTGCAACAGCAAACGCTTTGACAACAGCTTTTACACAAGCACACATAGAACAAAGTTCTTTACGGCCAACTCACACTCAATCTTCAAACACATCATTAACTACACCTTCTACAGTACTAGTAACAAACACTAACAGATATCAAATGTTGCTTTCCCCAGCTCTGTTAGGGGTTCAACATGCTTCAGGTCAGTGGATCACTGCTCAAGCACTTCTGGACATAGAAAGTGAAGTCAATGTTGCTACCCACATACTTGTAACTCAACTGGAACAACAGGTTAGTCGGCAATCATGCCTTATAATGTGTAGGCAATAGCCAAGAGCGTACTGTAAGTGTAAACACGAATGTTGCGTTCATACATGAGTTCATACAGTTAGAACATGCTCACTACAATAGAGGATTTTTCACCCACAGATTCACACGCTTACTAAATGCCTCATGTAGCGGTCATAAAGCCTGACAGTATAACAACAACATTATGTTCCTAGTCTTCAATGCTAGTGCCAAGAGATCCACTGGTATATCACTCAATGTATGAAGGTATAAACATATACAATGATCTTTTAGAAATTATCCTCAGATACAAACAAAACAAACAACACAAACAAACACTGACTGACACAAACAAACACTGACTTTACAAATATTTAGCATGTATGTATTTATGAATCTAGGATATATGTATGTTCATGTATGTGTATTTAGAATATGAATGTATCTATTTTAGTATATTATTGTATAGTGCTTATTATTAGCACCAACAACAGCCACATTTCATGTACAGGTATATCGCTGTCCATTCCAAGGTTGCCTGGTAGAGATTGCAGAAAGCGATAAGGCTGCCCATTGTACTTATATTTTGTAGTGTTAAATATGTTTTTTGTTATGTACCTATTTTTGTGGTGTACACTGAAGTATATATAAATAAATACTTAAATAAAATAAATAAGTATGCTTTCTTTTGTGTGACTTTACAAACTCACAACAGACATCTTTACAAAGGGTCCTATGGAGAGACTCCAGATACACAAAGAGTGCCCCATACTTAGCTTGTCGCACACAGACATATTTATTTGACACACACTCGGATACTCACCCGCAGGCAGCTGACTATATTAAAAACTCTGGGAATGTGTCTGGATGACTATTTGTATGGCTCGCAAACACTAGAACAATGGTCTACATTGTTCTAGTATGGTATAGGTAAGTATGGTATAGGTAAAGATGGTCACCCATCCACTAACCAACCCTGACAAGCGTAGCTTAACCTGATGGATCGACCCGTGCGGCTGTTATTACTTAGCCACGAGCTCATATACTCGACGAGTATGCTACTTATAGGTATATACGGATACCATACCTATAGACTTATTGAGCATAGCAGGTTTTCAACTGAACAAGAGTGGTCATCTAACCACAAAATACCATAATTATAGGTACCTACTTTAATACAATGTAGACTCGGCTACACAAGAAACATACAATGTTACATCAGCTTCTGTCAAAACGCTTGGCTTATGTAGGTAAGTACCTATACAATGGCTACCTAGGTACACAAGACACACTTTAGGTCAGCATACCTGACTACAGCACTGCTCCTTGTACTCACACATACACTACTCACTTACTTATTCTCACAACTAGCTCAAATATTTGATCCTATTGGTATGTTAGCATCTACAACTATTCTAGCTAAGATATTGATGCAAGACACAAGGAAACAAAGTATTGACTGGAATTCTTTGATCTCAATGGACTCTAGTCATCTAGAGCTATGTTCAGCAACTACAGTGCTTGAAAGCTATACACATACCTAGATATTATTTTACAGATCTACATCAATCTGCCTAGCCTTTTCCCAACTATGTTGGGGTCGGCTTCCAGTCTAACCGGATGCAGCTGAATACCAGTATTTTACATGGAGCGACTGCCTATCAGACCTCCACAACCCAGTTACTGGGTAACACGACACCCCTTGGTAAGACTGATTGTCAGACTTTCGGGCTTCTGACGACCCGTAACGACTGTCAAAGATCCACGAATAACAGCCGGAACCAACGGCTTAACGTGCTTTACGAGTCACCCATCCACTGACCAACCCCGGCAAGCGTAGCTTAACCTGACGGATCGACCCGTGCGGCTGTTATCACTTAGCCACGAGCTCCTCTATTTTACAGATCTACATACACAAATAATAATATTATTAGGGTTCTTTGATCACACAAAGCTTAATATGGTGCTTGCCTGTAGGTACACTTGGCGTCAGTATTATGTGCTAACCCCCCAAGCACAATAAAAATATCTACAGTATTGTGACTCGGCCCTGTTAATTATTACCTACAGTCGCGCGGTACGTAAATACGCTTCAGGGCTGCTACTGCAGCAGTATTTTAATGTCATCAACCTACTTGAGTTTCTTTCTAGTTTTGTAATTATATATATTTTTTAAATTCGTTGTGTGCTAGGAAGTGATCAATAAAAATACATGTTGTGTTTTTTGATTAGTAGATTTAATAAAAAAAACAGCTGACTAGTACCTAATTATAATACTTATCTTTTTCATCTCAGCTTATTAACGTCCCCATATTACCTACAGCATGGAGCAACTCGAAATAACAATTTATTTGGTCACCCATCCGCTGTCGAGCTGCTGCAAACGTTACTTAATATCAACCAAATCATCGCGTGTGCGCTACCTACAGCAATAAAAACCTCACTACCTAATACAAAATCTGACTTAAAAAGTAAATTATAATGTAAATCTTACTGTGTAGGTACATACCTACCTACAATTTATTACTCTCAGAATCATTTCATAATGATATTTCGTCTAATTCAATAATATAATCTAAGTAGATAGCCTAGCCTAGGAAACTACAATAGTTATTTATGCAACTGACGTATAATAAGGGGTATTAAAACACGAATGTGTGATAATAGTATCACATGAGTGTTTTAATACCTAATTATGTACAGTTGCATACAAGACTTTACCTACATCCCTGTTATGAATCCTCTAAAAAAGGTTCTGAAACAGTTTTTTGCATTACTAATACTCGTATCGAACATGGCGGCCGGCGTCATAGTATACGACGTGAATTCGAATAAGTTATTTTTTTAAATTACGGCGCTGTTGTAGTGAAACGCGCGTGCATTACAATGTTCTTTTTTTGAAAACGAGTTGCATTATGAAATTCAGTACAACATTAAAGCACCCGTTTGGATGATATTATGGTTACCATGGTTACTATGACACTGGCTGTTTTAATGTTGGCAGTAAGCTAACTGTTTCAGGAACTTTTATAAAGGATTTATAGCATGGGTGTAGATAAACTAGTTTTATGCGACGCGTACTTAAGTCACTAGTGTGACTTTTTAACCGACTTTTCAAAAAAAAGATGGGACGTTATCAATTCGTAGCGTATATATACAACGTGTAACGTTAAATGCGCAAAACCTCTTAAGGGGTCATTGTACTCATCATTATGAACAACTTTTACTATGGGACCAAACCTGAAATCGCGAAAAAAAAATCTGCTGTTCAGTACATTTTGACGAATTATGCGAACATAAATGTACTGAACAGCTGATTTTTTTTTCGCGATTTCAGGTTTGGTCCCATAGTAAAAGTTGTTCATAATGATGAGTACAATGACCCCTTAAGAGGTTTTGCGCATTTAACGTTACACGTTGTATATATGTATATATTTTTATGTTTGTATGTACCTACACCGATTTCTCCGTCAATTGTGGACCGATTTTGAAAATTCTTTTTTTATTTGATAGGGTATGCTCTCGAGGTGGTCCCATTGTCACCAAGTTAGAATGTGATGAGGGGATCCCACGGAAATCGAGGGAAACCCTCAAGTTTTATAGGCATACCTATAGTTCAACAATCTATACCGCGCTTAGAGACGGGTGGATCGCTTTTGCTAGCCCAATTTAGCAAAAAGGTTCATAAACACTATACTTACAGTGTGTCTGTATAATACGGACTGGCGAAAATTAAGGGTGTGGTTGGTAGTGGTACAGACCATCAACTTGAACAACTTTCTCCCGGGGACCAACATCGTAATCATGAAAAAAAATCAGTCATCCCATACAAAACATCAATACCTACTCGACCAAATGTGGGACGACTGATAATTTTTTCGCGATTACGATGTTGGTCCCCGGGAGAAAGTTGTTCAGTTTGATGGTCTGTATCACACCATAAGGGCCTTATCACACTAGCGAGTTGCGAGCGAGTGGAAAGCGGGGCGAGTGCGCAGCGAGTTCGCAACGTGTGCACGGCGACCACGCCGCGGGTGCGCAGCGACGTCGTCGCGTTTACCCAATTGACGCGAATGTACAACAGAGAGCGAGACAAGCGAGTGTAGGTACAATATTATGAAAACCCGGCGAACACGTTGCTCACTCCTGGCGTGCTGCGTGCTGGCTACGCGTTCGTGGCGAGTTCGTTCACAAATCGCTTCGCTGGAAACACGCTCGCAACTCGCTATTGTGATAAAGCCCTTAATTTTCGCCAGTCCGTGTACAGACACACTGTATAATAACAAAATTAACATTGAGAAAACTTATCTATTTACAGACTCATCTATTGTACGCACGGCTACAGATAAAGCTATACATTTCCAGTATAAGCTGATCTCCCATTGTATAGGATTTCCTTACAATGAGAGGTCAGTGTAAACTGGATGTATAGCTTGATGCATTGTGCACTACACTGGATCAAAGCTCCACACGACATATATGTCACACACCGCCTT
Source organism: Cosmia trapezina (assembly GCA_905163495.3). NCBI lineage: Eukaryota > Metazoa > Arthropoda > Insecta > Lepidoptera > Noctuidae > Cosmia > Cosmia trapezina. The sequence continues at coordinate 29,471,426 of LR991022.1, read as the reverse complement.
ATGCAGGTCATTGACAGCACCAGCGGTGATGACTGGTACTACATGAACACAAAACAAAACCCAGCTGATCTGATCACCCGGGAGTCATGCCTAAAGATCTTCAATCTTGTAAATAGGTACCTACACTATGGAGGCAAGGCCCTTCATGGTTTACTCAAGATCAATGACAATGGCCATATTCAATGACACAGACACCAAATGTAGACATAAATACATAGCACAATCAAACCTCATAAGTCAAAGTAGTCAATTTCTGCACGGACTCACTCATCAATTATTTATTCTTCTTTGATAAATTCGCAGAACACTCCAGTTTCTCTAAGCTTATCAGAATTGTCGCATACATACCTACCTACTTAGATTTGTACGCACGGCTACAGATCAAGCTATACATTTCCAGTATAAGCTGATCTCGCATTGTATAGGATTTCCTTACAATGAGAGGTCAGTGTAAACTGGAAATGTACCTATAGCTTGATGTGATAGCCGTGTGTACATAATATGAAAACAAAAATATACATCACAATTTTATATTTCACACAACACAAAGTCTTTCTTTCTCAAAGGAAATGCATGATATATCATCACTGCATAGTATAAAACAACGTCGCTTCCCGCTGTCTGTCTGTCCCTAGTTATGTAGGTATGCTTAGATCTTTAAAACTACGCAACGGATTTTCATGCGGTTTTTTCTAATAGATAGAGGTATTCAAGAGGAAGATTTATATGTAATACATAATATGTATTATAAAAAATATTACTAAGTCGCAGCGGACTGTCTGTGTCTCCTATGACAAAGAGGTGTTTATTAAATGACCCATGGCCAGTTATAGCAGCTGTAATTGTAAATAACAGCTGCGAACAGTTACAGCTGTTGTACCTAACTGGACATGGGTCATAAACACCTCTTTGTCATAGGAGTCACAGTCAGCTGTGCAGGGCCTGCATGGAGGACGACGAGACAGCAGCTCATGTGCTTCTAAACTGCCCGGTAGTCGCCGCATACAGGGCAAAGTACTTCGGTAACCCAGGTACGGGTAACCTCCATGAGGTTGTCAGTAATATCAAGGCGCTGCTGCTGCTGGCCTTTGAGGAGCTGGGGTGGATCGAATGATCGATTTTCCCACCCACGCAAAATACGCGCATTGACGTGGAGGTGCGGATACCAGCCCGTATTACCTATTGCTAACTGGCAGGCTTCACATACACAAAAGTCTTACATACTCACATCCAGCCCACTAAGGAAACTGAATCCATTCTTAGATGGAGACAGCATACTAAGAGTTGGTGGCAGCATACACCATTCAGACATTTCATACAATGAAGCACAACCTATTATACTTCCTGCCGAAAACCACATCACACAGATTTTGATACAGCATTATCCCATGAAGCTACTGCACTCAGGTGTTCAGAACACACTCTGCAACATAAGGCTATTTCACCCTTATGTTACAGAGTGTCAGCCTATCAATGGTAGAGGTGAAGTAAAGAAATATTATGTTCCTGTGTTAGATGCACTAGGTAGGTACCTATAGAGGCAAGGTATGTGAGAAGTAGATGTCAGATCTTCCTGCACACCCAGAGTCCACTGACCCGTCCGTTTACTCATGTATGGTTAGATTTTAGTGGTGCTATAGCTATAAGAAGTTCAGTGACCCGAAACTGTAAATACTCTAAGGGCCTATTTCACGACGTCTGAACAGCCACTAAAATCCACCACCAAAAAACCAAACAAAACACCAAATTAATTAAAAAATGGAACAATTTGTATGAAATTATCTGCCAAGTAAGTTAATAGGAACTAGGTGGTGAAACAGGCCGTAAGGGTTATATGTGCCTATTTGTTTGCTTGGAAATTAGTGACTGAACTATCTGTGCTCTTAAAAGATATATTTCTAGGAGAGGAATACCTACTTGCTTATACAGGGTGTCCCATAATTAATTGATAACCTCTTAAGGGGTCATTGTACTTGTGGCGGCATCTACATCGCCACATATGAACTACACATCAATGGCATGACGTCACGCAAACCTGCATCGCGCTATTAGAGTTTACCACGCGATTAGCATATATACAACGTCCCGACATCAACCGTCGGGCAGTAGCCCACCAGACACAATACCCGTCTGGTCGGAGGATCCTCCCTTTTCAATAGAAGATGAGTGAACTTTACACCCTGTTCCTCATGCCTCTAAATACTCATCATTATGAACAACTTTTACCTTGGGACCAAACCTGATAGCGCGCAAAAAATCAGCTGGTCCCTACATTTTGATGAGTTTAATGTACCTACCTGGATAAATGTAGGTACCTACTGAACAGCTGTTTTTTTTTCGCTATTTCAGGTTTGTTCCCATAGTAAAAAGTTGTTCATAATGATGAGTACAATGACCCCTTAAGAGGTTATCAATTAATTATGGGACACCCTGTATAAGCAAGTAGGTATTCCTCTCCTAGAAATAAATCTTTTAAGAGCACAGATAGTTCAGTCACTAATTTCCAAGCAAACAAATAGGCACATATGACACTTACGGCCTGATTCACCACCTACGATTAAGTTCCTATTATCTTAACGTTCCTATTAAATTAAACATTCCGAACTAATTTTAAACATTCCGAAACTGAGTTACATGAACTCTAAAATGTTCAAAAATGATACTAGCTACAGTGAAATTATTGACTTATGTGTCACGAATTACATGGAATACAAGTTTACCTGTCCTCTTGCAAGCCACATGGGGGGATATATGGAGCAGGGGTTAAAGCTGTGAAATCGGTACTCGAGAGACACCTATTTAAGTTAACTTAATTATGACTTGTTGTATAGGTACTATTCTGGTTCAAATTGAGGGAATAAGTACTTAATTCCCAACCATTGTATTGTGATCTAATGACTTAACTTACCTGACACCTGCTCTCATTTCATTGTAGGTAGGTACTTCTTTATCTGACCTACCTACCTGAACCTAATGTATTAGATGTTAGCGAATCTAGACAATGTACTTATACCAACAAAATAATACAATTTACACAAAGATTTTGGAAACAATTCTAGCAAGACACAATTTTAGATATTTGTCTGAATTACAAACTAGAAATAGTTAAGTGACTACAAGTGCAAAATAACTTAAGTATAGCAGTAGTAATTAAAGATTGTCCACCCACTTCATAGGCTTTAGGTCGAATTACCTCTGTAAACACTAAAAATGGATGGCCTATGTAGATCTGTAAAGATTATAACTAGGTCGTAAAGGAGAATTTACCGGACCTGTAAATAAAGTAATATTGCTACTTGCTACCAAGCAAAGATTGAATTGAAACTATAATATTGTGTAAGTACCTACCTATTTTTTACATGAGCTAAGTGTAGGTACTGACCTACTTATGTGTAACTTACTATACTATACACCTAAGTGTGCTACATTAAGAGTTACCTAGCTATTTTTGTTTATGTACCTAACTTATATGTTGTCATGAATGCTAAACTCATAGATTTTCTTTTCTAACTTACCTATCTAAACTATTATGTTTACCTAATTAATAATACTTACATGGTTAACTTATCTGATAAGTAAATACTTATGTACCTAATGTAAGAAACAAGACTAGGTACTACTTAGCTAATGCTATATTAAGATGCTATGTCTATGTTCCTTAATTATTATTATTATACTAATAAAAAAACCTAACTTATTATTATACAAAAATAGGTAACTATTCTCTACTAATATTAAGGCTCTAAACTACGTAAAAGAAACTCATTGTACTACTTATTTCAATTCAATCATTTTATTTATTATTATCAAAACTCAGATACCTATGAGCCTACTTACCGAGGCTTTCCTCACTTGGAGGACCGAGAATGTTTAGTAATGTCAACATCATGTTATAGTTGTCAATCTAAATATGAACTTGACAGATGGTTGGCTTGTGGTTGCCCCTTCTAACTTCACAATGAACAGAGCGCACAAGTCTCTTACAACCTTACAAAATTAAATAGTTGAGAAGTAAATATAACCTTGTGACTTGTATTAATGTGTCCTGAATAAACAATAGTCAAGTGTATAAAGTGGTTTTTATCAAGATCCCAAACATCACTAAAAGCACACATGTTTATGAAACCGGCCTCGCTTCACTGTTGACAGCGCTATGTCTTGGTTTTTTATTTGGTCCGAGTTTATACCTAGGACCTTGTGAAAGCTGTGGGCAACTGCTGGAAGCAGGAAGCACAACCAGTCAAAGTCGCGGTTCTTGGAGGAGGCCTATGTCCAGCAGTGGACGTCTTTCGACTGAAATGTTGATGATACGTAGGACATCTGTACTTACTTATCCCACAATTATGTTTTCACTTTTCAATTGATTACTTACTTACCTATAATATCATACCATATATTTATTACGTACAAAATAAGCCAGTTAATACCCATTCTAAGCATATGACAACCCACTGCACTGACCCTTTTATTGCCTATATACTTATCCTTTAAAAACGATACAAGTAGATCACAGATTCACAGTTCCCTTTATGGTTTTGGATTGTCGACCAATGCAAACCCAGTGTGTGGAGGCTTGCCGGCGCAGGCCTGCATCGACAGGTATCGGCCGGCGAGCGCTATTGCGGTGTGAAACTCATACTACTCGTACTTATCTAAAACTGCCGCCTGCTAGTGTGGAGATGGAGACCCAGAGCCGGTAAGCAACCGTTGCCGGCAGGCAATAATCACTGCAGTGTGTGGGCTATGCAGACCTTGGACAACAGGCCGCCTGATAGGATCAGAGACTGCAGGCCAACTGTTAATGTGCCCCACACATTAATCACCCTTAATCAAGTCTAATGTCCTAATAAACAGAGTGGCCTAGGTAACACTAAACAATATAAATATCGCAAACAACAATCACAGTTTTGACAAATTCTAGGTTATCTAAATTGTAAACGTCATCTCTCCAACCTGTCATGGCTGTCAATCAATGGTCGTATCTGTCACTCGACAAACGTCAAACATTTTCTGTTTTTATTCGGCGCCGAAACAATATTAGTTATTATGAAAAACAACACTCTTTTTTGTATTTAGAGTTTCGTTTCCCAGGTTCTATGTATGGTACGTGTTATGGCCAGAGCCCCATACAACCGTGCAACGTCTCCTTTCTTTAATAGATTTTCATCTTTATCGCTAGAGTATTAGGTTCAAGGTTGATTGGGAAAATCTGACAGTTTCGGGTAGTTTGACCTGCTGGCGTCAGTACATACAACTCCCGGCTCGTTATTAAGCTGTTAAAATATGAATCCTATAGACTTACAGATTTAACTGTTTTTGAGCTCCCTTCTAATGTTTCAGTGGATGTGGCTTCGCTGCTCTTAATCATCATAGCGCTTCCTCTATTTCCTGCAACCTAATGGAATTAAATGTTAAAATTTTATAACCATTGTAATAAAATTCAATCACATGTTAGGTACATCCATATTTGTTACCGTATTTGGAACAGCATCGGGGTATAAGTAAGTTTTGCATGCTTTCTTTATTAAAAGATTACTATCAAACTGTTGACTGCAAATCCTGGAATTGGTTTTTGGAGCCCAATTAGGCCTATTAGTAGCAGCAATCCACATGTTTCTTATTTCGGGTTTATTTGGAAATGTAGAATAATAATAAATCGGGTAGATTTTTTCATTACCTTTCATTTTAACCAGTGATCTTGCTTTCCATGATTTTTTTACTTATATATTTATAGTATAGTAGTAGCTATATAGCATGCAATATGTTAGCCCACAGGTTTGCACGTTGTACACCAGAAGTAAAAATAACTCGATAATGCGTTTTGCCAATCTTTGTACATGTGCACTCTGTGGGATCGATAGACGCAGACGGCATACGACGTCTTCAGAGTTCAGTATATCAATACTTTCAGGATGTGGTTGAGGCTTCCACGTTACTGCAGTGCATCAGGAATGTTTGCCGAAGTACATGCTGATGGTTTTAATACCATCTTGAGTAAAAAGAATGCTTCCATGATGCGCAGAGTACGTGGGAGCGTCAACGACATTAAGGTCATAAGTAAACAGCCGTGCTGCACCATTATGACGCATTATGTACATGTACACACGGCTACACATCAAGCTATACATTTCCAGTTTACACTGTAAGGAAATCCTATACATTGCGAGATCAGCTTAAACTGGAAATGTATAGCTTGATCTGTAGCCGTGAGTACAACATGTACCCAATGCGGGGCATCAGGTGAGTGCAGATATATGAATTAAACTCTTTTATGTTTGTTACTAAAATATGTTATGAGAAGTGTGTATTACTAATATTAATGGATCAAGGTCTGAAATAAAATATTTTTTTATAGACATTGCTTTAAAAAATCAGTTTTACCCTTATTAAAGGGTAAATTCCCCGTCAAAAAGTGGCAACACTGAATGTTCAGGTAAGAAAATAAAAATATTGCGCAAATCACGATTTTTTGAGATTTAACACAAATACAAATTAGTTTGTACATTACTGCGACTATTTGATTAGAAATAGCAGCACACACAGCGATAAAATACATAAAAAGGTGGAATACTTACGTGTGAAAGGACAATCCGGCAATCTTCATCAAACTATCACTTTTACAATGTAATACACTGCACCTAACCATTTTGCACAGTTGCACAGATGGTATTAAAGAATTGAGCACGAAACGGCACGTATTTTGTGTAAAATCTCGATGTAATTATTAATAAATAATTGGATTTCAATCTGCAATCGCCAAAAACGTCAAACTTGTTGCGCACGTCGACGGTCATAGCCGGCACGCGATAAAGGACAGAAATATTTTTACTGTGTCTCTTTTGTATGCTAGTGACGTTAATATATTCTTCTTTTTCTAGTGTGAATGCAAGGGAAGATAACCAGCAGTCTATAGAATTCTAAGTCAATGACGTAGACAGACTGTCTTCGGCTCAGAACAATAACAAAGCATAGAAGGAAGGCTAAAAACAGAATTCTGTAACTACCTTTATTCCCGTTCTATTATTAGGTACGATAAAGGATGTGGGAAAGAGATAAATGTTTTACTCTTTGTTTTACTTTCTTGGCATGGTCACAAGATCAATTGTCATTTGGTTAAAAAAGTTATAGTATGACGCGGCCAAATTTGATAGTACTTTGTTTTAATGTCTGACAGTTCGTTCATTGAACTAGCTGACTTATTCGCGTGTTCATTGTTTACGTGTCTGTCGTAATATTCCATGGTTTTGCGATGTTTTAATAATATTTCTACTGTTAGATTGCATGAATTCTTTGTTTAACTACAAATAGTGAGTGTGTGGACGCTGTGGAGCAATTTCTTGTGTGGTTGGGGGCTGCAAGACCCATTCATAGCGAAAATAAAATGAACAACAAATATTGACCTTCCATCGGTAAGTTTTTGCTCAATTTCTTGTTGCCTAAGATCTGATAAACGAATATAAATACATAACAAATATTGCTGTGTCACTATATAGCTGAAACCAGTCGTAATATTTATTCCAATAGAAGTTATTAGCGAATATTCGGAAATTGTTTTGGTTGGGGTCAAAGAGTAAAGTAAGTATGTTGGGGTTATCTTGATCAGCCATAGTGACGTAAATAATGTTGTCGATACTTTTCTTTTACAGATTTCCTAGACGATGTGAAAAAAAAATGGATAAATTGTATTGGTAGACGAAATTGGACTCCAAACAGCACAGCCACATAATATGCTCCAAACATTTTACTTTGTATTCATTTGGTAATGAACCTATGAAATGGATGTAGCATGTTCTTTAAGTCGTCACTTAGAGTACATGCTGTTCCTACATTATTTGTTATGGATAGAACAGATGAAATGGTCTTGATATATTATGATATAATTAAGGTATTTTATTGGCAATAAATAGTATCCCGTTCAAATTAAAACTTGATTTATTACATTACAGGAAATACTTATGGAAGTCTGCGAAGAAGGACATAGCGCAATACTGCAAATTAAAAAAACCGCTCACCATCAACAGTAATCTAACATGAAGACAGGTATAACATTTAGAAATATGTTCACTTGAAATATGCGATACAATGATATTATATTAAAAATATCATTGATGCGATATCATTCTTCTACTTATCCCAGTCGGAAATATAATCGAGTGCAAATTTATTTATTTATTTTTAATATAAAATACGTAATTGTAGGATCCCGTAGCAATGGAAGTTGAAACAGGACCTAGTACATCGGTACAAATTAATGAATCGCCACTGATCTTGACATCTCGTGAAATCATCTCACATCAGTCAGGTAAGACATACAAATAAAACTATTTACCTAAATAAAAATGTTGATAAAAAATCTTACATAAATTTTATTGAGAACTGTTTGTTTTAGGAATCCTTGACACAGATGACAATAACAAATTCAGAAATAATTGGATTCCATCCTGATTCAAGAAGACTGCGCTTCTGGCGAGTTCCTGGTCGCCAGAGCCGACTCCAGAATCCTCAGGAAGTTCATCCGTACCAGGGACCCAATTCCGGGCTCGAGCTAGATATCACGACCATGGAGACAAAACTCTGTTTCAAATCTCCGCATCAATGTCCGGTTCAAATCTCGATACTATCAAAAAACCGTATTCTGGTTGACCATGGAGAAACATTTACAACGGAGAAAATAATCTCGTCTAAAAGACGTTCCATTTTTATCGATTCACTTTGATTATAATCGATTATGCTACGTTTTTCTTTTTTTAGTATTAATTACATGTTTAATTTATTAAATCCAAGCAAACACATTATAAAAGACAATTTTATTATATTGTGTTTCTTTATTTGTGTTTTTTTGTTATAATTACTTACTGAAAATAGTAATTGCAAAGTAGCGTGATCAGAAACGCGTTTCGCATGATTTGTGTCCTTTTTCTGACGTAGGTAGGTTTTAATTTTCATATTAAATATGACTACTTTTAATCGCGATTAAAAAGGTGTGGAATAAAATTAGTTGTCATGAACTAAAATTCACACCAACACCTTGACTTCAAGTGCAAAACAGTACTGTATTTTTTTTCTTTTGCTTATATCTCGAAAACGGTGTGTCCTATCGCAAAAATAATGAAAATTTGGCCCCCCTTTATGAAACCCATAAACCCCTAAGCCTCTACATGTAGGTACCAAAAAAAATACGAATATAAACCTACGAATGTAAATTTTGACAGATGTTCCAACGGAGATTTCATATCTCCATACCTTAGGACCAGCCGTGATATCTCGCTGGTTTGCGATCGAAAAATTTATGAATGGAGATCGTTAGAATAGCATTTTTTCGTTTCCGACGGAGATAAGCAGTTTCTCGACTGATATTTCGACCATGGAGATAACCGGAATTGGGTCCCAGGAGGCCAATTCCGGTGGCATGGAAATTATCTCCATGATCGAAATATCAGTCGAGAAACTGCTTATCTCCGTCGAAAACGAAAAAATGCTATTCTAACGATCTCCATTCATAAATTTTTCGATCGCAAACCAGCGAGATATCACGGCTGGTCCTAAGGTATGGAGATATGAAATCTCCGTTGGAACATCTGTCAAAATTTACATTCGTAGGTATAAATTCGTTTTTTTTTGGTACTTACCTACATGTAGAGGCTTCGGGGTTTATGGGTTTCATAAAGGGGGGCCAAATTTTCATTATTTTTGCGATAGGACACACCGTTTTCGAGATATAAGCAAAATAAACAAAAATACAGTACTGTTTTTGCACTTGAAGTCAAGGTGTTATGTTGGTGTGAATTTTAGTTCATGACAACTAATTTTATTCCACACCTTTATCGCGATTAAAAATAGTTTTATTTAGTTTGAAAATTAAAACCTACCTACGTCAGAAAAAGGACACAAATCACAGAGCACTATACATATAATACACAAATCATGCAAAATGCGTTTCGGATCACGCTACTTTGCAATTACTATTTTCAGTACCTAAGTAGGTAATTATAAAAAAAAACACAGTTATAGAAACACAATATACTAAAATTATCTTTTATAAAGTGTTTGCTTGGATTTAATAAATTAAACATACGTTATTAATACTAAAAAAAGAAAAACGTAGCATAATCGATTATAATCAAAGTGAATCGATATAAATGGAACGTCTTTTAGACGAGATTATTTTCTCCGTTGTAAATCTTTCTCCATAGTCTACCAGAATACGGTTTTGTGATAGTATCGAGATTTGAACCGGACATTGATGCGGAGATTTGAAACAGAGATTGATTTCCATGGTCGTGATATCTAGCTCGAGCCCGGAATTGAGGCCCAGGGCGGAATGATTATGGTGTGGGCTGGAATTCGACAAACAGATTATTAAAGTGGCTAGGCATTTTATTTTTTTATTTAAAATATTATCTGGTCGTTATTTATTTTTTTATGTACGACAAGTTTTTGTCGCTTTGGTACCATTTTAAATTTTCATAATAAATTTTATTTTTTCACTAACAACCATTTTATTTAATCAAATAATTCAAATCTCTATTAAATTACGCTTCTACTGATTTACAATAATATATGTTACATAAAAAGTATTAAAATAAAAATTATTAGGTACTTTGAATACCCTTTTTCCCTAGACTTTGTTGAGTAGTCTATGATGTAATCTAAAATTCAAATAAATATGAGAAAGTAAGTTGCTAAAAACATTTGCAAAACCGAATGTCTCCCACTTCTTTTCAATAAACTCATCAGTTATTATGGCAACTAAATACATTCGGGTTTAGCCGGGTCAGATTTAATACATGAAGAGCTGTCGAGAACCAAGGAAGACTTTGGTGATGATGATGACGAACTATTTAGTTCATACTTAAAGTATTGTTTAATTTTGAACGAATATATTAAGTATTGGTATCATAAGTATGCTTAGTTACTTCAAAATTTTTGGTACGCACGGCTACAGATCAAGCTATACATTTCCAGTATAAGCTGATCTCCCATTGTATAGGATTTCCTTACAATGAGCGGTCAGTGTAAACTGGAAATGTATAGCTTGATGTGTAGCCGTGTGTACCTACGGTTATTATTCTTGGCAGTGTAAGAAAGAATGTCATTGTAAATTCTATCGACGTTGAAATTTAGTGGGTACATCACTAGTCAGAATAAAATGAATGACAACCTACAAAATTTCGAAACGTCTTCTGTATACGTGTCCTTCTTTAACATCATAGCGGCTCCATAAGTCAAAATGAAACAAATATATTGAGTTCAGTTGCTATTTTAACACTACTTCTATGCTTTGTTATTGTTCTGAGGTCTTCGGGGTAGCACATATCCGAACTTTACGAAGACGTCGCCATAGATTATACAGTGTCGCTGACCTGTCAACAGTCCTCCCGTGACCACGATCCCTGCAAGGCGGTCGAAACGTCGGGAAACAAGTAGTACCTGTTTACCTCGTAAAAAAAGAATATCGCGATAAGACGCGTTCTCGATATTGTTTTATAATGTGTACAAATCGCGAAAGTTTAAAAAGCTGGAAATAAAAAAAGTACTAAATTAAAAAACTTTTTTTCAAAAAAAAAACAACCGACTTCCAAAAAAAACACTGCAAAGTGAAAAATAACTTTAATTTCAGAAGTTTCGGTGTCTTTGGATCAGTAGGATTTTAGTTTTTTGCCACCGACTTCTGAAATTAAAGTTATTTTTCACTTAGCAGTGTTTTTTTTGGAAGTCGGTTGTTTTTTTTTTTTTTTTTTTGTAAAAAAGTTTTTATTTTTCACTTTTTAGTGGGTCAGTTTCTAATTTATCTAAGTTACAATAGCCCCCTGTCAACTGCTCATCACCTTTTACAAAATGTTGCTTTTCCCGATGCAGGGACGTTAATTGTTCAGGAGCTCTCCAAGTAAGCACCAGGAGAACTGGAGCTCCATGGTGAAGTCACCATCACCATTATGCATTTTGACGAGCATAAATTGCTTAGCAACCATATTAAAGTAATCGAATCGCAACCCGTGAAATACTTAGATATAATTAAGTATTTCCGATGGCCATCTGTGGTCTTCATCATCAGTTCCATTTCACCAAATGGTACTTTCCGAGAGCAAATGCACGAGTTACTATAAAAAATACGAAATCGCTATAGGTGTGCCCATAGAATTTGAGGGTTTCCCTCGATTTCCATGGGATCCCATCATCAGATCCTGACTTGATGATCATGGGACCACATGGGAAGTATACCCTTTCAAACAACAAAAAAATAATTCAAATCGGTCCAGCCATTTTCGAGTAATCGGGGAACATACACAAAAAAAAAGGTTCCGACGAATTGAGAACCTCCTCCTTTTTGAAGTCGGTTAAAAATGAGCAGACGGGAGACCGCGTATCGGTAAGCGTAGTGTGGGACGACCCCCAGCTAGATGGACCGACGACTTGAAGAAAGTGGCTGGGACAGACTGGATGCGGAAGGCGGAGGACAGAGGGTTGTATACTAGTCTATGGAGTGTTGTGGTGCAGCCTGGGAGAGGCCTATGTCCAGCGGTGGACTGCGATAGGCCGAGTTGATTGATTGAATTAAAAATATTTAAAAAACCCAACTGCGGTAAAATACTTAAGTTAGAAAAACCAAAACGCTAAAAACAAGGCCATTTTAAATTAAATAAAAGTTGGGAGCAGGCGCGTAGGCGGGACCCATTCCATTTTTATATTTTCAAACTCAAATTATTCTGTGACTTTTGTGCAAGTTACAGGCATAGTACCTATAGACTATAGATCTATCTATTATTCCATAACACACGAAGTCAGCTGACGTTCGCACGAGCGTAAAACTTATCTATATCTATAAAAGGAAAGCGTTACTGACTGACTGACTGATCTATCAACATACAGCTGAAACCACTGAACAGATTGGGCTGAAATTTGGAACACAGGTAGCTATTATGACCTAGGCATCCGCTAAGAAAGGGTTTTTGGAAATTCGACCTTTAAGGGGGTAAAAAGGGGGCATATTATTTGTATGAAAAATCTTATTCCTTGAGTTAATAAACTTGAAACTTGGCACGAATATTTATCTAATTAAATTATGATTTTTGTGATTTTTAGTTTTTCTAAACTACCCCCTAAAGGGGAATTGGGGGGTCTCAAAGTTTGTATGGAAAAATTTTATCGCGCAATCCGATTAACTCAAAACTCAGTATTTATACTTAAAACCAAAAATAAAGAATAATGTGTGTCAGAGTTTTTCAAAAATCTACCTGTAACGGGGTGAAAAGGGGTAGTCAATTTCACGGGGGAGGATTTAACTGCGTGGCTTGAATTGGTGTAAATAATCTTTGAGTCAAGCTATGGAAATATCTCAAACCATTTTTTTGAATTCCACCCCTGTGGGGGTGAAAACAGGGAATACAATTTACATGAAAAATGTTATACATTTGGTTTTAATTGACTTGAAACTTGGCACAAATATTTGCCGAAGTTTGTCATTATTAGTTTTTTAAAACTACCCCGGAGGGAGGTTTAGAGGGGGAGGGGTGGTGAGGAGTGTGAGTGGGAGGATGATGGACGCAGGGAGAAAGGGCAGGAATTGGTGAGGAGAGGAGGAAAACATGGTGAAGGCTGAGGGGTGGGGAGGGGTTGGTACTTGGTGAGCCGGAGGTGGAGGAGAGGGGGAGAGGGAGGGGACGGGGTGGTGAGAGAGAGAGAGCGAAGGGAAAGTGGTGAAGGGGGTGTGAGAGTGAGTGAGAGGGGGAGGGAGAGGTAGCGGGAGGGGATGTGGTAAAGGAACGAGCTAAACTCTGGAACTACCCTACCAGTCGGACTTTAAAAAATCTTTTTGCATTAATGATAGCCCAAATCTTATAATAGAAGGCATATTTAACATCACTCTAGGACCCTTAGGTGCCGAGCAAAAAGAAAAAAAGTCTGAAAGAACGCTAAGTGAAAACGAAGTAATAGCGCGGGTAGGCAATGCGATGCGACGGGGTGGGTCGAGCAAAAAATAAATTTTACGCGGACGAAGTCGCGGGCAGAAGCTAGTATATAATAGTAGTCTATGGTAAAACTATCGCGGCGGGATTTTATCGCGCACTGGATTTTCAACTCTCGCTGTTGAGCCGAGCGTTGAGAAACCAACTTAACAAAAAACCGGTCAAGAGCGAGTCGGACTCGCGCACCGAGGGTTCCGTACCATCATTTATAAGTAAGTATTTAATTTTTGTTGATGATTTCTGAAAAAGTGTGCTATATATACTTAGACATCGTTTTATTTTTCCTGTAATCTTTACATAAACTTTTATCACATAGAATAATGCAAACTTTGAAGATAAGGGGTAGAACTTGGGTAGAACGGTATTTTTTTAACATTTTTCGAAAACTGATGTACTTACCTACTTACCTATTAAAAAAGAAAAAAAATATGTTTGAGAATTTGCAATTAGTAGCCTTACTTCGAATTTTTAAGACCCTTTCAGTCCCGGTTGCAAACAAAACATACATATTTTTATTTCTTTCTTATTTGCAAAATAGTTGGGCAAACGTCATTTAAAACGGTTGCAAATTTCAAGTTGATAGCATTAGTACTTCTTGAGATATCCAGCTGTGACAGACAGACAGACTGAGTCGCACCATAAGGGTTCCTTTTTACCATTTTGGTACGGAACCCTAATAACAGCGCGTCGGAAAAATACACTGTTGGATTTTCAACTCTCGGCGCCAAGCAGAGCGTTGAAAATATAGTGCGCCATATTTTTATGTCCGTGCGAACGTCGACTGACTACAATGCGTTTCAACTAAGAATAGGAATGACCTTGCGCCATATTGTGAAGATTTAGCAAAACTGCGCCTTGTTTACGCATTTGCAAAGTCAGTGACCATATTTTAATATTTTAACAAAAACAAATTCCAAAAACATAACTAAAATGGGTATGGATAGCACTACAAAACTTTGCAAGCCTTAGATTTCTAGCTTCAGTTGACAGTTAGAGGTCATTGACTTTCCTATTCTTAGTTGAATCGCATTGTACTAGGTAATTTATTTGTCTGTGTGTGATAAGTTGATAACTCCTTGGTGGATTCCAGTGCATTGTTTTGGTTGTAAGAAAAATAAATTACAGTTGTCAAACTAAGATCTAAATTGTAAAAAAAAAAAAAAAATACCTATCTCCAATACTACTTAATCTGTGCTATCTCCATTCCTAGCCATTCCTATTGACAGTCCTGTCTTTTCGTAAATATTTTTTAAAGAGTGTAAAACCACTTGGCAAACTATATTCATTGATTTTTATCACACAGAGCTTACTACTTAAAAATAATACCTACTGACTTTACTTTTTACAAGAGTTCTCAATAAACATTGCTCGTCAAATATGACTGAAACAGACGCCACGAAACGACCGTTGGAAATGCCCTCACATTTTTTACCTCGGCTTGAGAGATCACGGGTTTATCTAATGATGAAGGTTTTAGCTATAATATACCTACTATACCTACTTACTTATAAATAAAGAGAGAAGTCTGAATGACTCTTGACTGACTGACTGACTCATCAACGCCCAGCCCAAACCTTTGAACCTAGAAAGCTGAAATTTTTCACAGAGGTTCCCTTTATAATGAAGACAAGGAGTAAGGAAGGATTTCCCGGTGGTACCCACGTTCCCGTGGGATATTTTCCGGCATCCACGCGGGCGAAGCCGCGCGCGGGAAGTGCTAGTAGTCTTTAAGTACTAATGCGATAGTAAACTGACTAACGAAGATATTAGTGACTTTTTATTTGGTCTGAGATCACCCTATTATTATTTCTACTGTCTGTCTGTTTGTTACCTTTTCACGCCTAAACCACTGAACCGATTGCTCGTTAGAAGAACGGCTACTATTATCCTGGATCGCAGTTGAAGGCGCGGGCAACATAATGTTACAAAAAAAAAAAACCGACGCCTAAACTAAAATTGTTTCCAGGATATGGTCAGAGATCTCGCCATACATCTGCCAAAAGATCATCTCAAACATATGAAGATTTTTGCGAGCCGTCACCTGCGTACTGTTGAGGCTTCGCGATTTGTGTTGCTTGTTGAACCAGGACTCGATATAGGTAAATTAATTTTAGATCATCTTCACCCCTATCCTTTCCTGTACAAAATACATAGAAATATAAAAAACAGGACTTGCCCTGCAATGATGATAAATGATGATGATGAGAGCAGTGATGACCCAGTGTTAAATGCGAGTTGTAGGTAGTTTCGAACCCTGACAGCCGCTTTACTTTGTGTAAATTATTTTACCACTACACTGCTCTCAATACGGTGAACGAAAACATCGTGGAGAAACCGGCATGTCCTAGACCCAAAAATTCGAAGACATGTGACATCTACCAAGTACCAACCAGCATTGAGCCCGCGTGGTGGAGTACGGCCATAGAAATATAAAAATTACGGCCTACTCCCTCACCGAGAGGAGGCACTGTTGGATGCTATGTTTTCAGAAAGCTCAGGGCACTTAGGAAGGATGGAATGAATATTGGCCTATGGGCCTTGTCTTCCGTCGATTTCATCATTGACAAGCATCAGCTACTCTACTACCTACAAAACTTTGCAATCTCCTTGCCAAGCTTGGTGATTTTTGTAGACCTACATTAGTTTAGTTTAGTTTAGTTTTATTTGTTAATAATTATAAAAAAATTACATGTCAATAGTCATTATAAGTTACAAAATAGAGCATAATCATACAAGTTGTCATAATAAGATTAATTGAGAGAATTCCAACAAAACAATATAATAATTATTCGTAAAAAAATAAAAAAATAAATAAAAAATAATAATTAAAACAATTAAATACCTAAAACCATTCTTTTAGGTCATATAATACCTGGTCGGTTAGCCAGCCTTTAAGTTTAGCTTTGAAAGCATTGTCAGAATTTGCGTTTACAATTACATCTGGTAGCCGATTGTATACCGACGGACCCATTATGTGAATTAACCTTCCAGATTTAGACAGGGTGTGTGAATAGCCAGCTAATTTGTCTCTACCACGAGTACAGTAGTTATGCCTATCCCCGCGTCTATTGTATTCCTTTAAATTCTGTCTAACATATACCGCCACCTGTAATATTACCATTGCGGGAACAGTCAAAATTTTTAACGCTTTAAAAAGTGGTCTCGCGGTTGCATCCCACTGTGATTTTGTAATGGCCCTCACGGCACGCTTCTGCATCCTGAAGGCTCGCTCCCAATCGGCAGCTCGGCCCCAAAACTCAACGCCATACTGAAGAACCGAGTGTACCAACGCGAAATAACACCCTCTCATCATTTTACGTGGGAGCGTTTGCGCTAACCGTTCCAGTGCGAAGCATGCTCGTCCGAGTTTGCCGCACATTTTGTCGATATGCGGCCCCCAAGTGAGCGAGCTGTCCAGTTCGAAGCCGAGAAATGTGGTGACTTGCACCTGCTCGACTACACTGCTCCCTACTCGCAGTGACAGTGGTGTACACGTTCGACCGGACAGATTGACGTGCATGTAATGGGTCTTTGTTGTATTAAGAATCAGACCGTTTATTCTGAACCAGTTGTTAATCTTATTTACAACAAAGTCCAGCCGTTCCTGTAGTTGTCCCATCGACTGAGCGCACACCACCGCAGCCACATCGTCCGCATACACAAAGACATCAGCCTCACTTATTGCTCCAGGCAGATCATTAAGCAATAGACTGAACATGATGTTAGAGAGGGAGGATCCTTGTGGAACACCCTTAGTGATGTTAAGGGGGTCTGACCTAACCTTTCCGCCGTCGCCTATCACCACCTGTGATCTGTCTTTTAGGAAGTCAAGCAGCAACTCTAACGCTTTTCCCTCTACACCAAGATGCCTCATCTTCAGTGCTAGCACACCATGGTCCGCGACGTCAAAAGCTTTTGAGAGGTCGCAGAAGAGCACTGCTACCTGCTGCTTTTCCTCCCGCGCTTTCATTACATGGCGGATGACCACGCGTGCAAGGGAAGTTGTTGATCGCCCCCTCCTGTAGGCATATTGTCGGTCGGTGAGGCAGTTAGTCTTTTCGAGAAAGCCAAGTAATCGGTCACATAGTCCGTTCTCAAAAACCTTGGCGACTGCTGGAATGATAGACACCGGTCGATAATTGTTTACATCACTCTTCTTGCCTTTACCCTTATACAGCGGAGACACCTTGATTTTTTTAAACACACTCGGATAGCATCCACTACGCAGACACCTATTGAACAACGCCGCCAGAACATTCGCAAGCGATGCAGCCGCTATATTCAGTAGCTCCACTGACGTGTCATAATAGTCTTTTGTTGGTTTGCGCGCGATCCGCTTAGTAATGATTCGGTATACCTCATTCGGAGAGAAAGGATGTAGCCAGACACACTGACTGGCGGGGGGTCGCCCTTCCAGCAGCGTAGCTAGGGCTGCGTTCGGGTCTGCTTGAGGAGCGCCACATGATGTAGCCGCGTGGATGAATTTGGCATTGACCATATTTACCAATTCCTTTTTTGTGGGAAAAGACTTACCATCTGCCTGCTTCATACTGTCAGTGTAGTCCGATCTTGGCTGATTATTCTTACCCGCTTCTACGTTTACTACGCGCCACATACTTTTATTAGGGTTATTTCCCGTTTTTATCTGATGTATATAATACTTAGACCTCCTATTTCTAAGCATTTTGGAGTACTTTTCTTGGAGTTGATAGGCAATCTCGTTTAAATATGGAAAATATGGGTATTTACGTATCATTCCTATAACATTAAAAAGCAAATACTTAGCGTTTAATATATCTTCATCAACCCACGAACTCTCAGTCTTTTTTTGTCCTACGCGTCTCATAGGAAAACAAACATCTACCTTATTCTGTATTGTTATGATGACCGAGCGAGCTAAGTCGTCAGCACTCTGGCAGCGCGCCGCCACCGCTGCCCAGTCGACGCTGGCCAGCGATGCGGCGAAGTTGTCCTTATTCATTTTGCTATAGTTCCGCGCCATATGTGTTATAGGTTTTTGTAACTCAATCGTACATAATATTTCACCGCGAATTGCAAAGTGATCACTAATGAGTGTATTCAAACATGAGGTCGCAATCGACCCTGGTGACATATTAGTATACAAGTGGTCTAGACAAGTAGAAGAAGTCCCTTGTACCCTAGTAGGAAAGTTAAGTTCAATAGAATAGGCATGGGCCGATAGCGTATCTTTCAATCTATTTTGGCTAGAATTGACTGAACACATAAGGTCCATATTTATATCACCTAAAATTATGGTTTGTTCGTCATAGTTGTTAAGTTCGTCAAGAAGTTTTCCAAAACAATCTAAGAAGTCATTTACATTCGTCAAGTTTGATCTATAAATACAAATTATAAGTAAATTAAAGTCCATTAATTTAATTCCTGAAATCTCACACACCTGCTGTACTGACAGTTCCGTAAGTTTAGGACAGTCCTCGAAACTAATATTACTCTTGACATAAATACACGAACCGCCGTGAGCTATGCTATGTCGACAAAAACATGATCCTAGCACATAGTTACTAATGTTTACAACTTTTAGTTCTTGCTCTTTCAACCAATGCTCTGTCAGGGCCAACACATCACACTCGAGTTCACTCGTAAGCAGAACTTCAAGTTGCTTCGTCTTGTTATTAAGTGATTGCACATTCTGGTGGCATACAATAAGTGAGCGCTCGATGTCTTTACTCGTCGATACGTCGTGATGCCGTGTTGTTGTACCACCGCTTTCTTGACCGTAGCGCAGGGGGGGCACACTTAACACTGTCATCAATTTCCATAGATGACAGCGACATCTGGAGTTTGGTGTGATAACAAAACTTGGCAGCCATCTTGTCTGGCTTGTCATAAAAACATTTCAGATTTTCTAGCTATCTAATCTGTGGGATTTTCGGCAAATGTCAACTCGTTCCCGACGTTGTTGATGCGCTTCTCGAGTTTATCTCAGTTAATTCTGTTAAAATTGTTTCATGTTACTGTTTGAGTTTTGTTTTTATTCCTATTATTGTTATACTTTGTTTTTCGTTAGCAATGTTCATTAGTCTTATTAGTTGTTTTGAACGAACTCCCAAGAATGAGTGAACCCCCAAGAAGATATTGTATTTTTGGCTGTGATGCTTTATGTAAGTGTTTACTACCGTACCGTACCTTTAATAAAAGTAAGAAAAAGTTTTATTCTGCTATTCATTAATTTCATTCCAATTTCAGTGGCATACGGTGTACCTACTTCTTCACCGGTTCCCAAACCCTGACAACCACTACGAGGCCCGATTTGTTCGCTGCTTGGATAGCGGCTGTTGGCGGCGAGGTTAGAGAAAGTGATTGTATGAAGATTTTAAGAACAAAAGCAGTGATCACCATTTTGATCCCACATTCAAGACTGATTGATTGGTAATAATAAACTGACATTTTCCTGAACTGCATACGTGTTTTTTAAAATTATATTATATCCCCGATTGCCCATAATTTACAAACTCGTACGAGAGTTATATAGATAGGTACCTACCTATAGCTGGTATGCATACTATGAGTACCTACTCAGTATGCATAGGTAGGTGTATACATTAGACCCTTAGTTCACCCACCAAACATAAGGTGGCAGCACTTTCCATACATGCAAATTTTACCACAGAGTTGCCACTCTTTCTCTCTATACTTACTTTACTCTTTGCCGTAGCGCGACTGCGTGTGCGCCCCACTACACGCGGGGCCACGTGAGAAACCACTCGGCAAACCGAACTCCGGATGGCCACACAGTCGGAGTGCATATACAATCATACAGCGATTCTGGAACGCCAATCACAAAAGAAGATTATGTCTATGTTTTCAGACTTATTCCTAACTAAGCTATACACAACACCACGCACGATGGCCCACCATAGTCCTAGATCGTCTAATTTAAAACTGCACGCCCCCCCACTAAAATTTCTATACAAACATTTGAAATGTTTAAATTAGACGATCTCTACTTAGTTAATTCATACTGCCTGTATTATCTATTCTAAACTGTTATAAAAACTATTACTCCATAGGTCTATCAGTACTCATTACTACTCATACCATCATTTTGGCTTTCGGTAAGAAACGCTACGACAGAACAGGTCCACAGGATCTCCGACAAAATAAGAAAGTCTTTGGTAGATAATGAATATTGCTGGTTGCATTTTTGAACATGTACAGCAGTACTTCGATAGAATATGGCACTATGGGTTCTCTGTAAGGTCAAAACATCCTTACCACACACATCCTACGAACTGCTTGAATCTTACCTCTCCGACAGAGAAGTCACCTCCTCTTTCCACAAAATAACTGCAGGATTACCCCAGAGTTCTGTACTGGGACCGGTACACCAACGACCATATAGGTACAGCAGATCTCCGGATATTACGTCAGCAACTTACGCGGATGACACAGCTGTTTTGGCCAGCCACAAAGACTCTGAAGTTGCGTCTAAAATACTTCAAGAGTAGTCTGGACGACATAAAGACATGGCTAAAGAGGTGGCGAATAAAAGCAAGTGCCTCTAAGTCAGGTTACCTTCAGCCTGAGACGGTATATGTCCACCTGTGTGAGACTAGGCGATCACGAACTTCCACATAATGACTCTGCGAAGTACCTTGACCGCAGGATTAAATTGCGGACACATATCCATTATCCATGCCAAATGAAATCACCTCAATATTAAACACAGGAACCTGATACTGGCTCCTTGGAAGGAATTCTGTCCTGTCGATAGACAATACACCATCTTGAAGCCAATTTGAATCTATGGCATCCATTTATGGGGAACGGCTAGTGTCTCTAACATCAACATGCTCCAAAGATTTCAAAATGTCATCCTTAAAAACATCACAAAGCACCATGGTTTACAAGAAACTGCGATGTTCACGAATACCTTAACCAAAACACAGTGCATCAGGAAGCGGAAATCTGGGCAGAATGCTCAGAGCACGCCTACAGGATCATCCAAGTCCTTTAAATTGGCGAAAGCGCCTACAAAGCCGGGTCAAAGGCGGCTGAAAAGATTAGCTGTAATGGACCTTGCCAATACTAACTAGGACACGCTGCCATGAAATATATAGAGGGAAATCTCGCTGGAGGAACCACTTTGCACTATCAAATCTGCGCATAGTCCAGGGACTGATCGCAAAACAAAAAAAAAATTACTAGTTACTTCTATACTTAGACGGTTTTATGGGCCTGGAATTACTTGTGTTACTCAATTAGAGTGCAGGAGAATTCCCTGCAGTAAATTCCTTTCCCATTTTATCCAAAGCAATGGTGCTTCGGATAAAATAGGAAAGGTATAGTACTAAGATTAAGTAGGTACCGGATGGATTTAATTGAATTATGCCCGTTTTCATCAAGCCCAAGTGACACTTAAATTAATCCCGAAATAAAAGTTCACTGTTGGATTTCCAATGCTAGGCTTAACAGCGCCGAGATGTGAAAATCCAACAGTGCAATAATATTCAGGAATTCAGTTTAAGTGTCACTTAGGGTTTGTGAAAACGGGCATTAGACTGCTGGTTTATCGTCTCTTTAAGTTTTAGAGAGACGATAAACCAGCAGTAGTTGTGCCCTTCCCAGGTCAGCTAACTCTAGAGGAGAGAAGCTCTTCAAATCAATTCTTGTGTAATTTTCAGTTTACTATAATAAAATTAATCATTTTGTTATTATTAGATATCAAGTCTGTGGCGAAACTCCTAATGAAAGATTTCGGTTGCTATGTTATAACACGGCGCTGCGTGATGGATCGCTACGAAAAAGTAATGGCCGTTGCACAATTAATCGATAATTAATGATGAAATGATATCGTGGTGATAATCGATTAGTAACACTTGAATGTCTTGCACAGCACGATAACTACGTTCCTGGTTGTGTGGACCCAGCTTTGATGTCGGAAATAACTAAATCGTTTACTCTGAGAGAACCCGTACCCCAAGTTGGATGGTTGATGTTTGGTAATCCTTTCCTACTCTTAATCATCACCATAATATCAACTTAGGTTACAAAGCGGCTT
The DNA here is from genome assembly GCA_905163495.3 of Cosmia trapezina. NCBI lineage: Eukaryota > Metazoa > Arthropoda > Insecta > Lepidoptera > Noctuidae > Cosmia > Cosmia trapezina. The sequence goes on along the minus strand of LR991022.1, from coordinate 29,448,416 downwards.
TTCTATAGAACTATGATGGTAATTAGCTCCATTCTAATCTAAGTTACCTTGAAAATAAGATTTTTGCCCATACTGTACTTAGGTAATAAGTAGTGATTCTGCGGCATGCTAGACCAGTTAGCCTTTGCTCTGCAATAGGCCAAAGCAGAAGACTTGGCAGGATCATAAACAGAAACAATATTGTGTTCATCGCCTGACTCTAGATCACCCGTGCACATTGCGCGAGGCTCGTTGTCTTCAGCAAGATGCCATCCTGCCCACCGTAACCTTGGTGCTGATGAAGACGCCTCCGATTGCGGCTAAAGCCGTCAGCAACCACACTCCACCTCGGAACTTCTTTCAGCAAGACTTCGAGGGGCTCAAATATGCGTACAAAGCTACGGCGAAGGTACCTGAATTCTTAATTTTTTATTAAGCCCCTTGGTGATAAGACTGTGTTGTTTAAGGTGTAAATCGAGGTATATATTGTACTTGAGACATGATTGTGATGGTTTACACTCGTTGGCAGACTTTCGGGCTTCGGACGACCCGTAACGACTGTCTACGAATTCAGAAATGACAGGCGGGACCAACGGCTTAACGTACTTTCCAAGGCACGGAGGGGTATGTTCAGATGGTCTGCACCCATCCACGGACCAACCGCGGCAATTATTATTATGTTTCGCTGCTTTGGAACTTCTAGCAAGTTTTTGAAAATTATAGGCTCACCCTGGGACTTCGGGGTATAGTACAGGCGCAAAGTTAAAAAATGTTACGTGTTTTCTACAGGAAGTGCATATCACTCCTGAAGATAGCCTAGACTCTATAATGATGAAGTGCTTCAACGCGGTGCGCGCCTTCAACGAAGGGCACCAAGGCATCAAGCAGGGCTTCAATGCGACTGGGGCTCCAGGGGTGTACCGGGTGCTGCTTCTCGGTCCTCGGGGCTCCGGCCGCAGTACCCAAGCCATCGCCCTTGCTAAGCATTTTGGATTGGTTTTCGGTATGTAGTTTGAGCTGATTTTAAATTTTAAACAACCTCATCGTGCCGTTGCGCGGCATCGCATTACAAAACAAAAAAGCTCAGTGCACGACCATTTTGAATTAATTTGGAAAAAAAAAACGTCTTCGGGAAAGCTGGGACACTAAAGAAGGAAACTAGTGTAAACATATGGTATCAGTTTTCGCCGCACCTTCGAGTAATCCCCGAAAAGCGAGACCAAAATTAAATGTCACCCGCGGGACGCGTACCGGGCGGCTTCGGTCCTTTCGGACCCCAAACACCGACTTTCCTCCAAGACGTTTCTTCGGAAATAATAATATAGGCGTGATTCCTTCGATCAACTTACTCAGTTTTCCCTACACTGTTCCGTTTGCAGTACATTTCGATGTGATTTACAAGGAGGCTGCGGCAAAGGACGATGATATTGGAGAAAAGATCCGTAAGTATAAGACTAGCATCACGCTGAGGGGAGAGGTTGTCAAGAAACGACTGCAGAAGAAGGTATGTTGTTGTTTTTCCTATGCTCACATTTTTAGTCAGATGAGGTAGAATTTTTTGACCTCACCTGACCTAATTACCTGTAGTATTAAACAAATTCGAACATAATATGAAGAAATGGATTAACAATTTGCTTCAAAATGATTCAGGTAGAATTTCTTGACCTCACCTGACCTAAGTACCTCATCTGACAAAAAATGTGAGCATAGGAAACAAAATGTTCCATATGATTTTTTCTCAATGGTGGCGATAGTTGGCGGCACTACTCGTCATAATAAAAAAAATCTTAGATAAAACGTATTAAAGTTGGGGAGTGGGGCTGCGCTACGTCACACACAACTATGTATATCAAACTACGTAAAACTTAACACCATAGAATTAATAGGCACTCATAGCAGTATTTATGGTACACAGTACACACGGCTACATAACAAGCTATACATTTCCAGTATGGGATTGTTGAATACCTACCTACGCATTGCAATTATAAAAGTCCTTAGTAACACAAAGAATAAAGAAAAAACTTGTATACAACGTGTAATGCTAAATGCGCAAAACCTCTTAAGGGGTCATTGTACTCATCATTATGAACAACTTTTACTATGGGGCCAAACCTGAAATCGCGAAAAAAAAATCAGCTGTTCAGTACATTTTGACGAAATTTGCGAACATAAATGTACTGAACAGCTGATTTTTTTTTTGCGATTTCAGGTTTGGTCCCATAGTAAAAGTTGTTCATAATGATGAGTACAATGACCCCTTAAGAGGTTTTGCGCATTTAGCATTACACGTTGTATAAGGTACTGTATCTATTCATACACGAAATCTGTACTTACCATCATTATGAACAACTTTTACTATGGGACAAAACCTGAAATCGCATAAATTAATTACTCTAGTCTAAGCTTAACACTAAAATCTAGCAAGGAGTGACGTCATGCCAATTTTAACTCAATGTATCGTAGTCATGGACCTAAAAAAAAAGGCGGACGCCGTCTCCTTTTACAATAACTGAAGCACCCATAGTAAGTCAGTGCTCTAATGTCTACAAGCCAGCACGCACACATTCACACCATAGTAAGTCTACCGGCCGCCATTACGTTACACGAGCGACGGCGTCTTTGCAGGCACTCAAATCACGCACACATAGATCGGTAGGGTGCTTCACTTTCGATATGCGTGGTGCGGAGTCCATCTTTGTAGTAATCTTTTGATTACTTACTTACGTAAGAAAAGAAGAAATACGTGTCCAATATTTTTTTAATAATGTAAGTAGATGACGGACAAGATTTGATAAGATAAGACTAATTTATTTGCTCAAACATGTGTACACATACAAGGAAAACCGGACAAGAGCGAGTCGGACTCGCGCACCGAGGGTTCCGTTCCGATTTCTGAAAAAGTGTGCTACTTAGATACATCGTTTTTTTTTGTCCTGTAATCTTTACATAAACTTCTATGACATAGACTAATTTCAGATTTTTCTCTTTGCAAACTTCGGAGATAAGGGGGGGGGAACGGTATTTTTTTTTACATTTTTCATCAAAAGTCAAAAACTATGCGGCCTAAAAAAAATTAAAAATAGTTTGAGAATGTGCAAACAGCGCTCTTTCATATGATACCCCACATGCCCTAGTAGCCCCACTTTAAATTTTTAAGACCCCCTTTCAGTCCGTGTTGCAAAGAAATTATAATAGTACATTATGATATAAGTGCGGTAAGTTGAAAATTACAACCGAGGCGATATTGCTAGCCCGAGCCGTAGGCGAGGGCTACAAGAAAGCAGAGGCTGTAATTATCAAAGCGCACGTATGTCATACGACGTTTTATAACATATTTGCGAGGAAATAAATAAAACTCGGACTTTCTTAAACGAATAAATCTTTAAAAACACACTTTCTGAAAATGAATTTGGATCTTTGCTTGTTTTCCATATGATGAAATTTTGATACGCTTGTAAGTATCTATCGGTTGATTTTTCAGGCATGAGGCTTAGAGTAGCCTTTTTCGCTGCCTCTGACACTTCTGGCGGTGTCGAATTAATAAATTCATCATTACTTGACGACATTTTCAAATGAAAACAATATAGCGAAAAGAAAAAGCGCGCAAAATAATTTTTACTTGTTCACAAATTACCTTTTTTTTTAACCGACTTCTAAAAAAGGAGGAGGTTCTCAATTCGGATGTTTGTATTTTTTTTTTTTTTTTTTTTTTTTTTTTTTTATGTATATTCGCGCATAACTCCGTCGCTTGCCAACCGATTTGAAAAATTATTTTTTTGTTGTAAAGGGTATACTTCCCAAATGGTCCCATTTTTTTCAAAATCCAGTTCTGATGATGGGATCCTGGAGAAATCGAAGGAACTCTTCAAATATTATAGGCACACCTATAGCGATTTGGGTATTTTTTATAGTAGCTTGTGCATTTGCTCTCGGAAAGCACCACTTGGTGAAGTGGAACTGATGATGAAGACCACAGATGGCTACCGGAACTACTCAATGATAAATATTTCACGGGTTGCGATTCGATTACTTTAATATGGTTGCTAAGCAATTTCCGCTCGTCAAACAATGCGTGTGGCGAGTGGTTGTTGAGGAGTTCTCCTGGTTCTTACCAGCAGAACTCCTCAACAATTAACGTCCCAGCATCGGGAAAAGCAATATTTTGTAACATGTGATGAGCAATTGACATTAGACTATTGTAACTTATACAAATTATAAACAGACCCACTAAAAAGCGAGAAATAAAAACTTTTTAACAAAAAAAAAAACCGACTTCCAAAAATCACTACAAAGTGAAAAATAACTTTGATTTCGGAAGTCGGTGGCAAAAAAAAAAGAAAGTAAATAAAAAACGAAAGACACCGACTTCCGAAAACAAAGTTATTTTTCACTTTGTAGTGATTTTTGGAAGTCGGTTTTTTTTTTTGTTAAAAAGTTTTTTTAAAGCAAAGGCACAAAAACAGCCAGTATTACTAATAAAGTAAATTTATATTTTTTGTTTTTGTTTGTTGTTGTTGCAATTTATTGTCAAAATTAATTAAATTAAAGAATTAATTCTTTAATTTAATTAAAAGTTAATTTTATTCATAAAATGCTGACCACTTTTCTGACATAAAAGCTCTTTGCTAAGATTTAAAAAGTACCGTTCGTTTTAGACGGAGCATCTTGATAAACCTTACGTTTTACCTTATTAAAAAGAAACCCGTGCGTTTTACATTACAATTACGCACAAGTACGTAATGACATACATTACGATATTGAAATTCGTGAAATAAGAGACCCTTTACGAGCAAATGTGTTATAAATATTTTTATTTACTGCTTATTTTCAAAATAGTTTGGTAAACGTCATCTAAAACTATTCCAAATTTCAAGTTGATAGCATTAGTACCTAGTTCCTGAGATATGAAGCTGTGACAGACAGACAGACAGACAGACAGACTGAGTCACACCGTAAGGGTTCCTTTTTTACCATTTTGGTACGGAACCCTAATAAAACGTGCATGCAGGATAACAATCGAAACAAAAAAAAAAAAAAATGCTTAGTCATCGTCCCTATTGTAATTGTCGATGTTCGCACGGACCGGTTGTAAGAATATCGCGGCGATTTTGTTTCGCGCACTGGATTTTCAACGTTCTGTTTAGCGACGAGAGTTTAAAATCCAACAGTGTGTTTATTGGACGCCCTAGAATGCACTCTGCTGTTGTTAGTTTGTATTCTCAATGCTCGATTCATCAACGAGTGTTGAAAATCCAGTGCGTGGTAAAATCCCGCCGCGATATTTTTACTTCCGTGTGAACGTAACACTGGTAACACACTATCAATCTGAATCATTTGGAAGCAAATTGCTGATCCATTTCTAAAAATGTATAAATTCAAAAAGATGTGTCTGCTCAACACCGTAAATAACGCAATGAATGTTGTTGAACTGTCAAAATGAAACCGATTCCGATTGATAATGTGTTACGCAATTGCCCCGCAGGACTGCATTGACCATGGTTGGGTGATGGTCGGCTACCCGACAGGCGGAAACGACTTCGAATTGCTGGACGCAATGTCTACTCCCCCAAACCGGTGAGTGAAATGATTCATTTAGGTACAAATTTTGTACAGCAGGTCAAGTTATTACAAACTGTCAAATTTTCTCATTCCATTTTGAACTTAATCATTAACAATTTTTTAAGTTGTCTTCTTTTACGACGCGGCGCGTGAGTGAGTATCGAACTAACGTGCGAGCCGGCCGGTGCGCGGCAGCCCACACTGAATTGCCCCAGTGAGATGAGCCCGCCGCGTACTTGTAGCTTCATATCTAAACTGCGGAGTGTCTCATCTGTATTAATCTGTGGTTATGTCGACAGGTACCTAGCTTTTGTGTAAATGAGGCTTAACTTGTTGCGTCGACTTGCGACTAGCGTTGCAAAACTTCGCAAGTATTCGCAAGTATTCGGAATAATTGCGAAATATTCAAAGGAATACTTCAATTTGAAGGAATACTACTAGTAAGAATGTAGTAGGTAACCTACTTTTTATTACCTATTAAGAATAAAGTTATTGCCAGTAGGTACCTAGTTACGAATGTATGCGTACTTGCGTAGGTCGCTTGATGAGACTCGACTCGCCGAATATATTACGCCGTGCCGTTACTTGAATTAACGCCATCTAGCGGGCAATGGTAGAATTGTAAATGAACACCTGCTCTCGTTAGTCGCTCAGCGACGCCAGCGCTCGCCTGGCATTGGCTTGATAGTAAAGTGGCACACCACCGAGCTTCGCAGCCATTCATTCATGAGTCAACGAAGTATTAGCGCTCCTGTACACGTTTTTATGGTGAATCCAGTGCCGGACAAGTGGGGGTTCAAGGACAAAAATGCAGTGCGCCGACTATTCTATTGTTATCGCAAGAATCCGCAAGATGGTGCCACAGAAGCGTAGCATTAGCATTAACTAGCGTGATTAGTCGTGTTAATGCGACGCTTTCTGCTGCTGCAGTGACCAAGATTTGCTGATTAGCTTATGAATGGTGGAAGATTGATTCGTGGGTATTAATGAATGCACTATCACGAATGCGGGACATAATATATGTAATTTGCAATGAGACCTGCGCCCCCATCTAGCGGTCAATAGTCGCATTTAAAAGATAATCCAATAAGTACCCGAAGTTGGTAGGCGCGCGGTGCCAGCAGCGAGCCGGCGTTCACTTGCACTTGCACACGTGATTTAGGAAGCTCGAGCCCGTTCATTCATAAAATCAACGAGTATTATTCGATGCCTACGTACTAGGGTCAGCGCACACCAAGAGCAGAGCAGAGCAGAGCATTTTCTGAGACTATTGAAAAACCCGCTTCAACGTGTTCTTTATGGTTTTTTTTTTTGGTACCTACATGTAGAGGTTTAGGGGTTTATGGGTTTTATAAAGGGGGGCCAAATTTTCATTATTTTTGCGATAGGACACACCGTTTTCGAGATATAAGCAAAAGAAAAAAAATGTACTGTATTTTATATCTCGAAAACGGTGTGTTTTTGCACTTGAAGTCAAACCTTGACTTCTTTCTTGATACTTACTTTAAACTATTTTATAAACTCAGTAATCTACCTATGTATTTACCTCTCTACCACTTTCACACCTAAACCGCGTACAAAAACTTATTACGTAAGTACTTATCTAAGTAGATGTAAAGAAATATTCGGAAGTATTGCGAAGTTTTCAAATCGAATATTACTCGGAGTCATGAATGAACGCAACATACTCGTACGACAACAACACACACGACACACACACGACGTAATGTTAGTTTGACTATTGACCGCTAGATGGCGTTAATTAACGCCATCTAGCGGTCAATAGTCAAACTTTAATAGATAAACTTGCGTGACCGCACATGTACTTAGCTCGGGGAATACTTGCGAATACTACTCAAAACTGGCGAATACTTCCGAATACTTCCGAAGGGAATATTTCGGAATATTACTCTCCGGCAGCAGTTTTATTCTGTGTCAATGTGTCGCAAGTTGCGACACATTGACACAGAATAAAACTGCACTTTTTACCCAATTTAATTTGCTATCGACACAGTGCTAAATTTTTTCGCTGTACTTGCTTCAGTCAGACTAATAAGACGAGTAGGTACCTACAACTTGCATTTTCGTTTTGTTCACAGTTAGTCTTGCTCTAGTTTAAATCACTTTCTAAATGAAAGTCGTGTAAAGTGACTCTTTGGGCTAGCGGATAATAGCACTAGTATTAGGGAACAGCTTCCAGTGATAACCGTGGAAGTCAGCCTCGCCCACAGTCTATGTTCAACCCACATATGTGATAAAAGAGGTCCTCTTTTATCTGTTCTGTGGTTCAACACTCCTCCTTGTGTTGCACATTTCGTTGAATTTAATGTGCTTTTTTTTCTTTTTTTTTTTTGTGGATGGGATATCATCAAATGACTTTTCCCTCTCTGGGCGGAGGGGAAGGCCGTGTCAGACTTTTACTGACTAAAACCCACCCGTGTTCCTTCAGTTGTTCAGTTGCCTGTGCCAGGGCCACGGTATCTCTTTCGAACAACCCGCGAGGCCGTGACCCCGGTGGCAATTTAAGCAGACGTTCGCACTGACGTAAAAATATCGCGGCGATTTTTTTTCGCGCACTGGATTTTCAACGCTCTGCATTAGCGAAAAGAGTTGAAAATCCAACAGTGTGTTTTTTCGACGCGCTGGGATGCACTCTGTTGTTGTTAGGTTGGATTCTCGAAGCTCGGCTCAACACCAAGAGTTGAAAATCCAATGCGCGATAAAATCCCGCCGCGATATTTTTACGTCCATGCGAACGTCGGCTAAGAATAAGAAGTTTATATTAGGTATGTACCTATGTGCAATGATTTTATATAGCCTATGTGTGTCTCGGCTACTTTTTAGTAGGTAAGTTTATAGGATGTTATGGAATTCATGGCATTGATTTAATAGATAATTCATGGGTATCCTTTTGAGGGGTCATTGTACTCATCATTATGAACAACTTTTACTATGGGACCAATTCAGAAATCGCAAACAAAAAAAAAAGTCAGCTGTTTCCATTGATTTAAAAAGTACGCAGTAATATACAGGGTGACCTGAAATTAGTGGCGGACCCGCTAAGGGGTGATAGTAGGGATCAATTCCAGTCGATATCACTCTTAGACCTACTGTCCTAAAGTTAACCCATTTCAGGATATTCCTACTTAAAGAATTTTACAAAAAATACCCTACTTTAAATCTTAAAATAGCTGTAAATCCTAAAAATTGGTCTTTCTGGTACTTTTTTTTTTTGGTTTTGCATCAAAGATATTCTAAGTAAGGAATTATTAATAGCGATATCTTCGTAAATGTCGGTATCTTACGCGAAAATCGTTTAAAAAGATTTAAAGTAGGATTTTTTTGTAAAATTCTTTAAGTAGGAATATCTTGAAATGGGTTATCTTTAGGACAGTAGGTCTAAGAGTGATGTCGACTGGAATTGATGCCTACTATCACCCCTTAACGGGTCCGCCACTAATTTCAGGTCACCCTGTATAAGTCAATGGCTGTTTCCCTACATATATGTTCGCCCATTTCGCCTATCTATTCAAAATGTAGGGAACAGCTGATTGTATTGACAACGTAGATAATAATTTCGTTTCCACCAGCATAATATTCTTGAACATGGACTTGGAGAAATGTCGCGAGCGGACCAGGAACGAGGGTTTCGACACGTGTACCGGCAAGTCGGTGCCGATGGGTTCCGGGCCCCGGGTCGTAAAGCATCCGGACCACGATGAAGTTCGGAGGGACTATGAGGTTACTATCGACATTTTTTTAAACTGTGATAGCAGCTGCTGGCTGCGGCTATAGTGTTCCCCGGAAGTAGTGCCATTGAATTTTGTTGTACACACGGCTACACATCAAGCTATACATTTCCAATTTACACTGACCACTCATTATAAGGAAATTCTATACAATGCGAGATTAGCTTATACTGGAAATGTATAGCTTGATCTGTAGCCGTGCGTACCTAGCTTTATGTCTAGGTTGAACACACAACCCATCATCAGCATTTGTATTGTATGTTTGTGTTATCTAGAACGTGCAGCAGCCCCCTATTTAAATCTTCTGGTCAAGGAACCTTCCTAACCGCATCTCCACCAATTTTTGGACTAACCATACCGCTATCCATTGACTTGGTGAAACAGTTTTTATATCAATGCCGCTATCACTACAAATGTCAGTCACTATAGGCGAATCAATCAACACTGACCTACATAGGCGATGTCTTACGTACCAGCTACTTCACATATTTAGCAAAAAAATGCTAATAAGGTGTGCATATTTGACAAGTCGTTGACTCGCAGGAGTCGCAGGTGGTGACGCGGTACTCGGTAGGCTTCGTAGTCCAGTAAAAATAGTGTTTGAGATTGCATTAAAGACACTTTAGTAAATTGGTTTTGAAATAATAGTATAGTTATTTACGTATGCATTCGTGGCAATTTTGTGCTCATATGGTCGGAGGAACCTCAGAAATACCTAAAGTTGTGTTTTTACTGTTTAACGTTAAACAAAAAACACACTTTAGGTGAAAAGTTAGATTATCGTCTACAGCCAGCCTAAAATTATAGTACATAAGTAATCCCTCGGTTTGGGTACAAAATTCTTAACATTACGAGATTTTTTCTTTCATGGTGTGATAAATGATACTTAAAAAATCGCACTTTCGGGGATTTTTCTGTTTATACATTCCAAACGTTAGCCTCGAACCTATGTTCAGTTTTCACCTTGGTGACTTCTCAGGAACATAGTTAAAAAGTGTTTTATCATGTTTTGTATATTGTACATAAAAGACACTTGAAATATTTTTTAGGCTGTGCATTAACATTTTCATTCTTCATATGTAAGTGTCATAATCCCCTGATTAAGTGATAAGGATTCTTCGCAAAATGCATAAAACCTAAATTACCTACACAATATAAAATGCCAACCTTGACCGAGCGCCTTGCATCCCCCGCGTCGGTGTGCGAGAGGGACGAAGTTATCGGATGTGAAAAAGATGGAGCTATTGTTTAACTGCTCAAATAATTACTGAAAATTTTCTTCTCATTACGCAATGAGATTGTTTACTATGCGCCCGGATTTTTGGTACTTATTTATTATGTCTTGCGTATTATGCGGAAAGCCCTTAGATGGTGATTCTGTCACCGTTGGCAGTAAAGGTTTTAAAACTCTATGTTTTAGTGAGCTTCGGAAAGACAATTTATTTCATTTCTCGGATAATGTACCAGTGATTTTACATACAAATTGCCGAAAACAGTAGTTAGTACACAAATCAAAAATGCGAAATGTATAATACCATGCCTACTCTGCAATCTACCCACTCGCGCGACAATTGCACGAAACTGTACCGGAACGAAAAGCCAGGATTGTCCGACTACACGAAACTGACGTTGTTGTTGTTACGTCAGCAAAGAGAAAAATCTGAAATTATTCTATTGTTAGGATTTTAATAAACTCAGTACACAGTTATACCTATGGGATATAATAAATGCGCTTTACATCCAAGATAAGCGCATTTTTTCTATCAACTACCGCTTTCTGGTTCGAATCATATAAGGTAAACGCGGGTGAAGTCGACAGTGACCCAGTAGTCGTCTAATTATCTAAAAACATCAATATCTTTTTCTACTAAACACAATGATGTTAATAGTACTAGATCAGTAGTGTACGGCGCCGAAGCGTTACTATATCGTATATGTCCACAGGCATATCCGAGTTCAGTTGTCAGCTTGTCGTCAAGTGAGCAATTGCTTTGCGATAAAAATATCAAAATAGTGAAATGTGCGATTAAAATTTGTATGTCACGGTCTGAAAAGATTACTAAGGCAAGTGGTAATGCATTTCACAAGTAATTTTGCTGAATTTTGTTCAGATTATCAAACATTGTTTATGCCATCAGTGTTACCAGTAAAAACGATTTTGATTTTGCCCGACTTTTGGGAGTTTAGTGAATGACGAATGTATGTTCCTGTAAGTCTAAATTATTATTGTAGTCTGTTTGGATTAAACATACTGTACAGTACCCAAACACTCACTGAATGGAAAAGTACCCAAACAGTCACTGAATACAAAAGTAACACATGTCACGTGTAAGTATGTCAAAGGTTTTAACCTAATATATCACTACATCGTCCACCAAAATTAATTTTATTAGCAATAAATAATCTTATACGTAATGACTAATGACTATGAGTTTATATTTTTAAATGAAAAATAATAGATTGTTTATGATCACATTGTGTTATATAGTGGTGTGCTGTGCGAAAATAAACCGGTTCATTTCCAATTAAAGTAAACTAGCTGCGCCCTGCGCGTAGACCGGGATAAAAGTAGCCTATGTGTTAATCCGGGATATAAGCTATCTACTTACCAAACATCCAAATCGGTCCAGCCGTTTGAGCGTGAAGAAGTAACAAACATACAAACACACACACTTACTAACTTTCGCCTTTATAATATTAGTGTGATGTGATTACTGTGATTAGTAATCGATTATTAAACCGAATTGTTAAACTACGATCAAATACAAGTTAGTTTATAAATCCAAGATACTTTTCAGAATTTTTAAGATTGACAAACTTGTCTAACTCAGTAGTGAAACCCAGAACAGTCGTCGTAATTTCTTTTAAATGACGTATTTTTTTAGGGTTCCGTACCTCAAAAGGAAAAACGGAACCCTTATAGTATCACTTCGTTGTCCGTCTGTCTGTCTGACTGTCTGTCAAGACCTTTTTTATCAGGAACGCGTGGAGGTATCAAGTTAAAATGAATATCAAATACGTAAGTCGTCTATGATCCTTTGGAGCTCTAAAAAAATCAAGCTTTTAAGTCTACGCAGTAAAAAAATACGGCCATTTATGCAACATATTTTGATACTCGCAAGTCAATCAAAACCTATAGGGTACTTACCGTTGACCTAGAATCATGAAATTTGGCAAGAAGCAAGGTCTCACAGAAAAAGTCCGAAAACCGTTATTTTGTCATTTTATCGCATAAACATTTCTTGTTTTTCAGCTACAAATGTTAAGTTTGTTTTTGGATACATTCTTTTCAATTACGGAAACCTTCATTTTACGTGGCCCACACGCGCTTGGCCGGTTTTTTTACTATTAAAATGGATCGAAACAGATAAACTATAGTAATTTACGTTATTTAATTTTCATCGCAACGTATGTAAATTCATCATAAACGCGTCAATAGGTGCAGTACTAGACAGAGTGATCTCTTATTTGTTTTCCAGGGTACCTAAAGATCAGAAGCACATGGAAATATTCCATATTACAATCTTTCATTATAATTGATTCAATGAAAACCTTCATTAAATTCTTGGGAAATGATGTTGATCGTTGGCAACTCTGGCCGTTTTTCGGGTAACAATGTCTTGTCTCATTCCAACGTAATTAGTTTGACGGTGGAAGAAGTGAGACAAACATAGATTATTTTGACAGATTGACATATTTATGTATCCGTTTCAAAGCTACGTGTTTAAACTCGTACAAGTCGGTAAGTCGGTACGTTTTTCTGAATTATTTTGTAGGACGCTGCGCCTCTAGTATTATAATACCTCATTGACTAAACATTAAACTTGCCGATTTTATGGCAACCTATTCTTGGTAACATATTGCAACATCTGAAATATTTTACTTGAAAAGTGTGTCCGACAAAAATTTAATTTTTTTGCAAGTTCAGCCGCTAAATGTGAAGTTGGCACGTAGTTTTGTTTTTCGATTTGTAAAACTTCAGTTGGGTCTACGGTAAGTCTGATTATTTGATGAATTAGTTAAGTTAATTGGCTAACGATATGAATAACTTGAAATTTGGAACACTTTAATCACAAAAGTATTTTTTTTCGAACGTGACATCTATTGGTACCTAAAAATTCCTACTTGACCCAGATCTCGTCATTTTAAGTACTATTGTAACGATTACTGGGACACGCTTAATAGTTGCCTCTAAACCCGCCAAATTCTAGGTATTTTAGTGTTTTATGCCACAAAATGCGAATAATAACTATTATTGTGACCGCAACATAGTTGTTAACGCTTTTGTATTTGTACACACAACATTAATTAAATTTTTAGAAAATTATATTTTGCAGTAGTAAACTACTTAATATATTTACGGTTTAGTTTAAGTCATAATGAATTTGCTTCCTAAGATAAATTTATGGGTAATAAAGGGTGTGCAAGTGGTAAGAATGATTAGCACCACTGGGCCGAACTGGTCCACTGGATTCGGCGGGTCCTTCACATGCCCTAATCTTGTTGATTCTGGAAAGAAGCCAGTTGATTCCAAAGAGAAAATTATTAAGAACATGTCATGCGTTGAGCCACATTGTTCCAGCGTATATCTTCGGCAAAACCGAAATATAGCAACTAAAATCGTTACCTATGTCGGAGGGCAACCCGGAAGGCACACAGACTGTCGCAAAAGCTTTAGCAAAAACAGAAGCGTCTGGCAAGGAAGCAACTGAATTCTTAACACGTTTTTACGGTGACCAGGTAAAATATTATTATATTATAACAGCAGGTCAAGTTACTACAAACTGTAAAATTTTCTCATTCAATTAATGAACTTAACCTTCAACAATTGCTCAGGTGCTGGTAAAACTGCAGGTATACCAGGCCTGGGCTTCGGCCCGTATACGTGATACGTCAGGGAATGCAATATTTTATCCAATTCTCTGACGTTCCACTTGGCAGCGAACCTCAGCCCTGGTACAATGCGTCTTGTGCAAAAGCATATTTGCAAACAGAGCAGACATACCAGGTCTGGGCTTCGGCCCGTAATGACAGGTGCGACAGTCAACGTGCTCGCGCAATGTTAAAAGAGCGTTCAATTCTCCCGCCAAGTATTGCGAACGGGTGTTACGGAAGGCGCGTTTTGACCATGTTGGACGAATTGGGGCCAAGTTGGCATCCTATACCTTTCTGATAGCAAGGAGTTCTGATCGCTGTCTAAATCGGTCTAAACAAATTTCTGCCATTTGCTGCCTCTTATGCTTAAGTCTGATGGAACGCTGGCTCATCCCGCGCAAGAGAGTGCAAACTTATTAGCCTTTATCTTTGTCGAAAATTCACGCCTTGATGCGGCCTCTAACATACCCCACTGTAGTTCCACAATGCCGGAGATGGCAATCTGGTCAAATTCAATGCTCTGAAAACAAAGGTGTGTCTCCAAAAGGAGTCAGTTTCAGTTATCTCCTACTTTCCGAGGAGCATCTGTACTAGTTACCGACCGCCTAGAGCTTTTGGGCATGGAGTTGACGTCTGATCGGCTCAACCATCGAGTCAAAAGCACAGACTTAATTCCGGACAAAAACTGATTCTGTTATTCTGATCGCTGATATTTTTTTGCCAGACGTCTCTTAAAATTTTTAAGTAAAAATATGTTACAATTTAATTAACCTTGCTGTTTTTATTACCTCCTGCTCTGCTACAACCTTTAGTAAATCTTAGCATTCAGTCTTCTACTTACCTTTTGTTTCTTAGACTCTTAACAAACACGTACAGTATGTTCAAGGTCTGAGAGTTCACATTAACACAAAAAATTTAACACGACTGGGTCCTGACGAGTAATAGTACAAATCCGACGACTATTGGTACAAATCGCCTTTTTTTAACTATCTAAAGTACTAAAATTACCTATTAGTCTCTTTTTGCATGGAACATTTATTCCATTCTGTATCTGAGAAGGACGTTGTTAGCTGCGCTACAGTTTATACTTTTGCAGCTATCATTGTTTTACTTGTGTACCTACCTACTTCTTGTGTTATTGTTCCAAAATATTTTTTTTTTTAATTTTGCTGATACCTATTAATATTTTGCCTAGAAGTAGGTACACGCGGCTACACATCAAGCTATACATTTCCAGTTTACACTGGCCACTCATTGTTAGGAAATCCTATACAATGCGAGATCAGCATATACTGGAAATGTATAGCTTGATCTGTAGCCGTGCGTACTATTTCATTTTAAAACACCACATCTTTGTTTACTCATGTGGTCTAATTACACGAATCCAAAATAAAATTTATGTAATAGACGCGGCCGCTTGATGCATCGCGACGCCGCCACCGCCACCCGCCCGCCGCCCGCCCGCCGCCCGCGCGCACCCTCTCGCGAGTGTTTGATTTTCATTTAATTATTAGAAATGCATTACAGATATTCAGGGGATTCCTTACAATTTGAGTAGACAAAAATTGTTGGTAGTAAGATTCATAAAAATATCCTGGGTGTCTTTAATGTACAAGGGTTAAAAACAAATTTAACTTCACAAAAAAAAAAGTATAATAGTCACCTTGGTGATAATTTACCTAGTTATTTGTAGTAACTATTTAAATACTTTGACAAAATTTCACTCTCTAGGCAATTACTGTTTTGAAGTTATCATTTATTTTATATAAAATAGTCAATATGGTACTTAATATGTTGATTTTGACCGGGGATAATTATTTCCATAATTAAAACTTTTGAAAAGGAGCAGTCATGTACAAAATCACCAGTGGTCCATTTTTTGTTCCCACTTAAATTTAATGTTTTTGCTATAATTGCTAATAACTCAATAAATATAAAAAAAATATCGGGGATTATTGTCAATTTATGTATTTCAGCTATTTATATATTTAATTCTGAATTATCACCCAAAGAGCATTTATTGCAATCTACTCCATACAAATCGATCTATTTTTACTGGACTATCGGTGGCTCCGATGATATCACAGTGATAACTGTTACGAACCGTTACTACGCGTGATAAGAATTAATATTAACTGTTAGTTATTTTCGAGAATGTGATAATTTATGGGTAATGTCCCGTTGCCGATTTTGATATCTGTGTACTATAGTACATAATTAAAGTAAAATTTAGATACTACCTACTTGGATATAATGAAAATTGGTTTGGACTTTGGTTTTGGATGTTCCTATTTCACCCTTTTACGGCCAGTTGCAGAAACGAACTTTAGTTTAATGGGGGCTTTAGGGCGAGCGCACAATTGCGGCGATAAGTCCCCTCTTTGAGGAGTGGTTAGAGAGGCGCCACGGCGTCCTCACCTTCCGCCTGACACAGGTCCTCACCGGACACGGTTGTTTCGGGAGGTACCTGTTTCGCATAAGGCGGGAGGAAACGCCCGGGTGTTACCATTGTGTGGATCGCCCGGAGGACACGGTGGAGCATACAGTGGAGGTCTGCCCGGCTTGGGCAGAGCACCGCCGTCTTCTCACGGAGGCGATCGGCGGCGGCGATCTCTCGCGTCCGAGCCTGGTCCAGGCCATGGTGCGGAGCGAGAGTGCATGGGAGGCCGTCACCTCCTTCTGCGAAGCAGTGATGCTCGCGAAGGAGGAGGCGGAACGCGTGAGGGAGAGGCAGCCTCACGCCCTCAGTCGCCGCAGGAGACGCCCTGGGCGGCGGGAATCGCGGGGCGATTTCCGGCCACCGTAGGCGCGGGCCTGCGGACGGTGAGCAGCGGGTAGCTCGCCGTCCGGTAAGGACCAGGCCCGAGTCGACGGCGCGTTGTGTTCCACGCGCGCCTCAAAGAGATGTCAGCAAGTGACGGGGTCCAATAGGGCCGATGCCGCTGGGGTCGCGGATTGTCCGAAGGGGTTACCGCGGCCCTGGCATAGGCAACTGAAGGAACACGGGTGGGTTTTAGTCAGTAAAAGTCTGACACGCCCTTCCGCTCCACCCAGAGCGGGAGAAGTTATTTGATGATTTCCCACCCTCAAAAAAAAAAAAAAAAAAAAAAAAAAAAAAAGGGCGAGCGCGCACTGCGGTGCGTTTTTCTACCGCATAATCTGTGAACTATGGAATGTCTTAGAATTGCGCGCACTGCGATCATGCGTTTTGTTACTGTAGGCGCCGCCCAGTCCGGCAGAACTAACGGAAACGCACCGCAGTGTAGTGCGCGCTCGCTCTCCCTTATAATATGTACTAGCACTTCCCGCGCGACTACGCCCGCTTGTATGTCGGAAAATATCTACCAGGAAATCCTTCCTTATTCCTTGTATACATTATAACGGGAACCTCTGTGCAAAATTTCAGCTTTCTAGGTTCAAGGGTTTGGTCTGGGGTTGATGAGTCAGTCAGTCAAGACTTCTCTTTTTATATACCTACATAGATCAAAAAGAAAGTGACAGCATCAATTTAATGTCTCCATTAAACTCAAGTTCGTTTCTGCAACTCACCGTTAAAGGGTTTTTTACCAATGGTTTTTTCTAACGATATCCTACTGTCCTAAAATAAGCTATGATCTTCTGACTCCTGTAACTTATGTACCACCTACCTCAGGAGTCAGGGTTGCAATTGAAAAATGTAACACTTACGCTCTATTTATGTCATTAAAACATTTTATTTACATTATTATCTCTTTACCGAATTGCATCAATAACAGTTCAGCAGTTTTGCCGTGAAAACGTTACAAACAGACAGATACATGCAGTGTGACCGGGTGTTAATGCCTAGATGAGTAGAGGTAACTAAGTAACTACAAGGTGTTAGGTTAAACGAAGGACATACTTTACAGAGTGTAGAACTCATGAAAATGAACAACGTTTACCATGGAATGGAACTAACCCTGAAATATGAAAAAAAAAATCAGCTGTCTCGTACATTTTGATCGCGTAGGTTTTGCACTTTGTAGAGAACAGCTGATTTTCTTATTCATATTTCAGAGTATTTCAGGGTTGGGGGAGTTTTCATGGTATAACCTAAGCTAAATACTACACTCCTTAGAGTATGTCCCTCGTTTAACCTAACACCGTGTATATCCCATCATTACCTATATCCCTCGCTTTATACCAACAGTGGGACTTATTCTTCACGGAGCAATTAGCGGAACTGCGAGCATCCGCAGGGCTATCGGCTGTCGAGATTGATGCTTCGGAACCTTTCGGTACGTAGAGATCGACTTTACTGACTCCTACCTTGGGATTACCGTTGAAAACCCTAAAAAAAGTTTATCAAAATCGATTCGCCTAGACTTTTTCCCAGCAACTATGTTGGGGTCGGCTTCCAGTCTGACCGGATGCAGCTGAATACCAGTATTTTACATGGAGCGACTCCTCCTCCACAACCCAGTTACTGGGTAACACGATACCCCGACTGGTTGTCAGACTTTCGGGCTTCTGGACGACCCGTATTTGACAACTGTCAAATATCCAAGAATGACAGCCAGGACCAACGGCTTATCGTGCTATCCGAGACACGGAAGGATCTACGGAAAATAAAATAAAGTTAAAAATTAAAACCCTCTAATTATTAACTTTATTTTATTGGAACGAAGTTCCTTATCGCGCGTTGTGAAAGGGGGCTAGACGGAAAAAAGTCTCACGAAAAGTTGTCACGACACTTTTTGCTATAGGTAGCTATTGTAAGCCGTGCGGCATGTTTCTCTGTCTGTCTCTCTCTCTCTCTCTCTTATAGAAAGCAAGCCAGATATTGTCATTTCTATTTCGCATTGAATTGATGATTGTGATGATGATGATGATGATGATGATGATGATGATGGTGATGATGATGATGATGATGATGATGATGATGGTGATGATGATGATGATGATAAGTATAAAAATAAAATTTTGTTACAATTCCTTCACTAATTAATCGAAAGGAACTTCGTTCCATCCGGGTGTCCCTTGACACCTCTCAAGTTTTTTTTTTCTTATTATTTTTTGTTATAACCGTAACAAAATAGAAAAAGAAATACACAATCTGTGGAAATTTCAACTGTCTACCTATTACGGTTCATGAGATACAGCCCTGCCTGTAACAGACAGACGGACGGACGGGTGGACAGCGGAGGCTTAGTTCCGTTTGGTACCCTTCGGGTATGAAACCCTCAAAAGTAGTTTAGCTAAAAATGGAACCACACATAAATTATGTAGCTATTAGGAAAACGTCAGTTAGATACGTAGGTACCTACCATAACTAGCATATTTATTGTCAATGTGAATTTGTTCAAGAATGTCAACATCAAGGGCAATGTTCGCAGCCATTAAATTTTGAAGAGGATATAATAGTTATCGAAGCGTGGCGTGGTTTAGCCAAAGAGTAAAGTAAGTATAGAGAGAAAGAGTGACAACTCTGTGGTAAAATTTGCATGTATGGAAAGTGCTGCCACCTTAAGTTTGGTGGGTGAACTAAGGGTCTAATGTATATACCTACCTATGCATACTGAGTAGGTACTCATAGTATGCATACCAGCTATACGTAGGTACCTATCTATACAACTCGTACGAGTTTATAAATTATGGGCAATGGGGATATAATATAATTTTAAAACACACGTATGCAGTTCAGGAAAATGTCCGTTTATTATTACCAATCAATCAGTCTTGAATGTGGGATCAAAATGGTGATCACTGCTTTTGTTCTTAAAATCTTCATACAATCACTTTCTCTAACCTCGCCGCCAACAGCCGCTATCCAAGCAGCGAACAAATCGGGCCTCGTAGTGGTTGTCAGGGTTTGGGAACCGGTGAAGAGGTAGGTACACCGTATGCCACTGAAATTGGAATGAAATTAATGAATAGCAGACGGCTAAATAAAACTTTTTCTTACTTTTATTAAAGGTACGGTACGGTAGTAAACACTTACATAAAGCATCACAGCCAAAAATACAATATCTTCTTGGGGGTTCACTCATTCTTGGGAGTTCGTTCAAAACAACTAATATGACTAATGAACATTGCTAACGAAAAACAAAGTATAACAATAATAGGAAATAATAAAAACAAAACTCAACAAAACAAATAACAGAATTAACTGAGATAAACTCGAAATGCGCATCAACAACGTCGGGAACGAGTTGACAATGGCCGAAAATCCCACAGATTAGATAGCTAGAAAATCCGAAATGTTTTTATGACAAGCAAGACAAGATGGCTGCCAAGTTTTGTTATCACACCAAACTCCAGATGTCGCTGTCATCTATGGAAATTGATGACAGTGTTAAGTGTGCCCCCCCTGGGTTTAGCTCGCTGTGTAAGTGAAATGGCGTTATGGCTGTAGAGATGGAAGACTTTCACGCGCACCGGAACTAAACGCGCTTTTTTAAATGTAGATTTATGACAAATTTTTAGCTTAGTAAGTTCATTAAAGCAAAGTTTACTGCAAAATAAGGGACTGTTTACGGTAGAAAACAGAAAATAGGCGATGCCACTTTGATTTTTTTTTATTGAAAAAATTTCAAGTACCTACTAGGTTTCGGTTTTTCGGTTTTCAAGTTTCGGTTTTAGTAGAACTGTAGACAAATCATATACCTACTTAGTCAAATAAAAAAAATCCATTTGATTTTGTAGGAATTTTAAAAACAAGAAATTATGTCGTTGTAAGTATCCCCTTAAGGGCGAGCGCGCACTGCGGTGCGTTCCGTTAGTTCTGCCGCACTGGGCGGTGCCTACAGTAACAAAACGCATGACCGCAGTGCGCGCACTTCAAAGACATTCCATACTTCACAGATTATGCGTTAGAAAAACGCACCGCAGTGCGTGCTCGCCCTAAGTGGGTCGAGTTAGCGTGCGACGGTTAGTTAACAAATTGAGTTCATTGTCCATCAGCACTCAGGTTCTGAGACTTACTTGTGGACCATGACCTCGATATTTTAATTATGATAGACACGTCATGTCGTTTTTTCTCGTGCGTAGCTTTATTCTCTGGACCAAAGTCGACCTACGACACCTAAAATAATAGTTATTATTCTCGTAAATTCCTTAGCCGATTTGTATTCTATACATAAGTAAAATTGTATAGTATCAAATCTCACTAATATTATAAAAGCGAAAGTTTGTGTTTGTTTGTTACTTCCTCACGCTCAAACGGCTGGACCGATTTGGATGAAATTTGTTATGTAGATAGCGTATACACATAGGCTACTTTTTACCCCGGTCTACGCGGGTGAAACCGCGCGGCGCAGCTAGTAAGATTATAAAAACGTAATAAAATATCGATTCGGAGATTTTATCACGAGAATGTAGTTTCCTCCAAAGGATACGTGACAAAGTTACTAAACAAACAATTCATGATTCTTGTATTGTAGGTTTAATCTGTTTGTTATGTTGCATTACCGGCGATGGTGTTATACCAAGGCGTGGAGGTTGCAGCATAAAGTATATAATATATCGGCTAGGTTGCAGCAACAGTGGAGCTAGCTAAATTACAATCACTTCCTCATAGCGACGGTTAAGAATCAATAATGTCTATCTCACTTTGTGAGATAGACACTATTGATTCTTAACCGTCGATACCTATATAATTATCACTCTCTATATTTGTTCAAGTTCAAGTGACGCCACCTCACACAAAGACAAAAGAACGGCACACACATCGCACGCATATCGAAAGTGAAGCACAGTAAGGGCGAGCACGTACTGCGGTCATGCGTTTTGTTACTGTAGGCCCCGCCCAGTGCGGCAGAACTAACGGAAACGGAAACGCACCGCAGTGCGCGCTCGCCCCAAGTATGCCGCTTGTACAAAAACGCCTCGCCCACACATTTACATCATAGTATGCCGACCGGCCGCCATTACGTAACACGAGCGACGGCGTCTTTGCAGGTACTCAAATCACGCACACATAAATAGGTACCTACGGTGCTTCACTTTTGATATGCGTGGCGCGGAGTCCTCCTTTTTTTTGAAGTCTATGGGCACACATGACGAGTTTTTCGACGCACTTATGCTCAAAAGGGGCGGTCACTTTCTAGTGCCCGCCCCTTTGCTTACCGCCATCGCGCGTGTATTATGGTCAGTTGTGACCGCGTGGAGGCGACATGTGCCACATCCCTCGATATCCGTGCTTCCTCTTATCAGGAGCATACGGAGTTGAAATTTTCGAAGTTTATTTCTTTATTTCTCAGATAAAGTACAAGTGAAAGTTCAAGCAGCTGTCATCGCAGCGCCGCACTTCGACATCGAGTGCTGCACTCAACTGCGCGCAGATAAAGTCTTTGCCGATTAATTTATTTACTTGTTACTTTTACTTTATGCATTTATATTTTGGGTTATCCGAAAATAAAAGATGATATCGTTAGAAAAATTGTTTATTTATGTACTCCTCCATACTTCAATTGAAATTATTTAATTACTACATAATTATTTAATTATTCTGCTAATTATGAACTAACAATTCTGCAGTCTCAAAATAATTACATACATACAGTTTAAGAACACTGAGGTAGTCTCGTAGATGTAATGAGACTCGGTATCGATTCGGGCGATGACAGAAATACGAATCGATTATGAGAAAGTCATGGAATCGGGCCTCTCGCAATTCACACGCGAACTATTACTTTCACTAAAAATAAAAATGCATCAATTTTTACAATTAAATTCACGCACCAGTTACACGCGCATGCGCAGCGGCAGAAACTCGATCAGATCTCGGCTCTGTGGCAGGCCACCCGCCGCACACGCCACACACACGCTACACACTCGCAGACATACAATAAATATACACAACACGAGCTAAAACACTCCGCATCCGTGTTCGATGCAGGCTATGCGGCGTGACGTCATGTCACGGAGCACAGTCTGCAGCGATCGGAGATCACATTTGGCTATGATCACACGTTTTAAAGTCTGTTTGGTTACAACTCGTCTTTGAAGTCTTCCTCGTCACCTCCCGCGCCGGGCGGGGGCATGCCTCCTTGACCTTGGTACAACTTGGCGATGATGGGCTGGACGACGTCCTCGAGGGACTTCTTCTGCTTCTTGTACTCCTCAGAGTCAACATCCTGGTTGTCTTCGAGCCACTTGATGGAGGCGTCAATTGCCTCTTCCATCTTTGTCTTCTCTTCATCGCTCAACTTAGCACCAAGTTTCTCCTTGTCCTGCAGCTGATTTTTGAGGGAGTAAGCATAGCTCTCCAGCTCGTTCCTGGCCTCAACGCGCTCCTTGAGTCTCTTGTCCTCATCGGCGAACCTCTCGGCATCCTTGATCATCCTCTCAATGTCTTCAGGTGTCAGTCTGTTCTGGTCATTGGTGATCACAATCTTCTCGCGGTTTCCAGTACCCTTGTCCTCAGCAGACACTTGCAAGATACCGTTAGCGTCAATCTCGAAAGTAACCTCGATCTGAGGGATACCACGGGGCGCAGGAGGAATGCCAGTTAAGTCGAACTTTCCGAGCAAGTGGTTGTCCTTGGTCATTGGACGTTCACCCTCGTACACCTGGATGGTGACGGTGTGTTGGTTGTCGCTGGCGGTGGAGAAGATCTGGGACTTCTTGGTGGGGATGACGGTGTTACGGGGGATCAGCTTGGTCATGACACCTCCGACTGTCTCGATACCCATGGTAAGAGGGTTGACGTCAAGCAACACGATGGCGTCAGTGTCTTGTTCACCACTGAGGACGCCAGCCTGGACGGCGGCACCGTAAGCGACGGCCTCGTCGGGGTTGATGCCTCGGGAAGGCTCCTTGCCGTTGAAGAATTCCTTGACCAGTTGCTGAACCTTGGGGATACGGGTGGAACCACCGACGAGCACGATCTCGTCGACGTCCTTCTTGTTCATGTCGGCATCTTCCAATACCTTCTGCACAGGCTTGAGGGTAGACCTGAAGAGATCCATGTTCAATTCTTCGAACTTAGCCCTGGTGAGGGTTTCGGAGAAGTCTTCACCTTCGAAGAAGGATTCAATTTCAATCTTGACCTGGTGGCTGGAGGAGAGAGCCCTCTTTGCCTTCTCAACTTCACGACGCAGTTTCTGGACGGCGCGGTTGTCCTTCCTGATGTCCTTGCCCTTCTTCTTCTTGTACAGCTTGATGAAGTGCTCCATGACCCTCTGGTCGAAGTCCTCACCTCCCAAGTGAGTGTCACCATTGGTGGCTACTACTTCAAACACTCCATTGTCGATGGTAAGCAAGGATACGTCGAAGGTACCGCCACCCAAATCGAATACCAGCACGTTCTTCTCGCCTTCCTTCTTGTCAAGACCGTAAGCGATAGCGGCGGCGGTGGGCTCGTTAATGATCCTCATAACCTGGAGACCGGCGATGGCACCAGCGTCCTTGGTGGCTTGACGCTGAGCGTCGTTGAAGTAGGCGGGGACCGTGACGACAGCGTGAGTCACCTTCTTACCGAGGTAAGCCTCAGCAGTTTCCTTCATCTTGGTGAGGACCATGGCGGAGATTTCTTCAGGGGCGAAGATCTTGTCGCCCTGAGAGGTCATGACGGAAACATGGGGTTTGCTGTTCTTCTCAACCACCTGGAAGGGGAAGAATTTGACATCATGTTGAACAGTGGTGTCGCTCCATTCACGACCGATGAGACGCTTGGCGTCAAACACGGTGTTCTCTGGGTTGGTGGTCAGCTGGTTCTTGGCGGCGTCACCAATGAGACGCTCGCCGTCAGCAGTGAACGCTACATATGAGGGGGTGATACGGTTACCCTGGTCGTTAGCAATGATCTCTACACGGCCATTCTTGTACACACCCACACTGTGGACAAAGAAAAATATTCTTTAGTTTTAATCTTGCACAAAGCATGTATTTTCATATCAATGACTGGGTGTTGTGATGCATCTTTTCACTGTTATCACAAATTAAATATTATTTCAACAGATACAGATAACATAGTGGTTTATCCCTGAGCAGTGTTAGAATAAAGGCTCTTACAGACAGAGGCGATATCGCGTCGGCGGGCGACGCGATATTGCGATATTATATCCGTAGAACAATATCGCGCCGCGACGCGATATCGCCTCTGTCTGTAAGAGCCTCAATGTGAACATTCCAGACATGACAAGATTTTTAACAGGAAACTGGGTACAGGGGCTGTTAAACTAACAGTTAAGTTTAAACAAAGTGTTACATGGAAACTTGCCAAGCACAGATATTACTACAAATTAAAGATATTAAAATTTCACTTTGTAAATTAGTATTTACATTGAATTATTCTGAAGCAAACCTATTTTTTTTAACCGACTTCAAAAAAGGAGGAGGTTATCAATTCGGTTATATTTTTTTTTTTTGTATGTTTGTTACCTCACTACTACGTCATTTATGAACCGATTCGGAAAATTCTTTTTTTATTTGAAAGGTATACTTCCAGATTGGTCCCATTTTTATCAAATTCCAGTTCTGATGATGGGATTCATGAGGAATCGAGGGAACTCCTCAAATATTATAGGCGTAGATATAGCGATTTTGGTATTTTCATCAACAAATCAAGCGTTTGCATTCAAAAAGTATCATCTGGTGAAGTGGAACTGATGAAGAAGACCACAGATGGCCATGAGAACTCCTCAACGATGATAAGTATTTCACGGGTGGAGATAAGATATCTCGATTAAAATAGTTAAGCTACTATGACGTATACTTCTGAGATGGTCGCATAAAAATATCTTCAATTTCTGATAAGTGGCTTTTGAGTTAGCTTCAATAATTTAATACGTATTTTTCCCATTTAGTCTATGTGGATGATGATGCTCCTCTTATTTATATTGCAAAGTGGTATTCAGATTTGTGTGGGGTAGGCACCACTAAAAACGGAAAAATAAAAACTTTTTACAAAAAAAAAAAAAACAACCGACTTGCAAAAAACACTAAAAGTGAAAAATAACTTTAATTTCGGAAGTCGGTGGCAAAAAAACACAAAAGTAAATAAAAAACCGACACCGTTTATTAACGAACATGGTTTTAAAATAAATTTTGAAAATGGCTATCTTTCAATATTTGAACCGAAGATATTGGCTTGCCTAGTTTGGGTCAATATAAAACCATTGTATTTTTTTTTACAATAGTCTTATTTTTTTATTTGAATTGAAGCAGTATCTATAATTTATATGTAAGCACTTTGTATCTCATTTTATGTCAACTGTTATTTATGTTCCTATGAGAAATAAATTCTTCTGGCAGCCTAAGTGAAGATTCAAAGAGAAGAAAATGTTATTCATGATTCTTCCTTTCATTCAATTTTCAAGTCCTCTCATCTCATTTAGCAAACACTTGCTTGCACATACTATTGAGTTCATTGACCCAAAATATGCTAATTATGTACGAGCTAAGTTATTTCAAAAAGAAGTCTATACAAATTCATTTAAAAACTTGATTTCTATGAATAAATTGTTTTATTCTTATTGATAAAAAGTATTTCCAAATAAATATTGAACTGATTCTGATTACTTTTAGTATTCAGTACCAATAAGTTATTATGTTATAAAGCAATCATAATCTAGTTTGCTGATTAAAGCTTAATTTCATTATAATATTAATCACAATGTTGTAATATTTTTCACTTTATATTATGAACATTCCATGGAAGTAACTGGAAGGTTTTATTAGCAACAAGTTAAAATTTAATAATTATTTGTACATTTTTAAAATTGAACATTTGATATAATTGAGTTAAAGGCTAGGTTGAAGAGAATGATTATGATATCTCGCTCATGACGATACTAAAGGATTTTGCTTAGGTTTCTAGAATTTTTAGACTACTTATTTCGTAAATGTTGAAAAAGTGGGTGGATCAAAAAGGTTAGATTCAGTAGATACTCACCAAGAGTAAGTGGTACCCAAGTCGATACCGATGACGGTGCCAATGTCCTTTTCTTTATCTTTCTTCTCGTCAGCGACTACAGCCGCGACCACGCAGGCCAACGCTAGAATACTCCACCGCATTTTCAGCATGCAATGTTACTTTTCTGAAACAAATAAACGTAAAATAAGTGAAGGAATTCTTTGAATATGCGTACGCGTCGATAAACAGACGTATCTACAATAAGTTAAAATCTCTCAACATCTACCAGATGACAGTTCTTTGTAGAGACACGTAATCGTCATGGGGACACGTCACTATAGGGCGCCGGACCAAACGCTGCCGGCTTATGAATTATAGAAAAGGAAAGTACCCTGTCCCACCTATAACGGCAAGAGAGACCTAACGGTACCATAAAACAGCCACGGGAGATGTAGGACGCGCCACCGGCCCACACTGCTGCGTCGAGAAATTTCGCTGACGTTTCACAGTTACGAGGAATTTTAAATGAATCTTATGGGAATTAATTCACGGAGACACTAGATTTACAGCTTTTAAGCTAATTATTATACCCATTTGACATAAAACTTCGTAATTATCCTGAAATATTGTCAGTTAACAAACCATGACGGGTGAGGTTAACGATTTCAGGGCGATCCGCGGTTTAGAAAGAAAGTTATGACGAAACGTAAAGAAAAACATAATTACCGAGTACTACAGATGAATAAATTAGATTGAATCCCAATAAATATAATTCACAGCCACGATACAAGCACTTTGAATAGGCCACTTGATTACGAATTCACAATTACGTTGTTCCTTCACCTTCGATTTTTTAAGAAGAACTGAAGTTTCACACGCGGCCGTCGCTATTATTTAGCGCTAGTATCCATCGTGGGCTAACGTGATTGGTCCACTATGTGATGACGTTTCAAATCTTTCTCTACGATTGATCCAAGTGTACGTATTTGGCGCAACCTGATTGGCCCACGTTTATAACTGGCCCTGAATAGGACATTTCCCATACCGCCGATTTTGAAAATAGGTTTTATTCATGTTCTAATGCGAAAGCGAGATTTTAATATTTCTCAATCTTGCGAAAGCGATCATTATATCTGAATGGTAGTGATGAAGTAGAGATAAAGTAATGCATGAAGTATATTGCAAAGAACAGTAACTATTTACCCTAAGTATTTACCATTATAAACAAATTGAAGACAAGGCCACATCATCTCCATGGAAAACGGATAGAAATATTCTAGATCACATAACATCTTATCATGAAATAGTTCTGGAACTCGTATCTTTATATAAAAAATGAGTAGCTAGTTAATAAGAGCATATTTAGCCATGGAGACAGACGTGCTCATTGCAGGGTTTTGCAAATACCTAAATAATAAATGATGGTGGCTAATGAATGATGCAAGGTTTCGAAACATCTCGAAAAACATGGAATATTCCGATTTTGTCTAGATTTTTCGAAACCTTTTTTATCTAGAACCTTGTGATATGTATTCCCACCCATAATACAAACTTCTAGAACTTTACAACCCGGAGACCCGGGGCGAAACTTTGGAAAAGCACTAGGTACCGGTTACTTTATAAGGTGGTTTATATGGCTCCGTAGACTACGCATGGTTGTCTAAACTAAACGAATAAGTACATCCAGTTTTCCAGTGCCTTCCCTTGATATACTCGTAGGTACGCAAAAAGTACGCAAACTTATTTGTACAGCTTCTATCAATCACTATGCCCATGGCAAGTTGAGCCAACCATTTCACCATGGGATCATTTGGGGTGAAGTGCTCAATGGTAAAATATCAAAATGACAGAAACTTCTATTGCTGACACCTGCATTGCATTGGTTGGTGGTAATTTGGTTATCATTTAATAAAAAATCGGTCAAGCGCGAGTCAGACTCGCGCACCGAGGGTTCCGTTGCAATTTCTGAAAAAGTGTGCTATTTAGAGACATTGTTTTATTTTTTATTCAGATTTATCTCTTAGATGCAATCTTCGGAGATAAGGGTTAGGGAAAGGTATTTTTTTTTTTTTTTCATCAAAACTCGAAAACTATGCGGCTTAATAGGTAATACGGGCTGGTATCCGCAACTCCGCGACAATGCGCGTATTTTGCGTATGGAACTATGCGGCTTAAATAAATGTTTGAGAATGTGCAAACAGCGCTCTTTCATTATGATACCACACATACCCTAGTAGCCCCACTTTAAATTTTTAAGAGCCACTTTCAGTCCGTTGAAAAAAAATGTTCTTTATTTGCAAAATAGTTGGGTAAACGTCATCTAAAGCTGTTTCAAATTTCAAGTCGATAGCATTAGTAGTTCTTGAGATATCCAGCTGTGACAGACAGACAGACTGAGTCGCACCTTATGGGTTCCTTTTTACCATTTTGGTACGGAACCTTAACAAGCACTCTGTGATAAACACGTCAGCATGCCTACCTATAATTTTATTATTATAATTTGTCGGACACCAAACATGACCAAACTTCGCGTATTTCTTAACTGTGGGAATTTGGGAAAACCCAATTTAACTATCTGTTGTACTAGAACATTCGACACCGTGGACCGAGCCAATGGGTCAAGAGAGACATGCAGACGATGCCGATGCCAACACTATTGTACCTAGTACCCTTAGATTATGAAATGTACATAACAACACAAATAAAAATAATAATAATAATTTAATATTAATATTTAATAATTTATTAATTTAATTTTAATAATTTATTAATTTAATTTTAATAATTTAATTTTTTTATTTAATTTAATTTAATTATTTAATGTTAACATATTATACCTAACAAGTTTTTATCTCTTTTAGACCAGCATTGTTTCGGACCACCGTGATACCCTTTTGATAAAAATTGCATCATTCATAACATTCTCGAAGTCAGTTTACTTTCTAAATAAATTGCCAGTAGGCCACGTCATCTCAGATAACGAATAGATAACTATTTTGTAAGCGAAAAGTGTTTTTAATTAATGAAGACTAATGACCATCTGGTTTTTAATAGTAATTACACAGATGGCAAAGCACAATGGCATGGTAATGGGTTCCATAAATGAAAAAAAAAACTGAAATTACGTATTATGTACTTTATTTGATACCTATTATTTTCTTTGTTTCTATTTCTATCACATAATAAAGGCTTGACACATATTAACTTGTTTCTAACATCACGCTTGTACACACAGCTGCACATCAAGCTACACATTTGCAGTTGACACTGACCTCTCATTGTAAGGACATCCTATACAATGCGAGATCAGCGTAAACTAGAATGCATAGCTTGATCTGTAGCCGTACGCCATAAACACATCGGTACAGACAGACAAGCTGTAACATAATCGTTTGAATGTCCAGCTGTCAGATCGTTTTTTTTTTTTTCGAAAATTATTTCGATCATATTTTTTTTAGAGTCGGCAACGCTGCTCTAGTCGCCTGGACATTCAAAGGATTATGCACGTTACAATTAAATGCGGACGAAAAACAAAATATAAAAAGAAAATAACAACCACGCCCTATTTTATTATGAACTTAAAAACTATAACAACAGTTTGTAGTCTTGTACTTATGAAAAGCTTGATTAATTTGAGCAAAGTTTAAATGTCGCAGCCGACTGGTTTAATTAGCCGTTTAGTTAAGCGCCTAGCCTTTGGAAGTTGTGCTCGCCGGCCGCTGCCGCAGTACCGCTCGCTTCAGCGTCACAGTTCTAACCTAACCTAACCCATTTGGTCGGGGTGCCCTGGCTTAGTTACTGCGACCAATTCGGTTTGCGCGTGGTTGGTCACAGCTCCAACCTAACATAGGTATAATTGAATATCAATCAGGCTGGTAGTTGAATAGCCGCTTTTTAGTTATTTTCATTTAATTTCATTTATTTGTTACATTGTGTCTGAATGTGTTACAAAAAATAGTTAAATAAACATAGTATAACTCGATTAAAAAAATATAGGCGGTTAACTAAACAGCTAAATAAACCAGTTGGCTGCGACTACACTGCTACACGATCTATTGGCGCCTGAATGACGTTGACAGGGGGGCGCTGTTGGTGAACATTTGTGCAATTGTTTTGTGAAATGTATCGAAAAAACAAGATGGCGGCGTTAGTTTCGATTTTGGCCGCGCGCCACATTAACCATAACCTTTTATTAAAGCTATAACAGTGGGATGATGCAGGCTGACCAGTAACCAGTTAAGTATAATGTATCCAAAACCCTAGTCCCACAAATCATAACAATCATTTTGAAATAAAAAAGTCAGTCAACATTTAATGTTTCTTTGATATCAATTCTAAAATCAATGGCGCGAAGTAAGTGATGATGCAATCGGCACCTGAAAAAGACAACAAATGTTAGCATAATCAGCGTATTCTGTTCCCACTGCTGGGACACGGGTCTCCTCTCTGCGAGAGAGTGCCGTATAGCACCACGCGGGCCCAGTGCGGGTTGGTGGATGTCAAATTCTTTGAAATTTATATTTTTGGTTCCCAGTTTCGTCACGATGTTTTCCTTCACAGTTTTGAGAGCAGTAGTTATGAAATAAATTGCTCAAAGTAAAGTGCACAAGTGTGCACAGGGCACCTACGGCGTAATAGGAAACTATACTGCCAATTGCTCCCGCTAGATGGCACTCTTGCAATAGCTTAAAAAAAGGTTATATTAAAAAGGTTCACTCTCAAGCACGGGGTGGAGAATTAGTTCACCACTGTCAAAACCTTTAAGCACAGCTGGTGAACCCGTTTACCACCCGATCCAAGAGACTTAAACCTCTATTATTACTGCTTTATGGGCTAATATCCTGTGTGGGGCAGTTTTAGTCTGTGGCCTGAAGAATCGACTAACTAATTCAAAACCATAAATACCCGTAACTTAGCCACAAGCACCCTTATTCTTAAACTTTCATGTGGTGCCTTTTTGAACAGAACATAGTTCGACAATCCTTTTTATCAGCAGTACCTAGGTGCTCTATTTACAGAGTACTCATTTTAACAATAATAAAATACAAACCAGCTCTCCGGAAGCTCGTGAGCGTCTCCATGAGAATAGTTTCCACCTCCGAGCTGTCGCCAGTGCGGCAGATCATTGCGTATTCACCCGACACCTGACGAAAAACAATTCAAATATAATAATACTAGCTTTTGCCAGCGGCTTCGCCCGCGTGGATGTCGGAAAATATTCTACGGGAACGTACTACCGGGAATTCCTTCCTTGTCTACATTATAAAGGGAACTTCTGTACAAAATTTCAGCTTTCTAGGTCCAAGGGTTTGGGATGGGCGTTCAGTTAGTCAGTCAGTCAGTCAGCGGGGCGAGCACGGGCGTACCCAAGACGTTTGTGACAAGACATGATAAATTATGTCATGTCTTAGAATTTGTCTTAAATGCTAGCACGGGTCAACCATGTGACATAATCTAGAGCCGCGACATGCCTTTCTTGTTGCTAAATTCATAGTGTGACATATTAAATTAAAAAAATTAAAATGTTTAACACTATCTGAATATGCGGCCAAATAAAATCTTTTTTTTTCTTTTCTTATGCTTATAACTCGAAAACGGTGAGTCCTATCGCAAAAATAATGAAAATTTGGCCCCCCTTTATGAAACCCATAAACCGATTATTCTTAACATGTAGGTAACAAAAAAAAAATAGTAGTATTTAAGTACCTCTGTATTTACTTAAATTATTTATTTATTTTAATTTTATTTGTTGGTTTTAAGGCGCATTATTTACATGTCTAAATATGTATTTTTAAAAATAAAAAAAAACCGTTTAAAAATATAAAAAAAATAGTAAATTATTTATTTATTTATTACAATTTTTTTTTGGTTATCCTTATCACGCACAAATAAACCACCACCACACAATGCAAGAAAATAATTTATTGCCATTTGGTGCAGAGTAATTAGCAGGAAAACATTATTTTTTTCAATTTTCAAATCTTATCACCACCTCCGAACGAACGTGATAAAATTTTTCTTAGTCACCGTCAAAATGTGACATTTGTGATATAATTGGTGCACCCATATTAGCAAATAAGACATAATGAGTCCCAACTAAACGTCAAGAAGTTATGTCACATTCAAGAAATTACCTCACGCCGCCGTGCTAGCATTTAAGACAAAACAGTTTTATCGCCCAAACTATGATAAAATGTGTGACTCAAGCCATGTCACAGTAGGCTGTGCTCGCCGGGCTGGACTTCTCTTTTTA
Organism: Cosmia trapezina; assembly: GCA_905163495.3. Taxonomy (NCBI): domain Eukaryota; kingdom Metazoa; phylum Arthropoda; class Insecta; order Lepidoptera; family Noctuidae; genus Cosmia; species Cosmia trapezina. The sequence goes on along the minus strand of LR991022.1, from coordinate 29,415,181 downwards.
TTTATATAGATGATTAGTGATTACATATACAGGTTATTACATACATTACTTAGCCCGAGCAATTCAAAGTTTCTAAGATTTGCCGTGGTTTGGCCCGATTCCTAAATCATGATTCTTGAATCTTAGTCAGACCAAACCACGGCAAATCTAACTTAGACGAGATGTATTGATGATTGTTCTTATGGTACCCTTCGCGTGCGAGACCGCAGCGGACTCGCAATGTCGCACTGGCCGGTTTTTTAATTCTGCAGTTTAATCTATACAGGGTGACCTGAAATTAGTGGCGGACCCGTTAAGGGGTGATAGTAGGGATCAATTCCTGTCGATATCACTCTTAGACCTACTGTCCTAAAGTTAACCCATTTCAGGATATTCCTACTTAAAGAATTTTACAAAAAATACCCTACTATAAATCTTAAAGTAGCTGTAAATACTAAAAATTGGTCTTTCTGATACTTTTTTTTTTTGTTTTGCATCAAAGATATTCTAAGTAAGGAATTATTAATAGCGATATCTTCGTAAATGTCGGTATCTTACGCGAAAATCGTTTAAAAAGATTTAAAGTAGGATTTTTTTGTAAAATTCTTTAAGTAGGAATATCTTGAAATGGGTTAACTTTAGGACAGTAGGTCGAAGAGTGATATCGACTGGAATTGATGCCTACTATCACCCCTTAACGGGTCTGCCACTAATTTCAGGTCATCCTGTATAGAGGCACCGCATTTTTCAGAGGGTTTTTAAACTTCATTACCTGATTTACACAATTTACTTAATAACTATTGAATTTAATCATTTGTGTATATAGTGTGACGAACTTAGACCATTATTGTATAAAGTTAGATAACATATTGGTGTACTGTTTAATTAACTTTGTGGATGATTACATGGTTTACGTCATATTCCGATCGTAGGATTGAATAAAAAATCACTAAATATATTTCGCGGACATTCACGTCACGAGTATGAATTGAGGGTAGGCAGACATGAATATGGCATCATCATCTGCCTAGCCTTTTCTAAACTATATTGGAGTCAGCTTCCAGTCTAACCGAATGCTCCTGAATACCAGTGTTTTACATGGAGGGACTCCCTACCTGACCTCCACAACTCAGTACCAGGATAGCTTAATACAGATGGGACACTCCGCAACATCATTTAAATAAAAAGCGATTCTTGCTACGACACAATAAAGTGCAATTCAGGTCGCACAACGCTTATTACCTACAGTTTAACAGTTATATTCACCTACAAGTTGCCTCTTTCTATCGCGTAACTCTTATACCTTCTGACTTGTTAGGGTTGACTTTTACGACGGGGCGCGTGAGTGAGTATCGAACTAACGTGCTCCCCGGCCGGTGCGCGGCAGCCCACACTGAATTGACCCAGTGAGATGAGCCCGCCGCGTACTTGTAGCTTCATACCTAAACTGCGGAGTGTCCCATCTGTATTAATCTGTGGTACTGGGTAATACGATACCCCTGCGTAAGACTGGTTATCAGACTTTCGGGCTTCTGACGACCCGTAACGACTGTCAAAGATCCACGAATGACAGCCGGTACCAACGGCTTAACGTGCTTTCCGAGCCACGGAGGGTCCCGGTTTGTATGGATGATCACCGCGGCAAGCGTAGCTTAACTTTCATTGATCGACCCTGCGGGTAACCGAGTTCCAGAATATCAAACGTACTATTGTAAGTAAATTATAAAAACAGTTTATACCTGATACACGAACAAAGGATGGTACGGGTACTTGTCCTTGGTCTGCCTCACGATGTCCAAGTATGGCAGACCTGGCTTCACCATCAGGAAATCTGCGCCCTCAGCCACGTCTCGAGCCTGCAAATATGTGCGGGATTTCGTTAAATTAAATGTATGAACGTAAACGAGGCAAAAAGGAGTATGCAAGGATCAGGTGACGTTCTGTTGGTTCTGCTTACCCCCGTGGGAGGAAGGTGTGAGTTTATGATGTATTTTAAAATTATACATTTTATTTGTGATCAATACCAGAATTTTTTCTTTGTAATTGGCGAAATCGGTTTATTCCTGATCAAGCTCGTACAATCATAGCACGTGGCGTTTACGGCGCGGTCTGACTACGATTTTTAAACGGCACACAACCGCGTAATCTATTGTCACCATTAGCTGGCTTGAAATAAGGTTGAAAATTAATAATAATAAATAATATTTGTGTTGCCGAGATGCTGCGAGACTAAGCTGCGAATGAGCATTTATTTTCCGGGTTGTCTTTAGATTATTCAGAATATACACAATACATTAAATAATTGTCCGGTTAAAGTTTAAAAAAAATGATAATTCTATTAAATTCTTTAAAAAAGAATGTCGTTATCGCTGAACATACAGAGATGTTCGACGCCAAAGATTATTTTTGTGGAGCAACTTCCAAAATTTTTATTGGGAATATCGAAACTAGTTTTTACTATTCTATTCGGTTAAAATTTTTCTTTAAACCCTTCTCTGTCAACTGTATTTTTTGCGTCGGATAGTTTCATTGCGTTACGTCGTACTCGACAATACAAGAAACCAATTTTGTGAATATTAAGCTAATACCGCGCTTACCTTCTAATGCTTATTTATTTTCCTATAATAAGTATAAAATTAATCATTACAATCTCCATTTAAAAAGGCTCTCCACATTCTGCTCTAACAATGTGCTATATTAAATGTGCACATCAAATAGAGTAAACAACCGTAACAGATAGACAAACAACACTTTTCTTGGCGATTGACTACCTACTCAAATTTTGTCCAACCAGTGTGTAGTTACCTGGACATCTCTGTCATTTACCTCATTCAGATCCTGTAAGGTGGTTGGGGATGATGGGCAGGACAGGAGGTGGAGGTGGTGGTGGAGGTGGTGGTGGAGGTGGTAACACTTAAAGAGTATTGTCTATGACTTACAGCAGCCCTAGCAGCGAGCCCCGCACTGCCCGGCGGCAGCTGGTAGCACTTCCTGTCACCCTCCATGGGAGAGCTGCTCATTGTATCGCGGAACGGGCCGTACATTGCCGACGCGAACTTGCACGAGTATGACAGAAGTGACACCTGAAATATTTAAATTATATTTAGTAAAAAAAAAATATAAAAAAAAAAACTGAAATATTTAATTTATTTTATTATATTTATCTTTTTATGAAATTTCGCCGATAGTACCTAAGCTATAATACACACATATTATAGGTACTATTGGAGAAACAAACATCTATACACAGTAAGTACAATGCGTTTCAACTAAGAATAGGAATGACCTTGCGCCATATTGTGAAGATTTAGCAAAACTGCGCCTTGTTTACACATTTGCAAAGTCTGTGATATATTTTAACAAAAACAAATTCCAAAAACAGAACTAAAATGGATAAGAATAACACTACAAAATTTTGCAAGCCCTAGATTTCTAGCTTCAGTTGACAGTTAGAGGTCATTGACTTTCCTATTCTTAGTTGAATCGCATTGTACTATTCTTGCTTGCAGCGCTCGGCCGCTATAGTACGCTTGATAAGCCGATATAGTAGATTGTGGTCATCGTCATCGTGTGCACGGGATTTTTTTTCACGATGTATAGATGTTAGTTTCTCTGCCCATGAAAACAATTGTGATGTTGTGTGTGTATTTATCCAGCTTTTAAGTTTACCACTGCCACCTCTCTGTGAGAGTTCAAGCAATTGACGACAAGACATGCCTCCGAATTATTTGGTCCAGAATAAGGTGTTCAAACCAGTCATTCCTCGTATTTTATTCTGCTGATGCACTAGTATATATCTCTAAACGTATGTCCCTAAATAAATCATCATTCTCCTGCCCTTATCCCAATTTATTTGGGTTCGGCGCAACATGTCTTTTTCTTCCATACTTCTCTATCAGTCGTCATCTCGGTAGTCACTCCCTTTCTAGCCATATCATCTTCCACTCAGTCCATCCATCGTTTATGTCTCTAAATGCAGATATTAAAAGCTTACCGTATTCTGCAGTTTGCAGGCCACAAAAGCATCTTTGATAGCCTTTATTCTGTTGTCCATCATGTCGGATGGAGCGATGATTTGTGCGCCTGTTCAGAGACAACCAACATTTTTATATTTTAGCATTTAAACACTACCCTGAAAATGACGGGTCTTACCACAATTGTGAAGTTTCCCCAGAAAATCTAATTTGATTTTGCCTGTGGCTAAGTAATTACAGCCGCACGGGTCGATCCATCAGGTTAAGCTACTCTTGCCGGGGTTGGTCAGTGGATGGGTGACCATCTTTACATACCGAGACGGCGGCGGCGAGATTCGTCCGTGCCTCGGAAAGCACGTTAAGCCGTTGGTCCCGGCTGTCATTCGTGGATCTTTGACAGTCGTTACGGGTCGTCAGAAGCCAGAAAGTCTGACAACCAGTCTTGCCAAGGGGTATCGTATTACCCAGTTACTGGGTTGAGGAGGTAAGACAGGCAGTCGCTCCATGTAAAACACTGGTATTCAGCTGCATCCGGTTAGACTGGAAGCCGATCTCAACATAGTTAGGAAAACGCTAGGCAGATTGATGTTGATAAGTATACTCAAAATTGGGACTTGCAAAGTAATATCAATTTAAATTATACTTTCCGGATTGAACAGTGTCTTAAACAGACCTTATCTTTTGTCGTATACAAAGACAGTTCAAAGGCCAACTCAAAACTCACATTATTTTTCAAAGCTTAGATCTGATATGATGATTCCATCTTATTAATTAAAAAAAAATTACCAGCTTTAGCATAAGCCAAGGCCACGTCAGCGATCCTCCTGACGGATGCAGCATGGTCTATTGTTCCACCAGGTGTGAGAAGCCCGCAGTGTCCGTGAGATGTGTACGGACACAAGCAGACGTCACATGCTATGAGGAGATTCGGGAACTTAGCCCGTAGTTTAGGAACAGCCTTCACTACTGGATTCTCAGGACAATCTGCACTTGACCCATTGCTATCCTGTTGAAAGTCATTTGTAGTTTTTACTGATGAGAGGAAGCAACGAAAATTTAAGAAGGCATTTTGTCACGTCTCTCGCTCTTATGGGACTAAATTTTGAAGAATTTAAAAAACAAGATGCTTTTTTTAAAAATGTAATCAATTGGCGAACTAATAAATAATATTAATTTAATAGGTAATTATTAAAAACACATTTTTATTGAGGCATTTATTTTCTTAATAATAATTCACATCAAAAACAGATTGTAATATTTGTTTATTATATAACACAATAGTTTAAATAACAACTTTTATAGTATAAAAAATACCTATTTATTAGTTCGCCAATTGATTTCATTTTTCAAAAAAGCATCCATTTTTAAAAATTTAGTGCCGTGTGAGAAGTGACAAAGTGTGACAGCCATCAATAGAATTTATAATACTTTTATTGTCAAGTCCATAGGGTTAGTAACAATAGGCACAGGCACAGATTAACATACAATTCAAATTCAAATTCAGCAAGCGTTAATAGGTGAAATCAAGCATAATAAAAAATATTCAAAAAATGGATGAGGTTCTCAAGTTGATGCATTAATGTTTTTTTAGTGTGAGATATGATGAGTAGCATAGTATATCAATCATATTTTGACCATTTATGAATGAAAACTGTTCAGAAAGTAGATATGTTTTTAATTGCATTTCATCATCATCATCCTCTTTTCATCATCATCATTCTCTTTTCATCATCATCATCCTCTTTTCATCATCATCATCCTCTTTTCCTCATCCCAATACAGAGGGTCAAATTAAATTAGCTAGCGAAACTCCGCAGAAGTGATGACGCATCTAAACATGCTAAAGCAAAAATTAATTAATTTGAACATTTTTATTTTTGTGTCATCCGCATGGTAGTTGAAAAACAAATTTCAACCCATTCTTCAAGTAACAACATTACAAGCGAATGGTGACCCGTGACCCCAAAAGAAAAATGTCAAATCTTTTTTATTTTTTCTTGTTTAGATATTGATACCCATTCCGTTATTTAATTTGACCCTGTATTTGAGGTCAATGTAGCAGGGTGATAAGAAAAAATAAAACATAATTTAATTATTATTTTTGAAATTCCTGGTTACCTTGGGCAATGTGCGGACAATCCCAAAGATGAGTATGGACTTCAGTCCCTTTTCGACCAGATCTTCAAGCCTCGTGATCAACTGATTGACACCATACCTGCATACATTGGGCATGCTTGCCACTGGTTCAACTCGGTTGTCATCTTCCCTGTTTATACAGAAAACAGGCATTTGAGTTAAAGGTCTAAAGATTCCACAGGCAGCGCACTAAGTTAAACTGATTTAGTTTAAAGTACTTAATAAGAAATTGTTTGTATTAAACAATTTAGTTTTTTTTTTAAATATTGACTTAGAAACATCTTGCAGGGTTATCCGGAGGTGCCGGGTCTGCCCGGATACTTACAATAAGAACACGGGGTACATAATATTGTGCGCCTCAATACTTGTATTTGGTTCCTGTAGTTTCCGCAAAGTCGAGTGAAAGTACCCTCCTTGCAGGACAGATTCGGGAGTCAAAAATAATTGATTCATCTTGTCGTAAAAAAGCCCAAATCAAACGGTCGTTACAATGGTTTAAACGGCAATGTCTGAATTCACGTTAAATTGATTTTTATCAGTAGGTAATTAATTTTATTGATAGTAAAATATGCATGTAAGCTGGAATACACGTATGACATTGTTGTCAATGAATGTATTGAATAATAGATTTCACTCCTTATCAGTCACTGAGATGAATTTATGAGTACACAGTAAGAGTAAGCAAAACAACACATAAATAATGCTAAAATGTGATAGGAAGAAAATATGTAAGTAATGGAATGCTTATACAAAACAATACACAAAAATGTCAAATCATAAAAATGACAACGTCAAGTCAATTTTCCCGCAAATGGTCAAAGACAAACCATTATATTACCGGAAGTCTAGCCTTGTACTGTACATGTCTAGTATTCTATAGTGCTCTGTGGTATTATCTATGGTGTGTGGTCTGCTGTCACTGTCTGTCACTTTAACAAAAAAATATTTTCGTTTGATTTTACTTGCTTGCATTGTTTCTGTAATTTAATAGTTCATGCGTAAGTTTGAACTATAAAAAAGAAGTAAATCATTTCATAGTACGAATAAAATCATTTTTACAATAATGCCTGCGTGAAACTTGCTGAGAATCTAGAATAATTTTGTTGTTTACTATCAATTTGTGTTTCAATTATGTGTTTCTTGTTTTATTTTATTTTTAAATGATCGACGTAGTTTTTAATATATTCTATAATCCTAAGTGTAAGTTTACGTTAGTGAAACAAAACGAAAAGTGAAAGAGACCCGGCCTTGAGGATTTGAGACAGCCTTGAAGACACCATGAATGCGGATGAAGACGCGCCTACCAAGAAAAAAGTCGATAAACCATCCGCTGAGAACCTAACAGTGACTGTAGACAAAACAGATGCAAAGAGATCTGAGATAGGCGACGAGGAGCCTAAACCGCGTATAGTTTTGACGTTTCGATCGGAGAAGAACAGTGCCAAGAGTAGCAATAATATGAAGATCGTGACTACTGAGGAGAAGCACGAGGAGGCGCCGCGGCGGTCGAGCAGGACGCGAGGCAAGTGGGAGTGGATCTGCGACAGCGACACGTCGCCCAAGAAAGATAAGTCTGGTACTCAAACAACATCAGAGAATGATGAGTCGGACAGCTCCCACACCCCGCCCAAGCGATCGACGCGGCGCCGTGACGACTCCGACAACGTCCTCGCCAATGCCATCGCCAGAAAAGAGAAGTCTTATGAAACACAACAAACCCCACAGAGACTATCTCGTAGAATAAAACCTACAGCCAAAATACTTGCAAACGAAGAGCTACGTATTGGTCTTGAATGTCAGAACAATGCACGTCTTGGTATTCAAACTGATAAGTCTCCTGAGGAGGGTGTCAGGACGAGGCGGTCAGCTCGACCGTTAGCAACGGAGGTGGAAAAGAAGAAGGAACCAGAAGTGGATGATGAGGTGGTGGAGATTTGTGAGGATGATGACAGCCAGAGTCAGAACACTGTGATGAAGCTGAAGCACCTGTGTGAGCTCGGTCTGAAGGCTATCAACCCTGATGAGGTGGATGAGGGTGAAAATGAGATTAGGTGAATAATATAGTTTCATTAATTAGTAGCAGCAGTTTATTAGTAGTTAGCTTTTGGGCAAAAAAACTTGTGGTGGTTGATAGAACAAAACAAAACAATTGCTTTTCAACTTACGCTTCTCGATTGTCTGCTATGCATCAACTTGTATGCTCACTTGCTAAGCAAATCATTTTCATCATTAGGGTAGGAGCCACATTACACTATTAGTTGACGTAAAAAGTGATGTAAAAATATTGCAGTGATTTTATTTCGCGCACTGGATATTCAACGCTCTGCTTAGCGCCGAAAGATTAAAATCCAACAGTGTGTTTTTTCGACGTGTTAGAATGCACTATGTTGTTGTTAAGTTGGATTCTCAATGCTCGGCTCAAAGTTGAAAATCCAGTGCATGATAAAATCCCGCCGCGATATTTTTACGTCCGTGTGAATGTCAGCTTACTCCTAGCACAGACATTATATTTGACATAATAGTGACAGCAGTATACCTAAATAATGCAGAAATACCCACATAATAACAATCTCAAAGTATCTACAACTTATTTGAAATTATTATGAAAACATTACAGTTTACTAATAGTTACTTCACACTTTTGTTACACAGAGAAGAATTAGAAGAAGAAGAGGATGAAGAAGTGGAAGCCGAGGAAATAGAAGAAGATGATGAAATGGATGATGATCCTGTGGTCATCAGCAAGCTTTTGGAGACAGACGAGGATTCCAGTGAAGACTTCCAGTGTACTGTTGAAGTAGCTGCTAAGAATCGACCAAGGAGGTCAACTAGATTGTGCTCGTCATTCGGCATGAATGACAGTGATAGGTCTTCCCCTGTTGGGGAAGAAGAGCATAGGTAAGTTTTTAATTTTATCATAGTACACACCTACTGTGTAAGAATGTGTGTTATTGGCACAAGCCAAATAGTTCTGATTTGATCTGTTGAGGTACTAAATTTTTGGTGATCAAACAAAATCTAGTACATCATATTTTTGTAAGCAAATCTGACGGATCTTCTTGACCGTCGTCAAAACACAATATCGAGTGACAATAACAATCTTCAAAAATCTGTAGGCACTTAATTTTTCCTGAATAAACCCCAATTGGATTTTTTTTTCGACACTTACTAAACTAATAAAATCTTGGTTTAATGGTGAAGTTGAAGAAGGAGAAAAAACGAACCTTAGAACCTTTTAAAAATAGCTTATTTATTACAATAAAAGATGCTTTAATCGTAAATGACGTAATAATTTGACGCCAGGTCACCGCGCCGATCGTCAAAGCGATCAGCCAGGCACAATTACGTGGAAGAGAGTGAAAGGTGAGACCATGTTCTTGCACCTTTATTATTTTTACAATAAACCCTAATTTACTATTGTTTTATTTGTTACTCCCAGGAGCCATCGTAAACGAAGGAGGCACAGGTCTTCTGGTGGCGAAGAACCACATTCGGATGTTGAAATGGAGGAAACGAGGTAAGCTGAACATACAAACTATCTTCGTCAAAGTTTTATTTTTTCATTCTGTTGTCCAATCAGTGCAGTGACAATTTAATAAGAGCGTTTATTGTAAACTATCTGGATGAAGAAAATTTTATTCTGAAAAGTCCTACAAAGTAAGAGTCTATCCAATGAGGTATTTATGTTCCATTCAGTCAGGACAGGCATCATTTTCTTCCATTAAAAAGACTATCGACTTGAAAAGAAGTCAGGGCATATGCACACGGTGCGTTCCGGCGTCGCACCGCATCTACACCGGACTAGCAACCCGCGAGACGAGGGGGTGGGGTGTACACGTTGCGACGCGGAGCAGCACCGCTCAGTTTTTGTGCGGCAGAAGACAGGGAAACAAATTTTGTGCCCGCCCATGAAATTTTGATAAAATTTTTGCGGTACGCGTAACGCGCCGCTGCGGCGTAAGTGTTACGGCACTGCAACGCATCGTGTGCATAGACCCTAAAGTTCCCGGCCCAGCTCCGAAGTTTGGTTATCTATATAAATAAAAAGAAAAGTCCTGAGTGATTGACTGACTCATCAACGCCCGGCCCAAACCCTTGGACCTAGAAAGCTGAAATTTTGCACAGAGGTCCCCTTTATAATGTAGATAAGGAATAAGGAAGGACTTCCGGGTAGTACGTTCCCATCTGATAGCCACGCGGGCAAAAGCTAGTGTAGCATAATAAACTGATTACTCCACAGTTATCCTCACATATCTCATTGTTTCGCCAGCAACCCGGCGGGCGGCGACGAAGGCTCGGAGGCCGCGTGCCCAGTCGACGAGTCAACCATAGTCGCGACCTGCTTCTGTGAAACGCCCAGCAACGTGTATGCGGCGCCGGAGGAACTTACTGGTAATATTGAGCTTTATTTATTAAAAACTTCCAGCTTGCTCTATTTATGGGTCAGCTGGACCAGGTTTGGGAGGTAGAAACCTCTTATTCTGGGAGTTTGTTGCGCCACTTCTTCCCAGCTAAAGCACTAGGAAGGGTTGAAGGGCGGGTGTTTTGTGAGACTGTCTTATGTAATTTTGACGTTCGAAAAGTGCTGATTCTCAGCCTAATTTGATTTGATTTAAGACCCCAAAAGGCGATGTAGATGAAACGTATAGTACTAAATATGACATCGCCGTTCAGACAATGCTCCTTCTGTATAAAAAATCACTATCACTATTAATATGAAAGTCTCTTATATCTTTCGTTTTATTTATTTTTTGCTGGATATGCAATTTCAACGACCTGGTACTGTACAAAACAGCGTGACCATGTTTCGCTTTTTAGACCCCTCAAGTTTTAAAATAATATACAGCAATAATGGTCATACACTTAGGGCTTATGTCACGATGTCCGAGTAGCCACTACTTACCGAATAAATTCAAAAATGGAACAGAATTTGTATGAAATGGGGAGCCACACGCAAAGCTGTTTGTAGATGGCGCTCTGAACGACTGTACATTGTTTTACAAACAAATCCATACAATTTGACAATCGTTCGTTATGTCAAATCAATGAAAAAAGGACAGTCGATCATGTGCCACCTAGCGTGATAAAAAGTTAGTTTTCCTCCCCATTGGTGCTAATTCTCTTGTTCAATAACTAAACCTTAGAGAATCGCTATCTTTTACTAACAGGCAGCGCGAGAAAAGTACGATTATAGCTATAAACTAAGTTAGAGATGTCAAACTAGTTTACGCCTTGCGCTTCACCGTGTTTTTAGTCGTGTCGTCTAATTCTGCTATGGAAATATTCGTAGGATTATGGAAGTATTAGTTCAACTAAATTTGACAGCTCTAATTTACGTCCGCCTCTTTCTTGTTTTATAGGAAAGAAAAAGTTAGCAATAGCCTAAATTAAGTTTAGTTTGTGTTAGTTAAGTTAAGTAATTTAATAGGTACTTAATCGTATGTGGTGAAACAGGCCCTTAGACTTACTTACTGGTACACTAAAAGAGTGATGAATTATAAATGTCGATGGATGGAGAGGAAGGACAAAGAAAAGATGGATGGATTGTGTGAGGAATGATATGAAAGAGAAGGGAGTGAATGATAGCGTGACGCTTCACAGGGGAGAATGGAAGAAGAAAACAAGAAAATGTGTTGTCCCCAGGTAACACGGGACAAGGACATGGTGATGAATAACGGTCAAATACTAAAGTCATGACCAATGCCACTTATATAGTACTTAAGTTAGTATTAACTTAAATTGTCTTTGACATATCTCGGGACCCCGGGGTCCCGGGCCTTTGGAAGGTGTACGAGGCCCCGTAGACAATTTTAAGTGAAGACAAGTAGTATTAACTTTATTATCAATTTGTTTTTTTTTTTTGTGTGAAAATTTTGTAATAAATATTGCAAAATAAACTAGGAAAGAAGATTATATGTTGTTGCTTGTCGATATAAGTTTTTTTTTTTTGTAAAAATACAAAAAGCTATTATTCACCTGTGTCGGAATTGAATCTGTGTCTTTTGCTGGTGTAACTAGTTGATGAAGCTGTTTGTATGATTTCTTAACAGTTTTCTTTTCACATTATAAACAATATCGAGAACGGGTCTTATCGCGATCTTGCTTTTAACGTCGGGAAACAAGTAGGTACGTGTTTAACTCGTAAAAAGGAAGATCGCGATAAGACCCGTTCTCGATATTGTTTTATAATGTGTACAAATCGCGAAAGTTTAAAAAAGTTTAGTTTTCTTTTCTTTGGCTTTCGTGTTATAGCGATTGCTAAACCACAATATAAGACCCCAAGACTCGTTAGTCCTCAGAGCGATAAAAATCCATACCTTGCCCTCAGAGCCCGTATTCTGCCAAGCAATCGAGCTCGTTGACGGCGTACGAGTCGGGTGTTCCCACAGCGCGCGCCGAGAGCGCAACACTAGCCCTAGCAGTAACAACACTAGCGGCCTGGCGCCTTTAGTGAGAGCTGGACCAAGGGCGCCATACTTCCTGGCGTGTGGCCTGCATGCCGCGCAGCTGGCTAAGCACATGTGCTGTCCTGCTTGTGGACTGTATTGTACTCAGGTAAGAACAACTATGGAACTTTTAATTAGCTGCAGTAAACTGACACTTCTAATGTCATTTTTACTGTCATTTCGCTATCAAATGGGATATTTTTTTAACGAAATGACAGATAATAAGTGTCATTTTACTACAGGTAATTAAAAGTCCGAGTCATAGAAACATTTTGATAGTGCCTGTTTATGCAATTTGTTTTTTATTTGTGGAGGAGCTCGTGGCTAAGTAATAACAGCTTTTGTGCTTGAAGTGTTATATAAATAAATAAATAACAGCCGTACTGATCGATCCATCACGTTAAGCTATGCTTGCCGGGGTTTGTCCGTGGATGGGTGACCATCATTACATAAGTACCGAGACTCCTCCGTGCCTCGGAAAGCACGTAAAGCCGTTGGTCCCGGCTGTCATTCGTGGATCTTTGACAGTCGTTACGAAAGTCTGACAACCAGTCTTACCAAGGGGTATCTTTATTACTCAGTTACTGGGTTGTGGAGGTCAGATAGGCAGTCGCTCCATGTAAAATACTGGTATTCAGCTGCATCCGGTTAGACTGGAAGCCGACCCCAACATGTTGGGAAAAGGCTAAGCAGATTGATACTTAATTTTCTAGTAATGGTTGACCGCAGTAGATGGGCACATTATAATAAATAAATAAATAAATATAATAAATATCCTTGGACATTTCACACAACGCCATCTAGTCCCAAGCTAAGCAACCTAATGCTTGCGTTATGGTAACGAGATGGCTGATAAACTACTTACATACATTTTTTTTTTTTTGTAAATACATACATATTATAGATAGAAAAACACCCAGACTCGTAACAAATACTTGTAGGTCGTACAAATATTTGTTCCGTGCGGGAATCGAACCCGCGACATGCTGCGCAGCAGTCAATCGCTCAACCACTGCGCCAACCGTGTCGTCATTAATCGTAGCACCTATCGTGGCGTTCTTCAATTCGTCAACTTTTAAATTTTGGAACATTCTAGCAAGCGGGATATACTCTGGTCAGGATAAGGACCAAAGTACTTGCACTGGGTGAGGGAAAAGGGACGGATTTTAATCCCAATGCAATGCGATAATAATGGTTTTTACTCAGTTACATTTCCTAAAAGTTCATGAAAGGTTTGCTGTTACTAGACAATTTTAAAAACATGTCATCTGCTCTTTATATGGCTATAAAATAGTATACTTGTACAAACAGTTGTTATTTAGCTTTATCAACGATTAGCAGCGACCCGCGGTTTCACCCACGTAAGTCTCGAACCCGTAGGAATATCGGGATAAAAAGTATCCCATATGCTAATCCAAATTATAAACTATCTGTGTGCCAAATTTCATCAAGATCCGTTCTGTAGTTTTTGTGTGAAAGAGTAACAAACATCCATCCATCCATTAGATAGTAGGATAAACGCTTTACAAAAGGTACTCATTCCTATCTCTCTTCCAGGGCACCTTTTACCAATGCTCCTCGGGCCACTTATTCCACTTAGACTGCGGCCTCCCCTACAACGACGCCAAGGTGCGGCCCGGCTGCCCGCACTGCGGCGTGTACTCGTACCGCTGGCAGCCCGCCAACACCGCGTGCGTGAAGGTCAGGGTCGAGATGAAGTGCAGCAACAAACGGATCTTCTTACCTGACCAGAGGGAACAGTGGTAAGTCCTGAACATACCCACAGCTACAACAGATATCTGTTTTGTTGTTGTAAGGATCAAGGAGCCACTGCTGTCATGCCGTGGAAGCAGAGCACCAAGAACAATAAGGCCCATAGAGAATGAAACTAAAAAAAAATCTGATTTTAGACTATTCTTTGCTCAAATTTAATTTCAAATCAATATTCATGCTTCAAATCACTATAATGAAAGAAAGAAGAAAGAAAGAAATACAGTTTACTCACGAGAAGGTGACGCACATTGTATACATGAAAATGGTTTTTATCTTAGTATGCCTAAAACTAAAACAAATGGGTATTTATTCTCTACATAGAAAAATAAGAATATCCTGGACGGAAATATGCGTCACTACCGCGCGACACGGCTAACGCTCAGCATAATGCCGTGGCCCGTGCACGACGCCACGAAACAACGGCGCTGGTTTTCAGCGTAAGCCGGCGTGTCGTTCTCGTTGTCTCAGAACATGTAAAATTAGGTACTCATTGTACCAGGAGGAGCTCGTGGAGTCGTGGCTAAGTAATAACAGCCGCACGGGTCGATCCGTCAGGTTAAGCTACGCTTGCCGGGATTGGTCCGTGGATGGGTGACCATCTTTACATACCGAGATTCCCTCGTACCTCGCAAAACACGTTACGCCGTTGATCCCGGCTGTTATTCGTGGATCTTTGACAGTCGTTACGGGTCGTCAGAAGCCCGAAAGTCTGACAACCAGTCTTACCAAGGGGTATCGTATTACCCAGTAACTGGGTTGTGGAGGTCAGATATGCAGTCGCTCCATGTGAAATACTGATATTCAGCTGCATCCGGTTAGACTGGAAGCCGACCCCAACATAGTTGGGCTAGGCAGATTGATATCATTGTACACACGGCTACACATCAAGCTATACATTTCCCGTTTACACTGACCTCTCATTGTAAGGAATTCATATACACAATGCGAGATCAGCTCATACTGGAAATGTATAGCTTGATCTGAAGCCGTGCGTACCACAGAGGCCAGAACAAAACTACTCTTACAAGTTCCGAGATCGCTGTAGATACAAAACGACGCTGTATCGGCGCGTACAATGAAAATTACAATTTGCTTAATTAAAATAAATAGTATTAAAAAATACGAGCATTTTTTATAAACAAGTTACATAGTTTAAAATCGTCACATCTCTTCCAGCACACCAGCCTACCTCACATTCACGGCCCGCGAGCCGAAGCCAGAGCCAGGTCCTCTCATCCCCGAGGACTTGCTCCCCTCTCCCCCTATAGACCTGAAGCAGCTGTGCGAGCAGGCTGCGCAAGCGCCGAACAAGTCGCCACAGCAGCTTTGTGACGCTATACTGAAGGGAGATACCGTGGACATGCTTATACCGAAGATAGGTGAGTATTGTATATTATATTATAGTGTAATGTAATACATAAGTACAGTCCGCGAAGTCTAAGCTGAGCTTTGCATTTTTGTGAGTGCACATAGATACTGTAGGTGTGACGTCCGGCCTAGAGCGCGACGCGTTCTTTGCTTAGTTTAAAACCGGTTTATACTGCTTTTTGGCCATTGTCTTTTGTTCTTTTAGTACGAGAGGCCATGACTAAAACCATGTCGCATCGGTGTAAAACGTAAAACGATAAGACGATCGAAGATTTTGTCTTACGTAAAACATAAGACAAAAATTTTAGTCATGGGCTCTCGTACCAGTTTGGTGATTACTCACACAAATGCAAAGCTCAGCTTAGGTCTTGCGGACTGTACCTCTTTGATACATTTTGTGAAGGCCTCGCTGTAGAGAATATTTATAAAACTTGTATGTCTGTTTTAAAATATGCTGGATAAAACTTAAAAGGAATGCATAGATAGTTTAATTGTATATCTTGGGTAACCTTACCATACCATAACATAGGTTAACCGTTTTTTGACACCTATCAGTTTCATACTAACGAATATGTGCGAATTTGATCCTTATTATAACTAGAAATTGTCCAACTGATAGGTGTCAAAAAACGGTTAACTTAGTGGACAAGGTATAAATTATGTATGTTAAAAATGGAGCTAACCCCACCGCAGTATCTCTACGTTGACGTCGTGGTGGGGCTTGCGCGCTCCGAATTCTGGGTCTGTGCCTGTAGAGTTTACTTTGCCGGAACAGGTCTAGGATGAGGAGCCAGACCAAGAGAGATCAGAAACCCGCAGGGCAGCATGTGGCGAGCTGTTGGGCAGTAGCGACCCCACGGACCCTATCTCTCGGGAGAAGTCTTGTTCCTCACCTCTCGCTTGCCTTTATTGGCCGGCTGGAGTGAACACTGACGAGGAACAGAGCTCCCACCTCTTTCTTGCCTTTATTGGCCGGTTTGAGTGGAGATTCGCAAGAGCAAACGTGCTCGGAGGAAGGAAGTATCCCAGTAAGATGCTGGTAGGGATCTTGACCGTACTTCCGGGATTGTCCTGATAGCCGTGGGATACCTCTCCACTCCCCACAAGCACCTCAAGACATGTTGCCCCCTTGCCGCTACGACTCTATGTGCTAGCGACCGTTTCGGGGGGCCATTATTGAGTGTGCAAGTCACCCCCCGCCATTTTAACTGTGTATATTTATAACATTGGTAAGGCAGGGGACATAGTTCTTCCATAGTTTAAGGTACCCGATCCACTATAGCCACCCAAACCGATATGTTTTGTTTCCATGTTCTGCAATAGTCCTTCACCAACCAGGGGTTGTCCTTGGGTGCACATGCATAGTGCATACAGGGATAATCGTCGGCTGGTGCCGCCTCGTCATTTAAAATTGTCTAAGGGGCCTCTGCGAGTTGGCTTCGGCCCCTCGTACGCCTTCCAAAGGTCCGGGACACCAGGGTCCCGAGTTATGTCAAAGACAAAAAAATATAATAATAATATCCTTGGACATTTCACACAACGCCATCTAGTCCCAAGCTAAGCAACTATGTCTGCCAACAAACTGCTGTGCAGTTGAGGTAATATTTACTGTAAAATAATTTGTATTCCCAGGTCGGGCAAAGTATATTGCGTTTTTCTTCGAGCCAGATTTTGTAATAAGAACCTAGCTGTGATAGAAATACAGTCTTTATACAAAACTGACAACTTAGTCCGGTACTAAGTTGTCAGTTTTGTAAAACTGACATCTTAATGTGTCGGAATAAAGTTAAAATTCAAAAAAGGGTCCATGGCTTAAACCTGGGTTTGAAGGTGAACCTTGTTTTGTAATAAGACGGAAAAAGTCTTCTACTAATACCCGTCTGGTTTCTCCCTCGTACAGTATCCAGCTCCAGCATCAACAAGGCGCTCCCCAGCCAGGCCGGCGGCACGTGCCTGCACGCGGCGGCCCGCACGGGCCACACGGCCGCCGTTTACTTGCTGCACTACGCGGGCGCCAACCTTGACGTCACCGACAACTACATGCGCACGCCACTCGCAAGCGCCATACTAGGTACAGTCAACGGCTTTTGTTCGTCACCCCCATAATGGCGCTTTTCGTATGCACGGGCAATGACTAGAGGCCTGCATTGTTTTCGTACACCAATAGCGCTTCGGCGCACATTATATAAAAAAAATGTTAGGACGTTTTTTTTTCGAAATGTTTAAGAAAAGGGACATTGTTTATTTTAGGGTCATCTTAATTAGGCGACATTCTTCGTCCAATGGTCAAACAAAAGCAATTAAGTTTAAAAAAAAGGCTCGTCCTTCATTCTTTGGTCAAACTAAAAAAGGGCTCTGCAAACTACGATTTCAACGTGCAACCGAAAAAGTTTTGAAAAAGGTGAGGCGCAACGGCTTTCGATAGTACGTAGAGTTGGAATGGAAGAAAAAATAAAACATTTATTTTGAGGCCAACAACAAAGAAATGTCTAGCGTGGGACCTATGTTATAAAATCTACAGGTGACAGGCGACAATCCGACGATTTTACAAGTCTATTAATGCATTTTCCTCTTAATTATAGAGCAGCTCTCTTGAAAATGTGTCTTTTTTTTTTTATGTCGCATTGTCATTTCTCTTGTGGTACAGTCGGCGTCAATAGTATCGGGCCGAACAGACTGTTCAAAATGATCTAAACAACTATGACAATGAAATATTAATAACACAAGGAATGTTTCAGAAAGAAGACAGTACACGACAACGCAACGGTCATTCTGACAAGAACTTTATCCAATTGAGATAAAGTTTAATTTTCGTAGTTGTTGAGATCTTGAACAGTCTGTTTGTCACGATATTTATGACGCTGACTGTACCTACGTGCTGTTTACACCTATACCAGTATTGAACGGCAAATAACTTGCCCGTATCGTGCAACAGTAGGGATTATGAATAAAATATTTTTTTGGCCGTCATCTAGCATTATCACCCTATGACCCCCTAACCTACCACCCCCATTCCCTATTGTTCCCACTGCTGGGACACAGGCCTTCTCTCTGTGAGAGGGAGTGGGCCGTAATCCACCACGCGTGCCCAGTGCGGGTTGGTAGATGTCACGAATTTTCTCACGATGTTTTCCTTCACCGTTTTGAGAGCTGTGGTGATGTAATAAACAAAACACAAAGTAAAGCGCCTCTCTCGGTTCGAACCTGCGACCTACAACTGGTAAGTCGCGGCTGTTACCACTGGGTCACTACTGCTCACCGTCATGGCGTCACGTCACCGTCATTTAGGTTTATTGCAAAAATATTGGACACGTATTTTTCTTTTTTTTACGTAATCAGAAGATTCCGGCGATGCATTGAGTTAAAATGTGGCATGACGTTACTCCTTGTTAAATTTTCACTTCACTCCCCAACTTTAATGCGTTTTATCGAAGTCATTTTTGATTAGTATGATAAAGCAAAAAATACGAATATTGTGTTATTAATTAATTTATTTATTTTTTTACTGATTGACTAAATAGATTTTTTTTTTACCCGAACATATTGTAGTTGTTGTTTAGACGGTGATAGTCCATTGTTGCTTCAATGTTATGTTATGCCACAAGTAATAAATTTGCACCGTTTAAATGGGGCTTTATACTCAAATTCCTTTACAGCGCTTCTCGAAAAACCCGACAAGAAAAAGAAAGAGAAACTCAAAGTTGTCAGTCCCAAAGACGAGGAACCAGCAGAGGACGCAGAAAAAGTAGAAATAAAGGAAGATGTAGACCAGAGTGGGGAGCAGATAGAAGTTGATGATGGTAGGAAGGCGAAAGATGAGGATCTGATCAAGGTGATCCGGTATCTAGTGGCGGCTGGCTGTGATGTTAACTTTCCGGTAAGTTGGTTCAGTAAATACTGATGTACAGTCCGCGAGGTTTAAGCTGAGCTCTGAATTTGTGTGAGTGCACATAGATAGTGTAGGTGTGACGTCCGGCATAGAGCGCGACGCGTCCTTTCCTTGATTTAAAACCGGTTTATACTGTTTTTTGGCGACACGGTTGGCGCAGTGGTTGAGCGATTGACTGCTGCGCAGCATGTCGCGGGTTCGATTCCCGCACGGAACAAATATTTGTACGACCGACAAGTATTTGTTCCGAGTCTGGGTGTTTTTCTATCTATAATATGTATGTATTTACAAAAAAAAAAAATGTATATAGAGTGACTGGTAATTAGTGACCGATACCTAAACACATGATTGTGCTCATGATAACAAACAACTTTTACTATGGGACCAAATCGGAAATCGCGAAAAAAAAATCAGCTGCCCCATACATTCATGTTCGCATAACTCGTCAAAATGTAGGAACCAGCTGATTTTTTTTTCGTGATTTCAGGTTTGGTCCCATAGTAAAAGTTGTTTGTTATCATGAGCACAATCATGTGTTTAGGTATCGGTCACTAATTACCAGTCACCCTATATAAGTAGTTTATCAGCCATCTCGTTACCGAACTAACGTGCTCCCGGCCGGTGCGCGGCAGCCCACACTGAATTGACCCAGTGAGATGAGCCCGCCGCGTACTTGTAGCTTCTTACCTAAACTGCGGAGTGTCTCATCTGTATTAATCTATGGTTTAGGTTGCTTTTCCACCTGAGATGTGCTATGCAGCTATGCTGAGAGGATTTATTTATTTTATTTATTTATTTAAAAACAACCAACTTATACTTACAGTTTTCACCACACATACAAGTTATTGGTCAATCAATAGGTACTAGTACTAATACAATCATAAAATTATATTAAATAAGAACATTATAGACAACATACATTAAACATTTAAAACTTGAAAAAAAATTGATAAATTAAATTGAACAAAATAGATTAAAACTTGAGAAAAAAATTGATAAAATTAGATAGAATTAGATAAAAGTAGACAATTAGATAAAATTAGTATACAGGGTGTAAGGGACAGCCCTCCGCAAACTGATAGGGTGAATTCAGTATGTCTTACTAAGATGACCGGTGCATGAAATTTTTTCAGGAACGTTAAGGGAATCCAAAAAACCTGATTTGTTTGTGTTTTTGTGCACAAATCGGAACGTCTATTATTGGTTGGGAGGGGTAGGTAATAGGTATGCGGTGAGTTCGATGAACTCTGTAGCTAGACAGAAAGTGAACAGCTGATTACACGCGTCGTTGGTTAGAGTATTTCAACATCCATTGCTGGTTTTTTTTTTGTTGCGTTTTTTTGCAGTTTTTTTTTACATAAATGGAATGCTGCGATCACGCAATGCAATTTTACATTGAAATAATGAAAATGTAAATGAAAAAAAAAATTAAAAAATGAAAATTTTCCTGAGAAAATTTCCAGTAGAATATGATTCAAAATGAGGAGCTGAATGCACCCTGTTAGTTTGCGGAGGGCTGTCCCTTACACCCTGTATAAAGTAGGTACAATTAGGATAAAATTGGAATTAAAATAATATTAAGTATAAAACATGATACAATCTGATTTATCTACTCCAAGGAGATTGTACTGGAAGTAGCAATGGACTCAAAGTATAATAGGATGTGAAAGCTAAGCTAGGAAAAACAATCCGTTACCGTTTCCATTAAAGCCATAGTTTAATACAGATGGGACACTCCGCAGTTTAGTTATGAAGCAACAAGTACGCGGCGGGCCCCTCTCACGGGGCCAATTCAGTAGGTCAGAAGGTATAAGAGTTACGCGATAGAAAGAGAGGCAACTTGCAGTTCAATATAAGTGTAGGTAATAAGCGTACTGCGACCTGAATTGCACTTTATTGTGTCGTAGCAAGAATCGCTTTTTATTTAAATGATTTTGCGGAGTGTCCCATCTGTTTTAATCTATGCTAAAGCTGAGCTGTGTAGCGGAGTCAGTAAGATTAGAGTTACTAAGTTACTATTGTTATTTTGCGCAGGGTCCAGAGGGTATGACAGCCCTGCACGTGGCCGCCCAGCACGGCGGCGCGCGCGCGGCTCGCGTGCTGGCGCCGCACGCGCAGCTGGACGCGCGCGACCTGGGCGGCTGGACGCCGCTCGTGTGGGCCGCGGAGAATGACCACACAGACGTAGTGAAGTGAGGCACATATAATAATACATAACGCAGGACTCACTATGGGATGTAATATACAGCATTAGTTTTTCTTTACACTAAACCCGAAAAGGGGTCATTGTACTCATCATTTTGAAAAAAATTTTCTATCCAAACCTGAAATCGCGAAAAAAAACGAATTATGCGAACATAATTGTACTGAAGACCTGATTTTTTTTTGCGATTTCAGGTTTGGTCCCATAGTAAAAGTTGTTCATAATGATGAGGTCATTGTGCTCATCAATAAGAACAACTTTTACTATGGGACCAAACCTGAAATCGCGAAAAAAAAACGAATTATGCGAACATAATTTTACTGAAGACCTGATTTTTTTTCGCGATTTCAGGTTTGGTCCATAGTAAAAGTTGTTCATAATGATGAGTACAAAGACCCCTTAAAAGATTGCCACTGTTTACACTACACCCTGTATAATTCTTCTGTACGTGTCTTTGTCACCAAACTCCTCCTAAACGGCTGGACCGATTTAGATGAAATTTTGTGTGTATATTTGAATGGGTTCCTGGATGGTTTGAAAACACAATTGGACCCTGTAGGTCCCGCTGAAGTCGGGTTGTAGGATAGTTCAGACAGAAAAACGTCTGTCGGGTCCGCTAGTATTAAGAGGAAATGTGGGTGCTCTTTTCTCCATACGAAAAGATACAATCGCTCTCGCCTGTTTTCTTTCTGGTTAATGACCATGAAGCAATGATTTTTTACAGAAATATAAATAACAGTTACTTGTATGCCCCTATGTTTTCCTTTTTGATGATATATTATTTTTATAAGAACTAGAACCCTCCAAAAATGCTCAAAATTGCCTATTCAGACCGCTGTCAACAGACGCCTAGTGTACCAATTTGACAACTATTAACGAAAAAAGAAAAACATAGGGGCATAGTATATATCCTTCTTATTCAGTTTATGAAATATCTTTTAAATTGGTCCAATATTGGAAGAGGAAATAGGCGAGAGCCAAACCTCGAAATGTGACTTTTTACATAGGCTATTTAGTCGGATCTGCAGTTGTCCTTATCGCACGAATTCGAGGGCGGAGCGGTCGCAGAGCGACAGCAATACCTTCTTATAATACCTAATTTTCAAAAGTCTGGCCACCCACCTTTCCTCTTAACTATGTAATAACTTTTTGTTCCAGACTGTTACTAGAAGCAGGCGCGGACGCCATGACCTGCGACAGCGAGGGTAACGGCGTGGTTCACTGGTGTGCGCTGGCGGGCTCGGCCGGAGCCCTGCGGCTGCTGCTCCACACCGCGCCGCAGCTGACAGCGGCGGTGAACGCGCATGCAGACACTCCGCTGTACGTATTACTATAACAACTCAAATTAAGGGGGATGCGCAGTGGTAGCCCGCGAAATTCAAATTTTCTTGCGTTTCATGCAAATTGCAGGTCCGTGTCAGGTTGTATCTTGATCAAAATATGATACGCAACAAAAAAATAAATAATAATAATAATAATATCCTTGGACATTTCACACAACGCCATCTAGTCCCAAGCTAAGCAACCTAATGCTTGTGTTATGGTAACGAGATGGCTGATAAACTACTTATATACTTTTTTTTTTTTTTTTTTGTAAATACATACATATTATAGATACAAAAACACCCAGACTCGGAACAAATACTTGTAGGTCGTACAAATATTTGTTCCGTGCGGGAATCGAACCCGCGACATCATCATCATCAATCATTTGTATTTACATAATTTTAACCATAAAAATCATCAATACATCTCTCTAAGTTAGATTTCGTGCAGATTCGTTAGATTTCGTTCGTTCGACGAATATGCACGAAATCTGTTATAAACTGTAATTTATTTTTGAGCTGTAAACGTGTTTTTGAACCAATTTATATAAGAAACTATGTTTTGCCAGCGGATTCGGCCGCGTGGATGTCGGGAATTATCACACGGGAACCGTACATTTTTCCTGGATAAAAAGTAGCCTATGTGCTATTCCGGACTATAATCTATCTCTATTCCAAATTTCATCTAGATCCGTTCAGCCGTTCTGGCGTTATTGAGTAACAAACATCCATCCATCCGTAAGATAAATATCATTTATCAGAAAGAGACAAACTTTTACGGAGCACGGAACTAATGAATATGACAAGATTTGGAGCATTGGGCCAATTCGCGAGTCCATCACTGCAATTTAAACCTTATTACAGTAACATAAAAGTCTGCGTTCAGATGATCTGCGCTCGTTATTTGCACGGAATTTACGTCTTATTGTCTTTCTCCGGCTGTCATTCGTGGATCATTGACAGTCGTTACGGATTGTCAGAAGTCCGAAAATCTGACAACCAGTCTTACCAAGGAGTATCATATTACCCAGTAACTGGGTTGTGGAGGTCAGATAGGCAGTCGCTCCATGTAAAATAGTGGTATTCAGCTGCATCCGGTTAGACTCGAAGCCGACCCCAACATAGTTGGGAAAAGGCTGACACGTCTTATAATATGTACAGTGGCGTAACTATACCGTTCGAGGCCCGTGGCAAATTCATCGGACACCCCCCCCCCCCCTCCCAAATAATAATTTTATGATTTTCTAATGATTCACTTTAAAATAAAGGTACCTAACAAGAATGGTGAGAAATAACAGAAATGCAGAGTGCACACTTCAGGAAAGCTTGACGATATAAAATGATTCTTTATTATTCATATAATAAGTCAGCAAGTTCTCTTTTATAAGATGACATTTCTATTTTTTTTAGGATTCTCCTCTGACCGGGGAGGCCCTTTCGGCTGGGGGCCCGTGGCATTTTGCCGACTTGCCACCCACCCTGTAGTTACGCCACTGAATATGTATTCCTTTGTTTCAGTCATGTAGCTGCGAGGCAGGGTCATTACGCCTGTGTGGTCATCTTACTGGCTCGCGGAGCACGGGTATGTACTCAATCAACTTAAAGAAACCTCAACTTATTATTCAAATAAGTAAAGTTCTGAAATTTTGGACCTCGTGGATAACAGCCGCCCTGGTCGATCCATCAGGAAGCCGACCCCAACATAGTTGGGAAAAGGCTAGGCAGATTGATTGAAGTAAAGTTCCGAAATTGACAGCTGAAAATGTAACCATAAATAAAAAATAAAAAAAAATGTTTTGTAAATATTGCTATCTTCGTTCTATGATTAACGCTATATGTTTCGTAGAAGACGTTTATGAGTGTATAGAGGCACAGGCAGTGGTCTCGAACGTCATAGAGCGAGATCGGTACAGTTGCCGGTAAAATCGGTATATTTGTACCAAAAATCGGTATTTGAGAAAAAAATACAATATTCAATCAAATTCGTTTATTTATTGAAACAAATATTTCGGTATAACAGAGCCCATGTAGGCAGAAATACCGAAAAATCGGTAGGTTCGAGACCACTGGGCACAGGGTTTAAAGTAAAGTTAGAAACGAGAGGATCCGCCGACCAGACGGGTATTGTGGTGGGGAACTGCCCGACGGTTGATGTCGGGATGTTGTATAATTATATGCCAGTCGCGCGGAAAACTCTACTTGCGCGATGCAGGATTATGCGTGACGTCAGTGTGACGTGTAATTCGCATGTGGCGATGTAGATGCCGCCACAAGTGATATCTAAGGCGTGATTTATACCCATGTTCGGATGATAGCCATGATTCCGTATAGGCAGAGCAGAAAAATTGAATGTATACAAGGTGTAAAATAAATAACCCACAACTTCTTAAGGGGTCATTGTACTCATCATTATGAACAACTTTTACTATGGGACCAAACCTGAAATCGCGAAAAAAAAATCAGCTGTTCAGTACATTTTGACGAATTATGCGAACATAAATGTATTGAACAGCTGATTTTTTTTTCGCGATTCCGCGAAATTTTTTTTTTGTAATGTGTTTGTTTTTAGATGTCGAGTATGTGGACGAAGTTCTTGCAGTTAATTTTTTTACACCTAATATATTGTACGCATCATGCCGTCCTAAATATGATTGTGTGCAGCACGTCTTTACTATCATTGTTGATATGATTTGTATCAATTTTATGATTAAACTAGCTTTTGCCCGCGGCTTCGCCCGCGTGGATGTCGGAAAATATCTCACGGGAACAAATATCCTTCCTTATTCCTTGTCTACATTATAAAGGGAACCTCTGTGCGAAATTTCAGCTTTCTAGGTCCAATGGTTTGGACTGGGCGTTGACGAGTCAGTCAATCAGTCGGGACTTTTCTTTTTATTATATTTTATGATTACTATTCTGTGCACAGACGGACATAGAAAACTCAGCTGGTGAGCTGGCAGTAGAAGTGTGTACCGGACAGTGTCAGAGCGCCATCTCCCTCAACATGCAGATGACCATCGCCGTCAGAGACAACGTGTCGCGGTTCAAGCTGCTCTCCAGGTAAGCAAGTGACAATAAATACTTCTGACAAATACTTTTTATGCCTTTTGGTTGAAGGAAAACACAGAGTGGTATTCGATAGCTGGTGCTATCTGTTTTGTGACACATAAATTAGTTTCTAATTTCTTAACAATAAATACCACTTCAGAAGTGTCCTAAACAATGGTAATAGGGATGACGAATAAAATCATTAAAAAATAGTGAACGTGTTTTTTATTTTTTTACGTAATCAAAAGATTACGGCGATAAATTGAGTTAAAATGTGGCATGACGTCACTCCTTGCTAGATTTTATACATTAAAAAACGATTATCCACAGTGACATCTCAAACGGGCGTGAGCCGTTTCCGATCCCGTGCGTCAACGAAGTGGACGACACTCCGTTACCGGACGACTTCACCTACGTCACACGGCACGTCACGCCGGTGCACGTGAACGTTGATAACACTATCAATACTATGCAGGTTAGTTACCACAGGTTATTAGTTAGAACCATAGAATAAGCCGATGTTCGCACGGAAGTAATAATATCGCGAATCATACTTTGATCAAGATACAACCTGACACTATAAAAATAATTTCGCGGGCTCCCACTGCGCATCCTCCTTAATTCAGCTTTTGTCCATACAAAACTGGTGTTTTCTCTGGACAAAATCTGAATTGAGCTGAATAAGTGTAGTTAGTTCTTAAGGGTCAGTCTCTCGACCACTTTTTAGGGTTCCGTAACAAAATGGTAAAAAGGGTTCCTTTATGGCGTGACACAGTCTGTCTGTCTGCCACAGCTGGATATCTCGAGAACTACTAATGCTATCAACTTGAAATTTAGAATAGTTTTAGATGACGTTTACCCAACTATTTTACACTTATCTCCGAAGTTTGCAAAGCGAAAAATCTGAAATTATTCTATGTGATAGAAGTTTATGTAAAGATTACAGGAAAAATAAAATGATGTCTTTAAATAGCACAGTTTTTCAGAAATCATCAACAAAATTTACATATAAATGATGGTACGGAACCCTCGGTGCGCGAGTCCGACTCGCTCTTGACCGGTTTTTAAATTTTACTGAACCACGCAGACATAAAGCGTGATGTCTGCGTCGAATTGTATACTTCAATCAATTTTAATTCAGTGAAAAAAAAGTGCTGTAGCATCCACGAGGATTTTTCGGCTTGGTGGAAAGTGGAAACTGACCTCTAGCCACTGGTGCGTTGAAGCATCTTTAGTTGTCAAGGCCGCGTTTTATGACTATGTTCAGGCGACTAAAGTGGCCCAAATGTCACTTCCAATTTAATACGTGTTTGTACCTTGTTTACTTACGATGTGAAAAAAAAAAATATAAAATAAAAATAAAATTCGTTTATTTCAGACCATTAATGTCCATAATTTTGTTAGTAAAAAATTATCTTAAAAACTATGTTAGTAAAGAGGAGCTCAATTTATTAATGTAGGTTATTACCTGGTTATTACCATACATATCCATATTAACATTAAAATATAAATAATTGAAAATTAATTAATTTAAAAAAATAATATTATTGAATATAAATTAAAATTAAATGTAATGATAATAATAATTAAATGTAAGAAATTGAAAGAAAACTAAAATGAAATTGCAATTGAAATAAATTATTAAATTAAAATACAAATACAAAAATAAATAATCAGGTAACATGCAACCTGATAAACCTTCCCACAACTGGCGACACTGGTCTGTCTGCAATCATTCTTAGGATTCCGTTGCCACTCCCTCGAATTCGGCGAATTAGTGAGGCTGACTTTTTGCGCATTATAGCGTGAAAGTCATCCACCCTCGCGTCGGCAAACATACCCGAGGCACTGCAAAATCGAGGTAGTCGCACCAGAATCCTAAAGGCGTTGTTATACTGTACTCTGAGAGCATTGTAGGCCCGCTGCGTGTAGCTGGTCCATAGGGCGCTGGTGTAAAAGCTTTGGCAGTAGGCTCTGAACAAAGTTACTTTTACCTGTGCTGTACACCTCGCAAACCTATGCACCAACATGTTAGCGCGCACCGACAATGCTCTCCGCTCCCTCTCAATATCTGCGTCATCATGCAGGGTTTCGGTCACAACATGGCCTAGATACCTAAACCGAGAGACCCGGCTCAAAGATACCCCGTTGAGATATACTGGTGGTATATGCTCAGGCTGTTTATTATTACCTCTGATGAGCATATACTCACTCTTTCCAACATTGTACCTTAAGCCGTGACCCTCAGCGTAGGCCTCACAGGTACTTAACAGCTTTCTTAGACCTCCTACAGATGGACTCAGCAACACCATATCGTCCGCGTGACTGATGTTATTGACGCACACGTTATCTATATGACATCCGACATGGCTGTTGCTGAGCTCACATATCAGCTGATTGACGTACAGATTAAAAAGCCTTGGAGAGGTCAGTCCCCCTTGTCTCACCCCACATTTAAGTGAATATTCATCAGAATATGCATTTCCCCACTTGACACGGTTTTTTTGGTGGTTGTACCAGAAAAAAAAAAATATTTGTGAGTTCAGCGGGAGCCCCGACCTCCCCAAGCTTAGTCCAGAGCTTATTATAATCGACCAGGTCAAAAGCCTTCGATAGGTCCAGAAAGCAAGCGTATATTGGAGTTTTTCTGTCAACATAGTAAGCGACTGTATGTTTTAGTGTCAATATAGCACTCTCAGTTGACAAGGTCTCACGAAATCCAAACTGGGCATCGTGTAGGTTAATATACTTGCTGAGCTGAAACATCCAGAAGCCCATCGAAGACTTTCGCCAAGACAGTAGCCAGTGAGATAGGCCTATAATTATTCTTGTCGGTTACATCACCAGTGACATTCTTTGGTATAGGCACAACAATAGTTTCCATCATCTTAGGTGGCAAGTACGAGTGACGTATGCAAAAAGTGAACAGCAACGCCAGCACTCTAAACAAATGGTATGGTATGATGGTGGTATGATGGTGTATTAAAAATAATTGGTGATTGAATTATGATCATGATTTAATAATGATTGTTTGATCGATTGATTAATAAAAAAAAAAAACAACCGACTTCCAAAAAAACGTATACAAAGTGAAAAATAACTTTAATTTCGGAAATCGGTGTCTTTGGCTCTGTGTTTTAGTTTTTTGTCACCGACTTCCGAAATTAAAGTTATTTTTCACTTTGTAGCGTTTTTTTGGAAGTCGGTTGTTTTTTTTTTTTTTGTAAAAAAGTTTTTTTTTCACTTTTTAGTGGGCCAGTTTGTAATTTATCTAAGTTACAATAGCCTAATGTCAACTGCTCATCATCTTTTACAAAATATTGTTTTCCCCATACAAGGACGTTAATTGTTGAGGAGTTCTCTTAGTAAGGTACCAGGAGAACTGGAACTGATGGTGAAGTCACCATCAACTCCACTTCACGAGCATGAATTGCTTAGCAACCATATTAAAGTAATCGAATCGCAACCCAAGTGAAATACGTATTATTGAGTAGTTCTGAAGACCATCTGTGGTCTTCCTCATCAGTTCCACTTCACCAAATGGTGCTTTCCGGGAGCAAATGCACAAGTTACTATAAAAAATACTCAAATCGCTATAGGTGTGCCTATAAAATTTGAGGGTTTCCCTCGATTTCCATGAGATTCCCTCATCAGATTCTGACTTGGTGACAATGGGACCACCTCGAAAGCACACCCTTTCACACAAAAAAAGAATTTTCAAAATCGGTCCACAATGGACGGAGAAATCGGTGTACATACATAAAAAAAATATATATACGCGACGAATTGATAACCTCCTCCTTTTTGTTTTTGAAAAGTCGGTTAAAAATGACGTTTGGCGTGCCTACTGGTACTATATGGTACGGTCAGCAACAGAAGTCGGTTAACACTGCTACTTTTTGATATCATCTAAATTAACACAAAACGATACGATAACCTGCTTTTTAGCATTTCATTAATTAGATAAGAGTTAATTTTCTGTAAAATTTACATCTGTTCCGAATTTAATGAAGTATTTTTTTCAATCATTAAGATTTAGAAAACTCAAAGTGTTAATCAACTTTTGTTGCTGACTGTACCATATGAACGTTCGAGTGGCTAGACTCCGTTCCACCCTTTATGATTATTTTTCGTTCCCACCAGGGTTGTGAGTGCAAGGAAGGTGACTGCACATCGGGCTCCTGCGCCTGCAGCGCCCTCGGTGTCCGCTGCTGGTACTCGCGCGGCCGGCTGCAGGCGAGCTTCCCGTACCACGACCCGCCCATGCTGTTCGAGTGTAACCAGACTTGTGGATGCAATCTGGTAACATTTTCAGTTTCAATTATAATAATAAAAATTTGACTTCTGGCCCACCTTACAAATTAATATAATATTCATACAGGGTGTAAGGGACAGCCCTCCGCAAACTGATAGGGTGAATTCAGTATATCATACTAAGATGACCGGTGCATGAAATTTTTTCAGGAACGTTAAGGGAATCCAATAAACCTGATTTGTTTGTGTTTTTGTGCACAAATCGGAGTGTCTATTACTGGTTGGGAGGCGTAGGTAATAGGTATGCGGTGAGTTCGATGAACTCTGTAGCTAGACAGAAAGTGAACAGCTGATTTCACGCGTCGTTCGTTAGAGTATTTCAACATCCATTGCTGGTTTTTTTTTTTGCTGTTTTTTGTTGCTGTTTTTTTTGCAGTTTTTTTTACATAAATGGAGTGCTGCGAACACACAATGCAATTTTACATTGACATAATAAAACGTAACTGAAAACAAATTTGAAAAAATGAAAATTTTCCTGAGAAAATTTCCGGTGGAATATGATTCAAAATGAGGAGCTGAATGCACCCTGTTAGTTTGCGGAGGGCTGTCCCTTACACCCTGTCTATATTCATATTCATTTATTTGCCTATAAAGTAAGTATAAAAAAGCTTGTTAATGAAGGTTTAGAACTATGTTAGTAGCCAGGTCAGTAACACGCACACACATCGCTCACACTCACCTACACTTTGTACAGAACACATTGTTAATTTAAACTCTTTTATCATTATTTCTTTATTTTCTTTTAATTTTTGTAATTTTGTTCTTCTTGTATATTTTGTAACCTAGCTGTCAATGCATACCATAACTGTATATTTTTTTTTGTAATTTTTTTTTTTCCTAAATGCTCCGAAATTGGAGTCCACCATTTCCCAGGAGACTCTAAAATTAGAACATTGTGGATTAAAGCTATTCAAGAAAGTAATTACGAGGAAATATTTAAGGTTTACGACACTTTCCAAGTTAAATACTTAAATAACCGAAAACAACGAAAGAATGAAATAAAACCAAACTCATGAACGAAATGTCAAATTTATTATAGGCCTTTAGGTACGTAGCTATGATCACGCCATCTACAATTCCCGACCTTCCCCATTACTCGATTTTTTTTTTTTTATTACTAATCATTCATTACTTTTGATTCAGCGTCGCTGCGGCAACAGCGTAGTCACCAAAGCCGCAGCCGCGGGCTCGGTGTGCGTGCGCGCGCAAGTGTTCCGCTGCGGAGGCTCTCGCGGCTGGGGGCTCCGCGCGCGGCAGAAGGTGCTGAAGGGCGCCCCCGTGGCGCTGTACTGCGGGGAGCTGCTGCCGCTGCCGCAGGCCGACACCCGCCCGGCAGACCACTACATGTTCGCGTTGGATGTCAAACCCGACTTACTTGAGGTAAGGAAAGAGCGTATTCCCGATGACATTACCAAAATCGCGAGTTGCCATGTATCAATCTGCCTAGCCTTTTCCCAACTATGTTGGGGTCGGCTTCCAGTCTAACCGGATGCAGCTGAATACCAGTATTTTACATGGAGCGACTGCCTATCTGCCCTCCACAACCCAGTAACTGGGTAATACGATACCCCTTGGTAAGACTTGTTGTCAGACTTTCGGGCTTGTGACGACCCGTAACGACTGTCAAAGATCCACGAATGACAGCTGGGACCAACGGCTTAACGTGCTTTCCGAGGCACGGAGGAGTCTCGTTATGTAAAGATGGTCAGCCATCCATGGACCAATCCCGGCAAGCGTAGCTTAACCTGATGGATCGACCCGTGCGGCTGTTATTCAGCTCCTCAAGTTGAGTTGAGAGTTGCCATGTATTTCGACTCATATTAAAAACAGGGGCTAGTGTGAATCTTTGGGTTCATCCGAGTAATCGAGTCTGGTCAAACCACGCTGGGGAGTCTGGTCAAACCACGCTGGGGTCGGTGCATTTCATTCATTGATTCATGTTTGAATTTCCCCAGCAATGTTCCGACAAGACGCAGCTATGTGTGGACGCGGCTCAGTTCGGCAGCGCGGCGCGGTTCATCAACCACAGCTGTCACCCCAACCTGGCTCCCGTCAGGGTGTTTACAGACACCAGGGATCTCAGACTACCCGCCGTCGCGCTGTTTGCCACCGCTGATATACAGCAGGATGAGGAGCTCACGTGAGTTTGAGGGCGTAGAAAATTAGGATATCAATAAATAAAAAAACCGGTTAAAAGAGCGAGTCGTACTCGCGCACCGAGGGTTCCGTTCTGATTTCTGAAAAAGTGTGCTATTTAGAGACATCGTTTTATTTTTCCTGTAATCCTTACATGAACTTCTATCGCATAGAATAATTTCAGATTTTTCGGGTATTTTTATTTTTCATCAAAAGTCGAAATGTATGCGGCCTAAAAAAAAATAAAAAAATGTTTGAGAATGTGCAAACAGCGCTTAGCCCCACTTTGAATTTTTAAGACCCTCTTTCAGTCCCTGATGCAAAAAAAAAGAATTCTTTCTTATTTGCAAAATAGTTGATGGGTAAACGTCATCTAAAACTTTTCCAAACAAATTGATAGCATTAGTAGGTCTTGAGATATCCAGCTGTGACAGACAGACAGACTGAGTCGTACCATAAGGGTTCCTTGTTCCATTTTGGTACGGAACCCTAAAAACCAGTCAAGTGCATGTGGGCCCACGCACAATGAAGGGTTCCGTTGTTGAAAGGAATTTATCCCAAAAAGATGTTAAAAAAAAAATGTTACAAAACTTAACATTGTAGTTGAAAAACATGTTCTATACACTGATATACGTCAATTTATGTTTGTAATCTCTAAAAAAAAAATTTTAGGTGATAATATTACAAATTAACGATTTTCGAGACCTTGCTTCTTGCCAAATTTCATTATTGTAGGTTAACGGGAAGTACCCTATAAGTTTTGATTTATATGCGAGTATCAAAACATGTCGCATAAATGGCTGTATTTTATAGAGGACCATAGGTGGTAGGACCTACTACGTAGGTGATATTAATTCCAGCTTGATACGCGTTCCTGAGAAAAAGGGTCTTGACAGGCTGACAGACAGATCGACGGACAACGAAGACGAAGTGATCGTTTAAGGGTTTCATTTATTCCTTTCGAGGTACGGATACGGAACCCTAAAAAGTACTTAACTGCCTTAAGCGCCCATTACATTATCCAATTTCCAGAGCGCTAGATGTGCTACCTTGCTTCATTTGTATTGTGTAAACTGCCTTTACACAATACAAACTTAGCACTCTATCTATACAACGTGTAACGTTAAATGCGCAAAACCTCTTAAGGGGTCATTGTACTCATCATTATGAACAACTTTTACTATGGGACCAAACATGAAATCGCGAAAAAAAACAGCTGTTCAGTACATTTATGTTCGCATAATTCGTTAAAATGTACTGAACAGCTGTTTTTTTTTCGCGATTTTATGTTTGCTCCCATAGTAAAAGTTGTTCATAATGATGAGTACAATGACCCCTAAAGAGGTTTTGCGCATTTAACGTTACACGTTGTATATGGCCGCTTTACTCCCAAATTCTCAAACCTTAATTATACTTAGCCAATCTTAAAAGCCTTTCTGTCGCTACAAACATCTTAAAGTAACGGCATGCGGTATGAGACTCAATGTCGCTCGCGTTGAAGATTCGGATGTTAGTTTATTTATTTATTTATTTATTTATTTAAACTTTTCGCACTTAAATTTGTACAAAGGCGGACTTAATGCCTTAGGCATTCTCTACCAGTCAACCAAGGGTGGTGGAGAGAATTATGGCAGGTGCTCAGTATGAGAGGCATAAATAGAACTTGATGCTGTTCGACGCTGTTAGTTGATTATTTAAGTTGCGTAAATAAAATGCAATTAATGGAAACTGTTTTTCTCGTTCGCAGGTTCGACTATGGTGATAAATTCTGGTCAGTGAAATCGAAATGGATGAAGTGTGAATGTGGGAGTGTTGACTGTAGATATCCTACTAAATCTGAAGAAACCGAATCGTCTTGAATACTATGTAAATAATATCGCCTTTACGATTATTTGTTGATAAATATTATTGTATTGAATCTGTAATGAAAATCGTGTACTGAATAATTTATATAATGAACAATTATTACGAATTGTTGTTTTCATTTGTGAAACCTTCTGTACTATGAACACTATTACACCAAGAGCACATACAACATGCATGATCCCTGGCGGAGTTAGGCGCTGATCAACCAATGCTGTCGGAGTGGCGAGACAATACGATGCCGCTCATGCACCCATGATGCGGTTTCCCTACCCCGGCCCTGGGGGCCTATTCCCTAAGCCCGTCCGTCCGTCCAACCGTCCCTCCGTTCGTCCGTCCGTCTGACATAACGATCCATCAAAACAAGTGTAAAAGTTAAATTTTTCGGACCTGCAAAAACACATAGGGAGCATAGGGACAACTGTCGTATCGTGTTGTCATTCATACTTCGTTCGGGGCTCGAACCAATCATCTGTCCGTAGGTGATACGGAGTAAGAAACGCCCGTAACGAAGGCCGAAACTACGGACTTCGTGCTTAGGGAGTAGACCCCCTGGCTCGGCTAGAGTTGAAAGCAGGGTGGGCGGGAACCACATACCCCAAACCCTATCTGTAGGAACGTCGAGTCCGCATCTCTGCCGCTGGTCGCCACTCGCTGGGCTTTCCTCAGGTAGCTGAGCAACATGAGATGCATGTTATTTGTGGAGTCAATTGTCACAAGTGAGCCGCGTGTAGGTAACCTAAGTGCAGCTCACTCGGGGTGGTCGTCCGCACAGGTCGCGGGGCAATGGTCTCTTCGCGTCGGGAGGGTGGCTATGCCAGGGCACTATCTGCTTGACATGGGGCCAAGCGGATGTATAAGCACGCGCGAACATTTCCTTTGCGAGGCGCCACACAAACTCATTCAGGCTCTCAATCACTAGGTCTCTCTGGATGACGTCGTTCCTGACGAAGCGAGGTGAGTTGACGATGATCTGCAGCGGAAAGTTAAGGCGGAGGAGTTAGTGGTTCGCACAGACTACTTTGGTGGTTCGTCTCGCTCGTGAGAGTGAAGTTAGTATTGGGCGCACGTACAGATTGTACAGACGCCAGCACATCAAGCTACTACAATCTGTCAAATTTCTTTAATAGATTTTCATCTTTATCGCTAAAGTATTAGGTTCAAGGTTGATTGGGAAAAGACAGTTTCGGGTGGCTTGACCTGCTGGCGTCTGTACACTCCCAAATTAACGCACGCCGGAATTCGGGACGAGAGCACTGGTCTAAGGAGGCTAAAAAGCATATGCTGTACTAATTATTAGTCTGGATTTGTATGAAAAATGCATATTTCAGAGGAATTGCCCAGCATATTTAATGTATTTATAAAATGAAGGCGCATTTTATTTGCAGTCGATTTACTGAAATACGTATCGACTAAATTATTTATAGTCATTTTGTATGGTGGTAACCCCTTAGAGCATTTTTTAAACCTAAATGCTCGAAGTGGTAACCCTGTTCTTCAAACATTATTTTGCTGTCAAACAAATCCATAGATTTTCAACTTTTATCTTTTCTTTCATTTCATCATTTGTCAAATCTGTCAAACTCAAATGTTTAAAAGTTCAACGGCTAGATCTAAACTTATAGCACGAGTTTAAAAGTGCGGAATTAATTGGAATAACTACTATATTGTGCATAAAACTAAGTGAAAACTATGTGGGAAGTGGTGACATAGTTTCAGGTTTTCATCAAATGTATTAAACACCGCTAAACATGAGTGGTAACACGGAATCGACGTCGAACAGCATCAAGTTCGCTCCGATGCCGATGTCGGCATTGTTGGCTAACTTGATGCCTTTCAATGATGCAGCAGAAAGCCCTGACGCCAGCTTTTCCTCAGCCGAAGACAGCGACAACTCCTTTGACGAGACCGTGACCAAAAAGCCTTCTTCTGCAAAGAAAATAAACAAAGGCTTTTTCACGCCCACAGTCAAACCTAAACCGAAAGATATAAAAGCGTTTGCATCAGAGAAGAAGTTTATCTCTAACGGACACGATAAAGAGAACAATTCACACGATGGTTGGGCATCCCATCAAACATTTCCTGCTAAAGAAAACCATAATAACATTCAAACTGCACATAAACATATTAGTTCGAATGTTTATTCAAATTCACAAGTGAAATCGAATGTTTATCCAAATTCTGAAGCTAAAAAGTGGAGTGTATTGATATCACAGAGTAATAGTAACTCAAGATCACAAAATTCATGCACTAAGAAGACTCCAGAGGTGGCTAGATTACCAAATAGTAGTCAGAAGTTAAAATCAGCGACGCCTAATATAAAGTCAGGTATCAGAAGGTTTACTCCAGGATCTAAGCAAAGTCAGAAGAAGACTCCTCAGAAAGCCATTGTACATAATAGGGATAGAGTGAGAGTTGAGTTATTTTCTCATAACCCGGCAAAAGATGAACCTCATTGCCCACCTCCACGGGCAGAGCCGGCCCCTGTCCATGTCCCAGTGCCTGAGACCCCGTTGAACAGGAAGCCAATGCCTACATCTTATGTGGCTACACCTTCATACCCTCAGGGTGTGGGCAACAAGACTATCATTGGCTTCAAGACTTTCATGATAAAAGATAAGAAGTACATGTATATTAAAAAACTCGGCACTGGAGGCTCCAGTGAAGTATATAAAGTAAGTATGAGTTATTTATATTAAAAAATATTATTTAACAAAATCTTTTCCTATTATCAGTGAGTCCATGACACACTTTTACATGATTCAAATATATTATTCAACTCAACAACAACAGAGCAAGTTGAGAAATGTGCTTTTCAATATTTAAATGGGGTTATTTAAATATTTCAAGTTACAACTTGTGCAATCCAAAGTTTCCAACAGGTTTCTGGTAGGTATGCATTACATTTTGTTATGTTGGACATAGTGCTAACCTGTTCCATAACCTACCCTACACATTGTCCCTTTTCAAGCATAGGCCTAGCATAGCCTTCAAGTATTGTATAATTTGTATACCTCAATATGAGCAAGATAAATAAAATTATTTGTGGATTAAAAATTAGAAGACAAACATTCTCCTTGTTAGTATGTCCATGGCAAAAATAACTCAAAAAAAGTAATATAAATACCTGCCTACTTTTATAGGAGATCGCCCACGGCCCTATGGACAAATGTACTCAATTCAACATTGTTGTGTCTTCATCAAATCTTTAAAATACTTCTTCCTAAAAAAATATAACAAACAACAACTGCATTTCCGAGATATTTACAGTTTGGCCTAAAATTCTGCAATACTAGTACCGGTTGCTGACACGGCCATTAGGTCTTCACATGTGTATTTTGCATGCCGTGCAAGATGAAGAGAGCACAAAAAGTACTAGGCTTGCATAAATGAACGATTCTATTTTAATCATTATCAAGAAGACTCCAATTCTAATAGGATTCTAATAGGAAAGGATAGGAGCTTCTAATAGGATTTGGATGAAATTTAGATAATTCAGATTCAGATAGTTTATAACTTGGATTAACACATGTTATTATTCTGTATGTTTCCATGGCTTAATTGCCGATCTGCACACGGGCGAAGCCACTTGCAAAAGCTAGTAATGTAATATAACAACCATTTATTTTTTCAGTTTTCATTGCACTTTGTTTAAAACAAATTAATTCTAAAAAATTTCAGACCACCAAATATCTCACCCTTACTTATTGTTAACCAATGATATTATATAAATAAAGATGTAGATATGGCACTACCGCGCGCAAATTGTTGCAGACAAATTCAGACAATTGTTGTAATTTAATTTAGTTGGCTAATAGCAGCGAGTGAAACAAAGCGTGACAATATATCTAAAATGCCAAGCTATCTCTTTCTGTATCATTATGTTCCATATTATCTATCGCAGTCATAGTTGAAAACGACTATACACCAATAATATGTAAGTACATTTGTAATAACAGCATTCCTTCTATTGCAGGCTGTAGAAGTAGGCACATCATGTGAGTATGCAGTTAAATGTGTGCACCTGGGTGCTGACCAGGAGTTGGCCCAGGGGTACATCAATGAAGTGCGGCTGCTGAGAGAGCTGCAGAACTCCGATAGAGTCATCAGGCTGTTTGATTAGTGAGTCACTAACATGCTAGTCATGTCTGTATACCAGGACTGTGAATTGAAAGCATTGGAACACTGAGTATGAAATTTAATTACTGCAAATGACTGCTATGCCGCTTGCAAACCTTAGGCCTCGTTTACGGAGACGCGGGGCGTCGCGCGTAGCGTCTCGCAGCGCGTCGAACGTTTTATCAGTTTACAGACAGGCAGCGCGTACAGCGGCCCGCGTCATCACACGCGCAAACACAATGATGG
This sequence comes from Cosmia trapezina, assembly GCA_905163495.3. NCBI lineage: Eukaryota > Metazoa > Arthropoda > Insecta > Lepidoptera > Noctuidae > Cosmia > Cosmia trapezina. The sequence continues at coordinate 29,376,362 of LR991022.1, read as the reverse complement.
CAATGTACGATGTTGTTTATGAAGTTGCGGGTCGTGCGCCGCCGCGGGACCCGCCGCGTGTGTCGCTTCGTTTTTACCGTGAAAGAAGAATTGCAGGAATAGCTGTCCACAATGCTGCGTGTGCCGCCGCGATAATCGTCGCCTGTGACGCGGCGATGCCATCCGCGGGCTCCGCCTGCATTTCAAGCAAACGCGTGTAAAATCGCTTCTCCGTAAACGCTCTCATACAACGCCATATGTTTGAATTTAGTGCGAGCCGTGCCGCCTAACGCGACGCGCGACGCCACGCGTCTCCGTAAACGAGGCCTTAGAGCCTGTCCAGATGACGCGTTTTACGCGCGAGTCGAGTAGCGCGTAGCTAATCGCGACGACCGAATCCATAAAAAACAAAGGATTTGGGCTTCGTGATTGGCTACGCGCTACTAGACTCGCGCGTAAAACGCGTCATCTGGACAGGCTCTTAGAGGGAACTGCAAGACTATCATTGACACATTTTTTTCGGGTTTACCTGACAACTTTACACTTCCTTTACCTCCTTCTTCCTTCTTCTTTACCTTTTTCCTCCTTCTTTTTGTTCCTTTTTCCTTTACTTTAAGCCTTAATATTGTAAATATGCATTATTTAAATGAATAAATAACTAATAAAAAAAAAAAAAAAAAAAAACTTTGAACTGAGTCCTTAACCATAAGATCGCACAAGAGGCGAGATCGCGAGATAAACTTGTTCCAACTTTTAAGTTTGCGTCTTTACGATTGCGAACGCTCGAGAATGGGGATTCTATACGCGCTTCGCCGTCGACGCTTTCATGGAGTCTGTGTGCGGGTGTGTAACGAAGTTCCCAGTTGATCTTCATTCTTCATTCAGAATCATCTTCATTCCTCTCTAAAAATAAAACAACAAACTGTCTTGTCACAGTGAGTTCGACCGCAGCAGTCAGTACCTTCTGTTGGTGCTGGAGGCGGGCGAGACGGACCTGTCCTCGTTCCTGAAGGCGCGCGGCTCTGGCTTGCCGCCCGCGCTCGTGTTACATTACTGGGAGGAGATGCTACATGCTGTCAATTATATTCATGAGCATGGTAAGGAATTAATTACTATCTTGACTATAACTGCTGTTCAAATGATAAAAAGTTTGTGAAGTTAAAATCGGCAAGAATAGGACCAAATCTGACTAGGACTTAAACAAGACCAGGTGTAGCGATGATTATCTTAGCGAGGTGGCTGGCATTGCACTGGATACATGTCTGAATGTCGTGCTCAGTCTCGTGCAATTAGAAAGGCCCAGCAGTGGGCTGCTATAGGCAGATGTTGATAAACTTATCTAAGATTAAGTACAGCATTAAAAAAAAATCATAGGTCTATAATGTAATGTTACACTCTCTAAAGTCAATCTGCCTAGCCTTTTCCCAACTATGTTGAGGTCGGCTGCCAGTCTAACCGGATGCAGCTGAATACCAGTACTTTACATGGAGAGACTGCCTATCTGACCTCCACAACCCAGTAACGGGGTAATACAATACCCCTTGGTAAGACTGGTTGTCAGACTTTCGGGCTTCTGACGACCCGTAACGACTGTCAAAGATCCACGAATGACCAACGGCTTAAAGTGCTTTCCGAGGCACGGAGGAGTCTCAGTATGTAAAGATGGTCACCCATCCACGGACCAAACCCGGCAAGCGCAGCGTAACCTGATGTATCGACCCGTGCGGCTGTTATTACTTAGCCACGAGCTTGCTCTAAAGTAAAATTCTCAATTAGTAACAAACCAAGGTCATCGGGTTTATGCTCATCATCCTGTTATGTGCCTGCAGGCGTAATCCACGCGGACCTAAAGCCCGCGAACTTCCTCCTAGTCTGCGGGCGGCTGAAGCTGATCGACTTCGGGATCGCTTCAGCTATAAGTAGCGACGCGACGTCCGTGGTGCGCTCCCAGGCTACCGGGACTTACTCCTACATCAGCCCTGAGGCGCTCATGGGTGGTGCTGGAGGGTATGGCGGCGCTAATGGCGATGGCAGTGCCCCTATCAAGGTAACTACTAACCACCTTATTTATATGTGGATACTTTATACACCTGTAGCAAATACTGCTGTGATTGTATACCTGAGACAACTGGCTTCAATAGCAATCAAATACTTCCTTTATGAGTAAACTAGCTGACCTGACAGATGTTGTCCTTTCCGAATATCATGTATGAGAAAAATTATTTTCTTTATAATTTTTTTTTGTGAATTTTCCCGAAGTTTTAATAGTTATTCTGCTATTCGGGGAGGACAAATCGAACAAATCAAAGATTGTATAAATCGGTCCAGCCGTTCTTGAGTTATATAATGTAACTGCGGGTTAGTTAGTTACTTTGTTTTATACGGTATGGAGCCAACACCATGCGCAATAAATTAAACTACAAATAATACTAGTCCACAGAAGTTCAGCAAAATTAAATATTACATTAAAAACTGTAAAAAAAAGTTTATTTTTCAATCAAAATTGATATCAAAATAAATTCAGTAAAAGTAATCACTCTGTTTAGACAACCGAGCTGGCCACCTGCGGTGCACCATAGTGCCCAATCCATTGTTCGCCGGACATGGTTTTTTTTTGTTTGCATTCACGTGCAAGGATTCAAGTTCATCGACTCATTGGCCTAGTGATCAAATTAAAACTCTACTTTTTGACCTAATTACTGGATCGATTTCGTTCATTTTTTGTATATCGATAGCAAAGACGATAACAAGGTATGTAGTTGAATTTATTGCATATATGTGAGTTCCATACCCGTTTAGCGCGACTTTAAAGAGTTTAGAAATACCGTACTAGACAGAAAGAAGAAAGAAACAAAACATGTTTGTTTGGCACAAAAAAGACGTTAATTCTAAAACCAATAAAACTACTCTACTCTTACTACCTCGGCTGCTACTGACGTCGTAACCGATTTTTGTGTCTTAATTATCTTGGTGTTTTGTAGATCTCGTTTCGCTCGGACGTGTGGTCTCTGGGCTGCATCCTGTACAGCATGGTGTACGGGCGCACCCCTTTCGGCCACATCCCCAACCTCGCCAAGTTAGCCGCCATACTCGACCCCAATCATCGCATCGACTATCCGCCCGTTGAGCGTAAGCATAATAAATTATGTTAACCTATCCGCTTATTTTAAACAATTTTTTAATAACTTTGTCACGGGTGATATGAACGAAAACGGAGTGAACGAATGGAAAAAAAAAATGTTGCGCCGAACCCAAGTAACATGGCGCTTGCTCTTGAGAAGGAAGATGAATGTTATAGAAGGTTCTTACAGATTAAGCTCATTTTGTAGCATGGGTTGCTAACCTAGCTTGTAATAGCATGTATGGTCTATGTGGGTTCAATAATTTGATACTGGTTACGCGTGACTTGAAGCCTAGCAGTGTATTCCTAACTTTCCTAACTAATATTATAAATACGAAAGTAAGTTTGTTTGTTTGTTACCTTTTCACGCCTAAACCACTGAACCGGTCATCCTGAAATTTTGCATATACGTTGTCACATTTGTCAGGTGTACAGAAACGGACATAGTATACCTTTCATACCGAAAAAAAGTACTGTTCCCGAGGAAAAAAACAATAGTCTTATGATGATAGATGGCGCCACGTGTCTTTCGAATCATAATTGAATTGTAATATTACAAGCAGAGTACAACCCAAGTTGACTGTAAAATTCTATATTAAAGCGAGCGAAGCCGCGGGCAAAAGCTAGTAGATTATAAGAAATATTTATTATATTTTTATACCACTTGTTACACTAGCCAATGCAACTTTGATCTGTGTCTGTTCATCTTCACATCATTATTTCCCCCCACAGACCTCCCTGCATCACTGATCGCCGCACTGAAGTGGTGCCTCACGTACAACGCCCGCGCGCGTCCCTCCGTGCGCGAGCTGCTCACCATCCCGTACCTGCAGCCGGCTAAGGGCAACCTGCCGCAACAGCTGCTAGAGAAGCTGCAGCCGCACGTCACACAGCAAGAGTATAGCTTACTGCAGAGGGCGCATCTGTAGCACTACACGAGTAACTTGTGAAATTGTCGTATTTGTAGAAATTCCGGTTGTTGGACACGAAGCCTACTCTAACATTGTTAGAAGTTGAGGATAACATTGGGGATGATCAAAAACGCTTCTGATCTGAGAAGTGCCTCTTTTAGAATTGGATCTCATCATGTCTTTAGTTTGGAAATCAATTATTCCAATTTGGATAATGGACTGGGGCGTGAATATCGCACACCCAGAACAACACTGTATTATGAAGAAAAATCTCCGCGAACACAAAACTATTATTTTATAGTTGCAACTTGTCAGCCTCAGGGAACAGACGCAGATCCTTTACGCAACAGTGAATTATTGTTCACATGCAATGTTCAGGACATTGGCAATAACTTTGACATTATTATGAGATAACGGTTTTTCGTCAATTCTGAAAAATGAGCTATTTTGACTTAGTGCAGTATTGTTCTGGGTGTGCGATAAATAAAAGGAGAAAATGAAATAATAGTGGCTTTGTCGGCCATGTATTACAAAATACGTCGTTGTAAATATGATACATTGTCTGTTGTGTGTATGTGCAGTTAATGTACTCGCCTAGACGGCGATCTAGGACAACTCTTGTAAATATGTAAAAAATACTAATTTATACATGCATTCAGTTTTGCTTTGATATTCATATTTTTTATTTTCACACCACTTTATAAAGGGTTATAGGAAAGGTATATTTTTTCTTGATTACGACGTTGGTCCCATGGAGAAAGTTGTTCAGTTAGATGGTCTGTACCAAACCTTTCTGATACCCCTGTATGTGTGCAATTTGCCTAAGCGTATACAGAGACACAGACGACAGAGTTCAGCACAGCGCAGTTTTTTTTGTAACGCGATATCATAGAAGAGCGTATACAGCGACGAGCGTGTGTAGCACAGGTACAAGTCGACCAAGCTAAGTATGCACCTCGCTGGAATGCGGCGCCCCGACCACTTCCCCGCTCACCTTCCCGCGTCAGTACGGTTAGCATTTTTGTCCCCGACACGCGTCATACGAGTTTACGAATTTTACCGTATCTATGCGTCAGTGTGACGTAATCGACGCGAGGTGCAAACTTAGCTTGGTCGAGTTGTACGTGCCTGTGCAGACCTACGTCGCCGCAGTACTCGGGACACAGATTTCTTCGCGCAGCCAACACGTGCGATTGTTTTATTCTGTTGTTACTTTATTATGAGGAATTTATTGAAAAAGTACGGGAATATTCAGTTTCTAGAAAATTCTTGCGTCACGTACACATATTCACCGTGTGTTTTTCTTTATTTATAATATACAATAAAAGTATAATTTCTATTTCAAAATAATTCAGAGGACGAACTTGTGTTGCTTGGCTTACGATTGCTATAGACTGAACACAAACACACGCGGGTCATGCGAGTTTCGTATACACGGTTCAGACATTTGGTGTGGCTCACAGTTTTACCTAAAGAATCCCGAGTAATGAGACACAATGGGGTTGTTTCCCGGAAGCCGCCGCAAGAGAGCGCTGGGTTTGACACTTGTCAGTCATCTTGAAGACAAAGCGACAAATCGGCGGCGACAAGAAAAAACACTTAGCGCCATCTCGTGGCAAAGTTTTCAGCAAGGAACTCCATTGACAGCTGAAGTAACAAAACACCGGTTTTCTTCCCCATTGATTATCTATCGTCTCGCGCCCGATATCGCGACCTCGGAACGATGCTGCCCTACCCTGTGCTGTGCGGATACGCTTAGGCTTATGATAGGAAACATATATTAATGTATTATTATATAAATAATGAACTGTATAAAATGGACCACTGACTTTTATTGGAAAATAAACAATTTAATTTGGGAATAAATATTTATTGAAAAGATAATAATTGGAGAATACAAAAAATAAATAGAATCTTAGCACAATTATTAATAAATGAATAATAAAATAAGATTTATCAATCTTAGCTTACAACACTATCTAGCAAATGATAAAAATTTTATGAAATGCAATAATGGTCAACATTGAAAATTCAAAGAGAAAGTTACGGATTATAAAACGATGTTATTAGATAGAAAATACTGACATCAAGTCGAGACTGGCAGCTTCGTATTTCTCTGCTAGGCTCAGAGAAAAGGAATTCTCACCCTTACTACACATACCATAAGGTACAGAGCGACTACGCAAGTAGCGTCTCCACATGCTACGTTATTCGTCCGGGCGCGCGCTTGCTCGAACGACGAACACAAGCACAATCTTCCGAAACGACAACGCACCGACATGAGCTGATCATGATTATTTTACTAATTTTTTAAAGTTACACAGACTCTAAGCTACCCATAATGAATTGATTGAAATGCTTTTTTTTCTTCAGTCTATATACTTTTGGAATAATAAGATATTGCAATAGTGCTATATAATAATGCAAGCTGATCGCGCGGCCGACCGCGCAGTACTCACGCGTGAGGTGGGAACACGGCACAAAATTAAAAAACAAAATTTTCTTTTTGATTTTAATGCGTTATGTAAATAAAGCTAGGCAGTACTGCGCGGGCGGCCGGCGCGTGCGGTCGTGCGCAGTGCGTGCTTAGTTCTGGAAGAGTGTGCGCGTGAAGTCAATGTAGTCGAGCGCGTTGGGTATGGGGCGCTCTGTCTTGGCTTCGACGAAGGGTTTCATGCGGGCGACGCAGTAGTCCGCCATCTCCTTGGTGAGGTTCTGTGAATAAGACAACAGGTTAGCTGTGTGCTGGGTTGACTAAGTTCCGCTATATAACTTGAAGCGTTACTTACGGCGTAGAGCTCGTCCTTGGTGACGTAGACGCGGTCCTGGTGGGCGGTGATGGCTCGGAACGCGTTCTCTATCTCCTCGGAGGAATGGACGTTCTCAGTTTCCTTACTGATCATGAACGCCATGTACTCTTGGAGGGATACTTGGCCGTCGCGGTTCGGGTCTACCACATCTGGAAGATAAAAGAAAGACATTTTAAAACATCTGGAGACTGATTTCTTAATTATGTTCATCATTTAGCTGAAAAACGTCCACTGTACAAAGGCCTCCCCATCCTGCGAGTCATGAGCAGGTCGTCGGCCCACCTTGTGGCTTTCTCACTCTGCGTCTTCCAATAAGCAAGTCCCACTCAAAATTTCAATGAAACCATTAACAGGTACTTTGAATTGTCAAAGAGTTAGTCAGAAAGCTGAAGCTAGTTCCAAAACTCCGTCTTTTCGCCATCGGACATCAGAGGGGCAATTCCCGTAATTTTAACAACGTTCGCAATATCATCTCAAAACTCAATCTGTCAAAAATTGTATTAAACGCTATACAATTTTTGACAGATTGAGTCTTGAGATGATATTGCGAACGCTGTTAAAATTACGGGAATTACCCCTCAGATGGCCAATTCTCGTACCTAAAAACGTTCACAATCTCATGCCAGCGTCAGTCAAATGTCAAAAATGTAGGTAAACGCTATACAATTTTTGACAGATTGAGACTGAGATGAGATTGCGAACGTTGTTAAAAATACGAGAATTGCCCCTCTGTTCTGTGAGCAATGTGCCCCGTCCACTGGCACATAAGCTTGGCAATTCTTCGGGCTACGTCACTTGTGCTACGTATTTGTAACTAAAACCAAATACTCACTAAGTATAGCCTCAAACTCGGGGTCGGGCTGTCCCTCCTCAACCATGGGCAGGTCGTATCCCAGCGCGCGCAGGCACGACTTGAACTCGTGGTGGTTGAGGCGGCCCGAGCGGTCCTTGTCGAAGTGCTTGAACATCATCGAGAACTCCTTCAGGGCGTCCTCGCTTACACCTGGCAAAATAATACGTAGTTGTTAGAACATACAATAATCCACCACGCGGGCCCAGTATGTTTTGAAAGCAGTGGTGATGAAATTAAATACACAAAGTAAAGCGCCAGTCTGGGTTCGAACTCACGACCCGTAAGTCGGGGCCGATACCACTGGGACACCACTGCTCTATCATTACATAGTATAAAACAAAGTCGCTTCTGCTGTCTGTCTGTCCCTATGTATGCTTAGATCTTTAAAACTACGCAACGGATTTTGATGCGGTTTTTTTTAATAGATAGAGTGATTCAAGAGGAATGCGCGGGCGAAGCCGCGGGCAAATGCTAGTTTCGAATATAACTTAAATTTTTACTATGTTGAATACAATCAATATTTTATTAAAACTTAGAATTAAGTTGATGGCTTGGCTACCTTACAATCAATAGGCTAATTGGTTAAAAATTCCAGAAACATCACAGGTTCGATGTGTTATAGAGGGAAAGTGGTAGTTACTTTAACTCAATTATAACTCTGCTGTAACAAATGTTTACGTACCAGAGTGGTTCCTGGCCTGTATCTGCTGCTCCAGGTTGTGCTGCATGCGCATGGACAGCTGGTCGAGCTGATCCCACTGCTGGGCAAGCCCCACCGTGCTGTGTTCAGTGTACCGGTTGTCCAAGATCAAGTGTTCCTCTAATGCCGCGCCTGGGAATAATAAAAAAACATTGATAAAACATATATTTTTTTAATATTATGGGTATGATGCGGAAGAAAGAGGAACATGTCGTGATGAATGTGGATGGCTATAAGAGTAGGGGGAGACCAAAAAAAGACACACTGACTGTGAAAGATGATATAAGTGTGGCTAGAAAGGAGATGAGTTGACGACTATAGAGAATTATAGAAGAAAAAGACGTTGCGTTGACCTCAAACAAAAAGGGATAGGGGCAGAACGATGTCGAAATGAAAGGCAATTTAAAGAGCTGTCGACCTGCTCAAATTATAACCTTGATGCGGCCAATCGCACGTCAGCAGCAGCACTTGAACTGCGAAAACCGTTCTTAATACTACGGTAATAAAGACGCTTTCAAGCCAAAGTGTAACGTGCGGTTGGCTGTACAAAACAAAGTTGTTAATAAAGAGAATGATCCTCTCTCTGTGTGACTCACCTAATTCTTCAAGACGGCGCAGATCAGCCCTGCGCGCGCGCACCTCTCCCGCGCGTTGACGTAGCGTTGCCAGCTGCTGCTCTAAAGAACCGGTGCCCTCCATCATTGATGTACTGTTTGGATATAGATAAGTATTGGTTAGTTTATAATTTATTATGAATCGGAAGGAGTTGAACCATCGTAATGGTATTCCTCAATACATTGGCAGAATGGTAAGAATGGTAGAAGGCAGGTAATTTATAATTTGATAATTAAGAACTAACACTATCATGGTTATTATAGAATTTTAGTTTTAAATGTACCATCGCGACACTTTGCGGTGAACTATTTTTAGACTTAATAAGTTTGAAAAGTGGTTCACCAGAAAGTTTCGCGATGGTACATTAAATAGGCTCGTATTTTATATTAAGTGGAACCACACATCTAAGAAATATAGTTTTTTTTTAAAGGCTTATGGACTCGGCGCTCCAGCCTTTCCAGTTAACATTAGAAATAATTATTTTGACTACATCTTTAAAATGTGTTTATTAACTTTAATAGAAAGAAAATTAGTTAACTTTAAAGAAGACATTCATATTGAGATTAGTAAGTAAACCTATGTATGTACAGAGTTTTTTAACTAATTCATATAATATAACAGAATAACATTTAATTTTGAAGTAAGCCAATCATTAAGCTGAACGGTACAGACAGACATCGAGAACGTACGTCAGCATACAACGATTATGTCGGCTTGACAAAAGTTATAACCCTCATTGGTCCCTCAAAGCTCTTCCAGAAAATATTTTCTTGATAAAATTAACATTATAAGTTTTTAAGGCGAAAGCGCCAGGGTAGCCCGCGAAATTCAAAATTTCTTACTTTTTTTGCAATTTGTAGGTCAGTGTGAGCTTGAATGTTGATTAAAATATGATTCGCGGCCGTAGCTAATATGGCTTTACAGAATTATAATCATTAGAATCAGCAATACAACTCCCTATGTTAGCATTTATCTCAAATCTAGCGATTTCATGAAATCCTGAGGTTTGCGGTAAATACTACTACGTACGTCGTCGTCGTCGTTGGTACTTATGGAGTTGTATTGCTGATTCTAATGATTATAATTCTGTAAAGCCATATTAGCTACGGCCGCGAATCATATATTAATCAACATTCAAGCTCACACTGACCTACAAATTGCAAAAAACGTAAGAAATTTTGAATCTCGCGGGTTACCCTGACGCATCAACTTTAAACTGTCATGGTCACTAACAAACGGGATATTTACCATGTTTACTGAATCGAACTCGAATCTAACAGTAAACATGGTAAATATCCCGTTTGTGTTAATAATTAACATTAGTCTGCTGATAAAACTTTTGTCAAGTCGTAAATCGTTTTCCAATTTTAGTAGATATACACGCCACATTCTGAGTACTTTACCCGTCCCAGCCTAGCAGCTGTAACCTGTACACCAATCAATATGTCAACACCTCCAATTTTGAATGTAACACCAATTTATAAGACATCTGGTATATCACTGGTAGAGAGAGAGGTAAGTTAGGTATAACTAAAAAAAACCGGTCAAGAGCGAGTCGGACTCACGCACGAAGGTTCCGTACCATTATCTATAAAAATGGCAAAAAGTCCCGTTTGTTGTATGGGAGCCCCCTTAAATATTTAATTTATTCTGTTTTTTAGTATTTGTTCTAAAACATTCTGGAAGGGATTAGAATGTTCTAGAAAAATCTGTCACAAATCGACGTATCGTGTAGCTCTGCTACTCAATAACAGATGGCGTTACCGTCTCGTAACAATATTATGAAGCAATGGATTAGCAATTTGCTTCAAAATGATTCAGATTCCGATCGATAGTGTGTTACGCTATTAGGGTGCTGGTCTCTATGGCCTTGGTTTCATTAGCTAAGCCAAAGAAACCATGTCCGTCTATATGCGCGTCGGTTCGAAGTATCATCAAATCATTTCAGTATTTATTATTATGGGTACACACATTATTGGTGGAATACACTACACACGCAAAAACTAATTTCGCGATAATGTATTCAAGAGGAAAATGCAAAGATTTTAGAAACAAATGTATGGTGGACGTACCGTGTCTCGGTGAGCCACTGGTGGAAGGCGTTGGCGTGTTTGGCGAACTCCTTGCGCAGCTTGTCGTTCTCCTCCTGGCGGTGCGCCTCCTTCGTCAGCTCCACGTCGCGCTCAGCTACACAAACAACGTTACATTAATTTCGAAAAAACAGTGCCAAGCACTTGAAGTTCTTTTAATCCACGTTCTCATTTTTAGGTGGCAAACCTACAATGTCGTCCCACCACTTGCGAGTGAAGGTACCACCAAGTTAAAGATGACTTTTAAGAGCGTTTATCCTTCGCGGGCTGGCAACATCTCATTTTTTTTTCGTGTTGGTTTTTCGTGATTATTTTACTATATTTAAATCAAATTACTATTTTTTTGGGATATGCACTAGATCGTTGGTATTTATAAGTATCATAGATATCCGGAGATATGCATTCTCTCTATACAGGGTGACTTTGAAAACATGCGACAAAATTTAAAGGGGTGTTCTACCCATCATTATGAACAACTTTTACTATGGGACCAAACCTGAAATCGCGAAAAAAAATCAGCTGTTCAGTACATTTATGTTCGCATAATTCGTCAAAATGTACTGAACAGCTGATTTTTTTTTCGCGATTTCAGGTTTGGTCCCATAGTAAAAGTTGTTCATAATGATGGGTAGAACACCCCTTTAAATTTTGTCGCATGTTTTCAAAGTCACCCTGTATTTATTTAAGTTCAAGTGTCGCCACCCTCCTGAAATTTACACAAAAAAGAAATAGATATGGCATACATGATGAGTTTTCCGACGCACACTTATTGCACACATGCTCAAAAGGGGTGGGCACTTTCTAGTGCCCGCCCCTTTTGAGCATGTGTACCGCTATCGCGCGTACATTGCGGTCACTGTGACCGCGTGGAGGCGACATTTGCCACGCCTCCAAGCCATATCCCTCGATATCCGTGATAAGTATCCTATTTTTTACAGTTATTTTGGTATTTACTCATAAAAATTGACACTGGAGAATAATGTCCCAACAAATTACCTATGATCTTGCGCAGGTTGCGCCAGGTCTCCTCGAGAGCCTCCATAGTGAACCAGGTGTAGGGGTTGGCGCCCACGTTGAACGACTTGATCTGCTCGTCCAGCGCGGCCAGGGCTTCGAAGTCGCTTTGTGCCGATGACAGGGAAGCCTGGTGATTGAAATATAACAATAAGTTCGAATGTTTTCGGTGGTCATGCTATAACAACTAGCATTGAGAAACTACAGATGATCAACCCCTGGATTCTCCAAACGACTCTCAACTTTAAGTCAACTTTTATCAAAGTTCTTGATCTTGGTTTAACTTGAAGTATTTCTGGGGCCGTACTATGGGTGCAAACATAAAGAAGCAGGTTACCGGTGCAGACAAATCTGTGGGACAAGTTTACACATTTCTTTACAAGAAACAGGTTTAAACTAGTCGGTTTCTAACCAACAAGTTTAAATCTGTTTCTTTATAAGGGAGTGCATATGATAACATAGAAATGAATACCTGCACCGATCGATACCAACCATACTGGGAAACCTGTCTTTATGTAAGCACCCTAAAAAGTGAAAAATGATGATGTTGGTTACAGTGTGAGACAGAGACGGAGCTATATACAACCTATAGCACCATCCTTTTTTCTCAACGGAACCATGATTGATACATGATCTTTTTTCACGTCATAGTACGGCCCCCGTCGCACCATATAAAATACTGGTATTCAGCTGCATCCGGTTAGACTGGAAGCCGACCCCAACATAGTTGGGAAAAGGCTAGGCAGCTTACCTACCCACAGTGACAACACTTGCAGGATCAGACTACAAAGACAAATTAAAAATTAAATTGAGTTATGTTTGGCAATTATATCACTTTTTCTTGAGAAAGTGATGAATTACATTAATTCTGATCATCTAGTGTTTTTTCTAGATTTATTTATTATTTATTTTTATTCATTAACACATACATTTGTTTTAATAGGTAATACCCAAGCTAACAAAAGTAGTCATGAAATTGAATACCCAGTAACGGGTAGACGAGTATTTGCACCATCATCTATCCAACTACTTTTGAAAACGTAACAAAACAAAATCGATACATTTGTAAATAAGCTGGATACTCACTTGGAACTGCGCATGTGCGTCCCTGAGCGCGCGGATCTCCTCGATGGAGTTGCAGCGAACAGGGTCAGTCAGATCTTCCTCCGCGTTCTCGAACCACGAGTTGAATGCGGACGCCTAGAGATCAAAAGTAAAGGTTAGTGGTTACTGAACGTATGTGGGATGTAGCAATATAATAAGTGATGTTATAGATTTATACTTTTGACCACTACAGTAGTTGTTCATATAAAATGTTAACCGCTGGTTTGAATTCATTGAAAGAAACTAAATACTATCAAATGTAATGATAAAATTCTTGTGAACATTGTCTACTCATAAGGAGACCATATTATATTTAACGGGCACTTTTTATAAATTACTGAGTTTTCTGTGTTGTAAAGAGAGAAAATACATTTATTTAGCATAGAATAAACACACAACAAATTCTGCAAAATAAAATAAAAAAAGGAATTCCGTTGCATAGACTTATAAAAAAAGGAGAACTCCGCGCCACGCATATCGAAAGTGAAGCAGAGTAAGTATGCCGGGACCGTTTGTACAAACAAGCCTCACGCACACATTTACATCATAGTATGCCGACCGGCCGCCATTACGTGACACGAGCAACGGCGGCTTTGCAGGTACTCAAATCACACACACATAGATCGGTACGGTGCTTCACTTTCTCTATGTTCCGTTGTAAGAAATTATGTCAATGTAACACTACAAAATTCTAACTAATCTCATTTTTTTAAAGTACAAACAAAAAAAGGGGGATAATAAATGCTGCTTCCACGTTACCTTCTTCGCAAACGTGAGGTACAACTCCTCAATCTGCCGGAACTGGTCCTGCAGCTGCAGCAGCCTCTGCTTGCGCGCCGCCGAGTCACCTAACAGGCGCTGCCAGCGCGCGATGACGTCACCGTGACGCTTCACTATGGCTTTCGTTTGTTCGTGGTTCGCGGCGACCAGCTGTTCCTTCAGGGAGGTTATGTTCTGGATGCCTTCGTGCTCGAAGGCGGCTAGGCCTGTGAGGAAGACAATATTCATATTTTAAACACAATTTTTCCAAGCAACACGTTAGAAAGGCTAAAGTAAACATAATATCTATTAGCTTCTGCCCGCGACTTCGTTCGCGTGAAAGTTCAGTCCATTTTACTCGCTGATAATGTAGCTTTCTACAGGTAAAATAATTTTCAAAATCGGTTAAGTAATTTTTGATTTTATCCATTACAAACATACAAAAAATCGAATCTTTTGTCTTTATAATATTAGTTTAGATTCGCAAGTTTATTTATCTGCGTAAAAAAAATCTTAAAAGTTTTGAAATATTAGTTATTTACGGTAAAGGGGGTTTGCAAATGTGAAACTGTTTTATTAAACCCCGACGCAAAAAGAGGGGTCTTATACGTTTGACCGCTATGTGTGTCGGTGTGTCTGTCTGGCCCCGTAGCGTAGGTCTTAAACGGGGGAACCGATTTGGATGCGGTTTTTTTTTATTTGAAAACAGGTTTTTTTGTCATATTACAAAGACAGACTTTTCGAAGCGAATATGAACTTGAATTAAAAGCGTGTGATAAGACTTGAATAATATTTTATGGATTAACTATAGTTCACCGATGACGAACAAGTTAGCGACAGTCTTTAGTAAACGAACGCTTGCGTGTACACTACTTTGAAACAAAATCAAGTTCAGTAGGCTGGTGTATGTAGGTACTATCAGACTTGCATGTCATAATACTGACCGGCATCGAAGGTGTCCTGCTTGGTGAGCAGAGTCTGCACAGTGGACAGGTCTCGTCCGAACTCGTCGGAGCGCACATGGGTCTCCTTGTCTGCGATCCAAGACTCCACCACATCGGCCTTCCATAGTAGCTGCAGGTAGAGAGAGTTGTCTACCAGTGCTGCCTTGCGACGGGCTGCGAGGCCGGTCAGCTTCTCTAGTTTAGCCTGATGGGGAGCAAAGAAAATGGTTAGTTGTGTTTTTCTTTGGAAATCGAAATAAATAGCATCTTTCTACATACTACACACATGCTATATACATACATACTATACATACATACTGCACAGGTGTACAACTGAAGTTTTTTTTTTTAAGTATGTATCCTGTTGGTTTTGTTCGCTCTACAGCATGTTTGTATCAGAACACGGATGGAAATTCGATGTGTAGAAAATCACCAGGAATGGAGTCAAAATGATTAAAGAATATTATGTTGATTTGGTTTGTGCTTTGTGCTCTAATACGGAAAAGCAAAAAATTTTTTTTTTTTCGTATTAATCTTTCAGATGCGAGAAGCACAGAGCCGGTCGACGTGGTGTAGTTGGTGGAATCAGGTTTTATAATCAGTATACCTGCAGAGCCCTAATGCGGTGCGACAGTGCATCAGCGTGCAGGTTGCCTGCAGCCAACAGTCTCTCTCCATCAGCGGCGAGGTCTCGCACGCGGTCTCCTCGCGCGGCCAGCTCGGCCTCTAGAGCCTCGTGCTTCTTCAGCAGACCCTGGACGGCAGCCATGCTGTCGCCGCATTCGCCAACGACTACGAGTTGTTGTTTCTCGCTGTGGAAGTTATATTTGTAAGTAAAGGAATACGGTGGGGAAATCTTTGGAAGTATTCATGTTTCAAACTTTTAGAAGAGTTAACGCCTTAGTGCAATCCGGCCTGGCCTTTATTTGCAAGTCTTTTAAAAAGAAAAGAAATAATTTGTATCATTACATTACACATAACATTGAGCAACAGATTGACGAATTTCAATAAATACTTCTCTAGGGACCTGCAAGCTACTAAGTATTTGATTTTTTTTCTCTCAATCGAAATGACGGCTGTTCTCACCTGATCCATGCCTCCTCCTCATCCACCTTCGCCAAGAACTGCTGGTAAGCAAGCGACTGCTGCAACTTAGCTCCTCGCTCACCAGCCAGGGCCTGCAACTCATCCCAGGCCAACGACAATGCCTTGAGTCTCTGCTCGATCTCTGGCACTCCTAAGTTGGAGACGTCCATGAGTTTCTCTCCAGCTTCCTGAACGGCTTGGATGGCAGGCTCGTGGCTGGCCAGTTCAGCTTCCAAGCGCTTGTGCTTTTTGAGCAGGTTTTGGACGCCGGTTAAGTCGCGGCCGTAGTCGTCTGAGGCGACTAGGAGTTTCTTCTCTCTGTGGAATTAAGTGAAGAGTAATTTGCGAAAAGAAATGCGAAATAAAATTGCTGATTGTTGAACCCGACAGGCACTTTACACGCTTTAAACACCCGTTGTGCAATTATTACATAAGGGGTGTTTCAGTATGTTATACGACAACTGTCAATAATTTTATCTGATAACCATAGACTTATAAAAAAAAAGATGGACTCCGCGCTGCCCCGCGGACCCGGCATACTTACTGTGCTTCACTTTCGATATGCGAAAGTGAAGCACAGTAAGTATGCCGGGTCCGTTTGTACAAACACGCCTCGCGCACACATTTACATCATAGTATGCCGACCGGCCGCCATTACGTGACACGAGCGACGGCGTCTTTGCAGGTACCTACTCAAATCACGCACACATAGATCGGTAAGGTGCTTCACTTTCGATATGCGTGGCGCGGAGTCCATCTTTTTTTATAAGTCTATGCTGATAACATAAAGTTTCTTATTTTTAAGTTATCCTGATAAAATTATGAAAAGTCAAAATTTTTTGACCAATTATTTTTTTTTTGTATTGAAAAAGGTGCAGTAATGTCAGAAAAATAAAATGTAAAATATACTAACTTGATCCAAGACTCCTCATCAGCGATATCCCTGAAGAACTGATGCAGGGTATTAGCCTCGTGCAACCTCGCCCGTCTGTGCGCGGCGAGGTTGCGCACGCGCTCGAAGCGCTCGTTGATGGCGGCGCGGCGGGAACCGATGCCTGCGCTGTCGAACTGGCCCGAGGAGACCAGCGCGTCGGCTTGGGCGTTCATGTCTAAAGAGACGGAGATAGATTAGTTACAACGCGCGTTCGTGCGAAAATTGACGAAGAAATCCGACCACTAACTAATGAACTAAGGCTAGACAGAGAGAGAGATAGAGAGAGAGAGAGGAATGCTGCGCTAAAAATCTGAGAAATTTCTTTCTTTCTTGCGAAATTTGATATAAAAGTAGAGAATTAATGTTCCAGAAAAATTAAATAAATAAATATCAATTCTGTTAATGTTTTCAAATCACAATATCTAAAATGTTTTATGCGGGCTCCACATTCGCGCCGTGAACACCCGTGAAACCCGCGAACCACAAGTGTAGATGGCTTTCGCGCCCGTTCACGGGCTTCGCGCCTGTTCACGCTTTGTTCCCCGTTCAGTGTTGGTATTTGCGCCCGCGTCAAAGAGTAGTTCGCGGGGCGCGAACTTCTCGTAAACGCGAACGCATCCACACTCGCGCGTGAAGATAGCAGCGCAGCGTAAAGATAGCAGTGCATACTCGGCGTCCATTCTCGACGATAGCGTGAACTAAACTGTGAACGATTGCGAGTGTGGAGGGGCATTCTTTTCGTGCCGACTTCGCTGCAAAATTACGGCGTGACTCACGTCGTGAATCACACAGGAGTCTGGAGCCCACTTTAAATCTATGGTTGAATAGCTCACCATTGATCCTATCCTCGTGCGCCTGGATGTCGGCCTCGACGAGCTGGTGCTTCTTCATGAGATTCTGTACGGACGCCAGGTCCTTCCCCGAGTCTTCAGATGTCAACAAGCTTTCAACCTAAAACATTATAATAGCGGTATAGACGGAATGTCGCAAATGAGGAATATTTTTGTTCACCGTCATAATAAAATATTATCTTCTCAAAACATTCATAACTGCAAAGGTTGTTTCAAAATACCATTTGTTCCCAAAATAAAGCAAAATTTAAAAAGGACTTGAAATAAGTGTCAACTTTGAAGCTCTACCACTCCTTTTAGTTAGCAAAAACCTCGCAATATCCCAAAAAAATTTGAAATGTTTTTATAATAAATTAGTGAAGCCCAAAAGACCCGAGTTGTCCTGTCAAAATTTCAATATATTTTTTCCTATTTTTTTTTTTTAACCACCCCAGTATTAGAGCAAGCAAAAGAAATAAAATGACTTTCGAATCGGACAAACCGTTATTGACTAACTTTGAGACTACCAAATAAATTGATTTTTATATTTATGAAGAAGATAATGTTCTTACCTCTCCGAGCCAGAAGTCGAGATCCTTGACAGCGGCGATGTAAGTACGTTGCTTGTTGGCCTCCTTCAGTTTGAGGGACTTCTCCGTCGTCTTCTGAGTCAAGAACTCCCACTGGTCTGCGATGGATGCTAAGCGAGCCTATAGGACACAAATAAATAGTCAAATAATTGATTACTCACTTGTAATGAATATAATCATAATATGTGGATTAATATTTTAATTTTGAAACACAGTAAAACAAGTTTCTATGAATTATAATACTTCGGTGTGAGAAAGAGATGGAGCTATACGCCCTGTATGCTATAAGAGTTGGGTAGTACAGTCGCCGGTGAATGTCGCAGGAAAAAGTCAAACCGCTAGATGTGGGCAGCACAGGTACAGTAGCCACCAAACAAGTTGGCAAAAAAGTGGGGATGCGCAGTACGGAATCTTGTTGCGTGGCGAAGACTGTACGTTCGTTATGGCGATGCCAAGGGGAAGTTTATATCCAGCAGTAGTGGCGGCGGCTGAAGAAATGACTATACAGGAGAGACGTGAGAAATTAATTACCTGCACGGCGTCTTCGCTTCCACTGCACTGTCCACGCTGCACGAGGTTGCCTCCCATAGCCAGCACTGACTGGATACGTTCAGCATTGGCAGCCAGCTCAGCCTCGAAGGCTTGGTGCTTCTGGTGCTTGGATTGGATGTTTGCGGGGTCCTAGGAGAGAAAGAAATATTAATACGATTGTACATACAGGCAGATAGGCAATCGCTCCATGTAAAATACTGGTATTCAGCTGCATCTGGTTAGACTGGAAGCTGATCCCAACATAGTTGGGAAAAGGCTAGGCAGATGAAGATGAAGATTTCGACTGAATCACAATAATACACCACAAAGGCTGTAATAATTTAGGTGGAAATATCAATTTCTATTAGTCGATAGTCACATTTTATTCGCTATATCGGCCTGCTGGCCGGCTGGAACCTTTCAAAAATTCCATCGTCGGTGGTTTCGTACGTTCTATCGCTCTTGTCACTGTTTTAATGGCTTAATCGCCCAAAATTCTCGAGCAATTTCAACTCCAAAACATATGCAAGACTTTAGTTTATTATTTACTAGCTGACCCGACAGACGCTGTCCTATCTTGACTATGCATATTTTAATGTAAACGCGCGAAGTTAAAATAGTCGTTAAGTTTTCTGAAATTTTCCAATTTTCTGCGAAATTTTCTTAATTTTTTCTTTCATAAGAACCTTCTCCTGACAATAATAAACACAACAAAAAAGAATTAGCGAAATTGTTCCATCCGTTCACGCGTGATGCGATGACCAAGGGAAATAGGGATTCATTTTTATATATACAGATAAAACAAATAGAGCAAAATCTTCAGGTTGTAACATGAAATTAAAGAGGTAATGAGGTTAATTAAATTAAGTAATATCCATTGCACTCCCAGTACAATCTCCTTGGACTAAAATAATTAAATTGTTTGTTGTTATTAATATTTTCATTCCAATTCTATCTAATTTTATCCAATTCTGTTTAATTTCATCAAATGTCTAGTTTTATGTTGTTCACACATAAATATACATCTGATGCACATAATCATGATGTATGTGTTTGAAAATATGTAATTTAACCTAATTTTATGATTGTATGACTTATGTAATTACTAGTATTGACCGGTAACTTGCATGTGTGGTGCAAATTGTAAATATCAGTTGGTTATTAATAAATAAATAGCATTAATTTGGACCCGGCCAATTGACACTATACAGAGAGTAGTGCGTCTATCCTGACTACGCCATCTTGGATCTACGTATTTTGTACACAAAAGTATGTGTTACCTTGTAGCTCTCCTCAGTAGCGAGCTGCAATTTCTCAGCGATCCAGTTCTCCATCTCATCGGCGTCACGTGAGAACTGCTGCAGGGTCTGCTCGTCACCCAACCTGCACAACAGCGTTATTAAGTATGTAAGAAAATATATTGTATCTTTATTTACATCATTCGACATCATACTTTTCCTTGGGTAGTATCAATTCCATTGAATTTTGACGTTTTAGAATAGTTTGTAATTGTTATCTATCCAGGCAATAAAATAAGTTCCAAATTACAAAAAAAAAGGAGCAGTGGTGGCCCAGTGCTAACGGCCCCGACTTACGAGTTGTATATCGTGGGTTCGAACCTTTGTGTAAATAATTTCATCACCACTGCTTTCAAAACGGTGAAAGAAAACATGAGAAAACTGGCATTTCCTAGAACCAGAAATGAAACAGAAGATATGTGACATCTACCAATCCGCACTGGGCCCGCGTGGTAGATTACAGCACACTCCCTCTCGGAGGCTTGTGTCCCAGTAGTGGGAACATTATAGGCCGATTATTCTCACGATTTAGACACCATAACACGCATGACTAACCCGGTTGCACTAATCTAAAAGTAAAACTCATGTAAAGTACTTGGATCTCTTCTCAATAAGCGCCTCCTTGAGGTGCCTCCACCGGTCAAGCACCTGTCGCCGCTTGCCATCGATGTCGTCCGCAGCATAGTGTTCGGAAGCCATCAGCTGGTCGGCTAACGTCTGCAGTTGTGCGATCTTCTCCTCCTGTGTAGAAATAATAAAAAAAAATCCATGATGACATTAATAATTAGAGATAGATTGGAACTACTTGTCTACAGCTTGTGGGGTAATTGCATAGCACACATAAAATGACAATAAGTATAAGTATACAAAGGTATTAAAAATTAACTGAACTATCGCTAAAAAAAATCAGCTGTTGCCTACATTTACGTTCGCATAACTCTTCAAAATGTAGGCAACAGCAGACTTAGAACAAAGGGATTTGGTTTGGTCCTTTTAGGAAGGCGAAATGAAGGCCCGCGAGGCCTTCAACCTCAGTCGAAGAGAGTCAAAGACACTTACATGAGCATTGATAGCTTTGTCGAAGTCTTCGTGTTTCTTGATCAGCTGCTCCACATTATCCGGCTGTGCTGCGTCGGCAGCTGCGTCAGCGTCCGTCACGTCCTTAGCCGAGGGCGAGAGGAAGGCCTCGCGGGCTCCCATCCAGCCTTCGGCCTGTTCGCAGTCGCGGTAGAAGAGTTGGAGCTCCAAGTTCTGGTCGAGCTTCATGCGGCGACCTACCCAGGCCCTGGAGAGTAAAATAGTGTTAGAAGAAAGTAATTGTGGGATTTCAAGCAAATGTTTTAATTACTCGCTTTGGTTGGTACTCGATTTTGTACATTTCTCGATTACTGTGAGATCGAAGAGGGAAATACAAAACACAACATTATCTGATTTACACATTGACAAACGCGGCTTTGTTGACAGACTATAAACGAAGGTAGAACTGTCATGAAAATAGATGATAAATGCAAGACTGAATTCATCAGCCTTGCTAATTTGCAAAAAACGTAAGAATATTCGAATTTTGCGGGCACGCGGCATCCCCTAATATAAGCATGTTTAGCTAAGTAGGACAGGGTATCAAGACTCCAGAAAAACGTAATAAGAATCTCTAGGTATCGTAAAAAATAAAGGATTTACTTACTTCTCAAGATCCTGGCGAGCATCGCTCATGTTGTTAAGCTTCTCCTGGATATCAACGCTGGCGTAGTGACCTCCTTGCAGCAGCTGCTGACCGAACAGTTCCAGAGCTTGGAACGTACCGGCGCGGGCGTCCATTTCAGTGCGATGTTCCTATATTATACAGAATAGTTTAGTATAGGGTCGAAAATATCAATGTTTAAGCAAAGACTATACTTGATGGCCTGTGATGTTCTATCAAGTTTAGTGCTGTGAAAAAGGAATTGCCTGATTTTTGTAAATTGCTTGAATGGTAGTTTTATTAATTGGTACCTGTGTTAAGAACTTTCAGAACAACATTTTGTTTTAACATCGTGTTTAAAATTGTAATAATCTTAACGATGTTTCCATATACTGGGTGTGGCGTAAATAGTAGTTCAACGTTAAGGGGTCGATACACCGTATATTCAGCTATCACATACCACAATTTGAACAATTTTTTTAGCAGGTCTCAGAATACAATTTTTTTTTCAGTTACAAACAAAAAACAAAATTAAAAAATAATGTCATAGAAAATATAGCCAAATTAGTAAAGTAAGGTGTCAATTGTGTGAAATGTCCAAGGATATTATTTTATTAATTCTTCAAATAATAACATAAAAATATTTTATTCTAAGACTGGAAAAAAAATGGTTCAAATTGTGGTATGTGATAGCTGAATAAACCATGTATATGTCGCAGGTTTATGACAAAATCAGGTTTTTTTTATCAAAAACCTAGGCTTTTGATCAAGAACCGGTTGACGGAGCCCCGTTGCGCGGGGCTTCTGCAAGGTTTTAAGGAACCTAACCTAACCGAACCTCGGGGTGCGCCTGACGTCGACAGTCTTCTTCCGGTTCTTGATCAAAAGTCTCAGTTTTTGATCAAAAACCTGATTTTGTCATAAACCTGCGGCATATTATAGACCTCTTAACGTTACTCCACACCCTGTATAAAGAACACGCCATGGGCCGTGACTAAATCAAATATTCAACTTTGCTTTTTGTTTTTATAAAATAAAGAGAGTAAGAGTTTTTATATAATAGATTTAAGGAAAACTGTATTTATCGTTAGTCCTTATATATTTTTGAATAAATTTGATTTGATTTGAAAGCTGTACAACACACACCAAGAAAGAAATAATCGTGGATAGTTCGAGAACAGAACAAATAAAATAATGAAAGATACAGATTGTACAGAAAATAAAGTCACACACACTAAAACATTTAGGACAAACTGAAAACACACGAAAAACTAGTACAGTCAACTTGAAAAGTGTATCAACTCGAAACATTATTCAAAAATAGAAAACGAAGATCAAACAAAAGATGATCAATTTTTATTCAATCCCAAACCAATTCAAACTTTACCAACCTAAATAGTCACATGTTTGATAAATTCTTAAGTTTCATAAAACACTAGTGGTTGACTGTACTTTATCACAACATAGAAAAAATCTAAAATAAAGTATAAAACAATTAAAACTGTTAATAGAGTTGCCGTGTCTTTGCCTGTTAAGTTTTTTATAGTTAAACTGTTAGGGTAACTACCCCCTGCCACTAAATACATTAATTTAAATTAAATTAGATTGTAAACAGCAGCACATCGAGTGTAGTGTATATTATTGCGTATTATTGCATACACGGGTGTATATTATAGAGTTCTTGCAAGTCACACATTACATTTTGTAGGACCTGTGTTTGAATACAAGAGATCTGTCTAAGCTTGATTATGACGAGGCGACAACGAACAACTGCCTTCTTTTTACCCGACTGCGGCGAAGCCAAAACAGGAGGGTTATGATTCCCATGAATTGGAAATATGGAAGCGTGTAGTGTAATAGAGACTGATTTGTTGGCTGCAGAAATCGTTGAATATTACAAAATATAATAAAAGTCGATAATATTATAAACTAATCTGCTCGCGACTTCGTCCGCGTGAAATTGTTCCTCCGACCCACCCCGTCGCAATGCATCGCCTGCCCGCGCTATTACTTCGTTTTCGCTTAGCGTTCTTTCTAACTTATTGTTCATTTTGCTTGGCTCCTAAGGGTCGTAACGTGATTATAAATAACCTATAGCCTTCCTCAAGAATTGGGCTATCAAATGCAAAAAAAATATTGAAATTCGACTGGTAGTTCCAGAGATTAGCGCTTTCAAACAAACAAAACAACAAACTCTTCAGCTTTATTATTAGTACTTATAGACATAGATTTAAGATTCACTACATTTGATTTGGGGAACTGCTTATTACAGAAATTCTCTTTAATTAATTCTATTTATTGGGAATAAAATTTCTTTAAACCGAAACCGAAATAATAACTTATTCGTATTTCTATTAAAATTAATAATAGATTATGATGATGATAACCAATTTCCTATTGTATTTAAACACAAATCCGAAAAAATATAACACCCGCGACTTGCAAGAATGGTAGTAAGGCTGGGCACACATGCGTGCAATGCATCTGACCTGCGGCATTATGCCGTACCGCGCGTCTATCTCCAAACGCTGGCTCTAGAAACACAGTTACCATGTGATACTTGTTCACCAATACCCAACAGCGGCCAATTTTATATCCCAATAAGACATTTTTGCTCCCAAATTTAGTTCCCAATTTTTGTAATTTTACAAGATTTCATTACAGAGTTATCCCATTTTTGATGTGTAACATCTTTCCTCTCACTTTACTGTGATCTGCGAGAGTGATTTCGTGAATAGGGCGGTCCCTTTTCACGAAATCACTCTCGCAGATTGCAGAAAGAAAAAATATTTTTCTAAAAGTTTTGAGAGACGGATTGTAATGTTGGTTGTTTGTTAAGGAACTAGAAAGTACTTTTACCAAAGTGAGATATCAGATGTTACACATCTTATGCTACTACTGTAAGTCTCACTAGTCTTTTTTTTAACCACTCATGTATTAGGTAATTTACCCATTTCGAAACAACAAAATATCTAGTCATTTCTGGAAATTTTGACATCAACAACTAATACAACATACATGAACGATTACAAAACCATCCCATTGTGGAATCTCGTGGTTTCTGAATATTGGATAAGACTGTATTTTTTAATGTAATGGAACTAATGTCATCATCAAACTTTATACATTCAAATATTATTAATGAGATGTATCAACTTCACTCCATTAGTCACTGGTGGACCAAACGGGAATAATATACAATGAACATATCTATATATAATACTATTATTTGCACATAAAACGCAACAACGCAGCAAACGTATCATGTAAAAATGGTGAATGAAAACCGATATGTCCTAGAAACAAAAATTCGAAGACTTATGACATCACCAACCCGCACTGGGCTGGCGTGGTGGATTACGGCCTATCACAGAAAGAAGACCTGAATTCCAGTAGTGGGAATATTATAGGCTGATTATTTTTTGAGCCTTTCATATATCGCAACTGTTATTCAATAAACATGGTGTACGGTCTCATCGCCGCACATTTTTCTGCTTACTCTGTAACCTACTTTAGGCCAACGATGCGCGTCATAATTTAGCATTATAAAATAACATGACTAACGAATTTAAATATAGTGAACTTATAACTGAGTAGCTATCAACAACTGAGAGAAATAATCGCCTTCCACACTAGAACTGTTACTTACTCCTAACTTAAATAAACCTAACTATTAGTGCATCTTGGTGGAACGTGTTTCTCTATCAACTGAACTTCAAATCTTCACGACAAATTGGTGTACGGAGTTAACTAGTTCAACCCGTACACATGGTATGTTTCCCGTTGTATGTGCTAATAACAGTGTTAGTGACCATATAATATCAGTCATATTTATAATGGTATTACCTACTTATTATAAACATGGGACATACCTGGTGTCTTTCAAGCAATGCTTCAGCGCCGGTGACGTCATTGGCGAGCTCGTCCGAGCTTACCAAAGCCATCATGGAGTTGATCCATGCCATCAGGTCGCGGTAGTCGGATAGGAACCTGTTGAGGTATTGTGTTGATGTGATTTTTGAATTGCATGATAAAATTGAAAGATCATTGATGTAGGAATTGTGTGTTATTAAAAAGTGTAAGTAAGGCGGTTTGGGAAGTTCAATTTTGAATCACAACTTTAAAAGATCTATCACTCCTAACATCTGTTTCCTGTGCTAGGCTTGTTCCTGTTATAAACGAATAATGATAATACATACAGTGTGTAAGTGTAACAGTGGCAATCTTTTAAGGGGTCATTGTACTCATCATTATGAACAACTTTTACTATGGGACCAAACCTGAAATGACGAATTATGCAAACATAAATGTACTGAACAGCTGATTTTTTTTTCGCGATTTCAGGTTTGGTCCCACAGTAAAAGTTGTTCATAATGATGAGTACAATAACCCCTTAAAAGATTGATTGCCACTATTTACACTTACACCCTGTTTATTTTGAAATGATATCCAAAAGCAATAAGGAGTCTATGAAGTCTCTTGCCCCTTTATTACATAGGAAACTACACTTTGGAGTTTCCTATGTAATAAAGTTCTCGATTTTTAAACCAAAACTCAAAGCATGTTTTTCTATTAAACCATTTACAGCCGCTTTAGAATGGTCAATTAATCAGAAAGTTGAAGCTAGTTGCCCGTTCGAAAACTTACTATTTCTACTTCGTAATTGGCGTAATGTTTGGTATAATAATTTGTGTTTGCTTACTGTCAGCTGTGAAGTTACCTTATAATAAATAAATAATTAAGGAGAAGAACGGATTTTTTTTCTGAAGCAAAGTTTTTCTGCAGTTTCACAAACTGTCTTGGTTACGTTACCTCTGCAGATCATAAGAGTCCAGCAGCTTCTCCTTCCTGGCGTTAGCCCTAGCCTGCAGCTGCTGCCAGGCCTCGTTGATCTCGCGCTGCTTGCTGTACGTGGCGTCGGCAGAGTCGCCGTGTGTGGACATGAGGCGGTTGGCTGTGTCGTCCAGTTGGCGGATCTTGTCGCCCAAGGCGGCGAGGTCGCGCTCTAGGCCTTCGTGTTTGCCTGTAGGGAGAATTGATTAAAGTTTTGGACAATGTAAAAATCAAGAAATGTCAAATCAAGAAATTACTTGAGTATTAGTGGTACCAGTTATTTAAATTAGTGGGGGCTCGTGGCGAAGTTACGGCCTTATGGGTCTATCGATGAAGGTTAAGCAACGCTAGCCGCGGTAATTCCTTGGATATCTACTCCATACCGTGTCTCAGAAAGCACGTTAAGCCGTCGTTGGTCCCGGCTGTCATTCGTAGATCATTGACAGCCGTTACGGGTAGTCAGAAGCCCGAAAGTCTGATAACTAATGGGTATAGTGTGACTCAGTAACTAGTATCAAGGGCTACGTAGATGACATAATATTAACTGGTAGTTATACTCACGTTGCAAAGTCTGCACTGATCTCAAGTCCTTGCCCAGGTCATCAGTGGCTAGCGCGGCCTCCTTCTCAGCGATCCAGTCCTTGGTCTCGTCTACGTCGCGGTGGAACCGTTGCACTTCGTGCGCCGAGCCGAGCTGAGCGGCGCGCTCGGCTGTCAGTTGTTGCAGGGAGGTCCATTTGGAGTTCAGTTCCTGTTGAGGTTGTTTTCTGATTACACGGAATGTTGGAAGGATAAAGAGGTGTCTATATGTAGTCTAGGAATGTCTTTAATGCTCTTTAAGGCGCGGACTGACTACGATTTTAAACGGCACACAACCGCGTAATCTATTGTCACCATTAGCTGACTTGAAATAAGGTTGAAAATTGAAAATAATATTTGTGTTGAGATATCACTAAGCTGCGAATGTGTATTTATTTTCCGGGTTTTCTTTAGATTATTCAGAATATACACAATAAATTAAATAATTGTCCGGTTAATATTTCAAAAAAATGATAATTCTATTAAATTCTTAAAAAAAAGAACGTTATCGCTGAAAATACAGAGATGTTCAACGCCAAAGTTTATTTTTGTGGTTTTACTATTCTATTTGGTTAAAATTTGTCTTTAAACCCTTCTCTGGCCACTGTATTGTTTGCGTCGGATAGTTTCATTGCGTTACGTCATAGTCGACAATCCAAGAAACCAATTTTTGTGAATATTGAGCTCTTGCCGTATTCATGGTTTTAAAATCTACAAATTAGATGAACTACCTTCTAGGCCCATCTAAAAGAAAGTCCAATCCTAAAGTTAAATATCTGACCAACTCATTTAAATAAGGTTTGATTTGCAGGTCGATATTCGAGGTCATAATTGAAACTAGCAAGAGTTTTTAGACGATTTATATACAGCGCGATCTATTGCAAAATATGTTCTATTGCTGTGAACTCGGGCGTAAAAAGGATATAAAAATTTATTGTAAGCCTATTGGCGCCGATAGCTTTTCCAACTACAAACGACATATTTTGCATCTTTATCGTTTCATCGCTCTAAAGTCGAACGACTAATCCATAAAGTGGATTTACGCATCAAATATATCTATTTACATACTGACAGCACTTTAAGTTAAGTGTCTGCACTTTGTACGGCTTAATTCCACGTGTTTATCTTATCTTACATGAGGGCTTTTCTCTGATAACGCAACGCGTACGCAATATGTAAATAATGTTGCTGTTATAACTTCTATTCATATAATTTTACCACGATTTAAGCTAAATATTTGTGATCTGAAATAGATCGTTGTGTACGTGACATGTTATGCGTCGTATATACCTAATGCAAATCGTACGTATACTTCGATTTACAACTTGAGATTTAAGATGCACTACCAATAACTTATCAACTATGAAAAATCAATACTCGTTTTATTTGTTTTTTATTCAATTTCAACCATCGACAAAATGATCCGTTGGCTTGAACTTATGTACTTTTTGCTCCTTGCTAATGCAAGCAGCAAAAAGTAGCTAGCACATCAATCAAAATAGTAATAGTCACTATTGTCATTGCCAATTTTTAACCGACGAAAAAAAAGGAGGAAGTTGATAACCTCCTCCTTTTTTTCGTCGACACGTAGGTATATATTTTTTTATGTACTTATAGGCATAACTTTTTACAGAGTAGGTAATCCGATTTGAAAAAAAAAATGTTTTATTTAAGAGGGTAAATAAAGCCTCAAAGTTGGTCCTTATAGAATTTATTATTGTTTGGGTAGTTTTTGAGGTAGCTTCAATAATACGTATTTTTTCCCCACTTTTTATGTGGATCATGTTCTAATTTCTTTTGCAGATTCTTATTAGAATTTGTGTGAAGTATCGACCACAACTAAAAAGTGAAAAATAAAAAGTTTTTTACAAAAAAATACAACCGACTTCCAAAAGCAATACTACAAAGTGAAAAATAACTTTAATTTCGGAAAAAAACGTGGCAAAAAACGGAAATACATAACCAGACACCGACTCCCGAAAATAAAGTTATTTTTCACTTTGTAGTGTTGTTTTTGGAAGTCGGCTGTATTTTTTTGTATAGACATTGTTATAGCGGAAAGGGTTAACAAAAATATAAGGTTGTGTTTAAACGCCTAACAGAAAAGTACCTATTTTACTACCAAAAAATTCGAAATACCTGTCAGAATGAATAAATGCTCACCAAAAGTTAAAACCATTTTATTGTGAAATTATAACTTTAGAAAACTGACAGCAGGTCGACGGAGCCACGCTTCGCGGGGCTCCTATTGCTGTCTGCAGTGTTTAAAGGAACCTAACTAACCAAACCTCGGGGTGCCCCTGACCATCTAGGGTTAGGATTTTCGTCAGCAGGTCGACGCAGATTTGGTGAGCATTAACTTTTTTTGGTAGTCATTATATTTAATCCTAAAAATATATAACTTTACTTGGCTCCATAAGCACGAGCTTATGGAGCAAAGCCACTTAAACGATTGAGGTACTTGGGACTATCCGTCTCTGTTACAACAAGGCTACAGATTAAATGTTATTTTATATTTTATTTTATGTTATTTTATTTTTATGTAAATCAATTAATATCCACAAACTCAACAGCAAACCAACATAGTGCTTTGCAGCGCCCTGACAGGGTTCATGTACAAAAACCGACAGTAATTTGTAAAATGTGTGATGTGCATGAGAGTAAATAAATAAATAAGAAATAAAATAACTTCCAAGATAAAAACAACCCTGTCTCACCTGCATCTGCGTTTTGATCTTGAGCGCAGCCTCCGTCTGCCCCACAGTCATGAGCTGCACGGCGATCTCGTTCATCTCGGCGAGCCGCACCTCGTTGGCACGCAGGTCGTTCTGGAAGTCGTCGAACTTCTTCTGCATGACCTCCACTTGTTCCAGGTCTTCACCCACGTCTTGGACTTGGGCGTGCATTTCCTGTGAAAACGTACAACAATGTTAGATGATCAAATTTTTATATTTAAACAAATATATAAAAAGGGTAAAAAGTATACTGAACTAACTGGTAAAATTCTACAGTTAATTTTGACCAACTCTGGGACCATCAGAGTAATTTCCTCTTTTTGACATAAAAGCATTTTTTTAGGATGTAAGTCCCTTGAAGTCTCTCTTCATACAAATAGAAGATAGAGGAGCAAATAAATATATCTATTCTATTATATTGCAAGGTTTAATGATACGAGTTATTCAGGCATGGTTCTCGTAGATGCAAGTGAGGAAGAAATAAATAAAAAAAAAATACCTTATCCTTGATCCATGTGGCGAGCTCGGCGGCCTCGCGCACAAGCACGTAAGCCTTGACGGTCTCATTGAGCTTGTTCTGTCGCTCGCGAGCCAAGCCCAGCAGGTTGTCGTATTGACCCTCAATCTGAGAATAAAAATAAACAAATAAAGATTTATTGAACAAAACTGGTTGAACAATCAAACACTTACAAACAACACCATGCGTATAAACTAATAGGGTATTACAATTATATAACCACTAGTGTTTTCAGCAGTCTCTGCTGAATAAACGGTCTGAATAAACGGGAGGGTCGGCGGGGTCGGTGTCTGAATAAACGGTTTCTGTTAGCTTTATATCACTGTGAGAATTTTAAAGAATAGATGGCAGGTAACGGTCACTCTGAAAAAGGGCCTTAGCAGACAGCAGCAAAGTATAATCAATTCATCATTCTTTAGTTCTATATTTATTGTCGTGCCACGGAAAGCATGTTAAGCCGTTGGTCCCGGCTGTCATTCGTGGATATTTGACAGTGAGCAATTTACCAGCTAGGTGCTAGAGTTTCTCTGAGGGAATTTTTTAAGGATATTGGTATTCTCACAGTGGCATCACAGTTCATCTTCGCCAACATCTTATACATTAGGCAAAATATACATTTGTACAGTAAAAACAGTGATATTCACAATATTAACACCAGAAATAAGGACAAATTACGTGCTCCATTTCATCGGCTTCATAAGGTTCATAACTCATTTGTTGGTCTTGGTATAACTTTTTATAACAAGCTACCTTCTTCTTTGCTAGATTTGCCTTTTAATGCGTTTAAAATTAAAGTTAAATCCAATCTTTGTTCTAAGGCATATTATTCTATCAACGATTACTTAAACGATAAGAATAGTTGGTCGCTGTGATTAACTCAAGACAATGTTTATGTTATGTTCTTTCTCCAGGATCAGCTTACATAATGACAGGTTACATGAGTTAAGTACTAAAATTGTTTATTTTATTTTATTTGACAAAAATATAATTTAATGTATTGTGTTGCGTAAATTATTTTGCATAGGTACTATTGTATAGAATCTAGTTCTTCTAACTGAACAGACAGCTGTGCTGCTGGGGAGTTTGTTCCGCTACTTCTTCTTCCCAGCTAAAGCACTAGGAAGTGGTGAAGGGCGGGCGTTTTGTGGGGACTGTCTTACTGTAATTTTGACGTTCAAAAAGTGCTGATTCTCAGCCTAATTTGAATAAAGGACTTTTGATTTTGATTTTGAGTCGTTACGAGTCGTCAGAAGCCCGAAAGTCTGACAACCAGTCTTACCAACGGGTATCGTATTACCCAGTAACTGGGTAGTGGAACGCAGATAGGCAGTCACTCCATGTGAAATATTGGTATTCACTTGCTTCCAGTTTGACTGGAAGCCGAGCCCAATATAACCGGGAAAAGGCTAGGCCGATGACAATGACGATTTATTGTTTCAATGAGGGTTACTTTACCTGGTTCTGCCTAGCCGCGATGGAGCTGGAGTCAGCGAGGTTCTGCTGCGAGGAGGACAGGCCGGCGTCGATCTTCTTAACGTAGGCGGCCGGGACGAAGCCCTGGCGGTCATTCACCTCCACCTTCCACCAGTCCTGCAAATGTAAGAGAGTTAATATGGCGCTTCCTTTTAGCTCGCTATCTAATTAGTGACGGTCGGAATATGAAATCCTTGACCATACTTAGAACCTTGTCATATACAAGGTGTAATTAAAATAACTGAAAACATTACACTCCTTTTTTGGGCAGTCGTGTAAAAACATGAAAAGGTGTCTATGTAATCATCATTATAAAACACTTTTTGTGGATGGGAAATCATCAAATGACTTCTCCCGCTCTGGGCGGAGCGAAGGCCGTGTCAGACTTTTACTGACTAAAACCCACCCGTGTTCCTTCAGTTGCCTGTGCCAGGGTCACGGTATCTCTTTCTCGACCCCGGCGGCAATAGAAATAGCCCTGAAGTCGCGAAAAAATATCAGCTGTTCACTACATTTTGTCGATTTATGCGAACATAAATTTACAACACCTGACCTGCCTGAGTTTATGTATGTATGTATACATAAAATTGTAAGTCCAGGGTTTCCTCACGATACCCATTTATTTAACCCATTTATTTAAAAACCAACCACATATGGTGTTATTTGCTGACGATACATCCTTAATTTTTAAGATAAACAGACGTGCATCAAATCTTGACGACGTAAATAACGCCCTTCTGCAGGTTCAAAATTGGTTCACTGCTAATAATTTAGTATTAAATGGGAAAAAGACTAAATGTATAAGATTTGCTTTACCAAATGTTAAAAGTACTGATTGTGACATAGTATTGAATAAAGAGAAACAAGAAATCGTCGATAAAACTGAGGCTGCAATGGGGTCCTCATTTAACATCTCTTGCAGGACGGCTAAGTTCAGCAGCATATGCTGTGAGAAAAATACGTCAATTTACTGATGTAGATACCGCGAGGCTAGTTTATTTCAGTTACTTCCATAATATTATGTCTTACGGTATCTTACTATGGGGACGGGCTGCAGATATAGAGTCTATTTTTATTCTGCAGAAAAGAGCCATCAGAGCAATATATGGCCTCCACAGGCGCGATTCTCTAAAGGAACTGTTTAAAGATATTAACATCATGACGGTACCTTGTCAATATATCTACGAAAACATGATGTACGTAAGGAAAAACAATGCTTTGAGTTTGAGTTTGATACGAGGACGAGGACGAATTACGATAATAAGCAAAAATACCCGCTTCAACATTCAGACGCTGAAATCTGTTTATTACAGAGAACAATACCTCTAAGACTTCCTGTTATAATTCGTTCGACCTTGCTTCTATTCAAACTGTAAGCGAAACAATATGGCAACTATCAATCAAGCCAAACCCATACGATTTAATAGTAATGACAAAACAACGTTAAAGCTCTGGACAAACTGAGGCGAATGTTCGCGCGGGATGTCGTCGGAAGAAATTCGCTGGCCTCGATTATGTCAACTGACCTGTAAGGAGTTGTTCAAACTGGCGCTAATAGTCGCGTGACTTAGTAGTAGCCGACTTCAAAAAAGGAGATGGTATGTCCGTCTGTTTTTTTTAATGTATGTTCACCGATATTTGTGGACGAAAATAATTTCGTCAGAGGAAGCTTGCGCGGTGTTCCCACATAAATTTTAATAACTTTGTTTCAGGTAGTTTTTGAGTTAGCTTCGATAATACCTATTTAATCCACTTTGTGTATTCATGTCATTGTTGTTTACATAGCAAGAAGTGATATACGAATTGGTGTGGGGGTGGTAATAGCTAAAAAGTGAAAAATAAAAAACTTTTTTTACAAGAAAAAAAAAAACACTAAGTAAAAAATAACTTTCATTTCGAAAGTCAGTGGCAAAAAACTAAAATACGGACCCAAAGACAACGACATCCGAAATTAATGTTAATTTGTACTGTTTTTTTTTCTTGAAGTCGGTTGTTTTTTTTTTATCACTAAAACTAGACGCGAGTAGTCACGGCCATCTTCCCGAGCGTTGTACGCCTCAGTGTAGCCAGAGCTTAACGATGCCGGTACATACTTCACGATCGAGAAACAATAACATCCTTATATCAACTAAATCTGCTTCTGCCTTTGTGTAATCAGTACAATGACGTAATAACATTATTCCGTACGCTCGCTACTATTCTTCTGCTTAGAATCTTTGACAATACGTTTGGTACAGTGACTGTGAATCAGGCTTCTGCGTTGCGGGCCACGGGTTTGATACACGCAATATCAAGCGCTTCAAGGCGTTCATGGTGCGTGTACCGAACTGTTATCGGCCCCTCGTCATGGAAGAAGACTTTTGACCACAGGGCGTGGTGTTCCGTCGCTTCCGCGGACAAGTTCCACATGACAGCACAAAGTAAAGCTAATGCTAAGTGAAGTGTTACTAACATAGTCTTAAGACTTATTTAAAGTTTTGTCTAAATTCAAATATCTATGGGCCAGTGTCGCCTGAAATAAATGGTTTATTATTATTTTATTAATATTGATCTCCTGATAATGTTTCGGGATCTAGGTGTTTGTAATCATAATATAGATTTCCGGCTATAAAAATGTGGTTTAAATTGGTATTATATCCGGTTACACACGCCCCGCCCGTCCCCTACTAACCCATGCCATGGGCTACCTACATAGCAAATAGTGTATTTCATAATACAGTCTATTCAAATCCTTGTTTCCAATTGATCTTATTTAAACGAATATCACTTTATGCTAGTGTATTAAGTTGATTTCAGAATGACTAGCACTAATGAAAACTTCGTAAAAATGTTTAGTTTAGTGCAAACTGTATTTTATGTGTGGGTTTTAATGTAGTTTTTTCCAAAAACACATTTTTGTTTACATGTTTGGAAACTAAATTGCGAATGTAGTAAATGTGGTATGTGTTTATTCTGGGTAAAATATAATAAATTCATCATTTCGTCAGTTTTCCTTCTCACACAAAGAGAGCGAAATGATCACTTATCGCGTATTATCGCTTATCAATGCGAAACTCATTCACTTCCAGCCACTCACGACGAGGAAAACGTAATATTTTGCTATTATTGATTTCATAATATATTATCTTCATTCATGATCATCATTTCAGCACGGAATTACCCTCTGCTGTCTTCAATTCTCAATGTTTGTCTAAATCTTTGTAAATATATAAAAGAAAGTCGTGTTAGTTACACTATTTATAACTCAAGAACGGCTAAACCGATTTGGCTGAAAATTGCTGGGGAGGTAGCTTAGAACCAGGAGACGGACATAGGATACTTTAAAAAAAACGGATAACCCGTGGTATGGATGGATAAAACGACTGGACCGATTTAGATGAAATTTTGTGTGTATATTTGAATGGGTTCCTGGATGGTTTGAAAACACAATTGGACCCTGTAGGTGGCGCTGCAATCGGGTTCTAGGATCGTTCAGACAGGACAACGTCTGCCGGGTCCGCTATTTATTTAATAAACTATGTTGCTATCTAATGATTTGAGTGAACAAAAATTCTCTATACTATTTTATTTATAACACCGAACTTTGTACATTCAATTAATGATGTTTATATGTATGAAAGAATGCAATGCGTATTGAATTTATCGCGCAATTTTATAACAAGATAACGTGACGTATTCGAAACTGCATGAATACCTAATTCTATAAGTCTGTAAGAATAAGCAGGTCTACATAGACGTATGAAAAACCTTTTTTTATAAGTCAATGCAGGTCAACTAAATAGTTTGCAAGTTAATAGTGACAGGATACAAACAAGATGCGCACGAGCAGCTTGTTAGCAGCTATTGCAACATTAATTTGTACGCACGGCTACAGATCAAGCTATAAAGTCCAGTATACGCTGATCTCACATTGTATAGGATTTGCTTACAATGAGAGGTCAGTGTAAACTGGAAATGTATAGCTTGATGTGTAGCCGTGTGTGTACTATAGACATTCTAAAAATGATTCCACCTACACGTGCCTTTTCCTCATCAAAACGTTATTGTATAACGGGATGGTATCTTCAACTTCACGTCCAAGCACTTATTTCAAAACATTTTCACAACATTTTTCAAAATCCTGTCTTTACTGAGCTATCAAATCCTTTTTCAACTCCCATGATTGGCTGTATTTATTTTGAACAACCAATCACACAGCTAAAATGACATTCTGTCGGTAAAACTACCCATGGTCTATGGGCCTGTTTCACCACCTACGATCTTTCTTGGCAGATAATTTCATACAAATTCTGTTCCATTCTTGAATTTATTCGTTAAGTAGTGGCTATTCGGACATCGTGAAATAGGCCCTATTAGTAAGAAATAAGGTGTAAAACTCACATGTTCTAACTTCTTATCATTCTTCCTGTTGTGTACAAACAGACGGTCTACCAACATAACTGCTAACCAACTTAACACTATCATTTTAACACTAGTATCACTTCACTATCACAGAGAGATTCACTGGCACATAATAAAAAACTAAGTTTTTATTTTTCTTTATAAAAAAATTCAAATCAGTTCCATTTACTCGTCTCATTAAAAAAAAACTGAATACTTTTTTTAATTACACAGGGTCAGATCTATAGTTCGGCACTGGCACATAATTTTATGTTTCTTTTTTTATAAAAACGCTCTATGATATAAGTGCGTTCGTCCTCTTTCGTGGTTCATCGTTTACTGTTCACGTGCGCCGTTTAGCGCGAGTTACATAAACACGGTGGTTAGAGCCAGATACTTTCCGAGTGAATATTGAATAATGTTGAATATTTTGTCCATTTACTAGGTAATAGGAGCTCGTGGCTAAGTAATAACAGCCGCACGGGTCGATCCGTCAGGTTAAGCTCCGCTTGCCTGGGTTGGTCAGTGGATGGGTGACCTTTACACACCGAGATTCCTCCGTGCCTTGGAAAGCACGTTAAGCCGTTGGTCCTGGCTGTTATTCGTGGATCTTTGACAGTCGTTACGGGTCGTCAGAAGCCCGAAAGTCTGCCAACCAGTCTTACCAAGGGGTATCGTGTTACCCAGTTACTGGGTTGTGGAGGTCAGATAGGCAGTCGCTCCATGTAAAATACTGGTATTCAACTGCATCCGATTAGACTGAAAGCCGACCCCAACATAGTTGGGAAAAAGGCTAGACAGATTGATACTAGGTAATAGGTAATACGGGCTGGTATCCCGCAACTCCACGACAATGCGCG
Source organism: Cosmia trapezina (assembly GCA_905163495.3). Taxonomy (NCBI): domain Eukaryota; kingdom Metazoa; phylum Arthropoda; class Insecta; order Lepidoptera; family Noctuidae; genus Cosmia; species Cosmia trapezina. The sequence continues at coordinate 29,339,135 of LR991022.1, read as the reverse complement.
TATTTTGCATACGTCCATTTACTATTACTAACTTGGATTGCGTATTGTTCAAGTCGGTTTAAAAACAAAACAATATAACATAACATCACGCCATTATTCACCGAAGGTTAGGCAGATGTGTACCTATAATACTCCCACATTTTGTCACTTATGTGTAAGTTCCATGTAATAGGGGGCAAGCCTACTGCCATTAACCGGGCCCAAATCCAAACTCCGGGATGCTACTGAGAAATTTTAGATGCAAAAACCTAATAAGAGGATTGTGAAGTAGCGATACGCGGCGCGAGTAGGTATTTTCAAAAATGCTATCTGTTTCATACCGCTTGCTCTGCCTCCGTGCGGGATAGAGAGAGTTGCAAGTCTTGGAGGCAATCAATCTGCCTAGCCTTTTCCCAACTATGTTGGGGTCGGCTTCCAGTCTAACCGGATGCAGCTGAATACCAGTATTTTACATGGAGCAACTGCCTGTCTGACCTCCACAACCCAGTAACTGGGTAATACGATACCCCTTGGTAAGACTGGTTGTCAGACTTTCGGGCTTCTGACGACCCGTAACGACTGTCAAAGATCCACGAATGACAGCCGGGACCAACGGCTTAACGTGCTTTCCGAGGCACGGAGGAGTCTCGGTATGTAAAGATGGTCACCCATCCACTGACCAACCCAGCAAGTCTTGGACGCAATTACCTACAATTCCTTTTCGAAATTTTGTTTCGGGCGATAACGTTTACAGCCCCCTAAACCTTTACGCAATAAGACAATTTTGGTCTCATTCTCATTCAATACACCTTAATCTAGGTTTGTACGTTTTCTTTTTTAGTAATTCAGATAAGTTTAATTAAAAAACAAACGCCCGAGGAAGTTTTTTAGTCAAAAATATAGATATTTAGATGCTAATAACTTATATCGTACACAATATTTCTTTATAATAAAAACTTATGGACCTAGTTTTTCATTATATCTACAACATTTCCAAAAATTATGAAAATTAGTCTATGTTTACTGGGGGAAAAACGTTATCGCTTTTTGTAAGTATGTAAATTACCATCTGTTTTTAATTATTATCTGTATTATAATTGCTACTTCTTTCTGTAAACGGTAATTTATTTAGCTAACTATAAGGCACAATTCACATTGCCATGGAATGGCATGGAAGCGAGCGACATAGCAAAATGAACTTTATGTCAATTGTGTAACATACAAACTAGATACGAGCTTGTAACTGCGGGAATTACCGAACAATTCTCCAGAAAACTCGCGACGTTATTTGGCTCGTACCTAGTTTGTACGTTACACAATTGACCAAATTCATTATGCTTTGTATAAAAAAAAAACACTTCCATTCTGTTCCGCGGCATTGTAAATTGAGCCTAAATGTTATAGCACGACCCCTTTCCGAGTTGATATGTGATCAACTCGGAAAGGGATCGTCATCGTATCGCCGCGGTTCGTGAGCCTGTCCCGAGGCGAGGCGATTACGTCACGATTCCGATTAGTGTGCATTGCAGTAGAGAGTTTCATATAAAGCATACTGCACGGCTCGAGTTGATACGGTGACGACCCCTTTCCGAGTTGATATGTGATCAACTCGGAAAGGGGTCGTCATCGTATCGCCGCGGTTCGTGAGCCTGTCCCGAGGCGAGGCGATTACGTCACGATTCCGATTAGTGTGCGTTGCAGTAGAGAGGTTCATACAAAGCATACTGCACGGCTCGAGTTGATACGGTGACGATCCCTTTATGAGTTGATATGTGTGCTATGACCTTAACGTGAATGTGTGACAGGAAACCTAAGCCACATCATTCGCAAGTCACAATCAGATGTTTCATGTAATATTATTATGCTTCTACATATCAATTACCACATAATATCATGTAAAATTAAATAGAAGAACTTCCATAAGGACACAGTTCAAATTTTTTGATAAACATTTGATAACACAACTGATATTGATATAAGAATTATCTTTTAGTATTACAGAAGTTAATTACGAGTACAAGGACGATGATCCAAATATTTTTATATCGATTATTATTATCTGTTTTGCGTAACATTATATGTAGTATGACGTCATTGTATTGATCACAGTTTTCTAAGCTTACTAGTATCATAAATAACTATTATTCAAATATAATAGTTATTTATGATACTAGTGCGGTAAGTTGGTTTTTACATACGAGTACACGAATGTAAGTGAAATGTGTAATAATAACTCAATGACACAAAGACACCAAGAATGTTTCAGAATGAAGACAGTACACGACAACTGTTATTCTGACAAGAACTTTATTCAGTTGAGATCATTTTGAACAGTCTGTTCGTCCCGATATTTTTGACGCTGACTGTACACGTAAGTTCTATAATACATAGACCTCCTATATAAATGTCCAAGGATATTATTTTTATTATTATAGACCTCCTATGTGGATCATCGTCTCACATGAGTATTTTTATTTGAAAGTTATTTTAATTTGTTGGACTGTCTCGTTGGTCAAGTGGTCAGAAGCGCTACTGCTAAGCATGAGGTCCTGGGTTCGATTCCCAGGTCCGGAAAAGTGTTACTGGATTTTCCCATCTAGAATTTGTCAGTAGCAGCCCAGAGTCTGGATTTGTGCCCGGCTGATGGCAATAGGCTCGCCCCTACGGGGACTTAAACGTAACTGGCGACATGTGGGTGTACTGTAGGTACTATCGAAGAAACTTAAATCTGACCAATTTGAGAACAAAATCTCGTGCACATAATGACCACATCTGTTAGCAAGAGTTACTATAGCGGCCGAGCGCTGCAAGAATGAATAGTCCTTACGGTGTATAGATGTAAGATTCCTCGATAGTACATACACCACTGCACAACCCTTCGGGGTAACAAGGCGTTATGTTATGTTGTGTACTGTAAATAAGTCACGTTATGTCTTGTTTGTTGCTGACCATCTTTTCAGTATAATTTGGTGAGCACATCCTCAGTGTAGTATCTATTGCGGTGTAATGGCTGTCTACCTACTTTGCATCACAATGTCACAATAACCTGCTAGTAATAATAGATGTACCTGTTGTTATCTTCCTAGCTGGGTGAAGGTGACATATTAGGAGTAATACAACTGTCACTCTTCACACATCTGTGTGTGTGTGTAGTGTGTACACACAAGTATACATGTAACAAGTTTTCTCGCTAAAAACACAGATTATTACAGATGGGACATTCCGCAAAATCATTTAAATAAAAAGCGACTCTTGCTACGACACAATAAAGTGCAATTCAGGTCGCACATCGCTTATTACATACAGTTATATTCACCTACAAGTTGCCTCTCTTTCTATCGAGTAACTCTTATACCTTCTGACTCGTTAGGGTTGTCTTCTCTTACGACGCGGCGCGTGAGTGAGTATCGAACTAACGTGCGAGCCAGCCGGTGCGCGGCAGCCCACACTGAATTGACCCAGTGAGATGAGCTCGCCGCGTACTTGTAGCTTCAACCTAAACTGCGGAGTGTCCCATCTGTATTAATTTGTGGTAATACAACAGTCTGTATCACACTTCACACACGTCTGTGTGTCTGTTGTGTGTACACACAAGTCTACATGTAACAAGTTTTCTCGCTAAAAGTCTTATAATCGACTTACCTTGTTGTTAGAGTTGAGTAGCGTGAGCACGTCGCCCCTCTTCATGGACACTTCACGCGGCGACTTCTCGGCGTAGTCATACAAGGCTACCACGCACTCCTTGCCCGATACGTCCACCACGGGGGATTCTTGTTGCTGTATGGGAAATTATATGCTTATAATAATGAAGATTTGGGAATTTAGAAACAATATTACTTACTGAGCTAAGGTCATACAAGTGATTTTAATCTTATTTCTAAATATTGAATCATTTATTTATTTATTCTGTAATTAAAGTAAGTTACTGGCAAGATACAAAACTTGTGCAACTGGGCTTAAACTAGGAGGATTCCTGTGCTATAATAAGCACCAGTTACTAGTAGTAGTAGTAGTTAGTCAGCAAATGCTTAAAAAAAAGAGTGCTAAATCCTCGAGATATCTTTATAGTTTGTTATCTAAACTTAATTTTATGATATTCGAATTTTAGCATTAAAACATATCATGGGTCTATTTTGATCTTAATTTTAGCCATCATATAAGGAAATAAAGATCCTACATGACTTTTTGTCCAGTGCAGTCTGGCATACAGACACGAGACGACGGCCTCTTGTGTCCTCTAACTTATTATGTATTTAAATAGTAAACTGCATGGAGGCTGAGGAGACCGTTGCGCATGTGCTCTTTGAATGCACAGGCGTTACCCAGATGAAAACAGAAACTCTTGGAATACCCCGATCTTTCACAGATGTTCTTAACAGACCCAGAGATTTGATTAACTTCTGGAGGGAGGTGGGCTGGTTGGAATAACCCCCGAAGGCCGCCATGGCCCACGCACAATTGTCAACATGAAGGACTAAGTGCGGAAACCAAATCCTTAACATAGAATAGTAAACTGACCCTGCATCCATCAGCCTGTTCCCTCAGACTTTTGATAGTATTGCCGAAAGCCTCGAGGTCGGACAACAACGCCTCATGTTTCTTCAGCAGCGCCTCGGAGGAGTCCTCGTCTTTGCCATAGTCGTGTGTGTTGGCCATCGGTTCTTTCTCCCGGATCCAGGATTCAGCCTCATTGGCGTCCGCGAAGTACTGCTGTGCTTGGAGGGAGTCTTCTAGGTCTTGTTTACGCTTTGGGTAGAAAAATAAGGTTTAGTAAATGGTGTTCTGTTTTTGGGAGATTGAATTTTAAAATAAATATCTGAAATTGGAAAGAGGCGAGGTGACTATTTGGTGCTGTAACTTAATTTTAACCACTCCGTAACTATTACAGAAATGTTTATTTCCTTTGAATCTGTGTTTGAATATCCTCCTGTACAGTTTTTTCAAAAGTATAACTTTTTTTAAGCATATTCTCATGGAGAGCAGTGGTGGCCCAGTTGTAACGGCCATGAACTATAGGTCGTAGGTTCGAACCTTGATAGGCGCTTTACTAAGAGTACAAAATAGGGGTTGGTATCAGAATGACTGGATTGCAAATTGACCACGTCGCTCTTAGTCCAAATCTCAAAATGTCTAAATCTCAAAATACCTAAGTCGCAAAATGACTACATCGCTTTTAGTCCACATCTCATAATGTCTAAATCTCAAAATACCTAACTCGCAAAATGACTACATCGCAAAAAGTCCGAACAGTTGTGTAGGCACCTATACAGGGTTGATATCAGAATGACTGGATACATCATCATTCATCATCGTCATCTGCCTAGCCTTTTCCCAGCTATGTTGGGGTCGGATGCAGCTGAATACCAGTATTATATTACCCAAAATAGGTGATTTTAACATTTTTGTCTGTTTGTAGGTTTGTCTGTTCAAGCATCAAAATGGACCGATTTGGTTCAAGTTTGGTGTAAAGAGTGAATTTTGGGGAAGCACATTATACTCCAGGGAAAGTTAGAAAAAAAGTCACCTTAAGAACCAAAGAGATTAATGTAGGTATATATGCCTACACAACTGTTCGGACTTTTTGCGATGTAGTCATTTTGCGAGTTAGGTATTTTGAGATTTAGAAATTATGAGATGTGGACTAAAAACGATGTAGTCATTTTGCGACTTAGGTATTTTGAGATTTAGACATTTTGAGATTTGGACTATGAGCGACGTGGTCAATTTGTGATCCAGTCATTCTGATACCAACCCCAAAATAGTTGAGCTGGATGGTGCTGATCCACGCGTCATGTTCGTGAACGGGCGCCGTCAGTTGAGACTGGTCTTCTCTTGACTGACAGATATTTTGAATTGTTTTATTTTTGTTTTTACTTTGTTTTCACTTAGAAGCAACAAGTATAAAATACCCAAGATTTTGTGATAATATTTAGTGATTTAAAAGAGAATACTTGAAGTCTCTTGCCCGTTCTTCTCCATACTATGTTTTGGAATGGCTAACTGACCAACTCTTTGACAATTCAAAAGTGCGTGTAGTTAGTTTAATTGAAATAAATGCTTTGAGTTTGAGTAAATGATTTCATCACTACTGCTCTCATAACATCGTGAGAAAACCGGCGTGTCCTAGAACCAAAAAATCGAACTAATTCTCTCTCACAGAGCGGAGGATTGTGTCCCAGCAGCGGGAACATTATAGGCTGATTATGAACCATATTCTGAGGGAGGCCACTGCTCAGTAGAGAGACAGAAAAGGCTCGAAAAACAAATGTTCGAGTCGATTGATGGAGACCGATCTCGACGGTGATGAACACATGTGTCATCAACCTTGAAGTTTTCATGAGAATGTACAGTCACACACCTGTAGCGCCTTCTCCTGCAGCTGCGTCCACTGCTGGTGCAGGTGCTGCAGCCGCTGCGCGATGTCGTCGGCCGCGAAGTGGCCCGCGTCCCGCAGCGCCGCGCCCGCAGCCCTCACGGCGTCCACGCGCGCCTCGTGCTGGGCCATCTCACCCATCACAGCCTGGTGCTTCTTCATTAAGTTTTGGACGCCGATTAGGTCGCGACCTGGACATATGTCACCGAGATGTTAGAAGAAGAATATAACGTATTAATTTTTCCAAAAAAAAATGGACCCAGTCTCAGCACAAGCTTTCGAAAAAGGCAGTAGCCCAATGGTTTCTATATTGAAATGTTGTGTATATTTGGCATTGTAATAAATCTAATAACATATTCTGACTGATAAAACACCTCTGTAGTTATTCTGTTTTACAATGAAGTCTATACCTAACGTCAAATAAATCTAAATTAAAGGTCCATTGACACGCATACATTTATTCAAATACGTAATTCCGAAAACAGAAATGATGACATAAACTTGTCCCGAAACGACCTTTCGAAAAAACGACTCGTAATGTATTGTCGGGGTACTATGCGTGCCAAATAAGAATAGGATCGCGCTTGCTGCCAACTTCACACGATAGCTGTCAAATTAGTACGCATTGGCGAGTATTGCCGTAGTATTGCGGGACAAAATGGCGTCTTGACAGTACTATTCTTATTTGGCACGCATAGCACCTACACAGAGAAATTAAGGAAAGAGCATTCATCATTCTCCTGCCCTTATCCCAATCTAGTTGGGGTCGGCGCAACATGTCCTTTTTTTCCATACTTCTCTATTAGTCGTCGTCTCGGTAGTCACCCCCTTTCTACCTCACGACATTTTCAATTAGGGAAAGAGCAATGAACCTTATTTCAGATTTAAGTGGCGGCCACCATAGTAACAATATAATAGACTTACAGGCTTGCCAAGTGGCAGAAGAGTAGTCCAGAAGGCCAATTCTCGTACTTATAATCTCAGTCACAATCGATGTCAAAAATGCAGGGAAAGTAGATGCTTTTTTGACAGATTGCGAAATTACGAGAATTGCCCCTCTGGTGGTATGTGATCAGTATAGATAAATAGACGAAAACGCAGACGCAAACATCTTTCTGTATTTCATGTTAAATCTGCAATAGATCATCCTTCATACCTCTGTTGGTAGATGCGATGATCGGTTCCTTCTCTCGGATCCAGGCGGCTTCGTCATCTAAGTCCCTGAACAGTTGTTGAGCTTGCAGGGAGTCTAACAGGCGACGCTTGCGGATGGCCATAGGCTTGTCGAGAGCTGTGTAGCGACCGACGAGACCGTCCTGATGGAACAAATTATTTTGTGACTTCATTTGTCAAGGAAAAATAAATTATATAATTTCATGACAGGTTTCGTAAATCAAAATGTTTGCTCAAATTCAACCTTTGCTACCGCATGGTGTCATTTTCGGCTTATTGTGGTACGGGGGGTGCGCAGTGGTAGCCCGCGAAATTCTTTTTTTTTTGGGTTTTTTGCCATTTGCCAGGTCCATGTCAGGTTGTATCTTGATCAAAATATGATACGCGACAATAAAACCATATGTATTTACATAATTTTAGCCAAATCATCAATACATCTCAAACCACGGCAAATCTAACTTAGGGAGACGAATTGATGATTGTTATGATTAAAATTATGTAAATACATATGTTTTATTGTCGCGTATCATATTTTGATCAAGATACAACCTGATACGGACCTGCAAATTGCAAAATACCCAAAAAAAAAAAATGAATTTCGCGAGCAACCACTGCGTATCCTCCTTAACTAGTCAAATCAAAAGGCAAACTCGTAAATCTGCAACTAGCAAACATGGCAGATGCTTGAACTGTTTGACAGGTCCATCTGACATGACAGTCGGAATGTCAACGTATGCATCTCTAGAACTTTGTCTGTCATTGTGTAAATTATAAAATGCTGGGAATTCTGGCCTGGAATCCTGTAACAAGTTAATACTGACCCGCTTAGTCTTGATGTTGTCAGCATCGAAGTGTCCCCTCTCAATGAACTGCTCCGCTTGAGTGCGGATGGCGTCGATTCTCTCGGCGTGTGAGCTCACGTCTGCTTCCAAAAGAGCATGCTTCTTCTGAAGGTTCTGTACGCTGGTCAGGTCCTGGATGGGAGAAAAACATGTTAAGTTTTTGTTACTCAGCGATTTGTTTAGTTTTTTAAAAAAAAAAAATGTTTTTTGTGATTTTTCTTTTATTGTGAATCCAATGCTGGCTTTTTCTTTCATTATAAATCTAATGCCTAGCTTTTTTATTTAGCCTAAGTAACATGAATTATCTAATAAGGCCCAACAAATTAATGCACAAGAGTAATAAGTAGAGATTCCGATCTCTACTTATTACTCTTGTGCATTAATTTGTTCATTTGTAGTCAGATCCATATTTATCTAAAGTAAATTTTTGGCTAAGAAATTATAGAAGCGGCTTCATCATTTTCTATTTAAATATAAATCCTGGGATTCCAGAAAATCCGGGAATGCACAACTACTCGGATACATGGTATGGAAACGACTCTTTAAATAATTATGTTGTTTTATTTATTTTAAAAATACCGGATATCTGCGATCACATAACTATTTGTATGCTTGTTTACTTGAAATTAATTTTTAACAATACTTATAGTCAAAAAGTACTAAATTTATGAATTCCGGAATCGCGAGATTTTTACGATCGATACAAAAGTGCATTCCATATTAGCCAACACCTGAATGTAAGTAAATATTATACATTCTATTCTACAATCACAACTCTAAATTATTCGATACCGAAGTTCTTGGATTTGCACCGCAGATTGGCAGCAGAAATAGATAGGTATGGTGGTAGTGAGCGCAGGTACGAATGGGAGACTTTTTCCCGCACTGGATTTTCAACGCTCTGCTTAGCACCGAGAGTTGAAAGTCCAACAGTGAGTTTTTTCGACGCGCTGGGATGCGGTCTATTGGATTGTCAATGCTCGGCTAAACACCGACAGTTGAAAATACAGTGCGCGTTAAAACCCCGCGAAGTCCTTGCGAACGTGGGCTAATTCCAAAGACGAGCACTTACAAAAAGACCTCCACTACTAAAGTCATCTCATAAAAAAAAAATGTTGTGTTGTGTTATTGTTGTTGTGTTTATGAATGTTACCTTGCCATAGTCCTCGCTAAGCAGCTGCCCCTCCACCTCAGACAGCCACAGCTCGATGTCCTCAACAGCTCGGTTGTACTGCTGCTGCGCGGCCGCCTCTTGCAACTTGCTGCCCTTCAGCTCTGAGGCAGCGGACAGCTTCTCCCAGATGCCACCCAGTTCGCCGACACGGGACTCGATTTGAGCTGTATGTGGATTATGGAGATTAGATTACGTGGAGGAAACAGATGCCTTAAAATGATGTGCTAAGTAACTGTTTTGGGTATAATCTGTTTGGCAATAAGTACAGAATATTTGATTGAAACAAGTTGAAGAAAGTAAAGATCTTTTGTACATTAATATCAAAAGCCCAGCATATCATAATCATCATTATTTCAGCCGAAAAACGTCCACTGCTGGACATGGGCCTCCCCCAAGCGTTAAAACCCCAAGTATGTTTCACAAACTTCAGACAAGTTGAAAAGTATATTTCAGTTGAGCTGCACAATTACTGACAAATGCTTGCAATGACTGGACAGATCCACTCTATGTGGTGCTTTCCTCAAAAAACTATTTCAGAAACGGATCTACAAGGAGGTCTTCACATGATCTGACCAAGATTATGTCTGGGCTAAAGAGACTTTAACCCCCCGAGTTTGTTTCACCATTTTCTTCCCAGGGATAGTCAGATAGGAAATGTCGACTCCATCTAGCTTATTTTTTTTATATGACATGTAAAAGTGATTCCGATATCCCATTTACAGAATAAACAACTTCATTTCTCTCATTCATTTTTTTTCTCAAGTTCTTGTTCTCATCCGGAGACTGGCACAGACCCATTATTTTGTGTAACATTTACAGACTTGATGTGAGTATTTTGACTTTTGTGTGTTCTTTTGATGTCAACATTATGCACGTCCAAGAACTGGAAGACGAGATGTCGGTCGTCCGGCGGCAAGATGGGTGGACGACACTGTTACCATCGCGGGCAAAACCTGGATGAGGCTGGCACAGGAGCGTGGGGATTGGCACAAGAAAAGAAAGGCCTATGTCCAAGAGTGGGTGCAGTCGGGCTGTGGACGATCATGATGTACAATATAATGTTCTACATACGTTTAGCGAAGTGCTCTTGGTCGAGCAGCCTGGCGCCGGTGACGTGGATCTCATCAATGCGCGGCTTGTTGGCCTGCAGCTCCTGTTCGAAGTTCTGATGTACAATATAATGTTCTACATACGTTTAGCGAAGTGCTCTTGGTCGAGCAGCCTGGCGCCGGTGACGTGGATCTCATCAATGCGCGGCTTGTTGGCCTGCAGCTCCTGTTCGAAGTTCTGATGTACAATATAATGTTCTACATACGTTTAGCGAAGTGCTCTTGGTCGAGCAGCCTGGCGCCGGTGACGTGGATCTCATCAATGCGCGGCTTGTTGGCCTGCAGCTCCTGTTCGAAGTTCTGATGTACAATATAATGTTCTACATACGTTTAGCGAAGTGCTCTTGGTCGAGCAGCCTGGCGCCGGTGACGTGGATCTCATCAATGCGCGGCTTGTTGGCCTGCAGCTCCTGTTCGAAGTTCTGATGCTTCTGAACCTTGCCGTTGAGGTTCGTGGGGTCCAGGTATGAATCGTCTGTCGCGAACTTCAGCTTCTCGTTGATCCAGCCTGCGAGTAAATAGTGTTGTTAGATCATCGTTGGAAAGGAGAATGTCAGTTTTACAAGGGGTGCTGGTCCAAGTGTGTTGCAGTTATGAATTGTACCATAAATGATAGGTCTCAACCAGTACAACATTTTATTACGGTAGCAAGAAAAAATATCCCGGAAGGTATTGACTTTGGTATATGTGTATTAACTGTAAAAATAAAGGGTTAAAGGTCTCGATACATTTGCTCCGCTATACCTACCTACTCTTTACTCAATACAGAAATCGGTCAATTGAAGTTGGCAAGGAGCTACTACAGCGAACATGTGCGGCATGGCATTTATACAATTGAAGTCTATCGCGATACTGATCAAGTGAACGATATATCTAATTATAACATTATCGAAACCAATGTATGGTTTTTGAGAATCAAAATAAGCAGCAGGCATACATCTTCCAAAGTATATTACTGCTATATATTGATTAACGAAAGTGAGCAAGCATTAAATCGTATTAAACATTATTACTGCACATGTCCTACAGAGAAACGCACGCTGGGCTGCTGCGCCCATATAATGTGTGTAGTATGGTTTCTGGGGTCCAGCAGAGTTTTTAGATTACGTTATCGGTGAAGAATAGTAGCTATAATCACTTTTGTCTATGTTGGTAACAAAAATAAATATTTTTCTTCTTTTTCTTTCTTCTTTCACCCTTTTTACTATTTTTAAAAAGTCTACTATTTTTTTTTACACATGCAAAATTGTCAATTCCTCTGGGATATTTTTTTTTGCTGCCATAATAAAAAATGTTGTACTCGGTGACACCTGTCATTTACATTACAATGTACATCTGCAACACACTTGGACCGAAGTTGACAATCTCCTTTTGGAAGATTTTAAAAAAATTGGCCTACTGCAAACATTAAAGTTTACGTAATTTTTATTAGTGACTATCTGACCCGCCAGAACTTGTCCTATCAAAATTTTTTTTTCTTTCTTTTAAACCACCCCTGTATTAGAGGTTAGAACAAACAATACAAGAAAAAAAAAAAAACCAGTCAAAACGTTTTTGAGTTTTAACGAGACTAAGAATTGATTTTTTTATATAAGAAGAAGATATAGATAGACTAGTTGTAAATTACAAAACTAAAGGAAATACAATCTACAAACAGAAGTTTTTGAACACATTAAAACTTCAAATGTTTTTGAAAATGATTTTTTTTTAGGATAAAATGTTTTGTGTTTTTTAATAAACAGAACCATTTATAAGTAAACAAAATACATAATGTTTAGACACAATTTTGCAAAGTAGTAAATCACTACATAGTATAAAACAAAGTCGCTTCCCGCTGTCTCTCTGTCCCTATGTATGCTTAGATCCTTAAAACTACGCAACGGATTTTGATGCGGTTTTTTTTTTAATAGATGCGAGTGATTCAAGATGAAGTTTTATATGTATAATAAACGCGGGTGACGCCGCGGGCAAAAGCTAGTTAATTAAAATAAACAATTCCACGTACCCTTGGTCTCGTCACAGTCGCGCTCAAACTGCTGGTACTTGTAAGCATCCTCCAACAGAGCACGACGTTGACTGGATTTCTCCAAGAGAGCGGCGCGGCGCTCCAACAGCTATCACAAAATAAAATTATTATATGGATACATTTGCAGAATAAGCAAGAATAAGTCGCCTTTACAATGCGAAGTCTTGAATTTTGATATTTATTTAACCGTAAGCGGTTTTAACACAATCGAAACTTTTCCCAACTCTAGCGCTTTTGCTACCAATTTCGAGATGGAACTATGCAGTGTTGGAGGAAAATAGTACTTATCAACTAAGGCATTTAATTTATTTAATAAATACACAATAAGCCTTCTCAAAAAGCCAATAAAATAGTAAGATACGTACCATCTCCCTCCTCTGCGCGACGTCGTCAGCAGCATAATGCTGTCCCTCGATGAGTTTGGACGCGAACTCGTCCAAAGCCTTGATCTTCTCCTCCTGCGCCACGAGAGACTTCTCAAAGTCCTCGTGTTTCTTGAGCAGGGCTTCCACAGAATCTAAGGAGTCACCCACGTCTTCATTGGCGAGGAAAGCCTGTGAAGAAAGCACAGCATTTTTATTATTATTTTAATATTAATAGTAAGGTTTAAATAAACTTTAGTTATTAGCCATAATAGCTATTCTAACAGTTACAACTCAGAAAAATTGTTATAAAAACATCGAATATTCATATCTTACCTCTTGTTTATGCATCCAAGCATCAGCCTGTTCAGTATCCCTATAAAATAGCTGAAGATCCATGCACTGCAGATACAGCACACGTCTCTGCTCCCACAGCTGATGCAGCGCTGAGCTCTCGCGTTCAAGGTTCTCAAGCGCTGACGATACTTCGGATGAGGCGCGGTGACCGCTTTCTACTAGCGCTTGACCCGCTACAGCGCACGCGTGGATCACGTCTGAACGTGCGTCCATCTCGCCCTGGAATTGGATTTGAATTAGTATGTCATAGAAAAAAATTAAGTGATGCAAATCAACACCAGTTTCAGGTTCCAAAATACAGATAAGTGAATCCTGTCTAGAGATGGGTTCCCAACTTTTTATTTTTATTTTTTATCCTTTATTAAAAAGAACCAGGTTCTTAATAATTCATTACAATCTAGCCTACAAGACTAATAAGCAATTTTAATCTAACTTAATTTTTTACGTGATAATTATGCATTTTAAAACTTAGAATAGTGTTCATTGTACTTTACACAAGTCCGTTCCACTTTCTTCGAGTTTAATATAATAATATAAACACTTTGTTCATGTGTTATATGAGTGTCATTGTCACTATTATTTGTACACTTTTTACACTACACTAACTCAAAAGGTTCCCAATCCCAACTGTTCACATAATCCCATGAGGGTTAAGTAAACTGTTGGGTATATCCACCCACCCTACCTGTCTCATAAATCCGCCATTTGCGTATCTTCAAGATCTCACAGATCATCGGAACTCTTGTTGGCACTTAGGCAACCCTGAGATTACTTTGGCCTATTTTTTAGTATAGTATCCATGATTTACGCGACTAGGGCTAAGCCAAAGAGCGTTATGATTTATGATTTATGGTTTTATCTTTATTTTCATGGTGTGAAAAATTATTTAATTTCAACAGGAACTATTTACTAAATTATGCAATTATTGATGTGCAGGATAGAGATGTCTGTATCCTGCACATCAATAATTGCATAAAACACTTTGCAACAAAAGCCGCAGGATTTTTATGTACAGTGGGCTGCATCAATTACCGATCAGTACTAATTGATGCAGCTCACTGTACATTCATAATCCAATGCTTGGTATATTTGAAAAATGTGTCTGCTCGAAAACATAAATACTAATATTCGTGTCTACGAGAACTTACACAGGTCACCCAAACTCGGTGGCATTGAGACAAGCTGAACGCTTTGTCCCAAGTTTAGGGTATTTCTTGATGATCATTTTATTACTTTGGCCTTTAAGTATCAATCTATAAAGTTGTCTTTAATTTATGTTGTCTTCGGTACACAAAATCTTTTATTTGTATTTACCATGGTCTTCTTCCGTTCATACTTCATTCCGTTCATTCATACTTCGTTCGGTCCCCGAACCAATCATCCATCCATAGGTGATACGGAGTAGGAAACGCCCGTAACGAAGGCTAAAACTACGGGCTTCGTGCTTAGGGAGTAGACCACCTCATTTGTTGTCGTACAACAATATGATCTCACCTTGTGTTCCTGATGCTTCTCCAGCAGCGCCTCCGCGCCGGGCACGTCCTTGGCGAGGTCGTCGGCCGCGATGAGCGCTCGGATGTCGCTCACCCACGACATCAGGTCGCGGTAGTCAGCCAGGAAGCGGTGTAGCGCGTGGGACGATTCCAACTCGGAGCGACGTTCCTGTCAAATGGAGAATAATTAGCGATCGGGCCAACGTCATTTATATACTTAAGAACGCCATAGGTTCATCAATCTGAGCTTGAATGTCAACCGAACCCCATAGGTTCACAACTACTGTAAGCCCTCAGTGTCCATTGGATGATGGTATTTTACTTTTATAATAATAATATTGACCTGACCCAGCTAGACCCAGTGAGTACCTTCATGAATTAATTTTTTGCAAAACTCCTAGAAATAAACTCGAGTGGCCTGACCATTTTTTCTCGTTTGTTTTAATATCATCTCTGCGCTACAGGTTGCTTCAAGATGCTATTTTAGAAAATTTTAAATAAATCAGTGAATAATAACGTTGAAATGAAATTAAAATATTATCTTTATAAAACGAAAACGGGGAACCGTATACGCGTGTCAGATTAATGTCGTGATTGTAGCGGCACGTTCTATAAAGTTTTCTCTTACATACACTTTTGACATTTGAGAAGTTAAAGCTGTAGTTTATAAATCTTTAACGCCGTTAGTTTCCTGATACACGAACGAGCAAAATAGTTGTTCTTCAGACTGTGTCGTCGTGCGATGATTCATCAGCTTCATTTTAACGTAGTTTTTCATGAAAAAACTGCGTCTCAAAGCAGTTATTTCAAATCAACCAATTACAGGTACTTGAATTGCGAAGGGGTCGGTCAGTCAGAAAGATGAATCTAGTTGCCCGTTCCAAAATGTAGTAGAAGGATCTATGGAGAAGAACGGACAAGAATCTATACGGACACATAGATCTTCTTACCTTAGCCTTCTGCACAAGCTTCTGCCACGCAAGGGTGATCTCATCACGCTTGGAGTGAATAGCGGGGGCGTGGTCTGCGTGAATGGCTGCCAGTCTTGCCGCCTCACCGTCCAGGGTCGATACCTTGTCTTCTAGAGCGGCCAGGTCACGTTCAACGCCCTCATGTTTACGCTAAACATGGCAAAATGTTACAAGTTAGTTTATAAATTATATTAAATCTACAAAAAAACAAACGTGACGAAAAGGTAATTTTTATAAAATTACATATTTTTACATTATTTAAAAAGGAAACCTGTTTTAACAACTTTTTATCGAAACTGTAAGTCTAAAGAAAAACGATTCTTCACAAAATTAAAACTCTTTTTTTTATTTATATTTGAATTTTACTTGTCATTCTTATGTCAATGGAACATTCCATCATTTTCATGGGTAAAAGATTTAGCAGCTTACCTGCAGCGTCTGAACAGTAGCGAGATCCCTGCCGTAGTCATCAGAGCCCAGCACCACGTCCTTCTCCGAGATCCACGCGATAGTCTCGTCAGCGTCGCGGTTGAAGCGCTGAATCTCGTGTGCTCCGAACAGACGCTCCTGACGCATCAGCGCCATCTGGCGGAGGCGTTGCCAGGCCTCGTTCAGCTCCTACGAAGAAAGAAATATTGGATAGTCATAGATCATTCGGATACCGAAAGTTTCCATGACTTTAGCCGTACAGAAAGTGCAGCAAAGTCAACAGACAGAATAAAGAATTTTCCAAATCAGTCTAGCCGTTTTCAAGTAATCGGGGAACATACATAAAAAAAACCGACAAACTGAGAACCTACTCCTTTTTTTGAAGTCGGTTAAAAATGCTCATAAAACTCTTTTAGCGTTCTTCTAAAACCAACATTAGTAACCGTTTCTCACTTTAAAAAAAATTAATAATTGTTGTTACACATTTCTTCAAGGGACATTTTGAATTCATAAGTTTGGAATTTAGACCAATATTAATCATTGTACTATTTTGATGTATGTTGTGTTCTTAAATGCTCTTCCTTTCCAGATCATTTAGTTAAAAAAAATACTACAATTTCAACTTACATCCTTCCTCTTAACAATAGTCTCTCTCTCTGGGTGGCCTTCCAGCACCAATCTCTCAGCCAGCTGGTTGACCTCAGTAACTCGGTACTCCTGCGCGGCCATGTCCTTCTGGAACTCGTCGAACTTGCGCTGCAGAACTTCCACATGTTCGAGGTCTGAGCCGAACTCGTCCGCGCAGACGAATGTTTCCTGTGAAGGGCAGAAAGGGATTAGAATGTGTTATGTGATTTGTTAAGGCACAGTTTTCACTGTTGTGACGGCAGATGGTCGTCCTATCCAAAGTGTTTTGCTTGTGAGTTGTTCGACTGTCTTAAACGATAATTTACCAGTAATTTTTCTTGAAAGAAAGAAAGTTTGTTTGAAAGAAAGAAATGTTTATTTGGACACAGTTCATGAAACACAAAAAACAAATAACAAATAAAAAAGTGAAAATAATGTTCTAACAACAATAGTGTGTGCCTCACGGCTGCACCAAAACGGTTCATTTCGGCATTAATTCCATTTCCATTAGATATGCCATTGATTATCGCGATGATGGACGTAGACCGTAGGTGTAGCCACAACTTATCGCGATAATTTTACAACGGCATTCACATTGCCGATTGACGTGGCGATAACTAAGTGGCGGCGTTCAAGTGTGGCCACTCAATTTATCGCGATAGTTATCGGAATAATTACCGCGATGTTTATTGACGGCATTGAAGTTGACGTTGTCCCTGACAAAACAGATACACGTCGAACTAGCTAGACGGTATACTACCAACCAGCGGAGGCCGATCGGGGCGGTGGCAACGGTATCGGCCCGCTCGGTCAACGCCGGTTTCGTGCCCGCAGCCGCTCGTTTAGTGCTGGTTTTAGCGAAACTGCTGGTATCTTAATATACAATGTACGATTGTTTGTTTTCCCAAATAAAATAAAATAATAATTTCATGGAGTTTCTTGCCGGCTCTTCTCCATAGGAGACGACCAATTTGGAACCGTCCACCTAGTTTCTGACGTTTCATAAGTGCCCATGTATACTTGTTTTGTCTCACGAAAGCGGGCGAGCCATACTTGTATGTGTAAATGTTACATGCACTTGTCTTTGTGTGCGTAAGGTCGGGAGCGCGCTACCTGCAGGTACGCACACAAGAGCGCGTGTCTATACGCATTACATCTACAAGTATGGCTCACCCGCTTTCAGTAGGTAGAAATATGAAATAAAATATTTTGGTTTTGATTTTTTTCGAATGCCGTAATTACATAAAAAAATAAAAAGCCATTGTGTCTGAACCGATGGGGTTCATAAAACATTTGAGAAGTTAAGAATGAGATTGAGGTATTGAGTGATTAGAAACAGATTTTGAAAAAAAATTAAAACAAATCTGTCTATTCAATAATTATAGTGATGATACAGTGACCTTCAATAGATTTTATACATATTATTGCCATTAGATGAATTTAAAAATTTTAGGATAATGTTGTCAACTCAGGTACATCATTCATATCAGCCCTACTCAAGATTACTATATTCGTAAATCAATTAACATTACTACTAGAAATAAGTCCTCAATGATGAGTTGATGAATTAATCATCACACTTATTCATATCAGTATTCTAAAGAATACATTGTCTTAAGTACTTACGTCATTCTCCTATATTCAGAACATTTGTGCCTTTTGGCAAAGTAGACAAAGTCTTTTATATACTGTTTAGTTAACATGGCCCATATCGCCGGCGATATGAGTCCACGCCCAAGATTGTACTAATGTAGGCTACGCCCACGGTCAACATTTCATTTTATATTAACCACATGATGTGGTATGTTACACAATTCTTTTTCTAGTTATGGGAGTTTATGTGTGTGGTTAGAAGCTTCTTTACTTAATTTTATTAAAACTAGCTGTAGCCCGCGGCTTCGCCCGCGTAGATGTCTGGTATACTTCCCTTTTGAATCGGGTTTTATTCGCAATTTCATAGGTTTTAATTTTTTGCATGGAACCCTAATTCTTTTTCTAAAAAGTAGCCTATAACTTCTTATGACATCAGCTATCTGCCAGTTAAAGTCCCGTCAAAATTGGTCCAGCCGTTTCGGAGATTAGCCGGAACAAAAAATTCACATGAAACAAAAATTTATTTTTTGTTTCATGTGAATTTAGTAAAAAGCTGTTATTTTGACATTACAAACAGACTCTTCAATTTGATTTATTTGTAAAGATAATACCAGCTCTAAATTCATATAACTGTTAGTAATCTGAACTTTTAACAGGGGAGATTTAACTCTGCTTCTTCATTAAGTCAAGGCATCAATTCAAAGTTTCAAACGACTAAATATGCTGAAAGAAGATATAATTATTTTATTGTCGACATTTTATGAGTAAACCAGTTTAACGAAATGGTTGGATATAAACTTGCAGTAATTGCTTAAAAAACATCATCCATCGCTCACCTTATCATGAATCCAGAACATAACTTCATCACAGTGCCTCAAGAACTGCACCAGCACTAAAGCCTGCTGCAGCTTCATCCCCTTCTCCGCCAAACGAGACAGCAGTAACTCCCATAGACGGTGCAACTCATCCAGACGACGACGGATGGTGTCCGAAGCAAAGTGACCGGCAGATATCATCTCACTGCCGGTGTTGTCAAGGACTACAATGGCGTTTGAGTGAGCTGCCACTTCAGCCTCGAAGGCTTGGTGCTTCTGGATCTTGGCCTATTGGGAAAAGATGATGTTAGTGCGAAAACAGACCCGAGATAAGATGAAATGCCACCCGACGTCAATGAAGCGCGCTCATCAGCCATTTTTATGGCCTCAGCACACTTGGAACATCCGACGCCACGCCACGCGTGTTCACGCCATTCGTGGCCAATTGACGAAGCTGTACTTCACGAGATGAAATGTGGCCAGTGAGCACGTAATATTGCCGTCGCGTGGCGTGGCGTGTTATAAGTCTGTTTCTGCCCTTAATCTCGTTTAGCCACGGGTCGCCATTTGATCAATGAACACGGCGTGGGGTGACGTGGGGTGACGTCGTGTGAACATTCTGTGCTGCTGATTTTAAAGAATTTTGACGTAGATATTTATTTTTATTTATTCAACTTTAACTCAGGCACATTACTCCTAATTTGTTCGAATTACTTGAACTATGTTAGTATAATCATTAGGAAACAAACATAAACAAAAAATAAATAATAACACAACATATAGCCTATAATATGTTATGCCATCTTCTGGAGACACCTGGCAACAATACATGCACTGCGTACAGGTGCCCCATCAGGTGGACTTCAGTCTTACTGGCGACAATGGTTAGCCCACTTCTGAAACTCAAATACTCTCCGTATTTGAGTTTCAGCAGTGGGCTAACTATAAACTGGATTAAGCATTATTTTTAAATGCTACTTTGATTACTGCTATCAATTTTTAGAGGGTTTGTCGGCGTTTCCACGAGCGTAATAAAATCGTGGCGGGATTTTATCGCGCACTGGATTTTCAACTCTCGTTGTAGAGCCGAGCTTTGAGAATCCAACCTAACAAATACGTGCATCCCAGCGCGACGAAAAACACACTGTTGGATTTTCAACGTCCGGCGCTAAGCAGAGAGTTGAATATCCAGTGTGCGATAAAATCCCGCCGCGATTTTATTACGCTCGTGGAAACGGGGGTTTACTCTGTAATATATTTATTTCAACTTCAACATAATTTGTAGAACAAATTAATTGCAAATTATATTATTTTATTCATACATATAATGTCCATGTTCTATATTTCTTCTACTTACTTCTTAATATAATATTTAAAATTCATTTGTGCAAATTCCTCAAAATCCAAAGCATACCTGAAGGTTAGTAGGATCTTTGTAGCTCTCATCGCTGGCAGCTTGCAGCTTCTCCTGGATCCAGGACTCCAGCTCGTCAGCGTCACGCTTGAAGTACTGGAACCTGCGAGAGTCCTCCAGCTTCTCGCGCTTGGCGCGGGCCTCTTGCTTGAAGTCTTCATAGCGGTTCAGGACCTGTGGAAAAAGTGAAAGGATTTAGCATATTTACATCCAGAATTATTATCCTATCTATCTAGGTAGAAGATTTATGAAAATACTGCCTAGCTAGGAGAAATGCACCAAATAAAGTATTTCATGCCCGTCCACCAAATTTAGAATATATTTGATGATACCTTTTGATATAAGTGGCGTTCTTTCTATATTCGTCAATTTAGTTTCTTACTTCAGAAAATCGTTACTTTCTAGCCATTTAAATTCTTTCTAACATTAAAATCTACAACATAAAATAAACTATACTTCCAATCAATCTGTTAAAGGCGTATTGTCGATGTATAGACTCAAATCGTCAATCAAATACCGTTCCCTATGGACTTTCGACACTCTGTACGTGAACAGAGTCTCGTAGGCGTAAGTCATTGACGTATCTAAGCAATGATAGTCGCGTTTATTTTCGCCTAGATTTGCTATCTTATCTTGTTATTTTTGGTAAATATCATTTGAATAATTGATTTTTAGAATTGCGGGAAGACAAACGACAAAAAAACGTTATTCAATCTATTGCACGAACTTTGTCGTCTTTCAACTAGTCATAAAGTAGACGGGTTTTTCTTCAACATATTTTCAAACCTTAATGAGCTACGTGATGTTACTCATCGCTACATATCAGCTGTGTTCTAAATTAGTCCAACACTTATCACTATCGTAATTAATTAATTGAAGTCATACGTGACCAGACATTTAGGGCGTTGACTAGCTAGCAAAATGTCGCAGGTTTAAATCTGATTCTCCTGTTAAACTACTACAAAAAACCGGCCAAGTGCGTGCCGGACTACGCACAATGAAGGGTTCCGTGGTTAGGATGAAATTATCCCAAGAACAAACATAACATTACAGTGAAAAACATGTTCACCCATACATTCCAACAGTAAATGTAAGTTTGTACTCACAATATTGAGAGATTTACCATGTTATTTTAAGACCACAAACTTCTTTTAGGTTTTCTTGTAACCTACAGGTATAGAACCATTTCCTGTATTTTTTTCAAAATTTTAGGCTCGGTAGTTTCGGAGATAAGGGAGGGGGAATGGTCAATTTTCATCTATTTTCTTAAATAACTTTAAAACTATTTATTTTAAAATTATTAAAAACATATATTTGAGACCCTCATAGTAAGCCCTTTCATTTGATATGTGAGGGAGAGTATAATATAATATACAAGTAACTGTATTATGCTGAAGTTTTGTATCGTTATAGTAGTGTATCAACATAGATGGTTACACGCTACAGGTTACACGGGATGACGGCACTGCATAGCAGCTGAAGGCCAATTAACAAAATTGTTGAACAGTACCACCAATGTTAACGGATGACAATATCATTTACCGTTTATATTCGGCACTACAAATGTACTCATAGCACACAACGGCGGGCATGAGTGATTGCTTTCCGCTTTTACAGCGGCTGCATCGTAACTGGGTCGACTCTGTGTACTATCCAAATACGCGTAGGGAAACTAGCATAGCGTAAGCGTGAGCCAGTTCTCGTATGAATTGAGCCCCATATACTTTGCATCAGATCTTACATTAAGGCTGTGATTAAGGGCCTATTTCACGATGTCCGAGTAGGCACTACTTGCCGAATAAATTCAAAAATGGAACAGATTTTGTATGAAACTAGCTTTGCCCGCGGCTTCGTCCGCGTGGATGCCGGAAAATATCCTATGGGAACGTACTACCGGGAATTCCTATGTGCAAAATTTCAGGTTTCTAGGTCCAAGGGTTTGGGCGAAACCGTAATTTTTTCGGGATAAAAAGTAGCCTATGTGCAATTCCAGACTATAATCTATCTCTGTCCCAAATTTCATCCAGATCTGTTCAGCCGTTCTGGGATGATTGAGTAACAAACATCCATCCAAACTTTTGCATTTATAATACTAAAGATAAGATAAAGCTGATTCTATTCTATTCTATTCAGCGCTTGCTTTTCGTGAAGGCATCTCGAATTTGCGATTTCTTATGTAAAAGCTCTGCGTGTGTATATTATGAATTCTTTGGGTAAGTAATGGGCATGACTTGCGGTTTGGACTTTGGATCTATTAGAAAGTATAAGACGACTTGAATAGAATTTCATTACTTTGACCTTAGAGAAACATACCAAGGCGGGACGAAATGCATTCATGTGTCTGCCGTACATTCAGCCAATAAAGCTACCACTGCTGGGACTCAGGTCTCCTCTCTGTGAGAGGAAATGGCCCGTATTCTACAAGTGCAGGTTTTGGTTGTAGTTGAGGTGCGATTTCTTTGAGGTACAGGCCTGTAAATAAACTGAAGAACATAGTTACCTGTTCACGACGCTCCTGAATATCCTCTGCAGTCTCGAGGATCTTCACCTCTTTGGGTGGTGGTATCTGTTCCATGATGGAAGCGTCAAATTAACTGTAACAATAGAGATGATAAAGTTAATAACAATACATTCGTCAACATCCAAAAGGTTGTGTTACTTACATTACTAACTACTGACGAGACCTAATGACTATGTTTTAAATCATTGCGTGTAGTTTAAAGACAAATTAGGTGTGTTCATGATGGGCTAAACGAAAACTTTTCAGCAGACATCTTTGCACTTATGTTCAGAGTATAAAAAACCGGCCAAGTGCGAGTCGGACTCGCGCACGAAGGGTTCCGTACCATTTATCTATCTACAACGTGTAATGCTAAATGCGCAAAACCTCTTAAGGGGTCATTGTACTCATCATTATGAACAACTTTTACTATGGGACCAAACCTGAAATCGCGAAAAAAAAATCAGCTGTTCAGTACATTTATGTTTGCAAATTTCGTCAAAATGTACTGAACAGCTGATTTTTTTTTCGCGATTTCAGGTTTGGCCCCATAGTAAAAGTTGTTCATAATGATGAGTACAATGACCCCTTAAGAGGTTTTGCGCATTTAGCATTACACGTTGTATAAGATAGATAAAAACTTTTTTACAAAAAACAAAACCGACTTCCAAAAAAACACTATAAAGTTAAAAATAACTTTAATTTCGGAAGTCGGTGTCTTTGGATCTGTATTGTAGGTTTTTGCCCCCGACTTCCGAAATTAAAGTTACTTTTAACTTTATAGTGTTTTTTTGGAAGTCGGTTTTGTTTTTTGTAAAAAAGTTTTTATTTTTCACTTTTTAGTGGGTCAGTTTGTAATTTATCTAAGTTACAATAACCCAATGTCAACTGCTCATCACGTTTTACAAAATATTGCTTTTCCCGATGCAGGGACGTTAATTGTTGAGGAGTTCTCCTAGTAAGAACCAGGAGAACTGGAGCTCATGGTGAAGTCACCATCACCATTATGCATTTTGACGAGCATAAACCATATTAAAGTAATCGAATCGCAACCTGTGATATACTTAAATATAATTGAGTATTTCCGATGACCATCTGTGGTCTTCGTCATCAGTTCCAGTTCACCAAATGGTACTTTCCGAGAGCAAACGCACTAGTTACTATAAAAAATACCGAAATCGATATAAGTGTGCCCATAAAATTTGAGGGTTGCCCTCGATTTCCATGGGATCCCATCATCAGATCCTGACTTGATGATCATGGGACCACTTGGGAAGTATACCCTTTCGAGCAAAAAAAGAAAAATCTAAATCGGTCCAGCCATTTTCGAGTAATCGGGGAACATACATAAAAAAAAAAATAGACAAGGAATAAGGAAAGAATTCCCGGTAGTACGTTCCCGTGGGATATTTTCCTTGAGCTAGCCCTTAAGCCAGCTCTTAACTTCGATGAAAAGCGATGGATGAAGTCTATATTGGAACGATAGTGCCCAGAAGATGCCTGTTCAATCTTGCTTTGAAGGCTGACGGGTTATACATAGAAGGGAACACAGATGCTGGCAGTGATTTCCACACTTTGGCCGTACGCATAATTACTCTAATATTATAAAGGCGAAAGTTTGTGAGTGTGTGTGTGTGTATGTTTGTTACTTCTTCACGCTCAAACGGCTGGACCAATTTTGATAAAATTTCGTATGGAGGTCGTCCTGGATTTACATAGGCTACTTTTTATGCCGATATTCCTACGGGTTACAGACTTACGCGGGTATAACCGCGGGGTACTGCTAGTGAATGAATAAATAATGAACTATTTATTTGGAATCATGGGATCATGTGTTTAGCACTGAAAGTGCATAAGCGCCAAGTACCAACTGATAAAACACCTGAAGTATCACCAGACTTGTTACCAACAGTACTGAGAAATACCAAGGACTATGAGAATGGCATTTCTCAAATAAACGTAAATCTTGTATCTTTATCAGTGACGCGTCAGCTATTCTTCTATCCCCTGATCTCATCAAACACTATACTCATTAACTCAGAAGGTCAAGGTACACTTGACTGACATCACTCACAGAAGGAAAGTTAACAGAAGTTCAACTTCACACTAAAATTGGCAGTTGCAGATTGCAGAGGCGAAATTAAAATTATTATTAGAATAGGACATGTCATGGAAGTATACACATCTCTAAGGATGGGGCTAATTTGAATATGCGCATGTCATATTGAGGCGCGTTATGGCGTATTGAGAAAGATTTTTTCTCCTTGTAAAGGCGGAGACTGACTTGTAACGTTTGTTTGTATCGAGTTTTTAACACGTTACGGTACCTAGTCAGTAATAGCGAGCCGAGCTGCTCGATGTGACCATTCCGTGAAGTACACACAACCTTTACGTCCGCCATTCTGAATAAAAATGGAGCACGCTTAAGTCAAATGCTTGAAGCGAGCGTTCCCCACGTTTAGTGTATCGCCGTTTTGTAACAAGAAATCGAGCGCGATTGAGCCATGTGCTCGAAGCGAGCATTCACCACCTCTTATGTATCGCCGTTTTGTTACCTAGCTCGCCTCGAAAGATAAATTACAAACAAACGTTGCAAGTAAATCTCAGCCTAAAGGTTGGAACTAATTAGAATAATATGCGCATGTCATATTGAGGCCCGTTGTGACGTATGCGTATTGAGAAAGATTTGTTCTCCTTGTATTATGAGCATGGAAGTTTATTCAAATGGAGGTATTAGGTTTACCATGTTATGCTAAAGCAATAATGTAGTTTGACAACAATGGTTATTCAGTTGTATTCATAGCAGTTTCATCACAGTAGCTTAGAAGGCCGCCTATTTATCGACGAGGCAGTCGTCCTCGTCGATTCAGCGTATTTTACGAGCAATCAATGCTTATTGGAAAACCCTAACTTGGAGCCATTTTCGCCGAATGTTATAAATAATTTGATGGCGACATTTTCTCACATTGTGTTATTTTTATTTCGGTGTACTTACTATAAAAAGATGTATTGAAGGTAAGGTATTATTATCAAAAATAATATTGAGCTAAAAGCAGCACCCTAATTGCGTAACACATTATCAATCGGAGTTGGTTTCATTTTGACAGTTCAACAACATTCATTGCGTTATTTACGTTGCCGAGCAGACAATTTTTTCGAACATAAAGAAGCAATGGAGCTAATCCATTGCTTCTTTATGTTCGAAAAAATTTGTTTCAAAATGATTCAAACTCCGATTGATAATGTGTTACGCGATTAGGGTACTGGTCTGGCATGAAAAATGCCCAAAACAAATCTCATTAAAAAAAAAATAACAAATGAGACTACTGCAAACTGTTTGCACTGTGGCACTTGCCAGACAAGGCTTACATCACGCGGCCTTGTGAGTCACCCCAATGTAACGTATTATAAACCTGATGATAACATTGTTTTTTTATACTCCTTACTTCTATAAGAAATGCACTTAGCAACTTCTCACATTTTTTTCATGCAATTTTCTTTAGGCAAATGATAATGTTGTTTTAAAGAATTCAAGTGTTATTTTTATCAGTATTAATGTTGAACATTGGTTCTTATCAGTACTTACGAGCCTAGGTACATTCTCATTACTAAAAGATAAGTGATTTCACAACATTCTCTTGTGAAAAAGTTAGAAATTGTAACAAGTCTTGTAGGATGTAGAATTGTAGGATATTTGCACAGGAACTAGGAGTAGGTATGTATCCAGGGGCTCAGAAGTCAATAATAATAGGCTGTAGAAGTGTAGATAATGACTTCAGAAAATATTATAAAGATATTAGTCTAAAAACATGAATGGATCATTATCATCTGCCCAGTATTTTCCCAACTGTTTGGGTCAGCTTCCAGTCTAATTGATGCAGCTGAATACATGGAGCTACTGCCTATCTGACCTCCACAACCCAGTTACTTACTACACTTGAATAGACTAGGTGTCAGATTTTCGGGCTTCTGATGACCCATGACGACTGTCAAAGACCCACAAATGACAGCCAAAACCAACTACTTAATGTGCTTTCCGAAGCACAGAAACAATAACCGGATAATATATTAAGAATAGATTAGTAATCAATTATCACAAAAAGTTACTAAGCAATTAGTTACTGGAAAATCTTATGGAAATTTATTGTTAGGCTTCTATCTAATATCAAATCAGACACATTCAAAGTCAAATCAAATAGGCACATAAAAGGCACTTTTGAATGTCAAAATTTAGTCACTAAAGTCAGATTTTCAATGAAAACATATGATTTATAATGACCATTGTCCTACATATGGATGTGACAGTTGAGTGCACACATCACCTAGAGGCCAGGTAATCAATACCAATGCAACTTGATCAGGTACTTTGCAATCACAAATACACACACGCACACACAGACAGACAGATATGTGTCATACTATGGGTGGGGCCACTTAGCATTACAAGTGCAGATATTTTTTTATTGATTGGGTTCTGTTTGACTGAATGATTGAAAAACAGAGTTCTATGATTTTTATTTGTTTTGGCCTGATATACTAAAAACTTAAGAATATTACACATCCTAAAAGAAGAGGACACATAGAGGATTATTATTAATTTTCATTGGTTTCGAAAGGTTTTCGAAATATTAAAAAAATAAATACCACATGATTTTTGTACTTATGCTAAAAGTTTTTTTTCATAAATTATTGTGAAAGCTAATTTTGTTCTAAAAATTCTATGCTTGTAGTAAAAAAAAATATTCATAGAAAACTCACGTTTAAAAAAAAACAGCAAGATAAACTATTTGTTCTATCCTATATCTATATCCAAATAATGTTTTTGTTTATATTATATTTACACAACAACCCACTCAATTACCTCAAAAAACATAAAACTGGTACCAAAAAAAAAATCAATACACAACACTGCAGGGGTAACAACACTAGGTATTCTGATCACAGTCTAGATTATCTACTGACGTAGAAAACTAGAAAGTACTGGCGACAGACGCGGCGAGTAGCGACGCACTGCTCCAGATTCTATCGCCCTGCCCGACACGCACCGCCGACACTATACCGCAATAAAACCGCCGCTGCCGGCGTAACCGGCGTATCCACAGCTACATATCGACCCCACATACTTCCCTCTTAAGCACAATGACGTAATGCTCCAAAATAAACCTAATAAGGATTATGGCCGGAGCCAATTTTGGACTTCCGCAGGAATCACGGGATTGAAGAATGTTACTGGGTGGTCTCTGCATGGGTTTCCATTTTGAATATTCCTATTCATGAATCTCAAATCTGATTTCTTTCGGAAAGTTGGAGATTCGTAAGGAATTCACCGATACATGGGTGTGTCATAGATAAGATTTGGGCACATTATATGGTTTATTTTCAGTTTTTACATTGCATAGGGTAGCATTTATTAAACAAACTCACCTGTGACTTAAAAATAACACAGATTTTACACGTTTTATACACTTTTTCTATGAATTTTCATGAAATATCGTTCGTTCGACGTGCAGTCGCGTCACTCCACCTACAACCAATGTTGCCAGAAGATATATTGAATTGACAATTTAACATCACAGCTCCAGCTGTTAATTGATTGACCTCATTCGAAAAGATTTTATGGTTTTAATTAACAAATAATAATTAAATAAACATTTTTATGTTTCCTATAGATTTATGAGTTCTGTTAATGTTAGTGTATGGAAAGTAAAACTTGCGATTTCACTTAACGACTAGACTAGCAGAAAAAATAAAGGCTGGATTTAAAATTACACTTTTTATATGGCAACTATTAACAAATGCCGAGGGGCAACAACCCGCGAAATTCATTTTTCGCTGTACGTTTTCACTGCATTAGATGTTTTTATATTGGATTGGACTAGAAACAATTACCTACCAGTCATGCGTCGGAGCTGACACACACACTTTTTTTGTCTCTGTTAGTTTTAATCATGGTCTGGCAGTTTCAGTAATTTATGCATTCTACCCAAATGTCCTTTCTTTGGTATTGTTCGTCGAATCGTTGAGCTCTTTAGGTTCCGAGTTGGCTGCACGATTACTGACAAATGCGTGCTTTGACTGAACAGGTGGTCCACTAAATCTGTGTGTTTCATTCATCAAAAGACCATTTCAGACACCAATCTACATGGTCTTCACATAATCTGACCAAGATTATTACTGGACTTTAAAATAAAAGAGACTATGACCTCTGAGTTTGTTTCGGCCTTTCTTCTCAGAGGCCGACCTCATCTAGTTGGTATTTAAAAAATAATATGATTGTCGAGTAAAAGTGTTTGTAGGTACAAACCGCAAACCTACTTACAGGATTAAAATCATTTATCATTATAATTCTTAGAGCATTTAAATGCTGTAAGTTATAATAACTTCCAAGAATATGTAGATGATGCAGTTGAGTTAAAATAATTTTTTTCTGCCGTACACACTGATTTTGTTTTTCAAGATAAAAATCTAATCTGTGTGCAGGTTTATTTTATCGATATAGCAACTCTTGCCTTCAGCAGTTGTCAAAAAGTCTTGTTCTCGCTTGGTTCGTCCTGTGTTTGTTGTATCAATTTGTATGTCAATTATCAATTAACCCTCGTTTAATGATGGCCTGTTGATTATTAAAAAGCAGTGCTCGGTACTGATACTATCGATGTGCACTTGGAAGTTTGTGTAAATCATGGCTGCTGGCGGCGAGGATCTGTGGCGCGAGTGCGCGTCCTGGCTGACGAGATGTGGCTTGCTACGTCCCGACCATAAGGCGAACTGGGAAACAAGTTCAATCCACGACCTGGCGTACACCCTGCGCGATGGCGTGCTGCTGTGCAACCTGCTGAATGTGCTGCACCCGGGCTGCATCGACATGAAGGACGTCAACCAGCGGCCTCAGATGGCGCAGGTAATTGGGCCCCGCCGCCGCGACCTTCACTCTAATTACTATAAAACCATTAAATTTGGCACATAATAGCTGCACGCGTGTTATGTGGAACTAATTCCTAGGTCGTACATTCGTAGTTTTGAAATTTGATACAAGGTTTACATATTTGCATGAGAATTCGTGTTTTTGTGTTTACGAACTATATTTTGGTAATTTTAAATGAACATTTCGTGTATAACGTACAGCAGGACTTCCTCGTATTCAAATGTGTATTTAGCATTACATTAACAGTTATAATGTGTTACTGTAGTTAATTATGCATGCAATCATGAATGGGGCTCTGCTATTGATATGTGCGTATTCAACAGCTATTGAATATATGTTCCGGCGTTATCTGCATCGTAAACTTGCT
This sequence comes from Cosmia trapezina, assembly GCA_905163495.3. Classification (NCBI taxonomy): domain Eukaryota; kingdom Metazoa; phylum Arthropoda; class Insecta; order Lepidoptera; family Noctuidae; genus Cosmia; species Cosmia trapezina. The sequence goes on along the minus strand of LR991022.1, from coordinate 29,308,609 downwards.
GTGAATGAACAGACGGTGCTTACTACTGACTGACAATTAATTCATATTAAATATCCATGTCTCTACATTATTCTGGATGCTAGATGAAAAATATGCATTAAACAAGTATTCTACTAAGTTCAATGACCATATGGGATGAAATTTCCATCAGTTTTTTTTTTAATTAGTAATCTTTAATTTAAAGAAGAAAGAAAGAAAATACGTTTATTTGCGGTAAACATGATGCATGCATGAACAAAAAATAAAATAACAATATAATAATAATAACAATAAACTAATATTTCCGCATTATGAAATCCTGACATACCTAGTAGGTAAAGAACGTTGTAGGTATTAATTGTTATAAAATAATACTGATTACATCCTTCTCCATAATATTTCCTGTTACAAAAATAAACTAATTAGGTCATGATCATGGTTAATTTAAAATCTGCTGAAGGAATTCTTAATTGCATAACTATTGTGGTTTCAATTCAATTGTTGTACATTCCAATTGAGACCTTGTTGTGTTGTATGTGTCCTCTATTTTTATTGTACTGTGCTCTAAGTACAAGGTTTTGTTAAACTTGTCAATGTAAAGCCATGAAGGCTTTAGAACTAGAATGGTGCTAAATGTTGTAACGTAAGGAAATGTTTGCTTGTTTTCCATGTCAGAGTATCAAATATTACATGATTGTCTTCTTTAGTATAAATATTGTTGATAGCGTTAAGCCTTTTGTTTTCCTCAAAGGTAAACAGAGGAAAATGTGACAGAACACCTCCAATAATGATATTCTTACTGATGATAATAGTTTGTTTATAATATCAGTTCAGAGCCACGCAAAGGAGGCAACAAACTAAAAAAACTAATAAGCCCTAGTCTAGGTTCTAGTAAGTGTCTTCATAAACCAATAGTAGATTTGGTCACAAGCGCCGTTAAGTAACATTTATATTTATCACTGTTGATCAAGCTCGTAGAGGTTGGTAACAATAGAAATTTAATTGTCTCATAACATGACAGTTGAAGGTCTTCTTCTCACACACAAATAAGGTACAAAGGCGGACTTAATGCCTTAGGCATTCTCTACCAGTCAACCTCTGCTTGAGAGGAACAATGTAATAATTTTAAAAAAACTGCCCAAGCGCTTATCAGACCACACACAATGAAGGGTTCTTTAGTTGAAAAGAATTTATCCCAAAAGCAAAATTAACATTGTAGTTAAAAAACATGTTCTCCCATACGTTGATATATATATATATATTACTGTTTACTAATTAAAATTTGTAATTCCAAAAAAACATTTTTTTTTGTGATAAAATTACAAATTAACGATTTTTTTTTCCTTAACATGTGCTGTGCTGTGAGACATTGCTTCTTGCCAAATTTTATGATTCTAGGTCAACAGGAAGTATGGTATTCTAATCTAAATGGTAACAAACCTGGTACAGTACCCTAAAAAAACATATTAAATAAAATTATTAACTTTTTAATAAACCATAGGATCAAGCTAGACACTTTACCAATCTAGTATCTAGAACTATCCAAAGCTAATTCAGTTTTATCCTTATCTATGTATATATAGGGTTCATTTTTGTTTAGCAGTGCCTACTGTACTATTTAACTATTCCAGCCCCTATTGTTATCGAGGATATCTGTTTTATGTCCTTATTGTGACAACTGTTGCCCATTAAACCAGTCACCCTATGTTTATGGGCACTGTCATAAAATTATATGCTATGGCTTGTTTATAGTTCTGTTGCTAACTACATAGGTAGATAGAATACTCTTTATTATGTACACCATAAAAATAGTAACAGTAAGTTACTGACTACAGTAACAGAATAGTTCTTTTCCTCCTATACTCCATTTAAAAAGAAGATTTTAATAAACTTTTTTTACTGTCTGTTCAACGGATTTTGACTTCTATTGTGTTGGTGGCATGACAAATGGCAGCTGCAGTAAACAGTTGGCATTGGAACCACTTCTTTTGCTTTTAATGTCATCCTTATACCTACGGAATAGAAGTCAAAATTGGTTGAACGGACTGTAAAAAAGGTTTATTTAAATATCTAATCTTACTTCAAATGATACATTTCTATGTTATATTTATAAATACATATATTTCTGGTGGCAAGCTATTTCTCTGGAAATTCATTCATAGCTTCCATCTGCTTATGTAAATGCAATAAACCTCTTAAGGGGTCATTGTACTCATCATTATGAACAACTTTTACTATGGAACCAAGCATGAAACATAAATGTAGGGAACAGCTGATTTTATTTTCGCGATTTCATGTTTGGTCCCATAGTAAAAGTTATCTATAATGATGAGTACAATTACCCCTTAAGGTTTGCGTTAATTACGGGACATGTTGTATAAGTAACAAGTAATTTCCCTACCAATTTCATAAAAATCAATTTGGTAGGTTTGCTGCAAAAAGTGTGGTTGTCACTGTCTGTTTTCCTCATAGCTCCACCTATTTGTAATTTTTTCATTTATCTCTAGTAGGAAAAATACTGAATATATTTCCCTAGGTAACAAGCTACCTCTCTGCCTTTCATCTAAATAAGTTTGGTAGAAAAACTGTGAATACATAACAACTTTACGTCCTAAGTTTCTCATTCATAATATTAGTGTTAATGGCAAGAAATGGTTCCAATGCTATATCAATTATATTAATAACTTAACAAGCTAAGCTAGTATCATTGAACTAAATACTTAATGAAAAAGCAGAATATTGTAGGTGAACACCCAGTATTTCTCTCATTATTGGCTGCAATACATACTTATTATGAACTGTCATGTGTGTATACTTAAGATTGGCAAGTAATGGGATATTTTAAAGACCATTACAAGCGAATTTTATGTGAAGTCATAACTAGGTGAAGTAATTGAGTTGTTGTGCTAAGTTGAGCACATAATATGGCGTTTACCCATTATTTCAAACTAGTAAAAATTATATGTAACGAGATAATGGTCTAGCCATGTGTTACTTAAAGTTTGATAATTAAGGCGCTCACAGACATCTAAAATACGTGAGGCGACGTCGCTGACGGCAACGGCTGCAGTAACATTTGTCGCACATGAACCCTGATAAGGGGTGGATCACTGAATGCAAGTCAGAAATATTTATTTATTTATTTGGCGTAAGATTATTACGATATTTTGTTAAAACTTCAGCACCAAATCTTTGACGGCACTAGTCGCAGCGCTAGCAGCGCCATCTGCAGAGTCTTGCATCAACTTGGGACCAGATTCAGCCAGCTGTTTCACTATCCCATCGGAGTTCATATTAAATTCCTCAGGTGTCTTATCAACGACCCCTTTCAACTCGTCTAAAGTTACGTTATTTTGGTCAGTGACCGGGCTAAAAAAGCCGCGAATTGTATCTATCGGTTATTTTGACAGACCTGTAACTGAGTTCATTATGTTCATTCAGTCAGCATGCCTAAGGGCGAGCGCGCATTGCGGTGCGTTTTTCTACCGCATAATCTGTGAAGTATGGAATGTCTTTGAAGTGCGCGCACTGCGGTCGTGCGTTTTGTTACTGTAGGCCCCGCCCAGTGCGGCAGAACTACCGGAAACGCACCGCAGTGCGCGCTCGCTCTAAGTAATAGTACAGCTATTTGTTCGGAACTAGGTACAAATTGTAGTAAAAAAGAGATCCGCGCTGGTTAGGCTCTAGAGTCGTAAGCGTGATGCTGACAATATAACAATATGATGCTTTGCTAGTCAGTTGTCTATTTAAATTACTGGCCTAATATGCATGAGAATTCACTTTTACTAAGGGACCAAACCTGAAATCGCGAATAAAAAATTAACTGCTCCCTACATTTTGACGAGAAAGTCATGTCTGAACTAAAGTTTATCCTTAAGGTTGATGCGCCACGGTAGCCCGCGAAATTCAAAATTTCTTACGTTTTTTGCAATTTGTAGGTCAGTGTGAGCTTGTAGGTATGTTGATTAAAATATGATTCGCGGCCGTAGCTAATATGGCTTTACAGAATTATAATCATTACAATCAGCAATACAACTCCATAAGTTAGCGTTTACCTCAAATCTAGCGATTTCATGAAATCATGAGGTTTGAGGTAAATACTAACTTATGGAGTTGTATTGTTGATTCTAATGATTATAATTCTGTAAAGCCATATTAGCTACAGCCGCGAATCATATTTTAATCAACATACAAGCTCATACTGACCTACAAATTGCAAAAAACGTAAGAAATTTTGAATTTCGCGGGCTACGCTTAAGCTAACTAAACTAGTTGTTGTCCATCAAATAGTAGTTACTAAAACTGTAAGTAGGTATCAAACCTCTTACATCGTAAAGAGCGGTTAAATAACGACTCTCGTAATAGTAACAACAGATAATATTGTTATTAATTAAAGATCAGGAGGCAATTACAAAAGGTCTCGCGGCCCTCTTTATAGTGCCGAAGTATAAGCGATCTTTGACATTCCTTTCGTCTGCTTTGTCGTGTTTGATTGATTGTTAATTAGTTATTTAATTTAATTTAATGGTGAAACGTCCGAAATATTAATAATGGGCCAAATGGAACTCATTCTCAATTGCTTAAATTCTACCGTCCCCTCCGAGTATGTAACAAATGGAGTGATATAGTGTTAGGGCGATCATTTGAGCTCAATATGCAATTTAGCGCTGAAAACCACGTGTTGTAGAGAAACAGTAAAGTTATAGTAACGTTGTCTGACTGCAACACCAGCGACCGTTTTTTTCTGTACCCAATAAAAAATATTGCATAGAAAAAATATTTTACGTAATATATTTAAATAAATATTTGGGCAAACGTCATCTAAAACTGTTCCAAATTTCAAGTTGATAGCATTAGTAGTTCTTGAGATATCCAGCTGTGACAGACAGATAGACAGACTGAGTCGCACCATAAGGGTTCCTTTTTACCATTTTGGTACGGAACCCTAAAAAGTTAAGTGAAATTTTAGTAGTTAAAATATAGAAAATAATTTAGAAAACATTGTAGAACCAGCATTAAAGGCGTATTTTATTTTATTTTTATTTTATCAACACAACACCACTACATTTTTTGTCTATTCTGTGTTCACCCTTAATTTTCTAAAGGGTTCCCGAAACGATCAATTGCAATTGTCAATTTTTACGTGATTTATACACATTGATGCGCTAATTGATCGTCTACCAAATGCAATTGAAGCGAATGACAATAGAAGTTGATTACAATTGATCGTTTTGGAGACACTACTACCCACATACCCAACTCATATCATATTTCTCTTTTGTACCCAGTTCCTCTGCATGCGAAACATCAAAGTGTTCCTCCGAACATGCCACGAGGTCTTTGAGCTGCGGGAGACGGATCTCTTCGACCCATCCATGCTGTTCGACCTGTCCAACTTCCATCGTGTACTGTGCGCGTTGGCCAAGCTCAGCCAGTGTCCCAAAGCGCTGGCCAAGAATATCAAGTAAGTCAGTTTTATTGTAGAGATGTAATAATGATAAAATGTAATTTTTGTGAATGGTAGATTAATAGATTTGAGATTAGTTGTGTGATTCATAGTTTAATTAATTGTTCTTTTTTATATGGTATACTTAATTTGTTACATAAGTGTTTTTGGGAAAAGATTAATTGGCGAAATGATAAATGATATGACTTCCGTTGCGTCCATGCGGACGCAACGGATTTCTTTAGAGTCCCCGAAACTTCAATCAATTGCAATTATTGTACTAATATTGTCAATTGCTTCAATGGCATTTGGTAGACAATTTGCGCATCAATGTGTAACAATCGCAGAACAGATAAATCACCTAAAAATTGACAATTGAGGACTGATCGTTTCGGGGACCCTTTACCACAGAATATACATACGACACAAGTACAGAAGATTCACTCCGCAAAATCATTTAAATAAATAGCGAATCTTGCTACGACACAATAAAGTGCAATTCAGGTCGCACGGCGTTAATTACCTACAGTTATATTCACCTAGAAGTTGCCTCTCTTTCTATCACGTAACTCTTATATCTTCTGACTGGTTAGGGTTGTGTTCTTTTACGACGCGGCGCGTGAGTGAGTATTGAAATAATGTGCGAGCCGGCCGGTGCGCGGCAGCCTACACTGAATTAGCTCGACAAGTCGAGCTTGCTGCGTACTTGTAGCTTCATACCTAAAATGTGGAGTGCCCTGCCTACGTAGTAACAAAATATCTAGAAAAAAAACCCGATAAATTAAGCACCTAACTAGGTAATAAGGAAAACTAAAAATTCTTTCCTCACACTGCCAATTTTATTCCAGACCATTCTCCGCACTCAGAACACAGTCAGAAGAGGACATATACAAAGATCTGCAATCAGTGTAAGTACTAAACTACTTTCGAAACTAACATTCTAACTTTCAAAGTACGAAGTAATTTAACACCCCTTGTAGTAGCGCGTGCGCGACGATGGCGCCCCCACCATACTCCAGCGTGATAGAGGAGTGTCCCGGGCACCCCACAACCACGGAAGTCCCCTGGGTGCAGTTCACCATACCCTCCGCGACCTGCGAGGACCGCGTGGAGGAGATTTACGAGGACCTCTGTTATGTCAAGTTAAACTCGACAGCGCCAGAGGTGGCTGATTTTGTTAGTCTCTTTTTTTTTCGGGTGTTTGTTTTAGATGCGGTCGGTCAGATATGGCGATAGGTTTCATCACTTAAGTAGGTCACGACTCGTAAAGTCTTTCGATTATTGGTCATGCACAATCTCAAAGGGCCAATTCCCGTAAACGTTCACAATCTACAGACCGTTCAGTTATTTTACCTCTGATGATGTATCATTGTCAAAATCAAAGTGATCTTTATTTTCATTACTATAAGGTCGCTGTTGGGTTGCTGCCACTGACAAGTCTGCCAAAATCAAAATGATCTTTATCTTTGTTACATTAAGGTTGCTGTTGGATTGCTGCGGTCAGATGTAAAATAACTGAACGGTCTGTAGTCGCAATTTCATCTCAGCGACAATCAATGTCAAATACTTGTCAAAAATGAGTCAAATTAGGTTTTTTAACAGATACTGAGATTAGATAGCGAACGTTCTTAAAAATACGGGAATTACCCTCAGCACACTGATCTAAGGGGTCCCCGCAACGATCAATTGCAAATTGACAATTTTTACGTGATTGAATACACATTGATGCGCAAATTGACAGCAGTGGTGTCCCAGTGGTAACGGCCCTGACTTACGAGTTGCAGGTCGTGGGTTCGAACCCAGGGCGCTTTACTTATAAATAATTTCATCACCACTGCTCTCAAAACGGTGCAGGAAAACATCGCGAGGAAACCGGCATGTCTTAGAATCAAAAATTCAAAGACATGTGACAGACATCTACCAACCCGCACTGGGCCCGCGTGGTAAAATTACAGCCCACTCCCTCTCCAAGAGAGGAGCATGTGTCCCAGCAGTGGGAACATTATTATAGGTAGGCTGATTATGATGCGCAAATTGATCGTGGCAATTGAAGCGTTGATAGCAATTGATCGTTTCGGGGACCCCTAAGCTTGTATACGATCTCTAGTATCTCAAGTAAGCTCACAGTCAGCCGCTAACTTTCAGCCATAACTGACCGTATAAAATGAATATTCGTTCACATTCGGTTAGTCGGTTAACATCACGCTTGGTACATTCTAATACGATTTACTTTCATCTGACTTGTTAATATTCAAATCATGTCCCCCGGTCGCTACGTTATCACTTATCATCTAACAATAATAGTATTAATACCTTTGTTATTTATAACTAAAAGTCTCAGACTAGCTTAGTGTCATTTTTAGACGCTGTTGAATGTGCTCCAGAATAAAGGCTCCCGTAGACAGGCGCGACGCGACTTCGCGACTAAGTAGAACAATCTCCATGAAGTTTTCTTAGAAATTGTTCTACTATGGTCGGACTTTTGGTTGACACTTTACGAGTTCAGCGTTAAAGTAGCATTTAATTTTGTCTTCTTGCACGCATCAAGATGACGACTGATCAGCTGTTGCGAGGTATAGAAGTTGTAGCAGATAATATGTTAATCGCTGAAGTTCTAAATCATAAGAGGAAAAAAAAAAAAAAAAAAGTAAGCGAAAAATTTGGACTCAGAAATGGATTTTAAGACGATCATTCCACTTTTTCTTAGTTGGCCCCATTTTGTTTTTATAAAATTCCCAAGTGAACTTGGGAACATAGAACCGCGCCCGAGTCCACTCTGATAGTATAAGCCGCTGGCCGAGTACGCCCGGATCACGTGTTTACACGCTACGACTAGCGTCCGAGTAGTCATCCAAGTAAACTAGTTTCGAGAGCATTTGTATAGTGAAAACCCGGCTTTAGGGCCTATTCACGATGTCCGAATAGCCACTACTTATCTAACAAATTCAAAAAGGAACAGAATCTGTATGAAATTATCTGCCAAGTAAGATAATAGGTACTTCTCGTAGGTGGTGAAACAGGACCTATTACGAAAAAAAAATCAAAACACTGGGGCAGTCGGATAATAGGGATGATGTCTGGGTAAAAAAAAAGAAATTCTATTTAGTCCGTCAGTCAGATAATAAAAAAATATTAGACACGTATTTTTTGCTTTATCATAATAATAAAAAAATACTTAGCTATCACGCATTAAAGTTAGGGAGTGGGGGCTCGCTACGTCACTAACTTGTACGTATAAAACCTAGCTACGCGTGACGTCATGCCATATTTTAACTCAATGTATCGGCGTAATTTTTTGATTACGTAAAAAAAGAAAGAATACGTGTCCAATATTTTTTAATAATCTCTATGACGGACAAAAAATAAATTTTTAGTCATCATCCCTATTATAGCAGTTCGTATTTCAGTATCGCGCATAGCAGCAAAGCTTTTCCAATTAATCTGAACAATACAGACACGATATTACCACACCACTGTCGCCGCCGTCATCAACTGTCACTTATCTATTTTGAATGCTCATCAATGAATACACTTTGCTGATCATTGTGTAACCAACAATTGCGTCAATAATTGACCAGACAACTGTTTCAAATACGGTATTTTCAACCTTACCACAATAAAAATAAGGTTGAAAATACTATTGTGTTTTTCAATGAGAAGACTAGCTCTCTCCCGCGGCACTGCGCGCGTGTTAATGCCCACATTCTTTACTTTATGTCTTGAAGTTATCTAAATAAAACATCGTACTTCGTTTCCCATACGTTTTGTAATAAACAATGTCGTACTGACATATATTTCTTAGAAGCAACGTAACTTCGGAGTGTTTTAAATACATACCTTAACCACAGATAATATAATGCCTTAACAGAAAAAACATGGGAAGCTGACCAAGTGACCTTGTTGTTACTGAAGATGAAGAAGTTTCCATAGGGTTTCTGGGTTATTAGCGCTCATAAAATAATACCAGCCCCGACAACCGAAATTACAGCTACTCAAGCCAGAGTGGTATCGGCCGCGGTTCGTCGTGGTCGTGAGTTCGAATCCAGGCAGGCATTTTGTATTTGATTTCATCACCACTGCTCTCAAAACGGTGAAGGAAAACATCGTGAGGAAGCCGCCATGTCCTAGAACCAAAAATTCAAAGACATTTGGACACTTACCAATCCGCACAGGGCCCGATGGTCGAATATGGGCCACTCCCTAACACAGAGATGAGGCCTCTTTTTAGGGTTCCGTACCAAAATGGTAAAAAAGGAACCCTTATGGTGTCACTCAGTCTGTCTGTCTATCTGTCTGTCTGTCTGTCACAGCTGGATATCTCAAGAACTACTAATGCTATCAACTTGAAATTTAGAATAGTTTTAGATGACGTTGACCGTTGAGCCAACTATTTAAATTAAAATATTTATATTTTTTTTGCAACAGGGACTGAAAGGGGGTCTTAAAAAATGGGTTTACTAGGGCATGTGGGGTATCATATGAAAGAACGCTGTTTGCACATTCTCAAACATTTTTTTCTTTTTTTTAGGCCGCATAGTTTTCGACTTCTGATGAAAAATGTAAAAAAAAATACCGTTCCCTTATCTCCGAAGTTTGCATAGAGAAAAATCGGAAATTATTCTATGTGATAGAAGTTTATGTAAAGATTACACGAAAAATAAAACGATGTCTCTAAATAGCACACTTTTTCAGAAATCGGAACGGAACCCTCGGTGCGCGAGTCCGACTCGCTCTTGACCGGTTTTTTTTTAACCCAAGGCCAAGAGATAATGCACCCCACTTACCATAATTCAACAAAAACCAAAGGACATTTAATTTAGATTATGACACTCAATTATTTACTTGACCTAATTTGCTTGTCAACAGACCTCCTTTAAAACAAAGATGGATGACCCAACCTTTGTCCCAAGTACCTACCCACCTACCCGTGCATCCACATAATGTGGTCAAAGTTTTAATTTAATTAAACCTACTAAGCGTGGGAGTTCGTACAACTTTCTAGTTTATTGTCTTATAAAATACGTGGAATCTGCGAGTCCTTAGCGGATTATGTAGTTTCAACACCTACGCGAACTGTCAGTACCCACGTGTAGTTATGAACTGTTTGTATAGATAGTCCTGCTTGCATCATTCATTTTAGCCGCAATTTTAGCCACATTAACGTCAACGTCAATGCCCATAAACGCTTTAAGGCGCAGATTTCCTGAAAACGATCAAAAAGGTGGTTTTTTAAAGCTGTGTATCTCATAAACCGTAAATAATTTTGACATGTAAAAAAAATATGATATTTTCAAGTCCTTTTCGCATACAGTGATGGAAGCCAAAACATAATTATACATATTTTAATGCACCAAAAAATCTTTAAACATACCTCCTAATAATCTTTAAAAGCTGTTTATTCCTTCATTCACAATTATAATTATAATTAAAAATATACCATAAAATGTCAAATTCCAAACTGCATCCAGTGATGGATTACTTTTTATTAAATAGTTAATTTCTAATTTTATACGATTTTATTTGCACTTTTACGACATAATTCCGGTGCGCGTGAGAATCTTCTATCTCGTGCGTCAAACTAGACAGCCATAACGCCATTTCACTTACACACCGAGCTAAACCAAGCTTGGAACCAGGGCCTTAAACATCGCGGTAGTTAAATTCTGTCAAGATTTGGTCAAATTATCGCGGTAAGTGGTGGCTACACCTACTGCTATCGCCCTTCAACGCGATAATCAACGGCACATCCCGTATAATGTGGCTCCGGCATAAGACGTACACGGCTTTACATAGGCCTCATTTTACGGACGTGGAAGTGGTATAACCAGCCCATAATGTTCCCACTGCTGGGACACAGGCCTCCTCTCTGCGTGCGGAATGGCCCATAAACCACTATAACGCGGGCCCAGTGCGGGTTGGTGGTAAATGCGAACACTGGTGTTAGATCATGTGTCAATCAATCAATTAACCCCTCAAGTGTCTGAGTTTGGCTAATTTTAGACCCAAAACCCCAGCGAGTGGGGAGGGTTGGGGGTTAGTTGCGAACCCCATAGGTTCACAACTACTGATGAGTAGAGATCGGATAATCGGATGCATATTAACCTAAAGTTAATATTTGGCTAACAAACTATGGAAGCGGCTTCTCAGCATTTTTTTTTCTTAATATAAATACCGGTATTCCAGAAAATGAGGGAATGCACAACTAATCGGATACAGGGTATGGAAACGACTTCATAAATAATGTGATTTTATTTATTTGCAAGTACCGGAAAATCGGGATCACATAAATATTCCGTTCGTTTCACATGATCCCCGCGAGAAATACAAAGCTGCTGAATTAAAACGGTTGTCCCTGGAAGGTACCGTCACTATATCGGTGGGGTTGTTTTCATGGGTTTCGAGAATGTTAAAGCCGATAGCGGCGTTAAAATATAAATCCAAGATGGCGGCTGCGAACATTTATCAAATTTTTCGTTATGGGTGTCGTTTTCATGGTTTTCAAGGGTTGTAAAACCGATAGTGGCGTTAAAATGTAAATCCAAGATGGCGGCTTCAAAATTTTCTAACTTTTCGTCATGGGTATCGTTTTCGTGGTTTTTGAGAGTTTTAAAGCCGATAGTGGCGTTAAAATGTAAATCCAAGATGGCGGCTGCGAAAATTTTCTAATTTTTCGTCATGGGTGTCGTTTTATTGGTTTTCGAGGGTGTTAAAGCCGATAGTGACACTAAAATGTAAATCCAAGATGGTGGATGCGAATATTTTTCATTTTTCGTCATGGGTGTCGTTTTCATGGTTTTTGAGAGGTTTAAAGCCGATAATGGCGTTACAATGTAAATCCAAGATGGCGGCTGCGAAAATTTTCTAATTTTTCGTCATGGGTGTCGTTTTATTGGTTTTCGAGGGTGTTAAAGCCGATAGTGACACTAAAATGAAGATGGTGGATGCAAATGTTTTTTTATTTTTTGTCATGGGTGTCGTTTTCATGGTTTTCGGGGGTTTTAATAATAATAATAATATATCATTTATTTCGGGTAACTAAGACCCATAACATAAATACCTTACAGACTATCATACATATTTATAAAAAAAAACACAAAACTAAACTCCTTATTGCATACGAAGTGACGTGAAGTGACGTTTTAAAGCTGATAGTGACATTAAAATGTAAATCCAAGATGGCGACTGAAAAAATTTCAAACTTTTTGTCATGGGTGCCGTTTTCATGGTTTCCGAGGGTTTAAAGCCGATAGTGGCGTTAAAATGTAAATTCAAGATTTTTAAAAAATTAAAAAAAAAAATGTGATGGGTATCGTTTTCATGGTTTTGGGGGGTATTAAAGCTGATAGTGACATTAGAATGTAAATCCAAGATGGCGGCTGCGAACATTTTTTAAATTTTCATCATGGGTGTCGTTTTCATGGTTTTCGAGAGTTTTAAAGCCAATAGTGGCGTTAAAATATAAATCCAAGATGGCGGCTGCAAAATTTTCTGATTTTTCGTCATGTGTGTCGTTTTCATGGTTTTTAATGGTGTATAAGCCGATAGTGACGTTAAAATGTAAACCCATAATGGCGGCTGCAAACATTTTCAAAATTTTTGTCATGGGTGTCGTTTTCATGGTTTCCGAGGGTTTTAAAGCCGATAGTGGCGTTAAAATGTAAATTCAAGATGGCGGCTGCGAAATTTTTATTTTTTTTTGTCATGGTTATCGTTTTAATGGTTTTAGAGTGTGCTGAAGCCCATAGTGGAGTCAAAATGCGTGACGCTTGGCAGATGCTTAGTTAACTAACGCGCGTATCGCGTTTTAACCTGAAAACACGTGTGATAGTAATCAAAAAACCATCAACAGTTTTAAAGAAGGCGCTATTTTGCATTAACATTTTAATGTTACTATCGGCTTTACAAACCTTGAAAACCATGAAAACGACACTCATGACAAAAATTCGAAAATGTTACCAGCCGCCATCTTGGATTTACATTTTAGTGTCACTATCGGCATTAAAACCCTCGAAAACCAATAAAACGACACCCATGATGAAAAATAAAAAAATATTTGCATCCGCCATCTTGGATTTACATTTTAGTGTCACTATCGGCATTAACACCCTCGAAAACCATGAAAACGACACCCATGACGAAAAATAAAAAAATATTTTCATCCGCCATCTTGGATTTACATGTTAGTGTCACTATCGGCCTTAACACCCTCGAAAACCAATAAAACGACACCCATGACGAAAAATTTAAAAATGTTCGCAGCCGCCATTTTGGATTTACATTTTAATGTCACTATCAGCTTTAACACCCCCGAAAACTATGAAAACGACACCCATGACGAAAAATTAAATAATATTCGCATCCGCTATCTTGGATTTACATTTTAGTGTCACTATCGGCTTTAACACCCTCGAAAACCAATAAAACGATACCCATGACGAAAATTAGAAAATGTTCGCAGTCGCCATCTTGGATTTACATTTTAATGTCACTATCAGCTTTAACACCCTCGAAAACCAATAAAACGACACACATGACGAAACATTTAAAAATGTTCGCAGTCGCCATCTTGGATTTACATTTTAATGTCACTATCAGCTTTAACACCCTCGAAAACCAATAAAACGATACCCATGACGAAAATTAGAAAATGTTCGCAGTCGCCATCTTGTATTTACATTTTAATGTCACTATCAGCTTTAACACCCTCGAAAACCAATAAAACGATACCCATGACGAAAATTAGAAAATGTTCGCAGTCGCCATCTTGTATTTACATTTTAATGTCACTATCAGCTTTAACACTCCCGAAAACCATGAAAACGACAACCATGACGAAAAATTAAATAATATTCGCATCCGCCATCTTGGATTTACATTTTAGTGTCACTATCGGCTTTAACACCCTCGAAAACCAATAAAACGACACCCATGACGAAAAATTAGAAAATGCTCGCAGCCGCCGTATTGGATTCACATTTTAATGTCACTATCAGCTTTAATACCCCCGAAAACCATGAAAACGACACCCATGACGAAAAATAAAAAAATATTTGCATCCGCCATCTTGGATTTACATTTTCAGCAGCTTTCACTAAGGGACCAACTCTGAAATCACAAAAAAATTACGATGTTTGATACAAAAGTTCAATACCTACTCGACCAAAATGTATGAAACAACTAACTTATATTTCGTGATTTATCTATATATTTGATATTTATCTATATAGTGAAAGTTGCTCATGAGTAGAACACCCTATGAAAATTTAGTGATAATAAAGTTACCCTTTCAAAAAATACGTAATTTATCAATTCCGGAATCGCGATATTTTGACGATCGATACAAAAGTGCATTCCATATTAGACAAAACCTAAACGTAAGTAAATATACATTCGATTCTATAATCAGAACTATAAATTTGTGAATCCCAGAATCCCGGGATTTTTTTTGATACAAAAGTACAATCCATATTAGCCAACACCTGAACGCAACTACCTAACTAAAACATTCGATTCCAAAATCAGAACTTAAAAATTTTCGTTCCGGAATCCCTGGATTTTTTTTTTTTAAGTGCAATCCATATTAACTAACATGTGAACTTTAGTAAATTATACATTCGATTCTATAATCGCAAGTCAAAATTGGCCGATACCGGAATTCTGGGATTTTTCAATCCAAAAGCCCACTCCATACTTAGCCAACACCTCAACTTTAGGTTAATATGCATCCGATTATCCGATCTCTACTGATGAGTGATGATGATATGTTTTCCATCGGATGATGTTTGCACACTTGGGGTGCATTTGACACGCGGGGGGGAGGGGGAGTTAGCTGCGAACTCCATAAGTTCACAACTAATGATGATGATTGGTTTTCCATCGGATGATGTTTTTTTACATTTATATATATGTGATATAAGCTTATATACCTAATAAAAAAAGGGTTTTTCTTATGCACACATGGGGTGCATTCGACACTTGAGGTGTTAAGGCAGTCTATCGCAGTCCACTGCAGGAGATAGGCTTCACCCAGTGCTGGGCTATCAAGTCAACACCTACCAGTTAGTCTATTTCACCAACTTCAGTACCTACCTAGATAAGTTTCGGTTATAATATCTAGGAAATATTTTCATACAATTCGTTGTTGAATAAGTTGCTAGAAAGAGCTTATCTAGCCTTTATGAAATATGCCCTTATTGTTATCAGCTCGTGGCTAAGTAATAATAGCACTACGGATCGATCCATCGGGTTAAGCTACGCTTGCCGAGGTAGGTCCGTGGATGGGTGACCATCTTTACATACCGAGACGATCCGTTTGGTCCCGACTGTCATTTTAGATCTTTGACAATCGTTACGGGTCGTCAGAAGCTCGAAAGTCTGACAACCACTCTTACTAAGGAGTAGGTATCGTATTACCCAGTAAAGTAACTGGGTTGTGGAGGTCAGATAGGCAGTCGCTCTATGTAAAATACTGGTATTCAGCTACATCCGGTTAGACTGGAAGCCAACACCAACATCTTGGGAAAAGGTTAGTCAGATGAGTATGAGCATGGTGAAGATATCTCAGTCCAATCTCTGTGCATTCTGCAGTTCAGGGACATGTTAAATCCACTACCCAATTACTGTTTCGTAATGAGTTAATGACGTAATTAGTAGTAACGGTAACTTAATTGAATACGTAATGTATTTCGGTTCACAACACAACTGAGCCCGTAGGCCAGATACCTATGTACATTATTTCTATGCTTCATGCTTCCCACATGAAAGGTCACCAAACCAATTTAGTAAATTGTGAACGAGATTTAGTTACGAAGTGTCCAATAGCTATTGAAAATTGATACTGAAGCTTTGGTCAGAACAGGAATTTTGATTAAAGAAGAAAGGACCATAGTTTCTTGAACCTTTCGCAGAAAATAACTGCATAGCTGTAAAAATATGTAAAATTTAATTACAAGCATGCGAGGTCAAAAAACTGCCTACACATTGCTGCGGTATGCAGCCTAGAAAAATATGTTGCTTATGTTTAAAATTTCGCATAGCTTTCATATTACTTACATACTTTTATGTACTTAATTAAAAGTATTTCTTTTAGAAATTGTATCTACATTAGGTTTTTCAATGAAAGATAAGTAAAATCCGCGAGGCGTAAGCTGAGCTATGCATTTGTGTGAGTGATCACCAAAATTGTAGGCCCATGACCAAAATGTTTGTCTTATCGTTTTACGTAACACAAAATGTTCAATCGTCTTATCGTTTTACGTTTTACAACGATGCGACATGGTTTTGGTCATGGCCTCTCGTACTAAAAGAACAAAAGCCGATTGCCAAAAAGCTGTATAAACCGGTTTTAAACCAAGCAAAGGACGAATCGCGCTCTATGCCGGACGTCACACCTACACTATCTATGGTGCACATAGATAGTGTAGGTGTGACGTCCGGCATTTTGGTGATCACTCACACAAATACAAAGCTCAGCTTAAGGCCCTGGTTCCAAGCTTGGTTTAGCTCGGTGTGTAAGTGAAATAGCTTTCTGGCTGTCTAGTTTGACGCACGAGATAGAAGATTCTCACGCGCACCGGAATTATGTCGTAAAAGTGCAAATAAAATCGTATAAAATTAGAAATTAACTATTTAATAAAAAGTAATCCATCACTGGATGTAGTTTGGAATTTGACATTTCATGGTATATTTTTAATTATAATTATAATTGCTAATGAAGGGATAAACAGCTTTTAAAGATTATTAGGAGGTGTGTTTAAAGATTTTTTTGGTGCATTAAAGTATGTTTAATTATGTTTTGGCTTCCATCACTGTATGCGAAAAGGACTTGAAAATATCATATTTTTTTTACATGTCAAAATTATTTACGGTTTATGAGATACACAGCTTTAAAAAACCACCTTTTTGATCGTTTTCAGGAAATCTGCGCCTTAAACCTCGCGGACTGTACTTAACGAAAAAGAGATTATTATTATAAAGCGACAGTTACTTACATACTCGTAGGTACCTAGTTACAGATCCAGTCTCTAACTAGGTTCAACAATAGCGAGCTAGCAAGCAAAATTTATCTATCTGTTCAGTCGCAGCCTACATTCATCCTCTGTTAAAATAGGCCTGTGCGCTATATTTTCCTGTCTGAAAAAGCCAGCATTTCTTTAAAATATATCTCTATATATTAGAGTATGTTTTCGTAGGTATTATATGTTTAGAACAGATGTTTTTCTATTTCATTGAACAAAGCAACTGCGAAAAAACTTTGGACGATGTCTTTGTGCGATGTAGTTTTGTGGATGTCGGACGTGTGGATGTCGGAAAATATCCCACGGGAACAAAAATCCTTCCTTATTCCTTGTCTACATTATAAATGGAACCTCTGTGCAAAATTTCAGCTTTCTAGGTCCAATGGTTTGGATTTTTCTTTTTATGTATTTAGAAGAAGAAGATGTGTATTTTTCATGCCAGTCTGTTTGTTATAAATAAATAAATAAATATCCTTGGACATTTCACACAACGCCATCTAGTCCCAAGCTAAGCAACCTAATGCTTGTGTTATGGTAACGAGATGGCTGATAAACTACTTATATACATTTTTTTTTTTTTTTTGTAAATACATACATATTATAGATAGAAAAACACCCAGACTCGGAACAAATACTTGTAGGTCGTACAAATATTTGTTCCGTGCGGGAATCGAACCCGCGACATGCTGCGCAGCAGTCAATCGCTCAACCACTGCGCCAACCGTGTCGTCAAATATCGTTGACGACACGGTTGTCGTTATAGAATATATTTTGTTATACAAAAGTAACAATCAAAAAAATACATCACACAAAATCATGGGGCACAAACTGCTTAACTGTATTAAATTATTGCAACAGCTTTTTACAATATCGATAAAATCTAACGAGCAGACAATGAATTATGCAATTAATTAATTTACATATTTTTCGCATTCAAATCATTTAACTTGTTGACTTGAAATGCACCGCTAGAAAGTGTTGAAACTAACAAATTTTAATTCGCAGCGAATTGACAATTATAACGGAAGTAATTCAAATGAAACCGTGCAATGACGTAATGCGAATTCTTAGTTTCTTACGACAGTTACGACTATTTCAATTGAACGCTTAGATGCGCCGGCGACGTCAACGTACCGTTTGCGCGAACCCGATAACACAACACAAGATAAGCTCGGTACTTCTCAGAAAGTTTTAGTCATGCTTTATCTGTCTTTTGAGTACTTTTATCTAACCGTTATCCTATAAAGAGGAGGTTGTCAAACGGCATTGTTGCTCTCATTCGATATCATGTTGATAGACCACACATGAACGCATTCCTAATATACTTCATTGCTGCTAACGAGACTTTTGAAAAGGTCCTTTCGTTCTAAAGCTGGGGTCCCACAGCCCGCTTTCTTACAGGCCAGACCGCGCCAGGCCAGGCTGACAGGCCGTGGGAACAGTCGCATCCGATGAGGCCTACGGTAGCCGGTCGCCGGCCGTCCGATCTATAGATAAAATACTCTTTATAATGCACTCCATAAAATTACAGATATAAATGTTGAAATTTTACTTAGGGGGCCCTCGACTGGGCCTGGGACCGCGGCATTACATTTGCTTGGCTATCAATACCACCAATCTATTAAAAGGCTTCCTCCCACGCTTACTAACGCACGATTTGTTTTCATACAGATATTTGTACATAGACATATTTCGGGCTTTTATTTATCTTCTACCAATATTTCATTGGCCAACAAACACCAATATGAAAAGTTATGTACACTAGCCAGTATTTCCGTTAGCCGATAATTATGTCAATTTGTTTGCTACGCTGACCGCCAAGTATTCAACGCAATGATTGGCACGCAAGCATTACGATACTTTACTTAATAATTTCAAGGAAATGGACCTTGAAATTGTATGCAATTCTATAGAACTCATTCACTTGATAGCGTCCAAGAAAGAGCACTCTTTTGTTTCATGGTAAAATTAACAGAATTCCGCTGTTGGTTTTGGTTCGATCAATCAATTTATTTGACGTCTTCAATAGAGCGACGGTCATTGTAGTGATTAGCCTATAAGAGCGTTATCATACTGACGATTTGCCAGCGTGTTTGCAGCGAGGCAATTTGTTAACGTGCTCTCTGCGGGTGCGAAGCGACCTAACCGCAACAACGCGACGTGTTCTCCACATTTTTCACAATATTGTACACTCGCTGGTCTTGCTTGGTCAGACCAGCAAGTGTATAATATTGTGAAAAACCCACCCGTAGAGAGCACGTTAAGAGCCTATACTACCTCAGGTTTTTATCTCGCTCACACGATACTGCTCGCAGACTAAGTGACAGCGAGACTGAGTGCGGTGCTGGGCGCCGATAGAGTTTAGGTAATTGCTTTTTACGGTGAAAATAGTGCTAATTTGAAAAAAATAAAAAACAAGACATGCTTTATAGTTAGTTCAGTTAGTATGCAAAGTTTCATGATCTAATTTGAAGTGTTTTGTGAATACCAGCGGTTTATTGTTTGGATTTTTTTTCTATCGAGAAAATTTTATGGAATCGTGTTTTCGTCTAACATAGTAGGTACCTAACATTAATCCTCAACTTCACAATATATTTATTTCAAAATGAATACTGCAGTATTTTCGACATAACGGAGGGTCATGCTAAGCCATTTGAGTTAGTATAGGCCCTTAACAAATTGCCTTGCTGCAAACACGCTGGCAAATCGTCAGTATGATAACGCTCTAGGTCAATCACTACAGTGACCGTCGCTCTATTGAAGACGTCAAATAAATTGATTGATCTATCCAAACCCACGTCACGTCAACCGCTCTTCCGCAAACATGGCGAACACGATGCGCACACGTTGCGTGCTCACCACAGACACGCAGCGAGCGCCGCAAATCGCCAGTGTGATAAGTCTCTAACATAATCACTTTTAGGTAATAGTTACTCGCATGATTCGGGAAAAAATCTAGACTATAAAATATTGAATCTTAATCAATCAAAAACCATCATGCCAAAAAACCACTCTTGGTTTTTGTCTTCAAAATCTTTCGTACATTCCAGCATCATTGTTTCTCGTTCGCCGACGAAACAATAACAAAGGCGGTAAGATATCCAGCCAAGTTTCCGATACACTCATGTTTATACGTCTGCCTTACATTATGTAGATAAACAGCTTTAAATCATAACTAGGTGTTACTTCCACGTGCCGTCGCTTTGCGTAACGTTAAGGCGGAACTATACGCCAATGACCTTGAGTGGTTAGCTTGCGCGTTCTGTGCTGAGCTCACGCAACGCGTCGTACGTCCAGCCAGTAATAGGACTCGCCCATCAAGGAGCGCTGTCCCAAATTAGACGAATTATTAATTTATTATACATAAAACAAAAGGCATTTTAATAAAACACGTATACTAAAAGATAAATAATTAAATTACCTTTAAAATGGTGAAGGTTTCATAAAAATACGCCTGACAGTTTTTGCGTGATTCTCAGTTTTTTATCTGCGTTAGACATAACTTTACAAATTAATTACACTATTTAATATAAACATAATCTAAAATATTCACATATTAAGTTATTAAGAAAATGCTCTAATTTAACATATATTTTTTTTCCAAATCATTAACACTACTCGTTTAGACGTGATCTTCAGTTTAAAATCATCAAAAGTCAGATAGCGTCGCCTTAACGAGAAATACTGAAATACTGAATATTGTGATGTTATTTCTTCAATCTGTTTTTGGTCTAGTTCCAAATTTCCTGAACTAATAAATAATATGGATGATGAGTAAAACATTTTTTTTATCCGTTATGTACCTAGATTATTAAAAAATATTAGACACGTATTTTTTCTTTTTGTCCGTAATCAAAAGGTTACGGCGATACATTGAGCTGAAGTATAGCGTGACGTCACGCCTAGCTAGATTTTGGTAGCGAGCCCCCACTCCCCAAATGCATGTTATCTAAGTATTTTTTTATTAATATGATAAAGCAAAAAATACTTGTCTAATATTTTTTTATTATCAGACTGAGACGGACTGAATAGATTTTTTTCTTTTACCTACACATCATCCCTATTATCGTGTTGTCGGAAATTAAAGAAAGAGTGCAGAAAATAGGGTAGCCAAAAGGGTTCTGCATGGGAGTCTATTAAGATTTCACTTCTTCTTTGTTGCCTTCGGTAGGAAGGCCACAACATATACAAATGATAGTTAGAAACTGTTCCCAGAGGGAAAGGGTGGATGTCAAAAAGCGACGTAATGTTTAATTGGATAAGATAAGGGTAAAGTCATTGGGTAAAGTTAGTCCGAAACGTGGTTGGCTTAGAACACGAATTATCCAGCAATAATGTTTACAATCAATAACGAGTTTTATATCGTTTTCGCTAAATGTAAGCCAGCATTTGCAGTGAAAACTGATCCTCTTTCGTCACAAAATCGTGCATTCCTTTCGCAGGAATTTGTTTATTATTGCTATTCATATGCACACAAACAACTACGTCTATAAATCCGACCGTTAGTAAATATGTTACTTTACATGATTGTTTTGTAGATTTGTTTGTACCAAGCGTGATGTTCAGAGTCAAAATATTTAGAGGTGGTCGCTGTTCAGCTTCCGGCTAATAACTCAACGTGTAGATAATTAATTAAGCTTCGTAGGGGCATGATAGTCGTGTGTACTGATTTGTAACAAACAAAACAAATTGATTTCATACTCCCGGATACTTAAATCCAAGCCTTCCTTTCTTTGTAATAAAATCTATAACCTTAGATTATGAAATGTCCAGATTCCTAGTAGGCTACCGTAAATTGATTCCAAATTTTAGCAACCAATATTAGTGACTAGTTCGATCCCAGCGCCAGACGTGAAGGAACGTTCGCCCCGCAAACGTCACGAGCCGGGTGTTTTAATTTTTTTAAAAATGTCAGTCTGTGCTGTGAAATCGTGCAAAAATTACACTACAAAAAAAGAAAAGCGCACTAATATCTCATTTCATACGTAACTATTCAATTTCACCGTGTATTTTATAGTTAATTTCGAAAACGAAAAAATAAGAATGTGACATTGAATTTGACACAATAACTGTTAAGTGTTGCCTAGGGCATGAAAAAATTTACCCAAATTTTCAACACCTCACGAAAAAAACGAGGGATGACTAAGGAGTTTCATTAACATGGACGATGATTTTTTTTGTTAGTGTTAGTTTGTTTCTTCAACCGTATAGTTTCAGGCGCTCCCAATTGGACCCAAACACACGAACCTCCGTCAACTCATTAGTGGAGTCGACATACGACACCCTAAATTGATTATGTAAAATGTACCCATCAAATCTTTTTAACGTGGGTTAATTAAGAGAGTTGCTTAAAAACTCATTTCTTAACTGCATTGAATCTGTCTTTAGCACACAAGTTTATTAATTTACCTCTATAAAATCCAAGTCTGTAAATGCGATAATAGTGTGTTTTAACATTTTTACTTTTTACAAATATCACACACATAGGTACTCGAGTACTTAATAAGACAAATGTCAGAAATCGATACTTAGAAATTGAAATAAAATTGTTTTATCCTTTAAAATGTAATAAGCATTGTTTTTTTTAAATAGCAATTTACACTTTTCTATTGCAAGTTTAACCTTTTTAGGATATTATATTAAAACCAAGTCAACTGACAGGACCTATTGCCACTGGTACCTCATTTATTGATTTTCACGCTGAGTTGTTTCTATAATTGAATTTAAATTTGGAATGCGCTCGCTCTTCAAAATTATTTTAATTTATTGGACAATTATTTATTGTGGATTTTATTTTTGATAGGCACTTTCTGATAGTTTGCTACAGAATGCCCAGTATACATTTTTAGGTAGGCTTTTAGTGTTTGGGAATTGGATGAAATGGGAGTAAGTCGGACCAAAACGGAGTATCTGTTTTGTGATTTCGGGTCCTGTGCCCATGTCTCTTGCCGGAACGCCCTTACCGATCTGCTCCGCTTTTCGGTACCTCGGGTCGCTTGTCCAAAGGGATGGCGAAGTAGACCGAGACGTAACGCACCGGATCAACTCAGGATGGATGAAATGGCGACAGGTTACAGGAACAACTTGCGACCCACGGATGCCCCTCAAGTTAAAGGGAACAATTTACAAGTCCGTGATAAGGCCTGTCGCACGTTATGGATCGAAATGCTGGGCATTGAAGAAGACGGATGAAAAAAGATTGCAAGCAGCGGAGATGAGAATTTTGAGATGGATGTGTGGAGTGACGAGCATGGATAAAGTAAGAAATGAGTAGGTATATAAGAGGAAGTTTGAAAGTGGCGCCAGTGACAGAAAAGTTAAAAGGAAATCGTTTGGGTTGGTATGGGCATGTGATGAGGAGAGACGAAACGCATGTGACTAAAAGAGTGATGAATATATATGTTGATGGATGGAGAGGCAGAGGAAGGCCAAATAAAAGATGGATGGATTGTGTGAGGAATGATATGAAAGAGAAGGAAGTGAATGATAGCGTGACGGTTGACAGGGGAGAATGGAAGAAGAAAACGTGTTGCGCCGACCCCAAGTAACATGGGATAAGGGCAGGAAGATGATGATGATTAGTGTTTGGGAATTAATGATGATTAGAGATCGGATAACCGGATGCATATATACCTTAAGTTAATATTTGGCTAACAAACTGTGGAAGCAGCTTCTTAGTATTTTTTTTCTTAATATAAATCCCGGGATTCCAGAAAATGCGGGAATGCACAATTAATCAGATACATGGTATGGAAACGACTTCTTATATTATGTGGTTTTATTAATTTTGATCCGTGGATGGTTGAACATCTTTACATACCGGGTCTTCTCCGTGCCTCGGACGTTAAGCCCCCGGACATGGTTAAGTATATCGGTGGGGTTGTTTTCATGGGTTTCGAGGGTGTTAAAGCCGATAGTGACGTTAAAATGTTAATCCCAGATGGCGGCTGCAATCATTTTCAAATTTTTCGTTATCGTCGGCTTTCACACCCTAGAAAAGCATGAAAACGACACCCATGACGAAAAATTTGAAAGTTTTCGAAGCCGCCATCTTGGATTTTAATTTTGACCAAATTCACACTTTTTTCTTTTATTTTTTAAGTTCCTTTTCAATGTTCCTTTTATATTTAAATTTTCCCACTATTTTAGGGTAATCTCTATGCGCTGGTATTACTCGCATGTTGCACACATACGCAAATGCGTTATGTAGTACACGGTGCTCACTCACACACGTATAAAAATTGGCTTCACGTTTTATGTTACGTTTTGTACTGAACACGGAATCTGGACATTTCATAATCTAAGTCTATAACATATAAAATGGTTTGAATTCAAATTTGGAACTGTGATGGCCGTCTGCAAAACTGTATCAAAACTTTTTCTTTGACTCATCATTATTTTGATGGCCTGTGCCAACTGTCCCTTTTTACATAACATAGAAATGCATAGAGGCTCGATTTAGGAGTCTGGGAGTGTAGATACTCATACTTCCTTTTGTATGAATTACTGAAGACCCAATTAAAACTAGAATAGCTTTTGCACTCCAACTTGGAAGTTATACATATACGATATGCATCGCCATAATTATATCTTTGAAACTTCTGAAAACTAGCGGCACGGTCTCGAAACAGTGGCCTCGTTTCTGGTGCTCAACGTCGTAGTTAAACTTAAACTTTAACCCCTTAACTTAACGATTAAAGTTGAAAGAGATGGTATAAAATTAGAGTTGTCTTATTAGGTTGAACTTCCTCAGATTGTGCTGTAGCTTTTAAACTACTTTAAATGTTGCCTTTTCAGTGTCTTAATGAGTAAATAAAGGCTATATTTTAATCCTGGAAGGGTAAGCTGTGTATTCGAATCAACAGACCCGCATACCTTGTGACTTTTATGATGATGATTTTGTCGGCTCTTTAACCGAGCTATCCGTGGATGCCTTATAAATAAGGCAACGAAGGCATAATAGCGTGTGACATTAATCATTTAAAAGTACTACTAGCTTCCCTACTGTGATATTTGCCACAGTTTTTTATTATTTTAAATTATTTTTAATGCTCAACTGTCAGTTAAAATTATCTAGTTTTACTTATCAGTACACACCTAAAAACTATTGTATTTAAGTGTGGTCAGTTGTGTAGGTTCTGTGAATAATTTGAGGATATGTCAGCTGTATATTGCTCCTTGTAAAATTGCTCGTGTGTAAAAATATGTTTAATTTTGGATATTGTAATACGCTTCCATAGTTAGCAAATTATATATTTGAGAGATTTCTTCTAATGAATTTGAATTGACTAGCATTTTTGACTCCATAAAAAAAAACTCTATTTATTTTTTTAGCAATGGCGATCTTTGAAGTCAAAGACTGCTTTTGCATTGCGCACTGCCTCAAATCAAAGTAGCCAGTTTGGTGATGGGTTTAGGGTCTTTCCCAAACTATTCATTCAATTGGCTACTTATAATTCTAATGACATTAGTAGGTTGTGTGACCATCTCTGGAAGTGCCAAAGTATCATTTGAAACCCATATTGTTATCATGGAGCGATGTTAAACTATGCTAGCGTATCCTGTTATTTTAAGTTATCTTCGTGTATTTATTTTAATAGCTAGTATTTTTTGTCATCTAGTTGTTTATCTGGTCACATTCTTATTTTTTTTTTAATTTTCATGCAGTAAATAATTCATTCATACAGGCACAATTTTTAAGTACTCACTTCATCATTTTAATTTAAAAAAAAACAGATTCTGCTCATATTTTTTGTACATTCTATTTTTAATTGGATAAATAAGCACGTTGATATTTTAAATGTCTTTAGTTTAAAAAAATAATGTTTAATTTCTCAAAAAAAAAAAAAAATTTCTTCTACAGTAGGTAAACTATTGTCAATGATTTAAAATGTCAACGTGTACATCACTAGACTTCAATATTATTTTCGTATTCGCTTTTGTATCATTAGCTTTCCCAACATCAAATCCTAATTTGCGAACATTCGAAATTAATTTTGTTTTTGCACTGCGACTGAGCGCCTTACCAACATTACGGTATAAGTAGTAAGTTCTGCTTTGACGTCGCATCTGTCACTGAAGTAAACCATACACGCTACGGTCTACGGTATGGTCTACCTGTGCAGGTCGACCGACATGTCGTATGTTCCAAAAACCGCACAGGGCTGTTTCGACATAAGGGTAGCGATCGCTTTACGATCGAAAGTATGAAAAGACGGGGAGGAAAGCTAAACGAACTTTAGCACTTTTCGCTTCGTTCTTAGGCTCGTATTTATAATCAAAGTAATTACTTGCTACTAAGTGATTTCATACTTGAGGGTAGAATTCTTAAGTAATGAAAATGGTGACTACTAAGAATTCTAAGCTTTGACAGTTCTAACTTCAAGCAGTTACTAAACTATAGAAAGAAAATCATTGCTTGAGCAATTACTTTTACTTGACTATAAATGCGACTGTTAGTGTGGCCTGCGCTGGCTACTAACTGGGCTTGCCGCAAAATTTAAAACCAAAACTGTATAGGATATTTTAGATTAAAAAATCGTTCGAATTTACGTTACGTTTTCGTGCGTTCGTGTCAGGGCCTCTGGTACTGTATGAATTGGTAAGGCAACTCACTAGCATTTAGATCCGTATTACAGAACGTCACTCAATACTCAAGCATTACTTAAAACTAGATTCAAGCCATTTGATTGGTTGAAACTAGATTTAAACAAAGATCAGTGCTTGAGTTTCCTTTTGTAATACGGACCTTAGTCAACAAGGCATAGAAGCAAACCCTTAAAGCTAGTAATCCAAAAGCGATACGTAAGCTTATGCATGTAATGTAAATGGTGGGTCGCAAACGCAGCGGCGGCGCCAGCGCTCCCGCGGCCGACGTGGGTGAGTACGCCAGCTACTGCGCGCGCATCCACGACGAGGAGATCTACCACGACCTGTGCGCCGTCAAGAACAGCGTCCGCGACCTACCGCCAGTGCAGCCGCCTGCTTTCAACACAGTAGGGTTCCCCCTTTTTTTTGGGTTTATTTTTTTGTTTGTTTTGCTTTCGGTGGTGGGAGTGGCAGTGCTGACCTGCTTGTACATGCTGGTATAATTTAATATGGTTTAGAAACTTTGTTTATGGTCGGACTTTTAATTAGCTGCAGTAAACTGACACTTCTACTGTCATTTTTACTGTAATTTCGCTATCAAATGCGAACATTTTTTATCGAAATGACAGATAAGAAGTGTCATTTTACTGCAACTAATTAAAAGTCCGAGCATAGTCGGTCTCGTAATTGCTTTACAAAAACTCCCAATAAGTTGAAACTTAATTAAGGTTGAAACTATGTAACTGAATAGGTCTAGTGTGGCCCTGGAGGGAAGTGATGTGGCGGTATCTACAACGCCACATGCGAACTACGCATCGACCTGACGTCACACAAATCCTGCATCGCGCAAGCAAAGTTTACCGCGCAATTGGCATATAATTATACAACATCCCGATATCGGGCCTGGTCGGAGGATCCTCCCTTTTCTATGGAGAATGAGTGAACTTTACACCCTGTTCCTCATACCTCTGTAAGTCCACTCAATTCTGTGTGGCTCTTTCCTCAAAAGACCGTCTCAGACTATAATCTGCATGGTCCTCACATGATCACCAAGACAATGTCTGGACTTTGTTTCGATGTTTATTCTCAGAGTAGTCTTCTCATAGTAGAAATGAGAAACACGGTCAGTTTCCCCCTAATGGAGAATCCTCGCCGATGCTAGAGCACTTTTTTAAATTTCACGGACTAAAAGATATGATGAGAATGGATAAAGTAAGAAATTAGTTTATAAGAGGAAGCTTGAAAGTGGCGCCAGTGACAGAAAAGTTGAAAGGAAATCGTTTGGCTTGGTATGGGCATGTGATGAGGAGGGACGAAACGCATGTGACTGATTGTGTTGCTTGTGTTAGATTGTGACAGGAAACCTCCCCGAGTGCCCGTGGGCTGGAATTCCCTTCGGATACGTCCGTGGGGAAGGCCAGTCTTCGGGACGGTGCACCCTGGGGTGCGGGCAATGGTTCCCCTTAGGCACAAGTGCCTAAGGGGTTTCGTTGCCCGTATGCCAATATCCTGTCGGAGGAACGCTCCAACGTGTGTCCCTCTGCTCTAAGCAGAGACGCACAGCGGCGGAGTAAGAACGGGCTCGGTGTGCACTAACCCTGCCGCCGGGCAGGCAGAAGGAAGCCATTCATCCACCATCAATCATCATCATCCCCGCCACCATACACCATTCATCATTCACCACATCATCATTCCCATCCCATCATCCACCATCAATCATCATCATCCCCGCTACCATACACCATTCATCATTCACCACATCATCATTCCCATCCCGTCATCCACCATCATCATTCCCATCATCATTTCCATTTTCATTTCGTCATTTCCTTCTGCCACCGTTAGTCTCGTAGCCCCGAAGATCGTTCAAGGTCATGTCTCTGACTTTTGACGGGGGTCGAGGGTCTTGGCTTAACCGCCCGGACCGCGAGGAAGAAAACCTCTATAAAAAATTACCCCAAACCTCCAAGCGGCGGCGCACCGTGAGGGAGGTTGGTAGCTTGATTAATGGGTAGCTAAATTAATCGCTAGTGCGAACCACTTCGTTTTGAGCAAGTACCTAAAGTTTATACTCGTGGGAACAATATGGAAAGTTGTAATAAAAACCCAAGACGAGACGAGGAGAAGGCGAGGAGTGATGCGGGGTCGGAGTCCGACGCCGCATCGGGGGCGAAGGCCGCGAAGGGCTCTTTCAAGAGCCCGGAGGGCGTAGTGGTGGGTTCCGCTGGCAGGAATGCTTTCCTGAAGCGGAACGTGGAGGAAAAACCGGGGGATGGCCAGGGGTCATCTTCCTCGGACGGAGGAAAGCGCTCGGCCAAAAAAGCTCGACGGGTCCTTGGTTGGAGTCACACCAAGTCCAAGAGCAAGAGCCGGGCAATGCAGGAGGATGACTCCGTCGGCTCGGCCGAGGGGAGCACTCTGGAGGCGTCTGGCGATGAGTCGGACGCCTCTGGTGGCTTCAAGGCAGAGAGGGCCAGGTTCGCGGAGGTCGTGGCTGCTGCAGTGAAGGATGTGGCCTTGAAGAAGAAGCAGTCTTCGAAGGACAAGGCCATACCTGCAGCCAAGGCCTCCATTATGGCGGCAGCGGAGGCTCTGATACAAGGGCCTCCGTCGGACGGCATGTCCGAAATGCGGGCGGAGGTCGCCCGCTTGACAGCCGCCATGGAGCTTCTCCGAAAGGAGAACGAGGAGCTCCGAGCGGACCTGGCCAGGCTCCGCGATGCCGATGCCGGCCCTCAGAAGGCGCCGCAGGAGGGGGCGCAGCAGGGGCAGAGCGGGCTTGGGCCCGCAGAGGACAGACTTCTGACCCTGGTGCGGAAGGAACTGGCTGCGTTCAACAGCCGGTTCTCTGTCCTGGAGGGCATTGTCCTCCGGCCCCCGCTGGCGGCGAGCCGGCAGGCCTCGGGCCAGCCAAAGGCGGCATCGTACGCCGCCGCCACAGCCGCCACGCCCAAACCTGGGTCGGCGGGGCAGGCGAAGGGCGGGGCCGCTCCTGCAAAGGCGCCTGCGAAGGCGCCTGCGAAGGCGCCTGCAAAGGCGCCTGAGAGGGCCCCGGCTGTGGCGGCGGCGACGACGACGCGGCCGCCCCCGCCTTCTAAATCTCCTCCGGCTGACGCCGAATGGCAGGTAGCCGGGGAGAAGAAGAAGGAGGGCAAGGCGGCAAGGGCGGCCAAGCGGAAGGAGAGGCGGCGTCGGCGCAAGGAGCGAAGCGTCGCGGCGAGGTTGCGCGCCCCAAAGTCCGCAGCTGTAGTGATCACACTACAGCCGGAAGCGGAGAAGAGGGGCGTGTCCTACCGCGACGTGCTCACCAAGGCGCGGGCGGCGGTGAACCTGGAGGAGGTCGGGGTCACGAAGGGCTTGCGAGTTAGGGTCACGGCGACCGGGGCTCGTATGCTCGAGATTCCCGGTGCGGCCAGTGGCCCGACCGCTGACGCTCTGGCTGAAAAGCTCAGGGCGTCCTTAAATGCGGACGAAGCCCGGGTGTCCAGACCCGCCAAGTGTGCTGACATGCGCATCCTGGGTCTGGACGACTCCGTCACAGAGGGGGAAGTTGTGGCCGCCGTGGTCAAGATGGGGGGGTGCGCTATCGAGCAGGTGAAGGTAGGCACCATCCGTCCAGACTCCACGGGGTTGCGAGCCGTCACGGTGAGCTGCCCCGTATCGGCGGCCAACAAAATCGTTGGGGAGGGCCCTAGATTTCAGGTGGGCTGGGATTCCACGCGGGTGAAACTGCTGGAACCCAGACCTCTGAGGTGCTTCCGTTGCCAAGTGGGCAACCACGTGGGAGCGAAATGCACCTCGGAGGTGGACCGCAGCAGTAACTGCTTCCGCTGTGGTCAGCCCGGTCACAAGGCCGGCTCGTGCAATGCCACGCCGCACTGCTACCTATGTGCGGCAGCTGGCAAGCCGGCCGATCACCGGGCTGGAAGCAAGGGCTGTGGTCCACCCGCGAAAGCCCGGGGCAAGGGCAAGCCCTCCGCCCCCTCTACCGCCGTCACCGCCGCAGCCGTCGCCACAGGCGCCGTCGCTGCCGCCCCCACTGCCGTCACCGCCGTACCCACTGCGGCGGAGCCCTCACAGGGGGCTCAGGAGGGGGCTGCAATGGAATGCCAGTAGTGGCCCCATTGCGCCTCCTCCAGGCGAACATCAACCACTGCGCCGCCGCTCAGGATCTGTTGATCCAGAGCATGGCGCAGTGGTCGATTAACATCGCCGTGGTCGCTGAGCCGTACTTTGTCCCGCCCAGTGATTACTGGGTGGAGGACCTGAGCGGCTCAGTGACCCTCATTTCGTCGGCCGCCGCCGGTACCCTGTCCCTTGAAGCCGTCAAGAAGGGACAGGGTTGCGTCGCAGCACGGTTCGGGGGGATTGTCGTGGTGGGGACATACTTCTCCCCGAACCGAACTCTCGCCGAGTTCCACAACTCCCTTGCGGAGTTGAAAACCGTCGTCGTCGGGTATGGTTCCCTTCCCGTGCTTGTCCTCGGGGACTTCAACGCCAAGAATGTGGCTTGGGGTTCCCGGTGTACGGACACACGGGGCAGGATGGTGGAGGACTGGGCTCTGGAGACAGGCCTGGTCGTCCTAAACCGGGGTTCTGTCCCCACGTGTGTGCGGATGCGGGGCGAGTCGGTGGTGGACATCTCGTTCGCCAGCCCCGCTCTGTTGCCGCACGTGGTTGACTGGCGCGTCATGGAGGGGGTGGAGACCTATTCCGATCACCGGTACATCCGGTTTGACGTCTCCGCCCATACCTCGAGCGCGCCGGTCCGACAGGCCCCGAGTGGTCCGCGGTGGGCGCTGAAGAAGCTGGACCGGGAGCTCCTCCTGGAAGCCTCGATCGTGCAGGCCTGGGTGTCACCACCGGACAGGCCTGCCGACATCAACGACGAGGCGGAGTGGTTCCGGGAGGCCATGTCCGAAGTGTGCGACGTGGCAATGCCCCGGGTCCAGCCCAGTCGCGCCTTTCGCCAGGTGTATTGGTGGTCGCCGGAGCTGACGGCTCTGCGCGAGGCGTGCGTCGCCGCGCGACGCCTGTACACCAGGCACCGCAGGCTCCGTATCCGCCCTCCGGATACGGAAGCCATTCAGGCGGAGCTGTACGAGGGGTACAGAGCGGCGAAGACCGCCCTCCGAGCGGAGATCTTGCGGTCCAGGGATCTGGGCCGCGAGGAGTCGCTGGAGACTCTGAACAGAGACCCATGGGGGCGCCCCTACAAGTTGGTGCGGGAGAAACTCCGCCCATGGGCGCCCCCGCTGACGCAGAGTCTCCGGCCCGAGCTCGTGGAGGACGTGGTGAGCGCTCTGTTCCCTTCGCGAGGGGAACATACTCCCCCGCCTATGGCTCCGCCTCATGCGGTGCCCGCTGCGGACCACGACACCGACGACGACGTTGATGCTCCGGAAGTGACCGAGGTAGAGTTGAGAGCGGCGGTACGTAGGCTCAGTGCCAAAAATACCGCCCCAGGACCCGACGGCTTACCTGGAAGAGCCTGGGTTCTGGCCTTTGGGGCTCTCGGGCCTCGACTAGGGGGGCTCCTAAGCGCATGCTTGGAGAGGGGCCAGTTCCCACTTCGCTGGAAGACGGGGAAACTGGTCCTCATTAAGAAGCCGGGGCGCCCTGCGGACTCTCCGTCCGCTTACCGGCCCATCGTGCTGCTCGACGAGGTGGGCAAGCTCTTTGAAAGAGTAATTGCAGACCGCCTCGTCGGGTGGCTGGTGCAGGAGGGGCCGGATTTGGCGGAGACCCAGTTTGGTTTCCGCAAGGGGCGCTCTACGGTGGACGCCATCATGCGCGTGCGAGCCCTCACGACGGGGGATGCAGTGGCCCGGGGTGGGGTCGTCTTGGCGGTGTCCCTAGACATCGCCAACGCCTTTAATACCCTGCCCTGGAGTTGCATCAGGGAGGCATTGCGGTATCACCGGATGCCGACCTACCTCTGTCGAGTGGTCGAGGCCTATCTGACGGACAGGGCCGTCATCTACCCCGGTCATCAGGGAGAGTGGAACCGGCGAGAGATGTCGTGCGGTGTCCCACAGGGATCGGTCTTGGGGCCGCATTTGTGGGACATCGGCTACGACTGGGTGCTGCGCGCCGACCTCCCTGGCGGCGTCAGCGTAGTATGTTACGCTGACGACACGCTGGTCCTGGCGCAAGGGAGGTCGCACCAGGCGGCGGCGGACTTAGCGACACGCGGGGTTGCGATAGTCGTGGAGAGGATCCGGCAGTTGGGACTCGAGGTGGCCTTGCACAAGTCCGAGGCCATGTGTTTTCATGGTCCTCGGAATGCGCCACCGTCGGGTTCCGAAATAACGGTGGGAGGGGTTCACATCGGAGTCGGGTCGACGATGAAGTACCTGGGACTCGTCCTCGACAGCCGGTGGAACTTCGTGGAGCACTTTCGACGTTTGGCTCCCAGACTGGCACGGGCTGGGGCTGCCTTGAGGCGGCTCCTGCCCAATCTGGGGGGTCCAAACGCCTCCTGCCGGAGGCTCTACGCGGGGGTCGTGCGGTCCATGGCCCTTTACGGAGCACCGGTGTGGGCGCGTTCCCTAAGGCTGGGACCAGCCGGCAGGTTGAACGCGTCCCAGAGGGTCATGGCCATCCGGCTAGTCCGGGGATACCGCACGGTCTCCCGGGAGGCGGCGAGCCTCCTTGCCGGATTGCCGCCGTGGGATCTGGAGGCAAAGGTCCTCGCGCACGTGTGGGAGTGGCGCGAGGAGGCGAAACGCCGGGGCGTAACTCCGCTGCCGCGAGAAATCACGGTACAGCGGACAGAGCTCCGGCGGGATCTCATGGCGGCATGGAGAGCGCGACTGTCGCAACCCAGCGCTGGGCACGCCACAATAGCGGCGATAAGTCCCCTCTTTGAGGAGTGGCTAGAGAGGCGCCACGGCGTCCTCACCTTCCGCCTGACGCAGGTCCTCACCGGACACGGTTGTTTCGGGAGGTTCCTGTTTCGCATAAGGCGGGAGGAAACGCCCGGGTGTTTCCACTGTGTGGATCGCCCGGAGGACACGGTGGAGCATACAGTGGAGGTCTGCCCGGCTTGGGCAGAGCACCGCCGTGTTCTCACGGAGGCGATCGGCGGCGGCGATCTCTCGCGTCCGAGCCTGGTCCAGGCCATGGTGCGGAGCGAGAGTGCATGGGAGGCCGTCACCTCCTTCTGCGAAGCAGTGATGCTAGCGAAGGAGGAGGCGGAACGCGTGAGGGAGAGGCAGCCTCACGCCCTCAGTCGCCGCAGGAGACGCCCTGGGCGGCGGGAATCGCGGGGCGATTTCCGGCCACCGTAGGCGCGGGCCTGCGGACGGTGAGCAGCGGGTAGCTCGCCGTCCGGTAAGGACCAGGCCCGAGTCGACGGCGCGTCGTGTTCCACGCGCGCCTCAAAGAGATGTCAGCAAGTGACGGGGCCCAATAGGGCCGACGCCGCTGGGGTCGCGGGTTGTCTGAAAGGGTTACCGCGGCCCTGGCATAGGCAACTGAAGGAACACGGGTGGGTTTTAGTCAGTAAAAGTCTGACACGCCCTCCCGCTCCACCCAGAGCGGGAGAAGTTATTTGATGATTTCCCACCCTCAAAAAAAAAAAAAAAAAAAAGATTGTGTGAGGAGTGACATGAAAGAGAAGGGAGTGAATGATAGCGTGAAGGTTGACAGGGGAGAATGGAAGAACAAAACGTGTTGCGCCGACCCCAAGTAACATGGGATAAGGGCAGAAAGATGATGATGAAGTCACTGACTGAAAGACATCAAGTGTGATGTCTGCGTCGAATTTTATACTGAAAGTCAATATTGATACAGAAAAGTGCGCTAGTATCCGCGAGGATTTTTCTGTTTGAAACCTTAAAAGTGTACAAACCTATTTACAGAAATAAAAAATAAAAATAAAAACGGTCTTAAATCTAAATTAGACCTTGACGTGCAAGTGATCAACCTTAGTGGTAAGGCAAATACGAAGGTGACTATACATCAAAAGAAAATGAGCTCACACGTGATCAACACAACATGCATGGATGTTTCATAATCATAACGGTGTAACTTCCCCCAACTAATAATGGAGGCACAATAACAAATATTGCACCCTAATGGCCGAACCTTCTATATATTGGGGTTGGGTGTTGGTTAATAAATTAGATGTGGCTGATCAATAAGTATCGGCTGTGGTTTTGTCTGTACACATGTACACACTTACTATGTAGGTCAGTAATTCATTTTTAATGACGTAGTAAATTGTTTTATGTTAGTGCTACAAAGCAATTTACTGTTAGGTAAAACGTTACACTTTTGACATAAATATTTTATTTACGTATAAACTAAACACGTTAACGTTTCTGCTTAAGAATTATTAGGTAGGTGAAACATCTCTTTTGCTGCTGGGGAGTTTGTTGCGCCACTTCTTATTCCCAGCTAAAGCACTAGGAAGTGGTGAAGGGTGGTCGTTTTGGGGGGCTGTCTTATGTAACTTTGACGTTCAAAAGGTGCTGATTCTCACCCCCACTAATTTGAATAAATGACTTTTGATTTTGATTTAGACATAAATATTTTTACCTATACATATAAACAGTACATTTCTTTTCGTTGACACTAAAAAGATATCACAGTTACAATCCAGCGCCACGAAATCGGCAAACTTAGTGCAAACTACAATGTTTCAAACAAAAAACCGTTCACGGATGACGGACGTATTAAATTCCAACCGGACAAGTAAAAGTTTAGCAAATCGTTCCGTACGACGATTGAATTATGCATGGCTTGGCGCTGCTTCTCCAATCACGATGTTGTACAACGCTGCTATTAGTTTTGCTATCGCTCTTTTTACAAACACCCAGTTTCTATAGCGTTGCGTTCCTGATGATAAAAATAAGTGGATATCGCAATGTAAGTGGTTAAAAATAAGTTGTTATTTATAACGCGGTGCGGATGTGCCGGAAGACGGTTTGTTTGGGTGCTCTAGATTGTACATATGGCGTGCTGCGGTGCTGTGCGGTAATGTCGCGTTCCGTCGTACCGTACCGCATTGCTGTCGCAAAATACATGCACGTTTTCTTAGGCCAACTTGCATCACAAATCACTAAACTTATTTAAAACATCTTTTTGTCTCTATCATCTTCAAACGATTACCATAAATAGAACGATGTTTTAAATAGGTTTAGCGCCAAATGTATTAAATGACTAGCTGACCCGACACGTTATCCTGTTCCAATTTCAATATTCCCATATAAAATCCACTTTCAGTTTTCCAGAATTTTCCAATTTTCCCGGCAACTTTTCCTATTTTTCTCATCGTTTAAACCTTCCCTGGACTACGTCAAACATTTCTAAACCAAAATCAGCTAAATCGGCCCAGCCGTTCTTGAGTTATAAAATTACAACGAAAAGTGGCATTGATTATTATAGATATAGATTTGTGGAGGAAGCAAGCCTTAGTTTTTGGTCTTTTATGGCTAGATGTTTTGTTCTATTATATGGGGAACTGAACGTTATAGAAACAAACAAATGTAAATTGTAGATAGTGGATGGTAATAGATTACGGTTTAACTCTAAGCTTTCGCTTTCATTGTATAAAACGGGACGAATTTAGAGGTTCAATTTATTAAGGGTGCATTTACGAGTGGGTAGTCAAATAATTACTTTTTTAAATAAAAATATGTTTTATTAAATAAAATGCGTCATACTTATTCTTAAAATGTTTGTTTTAACGAATTGTAGGTAGCTGTGCAAGGTACGATTATTAACTATAATTACAATTTTATATAGATCCAGTTTCTCAATAAATGAACCGAAGTGAAAATTTTTACTTAAGTTCATTTATTGAGAAACTGGACCTATCTAAAATTATAATTATAGTTCAGAATCGTACCTTGCACATGAACCTACAATTCGTACAAAAAACATTTTAAGAATATTTATGACGTATTTTATTTAATAAACACAGTTTTGTTTTAAAAAGTAATTATTTGACTACCCACTCGTAAATGCACTCTTAAGAATATTATTAACTTTCTGTAATTTTTGCATGAATTTTTTTTTTCCCCTCTGAATTCGTCCTGCATTCTTTTTTTTGTTCTAAATTCAAAATAATCATTTTCTTTTTAATAATTTTCAGTTAGCGACATCGTCACATAGTTTAGAAAAGAGGGATTACGTTATACGAGAGCTGGTGGATACAGAGAATAACTATGTGGATGTTTTGAGCAAAATCATCAAATACTTCCTGAGGCCACTGATGCCGTACCTCAAACCTCAGGATATGCAAGTCATATTCTTTGGGATTAAGGTGAGATTAAACTTATTTTATATCTATTTTATTCATTATTTATTTCATACTGGAGGAGCTCGTGGCTAAGTAACAACAGCCGCAAGGGTCGATCCATCAAGTTAAGCTATGCTTGCTGAGGTTCTGTATTATGCAAAGATCCTTAATCTTTGCATAATACAGTAGCCGACAAACAAGTTACCATCTTATTCATAAAAAACTGAAACACTCTACTAACCTATTTTAATTAAAATAGTGTTTTGTCTTCTTCTTTCAAATTCAAATCATAGTTCGAAAGAAATTGACAAAACACTATTTTAACTAAAATTCGTTTGTAGAGCATTATAGTTTTTTTATGAATAAGGGGGTAGCTGTCAAATTTTCGGCAAGGACACAAGTGTGCGCAGCGACCAATCACGCAACAGAATACCGATAAATGGATTACTGTAAAAGTGGGGAGTCTCATGTGCTATTGACCAGCTCTTTTTTTTTTCTGTATTTCTCAGGAGCTCCACGAAACCCACACAGGCTTACTCCGACAACTAAAACTAGCAACAGAGGCATGCGTCCCCGGCAACGGAGCGCCACGTCTCGCAGACGTGTTCCTCGCGTGGCGGGAGCGACTGCTGCTGTACGGAGACTACTGCTCGAACCTCACTAACGCACAGGAAACGCTCAAGACGCTCGATGCGAGAGATTCTAC
Source organism: Cosmia trapezina (assembly GCA_905163495.3). Classification (NCBI taxonomy): domain Eukaryota; kingdom Metazoa; phylum Arthropoda; class Insecta; order Lepidoptera; family Noctuidae; genus Cosmia; species Cosmia trapezina. The sequence goes on along the minus strand of LR991022.1, from coordinate 29,270,624 downwards.
CTTCAATAAACAATTAGCGGTAAGTTACTACCATGAGCTGATTTATCATCTTCATCAGTGTATAGCATGAAGCATGGCACAATAGAGAGGAAGCCTATACACTACATGCGGTCGGGGGCCCCAAAAAAAAACTCGTCAAATTAATTTAATATTTGTTTCATTGTGTTTATATATCGTTACCCGTCACGTCTGCGGAGTTTCGCTAGCTAATTCAATTTGCCCATCTATGGACTTCATACGTCTTGTCGAAATCCTATCTAAATATCCGTCATATTTTCCCAACTACCCGACCTCCACAACCCAGTAACTAGGTAATACTATACCCATTGGTAAGACTGGTTGTCAGACTTTCGGGCTTCTGACGACCCGTAACGACTGTCAAAGATCCACGAATAACAGCCGGGACCAACGGCTTAACGTGCTTTCCGAGGCACGGAGGAGTCTCGTTATGTAAAGATGGTCACCCATCCACTGACCAAGCGTAGCTTAACCTGATGGATCGACCCGTGCGGCTGCCAATTTGATCAATTTGAAGGGAAAATATGTAAGTGCAAACAGTAGCAGTCTTTTAAGGGGTCATTGTACTCATCATTGTGAACAACTTTTACTATGAGACCAAACCTGAAATCGTGAAAACAAAATCAGCAGTTCAGTACATTTATGTTCGCATAATTCGTAAAAATGTAGGGAACAGCTCAATAACTAGCTGACCCGACAGACGTTGTCCTGTCCCAATTTCAATATTCCCATATAAAATCCACTTTCAGTTTTCCAGAATTTCCAATTTTTCCCGGCAACTTTTCCAATTTCTCTCATCGTTTAACCCTTCCCTGGACTACGTCAAACATTTCAGAACCAAAATCAGCTAAATCGGCCCAGCCGTTCTTGAGTTATAAAATTACAACGAAAAGTGGCATTGATTTTTATAGATATAGATTAGTTGAACCTTATCTTCCACAGTATAAAACCTTACTTTGCTTACCTCTGTCAACAGAAATGTCAGAAAGAACACAGCGACGGTCGGATACAGCTGCGCGATATCCTGTCGGTGCCGATGCAGAGGGTGCTCAAATATCATCTGTTGTTAGACAAACTGGTGCATGAAACACAACCGGTAAGGCAATGCCAAATTATTTATTTCAAGTAGCCCATTAACATTTACGTCAGTTATGTTTTCTGTCTATATTTTTGCTGGAGTGTCGGCGCCTGCGACCCTTTGCTTGCCAAAGTGATGCCACAGAGTGCCTCAGACACTGACGACACGGTTGGCGCAGTGGTTGAGCGATTGACTGCTGCGCAGTATGTCGCGGGTTCGATTCCCGCACGGAACAAATATTTGTACGACCTACAAGTATTTGTTCCGAGTCTGGGTGTTTTTCTATCTATAATATGTATGTATTTACAAAAAAAAATGTATATAAGTAGTTTATCAGCCATCTCGTTACCATAACACAAGCATTAGGTTGCTTAGCTTGGGACTAGATGGCGTTGTGTGAAATGTCCGAGGATATTATATTACTGAGGACATAGACAAGTAATAGGTTACGTCGGGCACTGACGCGCGGATTAATTTAATATTTTATTTTAAATTTTCTAATGTTTGTTTTTCTTATGTTTTCGTCCTGTCTGAACTGACCCTAAGCTGTTTGTGCACAGAATCATGAGGAGTTCCGAGGGTTGGAGCGTGCGAAGGAGGCGATGGTGGACGTAGCACAATACATCAACGAAGTAAAAAGAGATAGCGAAGTGCTTTCACTACTCGCTAAAGTTCAGGTAAAAATTATATGAAATAATAATACAGGGTATAATTTTAATCACCGTTATCCTCTTGAGGGGTCATTGTACTCATCATTTATAAACAACTTTTACTATGGGACAAAACCTGAAATCGCGGAAAAAAAACTGCTGGTCCCTACATTTATGTTCGCATAACTCGTCAAAATTAATTTGGTTTCAAGTTTGGTCCCAAAGTAAAAGTTTTTTTTTTTTCATAATGATAAGTACAATGACCTCTTATTAGGATAACGGTGATTAAAATTACACCCATTATTTAAAATATTTAAATGATTAGGATATCTTCTGTAAAACCATTAATTTTAGTAATTAATATTTATATTAACCTCACGAACATTGAATGCAATCTTAATTGCATGTCTGGTCCTTCGGTACATTCTGTCGAAAATTACACTTTATGCACTCCAAACCAGATATGTTCACTCGCATTTCGCCAGTTGTGTTCGAGTCCAATGTAATAGAGCGAGAGCCTAAATAAATAATTATTATTCAGTGAATTAATTACTATAGTTTGACCGATACCGCTGTACCGCGAGGAGCGCGGTGTCCCCCGTGAGCGTAGACGAATGAGCGGCGGGACGCCGTGAGCGTTGACGAAAGCGGCCTGCACTGCGTCTCGCCGCGCATATATCTAAGGCGCGGTACAGTGGTATCGGTCAAACTATATAAAATAACGCTAACGTAGCATATAAGCACAATCTGTTCCTAATTCACTAACAACTTGTGGACTGAAATTTCTGAAATAAGGATTTTTTTTTTGTTCATATAAAACCCACTAATGGACGCTAAACAGCCGATTCATACTTACTTGTATTCTTCTCCAGGAGAGTATAATAGACTGGGAGGGCGGTGCCCTAGGCGCGGGGGGCGCAGGCCTGGCCGCTTACGGCAGGTTACTGCTGGACGGAGAACTGAAGGTCAAGGCACACGAGGACCAGAAACTGAGGTCGCGATACGTGTTCGTGTTTGATAAGCTCATGCTGCTCTGCAAACCTGTAAAGGTAAGTTGTTTTAATTTTTTTAAGTACCTCTCACACATAACGCTGCTTCTCCTTTGCCGTAATTCAGCTTAGGCGAGCTTTTATAGACAAGCACAAATATACAGGAAAAGTTTTTAGGCACTACACAAATTTCCACAGGGTGTTCTACCGTTGAATATGAACAACTTAAAACTATGAAATCGCAAAAAAAAAAACATCTGCAGCTTCATACAAAAGTTCAATTAGTACCTACTCGACCAAAATGTATGAACCACAGATTTAGAGTAGGCTAGATACCACAAGCTACAAACTTAACACGCTAGGCGCAACTACTTTAGTTTGTGTTCGATCGTACCAGTGGCGAGTTGCGTCGTCGAGGATATGAAAAAAGTTCACTGACGCGTAAGTGATTGAAACGATTCTGTTTACGTTGAGCACAGCACTAAATGGCTGGAATGAAGTCATCTTAGGTATAAAAAAGATGACACGCTCGGTTTTCATACTATCTAATGAATATGCGGTATCTAGCCTACTCTTAAATCTGTGGCATGAACAGCTGTTTTTTTTTTCATGATTTCAGAGTTGGTCCCATAGTGACAGTTGTTCAGATTCATGGGTAGAACATTCTGTGAAAATTTGCGCACTACTTAAAAACTTTCTTTATGGATCTTAGAAAATTATTTTCTCGTGTTTGACCCGACTGTGGCGGAGCCCAAAAGGTCCAAAGGTGTGTTTATTATCTAGTCAGTTTTAAAACTCGATATTTATCGGTCTATGAAATAGCGGTACTACTAATTCTCATACACATCTTTGTCATTTTGATTATTTGACCTCACAAACTTGATAGATGAACATAACATTGTTAACTACTCTTGTCAGAAACGAGACAATTTTATGCCAAAGAATAATCATTGCTTCATGAACTATACCACAGACTAATACAGATGGGACACTCCACAAAATCATTTAAATATAAAGCGACTCTACGTCACAATAAAGTGCAATTCAGGTCGCACAACGCATAATACTTGCAATTCACCTCCAATTGGCTCTCTTTCTATCGCGTAACTGTTATACCTTCTTGTCTTCATATACGACGCGGCGCGTGAGTGAGTATCGAACTAACCTACGAGCCGGCCGGTGCGCGGCAGCCCACACTGAATTGACCCAGTGAGATGACCCCGCCGCGTACTTGTAGCTTCATACCTAAACTGCGGAGTGTCCCATCTGTATTAATCTGTGACTATACCAAGAATTACTGCTATTTTCCTTTTGATATTGAAAAGCACATACTAACTAATTTTTCCTTTCTTTGACGCCACCCCAGCTACTTTCTTCCCAGGACAATCAGTACTCGTACCGTGTAGGGGTGCGACTGGCGGAGTACCGCGTGGAAGAAGGATGTGGCAGGCGCGCGCTGCGAGGGGACGCGCGCTGGGCGTCGCACTTCTACCTCGTGCGACGCACAAAGGACGCCACGTTCACGCTGTACGCACGCACCGATGACGCTAAGCGCAAGTGGGTGAAGGCGATCAAGGATGCTATGTGAGTTATTTGCTAGCACTACGACACAGAATTATAAAGCTACTATGCGTGCCAAATAAGAATAGCATCGCGCTTGCTGCCAACTTCACACGATAGCTGTCAAATTAGTACGCATTGGTAATGAAGTTCGCGAGTATTGCGGAACAAAATGACGTCTTGACAGTACTATTCTTATTTGGCACGCATAGTACAGTAGTTTATTTATCTGGTTATTGAATTAATTACCTACGGCCACTATGTAGAGGAGCTCGTGGCTAAGTAATAACAGCCACACAGGTCGATCTATCAGGTTAAGCTACGCTTGCCGGGGTTGGTCAGTGGATGGGTGACCATCTTTACATACCGAGACTCCTCCGTGCCTCGGAAAGCACGTTAAGCCGTTGGTCCCGGCTGTCATTCGTGGATCTTTGGCAGTCGTTACGGGGCGTCAGAAGCCCGAAAGTCTGACAACCAGTCTTACCAAGGGGTATCGTATTACCCAGTTACTGGGTTGTGGAGGTCAGACAGGCAGTCGCTCCATGTAAAATACTGGTATTCAGCTGCATCCGGTTAGACTGGAAGCCGACCCCAACATAGTTGAGAAAAGGCGAGGCAGATTGACTATGTAGATAAATACGCGTCCGTCACTCCGTCTGTCTTGTCGTTCTAGTGTCAACACTGGTTTATTTGTTCACAGTGACAACCTGGAGCCCCCTGGTTGTCGAAGTACGAACCACAAGTTCGTATTACACACGTTCGAAAAGCCCGCCACATGTCATCACTGTTCCAAGTTCCTGAAGGGTAGAATATTTCAGGTATGGTATGCATATTATTTTATTTAACGAAAGTTGAATTAAATGTAAATTAAACATGTTTCAGGCACAAACTTGCTAATTCGCGTTTGATATTGAAGTTAAATCCTCAACAGATTCAAATTCTAACATCTTCATTCTTATTATAACATTAACACCTTTAACATAACATAAATACTACTACTTGTAGCTACGTCACTATGTGCTAGCAACCGTTTCCGGGGGCCCATTATTGAGTGTGCAAGTCACCCCCTGCCAATTTATATGTGTATATTGTATAACATTGGTCAGGCAGGGGACATAGTTCTTCCATAGTTCAAGGTTCCCAATCCACTATAGCCACCCAAACCCATAGCCCAATATGTTTTGTTTCCATGTTCTACAATAGTCCTGCACCAACCGGGGGTTGTACATAACATAAATACTACTACTTGTAGCTACGTCACTATGTGCTAGCAACCGTTTCCGGGGGCCCATTATTGAGTGTGCAAGTCACCCCCTGCCAATTTATATGTGTATATTGTATAACATTGGTCAGGCAGGGGACATAGTTCTTCCATAGTTCAAGGTTCCCAATCCACTATAGCCACCCAAACCCATAGCCCAATATGTTTTGTTTCCATGTTCTACAATAGTCCTGCACCAACCGGGGGTTGTACATAACATAAATACTACTACTTGTAGCTACGTCACTATGTGCTAGCAACCGTTTCCGGGGGCCCATTATTGAGTGTGCAAGTCACCCCCTGCCAATTTATATGTGTATATTGTATAACATTGGTCAGGCAGGGGACATAGTTCTTCCATAGTTCAAGGTTCCCAATCCACTATAGCCACCCAAACCCATAGCCCAATATGTTTTGTTTCCATGTTCTACAATAGTCCTGCACCAACCGGGGGTTGTCCTTGGGTGCACTTGCATAGTTCATACAGGGATAATCGGCGGCTGGTGCTTCCTCGTCATTTAAAATTGTATCAGGGGCCTCTGCGAGTTAGCTTCGACCCCTCGTAAGCCTTCCAAAGGTCCGGGACTCCAGGGTCCCGAGATATGTGAAAGACAACATAAATAAATACTTCTTTAGTAATTTCCACAAATGTGTTGATTTTTATCGACCGACTGTACAAATTGACAAAAAGTTTAATATTATTTGTATATTGTATTTTTATTAGGGCTACCTCTGCACGGTGTGCAATGCGTGCGCGCACAAGGAGTGCATCGCGCTGTCGGGGCGCTGCGGCGGGGGCCTGGCGCCCGCGCCTCCTCTACCTCCCCACCAACATCAACCGGACCAGGCGCTGCACTATTACATGTGGTAAGTCACTACAGCTTTATCATTCTTATTCATATCTGCATTACTATTTTCCAAACTGTTAAAAACTAGCTAATCTAACTAATCTTGAAGATTTTTTTTAAAAAATCGAAATAAATAATATGATCTGGAAAACTGCTATTTTTTATTTTCGAAATCAAAAGTCATTTATTCAAATTAGGCTAAAAATCAGCATTCTTTCGAACGTCAAAATTTTAAAAAATCGAAATAAATAATATGATCTGGAAAACTGCTATTTTTATTTTCGAAATCAAGTCATTTATTCAAATTAGGCTAAAAATCAGCATTTTTTCGAACGTCAAAATTACATAAGACAGTCCCCACAAAACGCCCGTCCTTCACCACTTCCTAGTGCTGCAGCTGGGAAAAAGTGGAGCAACAAACTGTCCAGCAGCACAGCTCTCTGTTCAGAAGAACTTGATTTTATACAATTATCCAAAACTAATTTACATTACGCAACGCAACACAAAACATTAAATTAAATTATTTGTCAAATAAAATATACAATTTTAGGAACTCATATTTGAGACGCCCACACGGTAAAAAATAAGGGAGTGTCTCCCTTCACCGATAGCACCGATCACTATCGTTGCGTTCTTCATCATCACCTAATGCTATATTATTTACCTGAGCTAGTGTACAACAGCGTTTTTTTTTTTTGGTAGACGCCTCCAAAAAATGAACATTTTAGTTATTTCAGTAACATCATCATCTTCCTGCCCTTATCCCACGTTACTTGGCGTCGGCGCAACACGTTTTGTTCTTCCATTTTCACCTGTCAACCGTCACGCTATCATTCACTCCCTTCTCTTTCATATTCCTCACACAATTCATCCATATTTTCTTTGGCCTTCCTCTGCCTCTCCGTCCATCAACATGATGATGATGATCACTCTTTAGTCACATGCGTTTCGTCTCCCCTCATCACATGCCCATACCAAGCCAAACGATTTCCTTTCAACTTTTCAGTCACTACTGCCAGTTTCAAACTTCCTCTTATATAAACTCATTTCTTACTTTATGCATTCTCTATTACTTCTTATTTCAGTAATATAATCCACTAAAATAATAGTAATTTCACGTAGGTACGTGGGCGAAATGGGACGCGAAACGGCCACAGCGCGGCTAGAGCGGCGCGTGGACGGCACGTTCCTGCTGCGCGTGCGCCCGCACCCCCCGCACACGCCGCAGCACCCGCACGCGCCCACCGACACCAATCTGGCGCTATCGCTCAAGTAAGTATACAATGCGTTTCAATTAGGAATAGGATCGACTTAGCGCCATGTTGTGACGTCATAGCTGTCACATGGAATAAATTGGGTAGGGTGAGCAAAACAAGATATTTTTAAATGACATTTATTTACGAACTTTCTTCTTTACTTTCGGGTAAATTGTTGCCAACAATGGAAATATAATAAATAAATAAATATCCTTGGACATTTTACACAACGCCATCTAGTCCCAAGCTAAGCAACCTAATGCTTGTGTTATGGTAACGAAATGGCTGATAAACTACTTATATACATTTTTTTTTGTAAATACATACATATTATAGATAGAAAAACACCCAGACTCGGAACAAATACTTGTAGGTCGTACAAATACTTGTTCCGTGCGGGAATCGAACCCGCGACATGCTGCGCAGCAGTCAATCGCTCAACCAATGCGCCAACCGTGTCGTCAAAATATGAAAGACAGTAGTATACTTTTTTAAAAAACAAATTATGACTAATTTTTTAAAAAATTTTTTTCACTTTGATTTAACTAAGACTCGGTTAAACAAAAAAAAAACGTTACTGATACGCAAATAAGTTTTCTTTGCAAACGGTACTTTTCAATCAATTTGACAGATAGAGGTCATTCTTATTTGAATCGCATTGTTACATACTCACGATGCTTTCCTTCACCGTTTTTGAGAGCAGTAGTGATGAAATAATTTACACAAAGTAAAGCGCCTGTCTGGGTTTGAACCTACGACCTACAACTCGTAAGTCGCGGCCGTTACCACTGTGCCACCCCACCACTGCTCTGATAGAGTAATAACAACAATGCAGCCAACGAATCTGAGCAGTTACCATGAGATAGACAGCGTGTTTGTTGAATTTATCAGTTTTTTTTTTCAAAAACTGGGTGTCAGTTAAATAAAGCTCGAAACAGAACAGTCAAGCTACTGTTTTACGACACGACATCACACTAGTTCAATAATGTAAACCCCGCTTTAGACAGCTAGTTAGTCTTTAAAATTTTGGAGTCAAAACAAAACTATTCAGCAACTACATAACCGCTATGTGAATAAATTGCTAATACTAATACGCTTCGTGTTCACATAGTCTATATTCTCAAAATACAACTATTTAATACAAGTCTTTTGTAGCCGCACAAATACGGGGTGGAAGGGATATCGACGCGCAAACTTTTACCACGTATTCAATACATCATTCTGAGCCCCCTATATAGGGTGACTGGTAATTAGTGACCGATACCTAAACACATGATTGTGCTCATGATTACAAACAACTTTTACTATGGGACCAAACCTGAAATTGCGAAAAAAAAATCAGCTGCTTCCTACATTTTCACGAGTTATGCGAACATGAATGTATGGGGCAGCTGATTTTTTTTCACGATTTCAGGTTTGGTCCCATAGTAAAAGTTGTTTGTTATCATGAGCACAATCATGTGTTTAGGTATCGGTCACTACTTACCAGTCACCCTATGTAGAAATTTTTCATTGGTTATTGAAAAACAAATCCGCTCTTCCATACATTTTGACCGTGTAGGTATTGCACTATTGTAGGGAACTGAAGATTTATGTTTCAATAACCGATGAAAAATTTCTATATAGGGAGGCTCAGAGTGGTGTACTGGATACGCGGTAACAGTTTGCGCGTCGATGTCCCTTCCACTCTGTATACATATTAGAGGAGCTCGTGGCTAAGTAATAACAGCCGCGCGGGTCGATCCATCTGGTTATGCTAAGCTTGTCGGGGTTGGTCCGTGGATGGGTGACATACCGAAACAGCTCCGTGCCTCGGAAAGCACGTTAAGCCGCTGGTGCCGGCTGTCATTCGTGCATCTTGGACAGTCGTTACGGGTCGTAAGAAACCCGAAAGTCTAACAACCAGTCTTACCAAGGGGTATCGTATTACCCAGTCACTGGGTTGTGGAGGACAGATAGCCACTCGCTCCATGTACAATACTGGTATTCAGCTGCATCCGGATAGACTGGAAGCCGATCCCAACATAGTTGGGAAAAGGCTGGGCAGATTGATTGATTGACAAATACGCATATTATCCCTTGCCAAATAAGAATAGGACTGTCAAGACGCCATTTTGTTCCGCAATACTATAGTAATACTCGCGAACTTCATTACCAATGCGTACTAATTTGACAGCTATCGTGTGAACTTGGCAGCAAGCGCGATCCTATTCTTATTTGGCACGCATAGTACCTAACAATGTCGGTCCTTCCCCCACAGAACAGACAACACAGTGAAACACATGAGGGTCTGCCGCAAGCCGATAGACCAGGTGCCGCACTATTACTTGTCCGAGTCGCGCTTCTTCCGCAGCGTCGTCGAGCTCATCACCTACTACGAGAAGACCAGCCTCTCCGAGAACTTTGAGGGGTGAGTAAACTATTGTGGCGACATCTATACCGCCACATACAAATTATGCACATGCCACTGACGTCACAGAATCCTGCATCGCAATATCAGAGTTAAATTAACGTAAGAAATTCAAATTTCTTACGTTTTTTGCAATTTGCAATTTTAGAATTGCCCTCAAATCTCAAGAAATAGTTAGACAATAGGATAATATGAACTTAGAGAGTTGTATTGATGATTTTAATGATTATAATTCTATAAATAAATACTTAGATCAACATACAGCCTAATACTAACTATTTCTTGAGATTTGACATATGGAGTTGTATTGCTGATTCATATGATTATAATTGAAAAACTCACTCACTCACTCACTTCGGTCGTCATGCTACGACACAGTTGTACTCTTCAATTTAGCAACGTATACAACCAACTATAAAGTTGCTAAATTGAAGAGTACAACTGTGTCGTGTCATGACGACTGAAGTATTACGTTTAGTCGGTTAACCAGACACGTGGTTTTTTTGTTTTTCTATGTTTAATTACCTAAACCGATGGAGTATAGTGCGGAACAGTCCTGGCTGTAAGCTCGTCGAACTATCTTCGCCAAGTTATCACAAAAAAAGAAACAGTAAAAAAATGAATTACTTGAAAAAGCAGTTTTAGATTCCGTTTCCACTAAGCGAAAATCGTATTTCATAACGGATCATTGGCCTCTGTAGTCATTCAATATTCTATTCGAACAAAGTGCCTTAGTAAAAACTAATCGATAAATGTCAATAACTGTTTCTCTTCCCACAGTCTAAATTCAAATCTCCGCTGGCCATTCCGACGCGTGGTAGCGACAGTGGTCCATGACTTCCGGCCGCTGGAGAGCTCGCAGCTGGCGCTAAGACCCGGCGCCAAGGTGCTGGTGCTCAGCAAGGAAGGAGACGGCCGGGGCTGGTGGAAAGGACGCACCCTCGACAAGGTACTATTATCATACCTCAACGTATTTCCAAAATTATTTTTTTTATAACTTAATCAGCTTAAAATGTTCCCAGTGTTATGCGGGCCCAGGGTTGGTGGATATTACATGCCTAAAAAAGCTGTTAGAATTTCTTTCATTTTGCAATATTATATTATATTATATTATACTAGCTGACCCGACAGACGTTGTTCTGTCTTAGCTATGAATATTCTAATGTAACCGCGTGAAGTTAAAATAGTCGTTAAGTTTTCTGAAATTTTCTAATTTTCTGCGAAATTTTCTTAATTTTTTTCTTTCATAAGAACCTTCTCCTGACAATAATAAATACAACAAAAAAAGAATTAGCGAAATTTTTCCATCCTTTCACGCGTGATGCGATGACCAAGGGAAATAGGGATTCATTTTTATATATTATACAGATATAGATTATTAAATTTAAACTGTTCACTTATAATTAATGGCTTTTCGTATTGTCGCCATTCAATTACAATTTTCTTTGGGAGGAATACCAAAAAAATTGTACCTTCCATCCATTACACCTCACACGGTCTTAGCCACTTTTGGAATGATATTGTCCACAGCGTATATAAGGTAGTTCAAAATTAACCTAACAAACTATCGAACTGAATAACATTTACTAAGGGACCAACTTTGAAAAAAAAAACCAGCTATCCCATACAGTTTAGAACAGTAGGTATTAAGTAAATAGTAACTGTATTATGGAACAGCAGATTTTTTTTCGCGATTACAAAGTTTGTCGGGTTAATTTTGAAACACCTTCTTAAACTAACTTAATCTACATTTGAAACAAACTTCCGTCTCCAGGGCGACAACCGCTCAGGCTACTTCCCCAAGGAATGCGTGCGCGAGGAACCAGAGTGTATCGGAGCACTTGACTGATGTCAGCTTTGCCTCGCCGAGCGCGAGCTGCATTTCTCGTCGCCGAGACCGCCCGCCCTCGACGATGATCAAGACGACAATGATTCTGCTGACCTCGTGTAAACATGAGCTTTTTGATCATGTTACAAGAAAACTTGGGCCTTTTGACCAAGGAGAAAGTTACCGAGAGGAGGTAACAAAATTGTCGTTGGAAATGGTCCTTATTTACTAAGGATCGGATGGGAGACAATGGTCCTTCGTGGCGGACTTCGGACATTCATAGATATGTTTAGAGGTGTTTTATTCCTTCTGAATGTTAAATGTCAGTTTACGAGGAATTAGTCGTCGAATTTATAAGTTTGACTTCTAGATCTTGAAGTATGAATATTTCTTAAGAAGATTATGTATAAAGCGAGGATGAAGGACGCAGTTATATTTTCATATTGGTGTTAAAAGTTCGACAAACTATAGTTAATAAGGTTGTATGAAATAGCAACGAATTCCCGGGAACGAGAACCTCGGGGATTGTAAAAATAGTGAGTAAAAATGCATGTGAATAGAATATAGTGTAAATATTATATACGGTGTGTATAAAATGTCTTACGATGGCGTAAGCAATGTTCAGAGAATGGTTCTTTTACTCAAAAAGTGGGGGAGTGCTAGCTACCATTATTATCATTGTCAATAATACAAATATTAAATACAATAATTAAATGTTTAAAAGAGTATCTTACATGTTATGTGCATCTATATATTTTAAAAGAAAGAGTTAGATATTCTTTTTAGTCAAATAGGTAATTATTTTGAAGGAGACTACATATTTTGCTCTTACAAGTAAATGATTAATATACTACCGAAATTTTAAAACAAATCCTTTCCAAATAAATGTATGGAAAGATACTTTACAATACATAGTCTTTAAATCATATTTATATAACTTTCAAGAAATATTTGTTGTGGACAATTAAATATATTAGCAACTATACGGATACACTATGTATAATAAACAGAAGCACATTCACTTTTGTGATCATTATTTATATTGACAAGTAAATAAGGCAGCCGATTTACACGACACTTATTAGACTTATACGTCGCGATGATTAATTTGTGATAATAATCGAATGGAAGCTATAATACGGGCGATGGATTGTGGCCGGTCTGAACTTCGCGCAGAAGGCTGCGCAGTAACATTTTTTAGGTACCAAATGGTGACATGAGACGAGTGTGAGCGAGAGAACATGCGCGAAAGTTCGTAGTGCCTGTGTTCAGACCGGCCGTATTGTACGAAAGAGGAAGAGACGATGCTCATTTAATTCGATTTCTTTCACAAAAATAAAATATTTTATGTACAGGTAGCTAATGTAAAAAAACTTATACATACGTTATGTGAGCCTATACAGGGTTATTGGTAAAACACCAGCAACCTCTTAAGGGGTCATTATACTCATCATTATGAACAACTTTTACTATGGGACCAAACCTGAAATCGCGAAAAAAAAATCTGCTGTTCAGTACATTTATCTATAACAAACTCGTCAAAATGTAGGGAGCAGCTGATTTTTTTTTCGCGATTTCAGATTTGGTCCCATAGTAAAAGTTGTTCATAATGATGAGTATAATGACCCCTTAAGAGGTTGCTGTTGTTTTACCAATAACCCTGTATAGATTATCGCATCAACTTCTGAATTATTTTAGTGTATAAATATTAGCAATGCACGTTATAATTTTTTGAAATAATTCAAAATTTATTTCGAGACAAAATCTCTAGTCGTGTGAATGGGGCTTCACGAAGCAATCTCACTTCGGTGTTAATATAATGTGTAAAATACGTATGCATATATGTGATTGTGTATAAAATTATATCTTGGTGAAATTATAACCCTGACTTAACTGAGAAAATATTGTTATACCTATGTGACTGATCGCATCGACCAGTCCAATTTAACATAAGATAGAGAGTATATTAAATGTTTTATCTACACCCATGCTATAAATCCTCTATAAAAGTTTCTGATTATTGCAAAAAAACTTTTTCAGAAACTTTTATAGAGGATTCATAACATGGATGTAGATAAAGTCTTGTATGCAACTGTACATAATTAGGTATTAAAACACTCATGTGATACTATTATAACACTCTGCTTCGCCTCGTGTGATAAACCCACATTCGTGTTTTAATACCCCTTATTATTAGTCAGTTGCATAAATAACTATTATAAGATACTAGCCGACCAAGGTATAGACAACTGTCAGTAGTGACGTCATCTGCCCATATTTATCCGGATTGGAAAGGTACTTAAAAGAACGAACTAAGTGGGCGGTTATGTCAGGTGACACACTCTTATAGCAGGTTGTGGCGGCATCTACATCGCCACATAAGAACTACGCATCATAATGACATGACGTCACGCAACCTGCATCGCGCAATCAGAGTTAACCGCGCGACTAGCATATAGGTAAACAACGTCCCGACATCAACCGTCGAGCAGTAGCCCACCAGACACGACACCCGTATGGTCGGAGGATCCCTTTTCTATGGAGGATGAGTGAACTTTACACCCTTTTCCTCATGCCTCTTTAAGGTCAATACTAGACAAAAAGTGTCGAGGAATTTTGTACCTTATCAATCAATCAAATCGGCCTATCGCAGCCCACTGCTGGACATAGGTCTCTCCCAGGCTGCGCCACAACACCCTGTCCTCCGCCTTCCGCGTCACCTTCTTAAAGTTATCGGTCCATCTAGCTGCGGGGCGTCTCACACTACGTTTGCCGTTACGCGGTCTCCAGTCTAGGACTCGTCTGTTCCACCGGCCATCGGTCCGTCGACAAACATGGCCAGCCCACTGCCACTTCAGCTTGCTTACTCTGCAAGCTATGTCGGTTATTCCGGTTCTTTTCCGGATAATTTAATTCCTGATTTTATCCTTCAAAGAGTCACCCGCTCTATAGCGCGCTGAGCGACCTTGAATTTGTGGACCAGCCCGACTGTCAGTGTCCACGTTTCGCCACGTATGTCATACCGGGCGGGACGTACCTTGTGCGGTGTAAGTGTTGGCTGCCACGTTTACTGGCCATGCAAATGATTATGAAAACACCTCAGTTGACTTGGTCGTCTAGTAATAAACTGGATGAGCACTAAAGCCACAGAATAAAAAACTACAGTAGTTTATCTGGGCAGAGACCTGGAATTAATTACCTACGGCCGCTCGGTAGATAAATACGCGTCCGTCCGTGCGTAGTGCCGCGCTATCGAACTGTTGTCTACTGGTATATACCACAGATTAATACAGATGGGACACTCCACAATTTAGGTATGAAGCTACAAGTACGCGGCGGGCTCATCACACTGGGTCAATTCAGTGTGGGCTGCCGCGCACCGGCCGGCTCGCACGTTAGTTCGATACTCACTCAAGCGCCGCGTCTTAAAATAAGACAACCCTAACGAGTCAGAAGGTATAAGAGTTACGCGATAGAAAGAGAGGCAACTTGTAGATGAATATAACTGCAGGTAATAAGCGCTGTGCGACCTGAATACCACTTTATTGTGTCGTAGCAAGAGTCGCTTTTTATTTAAATGATTTTGCGGAGTGTCCCATCTGTATTAATCTGTGTGTATACTAAGATTTCGAAGCGCGCCATTTCGGACGTTCTCTATGAAGATACGAAGGTACTACTGTAACATTATTATTCTGTGCTAAAGCTGTTTGCGACCGGTCGCGCCATCCAGTTAGATATATTTATAGGTCATAGGTGTAATAAAATAAGCTACGATTCAACAGCATTTTGTCAGTAGTCTTCTGAAATAATGAGCTCTCTTCTCTGTTGGCACTCGGCAATGTTTGATGGTGCGTATCGATGCTTTAATGTAGGTATATTGTAGGACGTGTGCCACAGGTGCATGCTATGTTGGTTTGAGTGTACGTTTTAATGCGTTGAGTTGGTAACAAACTTTGTGACACATTGTGTTACAAATGCTGGTGTAAGATCTCAGGGAATCGATAAGCGATGGCCGATTTTTTGTTGGCTAAAATGTATGTTGATTGTAGGATTTGTAGGTAGGAAAATTAAATATTTGGATAGAGAATCTAAAAGTGAATCTCTTAGTAACACGTATTTAAACGTACACTTTGGATCGTTGTTATATTTTATGTCATATTATCATACATGTCGTTTAGTCGTGGAATTACTTCTCTATACGAATGTGTTATGTCAGACCGTCTGATATCGCGGCTCGAACGTATAAGGCCCCGTCACCCCGTGTAAAAAGATAAATGAGCGCAGAGTAGAGTATTTTGTGATGACATCGAATAGTTAACTTTATAGTAAGTGCCATAAGGGTGAATTTACGAGTTAGTCAAATGATTACTTTTTTAAACAAAAGTGTGTTAATTAATTAAATGCTTTGTATTCTTAAAATGTTTTTTCTACAAATTGTAGGTAGATGTGCAAGGTAGGATTCTGAACTACAAATATTTCTTTACATATTTCCCGGTTCTCAATAAATGAACCGCAGAGAAAATGTTTACTTCAGTTTATTAATTGAGAAACTGGACCTATCTAAAATTATGTTTATAGTTCAGAATCGTACTTTGCACATTTACCTACAATTCGTAGCAAAAATACATATTTTAGTTTTAATAAGTAATTATTTGACTACCCACTCGTAAGGTGCAAGCGTGCACGAATATCGCAGACATCAAACTGCTCCTAGGGGCGTCGCAATGTCTTGCTTGCACTTTTAAGACACTGAAAGTGAGGTTCATTTTTCAATGTGAAACACTCCTCTGCTCTGTATTTCTTTTCATATCTATGACGTTCTAGATGTCGTAATTTTCTTCTCTGTCATCTTGAATGCGCACTACCCACCATGACGGAAAGTAATGCTCAACCCGTGTATTAACATTCTCTATAATATTATTGTTGTACTTTAAAGTGTTCGAACATAAGACAATATATTTGAATTACTGTCACCTCAATCAAGCCATAATTTAATAATATGTGCAATAAATAGCAATTTTATTAATAACTTTATCGTCTAGTACCTACGGCTTCACAAATTAGGCGAACGGCCAAAACTGCTCTAACTCCATTAATATTCCATTTAAAAGTAATGAAAAGGTTACACCACTTCTCCGCTTGCTCTTTCATGAAACAACAAATTAAAATAAATTTTAATTTGAAATTAAAATTTATTTAATTATAATAGACAATTCGTTATAGTTCTTATTGCCATAGCAGACACGACACTTTTAACATTGGCAATCAGTGATTAGGCGACTGTTTCGCGTTTGGCATCAACGTGGCCACCTACTGGGCTCAAAAAATATAAAAGCAAAGTACCATAGACACGAAAAGAAGATCACGTTTGGCGACTCGCTTTTTGTCACTCGCTAAAAGTATCGTTTCTGCTATTGCCCTTAATCGTCTCAATATCGGTCAAGACTTCATTTCTCTAAGAGTGAGATAAAGTGCCAAACTTTGTCATCTAATAATGCAACTAGATTCTTTTTTTGTTATAATACAGCGTTATTTTACTTAATATCGTTATACCAAAACGCTAACAACATGTTATACCTCATTATCGCCGTTCTGTCTACATTCCAATGCATAGTATTATTTTTTCTTTACTCTAAACAATAAAATTCTTACACGAAGTTTCAGGTCACAAATTATTCATTTTTCAACTACTACGCTCCTGTTAATTTAATTACGTCTGACTCCATTTATACTAGTAATTTTGGAATATTTTAAATAGTGTCACGGTCACAATTTTCCTTTATAAATTTTGTCTTCCTACTAATACCAAATGAACTCGTATTGAGTTAATTTCCTATTTTAAGGAGCTCCTAGTCGGTGGCTCGAATTCGTTGGTGGCGTGGCTAATTTGCATGCTATTTAGTTACTTTATTTATTTAGTGAAATAGACGATGATTTATAACGAAAACGAGCGCATAAAATTTTATGAATAGACCTTTGAATTCAGGTTAAAAGAAAAAACACGTTTCTTGTATGAGGAGGGAACCCCTTTTAATTTTTAACTTTATTTTATTTGGACAGCGGAGGTTTAGTGCCAAATGGAACCCCGTTTGGGACTCTTAGGCTACGGGACCCTAAAAATCAAGATGGCGGCGTTAGTTCCAATTTTGGCCACGCGACCACGCCAGCGTATATCTCAGGGGCCGTACTATAACGAGAAAAAAGATCATGGGTCCATCATGGATCTGTTGAGAAAAAAGGATGGTGCTATAGGTCGTATATAGATAGCTCCGTCTCTCTCTCTCACACTGCAACCGTTCAACTTCTGTCCTGCTATACGTATGGGTATGACGTAGCTCGGCGTACAGTGTAGCGACATTTGATTTTCTTTTATTATGTGTACTTTGATTACGGTTCAGATTGCTCTTGATTTTAGTCCGAAAGATCCAGATACATTCCGTATAGATCACCGATCTAGTTCAATCTACGATGCTTCCAATCAGTCATCCACATATCACGAACATAACAAATAAGTTACAAAATAATTCGAGCTTTACTTTTTAAATAAAATTACAAAAACATAAAAAACTATAAACGAAATAAAAATATTAACTAAAAATAAAGTAAAATTATTGTCCTCGTTATCTAAATATTTAATAGGTGAAACTCAGATTACTGTTTTCTATTATAATTCATCTTATTCAAGTAGGCAGGTTTGTGCGCTCTCTGCCTTGTTCCATCTTCTTCCCCTAATATTAATAAATAATAAAGGATAATCCCCATTTATGACGGTTCTTCATGTCTTGACACATTTCTCTCTTCCTAAACCTATGGTTTCCTAAAAGACCGGTGGCCGCATTGACAGCTGTCATGAAAATGATGGCAGCGTGCTTTGACTTTACGGTGAAAGAAAAACGCTCTCTAGGAAAACACATCAACTTACTTTCGTAAGTAACGTTTCAGTGACGTCATTCGACGGTAAATGGCGGACGGTATTTGGCGGCTGCCGCAGTCTTAGGAAACCTTGGCTTAACTTTACTAGAAAGACTGTATAAGTTCTCAAAGATATTATAATATTGATCCCTTCTAATCTATTCTATAGATTTCTAACATCTAATGTAAATAATTGTTAATTTATTGTAACAAATAAATGTAATTAGTAGATTCAATTAAGTCAACGTGCACAATGAATGTTATCCTTCCACGTTGCGTAAGTAGTATAAATACGTGTAAAATAAACACTGATGATTAATAAAGCGTGGAAGTGGCAATATATTTTATCCTAGTATAAATTATATACTGTCTCGTTTTATTTTTAATTTGAAACCGCAAGTTCACTATTTGGGCTATCACCTTTATAATTTTAATCTATGGACGTTCGCATTTTATTTACACGTGTAATAGTAACTTTCGTTTATTTTATAATAGGATGACAATGTAACGTTTAACACTAGATATAATTTGTTTATAAAAAATTCTTTACATTTATTCATAAAACGACACTTGTAAATAAACTCATAAATTGTCATATTAATATTTGTGAGCCACTTCCATCTCGTCATAATAAATTATATAAATGTAAATTTTAAATGGATTTAAATGTTACTTATAAACACTAGTGCCACTAAATAAAATAAAATTTTAAAATATTATGCTTTAATATAATCTGCTTAACTGACATGTAAACACTGCTTATAAAGATTATGATTATGGAGAAAAAATATATCTATTGATTAAAAAATTAGTTTATCTTGTCCATGGCGACAGGGTGCCGTTGTTATGTAAAAAAAAAAAAAAAATATTATAAATGATATAAAAAATATGTGAGACATAGTAAAGAATATGGTTGTTGTAAAGTAATAGATATATATTTTTTCTATTTAGTTGGCGAGCCCGGGGCGGCGGTAACGGCAGCAGTGTGATAGATAGAACAATATAGAATATATTATTTTGCTTTTTAATTCTCTAATTATATTGGGAGATAGTAGGGAGTCATTAATTGGTTAAACTGTCAAGCAAAACTGACAAATCCGCTAATAAAAAATATAGAGGTTCTGTATGAATTATATTTATGCAATTATTGTAAGTCACAGTTAGTTCCTACTGCTCCCACTCAGTCTCTAATTTTATGATTCGTGCCAAAATATTTTAAATTATTATGAGCAAGCATAAAATGATCTCTGTAATATTAACGCAGTTTATCGACATTACATACAATAACTACGTACTTTGTTATCTACACTAGAATATATTCATTTACCACTTAAATATACGGGAATACATTATATTAGTTTTAGTTTGGACACATCCTTTTGGGTGTCAAATCAACTGTTTTATTAGTGAAGTTTTCTTGTTCTTGACAAAAAAATATCGAAAATAGTTTAGCTATCTGCAATTTTATTCTTAGTACAAAGTATTCGCTTTTACATTGGTTGTATAAAAGCAATATGGTCGCAAATTGAAGCACTTTTATGTTTAAACTTGATTAGCACTGTGTATCGAATTTTATGGTAAACGCAATGACTATATTTTCGTTTGTGAGTCGTTTCAATGTCAAATGGTAATTAGCACAGTGGTAATCCTTTGATACGCTGCCATTTTAAGAATATATTTAAATATTGTTGAAAATGTCATATTATTTTAAAAGGTCTGTGGGAAAATTGAAAATGTTCTAGCTAGTAAATCATGTTATTAGAAAAGTATTATAATAATCATTAGTTTTGATATGATTGTCTTGGATTACCGACCATTGTTCAACTTGTGTCTTTGTAAGAAGGTATGTAACTTTTTACAGCGTCCCTACGGATTATCATTGTACTTCCCTTGTAATCATTTGAAAACCTTATAATTTAATAAGTATAGCATATAATAGCAAATTTTGTGTTAAATGTCTGCATGCATGGAATGTTGGTGCTAACATAATATTGATTTTGTGTTCATTATCTTTACGTTCCAGTGGTTCGAGCTGGCGCTGCTGCGGTAGCAATAAATTGTATTTTGATATTATTTATGTTCATGTTTGTAAATATACAGAAACGGCATATCCATTGTTCTGTAGTTAGGTAAGCCACTCCACAAATAAATACACTGTTGGAGAATTTCATTTGTTTTATTTTTATATTGAGTATCAAAATATTTCACAACTAACATTACAAATGCGAGCTTAACTCGTTTACAACATTTCCATACAACAATTTAATGTAAAAATAATCTAATATGTATATAGAATAAGAATCAAATTCCTAATAAAACTACAACTTAATTGTAGAAATAATATTATAAATATATACGCCTGACTAAACAGCGTAAATTAGAGTCGACCGCACTTCGGTGATTACACGGACGTTGAGCTAGCCTATTTAGCGTAGTACAATACGACAACGTTCAAAGGATCCATCGTTTATCTTCGGAAAAACCGAACTTTGCCGAATTAAATGTGACTGGTAAGGGAGTGACGGAATTAGTGCGTCAATCTATAATAATTTAGGTATTAAATCAATTTCTATTGGTCGCTATATTTCGTTTTTTCCGAAGATAAACGATGAAACCCTTAAACGTTGTCGTACTGTACGGAGTTTAGTTTTGTACGGACAGGTGATGTTGCCACTGCCATGCGGCCTACTGTATAGTTCGATTCAAACTTAATGGCGGCTCGGAAGTTAGCTGCGAGTGCAGTTAAAATATGATTCAAACTTAAAAGAGCTAAATCTTGAAAAAAATCTTAGTTCTTAAATGAAAAAATACTTAATCGAGCTTAACTAAATGGAGCCAAAATTGCGGTCGACTTGACTATACGCACGGCTACAGATCAAGCTATCCATTTCCAGTATAAGCTGATCTCGCCTGGTATAGGATTTCCTTACAATGAGAGGTCAGTCTATACTGGAAATGTATAGCTTGATGAGTAGCCGTGTGTACCTGCACGTTGTGCGCTCGCAGCTAACTTCCGAGCCGACATTAAGTTTGAATCTAACTATACCGAGACTTTTGTAAACTTGAAAAAATAAAAACATTGATCCAACTGTGTATACGGTGGTCAAAAGAAGTATAAACCTACAAATGCAAATAATGTTGTCAAAAAAAAAATGACCCAAACCTGATTATAATAATCTACGATCGGATGCATTTTTTTTTATTGATAGTATCCGTTACAGGAAATCATTATACATTCTTATCTTAGATCTGTACAAATAATTATGGTACTAACCTTAATATCAAATACAAACAACATTCTTGACATAGATTACATCAAACCGCACCAAGGACGCTGTTACAAATGGGTAGTCAAATCATTACTTTTTTACACAAAAGTGTGTTTATTAAATAAAATGTATTGCATTCTTAAAATGTTTTTGCTAGAATGGTTGATAGATGTGCATGGTACGATTCTGAACTATAAATATAATTTTAGATACGTAAATTTTCTCAGTAAATGTACCGAAGTAAAATTTTTCACTTCGATACCGTTATTGAGAAACTGTACATATCTAAAATTACATTTATAGTACAGAATCACAAAAAACATTTTAAGAAAGCAAAACATTTTATTTAATAAACACACTTTTGTGTAAAAAAGTAATGATTTGACTACCCATTTGTAACAGCGTCCTTAATAACATTCCTTCCGTTTTAAATGACCACATTTTTATAAGCTTGACTTCAAAGATCACTGACATAAAGCATTACAATAAATTAAAAATGTAAGAGGAGGGGAGTATGTAAGGATCGTAGCAGGGGTCAATCTGTAGTTCTGCCTACCCCCATGGCAAGGAGGCGTGAGTTTATGTAAGTACTAGGTGGGGCCCCGCGACTTCGTTCGCGTGGAAGTAGTCAGATACACAATTTAATTACTAAATCAAAATCAAAAGTCATTTATTCAAATTAGGCTGAGAATCAGCACTTTTTGAACGTCGAAATTACAGTAAGACAGTCCCCACAAAACGCCCGCCCTTCGCCACTTCCTAGTGCTTCAGCTGGGAAGAAGAAGTAGCGGAACAAACTCCACAAAGCCACATTTAAAAAAAATTTCCTCGTCCCCCGACCTGCCGCGCCGGCCGCGTTGCATCCTTATCCGTACGTTCATTTGTTCACAATTTCATGGGTTTTATTTTTTTTGCGCGGAACCTTAATTATTTTTCTAAAAGAAATTAACTTATCATAAGTTACTCCTTAAAACATTTCGTAGCAATTCCCACCATATCTCGAAAAAAACAAACTTGAATTTTCAACTCTCGACGCTAAGCAATCTGAAAAAAAAAATCTCCCTGGGTACGCGGGCTTTAGACTCACTGGCACCAAAAATTATAAATGCGTTTAGCGCTAGACATATTTAAAACATAATTTGGTCTCTGTCATTTTCATACGACTGATAGAAACAGAATGATGTTTTAGAGATCTGAGCGTTTTCACAAAAAAGTGTACCCCCCACTTTTCGGTTGTCCCTTGTGTTTGAAGTATTATTAACAAAATATGATATGATCTGGTGAATATTTTAATAACTGTAAGCACTAAACACATTTTAAACTATTAAATGAAGTGCCACAAATATGAAAAAAAAAAAATAAAGCTATTAAAATAATGACCAATTTTAATCAGCAAGAAGTCAGTTTTTGACGTGTCCCCCACTCGAATTTCTCGATGTTAAAAGCTATTCTGAAAAATTTTTGTACGCGATACATTGACTTTTTGGTACGGTTTGAAAGAACTCTGAGTATTCTATCGTCTGTGGTACTTTTTAATTTAAACCTAAAACACGCATTTCCACAATTCAATTTCCAACAAACATGTAAAAAGTGGTGCCGACCGGACTTGACAGGTTTGTCACGGCTAAAACTGCTATTTAAATAATAAATAAGGACTTTTTCATTTCTAAACTGGCAACATTAACCTTACAATCCACCGTTCGAAATACAAAAAGAACCAGTTGTGATACGAAACTGAGTAAAACAACGTGTGTATTTGGTTGTGTCACGAACGTCAAGATTTCTTGTGTCGGACTTGAGACACAATAACTGCTGATTCAGGTAAGTTTACATCATTTCACGATATTTAAAAGATTAATAATTTAATAATGTAATCGTAATATAGTTAATAACAAATTTAGTGTAAATGTTTATGTTAGAATACAGTTCAGAATATAATAAGGGAAGAGAGCGTCACGTCAGGTTTGCGACATTTTATACCATGACCTACGTATACTAAAATCTGACAATAAATTCGGTCATGGTACACTTTATTTTGAAAACGCTCATCTAATAAAATTGACTTGGATCTTTGAGTCAGTCTTACCGAACGTCTTTTCTACGTCAGCCATCTCTACTTCGCTGGAAGTCAGCCCATCATCGATGATCAAATTAATTACTAATTAAACATTTTACTTCAAATCAGGAGTACTGCTACCCAAGTACGTTCGTAAGTCAGTGACGGTAGATCTGATCAGTTTGCCGGGGATGGTCGGCCGGTTGAGTCGTTTGTACGCAGCGTAGCGGTGGCATCCGCCGAAGCTGTAGTAGTAGTCGCCGCCTTCTGAACCTTTGATCCAGAGGATGTCTATGGGAGGGACGTTGCCTGCTTCTTCTTCTTTCTGAAAAATGTTTGTAATCTTTGATAAGTTACGGGCAGCTAGCAACTAAGGTGCCTAATTTTCCACAGCGCTCGTAGATTAGACTTATGGCTTGACTAATTACCATGACAAATTCAAAAGCCTGGCTACCATAATAATGCGTAGGTCTACCTAAGTAATCCATACTAAAATATTTAAAACATTATAAATACGCAACGGATTTTTTTTTTTTACTCACTACTTATGTGTAATTGCTGTTACAGATCCGGTATCAAGCTTCAATATTTGCTAAAAGCTAAAGTTACACAATTAGCATGCCTCGGGTCATTTCCCGCGAGAACTTTACAAAATAAAGTATGAATTACAATAATATTTTTATCGATCTCAGCTGACTTGTTCACCTTCAGATAACAAAATTACATCGACCTCTTAACCCTTCGACATAACTTAGTAACAAAAAAACAAAAGAATTTTGTTTATGTTTTTCTTGCAAACAATCAACATTTATTAGGTAAGTAGATCGTTAAAAATGATTAGGTATTTTTATAAATTAACTGATAAAAATGGAAATGGGTTTTACTTCTTCAATTATATTGGAATAGGTACCTAGATATTTTGGTTAAAAACAGTAAGGGACATAGTATGCCTCCTTGTGACACGCCATACAAACAAGATATTTACTTATATAGAAAGTTGCTTGGCTTGTTGTTGATAAAGTCCTTATATTAGCAAATGCGGTTAAGAGCAATCCATGTAGGATAATGGATAACTGGTTAATATCTAGGTTACCTGACCGCCTATAAGTGCCTGGGTATTGATTGGCCGTGACCGCTTCTGTCGGTGGGATTAGGTCACTTAGATACCCAGTGATTAATGAATATGGATTAAGGGGATACATAATTTTGTTTTTAAAATTCATTGAAAACCAAATACTTGGTTAAATCATTTGGATTTTCCAAAATGTGTTGACTACATTGTCACCTGCTGTCCTGCTGACTAAAACCGAAACTTGATTACTTGAAATTTTTTCCACAGAAAAAAAACGCAAAGTAGCATCGTCTATTTTCTGTTTTAACGCATTCAACGATTATAAAGTAAACAGCGTAAACAGTTCCATATAGTGCAGTAAAATTTGCTTTAAATCGAAGGTATTTAAAGAACTTATTAAGCTGAAAATAGATTTAATTTATAGCATTTTGTCGTAAATCTACATTTAAACGAAGTGCGTTTAAAGTCCGGTGCGCCTGAGTCTTCTATCACGCGCGTCATACTAGACAGCCATAACGACATTTCACTTACACACCGAGCTAAACCGAGGCTAAACCACACTTCGATGTAGGGCCCTAATGTAAGGAACGCTCTCTTTTGTTTTAAATTCAGGTACAAAGCAGAAAGAGAATAGTAAGATGAGATTTCTACATAAGGTATGTAGGTACTTTACGCCAAAGGTTTTAATTAGGATAGCTAGGTGCCAAGACTAGGTAAGTAGAAAGAATCGAACACTAAGTTAAACGGCGGAAAAAAATACCTAGTATCACGCACTCCTCATATTTGACAACAGCCAATCAAATACTTTCCGAGGGTTAGAGAAAAACCAGAATAAAGGGCAGTAAGTTTTTAACTTTCTTTGTTTTTTTTAGGGACCAAAAATACCGAGTAAGTATTCTAAGTATAGTTTGCGAACGCAGTACGCGTAGGCAATAATACTAAGTGTACCTACTTTGCGTATCAGGTAATTTACAATTAGTGAAAGTGGGCTTAAGTAATAGCGGCCCGCATCGCACAAAATTAGAAAGAGGCAACTTCAGTATATCTATACCTATAGTTAAACTTATTTTTTATTTACATAGAAGTGTTTTCTCAATTTCTTTCGCATTATGATTTGTGTTATAGATCTGTAAAGGAACGTTTGTTGTCCTTGGTTCGACCGGAAGTCAAAACACTTCTATACCACTAAAATAGGTTTATAGTGAGAGTTTTAGTTTTAAGGGTTCCGTATCAAGTCAATGTAGGGCGACTTTTTTACCATTTCATCCGTCTGTCACAGTTGGATATCTCAGGAACTACTACTCTACTAAGTAGGTATATCCATAAACATGACGGTCGCAAGTGTCAAATCAACAAGAACTCAAACCAAATGGAAAAAAAACGCCTAGATCTTACCCAAAAGCAATCATAAAGGCTGGTCTGTGCTTTCCGCATCCAGAGGATCGGATCGTTAGACCATTGTTCTGAGAGCGGATTTCTACAACCTGGACCCCGCGCCCCGGTCCAACTTATAGGGATGGGGGCCTACCCAGAAAATCACGGTAAATATCCAATTTTCCGTACCTGTAGCGTCTCCATGAGTGACACAACCTTATCCTCAGTCAGCTCCGGGATGAAAGGCCTGATGATCACCGACATGGGCACGTCGTGGACCTCGTCCTTGTAAGCACTGTGCACACTCGTCATCCTCGATGCTGTAACCGATAACAACAACATTGACCTCACGAATACATACATTTCAATTAAGTAATTGCGAATTAATTTAATAACTGCTTTAGACCGAAAATGTACCTAATTGAAAGAGAACATAATTAGGTATCAGTATTTTTATCAGATTACCATTCTACATACATTTACAGTGAGTTAGATTTGTCAAGATTTCGTCTAACTCTACAACTTCTAAGTACGACACTTTATCTTCTTCTTGCAAGACTGGCGAGATAGCGTGACTATGGATTATTAGTGGAAATCATTAATGCTTATTTTGTGCATGCCTACAGGCACATACTTGAGTGCTACTAGTTCATTATTTGAGTGAGACACACAGACCTCCTGGGCCTGTTTTCTACCCAGGTAGCTATATATTAGGATTTAGTTTGGTCATTATTTTTATAAGCTGTAATGTAATAAAGGCCATTCATTGTGAAATTCGCATGTCACGATCAAGGATAAACCCAAGTTTTTCAACATGCTAAGCTGACCAAATATCTTTAATTTAACTTTTTTTTTTTACCAGACAATAATATATTTGCAAAAGTAAAAGTACTTACAATTTCTGGCGGACACAGAGGCACTGAAGTTAATAAACGATTTTAGCATTTAAAAGCTGTGTTTGTGGAGCTGCTCGGACGGCTGACGGCGCGATACTAACTCTAATCATGACGCTACAATCCACCTGATTCATACATATACGCCAAGGTCAAGCCATGCCCTGATAAAAATAAACACAAACAAAATAACTCACTATTTACTCTAATGACTACGTTAACCTAGTGTTATCAATGGACAAAGAACTGTAGATCTATGGTCAGTGATAACCGGTGTACTTACTGATCGATTGTTAGGAGTTATCTTTGTTCCTGTGCAGGGGTCATTCAACTGCATTATTATTCTGAATTTACTAACAACACATTTGACGACACGGTTGGCGCAGTGGTTGAGCGATTGACTGCTGCGCAGCATGTCGCGGGTTCGGTTCCCGCACGGAACAAATATTTGTACGACCTACAAGTATTTGTTCCGAGTCTGGGTGTTTTTCTATCTATAATATGTATGTATTTACAAAAAAAAAATATATATAAGTAGTTTATCAGCCATCTCGTTACCATAACACAAGCATTAGGTTGCTTAGCTTGGTACTAGATGGCGTTGTGTGAAATTTCCAAGGATATTTATTATTTATTTATTTGCCATCCACAACAACTACAACGTACGTACCTACCTAGTGGTTTTGTACATATATCTAAGTAGGTAGGTACTCTCTTTGTTTACTAATCTACGTCTACGTTCTACGCCTTCCTAATCAGACAGAAGCTTTCCTTTGTCGGACAAGTAAAATTTCGAATCATTCCAAACGAAAACGCAGAGATGTTACCAGCACTTCTGCTCACTCATTGCCTATCTATTGGCGTTTTTGAATATGTATTTTTTGTTGATGATTTCTGAAAAACTGTACTATTTAGAGACGTCGTTTTGTTTTTCCTGTAATCTATACATAAACTTCTCATGGCTAAGTAATAACAGCCGCACGGGTCGATCTGTCAGGTTAAGCTACGCTTGCCGGGGTTGGTCAGTGGATGGGTGACCATCTTTACATATCGAGATTCCTCCGTGCCTCGGAAAGCACGTTAAGCCGTTGGTCCCGGCTGTCATTCGTGGATCTTTGACAGTCGTTACGGGTCGTCAGAAGCCCGAAAGTCTGACAACCAGTCTTACCAAGGGGTATCGTATTACCCAGTAACTGGGTTGTGGAGGTCAGATAGGCAGTCGCTCGATGTAAAATACTGGTATTCAGCTGCATCCGGTTAGACTGGAAGCCGACCCCAACATAGTTGGGAAAAGGCTAGGCAGATTGATATTATACATAAACTTCTATCACATAGAATAATTTCAGATTTTTCTCTATTTGGGGTAACGGTATTTTTTTTAACATTTTTCATCAAAAGTTGAAAAATATTGGGCCTAAAAAAAAAAACATGTTTGAGAATGTGTAAATAGCGCTCTCTCATATGATACCCCACATGCCCTAGTAGCCCCACTTCGAAATTTTAAGACAGCCTTTCAGTCCCTGTTGCAAAAATTTTTTTTTTAAATTTCTTTCTTAATTGCAAAATAGTTGGGCAAACGTCATCTAAAACTCTTCCAAATTTCAAGTTGATAGCATTAGTAGTTCTTAAGATATCCAGTTGTGACAGACAGACAGACTGAGTCTCACCATAAGGATTCCTTTTTACCATTTTGGTACGGAACCCTAAAAAGAGATACTTATTTAAAAACATACGACTTTCCAAGTGGCGGACTGAAAAAAAAAATGAGTTGGTGAATGTCAGGATGCCTCGTTCGATTTTCAAATTTACTTACCTCAACTTACCTAATGTGAGGTAAATCGAATTTACAACCCGCATTTTGAGTTAAATATAATATAATAATATAATATCTAGTCCCAAGCTAAGCAACCTAATGCTTGTGTTATGGTAACGAGATGGCTGATAAACTACACAAAATACATTTTTTTTTGTTTTTTTTTTGTAAATACATACATATTATAGATAGAAAAACACCCAGACTCGGAACAAATACTTGTAGGTCGTACAAATATTTGTTCCGTGCGGGAATCGAAACCGAAAAAAAAAATACTAGCTTCTTTCAGAGCATCAGTGATGAAAATACTTTGTTACCTACAATGTACATTGTAATCCTAAAACAAGTAGGTAGTGTATAATAAGATGATAATGATAATGAGAGGGGTTGTAGATAACCCGTAGACATACAAATTTAAATGAGCTTTGTTTTCAAAACAACGTGTAATTACGATAATTGTGTAATAACAAAGAGATAACTTTTGCATTAAACGTCCAAATGTCATCAATGTTATAATTTTTATTACCTCATTGACGTAGGTACTTATTACATATTTTAAGAGTACCTAATACCACAATAGAGTATAGAGTACCTAATACCACAGAATAATAATGTTACAGTAGAAAACGGCCGAAACGACGCGCTTCGAAATACAGTGTAGTCCGTTTAGTACGACTTCGCATTTAACAACCAACCGTTTTCAGCGACGTAAGTATAGGCATATGTTTGGTTTTAATATAAGACACCATGAAAGTACATCCGTTTATTACGAATCCGCTTACAACGACCGACCGCTTTTAACGACGGAATTTCAAACATAATTGTCCGGTTACAACGACGAGCGTTGACGTGTTTACAAATAAATCGTAGGTAAGAAGCTATCTCCTCCCTGCGCACCCCCCTTGCCTGCACATCGCTGATTGGAATGCGATTTTTTATTTTATTTACGGCAGTAATTAATTTTCGGGTAACGAGTGAGTGCGCGTACAAAAATGGCTTCTACAAAACGAAAAAAGTTCTCTATTGAAGAAAAAAGCGTAATAATACAACGTTTAGAAGCTGGCGAGTCGAATATAACGATTGCGAAGGAATTCGGTGTAAATCAGTCGACAATATCCACAATTAAGTCAAATAAAGACAAGATAGAACATTTGTGCAATGTCTCAGGAACAAGTGGACGTGGCACTTTTACAATGGTTTAAGCTGCAACATAATCGAGGAATACCCGTAAATGGGCACAGGCTTCAACAAAAGGCATATACAGGGTGTAAGGGACAGCCCTTCCGCAAACTAACAGGGTGCATTCAGCTCCACATTTTGATTCATATTCCACCGGAAATTTTCATTTTTTCAAATTTTTTTTCAGTTACATTTTCATTATTTCAATGTAAAATTGCATTGTGTGTTCGCAGCACTCCATTTATGTAAAAAAAACTGCAAAAAAAACAGCAAAAAAAAAAACTTGAGAGGTGTCAAGGGACACCCGGATGGAACGAAGTTCCTTTCGATTAATTAGTGAAGGAATTGTAATAAAATTTTATTTTTATACTTATCATCATCATCATCATCATCATCATCGCGACACCACACTGTTCAATGCGAAATAGAAATGAAAATATCTGGCTTGCTTTCTATAAGAGAGAGAGAGAGAGAGAGAGACAGACAGACAGAGAAACATGCGCACGCCGCACGGCTTACAATAGCTTACTATAGCAAAAAGTGTCGTGACAACTTTTCGTGAGAATTTTTTCCGTCTAGCCCCCTTTCACAACGCGCGATAAGGAACTTCGTTCCAAAAACCAGCAATGGATGTTGAAATACTCTAACCAACGACGCGTGAAATCAGCTGTTCACTTTCTGTCTAGCTACAGAGTTCATCGAACTAACCGCATACCTATTACCTACCCCTCCCAACCAGTAATAGACGCTCCGATTTGTGCACAAAAACACAAACAAATCAGTTTTATTGGATTCCTATAATGTTCCTGAAAAAAATTAATGTACCGGTCATCTTAGTATGACATACTGAATTCACCCTATCAGTTTGCGGAGGGCTGTCCCTTACACCCTGTATTACATTAATATGTGATTAATAAAAAACAAATATGTCTGTTCGTTTAGTACGTCGTCCGGTTAGTACGACGTATTAACACCGGTCCCTTGGCCGTCGTTATAACCGGATTCTACTCTATATATGTATATAAACATTGACTTATATATTACTGCGTATATAAAATAAAATTCATTCAAAGTCCCGACTGACTCACTGACTGATATATCAATCAACGCACAGCCGAAACTGCTGGACCTGGTGCACATATATACCATAAACAGTGCAGGTAAGCATCCACTAAGGAAGGTTTTTTGGAAATTCCATACCTAAAGGGTTAAAATTAATAGGGGAAGAAAGTTTGTATAAAGTCTTACTTCTTGTCTTAGGCTTGAAACTTGGCACGAATACTTATCTAAATTATAAAGATTGTAATTTTTAGTTTTCCTAAACTACTCCCTAAGGGGGCATTGGGAGGGTCAGTTTTTATGGTGAGAGGTGGGTTAGAGATTGCGGGAAACTCAGCCCGACAGAAATGACCGAAAAATAGAAAGTCGGAACGGCACAAAAAACAAGAGTTAACTCCAGTCGTGCATCGGAGCTGACACACACACTTTGTTTTGTTTGAACGCTTTAAAGCTATCGATTTTTTTTGTTCCAGAGATTACTCTCTGGAACTACCCGTCGGATTTACAAAATTCTTTTTTCATTTGAAAGCCCAATTCTTAAGGAAGACTATAGGCATTAGTTATTTAATATCACGGACCAAAAAGAAAAAGAAAGTCAGAAAGAACGCTAAGCGAAGACTAGACTTAGGCTGCCTGTCCACCGGAGCGGAGAAACGGAGAAATATTAACCAATAGGAGCGCGAGCGGACGGCAGAGTGGAGTGGACTTAAGATTCTATTGGTTAATATTTCTCCGTTTCTCCGCTCCGCAGCCTCACTCCGCTCCGGTGGACAGGCAGCCTTAGGCTCGTATTTATAATCAAGTAATTACTTGCTAATAGTAATTTCTTAATGAAGTCATTACTTGAAGATAGAATTCTTAAGTAAAGAAAATGGTGACTTTTACTTGGCTAACGCCCGGTTTCTCGATGGCTATTCAAATCTAAAATTAACTAACCATGTGTAAAATCTCTTGTTAAGTCGAAAACGAGTTGCACGAACTTTGATTAAGTACTTTGATTTGAATCTTTGATCACTTGACACAACAATCAAATTAGTACAAAAATCTCTTGTTAATTCAGAATTTGGGTTTCTGAACAAACGATTAAGCTCGAATGTCATGTCAAGTCACTGTCAAATGTTGTGGTTAGCTAATCTGTCAAGCTTGGGCGATTATCTTTGCGTTCCCCGTGATTTTCTGTTTTCTTTTGATATTTTCTAGTTTTAATTAATAAAAAACAACTTCTGCTACGCATAACGGACTCGAGATTGCTTTTCTGAGATTTGTTAACCGTACAAATATTTTCCTACAAACAAACGGAACCGTGAGGTTGTACGAAGGATTTCACGTTTTCACAAACTAGAAATACACATGTAAGTAGCAATGGTTAACAATCATCTTCTTATTATTTACTTGTATAAAAATCTAAAACCAAACAATAAAAATTCTAGTAACATACGGTACATATTTTTGTTATAGATAATGGAATCGTCCCTGTCGTCTTTGTCTTTGTCTAGTAGCAGTGAAGATGAGCAAACAGATACCAGGTCTAGAGTTTATCGCCAAAGAATGCATCCAATGGAACATTACAATGATGAGGAGTTCAAGGCCAGGTATAGGCTATCTAAGCAGACTATACTCCAATTAGTGGATCTCATTGGCACCAGGCTAAAACCATTTACTGTGAGAGGCAATGCAATCAGTGCTACCGAGCAAATATTGCTAACTATAAGTTTTTATGCAACTGGAGCGTTTGAAATGACAGTGGCGGATAATATAAGAGTACACAAGAGTACCGCATGCCGCTTTATAAAGAGTGTATCACATGAGTTGGCCCAACTGCGACAACATTTTATAAAAATGCCTACAAACGAAGAAGAGAGAAATAAAATTAAAAGTGGTTTTTACCAAACCACTTACCGTTACTTACTTACTGTTTTTTTTTTTTTTATTTCCCAAATATTGTGGGTGCAGTTGATTGTACACATTATTGTGGGTGCAGTTGATTGTACACATATAAAAATACAATCTCCAGGGGTGCAGTTGATTGTACACATATAAAAATACAATCTCCAGGTGGTGATCAAGCAGAGCTGTACAGGAACCGAAAAGGATATTTTTCCTTGAATGT
Organism: Cosmia trapezina; assembly: GCA_905163495.3. Taxonomy (NCBI): domain Eukaryota; kingdom Metazoa; phylum Arthropoda; class Insecta; order Lepidoptera; family Noctuidae; genus Cosmia; species Cosmia trapezina. Next base: position 29,236,989 of record LR991022.1, on the reverse strand, counting down.
ACAAGCTATATGCAGCTCAAATTTAAAAATCATGGATGTGATAGCTAGGTGGCCCGGTTCAGTGCATGATACCACAATCCTCAATGATTCCCACATTCGTGCCGATTTTGAACAAGGTGTATATGGAACTGATTATTTGTTAGGAGACAGTGGATACCCTTGCAGGCCTTATCTCTTAACACCATTCCTACACCCTGTATCACCAAGTGAGCAGGCATATAATGAAGCACACATAGCCACCAGAAACACTGTTGAGCGATGCTTTGGTGTGTTGAAAAGAAGATTTCCATGTTTATCCATGGGCCTAAGGACAAAACTAGTAACTACAATGAATATTATTGTAGCATGTTGTGTGCTGCACAACATTGCAATTGATAACAATGATACAGTTGCGGAAGATCAAAATGATGAAGCTGTTGTACAGTGGGACAGTAATTATGAGGTTCCAACATCAAACCAGAACACTGCAGTACGCTCTTCTCTTCTTTTGACACATTTTAGTTGATAGGTGAGTAAGCCGGGCTCTTTATTATTTGTTTACTTTGTAAGAACATAATTATGTAAAAATGACTGTTTTTTAAATGACAAGCAAAGATTACATTTTAGCAAATGGAATCTTATACCTCATCACGCAAGATAGGTGTTTTTGAGATACCAGAAAAAGTAAAATAAAATACTTTGATAAAATGTTTTATTGACATAACAGTAGATACATATTTAAAGTAACTACCAAAAATTGACTTAGAGCATATCCAAGGCGATGCCACACACATAGTTGGCATTTAACTGTAGCAAAATTTGTACAATCCTTAATTAGATGCATAACGTTTGGGGGCACAGTCACTGATATCTTTAGGAGGGATATGCAGCGAGCACCTACATGATGTGGCGCCAGACTGACCTCTCATTGTATATAGATATATTATACGCGACGAATTGAGAACCTCCTCCTTTTTTTTTTTTGAAAAGTCGGTTAAAAAACAACATGACTATGGTAACCCTTGTGATTGTCTCAGTAAATTGTCATATTCAAGTTTCTTAATTTTGATATCTAAATCTAAATTTTTTTGTTTACTTATAGCATTCTTGTATTCAACTAATTTAATCTTTTTCTCAATTATCGCAATTTCTACTTTCTTTTGATAAAATTGTTTTTTCAAAATGTCACTATTTCTAATTCGTTTTTTCTTTGTTTTCAGGATACGAGTAGCCTGGAGCCTGCAGGAGGCATTGGTTGTTTTCCGACTGATTGGAGAGGTTATTGCTGGTGATCTGGATTCGTTATTACCTTGGACATTTTGTTCCGCTGTATTTGTTTCTGAAAATAATAAAAAGTAACAGTTTATTACTGACTTTTTTTTGTTGTGTAAACATTTCATTTCACAGCCAACCTACCTAGCATCTATATAATGATTCATTACTGTAGGCAAAATTAACTGTTCTTATTGTTTCGTTTTATAAAAGCTATTATACCTTCATGAACCTAAATTGCTGTTATATTTTAATACGGTAGGCACCGTAGGCATATTACAAAGCTGAGGAAATGTATTGAAGGGCTCTCATTTTTCTGAGAAAAATATATTGTTGCAAATATTAAATTTAAAATCTTTTACTTACCAATTGCATAATATTCTGGATTTTCTCCAACCTCATTTTGGTCTGCGGTTTCCACTGCAATTAAATTAAAATTTTAGCACTTAATGCTGTTTCTGTATAATAGAATGTTCTGCACTGATTACATTATGTAACCTATATCACTAACCAGTAACATAATATTCAGAAGCACTATCACAGTAGTTGGCTAGTGGCTTTACTTGGGAGCCCATTAATGCCAGTATTTGAGCTCCAACATCATTCAGCACAGGTTTGTATGTTCCACCTCCAGTTGCTCTAATTTCTTTCAATAGTATACTTATATCTGAAAAAAGTACCTAGTCATCGAAAGTAGAAAACTTTATAGGCAATGATATGAATAAAAACGTGCAATAGTTACTTACCTATCTACTATACTCAACAGTGAACATTTCTCGCGTTCTGTGTAGTTTTTTCCTCTTGATGATATCGATGCCATAATAAATAAAATGAAAAGTAGGTACTTCAAACAATCTTATAACTTTATCCTCAAACATTCATATTTTCAATAAAATGCCGCCTTTGTCAACAGTGTCAACTTGACATTAAATTGAACGAGTTATTTGTCAAAATGAATGAAGAATACGATGTTGCCATACACATAATCTATTTTCTTTAATCAGTTGACATTGATCGTTGATTATTTAATTTTATCGTAATCGCCGATTCAGCAACCCAATTTGATTTGACTGGTCTGTTAATTTAACCAGTTTGTTAGTTGATTTTAGATTTGAATAGCCGTCGAGAAACCGGGCGTAAGAATTCTAAGCTTTGACAGTTCTAACTTCAAGCAATTACTAAAATAAGTATAGAATGAAAATCATTACTTGAGCAATTACTAGTACCGAAGTAATTAATTTTACTCGACTATAAATACGAGTGTTAGCGCGGGCAGGCAATGTGATGCGACGACGGGGTGGATTGGGGAACAAGTTTCTAAGAAACTATCTTTATATGTATAATTATACAGTATGTTAACTAACAGAGGGCGTTCCCGTTAACCCGCAATAGTATAGCAATGTCCAAGGATATTTATTTTATTTATTTATTAAAACAAAATGTTTTTATTTTTTTTAATATTAAAATATTCACTAAAAATGTTAAATTGATACGTAAAAGAAACACTCTGTACACGCGTACCTAAAGGACGGCAACTTCGCAATTACCTATTTTTGAATGGCGGGCCGCGCGTGCGGCGATGTGCCTAGCCCCGCCCCCTGCCCCCGGATGTCCACCTAATTTTAGTCTGAACTCGGAACTAATATCACGCGCTGACCGGACGTGCATTATTTTTGCATTGCAACATCTTGCATCATTCTTGTGTGAAAAATGCCGCGTTATCTGACGTGCTCTGAGGATGTATGCTGAGAGGTGCCCCAATGCACAAATCAACCGCGGAATTCTCGTGTTATTGTTGTGAGTGCCCTGGTTTTTTTATTTACTTACTATGTTTGCGAATAGGTCCTTCCAAGTCCAAGGTGCCTCAGTGACGCATTCCTTTGTCAGCCGGGCATTTGAGACGGGTTGTTAAATGTTATTGCTAAAACTACACATACTTACCTAAATGTTTAATTTTACTGATAACAACCCGACGACGACGACGTGTCTTTCTAATTCATTATCCGCTAACTAAAGTGCCCTTGGGAACTCTAGTTCCCAGACGTTTTATCTGAGCGTTTTATGCCGCCATTATAAAAGTCGCCGCTCGCCATTCAGCGCAGCGCGCGGCGGCCGGTTCGCTTGGCTTCGTGAATATTCGTGAGACGCTCGGCATCGTGCGTATTGCAACGTTGCCGGTTTGGGCAATGCTACTGCGCTAGGTACTTCCGCGCTACTATTTTGATTTTAAACGAATCGATGTTTCGAATTTATTGTCAATTAATTATTTTTTTGAATTCGGATTATTTTATGCTTATTTTTCTATGTTATTTAACATACTGTATACATACATATTACATACACATAAATACATTTGAAGTGTCCGTTTGTAATGTCACCATAATAGCTAAATGCAAAAGTATTACATTACAAAAAAGGTTTTCATTTTTTTTGTCCGTTTGTTTGTTTGTTCCGCTATTCCCCGAAACGGCGGGACCTATTTTGACGGCATATTCACTGACAGATAGCTGATGTTATTTTTATTTGATTTTATTTATAAGGCTAAGGTAACTTAGGCTAATATTATTTTAAAAAAATAATTTGGGTTCCGCGCATGAAAATTAAAAAACCCATGAAATCCCGACGCGAGGAAAGCCGCTGGCAGAAGCTAGTCTCAATATATACCAGTACGCACGGCAGTACCGATCCGGGGGTTCCGTTTCCACGAGCGTAATAAAATCGCGGCGGGATTTTATCGCGCACTGGATTTTCAACTCTCTGCTTAGCGCCGGGAGTTGAAAATCCAACAGTGTGTTTTTCGTCGCGCTGGGATGCACTCTGTTTTTGATAGGTTGGATTCTCAACGCTCGGCTCAACAATGAGAGTTGAAAATAAAGTGCGCGATAAAATCCCGCCGCGATTTTATTACGCTCGTGGGAACGCCGACTTACGCAAGGACGTACGCTTATTTAGCTACCGAACGGACGTACGCAGGTAAATTAATTAAAGATCACTGCCCAGGTAGCTTTATTATTCTGTGGTAATACATAGTAATTATAAAATACTATCGAGAACGGGTCTTATCGAGATATTCCTTTTTACGAGGTAAACAGGTCATGGGAGGATTGATGACAGCTCAGCGACGTCGGTCGTGCGGGTATGTGCATCTACCCTCACTTGGACTTCACAATTTTTATTATTGTCAATGTCGGTACTTCTACACACAACACTAAGGACGACTAGGTACACACTGGCGGACCTCGTAGGACGACCAGCGTTGCTTGCATTTGCTAATGACTGGATTCCAATAATAAAAATTGTGAAGACCAAGTGAGGGTAGATGGCCGCACCGACCACGATCGCTGCAAGGCGGCCAAAACGTCGGGAAACAAGTAGGTACCTGTTTACCTCGTAAAAAGGAATATCGCGATAAGACCCGTTCTCGATAATATTTTAGAATGTGTACAAATCGCAAAAGTTTAATTCATAGTAACGTTCCTATGTGTGCAGTTGATTTCTTAAATGGTTTGAACAGATAATGACTCAACTGCAATGCTAGGTTTTAAATAAATAAAACAACTTCATAACTACACAAAAATGTATTTTAGTCAATCTGATGGTCGCAATAACATTGAACTCGTCGTCGTATACATGTGTGTCCGCGCCGCCGCGCCCGACTTGCGGTACTAACATTACTTTATAACCATTATAATAAATAATTTATCGTGAACGAGTAAGAAAGGTGCGATCCGTGGCGGCACGTGAATTACAATGTTCCACAGCGTTAAAACATCAATTAAATTTTCGTTTTTTATCTCGTATACTGTTTCAGATATTTTGTTTTAGAACACATTAACTTAATTTCTAGCAATATTTTTTCATATCCAAACTATCACTAAGTGGAACTAATTTTTAAGTTACAATCGTAAAGATCTTGTTATGCTTCGATGAAAATGTACGACGAAATAAAATAACATTTAACTTATGGCTAACAAGTAAAATAAAATTGTGCTACCAACATTTTAGCACCACGATAATTAAAATATTTTGTTCTGATATTCACAACTCCTGGTTTACCGTGTCACCAAAGCGGAGTTTAGTTTTACAGGCCAAGACAGAAGTCGTTTTTAGCGGTTCATCAGTTCACTTAATACACCTATGGGCCTTAGTTCGGCCCTGTATAAACAAAAGAATATTAAATTATTAAAATTGACTGGTATTTTAAAACGACTCCACTTTTAGATCAGTTGGGCCAAGATGCGTGTGCGCGATACTAACACAACCATTGCTAATAAAATATTAAAATTGCACAAGTCTATGCGTCCGCGCAAATAAATAAACTTTGAATCTACACTACTTATCGACATTTTGTTTAAATAAATATAATTTTAAAGCTAGTTCAATAAATATTTCAGCAACAATAAATTGTATATAAAAATATGATAATATTTGATGCGTATACATAAGTTTAAGTGCAGTTATTGTGCTCGTATGGTATTTATTATTATAACATAGACGTAATAATTTCATAATAATTTTAAAATGTTTGTATATATTATTATTGTTGGAGAAGAATGAGCTCAAGAAGACGATCCTGTCTTTACTTCTACGGATTATAGCGTATACGTATGCAATAGTTTTATGTATCGTATGTTTTTATTTTTATCTCTTTGATTCTTACAATAATACGTGTTCTATTTTCATTTATTCCACTGTCGATAAATAATATAAAATTAAAGTAGTACTTAACACGGACGCACTCCATACAGGACACTAGTCAGCACAAAATATCTGAATACTTATAATTAATATTACACTAATTTCATCTTACAACTATCGTATAATTATAACCACCGTAGAGTAAAAGATTATTAGAACGAATAGAAACTCGAGATCCCCGCCATATCGATGTGATGATTTACTTTTGTATATAAATTACTAATACTGTCCAAATAATTACTTTTCGAAAAAAAAAATAAACAAAAAAATTTATAAACAACGCCACTGGTTAAAACAATAATACTATAAAATAGTTGCCGTTGAAAATTCATTCATATTAAATTGACTATAAATAATAAATAATATAAGAATAAAAATAAACTTGTATAATATAAATTGTTTAAACAAATACTGGGTGCCAGTCGTATAGAGTTCGTAATACAAATAAAAATACGTTTCATTACATTTCCTTCCAAAAATATCGCTAATAATATGTAGTCTAAGGTATATTGTGTAGTATACAATGTCCTATGTCCTAAGGCAGGGCGCCTGCCGGTGTCGGCCGGTGTCGCGCCGACGTAAGCAACCGGTCGTAAGTATTAGTACCTGACATACTTAACATACTAATAGTAAATGTAAATGGCAATTCTGTGGAAGCTGCACAATTATGTGTCATACCCCTAACCTGAAACAATACAGATTGACGTTAGTTATCTTGAAAGCTGCGACTGGTTCTGTGTGACAAGAAAACATCACATGACGTGACAGCCAAACCAAACGTAAAGAAAACTAGATAAAGAACAGTCCGAAAATGGTTTTTTTTACTATTCAATCATTCTAACATGGATAAATTAAATATACTTGGATAGACATCCCAAAAACTAGTTGTTCTAACTATATCATACATTTTTAAAGGTCTCCAATTTTGCGAAAAAATATTTTGAATCTCGGTAACTCGTAAGGACCAGATAGGACAGGCATGCGGCGAAACTGGGCCTGTATCTTCGCTCGAACAGTCAGGTAGTTCCGATTTTGAACACGCGCCAAAACAACCTTGTAAACGCATTTCGTCGCCTTAGGAGTGAATACCTCGGGAATGCATTTTTGCTCAAATTTATTTTATTGCGTTTCTTGGAAGAAAACCTCGCAACGCACGTCTTGATCCGACTAATTTGTTAATTCCATACTCGTAGCGCCATCTATGATTGATGATATTCCATATTAATTAATAAAAAAAACATAAAAGACGCCGTACAAAAATTTTACAGCAAGCAGTTTTTTCTTCCTCCTGAAAAGTTACTTCTTTTATACTTACCGAGGTTTTCACTCTAAGGCGTCGATTTAGTGATTTATGAAAGTGGGCCTTAGTGGTATAAAAAAGGTAACATTAATATTTACCTGAGGTACGGGCTCGCCTACGCGCCTACGGCGACAAATCCTGATGCATGGGGTCGTAGCCCATAGAGCCGTCATAGCTGGGCTGCGGCTGGTCGTAGCCGGGCGCCGGCAGCGAGTAGCCCATGGAGTCCTGCGTGGGCGCCGGCGACATCATGGGCGTGGCGGTGCCCGACGCGGCGCCCATCGAGTACGGCGAAGCGCCTGCGGCTGCGCACGGGCATCTCTCATGTACACGTGTAAGACTAGCGGGTGGGGGTAGTGCAGTGTGTGGGGATCTTTCAACCGGACTTATAGTAGATAAACTGGGGAATCATTTGAATAGACACGAGTAGTTTTTTTTTTATATATATAGGGCCATAAGGACGCTGTTACTAATGGGTAGTCAAATCATTCCTTTTTTTATTTACACAAAAGTATATTTATTAAATAAAGTGCTTTGCATTCTTAAAATGTTTTTTGTCCGAATTGTTGATAGATGTGCATGGTACGATTCTGAACTACAAATATAATTTTAGATACGTACAGTTTCTCAATAACGGTACCAATAAGTGATTCGGTAGATTTATTGAGAAACTGTATCTATCTAAAATTATATTTATAAGTAGTTCAGAATCGTACCATGCACATCTATCAACAATTCGGCGAAAAAACCATTTTAAGAATGCAAAGCATTTTATTTATTATACATACTTGTGTAAAAAAGTAATGATTTGACTACCCATTTGTAACAGCGTCCTTAATATGGGTCGTTTCAAAGGGACCATGACGAATTTGATATAACTGCCACCGTTAATATAATGGATATTTAATTTAAAACATGCCTTTTTCCAAAACTTGAAATCGTACGAAGATGAGTGGTAAATCGTTTCTTAACAAAACAGTGACAGTTGATGAAAGATGCCCACAACACAATGAACTGATATAGATCGTTCAAACGAATAGAGATATCGTTATTTTGACAGCGCTGTGCGCTTCTATAGCAAAGGTACGCGGTGTGTAAGGCTACGCACGCACTGAGAGGCTTACTACGCGTCTAGAGCCTAATGAGGCACTTGGCTATTCAGAATAAGGGTCAGTGTACACCAAACGGAAAAATCTTGTGGATGCTCAGGCATTTTTTAATTTATATGTCAATATCTCTCGTATAGGTACATATAAAATTGGATACATAAATCAAGCGTGATGTCTTAGTCGAATTATACAGGGTGTAAGGGACAGCCCTCCGCAAACTAACAGGGTGCATTCAGCTCCTCATTTCGAATCATATTCCACCGGAAAATTTCTCAGAAAAATTTTCATTTTTTAAATCGTTTTTTCACTTACATTTTCTTTATTTCAATGTAAAATTACATTGTGTTCGCAGCACACCAGTTATGTAAAAAAAACAGCATAAAAAAAACCAGCAATGGATGTTGATATACTCTAACGAACGACGCGTGTTGTTGTAGCTGTTCACTTTCTGTCTAGCTACAGAGTTCATCGAACTCACCGCATACCTATTACATACCCCTCCCAACCAGTAACAGACGCTCCGATTTGTACTCAAAAACACAAACAAATCAGGTTTATTGGATTCCCATAAAGTTCCTGAAATAATTTGATGTACTGGTCATCTTAGTATCATATACTGAATTCACCCCATCAGTCTGCTGTCTCGGAGGGCTGTCCCTTACATCTTGTATATTAAGGCTCTAGACAGACGGACCGCATTTCAGCTGCATTCCAACCGCAAATTGCAGTTCGGATGACCAACACAACCGTGCAGTTCTATTGCAGTCGTGTCAACTGCATTCAAACTGAATCCGAACTGCAATTTGCGGGTTGGAATGCAGTTGAAATGCGGTCCGTCTGTCTAGAGCCTTACTCGGTAAAATTTAAAAAGTGCTTGAGTATCCGTGAGGATTTTTCCGTTTGGTGGAAAGGGGCCCAAAGAGTACACTAGAATTATTACAACAAAAAACAAATTTAATTCGTTTGCTTTGCTAAACGTGGCGTGACTAGCATAGTTAATCATTTGTAGCACGAATAGCCAAAGGAGACATCAGGTTAAATACGCTAAAGCCCTTGTCACACTTTCGTTCGTCATTCGTATAGTCAACTGCACGTCAATTGTAACATTTTGAACATAAAAAAGTAATTTTGTAGTAGTAAGACAGATAGATAGCTTTTTTTTATTGTACACTTTAATCAATCTGCAGCTTCCAGTCTAACCGGATGCAGCTGAATACCAGTATTTTACATGGAGCGACTGCCCATCGGACCTCCACAACCCAGTAACTGGGTAATACGTTACCCCTTGGTAAGACTGGTTGTCAGACTTTCGGGCTTCTGAGGACCCGTAACGACTATCAAAGATCCGCGAATGACAGCCGGGAGCAACGGCTTAGTGTGCTCTCCGAGGCAACCTGATGGAACGATCCGTGCGGCTGTTATTAATTAGCCACGAGCCCCTTTGGATGCCAATTTATGGTTTTCATAATTAAAGTTGTGCTACTGAAGTGCAGTTCCCTGTACGTGTCAAACGCGTATGTAACAAGGAGCCCAGTGAGCCATCAATCAGTGCGAATTAGCCTAGTTCTAGTTAGTGTCTATAGTTTACTGTAATATGCCGAAGCTCTTGCAGGCGGTGAGCTAGCGTCACGCCCCGCGCCAACCCAAGGCAGGTCTGTGTGCGGAAACGTATCTCTATGTAACGCACTGGCTTTCACCCAATTTTATAGAACTATAATATAATGCGGGATGATAGGGTCACATGTGGATGTGGATGATTTTTGTTAGGTTAGGAATGGAAAACTTTAGTATTGGAAGGTCATGGGAATTCAAGAGGTCTTTAAAATTTATACATATTTTTGTTGTTTGCATTTTGTAATAGTAACAATTTTAGCATAATCAGCCTATAATGTTCCCACTGTTGGGACACAGGCCTCCTCTCTGTAGTGTCTGTGGCCCAGTGCGGCTTGGTAGATGTCACGTCTTTGATTTTTTTATTTTAGGACATGCCGGTTTCCTTCACCGTTTTGAGAGCAATGGTGATGAAATTAAATACAAAAAGTAAAGTGCCTGCCTGGATTCGAACTCACGACTCGTAAGTCGGGGCCGACCCACTGGGCCACCACTGCTCTCTTCAACTATGAGGATAATGATTCAAAATTAGTTAATAGTTTTCATCTCAATGATAACACGACTCAGTTGTCTCTTACGTTTTGACTTTGAGTGAGAGATACAGAAAACAATATGCTTTTGTCATTTAGAATTACTGAATTAATTTCGCACTTATGGTCATTAGTATGCAAGTAATGACGTAATACTTAAGATGATAGACAAATACTGGTGTTATGCGAGGTAGGTTTCGAAACACCATTTGCCAATAATGATTTTTCTTATAGGAAGCCACTTGGAACAGTATACATACCGGCAGCTTTCTTAGCGGCATACAAGTTGGCCTCTTCTTGAGCTTTGCCAATGTTCTTCTTGTAGCGAATGCGCTTGTTGCCGAACCAATTGGATACCTGACGAGAAAACGTTGTTGTGGTATTATTTAACAAATAATAACTTGAGGCATAAGTAAGACTAGCTTTTGCCCCCGGCTTTCCCCGCGTGGATGTCGTGGATTTCAGCTTTCTAGGTCCAAAGGTGAGTCAGTCAATCAGTCAGTCAGGATTTCTCTTTTTATTTATTTATATAGATAGATAGTAGTTTATGTTTCGTGGTTGTATTGTTCGGTACACCTCATTAAGGCGAAAGCGCCAGGGTAGCCCAAAATTCAAAATTTCTTACGTTTTTTGCAATTTGCAAGTGAGTATTAGGTTGTATTTTGATCTAAATATGATTCGCGGCAGTATCAAATATTTATTTATATATTCATAAAAATTATCAATATATAACTCTCTAAGTTCATATTACCCTATTGAATGTCTATTTCACGTAATCATGAGATTTGAGGCCAACTCTAATTTATGCAGTTGTACTGCCGATTCTAATGATTATAATTCTGTAGTGTAGTTACGGCCGCGAATCATATTTTAATCAACATACAACCTGACAAATAACCTTAAAAAACCGGCAAATTTCAATAAAACGTATGAAAATTTAAATTTCGCGGGCTACCTTAGCGCATCCCCCGTTGCTATTGACCCAAAGCAATATAAACTTGATAACTTGTCCCGTTCGATTTGACAATTTACTAATATGATTTTTTCATTAATTCGGTTAGTTAGTTTTCGAAAAGTTAAGTATCAAAGAACAACAAGTACTAGCGAGCAAACAGAACTCCTCAACAAAACTACAGTTACCTTTCATTGTTACACTCTAAGTACACGAACCGACACAAAGATTAACGATGGCATTGTTAACTTGTAACTTTGTTTAATAAGATTAATGTTCTTATTCCAAGTTGGAGTTAAAAATTACCTAACTGTCCTAGTTTCAAGACAATAGGGTTGCCACGCGTGTTGAGTCGGCAGCTAGCCGTGTCGTGTAACTATAGGGTTGCCAATTCTATTTGAATTTACCTGATATGAAATTGTTATGTCCGTTTTATTAGCGAAACACCATCTTCCTTGGTGAATTAATTTTAAGTAGGCTTTTAAAATCTGTTGGACATTAAAGCTGACAAAACATACTTGGGTCGTTCTTCTTTTTCATCGACAATGACATGTCCGAAAAAATCTTTTTTTCTTCCTAAATATTCAGTGTCACAAATATTTTTTCACAAAAAATTCTTTCCATAATACAACCATTAAAATAATCTCACGACACTTCCGTTTTGTTATTACTGCTTTTTACAAAATAATTGTCACATAATATTCAACAGTGTGAGAGGTGTTGTAGGTAGAAAAGAACGTCCAGTGTGACGGAGGTCTTGTCGGTAAAAAGAAGAACGACCCACCTACACTTTGAAAGCAGCTAACTCATTTGATTGTATTTTTATTCAAATGGAGTCATCATAGAGGTGTGGCTAACTTATTCATTTTTGTACTTTTTTTATAATTCCCTACCCAGACTTGGCAACCCTGCAGTACCTGCGATACAGTAATGCCACAGTTCCTGGCGAGCTCCTCCTTCGCGTCCTCGCTGGGGTAGGGGTTCGCGAGGTGCGAATAGAAGTACTCATTCAACAGCGCCAGCGCTTGCTTCGTGAAGTTGCGTCGCTTTCTCCGAGAGTCGAGGAAACTGAAAGCGGAAGTGACGTCACGGTACCTGAGACACGGTAATGCCGCACTTCCGGGCCAGCTCCTCTTTCGCCTCCTCGCTGGGGTAAGGGTTGGACAGGTGCGAGTAGAAATATTCGTTGAGGATCTCCGACGCTTGCTTGCTGAAGTTGCGGCGTTTGCGACGCGCGTCCAGGAAACTGCAAGCGGGAATTCCCAGATTTTTGTTGTTTTAGAGGCCAAAGTTGAGCTGGTTAGAGCGAAATGTTTCGTTGGACATTTCGTTAATTTATTATTTGGAAGTGATTTTTTTTTTAATGTAATGTATTTAAGGTTATAGGTTAATACATAGAAAGCAGTAGTAAGATTACACATCAAAGTGCTTATTTCATAAGAAATGTATTAGTGGCCAACTGTGACTGAGTAGATGAAGAAGAAGATATATGAGGAACAGGGTGTAAAGTTCACTCATCCTCCATTGAAAAGGGAGGAACCAGACGGGTGTCGTGTCTGGTGGGCTACTGCCCAACGGTTGATGTCGGGACGTTGTATATATGCTAGTCGCGCGGTAAACTCTGATTGCGCGATGCAGGACTGCGTGACGTAGATTCCGCCACAGATATCTATTAATTGCACTTGATCGCTTTACCTAGGACTTGGTGAACATATTCTATTCTAAAGTTTATAATTCAATAGCTACATGGTACAGCAACTGACCGTGAGCGCAGTATCATGACGGCTTCACAGGTGGACTGCTTCAGCTGCATCTGGATGGAGCTGAACTTCTTGTGTATGATCTGCACCATGCGCTCGATTTCCTGTTAGCATATACAGAACTTATGTTTGCTGCCACTTTAAATTGTGGCGATCATTTTTATGGGCTGATCAGTTAAGTGATACTGAAATTGTTTGTTGTATGCAGCACAGAAAAGCACTACAATTTTCATAGATTTTAATGATAGATGTAGCTAGGTTGTCTTGCTGTGTTTTCTGATGTCCTAATTAAAAACAGGCATTAGATAATATCAGAAAATGTGCAAACTACCAATTATTACTACATCATCATCATCTGCCAAGCTAGCCTTTTCTTAACTATGTTGGGGTCGGCTTCCAGTCTAACCGGATGCAGCTAAATACCAAAATTTTACATGGAGTGACTGCCTATCCGACCTCCACAACCCAGTTACTGGGTAATACTGGTTGTCAGACTTTCGGGCTTCTGACGACCCACAATGACTGTCAAAAATCCAAGAATGACAGCCAGGACCAACGGCTTAACGTGCTTTCCAAGGCACGGGCGGTCTCCCATCCAAGGACTGACCGTGGCAAGCGTAACTTCAAATAGCAACGAGCCTCAAATTATTACATAAAAATTTAATGTAAATTTATTTCAAGTTAACACAGCTTTATTATTACTTCAATTGTTCTACAGTAGACTTGTACTTGCTACGCATAATGCAAATTTTTTATTTATTTTTCCCTTGTCTCATGAACTTACCTTAGGAGTAATAGGTCTGGTGCGGCTCTGCTCACGGAGCAAGTTCATGACGTGGGTCGTGAACTCATTGCAGGCGTTCTCATACTTGTCTAGCTCCTGGTGGTAGATCTGGCGGATCTGCGCTAGCTTCGCGCGGTAGTCCGAGTGCTCGATCGCGTTATCTGTTTAGAGAACACAGGATAATTCTGCTGCAAATAAAAGGGGCGCATGTAGGGAAATGGAATGGGGAAAAATGAGCCTTACTAAATGTGGCTTTTTTGTTTGTAATGCTTATTTTTCTTTACATTTTTTTCTGCAGATGCATCCTTTTTGCTTCCGGCCGCCTATTGAGATAGGTTGAAAATACTGTTTTATGTTTCAGTCCTATTTCTTTAGTGATCCTTCCAAATTCAAATCTATTAGAGATTCTCTTAACCCGTCGCACGCCAATTAGCAGACACAATCGATTTTTCATTGTTCATCTGCATACCTGGGTGTAAATCGACGTTTAAAGAGTTAATCAAAACAATTAACAATGATTGTATTGGGTTTCAAACCAAAGTGATACTGGAATTTCAGTGGTAGTCTATGTATACTAGTTTTCTCAGCCCCAAATAATCTGTATTCTTAAAAAGCCCCTTTAAAATACTTAAGACTAGCTGGTGTATTTATAGTATAAAACATGTATGTTTTACATACAAAAGTCAGAATATTTTTACATTCATAAGATTTAAGACCCATTGATGTAATTTATTAGCTTACTTGTTTACAGTTATGTTGGATTCTCCCATTTGTAACTGAACTGAAGGTATTGTTTATTTTTAATGTTGTTAGATTACAAACATTTGGTCCCCTACTATCTTCTAAAAAAATAAATGAACTAAAATGGAAAACCTGATGCCTAAGTTATGTTTGAAAGCATCTAAAGAAACCAATACAATTTTAAAGGCAAATATCTTTTAATATCAAGTCTACTACAGTCAGTGTGCAGGTAATGTGATGATGCCGATAAAAATATATATGTTTTAGAAACTTCAAAGCAATTACCCCATTCACCAGCTGCGGCAGAGGCCGAGGCGGCGGCGCCAGCGCCTCCGCCCTTCTCTGGGCCGGCCACGCCCTCAGCTATCAACATGTTGTCCAGACGCATCAGTTGAGGATCTGGAGGCTCTTCCTCTTGTGTGTTGCGCAGGGACAGTACTGTTCGAAAATTAAAGTATCTTTGTAAACTGTGTTATACACCTACAATATTTTTCAGGCCGAGTGGAAGATACTTGTGCTGCCTGGAGTGATGTGAATTTTTTTTTCTGTTTAATGCAATCTGTCCTGGGACATTCAGCAATAGGTAGATAAAGATTCTGAACTTGCTCGGTATGAAGCCACTGCTCCATCCGATCGATACTACAGCTCATTCTTGCTGGTTGTGAGTACTTGTGAGTAAGTCCTGATGTGAATTTTACAGCTATTCTGTCATGGATGCAATACAGCAGAACATTTATCTAGACCGAAAGTTCATCATCAGTTTGAAGAAAGGTTTTAAACTTTGTGAATGGAGTTTTATATGGTGTTCAAATACTCATCTTATATTGATACAAAATTAAGTGAAACTGACAAATTTTGATTTTTAGAATTGCAAAAATTGAGCTGAAACCCACTCATTTAAGCCTTCTGTAGATCAAGGTTTCAGATGTATAACCGTCACTAGGTTTGATATTGATATTCAACATAAAGTTGCTCCTAAGATGACCCTCTGAACATAACATTTCCATATTGCTGGAGCGTACTGTGCATCAGCAATCAAAATTGAATTTGACCACAAAAGTAAACAATGATTTACACTGTTGTTTTATGTTTGTAGAAAACACTGTCAATGTCTGTCAACATTTTCATGCATTCTCTATTCAAGTTATCCACTGAATAATAAAATTCCAAGATAGTGCAAGCAGGATTCAAATCATGTTCATGTTGGGATTTAATTAGCTTGCCTTTTAGGGGTGCAACAAAGTGTTTAACACAAAATGCTCAAATACTCAGTAGACGACTAAAGAACAAACTCTATTCTACCCATCTTGAAGAAAATTGAAAACATTTACGAAACAAAGCCAGAGAGAAACTAGACCACGACTCGTAATTATTAAATGCATAACACAAATTCTTCAACCACCGTAAATTCAGTAGCCACCGATATAAATACGTCAGCTCGCTTACCTGTTTTCTCTTTGATTTCACACAACACTGAAAATAGGGCAGGCTTCATTCTGTGACAGTTGAGCGTATGTTTTCTCGCTTGCGCTTCATCAAGACTCTGATCTGTGATATTCATGATTTGCTGCAATATTTCCCCAATGTCCTGCTTGCGTGCTTCACCCTCACCCGAGGTCGGGGCTCCATCGCCGCCGGGTAGTCCGTAGCCCTGCGGGCCCATGAGCCCGCCGCTGTGCGCCATCATCCTATTCGGATCGTCCATTGCTCTTCAGAGTCTAGTCAATACATAAATACCTAACACCTAAACTTACACTAAATACGTATACTGTTTTGTACGTTGTTAAAACGGATGTTTAGAAAAATAACTCAATAAAAATACAACAATGCTACACTGGGCGATAAGCCACAGCTTCACCCCCCGTTGACCAACCAGCAATAAAATGGCCGACAGTAGAGATGAGACGTATATACTGGTAGAGGTATATATACCAAGTATGTGCTTCCCAGTACATAGACCGGGTACGGACCGAAATACTGGGTAAATACCTTGAAGGTATGACGTCAGACGCATAGTACGATACGAACCGCTACCACAAGGTAGCGCCCAGTTTTATCGGTAGTTCGGTACGCCGAAGCAACCCGCAGCTACCCGACAGCTTACGAAGGGACCCGAAACGTCATTCGTGCTTTATGAACATTCGGTTGATTTAATTTAGTTAGACAAAATGGGAATTTAGTTAGACAAAATGGGTACTTATTTTTACGTGCATAAGGAACATAATAGCATAATTACATTTTTTGTCACGACGTGAAAGAGTTCCTTAGTTTTTTTATGTTAGGGAATATTATTACGTGTTTGAATGTTTACGTTGTCCTAAGCCTGGTAAAGTAGGAAGGAAAGATTTCATATCTCATAATGCATAATTACGTATAGGTACTTGAAACGTCGTACCTACATTATATTGGAGGCATACCATACTTATCGCATACGTTTACTTATCGAAATCCTACCACACCCAAATACTTAGAAGTATTTTGATACCTGGTATTTGTACCAGGTATTTAGTGATACCCATACCTTAAAGGCCGGGTATGGAGAATGGCAGGTATATCTCATCTCTAGCCGACAGCCGACTCCTTTGTGCTGTCAAATCTGAAATTATTTGAAAAAGAAAACAAATAATTAAAA
The DNA here is from genome assembly GCA_905163495.3 of Cosmia trapezina. Lineage (NCBI taxonomy): Eukaryota > Metazoa > Arthropoda > Insecta > Lepidoptera > Noctuidae > Cosmia > Cosmia trapezina. The sequence goes on along the minus strand of LR991022.1, from coordinate 29,219,621 downwards.
CTATTCCTATCACGCTTCATCTCGCAATCATTTACGCAGTGATCTAAAGTTAGAAAGAGATAGTAAATCACAGTGCTGCCAGCATTCAAGGAAGTATCATGTGTTTTTTTCTTTTATTGGTTGATAGCCAGATATCAATAACTTTTCTATCGATTTATATACTTTATTGGTGCATTATGATCAAATTGAGTATTTAGCAAGAGGTACTGTCCCGCTCACCACAGTATTGATTGATATGACTTTCCCTACGGAAAAACTATATTTACCTACAAAAATTAATAATCCTCATTGCAATGAACGCAGAATTTATGTGGCATATCACTCTTTTGTCATAATGACATTTCCTTTCACGTTCTATAACTACTGTCAAAATTAATTGCCGTTTCGTACCAAGAACGAGAGTGAAGCATTTGTTTAGTATCGCACTCTGTTTCACTCGCAATAACTGTATTTGTCCATCTCGCTCTTGTGCTTAATTTATCTCAACTTTACATACGGAAAAGTGATTGTCAATTTCTTGAAATCTATCGTGCGTGTGGTGGTTTCGTCATTCCACGCGATCAAAAAGCTAATAATTACCGGCTGCCAGATGGATTAATATTAACAGAAAGATAATTTGCGCTTAGTTAAATGAGAAACGTTGTAGCATTAGTTTATAAGTGTAGTGTATTTAGTAAACAACTACCAATCATCTGCAGTCAAATCCGACTATCTCATAATCATTGGGGCAGCAATAAGCTTCACAGGAAGATCAAAATACCGAATCCTCAGAGAGAAATAATCATGGCTGATCCTAAAATTGAAGAAATCCTTGCGCCGCTGCGGGCCCTCGTCAAAGAACAGGGTGATTTAGTCAGAAAACTCAAAGAAGAAAAAGCCCCTGAAATTGACGTAAAGAAAGCCGTTGCTGAACTTAAAGCCAGGAAGAAAGTTCTGGAGGATAAAGAACTCAGCCTCGCCCCATCAGAAGAACTTTTCGATCGCTCGAAAATGGAGGACCTTATCAAAAGAAGATTCTTCTATGACCAGTCCTTTGCTATCTATGGTGGTATTACGGGCCAGTTTGATTTTGGGCCTATGGGATGTGCTCTCAAAAGCAATATGATTCAACTGTGGAGGAAATACTTTATTCTACAAGAACAGATGTTGGAGGTAGACTGCTCAATTCTGACACCTGAACCTGTACTTAAAGCTTCTGGGCATGTGGAACGGTTTGCTGACCTTATGACTAAAGATGTGAAGTCTGGAGAATGCTTCCGGTTAGATCACTTGATCAAAGCTCATCTTGAGAAAATAAAGAGTGAGAAAAACACAACTGCTGACCTTAAAGCTGAAATTGAAGATATTCTTGTGAAACTTGATGGTATGTCCGCTGATCAGATGTCAGCTTTGATGCAGCGGTTCCAGATGAAGTCACCCATCAGTGGCAATGACCTTACTCCTCCAATAGAATTCAATCTCATGTTCAACACCCAGATTGGTCCCAGTGGATTAGTGAAAGGTTTCCTCAGACCTGAGACTGCTCAGGGCATCTTTGTCAACTTTAAACGCCTTCTAGAGTTCAACCAGGGCCGCTTACCATTTGCTGCTGCTCAAATTGGTAACTCCTTCAGAAATGAAATCTCACCTCGCTCTGGTCTGCTCAGAGTCAGAGAATTCACAATGTGTGAAATTGAACACTTCTGTGACACTAAGGACCATCCCAAGTTTGAATCTGTGAAGGACACCCAGATGCTGTTCTACTCAGCTGATAGCCAAGAGCAAGGAAGACCTGCTGAGATCATGACTATTGGTGATGCTGTCTCCAAGGGTATTGTAAACAATGAGACCCTGGGTTATTTCATGGCCAGAATCCACTTATACATGTTAGCTGTTGGCATTGAGCCTAAGAAGCTGAGGTTTAGACAACATATGGGTAATGAGATGGCTCACTATGCCTGTGACTGCTGGGATGCTGAATGTCTGACCAGCTACGGCTGGGTAGAATGTGTTGGCTGTGCTGACAGGTCAGCTTATGACTTAACCCAGCACACCAAAGCAACTGGCATCAGATTAGCAGCTGAGAAGAAACTACCAGCTCCCAAACAGATTGAGGTTGTTGAACCTGTGCCTAACAAAGCAGCCATTGGCAAGGAGTTCAAGAAAGATGCCAAACTCATAAATGATGGACTGGCAGCAATGGACTCTGCAGCTTTGAATGATCTGCAATCCAAGTTAGATGCTGATGGAGAATTCACACTCTCCACACCTGGTGGTGAATTCAAACTCACACCAAAACTTGTCAGTGTGAAGAAGACTCAGAAAACAGTCCATGTTGAGGAAATTATCCCCAGTGTCATTGAGCCTTCATTTGGTATTGGCAGGATCCTGTATTCTATCTTGGAACATAACTTTAAAATGAGGGAAGGTGATGAACAGAGAACCTACTTCTCATTACCAGCAACAGTCGCGCCGATGAAGTGCGCCGTCTTGCCACTTAGCGGCAACGCCGAGTTCCAGCCATTTGTTAGAGACCTGTCCCAGGGATTAATAGACGTGGATGTTTCTCACAAAGTCGACGACTCCTCTGGATCAATTGGTCGCCGATACGCTAGAACTGACGAGCTGGGTGTGCCTTACGCCATTACAGTCGATTTCGACACTATCAAGGAGCCACATTCTGTGACATTGAGGGAAAGGGACAGTATGGGACAAGTTAGATTGCCATTGACTGATGTACCAACTGTTGTTAGAGATTTATCTAACAGCAAGATCTCTTGGGCTAATGTGGAGCAGAAATACCCCAAGTTTGAACAGCAGGAGGCCGCGAAAGGCGCTGCAGCGTAGGCAACCGTTTGCACAACTGCATAGATCTAAATAATTTTCCATTGAATGTGTATTTATTGTTAGCTATAAGCTTGCCTATTGTTCCCAATCATTCAAATACCTGGCTCTGCTTTTCAAGCAGTTTTATTTTTACAATGCAATAAAAAACTTAATATTGAAATGATAGTTTTGTTCTTCATATCCTATTACTCAATATGCACTCATGATATCAGCTATCTATGATTATCGAACTTATGTAATTTTGTGTAACCATTGCTTTTTATTTCGTAATATAGCGATAGCAACATTTGAATCAACAATAAATTGTATAGAATCCTTAATGACTTCAATGAAAAATAGAACAACATAAAATACGCCATTCAACAATTTAAAAATCTGTAGTCATCAATTTTATCAGCAAAAGAAAATGGATTTGAACAATATTTCTTATGAACTGTGCATTCTCTCTATACTTACTTTACTCTTTGCTGTGCATTAGATTATTGCAACATGTGAGTCAGTGCATCAAATCCTTTCACTTGTTCACACAACCATAATTTTGAAACCCTATATTTAAAGGCTAAAAAGATCGCTAAAGGCACAGAGCATTGTGCATTGGCTAGAGGTGCAAACTGGTGCAAACATTAGTTAAAGAACATCCGACCTTGTACACACGGCTACACATCAAGCTGTACATATCCAGTTTACGCTGACCTCTCATTATAAGGAAATCCTATACAATACGAGATCAGCTTATACTGGTAATGTATAGCTTGATCTGTAGCTGGGACCTATAGCTACATTTTGAAAAAAACTCGTTTTGGGGGTTAGTGTTGAATTAAGTGTTATCAATTTATCATAGACATCAATAAAAATATCCAGTGATGAATCTCTTTATGAGATACTAGCTTCTGCCCGCGACTTCGTCCGCGTGAAATTTTTTGTCCCCCAACGACGTATCGCATCGCAACGCCTGCCCGCGCTATTACTTCGTTTGCGCTTAAGCATCCTTTCTGACATATTTTCTTTTTGCTCGGCTCCTAAGGTCCCTAGCGTGATGTTAAATAGCCTATATCCTTCCGCATCGCCTGCCCGCGCTATTACTTCGCGATCGGCTCCTAAGGGCCCTAGCGTGATGTTAAATAGCATATATCCTTCCGCATCGCCTGCCCGCGCTGTTACTTCGCGTTCGGCTCCTAAGGGCCCTAGCGTGATGTTATATAGACTGTATCCTTCCGCGTCGCCTGCCCGCGCTATTACTTCGCGCTCGGTTCATAAGGGCCCTAGCGTGATGTTAAATAGCCTATATCCTTCCGCATCGCCTGCCCGCGCTATTACTTCGCGCTCGGCTCCTAAGGGCCCTAGCGTGATGTTAAATAGACTATATCCTTCCGCATCGCCTGCCCGCGCTATTACTTCGCGCTCGGCTTCTAAGGGCCCTAGCGTGATGTTAAATAGCCTATATCCTTCCGCATCACCTGCCCGCGCTATTACTTCGCGCTCGGCTCCTAAGGGCCCTAGCGTGATGTTAAATAGCCTATATCCTTCCACATCGCCTGCCCGCGCTATTACTTCGCGATCGGCTCCTAAGGGCCCTAGCGTGATGTTAAATAGCATATATCCTTCCGCATCGCCTGCCCGCGCTATTACTTCGCGTTCGGCTCCTAAGGGCCCTAGCGTGATATTATATAGCCTATAGCCCTCCTCAAGAACTGTGTTATAAAATGCAAAAAGATTTTTTCAAATGCGACTGGGGTAGTTCCAGAGATAGCGCGTTCAAACAAACTAACAAAGAAACAAACTCTTCCGCTGTATTCCACCGACATTATTGTAATAATAAATCGAGAGGGTCGTCAGTCCGCGAAAAATCTCGCTATTCAGAAAAATTACTTATTTGCACAACGCCAACTATGGGTAAATTGATAAAACGTCCGCACTAAACATGTTCGCTCAAGAGCGACCTGTATGAATTAAAGTTATTTTGCGTTTTAGTAATTTTATATTATCTCGGAAACTGTATGACCAATTGACATACTCTAAAGGCCAAATCTTATCTCCATGATGTCTTTGTGATCATAAAATAACTTATTTTGATAAGGATTAATGTTTTGTTATTTAAATAATCATCCAAACGTAAGTTTGTCTAAAAAATACTTTTTTAAAGCAATAAAAGATGTATAAAAGATAAAATGTAAAAGATAGAAATATGGTGTCGCGGACTTTTTTGTAGAATTATTTAAGACGGACCAGACTGCCATACATTGTTCTCAATTATAAACAACCGTTTAGGCAGCGCATGCAAAAAAGTCTGTTTAAAGAGGTATTTCTTTCCGACTTGTTAGACAAAAATTGTGATAGCTCGGCTAATATGCATGATATAAATATAATTTATAGCCTATAGCACTCAGGAGTAATGTAGCTTTCTACTTGTGAAAAATTTTTTAGAATTGGATCATTAGTTCCGGAGATTACCCCCTACATACAAACTTACATACAAATTTTACCTCTTTATAATTATAGTATAGATTTGAGTTCAAAAATGTAAAAATAAAACATGAAAACATTGATAGTAATGTATAAGTCAATGCATGAAAATTAATAATTTTAAGAATTTAGTGGATATCTTATGACAAATCATATAATCTCACAGCATAATCTGTGAAGTATGGAATGTCTCTGAAGTGCGCGCACTGCGGTGAAAAAAACGACGCGTTTTGTTACCGTAAGCCCCGCCCAGAGCGGCAAAACTAACGCAACACATTCCACCGCACGGCAGTGCGCGCAGGCACTTATGGTATGTATGCTGCATAGTCAATTTAATTTTAAACGGTAGGTATTTGAAATAAAAGTTACAGTAACACCCCGCTTTACGCGAGCCCGTTAGGCGCGGTTTCGGATACGGTTTTACGTGAATTTCTTCGCGCTAAAATATCTCGTTTTATTGTACGCGGATTAGCTACAAGGATGTAGTAATTTAACATTGTCTAACTTGTCTTTGGTCAAGGGAGTTCCCCCTTTCTCTGAACATTCTAACAAAAGAATGGGGAATCCCCTCAGACTGGGACTTGGCAATAGAGTTCCGTTTAGCATCCTTCGAGTACGGAATCGTAAAAAGAACATCTGTATACCTGTACTGGGCTAAATTCAATTTGCTGTGCATTGATTAATTCGTTCATTAAATTGAGTCATTGTTTACATCTTTTTATTATCCGATGTTAAACAGAAATCATAACTACATTCCTCACTAGGAAATGCAAATTAATCCTTGTTATTTATCAGGAAAAAGGTCTACAAAACAAAACAACAAAATCCCGAACATCATTATTATTAATTCGTAAAGACACAATATTGTAACCATCTATGTTTTGCTAAACATTATCTAAAGCGGCGGTCTCTGGACCGCGATCGGTGGCGTTGTCGGTCGCGAGACCGCGACTTCTCGCGATGGCGATCAGGTCGGTCACGGTCAGGTCGGTCACGTTCAGAGCGGTCACGGTCAGGGCGGTCACGATCACGGCGGTCCCGATCGCGACGGTCTCGGTCACGGTCACCGCGGTCACCTCGCTCCCGGTCTCTGTCGCGGTCGCGATCTTTGACCTCCCGCTCGTCACGTCTCGTTCTGTCTTTTGAGTACCTGAAATTAATATAAAGATGGTAAATTAATTCATGATCTGGCTAAAAATATCGAGCATCAAAATAATCATTTCTTTTTGTGACATTTGCAGAGGTAAAACGTAAATTGTCTACCTGTCAACCTCGCCGTAATCACGTCTGTCTCTGTCGTCGTGCTCTCTCCGGTCAGCGTCCATCCTGCCGGGGTTGTACGCGTTGGCGCCGGTCCCGGCAGCCGCTCCAGGCCCGCCACCTCCGCCGGCGCCACCAGGCGCGCTGTTCCCACCATTGCTGTTGCCTCCGCCGCCGCGGAAACTTGCTGCCGGCTTTGTAGCTGCTGTCTGCCTATTGTGCTCTCCTAGCCTAGTATTTTCAAGTTCTTTAGTAACATTGGATAGTAATACAATGTAAATTGCGCTCAGCTATATTAACGAAAGTTATTTATTGATGTAACAGTGTAAATTCGTAACAAGTTCCTGTAAATCCACACAGCAATAAGGCGGGATTGTCGACTGTAGACCGCACAGGCTTGCTAGAATCATTACAGTGAAATATTATGATGATATTCACAAAGCAAAAACAGCAATCAATGTTAAATAAATGTAAGATTAAAAAAAAAACAAGTCTATAACAATTACTAAAAATGCATGACACAATCTTTGATGATGAGTTGATGACACATTTCCTCATTGAATGTTTTAGAACAAAAATTTCATTAAGTGAATTAAATAAATCAATAGGGTTTAGCCATGTTTGGCCATTATAAAAATAATTGTAAGAGTACCTCATTCTATTTTCCAGCACACTCGGCCGAAATATCTTGGCGAGTCCGAACTTCGCAATTTCATTTCACTAGTGAATTTTTTTTAGAAATTTTTAAGGCGCGGACTGACTACGATTTTAAACGGCACACAACCGCGTAATCTATTGTACCATTAGCTGGCTTGAAATAAGGTTGAAAATTGAAAATAACATTTGTGTTGCTGAGATGTGACTATGCTGCGAATGTGCATTTATTTTCCGGATTTCCTTAGTTTATTCAGAATATACACAATAAATTAAATAATTGTCCGATTAAAGTTTAAAAAAAATGCTAATTCTATTAAATTCTTAAAAAAAAAAGAATGTCGTTATTGCTGAAAATACAGAGATATTCGACGCCAAAGTTTATTTTTGTGGAGCAACTTCCAAATTTTTTATTGGGAATATCAAACTATTTCTTACTATTCTATTTGGTTAAAATTTTTCTTTAAACCTTTCTCTGTCCACTGTATCGTTTGCGTCGTCTAGTTTCATTGCGTTACGTCATACTCGACAATCCAAGAAACCAATTTTTGTGAATATTGAGCTAATACCGCGCCCTAAGAACCAAATGGTGACATGAGGCGAGTCTGAGTGCTGGGAACATGCGCGAAAGTTTATAGTGCCTATGTTCAGAGTTGCCAAGATATTTCAGACGTAGTGTACAATAAAATTTTGATTTGACAAAAAACAATATACCTAACAAAAATGCTGTATAAAGAGTAACAAGTTACCTACTTCTGTTCAATCAGCTTTTGTATAGGCACCGGTATTCTGGGGAACAGTGTGCTGAACCAGTCCAGTTTGATGAGCATCTGTCTCACCAGGGCGCCAATGGTCGTGGAGCCTCCGCCCCCTGCACGAGGGTCTACTTCCTCCTCGTCTTCCAAGTAGTCTGCGTACCAGTCGAAGAGGTCTGCTGGGGGCTGTGTGTAGCGGATGTACATGAATCCTGGGGATGTAGGACACAGAAATATTATAGTTTCTCCAGGAACCAACTAATATCTAATGATAGAAGTTGAATCAATTTTGACAAGAAAATTATACAAAGAATTAATTTGAACAATGTTTTTGTTTCCGTTCAGTCAGTCAGATAACAATTTTTTGTCAGTTTGATAAAGTGATAATGAGTCAACATTCAACTAAATAATCTAGAAAGAAGATCTACTCATACAATACCAATTTTCCTAGAAATATCTAGTAAAAATGTTGTACTTCATACCTACCAAGTGATCTGATGTAAGGCGAATCAGAATGCTGCAGGAGGCCATTGACCTGCTTGCGTGTGAGGCGCAGAGTATACAGTTTGTACAGCAGGCAGAATGCTGTGGACACGATGCCGCCGGCGCCTACGCCGCGCACCTAGAGACAAAAAATTGCTTTGTTTCATGTCAAGGAGATTTAACAAGTTGAATGCTGTAATTACAGACACAATGAAAAAGCTATTGTGTCTCGTGTCTCGTGTGGATCCACATTCCGGCGGCATATGATGGGTTAATGCATAAAGATGATAAATAATATAAGAAAATGATGAGAAATAATTTGTGATGTTTACATAATTATACAATTACTGAATGCTATTTAATTATTCTTAAATAGTTCCCTGTTTTCCTATCAGGACAACATGATACAACTCAGTGTTTAGCTTAGCACTAGATGAATTTATTTATTTTATCCATGAATGGCTCAACTTCACAATGATTTCTATTCACTGTAGAGTAGTAATAGTCTCTCCTGTGTGAGAATTCATGTTTCTGTTATGGTATGGTACACGCCCCAATCAATACAATACAAACAGGTATACAAAGTTGCAGTTGAACATACTCACGCCGCCACACATGCCCGTCTGGCCAGCAGTCTTGCGGCTCCCTCTCTCCCAGGGTTCCAGGTGTTTGACCTGGTAGTAGATCTCGTCAACCACCTCATGGTATGTCTTCAGCTTGAATAGGTGCACTGCAGATAATGGTAATCAATGAGTTGCGGGAAAAAGCATAGTTCATGATTTTCATTTGTCTTTGTGTTGTTACTGTTTCTAAAATTTTTTTTTATGTAGTAAAATAATGCTTTAGCAGTTTCTATTTGCATTCCAGATAAAACTTTATCAGCATGTTTATCAGACTGCAGGTAACAATATAATATTATATACTTTCAGTCGCATCTAGGATGCTTGATTTTCTTTGTAATTAAAAACAGCGGGAAAAAGTATGTCAGCGCCTCGCAAGTGTTACAAGAGGAGCGATTTATGGCTTGCGAGTCAGAAACAGTAACAGAAAAATAACGGTAACAAATGAAAGTAAAATAAAGTGGAACAAACGAAGTCCAAGCTCCTGTGCGTTGGTATGTTTGCTTACCTACCTTTGAAGTAGCTAGAGCCCTGTATATTTGCTAAGATTAGTGGGTTCAGGTTCATAGTCTGTTCATTACCCCATATTGGTAATACGTTATGCTGCTTGCCCGTCTTTGCAGGCTTTTGCTGGTTGAACTCTGAAAATCAACAAACATTAGTGGTCAAGTCCAAAAATTAATCACTCGAATATTGGCACGATACACACCTTCAACTTCTGACATTATACTACATATAACACTATACTTATCATGTAAATAATTATTTATAATGTTAATAGCACCGTCTTCATACAAGGAAACTATAGGAAGCTTAGTTTATTCACTAAAACTGATTTATTTTAGGATTTAGTTTTTTTCTGAATTTGACAAAACAAAGTAAACCACAATGGCCGCCAATGAATGAACGATAATGAATGGTGGCTTGATGAACGAACGAAAAATAAATAAAGCGGAAATACTGAATGAAAGTAGTCCAGTAAATTATGTTGCCATACGCAAATATAAGCTCAATATCAAAAATGTTCTATTGTTTATGGCCCCACCAGTGAAGAGCTCATCTAAGGTGGAGAGAGTTCCCCGGTAATTACCTTTTCACACGGTAATTTGGCCTGGGAATTGGCCCTTCAAATTGCACAATGTATAACATACGGCCGATTGCTTACTACCGTACGCTAAAATACGGTAATTTCAAAATAACCAAAACCAAATAAGATACTGAACATACGTTTTTTAATAGAGAATCAATGTACACTCTGCAAATCAATTCGGTTTACATTCACACACGGATAGCTGTATCGGCATGAATAGTTGCGCACACAAACGTTAACTATAAGATACGAGCGAGCTCAGTTTTTTATTAGTGTGCGTATGTAGCAGCAGCGCAGCGCGCAGTGTGAGTATGTAGTAATAATGTATATAATTGAATGAGTTAGAAAATTTCGCACTTGTTCATTGTAACAGATTTAGCACAATGGCTAACGTTTCTGGATGGTGAACGAGATGTCCTAAGTTCAAATCTCGGTGCTATATTATTCTCTTTTTGTGAATTCTCTAATCATAATTTTCCTAAAACATATTACCTAGTTGAATTGCTAATGATTCAATCCCGTTCATAGATGAGTAATTTACAACGTTTAAGATATGAGCACGGAATTCTCAGCCAACTTATTTTGACTGTATAGCATATCACTACCCACAATTTTTGTGTTATATTATTTTTTACACTTCACCTTAATTTACAAAAAAATAGCGAAAGAATGCTAAACCATTAAAATGTTGCAGATTCTGTGGTAATGTTATTATTATAAATGGAAATGCATTTTTCTATTTAAATAACATGTTGATTCACTACATAATAATACTTAAATCATATGTAATACTTAAATCTGTAAAACATTTTACAAATTAATTCATTTTTTTTTTCTTTTTTTTTCATGCCGTTTCTAAAATGTTTAAAGTTGAATATGATATTATAAAATGTTGGTATATTAACTTTGAACTAAGAACGTATACTTACTATAACTTAATTACTTAAGTATATTTTAATTAAATAATAAACATTTTCATTTCTTGCAATGATTTTGTGTTATTTCTATACAAACTAATTTATAAAGATATTTCCCGCCTTCGTTCGTTAAAGAAAAGTAAAAAAAAGATAATAATTAAAAACAAAACTTTGTGAACAAAAACCTATAATTAGGTTATTCCTGGTTTTGAACTCGGGCAGCGATGATTATCTAATTGACTTAGTGACCATGAGACCAACTCAACTCTTACTAAACATCTTGAAATTTAACTTTATTTGTTATGCTAGACGCAAGATTCTAAAGAATTTGAACCTTAGCGTATATTTTCATAAAGTTCAATATCGCACAATCACAAGCAGCTGTTAAAATGAATCACGGAATTAGCTACATATTAACCGTAGAAACTTAACTTTAGGTGTTTCTGATGCGCGATATTTTTTTATTAATCCACCCTCGCCTTTTTTATTTTTAGTAGTCGTGTTACTCATTAGACTTTCAACCTTTATGACAAAAATATAATGATTAATGTCGCGAGTATTCTTACTCAAGTGGGTTCGATAATGTGTGTGCGTGTTCCACATTTTATATTTTCTACCCTCTAAAAATTACATATCATGCTAAGCAAGTAGTAAATACGTTCATCGTCATAATGCTATTGACCATCGGACTTTCGTTACGTTTTTAGTCATTATACCCAGCGTGTTTTGATTGAGAAGTGCTTTTATTTTTGAATCACTATGAATCACATAACTACACTTTTAAAAGCTGAGATAATTATTTTGCATGAGCAAAACGTTTCAATTGGTATAATTGCAAGACGTTTAAAGATATCGGTGAGTAACAAAATGTTATTAGGTATTATGTTTTGAAGTTTAATACTAGTAGTTTAATTTATTGTTTATTGTAACATTACTTTATTATTGTTCACAGAGAATAACTGTGCAATTGTGGGTCCATCGTTATGCAGATTCGGGAAGGATTGATCCTCGCCGACCGTTCCCATAGGCTGGATTTACCAATGTGCGGCACTGTGATAAATATGACTGAGCCCTTCCTCACTACTCGTTCCATGGCGACTAAACATGACGTGACATTACAAACTGTACGGAACCAGTTGCGTGCAGCTGGTGTGAAATGTCGTAGGCCAGCCAAGAAAATTTTACTGTCAGATATTTACATGCAAAACCGGGTACGCTTCGCAAGAGAATATTTGGATTTCGTTAGGTGCAATAATAATTATAGTTATAAATAGCGATGAAAAAGGTTTTAAGTCGGACAAGACAAGGACGGTCGCAAAATATTGTGGCGACAAGATGGTAAGCGCTATACTAAAAAAAATATTCTTCTTCTTATAATTAAAAAAATATGGTATCTAGCATGAGCTATTAATTAAAATATCGGGGGGTAATTAAATTTGTTTTATGTGAGTGATGTTATTGTTAGTGAGACTACAATTTAGGATACCTACTGTATCTTAATATCTAGTGTCGCCGCCACGTCATCCGCGGCACCAGAACGCACGAGCTGGCCAGCCTCGCCGTCCCGGCCCAGACAGACAACGTAGCGACGAGATTTTATATGTGTGTTTTGTAGGTGTTTCATGATATCTGTACCTGGGTTTTATTCCGAGAAGAATCTTCAATATTTTGGGAGGTTTGCTTCGCATAAATCGGTTTTTAGTTCTTACTGGCTCGCCCCATGGTTCAGCTCACCATCTGTAGTTTAAATTAAATTGATTCCCACCGTTCTATACATGATATACATACATTAACGTTTCTGGTGTCTTAGGTTTGAAGTCATAGCACAGAAGTGTAACACACAATCTGCCGATGACTAATTCGGTTACATGCTCTACGACGCATCGTAGTTGTCGGGTATTATAGAAGCAACCGCACGTCTGCCAATTAACTTCTCGCTTTAGCTATGTTCAACACAGAACTTTACGTCTTCACGTCTTTTATTAGGTATACCTGAGTTGTATGTACATAATACCCTCTCTTAGTACATACAACAATTGTCTTGGGGAGACTTCGTATTACAGCACCGACTCTCTCCCCACTTAAAACGGACTAATCATGGCCTTCCGCCTGTCCAACTCTCACGAGGTTTTCGCATTGCCGTATCGAAATACCTCTTAATGTAACCGACTTCTAAGAGCATCAGAAACATCTTATTATTGCGTACTAATTTGCTCCTCTATAGGAAATCTAGAATCTAAGCATTTAGGCTGGGAACCACTACACTATTCTCTAGTGCTACCACTTAGCTTATATTTCTCTCAGATGAGCTGCCGCTCCATCAAACACAAATCACTTTTACTTTGCACTAGATATTGAATTAAATTATGTTACAATTTGGTGTATTCAAATGTACTGACAGACGCGCCATTGCGCTTTGTCTATGGTGATCTCTCTATGAGTTCGGTGTTCGGTGCTACCAGCCAGCATCACCTTATGCTATTATGACACGTTTGTTACACGTTTCGCCCTACTAATATAATTTGACTTGTTTACCTTTTTACTTCGCGACCTACACGTCGCGACACTCCCGCCCGAATAGACTTAGAGCAGGGTTACTAAGTTACGCGTCCAATTTTCTCCAGAGCTCTGGTGGCCGCACCTCTTCTTTGTTTAACCTCGTTTTTTATCTGAACTGACTTTTCAGGTTCATTCTCTTTCTGACTCAATATTTTTTCTCTGTCCATGCTCTCTGATACATTATCAAAGTCTTCCAACATACAGTTTTCCGCTGGTATGATTATCGACTCTCTATTTTCTTTCTCCTTTTCTAAACTATCTGATATGTCTTTTGTATTTATGACTTCCACTTCCATTGGTATAAATTCGTGTACAGTTATATTCTGTGGTACCTCACTTTGTCTTTCTAATGCGTTCTCGTCGTATTCTATTTCTTCATTGTCCTCCATTTCCAATGGATATAAATGAGTTAAAGATCTTACAAACTCCTTACTTCCAACTTCGACCTTCGCAACTCTGCTAAGTCCGTCAGAACTTTTGACCAATGAAGTAATTTTTCCAACTTTCCATTCGTCTCGATTTTTACTATCTCAATTTATCTGCACGATTTGTCCTACCTTTGGGATTAATTTTGCCCTGATTCTAGGTTCTTTGACAGAATGTCTATATCGTTCACTCAGACTTAGTAAATATCGATTTGTGAACATATCCTTAAATTCATTAAGTATAACTAAACCTCTTTTCCAAGCCTTGATAAGGTCGGATTTCGTCGTAGTGCCTTGTACTAAAAAGTCTTCGGTTGAACTTTCCATCATTATGCATTTTCCCATAGTTAAGAAATCAGAAGGTTTTAAAATATATGAATTCAGAATCAACACAAGTTAATGGTCTTGTATTGACAGTTGCTTCAATTTCTTTTACTAATGTAACCAATTGACTATCCGTCAGCATGTGCTTCTCTAATGTTCTTCTCATACAATTCTTCACTATTCCAATTAATCGTTCATAAAACCCCCCGAACCAGGGAGCTAGTTGGGGTATGAACCTTCAACGAATTTCGTGTTTAATACAATAAGAATTTGTTAGTATTTCTGACATAAGCTTAAAATTTGTAGCATTATCTGATGTGATTATTTGTGGCACACCTCTTGTCGATATCATTCGCCTCAAAGCATGAAGTCCTTCTTCTGCTGTGAGATCTTGAACAACCCCTAAATGCACCGCCCTGACTGCTTGGCAAGTGAAAAGTGCTATCCAACGTTTACTTGTTTCATTTTTATGTTTAACTAATACAGGGCCCATGTAGTCCAGGCCTGTAAATGTAAATGGTGATGTGTAATTTACTCTTTCAGTGGGTAACGCAGGGGTTGGTGGTAGCTTGAACGGTCCCCCTCCGTGTTTCTCACATCTAGGACATTTCCTTATAACTTTCTGGACTTGGCGTTTTCCATGTTGAATCCAAAAGGTTTGACGAATTATTGCGAGTGTATGGTTAACACCTACATGATGATTGTCGATGTGAGTCTGAGTGATAATCTTGTTAGTGTAATCACAATCGTTTGGAATAAGTATTGGATAACGTTGGTCATACGACCAATCCGTGTTCTTTAAACGTCCTTTGCAACGTAAAATTCCATTTACGTCCAGAAATAGTCCAAGATTAATTTTTAAGCTTGTTTCTTTCCCTTCTAGTTCTCTTGGAAAGTGTTCGGCTTATAGCTTCTTAAGCTGCTTAATTTTGTCATCTTTTCTTCACTTAGGTCCACCTTAATTTTAGTTTGGTTACTTGTACTATCTGTATCTTGGTTTTCCACATCAAGTGTATTTTCTGTATCTATTGTATATTCTTGTGACTCTTTCGGGAGACCCTCCCCCGCACAAAGAGAAGAAGTTTATCTGATTCCTGACGGCCATAAGCTAATACAAAATTCAAATTCAAAGCAGGAGGGTACTTAATCCAGGGCCAGGATATGGAGTACCTGTTATCTATACATTCACTAGTTTCATTGAACTTTTTTACAGCCTCATCTTCTCTATCTTCCCTTGGAGAATCGGTTATGTAGGTATACAATGTATATACATTAAAAGTTAACAGGTATGGGTTCTTATGTATACCAGTTACATGTGTACATGACATTCATATAAAACAAAACAACCTTCGTAAATTATATCAAATTAAAAAGATTAATTATTAAATTTAAATTTGAATGAATTATTAATTAATTATTATCCTTGTTTTCAGTTGAGAATTTAACAGGGCATAAAGCACGATTATGACCTATTTTCTGGCAATGAAAGCATTCCCTTTTATTTCTACATTCTGCATAAGAATGTCCTATTCCAAGGCAACCGTAGCATCTGTTCTTTAATAGAGATTTTCTTTCTTTAATTTCCTTGAATTTAGTACATTCATCACTATAGTGCGACTCTTTACAGAAAATACAATGAAATCTAGACTTCTTCCTAGGTGGCCCTTCTTTTTCTTAGTTTTTTCCAGGATAACTTGTATATTTTTGCTTGAACCCATGGTTCTTCTGGGAAGTATATCGCTTATTCTGTGTCGTGTGGTGTCGAGTTTTTTCCTTGTTGATTTCGTAGTCAGTTTTCTCTTGTCTCCTTTGGTACCCTTTTTTCTTTAGATTTGTGTGGTCAGTATTCCCAGTGGAGTGAAGTGTCTTTACTGTGTAATATTCTTTCTCATTTAGATTTTTCTCCTGCGTTAGTCTATTTGCATCTTCACGTGCTGAAATGATAATTTCCAAATATTTTCTTATCTCTTCGATCGATTCTTGTTTTATTTTCAATTTCATTTCATATATTATATCTTCTGGAAATTTCTCCATTACCATAAACCTCAAGTGGTTATGGTTGATATTTTCAGCCATCGAATCCAAAACTCTTAAATGCTTTTCATTTTGAGTTAAAACTCTTCGACAATCTGAAATAGTTTTGTTTGCGGGATTTATTTTGTAGAGTGAGGAATAGTGCGCATCAACCACTTGAGTTTGTTTCCCGTATCTATCTTTCAAAAATTGGATGGCTATGGAATAATTTTTATTTGTAATCGCTAACCCGTCTATCACTCCCTTGGCTTCCCCTTTTAAAGAATTTTTTAGATATAATAACTTGTCAACGTCTGGCAAATTCCGATTGTGAATATTGGAACTAAATTGGTCCCAAAACTGGTACCATTCAAGAACGCTACCTTCAAACTGTGGTAACTCTAATTTTGGTAGCTTTCCGGATAAGAAACGTTCTTCGTTCTTGTTACTGTTTGTCGTTGAATTTTCACATTCTTCAATTTTCACTTTAAGTTCGCAGCAGTTTTCTTCAGCTTCTAGCTGTATTGCAGAGATGGTAGAAATCTCGTCCACTTGCGGTTCGTTAACGAGTCGAAAATAATTGTTAAGTTCCCTCTCCAATCGTTGGAGACAAGTATGAAGTTTAGAGGATACTACTCTTCCTTCATGCAAGGTTAAGTCATTTATTTCATTAGTGAGTTTGTTAGTTGAATTTCGAGCACATTCGGACAGAGTTTTTATTTTATCACGCAAACCGCGAAGAATGAGGAGCATGGCTTCCTCCATATTGATGGCTTCAGATATTGTTTTCAGTTGTAACCTGACTTAATTAGCTGCCTCCAATGACTAACAATATTGATCCTGTTGAAAGGATAAGTGTACAGGTTTTTATCACGTAGGGTGACCATCTTCATATACCGAGCCTCGGAAAGCACGTCAGAAGCCCGAAAGTCTGGTCTTACCAAAGGGTATTGCATTACCTAATTACGGGGTTGTGGAGGTCAGATAGGCAGTCGCTCCATTTAGAATACTGGTATTCAACTGCATCCGGTCAGACAGGAACCCGACCACAACATAGTTGGGAAAAGGCTAGACAGATTGAATTGTTTTTCGTAGGACGCTATACCTACCGATATTCATTTGTTATTAATGGTTGACCATATTATATTGGACGAACTGTTTTGATAGTTTTCTGATAATATCACGTTATACCGCCGAGAGAGAAGGAAGATTTACATGTAATCACTAGGTATATCAGGGAATAAATACAATTTCACAGACCTTAGGAGCTGTGAATATAAATTAGAAAAAATTTTAGTCAACACATCAACACACATCTAAATTGTACTGACCTTTTTGTTCATCTAGGCACACTTATTTTATTCCCGACGTGGGCTAAATCAAGGCCGTAGTTATTTTGTTCTCACAAACACAAACACTAAAACTTTTTCAAAACAATAAAATTGAAATTGAATTTCGCACCGAAAGTCAGAGACCAGTCATAGAGCACAAAACTGCGAACAGTTTTGCCAATGTCATAATTATTTTTGTTTCCGGTTCTGTACTGCAGGTTTATATCTCAACGGCCAGCACTCATTTTATACTATACCTCTTTTATTAATCTTTGCAAATGAATGAATACAAATGATCGAAACCCTGAGACAAATATTAAAATGAATAAAAAACATCATCATTTAATTTATTTCACAAAACAAGGAATGTATTTCATTTCAATAACTAGTAACGCTCCATCATAGATGGCGTTCCATTAAGTTATTCGTTTATACTTATTTATTTACTATGATTGTTAACATTCAGAAATATTTAATTTTATTAGAGTCAATATCAGCGAAACGTGTATCAAAACCTTTTCAACTTCAACTTTTTAGCATAGCTTCTTCAACCTTTGATACGATAGTTTCACAGATGGCAGCACCAGTAAGAACTGAATTTTATTTTAATCAGTCTATTCTTGTATAAATAATATTGTTATTGATTTTTCTTCTCGGATCCCAGCATCTCCACCATGTCGCCGCCACGTCATCCGCGGCACCAGAACGCACGAGCTGGCCAGCCTCGCCGTCCCGGCCCAGACAGACAACGTAGCGACGAGATTTTATATGTGTGTTTTGTAGGTGTTTCATGATATCTGTACCTGGGTTTTATTCCGAGAAGAATCTTCAATATTTTGGGAGGTTTGCTTCGCATAAATCGGTTTTTAGTTCTTACTGGCTCGCCCCATGGTTCAGCTCACCATCTGTAGTTTAAATTAAATTGATT
Organism: Cosmia trapezina; assembly: GCA_905163495.3. Taxonomy (NCBI): domain Eukaryota; kingdom Metazoa; phylum Arthropoda; class Insecta; order Lepidoptera; family Noctuidae; genus Cosmia; species Cosmia trapezina. Next base: position 29,200,973 of record LR991022.1, on the reverse strand, counting down.
CCCACCGTTCTATACATGATATACATACATTAACGTTTCTGGTGTCTTAGGTTTGAAGTCATAGCACAGAAGTGTAACACACAATCTGCCGATGACTAATTCGGTTACATGCTCTACGACGCATCGTAGTTGTCGGGTATTATAGAAGCAACCGCACGTCTGCCAATTAACTTCTCGCTTTAGCTATGTTCAACACAGAACTTTACGTCTTCACGTCTTTTATTAGGTATACCTGAGTTGTATGTACATAATACCCTCTCTTAGTACATACAACAATTGTCTTGGGGAGACTTCGTATTACAGCACCGACTCTCTCCCCACTTAAAACGGACTAATCATGGCCTTCCGCCTGTCCAACTCTCACGAGGTTTTCGCATTGCCGTATCGAAATACCTCTTAATGTAACCGACTTCTAAGAGCATCAGAAACATCTTATTATTGCGTACTAATTTGCTCCTCTATAGGAAATCTAGAATCTAAGCATTTAGGCTGGGAACCACTACACTATTCTCTAGTGCTACCACTTAGCTTATATTTCTCTCAGATGAGCTGCCGCTCCATCAAACACAAATCACTTTTACTTTGCACTAGATATTGAATTAAATTATGTTACAATTTGGTGTATTCAAATGTACTGACAGACGCGCCATTGCGCTTTGTCTATGGTGATCTCTCTATGAGTTCGGTGTTCGGTGCTACCAGCCAGCATCACCTTATGCTATTATGACACGTTTGTTACACGTTTCGCCCTACTAATATAATTTGACTTGTTTACCTTTTTACTTCGCGACCTACACGTCGCGACATCTAGCTTACTTACATGTTTATTCATATCACTAACAAATAAATTACCCACTAAATATTAAAAATAATGTTGATTTCTTGTCCGGCTTAGAATATTTGTCATGCACAAAACTTTATAATTTGTAATTATAATTTTATTTATAATTTCAATAAATATTGTTGTTTTCTTATTACAAATTGTTTAATTTTTACTTCCATATATTTTTTTCGAATGTTTTTATTATCAGGTAAATTACTTAAATAAAATTCCTCAAAATGAAAAAAAAAAGTTTTTTATGATGCAAAAAATTTACGCCGCCTGCGGTGAGACTCGATCCTAAGACATTTGATTTAACAGCCGAATGCTTATGCACCTATGCCACGGGACCAGATAGTTACGTTGTTAAAGGAGTTGTCCGCTTTTTCTATGGACGTTGGTTTTTTATTACTCAATAATTCCGATGGGGATTAGATAAATATATTTGGATAGACAACCCAAAAACTAGTGGGTCGGGGTATATCGTACATTTTTAAACATCGCCAATTTTGAGAAAAATCGTGTTTTATTTTATTGTGAATTTAGTCGTAAGCAGAACAAGCCTTTCTGTGAACGTGAAACGTTAAAGTGAACACGCCCCAAAAAAAAATTAGTAACTTGTGAAAATTGACACAAGATACTGTCATTGTCACTGTCACTGTCAATCAATATTTCATGTAAGAGTATGAATGACAATGTATACAAAACGTTAATTCAGATTATTTAAAATGTAATATTTTCAGTCAAAATTGTGTAGCATAATGCTTTTAAAACTGAAAGCGCACTTTATATTATGATTAAGGCTTCTTGGAATGTTCATGTCATGTGCAAGTTGCATTAAAATACTAAGACCCCGGTTGTCAAGATGTGTTTACGTAAGACCTTTCAGAGATGTATCGACTGCCTAGAGTTGCATGGCTCAATCATGACCTTTACTGCCGATTATTTGTGCCCGACAAATACATCGGACACCGTCAGAGCCATGGGTACAATCTGTTTGCGCAACTGCTATCCAAAACTGTTGCCAGAGCTGAATGTCCAGTCTGTCGTACTTTATAGATGCTAAATGCCATTCTGACAACACATCCTAATAGGGATCTTTTTGTGGATGAATGGAGTAAAATTATGTTTGTGAGGGAAAGTATGCAAGAGAGTCCACTGTTCCATGTTAGTTTTAAATTAAAAATTATATGCAACATAACTATATCTGTCAACATACAAATTGTTTCTATGTTTTAATGTTATTGGTGTTGTTCCGTTTTAATTAACGATAAATAAATGTTTTAGCATAGTACACAGGCCACTGATCAAGAAAAATTTTTAATTACTTATGAGAATTCCTTTTTATGACTTGGAATCGAGATTGGAAGTGGATGCTACTTCTAAACTAAATTAATATCCTTTAATTGGATGCAAGTGTTGATAATTTTCCTGCCCTTATCTTAATTTGTTTGGAGTCTCGCAACATGTCTTCATCTTCCATACTTCTCTATTAGTCGTCATCTAGGTAGTCTCCCTTTCTATACATTTATCATCTTTCACGCAGTCCATCCATCGTTTTTTTGGTCTTCCTCGACTCGTATAGCCATCCACATTCATACTCAACACCAAACATTTTCCTCATTCCTCCACATCATAAATGCTCATACCATGACAACTTATTTCCACACAAGTTTTCAGTCACCGGTGTCACTTTGAGATTTCCTATTATATACTCATTTCTTATTCTATCCACTGGTGTAACCACACATCTTGCTTAGCATGCTCATCTCAGCTGCATGCAATTGCCTTTCATTCATTTCTTTTGTGGCTAAACAGTCAGTTAGGTTTTGTTATGAAATAAAACATTTTAAATATATAATGGTGGCGATACCAGGTCAGCCCGGAGCCCCACCATAATTAAACAATTGAAACATGATAAATAAATGTAATTAAATTAATTCTATTATTAATTAGTGATCATGACCATGAGTCAGTAATTCAACAGTAGCTATTGTAAATAGACTTGGGACTTTACATAGCTCACTAGCATTTTGAGGTGTGAAATATTTGTTTACATTAAAATAATAAACCACTTATTTCAGCCTACAATGGCCCATAGACATGTTACAATCGAACATAAATACATTTAAAAAGTATAAAACAAACCTTATAATAATATTATAGCTTAAAACTTCACTTCACTAGCTTATCCTTGCGCTGACTTGTGATACTTTTCTGCGGAAGCGACTGAACGCCACGTCCTGCGGACAAGTCTTCTTCCATGACGACGGACAGATAACAATTTGGTAGTCGCACTACAAACGCCTTGAAGTCAATAAATTAACTTGAAGTTGGCGTTGCGGCGTGACTCTAGTAACTGCACCCTTGTCGTGTACCTCGTCTTCTGGCGCATATACTTCTCGATGTCCTCCGCCTTAGTGGTGGTGTGGTGGTGGTGTGTGTAGACGGAAGATGTAGGTACACGGTGTGTTCGGTTTCGCGGCACGCAAGCTCACTTCGGGATCCGTAGGAGCTTTGCCGTAACGGTTCTTGTTGGTTCGCGATCGGCGCTTCCTCCTTTGCACTGTCACGAAACCCTCATCATCAGCCCTGTTTGACGGCTTTTTTTGCATAGTTTCTTAATTGGAGCGCGCGGTGATGCTAGCAAAATACTTTTATTTAGTTTCACCAGGACTGGAGACACTGACCTTTTCATGAACTCAACCAATGATTGGGTCAGTGGGTCGTCTTAGGGGCGGATTGAAATTGTGACCCATTGGCCCTCATCGTAATATAATTTTACCTATTATATAAAATAAAATATAAATTGAATACGACAGCAACAGTGACATACTATAAGGAATAAAAATTCAACAACCACTGAATACATTATTTGTCCACTAACCGCCATCCATTCTATTTGGTCGTATTATTTCTTGATATTGACTGTCATATTCTGATAATTTTTAACATACCGATAACATTACATTTTGAGCATATGAGCTGTTTTCCTCTTATTGCTGAGAAAGAGAAGGAGGGAAGTTAGCTACACTAGTGATGGCAATTAATGCGATTTAGAATAAATTTCATTAGCATGCGAATTCTTGAGTCTTAGCATGCGAAATGCTATTGCTATGCTATTTGCTAATATGACGATAATTAATAATAATCAAGTATGTGAATTTTGTTTACATGTGAATTAAAGAGCGCGTTTGCTGTTTTTAATAATTTAAAAAGAATCGCGCGGCACGCACGTGCCACACAAAATCACAAATTATTATTAACAATACAATCACACGCATTCATTCAGTATACGATCCTAAGTACGAGCTAATCGAAGATAAAAAGCTAATAATTGCTTGACTTCATTCTTCGCACCACCAAATTACTAATAATTTCACTTGCGAACGAGGTCAAGGTCACGTGAAACAGATAGATTTAGTAGTTCCAACTTTTCGTGGGTGTGACAGAGAGCGCGCACTGCACCTGCGCGCTGTCAACCTATGAAGTATGAAGGGATGAATAATAATTCATTTCACATTTCACAGAAATTCGCAACTACATTTCATTTGCTAAATGCTAACTAAGCATTCGCATGCTAACAATGAATGCGAATGCTAATTAATCCATCACTAAGCTACACATACACTGATGTTGATACACTCTGTCTGTTTAGTTAAGCCGGATACAGACTTACGAAATGTAACATGCAATGTAACACGCAATGAATGAATTCCCATAGTGCTTGCGCGCACAAACCGTGCAAACGACGCGCACAAACAGAGCATTTCAACTCGTGCGCGCCGCGATCCGCCATTTGTCAGTTTTTTCGCCGAACACAACCCTTTGTGAGCGCAGTGTGGAGTGTGCACGGAGCGCCAGTGTGGACGGGTTGTGTGTGTCTGTACTGCGAAACGTTCTCGACAGACTGAGCTGAGCTATGTTCGCCGCGCGCATGCCGGAAACAGGATGCGAGTAGGTACGTGCTCGGTTCGTGCGCGTGCTGCGTCCACACTTATGAAATGCTCCTTTCATGTTACATTGCATGAGCATGTTACGTTGCAGCAGTCTGTACCCGGCTTTAGACCGACACGATCTCTCGAGATCACGCCTACGTTAGACTTTTCCAGTATAAGCTGATCTCTCATTGTATAGGATTTCTTTACAATAAGAGGTCAGTGTAAACTGGAAATGTATAGCTTGATGTGTAGCCGTGTGAACAGTATAGTCTGGGTATATGTAATTACCGATGTAATTACTCTGTGCATATTACCACAAGCTTATGCATTCATCATATGCCTAGTTCGTAGACAGTAGAATTCACTGTCTTCGGCCTAGTTAGTCGAAATCTTAGTGGGTGGTGCACTAACAGAACGCAACTTTTCTGGCTCACTCTGTCATTGGCTAAAATTGATAGCGTCAGGGATTATATCCAATCAGCGTTTACTGCAGCCACTGCGCTGCGCGCGTTTCACAGACAAGTAATCCAGCAGATTTAAAGAGTATAAATGTTTTATGTGAAATACAAGATAATGAACCAATATTTAAATTACATGTATTGTATTTCATTTCAGTTTATTTTCGCTATAGATTATAGAGCAACAATCAATTTATCAATTATCAACATAACCTGGAAGCTGAATGAACTTCCAGTTTCAATGTTTTCAATTGTTTGGATTGTTATGATGGTTACTGGTTGTCCAACAAAGACTTTTCATCATGGTTACGTGAGCATCAAAATGATCGAAATAATGACATTATACATCTAAGGATCGAAATAAAGCTACGAGTAATTGTACTTTGTGTGACGTAACGCCTATGGCTGAAATCTCAGACCAACTATAAAGTTTATGGCTGAAATATGTGTTCTGAAAACATACAAGGACATTTTTCACTGATCGTACGGGAAGAATGAACTGCTCAAGAGGTAATGTATTCTTTAACACATTATAAGTTTTCTTTTTAAATATTTGTAACCGGGCTTCTGTTGAAAAAGTTTAAACAGCACTACTTTGCTCAAAGAACATACAGAAAAACGATACTGTGTCCATAAGACCATAACATATTATTTTGTTTTTAGGTAACAGATGGAGATTGCATTTGCCAAGAATGCATTAACCTTTTACTGATATCACAAGCACAACATTAGTGACCCACAGCTCGGTCATCAATCAGTATGTGTGTGTTGTGGCGTTTCTATCTCAAGAAGAATAGGCAGACTATCTCGTCCCTTACCTGATGGTCATCCTAAGCGGGCTTATACAGATAGCATCATCAACCCCCCTCAGGTAAATATGTAAATTAAATATTTACACTTGATATATTAATACTGTATCTGATTACTGCAACACGCATAAATGAAAACTTAATTACAGATCCCGGCTAATACTCGATCATGTAATACCTGATGGCAAAGGGCTCATAACAATATTCACGAAGTGATGGAAACACCTAGAAAAGCCCAAGTGACTGATGACAGTTTGAAAATGAGCAGGGGATGGTAGTTTTACTTGTAGCGGGGGCAATACTTTTGGTTGGTGAGACGTTGGCGAGAAATTGTCCTGTGTATTTTTGTGCTTGCTAAATGTTTTTGAAATATAAAATATCACTAAGTGTGTATTGTTTCACTTCTGAACACCCATCACAATTATACTATAATAGCTTTTGCCCGCGGCTTCGCCCGCGCATGCATTATACTTAGGTATAAACCTTCCTCTTGAATCACTCTATCTATTAAAAAAAAACCGCATCAAAATCCGTTGCGTAGTTTTAAAGATCTAAGCATATATAGGGACAGACAGACAGCGGGAAGCGACTTTATTTTATAATAAGTAGTGATGTAAACCAGAGATCCTAAGTGAAGGGGAAACTCAATTATCAACTGAAAAGCCAACACTACTAGTGACACAGTGTAGAAGTTAGAAACAGTCAGTTTAGACAGAAATAGTATAATATTTTAATAGGTCTTATGATGAATTGATGATTATAATTTATTAATAAATGAAATAGTTTTGTCCAGCTAAATGCTCAAATACCACATATGAAATAAAAAATATATTCCCCACCATGGATATGTCAGATGTAATTTTAGTTAGCTTAGGAATTTTCAAATTATACAGGTTTGCCGTTATTATTTGGAACTTATTCGGCCGAACAATACTTTTACTGTAGAAGTGAGATGTACAATTATTAAATATTCCAGGCATTTTGTCATTACATGAGACAGCTTTGATCAGACGAATAGAGTGTATAATAGTACACTATAATAGTAATATAATAGAGTGTATTACACATAGACAGAGACTAGTTGGCAAAATTGTATTTCTGATTGATATTGCAGTTGCAAAATTGCAACCTGGAAAATACTATTGGAAGCTGTGCGCATGTGATGACAATTGTCTGGTATCTTCGATGGGCTTGGCATCAAAATTATATAATTGTCTTCACTTGCTCAGACACTGAAAATTAAGAAAATTAATTAAATAATATTTAAAACAAAAAAATATTTTATTTCCATCAAAACTAACACTTGCGTCCAATTATAGCATGTTCCATTCAGTTTTTAAAAATAGCATATTTTGGAGTCTTTTCTTCAACTTCCGATCTCGACTCGCAAGCCATTTATAAGTAATTCTCCTACTTAATTAAAAAATGTTCTCGATCAGTAGATACTATTATAATTTACTCCTGCTAAGCAACCCCTGTGGACTAGGCTGAAACCTGAAACATGAACCATGACCATGACATGATGCACTTCTTGATAACCGGGATCTTAGTAAAATATTGCAACTTGCACGTGAACATTCGTAGTAGCCATAATCATTATAGTGCGCTTTTAGTTCTAAAAGGATTATGCTACACATTTTTGACTGAAAATATCTCATTCCATCTTATTCCTTATTTTATAAGGTAAAATAACGTTTTGTTTACATTGTCACATAGATTAACAGTAATGACATGACTGACAGAGACAGTATCTTATCTTGTGTCAATTTTGACAAGTTTCGTTTTTTTTTTGAGTGTGTTCACTTCACTGACCTCTATTGTACACTTGCATGTTATAGGTCAGTGGTTCACATATAAAGGTTTATTCGTTTCAGGTCTCGTTTCTCAATAAAATAAAAAACGATTTTTCTCAAAATTGGCGATGTTTAAAAATGTACTATATGCCCAGAACCACTAGTTTTGGGGATGTTTATTCAAATATATTTATCTTATACTCATCGGAATTATTGAGTAATAAAAAACCACTTCTGGACAACTCCTTTATGCTTCATATTCTTTGCTTCATATATATTGTGAAGCAAACACTAATAGGCGTAGAGCAATACACCCGTTGACTGTACGCACACCAACAACTGTGTTGATATGCTATGCAAACTGATCTTTTTTGTTGTGTGTACCATAAGACGAATTTTGGGACAAAATACTAAACCAGCACCATTGTTTTTAAATTTAGAAATATTTATTCTGGAACTTCATTCTTTGCCACACGCAAATGCTGAGAGAAACTTTAGCGCCGTTAATGATGAATGCCGGATGAAGTGAAGATGCTGTGACGTCCTAGATTTATTGGGACGAAAAGAGTAAAAGTAACTTGTGTACGGTAACCCCAAATGTAGCCAGCGGCAATAGAGTCAGTCAAGCGAGTCGTGTTCCATGAAAAAGGCGGCACATTCAAAAATCTTACAGGTGTCAACACTGATATAGTACGCTGAAAACATGTTTGATACTTGAATTTTTGTTGATAAAAAATTTCTTTAGGATAAATTAAAAAAGTGCATTTCAATGTAGCTATTTATTAGTCACAATTAGAACTAAATCAGAATCGAATTAATAAAATAAAGAAATTCAATTTTCGTGACTAATAGAGATGCACAAAACAGGTTATATAACAATTCTTCAGTTCTTTTATTAGCAGAAACAATCTGTCTTAAAATATTTCATCAAAATGTGTGTGGCATAAGTAATAAAAAAACAGAACTTGAATTATATATTGAAACACATGAAAATGATTTGGACTACTTATGCATTTCTGAACATTTCCTAAATGATAAATCTGCACATGTGTTTTATATGTCCAATTATAATTTAGCATCATACAACACGAGGACAAACAAAAAGAGGGGAGGTAGCCTTATTTTAGCACATAAAAATAAACAATGTGAAAACATTGACGCAATTAAAAAATTATATAGATCAGAAAGTTTTGAGATTTGTGGTGTAAAAGATCTTGAAACGGGATTGCACATATGTTGTTGCTATAGAAGTCCAGTTGAGAAAAATTTTGAAAGTTTCATGGTTAGTTTAGAGAAATTATTAGAACAATTTCTTGATAAGAAGTGCTTAGTTTGTGGCGATTTTAATATTGACGTACTGGTTGAAAGTAGAAAAGCTTCAGAGTTCATAAGTTTATTGAGATGTTATAATTTTAGATACCTGATAAAAACTCCTACTTTCATTCGAAATAAATCATACTCTTGTATTGACAATATAATTACAAATGTTGATGAAGATTGTATAGAGCGTTGTTTGGTCGATCACAATGGCATAGCAGACGGTCATGGGGGTCTTTTTTGCGATATGGTTCTTGATAAAATCAAGGAGAAAACGAAGAGCTCTGAATGTACCATAACTATTCAAAAAAGATTCTTTAACACAAAAAATAATGCTGCGTTTAAAAAGAGTATTTTAAATGCAAATTTGAGTAATATGGGAATAAATAATTTTCTAGACAATTTTGGCAACATTTTTCGTAACTGTTACCCAAAGAAGGCTATTAAAATAAAGCCTATGAAAAATAAAACAATAAAGTGGGTGACTAAGGGAGTCAAAGTTTCAAGTAAAATGAAAAGAGTTTTATGCTGTGGCACCCCAAATAATAGTAATATCTTGAATTACAAAATAAACTATATTCGAATTTACAGAAGGGTTATAAAGCAAGCTAAAAAGTCAGCCATATCAGTTCATCTTAGTAAAGCTAAAAATATACCCAAAGAGACATGGAAACTCGTAAATGAACATACAAAGAAAACAAAAAACAAGCCTAGTACAAAACTTGTCCTAAATATAGACAACAAGGTTATTTATGATTCCCAGGATATTGCCAATAAATTCGTAGACAGCTTAGTTTACAAGCCATCATTGACATTTAACAAAGATAAAGCAATGTCCTTTCTGAAAGAAACAACGGTGAGAGTTGAGAGTAACTTGTCTTTCAAGCCGACTACACCAACTGAGATAAAAAAAATTGTGGGTCACATGGCTAACAAAAAATCTTGCGGATATGACGACTTACCTATAACAATTATTAAGGAGAACATAGAATTTTTAGCACATCCTCTTTCTGAATTTTTTAATAAATGTATTAAAGAGTCCATTTTCCCTGATCAACTCAAACTGGCTAAGATAATTCCGATATACAAAAAGGGCACAAAGACTGACCCAAATAATTACCGACCAATATCCTTGCTACCAACCTTGTCGAAACTTTTTGAAAAGTTAATTAAATTTAGACTGATGGTACATTTCAATCTGAATAAAATAATCCATTTAAGACAATTTGGGTATCAAAAGGGCATTGGCACTTCAGATGCCATAGACACTCTCATTGATGAAGTAGTTAGTAAATTAAATGACAAAATGAAAGTGGCTGGACTGTTTATTGACCTGAGTTCTGCATTTGACACTATAGATCATCAATTACTGCTTGCTAAACTGGAACATTATGGTATAAGAGGTGATGCTTTAAAACTTATGACATCTTATTTACAAAACAGACGAATGTATGTAGAAATAAAAAACATTGATGAAAACAATCATGAAATAGCATATAAATCAAAGATGATATACATAAGACGCGGGGTACCTCAAGGCTCAATTTTAGGTCCAATATTGTATCTTATCTTCACAAACGATTTATTAAATTTCATGAACACAGTTCAGCCTGACGCTTCGTGTGTTGTTTTTGCTGATGACACAAACGTAATAATTGGAGCGCATGACTTAAAAGACTTGTCCACAAAAGTAAATGAAAGTCTAGATAATCTTTCTGAATGGTTTACAGCAAATAACTTACTTATTAATACAAATAAAACAAATATAATGTTATTTAAGACTACATCTCGTAACACTGACACTATAGATGTAACATTGAAAGGAGACAAGATAGGATTGGTAAATGAGGTAAAATTCTTAGGCATAAACATTGATTCTAATCTAAACTGGAAACAGGAGCTTGCTGCTATTGACTCCTCTATATCCTCTGCATGTTATGCACTTAGGAGCCTCAGGGATGAAATAGATTTGAAGCAACTCAAAGCATGTTATCATGCTTTGGTTGAATCTAGGTTGAGGTACAGCATCATGTTTTGGGGAAATAGCTATAACTACAACAGCCAAAGAGCATTCATCCTTCAGAAGCGTGCCATTAGAACCATTGTCAAAATCTCACAGCGTGATTCATGCAAAGAATATTTTAAGAAATTAGGCATTCTCACAGTTCCAAGTTTGTATATACTAGTTCTGTTAAGCAAGTTTGCAAAATATATACATCAATATGAATCACAAAAAGAAAGAGAGCTGAGAGAAAGCACACGAAGGAAAGTTATTAAGAATAAAATGGTGCCTAAATTTAACATAGCAAAGCATTGTTCACGTTACCAAGCAGTAGAGTTATATAATAAGTTACCATCTGATTTAAAAGCTTTGGTCTATAACACAAACTTATTTAAGGCAAAGCTGAAAGCCTTCCTATTAGAAAAATGTTTATATTCTGTATCCGATTTGATGTCGAATGAATCCAGATAATTTGTGTATGAATTAATTGATATCATAGTGACATTTATTTTATTTGTGACATTTGATCTTAGTTGGCATCTAATTTTTTTGACATGTAATTTGTATTTGATTGACATTTAATTTGCATTTAATTGACACTTAGTTTTGCATTTAATTGACATTTAATTAATTTTGAACTGGAATTTAATTTATATTTAACTCTTTTTTACGCTACATGGAATAGACATGGTGGTTTTGAGCATATGTGGTTGGATAATTATGTAAATGGTAATTTAATTGGCATTTAATTTATATCTTTTTAGTATTTAATTTCCATTTCTCTAAATTTAGTTGACATTTAACTTAAATTTATTAAGTTGACCTAACATGGAATGGACATGGTTGTGTTGTGCTTTTTATGGCTGGACATATAAACAGTAATTTAATTGATATTTAATTCTCAGTTGATTTACGTGGAATGGAATAGACATGGTTGTTTGTGCTTTTTATGGTTTGACATGTAAACGGTTTTTGATTGATGACATAGTAATATATTTATATTTTATTATTTTTTAATATTTTGATTATTGCTTTTGTGATTTGAAATGTAATTATTTTATTATTGTTATTTGTATTATCTTTTTTAATTCAAACACAATGTAAATTGTTTTATGAATAAATAAATAAATAAATAAATAATGCCTCCATAAGAGAAATCACTGTCAGTATCATGAATTCATGACGCACAAAAATTATGAAGGGGTCCAACTCCGTTTCGGTTATCCTTTGTTTCTACATTAATAGTGTGATCTGTGCATTTCTCCATTAAATATATTTGTTGTCCATTCTTCTTTAAATTTCCATTAAGGCGAAAGCGCCAGGGTAGCCCGCGAAATTCAAAATTTCTTACGTTTTCTGCAATTTGTAGGTCAGTGTGAGCTTGTATGTTGATTAAAATATGATTCGCGGCCGTAGCTGATAAGGCTTTACAGAATTATAATCATTAGAATCAACAATACAACTCCATAAGTTAGCATTTATCTCAAATCTAGCGATTTCATGAAACCATGAGGTTTGAGGTAAATGCTAACTTATGGAGTTGTATTGTTGATTCTAATGATTATAATTCTGTAAAGCCATATTAGCTACGGCCGTGAATCATATTTTAATCAACATACAAGCTCACACTGACCTACAAATTGCAAAAAACGTAAGAAATTTTGAATTTCGCGGGCTACCTTGGCGCATCAACCTTAATACAAATTACATAATTGAGGTAAAAGTATCAAAATGTTGTAGATTAGTAGAACAGAAGTTGTGACAATCCGTTTGACAGATAACAGTATTGCCATTATAAGAAATCAGCTAAATGGTCGTGGACACGACTCGCTTGACAGACTCCTCTACTTACGCAAATAAATATTCTCCTTCACTGCTCACTTATCAGGATTGTTGTATTTACTTGTTGCTAGAGGGCGCTATAAGATGTTCGAGTGACGTCTCTATCCTCCTATATACAAATGTACTCTGTGCCACTTTTCTCCGAAACTACTGAGCCTAAAATTTTGAAAAAAAAATGCAGAAAATAGTTCTTTACTCTGTACATTACAGGAAAATCTATAAGAAGTCTGTGGTCTTAAAATAACATTAAGATGGTAAATATCTCAATATTGTGAGTACTAAGTACATACAAACTTACATTTACAGTTGGAATTTAAGGGGGAACATGTTTTTCAACTAAGTACAATGTTTAGTTTGTTCTTGGGATAAATTCATACTAACTACGGAACCCTTCATTGTGCATGGTCCGACACGCACTTGGCCGGTTTTTACACGACTGCCCAAAAAGGAGTGTAATGTTTTCAGGGTTCATGTATGTTTGTGAGTTTCTTTATTCCACCATAACTTTTAAATGACTGAACAGATTTGGATGTATGGGTATCATTAGAATCCTTAAGGTGCTCCCTCACCAGGAGCATTCACGTGTAATGTAACGTTACACACTTGACACGTTGAGGGAGCACCTTTACATCATCCCGAGTGACACTGGCTATACATTTAAAAAAAAAATCGAAATGGCGCCAGTAAGGCTCCATTTTCAAATGTGAAAAAAAAAAAAAAAATTCAATACTTAAAAATCTTCACTATTTGATCATATCAAAAAATAAATAAATACATCAAGATTCTGTCTTAAATTAGTTTACTTATATTTATCAAAGTACATAGTAAAATTAACATTATTATTTAATTGGTTCAGACTCCATTATCAGCTCCTATTGGTAATATAGTTCCAGGTTCATACCATCGTGGATTTCATCTGCGTGGCGGTTAAGGAAAAAGGTTTTTTGTTTTGACACAATTTCATAATATGACCCTACATTACTATTATAATTATGACGAACCACATGAAACCATGATCAAGGGATGCATAAAAAACAACTGCAGATTTTGTATATAGGTAGGTACACCTATATGGTTGAAAGGTAGTTTACATTCATCAATTTATTTCTAGTTAGCACCCATCTTAATGTAATACTTCTGTATGTGTGTTTGTCACCTAACTCCTACTAAACGGCTGGACCAATTTGGATGATATTTTATGTGTATATTTCAATGGGTTTCTGCGGGGCGAGCACGGGCGTACCCAAGACGTTTGTGACAAGACATGATAAATTATGTCATGTCTTAGAATGTGTCTTAAATGCTAGCACGGGTCAACCATGTGACATAATCTAGAGCCGCGACATGCCTTTCTTGTTGCTAAATTCATAGCGTGACATAGTAAATTGAAAAAATTAAAATGTTTAAGACTATCTGAATATGCGGCCAAATAAAATCTTTTTTTTTCTTTTCTTTTGCTTATAACTCGAAAACGGTGTGTCCTATCGCAAAAATAATGAAAATTTGGCCCCCCTTTATGGAACCCATAAACCGATTATTCTTAACATGTAGGTAACAAAAAAAATAGTAGTATTTAAGTACCTCTGTATTTACTTAAATTATTTATTTATTTTAATTTTTTTTTGTTGGTTTTAAGGCGCATTATTTACATGTCTAAATATGTATTTTTAAAAATTAAAAAAAAAACCGTTTAAAAATATAAAAAAATAGTAAATTATTTATTTATTTATTACATTTTTTTTGGTTATCCTTATCACGCACAAATAAACCACCACCACACAATGCAAGAAAATAATTTATTGCCATTTGGTGCAGAGTAATTAGCAGGAAAACATTATTTTTTTCAATTTTCAAATCTTATCACCACCTCCGAACGAACGTGATAAAATTTTTCTTAGTCACCGTCAAAATGTGACATTTGTGATATAATTGGTGCACCCATATTAGCAAATAAGACATAATGAGTCCCAACTAAACGTCAAGAAGTTATGTCACATTCAAGAAATTATCTCACGCCGCCGTGCTAGCATTTAAGACAAAACAGTTTTATCGCCCAAACTACGATAAAATGTGTGACTCAAGCCATGTCACAGTAGGCCGTGCTCGCCGGGCAGGATGGTTTGAAAACACAATTAGACCCGGTAGGTAGCGCTGCTGTCGGTATGTCACCAAATTTGATTGGCTGAACAATTGACAACATTAATCATTTCGAGCGGTAGGTACTTTTTACTTGCTAAGTAATAACCACCGCACGGGTCGACTTATCAGGTTTAGCTGCGCTTGCCGTGGTTGGTCCGTGGATGGGTGACCATCTTTACATTCCGAGATTCGTCCGTGCCTCGGAAAGCACGTTAAGCCGTTGGTCCCGGCTATCATTCGTGGATCTTTGACAGCCGTTACGTGTCGTCAGAAACCCGAAAATTTGACAACCAGTCTTACCAAGGGGTATTGTATTACCCATTACTGGGTTGTGGAGGTCAGATAGGCAGTCGCTCCATGTAAAATACTGGTATACAGCTGCGTCCAGTTAGACTGGAAGCCGACCCCAACATAGTTGGGAAAAGGCTAGGCAGATTGAGGTACTTTTTACTTACTTTTAAATGTCTAGCTAGAAAGAATAGAAAATTATAAGGTAAGTACCTGTATTTTTTTATTTTCATGAAAAACTCCATTTTCCGTACAATAAATATGTAAATGTTAAGTTTAATTTATACATATTAGTTAATGTGATGTTGCTTTTCCGGGCAGGACAACATCTGCCGGGTCCGCAAGTAAGACTATAATATTCATTAGTCTCCTGTAGGCAGTCAAGAAAAGAGCAGACTAGATTTCGACTAGGTCATGATTAGATTGGATTAACCTGGAAGAACAAGATATTATTAAAAAAGGATACAGTCAGATAATTTGATGTGGTCCTTGAACACTGTGTACCACTTCTTTAAGACAATCTTGTCGTATCGTGTGCCGGTTTGTGCTGCTATTAATTTTTTGAGGTCTCCAACTGTGTCATCAGGGTTGCATTTAACTCTCACTTTCTTCCCAAGACGGTCATTACATGTGACTTCCAGCATCTTCTGAAAAATAGGTTAACGAGCACAAAGATTATTATTTTAATATTCAGTGTTAAATTTTTCGTTAGAGTACCCAAAAAAGCGGCCACTTACTCTTTTATTTTTTATTGAAGCTACAAATAAATAATTCACAACACAATGTTTAGAATTCGCTATCTCCGAAACGAACTCTCGATGACACATACATAAATAATATTCTGTCATTAGTGTCATTTCATTTCCATCATAGACTAATTTATTTATTTTTATGAAATATTCTTTCATCTGTTTTGTTAGTATTTAGTAACATTTCATTTTTCATTTAGAAAAAATCATTTGTTACAAGTGTGTGGCTGTGTCTGTAATCTTAAAAATGTTTGATTGAACTTTAGAAATCAAAATTTATGAAAATCTTACAAAAATTATTAAAGTTGAATAAGAGTTGAACAGTAAACAATAAAATCTTTGGCAGAAGATACAAAACGTTATAATCACTTTGACGTTTATCGCACAGCAAGCAAGCTTCCAAACAAAAACATCCGGGTCGTTGTTATTTCCTTTTATTTAAAACCGCTTAAATTGTCAGTTACTTTTCCAAAATAATAGTTAAAATACATTAAGAATTAATTTCATAGCAACTAATTTAATTAATTTCAGTAAACATGAGATAATAAGCTCGAAATTAATTGGTTGAACAGGAAGTGTATTCCAACTGTCCACACGTCATTTGACGGCGAAGGACTGACGTGACGGTCACGGAGTACATTGTGACGGTTCCGACGGGCAGTGAAATTTCATTTTTTAGTGAATGTGCTTGTGAAACGGCTTTGAAAAATGCAAATTCCAAGCGAATATGTGTCTACTGCCGAGGACGTAGCAGATCAGGTGGGTTTCATATTTATGTTTTCCGTGTGAAAGCTGCTAGATTAGTTTGAATTAGGGAAATTGAAAACGTACTTTGGATGGGATTGTCACGTCACCGAACTTATTTTCTTGTTGGCGCTTCTTGAATGAGTCGAAATACATATGTAAGTTATTATAAATAGTATTGCGATGAAGCTGCCAAGTTGAGAAAAAATATCGTGTCACTAATGTTCAGTGACAAAACTGCAACAGCATTGTTTGTAGTCCTACAGATGTCTCACACTGTAACCAACTTATCTTTTGATTTCATGAGTTAAATTCATTTTGTTACATACCAGCAGATAGTTATTCTAACTGATAATCTGAGCATTGTTATTATAAAGTTGTTGGGGCAACTTTTATCAAAAAAAGGCACTCTAAAACCTAAAGAGAAAACAATGTCACTAACTCATTAAAACCGCAATTCATGTAATTACCTAACTATTAGGAGAATGCTAATGTAACTGACTAAAAGTAAAACACACAGATAACAAAAATCTGTTACAATATAATTTTATTTTATGGGGCATGAAAACATTATTGCAAAACATAGTTTATCTTCTCAAACAGCCCATAACCGTAATCTCTTTTCAATTAAAATTTTTCACTGAATTGTATGTTTTTTTTTGGGAAAGATCGACTATTATCTGTCACTGAATGGGTATTTTCATTCATTCCATTACCTAACTGGCATTGTTGTTAAGTAAGGTAAAGGAGGTATGCTGTATTCTGTGACAGATACATACCTCATTAGATTTTGACATACATACATGCTTAAACTCACACCTTTTACCCATAGTGGTAGGCAGAAACTACAGAACACCACCTGCTAAATATTGTGTTGTTTACATTTAACATTCAATATTTTTACCCATATCCATCCATAAGGTTAAGCTCCGCTTGCCGGGGTTGTCCTTGGATGGGTGACCATCTTTACATAACAAAACTTCTCTGATCCTCGGAAATTACGTTAAGTCCCCGCTGCCATTTGTGGATCTTTGACAGTTGTCATGGGTTGTCAGAAGCCTGAAAATCTGAGAACCAGTCTTACCAAGGGGTATCATATTACCCAGTAACTGAGTTGTGGAGGTCAGATAGGCAGTTGCTCCATGTAAAATACTGGTATTCAGCTACATCAGGTTAGACTGGAAGCCGACCCCAACATAGTTTGAAAAAGGCTAGGCAGATTGACTAGATATTTTTACAATTATAAATCACTACTGTAACATTGTGTTCTAACAACATAATTTATGTTAACAAAACTAAGACTTTATGTTAGCACTACCAGGGCCCACAGACTTTAATAGCACTTTTACTTTTAGCACCTTTCACTTGCTTCATGTGTATTTTAGTCTATCATTTCCTGTTCTCATAAAATGTATCTATGATCGATCTTTCATTTTGTAACTTGTTTTAAGTTTTAAAGCTAGTAAAAGTTACCAAGTGTCCGGAAAGGTGTTACCACCATAATGAAATGCGTGATCCTGTAAACTTTTGAATACTTTCCTTAAGTTAAATTAATTGACATAAGATTTGCCTATAGACTCTTTCAACCACACTTTAAGCTAAGCCTAAAAACTTATATGTACAATTACCTATGTAAGAATGTATTCCAGGTTTATATTGTTAATTTGCGAGAAGCTTGACATAATTCAAAAAGAGCAAAAATGTTTTGGTATTTTATGATTTCAAAGTTTAAAAGCAGCGGTAATAGCGACAAACCATAAAGTCACACCTTGCTCCCTCATTTTTGTAGGCTTAGTGTAATGTGGTTTTTGTAGCAAAAATAATAAAATTTTCCATGTTCACCTCTATTGCATACTTTCACCCTTCTTGCCAATGAGAGATATCACTTCAAAATGATGAAACTTTGGTCTTTCCTTTACCCATGCACTTTGATCTTGTCATAACATAACATCAAGTCTGTATTCACCAAAGGGTTAGGCAGAGGGGCACCTATAGAACAGCCACATTTTGCTACACTCCATTTACAATAAGATCAGACATTTAAGCAAAAACCTTTTTTCCAGTCCGTTCAACCGATTTTGACTTCTATTCCGTAGACTTAAGTATAGTATTAAAGGCAAAAAAGTGGTTACAATACCAACTGTTTACAGCAGCTGCCATTTGTCATGCCACCAACACAATAGAAGTCAAAATCGGTTAACTGGACTGTAATCTTATTGTAAATGGAGTAAGTATAGTTACGTTTAAGTCCCATGTAAAAAGAGATGATGTAACATGCGGCAGGCAGGCCTATTGTCTTCAACTAGGCACAAATCCAGGCTCCAGGTTGCTATTGAGAAATTCCAGAATGTAAAGCCAATACCACTTTACCCGACCGGGTATCAAACCTAGAACCTCATGGTATCTTGTCCTAACATCCAGGTATTTCTTGGTCTATCCCTCTTGATACTGAAAGTTAATTTGATGATGAAATTGATAGGTTAATTTTTCACATTAGGAGATAATTAAATTATAAAAATTATGTAAAGCTAATGTGCTGTATCTTATCTTACTTATCACAATAATTTTCATCAGAGATGGTGTAATATAAAAAACTTATAAAAGTATTACATTATGTATTGATTAGCCAAGTATTTTTATCTGTAAGAAAATGTTACTGTTTTTTTCAGAATCAAGTTTATTGATGGTTATTGATTATTTTAACCCTTCAGATAACTATACAAATTGGTTGTAACCAATCTGTATAGTTAACTGAAGGGTTAAAATTAAGAATTAGTTTAGTTAAAGTTAAGAATTTATTTAATTCTTCATTTAACCATGTATGTGTAATTAATACAATATTGTATTATTTACACATTCAGGATGTTGATTTGGTCATCAATGTATAAAAACAGGAGTGTTAGAGACTAACTATTAAAAAATGATAGCAAAATGACAGTAGAAATGACATTAAGAATTGTCATTTTACTGCAGCTAACTAAAAGTCCGACCATACACTTGTTCAGCTCAATTCAGCTTTTGACCACAGAAAACAACACCAGTTTTGTATGGAAATACGTTCGCATCCGTTCAGCATTCCGCGCCTGAACGGATGCGTGAGCTGAATACGTGTAGTTAGTCCCTAAGCGCGGTATTCGCTTCAGTTTGGCCAGAGCTTTAAGTCTGAGGTGTATCGACATTGCCCCCATTGTATTTTGCAAAGAGCAAACTGATGTTACAATATTGTTCAAAGTAGCCCGTGAAATTCAAATTGTCTTCCATTTTTGCAATTTGCTGGTCAGTATCAGGTTTTATGTTGATAAAAATATGATTCACGGCTATAACAAATAATTTCATAATAAAAAAACCGGTCAAGAGCGAGTCGGACTCGCGCACCGAGGGTTCCGTTACGATTTCTGTAAAAGTATGCTATTTAGAGACATCGTTTTATTTTTCCTGTAATATTTACATAAACTTCTATCACATAATATAATTTCAGATTTTTCTCTTTGCAAACTTCGGAGATAAGGGAACCGTATTTTTTTTAACATTTTTCATCAAAAGTCGAAAACTATGCGGCCTAAAAAAAAAGAAAAAAATGTTTGAGAATGTGCAAACAGCGCTCTTTCATATGATACCCCACATGCCCTAGTAGCTCCACTTTGAATTTTTAAGACACCCTTTGAGTCCCTGTTGCAAAAAAAAATATAAATATTTTTATTTCTTTCTTCTTTGCCAAATAGTTGGGTAAACGTCATCTAAAACTGTTCCAAATTTCAAGTTGATAGCATTAGTAGTTCTTGAGATATCCAGCTGTGACAGACAGACAGACTGAGTCACACCATAAGGGTTCCTTTTTTACCATTTTGGTACGGAACCCTAATTATAACCATAAGAATCATCAATACATCTCTCTTAAGTTAGCTTGGAACAAATCTAACTTAGAAAGATGTATTGATGATTCTATTTATTTTAATCAAGATACAATCTGACACTGACTTGCAAGTTGCAATAAAATTTAAATTTCGCGGGCTACCACTGCGGATTCCCCTTAAATAATTGGCGGATATGGCGTGCAGGCAAAGCTTCACACAGTTATAGCATAGGTATTTGTTAAACATGTTTTTATAATAATGACTAAGACATTATGTTAGGAACTAGTTTTTATTCGCGATAGAAAAGAGAAAGTTAGTTCAACGGGTCGTTACCTCATCATTCATGTGAACACTTTTGCTTTCGAAGGCTTTGCCTAAGTTAAGGATGCCTACTTAGTATGTAGTTTTTTTTTATCCTAATCCATACTAATATTATAAATTCGAAAGTAACTCTGTCTGTCTGTCTGTCTGTCTGTCTGTCTGTCTGTCTGTCTGTCTGTCTGTCTGTTACCTTTTCACGCCTAAACCACTGAACGGATTTCGATAAAATTTGGCAAAGCTATAGATGGTATCCTGGGGACGGACATAGGCTACTTTTTTTTTCAAAAATAATCCTACAGGGGGTGATATCGGGGATGAAAGTTTGTATGGGAAACTCAGTATTTCTTAAGTTAGGGATGTGAAAATTAAAATGTATGCTTTTGATAGGAAATAAAGAAATATGCGGTTCAGCGTTTTTGAAAAATCATCCCCTAAGGGGGTAAAATAGGGGTTGATTTTAAAATTTACAAAACTGCATGGATTTCGACAAAATTTGGCAAGGCTTTATATAGCATCCTGGGAAAGGACATAGGATACTTTCAAAAACAATACTACAGAGGGTGATATAGGGGATGAAAGTTTGTAAGGGAAACCCAGTATTTCTTAAGTTAGGGATAACAAATTTATGCTATTGGTAGGAAATTAAGAAATATGCGGTTCAGCGTTTTTGAAAAATCATCCCCTAAGGGGGTACAATCGGGGTTGATTTTAAAATTTACAAAACTGCACGGATTTCGACAAAATTTGGCAAGGCTTTATATAGCATCCTGGGAAAGGACATAGGATACTTTCAAAAACAATACTACAGGGGGTGATATAGGGGATGAAAGTTTGTAAGGGAAACCCAGTATTTCTTAAGTTAGGGATAACAAATTTATGCTATTGGTAGGAAATTAAGAAATATGCGGTTCAGCGTTTTTGAAAAATCATCCCCTAAAGGAGTAAAATAGGGGTTGATTTTAAAATTTACAAAACTGCACGGATTTCGATAAAATTTGGCAAGGCTATAGATGGTGTCCTGAGGACGGACATGGTCTACTTTTTTTTTCAAAAATAATCCTACAGGGGGTGATATAGGGGATGAAAGTTTGTATGGGAAACTCAGTATTTCTTAAGTTAGGGATGTGAAAATTAAAATGTATGCTTTTGATAGGAAATAAAGAAATATGCGGTTCAGCGTTTTTGAAAAATCATCCCCTAAGAGGGTAAAATAGGGGTTGATTTTAAAATTTACAAAACTGCATGGATTTCGACAAAATTTGGCAAGGCTTTATATAGCATCCTGGGAAAGGACATAGGATACTTTCAAAAACAATACTACAGGGGGTGATATAGGGGATGAAAGTTTGTAAGGGAAACCCAGCATTTCTTAAGTTAGGGATAACAAATTTATGCTATTGGTAGGAAATTAAGAAATATGCGGTTCAGCGTTTTTGAAAAATCATCCCCTAAAGGGGTAAAATAGGGGTTGATTTTAAAATTTACAAAACTGCACGGATTTCGATAAAATTTGGCAAGGCTATAGATGGTGTCCTGGGGACGGACATAGTCTACTTTTTTTTTCAAAAATAATCCTACAGGGGGTGATATAGGGGATGAAAGTTTGTATGGGAAACTCAGTATTTCTTAAGTTAGGGATGTGAAAATTAAAATGTATGCTTTTGATAGGAAATAAAGAAATATGCGGTTCAGCGTTTTTGAAAAATCATCCCCTAAGGGGGTACAATCGGGGTTGATTTTAAAATTTACAAAACTGCACGGATTTCGACAAAATTTGGCAAGGCTTTATATAGCATCCTGGGAAAGGACATAGGATACTTTCAAAAACAATACTACAGGGGGTGATATAGGGGATGAAAGTTTGTAAGGGAAACCCAGTATTTCTTAAGTTAGGGATAACAAATTTATGCTATTGGTACGAAATTTAGAAATATGCAGTTCAGCGTTTTTGAAAAATCATCCCCTAAGGTGGTAAAATAGGGGTTGATTTTAAAATTTACAAAACTGCACGGATTTCGATAAAATTTGGCAAGGCTATGGATGGTGTCCTGGGGACGGACATAGGCTACTTTTGGTCTTAAAAATAATCCTACAGGGGGTGATATAGGGGATGAAAGTTTGTATGGGAAACTTAGTATTTCTTAAGTTAGGGATGTGCAAATTAAAATGTATGCTTTTGATAGGAAATAAAGAAATATGCGGTTCAGCGTTTTTGAAAAATCATCCCCTAAGGGGGTAAAATGGGGGTTGATTTTAAAATTTACAAAACTGCACGGATTTCGACAAAATTTGGCAAGGCTTTATATAGCATCCTGGGAAAGGACATAGGATACTTTCAAAAACAATACTACAGGGGGTGATATAGGGGATGAAAGTTTGTAAGGGAAACCCAGTATTTCTTAAGTTAGGCATAACAAATTTATGCTATTGGTAAGAAGTTAAGAAATATGCAGGTCAGCGTTTTTTAAAAATCATACCCTAATTAGGTAAAATAGGGGTTGATTTTAAAATTTACAAAACTGCACGGATTTCGATAAAATTTGGCAAGGCTATAGATAGCATCCTGGGAAAGGACATGGGCTACTTTTTGTCTTAAAACATAATCCTACAGGGGGTGATAAAAGGGATGAAAGTTTTTATGGGAAACCCAGCATTTCTTAAGTTAGGGATATGCCCTATGTTTTCCACATGAATGTTCCCATGTGATATTTTCCGACATCTATGCGGGCGAAGCCGCGGGCAACAGCTAGTACTTGTTATAAATGCGAAAGTGAGTTTGTTTCTTACGCTTTCACGCTAAAACGGCTGAACGGATTTGGATGAAATTTAGCACATGGGTAGACCATGACCTGGATTAGGACTTATAATACTTTTTATCCCGGTTGTACGTTCCCGTGGGATAATTTCTGACCTCCACCCGGGCGAAGCCTCGGGCAAAAGTAGTTACTAATAAAACTACTGTCCTAACTATCCTACTAGCTGTTGCCCGCGGCTACGCCCGCGTGGATGTCAATACATAATTCCTTATTTGAATCAGATTTTGTTCACAATTACATGGGTTTTAATTTGAATGCGCGGAACCCTGAGTAATTCTCTTTCTAAAATAAAAGTAGCTTATGTTACTCATTATAACATCAGCTTTCTGCCAGTGAAAGTGCCGTCTAAATAGGTCCAGCCGTTTCGGAGATTAGCCGGAGCAAACAGACAGACACAAAAAAAAAAAAAATAATAAAAAATTTGTTTAGTAGGTACACGCAATAATAAAAATAAAAAAGGTTTGTTAGTACCTACTTAATCCTAATTTTTCTAAAATGTGTGTAAGTTAAGCTTTTAAAAAAACAAGGAAACTTATTAGATCCAACGGTATTTTCAGAATTTCGATTGCTAAAGTGATACAATATTCTTCGTCCAGTAAACTATGGAAAAATGGACTTGGCAGGTTAACAAATTAGAACGACGATATATTCTTTCCACTGCATTGATTGTAATTCCAGAATTAGTGGCATACTGTCATGATTATCTCGTTCGAATAGGCGTTAATTAGTATACCATTTATTCGAATTAAGAACGAGTAGAGTTACAAAAATGTAAAACCATCTGTAATCGCGTGTCGGTGACGAATTCTTGCACTCACCGTAATGAAAACTAGTAATTCGCTAATACATGCTTCCAAAGTCACGAATTAGCTGCCTAGAACTAATAAGACGATGCAAGTATTTGGCTTCTTTCATGTGTATTTTTAGCGCGAATAATTTTAATTTAAAAAAAAAAATCTATTTATGTACACACAGCAGCAGGTCATATTACCACAAACTGTCAAATTGTCTCATTCGACTTTGAACTTCACCGTCAACATTTTAAGGTTTAAATCATTTGGAGAAATTTGACAGATTGTAGTAGTTTGCTTGATGTGCTGGCGTCTATACTTACTGTAGTTGGCAGAATGAGACGATGCAAGTATTTGGCTTCTTTCATGTGTATTTTTAGCGATAATAACTTTACATTTTTTAAAAATAATTATACTGTTTATGTAGGCACACACAGCAGGAGTCAAGTTACCACAAACTGTCAAATTGTCTCATTCGATTTTGAACTTCACCATCAACATTTTATGGTTTAAAATCATTTGGAGAAATTTGACAGTTGGTATAACCTGATGTCTGTTGTCTGTACAGACAACAGCAGTTCAAGCCAACCGAAACTGTCAAATTTTCCCAATCAACCTTAAACCCCTTGGGAAAAGGCTAGGCAGATGACGATGATGTATCCAGTCATTCTGATATCAACCCTGTATAGGTGCCTACACAACTGTTCGGACTTTTTGCGATGTAGTCATTTTGCGAGTTAGGAATTTTGAGATTTAGACATTATGAGATGTGGACTAAAAGCGATGTAGTCATTTTGCGACTTAGGTATTTTGAGATTTAGACATTTTGAGATTTGGTCTAAGAGCGACGTGGTCAATTTGCGATCCAGTCATTCTGATACCAACCCGTTGACAGATAATAATGACCATAGTAATTAATTTATTACTCGTACACGTGGATGCGAAGTACTTATATTTTTATCTGACGTGCGTTACATATTAATAGTTAATTTATGAGAGTGATGCTTTCTTTATCGAGAGTTAGGGGTCAAGTGACATTACTCGCTAGTTCAGATTTTATTAGAACAATCTCTGTTATTATTACATGACTGCCCAAAAAAGCAGTGTTATGTTTTCAGGGTTCATGTCTATTGTGTTGGTGTCATTTGCGCTTTACCAGCAATTCAGCAAGTCATTACATCTATCATTCTTGGCTCTCTGCCCTTAAAACTATTATGACGAAAGTCAATGTCTCTTCATTATACCCGACACAATTTATCGATGTCACAAATTAATGAGGATGGGCAGAAGCATACGCCATTGTGCTGTGCCAATCACCTAAACGATTGTAAATTGTAAAGGTCTATGCTCATGCGCAGTAGAACGGATATTTGAGATTTAAGGATTTAATTTCCTATAAAACTAAATGTATATTATTATGGTTAAAGTTGTTTTTCCAAATGCACATATTTGTTTACATGTTTGGAAACTAGACCACGAACGCAGCTTAGGTACTTGGTGACGATACAAAACAAGACGATTAACCCTTGATCTCTTCCACAGGTGATCCGCAAAGGCAAGAATGTGCTACCCACGGTGGCACGTCTGTGCCTCATCTCCACATTCCTCGAGGACGGTCTCCGCATGTGGTTCCAGTGGTCCGAGCAGCGCGACTACATGGACATGTCATGGGGCTGCGGGAAGTTCCTCGCCACAATGTTTGTTGTGAGTATACATACATACACATATATTTCCCAAAACGTTGGGCAGAGACAACCACAACCACATTTCGTCAGTTATGTTTTTAGCCCCATGGGGCGAGCCGATTGCCATCAACAGGGTACAAATCCATACTCTGAGGTCCTACCCAATAACACTTTGTTGAACCTGGGAATCGATCCCAGTACTCCACGATCAGCAGACCAATGGACAGTCAGTATATGATAGCCAGAATATGACAGGTGTCGGGAGTATATGACAGCTTTTGTTTAAATAAGCTATCAAGACTTGACAGTCGTTAGGGGCATTCGGAAGCCTAGAAGTCTGACAATCAGTCTTGCAAAAGAGTACCGAGTACAGTGGAGGTTGAATAGGCAGTTGCTCCTTGTAAAATACTGGTATATAGACTGGAAAATCCGACTCTATCACAGTCGGGAAAAGCCTAGGCAGTTGATGAAGCCTCGACTGGTCTGTCTATTGTTAAAAGTTTTCGGATCTCGGAAGGTTAGGCTATGAACACATCTTTCGGGGCGACCGGCGAATATTCTAATTTACGTATTAGCTATATCGTGTTAGCATAAATCCTCGCAGAAGCCCGGTATGTGTGAGACAAATTAGTGTTAATTATTCGTCTTTAATAAGCGGATTTAATTTCCCAATGTCACATTCTCCATGTTTGACATGTTTTGTCTATTTGGACCATAGATAATAATATAGGTATAAGAAATATTTCAATGATTTGGATGTTCACCTTCTGAACTTCATCCAATTCTGAAAGCATGATTAGGTACCAAGAATTCAGAAAGTCCAAATACAAACAAACAAATATACACATTACCTACTAACTTATGTTACGTCACGCGTCACTGGGAAATCCCTAAAAATCTGGTAAATCTAGTTCCGTATCAAATTAAAATTTAGGTAATTATCATTGCTTACAGTTGTTTCAAAAAGTAATTATTATTGCTTATCAGTTGTTTTAAATTTAAGTAATTATCATTGCTTATAAGTTGTTTTAAATTTAAGTAATTATCATTGCTTATCAGTTGTTTTAAATTTAAGTAATTATCATTGCTTATCAGTTGTTTCAAGTATATGTAATTGTCATTGCTTATCAGTTGTTTCAAATGTAAGTAATTATCATTTTTTATCAGTTGTTTTAAATTTAGGTAAGTAATTATTACTTATTGCTTATTAAACTTTTTAAACTTTCGCGATTTGTACACATTATAAAATATTATCGAGAACGGGTCTTATCGCGATATTCCTTGTTACGAGGTAAACAGGTAAGTACTTAAGTGACCACGATCTCTCACTGTAAACTGAACATATACCGGGTGTAAAAAGACACTTGCCGAAGCCGAAAGCCACATATTCTACTCATTATTTGTATCGTTTTTTTTCCTCCTAGACCATACCTGGGAATCCACTGGTTTTGGAGATATTGAAGGTCAAAGTCGCATTTTCTTTTACTAAAACGTATTCCAAGTGTTATTACTAAACTTTTTCTGACAAGTACCTACGCGCACCGTAGAGCGAAGGGGCGGCGCTTAACTCCGTTTGCCTGGGTTCGCGTTACATTGCACGTAATAAAAAATTGCTTTTTTATACCTAAAAATAAAAGTCGTTTCCCAGCAATAATTTTTGTGCAAAGCCACTTAGTTAGATGTACAGTATGCATAGTTGACGGCTTTGTAATGTGTCTTTTTAACCGACTTTTCAAAAAAAAGAAAGTTATCAATTATTCGTCGCGTATATTATATTTTTTTTTGTTTGTACACCGATTTCTCCGTCAATTGTGGACCGATTTTGAAAATTATTTTTTTATTTGATAGGGTATGCTCTCGAGGTGGTCCCACTGTCACCAAGTCAGAATCTGATGAGGGGATCCCATGGAAATCGAGGGAAACCCTCAAATTTTATAGGCACTCCTATAGTGATTTGGGTATTTTTTATAGTAACTTGTGCATTTGCTCTCGAAAAGCACCATTTGGTGAAGTGGAACTGATGATGAAGACCACATAATATGGCCACGGGAACTACTCAATAACAATTATTTCACGGGTTGCGATTCGATTACCAATAGCTCGTCCGTCACAATGCATGTGGTGAAGTGGAGCTCACCATCAGCTCCACTTCACCATCAGCTCCAGTTCTCCTGATTCTTACTAGAAGAACTCCTCAACAATTAACGTCCCAGGATCGGGAAAAGCAATATTTTGTAAAAAGATGATGAGCAGTTGACATTAGGCTATTGTAACTTAAATAAATTACAAACTGACCCACTAAAAAGTGAAAAATAAAAACTGTTTTTACAAAAAAAAAAACAACCGACTTCCAAAAAAAAAGTGCAAAGTGAAAAATAACTTTAATTTCGGAAGTCGGTGGCAAAAACCTAAAGTACAGATCCAAAGACACCGACTTCCGTAATTAAAGTTATTTTTCACTTTGCAGTTTTTTTTTTGGAAGTCGGTTGTTTTTTTTTTGTAAAAAAGTTTTTTTACACTCTGTGTAAGACAGCTAATAAAAATGTATGTTTATAATTGCAGCATGCGTTAGTAAGTAGAACAATAATAAATAAATTGTTTAGTTGGCACCGCACACTCCCTCCGCTGTTCGCACCTCGTCATGTGTTTGTATGCACCGCATGTAAATAATTAGTTCTTGATATAATATTTACGTATAATAATTACTGTATTGTTATGAGTGCTAAAATAACTTTAGCTTCTGTTTTGCATTGTTAATGACGCTTGAATTCTTTTTGCATGTTAAAAGCTTGAAACTTTAATCAGAGGGGCAATTCCCGTATTTTTAACAGCGTGCGCAATCTCATCTCAGTCTCAATCTGTCAAAAATTGTATAGCGTTTACCTACAGTTTTGACATTTGATTATAATATAATATAATATAATATCCTTGGACATTTCACACAACGCCATCTAGTAAAACGAAAGTATATACTAAAAATTCTTAAAAAAAATATTGTTATATCTTTTCTTACTAACTGTACCAAACGTTGATAAAGTTTAAATTTCCACACAAAACGAAACGTGGGACGACTTGCAGAATGAAAATATTATTTATTTTGATTTTCGTCAAGTCGTCCCAAATGGGCCGTAAACATGTGGGACGAGTTGATGAATTACTCAGCAACCTAATGCTTGTGTTATGGTAACGAGATGGCTGATAAACTACTTACTTAATACATACATATTTTTTTTCTTTGTAAATACATACATATTATAGTTAGAAAAACACCCAGACCCGGAACAAATACTTGTAGGTCGTACAAATATTTGTTCCGTGCGGGAATCGAACCCGCGACATGCTGCGCGGCAGTCAATCGCTCAACCACTGCGCCAACCTTGTCGTCTGATTGTCGCTGGCATGAGATTGTGACTTGAATGTGAACGTTTTTAAGTACGAGAATAGGCCTTCTGTTATTTAATAAATCTTCGTAGTCTAATACTCTGCATTGGCCATTGCTAACAACTGAGCAATATCCCCATGAACGTTGAATAAATTGCTTGATTTGGAGAAGTATTTCTGCATAAATCTGTGTAGGTAACTAGGTAGGTACCCAGTTTATCACCGGTTTCTGATCGGGGAATTTACTGTCGAGAACTTGTCAAACTCTAATTTAATTCCGGAATTAAATAAAATAAATAAATAAATAATATCCTTAATAATAATATCCAAGCTAAGCAACCTAATGGTTGTATTATGGTAACGAGATGGCTGATAAACTACTTATATACATTTTTTTTTTGTAAATTCATACATATTATAGTTAGAAAAACACCCAGACTCGGAACAAATACTTGTAGGTCGTACAAATATTTGTTCCGTGCGGGAATCGAACCCGCGACATGCGGAATTCAAAATTTATTTGCAAAAACTTAAAAAAATTGTCGGGTGCATTATCCGATACAGCTTTAATAATATACCCTACCATTATCGCGCCCCCCCCCCCCATCTATTCCTTGATATGTTATGGTCTCTGTAGCCCCATGAAACATGAGGCTCCAGGGCTACTGTGAATCTTTGGGTTCATTCGAGTTATCGAGTCTGGTCAACCACGCTGGGGTCGGTGCATTTCCCTCATTCACAGAACGTAACACATTTTAAATTTTCACGGGCTCCATTGAAGGTTCACTAAAGTAAATTTGACATGTTCTCAACTTCAAATCCTCAATTCAGAAACCTGTATTTGTCTCAGAAATATGTCTCTGCCAATTAAACCCGTACTGACAAACATAATTTAAAAATCATAAGTCATCGTTCAGCTGTAAAATCCTTGCAAAGCAGGGGCGAGCAGGGGGCTTACTACATATTACGAGCTCTTATAGCAGGGCAGAAGTTGAACGTTTCCAGTGAGAGAGAGAGAGATATACAACGTGTAACGTTGAATGCGCAAAATCTCTTAAGGGGTCATTGTACTCATTATTATGTACAACTTTTAGTATGGGACCAAACCTGAAATCGCGAAAAAAAAATCAGCTGTTCAGTACATTTTGACGAATTATGCGAACAGAAATGTACTGAACAGCTGATTTTTTTTTCGCGATTTCAGTTTGGTCCCATAGTAAAAGTTGTTCATAATGATGAGTACAATGACCCCTTAAGCGGTTTTGCGCATTTAACGTTACACGTTGTATACGACCTATACCACCGTCTATCTCTCTCACTGGAAACTTTCAACTTCTGCTCTGCTATAGTAAGCCCCCAGGTCGCTAGTATTATAATAATGCGAAAGTGAGTTCGTTTGTTTCTTTGTAACGCTTTCACGCTAAAACGGCTGAACGGATTTGTATGAAGGCACACGGGTAAACCATGACCTGGAAAAGGACATCTAGGCAGTCTAGGCTACTTTTTATCGACACACGGCACACGGGCGAAGCCGCGGGCGGAAGCTAGTTATTAAATAAATCTTCTCAGTCTTATTCGTAGTCTAATACTCTGCTTAGCCATTGCGAACAGCTGAGCAATAATCTAACAAAAATGAAGAATAATTAGCTTGGGACTAGATGGCGTTGTGTGAAATGTCCTAGGATATTTATTTATTTATTTATTTTATTTATTTATAATGAAGACGAAGCATAAATCTGCATCAGTCTATACCTTATTCATTTCTCAGAAATGTCTCTGTTAATTAAACCCTGATGTACTGACAAACATAATTAAATATCTTCGTTATCAGTCGGCCACAGACTTGTTGTTAATGACCGCTCCCGTCTCCAGAGACAGCTCGTTACGGCTGCCTGACGGTTAATAGTCACTATTAGCAGATTGATTAAATAAAACGGTATTAGTTTAGTACTATTCACATAAAATTACTTACCCTAAACTGTGAAATGGGGGAAATTAAATAAATAAATATCCTTGGACATTTCACACAAATAAAACTGAACTATTTTGTTCGTTTAGCTAGTTTCGTTTAATCAACTCAGCCTATCGCAATCCACTGCTGGACATGGGCCTCTCCCAGTCTGCGCCACAACACCCTGTCCTCCGCCTTCCGCGACCAGTCTGTCCCAGCCACAGAACCTCTTTATCTGTTCTGTGGTCCCAGCCACTTTCTTCAGGTCGTCGGTCCATCTAGCTGATGGGGGGCGTCCCACACTACGCTTACCGATACGCGGTCTCCACTCCAGAACTCGTCTGCTCCACCGGCCATCGGTCCGTCGACAAACATGGCCAGCCCACTGCCACTTCAGTTTGCTTACTCTGCAAGCTATGTCGGTTACTCCGGTTCTTTTCCGGATAGCTTCATTACTGATTTCATCCCGCTCCATAGCGCGCTGAGCGACCTTGAATGTGTGGACCAGCCTGACTGTCAGTGTCCACGTTAACATGCAATATCTATCTATATCTATAAAAATCAATGCCACTTTTCGTTGTAATTTTATAACTCAAGAACGGCTGGGCCGATTTAGCTGATTTTGGTTTTGAAATGTTTTAAACGATGAGAAAAATTGGAAAAGTTGCCGGGAAAATTGGAAAATTCTGGAAAACTGAAAGTGGATTTTATATGGGAATATTGAAATTGGGACAGGACAACGTCTGTCGGGTCAGCTAGAAAACCATGAAAACCATGCTATGAAAACCATGTGCCGGTCGAGAAATAGTGGGTAACTTGGTTAATATGACGGATATATTCACCCCCATAATAACTGTACTTACGTGATTAAATCATCACCCTAAAAGTAGAACAAGTTTGAACTGAAGCATACAGGCAATTGAAATTGCCCAAACTGCTCAAAGTAATATTTTCGTTTAGTACTAAAACACACGAGTTTTACTCCGTAAATAAGTAAACTGCTTAAAGTGATTGCGCTGAGGTAGCAAGCGAAATTTAAATTTTCTTGCGGTTTTTACAAGTTCCAGGTCAGTGTCAGGTTGTATCTTCATCATCGAGACAATGAGAAATATGTATTTAGATAATTTTAACAATAAAAATGAGCAATACATCTCTCTAAGTTAGATTTCCTCCGGATTGGTCTGATTTAGAAAATACATATTTAAGATACAATAATTGCAAAAAACGCAAGAAAATTTGAATTTTGCGCCATCCTAAATCCAAAATGAATCGATCCATAATGAATTTGCTTATTCGTTTTCCTTATTTCTTAATCAGACTCTGCATTATAAGAACTCATTGTTGCGACTATTGGGCTCAATCACTTCACAGTAGTAGCAATCGATTAACAATAAATACAACTAAATATCTAGTCGTTTCATATGGGAGCATTGTAATAAGATTACATATTTGCTACTTGCTTTTGCCCGCGGCTTCGTCCGCGTGTAGGTCGGAGATTATCCCACGGGAACATGCTACCGGGATAAAATGTAACTCCTAACCCAGGTCTACCTGTGTGCCAAATTTCATCGAAATTCATTCAGCCATGAAACGGTAAGAGATAGTTACTTTTCTTCATTACTGCCCAGTCTTAGTCTTCTCTATAGACAGGATATCTAGAGAAGAACAAGGGATTCACTTGGCGTGACTCAACCACATTTGTGTCTCGGGCAATAAAATTATGTAGGCTATATCTTCATTCCGAAAAAAACTAGGCATTTATTCAATATCCAAGCAGGGACACGAGTATGTGCATAAATCATGCTTAGGTATTGACTTCATGACCTCGGCCAGTAATAGGAGTGAAGAAATGCCTTTAAGACCAACGACAAACAATCTTATCGGCTTTAAGTTTTTAAAAACATTTTGTGGGCATTTTATTATAGTGCCATTCATTGCCACAGCCCGACAATATTGTAATATGAAAAGATAACAAAATCGTGCCTCGGAAAGCACGATATGCCGTTGGTCCCGGCTGTCATTCGTAGATCTTTTACAGTCGTTACGGGTCGTCAGAAGCCCAAAAGTCTGACAACCAGTCTTTTGATAAGTCAAGGGGTGTTACCCAGGTAACTGAGTTGTGAAGGTCAGATAGGCAGTCGCTCCATGTAAAATACTGGTATTCAGCTGCATCCGGTTAGACTGGAAGCCGTCCCCAACTTAGTTGGGAAAAGACTATAGGTAGATTGATTTTGAAAGCAAAACAAAATCTGTACCGGTGTAATTCTCGCTCGTTTCCATTTTCGGTCTTTGAGCCTAACATACATTCATAATTTCACGCTGTTTTGGCACACCACTTTCGTGCGTAGCTTTTTAATTGGTGCGTCGGTCGTTTCTATGCACTGGATTTTGAAGCCTATCAGAAAACTGTTTTAATTGTACAGTTTCATCTGGACACGCAGTGGCCAATCTGGAAATCTTTGAACCGGCTCAGGTTGACCGCTGTAGAAATAATCTGGCCAACTGGCGGTATAGGTTTAATGAATTTAATTCCTCTTAAGAACTTAGTTAACAGTTCACATAAATGAGATACAGAGTGCTTACTGTCTTGCAGTTTGGCAGGTTTGTATAATTTGTAAAGTGTTTGGTCCAAATAAATGATTTATTTATCGATCATTTTCTGCGTAGCCTTTCCCTGTTTCTATGTTGGGACCGGCTTCCAGTCTAGAAGGATGCAGCTGAATATCAGTATTTCTCATGGAGCGACTGCCTACCTGACCTCCACAACCCAGTTACTGGGTAATACGATACTCCTTGGTAGGACTGGATCAACTGGATGTCAGACTTTCAGGGTTCTGACGACCCGCAAGACTGTCAAAGATCCACGAATGACAGCCGATACCTACGGCTTAACATGCTTTCTGAGGCACGGAGGGATCTCAATATGTAAAGACGGTCACCCATCCACGGACCGACTGCGGCAAATGTAGCTTAATCTGATCGATTGACTCGTGCGGCTGTTATTACTTAGCTACGAGCCCCTTCCTAAACCTCGATGTGCCGATGTGTCGATGTGTGTGTGAATAAAGGCCGGGTACTGGTAGGTACTGCATTAGTGGTAGCTCATTCGCGTTCTTTCTACCCACATTCGCACGATAATAACCCAAATGGGGGAGCAGAATACCCAGCGGGAGGCTTTTGTCTGGCCATTATTTAAATAAGACAAGCTTTATTACGTTACGTTCCAAATACATTAATTGAAATTGATCAGATTCTATAGCACCAGGACCAGGATGATATTCTCGTACAAACTTGACGGTTTCGAGCTGACATAATGATTGAAATGTTATGATGCAGTGAGACAGACAGTCTTATAAATAGATAAATGTTTGGAAAATATAGGAACCATTATTATTGCGAGTTTTGAAATCTTTTTCGTTTTTAGTTTTTCAGTGATTTCACATTCGCCCTTGTAATCTTTATGAACTCTTGCCCCCTTTGTTTATTAACGCGGAGTACAGAATTTCATGTAATTTAACTTCGGTCGGCTTCCAGTCTAACCGGATGTAGCTGAATACCAGTACCTATTTTACATGGAGCGACTGCCTATCTGACCTCCACAATCCAGTTACTGGGTAACACGATACCCCTTGTTAAGACTGGTTGTCAGACTTTCGGACTTCTGACGACCCGTAACGACTGTCAAAGATCCAATAATGACAGCCGGGACGAGGCACGGAGGGATCTACGGACCGACCGTGGTAAGCGTACCGATCGACCCGTGCGGCTTGACTTAGCCACGAGCCCCTCTATAATCTGGTACGACTAAAGTAACATAATTTCGCTATTCTGTTTCAAATATTTGAATGTTGATTGTATTGTTTACAGATAATAAACTTAGTTGGACAGCTGGGCGGCTGTGTGATGGTGCTGGGCAGGCTCAAGGTTGACATCGCGTGTGGAGTGCTGTTCTTCATTGTTGTACTACAGGTAAGGAACCCAATCACTTAAAATTATTTACTACAACTAATCAACATTCCCTGCGATGCAACTGATGCAGGATGATGATCAAAGAGGTCTGAAGAAAAAAAAAGAAAGAGGTTCGAAAGAAACGGGTGGGGCATGAACACAACGGAGTCAACTATGCAGAAAGTACTCGGTTCCGTATGGTAGGCCGCATGCCAGTGTCGCCAAGCTGGCTCAAGGTCAAAGTGTTACCATTGACGTTCGGCCTGCTGTACAAGTGAACCATAGAAAATACCACCTGTTTCAATGTGGTTTCTACAATTATATTATGTACACAAGACATATCTTGTGTTACACGACGTTTAAAATCTGGTCGAAACACGTGACTACACAGCGTTTAGCTATTAAATAACGCACAACCTCTTAGGGTGCGTTTCCACTGACGCGGAGCTGGGCGGAGCGGAGCGGAGACGTGCAGGAATCGACCAATCATAATGGTTGAAATCCTCATCGCGTCTCTTGTCTCGTCTGTAATTGGACGATTCCTGCACGTCTCCGCTCCGCTCCGCCCAGCTCCGCAACAGTGGAAACGCACCCTTAGGGCGTCATTGTACTTATAATTTTGACGAGTTATACGAACATAAATGTAGGGAATGCTGATTTTTTTTTCGCGATTTCAGGTTTAGTCGCATAGTAAAAGTTGTTCATAATGTTGATGACCCCTTAAGATGTTGTGCGTTATTTAAATGACACCTTGTATCATTGGGTTTATCCGACACAGTACATTGTAGGCCAGTATTAAATGTTGAAGTTTAAAAATAGATGCTGAATTTGTCCCGATATGTATCGGTCAGTCAGATTCTATGTGACGTACCTACACAATCTATTCCGATGCTATTTCAATTAAATACAAGTAACTACGTCAAAATATATCACCTATGTATGTATGTATGTACGTTTTATTGTAATATGTAGTAGTGCCGCTTCACGGTCACTTCACTTCAGGGTTATTATCCCATTAAGAAACAATGACCAACATTATTTTTACTTCCCATTTTGTCTCTCAACGGTTTGACCATTTATTTCTATAGACGTCACATATCCGAAAAAAGTATTTTCTGAAGGCGTTCTCATTGTGAGGTTGCATTATTTTGTGATGATGCGTAAGCGTTTAATGCTTACCCCTTGTGTCCTTGAATGCATACTTCGTCACATAGCATAACGTTAAATTGTCATTTAATTATTTGGTAATGACATCAGTAGCTCCCCGGTAGTGAAGATTTAGAATAATTGGAATGATAAAATGCCGATAATGTTTCCCCTATCTTATACGACCTAGAAACGCGTGGCAAACGGGTAGTGATTAATGGTGGGTTTAGAATTTAGACCAAACGAACATAAAAAAAAACGAGCATTCGGTTTTTGAATTTCTTGACCTTTTAGTATGATCCAATAGATAGATATAACCAACGAAAGAATGCTCTATCCCTGTTTATAATACAAAACGAATTTGGTAGAAAATGGGGATGGAAAGGGGGGTGCATATGTTTGGTCTATACCGACCTTAACAATTCTCCCTGTCCAGACCAGACCGAGTAAGTAGATACTTTGTAGTTTTAAAACCTATTTCAACAAATCTAAAAGAAGCTCCCAAACGGCTGAACCGATTTTGTTTTTTAATAACACCATTTTCTTTCAGACCTTCGCCTACAGTATATTATGGGACATGCAGTTCTTGCTCCGTAATCTGGCGCTCATTGGAGCCCTACTGCTGGTGATAGCGGAGGCTCGGGCCGAAGGACGAAGCCTCTTCGCTGGCGTGCCGTCGCTTGGCGAGAACAAACCCAAGACATATCTGCAGCTCGCTGGCAGAATACTCCTGGCTTTCATGTTCATCACACTGCTGAGATTCGAATATTCCTTCTTGCAGGTTAGTAGAAATAGGTTTCATAAACTACTACATATTACTACCATTACTGCTATTATTTCTACTATTTATGGTAAGATTCACAGATCGCGCCTTGACTTTATTTTTCTAAGTAAGCGTTGCATACGAATGTGAACCTTACTCTTATATTGTCACGTAATGTTCATATCTATATCTATAAAAATCAATGCCACTTTTCGTTGTAATTTTATAACTCGAGAAAGGCTGGGCTGATTTAGCTGATTTTGGTTTTGAAATATTTGACGTAGTCCAGGGAAGGTTTAAACGATGAGAAAAATTGGAAAAGTTGCCGGGAAAATTGTAAAATTCTGGAAAACTGAAAGTGGATTTTATATGGGAATATTGAAATTGGAACAGGATAACGTCGGTCGGGTCAGCTAGTTCGTTTATGTAAGTGAATGTCAGCAAGCATTACATATTATGACTATAATTTTATTATGTTTACTTGTATCTCGCTGGCAATGATATGGTTTATTTATAATAATTTATTATTAAAACAGAGAAACATTAAAGTAATCATATGCAAGTAAACTATGTTTGACTCTACTGCACATGAAGCATTGCTCAAATTGTCAATACAAAAATCCGTTTTAAAAGGAGCAAAAACATTCATAGTCGTCTGCAAATAGCTTTGGATCATAGTACAGTAATTTTCACTGACATTAAGGACCTATTTCACGATGCGCGAATAGCCACTACTTACCGAATAAATACAAAAATGGAATAAAATTTGCATGAAATAATCTGCCAAGTAAGTTAATAGGAACTTAATCATCCTACCTACGATTAAGTATAAGTATCATACAAACTCTGTTCCATTTTTGAATTTATTCGGTAAGTACCTAGTGGCTATTCGGACATCGTGAAATAGGCCCTTACACTAATATCACTTTCCTACGCGTTAGTCAGTAGATTAGAATCGATTATTTTCGGCCTTAACATTTTACCCCTGGTCGCTAGCGCTATTGCTGAGCATGAGGTCCTGGGTTCGATTCCCAGGTCGGGCAAAGTGTTACTTAGTACGGTAGTACCCAACTGATATGGCTTACCGACGTACCTGCGCAGAAGATGAATTTTCAAAGCGCGAGAAATGCTATTGACCAATCGGCACGCTCCACGCACCGCGCTTCTTTTTTCCTGTACCGCTATTGGTCGGCAGCTGCCGCCATGTTAGCGCGAGCCGCGTGGCATGTTAAGTCAGCCGTCATACTTGCGAGTGAGACGGAACTAACAGCTGCAGTGTATTATGAACCTTATGGTAGTAGATCTAAGGTTGATTGTAAGTTTTAACATTCTTTCGTTAATCTTCGGGGCCATATTTTCTTTTCTGTGCGAACGAAGATTCACGACGCGCCTTAACAGTGGGGTACCACTGTAAGTAAGTGTTATCAGGATTTTCTCAGTGGCATAACTGGAGTCTGAATTTGTGCCCGGTTAACGGAAAAAGGCTTGCTCCTTAATACATGGGACTTATACCCCAGATTAATACAGATGGGACACTCCGCAGTTTAGGTATGAAGCTACAAGTATGCCGCGGGCTCATCTCACTGGGTCAATTTAGTCCGGCCGGCTCGCACGTTAGTTCGATACTCAGTCACGTGCCGCGTCGTAAAAGACAACCCTGAAGGTATAAGAGTTACGCTATAGAAAAAGAGGCAACATGTTGGTGAATGTAACTACAGGTATTATGCGTTGTGCGACCTGAATTGCACTTTATTGTGTCGTAGCAAGAGTCGTGTTTTATTTAAATTTTTGATTTTGCGGAGTGTCCCGTCTGTATTAATCTGTGCTTATACATAACAGGCGAAATGTGGTAGTACTATAGGTATACCTCTGCTTAACACTTCCGGGATTACAGCCGTGATGATATAGGTGACAACCTCATATCAAACTCATTGAACACTTCAGATCACATTATCAAGCGATGCTAAACTATGACGTCACACAATCACCTCCGATATTGCGGGAATTTATAAATAGTTGACCGATTAACATAAAGCTGGTATTCTATTTGCATATTCGATTCACTCTCGATTTTTACGAACTGGTTTTTTTTTTACTGGAATTTTCGTAAGTCAAGGCTGAAAGCCAGACTACTTATTAAGTAGGCTTATATGTAAGTATGTAAAAAAATGCCACTGTAATGCTAGAAAAAGGTGAAGGCCATTGCTTTTGCGAGTTATTGGGATGCTAAACATCATCTATATATTCTATGCTAATATTATAAAGAGGTAAAATTTGTTTGTAAGTTTAAATGTAGGAGGTAATCTTTGGAAGTACTGATCCGATTTTGAAAATTATTTCACAAATGGGAAGCTACAATATTGCCGAGTGCCATAGGATATATCGCACTAATATTATAAAGGCGAAATTTTGTGAGTGTGTGTGTGTGTTTATATGTTTGTTACTTCTTCACGCTCAAACGGCTGGACCGATTTATATGAAATTTGGTATGTAGATACCTTATATGCTGGATTAACACATAGACTACTTTTTACTTTACGTGAAACCGCGGGGCGTAGCTAGTTTTATTTATACACTAGCTGTTGCCCGCGGCTTCGCCCGCGTGTATGTCGGAAATTATCCCACGGGAACTTTCTACCGGGATGAAAAGTATCCTATGTCTTAATCCAGGTTATAAATTATCTGTAAGTATACCAATTTTCATCCAAATCCGTTCAGCCGTTTTTGCGTAATTGAGTAAGAAACATCCAAACATACAAACTTTCACATTTATAATATTAGTAGGATTTCACGCGGACGAAGTCGCCGATTGAAACTAGTTGGAAATGTATTAAGTAATGCGTAAAGCAGCTTTCTTAGGTCTGTCTGCATCGTGTATAACTTAACTAGGGCAGCACGACAGCCTTTTGAAGTCTATGACTTGACATGTGACGGTATGCCATCCTTGTTTTTTTCCCTACATTTTGTGCAAGTGAGAGCAGTAAAGATACAGTTTA
This sequence comes from Cosmia trapezina, assembly GCA_905163495.3. Lineage (NCBI taxonomy): Eukaryota > Metazoa > Arthropoda > Insecta > Lepidoptera > Noctuidae > Cosmia > Cosmia trapezina. Next base: position 29,160,419 of record LR991022.1, on the reverse strand, counting down.
TGAATACAAAAACCGTCCAAATTAATAACGTCGGGAGCCGATAGGACCACGGGGGTCCGATTCACAGACAGAAGTATTTTGACATCGGACCTTCGTGGTCCCTCTCGCAGTTAGAAGGCTATGTAGATTCACTTCTGACGCTGTATGTATGTGGCACTTTTGAATAGATATCAGGATATTTTATTTCGTTAGTCTAACTCTATCGGTGGCTTGTGGCTAAGTAATAATAGCCGCACGTGTCGATTGATCTGGTTAAGCTACGTTTGCCGGGGTTGGTCCGTGGAGGGGTGACCATCTTTACATACTAAGACCGCCTTTTCCCAATTATGTTAGGGTCGGCTTCCAGTCTAACCGGATGCAGCTGAATACCAGTATTTTACATGGAGCGACTGCCTATCTGACCTCCACAACCCAGTAACTGGGTAATACAATACCCCTTGGAAAGACTGGTTGTCAGACTTTCGGGCTTCTGGCGACCCGTAACGACTGTCAAAGATTCACGAATGACAGCCGGGACCAACGGCTTAACGTGCTTTCCGAGGCTCGGAGGAGTCTCGGAATGTAAAGATGGTCACCCATCTACGGACCAACCCCGGCAAGCGTACCTTAACATGATGGATCGACCCGTGCGGCTGTTATTGCTTAGCCGCAAGCTCCTCCTCCTTTAAACTTACATCATCTCAGGCTGATGTATCGTCACGAAATAATGGCTGGTGTGTTGCTTACAAACTCATATCATTTATTTCAAATAAACCAATTACAGGCACTTTTGAATTGTCAAGGGGTCGTTCAGTCAGACTGATGAAGCTAGTTACCCATTCCAAAGGGTAGTAGGTTCCTATGGAGAAGAAAGGGACTTCATGGCCAATAGCAAAGAATGGTATAATCATCTCAATGTCGTACTTTTTCCAGATCGTGCAAGACCTGCTGGGCAGCATCCTGATGATCCTAGTGACGGTGGGCTACCGCACCAAGCTGTCGGCGCTGATGCTCGTGGTGGTGCTGTCAGTCCTCAACCTGTACCACAACGCGTGGTGGGCCGTGCCTTCCTACAAGCCCCTCAGGGATTTCCTCAAATATGACTTCTTCCAGGTAAAGACTAACTTTATGCACAATTAGGGTTGATGCCTGGGTAAAAAAGAAACAAATTCTATTTAGTCAGTCAGATAATAAAAAAATATTAGACACGTATTTTTTGGTTTATATTAATAAAAAACTACTTGGATAACAAGTTGGGGAGCAGGGGTTCGCTACGTCACTTCTACGTATAAAATCTAGGTAGGCGTGACGTCATGCCATATTTTAAATCAATGTATCGCCGTAACCTTTTGATTACGTAAAAAAAGAAAAAATATGTGTCCAATACTATCTATTATGTAATCTAAATGACGGACAAAAAAAATCGCTTCGAAATGCCGGAGATACAGTACATTTATGCATTTAACTTCGTACATAAAAATAATTACCTAATGTGTTACATACTAAAACCTACCTGAAAGTATGTATAACATGTTAGTGAAAGAATCATCAAAATGAGTTCATTAGTTTTTGAGAATATCGCGGACATACAAACATACATACAGGTCGAATACAGAACCTCCTTTTTTGAACTCGGTTAAAAAGTAGATACGTCAAGCGAAAACCTACTAACCTTATTATCTCCCTTTCCAGACCTTATCTGTGATCGGCGGTCTTCTAATGATCGTGTACTTGGGGCCGGGCGGAGTCAGTATGGACGAACACAAGAAGAAGTGGTAGAACCCACCCAGTGTGTACAATGTACGCACAGTGAGAGACATTTGATATTTTAATCATAAGATGTTATGGTGCGAAAGGAAAGAAATTTTTTTTTTCATACAATTTTGTGTTTTTATGTGACAATCTGACTAGTCGGCGGCAATTGTGAACGTTGAGCTTACTTCCATATCCTGTAGTGACCTGTTCGTGTTCTGGGCAGTTTGCTTTTTATCTAGATTAATATGAACTCAGTTTTGTGGGATGTAAGGAGTCTGCTATGAAATTAAACTGCAAAGTGCAAATACTATGTTGTTAACTGATGAGTCGAATAAAAAAGCCATATATGACTCCTGATAAACACAATTTGTTGTAGATTTTTTTACAATCCACGTCGCAAAATTAAACAATAAGGATTCTAGTCCTACAAAATAGTGTTGTATATATTTGAATTTTGTTAACAATTTTTAAAGTATTCCTTAGCAAATTGCCCGTAACACTAAACAATTTGTTGTCATACACAAAATTTTATATAAAAGTGCACGAATTTGATCGTTCAATAAACTATGATAAATAAAATAATCGATCAGGTTATTGACCCTTGCTGCGTTTTGATAGAAAAACCGATAAAAACATGGTCCCAATTTCTATTTTGTCAATTTTTATATTAGATAGTATTTACCTGTGTTGTGAATTCCGAAGCTTATTGCAAGGATGCAGCATTGCATTGTGACACACACTGCTCAAATCAACATTGAAAGATAAAAAAAGTAAATGTCTAAACATATTTAGCTTACATGATGGCACGTACAACGCGCCTATAGCTGCAACTTTTTTTTACTAAATAATTAGTGTCGCATTTACTAAGCATGATGTTAGCTAAATATGTAACCGAGTTGCATCAACATAAGCGCAGAAATTTTACAGTAGTACGCCTTCATAGAAAACGACCGATACGACGCGCTTCGAAATCTCAGTGTATACCAGTAGGCAACAGTTCGAAGTGCGCGGTAGTTACGCACGGACGGACGCGGATTTATCTACCGAGCGGAGATCACTGTCCAGACGTACTACTGTACAGTAGTACCCAACTGATATGGCTTACCGAGGTACCTGCGCAGAAGATGAACAAAGCGCGGGAAATGCTATTGACCAATCGGCACGCTCCACGCACCGTGCTTCTTTTTCCTGTACGGCTATTGGTCGGCAGTTGCCGCGATGATGTTAGTCAGCCGCCATACTAGCGAGTGAGACGGAACTAACAGCTGCAGTGTATTATGAACCTTATATTAGTGATCTAAGGTTGATTGTAAGTTTTAAGCAATCTCGTTAATCTTCGGGGCCTTACTTTCTTTTTTGCGCGAACGAAGATTCACGACGCGCCTTATTAGTTGGGTACTACTGTAACTTTATTATTCTGTGACTTCAGTAAAAATATTGCGCAAGTTCCAATTCAAAGCATCACAATGAGTCATTTACATTGACTTTTGCTTACAACAGCGCGTTTTGACGACGTAAAACAAAAATTAAGTGCGCGTATCGAGAACATGTATGTAGTTCGAGCAATGCTGCGTTCACGCGTGCCAAAATAGTAAACCATCTTCCTGCCCGCGTAGAATTGATATGTTCTTCGCGGGGCTCCTTCTCGTGTAAGTGTATCATGTATGTACTCAGACTGAATGTACTTCCCGCTTTCATTTGCTATACCGTACATTTTTCATTCCGTTTTGTTTTTCTAATTATTGTTGTGATTCATGTAATGTAAATATTTATATAAAAATATAGCTATTTTGTACTTACTGACTGAACAGACGACAGATCTTTGAATGTAAAAGCAAATGCTCTTTTTATGAATTTTAATATTCCAGTAGCCATAAGTGAAACTTTGGTATCACAATTCGAAGATTTGTGCTTCATCTTCCTTATAATAAAATGTAGTCATAAAAACATAAATAATTATTTGATTTATCAAAAGTATTTAAAAGACACATATTTTTGTATTACTTATTATTTTTTTATTTATTTTTCTTAAGTTTCAGTTTGGCCATAGATGATAAAGATTCCTGAAAAGATTGTTCCGAATAAATTTTTATATAATAAAAATGTTTTATTTTTTTAAACTGTTTATATTGTTTATTTATAAATAACCAATCAACTATGAAAACCTAATTTATAACAAACTACTCTATTAATTCTTTCGCATCGTTTAATATGTTACAACAAGCCTAAAGTCTGAGAAAAGGACACAAACATAGTTTTATAAAACATTTATTTGTATAATATCAATTAATTAACTCAACAACTACTGGAACATATCACATGATATATTGTGCGTCTACTCTTTCGCCTTCGCCAGTTCTTTGTCTTTATCCCTATTTTCTATATATTTAAACACTTTGTTTGCTAGCTGTCTGTATTTCTCTGCGTGTGTGCTGTCGGGCAGTGCGTAGATGGCTGGCTTCCCGCTATTTATGCATTCGGACATGTTATGGTCGACTTCGAAGCTCTCAATGATCTCAAGCCCCATTTGATCAGCTGTCTGCTTCGTGTCGTTACCGAACACGTAGTTCTTCGTGCCACATTTGTAACAGATGGCGTGTGACATGTTCTCCACCATGCCTATAATAGGAACTTTTAGTTTCTCGAACATGATGACTCCTCGTTTCGTGACTTGGAGCGCTGCTGATTGGGGTGTGGTCACTACCAATGCTCCTGAAGAAATAGAAAAAAATAATTTTAATTTGATGAAAATAGACCACATGAAATTAGTCAAACAAGTGGCTATAAATAGATCATTTGTTACACAAACTAAAGTTAGAGAGTGACAGCACTTATCGACGCGGAATCGGCTTGAGCCGGTTAGAAATAGCTTTATAACCATCCAAGCCATCTGCAATAAAAGCGAAAAAGAAGTCATTCCTCGTATCGGTTCGGACGATGCGACTCGACACCAATCGGAAACGAATTTGCGTCGTGCCGAATTTGAGATCGCCGAAGAGATCGTGTGATCGGCTCAAGCCAATTCTCCGTCAATAAGTGTGATTATTAGAAGACCTCAGTTGTTTCTGCTGAACAAAAGCCAATCACTCACCATCTATAGGCAAGTTCTGTGCGAGCGACAGATGCGTGTCTCCAGTGCCAGGCGGCGTGTCGACGATGAGGCAGTCTAGCGGTCCCCACGCCACGTGCCTCGTCAGCCTCTCTAGCGCCTGCATCACCATCAGACCGCGCCATACGACGGCGTTTTCTCCTGATACTAGCAGGCCCATTGACATGCTGGAATGTTGTGAAGTAAAATGATGTACTCATGATGACTACAAGTCCCGCACGTTGATATTGCGATGGAACCTTGTCACAATAACAGCTGCGTGACATTATCCACCGCAAAAAAGTACAGTTAACAAAAAGAAAGACAACAGAAAAGGAGTTATAGATATTTATATTATATTATATACATATATTTATAGGAATTTAATTATAAATATCTACTATTAAATTGCCTACTAATATAATAAAAGTGAAAGAAGTCTTGAACTGACAATTCGACTACGCCACTTAGATGGCCGCCAATCGCAATATCAACGTGCGGGGCATAAATCAAAAGTATTTTACAGCTTTAATCATGGAATTAGTATCTATGGGTCAGAGGGGCGCTTTTCCCACTCTTGAGACTTTCCTCAAGGATGCGACAAAGCTACAGCTATGTCCATTTGGTGTCATGTCATCCTCACAATTGCATTATCCTGATAACACACTCAAGATTTGTGTATAGACAAACTCTGACATCCAACTTATGTACTTACTCATTACTGATAAAGTGATTATTTTTGGAAGTGATAACAATGTTATTATGTAAGCTTTGTATTACTTAGCATTATAATATGTAAAATACAAGACACTTTTTATTCCCTCACCATTTAACCCCATAGTTCAGCAGTGGCTCAATGAGGTGCTCATCATTCAGCATGGGCTCCCCATTGATGTTCATCATGAGGGGCACGGATGGACCAAAGACATCCGCATCCAGCAGACCAATCTCCTTGTCAGGTTCTATCACTTTCATAGCACATGCGAGATTCACTGCAATTATAGAACGGTATGTTAGTTTATTTAAGCAAATGATAGTGTGATGGTTGACGGGGAAGACTGGTAGAAGAAAACATGTTGCATTAGAAAACTGTGTGGTCTAAAATAATTACATTATGTTGAGTTGGACCAATTTATTAATAAATTTTATTTATTTACGCAAATCTTCCAACACTACCATTACAGACCAGCAATCCAATGCGGTAGAGTGGCCTTACATGCTAAATCCTTAATCTACACCAGTGTATGATAATAATCCAAAACGGGGATCCTAGACGTAGACAAAAAAGCTGCAAAGCTAAAATGGGATTGTGCGGGTCATGTCAGCTGCATGCATAGTGAGTGACCGCCGGGCAACACACGGTAGGTGTCTGAAGATGGATGGCGCCGTCAAGGCCGGCCCAGGAAGAGGTGGCGATACGATCTAGACACGTACCTCAAGGGTTGGATCGAGGTGACCGTGGAAAAGGATGCTTGGAAGGATTTGGGGGAGACTTTTGCTCAGCAGTGGGACAGTGTAGACTAACATAAAAAAAAAATATGATAAAAATAAGACATAAGCATTCCAAATAATTTTAAATTGATACTGGGAACATAGGTATTCTTTAGCTGAGTAATGTAGCATAACTGTAGAAATTGGGTGTGACCACTCTGATTTTGTTGATTTGATTTTGATATAATTATAAGTAAGAACTCAAAAACTTCCAGGAACTTTCTTATTCATTCGGCCTCAATCAATCTGCCTAGCCTTTTCCCAACTATGTTGGGGTTGGTTTCCAGTCAAACTGGATGCAGCCAAATAACAGTAAGTATATAAGAAGTATACTCAAAGAATAATATAATTATGTAGAGCATTTATAAAATGATCAGAAAATGTTTGGTAAATCAGAGTTTATAGCAGATGATGTATGATACAAACCAGCAGTAGTAGTCTTCCCCACCCCTCCTTTTCCTGAGGCAACAAGTATTATGCTCTTGACTCCTGGCAGAGGCTTCCTTTCTGGCAAACCTTTAGCCATCACTTTGGCTCTGTGTGCATCTGCTTCCTCCTTTGTATGCTTTAGGCGGACTGAATAACAACATGGTGCTGACTAAAAATAGAAAGTATATTATTAGTTTAGGTCAGAATAAAAGAAACCGCTATTAAATGTAGGTTATAAAAGTAGAATTATACCAAATGAAAAAGCAGATACAGGTATACGTTACAACTATTTTATTTGTGGATTTACGACCGTTTTCTTTGATTCAAGTCTCCAGACATCCTAGTTAGGGTCTCAGTATATCGCGAGAGCTAGCCAGTATCAAATAACAAGTATAAAATCATCAAAATACTCTTAATTTTTAAAACAAATAATATGACGAAATCTTGCATACGTACATTGCTCACATTGGTGTTCAATAAAACGCCGTACACTCGCTGAAATGCTCTTTGAAGGTTCATATCTGGTAGTAGTTTTTGTCGATAAATGGAATAAATGAGAAACCAGCCTCGATATTTTGTAATAAAGCAATTTTTTTTCAAAATTCGCGAGTTGCAACGCAAATTACTCGTTCAGAAATTAAATTGTCAGTCAATCGAATCGATATCGATCACAATCACAAAATAGTTGGTTGTCAATCATTTGACATTTTTGCTCATTTTTGACATAACTAATGGGAACCAGAGACCACAGAACAGATGATATTTTTATTTTACATTGATTTACGATTTTGGAAGTAATAAAAAAACAATTCAGTGGGATCACTGTATTAAAATTCATTTATTATGCTTGTCTTAGTTCATTAAAAATAAAATTAATTTCACAAAAACATTTTAATGAAAGCCGAATCAATCAAGTCGGTGCTAAAACAGATGTTCGAAAATTAAAATAAACACAACTGTCAATCTCTTTGCGCTATGTCGGGACTTTTCTACGACATATTTTCGAAAAAAATCGGAATTTTCTGCAATTCGTAGTGATTTCCGTACTGTAGTAAAATGTCTATTTGTTTACGTACGTTTTCTCAAAAAATATTGCCCATAAACGGCATCGTTTCTACCAAAAGTCACTCAAGCCGCTTATGCAGAAAAATCCCTTTGCGGACACAATTTCTGGAAGAAGTGAGTATACGCATAGTTTTCTGTGCTTTTAAATATTTTTCTAGTGTCCTTTAATACGGGAATGTAGGAGCTTGTTACGTAATATTTGAAAAATACATAATTATTTATATCGCTTGTATTTTCCTCCTTGACATTGAACTAATTAGAGTATGCGGAATAGAACTCTGTTACCGATTCACGTGGTGCTGACATAGGCTTTCTGACCTAGATAATATTTTCCATGCAAGATCTCATAATCCCTTTTAAAAAATCCTGACTTTCCCATGTAAATTATCATGTTTTCATACATTCTATTGTCCCATGTAATTTACAAAACACTGTAAAATTATTTGCATTATCGGGTTGATATTATTTGTTTACAAACTGGGATTGCACCCATCTTGGCATCTTACCAGCTTCATTAATGTTGTTGATTCATACAATATAATTATAAATAGAAGGTATTTTAGGTTAGGACAGGAAGCGCTGTTGTCTGTTATCTGTGCACTTATGGGTGCAAAGCATTTATTAACATTATATTACCTATGCTACTATCTGATCTTGGATGAAAACAATAAGTAGCAGTAACAATTAAATATAATAGTACTCCACGAAAGAAAGTCTGCACATTTTTTCCAATAAAATGTTGTATATTCTAAAAGAGACTAACCCTCACAAAGTGAACATACATATAACATGCAATTTAATGAAAACTATGCTGTTAAACACCAAGCGCACATTGCAGCTGCAACCTCGCACGGGCAGTGTGGGTTGGTTGATAGAAAATGTATGAAAGTGATCAAGGAGGATTTTTGCTATTTCTTGCGTATACTTGAATCTTCCTTTCTAAACAGTCAGCTTTTGCTTAGTTTCCAATACCTTACTTATTTATATAAAAAGCCCCAAGAATATTTTGAACGAGGGAGTCATCATCATTCTCCTGCCCTTATCCCAATTTATTTGGGGTCAGTGCAACATGTCTTTTCTTCCATACTTATCTATTAGTTGTCATCTCGGTTATAGTCACTCCCTTGCTAGCCATATCATCTTTCACACAGTCCATCCATTGTTTCTTTGATCTTCCCTTATTCGTATAGCCATCCACATTCATACTGAGAGAGTTATTAATCAAAAACATTTCTTCCCAGTTCCTAAATCGACGCATATCCAGTTGTCAACCAGCACCAAAATGTACTACAGAGAGCAACATCGACGATATTTATATCCACGAGGAGGCAGTGAATGGCCGTCTCTCACAACCAAGAGCAGATTTCAACTACTATAAACCAAACTGCAGAACCAGCAGTAATGAAAATGATTATGGTGATGATGTTGAGTTGAAGACCCTGAGAATAACGTCAGACGATTATATAGAGAGGCGAATGCCTCCATTCACATTTGACGTCCCATACACCAGTATCAGTGATATAGATTTAACTAAATATAATAATGTGAGTATGTTTTTTTTTTATATTTTGGCATAGGCTGCTAAGGGTTATATGCAACTTGTTTGTTGAATAAATACTCGTACTACTTACTTATCCAAACAAGAACTGTTACTTGTTGATTAAAAAAGTCCTTTTTACAAAGTACACTTTAGTCAAAGTATAGTTTTAGCAGTCCGGTTTTTTATTTTTTTGGAATTGACTCCTAAAGCCATTTATTTTAATACCCTTCGATTTTTTTCAGTTTATTTTATCTGCCATTTTGATTTTATAAACACTAAACCTACTCTATAACCATCGCGCGACCCAGACGATTCAATAGATACCTCATGTATTAAAATCTATCCAGTAGTTAGGAATTAGGATGCTTCAAGTGCCCCACATATAAAAATACTATGGTCCACTTGGAGGACTAAGTGCGGAAACCAAACCTTGCTAAAACCCTGTTAAACTTTTTAAACTTTCGCGATTTGTACACATTAGAGAACAATATTGAGAAAGGGTCTTATTATCGCGACATGCCGTCGCGCCGTCGCGTCGGGATATTTGTTTCCCGACGTTTCGACAGCTCAGCGACGTCTGGTAGGTACCTGTTTACCTCGTAAAAAAGAATATCGCGATAAGACCGTTTCTCGATATTGTTTTATAATACAACCCTGTGTTTGCTGCCGCAGTAGTCGGTTAAAAAGTCTATATTTCCCTTTCAGGACATAGAACCGACCTGCCTCTCGGAGTTCGAACGCGACGCGATTGCGTTCTGCCGTGGTACAGTATCGTCGACTAACCCTTTGAGTGCACCAGTGGTTGAGGCTAGCCGCGACGGCAGGCCGAGCGAGGAACAACTCATGAAAGTGTTCCACACACTGTCGGCTACGGTCAGTATACAACAACATAATTATACTGACCGTATTAACCAGATCCCCAGTATACATTTTACCAAGGAATATTCTTTAAAAATCCTGCATCACGCAATAAGAGTTTACTGCGCGACTAGCATAAATATACAACGTCCCGACATCAACCGTCGGGCAGTTGCCCACCAGACACCCGTCTGGTCGGAGAATCCTCCCTTTCCTATGGAGGATGAGTGAACTTTACACCCTGTTCCTCATGCCTCTAAACTTCTACTTCCAAACAAAGCATTAGGAACTAGTGAAAGGCGGGTGTTTTGTGGGACTTATCATTTTATTCAATTTTGTATGTTCGAAAAGTGCTAATTTTAAGCCTAGTTGACTTTTGATTTTGGAATAGGCTCCATGTAAAATACTGGTACTTATGCATCCGGTTAGACTGGAAGCCGACCCCAACGTAATTGGGAAAGGACTAAGCAAATAGATCCCTAGTTATAAGACGACAATGCTAAGACAGTAAATAAATTTAAAAAAAAACCGGTCAAGAGCGAGTCGGACTCGCGCACCGAGGGTTCCGTTCCGATTTCTGAAAAAGTGTGCTATTTAGAGATATCGTTTTATTTCTCCTGTAATCTTTACATAAACTTCTATCACATAGAATAATTTCAGATTTTTATCTTTGCTAACTTCGGAGATAAAGGGGAGGGGAACGGTTTTTTTTTTACATTTTTCATCATTAGTCAAAATCTATGCGGCCTAGAATAAAATAAAAAATTGTTTGAGAATGCACAAACAGCGCTCTTTCCCCACATGCCCTAGTAGCCTCACTTTGACTTTTTAAGACCCCCTTTCAGTCCCTGTTAAAAAAATATATAAATATTTTTACTTCTTTCTTATTTGCAAAATAGTTGGGTAAACATCATCTAAAACTGTTCCTCAAGTTGATAGCATTAGTAGTTCTTGAGATATCCAGCTGTGACAGACAGACAGACAGACTGAGTCACACCATAATGGTTCCTTTTTTACCATTTTGGTACGGAACCCTAAAAAGTAACAAGGCCAATTTTTCCATGGAGCGCCGAGCAAAATTAAGTATATAACTTTATATAGTGTATTATCTATGTAAGTACCCCAACAAATGCAAATGGTGCTGATTTTATTGTATGATGGATGGAACAACATAATTTCAGTTCCCTGGCTTCAGACAAAGTGGGAACGTCAAAACAAGGCATCTTTATTTTTTTGCCTACCAAAAATAACTACTAAGTTACGCTACTATTGTAAGTTATGGTTTTGTTTCTTTCAGATGCCGAATTTGTTCGTGAAACCGTTGGACTACTCTATCTACCACCCAAACATGGTGTTTGTAAACAACATCAGAGGCACTACAACTGTGTAAGTAAATGTATTCTTGCTAACAACTAGAAAACATCAATCCCCATGCTGCCCATGTAAGCCGACGTTCGCACGGACGTAAAGAAATCGCGGCGGGATTTTATTGCGCACTAGATTTTCAACTCTCGGTGTTGAGCCGAGCTTCGAGAATCCAACCTAATAACAACAGAGTGCATTCCAGCGCGACGGAAAACACACTGTTGGATTGTCAACTCCCGGCGCTAAGCAGAGCAGTTGAAAATGCAGTCCGCGAAAAAAATTCGCCGCGATTTTTTTACGCCCGTGCGGCCGTCGGCTACATGTCAACATAACCTGCCGCTGTCAGCCTTTACCGTTTCATAGGTCGGTAATTGCAGAAGCAATTAAAATGCCATTGTGTCTTGCGTAGATCTACGTTCCGACTACTTCCAACGAAGAGTTAAAGATTCAAGGTATCATTATGCAGTACAGTTAGGTACTTAGATGGCTTCTGTACATAGTGCAAAATAAATGAACAAATAATAATTATGTGGACCTTGTTTCTCATAAAACTGCGAAGCCTCTCAACTCATCATACTTATCTTATGCTTTTCTATGTCATCAAAGTTCGTCGTCAATGTCTTCATAGGCCCAAATCAATCTGCCTAGCCTTTTCCCAACTATGTTGGGGTTGGCTTCCAGTCTAACCAGATGCAACTGAATACCAGTATTTTACATGGAGCGACCGCCTATCTGACCTCTACAACCCAGTAACTGGGTAATATGTAACCGTAGGTAACCGTCTGGTAAGACTGGTTGTCTAACTTGCGGGCTTCTGACGACCCGTAACGACTGTCAAATATCCGAGAATGACAGCGGGAACCATCGGCTTAACGTGCTTTCCGAGGCACGGGGGGATTCTGTATATAATCATGGTCATCCATCCACGGACCCACCGCGGCAAGCGTAGCCACCTGATCGATCGACCCGTGCGGCTGTTATTACTTAGCCACGAGCTCCTCTTAGGTATAGCCTTTGTTTGTTTGGGTAATTAACGTTGCTCATTATGGCTTCATACTAGACCTTCGATTGTTGGATTGTTTGTTATATAAACGAGCATAAGCATTATGTGTTTGTTGACAAATATGGTAATATTGATAACTAGTCAACTCGTAACACATACATAATTAGTATTTACTAGCTTATGCCCGCGGCTTCGCCCGCGTGGATGTCGGAAAATATCCCACGGGAACGTGCTACCGGGAATTCCTTCGTTATTCCTTGTGTACATTCTATAAGGAACCTCTGTGCAATATTTCAGCTTTCTAGGTCCAAGGGTTTGGGCTGGGCGTTGATGAGTGTCAGTCAGTCAGGACTCTTCTTTTTATTTATATAGATAGATAGATAGATAGATATAGATGGAAGATAACATTCTATAAGAAGTGCAAAAAATAAAGAGAGACCTATAACTAATTGGTGTATTATCCTTACATGTGAATTTAGTACCATTTAGTTGTCATTCCGGATCTCTCCGTCTCTTTCCTATTGGCACGACAACGGCTCGTGTAATGTAAGGTAAAAATATAAAGTCGCAGCTAGAATTTAACAAGGCAGTTCATCTTACCGCTGCTGATCCGTGGATCCGTGACTATCTTTACATACTAAGAAAGGGCCAATGGCTTAACGTACTTTCCGAGGCACGGAGGGACCTCGGAAAGTACGTTAAGCCATTGGCCCCGGCTGTCATTCGTGGATCTTTGACAGTCATTCAGAAGCGCAAAAGTCTGGCAACCAGTCTTACCAAGGGGTATTGTATTACCCAGTAACTGGGTTGTGGAGGTCAGATAGGCAGTCGCTCCTTGCAAAATACTGTATTCAGCTGTATCCAACTCCAACATAGTTGGGAAATGGTAGGCAGATGATGATGAGTCCATCAAGGTCTCAAATGACTGTCTGACGTGAACCATATTTGTTATTCCGCAGAGGTCTGTTCCACTACGTGAAGCAGGTGGCTCTGCTGCGGACGGTGGGACACTTGAAGTTCGCCTACGTTAAATTGGATGTCATGAAAATCACTGCACATCCTGAGGATTCTACTGTCAAGTGAGTTCCATTATGCTTATACAAATCGGGCGAATTAACGTGACACTTGGCTCTTATGACGATGTTGCGAAAACTATTAATTATTATTTTTAGGGTTCCGTATCAAAATGGTAAAAAAGGAAACCTTATGGTGTGACTCAGTCTGTCTGTCTGTCACAGCTGGATATCTCAAGAACTACTAATGCTATCAACTTGAAATTTAGAATAGTTTTAGATGACATTTACCCAACTATTTTGCACATAAGAAAGAAGCAAAAATATTTATATTTTTTTTGTAAAAGGGACTGAAAGGTGGTCTTAAACATTCAAAGTGGGGCTACTAGGGCATGTGGGGTATCATATGAAAGAGCGCTGTTTGCACATTCTCAAACAATTTTTAATTTTTTTTAGGCCGCTAAATTTTTGACTTTTGATGAAAAATGTGAAAAAAATACTGTCCCCCCCCCGCCCCCCCTATCTCCGAAGTTTGCAAAGATAAAAAGCTGAAATTATTCTATGTGAAAGAAGTTTAGGTAAAGATTACAGGAAAATAAAAAGATGTCTCTAAATAGCACAATTTTTCAGAAATCGGAACGGAACCCTCGGTGCGCGAGTCCGTCTCGCTTTTGACCGGTTTTTAAATTTACAATGTGTATTCAAATTGTATGTGTATTAAATCGAATACATAAATGGGTATAGATAGTGCAATCCACGAAGACGCGCCCCACTACTCCTACCCGTTTAAAGCAACAACAATATGTGTGCAACGGTTAGGAGGAGGAGTGGGTCGCGTCTTCGTGGATTGCACTATCTATATTACGTTATAATTAAAATATCATAAAATATTTATTTTAGCATTTATATTACATGAGATGTCACATAGAAGAAAACACAAAACTTCTGGTTGGCTCTCTTAATGCAACGGTAACAGTGATGCTATCGCTACTGTGCCGCGCGGGCCAACATCGTAATCGCGAAAAAAATTTTTAACTGTCCCATAGAAACTTCAATACCTACTCGACGGAAATGTATGAGAGGGCTAATTATTTTTTAGCGATTACGATGTTGGTGCCATGGAAAAAGTTGTTCGGTTTGATGGGTTATACCACACCTTTAAAGACGAGGATACAAAACTACCGTTGTATAACAAATCGTAATAGCTATTTATTTAGCATAGTTACCAAACAATCGAATCTGTCTGCAGGATGAGGTGGCGCATCAAAGGCATCTCGGGGCTCAAGGTATTCTTCATGTTCTGGAAGTACAAACTGTGGAACATGAAGGAGGTGTTCAAAGACCAGGAACTGTGAGTATTAACATTACAAATGGCATGTTTTCAATTTAGAAAAAGATATTAATTAAATCCAATTACATTGTTTGAAATCCACACCGCGTTCTTCGTCTCGTCTGTGATTGGTCGATTCGTGTACGTACGCCTCTGTTCCGTTCGTCTCTACCTCATTTTTTTATTATACCTACCTTATTTTTTTGTACCATAGTAGGTACCGTGGTCAGACAGTGGTGAGGAGCTCGTGGCTAAGTAATAACAGCCGCACGGTCGATCCATCAGGTTAAGCTACGCTTGCCGGGGTTGGTCAGTGGATGGGTGACCATCTTTACATACCGAGACTCCTCCGTGCCTCGGAAAACACGTTAAGCCGTTGGTCCCGGCTGTCATTCGTGAATCTTTGACAGTCTTTACGGGTCGTCAGAAGCCCGAAAGCCTGACAACCAGTCTTACCAAGGGGTATCGTATTACCCAGTTACTGGGTTGTCGAGGTCGGATAGGCAGTCGCTCCATGTAAAATACTGGTATTCAGCTGCATTCGGTTAGACTGGACGCCGACTCCTACATAGTTGGGAAAAGGCTAGGCAGATTGACTGAGTACAGTGGTCAGACACAGATAAACAGTTTGTGATTTATTTTCCAGATGGTATGACGGGTTCTCTACGTTCTACGTAGGCTCAGATGGTTTGATACAGAAGCACATTGTAGATAAGGTAAATCTCATATGCCTATAAGTATAGGGTGACTGGTAATTAGTGACCGATACTTAAACACATGATTGTACTCATAATAACAAACAACTTCTACTGTGGGACAAAAACTGTACTCGCGAAATAAAACCAGCTGTTCCCTACATTTATGTTTGCATAAAACATCAAAATGTAGGGAACAGCAGATTTTTTTATCTCGATTTCTGGTTTGGCCCCATAATGATATTATTAGGTACTATCGAGGGAATTTACATCTATACACCGCCATAAGGACAATTCTTGCTTGCAACGCTCGGCCGCTACAGTAATGCTTTCTAACAGATGTGGTCATCGTGTGCACGGGATTTTGTTTTCAAATTGGTCAGATGTAAGTTTCCTCGATAGTACAATGACCCCTTAATTATTTATTTAAGTTACATCTTGTATAAATGGACGCGAGAAATGCGCTATAGTATAATCTCGCTGCAGACTCGGTCATAAATCATTCGAGTGTTTCGCTCTCTTTCCTACTCACGGGCCTTATGGGCAGGCCACGCCCACACGTAGTCCTGTGCATTACTGCAATCGATGAGTGATATCGATAGTTTTATATATTTATAAATGGGTGATAGAAAGAAATACACTTTTTTTTTTATTACCAAATTTACTACAAAGCATATTAAATATATAAACAAAAGAACGTATATATAAAACTAAAAATAGAAAATTCAAATTCTTCGTCTGAGTCATCTTCATCATTTGTTATCGATAATGGCCTTGAGCGCGCGCAACTAGCGCACATCCCTACTCCGATTATGATTTATGACCAAGTCTGCAGCGAGATTTTAACTATACTATAGTCAGCTTTATCTGCCGTCAGTGTCTATTAGTTTCGCGACCTGAAACGTTCTTAAGAGGGGTGTCGCATTTTGTCACCGCTCGCTCACACGGGATCAAATTTTTAAGAATGTTAAATGAAAAGATGTTTTTTTTGAAGAATGTAATCAATTGGCGAACTAATCAATTGGCGAACTAATCTATTGGCTGCTTGCATCTGCCGGCCGGTGGCGCGTGCCGCTTGTGTGTGTGGACGCTGGTTGGTTTAAGTAGTTTGTTCTGTATGTAATGACCGAAATTATTTGTAAAAGGAGCTTTAATCCTGCCGACAAACTGTCTTGCAGTTTGGCAGGTTTTATAAACTTGGATTTGTGTTTGGTCAAAATAAATTATTTAATGCTAAGACTTAATTGATGTGCCTCCGGAAAACATACAGCATTGTTTATGAAGAAGCAGTGTATACTTAGCCTTATATGCGCGGTCAATAGTAAGGATACTTTAGTTTAACTTTAGAATACTAGATGGCGTAACTATCGCCGTCGTTGTATTTACTCTGTGCCAGCTAGGACGCGGGAACAGCTGTCACTTTCCGAATTCATAGCGTTGTGTACTTTCGCCGCGTGCGGTCGAAATCCAAGAATATTTGGTTAATCGTTTAACCTTTTCTAAAAAGTATTTATCATAATGTTAGACAATTTAGTTGCGAACTAACTATTGGTTGTATTTTCAACGTTAAACATTAAAATAATGCTTTTTTCGTAATAAATCCCGCTCCGAGTAACAAACCCGACGAGGCCACCGCCGGGGCCAATCGGTCGATCGTTTCGAACTCGTGTCTTCCGAGAGGGATCAAAAACAAGAAAAGGAGGACTCCTCGTGCGCTAGCAGTTCAAGGGACAGCGAAGCCGAACGAAAGGAACCTCCACGCAAGAAACAAAAGCGGGATGCACAGGTAACGGTCGATCCTCGGATCGACGCGTTACAAGCAGGTCAGTTTTCTTACAAGCTTTTTAATGCAATAACAATACGTACAGAATACTAATGTAACATGATCGAACAAGCGGATAATAGCAATACATTTTAACACCCCACGTGGCAACATATTCGTATAAGAAGGCATTGATAGAAATGCTCGCCTTTCCGTGCATTACAATTTAAAAATTAACGAATGAACTGTGTTGTCTGAACAAAGGAAACGATTTCTTACCAACGCCTTACAAGGGAACTATTGCAATCCGGTTTATAGGGTATTGATTGGGCTCACAATAACCCTGCCGAGTTGAAATCGAATAACTTTTTGGGACGAAGTTCCTTATCGCACATTATACTCTGCAAACTTGGCTAGTGAGAGCTAGACCGGAAAAAGTATATTCTTTTTTTTTTACCGGCATGGCATTTTTGCTGTATTGTGTGGGTGTTTAATTTGTGTGTTTACAAGCATTTGTATATGTATAGAATGTACAAACTTCATTACAACCTGGTGTCCCACGACACCGCTATTTTTGTATAAAAATTTCTGATACATTCGGTAATGAGTCCGAACATACCTTGCAAATATTTTGCTTTAAAAGTACCGAATGTATAGAAAGTAGACGTAAAATAATTATTCCGAATAAAAATATTCAAGCTGCGCTTACCTCCTATAAAACAAAATAAAAATAATTCTTTCGAAACAAAAACAGGGAAAAGTGCCTACCTGACACATTTCAGACAGCAATTTCGGGGTTTCGAATACCGCTGTATAAAAATCTTCTCTGTTAATGCCTAAAAGAAGAATTATGATTCAAGATGCAACCAGGGCATTCCCTGCAATATTTCAGTTATTTCCAATAAAACGTCCAGTTTTATTTTCAAGCTTTTTCTGCGGAAGAAAAGCGACGGATCGATGCGACCAATTTTCGATCTTCAAAAGATTGACCAAGTTCGTCCAACCGAACGAAACGTTCTCGTCAATTTTCTCACGCCTTGGTCCCAGATTTTCTCCAACCTGCAGACTAGCCACCTACCGGCAGCAAAATCTCACCGGCCTTTCTTAAGAATCAGTTACAAAGACCAGTGGGTAATTGCGTAACACATATAAAGTGACAATTGATCGCTATGGGTTTTATTTCGACAGTTCATCCAGGGTTATTGTGTTATTTGCGTTGTTGAGCAGACGAATTTTTGAAAACGATTTTTCTTTGTAATCAGGCTGCGGAAGCTCGGGCTGGCAAATCAAACGAGATGACGTGCTTACACCTATTTTTCAGTGTAACATGCGAGGTCGCGGAGACCTCGCGTGCGAAGGGACGTCATGATAGTTTACCTATACGACTTCCTTCTGGTCAATTAAGACCAATCCAAGTTATGTCTTCAGGCTGCGGAAGCCGTGAGGCACTTGGAACACCTGGGCTGGCAAATCAAATAAGATGAAGTGCTTACACCAAAGTATTTTTCTCTGTAACATGCGGGGTCGCGGAGACCTCGCGTGCGAAGGGACGTCTTGATAGTTTACCTATACGACTTCCTTCTGGTCAACCAAGACCAGTCCAAGTTATGTCTTCTGGCTGCGGAAGCCATGAGGCACTTGGAACACCTGGGCTGGCAAATCAAATAAGATGAACTGCTTACACCAAAGTATTTTTCTCTGTAACATGCGGGGTCGCGGAGACCTCGCGTGCGAAGGGACGTCGTGATAGTTTACCTATACGACTTCCTTCTGGTCAACCAAGACCAGTCCAAGTTATGTCTTCTGGCTGCGGAAGCCATGAGGCACTTGGAACACCTGGGTGGCAAATCAAATGAGATGACGTGCTTACCGTTTGAGCTGGTTTCAGTGCCGTACCTATATTTTTCTTTTTTCCCGTAACATGCTGGGTCGCGGAGATCTTGCGTGCAAAGGTATGTCGAGTGCTAATCAACCTAGATACTTCCTTCTGGTCAACCATGACCAACCAAGGTCAAATATCGGGAACTCGAATATAATAACATAAACATGGTAAATATACCGTTTGTGTTAATAATAAGACCAATCCAAGTTATGTATTTAGGCTGCGGAAGCTGCGAGGCACTTGGAACACCTGGGCTGAAAAATCAACCGTCAACAATGTCTTGGTACTAACCTTGAAATATGTTGGTAAATAGCCTTAAATAAAATGTACCTACTATTTTAATGGTGGGTGGTCCTTTTTAAACATAAACTACTCATTAGACAGGTCGTCGTTGAAAAGTCACATAAGCGTCTGGGAACTGCAGACTGCTGGGTCAGTTAAATTTTGCTATTTTGTTATTCCCTGAAGAAGACCACACTGTCACAAAATGTAAATCTTCCTGTGACACTTCAACAAGACACGACCACGTCAATGACAGCTGCTGCGTCAAGTTGTGTATCAAGAGATAATATGGTGGCGCAGAGCCACAAGTCACACATTGCCTATACAACCCATTTCCTTCGACGGACGAAGCCGGGGGTGCCCACATAGACGGGAAACTAATATCATGTGCATGTGCCACTCACCAAAGAAGATGGCACTATAACAAAAATGGTACTATCAAAATGAACGCAAAGACGTTGCAGAAGTCACACGTGCTGATTAAATCGGACAATCGAACTCTGATTACATAAATCCGAAAGGAGGGAGGAACCAGATCGTTAGGGTCACTAGCCCTAACCTTCAAATTATTACACCTTACGGACAATTTCATCATAACTCTATCAGACCCTTATCCTACAGGGGAGATAAAATATAATAGGATAGACTATCACGAGGAAAATAGCCAGTGGAATGGCATCTTTCACCTCGAGCAACAGCGAATGTTTTTTAGTAGTGAGGGCTTCCAGAAACGGGCTTGTTTGAACACAAGAAACCGCGGTATTAAAACACTACGTATCTCTAGACTGCAGAGATCAATCGGGAATTTACTTGGTACTGACTCTAAGTCCAGAGTGGCCTCTGTGGTTTCTGTTGAGATGGTGCTCCAACTCTCAAGTAAACCCAAAATATCCTCAGCCTGTTGACATCGCACATTTTTAATGTTTTTCTTTTCCAAACCATAGTTTGTCTCACAGCTTTTACGGCCCTCGTGTGAATCAACAAACCTTTATTATTAAGGCAATAAGGAGAAGCCAAACTAAAACAAGTACGGCCATCGTTCACGTGGGATCCACAACCACAATCGTACTAAATTTGCTGTCATCAAAACCACGTACAATGTTAATTATAGTTTTGTTGCTAGCATCAGGCATAGGGTAGGGCCTAGCCTATAATCATTTGAAGGACATTGAGTGAGACGCAATAGAGATTGTGTTGTTGTTGCGCCTGTGGGCGTTAGTATCCGTCAATACGTTAATACCTGCATTGGGATCTTAAACCGATATACAATTACCGATAGTCCGCAGAGAAACTTTGACCTATAAAACATACATATTTTCCAGCATAAAAACATAATTATGTTCCGTATTTTTTTTTTTAACAATCTTTTTATCACTAACGCAGTGATAGTATCGTACAAAAGCTGCCTCATGCATTGTAATTGAGAACTGATTACTCACGATTCTCAGAGATGGTGGCATTCATGCATCTCCGAGAAACTGTAGGTCAGCAGTAGCTTCCTTGGTTAGATAAATTGACCAATTGATGATAATTCTATCACGGGGTATAGGAAATCATACAATAAACCTTTAATCATTACTGTCGCGAAATAGAACTCCATAAAGACAGTCGTACTTCACTTTTAAGTACATTTCTTTCAAAGTAAAAATACACATAAAATTTTATCATCTGAAATACATTCTACAGAATTTGATTTATTCGTAAAACATCTAAATCGTGGTTATCGTTACCTTAAACTATGCAGATATTTTATTTTTCCATTTAGATTGTAGAATACATTAATTATTGTGTTTTAACTATTAGAATATAGATAAAGAAACTATTACTACTCGAAATACTTAATTCTCAGAATAAACATTTGTTAATCATCATAGCGTTGTGTTTTGCTTAAAATATTTTACCAGCAGATAACAAACACGTCTTCATAAACAATGCTGTATGTTTTCCGGAGGCACATCAATATAACGGTTTTACATAAAAATAAAACCGATATTATGTGCCGAGAGGGAAAACATACAGCATTGTAGGAAGTTCTTCCTGGTAAAGACTATGAATTCGGAAAGTGACAGCGGTTCCCGCGTCCTAGCTGGCACAGAGTAAATACAACGACGGCGATAGTTACGCCATCTAGTATTCTAAAGTTAAACTAAAGTATCCTTACTATTGACCGCGCATATAAGGCTAAGTATACACTGCTTCTTCATAAACAATGCTGTATGTTTTCCCTCTCGGCACATAATATCGGTTTTATTTTTATGTAAAACCGTTATATTATTGTATGCCTAGTAGGCAGGACATATTGGAACTTTAATTTATTGTTAAGACCTGTAACTAACATATGCCCACAATAAAGATATTTTGAATTTGAATAAATAATATTAATTTAGTAATTATTTTAAAAAATCTATTATGTTATTTAATAAACTCGGCTCAATAAGCAATTATGTTCTGTTCTTGAGGTAAGTTAAATAAATTAATTGTGTTTTTAATAATTATCTAATAAATTAATATTATTTATTAGTTCGCCAATTGATTACATTTTACAAAAAAGCACTTAAAAATTTGATACCGTGGGAGTGAGAGAGGTGACAAAATGGAAAAGCTCTCCTAATAACTCCTTCATTATATTTCCAGGTGATGCCAGACCAGGACACGATAATCGACGACGAAGAGAAGGCCCCGATCGCTGCCAAAATAGCGCTCCTTATCGGCTTATTGCCGCGAAACTACCTGTCAGATGTGTCACCCTACTTTAGTTCTTCTGCAGGCACCGCAGACACCACACCACTGCCATTCAAAGTGCTAGAATAAAACACGGTTTAATATCACGGGAATAACGTCATGGGTGGGAAATATAAGGTTTATCAGTGAATAATATTTTAAAGGAAGATACTGGTTTTGTCTTTTCAATAGTTAGATAATTCCCTAATAGGGGAGACACTGTCAATTTTAGACGGGTATCACACCTCCGAGCGAAACCATAGAAGCAAAACGAGAAGTAGTTCCGCGATGACTTGTCCGTTTGAAAAGCGAAACTGCCTGTTCTGTCGTACAGATTTGATTATTATCTCTTTCCCGCGTGATTTTGTCGACCTGCTTGCTCAGTTGAATTGAACTAATGCGGTTGCGCTGCTATGGTTTCGCGGCGGTAATGTGCTGAAGCTCTTAGAGGATGGCTACACCTTGGGGTTGCCAGTCTGGAAAAAGTTTAGTGGTGCCCATCTGTTCCACATCAATGTCTGCCCTATTATCTCATACATAGCTCACCTTTTAATTATTGCTATTGATGTATACCTTAATGCACTGACCATAGATGCTATTGTATCTAAATAAAATAACCTAACTTAATGGTATGCTAA
This sequence comes from Cosmia trapezina, assembly GCA_905163495.3. Taxonomy (NCBI): domain Eukaryota; kingdom Metazoa; phylum Arthropoda; class Insecta; order Lepidoptera; family Noctuidae; genus Cosmia; species Cosmia trapezina. Next base: position 29,137,523 of record LR991022.1, on the reverse strand, counting down.
TATTGCCTTTGTTCATGTCTGTAGCCACCATTTTACAATGTTATACCCCGTATCCGTTACCAATATTTCCATTGTATTACATTTCATTAATTTATTCACATCAAAAACTAACATAGCATCAATACTATACCTATTTTTTCAATCTGAAACTTGTTTAGCCTAATTTCGATTACACAGTTTTTTTTATAGGTTGTTATTTATTTATATTACGAATATTTTGTTAACAAATGAATTTAGTTGTCCATGCTGCATCTGAGTCATGTTTGCAGTAATTAGTTAGGCGGACACGTTTCAACTTCGGCAATGCGAAGTAATACACTGGTGATATTTTGATATCTGTGAATGCCTTCTGTTAGTCTGTATAGATAATGTTATGTATTGCTATAATACAATAAAATTATGTCCATTATAGTGTGGTTTTCTTTCTAGTTTATACTATAACTAGCTTTTGCCCGCGGCTTCGCCCGCGTGGAGGTCGCAAATAATCCCACGGCAACGTACTATGCGTGTCAAATAAGAATAGTACTGTCAAGACGCCATTTTATTCCGCAATAGTATGGCAATACTCGCGAACTTCATTACCAATGCGTACTAATTTGACAGCTATCGTGTGAAGTTGAAGCAAGCGCGATGCTATTCTTATTTGGATCTGATGACCATTCGTGTGGCTGACACTGGCTTGGCCACCATCAGGGATTTTACTTTTGATAACACGAAGATTTAGTCGTTAATTAGTCGAAATTTGTCGCCAAATATCAGAATTTGTCGGTCACTGGTTCAAAAGTTATAAGGGGTCATTGGTGGCCGATCTGGAGAGAGTCTCCCCAGCTTGGCCACCTTTATATCTCAAAAAAACTTTTTAACAAAAAAAAAAACCGACTTCCAAAAATCACTACAAAGTGAAAAATAACTTTGATTTCGGAAGTCGGTGTCTTTCGTTTTTTATTTAAATTCTTTTTTTTTGCCACCGACTTCCGAAATCAAAGTTATTTTTCACTTTGTAGTGATTTTTGGAAGTCGGTTTTTTTTTTTGTTAAAAAGTTTTTATTTCTCGCTTTTTAGTGGGTTTGTTTATAATTTGTATAAGTTACAATAGTCTAATGTCAATTGCTCATCACAAGTTACAAAATATTGCTTTTCCCGATGCTGGGACGTTAATTGTTGAGGAGTTCTGCTGGTAAGAACCAGGGGAACTCCTCAACAACCACTCACCACACGCATTGTGTGACGAGTGGAAATTGCTTAGCAACCATATTAAAGTAATCGAATTGCAACCCGTGAAATATTTATCATTGAGTAGTTCCGGTAGCCATTTGTGGTCTTCATCATCAGTTTCACTTCACCAAGTGGTGCTTTCCGAGAGCAAATGCATGAGCTACTATAAAAAATACCCAAATCGCTATAGGTGTGCCTATAATATTTGAAGAGTTCCTTCGATTTCTCCAGGATCCCATCATCAGAACTGGATTTTGACAAAAATGGGACCATTTGGGAAGTATACCCTTTCCAACAAAAAAATATTTTTTCAAATCGGTTGGCAAGCGACGGAGTTATGCGCGAACAAACATAAAAAAAAAAATAAAAAAAAATAAAAAAAATACAATCATCCGAATTGAGAACCTCCTCCTTTTTTAGAAGTCGGTTAAAAACAAGGGCACCTAGCGAAGATCTGTTTTCTCCCAGATTTAGTCGCTAATTAGTCGAAATTAGTCGCCAAGTCACAGATTTAGTCGGGTAAGTTTAGAAGATATAATGAGTTCAATTTTTAAGTATAGTTCAAGAGCTAGATTGAAGAGTTTACGATAAAATCTTTGATCTAGCTCTTGGTCTATACTTAAAAATTTAACTCATTATATCTTCTAAACTAAGACCCGACTAAATCTGTGACTTGGCGACTAATTTCGACTAATTAGCGACTAAATCTGGGAGGAAACAGATCTTCGCTAGGTGCCCTAGTTTTTGAGATATAAAGGTGGCCAAGCTGGGGAGACTCTCTCCAGATCGGCCACCAATGACCCCTTATAACTTTTGAACCAGTGACCGACAAATTCTGATATTTGGCGACAAATTTCGACTAATTAACGACTAAATCTTTGTGTTATCAAAAGTAAAATCCCTGATGGTGGCCAAGCCAGTGTCAGCCACACTGACCATTCGTCACATTAGCTATTTCGTCGCTATCCCTATTAGGTCACATTCACTAATACGTCATCTTGTGTATCTGGTCAGTTTCATATCTGGCACGCATAGTACTATTCGTAACGCGCACGCCAGTAACGCTCCCAGTCGGCATGATTTATTTCAACATCTTCAACAATCATCGTCTTATTTCAGACAATTTACAAAAAACCTTAATAAATTATACAACAAAACCTTCCTCATGAATCACTCCGTCCGTTGGTGAAAACTGTATGAAAATCCTTTCAGTAGTTTTTGAGATCATCACGAACATACCTATACAACGTGTAACGTCAAATGCGCAAAACCTCTTAGGGGTCATTGTACTCATCATTATGAGCAACTTTTACTATGGGAACAAACATGAAATCGCGAAAAAAAAATCAGCTGTTCAGTACATTTTCACGAATTTTGTGAACATAAATGTACTGAATAGCGGTTTTTTTTTTCGCGATTTCAGGTTTGGTCCCATAGTAAAAGTTGTTCATAATAATGAGTACAATGACCCCTTAAGATGTTTTACGATGCGTTACACGTTGTAGACAGACGCGGCGGGGGACTTTGTTTTCTAGTATGTAAGGCTCCTCTGCTGGCGAATTCGCGTGCCTAATGTCGCACCGATCCGCTCCCCTTGAACGAGACGTGTCGGGATGCTTTAAGCCGACCCCGGTCCACAATCTCTACCCTCCACCTGTCGTACTATGGGCAGTCGCATGTGCGCTTGAGAAATATAAGCTAGAAGCTGATTCCCGCCACACAGTAGGTCGAAAACTAATCTCAATGGACTTAGCGATACCCGAAAATCGACTATTTTATTTTGGAAAAGTAATATCGTAAACGTGTTCTACTAGTCAATACAAATATTTGTTAACATTACACTTTTTTGTTTAAAAATTTATTTACAAAGTTATACGTCATTATTAAAATTTTTGTATGGAGTTGAATATAAAAAATGGTATAAATGGAAATCCTCAAATTTCCTTATAGAAATTTTTATAGTATCAATAAATGGGTATTATTAGTAATTTCTGTACAAAATTTTGTATCTCGGAAACCCTCGGAACCGCGCCATTTTGAACTCTCAAATATTTTTATTCTTTTAAATGTTTGTACATCGAAGAGGTTAAGAACAGTGCGTTTTTTATTCCCAAAATTTAGTAAAATTACTTGTTTTTCACAAGCATTACAATAAACGTTGCCATTTTGTAATTAACACAATGCAGTTTGCATAAAAAATAACGTCATATATTGTTGACTACGTGGTATTTAACACGTAAACAAAATAATTATGGCCTTATCAATTAACTACGCGACTTCGAGTGCTATTACGACACGTCATATACCACGGGCCAATCAGAATACAACAGAAGGCAGCTTTAACCAATCACAGCACTCTCACTCGCACCGATCAATCAGTAATCCATCAGTGTTGTTCTTGTCTTTGCAATTAATGGACGTCCTTGCCACCATACTTCTGCCATGGAAGGTTTAGTTACTAACCTCGACGTATTTGTGAAATTAAAAGAAAGTGGAAGTGTTAAAGACAGCAACTGTGTGTACAACTTTATGGAGTTAAGTTTAAAGAAAGAACTGAGTGACGAGCAGAAGAAAGTCCTTAAATCGTTTTGTAGCACATACTGTTATAATCTTAACAAAAGGTGGATAAAAACGGGTTCCAAAGGCGCTGATTTTTTAAAAAACAACAGTGATTGGCTTGGATCAGATGTAATTTGGCCTGACTTTATTAAAGTGTCTGCTAACGAACCCATAGCTGGTTCATCTCAAGAAGGTATTTTAGCTTCTAGAAATGTTGGAACTTCGACTCAAATTAGTCCCAGAAAACAAATTTCTGATTTAGGACCTAAACAGAAAAAGAGATGAGTTGATGATTTGGCATCTACTCTTTCTTATGAAGAACAAACGTTAATTTATATGCCTTCATTGAAGGCTTGTGGGTACAATGATGTCGCCGATATATTAGACTACCTCTTAAAGAATCCTGTGAAGGTTAATCAAGTCAAAGATTTTATTTTTTCTGAGAAACAAAACGTGATGTCTTCTGAAAAGGCTTTAGGTACCATGCTGTCCTTAAAACTGACGAAACGGCAATATAATACTATGAGAAAATCGGTTCAGGAAGAAGGATTTGATATGTTTCCGTCTTATTAATCTATTCAAAAAGCAAAATCCGAAAGCTACCCGCCAAAAGAGGATATTGAAATAACAGATATGTCTGCACAGATAAAAATACAGTCTCTTTTAGATAAAACTGTTGAAAGACTTATAAAAATTTTCGAAATTGGATACGATAAAAATAAATTAGAGTTAATTAGTAAATATGGTTTCGATGGTGCATCAAATCAGTCTAACTATAAACAAAAAAGCGAGACCAATGAGGATGATTCTAGTATATTTATGGGGAGTTTGGTTCCTATAAAACTGATGTGTGGTGAAGAAGTTGTATGGGAAAATGAAACTTCCAATTCAACTTACCTTTGTCGTCCAATATTTTTCAAATTTATTAAAGAGACGCGAGAAACTATCACCAATGAGATGAACAGGTTAGATTCGGAAGCCAATAATTTAAGTGATACTATTGTTAAAGGAAAATCCATATCTCACAAATTGTTTTTCACAATGATTGATGGAAAAATAACATCAGTACTGAGCGAGACTTCGACACAGAGTTGTGATATATGTAAAGCCACTCCCAAAGAAATTAACGAAATAAATTTGATATCACAAAAAGTACCTAACACTGACATTTATAAATATGGAATTTCGTCACTCCATGCTTGGATCAGATTTATAGAGTGCATTTTAGTCTTGGATAGCCAAAGGCGAAAATAGAGTTAAATTGGAAAATAGGAAAAAGGTAATCCAAGAAGCCTTTAAAAATAGATGCGGGTTGCTTATTGATATTGTGAAACAGGGACATGGTACCACTAATGACGGTAACACAGCTCGGAGATTTTTTGCGGACGTGACAACTATTGCTTCTATTACTGGAGTAGACGAAACTCTAATAAGAAAGTTTTCAATCATATTAGAAACAATCTCATCCGGCCTTCCCATAAATACAGACAAATTCAAGGAATTTGCAGATGAGACTATTGCAATATACATTCAACTGTATAAATGGTATTACATGCCTGCGAGCGTGCACAAAATTCTAGTGCATGGTGCAGACATCATTAAAAATCTCGGCCTTATTCCAGTGGGAAAGTTGTCTGAGGAAGCAGCAGAATCCAGGAATAAGGATTTCAGAATGTACCGAGAACACCATTCTAGGAAATTTTGTAGAAGAGCGACCAATGAGGATGTTTTTCACAATTTACTAGTTACATCTGATCCATTCATTTCTACAAAGATGCCGAAGTTGAGTAGAAAACACAAATCGTTGTCTTAAGAAGCACAAAGTTTGGTGCTCGACCATGATACCGAAGAAGCAGATAAAGAAAAAGTTGCTTTTGTTGACGTTGATACTGCATTGAGCGATAGAGAAAGTGACAACGACAGCGATTTAAATACTTTAAACTAAACCGAAATTTATCGTTCACATTTCACTTACTTTTAATTTCAATGTTAGTAGCTTTGTAGTGGATTAGGCCTCCTGGGGACACCACTTTAAAAGAAAAATCTGCTTCTTAACCTCTCGGGTGATGTGGAATAAAGAACAAATGAATATTAGGGATAAACGCAAAATAACAAGTCCGAGAACACATGGGAACATTAACCAAGACTCACATTTCATATAATGAATTTTGTAAACTTCTTTGTTCTGCAACTCTCAAGATATTAAGTTTTCGAACAAGTTCGCCTAACATAAAAGGTTAAAAAAAAAGCGTACAACACGAATATGTGCTTCATATTTGCTAAGTCCAAAAAATTAAATTCCAGCCCACTGTGCGCCATCCCCTCACGAACACACAACCGCCCCGGCTAGGGGGATGCGCTATGGTACCCGCGAAATTATTATTTTTTACGATTTTTGCAATTTGATGGCCAGTGTCAGGTTGTATGTTGATTAAAAATATAATTCGCGGCCGTAACTCATATGACTTTATAGAATTATAATCATTAGAATCAGCAATACAACTGCTTAGTCAAGTCATGATTTCATGAAATAGTCACTCAAGGGTATTAAGAACTTAATAAATATTTGATATGGTCGCGAATCTTAATTAGATCAACATACAACCCAATATTAACTTGCAAATTGCAAAAAACGTAAGAAATTTTGAATTTCGCGGGCTACCCTGGAGCTTTTGCGCCTTAAGAGCCGGAAGAGCTACCTCTGCTGTAAAAATCGAAGACCAACCGCCTAAAGTGAGAAGAGACTTGTGGGAAATATACAGTACTCGCCACCAACCGCCTTCATTCAGCCCCAGAAGCATCTGCCACCCGGACGTGACCTGCAGTGGATAAGTATACAGGGTGTCCCGTAAATAATGGATCAAACGTAAGGGGTAGGTAGCTTACCTAATTTCCAACAACTAATTTGAATATTAAAAAAAAAACCGTTACAGTAACCAGGATATTAATTTTTTTTCGAATTTTACGATTTTGTCTTCCAGAATTAAGCTTTTTTAATGCTGTCGCTGCAAATGATGACATTTTTAGGTATGATTTTTATTTAACATTTCTGAATAGCTTACTAATGTTATAAGATACCATTTTTTTGAATACCGTTTTATTTGCCTTAGAAAAAAAATCTTGAGTTGAAAAGTTTTTTCTTTACGATGTTAGGACCAAAATTGAAAAAATTCTCCTGTAAAAAAAATGTATGACACCGAAAACCACCATTATTTTAAAAACTTGTACATTTAATAAGGTTTGCAAATTGGTATAAAACTTACGTCTAGTCTTTATCGTTACAAAGATATTGCTATGAATGTGATGAAGACAGAAAATAAATTAAATTGGTACTATTCCATTTTTCATTTTCGTAATGGCTTATGCTTGAATGCTTGTAATCGAAGCAGGTAGTTAAGCGGCTAGCATATTCCGACCCGATGACGTCATCTGTCCGGAATTTGGGACCGCTACCTGTGGCGGAGTTGCACCTCAGTCAGCGTGAAGGGGATAGATAGCGCCGCTTTTGTATTTTTGGTAAATTGGTATGAAGTTGTACATTCTAGTCCTTGTCGTTACAAAGATAATTGCTATGAATCTGAGAGGTGCTCCAAATCAACGTTAATAAAAAAAATAAAAAAGTGTGTACATTTAAACGTTTTCTTTAAAATGTGTAACTGTAGCATTTCAGAGGCAATGTTCATTGAATTATTGAGGCGTATGAAAAGAATTAGGAGGCCGTACTAAAAAAAACAGTTAGTTCAAATAAATCGTTTTATTTGGTTTTTACAATAAATGTTCGAATTGCCTTCCCTCTACAAGAATGCAAAGTCTGCATCTCCTAATAAAGGAAGCTCTTATCCGACGGACAAAACGGCTTTGGTTTATTTCTGATGCAGCAGATTGGATGCGCTGTCGTAATTCTTCTTCCGACGTTATTGGATTCTTGTAGACCCTGTCTTTTAAACATCCCCAGTAAAAAAAATCTAGGGGATTTAAATCCGGAGATCGCGGAGGCCACAAAATTGGTCCTAATCGGCCGATCCATCTGTCCGGATAACTTTCATCAAGGTGCGCCCTTACTGCCGTCGCATAGTGAGCGGGGCACCCATCATTTTGCAACCACATTGCTTGCCGTACGTCTTCTGGAACGTTTTCTAATAACCTTGGCAACTCATTCCTTAAAAAATGGAGATAATATTCGGCGTTTAGAGTAGCTGGTAGTTCAAAGGGCCCTATTATTTGCCCATTGATTATTCCCGCCCATAAATTTATTTTAAATTGATGTTGGCTCCTGTCCTCTCGCATCAAATGTGGGTTTATCAGCTGCCAACTGTGCAAATTATGCAAATTTAAATATCCATCTCGGCGGCATGAAGACTCGTCACTCCATAAAATCTTGTTAAAAAACTGCGGGTCCGCCCGAATCATTCTAAGCATCCTTTGGCAAAATTCTATTCTTGGCTGGTAATCACGCGACGTCAGCGTTTGAACACGTTGCACGTGATATGGGTGCAATCGGCACCGTTGTAGCACTCGATGCACCGTCGATCTAGAAATTCCTACGCGTCGCGCTATGACGCGAACGGAGACTGACGGATCTTCCTCGATTTCTCGAAGAATGACTTCGTCATTAACTTGTCGCGGTCGTCCTTCACGGGTACCACCAACTCCGGTGCCAAGAATTCTTCCCTCAAGAAGCGCGTTATGCACTCTAATAAAGACGCGATAATCGGGATAACGAACCAGCTAACAACGTTACGATTCGATACCGTATCGAAATTGACACATGTACGATAACCTGATTTCTGAACCGTAGGACTGTCAAAACGCTATTCACAGATCCGTGCGGAAGGGTTTTCTTTTTTTTTTTTTTTTTTTTTTTTTTTTTCTTTTGGCTTCGCACGGTTTGTGCATTTAGCCAATGTCACGTTTAGTTTCGTAGGTACAAAGGTAGGGAAACGAAGATATTATTTTGAATAATTCATTAAAACGGGATTTAGGATAGAAGGACGGTATATAGGATCAGTATGTGATGTTATAATTAATGAGCAAATTACATTGATGAAAATTTACAACTTAATATTATTTACAGTAATGAATGAGACTATACATTTATAAATAGGAAAGCTATTTGTACAAAGTAAAGAAAGTATTGAGGTAGGAAAAGGAGTTCTGAGGGACAAGAGGTTACTGAAAAAAGAAGAACGGTCATATAAGGGACAGGAGAAGAAAATGTGATTTAGGTCGCCAACGTCTGTGCCACACGAGCACATGGGGTCATCGATGATATGAAATTTAGCAAGATGGGCTGGAGAACAAACATGACCTAGTCTCATCCGTATTAGAACTGAGGTCTCCATCTTGCCAAACTTTGCAGTGCCAAACCACGGTTTTTCCGGAATATCGGGTTGAATTACAGAAAAATAACGGCCCTTGGATTTGCTACCGATATCCCAAGCTACCTTCCAGGTGTCCCGAAGAAAAGTCTTTGGTAACGTCATAATGTCATTGCTAAAATTTATGTAAGGAGCTAAGTCCCCACACTGCACCGCATCACCGGCGAGTTTATCAGCCACTTCATTGCCATGGATTCCAGCATGGGCCGGAATCCACGCAAATTGCAAAGTGTTACCTTCAGAGATGGTTCTAAACGCAAATTCTCTTATCAAATAAATGATTGAAAACTGTGATTTGTGTTCGAAAGGGGATTTATTAATGGCTAGAAGAGCACTTTGAGAGTCTGTAAAAATTATGGTTTTTTTGAGCTTAAAAACACGAGTATATTCGATGGCTTTTAAAATACCAAAGCATTCCCCCGTAAAAACAGAAGTTTCCGGAGGCAGTTTTATTTTTTGTACAATGTTGTATTGAGAATGGTAAGTACCTATCCCAACACAACCCGACGGAGAACGCTTGGCAGCATCCGTGAATATATGATGGTACTCTAAGTGTTCAGCAAGGAAATTATTAAAGCTTATACGACAATTGGGATCTGATTTACTACTGACACAGTTATATCTAATGATGGGGCTGAATTGTAAACTCTCATAACTACAATTAAATATGGGAAGTTTATTGGAACGGTGAATAGGAGAAGAAAGTGATAGGAATTTTTTATAGCTTACAACTAAACAAGGAGCACGTTTATGGGACCAGTAATCTGAAGATTCAATCTGTAACACTAAAGAATCTAGTTTAGGAATGAGAGGATGAGTTGAGAACTGAAGAATCCGGAACAAATATTTGTCAGATAAGAATTGTCTTCTAAGATGCAAAGGAGCTTCTCCGCATTCAACTTGGAGTGCATTAATGGGACTAGACTTCATAGCACCCGAAATAATGCGTAATGCTTTAGACTGAATGCGATCCAATTTTTTAAAAGCCATAACACTACCAGGTTCTAAAACGAACAAACCATAATCCAGAGTGCTTCTGATAACTGCGTTGTAAATAAGTTTCAAAGAAAACGGATGTGCACCCCACCATACACCAGAGAGGCATCTAAGCATGTTTAGGTGATTTTCACATTTGTTGACAATATAATCACAATGAGGGACACTACTTAATTTACAATCAAGTATTACACCTAGATATCTGAATTTATCTATAACTGGTATAGGTATATCCTTATAAAAGAGGTTTACCAAGGGAATATTTCTCTTCCGGGTGAATAAAACAGCCGCGCTTTTAGACGTGGATAAATCCAAACCGTTTAGGTGTAACCATGACTTCAAAGTAGACAAAGCAGAATTGATGGCACAGCTAGCTTGTTCAACAGATTGGCTTGAAGAATATAATAATAAGTCATCGGCATATTGAAGAACCTTAACATGATTAGTAATTAAAGACGAGTCTAGATCAAAAGTGTAAATATTGTATAGAAGGGGACTGAGCACAGAACCCTGTGGGAGACCTCTCCATACAAGATGAGATACCTCATGATCTCCTATTAGCATGTTAACAGAGCGTTCAGTCAGAATATTAATAATGAAATTCGATAAAATCAATGGAACCTGTAAGGCTTTCAATTTATTTTGTAAAACTGATAATACAACATTATCATAAGCTGCATTAATATCAAGGAAAACTGCAATGGTGGATTGGTTTTTAGAGAAGGATAATTGAATATCCGATGTTAAAATACTTAAACAGTCAGTTGTACTTTTACCTTTTCTAAAGCCATATTGTGAATCTGCCAAAAGACGGTTACTTTCCACATACCATTCTAGACGATTTTTAACTAAGTGTTCCGCTAATTTCATCAGAATTGATGATAAAACTATGGGACGGTATGAAGAAGCATCAGATGGGGTTTTATTTGGTTTAAGGAATGGCAACACCATTTGACGTTTCCATTCAACAGGGATGTTTCCTGTATTCATGATAGAATTAATAAGCTCTAAATAATAAATAAGGACGTCATCATTTAAATTAGCGAAAAAGGAATAAGGGATGCCGTCAATGCCTGGTGCAGAATCCTTAGTTTTATGAATAACACCCTTTAATTCAGTGAGAGTGAATGGAAGATCTAGTGTCGTGTCTTGGATATTAGTTTTGGATACGAGAGACAGGTTAACCTCTTCCGGGACCCAAGGCGGTGCTAATTTATCTAAAAATTCACTGGCTAAAGAATCAGGGATAGGAGAAGGGTTGTTGTAAATGGACCTAAATTTACGGATATTGCGCCAGACAGTGGTAGGGTGAGTATTTGGAGAAATTGATGAGCAAAAATTACGCCAAGATTCAAATTTTTTCTTCTTAAAAAGTTTACAAGTTTCATTAATCAGGTTAGTGACGATTTCAAAATTAATATCGGACATATCAAGGTTATAATTGTATTCAGCCTCTTTACGTTTCTTGACCAATTCAGTGCACTCGGAATCCCACCATGGAGGCGAGGGAATTGTACTAATATTGTTATTTTTTACAGGGAAAACTTCATCTGCCGCTGCGATTAATATGAGTGCTAAAGCTTCAGCACAACTATTTTCATTGCCATCAGAAATAACAGGCAAGGAGCAAAGCTTACTGTCAACAATGTTCCTAAATTTGTCCCAGTCATTACTATTTCTATTAGGTAGTTTATGTTTTAAGTTAGATCTCCTTAATGGAGCATTTGTTTTGGAAAGAGGATAAGAAATAACTATTGGAAAATGATCACTACCATAAGTAGAGGCTAGAGTATGCCAAGTTAATGAAGAGGCTAAGTTTGGAGAACAAATAGAAAGGTCGATTGCGCTTTGGTTCTGAGTGGGATCTGAGCGACGTGTGGCAGCTCCTGAATTCAAGATGCATAAATTATGTAAGTCTATTATATCTAGTAATTCATCACCATAACAATTAGTAGTTGAACAACCCCATGATTGGTGATGGCAGTTAAAGTCCCCCAATATTAAGAAAGGCTTTGGAAGAAATGAAAAGAGATTATTCATCTCTTGGAGAACAGAAGAGGAAGGGTGAGGAATGTAAATAGAAACAAGACAAGTGTGATGAACTTTAATAGCTACAATTGAAATTTCCTCACTATGAGGAGGTAATGTAATAATAGAAAAAGGGATAGAATTCTTGATAAGTATAGCTACTCCACCATACCCATCAGATCTATCCTCTCTAATGGTTAAATAACCATTAATTTTAAAAATATGATTCGATTTGAGCCAAGTCTCTGCTAAGGCAAAGGCTCATATTTGTTTAAAAGATATATAACATCACTCTTTTTGTTTACTAGACTGCGGCAGTTCCACTGGATTATTTTGGATGTGTTGTCCATTATGAATGGATTGAGATACATTGAAAGACGGGGCAACGTTGGACGGTGAAATGTTGAACTGAGAAAGAAGATTGTGTAAAGCAGAAAGAAAATCGTTTATGGAAAAATTTGTGTCGTTTTTTTCATTATTATGATTAATAGAAAAAGCACAACCATTTGATGGTTGTGGAATGTCATAATCTTTTATAATGGCATTGTGAGCCTCTTTATTATATCCTTGTACAGATTTGGGAGGGGACCGTGGTTTAAGGAAGACAGTCTTCTTATAGCTACTTGAAGCAGGCATTCTGTTAGGTGAAGAGATTGATGGGGTGTGTGCAAAGTTTTTGGAAGGAGAAGATAAAAGTGTATCAGCATATGACTTAGTTACTGGTGGGTAACATTTTTCCGCTTCAGCATAAGATACTGAACTTTGTGCCATATATGTTTTAATTAATTTTTGCCTAGAAAATTCTGGGCAAGACTTATTCGTAGCATAGTGAAAACCAGAGCAAAGGCAACAAGATGCACTTTCTTGTTCTCTTTCACAACTGTCCCCAGTGTGGCCTTGGCCACATTTATAACAGCGAGGCTTGGACCTGCACTGAATTTTAGTGTGTCCAAAACGACAGCAGTTAAAACACTGTACGGTAGGGAATATATATAAATCTACAGGTAATGCATTATAGCACATAAAAATTCTTTTTGGTAGAACCTGCCCATCAAATGTAACAACTATGGATTGGGATGGTTTCCAAACGGTTGTACCATCAACAGTGGTTTTAAAATTGAGACGTCTGACTTTTAAGATTGGCCCACAACCTATAGGTACCGTTATGTTATCAATGACCTCCTCGGGAGACCATTCCGCAGGAACACCACGTACTAAACCCATTCTGGTAACATTAAAAGTAGGTATAAAAGCTTTGTAATTATATGTTTCAAGACTATTATGAGTAATAAAAGAATTAGCGTCCAGAAAGTTCGAAAAAGAAAGAGAAATTTTGTTGCGTCCAATTTTCTTTACGCTACCGTTGATAATATTTTGGAAGGCGTTGTGCTTTAAGAACTTGCCAAATGTGATTGGGTGCAGTGTCATTCCATCATCTGGTGAAATTATGATTTTTTGAACATGAATGACAAAAGGCGCGCTGTCCGTTTTACCGTATGTTTTACGACCTATCTGTGATTGAACAACTGAGGGCAGAGCAGGGATATCGGGCATTTTGTTATTAGAACTAGGTGTTTCATTATTGACAATTATTTCAGATTTAGGCTCTGATGTAATAGGTTTTAGAGTAGAGTCCATGCAATCACAACCAGAAGACGCGGAACCGGGGTTTTTCCGGGTACGGCGACGTTTATTGCAGGTCTTGCACACATGTACACGGCTTCTTTTCAAATGACGAGTCGAAGACGACCCATCGGTATCCATGCCCGATTCATTGGACATGGAAATAGTTACAAAATTGCCTGCCGGGGGAACGAAGTCCCCCGGATCAGGCGGGTCTTTCATTTTTCACAAAACTATCTAAAAACAACTTACCACTACCGATGAAAATATACAACACTAAGATTAAACTACAAGTAAAAGAAAATAGAACACTAAAACTATGACTACTGATCTTATAATTAGGGTTTTTTAAATTTACAAATTTTATATCAAAAAAGACGCGTCCGCCAAGTTTGATGTTTCCCGCGCTTTTTTCAAGGGTTTTCTTTTGAACCGCTTGTAGGTGTGTTTAAGGGGAACGCTACGAAATGGTAGTAAATAGATAATGGTGGTAGAAAATGTAAAGTAGTACATAGACGTTATTTATTGGGTATTTCATTAAGTGCAACTGTAAAATTACATTAAGTGACTATTAACAAGAACAAAAAACAGTAAACAATGATTTTATTAATTAATTAATTTACCAGATTTCTATTAAACTTGCTTTGTAAACTTCAACTTTCTGTACCAAACCGGGAAAATATTTTGTTCTCTATTTCAAGCCTTTCAAGTTAGTTCTCTATTTCATGCTACATGAATATAAGCTCATTATAACTTTATAATGTATCCACATTTTTAGACGATATTAGTGTTGCTGCTATTGTTAATAATTATGATTGAAGGTTAATGTAGTAGGTACCAAAGGTTAGAGTAATAGGGTTAGAATAGAGTTATGCAGTAACCGCCTAAAATCTCAGACTAAATAAAAAACCCAGACATAGCGCTGCGAACAATAGAGTGAAGCATGCTGCGCAATACTACACCTCGTTCTGTACCTACATACACGCTCACACGCACACATTTACACCAAACTACATTAAACTACACCTCATTACGTGCACACATGTTTTCGAAACCCGAAACGTGTGGCTTCACTTTACTGTTGATAGTGCTATGTCTTGATTTTTTATTTAGTCTGACCCTAAAATTATATAAATATACCTGGATCTAAGCAGCGGTCAAAACAATAATAAAACTTTACATAACTACATTATGTAGTTAAATACTTCATAAAATGCTTATATAACTATGTTTATAAACAATATTTATTATTCGATATCACTTCCGACAGCAAATACCTGTCGGAAGAATTGATGTCTTCATACCGTATACGAACTGTTAAAAATTGTACGGTTACGGATTTGTGAATAGCGTTTAGCGGACTTCGTCGATATCAATGGCGTTCGATACGGTACGAAACCGTATCGTATCGTTCTGAATAGGTATGCAGGTTCGGGTATCTTTCACGGTACAATCTTGCAGCCGCCCTGGCATTACCTCTTGCTTCTCCGTAGATAAAATGCATTTCGGCGTACTGCCGTGGCGTGTACTCATAACGAGGCATTGGGCTGAATAAGGTTTCAGCGCTACTGCACACACGTACAAGCACACACAAACGAATGTTTTCGGAGTCCGTAGGATCGCCAAGTCGTTTGTCCAATACGCAAAGAGTTCCAAATCGATAGGCAAAGCAAAGTCCAAAAACACAGCACAAGTCAAATTTTACAGAAGAAAACACCGAGCCACTGACCGGGAGCGAAAGTTGTCTGACGTAGCAACTCGAAGAGAGACTAGTTACAACTAAACTAATAAAATCAAGCAACAATGAAGCCTGTACGAGTGAAGGGCGCAGGAAAGAACAAAAGAACCTGCGCAACTTCATACCGATTTAACCGATTTACCAAAAAGCGGCGCTATCTATCCCTTTCACACTGACTGAGGTGCAACTCCGCCACAGGTAGCGGTCCCAAATTCCGGACAGATGACGTCATCGGGTCGGAATTATGCTATCCGCTTAACTACCTGCTTCGATTACAAGCATTCAAGCATAAGCCATTACGAAAAGGAAAAATGGAATAGTACCAATTTAATTTATTTTCTGTCTTCTTCATTACATTCATAGCAATATCTTTGTAACGATAAGGACTAGACGTAAGTTTTATACCAATTTGCAAACCTTATTAAATGTACAAGTTTTTAAAATAATGGTGGTCTTCGGTGTCATACATTTTTTTTACAGGAGAATTTTTTCAATTTTGGTCCTAACATCGTAAAGAAAAAACTTTTCAACTCAAGATTTTTTTTCTAAGGCAAATAAAACGGTATTCAAAAAAATGGTATCTTATAACATTAGTAAGCTATTCAGAAATGTTAAATAAAAATCATACCTAAAAATGTCATCATTTGCAGCGACAGCATTAAAAAAGCTTAATTCTGGAAGACAAAATCGTAAAATTCGAAAAAAAATTAATATCCTGGTTACTGTAACGGTTTTTTTTTAAATATTCAAATTAGTTGTTGGAAATTAGGTAAGCTACCTACCCGTTACGTTTGATCCATTATTTACGGGACACCCTGTATACATAATTAATTACCCTTATGAAAAGCAATCAATCGACTGCGGACCCAAGTACGCCGCTGCAAGCACAACCTAGCAAAATGGGGGATTATAGATCCACCGACCACCGATTACCGTGGGAATGCGGTGCTGTTGTGGGGCCGTACCGTACTACGACGTGAAAAATGATCATGGATCAAAAAAGGATGGTGCTATGGGACGTATATAGCTCAGTCTCTTTCTCTCACACCAGAACCATGATGGATCCATGATCTTTTTTTACGTCATAGTACGGCCCCTGCCCATACCATGTACAGTACGACACAACTTAGATGTAGCATCGGCAAAATTCATAAAACCGATCACGAGCCGAACTGGTGCGCCTTCAACAGCACCAATCTTTATTACTGCTTTAAGGCGAAAATGATCTTTCGCATACACAATAACATGTATGAGGTTCTAAAATGTTTAAGTAATAAAACCGCTCTACATTTTGTGTATTTCTATAAAAATCTGCAATAATATACCTACAGAACAAATATAATATAAAACATTTTGTTAAGATTTCCCGAATAAGAAAATTAGTCATTTATTCCAACGAATTAAGAAGATATTCTTAATTCGTTGATTTATTCACACTGGAGTTTTTTGTACCTTTATTTATTTACTACTATTTTTAGGTAGCAATTATTGAAAAACATATGGCAACACAGTTATTTCGCCGATTCCATGATGAGAGAAGGGCTTTTTGTTGTCAAATATTAAAAAAAAATAAATATACAAAATTCAAAAGCATAATTTATAGAAAAAGATATATCTAAATAGAGTTAAGTTGTCACAAAGTCGGACGTAAAGTTATGTGTTAATAGACTATTATTTTATTGGTTTTTGATTTTGTTTTGTGGCTTCATTGTTTGGTATATTATTCGGATCGGAAAGACAAGGAGGTAGAGATGAGATATACCTGCCATTCTCCATACCCGGCCTTTAAGGTATGGGTATCACTAAATACCTGGTACAAATACCAGGTATCAAAATACTTCTAAGTATTTGGGTGTGGTGGTAGGATTTCGATAAGTAAACGTATGCGATAAGTATGGTATGCCTCCAATATAATGTAGGTACGACGTTTCAAGTACCTATACGTAATTATGCATTATGAGATATGAAATCTTTCCTTCCTACTTTACCATTAAATATAATATTTACCACTAAATATAGATAAAAACAAACAGGTGTAACGAAATCGCAATCACAACTGACGCAAAAAATCAAAACATTGTCGACCTAAGTACCACTAGACAACGTAAACATTCAAACACGTAATAATATTCCCTAACATAAACAAACTAAGGAACTCTTTCACGTCGTGACAAAAAATGTAATTATGCTATTATGTTCCTTATGCACGTAAAAATAAGTACCATTTTGTCTAACTAAATTAAATCAACCGAATGTTCATAAAGCACGAATGACGTTTCGGGTCCCTTCGTAAGCTGTCGGGTAGCTTCGGGTTGCTTCGGCGTACCGAACTACCGACCGATAAAACTGGGCGCTACCTTGTGGTAGCGGTTCGTATCGTACTATGCGTCTGACGTCATACCTTCAAGGTATTTACCCAGTATTTCGGTCCGTACCCGGTCTATGTACTGGGAAGCACATACTTGGTATATATACCTCTACCAGTATATACGTCTCATCTCTACAAGGAGGCGAGTTATTTCGCGTGATGTCATGACGGTGAGTTTATCTTAACTGCTGAGCAAAGGCTACAATAAAAGTTGAATATGGATTGAATCATCTGGCAGGGGTCATTGTTCGTGTTCGTCGCCCGGGCGCCTGCCAATTGCTGTTAATTATTAGTGAATAGTGTTGCACCGAAGGCGCTGCGCGCGTACACTCCGTCCGTCACTGATCTGCACTGATCACATGGAATACTGCCAAGTCGGTCGTACGTATCGCGTAACCAGTTTTCATTCAATCGTCTTGAAATTCCTATTTTGAGTTTATTATTTACGATTGTGCCAGTGTGAGAGTGCATTTCCTTGTGATCAATCTTCTTTGTGGGATTTCCGAGACGGCAATACCAAGTTGGTGTGTCTTATTGGTTTTCGTCGCCAAAACGTGATTGTTTGATTCATAACTCTGTTCTCATCATTCATCCACCTCAAGTAAGCGTTGTTTGATAAATTCCTACAAAGCCTTCTTCCTCAAAGGATTCTTTGTGTTTCTGTTAATTTTTTTAAACAATTTTTTCCACTATAGTTTCATTGTTTTGTCATAAATTTTTCCCACAGTTGTATTGTTTTAACATTATATCACATTCCTAGGTTCATGTTTCATTGTCACCAGCATAGGAAGAAAACCCTAACTAAGCATTCTTTGAAACAATAGAAATTAAACATTATCTCTACATACAAAAGTGCTCACTTAAGGCATAATATGTTTGTGTACAAAATATCTCTCTTGTTAGGAATAACTGAAATGCATTGTTGACTGAGCCCCTCCTCCTTAGACTAGATTTTGCAAATACTTAATGTCCAGCTGTCCAGTTTATAATTATTAACAGCTTGATAGTAAAATCATAATGAAATAACAATAAGAATACACAGTTTATTTTTCAAAAGTGTACCTATAGACATTTAAATAATTATCAGGCTAATATTGGAATACTGCTAAAATGGAACCTTAATGAAAACAATATTGATGGTCAAATTATGAGAGGAACATTGGAAGACAGAGGAATGTTGAATACATAGCCCTATTTATTTCTTAAACATTATCTCATCAAAATAAAAATAATTTAAAATTGAAAAAAAGTTAAAACATATCAAATTAAAATCCAGTGCTTATCTGTTAATTTTACAGAAAGTAAATTAAATAGTTTCTGCCCACTCCCATGGGAAAATGGCGTGACTGTAACTGTATGTATTTATTTAAAAATCTACAGCCTTGGCAAAATGGTACCGAGATGTAACACATTTACAATTATTTATGTTATCCAATTATTATATCAATTGAACCTAAAGAACATACAATAGTGCTCTGAAGCATTTGTTAACATAGCTAACCCTATAAAAAATATATTTATTGACTCTCAAAACATAAAAGTTTATACTATACAGTGTGTATGTGTACTATCATATTTATCTTGGCAATATACCAAGTGTGTTAGGGTTAACTAGAAGTTGATCAAATGCAGCTAAATATAAATATTTAGAATAATAAAAAGACTGTGTTATGAAATCTAAAACTATATAAACCTTTTATTTAGTATTAGATTTCATAACACAGTTTTTTCAAACATCTTTGAATATCAGACTGTGGCTAAGCCATTGGTCCCAGCTGTCATTTGTGGATCTTTGACAGTTGTTAATGGTCGTCAGAAGCCCAAAAGTCTTACCAAGGGGTATCATAATACCCAGTAACTGGGTTGTGGAGGTCAGATAGGTAGTGCTCCATGTACTGGTAATCAGCTGCATCCGGTTAGATTGGAATCCAATATCAACATAATTGGGAAAAGGCTAGGCAGATGATGATAATCAGACTATTGCATTCTCATACAATGTTTTTTATCACCTTATTTGAAGGCAACATTCTGCAAGTTATTTGAAGTAACATAGTAATCGTCATCAGCCATTTCACACATGCTCTTTGAATGCACAGGCATCACCCAGATTAGAACAGAAGCCCTTGGAACAACCAGATCTTTCACAGATGTTCTTAACAGTCTAGGAGACTTGATCAACTTCTGGAGGTAGGTGGGCTGGTTGGAATAACCCCTGACGGCCGCCATGGCCCACGCACAATGATCCACATGAAGGACTAAGTGCGGAAACCAAATCTTCTAACATAGAACATCATCAGCCGAAAAACACCCAACTAAGCATTGCCAGAGATAACGGTCCAAAACCTCAATGAAATAAGTACAAAATATTACATTTAGTTAATAACTACAATCTAAATAAAACCAAATAGACTATCCAATTTATTTGATACCAAGTAGGTTGACCTAAAACTTTTTCTTAAAAAACCAAATGATTCACCTATTCTCACTTAGTGTGGGCAACCAGTACAGTTATAAGTGAGTAGTATCATATCTGGGTTAGTTAACAATTAGCAAGCATGCTACATACACTGGCCAGGTGCTGAGTATGGTTCACTTGATAATAATATCATTGTGAAATGTAATGAGGGCACAGTTATTATTGTATGCTGTTGAAATAGATTTAAAGTTTTTTCATGAATGTCTATTTCTTTGAATGTTACAAGAATGACTTGTGGTAATTACAATAATGCGATGCGTACAACCATAAATGCATTTTATTTTCAACTAGCTGTTGCCCGCGGCTTCGCTCGCGTGGATGTCAATACTGTCCTTTTGAATCGGATTTTGTTCACAATTTTATGGTTTTTAAGTATTTTTTTGTGGGGAACCCTAATTTCAGCTATCTATCGTCAAAATTGGTCCAGCCGTTTCGGAGATTAGCTGGAACAAACAGACAGACATATAAAAATTTTATGAATTGTTTTTCTGTTCTCTAAATGTACTTTCATATGAATTTAGTAAAAACCTGTTATTATGACATTACAAACAGACACTTCAGTTTTATTTATTTGTATAGATGCAACCTGTGCCTAACTAAACCTTCAACCTGTGCATTTAGCTACAGAAGCAGTAACCATATCATTTGATTTATTTTTAGACTGTGGTGTCCCAATTAGCGTTGCCGGAGAGTAATATTCCGAAGTATTCCCTTCGGAAGTATTCGGAAGTATTCGCAAGTTTTGAGTAGTTTTCGCAAGTATTCCCCGAGCTAAGTACATGTGCGGTCACGCAAGTTTATCTATTAAAGTTTGACTATTGACCGCTAGATGGCGTTAATTAACGCCATCTAGCGGTGAATAGTCAAACTAACATTACGTCGTGTGTGTGTCGTGTGTGCTGTTGTCGTATGAGTATGTTGCGTTCATTCATGACTCCGAGTAATATTCGATTTGAAAACTTCGCAATACTTCCGAATATTTCTTTACATCTACTTAGATAAGTACTTACGTAATAAGTTTTTGTATGCGGTTTAGGTGTGAAAGTGGTAGATAGGTAAATACATAGGTAGATTACTGAGTTTATAAAATAGTTTAAAGTAAGTATCAAGAAAGAAGTCAAGGTTTGACTTCAAGTGCAAAAACACACCGTTTTCGAGATATAAAATACAGTACATTTTTTTTTCTTTTGCTTATATCTCGAAAACGGTGTGTCCTATCGCAAAAATAATGAAAATTTGGCCCCCCTTTATGAAACCCATAAACCCCTAAACCTCTACATGTAGGTACCAAAAAAAAACCATAAAGAACATGTTGAAGCTGCCCCCTCCTAGCGCCCCTCCATGTACAAGAGAATCGACACTAATATCGGCACAAAATAGACATTTTAAACTCAACCATACAAAAATAAAACAATAATTACCGAGTCACTGGTAGATAACTACTTACAGGGAATTATTCCCACTAGTAGATAACTACTTACGCGGAAATATTCGCGCTAGTACGTAGGCATCGAATAATACTCGTTGATTTTATGAATGAACGGGCTCGAGCTTCATAAATCACGTGTGTAAGTGAACGCCGCCCGGCTCGCTGCTGGCACCGCGCGCCGACCAACTTCGGGTACTTATTGGATTATCTTTTAAATGCGACTATTGACCGCTAGATGGGGGCGCAGTTCTCATTGCAAATTACATATATTATGTCCCGCATTGGTGATAGTGCATTCATTAATACCCACGAATCAATCTTCCACCATTCATAAGCTAATCAGCAAACCTTGGTCACTGCAGTAGCAGAAAGCGTCGCATTAACACGACTAATCACGCTAGTTATTGCTACGCTTCTGTGGCACCATCTTGCTGATTCTTGCGATAACAATAGAATAGTCGGCGCACTGCATTTTTGCCCTTGAACCCCCACTTGTCCGGCACTGGATTCGCCATAAAAACGTGTACAGGAGCGCTAATACTTCGTTGACTCATGAATGAATGGCTGCGAAGCTCGGTGGTGTGCCACTTTACTATCAAGCCAATGCCAGGCGAGCGCTGGCGTCGCCGAGCGACTAACGAGAGCAGGTGTTCATTTACAATTCTACCATTGCCCGCTAGATGGCGTTAATTCAAGTAACGGTACGGCGTAATATATTCGGCGAGTCGAGTCTCATCAAGCAACCTACGCAAGTACGCATACATTCGTAACTAGGTACCTACTGGCAATAATTTCATTCTTAATAGGTAACAAAAAGTAGGTTACCTACTACATTCTTACTAGTAGTATTCCTTCAAATCGAAGTATTCCTTTGAATATTTCGCAATTATTCCGAATACTTGCGAAAACTTGCGAAGTTTTGCAACGCTAGTCCCAATGTAGGTCGAAGACCTACCTTTCCTTAACCCTTTTAATAGTTTGTACGTAAAATAGGTAGGTACCATCGCGAAACTTCCCGGTGAACCACTTTTCAACCTTATTGCGTTAGTAGTAAGGTCGAAAAGTAGTTCACCGCAAAGTTTCGCGATCGTACATACGTATTATAGGTAAAAACTATTTTACTGAATTACTGCCCATTCATAAAGTTTACATACTTACTACTATTGTTCTATGTTACTTAAACCACCAAAACATTTTACAAAATACCGACAATTAATAATTACCAACTTAATTTTGCATGTTATTATAATGTAGGTACCACTATGTCATTGAATTGTTTAAAAGGGACATACTTGCTCTAACATAAAATTAGGTACCTATGTACTTAATTTTCCTGTAATTCTGTCTATTGTTTGAAATGTTTACCAATTTCAATACTAAACAAAGTCAATTGAGATATTTATGGGCAATTAAATGTAGTCTGGAAATTATTACCAGCTATAGTTATTACCCAGTGGCGTAACTATACCGTTCGAGGCCCGTGGCAAATTCATCGGTTTTTTTACTACATGTGTTTAATAAATGTTGGGAGTTGGGATTCTCCTCTGACCGGGGGCCCCTTCCGGCTAGGGGCCCGTGGCATTTTGCCGACTTGCCACCCTGTAGTTACGCCACTGTTATTACCACTAATTGAGGAGCTCGTGGCTAAGTAATAACAGCCGCACGGGTCGATCCATGAGGTTAAGCTACGCTTGCCGGGGTTGTTCAGTGGATGGGTGACCATCTTTACATACCAAATCAAATCAAATCAAATCAAATCAAATTGTTTATTTGCTAGAATGCAGGTGTACAAATAAGGTCGTGAAATTTTAAAGTTGAGCCATACATTCTGCCCAAGATTTGGCATGCAAAATTTAAATGAGTGGATGCAAGAAAAAAAAAAAAAAAGAACATTAATTACAAATATCAGATAAAAATCAATAGGTCAATGGGATTAAAATTATTTCAGTAAAATACAATTAATAAAAATAAGATAAGTCAAGTCATATCTTAGTCAAGATAAGATCACAAAATCTAAATACATTCAAATTAATTCGGTCAAAATGCAAATAATAAAAGCATAATAGTAAAAAAAAAATAAATAAGATCAAAATGTCAAAATACAATTAAAATGCCGAAATACAATTTACCGAGATTCCTCCGTACCTCGGAAAGCACGTTAAGCCGTTGGTCCCGGCTGTCATTCGTGGATCTTTGACAGTCGTTACGGGTCGTCAGAAGCCCGAAAGTCTGACAACCAGTCTTACCAAGGGGTATCGTATTACCCAGTTACTGGGTTGTGGAGGTCAGACAGGCAGTCGCTCCATGTAAAAAACTGGTATTCAGCTGCATCCGGTTAGACTGGAAGCCGACCCCAACATAGTTGGGAAAAGGCTAGGCAGATTGATTGAGTTATTACCACTAATTGATTTGATTAAATTTTAAATGTATCAGCCTAGGTTCAGTAGTAGATAGATCACCTTTGATGGGTTATATGATGTGTCACGTGTGACTAATCCTACTTCCCTAATATTAAAAACGCGATAGTTTGTGAGGATGGATGGATGTTTGTTAGATAGCTGACGTTCGCACGGACGTAAAAATATCACGCCGGGATTTTATCGCGCACTGGATTTTCAACTCTCGGTGTTGAGCCGAGCTTCGAGCTAACCTAACCTAACAACAACAGAGTGCATCCCAGCGCGTCGAAAAAACACACTGTTGGAGTTGCAAAACTCTTGGCGCTAAGCAGAGCGTTGAAAATCCAGTGCGAGAAAAAAAATCGCCGCGATATATTTACGTCCGTGCGTACGTCGGCTTACTCTTTTTACTCAAAAACTACTGAACGGATTGATGTTTGGCACAAAGATAGTTTATAGCATAGAATAGAATAGAATAGAATAACGCTACCATGCTACAGCCAGCATCTTACAGCGCACAGACAGCGCCCTGCGCTCCCTCTCCAATTCAACGTTGTCACATAGATCCTCAGAGACCCAGTGACCCATACCTGGATTAACACACAAATACTTTTTATCCCGATATTTCCTACGGGTTCGAGACTTACGCGGGTGAAACAGCGGGGCGCTGCTAAACCATACTAGGGTCCATCATCATGTAAAACTACAATATTGTGTGACAAAAATACAGATTGTCTGTTTTTCTACTAAATTATTTAAAGCACACAAGCAGTATACAACGTGTAATGCTAAATGCGCAAAACCTCTTAACGGGTCATTGTACTCATCATTATGAACAACTTTTACTATGGGACCAAACCTGAAATCGCAAAAAAAAAAAATCAGCTGTTCAGTACATTTATGTTCGCATAATTAAAGACGGTTTCTTCTGTAAAGGTATGCTACGACATTTTTTGGTCTGATCACTATCCAGTTGAGCTTCAGTGTAACTTAAATTCTGTTTGTCGAACCATTAAGCCTCCGCTCACCATAACAAATAAAGTTCTATGGGGAGACAGGGATTTAAGCCAAATAGAAAAATATACTAAATGTTGTAACGATAAACTAAGGGAATTTGACTTCCCTCATGAATTCCACCAATGTTGTGATAGTATGTGTGATGATAGTGGCAAGGATCACTTGGCAGCGATGGATGCGTTTTATGGTGACATTGTAATGGCGTTACAGGAGGCTGCTGTTGATAGCTTTGTGGGTCATGGGGATAGTGGCGGACAGCACCGCGGTTGCCATATTGTCGGCTGGAACAAGTATGTTCGTGATGCTCACAGGGAGGCTAGGCAGAAGTTTTTAACCTGGGTGTGTTATGGTCGACCTAACAGTGGTAACATTTATAATGAAATGTATGAATCTAGAAAACAATTTAAAAGTAAACTACAATACTGTCAGAATAACCAAGAACTAATAAAAATGAATATTTTAGCTACCAAACACAAGAATAAAGATTTTAAAGGATTTTGGCAACAAACGAAAAATTTAAACCCTAAGCCTAGCGTCCCGGTGAGTGTCAACGGCATTAGCGAACCAAAAGACATTGCTAATTTGTTTAGATGTCACTTTCAAGTAGAGTCTCCGCTAAAAGGTGAGCAGAGTAGGGGTGCGGGGGTCGTCGTGTCAGGAGTGCCTGAGCGTGTCACAGCAAAACAAGTTGATCTAATAATAAAGAGCATGACTCGAGGGAAATCGCCTGGACACGACGGCCTTAGCATCGAACATTTTCAGCATGCGGGGCCACACCTCCCGAGGCTCCTGGGAATGCTATTTACGTTCTGTATTAGGCATTCCTATCTGCCAGGTGAACTGATGAGGACGGTGGTAGTGCCTATAACTAAAAACAAGACTGGAGATAATTCCGACAAGTGCAACTACCGCCCGATATCATTAGCCACAACTACATCTAAGGTGCTTGATGGCCTGCTTGAGAGACAGCTTAAAGAACACCTGAATTTAAACGATGCACAGTTTGGTTTTAGACCAGGACTTTCGACAGAATGTGCGGTTATGTCGCTCAAGCAGACTGTCAGGTACTACACAGATAGGAGCACGCCTGTGTATGCAGCCTTTCTCGATCTCTCCAGGGCATTTGACCTGGTTAGGTATGATATCCTCTGGCGCAAATTAAAGGATACAGGTGTGCCGGGTGAGTTAATTAATATTTTTAAATATTGGTATGACCACCAAACTAACCAGGTCAAATGGCTTGGCAAACTTTCTGATGAGTACAGGTTGGAGTGTGGAGTGAGACAGGGGGGGTTGACATCTCCTTCACTCTTCAACTTGTACGTGAATGGGCTGATTGTTGAGCTGAGCGACAGCGGAGTAGGATGCTCGATCGATGGTCACTGTATCAACAGTATTAGTTATGCAGATGATATGGTGTTGCTCAGCCCATCAATAGCTGCGCTCAGAAAGCTGATTGGCGTGTGTGAGGAGTATGTGAGGGCACACGGTCTCCTGTACAATGTACAGAAAAGCGAACTCTTGATATTTCAAGCCAGGGGTCGTAAACTGGGGGATGTGGCACCTGTGCTGCTTAACGATGTCGCTCTTCGAAGAGTAAGAGAGTTTAAGTACCTCGGCCATATTGTCACTGAGGACTTAAAAGACGATGGGGACATTGAGAGAGAGAGGAGGGCGATGGCGGTCCGCTGTAACATGTTGGCACGCAGATTTGCAAGGTGTAGTGTAGAGGTAAAGATAACTCTGTTTAAAGCATTCTGCCAAACTCTCTACACCTGCAATCTGTGGGTCAACTACACGCAGCGGGCCATCAACGCTCTCCGAATACAATATAATAACGCGTTCAGGGTGCTGGTGGGGCTCCCACGCTGCTGTAGTGCATCTGCGATGTTTGCGCACGCGCACACAGACGGCTTTCACACTGTGCTGCGGCGCCGCATCGCTTCGCTGATGTTCCGCACGCGTGGGAGCGCCAACACCATCCTGAACGTGCTCAGCCACAAGCTGGACAGCCCCCTTCTTGGGCACTGGGTTCAAGCACAAGTGCGTGTGCCCGGGGCCCCAGTGGGCGGCAAATACTTAAATTAATTTTTTAAATCTAACATAGTTTTAAGTGTTACTAACAATGTATGGACCATGTCTGAATTAAAAGTATTTTATTTTATTTATTTTTATTTATTTATAATTCGTCAAAATGTACTGAACAACAGATTTTTTTTTCGCGATTTCAGGTTTGGTCCCATAGTAAAAGTTGTTCATAATGATGAGTACAATGACCCCTTAAGAGGTTTTGCGCATTTAGCATTACACGTTGTATATGTAGGTACCTGTTTATTACTATTAAATTGATTGTTATTGTCGTTCTAAATTCTAGAGGGGATCTAGGGACGCTCAACCCTAGGCTTTTGTCTTGTGTTCCCCTTTTCTTAACCAACTTCAAAAAATCAGGTTCTGTATTCGACCCGTATGTTTGTATGTCCACGATTTTCTCAAAAACTAATGCACCAATTTTGATGATTCTTTCACTAACGTGATCTACATACTTTTAGGAAGGTTTAAGTTTATAATTATTAATTATTTCTAAATTCGTTACCACCTCAATCCGAGGCAGTCAACTGGCTCTTCCAAAATCGCGTCTTTGTTTGGTTTCCACCGACCAAATCTAATTTAATTTATTTATTTATTTCGAAAAGTGTGGTACAGTCTGTTACAATAAATATTATATTATATCAATTAATTTACTATCTGTTCGAGTCGGTTATTTAGAACTAATTCTAATACATATAATAAATATATATATATATATACGTATAATAAATCTGCGTATAGTTTATTACCTAAGCACCTTATCTTATCCAGTAATCCAGTATAGGTACTTTACCAAGTGACCTCCGACCAAAAAACATAGTTTTGGCGTGAAAACGTAACAAAGTAATGGTTGCTGCATGAATGACCCTGACTTTCGCATTTACTATACTACGCGCCACGAAACATGAGACTTGTCCCTTCCCGTTTTTTACCTCATACCTATCGATAAAGAGACTTATAAATCGTCTACTGCGCAAGTCAAACCACGTGGTGTGCCAAGTCTCATCTTCAGTGGCACGTATTGCACCTATAATAAGTGTCGATGTCTCCCAAATTATGCGATTTTCCCGAACCATATAAGTACAACATCAGTTTTTGAATGACTCATCATTTTGAACAACTTTTTCTATGGGAGAAAAAAAATTTCAAAATGATGAGTAGGTACAGTGACCCCTTTTCGGGTTTACTGTAAACAAAAACTAATGTTGTAGGTCTAAGGAACTAATAACACTAAAATGTTTGTCACAAGCGCCGTACGTGTGGAATGTACATTATTATGGTTATTTATAAAATAGCCAAGCACGACTAGAGGCTATCGAAATGACAGCAAATAACTGTGACTCATGAAGTCGAATTACTAAAAATATTTGCGTGTTTAGAATTGATTGCCCACAAAACTTAATGAGACAAAGGAAACAAGTTGTTAAAGAAACATTAACAAACTTATCATACGGAATTCATAAAGAAACACCGCAATTAAAAAACCGGCCAAGTGGGTGTCAGACTACGCACAATAATTTAGGGTTCCGTAGTTGGGATTAAATTAATTATCCCAAGAACAAACTTAACATTATAGTTGAAAAACATGTTCTCCCTTACATTCCAACAGTAAATGTAAGTTTGTACTCACAATATTGAGAGATTTACCATGTTATTTTAAGACCACAAACTTCTTATAGGTTTTCCTGTAATCTACAGGTATAGAACTATTTTCTGTATTTTTTTCAAAATTTTAGGCTCAATAGTTTCGGAGATAAGGGGGGGGGGGGAATGGTCAATTTTCGTCTATTTTCTTAAATAACTTTAAAACGATTTATTTTAAAATTATAAAAAAATATATATTTGGGACCCTCATAGTAAGCCCTTTCATTTGATATGTCACACCGTGATTGATATGACTCACACGGCACAGTTTACAAAACTTTTTTTTTATTATTTTTTTTGCCCCCTAAAAGTGACCCCCATATTCAAAATTCATTTATTTACTTTAGCCGTACGTGTTTGGGTCGCAGAAATCCATATGTATACCAAATTTCAACTTAATCGGTCCATTACATTCGGAGCAAATTGGCTGTGACAGACGGACAGACAGACACACGAGTGATATTATAAGGGTTCCGTTTTTTCCTTTCGAGGTACGGAACCCTAAAAATATCAGAAGAAAGATTTGAGACAAAAAGTTAAAGAACCTAAATGAACAAAACGTCGAGGACACAAAGCTAAGGCTATTATTAAGCATTAGCAAGGCTAAGGCTATTATTAAGCATTAGCAAGTTCATTGAAAATGTCCTTATTCTCCAATGAATCACTAATGATAAGATTATGCAGGTTCCGCATTGGCAACGCAACTACTCTTCAGAATTTAAATAAATTCATAGTTCTGACTTCTGCTAGGTTTTGATATAACGTAGAATCTGAAACTATCCAACCATTGCTCGAAGCATCGACGCGTACTAATTAGTATCGGGCATAACAAGTTTTGATAACACGTTCTGTTATCGACGAAAAATCTGTTCGAATCGGTTTTCCCCATATCTCACGCTTTCCGATTATTTGTCATGATTTGTGCCTATGACTACCTACGTCATTGCCTATGGCGGAGGAGTTCGTAGCTGCACGAGTCGATCCATCATAACATAAGCTACGCTTGCCGGGGTTGGTCCGTGGATAGGTGACCATCTTTACATACCGAGACTCCTCCGTGCCTCGGAAAGTACGTTAGGCCGTTTGTCCCAGCTGTCATTCGTAGATCTTTGACAGTCGTTACGGTTTGTCAGAAGCCCGAAATTTTGACAACTAGTCTTACCAAGGGGTACCTATCGTATTACCCAGTAACTGGGTTGAGGAGGTCACTCCATGTGAAATACTGGTATTCAGCTGCATCTGGATAGACTGGCAGCCGACCCCAACATAGTTGGGAAAAGGCTAGGCAGATTGATTTGGGCCTATGAAGACATTGACGACGAACTTTGATGACATTGAAAAGCATAAGATAAGTATGATGAGTTGGCCTCTAGAGAAGCCAGTCTCCGCTAACTTGCTCTTTGGAGGTCCCAAGATGTATTCCCGAAAGGATAGTCAAGTCCCTCAATCCGATTGCATTCTCTTCCATGATTACCCCAAATTTAATTGTCACAATGTTGGTCAATGAGACTAAGTGCCTATTTCACGATGTCCGAATAGTCACTACTCACCTACTCACCGAATAAATTAAAAAATGGAACAGAATTTGTACGTAATTATCTACCAAGTAAGTTAATATGAACTTAATCGTAGGTGGTGAAACAGGCCCTGAGTGAAAAAAATATGCTACTATCAGTTTTTACCAGAGCGTAACAATCAGACATACTCTGCTATACATAGTTTCAAGGTTAAGGTCCTAGTTGCAAGGCTGTGTTCGTTCCGAGTAGTGAAGATGTCGAAGTAATTTTATCAGGTTTCTGAGCAACTTTATCGGTACCTACTAATAATAAAGCTGAAGAGTTTATTTTTTTGTTTGTATGTTTGAACGCGCTAATCTCTAGATCTGCCAGTCGGACTTGAAAAAATCTTTTTGCATTTGATTGCCTAATTCTTGAGGAAGGCTATAGGCTATTTAACATCACGCTAGGACCATTAGGAGCCGAGCAAAAGGAAAAAAATGCCAGAACGAACGCTAAGCAAAGAGTAGTGCAAAAAACATTTTGTATTGGATTTTTTTTTCTCTTATTTTATTTTTTCGTCAATTTTCCAATGTTTTTAATAGTTATTCTGCTATTCGGGACGGAGACAAATACAACAAATCAAAAACCATGAAAATCGGTCCAGCCGTTCTCGAGTTATAAGTGTTCGAACAAACCCGACTTTGTTTTATATTAAGAAAGATTATAACCTCAATGAAAGTATGTAGATCACGTTAGTGAAAGAATCATCAAAATTGGTTCATTCGTTTTTGAGAAAATCGCGGACATACAAATTAAGTATGTAGTTAGCAAAAACAGGAACATATGAAGGAATATCTGTCAGTCATGTACCCTTCTTCACAGATATAATAAGAGACGTTAAAATAATTTGCAATAACATGTGGAAAGTACACTTTGACAAAAGATCTGAAGGGAAGGGTATATGGTACAGGACAATTCAGTCTGAACCACCAAGAATTCCTTGGTTCTCTGAAGTTAAAATAAACAGACAATTGTTAATAACAAGCATGCAGCATACAGAACCAGCTTTTTGAGATGGGAGATGTATCAAAGATTGGATTGATGAATGCGTTACTGCGACAAAACCGCCCAAGCGCGGTAATTACAGCAATCTTGAAGATTGCTTGTCCAGCGTTCTATTACCCCTAGTCCCCTAGTCAATGCCCCTAGTGGACTTTTTATACATATAACTGTTCGCCTCTTAAGTCTTGATAGCCGTTGATGAGATTACATAATTTTTTGTACACTAATCACTTTGTAATGGCGACCTTGTATCACCGCAGTGCTTGCCAATTTATTATTCGTACCTGTTCTATCTAGTAATGTTAACTAAACAAGCTTCATTGCTCGCTCCACGTCTCATTTGTAGTATCGATTCGGATTTCATAGTATTATTGGAAATTTATTATTATACTAGCTTTTGCCCGCGGCTTCGCCCGCGTGGATGTCGAAAAACATCCCATGGGAACATTCATGTGGAAAACATAGGGCCGTCCGATATAATTGTGCAAACTCAAATCGCTACGATATATCGTTATGTGTATGGTGGGCTTAAAGCTGAAGTCGGCATGATTTTTTCCGACATCTTCAACAATCGTCGTCATATTACAATTTACACAAAACCGTATTATGTAACACTGAATCACTCCGTTCATTGGTGAAAACCGTATGAAAATCCGTTCGGTACTTTTTGACATCATCGTATTCAAACATCACATACGCGGCATAACTAACTTAATACATTAGTTAGTTACTCTAATAACAAAACTTAACAAAGACTAAAAATGTTACCTCAAGATACGATGTATGACTACATTTCCACTCACTTAAATCTCTTAAAAAGAGGTAGGTACACAAACATTTTAATATTATTTGTGAATTTTAAATTCAACCCCGATGAGGGGATGATTTTGCAATAACGCTGTACCACATATTTCTTTATTTCCTACCAAAAAATAAATTTTAATTAAGAAATGCTGGGTTTCCCATACAAACTTTCATCCCCTATATAACCTCCTGTAGGATTATGTTTTAAGACAAAAAGTAGCCTATGTCCTTTCCCAGGATACTATCTATAGCCTTGCCAAATTTTATCGAAATCCGTGCAGTTTTGTGAATTTTAAAATCAACTCCTATTTGACGCCCTTAGATGACGATTTTTCAAAAACGCTGAACCACATATTTCTTTAATTCCTACCAAAATCATAAACTTGAATTTTCATATTTATCACTAACTTAAGAAATGCTGGGTTTCCCATACAAACTTTAATCCCCTATATCACCCCCTTTAGGATTATTATGTTAGACAAAAGTAGCCTATGCCCTTCCCCAGGATGCTTTATATAGCCTTGCCAATTTTTTTCTAAATCCGTGCAGTTTTGTAAATTTTAAAATCAACCCCTATTTTACCCCCTTAGGGGATATTTTTTTAAAAACGCTGAACCGCATAATTCTTTATTTCCTACCAAAAGCATAAATTTGAATTTTCATATCCCTGACTTAAGAAATACTGGGTTTCCCATACAAACTTTCATCCCCTATATCACCCTCTGTAGGATTATTTTTGAAAAGAAAGTAGCCTATGTCCGTCCCCAGGATACCATCTATAGCCTTGCCAAATTTTATCGAAATCCGTTCAATGGTTCTGGGTCTCCCATACAAACTTTCATACCCTATATCACCCCCTGTTGAATTATTTTTTAAGACAAAAAGTAGCCTATGCCCTTCCCTAGGATGCTATATATAGCCTTGCCAAATTTTATCGAAATCCGTTGAGTTTTGTAAATTTTAAAATCATTCCCTATTTTACCCCCATAAGGGATGATTTATCAAAAACGCTGAACCGCATATTTCTTTATTTCCTACCAAAAGCATACATTTGAATATTCATATCCCTGACTTAAGAAATACTGGGTTTCCCATACAAACTTTCATCCCCTATATCACCCCCCGTACAATTATTTTTAAAGACAAAAAGTAGCCTATGTCCTTCCCCAGGATGCTATACAGGGTGACTGGTAATTAGTGACCTATACTTAAACACATGATTGTACTCATGATAACAAACAACTTTTACTATGGGACCAAACCTGAAATCGCGAAAAAAAAAAAAACAGCTGTTCCCTATTTTTTTTTTTTTTTGTGCATGGAAAATCATCAAATGACTTCTCCCGCTAAACACATGATTGTACTCATAATAACAGACAACTTTCCCAAAAAAATTTTTTTTTAAATTTACTAATCGCATTTATGATCCTAATAATTCCAATAAGATATTGAGTACCTAACAAAAATAATACACGTGGAGCTCGTGGCTAAGTAGTAACGGACGCACGGGTCGATCCATCAGGTTAAGCTACGCTTGCCGGGGTTGGTCCGTGGATGGGTGACCATCTTCACATACCGAGACACCTCCGTGCCTCGGAAAGCGCGTTAAGCCGTTGGTCCTGGCTGTAATTGGTGGATCTTTGACAGTCGTTACGGGTCGTCAGAACCCCGAAAGTCTGACAATCAATGTTACCCAGGGGTATCGAATTACCCAGTTACTGGGTTGTGGAGGTCAGATAGGCAGTCGCTCCATGTAAAATACTGCCAAACCCATGGTAGATGGTAGATGTCACATGTCTTCGAATTTTTGGTTCTAGGACATGCCGGTTTCCTCACGATGTTTTCCTTCACCGTTTTGAGAGCAGTGGTGATGAAATAATTTACACAAAGTAAAGCGCCTGTCAGTGTCCGAAACTCCGAACCTACAACTCGTAAGTCACGGCCGTTACCACTGGGTCACCACTGCTCTGCTAATTGGCATGCGACGGGTTAACTAACAGCTGATGGTGGTATTATTATGGATGATGTTATTCTTGTTAAAATCAATCTGCCTAGCCATTTCCCAACTATGTTGGGGTTGGGTGTGGGGGTTGGGGTTTGGCAGTATTTTACATGGAGCGACTGCCTATCTGACCTCCACAACCCAGTAACTGGGTAATTCGATACCCCTGGGTAAGACTGATTGTCAGACTTTCGGGGTTCTGACGACCCGTAACGACTGTCAAAGATCCACCAATTACAGCCAGGACCAACGGCTTAACGTGCTTTCCGAGGCACGGAGGTGTCTCGGTATGTGAAGATGGTCACCCATCCACGGACCAACCCCGGCAAGCGTAGCTTAACCTGATGGATCGACCCGTGCGTCCGTTACTACTTAGCCACGAGCTCCACGTGTATTATTCTTGTTAGGTACTCAATATCTTATTGGAATGATTAGGGTCATAAATGCGATTAGTAAATTTAAAAAAAAAAATTTTTTGGGAAAGTTGTCTGTTATTATGAGTACAATCATGTGTTTAGCGGGAGAAGTCATTTGATGATTTCCCATGCACAAAAAAAAAAAAATAGGGAACAGCTGATTTTTTTTTTTCGCGATTTCAGGTTTGGTCCCATAGTAAAAGTTGTTTGTTATCATGAGTACAATCATGTGTTTAAGTATCGGTCACTAATTACCAGTCACTCTATATACAAGGTGTAAAATGAATAACCCACAACCTCTTAAGGGGTCATTGTACTCATCATTATGAACAACTTTTACTATGGGACCAAACCTGAAATCGCGAAAAAAAAATCAGCTGTTCAGTACATTTTGACGAATTATGAGAACATAAATGTATTGAACAGCTGATTTTTTTTTCGCGATTCCGGGAAAATTTTTTTTTGTAATGTGTTTGTTTTTCGATGTCGAGTATGTGGACGAAGTTTTGCAGTTAATTTTTTTACACCTAATATAGCCTTGCCAAATTTTATCGAAATATGTGCAGTTTTGTAAATTTTAAAATCATACCCTATTTTACCCCTTAGGGGATGATTTTTCAAAAAAACTGAACCGCATATTTCTTTATTTCCTACCAAAAGCATAAATTTGAATTTTCATATCCCTAGCTTAAGAAATACTGGGTTTCCCATACAAACTTTCATCCCCTATATCACACCCTGTAGGATTATTTTTGAAAAAAAAAGTAGCCTATGTCCGTCCCCAGGATACCATCTATAGCCTTGCCAAATTTTATCGAAATCCGTTCAGTGGTTTAGGCGTGAAAAGGTAACAGACAGACAGACAGACAGACAGTCGAATTTATAATATTAGTATGGATTATTGCCTTAGGCATTAAATCCGCCTTTGTCCGGTTTTTTAGGGTTCCGTACCTCAAAAGGATAAAACGGAAGCCTTATTGGGACCACTTCGTTGTCCGTCTGTCTGTCAGTCAATCAAGACGCTTTTTCTCAGGAACGCGTGGAGGTATCAAGTTGAAATTAATATCAAATACTATAGTCTATCAAAGGTCTATGGTCCCTTGAAGTTCACGCAATAAAAAATACGGCCATTTATGCGACATATTTTAATACTCGAAAATTTTAGCCTAGAATCATGAAATTTGGCAAGAAGCAAGAGCTCACATCACAAGTAAAGGAAGAAGTCCTATAATGGATAATTTGTAGTTTTATCACATAAAAAAATATATAGGTACTTTGCGATTACAAACTTCCGTTTGCTGTTGGAGAATGGTAAATTACAATGTTAAGTTTGTTTTTGGGATAAATTCATCCCAACTACGGAACCCTTCATTGTGCGTGGTCTGACACGCACTTGGCCGGTTTTTTACTTGTGCATAAAGTTTTAATAAATAAATAATGGCTTGGGATTATTCGGAAAAGATAATGTCCTACAGAGGACGTCTGTCGGCTGAAATGATGATGTGATGTTCTGGGCTGGTGTAAAGTTTATACCACTGCAAAGGCTTTGCAACTACGAATATTTTCTAAAAAATATCAAAAAATTAAACAGGTTTCCCAAGAACATGAATACCTCGCAAATTACAAATTTGCAAATCATCATCATCTTTTTTGTGGGTATTATACATGATTCCAGAGTACTTCTGATCTCAGAGTCTTTTAGAGTTCTTCAGGATCTATTTTACCACATCCGCGTTGATGTTTAATTAATAAATATTATGCTCTACGTCTACGTCAAACTTTTTATTAAATAAACATGGCAACAATATATTGATCGGATTATCAGCAACTAACTTAGAGATAGTGCTTACACTATACAATTATTAAATATATTACGTTGATAAGCTTCGTGTAGAACATTCATAGATTATAAATCTGCGTTGGCCGGCTTCACCAGCTTTAAATTACGTAACAATATAGGGCACAATGCAGCAAACGCCTTATTCACTGAATATAAGCCGATAACTGGCAATAAGTTCTCCCATTTCAAAGAGGATTTAAGCATTACAATAATCGGATTATTGTTCCTAAGCCTGGCTTCATGAAACTATTTTTCTCAACTCCTATTGGTCCAAAACTTCGCATCGCATCAATATTTAAGTCTAGCTTACTGCTTAACTCACGTCTGGCACCTATTCGACCTATGATAGGGCGTAGACCTTGTTTAGATTGGTTCAAGTGAAGGTCTGTGACCCTTGTCATTTTGATCCACCTTGTCTGCGATCTTCTTTGTGTCGTCAGACGTCTAGCCGCCAGACGGCTAGCCTAGTTGATATCTATAATCAAAGATGAGAGAGACGTGGAGAAGGTATTAACTTTGGTTGTCTGGATGCAATGGTGGTTAAACCCTTTATCAAAATGGTCTCAGTAATACTTTTTATTTCCATTTTTTAAGCTACAAACTCATAGGGGATGGGAGCCAGTAACACTGGTTTTTTAGTACCACTGACAATATGAGCAGGCTTAGGTCCAGCAGGTTGTCTCTTCAGGTTGGCGACCTTGCCTGCAGCTTCAGCTATCAGCCCCTGGTTCTCCTTCACCCTCTTGAGGAAGTCCTGTCTGCACTTGGAGTGTGTGACATGCTCAACACGGGTATTGATGCGCTTTGGTAGGATCCTTCCGCGGTCTGGTAGGATCACAGAAAATATATCTGTTCTGTTGGTAGGATCGACACGCTTGTTCACAATGACGCCTAAAGCGTGTTGTGTGACATTGTAGACACGGCCAGTCTTTCCGTGGTAAACTTTGTAAGTAAGTAATCCTAATCATGTAGTTTGGATTTTCCTGAAACGTAAAATTCACGCGCTACTAAGATATTTTAATGAACCCTATTGGTACAGAAAAGTTATCGACATCCGTTTGTACTTTTTCCTCCTGATAAATTTAGTTCTATAAGGAAAACAATTTTTGGGTCTAAAGTGAGCATTCATAGTTATTCCGAGTCGTTTTTCAAACAAACAGTGTTCTTATTTTGATTAATATTGTTTCAGGTGCTAAACAATTAAGAGACTGATTCCTTTAGAAGTGCAGATATCTGGCAAGACTGAGTGATGACATAGTCCGAAGATGTCTAAAGTGCTGAGCGCGCTCGGCGGCGCCCTGCCGGACGAGCGACCCTTGCTGTCGCTCCAGATCGTGGAGAGTGCAGCCAAGTGCCCCCTGGGGTACTGGCCAGTCAGCAGGACCTACGATGAAGACGCGGACGCTGGACTACTGCGCCAGAATGGACTGTTCGGGAAGAAGCCCAGCCATTACATTTGTTTGTCCAAGTCGGAAGGTAAGTTGTTTTTTGGATGTTGTACATTTTGCGATTTTCAATTTGTATGTCGAGTGTGAAGGAAAACATCGTGAGGAAACCGGCATGTCCTAGAACTAAAAATTCGAAGACATTGGACATCTACCAACCCGCTCTGGGCCCGCGTGGTGGATTACGGCCCACACCCTGTCAGCCTGTCACAGAGAGGAGCCCTGTGTCCTAGCAGTGGGAACTAAGGCTGATTATGCTATAATTGTATGAGTTGTTGTCCCTAAAGTCTTATTTACACGATGCGAGTTTCTTACTTATGGCTGTGGCATACAATTGAAGCAACAATTAATGACTAGTCTAAACATTGTTTAGACAGTGCAACTATTATTGTTGCTTCAACTTATGCAATGCCAGACAGTTAAATCGCAACGTGTAAACGGAATACGGAATTCATTCACGAGCTATCGTCATAGTAATGAAAAGTTTATGGTTTACATAGTAATAACCTTGACTTGGAGCAAGCAAGACCGCTAAGTTCAGCTAAGTTAAACACTTTCACGCTCGTTCCTAACATGCTTGAACTGTTGATAATCTCATTAAGGCGCGGAGCTCGATATTCACAAAAATTGGTTTCGTGGATTATCGAATATGTATGACGTAACGCAATGAAACTATCCGACAAATACAGTGGACAGAAAAGGGTTTAAAGAAAAATTTTAACCGCATAGAACAGTAAAAAATTGTTTGATATTCCCAATAAAACATTTGGAAGTTGCTCCAAAAATAAACTTTGGCGTCGAATATCTCTGTACTTTCAGCGATAACGACATTGAATTAGCATTTTTTAAAAACTTTAACCGGACAATTATTTAAATTATTGTGTATATTCTGAATAATCTAAAGAAAACCCGTAAAATAAATGCACATTCGCAGCTTAGTCTCATCTCGGCAACACAAATATTATTTTCATTTTTCAACCTTATTTCAAGCCAGCTAATGGTGACAATAGATTACGCGGTTGTGTGCCGTTTAAAATCGTAGTCAGTCTGTGCCTTAACTGTTGATAATCTCATTAAAGTTAATGCTTCTTCACATACAGTAAACTTATGAACGGACGTTCAAATCTGCCGACAAACTGTCCTGCAGTTTGGCAGAAGATCTGTAAAATACTCTTGTGTAACTTTTGTTGAAATAAATTAAAAAAAAAAAACAAAAAAAAATGTGAAGTGATTATAATCCTCTAGGCTTATGATTAATTGGAATGGCGCGGCGCATTCCACCCACTTAAACCATCAGTCCACACGGCGCTTCGTTAGATTCCCTTTGACTGTAAAACTCTTGTAAGAATAAAAAATACTGTACAAAGGTAAAATTATAACGTGTGAAATAAGGAAAATTGCTCCAGATTAAATATGACCTCAGATTTCACTGCTGTTGGTACAATAGCCGCACGTCCTCCACCCTTTTTTTTTTTTTTTTGAGGGTGGGAAATCATTCTCCCGCTCTGGGTGGAGCGGAAGGGCGTGTCAGACTTTTACTGACTAAAACCCACCCGTGTTCCTTCAGTTGCCTATGCCAGGGCCGCGGTATCTTCTTCAAACAACCCGCGACCCCAGCGGCACGTCCTCCACCCTGACTTGTATGGAAATGCTCTCCCGTGCCCCATACGTTCCTCAAACGACACCATATTTCGTTTTTGTGCATGCTCAGGTTTGCTGCTTTTTCAAGCACGCAGACGCAACGACGCGCGTTGCACGGAACGCGCGTATAAAAAATGTAGTGCCTAAGGGCCTATGCCCTTAGGCACATGACACATTACGAGAGTACGTCATGAGAGCAATCCTATCCATGGCCCCTTGGTCAAATACAAACAAAGTGTCTGCGGTTTATTAAACAGTTACAAATAGATTAATAATTAAACGGGCCCAATTTCCTTCTGGTTTCCCGTTAAAAGGTAGTTTACTCAGTCATTAGAACAACCAGTACTTACCATTTAAATGCAGAGAAAGGCTTCAAATCGATTGTATACTCGTAATCCGATACTTGATACTCGGTAAATCGAATCGATACGGTGGCGGTGGCAGAACGAAGCATTGTCTTTGCGTTTGCGTTGTGTGTTACACAACGCGATAAATACTGGCCGGCGCGGCGAGATAAATGTTTCTATGTGATAACTGAATTATGAAAGCCCTTTATGTAGATAGAGCTCTTTAATATGAGGGCTAGGCCCTTTATGTGTGGTATTAAAAAAAGATAAGGTTTTGTGGACAGCTCGCATTAAGCCGTGTCTCCTGCGCGTCTTTTTGTGAAACATTACACAAAAAAACCTTGCACATAATCATTTGTTTTCTTAGGCAAGCTGTTTCCTACGTATTCAAATATATTTAAGCCACGCCTTTTTGTTTCGGTGTTTTTGTCCGCTAATGTGAGCGCGGGAACTTTTATTACCAGAAAAAAAAGTTTCGCAAAAAGACGCGCAGGAGACTTGACTTTAGGATTTGAGTATCTATATTATAATGGTATTTGCTGTATACTACACTCCAGATAGTCATGTTACTCTTATGAGCGACGTCAAGTTGATATCAATAACAGAAAGGCCTTAGGAAGAATCACTAGTTCGAAACATAATAAAAATAAGATGAAAATATATAAAAAATAAATTGGTCAGGCAGGGGACATAGTTCTTCCATAGTTCAAGGTATACAATCCACTATAGCCACCCAAACCCATAGCCCAATATGTTTTATTTCCATGTTCTGCGATAGTCCTGCACCAAAAGGGGGTTATCCTTGGGTGCACTTGCATAGTGCATACAGGGATAATCGTCGGCTGGTGCCTTCTCGTCATTTAAAATTGTCTAAGGGGCCTCTTGGAGTTGGCTTCGGCCCCTCGTACGCCTTCAAAAGTTCCGGGACCCCTCCCGAAATATGTCAAAGATGAAAATATGTCCGCAAACAATCGCTTTATTTGAAAAGTCAGTAAACATTCAAGCAGATCCGGAAATAATTTAATCAAGAAGATGCCACAAAAAATCAAAGCCATTTAATTGCGGCTCAGTACCTACAGGCAGGAACGGTCGCTCATTCACTTTCTTTAAACTTGATACGAAGGCCGAATCTGTTGTCCGATGATTACTCAACGGTCGTAACGGTGCCACGACCGACGGCCGAGGACTCGCGACCAGCGACCAGCCCCCAGACACGCTTAAATCTGTTTACTACAGCGTTTCTGGGTCACTGCCTCATTGTTATTAGATTGGCGTGCTGTGCCCTGGAAATGGATTTTTATTGCGCGTTTATTGTTCGCTCCGGGAAATGGGAGTTTCATTTTCATGTGACGTGGCTCATGTCTTTTCGGAACGCCTTTTTGTCGTGCTTCTGACAATAATCCTTTAGGGCGTTGGCCCAGAAAATATTGAAGACACGTGTATCCTCACCGTTACTTACTATACAAGTTTTGTCCTCAATATCCAAATCGCAAGTGACACCGTTCAGCACCCTTAGCCGACGTTCGCACGGAGACGTAAAAATATCGCGGCGGGATTTTATCGCGCACTGGATTTTCAACTTTCTGTGTTGAGCCGAGCTTCGAGATTCCAACCTAACAACAACAGAGTGCATCCCAGCGCGTTGAAAAAACACACTGTTGGATTTTCAACTCTCGGCGCTAAGCAGACCGTTAAAATGCAGTGCGCGAAAAAATATCACACCAACACAACCAATCACAATCTGAATGATTTTGAAGCATATTGCTAGACCATTGCTTCATATCTTCAAAAATTTGTCTACTCAACATCGTAAATAACGCAATGAATGTTGTTGAACTGTCAAAATGAAACCGATTCCTACTGTATGCAATTAACCCGCCGATAGGTACTTGAAAGTTCCCGAGTTCAGTTTATAATCTTGTCGAAATAATGAGACTAATTTGGTACTCGGGTTCTCCCGACGACACGCGACGACAAAATTACTTTAAAAGCTATGTGAAGTCAACGGCACGAGTCTGCGTATTTTTCATGTGTGTATTATTATTATTTAATTTATGTACTTACACAGAAAAATACAGAGATACGACATAGTAACATTTGAGTGCCTGCTTGCTTATTTCTTAACTTAACTACTTAAATACTAATTATTTTATTATTTCTTTATAGTTTTTTTTTTCGACATGGGTGTCTTTTCATGGTTTTTGAGGTCGCTGATAACGATTAAGGGGTCAAAATCAAAATTCAAGATAGCGGCTTCGGATTTTTAAAAAAAAATTTCATTATGGGTGTTGTTTTCATGGTTTTCGAGGACGCTAAAGCTGATAGTGAAGTCAAAATGAAAATCCAACATGGCAGCTGAGAAAATTTTAAAATTTTTCGTCATGGCTTTTCATGGTTTTTGACGTCGCTGAAAAGTGAAAACGATAGGTCAAAATGAAAATTCAAGATAGCGGCTGCAAAAATTTTTGCCATCTCGAATTTTGTTTTTGACCTCATTATCGTTTACTGCACCTTCGAAAAGACGAAACATTTGAATTTTTTTTTTTAATTTTTGAAGCCGCTATTGTGACATCAAAAACCATGAAAATGACACCCATGATGACGAAAAATTAAAATTTTCGCAGCCGCCATGTTGGATTTTCATTCTGACTTCACTATCGTCTTTACCGTCCTCGAAGTCCATGGAAACGATACCCATGACGAAAAATTTTAAAATTTTCGCAGCCGCCGTCTTGAATTTAAATTTTGACCCCGTTATCAGCGACCTCAATAACCATGAGAATAACATCCAAGTCGAAAAAAAATACTAAAGAGAAAAATAATAAAATTATTAGAAATAAAAAACTTAGGAATTAAGTAGGCACTCAAATGTCGTTTATAATAATAATAATGTTGATGACGATTTTGATCTCAAATAAACAAATAAATTAATTAATATCGTTTACTTGGGACAACTCTTGCTGTTGCGACAATGTCTAGACGTTGTCGGCATTCACCACGAGATCAAAGGCGTTGTCCTAGTATACAGGAGTCCATAACTTTCATTTTCAGTTGTAGCGGCAGTTTTGCTTTTAGGACTTCCTTGTGGCTCCAGAACTTATTCCATGTCATGGACACTCGTCTACTGATTTCCGTTTCTCGAGGGTTTGAAAGATATTTGTTTTCCCTTCTACGTATTCAAGAACTGATCCATTTACTGTTATGGGATACTTATGGCTGTTTGTAGCTACCTTCGTTTTATTTATATTTAGCTGTAAACCAATTCTGGTGCTAACATAGTTGAGTTCATTAATCATGACTTCGAGGTTCTGAGTTGATTCGGAGAAAATAACTATGTCGTCTGCGAAACGGAAGGTTGCTCAGGTAGTTTCCATTGATATTAATTCCTTTCCCATTCCAGTTCAGATCTTTCATGATGTACTGTAGTACTGCTATAATTTTATATCTCATTAGAACCGTAAATAGAGATACGACTCTTTACCCAAAGAAATCTTTTATCATAAGTAGAGCTATAGATAGACTATTATGTCATCAAGTTCACATAAGTAGTAGTCGTTGTAAATAAGTCAGGGAGGGGTCAGCTGGATAGTATGCAGGCACTGATTAGATGATTGTGCTGACATATCTTTGTATCTTCCCACGGTCTTTGGCTTCATTGTTTTCTAACATCGTGTTACATAGTGCTGTCATCTTTCCTGTTTTATGAGATTTGTTTTCTTGGTAGATCATCTACAATTCTACATCATAGTCTGAACAGCAATTAATTTATTATTAATTCCAACAATTTCTTTGATTGTTGGTTTGGAGGTTTATCTTGTTCGTTACCTACAAGATTGTGGGAGAATATTTTTTTTTTTTTTTTTTTTTTTAAGATAGTGTTGGTAATGATGTCATTCTAAATATTCTAATCAGTCACCGGGTTTTATTTGTATAGCAAAATGTGACGAAGATTATTATGAGTATAATGTGATAACACTCGCGTGAATTACATATTGGAATATTAATATTACACTTAAGTAAATAAGATAAGTCTTGTATGAAACGCCAAAGACTTGGAAAATCGTAATGCATTATTTTCTGTAAACTGTTACAATGAAATAAAAAGAAAGCTCCTAATGTATAAGTTCAGACTACACTCATTATTTGGTCGAATGGCAAGTTATCCTACTATCCTATTAATATTATAAACGCGAAAGTTTATGAGTATGGATGGATAAATGGATGTGTGTTACTTTTTCATGCAAAAACTACTAAACGGATTTTTATGAAATTTGGTACTCATATAGTTTATAACTTGAATTAACACTTGGAAATGCAATGATTTTTATCCCGATATTCCTACAGGTTCGAGGCTTGTGCGGGTGTAACCGCGGGGTGCTGCTAGTACAGTCAGCCACAGCATTAGCTGACCCATCCTTGCATAAATGGTTGAGATTTTTTAGAAAACGAATCGATACAATTTTATAATTCTTTTATATTTTATTTAATTTAAATAAAATATAAAAGAATTACAAAATTGTATCGATTCGTTTTC
The DNA here is from genome assembly GCA_905163495.3 of Cosmia trapezina. NCBI lineage: Eukaryota > Metazoa > Arthropoda > Insecta > Lepidoptera > Noctuidae > Cosmia > Cosmia trapezina. Next base: position 29,092,975 of record LR991022.1, on the reverse strand, counting down.
TAAAAAGCTGACCCACCCTTGCATAAATGGTTGAGATTTTTTAGAAAACGAATCGATAGAATTTTATAGTTCTTATAAATTTTATTTTATTTAAATAAATAAATTATAAATATCAGCGAATGCTGTGGCTGACTGAACATACATAAATAGTAGCCGAACATGTGTAAGGAGTTCACAAAATCCACACACCTTTAATTACATTCCACACGACTAACTTACCTACTACCATAAACCTAAAAAGGCTAATGCTAGGTCGGGAAACAAGCGAATGTAAAAACAATGGACCTATTCATTCATTGCTATCATAATATTCTATTGAACACCTGCCGGCTGCCATGCTCGCGGTCACTCGACAGCTGGTCAGTGGATGACTACTAATACCTATTTTCGAGACAGAAACACAAGTTCGATCGGTATTATAGGAACAAGAGTAACCGTAGTAGGTTTCTCTCATTCGTACCTTAGCTACAATAGACAGGAAAATGACAACCAATTAATATTGACGCCTTATTTTATATCGTAGCCGAATAGTTTCGGACCTATCACTTGGAAGAGAGTCGAAAAGGAAGACGACTTTGGAGACTTGAGTACTGCGATTTCAAATCGATAGGGCAAAAAAGTAGTAGGCCAGCAAAATCTTTCACTAATTGAGGAGTAATACTGGCTGGGAGCTCGTGGCTAAGTAATAACAGCCGCACGGGTCGATCCATCAGGTTAAGCTACGCTTTCCGGGGTTGGTCAGTGGATGGGTGACCATCTCTACATACCGAGACTCCTCCGTGCCTCGGAAAGCACGTTAAGCCGTTGGTCCCGGCTGTCATTCGTGGATCTTTGACAGTCGTTACGGGTCGTCAGAAGCCCGAAAGTCTGATAACCAGTCTTACCAAGAGGTATTGTATTACCCAGTTACTGGGTTGTGGAGGTCAGATAGGCAGTCGCTCCATGTAAAATACTGGTATTCAGCTGCATCCGGTTAGACTGGAAGCCGACCCCAACATAGTTGGGAAAAGGCTAGGCAGACTGGCTGGCTCTGCCTAACTGTGATAAGAAAACAAAAAAAAAACGAGTAAACCTTACAGTGTCGCATATGATATGTAAGTTCTGACAATATCACCTTGGTAAAACTACTTTTTAGTTCCATACCAAATAAGCAATATTTAAAGGTATGGCAACATTTCACTCAAAACTGAAGAATATTTTCACTTCCTGTTACACTCTTCCGTCCCTTTTCACGAAATCACTCCCACAGATTGCAAGAAAGCGAAAGGAAAGATGTTAAACATCAATAATTCTTTTTTGTTCCACCCTGGGGCAAAGGCCTCCCTTCTTTTTTTCCCATCCCCTGCTTCCTCCTCAACTCAAGCCTTCGTCATGATTGTCATTCAACGGAAAAATGTTCACAGCAGGACATAGATCTCTCCCAAACATCGTCACATCGACTGATCCTGTGCTTCTCGCAAGCTGTCATTGATAAAAAAAAAAAATTGTCCTAGGAGTACCAGGCTACGTCATGGATGGCGTAGTGATAGTCGGAGAACGGGAAGCTGCCCCGCCGGGCTACAGCGTGGCCGGTCGCGCGGGGAAGCGGCGGCTGTGCACGCGCGTGTCGCGCCCGGCCGCTGCGCGCGCGCACCCTCCTGTCACTGACGTCATCGTGTGCTCCAAGATGAGGCAGGCGCCGCAGGGGTTCATATTGGCTGGGTAAGTGGAGATGCAGCTAAAGCACTACTAATGTGGCAAGCAAACAGCAATGTTAGTAATCCATTCTCATATTATCATACTTCACACTAATATTATAAAGGCGAAAGTTTGTGAGTGTGTGTATGTGTTTGTTACTTCTTCACGCTCAAACGGCTGGACTGATTTGGATGAAATTTGGTATGTAGATAGCTTATGCCCTGGATTAACCCACACATTAGGTACTTACTTCTTATCCCGGTCTACGCGAGTGAAACCGCGGGGCGCAGGTAGTAAAATTATAAATGCGAAATTAACCCTGTCTGTCTATCTGTCTGTTACCTATTCACGTCTAAACCACTCCAACGATCGGTATGGGCTACCTCCAGATAGCCTGGGACCTGGTGAAAGAAAAAGGCTAGTTTTCTCCCTAGATCGCAGACGAAGCGTCGGCAATAGTTAGTATCCTACGCAAAATACGCGCATTGTCGTGAAGTTGCGGAGCTACTGGACGGAACGGGCTGGTAGCCCGTATTACTTAATTAGTATCCTTTGATTATGCCTGGTATTATAAAAACAAAAGATCGAACTCGAAGCTCCATGAACGAAACATGGAGCTTCGAGTTTTTTTACATGGCATGGTCATGAACACTTGAGCTGCTTGTCAGGATTTCGACTAATCGGATCAAATTAGGATTTCGGCTGTCGTTCGCCGGATTAACTACTTTCAACACCAACTTACATTATTGTAGTGCCCAATCTTTTTGGCGAAGTTGAACTTAGGTGTAAGCCGATGCGCAGAGTGCAAAATTAAGGTATCAATCTTCCTAGCCTTTTCCCAAATATGCTGGGGTTGGCTTCCAGTCTAACCGGATGCAGCTGAATACTAGTATTTTACATGGAGCTACTGCCTATCTGACCTCCACAACCCAGTTACTGGGTAATACGATACCCCTTGGTTAGACTGGTTGTCAAACTTTCGGGATTCTGGCGACCCGTAACAAGTGTCAAAGATCTACGAATGACAGCCGGGACCAACGGCTTAACGTGCTTTCCGAGGTACGGAGGAGCCTCGGTATGTAAAGATGGTCACCCATCCACGGACCAACCCCGGCAAGCGTAGCTTAACCTGATGGATCGACCTGTGAGGCTGTTATTACGTAGCCAGAGCCACGAGTTGGTATCAGTTGGGAAAATACCATGCGCAAGATGGCGATCGCGCTCACTTCAGACCGGCCAAAAAGATTGGGAATTACTGTATATGCAATGCTTATCGCTTATGCCCAGATTTATGTTTTAATACCATTCGGTGCCTGTCTTGACATTATGCACAGTTATGTTGAATTGTGAGACAGTCGTCGAAAACCTTCTTACTAAATTAATGTCCTCAAAGATGAGCGTTAGGATCAGGAAATTCAAGATAATATGTCTAAGGGCAAATTTTGCAATAGTCAGATAACTCTGAAGAATAAATATAACAGTTTGACATATTTTCTATACAAAAACTGTCAAACCGCCATATTTATTTCATAAATAAGTTATCTTACGATCGAAAAATTAACCGTTAGTGAAATGGTTTATTCCAAGTAGGCCATTTTGTACAAGAAAATAGAATTGATGAAAATAGTTGCCCATTCCAAAAGCTAGTTTTGTATGGAGGAGAACGGGAAACTCCAGAGTTGCTCTGTTAAAATGTTTTACAATATTTTATATGAGTGTCTCTTTCTCTCCGCAGCGAGATAAACGGCAAGATGGTGTGCTACAAAGTGTGCGGCGGCAGCACCGACACGTCGCCGACGCACAACGAGTATGAGAACGTGCTCACTAACATCACGCCGGAGGCTAACAGGAGGTAAGCAGACACCACAACCTTATCACATAAAATAAATCATCATTGTTATTCTCCTGACCTTATCCCAATTTATTCGGGGTCGGCGCAACATGTCCTTTTTTCCATACTTCTCTTTTAACACATAAAATAAATATTAGCTAAAATTGATTTAATATTTAAACGAAGCGCGTTTAAATTCCGGTCCGCGTGAGAGTCTTTTATCTCGCGCATCATACTAGACAGCCATAACGCCATTTCATTTACACACCGAGCTAAACCAAGCTTCGATATATCCTCAATTTTACATCATCCAGAATCAATAATATTATAAAACAGTCTTCCAGCACAACAATAACGAGACCTCAAATCAAGTAAAACCTAAACTAAATTAAATACAAACATTAAACATTGAGTCTAAATGTGGCCTCAATCACAATATTAAATCAGCCCAGATTCAATAAATAAATATAAAATTGTCTTGCAACACGACACAACATCGTTTAACTGCAGTTAAACCTAAATTCCTGCAATGCTCAAGGCTCGAACACAACAAAGGAACTCAATCAACTAAATTAATAAATCCTTCAGTGAACAAGAAGAATTAACTTGTGCCGTTCATATTCTCATGTAGAGTACAATATACGCGCTCCGATCATTGCGTGTTATTAGACTTATCGGATGAATGTAATACATATTGCTTCTTATGCCGAGATCTATTCGTAAATGTGACTTACAGCCCGGCCGTCGAGAGAATGCGCTCCTGCCACCTGTCAATGGGGTTGGCTACTGTCAAAGTGGCGCTAGCATAGCTTTAACCAAAATTATATTCATTTGTATGAATTTTTTGATTTGATTTGATTTTACAAAATGCCTAAGAAATGTGAAGTGCCTTATTGCAAAGAAATAGGTGCACACCAATTTCCGATAGCTGTAGAATTTAAAAAAAGTGGTTAAAAAAAGTAATTAAAAAAAGTGGTCTAATTCGGCTTTTTGTAGTAATGTATAATTGGCGAAAAGTATTATGAAATGTATACTTTCTACAAACAAAACTATTTCCTATATAAAATAGCTTGATGTATAATTTTAAGAGTGTACATTTCAATAAGGTCTGCTTTTCTTCCTTGTAAAGAAGCACCTCATTTTTTTCAGTTCAGCCTTTAGCTCGCTTATTCTCCATGTTGAGTACATGTTTATCTTATCATACATCCTGGTATTTTGATGAAAAAATTTACAAAACCGAACACACAAATTGAGTAAACAAATGTGACAGGTGAAAGCTATGCTAGCGTCATCTGCCAAAAGTTTTAAGGAGCCAACCCCATTGGACAATTTCTAGTACAACTAGATATCGTGCCTCGAAAAGCACATTAAGCTGTTCGTCCCGGATGTCATTCGTAGATCTTAGACAGTCGTTACGGGTCGTCAAGTCTGACTACGAGTCTTACCAAGGGGTATCGTATTACCCAGTTACTGGGTTGTGGAGCTCAGATAGGCAGTCGCTCCGTGTAAAATACTGGTATTCAGGTATCCCACCATAGAGTTACATCATCACACGCTAACTAAAGCAATATTTAATTTTCAGATTGCGAGCACCAGAGCGTCCGCCGAAACTGTCTCCCCTCGTCTCAGAACTAAACAACCTGAATCTCAAACAGTCTCCAACCACATACCCTAACATCGAAGAGTTCACCACTGACCATGACTACGAAGCCCTAAGCCCCGCCTACAACATCAAACCGACCCGGCCCGCGCCGCGGCCCCCCTCAGCAAAGTCCCCGATCCCGCACGGCAGCCCTGCGGGGCCCACGTCGCCCGTAGCTCATTCAAGGAAGAAGGGCCCTGCGCCCTTGCCAAGGAACACTATGTATCAAACGTTAGGAGGGTATAATGGACTGGAAGGAGTGCCATTTTTATTGAATCCCAAGTTGAGAGGGCTGCCTAGTGATAGTTTGGTAAGTTTATTTATTTACTATTTCCACTTACATTTGTTTTTACAGGTGGAACCCAATACAACAATGTAGTCACAATTTCCACACACATAGAAGTCACCCAACAACCAATTAGACACCACCACCAACAAGAATAAAATGCTTTTAAACTGTCCTATTTTGACTGACAGGCTTCAAATGTATACCTGTCGATTGCGTGGATGATAATTATTAACAAGTCGCAAGTATTATGTTCCAAAGAGATACCGTGGCCCTGGCACAGGCAACAGAAGGAACTTGGGTGGGTTTTATTCAGTAAGTCTGACACGCCCTCCGCCACTCAGAGGGGGAGAAGTCATTTGATGATTTTCCATCCACAAAAAAACCGGTCAAGAGCGAGTCGGACTCGCGCACCGAGGGTTCCGTTCCAATTTCTGAAAGTGTGCGTGTGTGTAAAAAGTGTGCTATTTAGAGACATCGTTTTATTTTTCCTGTAATCTTTACATAAACTTCTATCACATAGAATAATTTCAGATTTTTATCTTTGCAAACTTCGGAGATAAGGGGGGGGGGGGGGGGAACGGTATTTTTTTTTACATTTTTCATCAAAACACGAAAACTATGGGGCCTAAAAAAATTTAAAAAATGTTTGAGAATGTGAAAACAGCGTTCTTTCAAATGATACCCCACATGCCCTAGTAGCCCCACTTTGAATTTTTAAGACCCCCTTTCAGTCCCTGTTACAAAAAAAATATAAATATTTTTACTTTTTTCTTATTTGTAAAATAGTTGGGTAAACGTCATCTAAAACTATTCCAAATTTCAAGTTGATAGCATTAGTAGTTCTTGAGATATCCAGCTGTGACAGACAGACAGACAGACTGAGTCACACCATAAGGGTTCCTTTTTTACCATTTTGGTACGGAACCCTAAAAACAGAACGGTGTAAGTGACATTGATAGGCAATCCACACTTCATACTAAAGTGAAAAAAACGATACCCACATGGGGAAAATGGAACGGGGGGTTTTTTTTTTTCAACAAATTGTTTTCATCGCAGGGATCTCTTGAATCATGTACCGTGTCCTATGCTTCTTTTTTGTCGATTTTGATCCAAATTCGCTTGTAAGCGTTGGTCAATGATACTTTTTTTATGTATGAGAACAGGCCCAGCAGTGGAATTACAGACTGAAATTATTAAAAAAAAAAAAAATATTCGACCAAGCTCTTGCTGGTAAAATGATTATTAAAGTATAGTTACATATTCTAATTAATTGGCACAACGGAAATGCTTAAATTTTTCCTCAATGGGTATTTATTTTATAAAAACTGTTATATTATTATTATTACAAGCTTAGGCTACAGTTACACTACTTAATTAAAATATTTCTTTCACTTTCAAAACAGTGGAAAGTATTTAGATTTCTATCTTCACGCGCTAAGTATAGTGATAATACGTCTTAGAGCTAATTGTTTTAGATGATGACACTGCAAAAAAGGATAAGATCTCTTTTTTTAGCCTAAACATAATCTCACCCGTCCAACCCTCTCTGTCTTGTCAAGTCTTGTGTGATCTCTAGCCATGCTAGCCCCACAAACATGATCAGATCGACATACCACTTTCGCCGTGGGCTACATCGACGGCGATGTCCTTCAGGCGTCCAGTGAGTGACGATCTTTGCCCATCTCTCCGATGCGATCTCAACCTATGTACTACTTCCCTATAAGTGAAGTTCCTTAAGAGGAAACGTGGGTGCTCTTTTCTCCATACAAAAAGATACAAACGCTCTCGCCTGTTTTCTTTCTGGTTAATGACCATAAAGCAATGATTTTTTACAGAAATATAAATATCAGCTACTTGTATGCCCCTATGTTTTCCTTTTTGATGATATATTATTTTTATAAGAACTAGAACCCTCCAAAAATGCTCAAAATTGCCTATTCAGACCGCTGTCAACAGACGCCTAGTGTACCAATTTGACAACTATTAACGAAAAAAGAAAAACATAGGGGCATAGTATATATCCTTCTTATTCAATTTATGAAATATCTTTTAAATTGGTCCAATATTGGAGGAGGAAATAGGCGAGAGACCTCGAAATGTGACTTTTTACACAGGCTATTTAGTCGAATCTGCAGTTGTCCTTATCGCACGAATTCGAGGGCGGAGCGCTCGCAGAGCGACAGCAATACCTTCTTAAAATACCTAATTTTTCGCCCCTATTTCCTCTTAATACAATTTTGTAACATAAATATTGACTAGTTATCAATCTTACTAAAAAAGCATTGTTAATTTTACTTCGCTACATTTATTGAGAAAATTTACCTATCTAAAAATTATATTTATAGTTCAGGATCGTAGGTACAGACGCCAGCACATCAAGCTACTACAATCTGTCAAATTTCTATAACAGATTTTCATCTTTATCGCTAAAGTATTAGGTTCAAGGTTGATTGGGAAAATTTTACAGTTTCGGGTGACTTGACCTGCTGGCGTCTGTACCTTGCACATCTATCAAAAATTCGGCGACCATTTGTGAACAATACATAACTTAATTCTTAAGTGAATGTTCTACAGTTCACGAGTTTCAAAATAACACACTTCCTAGTATTAATTGAAATCTCTTCGTTCCAGACAAAACTGCCCGTAATAAAGCGGCGCTCGCGCTTCGATCTTGACCGCGACTACACCTACAACTTCAGCGTCGAGAGACAGACGTGAGACGAAACAAAACAAACCCTAATGCCATATACATAAGATATATTGTTATACTTGCGTAGACACTAATTGACATGACCTTGCGTTTAGCGATCGATCCAGATAATTGATTTTACACGTTTTATGGAATATTATTATTCTCATCTGCCTCTTAAAAATATGGGCTATTTCGCGAATTTCCTAGAGAATACTGCTCAATAACTTTTGGTAGACATTACCCGCAAATAGTTGACAATTTGTATAGTCTGTTGTTCCCACATAGATAGATGATAATCTTTAAACCAATTAGAAACTACAATGACATATTAATGAAATAATCCATTCAATTAAAATAGTGCTCGAGTTTTTGAGATAACTGACTTTAGAAGTATTCGGAATATTTGAGTGTGGTTTTACTTAAAATTGAGATTATATCATGGAGTGGCGTAAATTACCTTCTTTATTATAAAACCGTGTAGTGGATGTAGCCAAAAAGATGAGGGTTTACATCCGTACCCTACATCTCGAATGTTGTCAGCTATAAAAATTAAAACTTCCATGGTATTTTACATCCTTTGAATAAATGATCTTAAATCATGACATTTTATGAATAATATAAATTGGTTGTGTTGTAAGTGTGACGTATACCTATACCAACTCAGTCGGCTCAACGGTAGGACTGACTATTATAATTACGGTGTCATAGCAATTTGTTCACATATCTCTTTTTATAGTATTGTAAATGTAATGACACGGCTTTGAAACAAGAGACTGTGGATATCATTAAATAATAAGAATATAATTCAGCAAGCTTAAGTAAGTATACAGAGTGTATCAGGTGTGGTACAGACCAACATCGTAATTGAGAAAAAAAAAATATCAGCCGTCCCATACATTTGGGTTGAGTAGGACAGCTGATAATTTTTTCTCGATTACGATGTTGGTCCCATACAGAAAGTTGTTCAGTCTGTACAACACCCTTAAATTTGATCATACCTTTCTCATACACCGTGTACAAAAAACTCAGGAAAATATCAAAATAAGGTTATTTTCCTAAAAGAACATTCCGTCCCCTATTAAATGGGATCTAAACATACCAGGCGAAATGTGGATGCACCTCTGCTTAACGCTTCGGGGATTACAAACTTGAGTTTATGTTATGTGTATGAACATTCAGTCGTGCAAAATTATACCGACTTACCCAGTTTTAGATCAAAGGACAACAACAACAAATAACAGTAGCGTATCTTTTGTGCCACAAAGTTGTTAACAAAGTAAATCATGCAAGTCTTTGTATCCATTGTCTCGTGTTTCCTAGCTTTTAGTGAGTGACCCTGAGGCCTTGATCGCTTGTCGGTGCGTAGTTATAGATTTACCGAGCTCTAGCACAGCATATGTCGGTGTTTAATAACTCCTACATAAACACAATACAGTAACTGTAGGTAACAAATTGGAAATTAATTGAAACTGATGTAGACTGTGCTAGAACTCTTTATTAAGGATGATGCCTGGGTAAAAAGAAAGAAATTCTGTTTCGTCCGTCAGTCAGATAATAAAAAAATATTTGACATGTATTTTTTGCTTTATCATATTAATAAAAAATTACTTAGATAACACGCATTAAAGTTGGGGAGTGGGAGCTCGCTATGTCACAACTATAACAAAGTACGTATAAAATCTAGCAACGAGTGACGTCATGCCACATTTTAAATCAATGTATCTTTTGATTTTGTAAAAAAAATGAAAAATACGTGTCCAATATCTTTTTATAATCTACATGACGAACAAAAAAAATATTTTTATTATCATCCCTATTGTCAATGTGGATATGTCTATAGTGAAAATGTATGCGGAAAATATGGAGAGCGAATTTGTAGGGAAATAATGATTAGACTTTTACTTTTAGTATAATTATGTCAAGTCGTCATTTATGTATCAAGATTATTCGGTCCATGGACTCTGATTTTATTTTTTAAATGACTGAGAATTGCACAACCTTTATTTAAAAGTAACTTTTCGTAAGCTATTTAAATAAAAATGAATGGCTAAATGTGTTGCTAAGCTCAATACTCGAGAATGGCTGCACCAATTCAGCAATTTTTTTTTTTCAAATTTATGTTGAATTCCAAGGAAGGTTTTTTTTATGAAGAAAATTGGAATTTGGACATGACAACGTCTGTCGGGTCAACTAGTAATGAATAAATCTAAGTTACGTTTACATTTTAGGTACCACTACGATACATATCGTAGTGGTACCACTACGATACATATCGTAGTGGTACTTAAAATGTAAACGTAGTTCTGCTATTCTTATACTAGTATACCCGACAAGAAGGTATTTCTATTTCTAATAACTTTCTATGGTGTTAATGGCTTGTACGGGTTCTAAACATCTTACGATGACTAAATATTTATTTATTTATTAACTATGGATGACTTACAGCTAAAACAAACGGAATAAAAAATAGTGTGTGAGACTGACAGCCAATTAAAAGTCATCACTTCTAAAAACAGATGTCATCGGTACTGCGATAAAAGTCTTTCACTTTAAGTTGGTGAATTCCACAGAGCCCAGAATCGCCGCGACCGCCGGCAGCGTTTAGAGACGGCGACGTAAAATTAGCGGCGCTGAAAGTGCGTTGGGCGCATTCCTTCTGTCAAAGCCGTCAACTTCAATATATAATTTTGTGTTGACGGTGACTCTCGGTGACGCTTGGTTTGAATAGAAAGTGTTGGCAATACCGCCTTTAGTAGCGGCCGCCGTCTGAGTGTGTAACATTCATAATTATTTCAAAGTAAAGATAGATGTGCTACATCATTTCCTGTCTTGTTATAACATCCTTTGATATTGTAAAAACTCACTAAGAAGGACTATTTAGTACTTTCTGTCCGTGCTAATGAATGGTAACTCTTTTACTATATATTTGTAACGACTATGTGCCAATACCAGTACAAAATGTAGGTCTGGTTACCGGGCGCTTCGCCAGCCAATGACTAGTCAAAGTGAACGAATTTGAATTACTTGTACTATTTATACATACGACTGACGTGATTTTTACCATACGCTCATTCATGTACCTACGTATACATAAGGTGCTACAAGGGTCCTTAGGCGCGCGGATGACGTACACATGGTGACGCTATAAGTAAACATTATTTTCTAAATTAATATAGAGTCATCTGGTGTAGTTTTCAGCTTGCTATAAACTATACTAGATGGCTCTGTATTATTAAAAGAGAAAAACTTTTGACATTTGAAACTGACGGCATTAGCCTTTTTTCGTTACGTCACAATTTCTGCCAGTTTACTCCTACCACAAGCCGCCTTTCCTAGGAAAGCGACCGTAAGGGCGAGCGCGCATTGCGGTGCGTTTTTCTACCGCAAAATCTGTAAAGTATGGAATGTCTTTGAAGTGCACGCACTGCGGTCATGCGTTTTGTTACCGTAGGCCCCGCCCAGTGCGGCAGAACTACCGGAAACGCACCGCAATGCGCGCTCGCCCTAACGTCCGTCATGAAAATCTGTGATTTTTACCCGTATTTGACATTAAGGCGACGCTATCTGACTTTTGATGATTTTAAACTGAAGATCACGTCTAAACGAGTAGTGTTAATGATTTGGAAAAAATATATGTTAAATTAGAGCATTTTCTTAATAACTTAATATGTGAATATTTTAGATTATGTTTATATTAAATAGTGTAATTAATTTGTAAAGTTATGTCTAACGCAGATAAAAAACTGAGAATCACGCAAAAACTGTCAGGCGTATTTTTATGAAACCTTCACCATTTTAAAGGTAATTTAATTATTTATCTTTTTAGTATACGTGTTTTGTTAAAATGCCTTTTGTTTTATGTATAATAAATTAATAATGCGTCTAATTTGGGACAGCGCTCCTTGATGGGCGAGTCCTATTACTGGCTGGACGTACGACGCGTTGCGTGAGCTCAGCACAGAACACGCAAGCTAACCACTCAAGTTCATTGGCGTATAGTTCCGCCTTAAGTCAAACTGCGCTCCCCAAAGATTTAAATCGCTAGATTTGCCCTCCCGTACTTAGTCACAAGAAAAAGTGTCCATACTGAGAAGAGTGAACGCACACATGACTAAACAGCGTTTCCATGATACAAGTGCAGTCACTGCGTCATTGCGTGTCAGAGGTTTCAAAACGAAACAGAAATGCGACTATCTTTTGACGCGGTAGGGCAAATCTAACGATTTAAATCTTTGCCGCTGTCGTCATTTTCATGAGAGCTGTCACTACGGCCACCGCTCTTTTAAGAAACCGTAGCTTTATAGAACTTCGTTGCAAAAACAAGATGGCGACTTTAGTTCTGATTTTGGCCACCACGCGCCAATAGATCCTTGTACAGCTATACAATTTTTATTGTGTCTGCTGTCTTTTTTAGACAATTTTCACAATGGTATGACTTAACTCGGGTATTTTCGAGTTAAGACAATAATCCGGGTAATACACTCTTGCAAAACGGTTATGAAAAGTTGTGAATGATTTTTTAAGGTTCTTACTTTAGATAACTGTAGTTTTAATTCAAGAACTTATTGTTTTTGATATAATTGCATGTCATTAAGTTATTACCGATTGTTGATACAGTTAATATCGTAATTATATAAATTAGAAAATGTATTTATTTCCAATGGCGAGTATGCGTGAACTTTTTGTTTTTCTTGTCTCATACTACGCATCTGTTGTCATCAGGAATGTAATCGGTGCTATAAACACTCGCGAGCACCTTGTTTGAATAGTATAACACGAATCACATACCCTGAGGGGTAATATCCTAGGTTTAGGCTCATCGCGCACGACACATTGAGGTTCTTAACACAAAACTTAGGAACTTGTTTCAACGCGTATCTATTGTCAGTCTTACGTCAAACTCTATACATTTATGTCATGTTAAACAGTTCGCACCTTCGGTAACACAAGGGCACATCTGCACTTTTTGTGATTTTACAGGAGAGCCATTTTTAGATTTTTGGTACATTCAATACCGTATTATTCTGCTTATACCACTTTGAAGTGATTGATCTTTGCATGAAATAAGCCCTGATTCGCACGCACATTACAAGAGTTAAATATTTTTTATTTATGATTTTTTTGAGCAGAATAATACGAATGTAAAAAAAAAATCATAAAATGGCTCTTCTGTGAAATCACAAAAAGTGCAGTTGTTCCCTTGTCTTACCGAAGATGCAAGTCGTTTAGCTTGATAAACACAGTTTTGTGGTAATACGGTGATTGTTTACATAACCCTCACTGTCTACCTTGACTGTGTGTGATGTGAAATATTGTGCACATTAAATTAGTGAGAGGAGCCATGTAAATATGAGTGCGCGATGGCGCATGGCGGTAACATACGGTCCAGTTTTCACGAATGTTTGTCAATTCGTTGTACATATCTTAGCGTATTGTGTTCGCACGACTGTTATTTATTAACTCGATAACTAGATTTATTTGCTTTATAATCAAATTCTTTTAACTGACATCTTTTAATTAGCTTGTAAAGAGATTCTGTAATGCAATTTTTAAAGTTAATATTAGACTTGTTTCTAGTTGAACTTGTTATAGATTGGAGGTGACAGAATAGTATTGTTTTTGTCTCAAATCCTATTTGTTTTACTCAAATATTTATTAGTGATATTGTAAATAATTTATGTATAATGCAATTAGAAAATTAGTACGCTTTTTTACAATTTAGAAATGTATTTCATCTGATAATTTGTTTAGAATGACTATGAAGGAATAAAATTTAAATTATTGACTGATTACACTGTGCTTTCATTTATTATAATTTAAGGGTTGATTTTTGTGTGGCTGACACTGGCTTGGCCACCATCAGGGATTTTACTTTTGATAACACAAAGATTTAGTCGTTAATTAGTCGAAATTTGTCGCCAAATATCAGAATTTGTCGGTCACTGGTTCAAAAGTTATAAGGGGTCATTGGTGGCCGATCTGGAGAGAGTCTCCCCAGCTTGGCCACCTTTATATCTCAAAAACTAGGGCACCTAGCGAAGATCTGTTTTCTCCCAGATTTAGTCGCTAATTAGTCGAAATTAGTCGCCAAGTCACAAATTTAGTCGGGTCTTAGTTTAGAAGATATAATGAGTTCAATTTTTAAGTATAGACCAAGAGCTAGATTGAAGAGTTTACGATAAAATCTTTGATCAAGCTCTTGGTCTATACTTAAAAATTGAACTCATTATATCTTCTAAACTAAGACCCAACTAAATCTGTGACTTGGCGACTAATTTCGACTAATTAGCGACTAAATCTGGAAGAAAACAGATCTTCGCTAGGCGCCCTAGTTTTTGAGATATAACGGTGGCCAAGCTGGGGAGACTCTCTCCAGATCGGCCACCAATGACCCCTTATAACTTTTGAACCAGTGACAGACAAATTCTGATATTTGGCGACAAATTTCGACTAATTAACGACTAAATCTTTGTGTTATCAAAAGTAAAATCCCTGATGGTGGCCAAGCCAGTGTCAGCCACACTTGATTTTTCAATAGTCGGGGAACATGTATGGGAAGAATAAATAATTATTACAGTTGCACATATTTTCTATAAACAAGCTGTCAAACCACAATATTGATTCCTCGGATAAAAGTTATGACTATTGAAAAATCAGCCCTTAACCTTTTGAAATAGGAATAATAATCCTATCTTCACCTCGGACCAAATCCTTTGGGTGAACAGTAACAGAGCAGTGGTAATGGCTGAACCCAAGCAGGCACTTTAGGTTGTGTAAATTATTTCATCACCACAGCTCCCAAAACGGTGAAGAAGGTGCTAGAACCAAAAATTCGAAGACGTGACACAACCCGCGTGGTAGCGGCCCACTCCCTCACTCTGCGAGACACTCACTGGGACATTATAGGCATCGGGTTTGTGTTCTTAAAACACTTTCCCATATCCAGAATGCAATAAAAACATTAAAAAATCAATCGCCGTGCCGTGGGTGACTAATGTCACCCAAAAACTCGGAAATGACTCGACCATTTTTTTTTTGTCTTTTGTTCACTTACCAGAGTGGTTTAGGAAAAAGTAAAGGAAAAAGCCAAAAAATCGAAACGTCAGAAGGGTCAGCTAGTTATTAATAAAAGTAAGAACTGTAATAACAAAAATATCTTTATTACAAAATATTGTTTCACAAAGATTACTTCAATTTATTTTCACTTAAAATCACAACAAAATCATGCTTAAAATAAAGCCTTTGTAAATGTCGAACTACCCACAAACTACACAGATAAAAACGAAAAACACAATCATTATAATTTTTTGAATTTAGAATAATTATAAAAAATCAACTACACTTAAAAAAAATATTCAATTAAGTTTTGTTAGTCGTTAATTATAAAAATATTATTGTTTGTGCAGTTCGACATTTAAAAACGAAGCCATCTTTTTGTAACCTTTCACGCGAGGCGACACACGACAGATATTATACAAAAATATGCAAGTGTACAAGAATAAGAATAATTTTTAACAGACACCCGACAATGGGCACTCTGATAGTATTTTCGTACAAGAACTCGTGTGACTAGGAGTGTGAACCCGACCAGACCTAGCCGTTTCGTTTAAGAGCTAATGAAAAGCTTATTATTATCCACCAGGGAGACACTTGTTCTATTCTATCAGTCATTCAAAGCTATTAGTCTTATAGCGACTATATAATAATAATTATATAGTCGCTAATAGAATAAATTCTGAGCAAATACTACTCATATAGTTCCACGGTTCCACAGCCAATAAATATTGTATTAGTATACTCAGAATTATACAAGTTACGAAAAACTTCTTGATGTAAAAATTGCTACTATGTCCCAGCACAAGTTGACTTTAATTTGCTTCGATCTTGATGGTTATTAAAAAAAAGTAAACATTTTGTATAATGCAAGATACTATTACTGTAATAGACTAAAAATGCAACTTAAAATACATTTTTGATCTATTTCAATTTATTTTCCGCACGGAACAAATATTTGTATGACCTACAAGTATTTGTTCAGAGTCTAGGTGTTTTTCTATCTATAATATGTATGTATTTACAAAAAAAAAATGTATATAAGTAGTTTATCAGCCATCTCGTTACCATAACACAAGCATTAGGTTGCTTAGCTTGGGACTAGATGGAGTTGTGTGAAATGTCCAAGGATATTTATTTATTTATTTTAACATAGATGTAGCATCGGCAAAGTTCGTAAAACCGATCACGATCCGAACTGAGTGCGCCTTCAAAATCAATCTTTATTACTGCCTTAGTCGCAAATGATCTTTACGCAAATGCATTATCTTGTAAAGTCATATAACCGTATAATACATTCGTAAAATTGAAAAGAATGAATGCAAATTTTCAAATCTATACTATTTCTAAGTTGTGTCGTACTGTAGTTCTTATACAAAAATATTATTTACGTGCCGTCATTGTCGCCATCGACTTTATAATACATCTGTTTACATTTATACAATTTTATACAACAATACTTTATTATTATTATTATGAAGGAGAATTTTAACACGACTACGCATTGATAAAAAAAAACTAAATTCCTTTTTACTGTCTTTTAAAAAGTAATAGGAACAACATTGTATGACAATTCAAAATGCTCCCGGTTGGCTGAAGTTTTTTAATATTAATTATTAATTAATCAAACTACGGGCCA
The DNA here is from genome assembly GCA_905163495.3 of Cosmia trapezina. Classification (NCBI taxonomy): domain Eukaryota; kingdom Metazoa; phylum Arthropoda; class Insecta; order Lepidoptera; family Noctuidae; genus Cosmia; species Cosmia trapezina. Next base: position 29,076,152 of record LR991022.1, on the reverse strand, counting down.
AAATATGAGCGATACATTATTTTAAAGTAAGAAAGCGAATTTTGCTTCTTGCTCATGTTTTTTTTTCCTTTTCCATACTAAACAAAACAGCAAATGCTGGACCATACGGTGGTCTTAGTCAAAATGTTAGAAGTTGGGTATGTATTACGAGGTAGCCTCAGGGAACCGGAGGTGGTACTTGCGCAGGCGCCGCCGGGGGGTACCGGCTGCGCGCGAGGGTCATTGAGGAGGCTTCATCTGCTTCTGCTGCTCTAACAAACGCTCCAGGGGAGAGGGGCCCGGCCCCGACCATAGCGACTGGAAAGAACACGATAATATTTTAAATTTAAGACAAAATGTCAAGAATAAATCTACAGATACATACAAACATAAACTCATGCTTTTATCGACAGATATTTAGCTTATTTTCGATCATAATCAACATTATTATCTTCCTGCCCTTGTCCCATGTAACGTGAAAAAAAAAGAAAGAAAATACGTGGGTACGTGGGTCTGGCGCAGCACGCTTTCACTCTTTCCTTTCAATCATCCCTCACACAATCCATCCATATTTCCTTTGGCCTTCCTCTCCCTCACCATCCATCAACATTTATATCCATTCAATCTTTTAGTTACATGCGTTTCTTAGCTTCTTTTCATAAAATGTTGTAAATTATTTCATAACTCGTCAAAAACGGGAACAGCTGATTTTTTTTGCGATTTCAGGTTTGGTCCCATAGTAAAAGTTGTTCATAATGATGAGTACAATGATGAATAAGAGGTTGTGTGTTATTTAAGTTACACCTTATATAATAATTTTAGGTGGGACACAAAATACGAGCCACAACCAAAAATACCAAATGACATAAAAATATTTATTCCTGGCAAGACTTCAAATAAATGTTGTTTAGAGTAAAAGATGGTACATAAATAAAGTGTAGTTACCGGCGGCTGTCTGTGCGTGGCGGAGCCCCACGCGCTGGTGTCGGGCGCTCCGCTGAACAGAGAGTACGTACTGCCAGGCGTCGCATTGCTTCCGCCCTCACCGCTCTACGTATCATGCAAAGTGTTTTAGTAACTAATAGGACATAATAAGGGTGACAACTGCCAACAGGCATATTAGCAGGAATTTCTTAGAAATATAAAATAAGATAAAGACAACAAACTAAATGATAAAGCACTCATCATCTGCCAAGCCTTTTGTCAACTATGTTGGGGTCGGCATCCAGTCTAACCGGACGCAGCTGAATACCAGTATTTTACATGGCGCGACTGCTTATCTGACCTCCACAAACCAGTTACTGGGTAATACGATAACCTTGGTAAGACTGGTTGTCAGACTAGATAAATCATTATTTATATTATAAGCCGATGAAGAGAGAGAGTGCACTTATGTATGCACACACATTTGTGCATTATAATATCTCCTGCATACTTAGCTTATCTCCGTTGAAATTAGCCGCCATCACCGAAATTCTACCGGGATGATATTACAAAATGCAACTCACCCCAACATGATCCATGTTCTTCATACTCCCAATATCATTACTGACTGGCTCATTAAAATTCATGTTCAGATTTCTCTGCTGCATATCCAACGCGTTGCTGCCAAAATTCAACGCGTTCATATCCATGAGATCCTTGTTACCCTGTCCGGGGTAGTTTAGAGGCTTGTCTACCATCTTCATCTGTAACGGCTGGTAGGACAGCTTGTTGTTAAATTGAGGGTACATCGACGAATCGTAGCTTACCGCAGGAGCGTAGGAAAAGCTATTCAGTGAGGAATTGAAATTAGGTGATGTCACTAGGTTTTGTAAAGTTTGTAATTGAGGCTGGCCTATAGTGGATTGAAGGTACCCCGGCTGATTGAAATTCTCTGGTTTATTTTGCGGAATATTGCTCTGTAACTGATTGTATGATAGATTTTGATAAGGGTTTGGTAAATTAGTGTTCAAGTGTTGTTGCGAGTAAAAGTTGGGTTGTAAAGGTGGTTGAAAATTGGCGCTAAAGTTGTTAGGCTGGTCCGGTTTCCACCACATCGGTTGCTGGTAACCATCAGGGGGTTGTTGAGGTTGCGTGTTCCAACTTCGAGGTTGCTGCGCGTTAAACAGCGTATTATTCGGTTTAAAGCTATCATCTCTGAATTTATTATCATTAAACTGGTTCTCTTGAGCATTCTGCCAGTATCTGTACTGGTTAGCAAAGCGAGGAGGTAAGTCATTCAAGAAGTTCTTCTTGTCTCCAGACATTTGGTAGTTTTGGTTGAACTTCTGACCGTCTTGGAACAGTTCCTGTCGAGAGTTCTGCTTCTGTAGCGCTGCCGTCCTAACATCAATCTCTTTAGGGTTGACTACGGGTAACCTTATACCCTGGTTATTGATATTAGGGGCTGGGTAACTAGGGTTGTAGCTTAAACCTGTGTTCTGTATCCCATAATTCTTTTGAAAGTTCATTCTAGGTGCATCAGGGTATGTATTCTGTATTGGGTTCCAATTCGGTGATGGAGGATGATCTTGCCTCTTCTGTTGGTACGTCTGTGAGTTCTGACTTGACTGACTCGGTTTTACTTCTTTTTTCTCTTCCTTTTCTACCTTCTTGGGGGGCGGTTCTGGTTCAGTGTTGAGTACTAAGTGGGGGTACCCTGCGGATTTGTCTTTGAGGGAGAGGATCCCGCCTGTCTTTCTGCCTAGAGGCAGGTTGGCTAGGGACTTGATAGCTTTCGGCTGTACCACTTTGGGTTTCTCCTCTTTAGATTCCGTTGTGTCTGCTGATGAGTCGGGCGTTGGCGGTGGTGTTACGAATTTCACCTGCGAAATAAAAAGTCATTAGCTTTTGGCTTTTTACACCCGGTATGTGTTTTAATAATGCAATTACTAGAAGAACTAACCATAAACTATTGTTGGTTAGCACAAAAATAATTCCCAAACGAAGTCTGACGTGAAGCTCATACATAACATCACGACAATAACCCCCGAAGGGTTAGACAGAGGCGTGCCTACAGTACACCTTGCATTTCCGACTAGTATAAGACGTTCACCTGTTTGTTGGTCTCCTCCTGCTTGCGCATGATGGCGGCCATGGCGATGTTGACGCGCGGCTTACGCGCCTCCTTCTTGTCCTCACTCTTATCTTCAAGTAGCTCCACCTCCTACAAAAGCATTACTTAATCAGCCTATTTGCCACAGCTGAGACACAGGGAGTGGGCTGTAATCCACCACGCGGGCCCAGTGCGGGTTGGTAGATGTCACATGTCTTCGAATTTTTGGTTCTAGGACATGCCGGTTTCCTCACGATGTTTTCCTTCACCGTTTTGAGAGCAGCGGTGCGCGGTGGTGAAATAATTTACACAAAGTAAAACGCCTCTCCGGGTTTGAACCTACGACCTACAACTCGTAAGTCGCGACCGTTACCACTGGGCCACCACTGCTCACTGTGTTTGTGTATAATACATTCATATTAAAATTAAGTACAATGAATAAATCTGGATGTTATGTCCGTAATAACCGTGCAAAGCAGGGGCGGTTCGCTAGTATATTAGTAAAACGTGTTGAAGGTATACGTACGATAACTTGGTCCTCTTGCGTGGCGAGGGCTCGCTCCTCCCGCGCTCGCTCCAGAGAACCTTGAGGCTTCAGGATACCCACGCGTTTCTCGCGAACTGTTGGTGAAATGGCATTATATAAATGTATGTTTAAACCAATTAAATGATTTCTTTTTATTTTCTTTTTTTAATAGTTGCTGTTGCCCGCGATTTCGTCTGCGATACAATATGAAAAGTATCCTATGTCCTAACCCAGGTCATGGTCTACCTATGTGCCAAATTTCATCTAAATTCGTTCAGCCATTTTAGCGTAACAAACAAAGTCACTTTTGCGTTTATAATACATACCAGCTGCGCCACGCGGTTTCACCCGCGTAAACCGGCATAAAAAGTAACATATGTGTTAATGCAGGGTATAAGCTATCTACATACCAAATTTCATCCAAATCGGTCCAGCCATTTGAGCGTGAAGAAGTAACAAACATAAAAACATACAAACACACACACACTCTCACAAACTTTCGCCTTTATAATATTAGTGTGATGTGATTAGTTAGAATTTAAAAATGCTATTTAAAGATTGAAGATGAGACATTTAGCCGATGTAGCACGGACGTAAAAATATCGCGGGGGAATTTTATCGCGCACTGGATTTTCAACTCTCGGTGTTGAGCCGAGCTACGAGAATCCAACCTAACAACAACAGAGTGCATCACAGCGCGACGAAAAAACACACTGTTGGATTTTCAACTCTCGGCGCTAAGCAGAGCGTTGAAAATCCAGTGCGAGAAAAAAAAATCGCCGCGATATTATTACGGCCGTGCGAACGTCGACTCAGCGTCGTTTACTACTCATAACTTTGTACATTGTGGTTTTATTTAGAATAGATGAGTTGTACCCACAATCGTTACTTAATAAAAAAATATTTATTATTAAAGATCCTAACCCTCACCTTTCTCCCGGAAATCAGCCTCCGAGATAACAATAGGCGGCGGCGGATGCGCGGGCTCGTCGTCGCTGTCGTCCTCGGGCTCCGGCGCGCCGCCCCTCGCCGCGCCCGCCGCCCCGGCCGCCGCGCGCAGCGCGCTCAGCGCCACGGTGAGCTGCTCTCCGCCCACGGAGGATGCCGTGAAGGTTGTGGTGCCGTCTTCCTCGCTGCAACAATAAAGCTCACTTTATCAGTGACTTCCTTTTTAAAAATCCGAATTATAATTATATTACATTGCTTCTTGACCATGATTCTAGGTCAAGGGGAAGTACTCCATAGGTTTTGATTTACTTGCGAGCATCAAAATATGTCGCATTTATGCGACCGTATTTTTTTATTGCGTTGACTGAGAAGCTTGATTTTTTTAGGACTCCAAGGGACCATAGACCTACGTATTTGATATTAATTTCAATTTGATACCTCTACGCGTTCCTGAGAAAAAGGGTCTTGACAGACAGACAGACAGACAGACAACGAAGTTATCCTATAAAGGGTTTTTTCCTTTTGAAGTACGGAACCCTAAAAAAGGCCATCGATCGAACCTCTCTTGGCCAATTATGCCGTCAATCGTGTCACATTTTTTTTTTGCTAGCTTATATATTGTGCTGGGCAAAGGCCTCCCCTTTTTCCTCACAAACCACACTGTCTTGTGCGATCTCTGGCCATGTTGGCTGCAACCCTCATCAGATCGTCACACCACCTTCGCCGCGGCCTGCCTCGACGGCGATGTCCTCCCTCAGGCGTCCAGTGAGTGACGATCGTTGCCCATCTCTCCGGGTGAATTCGTGCGACGTGTCACATTAGTACATCAAATTTTATTCTGCCCTATAAGTTAATATTGTCGGTACAAAATGTCGTTATCATATCAACAAAAAAAAAAAAAATGCTCTACTGCCGAACATGGGCCTCCCGTAGAATCGCCACAAGCACAACAAAGCCTAAATTCAGGCCAATGATACGAGACAAATACATAAAATTGCAACTTATACAAATATCAACTATAAATTCAAGTAATCTAAGTTGATTTTTGAATGAAAAAAAAACTACCGATAAACTTCATAAAATAATTTTAGTTGCAATGGAAACTGAAAGTTTTCAATCCCAAAGAATGAAACTTCTTTCGTTTCGTTGGCTTTTAGTATCTCAAGTAATTTAATGAAAAAACTGTAGATAAACGTCATAAAATAATTTTAGTTGCAGTGGAAACTGAACCATACATAATTACGTTAAAGTTTTGAATTCTAAAGCATGAAATTTATTTCGTCTCTTTGGCTGCCTGCATTCATCGGATTCCCGCAACATTCACTAAGTCATCAGAAAGTTATCCACAGTAAAACTGACTCACGTATATGACAGATGTTCGGGCCTCAGCTGCGACAGTTTCTTGCCGAGCAGTATCATGCGATGCGCGCGCACTCGCTGTTCCAACTCGGGCTCCCCGCTCAAACATGTCACCGATACCTCTGATGGCGGCCTGGGATAATAAGACACAATATTTTAACAAGGGGAGAATGTAGAAGAATAACCTAATAATAGAATAGAAATAACGTCTTCACAAACGATACGGAATGAAATCACATAACATAACAGAACAGTAATGATATCTAACTAATACTTATCTAACTGATATCTAAAATACTTAAGAGGCTACCGAGCGCGCAGTGGCGCCCTCATCGTTTGTTTGGTTATTTCTTTTATTTTAGAATGAAAATGCAGAAAATAAGCACGTTAAGTTGTGCTCCACAAGACTATACGTTATTATTATTACAAATAGTAGTTTTACATTCTTAAGTTTTATTACAATCGTTTAAACGGAGGTTAGTGGCCACTAAGCTCCGTTTTAACGATTTTCTGCATTTTCATTCTAAAATAAAAGAAATAACCAAACAAACGATGAGGGCGCCACTGCGCGCTCGGTAGCCTCTTAAGGTTGATGCGCCAGGGGAGCCCGCGAAATTCAAAATTTCTTACGTTTTTTGCAATTTGTAGGTCAGTGTGAGCTTGTATGTTGATTAAAATCTGATTCGCGGCCGTAGCTAATGCGGCTTTACAGAATTATAGTCATTAGAATCAGCAATACAACGCCATAAGTTAGCATTTATCTCAAATCTAGCGATTTCATGAAATCATGAGGTTTGAGGTAAATGCTAATTTATGGAGTTGTATTGCTGATTCTAATGGTTATAATTCTGTAAAGCCGTATTAGCTACGGCCGCGAATCATATTTTAATCAACATACAAGCTCACACTGACCTACAAATTGCAAAAAACGTAAGAAATTTTGAATTTCGCGGGCTACCGTGGCGCTTTCGCCTTAACTTAATAACTAACGTAACTTTTCCCTACCGACCAATAACGACCTATAGTAATCTTATGGGAAAACTCATCTCTTGTCTGCAAATCACTACTATATCACTTCAATCAGTACTATTTTTAAAAAAAACAACGTTATTGTAGGTATTTTTCTTTAATTTGCCACATAACATTCCTTGGTAGGACTTGATCCTTATCAGCATCATTATCGCCGGGTACAATCATACCTAAGACCTAAGAAAAGATAAGGATAAGGGCCTGTTTCACCATGTACGCACGGCTACAGATCAAGCTATACATTCCAGTATAAGCTGATCTCACATGGTATTAGATTTTCTTATTTATTTTTATTTACCGTCACCGGTGTAGAAATATTAAAATTAAAGTACAATTTTATTCTATTCAATTAAATTCCATTATTACATCTATAAATTAGTTTTTAAATTCCATTATTATTATATTTATAAATTTTTATACAATGTCAAGTTTTACGAGCATTTTTTTATTTTTTATTTTAAGTATCTATGAATGAAATATCAAAATTTACTAATTATATAATGTCAAATGCTTAAAAACAAAAATAAATAAAGAAAAGTCAATATACACACGCATAGTACCTACTGATAAAACTGTATTGTCAAAAATTATAATTTAAAAATTCGTTAACTGAGTAGAAACAATTGTCTAAAAGCCAGACAAATATTATTTTTCTAAATTTATTAGTGGGCAACACTCTGAATCGTGCGGGTAAATTGAGACTTACAATGAGAGGTCAGTGTAAACTGGAAATGGATAGTTTGATGTATACATCAAGCTATACATTCCAGCCACACGGGTACGATTAACTTCCTATTAAATTACTTGGCAGATAATTTCATACAAATTCTGTTCCATTTTTTAATTTATTTTATTTTATTTTATTTGGTGAGTAGTGGCTATTCGGACATCGTGAAATAGGCCCTAAGTGTTTTTCTTTTTTCATCATTTAGTCTTTTAGAGTCAGGGTGGTTCAACTCACTCGGCATCTTTATCCTCTGCATCCTCATCCAGATCAGGCACTCGTCCTCCGTACGTGTCCCATGCGGCGTGGTTGGGGAACCGGAGCCCCGTCAGAGCACTCTCCAGTGGTAGGAACCCTGCCAACTCCTCGTCTTCGGGTAGTGGTACGCTGTCATCTGCGAAGGTAAACAAATGGGACTAGAGATATAGTGACGGTAGTATAGGTCGTATATAGCTCCGTCACTCTCTCTCACTGGAAACGTACAACTTCTGCCCTGCTTTAAGAGCTCATAGTAAGCCCCCAGTACGACAGAACTCAGATGTAGCATCGGCAAATTTCGTAAAACCGATCACGATCCGAACTGAGTCAATCTGCCTTGCCTTTTCCCTATGTGGGGGTCGGCTTCCAGTCTAACCGGATGCAGCTGAATACCAATATTTTACATGGAGCGACTGCCTATCTGACCTCCACAACCTCCAGTTACTGGGTAATACGATACTCCTTGGTAAGAGTGGTCGTCAGACTTTCGGGCTTCTGACGACCCGTAACGACTGTCAAAGATTCACGAATAACAGCCGGGACCAACGGCTTAGCGTGCTTTTCTTTCTGTATTTACAAATTGCCACAGTAAAAAAAAAAAATAATAAAACGTATTTTTCAACCAACAAAGTATCATAGACATAAAAATTACAAAATTAAAAAAAAAAAACAATCTAAAATACGACATAGACATACGACTATTACATACTTCGATTGCTCAGTATGTGAACCATAACAAATGCAACACGACATGATCGCAACTTTCCGGCAAAAAAAAAAGACCAGTACCCTAATTGCGTAATCGGAGTTTGAAACATTTTGAAACAAATTGCTAATCCATTGCTTCTTATGTCCGAAAAATGTGTCTGCCCGACAACGTAAATAACGCAATGAATGTTGTTGAACTGTCAAAATGAAACCGTCGGTGATAATGTGTTACGCAATTAGTGTGCAGGTTTTTTAAAAATGTTGTTCTTGTTTTCCCAATGCATAAAAAAATGTGCTTGATTCTTCAGGAAATTCTCAGCATACTTACATGTGTCAGTTAATAATGCAGCCGATGGCGCCAGCATGTTGAGGGTGTGCGCGAAGGCCGGCCACAGCGCCGCGAGGGAGCACCACGCGGCGCTGGACAGGATCTTGGAGTGCCATGCCGCCCACGCCATCCACACCTTCACTGCACGACAGATATTGCGTTATTTAGCTGATAATATATGAAGGAGTAGAGGAGATAGGTGCCTTTTAAAGAGGATGCGCTGTCGTAGCCCGTGAAATTCAAATTTTCTTGCGTTTTATGCAATTTGCAGGTCTGTGTCAGGTTATATCTTGATCAAAAAAGATAAGCGACAATAAAACATATGTATTTACATAATTTTAACTTTCTAAGTTAGATTTCGTGCAGATTCGTCGAACGAACGAAATCTAACCTAGAAAGATGTATTGATGATTTTTATGGTTAAAATTATGTAAATACATATGTTTTATTGCCGCGTATCATATTTTGATCAAGATCACCTGACACGGACCGGGAAAAAAAATCAAAAGTAAAATGTCTAGTTTTTTGCTTTTCATAATAAATTATTATTCTGAGCCAGTAGTCTGGTATATACTCACAGGCGGGCAGGGAGCGCGGCAGCGGCGCGGCCACGGTGTAGCTGGGCAGCAGCAGCGCCAGCAGGGTGCCGCTGGCGAGCGAGCTGGCCAGCTGAGCCGCGCGAGCTTCGCCTTCAGTCATAGCGTTGCTCTCGGCCGTCAGGTCTTCCGTGGTGGAATGGACGAGCCATACCATTACACACGCCATCTACATATAAAAAATAAAAAAATATTGGCGAAACTTCACGCACCTGATGAATATTATCAATAGAATGTCGTCAGACTGACAACTGATTATGATCGAATGTTGTCAGACTGACAATTGATTATGATCGAATGTTGTCAGACTGACAGCTGATTACGATCAAATGTTGTCAGACTGACAGTTGATTACGATCGAATGTTGTCAGACTGACAGCTGATTATGATCGAATGTTATTAGATTGACAGCTGATTACGATCGAATGTTGTCAGACTGACAGCTGATTAAGATCAAATGTTGTCAGACTGACAGCTGATTACGATCAAATGTTGTCAGACTGACAGTTGATTACGATCGAATGTTGTCAGACTGACAGCTGATTATGATCGAATGTTATTAGATTGACAGCTGATTACGATAGAATGTTGTCAGACTGACAGAATTAAGAATACTAAGAAATAACAAACACAAACCTTTATAAGCGTCATGGACTCAAAGCTGTCGGTGGCGATGAGGGCCGTCAGCGAAGAGTTGAGAGAATTCACCAGCGCGGCCGCCGCGTCCAGCCTACAACAAGGAATATTATTACAGTTTCAACAAAAAAAACCGCATTCGATTAATAGAAAAAAGTTGTCAAATCGTATATTTGCGAGAAAAACGTGCTATCTCGAAAAATGCAATTTTACAGGAAGCATTTCTAAAACTTTTAAAAATTATGACAAGAAAATTAAAGGCCCTCGCCCACGGCGACTTTTTGTAGCGATGCTGTCGCGCGTTTACGAAATGCGCGACTGCATCGCTACTAACGCGCGTTAGTCGCATTTGCAACGCGCTACAGAAGCGATGCCAACGCGCTACTAACGCGCTACAGTATCGCGACTGTATCGATGCAAACACGAATTATGATTTTAGGGGCAATCGGTGATTGAATTTAAAGTTATATATTACTTTTTAGACTTTATTTTTATAAAAGGTTACATGTATGTAGCTATCTAGCTTAAGGTTAGAACGAGAGTGAGTGTCCGTCTCTGCACATCCCTACAACACAGCACACATACCTAGGTACACTTTGCACTCACACTAACGAGGCTATAACACACGCGACCGTGTCGGACGACATCGGGGAGAACACAGGGAGGGTGGCACGTGAGTGGAGAACCGAGCTTTCGTTGCCTACGCTTCGGCTGCTTACGTAAAAGCAGCACCAAAGACAACGTGACGAATGTTGCCTCAACGGAGTCCATCTTGCAACTGTAGCGATCGCAGGTATTTTTGTGCCGTTACTGAATCGCGTTTGTATCGCGACAGAAGCGCACCAGTGTCGCGTTCGCATCGCGACTGAATCTGGGCCTGTAGGCGAGGGCACACAGATAGCGACCGCTTCGCGACTGTATCGATGCGGACGCGCGACAGCATCGCTACAAAAAGTCGCCGTGGGCGAGGACCCTAATGTTTTTTTAGGTTATATGAGAGCTACCGGTGGATAGGGCTGCAGGGACAGGAACCTCCTCACGATACGAGCCGTATCGAGGAGTACTGCCTTCTGAATCTGGCCCTTGACCTAACCGCCTAACGAGAGCCTCGAGAGATGTTGATCGAGGCTATCGGCCATCAGGTCGTTGGCCGTAGCTACAATCGACACAATGACAACCGACCTCACATTCCAAATGTCAACCACCTCGTGTGCTAAGTCGAGATATTTTATTATTATGTCTTGACAATTCTCGGGACCCTGGAGTCCCGGACCTTTAGAAGGCGTACGAGGGGCCAAAGCCAACTCGCAGAGGCCCGTTAGACGCTTTCAATGAAATGAGGCACCAACCGACGATTATCCCTTTACACACTATGCAAGTGCACCCAAGGACAACCCCCGGTTGGTGCAGGACTATTGCAGTATATAGAAATAAAGAGATTGGAGTATGGATTTGAGTGGCTAAAGTGGACTGGTTGCCTAGAACTATGAAAGGACTATGGCCCCTGCCGGATCAATGTTTTTTAATACACGGATAAAATGGCAGGGGGTGACTTGCACACACAATAATGGGCCCCCGAAAAGGTCGCTAGCACATAGTGTCGTAGCGGCAAGGGGGCAACATGTCCTGAGGTGCTTGTGAGGAGTGGAGAGGTATCCCACGGTTCTCAGAACAATCCCAGAGCCCGGAAGATGGTCAAGATCCCTACAAACACTTACTGGAATACTTCCTTCCTCCGAGCACGTTTGCTCTTGCGAATCTCCACTCAAACCGGCCAATAAAGGCAAGAAAGAGGTGGGAGCTCTGTTCCTCGTCAGTGTTCACTCCAGCCGGCCAATAAAGGCAAGTGAGAGGTGAGGAACAAGACTTCTCCCGGGAGATAGGGTCCGTGGGGTCGCTACTGCCCAACAGCTCGCCACATGCTGCCCTGCGGGTTTCTGTATCTCTCTTGGTCTGGCTCCTCATCCTAGACCTGTTCCGGCAAAGTGAACTCTACCAGCACAGACCTAAAATTCGGAGCGCGCAAGCCCCACCACGACGTCAACGTAGAGATACTGCGGTGGGGTTATTATTATTATTATTAACTTACTCTTGGAGAAGGTGGAGCTCGTGGCTAAGTAATAACAGCCGCACGGGTCGATCCATCAGGTTAAGCTACGCTTGCCGGGGTTGGTCAGTGGATGGGTGACCATCTTTACATACCGAGACTCCTTCGTGCCTCGGAAAGCACGTTAAGCCGTTGGTACCGGCTGTCAGTCGTGGATCTATGACAGTCGTTACGGGTCGTGAGAAGCCCGAAAGCCTGACAACCAGTCTTACCAAGTGGTATCGTATTACCCATGTACTAGGTTGTAGAGGTCAGATAGACAGTCGTTCCACGTAAAATACTGGTATTCAGCTGCATCCGGTTGGACTGGAAGCCGACCACAACATAGTTGGGAAAAGGCTAGGCAGATTGATTAACTTACTCTTCAACAGTGTGTATGTAGTGCATGGCCCTGATGAGCTCTGTGACGTAGGAATGCGCGTCCAGGCGACCGGGCAGCGTCACCGGCGCGGGAGCAGTGCTGTCCGTCACGCCCGGGATCACGGGCAGGTCCTTAGGGTCACTACAGACGAAATAATGTTGGTTTTTATCAGGATATTGATACGTAGTTGAGGTACCAAGTGGAGGTAAGTCTGTGTGAATTATCAGACAAAAAGTACCGGTCAGGAGCGAGTCGGACTCGCGCACCGAGGGTTCCATCTCGATATATGAAAAAGTGCTATTTAGAGACATCGTTTAATTTGTCCTGCAAACCGTCTATCACATAGAATAATTTCAGATTTTTCTCTATGGAAACTTCGGAGATAGGGGGGGAACGTTTTTTTTTTTTACATTTTTCATCACAAATCGAAAACTGTGTACAGAAGGTACCCTAAATTTTTTTTTTTCATGATTTTATTTGACCACTGTCGGCGTGATCAATAATATGTATATCCATACCAAATTATAGCTTTCTAATACTAAGAGCCTCTGAGCTATGCTGCGGACGGACAGACAGACGGACATATCGAAACTATAAGGGTTCCTTGTTGACTACGGAACCCTAAAAATTATTGTGTGCCTTTAATTTCACTTGTAGAAATTACCTTTTTCAACAGAGCATCATTGCTTGGCTGCGAAGTTTCATACAGAAGATCACTCTACATACCTGGGCAGTGCAGCAGCGGCTCTCAATGTCCGTGCGAGGTTGGCGGGCGCCGGCGGGAAGGGCGCGCGCACCATGAGTGAGCGCACGTGCCAGTACAGTGCGCCCAGGCGACGCCCGCGCCGCCACGCCACCAGAGCCAGCTGGTTGTACGGCTGTCCTGAGTGCGCCGATACCACTAGCGCGTGCCTGGAAAAACACAAGAATAGATCAAAATGAATGTAAAAATGAATGTAAAAATAAATGTAAAAAAATAATAAAAATAATAAATGTCACTGGGGTGAATTCGCAAAAATACTATTGTTTAGATTAAGTATGTTATAATTATAAACAATGATTTTTAGATATATTTTATACTTTAATTTTGGGTGTGTCACTTGACTATCGCATTAGGTAAAGACCTGTAATGGTAGTTTTAAGGCATTTAAATAAATAAAGTCAAATCAAAAGTGATTTATTGATGAGAGTGATGAGAATCAGCACTTTTCGAACGTCAAAATTACTTATGACAGTCCCCACAAAACGCCCGCCCTTCACCACTCCCTAGTGCTTTAGCTGGGAAGAAGAAGTGGAGCAACATACTCCCCAGCAGCACACCTGTCTGTTCAGTTAGAAACACTTGATTCTATATACAATAGTAGGTAACTACACATGAATGCAATAAAGAGTTTGAGTTTGAGTTAGGTACGCAATAGTAGATTGTTATAAAAGGTGGAAGGGAATCAATTCCTGTACGAGGTATTTAGACTATAGTCCGAATAGGAATTGGTGACTTTCACCTGTGTTAAACACTCTACTTTTCATTTCGAATATAAGGAAAGTAAAAAATAGCAGTTTTTCTAAAATATTTATTGTTAAAAATACATGTGTGCCTATTTATTTGAACGAGCGAAGTAGGTACAGTAGTACTCAACTAATATGGCTTATCGATGTACCTGCGCAGAAGATGAATTTTCAAAGCTCGGGAAATGCTATTGACCAATCGGCACGCTGCACGCTTTTTCCTGTACCGCTATTGGTCGGTAGCTGCCGCCATGTTAGCGCGCGCCGCTTGACAGCCGCCATACTTGCAAGTGAGACGGAAGTAACAGCTGCAGTGTATTATGAACCTTATAGTAGTGATCTAAGGTTGATTGTAAGTTTTAAGTATTCTCGTTAATCTTCCAGGCCATACTTTCTTTTCTGTGCGAACGAAGATTCACGACGCGCCTTATTACTTGGGTACTACTGTACAGCTTACAGAGTTAGTATCCTGCCAAATTATACTCTTTTTAAATTTTAAAGATGGAACACACCGCGTCACCGCCGCAGGCCGTCCCGCTTACTAGTTATTTTTTTTTTATTCAGACTGGCTGTTTGTACACTCACAAGACCGCAGCCCGACTACCTGACCAAATTTAATTCTATTTTTAAAATTCATTCCCGCCCTAGAGAGGGAAGCAATTACTATGAGTCTTTCCCGACCAAGGGTGCGGAGCAGCGTCTTCGACCCGCTACTCGGATCAAACAAACACTACTTTCCAAGTATGAGGAATGAAAAATAATTTACATTACTCAACCCAACACAAACAAATTTAACAAAATTATTTGTCAATCAATTTTAAGAACTCATGTAAGATAAAGTTTTAAGGCGAAACTCTCGCCTAACTCAAATGAGATACATAGCTAGAAACTCGCTTGTAATCGAGTCAGACATTGCATATTGTAATTGTAATATAATAATTTAATCACCACTTCTCTCAAAACGGTGAAGGAAAACATTGTGAGGCATGTCCAAGTACCAAAAATTCGAAGACATGTGACATGTACCAACCCGCATTGGGCCCGCGTTGTTGTAGATTACGTCCCGCTCCCTCTCTAAAAGAGTAGGCCTGTGTCCCAACAGTGGGAACATTATAATCTGATTTTACTTATGCAATAAAGTACGAATAAATTGCCTGGACAAACAAGCGACAGTTTGCCGTTTTGGAAATATCGAACTAGGAAAGAAATAGAATCAAAAATTGCAATTTTAATTGTTACCTGTAAAACGTATGCGCAACACGCAGCTGCTGCCTGTATCTTGCCAGGTCCCCGAGGTGCACGAGGCAGTGCTGGCAGATGTAGCGCGCGGAGGCCGGCGGCGGCATGCGAGCGCCCACGGCCGACTCGCCGGCGCCCCAGCCCTCCACTAGACCCAGTAGCGATGCGCGCCGTCTGCAGTGACCATGAGACAAGAGATTGCTAAAGTGCGTGCTTTGAAAGGAATTTTTAACCGACTTCAAAAAAGGAGGTTCTGTATTCGACCCATATGTATGTATGTATGTTTGTATGTCCGCGATTTTCTCAAAATTCTTTCACTAACGTGATCTACATAGTTTCAGGAAGATTTTAGCATACAACATGCCGCTACTATAGCGAAATTAACTAAAGACCACTGGATAGTGCTAGTGGCCAGTAATCAGGAAAATTATAATTAGATAAAATAATTAATAAATTGAAAAAAAATTTTTTTTCAAACAAACTAAATAATAAAATAATAACCAAAATTAGGATCACTTTATGCAAAGGACTGATTCATGAAGCTATTGTTCTATGTCAGCTGGTAAGGTCTTTGACTTGGACCCTTTTCTTTTGTTCATCGTTTGTCTATTGTTCTGACCCAGCTGGGAGTAGCTTCATGAATGATTTTTTTTGCACAAACTGACTTCTTTTTTTATTCGTTTGAATTTCATCTCTGCGCTACAGGTTGCTCCAAATTGCTGTTTTAGAAAATTGTAAATAAATCAATAAATAATAACGTTTAATAAAATTAGAATATCTTTATAAAACGAAAACAACTGTACACGCGTGTCAAGTTAATGTCGTAGAAGCAGCGCCACGCTGTATAATACATCAGGTACATACATATTCTTATGTACGAAGTTATATGATATAAATCTACCTAGCCTTTTCCCAACTATGTTGGGGTAGGCTTCCAATCTAACTGGATGCAGCTGAATACCACTCAATCAAGAAATAAATTAACAGGAAACATTGTAATTGATGAATTTGAAGGGAACAGTTGCATTACTATACCTAAATGGTAAGTCCAATTTAAATGTAGTGCAGATCTGGTGCAGCAAACAGAGGTAGAATCCGGCGGCAGCCTGCAGCACCCATGACAGCATCGCCTGACCTTCACTGCGAAGGGGGTTCTGAAACATAATAAACACAATGATATTATAAACGAAAGATACGCTACGTTTATACTGAGCGGCGTTCGGATATTGTTGCGTTGTTATTGCAAATGTACTTACATATTATAGGTGTATAGTAGTTTTCAACTACGACTGCGATAGATAATACAGAACGTATGATACAGAAAGAGATAGCTTGTCACACCACGGACATGCTTTGTTTCGCTTGCTGCTATTAGCCGACTAAATCCAATTACAAAAATTGTCTGAATTTGTCTGCAACAGTTTGCTCGCACTACTGCCATATATACCTCTTTATTTATATAATATCATTGAATAAATAGTAAAGCTAAAGCTACTTTCCAGGAAAAGTGGAAGAAAGTTGAACATGGAGTCATCTATAGTGAGCTTCAAGCTTTATGGCGGTTCTGAAGTGGGATACGCGCTGCTCAATACCCCACCCCTTACCCCTTTTTTTTTTGGGGAGAAAAGCTCATGCACTACCATGAGGAGACAGTACAGTTATGTGGGGACTCTAACCCACTAAAACTCCATGGTGTCCTCCTCTGACCCCTCACCCTTGGGGTCACATTAAATTCTTACTGGGCAGCTACCAGCCTCGTGTTCAAAGTCGCCATAAAGTCTGCATCAGGCTGTACCAGTAGTGGTGGTGAGACGGAACGTGTATCGCCGTATTGCTTCCGTGAACTCGGTGAAATATTTGTGCATTTCTCTTTTTTATTATGACCAGTAGTGGTGACATAACCACGTCATACCTAATGACTTTTTCATGGAGGAACACTGACTCCCAAGTCACAGGTATAAACCTAGTTTGGGAGCCAGGGGACCTATGTTCAAGACTTCTATTGACTCTAAATTGTTGATGTCATATCTGTAAAAAAGCTTTCACTTTTTGAAATAAAGAATTTTTTTTTTACATAGCCACTGCTCTAGATAGTGATGTTAATAAAAATGTGTGACAAACATCAACCATATTTTGTGTGGTTACTACTTATATGAATCAGTTTGCATAGGTAATCTCAAGTGTAGTGCTTATTTCCTTGTTTGTGTTACAAAAAAACCCAAGAAAATATTCATGATTTCCTTTACTTCTGTGCATTGTTTTATGTTATACAATAAGTTGTAATTTATTACTGTTAGTCATATAAAATAATGTCAGAGCCCACTCCCTCTAGAAGAGAGATGTTCCAGCATTGGGAACATTATGGGCTGATGATCATGATATTTTATGAAAAGATAGTCCAAGTAGTCCTAGATAGAGAGAAGTGGATGAGTAGGTAGGTCTTTACCCTACACTGGTAAAATAAAGCTAATAGTATGGCTCATTTCATTACGTCTAACGGGGCTCTGCAAGTTGGCTTCGACCCCTCGTACCGCGTACCAAAGGTCCGAGACCGCAGGGACCCTTGATAGGTCAAAGACACTAAAATAATATTAATAACTAGCCGTTGCCCGCAGCTTCGCCCGCGAGATGTCGGAAATTATCCCACGGGAACCTAGGGTAGTAGGTAAAAAAGTATCCTATGTGTTAATCCAGGGTATAAACTATCTGGGTGCCAAATTTCATGCAAATCCGTTCAGCAGTTTTTGCATGATTGAGTAACAAACATCCAAATATCTTCACATACTTTCACATTTATAATAATAATAGGATGTTTTCTATTACATACCTTTCTGTCTTTAGAGATGGCCTGTAGGCCCTCAATCTGCTGCTTGAAGCCCACATTCCACAAGTCTTGTTCCACTTTCTTGTCCAATGCATAGTCTAAATCCAAAACTAATACTTTTTGATACACCTGTGGACAGAACACAGTATTATATTGAAATAAAACAGAATTATTTGAATGATATCATTAGAGATTAGATAGTAAAAAAAATTATAATAAGGGAATGTTCTTCTTTATACATCATCAGCATTTAATAGTCAACTTATATCGAGGGTGTACTGCGAAAACCTGCTAACCATTTTTGACAAAAATGAGATAAATGCATGAAAATTCTTATCTTGTTGAGCTTTTTATACGGGTAAAAACGGCTAAGCGCTACGTTAAACGGTTTAGAAGATACTTCATGGATTTACTAAAATTATAGTACATATTTTAATTAGTTATAGACTTTTAAAACGCCATAACTTATAACTGAATTGACTGCACTTAGTTGCTTTTCGCAGTAAACCCTCGATATATGTATAGATAAAGGGTGTCTCAGGAAGAACTTAAATTATTTAAAAAAAAAATATATATATTAATTAAATGTTTTATTTACATTTTGTTCTTATTAACACATTAGCTGCCAGACAATAGACACAATAGAAAATTAATTGTTTGAGGTCACCGGTGACCGGCGTGGCAGTTAACCTGTTAAGTACAGTAATTTACATATGAAACAAATTATCAGTTAAATTCTCACTATTGCATTGTTGGCAGGAATGCACTCTTTTGACAAATTTTTGCAGTAGTAAGGGCTGCTGGAATTCACGAATTTGGCATGCAATTTCTTCTTTGACTTTCCAACTTTTTTTTGGCAAGAATTGGACGGAATGGACTTAAATGAGATGTGGTTTCAACCGGATGGCACCACCTGTCACATTGCACGTGAAATAATGACGTTGTTGCAAACAAAGTTTCCAGGTTGTGTCATCTCTTGTTTTGGATACCAAAACTGGCCGCCAAGAAGTTGCGATTTAACTTCTTTGGATTATTTTTTTTAATTCAATAGGTATTTTGTTTGATGAATAAATCTCATTACTGTCTCTGCACATATTAAGAAAAAAAATGTAAATAAAACATTTAGTTAATAAATATTTTGCATTAAATGAAATAAGCATTGTTTTTAGTAATAATTTACACTTTTCTAATGTAATTTTAATATATATTTTTAAGTTTTTCAAATTCAAGTTCTTACCGTGACACTCTTTATAAGTTTCCAGGTGAAAACATAATAAACATAGTTTGATTTTTAGGAATTACAGTGTTGTAGTTTCAAAATCATTACAACTACTCTCATTAAATACAACAAAAACATGTTTCATAGGTAGAAAATTTCTAGAGATTGTTATAAAGAAAATATATATATAGAGAGAGTTTTCTTTGTAAAAGTCTTATAGTTACAGGCAAAGGCGTAAATAGTCTAACTTAACTGTAAAGTGTACAAACCTTTTGCAACTGTTGTTGTGAAGCCCAAAGACCCCTTTCTTGGAGCATAGACGTTCCACTCTTGAATTTTGATATTTTCTGTTTCAGCTCATCTGCCTCCCTATAAGAAAAAACATATTGGTGTAACAATTTCTATTTACATTCGTTTATTATCAAGAGCACTGAATGTGTCATTCAATGACGAACTCATACAGGGTCACTAAATTCTTTAAGATTTATAACAATCGCCTAATATACTGAGATATATAAGACAATATTACACATGTACTGTTAAAGAAATTACATTATCACTATGAAAACAGAAATATTAGTGACCATTGACCTCACTGGAGAAAATTACAGAATTTCGAAATTACAAACTAGGTTACAACAAAATGTACTCTTTCTCACCTCAACATCTGCACAGCGGCGTTTAGAACCATTCTGATAGAGGCTTAGAGCCTCAGTAATTGTCATAGCATTAGGAAGTTATCCAAAGTAAAATTACGGAATAATGAAATGAAAAATTCTAAAAACAATCGAGATCCATGCACTGTCAAACTGTCAAGGTGACATTTTATTTAAAAGTTGCCACTTTCCAACTCAACGTATTCTATTCGATTATTGCATCGTTTCTACACGAACGAACCTTATTTATTACTAATGCAAGGTACACATGCAGTGACTTTAGTCAAAGTATAAAAAATCTCACGTTCACAGCGTTCACAGCTGTTCACAGACCGTCACAGACACAGATTTTGATAGCCCACTTGTTGCTGGCGATGTCAAACTCATGTGAGGATGTTTTAGCCAACTAGCTTAAGGATAATGCGCAGTGGTAGCCCGCGAAATTCAATTTTTATTGGGTTTTTTGCAATTTGCAGGTCTGTGTCAAGTTGTATCTTGGTTAAAGTATGATACGTGGCAATAAAACATATTATTATATAATTTTATATCTATATATAAATAAAAAGAGAAGTCCTGACTGACTGACTGATTCATCAACGCCCCGCCCAAACCCTTGGACCTAGAAAGCTGAAATTTTGCACAGAGGTTCCCTTTATAATGTAGACAAGGAATAAGGAAGGAATTCCCGGTAGCATGATCCCGTGGGATATTCACGGCAACACATCCACGCGGGCGAAGCCGCTGGTAAAAGCTAGACCTTAAAAAACATCAATATATCTCTCTAAGTTAGATTTCATGCAGATTCGTTAGATTTCGTTCGTTTAAAGAATCTGCACGAAATCTAACTTAGAGAGATGTATTGCTGATTTTTATGGTTAAAATTATGTAAATACACATGTTTTATTGCCGCGTATTATATTTTGATCAAGATACAATATGACACATAGCTGCAAATTGCAAAAAACCCAAAAAAAAATTGAATTTTGCGGGCTACACAACGCAATCACGTTAATTAGCCTTTCAGTTAACAGCCTAGCGTTTAAGGGCCGCTTGGGACGTAAGATGTTTAACGTTCGTTAAATACAATGCGTCGTTCCACTGCAAAAAACCGTTTGTGTCTAAAACAACGCTTTTTTTGGGTTTGACGATAGTAAGCGCCATTTTTGACGTATACTCGTGCGTTAAGTGGACGTGAAACAACCCACTCTTAGTAAACGGCGCCGTTCAACTAGTGGCCTGAATGATAGTTATAACATGGTTAGAACTCTGACCAACCGCATGCGAGCCGACCGGTGAGCGCTACTTCCAAAGGCATTTAAATAAACGATTAATATAATAAGCTAGTTGGCTGCGACATGGACATGAGATTTTCAAATCTAGTGTGTCTCTCAGTGCTACTAAGTCACTGCGCGTGTACTTTGCATACTGCTTAGTAAACTAATAACTACTTTACACTGAAACCATGCATGTGCACAATATCAACTCTGACGAAAATCATTTTACATTTATTTTATTGTTTGTAGTCCTTCTCAAACATGACAAAAACCGGGACTGGTTTTCAAGTCTGTGGGTCATGTTTGGTGACGAACGAAACGTTCTACGTCAATAATAAATGACAATGACATTGACAACAGTGTTTCTCATGTATTTTCGGCCCGACGCGTTTTTCATTGATTACATTACAGATTCGATCAGAATATTTTCGTTATAAAATTACTGTCAACTAATAATATTATAATGTACGAGCCACGCGTAGGAGATCCTGGGTTAAATAAATTAAACATCACGGTAAGCCGAATACAACTATTACAGCAACTAATTTCTGCGTTTTTTTCAAATCTGAGGATAGATGACTAATACCTTGCGCAATTTGTTTTCAGTCTATGGACGTGGTGTATGGACACCGTGCATGCCAGACTCGTGAAGTAAAATGGCTGTGTCTGGAGAGCATATACCAGAAGTTCTACCGGCCTAACTTCTACGACATTGGCGGCACTTACATGCAGGATGTGGCGGATTACTGGTTCTCCTACAAAACAGAGCAAGTCGGTAACACATTCCTTCTGCATTTATTTATCTGTAATCATGGAGTAAGTTCATTCAGTGTGGCTTTGAGCTGTGGCAACAAGTTCAAAGTTGACAAGAAAACTGACACAGTATACTTGCAACAGTACCTCACCGAGTTCCAGTTCAAACAACTCACTGAGCTGTCTCACACTTACCTCACCACATATAATTTCTCAGAACTAGACATACAATGTTTGAAAAACAGGAAATTGTACATAGCTGTCTCATTTCCCTTTGCCGATGCTGAAGGAGTCAGTCTCGAAGTCATTGATAACATTAAACTCAACCATGACTGCAGTGCTCTCTTAGCTGATCCTATTGGCTCTGATTTTGTCATTGAATCTGCGGATGGAGCCAAGTTTCACATCCACAAAGTCATACTAGCTGCGCACAGCGAGGTCTTCAAGGCTATGCTCAAAGGGGAGACTGCAGAGAGCCAGAATAGTTATGTGAAACTGATTGATGTAAGTGGGGAAGACCTCAAGTATATGTTAGAGTACATTTATACAGGAACAGTCAAGGATGTAGAAAATATTAACCTTGGCAGCTTACTTATGTTGGCCGATAGATACAATTTGAAAGGTCTTTGGGAGCTCTCTGAATATGCTCTATCTGAACACATGACTCTAGATAACGCATTGGATATTCTAATTATTAGTGATATGTATGACTCAGAGTTTCTTAAATCTGAGGCATTGAAATTTATAAAAGAAAATAAAGAAGTGCTTCGCAGTAGTTCTTTTGATGAGATAACTAACCATGAATTGCTCAAGCAATTGTGCACTTATATGACTGAATAGACTTGGAAATTATGCAACTTGTAATTTAGAATTTGATTGTTTGTAACAATACATATGGAGCAAATTCTCCAACATTTCATTGTGTAATATTGTGAAGTATATTTCTGATTATTGGTCTTAACTTCTAATTGTATGTATTGAGTTAATGTGTTTAAATTGTAGTCTGGCAGAACTACTAATAAGTTGTACAGCTTTTGCCCTTTTGTCTTTCCAAGTCATATTTTTTTTATTAAACTTATTTTTGTACAATTTTTCTACTCTAGTATGTAAGTGAACTTTTTGATAATGTGTCAAGTGATATCAGTATACTGTTTATTAAAATATAGTTTGTTACAACTTATGACCTACTACAAATATTTTAGAAATACTTAATGTACAATAAGGCCTAGTCACAGTCACACAAGTAACTGTTTGGAATATAATTATGATCTTGTTATGTATTAAATATTTTGTTCATTGTTTTAATGTCTTAAGTTAAATTATTAATAAAATCAAATAAATGATATACCTATATTTATAAAAAACGTATTTTTTATTATACAACATCATGTCAAAACTATTTTTACACACAAAATAAATGAAAAACATATTATACAGAAAACGTAAAAATAAACTTTATTGAATTTAAAACATAACTGTATTGTTATATGGGAAGTAATAAAATTAATAGTTTAAATAATAAATATTATCAATATGTATGTTACTCATAGTAGATAGATAGCTTGTACAAGTGAGGCGGCGGGCAGGTCACTTGCTGCGTCGCAGCGGGGGGGCTAGGCCCTGGCACGTGCCCTGCGAGCGGCACACACGTTGGCTAAATTATCATTTTGGAATGTTACTGGAAGTCTTCATTTCTGCGGCAAACAAACATTTTCTTCTGTTAAAATGTTAGTCCACGACGTTTTTACGATCGGGTGTAGTGCGACAAAGGCTCTGTTAATTACCGAGCGGATGGGCTATTCACATCGCGATGGGCTCGCTAGGAAGCGGCTCAACGCCTAGCTATGTATTGCAATCGTAAACAAGCGTAGCAGGCAATGCAACAAGCCTAAAGCGTCTCAACGACATTGTCAAGCTCATTACTTAGTACGGAGCCGGTAGCAGCCCACTGTGTGTGAACAGTCCATGTGATAGCGCTGCACTACGTTAATAGCGATCATGTATGAACTAGCTAAAGTGGTACTCATTTCAACTGTACTATTATTGCATCCGTCGCAAGTTCTAGTCATCAATGCTACGATGGATCTCATAGTCAGTGTTATATCACACGAGATCTAATTTGGAATCTATAAATCCATTTGTATGCGGTCAGCGAGGATTCGACGTGGTCAACATGCAGGAGAAGCAAGAAAAAAGGCCAATAGTTGTCTTATCGTTTATTGATAATTACTGGAACCGGTACACAAGAACGAAATAGAATATATTTCTCATGAAAAAAAATACGCGTCCATGTAATGATCACCTACATCCTAATGGTTGTTATCGGATATAAAAATAAAAATACATGAACCCCCTACTATTACTTCATATTTCAATGCAAGCTACAGTACATATTGCTACACGCACAATGGTCCACCTGAAGGACTAAGTGCGGAAATCAAACCTTCTAACATAGAACATATTGCTACGACTCGTCAACTGCATTTACTTACTACAATACTTATGATTTTATAGACACAAGTCTCATTAAACTAAATAAGTGTCTTCACTTTATGAGTATGATCACTTGAGAGTGTCCATAACAAGACTGTGCCGTGAGCGAACTGCTGGAGTTACAATAGAGTGTTAATTTATCACTAATTGGCCACAGGGTAGTAATTATCATAATATTAATAGTCAGAACAACATCCCACGACAATCAGAATAGCCCCTTGTAAGTATTCAATAGTTTAGAAGCGCCTCTGCTTCTGTTGCTACGTTAAACAGCGCTAGCAGACCCAACTGTTATTGCAGACGAGTTTAGTCAAGTCCACATGTACAGACACCTGGTTCACATGTTGTTGATACAGATCAGGCTCCCGTGTACTGCGCACCACGGCGGCGTCGTCCGGACTCCGGCACATGACACATAGCTACCGATGTAAGCCAAACTTCCGCTAGTAACACTTCAGACTGAAGCTTATTATAAGCGTGAAAGTTAGATTTAGAAACAGAAGGAACACAAAAATTCATCGTGCGAGACAAAAGGCGTCATACAAGAACCATTTAAACCTTTCACGATTTAGTAAAACATTAAAACAATAATTGGACAACATTCTTGATCACAACCAGTATAAAATTGGAAATAATACGATTAGCGGTTCTTGTATGTGTTGGAAGTTGTGTTCGCAGCATGAAACTAGATGAGTATATCTGGGCGTTACGGAAGGCACGCGCTGTTGGTCGCGGTGCGTTCCGCAGCGCGTGACGTATGTACGTATGTACACTGTGGGCGCGTCTGTATCAGTGTGCGGGAGGGGGCGCTCGGGGGCGCGCGGCGCGGCCCTAGCGTTTACCGTTGTTATACGAGAGACTCCGCAGCGGCGCCTTGAAGTTAGCCGCGGCCTGTTGTTGGATCTGGTATGCGAGCGGGTGGATCTTGAATCCGTACAACCTGGTGACGTGAATGTTACCTTCATAAGTATGAATAAAACAAAGCTTATGCGAAAAGAGGACATGAAACAATTACTACTTGTGCAACTAACTACACACCAAATGCTTAAAGGTTAAAATGTTATGTTTCCTTATGAAGACTGTATTATAAAACCACATTCCTTATATAGATAAGGAATGTGGTTTCACACAAGCTGGTTTCAGCTAGTTTACTGGTCTGAGTAGCCAGTCATTCACGAATCTGGCAATTCACTGTCCAAACTTTTCCATAGGCAACTTTTACCTAATAGAAATGAACAACTCTCTTAGAATATTTTTTTAATTTAACTTCAAAATTCTTGGCCTTCAAAGCAGTAAATGGTCAAATTGAAATAATCGACATCTTCATACCTCGTGCCGACACGACATTAGACCATCCATAAATTACGTCACGTGAAAGGGTAGGGAGGGGTCAACAGTGTGGCAAGGGGGGGAAGTCCTAAACTTTGTGACGTCGGATGTATAAATCTAATGTATTAAAACTCTAAATGTGAACTCTAGTGAATTTTAATTATTACTAATTCTATCAATTTAATAATGAGATTTTTTTTTAAATTTGCAAAATATGTGACGTCGCTATAAGGGGAAAGTGACACAAATAGTTCCACTTACGACAAGGAGGAGAGGGGGGAATTATGGAATTCGTGTGAATTAATTTATGGATGGCACCTTATTATGAAAATTGAACATACCTAGGTACGAACTGCGAGGCGGGTCGCTTGGGTCTGTACTCGGGATGGACCATGAACACCATGTGCGGGAAGCCGGTGCCGAAGTAGGCGCCGTCCGTGTGGTGGTGCCGCGAGGACTTGGGCGTGTACACGTCCATGCAGCGGGGACAGTACAGCTTCACCATGGCCTCGCCGGGCACGTCTGATAGACCTGGGAAAAGAAAGTTTGAACGTGCTGAACACTCGAGTACAAGTAATCATCATCTCAGCTGAAACACGTCTACCCCCGGCGGACATATGGCTCAGGAGCAAACATCGTGACAACGACCGGTCCTGCACTGCCATTTTTTTTTTGGAAGTGTCATTTTGCATAATAATTATGCTTTATTTTATTTATTTGCGAATCTAGCGACTAGTCACGAGCGATATGTCGTAACATAGAGATTTCTGTGGTACTTCCAAGTTAAATATCTATGAATAAATTCTCTAAATGATGGTGAAAATCGCATCAAAATCCACTGTGTAGTTTAGAACAACTAAGCGGTCACACAGACAGACACGAATATATTTTTTTTAAATTTATTCTATTCATAGAAGAAGCCAAGCAAACTCGGTGGTTTGTCTCTTAAAATTTTCAGAACTATGTTGAAAAGGATTCAAATAATAGTATGGAAATTAAGAATTTTCTATCAATTTTTGCCAATCTATTGCAACAGCCCACGTTAAAAATTTAATCTAAGCTTAGCATCGGTTCATTGTCTTTATGTTTTCCGATAAGTTCATGAACACGTGTAGAGCGCGTGCGCAATCAATCTAGCGGCGAGACACGCATTTCCCTACAAGTACCTACAGTACAGTAGTTAAAACAAAGATGTGTACCACAGTATGTACAAGACTTAGAGTAATGTACTCTCTATGCGTACTTGTAGCTGAATCAAAAACTGTATTTAAATTGAACTACCCCCTGTTATTAACTGAATTATTGTGAATATGAAATTGAACAATTTGAAAATGAATTTAATCCAATTATTAGGAGGCAAATCAAATCAGCGTATTTTAAATCCTCTCAGGTATACATTTTGCCCGTGTGTATATAATACAAAATTTGGCAGGTGTTCATAGCAGACCATGTCATATTGTAGAAAAAATTAAAGGAAAATAACACTACTGTCTGTTTAAAATCTACAAATGATCGTATGTTTTTTTGCATAAAATTACCGGGTTGTTTTA
This sequence comes from Cosmia trapezina, assembly GCA_905163495.3. Lineage (NCBI taxonomy): Eukaryota > Metazoa > Arthropoda > Insecta > Lepidoptera > Noctuidae > Cosmia > Cosmia trapezina. The sequence continues at coordinate 29,048,713 of LR991022.1, read as the reverse complement.
ATACTAAATATGTACAGTGAGTTTATGTGAATTACGATACTTATATGATGATAAGTATCAAACTAGTAGTATGTCACAATGAGGCAATTAGACCTGTGTAACAGCATTGTAAAACAAATTACGTTGATACCATAGACTTATAAAAAAAGATGGACTCCGCGCCACGCATATCGAAAGTGAAGCACTGTAAGTATGCCGGGACCGTTTGTACAAACACGCCTCACGCACACATTTACATCGTAGTATGCCAACCGGCCGCCATTACGTGACACGAGCGACGACGTACTTGCAGGTACTCAAATCATGCACACATAGATCGGTACGGTGCTTCACTTTCGATATGCGTGGTGCGGAGTCCATCTTTTTTTATAAGTCTATGGTTGATACTTAATAATGGTTAAATATGTGTATAATTAGAAGTATAGTAGTTTTTTTTATTACTTTGTAGGTACTTAAGTTTCCATTTTTTTTTTTCAAATTAATTAAGTACCTTACTTACTTCATCATAATAAATCAAAATATTTGCTTTACTTGGGAAGTGACTGGACCCCACGACACAGGACATCCTAGTACGGGATCCAGGGAATTTGTAAAAAATCTGGAGAGACTGGGGACACTTGATACCCCCTTTTGTTTTTTGTCCGTACTTTCCTCATTTATTATCGTATTATAAATGTGTTTGTATTAAAACACGTGAAATTTAATTTTTAATAATTGCTATAAATATCATCAATATCCGTTTTTAAATAATGTAAAAATCCTACCAAAACTAAAATAAGACAATAGTATCAAGTGTGGGATTACTTATGGGTGACTTGATCCTCCTCTATGTATGACTTGATCCGGTGGGATCAAACCTCCCTTATGTTGGGGACACAGGGTATTATTGCACCTTTTTCAGTATTAGGTATTTATAATTTTGAAATAAAAGATATTTAAATTACTTAAATCATGTTTACTGTCATCTTAACAAAAATAATAAACTTCTACGAGGGGCGTTCAATGTATTCCCGTGAATGTTGTACAAATATTTCTTTACACTAAGAATCTCTGCTGAATGGTTGTGTTTACAAACACAAATCTCATATAGACTAACATCCAGACTAGGAAAAAGTATTTTAAACTATTATGTCAATGAAATATTTGTTCCAGGCGGGAATCGAATCCGCGCTAGGTATTTCAGCAGCCGAACGGTCAACCGCAGCGCCAACCGCGACACTAGTGCTTTAGTATATAATGACTGTAATGTAATACACTTACCAAGTGGAAGCATAGGTTGGCATTCACAATAAACGCGGGGGCAATGGCCGAAGTCACCAGCCTGGAATTTCTCTAACATTTGTCCAATGCCTCTGCAAAATAAAACAAAACATTGTTGTAATCCTACTAATATGATAAATGTGAAGAAACTCAATCACGCAAAAATGGCTGAACGGATTTAAATTAAATTTGGCAGACAGATAGTTTATAACTTGGATTAACACATGATAACTTTTATCCCTGTAGTACGTTCCCATGGGATATTGTCCGACATTCACGTGGGCAAAAGCTAGTGGTACACAAATAATACTCAAATGGAGTTTTCCACGCATTTTGATGGACATGTTTGTATCTTAGTTATGCATTGCATGATGTTTTGAGTTTAGTGAAATTGGTTTGTACATCATCACATGATCATCACTATGGTACATGAAAGCTAATTATATTTTTGCTAGTCATGCTAAATAATCATAAAAGTGAACGGAATTCTGTAGGTTACTAATATTGGCAAGACAAGTACAATATTGAATAACAAAGACAATGAAGCTATGCCTTGAATGTTAATTATGAGCCAAAAATATAAAACTAAATTAAATATCAGTCTGTGGCCAACAGTTTACTTGTTATTACTTATTTCTGTAATTATGTCATCATCATCTGTCTAGCCTTTTCCCAACTGTTTTGAGGTTGGCTTCCAGTCTAACCGGATGCAGCTGAATACCAGTATTTTACATGAAGCGACTGCCTATCTGATCTTCACAACCCAGTTATTGGGTAATACGATTTCTGTAATTATGTATTTACATCTAATTAACCAATGTAGCGTGAACTAGCGGACCCGACAGACGTTGTGCTGTCTGAACGATCCTGGAACCCGACTGCAGTGCTACCAAATGGGTCCAATTGTGTTTTCAAACCATCCAGGAACGCATCCACCAACCCCACCCACCAAATATACACACAAAACATCTAAATCTGTCCAGCCATTGTTATGGCATGTTTCATCAGTTTTTTTTTAAAGTATTTTATGTCTCCTGGTTCTAAGCTACCTCCCCACCAATTTCCAGCCAAATCAGTTCAGCCGTTCTTGAGCTATAAATAGTGTAACTAACACAACTTTCTTTTATATAGATTTTATTGAGTCCTGTAACTTTTTGTTGTTGTAACTTGTTGTTGTTGTTGTTCGATGTAAACCTTGTATTTTACAGGAAAATTAAATGCTTATCTTGGGGCCTATTCAATGAAACCGACAGGCGACATTACGACAATTTTAATAATAATTAATAAGTTTCCTTCATAGTTTTCTGCTTCGTTAACCAGTAGCTGTTGTTAAAATGTGTCAGTTTTGATAAATGGGTCGTAATTTTTTTCTATTGACAACATCTCCGTCACAATTATTTTATAAAAAGCAGTAATAATAAAACCGGAAGCGTTTAAGATTATTTTAATGGTTGTATAGTCAAAAGAATAATAATTTTTTGTGAAAAAAATATTATGAAACTGAATATTTAGGAAGAACAATGTTTTTTTTTTGGATGGGACATGTATTCAATGCAATCAATTATTGTTATCAATGCAAAAGAAAAACAACCCAAATATGTCACATTGTCAGTATATTAAATAGGTTCCAGAGCCTCTACCATGAGTTTACACAGCCAAAAGTTGCTAGCGTCACCGTAAATGATTTCTATGAAATATTGTACCAGCGCCCCTAGCGGTCACGGAAAGAATTAAAAATTTCATATAAATCACTTACAGAGACGCTGTCGACTTTTGGCTGAGTAAACTCATGGTAGAGGCACTGGTCTGATCCAGCAAGCATGCCTTTATAACTACATTCTATAATAACCTCTCTTTTCTATCATGCACAAAATTTTATAGGAAACATTCTTACCTATTAGTTAAAATGTAGCGAGCGTGAATCAGTCCATAGAGGATCTCGGATGCCTGCTCCACCAGGTCAGACTGGTTTGGGTTGTCATCAAGGTCATCATCTACAAAACAAAAACATGGTATCACATTATGACTAACACTAAACATGACAAATGACTCATCACTGTTATCAGAGTGCCCTGATGAAAACAAAAATTGGGTCAGCTGCAAAATTATTGTAAATGGAATCTTTTGGGTTGAGGAGCTTGTGCCTAAGTAATAACAGCCGCACGGGTTGATCTATCAGGTTAAGCTACGCTTGCCGGGGTTGGTCAGTGGTGGGGAAAAAGTAGCAGTGTTAACCGACTTGTGTTGCTGACCGTACCAATAATATCATTATTGTGAAAAAGTTATCAGTTGTACCATACAAGACTTCAATACCTACTCTACCCAAATGTATGGGACAACTGATAAATTTTTCACGATTACGATGTTGATTCCATAGAGTAAGTTGTTCAGTTTGATAGTCTGTACCATACGCTTAATTTTTGTCACACCTTGCTGACACACCCGATATAGACTCTTTGTTGTTATATTCAACATTAATCAGTCAGATTATTGAATAGTTATCTATGACTATGCCCTACATACATGAAGCTACCTCTGACCAATTACATCAATCTCATTCAATGAACTAGCCATACAATTTTACAAAACAAACAGACGCCCACTATAGCATATTATAACTTAGTAAGAAAGATAAAAAATCTCATTTGCCTGAAACAATTTGCATACTTTATCCAGTGTTGCCAGATGACCATCTCGCGTTCCCCCCAAACCTTCCCCGAAATCCCCCCAAAAATCAGGTTGTGAAGGAAAAATCCCCCACAAATGGCAAAATATTTTTTTTATTAATGAGCGATACAATTTTCGGTCGGTAGACAAAAAAAAAGTCAAATTACTCGAAAATGGTTGACATTTGCATAGGTATCATATTATTATGGGGTCATTTGGTTGTAAATGACCTTTCCTACATACCCTTAAAATTGATTGCCGACATTATTACGAATAGACCCTGTGTACACCTACATGATGTGTAAATCGTTGGTTCAAGTCCAAGTGGTACCATAAGAGCTACCTACCTACCAAACCACCACCACCATACCTACCATACCTATATAAACTTGAGACATGCTTTCATCTAGCTAGGTTATAATAACTACAATAACTTTATACTGTTATTATTGAGTCACTTTTGATCTTTTTTTTTTATCTTTGTTGTTTCTTTTTTTGTTGTGATGGTGCCATTAACTTCAAACACCATCTAGGCGCAAAGACCAAGTATGATTTAATCATTTCGTTCTAACAGACCATAATGGCGATTGACGGTAAAAACCTGGTTGTCCGACCAAGCGAGCGATCGACTGACTTTTCCCAGATTACAGTTTTTTTAATAAAAATCCCCCCATTCCCTCCAACCCCGGTTTTTTCCCTCCAACTATCCCCCCAAAAATATTGTCCCCCCAATTTTCCCCCCATGACTATAAAAAACACCCACATTTGGGGGGAATTCCCCCAATCTGGCATCACTGACTTTATCTAGTTTGACACAGATTTCAATTCCAATTAGGTTATGTTTTCATACATATGACCAGTGTTGATCCAGTAAGGTATGAAGATCTAAATTGTATTACACCAATTTACAAGCAAATAGGTTAACTTAACAAGACTTTATGACCTAAATTAAGCACTAAAAGTCTGAACTGGAAATATTGTTTGTTGTTTTTATTACTTTTTGACATTAGTGTCTTTGCCATGATAAGTGCAGTGACAGCAATATGACCTCATGAGACGTCGATAAAAGATGGTTTATGTACTCACCAGGCTCCAGGTCCAGAATCATGTCCAGTGCTTGTCTGTAGTGTGGCACCTGCTCATTAAGCCCCGTCAAGTTGAATTTATCGTTAATGTAATCCTCGTCCACCTAAAACAGTAACATGTTGGATCAATATCTATAGCGATCTCCACCTTATGTGACTAAATTAAATGACATACCTCGCAAAAGAACTCATTTCCCCGAAGTCCGCAAAACCATGAAATCCATGATACCTCCTCCGAGCTGCTCATTTTCCTAGAAAATGAAAACTGTTTGATAATCGAAACCCGTTTCCGTTCAGAGTTTCGGACAAAAAAAATCCAACGCTTAGGAGTCCACACTGTTACAACAAAATTCTAAGCATTCCGATGTTTTCATCTGTTTTTTCACAACTTTACGGAAGTCCACACTGAAATTTCGACACGGAATAGCAAATTCACTGTAATTACGTACGGATATACGCTAAATAAACAGAATTAAATGCATAAAATGATGACAAACCTCACCTTTTCGTGCCTTGATTAGCCACGCTTGACGGGAGGGTACCTTGGGATGAGGGAGAGAGAAATTTCAATTGTGTATGGTTGTCACAAAAAATAAAGACAAAGTTGTCTATGGGCTTATGTAAATTTCAGTTTCCACTCATTCAATCATAGAAATTAGAAATTCTATATCTATGCATTCAATCATTCATTTTTAACTTTTTTGTACTATGCTTGGAACATGGGTATTTTGCTATTAGCTAAGGACTTATTACTTATTCGGCTACAGAGTATTTTTAGCCGACGCCGACGTACGGACGGGCGTAAAAAAATCGCTGCGATTTTTTTTCGCGCACTGCATTTTCAACGCTATGCCTAGCGCCGGGAGTTGAAAATCCAACAGTGTGTTTTTCGTCGCGCTTGGATGCACTCTGTTAGGTTGGATTCTCGAAGCTCGGCTCAACACCGAGTGTTGAAAATCCATTGCGCTATAAAATCCCGCCGTGATTGTGTGGCTGACACTGGCTTGGCCACCATCAGGGATTTTACTGTTGATAAAACAAAGATTTAGTCGTTAATTAGTCGAAAGTCGCCAAATATCAGAATTTGTCGGTCACTGGTTCAAAAGTTATAAGGGGTCATTGGTGGCCGATCTGGAGAGAGTCTCCCCAGCTTGGCCACCTTTATATCTCAAAAACTAGGGCACCTAGCGAAGATCTGTTTTCTCCCAGATTTAGTCGCTAATTAGTCGCCAAGTCACAGATTTAGTCGGGTCTTAGTTTAGAAGATATAATGAGTTCAATTTTTAAGTATAGTTCAAGAGCTAGATTGAAGAGTTTACGATAAAATCTTTGATCTAGCTCTTGGTCTATACTTAAAAATTGAACTCATTATATCTTCTAAACTAAGACCCGACTAAATCTGTGACTTGGCGACTAATTTCGACTAATTAGCGACTAAATCTGGGAAAAAACAGATCTTCGCTAGGTGCCCTAGTTTTTGAGATATAAAGGTGGCCAAGCTGGGGAGACTCTCTCCAGATCGGCCACCAATGACCCCTTATAACTTTTGAACCAGTGACCGACAAATTTCGACTAAATCTTTGTGTTATCAAAAGTAAAATCCCTGATGGTGGCCAAGCCAGTGTCAGTCACACGCCGTGATTGTTTTACGTTCGTGCGAACGTCGGCTTATGGTAAGGCTAAGCTAAGCCTAATTTTGACCATTTATTCCTTTTTAATAGTTCCTCTAAGTTCCTCTATGATTTATACTAGGTACGTACACACGTAGCGACTTTTGTCGGTACTAAGCGACTGATAATCCAGTAATGCTATTTTAGGTTTTGTAAACGAATGTAAACGAACGATTGTTATTTATATTACTTTCGTTCGTTTACGAAACCAATGTTTGATGTCCGGTCCGTCCGGTGTATCCGGTAGTAAAACAAGTGTGAGAGAGAATATGCATAATTTATTACACGTACGCACGGCTACAGATCAAGCTATACATTTCCAGTATAAGCTGATCTCGCATTGTATAGGATTTCCTTACAATTAACACTCGTTCGTTCGTAAACCGATATCGATATTTTTTTGATCCCGTGAGCTCAAAATTGAATATTTCATGTATCCAGATATTGTTACCTTTTTTTCTTGGTCTGCATTGGTATATTAGAAAATCAATGTTGGTCTGCCAACAAACAAGCAATTACGGGCGGAGTGGTGTTCATCATCTAACACAAACACAAAGACGAAGACAGTTTCCGCTCGTCAGCAAATCTAGACTGTGGACTGTGACGTGTGGACAACTGATTAAGTAATAATATCTTCGTGAAAGTAAAAGTACTCTGTGATCTTCGTCAATCTCCATGATAGACGACGTTTACTAACAACAACACTCAAGCAAGACTAAATTCAAATCCGGATACAGTGGAGGCATGCAATATATTTAATAGTAGTCTATGAGGCATGCCATCAGCAAATCCGTTCAATACGTTGCACAGTACGTTGTGTGTGCCGTGCTTGCGTTGCGTCGTCCACTAGGTCGGAATAGATAAATAATGTACTCTGTGCGTAAATCGAAACATGCGGCTGCACCAGACACCTGAGACACCGGACATTTCTTTTCTGCCGATGACGTCAACTGCAATGAACGCACCCCGGTTATCAGTAATTAGCGACGACAAAATGAAGACATATTTTGATTTTCGCCATTTTGGCGCTGATAGCAGTGTGAGGGTCCATGGAACTAATGTTAGAGATGGGACACAGCCTTCTTTCTCTACTCCGTGGACACAGCCGACGATAAAAAAAAACTTTTATGGAAACATTGTTGGATTTTCAACTCTCGGCGCTAAGCAGAGCGTTGAAAATCCAGTGCGCGAAAAAAAATCGCCGCGATATTTACGTCCGTGCGTACGTCGGCTTATGGTGATTGCGCAGTGGTAGCCCGCGAAATTCAATTTTTTTTTGCGTTTTGCAGGTCAGTGTCAGGTTGTATCTTGATCAAAATGTGGTTTGCGACACTAACAAATATGTATTTACCTTTTACATACATAATTATAACCATAAGAATCATCAATACATCTCTAAGAGTATTTCAACGCCTAAGGGCCGGTTGTTTCAAACGGTTAGTTAACGTAACTACGTACGGCTACAGATCAAGCTATACATTTCCAGTATAAGCTGATCTCGCAATGTATAGGATTTCCTTACAATGAGAGGTCACTGTAAACTGGAAATGTATAGCTTGGTGTGTAGCCGTGTGTACGTCAAATATTGACGAACGTATGATGTTTAACATTCGTTAAATACAAAGCGAAACACTGCAAAAAAACCAATTGTCTGTGAAACAACGCTTTTTTTGGTTTGACGACAGTTAGCGCCATTTTTGACGTAAGTATACGTGGACGTGAAACAACCCGCCTTAGGTGACCTTTTGTTAGGGTTCTGTACCAAAATGGTAAAAATGAACCCTTATGGTACGACTCAGTCTGTCTGTCTGTCACAGCTGGATATCTCAAGAACTACTAATGCTATCAACTTGAAACAGATAGGTATAATAGATGACGTTTACCCAACAATTTTTTTGTAAATAAGAAAGACATACTTATAAATATTTTTGTTTTCGACTAAAAAAAATACCGTTCTATTATCTCCGAAGTTTGCAAAGAGAAAAATCTGAAATTATTCTATGTGATGGATGTTTATGTAAAGATTACTGGAAAAATAAAACGATGTCTCTATTACACTTTTTCAGAAATCGGAACTCGCTATTTACCGGTTTTTTTTTTTGTATTTATGTTAGTCATTTAATTTAGTACCTAGTGTAAATAGTGTTAACTTGTACTTATATTGTATTTAAAATTTTAAATTACGTTATTTTCCTGCTTCAGCTATATTTTCTCTAATTATTTTAGATTTGTTCCATTAGATCATTACCTATTTCTGAAATCAAACTTAGAGAGAACAAACCTAACTGAGAAAGATGTATTGATGATTCACAAGGTAATAATATAATTACGTAAATACATTTTTGTTATAGTCTCAATTCATATTTTGATCAAGTGTACAACTTGACACTGACCTGCAATTACAAAAAAACGCAAAAAAAAATGAATTTCGCGGGCTACCACTGCGCGTGCGCATTCACCTTGATCCTAATCTTGTGACGCTACTCAATCCAAACATTTAGAATGAGGTGCCACCTTTATGCTCATATAACTTTTGAAGTACCTATTATACTACAAAATCGAAGATCGAACCTACAAACTTACTACTAAATATGTACCTGTTTAATTTCAGAAATGTGGCACCTCAATCCTTACGGACATCCAAAAAGGTGCTTGGGCTTGCTCATCAATCTATGCCTGCCATTTTTACCTATGTAATTAAAATTACTTTCAAATGAATAACTAATAGAACATTATATTTTATCCAATACCTATTTTATCGCTATTGTTCCGCGACCTGTCGCAATGCAGAATGAACAACAAACCATAACTTAATTTTTACTTCTTGAAAAAACCTTCGTGAGTCAATAAAAAAAAAGCCGGCCAAGTGCGAGTCGGACTCGCGCACGAAGGGTTCCGTACCATTATCTATAAAAACGGCAAAAAAAATCACGTTTGTTGTATGTGAGCTGGGAGCCCCCTTAAATATTTATTTTAGTCTGTTTTTTAGTATTTCTTGATATAGCAGCAACAGAAATACATCATCTGTGAAAATTTCAACTGTCTCAACTATAACGGTTCACATCCTGGTGACAGACGGACAGACAGATGAACGGACAGACGGACAGACAGCGGAGTCTTAGTAATAGGTTCCCGTTTTACCCTTGGGTACAGAACCCTAAAAAACTACTTAGATGTTATTTGAAAGTAATTTTGATTTTGATAGAACCATACAGCATTACACATTATAATTTAAAAAATTGGAGGCTATACCAATAACTTTAAAAAAAAATTAAAGTTCAAAGGCTGAATATTGGGATTTTTCAAAAATAATAATAAACTACGGAACCCAAAATTGACGTAAAAAATCCGGTGGGGGCCAAGAATTTTTTTGGGCCTGAGTAGATACCACATGAGTCCTAACTGCCATTTCCATTTGGCTAACGATGCCCGAAACATCCTGTCAATTCAAACAAATATAAACATTAAAAGAACTATAATAGTTTTACATTATAAATTAATTTCTTCTGTTTCTTATAAGATAAAGATGAATTCAAACAAATATAAACATTAAAAGAACTATTAACTATAATAGTTTCACATTATGAATTAATTTCTTCTGTTTCTTATAAGATAAAGATGTGGTCACACCACGTAAGTAAAAGGTGTTTAAATACTTTTTTTCACACACTTCACAATATTATGCTCGCACTACTATCACAGACCTTTACCATGTTCATAATCATTCCTTTCCTTATAATATTACATCTTCAGATTCTTTCCAATCTAGGTTTTTGTAATTAGCAATATTAGTCGAGCACTCAAAATTGCATAATTCAAAAATGACATGAAAAATATTATACATTATACAAAAGGAACGAGGAATGCTCAGACCTCCATGAAATAAAATCAGGTGTCCCGCAGGGTAGCATACTGGGCCCAATCTTATACCTTATCTTTACAGCAGACATACCTACAAACGATCACACATCAACTGCGACGTATGCTGATGATACGGCCTTGCTATCTACTCACACTAATCCAGAAACTGCGTCACTTTTGCTTCAAAATCACCTCCACGATATAGAGTTGTGGCTGAAAAGGTGGAGAATGAAGGCAAATGAAAGTAAATCTGTTCATGTAACTTTCACCCTCAGGAGAGAAACTTGCCCCCACGTCAAATTAAACGACAAAATTATACCTCAGGAAGAGAATGCAAAGTATTTAGGAATGCACTTGGACAGAAGAATGACATGGCAAAAACACATATGGACTAAAAGAAAGCAACTTGACGGAAAACTTCGCAACCTCAACTGGCTAATTGGACGCCACTCTCAACTAAATGACAACAGCAAAATGTTGTTATATAAAGCAATACTAAAACCAATCTGGACCTACGGCATACAGCTGTGGGGAACTGCATGTAATAGCAACATCGACATCTTAGAAAGATTCCAGAGCAAAACATTAAGAACAATGTTCGGTATCCCCCAGTGTATTAGCAATAAATACATGTACCTAGACCTCGGCATAAAAACTGTCCGGCAAGAAATAGTCCAAAGCAGCCTGAAGTACCAGGAGAAGCTATCAGCCCACGTGAATAAACTTGCGCAGACTTTGAGTGGAAAAGGTGGTCTCCAACATACTCGTCTAAAGAGACATGACATTCCCAATCTGTCCAAAAGATTCCCACAGTAAAACAACAAGAGAGTTCGTTGGAAAGGAATTTTCCAACCGTTTTTGACTCTCGTGGAACCGTAAAACCAGACAAAGTCAGCCAAGGAAGTGGCTTATTGTTCTAGGAACAGATTGCCATGATGCAGAATGAGCAAAAAAAAAAAAAAAATTATACAAAAGTTCATGAATATTATAATGGCATTACTTTGACATCTACATCACATTACATTAAAGTACAGCAGAACTAGCTGCACTAGCAGTTTAACAAGCTACCGTGCCGACAAATCTCATCAAAATTTGGGGCGGGGGTATTTGTTAATTTATTATAGATAATCTACTTTAAAATTGCACACCCCACCACTGCTACTCATTACATTTGAATGTAAGTATAGAAAATTAATTGGAGGGGAGCATAATTTAGGTGATTATGAGATGTATTTACAGTATATTAGAAATCACGGAACACTTCCTATCTTTGAATCTCGAGCAATAAAACACATCAAAAATATCAAGTAATTATACCACAAAATTGTACTTGTGTCAGGATGCGTCTGTTCCTGACAACTTTACTCTTTCATTGAACGAGTGTACCGAAACAAATACTTAGTTAATTCTACATCGGTGAGATCATTCCATGCCTCGGTCTCCAACACTTTAGGATGTTTTGCAATATAAGCAAACACTCTTTTCTGTAAATCCTCCAGTTTATATTTCTTGGCAATCACTGCCATTTCTACGGCATTGTTCACAGTGATCTGATCACCAATCACATGCTGGGTCAAAGTGAACAGTTGAGTCAGTTGAAACTTATCCGCTATCTCTAATAACTTCAGGCAATCTTGCTTCATCACTTCTTTTATTGTGCCCGTGTATATGAATTGTATAAGCAGTTCCATGTCATGATCACTTATGTCAATAAACATAGAAGTAAGTTCAGAATTCTTAAGCATATTTCTAAGTACAGGGCTGTGAGCTGCCAAAAGTATCTTGTGCGTTGGGAACTTTTTGTGAGTAGCAGATTCAAGCTCAAAGTCTGTTGTCTCCTGCTTTGTCAGAAGTCCACTCAAATCATGTTGAAGTTTTATCGATTTCACAACATTAATGTTCAGTACAAACTTCGGGTTTACTGTTATTTTTACTGGTACAAACAAAGTGCAGGATTGGTTGAAGCGTTCTAATTTCGTGAAACAGTAGGTTTTGATGAAAAAGTTTTTGTTTGGTTTAGTTGACTTGAAGGTGTACTTCGTCATAGTTTCTGGTAATAGCAAATGGGGAACATCATCCTCGGGTGCTACTCTCTGAGTCAGTTCGTTAGAGCTAGCAACATCTATGGCAAAAGATCCCGTTTTTCTATGGCACACAAATAAATTAAGTAAGTAACTGCCTCCATGGCATACAGACGTTGTGTAGAAGAACCAGAACTCAGGTTCTGACTGTGCATAAGTACCTCCAATATCAAAATCACCATCATCTTTTAGCTTGCTCAATGCATCATGGACGCAGAGCTTGGATGCATCATTTGTTTGGCATTTGTATACAGCTGTTACATGTCCTAATGGGTTCTGTAAATAAACAAATGTTTCATTTTAGAAAAAAAACCATGAGGACAGGTCATTTTTTTTTGTCTTCAAACATTAAGTAAGTATGTACTTATGTTTTATTTAAAATTGCTATTCACCATGAAAGAAATGATAAAACTCACTATTCATAAAGTGTATAGATATATTTACCTGAGATGCATCATTAGACATTGAAGAAGCTGCATAGGGTTCCATGGCTAAGTTTTCTGTAAATAAATAGTAGTTAGTTTAGTGATAGCATTCTTAAATAAGTAATTAAGTTATAAGTAAATAAGTGAATTTAGTTACATAAGTTCATTGAATTACCAAGTTAATACAGACATCTGAGTATGTAATATGCAGAAAAAAAAATGTTAATTTCAGGCAAGGTATTACAGTACTCTATGTCATACAGATTTACACATACACCCATATAAAAATAAGATTTTGGTCTACATCAGTAAATAAAATTATGCTAAAATTCACATTAAAAATTAAAGTATGTTAAATAGCAGATTTTCACTTGTTCAATATAAGTTAATTTTACTTTGCAATAATTATGAATATTTAAAGTGATACGCAGTACCAGTAACATTTTCTTGTACACCCATTTTGCAGGAGAGACATCCCATCTTAGTACCTATGTACTAGGTTTTCAAATTATTTATTAATTTTGATAGGTACTTCCAATAAAATATTGTTTGGACAAGCAAGTGACCTGACTCGAAAGTCATCAGGGTCTGGCTGGATAAGTTAAAAACAGCTAATTATTTATAATAATAGCAAAGCAGTATTTATACAATGAAAAGTCAGAAAATAATACCGACAAAGTGTAATAAAGGTACCTACTGTTAGTGAATCCGATGGTCCACCGCAAAAAAAAATAGGTACAATTTTTACAATGAATATAATTTATTATACAATTTATATTTGGCTAAATAATACCGAATGATATCATTTATATAGAATAAGCAAGCAGTTTTCCTGTTACATTTTGCAATGAAGTGTTATCTGCACATTGCACCATTATTCGTAAATACAACAGACTTTGACTATTTACAAAACATTGCTTTTTTCTAAGATAAACAACAAGCACTTGCACTTACGGTTCTAAAAGCCGGCCCCGGAAAATGGTGGAAATAGGAAGATGGGAACGGGAACCAAGTCGAAATAGTATCAATGTCCAATGATCATTAAAATATGTAACAAATTAACAATATGTGTCACACTCTATTACTCATCAACACAAAACAAATTTTCTTGAGTGTGCAAAAGTGCAATCTATAGCCGATTTATTATTTTACTCTATGGTGCAATGGTTTCGTTTCCACAGATGATGATCAATGTGATGATCACAGATCAACGTCGGAAATAGGAAATTGAAATGTCAAAATTTTTTTTGCATAGACAAAGTAAACCAAAGACATGGTGTTTTTAATTTTTCGATGACATGATAAGTTGTTGTGTGTTTTACAGCCGTAGATACAAAAATTATACGTACTAAGGACTGTTAATTGGTTAGTGGTTGTGGGCCGTGGTAATGATGGTAGAAAACACGAATAAATTCCATAGGCTTTTTAATTTAGTTCCTATTTCCCGTTTTCTAGTTATAGTGGGCGGACTGTATCATAGACTAGTATATATGAGGACTGTATCTTAACGCCATCAATGCATTTGGTATGTGCCAGTCTGCTGAAAACAAATTGTAATGCCAATTTGCCTCCTTTGGTAATTTTATTTTAGTTCCAATCAGACTGAATTTTTGATTCCAGAGGCAATTCCCGTATTTTTAAAAACGGTCGCATTCTCATCTCAGTCTCACTCAATCTTTCAAAAATTTTATAGAGTTTACCTACATTTTTGACATTTTGACTGTCGCTGGCATGAGATTGCGATTTGAATTTGACCGTCGTTCAAATTAAAATTCTTTATTGCGAACTAAGTGTAGAATTTTGAAGATGTTAACAAATAGATAGGTTCTTCTTAGAACTTAGTTGCCTGTTAAGGCATTGCAATTTAAATTGTTATAAATTAAAAAATAAAGGAACATACTCAATACAATTTACATTATCATACAAAAAAAATTTAGATACTTACGTGGGTACGATCCATCGTAAATTCCGTCTCACGAAAGAAGTCTCGCAGACGTGGAGACTGATTTATTTATATAACAGACACTGGTTAATAAAATGCACAATCTAAAATAGAGAATGGTGTCTGAGGTAGGAGGGTTGTTGTAAAAATGTTGCTAACTTTATAATAAGTACTAGCTTTTGCCCACGGTTTCGCCCGCGTGGATGTCGGAAAATTTGCCACAGGAACAAAAATATTGAGTTATCTTCTGCCCGCGACTTCGTCCGCGTGAAATATCTAGTTCCCCCGACCCACCCCGTCGCATCGCATTGCCTGCCCGCGCTATTACTTCGTTTTCGCTAAGCGTTCTTTCTGACTTTTTTTTCTTTTTGCGCGGCATCTAAGAGTCTTAGAGTGATGTAAATATGCCTATAGCCTTCCTTAGGAATTGGGTTATCAAATGCAAAAATAAATATTACAGTCCGACTGGTAGTTCCAGAGATTAGTGCGTTCAAACAAACAAAAAAAAGTGTGTGTGTAAGCTCCGACGGACGGCTGGAGGTTACTCCTATTTTTTGTGCCGTTCCGAGTTTCCGACTTTCTATTTTTAAGTAATTTCTGTCAAGCTAGGCTTTCTGGCAGGTTTCTTCAATGAATTAGTGCTATACAAAAAGCAACTTTAAGGTGTAAAGGCACTCGCCCCCCACTCTCAACCCTGCTCTCACTCCTCCCTTTAATACCCCTCTTACCCCTCCCCTTCCCCGTCTCAACTTCCCACTCCCTATCACACTCCTCACCACATCCCCTTCCCACTAACCTCCCCCTCCCCTCTCACATCCCTTCACCGCTTTCCCTTCCTCCTCTAACTCCTCCCCTCCCCCTCTTCCCTTCTCCACACCCTCCCTCACTACGCCCTCCACTCCCTCTCCCCCTCCATCATCCTCCCCTCCCCTACTCACCACACCTCCACTCCCTCTCCCTCTCACCATACCTTCCCATTCGCCCTTTCCCTCTTTACCAAACCCCCCTTCCCCCTTTCTTTCCTCACCATCCCCCTCCCCTTCACACCACCCCCTCTATCCTTCCCTCTAGGGGAAAAATTATTAATGACAAACTTTAATTAACTAAATTACTAAGATTTTTCATATAATAAACTGTATTCCCTGTTTTCACCCCCCCAGGGATGAAATTTTAAAAATCATTTGGTATATTTCCGTAACTTGACTGAAAGATTATTTACACCAATTTGCAAGTTAATCAAGCCCCGCAGTAAAACCGGCCCTGTAAAATTTAGTACCCCTTTTCACCCCTTTAGGGGTAGATTTTCGAAAAACCCTAATACATGTTATTCTTCACTTTTGGTCTCAAGTATAAATACTGAGTTTCGAGTTAATCGGATCCCGCGTTAAAATTCCTCCATACAAACTTTGACACCCCCCAATCCCGACTGAGGAGGTAGTTTAGGAAAACTAAAAATGACAAACTTTATAAATTACTTAGATAAATATTCATGCCATGTTTCAAGTCTATTAACTCAAGGAATAAGATTTTTCATACAAACTTTGGACCTGCGTTTCACCCCTTTAGGGGGTGAATTTTGAAAAATCCTTTCTTAGTGCACCCCTACACTTCATAAGAAACCTACGTGGCAAATTTAGAATCTGTAGACCCAGCGGTTTGGGCTGTACGTTGATATATCACCCAGTCAGTCATATATAGATTAATTAGTTCCACTACGACTATAAAATAAAAACGTTCAAATTCAAGAGAATTGGACTTCTGTCAAAATAATTTAAGTAGGTAAGTACCTACTCGAAGAATTTCCGGTTTATTCGTAAAATTCAATGGATGTCGTTCGTTTGAAAAAAAGCCACATAAATACGTAATAAACGCTTGTCTTAAAACAGGTGTAATAAATACTTAGATGTTCCTACTGTGGAAGGCATGTCTGTGGCTAGGTTGAAAATCGCATTGTCTGGACGTAACGGGCACGGCTGCAAATGACAGAACGCGCAATGGTGCACGCATGCGCGGCCCGGGATTCGCTCCGGAACTGCCTGGCACCTCCCTCTGAAAAATAGTGATGTACTAAATGACTGTCTGCAAAATATTATGAATATTATCATTGCGAAAATCCTTCAAAAACAAAATTTATGTCATCTTTGAAAATATCCTCAATAACAAAGCAAGCACCCTAATTGCGTAACACAATATCAATCGGAGTTTGAATCATTTTGAAACAAATTGCTAACCCATTGCGTCGTTCGAAAAATGTGTCTGCTCGACAGTGTAAATAACGCAATGAATGTTGTTGATCTGTCAAAATGAAACCAACTCCAATTGATAATGCGTTACGGAATTATGGTGCGGGTCTGTTCATACCAATTGATATTACCTATGCTGAAATCTTAATTATTAGGAGGTTTGGTGACAGTGCTAAATACCTCTGAACCCGACAGCGATCTGCAAGGCTAGTAGGTACAGACGCCAGCAGGTCAAGCTACCCGAAACTGTAAATTTTTTCCAATCAACCTTGAATCTAAAGCTTTAGCGATAAAGATTAAAATCTATTAAAGAAATTTGACAGATAGTTTGATGTGCTTGCATTTGTACCTATCACTTTGAACATCCATCATGTAGTAGACCGATTAATGGAACCTATCTACTTAGATACATTGCAATAGAGTTAACCTCATGGCATGTTCATGATATTCATCATGCAGCTACCTCGATAACAACAGATAACACCCCCTACCCAGCCCTACGCTGCACCATTTTCAAGGCCACATCTTTCAGTAGGCTGCAAGCAGCCGGCGTGGCCGCACGATGCCAGTCCCGCGATGACAACACCACGCGAGCACCGTCCCAACGACACTGTTGAGTTGTTACCGTTAAAATCGGCGCTTGTCAACAATAATTATAAAGATGAAGACTCGTATTACCCGCCTCCTCTCAACAACAACCCTTCGAGCTCAAATCTCTATGATTACACATTATTGTCGAAAAGGACACCGGCCTCTAAAAGGTATTTTTGTTTATTTTTTGTGTGACCAAGGTTGGTTTTTAAGGTAGGTAGGTAGCTTAGAAGAATGCATGTCTTCCTCAGACTAGCAATAAACTTAAATTAGACTAAGAGACGACAAGTCTTAGTGAATAATGTATAGATAAAATTCTAGAAAAAAAGTACAGACCTAGAAATGCTCAAGAAATGTTTTAAAATTGAATCAAGATCATATAAATTACCAATCAGAATATCTCTCTTCCTATTATCAAAAGGGAGCTGTCTCTTTGCTTGTGCTTTGTATGATCATTGGATGTTCGGCGTCTGCGTTAGTAGCATTTATTAGTCCATTGTTTTTGCAAGCTTTGTTTCTGATCCAGTTTCACATACATACCATTTTTCTGTTTTAACTAAATACTTAGTCAAATCAATGAGTAGTTAAACAACAAGATTATTATGGTTACAGTATTCAATATTTGCAACTTATTTTTGTAAAGCATTTTTATGCAACGTTTGTCGGAGTTTTCATTTCCAAAATACCATTCGTTACCAGAACGTTGTATTAATTAAAAAAAAATAGAGTAGCATCGCTCTTTATTAACGACCAGCTATTTGCCAGCGGCTTCAACCGCGTGATTGTCGCAATATCACACGGGAACGTACTACCGGGAATTCCTTCCTTATTCCTTGTCTACATTATAAAGGGAACCTCTGTGCAAAATTTTAGCTTTCTAGGTCCAAGGGTTTAGGCTGGGCGTTGAAGAGTCAGTCAATCAGTCAGTTTGTCAGTAATTCTCTTTTGCTAAACGGGGTATTTAGGTGTATCGAATTTGTCATTTACGTTTCTATAATTTAATTATGTAGATATTAATTAGCTACAACTAAGAAATTGCTCTTAATTACTGGATCTCGTACGCTGAATAGTTTAAACCAATCTATCAATTTATGTGTCACCGCGGCTCAAATATAATTTTGTTTCAAATCGAATAGGTAACTGTCAACGACCTCCTCCTACTCGTTTCGTGATTTGTTTTGAAAGGTCTTTCCTTTGGGAGATAAGAATAAGAATAAGAATAATTTATTGTTTAGGAAATTACATTCAAATGCGTTGATTCCTGGAACTCACATTCGGATATAAAAGTAAAACTGAGTATTCTAGCTACCTAACTTTTAAGAAAGATAAATAGTTTTCGAAGGGGGGGAGGGGTATTCAGCATAGACTCTACAAGAGTCTACTGCAGTATATGGAACTCCAACTCCATAACTATATGTAACAGAAGTCCATTATAAATATTTATTGCTGGATTTATTAACTCGATAAAGCCGAGCACTCCAATCTTGTACGAACCTAGATAAGTTTCCAGAGTTGACAGCTACAGGAAATTGAAAAGTTCTAACCGCTAAGAGAGATTTAACACAGCGGCTAGCCAGACGGTGCAGCTCAATTCAATGAAGATTATATAGTCATCATAATCATAATCAGTCTATAATGTTCCCATTGCTGGGACACAGGCCTTCTTTTTGTGAGGGAGTGGGCCGTAATCCACCACGAAGGCCCAGTGTGGGTTGGTTGGACTTGCCGGTTTCCTCACGATGTTTCTTTTACGCTTCACCGTTTTGAGAGCAGTGGTGATGAAATAATTGACATAAAGTGAAGCTGTCAGGGTCGCAAAAAAAAATCAGCTGCTCCCTACATTTTGAAGATTTTGGTGTAGATAAATGTACTGAACAGCTAATTTTTTTTCGCGATTTCAACGTTAGTCCCATAGTGAAAGTTGTTCATATTCATGGGTAGAACATCCTGTGAAAATTTGTCCATCTATTTTAATGGGACCTTATACTTATAGTCGATTTGTTTCAATTCACATCAATAATACGACTTAGATATGATAATTTAAGAATCGTTTTACAATTATAAATTACTGCCAAAAAAGTCAAAATATGTCTTTGTCTACAGATTACTATCGCGCACCCAACAGCCAACGCCGACGCCGATGTTGACGTTGTGTGGCGCTCCGCCTCCCTCTAGGAAAAGAGAGGAGCTGACGGCGCTCGCTAATCTCAGAAAGAAGGTGTCACCCGCTATGATGCAGCCGGACAAGTGAGAAAATATTTTTTTGCCCTATGTTGGGCGCCAGAATTCATATAAAAGATAAAGCTGTCCCACGTTGGGCGCCAATTCATACTTTCATACTTAATAGGTATAAAAATGCGAAAATAACCCTGTCTGTCTCACGACAGTGAAACGAGCGTTACGGAATTTGAATTCAGAATAGGTGGCCTGAGACCTGCAGAAATATATAGGCTGCTTCTCAACCTGGATATTAGTATTACAAAAATAAATATAAAATACACGCAGACGAATTCGTGGGCAACAGGAAGAGTTTAAAATTAAAAAAAAATATTCTTTTGCGTTGGGCGCCAATAACAATATAAAAGTTTTTATGCCCCATGTTGGGCGCCAATATTCATGCAACATGAAACTTGTATTGGGCATTCTATTGCAAAAGCACACATACATAGTTGCACACGGAAACGTCCCTCGCATTTTATAGCGCCAGCCATTTCGCAAATAGTATACAATTTTGCGATATATACCTTGCACATCGCGTGTTTGACTGCAATACCTGCCAAGGTTCGACGAGGGTGGAAAGTGGGACGGGGAGATAAGTATTACGATGGAATGCTCCCTTATAACTTCCTCGATATGCCAAGATGAGCACGCGAACCTATCTTAATAAAGTATTTCTGTTTCATAGAATGTTCAAGAGGGTAGTAATTTACTAGTTAGCTATACTTCACTATGGCCGTTTACAGCGGTGCTAAAGTCTCAGGATGCAGTAAAACTGAATAATCTGCCTGTTTTGAGAATCGAATAAGCCGCCGCTACCGCCGCTTCCGCCGCTTCCGCCGCTTCCACCGCTTCTGTGCTTGGTCTCCTTCCACTTGCCGTTCTCGTAAAGTGCGCTAATGCGCTTACATATAAAATAAAATAAAAATAAAATTGAAGTATAAAGTAAAAGTAAGATTTGGCACCGTACGTAAGATCTATGGGTGTGTGATTTGACAAAGACGCCATCGTGTCACGTAATGCCGGCCGGCCGGCATACTATGATGTAAATGTGTGCGTGAGGCGTGTTTGTACAAACGGCATAGGTACTTACTGTGCTTCACTTTCGATATGCGTGCCGCGGAGTCCATCTTTTTTTTCTAGTTCGTGGTCGTATCTTTGAATATTCATTATCTTATTTTTTTTCGCAGGAACGCCTACAGAAATGACAACGAACAAAATAAGAATGTAATTGAGGAGCCTCTCGATAACAGGCCCAAACTTTTACAAAGGGTAAGACTTCACTTTTTTGATCTTACATTTTACATATTTTACGTTTGATACAATGTCTAGCCAATTGCGTAACACACTGTCAATCGAAATCGAATAATTTTGAAGCAAATTACTTACTGATCTATTTCTTCTTATCGAAAAATTTGTCTGATCGACAACGTAAAATAACGCAATGAATGTTGTTATCTGTCAAAATGAAACTGATTCCCACAGACTAAGTAGTGTTCTCATTCCGATTGATATTGTGTTAAGCTACTGACACACATACATTCTCATTAGTAGCATGAAAGCATTCTTATAATGAGCAATTGCTACTTACTAGCATGTGTGTCACAACATTGCTAGTAGATAATGAGCATAATATGCTTATTCCTTATTTCGACCTACCTATGTTTTCGGCTCCACTGTACTATCACACCCGCGCGTCCGAAACTTCACATTGGTGAATCATTTGGGTTTGGTTAGAATAGTGACCATTGCCTCTATTGCTGGTGAATCATTTGGGTTAGGTCAGGTTAGGTTAGAACAGTGACCCTTAACGCGCGACGGCGAGCGAGCGAAGCGAGCGGTGCCGCGGTAGCGGCCGCCGAGCGCCATATCTCCTCTATTTTTGGTGAATCATTTGGGTGAGATGAGGCGGTGAATGTCTCGTATATTAGACGATGAAAGCCTCAGGGTTATTGACCTTGATTTTAAGGTCAATATGGTACTCGTACTGTCATTTTTTTTTTCGGCGTTTATTTTTTTGCGCACTTTGTTGTTTTCAATAATACACTAAAAAGGGTATATTGTACCCGAAAAAAAATAGCTAGTATATAAAATCGCCGGGTGCGTTTG
This sequence comes from Cosmia trapezina, assembly GCA_905163495.3. Taxonomy (NCBI): domain Eukaryota; kingdom Metazoa; phylum Arthropoda; class Insecta; order Lepidoptera; family Noctuidae; genus Cosmia; species Cosmia trapezina. Next base: position 29,026,562 of record LR991022.1, on the reverse strand, counting down.
TAAAGTGGTTCCATGTTTTCGAGTATCTAAGCGTGTGTCCTATAAGAAATTGCTTGAAATTATTCGTGCATATATAATGAGGACAAACTGGATTTTGTTTTTTCAGAATCGAACGAGACGATATTAGCGTTGACAACCACGGCATCACGATAAATCAGGGAAATAAATTTATGGAAATAAGAAGACTCTTTAAGTATCCACGATAATATCGTCACGTTTGAAATAAAATTAATTATAGAAGCGCACAATGAGACACGTTATGATTTTAAGACAAGTAGATAGATAGATAGAATACTCTTTTATTATTCACACCATAAAAATTACAGATATAAATGTAGGTAGGTAACTAGGTACAGGTACCTACTGTTTAGGAAGTTTGTTGTTAGGTTGTG